>OX465281.1:187909111-190650891 GCA_949987705.1 Thereva unica
TTTTTTTCAATAAGGCAAATCCTCCGAAAATGCTGGGAATACAACATCGACGTTTTCATCGACTTTAAACAAGCATACGACAGCATCGACAGGGAGCAAATGCGTGGAGAATACGCTACAACCACGAATTATACAATCTATACAAACAGTGTGAGCTCTCGACACATGCCAAGCTACTGCCTTTACGTTGGGCTGATCATGTCCAAAGAATGGTTGACTCAAGGATACCAAAAAAAGCCCTGTACCAACTACCAAATGGCAGAATATCAGATGGCACAAACCACGGTCAAGGTGGGAGGACAATATTAAGGCCGAAGCAGTAAAACTGCTCAATATAAGAAATTGGAGACAAGCTGCGGAGCAAAGAGACGTCTGGAGGAAGAAGCTAATGGAGGCCACGACTCGAGAAGCTGTAGAGTCCTCGAAGAATAAGAAGCAGTTTTAATGTTAAAATTTGCCTTATTTGGTGCTTATTCGACAAAACTCAAGTGAAAAAGTATTAAAAAAGGACGAAACATTAAACATTAAAAATGCTTGTAACTTCAAAACTAGGGAACGTATCATAAACCAACCTTTCCTTTGTCCAACCTTTCCAATTTTGTAAAATCAAATATTGTATACCTACGCATTTTATGTATTTTTTGTAGGTGGTTGAAGCTGAATTTTAGTAAAAAAAAAATGTTGACTGTTACAGTTTTAGATAGGTGGGAGTATTCTGCTTAGATTGCTGCCTTGTTCATGAAAATGTAGTTACAAAAATACAGGGTAATATGTAAACCTCTATCAAACAAATTTCAAAACGCCCTAGTAGTCCAGTGCAATTAGTAAATGAAATTGCATTTCATGATGTAAGAAATTTTTTTTTGGAATTTGTTTGAGTACATCTGACAATGTTAAAACCAAGTTTGTGGGGTCGCAGTGTGTTGGGAAAAGCCGCCATCTTGAAAAATAAGTAGAGGTCGTTTATACCAAATAACCAGTTTCCAAGCAACGATAGCTGAAAATGATCATTGGCAAGGTGTTGGAGAATAAAATTATCTACAAAATGAGGCCTGTAAGTTGATTTGGCTCAAAGATATGGCCGCTCAAAGTTAGACCTTGCTCATGTGGTTGGAGTTGAATGCAGTTTTTTGCGATTAACTCGTAAGATATTAATTTGTGTGGGTTAATGCCGACTACCAAACTTAAAGTGCTAATAATTACCTTTCATCATCATTTTTCATCATCATTGTGCTCCTTTAATCCCTCTTGGGACATAGGGCGGAAACAGTTGCCCTCCAGCGGACTCTGTTTTGCGCGATAGCTCTCAGCTCCGACCAGGATCTCCCAGTTGTTGCGGCTTCTGCTAATAGGGTTCTCCTCCATGTTGTCCTAGGTCTTCCGACTCGACGGGATCCTTGCGGATTCCAGTCAAGGGCCTGTTTGGCTAGATTTTCATTTTCGCGTCGCAAGGTGTGGCCAACCCAATTCCATTTCCTTCGTCTGATTTGGTCGTCTATCCTTTCTTGGCCGGCACGGCGCCATAGTTCTTCGTTTGAAATTCTATCCTGCCAGCGGATTTTTAGGATACGACGCAGGCATCTGTTGACGAAGACTTGTAGGCGCCCTGTGATGAGTTGGGTGACTTTCCATGTTTCGCAACCGTACAAAAGTACTGCCTTCACGTTGGAGTTGAACAGCCGCAATTTGGTGTTAGTTGAGATCTCCGTTGATCTCCATATGCGGAACAGGCATGCATATGCGCCTCGTGCTTTATTTATTCTGGAACTGACATCTTCTTCTGCACCGCCACTTTCGGTAATAATGCTATCGAGGTAGCAGAATTTATCGACCAGTTCCACGTCGCGGTTATTCAGCGCTGTCCGTTCAATGGTGTTTGCATTTATCCGCATTTCTTTAGTTTTAGTTGGATTTAGCCTTAAGCCTGCTGGACTACTTTCTGTTGCCAAATTGTTAATCATGTTTTTGAAGTCCTGGTGTCTGTGGGCCAGCAAACAGTTATCATCGGCGTAGTCGAGATCCTTAAGGCGGTCTAACAAACCCCATTGTATGCCGCCTGTTCTACTATCTAGAGCGCCGACAAGCATGTCATTTATTACTATAAGAAATAGTAATGGCGAAAGTAGGCATCCTTGTCGTACTCCTGAGCTCACCTCAAAGCTGTCGGATAATTTTCCATTATGGAGAACTCTGCATTTGGAATTGTTATATAGGGCTTTTATCAATTCTATTATTTTATCAGGCAGTCCCCGTCGCCGTAGTGCCTGCCATATAAAGCTCCTATTGACCGAGTCGAACGCTTTCTCATAATAACGAAAGCAAGGTAAAGGGGGGATCGGAATTCAGTAGACTCCTCCACTATTATTCGTAAGGTGTTGATATGATCAATACATGAGCTGCCCTTCCTGAATCCGGCCTGCTGCCTCCTAAGCGTTCGGTCTACTGCCTCACTTATCCTAGATAGTAATATATGGGACAACATTTTGCCCGCTGTAGATAGTAAACAGATGCCTCTCCAGTTGTCACATATTGTTAGGTCCCCCTTTTTTGGTATTTTGACTATGATACCTTCCGTCCAATCCTCCGGATAAGTACAGGTGTTCCATGCTATTTCTAGAATTGGCTGAAGCGCATCTGCTATGAGGCTTGAGTTGGCTTTCAGCAATTCTGGCGGGATGCCACCTTTCCCAGCTGCTTTACCATTGGCCATCGCATGAATTGCGGTTACTATTTCCGTCTTGGAGGGGGCTCGGCTGGTGATTCTTATAGGCTGTGCATTGTTTTTCCTGAGGTTCCTGTGTAAATGAACCATTCAGGGCGGCGAAGAAGTAATCTCTCCATCTTTGGAGCTGCTCCTCGTCGCTGCACAGCAGCCTTCCATCCGCACTCTTAACGGCATGCTTTTTAGTAGAGTGCTTTCCCGTGAGCTGTTTAGTAATTTGGTACAGCACCTTACTGTTGCCTGTGTTTGCCGCGTTTTCCGGTTTTTCTGCGAGATCATTTATCTGCTGCCTTTTATCACGCCGGACACTTCTCTTTACCTCCCGGTGTAATTGGGAGTACTCCCGTTCCAGTTGGTAACGTCTTTCGGGGTCGCTTGTAGAGTTTACGTTATTTTTTAGGGCGTTTTAGTTGCGTTCTATTTTTTGCCAGGTTGTGTCCGAGATCCAGTGTTGCTGGTTTCTTGGGACATAACCGATGCTCATTTCCGCAGCCGTCAATATTGCGCCCTTTGTCCTACTCCACAGCTCTTCAATATTTGTGTCGTCAGAAACGTTGTGCTGGTTTAATATTTGTTGTAGGTTTCCAGCAAATTCCCGCTTTTTACCGCTCTCCCGCAGAAGGTCTACGTTGAATCGTCTACGGTTTATAGCATCGCGTTGTACGTTTCTGATTGCGGCGATTTTAAGGCGAATAGTTGCTACTACCAAATGGTGGTCGCTTCCAGTGTCTGCTCCCCTGAAACTCCTGACATTCTCAAGGATAGTTCTCCATCTGCGGCTGACGGCTACATGATCTATCTGATTTCTCGTCCTACCATCGGGCGATACCCAGGTCTCTTTGTGTATCTTCTTGTGACAAAAGTAAGTTCCACCTACCATGAGTTGGTGGGAGCTACAGAAGTCAACGAAAAGCTCACCATTGTTATTGGTAACTTGGCTTAGACCTTGATTTCCAATTGTTTGTTCAAGGCCGGTGTTGTCATGGCCGATCTGTGCGTTTAAGTCACCGATTAATACAATGATGTCTCCCCTTGGAATAGAGCGAAAAACCTCATTCAGTCGCAAATAGAACTCGTCTTTGATGTCATCTTCAGCGTCTTCAGTTGGAGCATAGCATTGGACTACCGTAGTACTTCTTAGTCTGGTACGCACGGTAATAATCCTCTCAGAAACTGGTGACCAGCTAATGAGGCTGGACCTGGCTTCTTTGGTGAGTATTACACCAACGCCACTCCTACGGCTTTCAGTTTCGTTTCTCCCAGAATACAAAAAGGACTCACCATTTGGGCAGATATGTTCCCCCGCATCGGGCCATCTGGTCTCGCTAAGTCGCATGATCTTGATTTTATATCGATGCATCTCGTTGAGGACTTCATCCAGCAGTCCCTCAGCAAGCAGTGTTCTCACATTCCATGATCCAATAATTACCTTTAGAACAAGCCGTTATTCGTCGTTCTCGCTTGTATAGTTTACGAGTAATCCAACGCCAAAGTTTGTACTGCACGTGCCTGAAATAACTGATAATGCCATTTTTTTTTGAACATCTCGTTAACGGTTGCTCATATGATAATGTAGTAAATAGCAGAAATACGGGCATTAAAATATCTTTCAGATGGGCTATTGGCGTAAGCTCTATGTCATTTCATGTCCGCGACATAGCGGGTGAAAAGTCAAGCGCAAAGGTTGTCCCTGGTGAAAATAGAACAGGGCGTGCCATGTTTGTAACGTGGCCCTAGTAGGATTAAGCATGGTTTTCCCTAATAAGGAAACCTTGGTTTAAGCCTTTGTAGATCTATACGGGACGTAACATGGGTTCCCTATTAGGGCTGAAAAAGTTCATTCCTAGCTTGATATACTCGGGGGTAACTAAAAATCCTTGTTAGGGCTGAAAATATATTTTCAAGATCAGTTTTAATTGGGGGCCAAGTAGAAAACCTTGTTAGGGCTGAAATAGAATTCTCAAGTTCAGTTCTAGCCAGGGGCCGACTGGAATGCCTTGTCAGGGCTAAAACAATATTTTCAAGATTAGCCTTAATCGGGGTAAAACTAGAAAGCCTTGTTAGGGCTTAAATAATATTCACAAGGTCAGTTCTGATCTGGGGTTGACTCGAATGCCTTTTTAAGGCTGAAATAATATTTTACAGATCAGTTTTAAACGGGGTCATAATAGAATGCCTCATTAGGGCTAAAATAATATTTATAATATCAGTTCTTATCGGGGTCTAACTGGAAAGCATTGTTAGGGCTGAAATAATGTTTATAACGTTTGTTTTAATCGGGTTGACAACTCGCATGCCCTGTTAGGATTTGAACTGTGAATTCAAAACTAGCCATGACTGATAAAAATGACTATTTTTTATCAAGCTTCCGCCAATAATATTTCTACTTACCCCGGAGGAGGCAGAGCCCAACGAAGAAGGCCTTTAGGTTGTGTCACTTCTCGACGAATAAATCGCTTCCAGCCAGTTTCGCGTAACGCCGTTATGTATCGCCCTGAATTATCTATATTTTGGGTTATTTAACAACTTTGGAAAATTATAATAATGGGAAATAGCAGCTATGCAATTTCATGCCCTTTTTTCGACTAATTGCACTGGACTATAACGGTTAAAACGTTATGGTTTCCCCCTCCCCCAAACACCCATACGAATTTTTGTTCCTCTATCCAAAACCTACCCACGCCAGGCGTTTCGATATTTTCACTGATACACCCTGTACAACTACATCTCATAAATACTTCAAAGATAGGAATACGGGGAGTACTCTTTAGAATACAAACTGTTTACCTGGGATGCTTTGCTAAATATAAAAGGGGGTTTTAATATCACCTGATTCTTTTCAGCAATAGAACCCACCTCCCCCATTCAATTAACGGTGTTGAACTGCGACTATCCCAGTCAGGTTAAGTAGTTGGGGTTTAGTCTGGACTCAAAGCTGAATTGGAGGTTAAATATGGAAGAAAGGGTAAGGAAGGCCAGTGCAGCTTTCTATTCCTGTAAGAAGATGCGATTTGAAACTGCACATGGTGATGGCAAGCTCTCAGTTCCAGACTGGTGTCAAGTCTAAATCCACGGATATATTGCCCACATTGGGAGCAATTCTCAACGGCACATTTGTGGAGAATGTATAGACGCCTACGGTGCTTACCAAAGAGAGACATCTACATGAACTTTCGCTCAGTAACGAATTCCAGATGGAGTAACGGCTAGGAAGACTTGGGCTTCTTACAAAACCCAGAGATCGCGATACCTTTTAGTTATGCCATGCCGATAATTAAGTAGGCATCATGCCACGGGATTAAGAATCAAAGTGTAACATCCACTGCCGCAGTTGCGAAGATGAACAGGCCAGTGAGACTACTGATCACTTTCTCTGGGGACGTGTATTTAAAAACCTCTTTTCTTTCTTAAGAATTGGGGGTTGTTTGGCAGCTCAAAATAGGAGACTTGATCCGGTTCGTAAATACGAAGGGCAGGGTCTTAAATCTCTCCCAGTTTACTGTCTCCTTTCACATAGGGCGTCTTCAAAACGGAATACTTTATCGCCAATTGCTTACGGCTTGGATGGAACTAACGTTCCTACCTACCTTCCCAGAACGTAGACTACCTTTAAACCATATCAATACAGCAGCTCCCTATTCCCTTGACGCGAAAAAGGTAGCATGATGCGACTCGTAATTGTACCTTCCTGTTCCAATTCAATAGAAAACGCGTTGGGATCGAGAAGGCAATTTGTAAGAGAGTCGCATAATTGACAATTGGGCTCTCTTATCAAGTGGTGAGAAGTGGTGAGATTTAGACCCGTAAATATCAGCGGATATTTTTCATAATTTGAATCAAGGATTACATTTAGCCGCAATCCGTATATTTTTTAAAACTTTAAACAACAACCGGTGTATATCATCGAAAATCGGTGAAATTCAGCATCTTTTTAGAATCTGTACAGCAAAACCGGTGTAGGGCCATCAAATTATACCACACTTGGTTTTTTTATGCTGGATTGCGATTAAACATTGACATTGATATTTACGCCGCTTGAATGCTTTTAAAAAATTTGAGTAGCTTTAAATTTATATTTATACTATAATATCTCATATTGATAAAACGCAGCTATAAAGATATGTACACATCAAAATAATATCGTTTATGCATACTTCCATCTCTAAAATTCAAATTACAGCAGATGTCATTAAAAGATAATGATTAAATTCACATTAAAGAGTGTAAAAACATATTTTCCATCTTCATCCAAACATAAAATAAAAAACTCATTTTAAAGACGCTTTTCTACTCTTCATACACAACAATTTTCCCAGTAAGCAGAATCTTAAATCAAAATCTGTGAATATCCAAGCACCAGTAAACAATTCCTGCTCGCTGGAGGATGTACTTTTTATATATAATAAATTCATGGTATCTGTGAGCTTCAAGGCCATAGACGCCGGCTTTCAATGTTGAAGGAAATTTGTTTAATCTTAAATCTCTCAATATTATGTGTTTTTAGCAAAGGACGATATTTCGTGGTAGATTAAATATAATGTGTTTTTATAGCTTTTAAATCTTATTATGTACTTAACCGTTTGAGGTCTTATGTTGGTAGGATATGTACTGCACAGAGATGGTTTGATACTTTTCACAATCCAGTGGGTTCTCCCTTTAGCCGGATAGGGATCCCAGTTAGTCGCCGTGAGCACTATTACATGATAAACTTCCAAGGGAAGTAACTTGAAAATAACGCGGAGATTTTCTTTATTGTGAAATATTTTTTCACCGTGAATATATAGATAACTAGCAAAAACCCGCGTGCGTCGCAACGCCTTTTAATAAAACAAAATTATGTGTGCATAGTCCGGTCCGGAATAAGAAAAGGGTATGATGAAACAAAGAACAAATCTGCATGACATGATTTTGGATATATAAAAAACTTTAGAGTTGACTATAAAAATATGTTACTTACACCTTTTTTTAAAATTCGAGGCTATTCATCGGAAAACTTTTATACTACGTGCACAACAGATACCTAGCCAATTTTATTCAGAATATGTCTTGTGCTCGTAGATTTTGACGTTCTCAGATAATTGCCACCCTGAACTTGCCCCATGGCGAACATGGCCTGAGACGAAGATTGCTAACATTTTAAGACGATACTACTGATTTGATCCTAAAAAGGACAGCTGCTGCTTCCCGTTTTCGTGTTTCGCCGTTTCCGGTCATACCTCCCGCACTGGCACTGGTTAACAATCCACTTTAACGCTTGTTTATAAACGATGTTAGATGTTTCACTTGTAAGTATTACAACGTTTGTGGCATTATTGAGTTGAGTCGACTTAGTTGAGTTGATATTTTCGAAATCGTCATAAATACCGCTCATCAAAATTTCCGCGTCATTCTTACATACCTCCCACCATAAATCGTGATCTATATAACGCTTCTTCTCTAAATACGGCTTCACTAATTTATCCATATATCATATATCATATAGGCCTCAGCCGCGCCATGTTTCTCAAACAGCCAGCAGCTCACTGTCATCATTCTCATTAATCTCAGAGCATTTTCTATTGTATATCCTATGTTGAGGAGAATAGTACTGAATTCTGAGGTTTCTGATTGCGTTCTCAACTTTTGCTTTAAATGACGTTTTCCAATATGTCCCTAAATGAGTGATCATTTCAGAAATGCATCAATATCATCGGCCCACATATTTGTCCGGACAGCCGGCAACATTTGCCCGGAATCTATGCCAGTAAAATAGTTACTCCCCAAAATAATTGGTTTTTACATCATAAATCTCGCGGTGTTCTGTTAATAGATACTTTATTTGCCATAGTACACTCATCGCATTCGCAGACAGTCATCATGCAGTTTCGCTAGCGCCCCATACACTAAATATATTGGCTTCAGCAAAAAAGTTTTCATTCAATATATATTTTTAATTTTTAGTTCATTTTTAAACAAAAGCATATTTTTAAGTTTTTTAAACTATATTTTTAGTTTTCTACCTTTTAGTTTATTACATGTCTTTGGTTATTTTGTTGTGACCGATAATTAAAATGAGGTCACCCAGCTTACTGTACTCTACTCATCATACACTTTTATTTGGTATCCACACCGAGAGCGTTGTAAAAAATGCTAGTACGCCATTTTGTGTTGGCTGCCATTTTGAATTTGGAATTTTGCCACCCAGCTAATAGTATTCTACTTGTCATATCCTTTCATTTGATACCCTTACCGATCGTGATGTAAATAAAAAAGTAATCCGCTATCTGTGTTGGCCGCCATTTTGTTCCGGCCGCCATTTTGAATATGGAAGGATACCTAATAGGTAATTATATTATACTTATCATTCCCTTTCATTTGATACCCATGTCGGCGGTCAGCGAGCAGAATTGCAAAATTTGGCCGCCATTTTGAAACGGCCATCTTGATTTTTCTATAAAATGGTCAGATTGCATTGTCACTTGAACTGTATATGTGTGCAAAATTTGAAGCTGATCGGTTATATGGAAGTAGGTCAAAAACAATTTTCAAGATTTGTCTACATACATACATACATACAGGTAGAGCTAATTTATAGTGTATATAAATAGCCTAAAACATGCCCGCCAAAATACTGAATCTTCCAGTGAAAGTCCCATCCCAATCGGATTAGCCGTTTCCGAGATTAGCCCGAACAAACAGACAGACAGACATACAGACTGACAAAAATTTTAAAAATGCGTGATTTCGTTTTAAAATCATGTAAAAAACCATATAAAATTAAAAAACAGTGGGTGTGTGTACTTATGTACACGCATTAGAAGTTATACTACTTTGGCGTGATTTTAAGACTAATTTTTAATTTCTTCACAAATATTGTATTACTACTACTATGTGCCCCTTAATCCCTCGTGGGACATAGGGCGGAAACAGTTGCCCTCCAGCGGACTCTGTTTTGCGCGACAGCTCTTAGCTCTGACCAGGATCTCCCAGTAGTTGCGGCCTCTGCTAGTAGGGTTCTCCTCCACGTTGTTCTAGGTCTTCCAACTCGACGGGATCCTTGCGGGTTCCAGTCAAGGGCCTGTTTGGCTAGATTTTCGTTATCGCGTCGCAAGGTGTGGCCAACCCAATTCCATTTCCTTCGCCTGATTTGGTCGTCTATCCTTTCTTGGCCGGCACGGCGCCATAGCTCTTCATTTGAAATTCTATCTTGCCAGCGGATTTTTAGGATACGACGTAGGCATCTGTTTATGAAGACTTGTAGGCGCCCTGTGATGAATTGGGTGACTTTCCATGTTTCGCAACCGTATAAAAGAACTGCCTTAACGTTGGAGTTGAACAGCCGCAATTTGGTGTTGGTTGAGATCTCCGTTGATCTCCATATGTGGAACAAGCATGCATATGCGCTTCGTGCTTTATTTATTCTGGAACTGACGTCTTCTTCTGCACCACCATTTTCGGTAATAATACTACCAAGGTAGCAGAATTTATCTACCAGTTCCACGTCACGGTTATTCAGCGCAGTTCGTTCAAGTGTGTTTGCATTTATCCGCATTTCTTTGGTTTTATTCGGATTCAGCCTTAAGCCTGCTAGACTACTTTCTGTTGCCAAATTGCTTAACATGTTTTTTAGCTCCTGATGTCTGTGGGCCAGCAAACAGATATCATCTGCGTAGTCGAGGTCCTTAAGGCGATCTAGCAAACCCCACTGTATGCCGCCTGTTCTACTATCTAGAGCGCCAACAAGAATGTCATTTATTACTATAAGAAATAGTAATGGGGATAGTAAGCATACTTGTCGTACTCCTGAACTCACCTCAAAGCTGTCGGATAATTTTCCGTTATGGAGAACTCTGCATTTGGAATTGTTGTATAGGGCTTTTATCAATTCTATTATCTTATCCGGCAGTCCACGTCGCCGTAATGCCTGCCATATAAAGCTCCTATTAACCGAGTCGAACGCTTTCTCATAATCTACAATCTAAATATTGTATTGGATTCTTTCTATTTCCGTGCTTTGGAAGGTGCAAACATTATGATGCCGACACGCTCAAGGCTGTCGGTTATACCGTATTCTAATCCTAACTAAAATCACCAACTAGTTGGGTCATTAGGCCTAATTACAATTATCTTAAGATGGGCTTAAGATGCCTCATGAAATTCTCTTAAGACTGGCTAATTTTCTACCAAAACGTAATGAATGTTAAGTTCAATATGCGTCGCAAAGCTGGAGCAGCATTTATTTACCTGATAATACTACTGGTACTTCTTAGCCCAACTCACTTCTTTTTTGTTCATTTCCGCCTTAGCTTAGATTGAGGAATTTAGCTTCTCCTCCACTTTAGTCAGTAGGATCAAACGATCGTACCATTATAGTCTAAGACGTTCGTTGCTCTTTGCCGTGCCTTTAGCTGTAGGTTACAGTGCAGCAGTTTGCTCGGCTAATCTCCGGCAATCCAAAAGGACATCGTCTGTGTTCTGTGTCACAATGAGGAATTCCAGGCGTTGGGTAGACTCATTTTGCCGGTATGCTCTCGTAACTCACCTGTGGGTTCATCGACCTTGGGTAGATTCATTCTACTTCCTTTGCCACTACTGAAATAAACGTCACTTCCAAATTCTGTTCACTTACCTAGCTTCTTCTTTTAGTTGTTACTCAATTAAATTGAGTGGGTTAGGGAAATTGAAATATGATACGAAGAGTTTCATACTAAGGACATTAATGTATCGGCAAATGCAGCATCAACGCTTCCAACGTTTGAGTGACAACACCCCGAAACTGTCCAAACACCATCGTTGGACGCTTGACATTGGACATTCGTAGTTCGAGTAGCGGCCACACAATGCGTTCTACCATCAAACGTCCAACGTTGGAAAGTGCTCATAGCATCGTTTAGAGCCGGCTTTAGCTGAAAACTAGGATATGTAATTTATTTCCCTCCACAGCCTCTCGGTAAAAACCTTCTCACCCATGGACATCGTGAACGGACTTTGGCTACGAATTTTCATATGCCCATATAATAATAAACTAGCTAAAGGATTGGAGTTGCAATGCTTGCTCTTTATAGCCTCTACCCCTTCGCCTATATCGTCCGCAGGCCGTATCAGAACATCAAAATTGTCAGCGTGCAGTAAATTAGGGCATTAGATAAAAATGCAGCACGCTGCAATCAAAAGTATTTCAATTGGCTGAGGCTGGTAAAATGACAAGCAAAGCAGCGTGCTGCATGTTCACATCATGTCTTAAATTTGCAGTACGTTGCATATTTGAGGTTCTGATAGGGCCTCCAGCAAACCCATCGTAGCTACAGGCCTGGAAGCAGCCAGTGCCGATCCTACATTTGCTTGAATGGAGGACATTTCTCGTGTAATAACATAGTGGAGCCAAGTTTTTAAGTTTATTTTTGCAATAAAAAGTTGTAAAATATTGTTATTTTATCACATTATTCTGCACCTGGATTACCAGTGATTAGTGTTTCAGTGATTGAATTAAAACAATTTCAAAAAATTGAGTGAATCAATATGTTTTAATGGTTTAATTGTGAAGGTCACCAATTGCGTTGTGGTTTTGTCGAGCTATTTTAGGGCAAAAATGTTGAATTTGTGTGGTTATTGAGTTAAAATTGAATTTAAAGTGGTTAAAGCTTTTTAAAGAATAATTTTTAAAAATATTAAAGCGGAAAAATGTGTAGGAAAAAGTTCAAAATTTTTGTTATTCAAGTTGTGTGGTGGTACTTGCACTTATGTTTTAATAACTATTCCGTAATAATTTTTAACCATTTTAAATTCACTTTTAATTTCATTACCACATAAATCCAACATTTTTTCCCTAAATTAACATGAAAAAACCACCATGAATGTAAAAAAACTGGTCACCTTATCAATTTCATTCAATTTATTCACTCGGATCACTAACTAACTAATCACCGGTAATGCACGTGGAGGAAAAAATGCTAAAATACAATATTTTGCCACTTTTTACAAGTTAAAAACTTGGCGAGTCTATGATATGACACTACGAGTTAGAGAAATTGCCTTCCATCCAGTAAAACCCCTCACCGACAAACAGCACACAATAAACACTACGAATCTTCCTATGCCCACGAAAACCCAAACATACGCTTAGCTGATGACTCCAACATAAAATTTATTTTCCTCCCTAGCCTCAGCATAAAAACCCCTCACCTATCGACATCGTGAACCGGCATCGGCTGCGAGTTTTCATATGCCCATAGTAATTGTTAAAAATATTCCCAACGATAGTGGCTCTACAACAAACGGTCGTTAATAACGTTAAAATTGTTTCCCCCCTTCTTGTACATTTTCATATTCATTTACATGTCAGTCTAGAATTTGCCTTGTAATAAATCACACGTTGTTTTAAATCGGACTTTTTATTTTTGAGTTCCTGCCGGGTCCTTTAAACGGATATATATATTTATCATTTGGTGCCGAAACCCGGGAGCGAAGGACTGTACGCAAATAAAGAAAGGATTGTGCAATAAGCTTACCCTTTACGCGTGAAAAATAAAAAATCAAAAAACGATGGAAATAACGGCGCGCGCTGCATATCGTGGTCAGGTGACAAAATTAACGAAAGCCGCAAATGACTATTTAGCCGCTCCGGAATCCAAATTAAATACCAATAACGACTCTAGACTCGATGAAATTCAGGAAGAACTTGTTTCTTTTATACAACGTCTTACTTCTGCCCAAGATAATCTTAACACCACCGATCGTGATATAAGAGAAAAGGGTCTATTAAAGGCAGAAGAATGTGAGAAGGTGGCAGACTACCAAGATCTTTCCGTTAACACATTGTCGCGATTGCAGTGTCGATTAGAAAATTTACGGAAGCGACAAGTGCCAACGGTTACTAGTGCTCAAAACATTAATAACACCAAAAAGGAAGGATCAACGAAATTAGAGCGTTTAAAGCTTAAAAAATTTTCCGGGCATAGTTCCGAGAGGCTGCCATTTTGGCAACAATTTCGAGTTGCAGTTCACGAAAATTCTAGTTTAACCGGTGCTGAAAAGTTTCAATATTTGCAAACCGTTTTAATGGGAAATGCCGAAAAAACTATTGCCGGTTTTAATGCAACGGAAGAGTGCTACGATAGTGCAATTGCGCTTTTGCAAGAAGAGTATGGCGATAATCAAAAATTGATCGACAGTACATTTAATCACCTTATGTCATTGTCTCCAGTGGCGAGTGAGACAGATGTAATAAGCCTCCGGGCATTATACAATAGTATAATATCCTCCACTCGTACACTTACCGCATTGAATGTGTCATCAAATAATTATTCTATCATGCTAAAAACGATTCTTTTAAAAGCTTTGCCCAATAAACTAAAAGTTGGTTATTATCGTTACTGTGAAGATTCCGCTAATAATCGGCGAGAAAATGATGTTTCTTTACAGAAAGACAATAATCATGATGAATCAGAATCAGTTAATGAAAGTTCTATTTCAGTTCTCGACGGCGACGATCAGGTAAAATCCATTTTAAAATATTTGAAACGCGAAGTGGATTCGCTGGAGAGAGCTTTGCCGGCTAAATCTGTCAAACCATTATCGCATAATAGAACCAGGGCGGCGCCTTCCACCGCGGCAGGCTAGTAATCCTCCGAAATGTTTATTTTGCCACTCAAATAATCACGATACAAAAAATTGTAATGCAAATTTGACCATCACACAAAATAAGAATTGTTTACAACGAAATGGTAGCTGTTTCCGATGCACAACTAAAGGTCATACATCAAGAAAGTGCAAAGTTGTTATTGCATGTAAAAACTGCACACGAAGGCATGCTACATCAATGTGTGATCCAAATTTCGAAGTAAAAACATCTACAATGGGAGAGAAAAATATCAGTAAATCGGCAAATCAAGAAGCGGTAACTTTGTATTCAGCTTTTGACAATTCGGTCGGAATTAGTAATGTGTTTCTGCAAACCGCCCGCGCTTATGGAATTTCTAAAGATAAAAATAAACTTCTTGTGCGCTTAATAATCGATGGTGGTAGCCAACGTTCCTATGTACGTCAATCTGTCGCTGATCGGTTAAATCTACCAGTTATCGGTGTTGAAAAAATGAGTGTGTTATCATTTGGTGATGAAAATATTTCAGACTATAAAGAAATGAAAAAGGTCATTGTTACTCTTAAAAGTCAATATAGTGACAAAAGTATCGATATAGTGGCACTGATCGTTCCTGAAATATGCATTGATGTGCTTGCAGAACCTAATATAGAATGTGAAGAATTAAATAATATATCATTGGCCGATGTAAACAAAAGCGGTAGCAACCAAGTGGATGGCTTAAGCATCCTTATAGGTGCTGATTTTTACTGGTTGGTGGTTACTGGAATACAGAAAAGATTAACGACTAGGCTTACAGCTGTTGAAACTGTTTTTGGCTGGACTCTTCACGGACCTGTTTCTGTTCCTCCTGTTGTAAACATGTGTGCTGTAACCAGGTATTGCTTGGATAATTTTGACGAAATTAACTTCACGAATTTTTGGAGTCTTGAATTTTTAGGTATTAAACCCGAAAGCGAGGAAACGGAAAATTTATCAAAGCAGCTTCAAGAAAAATGCATTTTTAGATGTGGCCAACGATATGCAGTTTCTCTGCCATGGAAGAATACGACCAATTCGCTACAATCCAACCGAGCTGGTGCGTTGAAAAGAGTAGAACAGCTGGTAAAACGTTTGTCGAGAAATTCTGATGACTTACTTCAGTATCACAAGGCCGTCAGAGAATTTATAACAGCAGGCTTTGCTGAAGTCGTTGAAAACGAAAATGATGGATTTAAGCCCTTTTATCTACCACATAGACCTGTCTATCGTCCTGATAAGGAGACGACAAAAATTCGTGTTGTATTTGATGCTTCGGCACATGCGCCAGGTATGCCGTCATTAAACGAGCAATTGCATACAGGAACGAATTTACTACCAGACCTTCTACAGATATTGTTAAAATTTCGAATGGGTCAAATAGGTTTGGTTGCTGATGTGGAAAAAGCATTTCTGCAGATTCTTCTAGCCGAAAGAGACCGAGATAGCCACAGGTTTTTTTGGTTTGAATCTAAAACCAATTCGGATGAAATCGACCTTCAAAGTTATAAAGTCTACCGTATTACCAGAGTAACTTTTGGAGTTACATGTAGCCCGTTTCTACTTTCAGCAGTTATTAAAGTGCACTTAAACAACGAGTTAAACAACTATCCCGAAACGGTAAAGATTTTAGAAAATTCTCTCTACATGGACGACTTGATTTTAAGTGTAGATAGTTCTTTAACAGCCCAACGAATTTACAACGATTCTATGAAGATTATGACGAAAGCAGGAATGCATCTTCGCAAGTGGGTTTCCAACGCAACCGAGATGCAAAATATTTGCAACGAAAATACTACTGTAAACCAACAAAAGGTTCTCGGAGTCATCTGGCACATTTCTACAGACGAGCTTTCAATTTGTCTTAATTCTGCCAACGAATTCATTGAGAGGTCGCCGCCAGCATCCAAACGAAGTGTTCTGCAATTGTTATCCAGGATTTTCGATCCGTTCGGATTTTTAACCCCAGTTATTGTAAAACAAAAGCTCCTTTTTCAAACTGCCTGGAAGGAAAAACTGGATTGGGATGTGAATTTACCAGACTATATGCTCCTTCAGCAACAAAACAAATGCTTGAAGGATATACCTCTTCTGCAAGGCACTACTCTTCCTAGATGCGTTTTTCCAAAGGACAATGTAATAAATCGCCAATTGCACATATTTGCAGACGCCAGCTCGAAAGCCTTCGGCGCCGTTGCTTATATAAGGAGTGAAACGGATCGAGGAATTTACGTCGAATTTTTGTGCGCTAAAAGCCGAATTGCCCCCTTGAAGAAAACAAAAAAGCATACTTCGGATGATAATGATAACCCTCAGGTTACCGAATTGACCTCAGCACGCCTGGAGCTTACAGCTGCAATGGTTGCGTCACGTATGTATTCTTATATTAAAAAGTCGATAGACATCGAATTTGACTCGTATTTATGGTCTGACTCGAAAATCACTTTATACTGGATATATGGAGAAGAAAAGAAATGGCAGCCATTCGTATCAAATCGTTTAAAAGAGATTCGCTTACTAACGAATAAAACTGATTGGAGGCATTGTGCAGGAAGAGATAATCCGGCCGACTTACTTACTCGAGGCATTTCTGCAGTACAATTTCTGAAGGACGACCTTTGGTTCCATGGCCCTGCTTGGTTACGTCAAGATACTAGTGAGTGGCCTCTGAATGTGGCGAATACAGATTTCAGCTTGGACAAATCGACGACATTATTTAGAGTTCAAGTTGAACCTACTTCTGAATTGAAGAAACCCATATTAAACTTTGAAGAATTTAGTTGCTGGAATCGACTTTTACGAGTGACCTGCTATATTATGAGGTTTATTAAAATTATAATGAAAAGAGATTCATTACCAGTGAATCAATACCCAGATGTAACGGAATTAGCAGATGCAGAAAGATATTGGATAAGTTTCGTACAATTAATGAGTTTTTCTAATGAAATTTATCTTTTACAGAAGGGAAAACCTGTTGAACGAACATCTAGCTCTAGCCCTTTTGTAGATGATGATGGATTATTGCGCGTGCGAAGCCGGTTGCAGTTCGCAAACGAACCATTAGATACGATACACCCAATAATTCTCCCCAAAGCGTCACATATTTCTAAATTAATCGTCATTGACGCACATCAGCGAACTTTTCATCGAAGCGTAAACATCGTACTCACAAAACTGCGTGAAAGGTTTTGGATTTTGAAAATGCGGCAATTAACTAAAACTGTAATCGACCAATGTTACCTTTGTCGGAAGATGCGCGCTAAACAACTGGATCAACCATTTGCTCCTCTACCTCGCGATAGGGTGTCATTAGCGAGACCCTTTGAAGCTACTGGCGTGGACTTTGCTGGTCCGTTGTATGTTCCGGATTTAACGAATAAAAGCGAGACAACAAAAGTTTACATCATGATTTTTACGTGTGCCGCGATAAGGGCAATTCATTTAGAAATGGTGTGTAGCTTGTCTACCGAAAATTGTTTATTGGCTATGAGACGGTTTGTATCCAGAAGAGGATGTCCACGTGTTATATATTCAGACAATGCCAAAACTTTCAAGAGAGCGTCCCTCGAACTTTCTCATCTCGGTGAAATTTTGAAAAGCGAAAAGTTCCAAGCATTTTTAAGTTTACAACGAGTAAAGTGGCGATTTATTGTTGAGAGAGCCCCCTGGTGGGGGGGTTTTTGGGAAAGACTAATTCGAGTAGTTAAAGATATTTTGAAGATTACAATCGGCCGAGCGAAACTGAATTACGAACAGCTTCAAACACGGCTTATTGAAGCGGAAGATGTGGTCAACTCAAGGCCTCTAACTTACGTTAGTGACACCCCCCTTGACATGTCACCTTTAACACCGAACTCATTCCTGAAAGGATCCTTGCCTTGGGTCAAGCCAAAAGAGGAAATAGCTGAAACAAGTAGTGAAGAAATAAAGGGACTTTGGAAATTGAGGCTACAATCGCTTTGCTTTTTGTCCAAACGTTGGAGCAATGAATACCTGAAGGCTTTACGAGCTCATCATCATTGTAAACAAACCTCGCCTTCATTTGTTAAAGTAGGAGATGTTGTTATGGTTCAGGATAATGCTGTACCTCGTATCCATTGGAAACTAGCTAGAATTGAATGTGTTTATCCTGGCAGAGACAATCGAATTCGTGCTTGTTTGGTACGTTTAGCTGATGGTTCAACTTTGCGACGCGCAATTCAGAAGCTTTACCCGTTGGAAATGCAAAGCAGGTCGGGGCCGGAGGATGTTAAAAATATTCCCAACGATAGTGGCTCTACAACAAACGGTCGTTAATAACGTTAAAATTGTTTCCCCCCTTCTTGTACATTTTCATATTCATTTACATGTCAGTCTAGAATTTGCCTTGTAATAAATCACACGTTGTTTTAAATCGGACTTTTTATTTTTGAGTTCCTGCCGGGTCCTTTAAACGGATATATATATTTATCAGTAATCACGGTATTCAGAAACAAGGTAATGTAAAAGACTGTATACCGTATACGGTATTTTAGTGCTGATGTCACTTGGGGGACACTTAACATAAAAAATCGAAGCCACCAGGCGTCCATTTTTTACGGTATTCGAAGCTGCCGTCGCTTTTACATTACCTTCGTTTGCTGTTTTCGTCAAAATTCGTCAAAATTCACTCTCATAATATTTTTCAAAACGCGCCTAAAGAAGTGTAACTTCAAAAAACACAATTATTTTGAAATCACAGACAGACACTCCAATTATATTTATATAGATATTATAAAATGAGTCAACTCATTATAAACGGTGTGGGTTATGAAATTAAAAACCGGTTTATATCGGTGGTCTCATTTTAACAAGAGTAAACTTAGCTTGGTCATTAGTCATCAGCGGAAGAGGGAGAATAACATGTAGCATAACATGCACGTGCCGCAACTGTTTCGGACTGATGGAAGTGTTAATCTCTTAGCTGTGGCCACTGGTAACTATTCTATGAGAGAGGATAAGCTAATATGATCGAGCTAGTCCCTTCCAATTAAAGTCGGCCTGAGGCTAATAACCTCACCCGGAAAAAATACTTTTTACGGAATGAGCAACATGCCCGGGATACTGGAATCAACGACGACGACCATGGCAAGGAAAATGGCAAAACGATTTACAGAGCTCGAGCTTCACAACATCGAGCCGACACCCTGTCGAAGTATAAAGCTGACATTACTGCCAGGAGATGAGATGGACAGGGAATGGTGTTTTGCAAAAACCTGACTATGACGTATATTAGAGCTCTCATACAAAACACCGTGTGCTCGAAGTAGGGAATCCAACCAACAATCAGGGACTACAACAAAAATTCTACGCTGGATTTTTCTTTTCCGTTACAGCAGAATTTATTCTACCACCGATGTTAGAAAATTCCAGCAGAATCAATTCCAGCGTAGTTAAGAAATGACCTGAATACTTTGTTTGACTGATTCAGTTGTTCGTTTGAAATACAACACAATTAGCCGCGAGAGTAATCCCCTTACGCTCCTTAGGGCCGTTTTCACAATCTCGGGTTAAACTTTAACTGCAACTGTTAGTTAAAAATGCCGTTTCACAATCTCTAGTTAGAGTCAATCTGTCAGTTAATTTACAACTGGAAGTTAATTTAACCGGAAGAATTTCTCCTGGTAAAATAATTTAACTGAAAGTTTCACATTGGCGTTGACATTTTTGCACTTTACAAGTGTATTTTAATAAAAAGGAACACTTTTGACATTTGATGTACTGTAAATATGTGAAAACTAGTACATTTTTACTTTAACTTCAAGTTTGTTAACTCATAGTTGGTGAAAATGAAATTTTTTTACTGGCACTTTACGGTCACAGTTAAATTAACTATCAGTTTAGAAACTGGAAGTTTACTGACAGTATAACCGGAGATTGTGAAAACGGCCCTTAATGTGTTTCTATGTATGTAGTGTTTACCCTGGGTTTTCTCAAAGTAGGCGACCATGGAAACGGAGGTTGATTAAAGCTTCGTTAACCATTCCGGTTCAGTCGAGTTTTCCATATGTGTGCGATTGAGTAGCCTTTACTGCACATATACTAACGGCGACGCAATATAATATTACTTATCGGTCACGTTTGCCCGTCATGGGAACAGCATCGAGCTAACTTGAGGGAAAAAGGTTTCTATTTACTATACGAAATAAATGCTAATAAGACAGACGCGATAATCTTCACTAGGAAGATTAAAGATCTGGATTTTCAGCCCCTCATGCTTTTTGGATCGAGGATCAAGGTGTCTGGGATGGTCAAGTATCTGGGTGTATACTTGGACTCGCGACTAACCTGGAAATACCACGTTGAAGAGAAGATTAAGAAGGCGACAAGGGTGCTTCACCAGTGCAGAAGAGTATGTGGAATAAGGTGGGGTATCTCACCAAGGTTAGCATACTGGACATATACCATGATGGTGAGACCCATCATAACTTATGCCTCGGTGGTCTGGTGGACTAAAGCCACACAGAAAACCGTCAAGAGGCATTTGGACAAGGTGCAAAGAATGGCCTGCGTAGGTGTGAGCGGTGCTTTCCGCACCACACCCGCCGCGGCATTGGAGGCGCTGTTAGGGCTGCTGCCGTTAGACCTCCAGGTGATGAAGACTGCGGCAGCCTCAGCGATTCGGATGAGACGGGATGCCGCATGGCAGGCGTCAGGAACCTTATATGGGCACATGAAGATCCTGGATCGCATTAAAGGGATTAGGGAGCTCATGATGCCCATGGAAGGGATCACAAAAATGAGGGTGACCGAAAGGTATCATAAAACCCTCATAGGGAACGGAACGCTCCCCGAAGGGAGACCGGAAGACATATATATCTTCACGGACGGATCCAAGATTGACGGCAGAGCAGGTGCGGGAGTCTTCTCGGAGGACTTAAATCTGACCTGCTCTCTGGCTTTGGGGAATTACACCTCAGTCTACCAGGCAGAAATGCTTGCTCTGCTGCACGCGCTGGATCACATAAATGAGGGTCAGGTGCAGGGAAGAAGTATCCTTATAGCACTGGACAATCAGGCTGTGATTAAGCGCATGAACCAGACAGAGATTAATGCGTCTCTGGCGTTGGAATGTGTCCAAAAACTGAACAGGTGTGCGCAACAAAACAACGTGACGCTAGCTTGGGTTAGAGGACATACAGGCATCGATGGGAACGAAAAGGCTGACAACCTGGCAAAACAGGGGTCAACCTCGGAATTCTGGGGACCGGAGCCATACTCTGCCATTGGCAGAGGGTTGGTAAGGAACTACATCGAGAAATGGGTCGCTGAGGAACACCGGAGACGGTGGGACGCTATGACCACGTGTAGGCAGGCTAAGATGGTGCTTACGCTGCCGATTACCGCAGCCAGAAGAAGGATCCTGCATATGCAAAGGAGAACCCTCAGATGGTTGGTGGCACTGATTACAGGACACGGATGTTTCAGGTATCACCTAAAAAGAATGGGAATTCTGGAGGATGACACCTGTCGGATGTGCCTGGAGGAACCTGAGACGGCCACACACATAGTGTGTCACTGTCCGGCGGTGGCGAGGAAAAGGGATGCCATAACTGGACTCCAGTGGATGGAGGACATGAGGCAGACTCCCTTCAATCAGCTGCTTGCGATAACTAGGGGAGTCGAAGTAAGGGAGCAATGGGACAACCCACTGCAACCCCAATAAGATGACTCTAGGCAGAGGGACGAAAAGGGACCCGCAAATAGTGGTCTGATTCGGTATCCCTCGAAAATCTATATATATATACTATACGAAAACTCTACCTCGGCTCATGGAAACTCAGTAATGTACGTGGGGAATCCTCTGTCGTAGGCGTTGGGTAACTTTACATTTAGACTTACACTTAAACAAGCACATATGCAAAACCCGGATTAAATCGACGTGTTTCGTGGAGTTTTCTTGGATTTAGCTTTACTCAACTCCCGTTTCCATGGGCGCTTATTCTGAGCTAACCCAGGGTTAACTTTGCATAGAAACCCAGTAATTGATCACTTTCGGATACGCTCACATAATTATACTTAGGTGATTTTGTGTTATTGCTTAGTAGCTAGATATCTGCAACTAACGAATTTAAATTTTTTGGAGTATAAGACTCTCCACTCACGAGTCGACAGATTTGCAATCCTAATTTCATACTAGTTTCACAATAAACACGCACACAACCAGTTTGCAGTCAAAATGAAACCTTTGTCCACACACGAGCTCAACTGATTTTGGATCAATCGGTGTTAGTTTTTAGTAACGAGGTTTTGGCAAAATGTCTAGTAGTTCAGATGAAGTGCAACCAACTTAAATCGCTTCCAATCGGCAAGAACAGTCACACGCGAGTAGTCCAAACTAGTTTCAAATGGGTTTCGTTCCCGTCGACCCATGTAAGGATTCCCACATCCGTACAGAGGCAAGATGAATCGATCAGTCGTGTCCAGAGGGCCTCAAGTTATTTTTATTTAATACTTTGAAATAAAATTATTTCTCTATTAAGTCCCAGTTCTTATAACAGGTGAATCCACAAATCCCGCGGATCCTGCATGTCTAGTCCCGCATTACTGATCTCGCAAAAAAGGTGCGGAGCCCGCATTTGCAGGAGGCCCAACCTTCGCTCAGAATTGGGACTGGTGGAGAGAACAGTTACGAGAGGCCAGGACCGGATCCTGGTTGTAGAGCCGTTAAGGAAGAAAAAGATACGCCATAAGCCATAAGCTAATTTCTATTGGGTGGTAGTTGGAGGGATTGCTTGATTCTCTTTTTTTGGTATGGGATAGAACAAAACAAAGTTTCCAAGAGTCTGGTAAAACTCCAAAGAAGTATATGATAGCGTCTTATCGTTATTGGACTCATTTACTGGTCCATCTTAGTTCCTGTACTTTAGCTATGTTTACTATATTATCTGAGTTCATCTATAATTTCAAGTATTGCTACAGGTTTGTATAATACTCTGATATTCCATGTCAGTTGACAACTCAATTTCAAAACAATTATTGTTTTCGGAGGAGAGATTGCCGCCCTGTCGCTTAGCACCTTACCTGGGAGAATAGTTCCCTGATGTTTGTATCCCCTATGGGAATCGGTGGTCTAGTTATATCTATACCCACTAGATTTGTAGATTTTGCGACGGATTAGTATTTTAACCATTCCCTACGCTTCCTTCTTTGTAAGCGCTAAGGAAAGGCATTATATTCTGAAGGAGTCTGTACCATTTTAAAACGCTTTTATTAGCTCGCTTTGTTGTCTGTCTGTTTGACCGGTAAACATTTTGCAATCGATTTTTTGCATACTTCTGGTTATCCCATTATGCTGAAATTTTATACACAGCTTTAGCTCCGATGACACTGCAATATGGTACACTCAATATACTGTTAGATCCATGGCGGGCGTCTCAGCAGAGCGGATTAGTATTTTCCTAACAACCCCCTCGAAATGGGTATCAAATGATAGGTTGTCATAAGTAGAATTCAATAGTCTATGTCGTTAGATCCATTGCGGCCATCTCAAGAGAGCGAATTACCATTTCTTTCACAAACTCTTCAACATGGGTATCAAATGAAAGGGAATCATACATAAAGCAATATAAAATACTTGATACATATACCGTGAGCTCGCAGAAAAAGCGGAAAACGCGGCAAACACAGGCAACAGTAAGGTGCTGTACCAAATTACTAAACAGCTCTCGGGAAAGCACTCTACTAAAAAGCATGCCGTAAAGAGTGCGGATGGGAGGCTGCTGTGCAGCGACGAGGAGCAACTCCAAAGATGGTGTCGCGGCAGCTCCTAAAATTTACAAATATCTGAAAAACCAAAATTTAGGATGGGGAAATAATCAAAAACAAACAAACTCACGCACTAAAACCACTATTTATTATGTATACATTATGCATTTAAAAACAGAAGAATTCATCCTGAAAAAGAATAATTATAAAAAACATCATAAATAAAATAAAAATACTTCTCTTGAAAAACAAAGTCAGCCGCTGTCAATTGCCGTCGGTAAACAAATCTGAAAACTAGAAAAATAATTACTAAAGAATTTAAACAAGTTCCACAAAGCAAAACTTACCTGTCAACACTTAATTCATGTCCGGCCCCTTTTTCTCCCTTCCAAAATAAATATCACGCTGAAAATATAAAAATAAAATTAGTATATAATTTAAAATGAGATAAAAACACTTACCTGCAATCAAACTCCATCTGACAGACAGAAACAGCTGATCGCAAAACAAGCGAAGATTAAATACATAATCGGTATATACTGCACATTGCCCCGCCACTTGCCGAAGCTTCATTGTGATTGCAGCAATAAATATCGCAGCAGTTGACCGAAAATTTCAGATCACTTGATCCTTCAAGACGTTCTGAGTCTGAAAGAATTGCCGCATTGAGGCAACCAGTGATTCTCATTTAAGCAGGGCGTACTGAGCCAAATCTACAAGCAAGTTGAACGGAGTATTGAACCTTCAACTTTTGCATCCCAACCAAGTTGAAAGGAAGTATTGAACCTTCAACTTTCGCATCCCAACCAAGTTGAAAGGAAGTATTGAACCTTCAACTTTCGCATCCCAATAAAGGCGAATTGAGCCGATTTTTAACCAATATAACCGGCGCACTGAGCCGTCATACGTAAGCTGTTGTAGTGAGACAGCATCCTAAGCAAGGCGAATTGAGCCAAGAAATATTCAATTCCCATATAACTTAATAAGCTAAACCAATCTAAATTTCAGAACCCGAAGGGCAGATCTAAAGCAAAAAAAGGGCGTCAAGAAGCATCCACACCACTGTAATCGACCGCAACCAACGCATCGCTAGTGCATCATCAATTCAGCAAGTTAAATCAATCAAAGAAGGTGAAGTTTGGGAAATTAATTCAGTTTCTGATCAGCGACATCTATACGTCCAAAATTCGAACTAACTCTTAAAGCCAAGAAAGTTAAAGCATCAAGACAATCTATTAAGGAGAATTTAACTAAGCGAAAGACACACGCCGCATACATTACCAGCAGGAAATTTTAGTGATAGTGTTAATATAAATGAAAGGCCTAGCAATAATTCTGGCAATATCAAACTATTGAATTTAAGCTAGTTTATGTCTATTTGTATAACTATTGAAATAACTTAAAATTAATTTATATTGAATTAATCAAATAATGAACTTTATATGAATTGTGTGAATTAATGAATGAAATAGTGAATTGTGAAGTTAATTGTACTAGAAAACATTAAGCTTTTAATAAAATTGTGTTTATTAAAAAAAGGGTGATTTTCTTGGGGTGACACCTGGGTGATCACGGCACATTTTGGTCCTTCGAGCCGGATTCCGAAAGGAAAACGTACATCTAGCCTGATCACGTCACCTCAAAGGGAAATCGTAGCAGCCAGTGACCTAAACTAACTAAACTAAAACAATATGGAAAAGGCAATTAAATTGCAATTCGTGCAAAAAGAGCTTCTGGAGAAGTTTATCACAAACTATCGGAAGGATGGAGCCGCCAGACGAACCCTCTCTTATTACAAAAAACGATTGCAGGATTTCGAAAAGTTGTTCCAGGAAATACAGAAAACCCACACGGATATTCTTTTAGCCAAGAATGACGAACCTGCTGATTCCAACCTATTACAAAATAATTACTTCACGAGGAATATATACGAAGAAATGGAGGAATACTTCTATACAAATTACGCCGAGATTGAATCTCGTTATGAAGCTGAGTATCCCACATCAAGAGATAGTAGTCCATCTCCCAGTGTAAAAGAAACCAAGGTGATGCCAAACCCAAACAAAGAACATTTAATCAAACTACCCAAAATATCCTTAGACAAGTTCTCCGGAGATTACCGAAAATGGACCACTTTCCACGATCTCTACACGAGCTTAATACACGAGAATCCAAACCTATCAAATGCACAAAAACTCCAGTATTTGAAAATGCATCTAAGTGGAGAAGCAGAGGGTCTCTTGCGGCAAGTTCAAGTCTCAAATGATAATTACGAGCCAGCCTGGAAACTACTAAAAGGAAGGTACGATAACAAAAGAGTATTGGTCAACGCCCAGTTGAAACTTCTATTCAACCAACCCACCTTATCCGCTGAGTCTGCACAAGGGATTGGGAGCTTGATGGACGTAACCACCGAATGCCTGCAAGCACTATTCAACTTAGGCATGGAAGTCGAGAGCTGGGACGCAGTGATCATTTACATAATTGTACAAAAATTCCCGTCCGAAACTCATCAATTATGGGAACAAAGTATAAGCCAGAGTACCGACATACCTTCATGGGACACACTACGCGAGTTTCTGGAGGGGCGTTTTAGAACATTAGAGGCTATTGGAAGGAAGGGATCAACCACATGTAAGACCTATCGAAACTTCTCTGCAAGACCAAGGATGACACAACAAACATTCCATGTGACAACCAGCCAAAGATGCAGCTATTGCAGAAGCGACCACCATGTCCGGCAGTGCCAAGCATTCGTCAAGTTAACTGAAGCAGAAAAAAGGGACTTGGTGAAATCACAGAAGCTGTGTGTAAACTGCTTAGGTTATGGTCATCTAGGAGCCCAATGTCCAAGTAAACACACCTGTCGGATCTGCCACCAGCGTCACCATTCATTGTTGCATCGCCAGACTGAGAAAAGGAGCATGAATCTCAAACCAACCAATCAACAATCGCAATCTTCCGATGATGCAAGAATTCAATCTCATGTAGCCACAGTAACGTCAGGAGAACAAATCAATTCATCATCATCCTCGTCGAGACAGAACCTCTCAGAAGCAGACAAACTACATTCCTTAATGACAAACAACGACGCTCCAATGCAACAAGTTCTACTGGCAACAGCGATGGTAAAGCTCCAATCAGACACAGGGCATGAAACCACAGTCAGAGCGTTAATTGATCCAGGATCACAAGTCTCCTTCATAACAGAAGCTATCGTCCAAAAGTTACATCTGAGAAAGAAACCAATCAAGGCGTCTATTACAGTTGTCGGCGAAATCAACACCGGCAAATTCGACAATCTAGTCCAGCTAACATTAAAATCTAATTACAACAATAACTTCGCAGTGGAAATGAACGCACTAGTTACAAGAAAGCTGACTAGTTTCCTTCCATCAAAACAAATTTACACTCAAGAATGGACGCACATCAATCACCTCAATTTAGCAGACCCTTGGTACTCCCGTCCGGGCAAAATAGACATATTGTTGGGTGGCGACGTTTACGGCCAGATCATCAGGCATGGGCTCATCCTTAGCGAAAAGGGATCACCGATAGCCCAAGAAACATCTTTGGGATGGATCTTGTCTGGCAAATTCAAGGATATCCCACCAACAATAAAAGTGACCAGCCTCCATATCACCACTGACTTACAGCAGCAGCTAGCCCAATTTTGGGAATTAGAAGATATTAGCAGAGAAAAGCCCCTAACCGAGGAGGAACAACAGTGCGAAGAGATTTTTCGAACCACACACAAGCGACTTCCTAATGGACAGTACGAAGTCCAACTCCCATTCACTGATAACAACACATCCCTAGGAACCTCTCGACCCCGAGCCATTTCATGTCTATACCGATCAGAAACTCGACTAAGCAAAGAACCAGACCTAAAGAAGCAATATGACGATTGCTTAAGGGAATACATTACCCTCGAACATATGGAACCAGTAGCAGTCAACAACTCGCACCCACCGCTTCCTCATTTCTACCTACCACACCACTCGGTTCTAAAGGAAGATAGCACCACAACGAAGTTACGTGTAGTCTTCAACGCATCGGCACCATCAAGTACAGGAACATCTCTCAATGATATTCTGTTAAATGGACCCCTTCAGCAAGACGATCTATGGTCTATTCTCCTTAGATGGCGCCTCCATTATATAGCATTCACAGCAGATATCGCAAAAATGTACAGACAAATACGAATAGCAAAACAACACGCTGATTATCAACGGATAGTATGGAGGGAGTCACCAGAAACACCAATTCAGGATTTTCGACTGCTCACAGTCACCTTTGGAACGAAAAGCGCTCCTTACTTAGCTACTAGAACCATCAAACAGTTAGCGATTGATGAGCACGCAAGATATCCTCTGGGATCAGCTACGGCCCAAACGGATTTTTACGTGGACGATTTACTGTCAGGAGCAAACACAATAGAAGAAGCCATTAACAAGCAGCAACAACTACACGGACTCATGATGTCTGGAGGATTCCAACTGAGAAAATGGGTTTCAAACTCCCCAGATTTATTAGCATCCATACCAGAAGAATTAAGAGAAATCAACTTACCCTTCAACATAACCTCGCAGGACCAGGTAAAAACCCTCGGAATATATTGGAACCCTCGAAGTGAAACACTGTCCTATACATTAAAGGAAGGAAAACAAACAGTTCCAATAACCAAACGAACAATGTTATCAGAAATATCTAAATTATTCGATCCATTAGGATGGGCATCACCAATCATTATACCAGCGAAATTAATGATCCAAAGGCTATGGTTAGCAAAGATAGACTGGGATGATGCTCCACCACCGGAACTACAGTTCGAATGGACCAAGTATCAACAGCACCTACGTACCATCAACCAGATCCGAATCCCAAGATGGTTAAACTGGAGGGACACACAAACCGAGGTCGAGATCCATGGGTTCAGCGATGCATCCACTCAAGCTTACGCCGCGGTGGTCTATTACTGCGCAATTCAAGATGGAACTCGAACCGTCAACATCCTGACAGCCAAGACTAAGGTAGCGCCAATCAAGGTAGTTTCCCTTCCACGACTAGAATTATGTGGAGCAGTACTATTGGCGAAATTAATCAACTATATCCAAAGGGCACTAAAACTTCCGGATGCTACACCTATATTCACTTGGACAGACTCCGAGATAGTGCTAGCATGGCTAAATGGACATCCCTCAAAATGGAAATCATTTATCGCCAACCGAACATCCCTTATCCATGAGCTGTTAAGAAACGCAAGATGGGGTCACGTCTCCTCAAAACAGAATCCAGCAGACTGCGCCACAAGAGGATTATCACCCGAAGAGTTAAAGGATCACATGCTATGGTGGAAGGGCCCAGAATGGCTCCAAAAACCAAGGACCGAGTGGCCCACCATGAGGACAAGACTCACCACAGAATTAGAACCAAGAAAACCACCAACTATAAAGAAATCCAGTCCACCGCAGAAAACAGAGCTCCGTCGCTGTCCGCAAGAGGCACCAAAACCTACAAAACGGACCTTAACCTTAGAAGAATATCGAGCCTTGAGGAAGAAACAGCCGCCATCAGACGTTATCGCCACACCAGAGGTATGGGCGCAGATTAACACCCTCTCACTTCCATGGGCAAAAATTCGAAGTGCTACAAAGAACTATCGCACCAAGATAAACAACCGAACCCTACGTTTTAAAAAACTAAAAAACAACAAAATCCAAGTTACTATCCAAGAAGCCCATACCCGCACTGGGGACGTAAAGACTCAACCATACGATACCACAAAGATATAAATACATAATGAAGCAATCATGTCTTTTATTAAAACGAAGAAATAATCTTATATTACAAATATGGTGACTAAAGAAATATACTTAAAATTAATATCTAATGTTGACACCGCAACGTTGTCAAGGCCGGGGAGTATGTCGCGGCAGCTCCTAAAATTTACAAATATCTGAAAAACCAAAATTTAGGATGGGGAAATAATCAAAAACAAACAAACTCACGCACTAAAACCACTATTTATTATGTATACATTATGCATTTAAAAACAGAAGAATTCATCCTGAAAAAGAATAATTATAAAAAACATCATAAATAAAATAAAAATACTTCTCTTGAAAAACAAAGTCAGCCGCTGTCAATTGCCGTCGGTAAACAAATCTGAAAACTAGAAAAATAATTACTAAAGAATTTAAACAAGTTCCACAAAGCAAAACTTACCTGTCAACACTTAATTCATGTCCGGCCCCTTTTTCTCCCTTCCAAAATAAATATCACGCTGAAAATATAAAAATAAAATTAGTATATAATTTAAAATGAGATAAAAACACTTACCTGCAATCAAACTCCATCTGACAGACAGAAACAGCTGATCGCAAAACAAGCGAAGATTAAATACATAATCGGTATATACTGCACATTGCCCCGCCACTTGCCGAAGCTTCATTGTGATTGCAGCAATAAATATCGCAGCAGTTGACCGAAAATTTCAGATCACTTGATCCTTCAAGACGTTCTGAGTCTGAAAGAATTGCCGCATTGAGGCAACCAGTGATTCTCATTTAAGCAGGGCGTACTGAGCCAAATCTACAAGCAAGTTGAACGGAGTATTGAACCTTCAACTTTTGCATCCCAACCAAGTTGAAAGGAAGTATTGAACCTTCAACTTTCGCATCCCAACCAAGTTGAAAGGAAGTATTGAACCTTCAACTTTCGCATCCCAATAAAGGCGAATTGAGCCGATTTTTAACCAATATAACCGGCGCACTGAGCCGTCATACGTAAGCTGTTGTAGTGAGACAGCATCCTAAGCAAGGCGAATTGAGCCAAGAAATATTCAATTCCCATATAACTTAATAAGCTAAACCAATCTAAATTTCAGAACCCGAAGGGCAGATCTAAAGCAAAAAAAGGGCGTCAAGAAGCATCCACACCACTGTAATCGACCGCAACCAACGCATCGCTAGTGCATCATCAATTCAGCAAGTTAAATCAATCAAAGAAGGTGAAGTTTGGGAAATTAATTCAGTTTCTGATCAGCGACATCTATACGTCCAAAATTCGAACTAACTCTTAAAGCCAAGAAAGTTAAAGCATCAAGACAATCTATTAAGGAGAATTTAACTAAGCGAAAGACACACGCCGCATACATTACCAGCAGGAAATTTTAGTGATAGTGTTAATATAAATGAAAGGCCTAGCAATAATTCTGGCAATATCAAACTATTGAATTTAAGCTAGTTTATGTCTATTTGTATAACTATTGAAATAACTTAAAATTAATTTATATTGAATTAATCAAATAATGAACTTTATATGAATTGTGTGAATTAATGAATGAAATAGTGAATTGTGAAGTTAATTGTACTAGAAAACATTAAGCTTTTAATAAAATTGTGTTTATTAAAAAAAGGGTGATTTTCTTGGGGTGACACCTGGGTGATCACGGCACAGATGGAGAGATTACTTCTTCGCCGCCCTGAATGGTTCACTTGCACAGGAACCTCAGGAAAACAGCAACAATGCACAGCCGATAAGAATCAACACCCGGGCCCCATCCAAGACGGAAATAGTAACCGCAATTCATGCGATGGCCAATGGTAAAGCAGCTGGAAAAGATGGCATCCCGGCAGAATTGTTGAAAGCCGATTCAAGCCTCAAAGCAGATGCGCTTCAGCCAATCCTGGAAATAGCATGGAACACCTGTACCTTTCCGGAGGATTGGACGGAAGGTATCATAGTCAAAATACCCAAAAAGGGGGACCTAACAATATGCGACAACTGGAGAGGCATCTGTCTATTATCTACTGTGGGTAAAATCTTGTCCCACGTTATATTATCAAGGATAAGAGAGGCAGTAGACCGAACGCTTAGAAGGCAGCAGGCCGGATTCAGGAAGGGCCGCTCATGTATAGACCATATTAACACCTTGAGAATCATAGTGGAGCAGTCTACTGAATTCCGATCCCCCCTTTACCTAGCTTTCGTAGATTATGAGAAAGCGTTCGACTCGGTTAATAGGAGCTTTATATGGCAGGCATTACGGCGACGTGGACTGCCTGATAAAATAATAGAATTGATAAAAGCCCTTTACAACAATTCCAAATGCAGAGTTCTCCATAATGGAAAATTATCCGACAGCTTCGAGGTGAATTCAGGAGTACGACAAGGATGTCTACTTTCGCCATTACTATTTCTTATAGTAATAAATGACATCCTTGTCGACGCTCTAGATAATAGAACAGGCGGCATACAATGGGGTTTGCTAGACCGCCTTAAGGACCTCGACTACGCGGATGATATCTGTTTGCTGGCCCACAGACATCAGGAGCTAAAAAACATGTTAAACAATTTGGCAACAGAAAGTAGTCTAGCAGGCTTAAGGCTGAATCCGAACAAAACCAAAGAAATGCGGATAAATCCAAACACACTTGAACGAACTGCGCTGAATAACCGTGACGTGGAACTGGTAGATAAATTCTGCTACCTCGGTAGCATTATTACCGAAAATGGCGGTACAGAAGAAGACGTCAGTTCCAGAATAAATAAAGCACGAGGCGCATATGCATGCCTGTTCCGCATATGGAGATCAACGGAGATCTCAACTAACACCAAATTGCGGCTGTTCAACTCCAACGTTAAGGCAGTTCTTTTGTACGGTTGCGAAACATGGAAAGTCACCCAATTCATCACAGGGCGCCTACAAGTCTTCATCAACAGATGCCTGCGTCGTATCCTAAAAATCCGCTGGCCAGATAGAATTTCAAATGAAGAGCTATGGCGCCGTGCCGGCCAAGAAAGGATAGACGACCAAATCAGGCGAAGGAAATGGAATTGGGTTGGCCACACCTTGCGACGCGATAACGAAAACCTAGCCAAACAGGCCCTTGACTGGAACCCGCAAGGATCCCGTCGAGTTGGAAGACCTAGAACAACGTGGAGGAGGACCCTACTAGCAGAGGCCGCAACAACTGGGAGATCCTGGTCAGAGCTGAGAGCTGTCGCGCAAAACAGAGTCCGCTGGAGGGCAACTGTTTCCGCCCTATGTCCCATGAGGGATTAAAGGGGCACAAAGAAGAAAGAAGAAAGAAGACCTGTACCTTTCCGGAGGATTGGACGGAAGGTATCATAGTCAAAATACCAAAAAAGGGGGACCTAACAATATACGACAACTGGAGAGGCATCTGTTTACTATCTACAGTGGGCAAAATTTTGTCCCATATATTACTATCTAGGATAAGTGAGGCAGTAGACCGAACGCTTAGGAGGCAGCAGGCCGGATTCAGGAAGGGCCGCTCATGTATTGATCATATCAACACCTTACGAATAATAGTGGAGCAGTCTACTGAATTCCGATCCCCCCTTTACCTTGCTTTCGTAGATTATGAGAAAGCGTTCGACTCGGTCAATAGGAGCTTTATATGGCAGGCACTACGGCGACGGGGACTGCCTGATAAAATAATAGAATTGATAAAAGCCCTATACAACAATTCCAAATGCAGAGTTCTCCATAATGGAAAATTATCCGACAGCTTCGAGGTGAGCTCAGGAGTACGACAAGGATGCCTACTCTCGCCTTTACTATTTCTTATAGTAATAAATGACATCCTTGTCGGCGCTCTAGATAGTAGAACAGGCGGCATACAATGGGGTTTGTTAGACCGCCTTAAGGACCTCGACTACGCCGATGATATCTGTTTGCTGGCCCACAGACACCAGGACCTCAAAAACATGTTAAACAATTTGGCAACAGAAAGTAGTCCAGCAGGCTTAAGGCTAAATCCAACTAAAACTAAAGAAATGCGGATAAATGCAAACACCATTGAACGAACAGCGCTGAATAACCGTGACGTGGAACTGGTCGATAAATTCTGCTACCTCGGTAGTATTATTACCGAAAACGGCGGTGCAGAAGAAGATGTCAGTTCCAGAATAAATAAAGCACGAGGCGCTTATGCATGCCTGTTCCGCATATGGAGATCAACGGAGATCTCAACTAACACCAAATTGCGGCTGTTCAACTCCAACGTGAAGGCAGTACTTTTGTACGGTTGCGAAACATGGAAAGTCACCCAATTCATTACAGGGCGCCTGCAAGTCTTCGTCAACAGATGCCTGCGTCGTATCCTAAAAATCCGCTGGCAGGATAGAATTTCAAACGAAGAACTATGGCGCCGTGCCGGCCAAGAAAGGATAGACGACCAAATCAGGCGAAGGAAATGGAATTGGGTTGGCCACACCTTGCGACGCGAAAACGAAAATCTAGCCAAACAGGCCCTCGACTGGAATCCGCAAGGATCCCGTCGAGTCGGAAGACCTAGGACAACATGGAGGAGAACTCTACTAGCAGAAGCCGCAACAACTGGGAGATCCTGGTCGGAGCTGAGAGCTGTCGCGCAAAACAGAGTCCGCTGGAGGGCAACTGTTTCCGCCCTATGTCCCATGAGGGATTAAAGGAGCACAATGATGAAAAATGATGATGATATACCGTTAGCGCCATGCATGGTGGCCATCTCAAGAGGGTCGATTCCCATTTCCTTCACAACTCCCTCGACCTGGGTATCAAATGAAAGGGTATCATAAGTTAAATACAACAGGCTATGTTTTTATATCTGTGACGGCCAGCTCAAGAGGAAGGATTACTATTCTCATCACATGGGTATCAAATCAAAGGGTAGGTATCATAAGTATAATACAATAAGAATAAAGCATACTCAATATAATGTTAGACCCATGCTGCTTCCAGAGCGCTAAAGATATGAAAATATTTGTAAGATTTAAAACGAAAAAGCGTGGGGCGCATACATGATTGATGCGAGTGATTTCTCAGCCTAGCTATTCTATACTCCTTACCATTGTCTATAGCGTGCGCCCCGCGTTTTTTGTTTTAAATCTTACAAATATTTTCATAGCTATTACAAATCACAAATTTTCAGGGAGAAATATATATGAGGTTCTAAATCTGTATCTGTAGTGTTTTGATTGAACTATGTATGTGAAATCCTTCTCACTTTCACTCAGAACTAGAAGTCAGGTCACAACTGTGCTACTAATATAATACCTTTTTATTATGCTCGGTTTATTCAATACAACAATTCGTACCTCACGCACATTACAGCAATATGATCAGAAAAGGAAAACTGTTTTTGCTTAGCAACTTTCACTGCTATTAGAAGATGATTGCTGAAGCCTATTTATTTTTTGAAGCGCCTGCGGGTGTTTTAATCGCCGCTTTCCGAAATGGCTTGATGCCACCCTCTATTAGGCGTTCAAATAAAAGGAAGAAGATACTAAAAGCAACAATTAAAAACAGCCAGCAGGCGGTAATCCAAAAGGTCAATAAAATTAACGACTTTCACCCATCTATTGGCTGGATTGCGGCAGTGTTTAAAGCAAGAAGCAAAAGCCTTAATCTACGCAATTATGGCTTTAATCTTGATCGAATTTACGCGCTTGTTTTCAGTTTATTGTTGCGCTTTAATAATTGATTTTTTGTGGAGTACAACTATTGAAAATTACGCAGATTGTAGTTTTAGATGATGGAGAGTGTGACATAAGACCCTGTTCATATAAAGCTAGAATACAGTAAAGCATGTTGTTACATAAGAAATTATAAGGTGGCAATTTAAAGTGGGTTGTATACAAAGGCATTGACAATTTCATGAAATTTAAAGGATTCTAATCGTAGTTAATCCGTCTGAGCCAAGATTAAATCAATGGAAGTTTAATGACAGTTAAACATTTTATAGTGGGATTAAAACAATTAATATTACGTTAAGGAAGTTACTGCGCTGTCGAAATAGGAGCCTTCCAGAAAATAAGTTTTATTTTTCTTCAGGTTCTTATTATACATATGTAAGAGATGTGCCCAACTACCAGTCCAGAGGTCAGTGGTTCTATTCCACTGCGTGGGACGCGCCTTACTTAGACAACAGTAGTAATCTTTCTTTAGCTTATAATATTTTTTGTGTACGATTTCAATAGCCATGACATGGTGCAATATTTAGAAGTTACGCTGCTCAAAAGATGGATAGAGCATAAGTATGTTTAAAGATGGCTGAGGTGTTTTGGAGAAGGTAGCTATGAATCTTGTGTTGATTTTAGTAGAAAAAGTTGATACATTCCTATGATACGAGGAGGAAATGGCACTATCGCCTATTAGTTATGGGTTGCGTTCTTGCCTATGAATTTTACGGTAGAGGTTCCGCCAAAAGAGAAGAAATCTTTGTTATCACAAAGTTGATTTTGATGTAAGTGCAGAATGGCACTTTTTCGCCATGTCTCATGGAAAAGGACCTTGCGATGGTTTAGGAGGTACGATTAAAAGATTAGCTGCAAAAGGCAGTTTGCAGAATATAAATGACCCTATAAATACCCCGGCCAAATTTTTCATGTGGGTTAACAAAAATATTAAGAATATTAATACCGAATTCTTTCATCAGGACTATAGAACGGAAGCTTAAGCACTTCAAACCCGTTTCGACAAAGCGAAGATGATTCGTGGCACTTTAATGTACCATTCATTTTTTCCACAACAAAATGGAAAAATTGAAGTAAAAATCAGATCGTCAGCTACTACGTCGACTATTGTAAATGTGTGATTCATTATTTTATGTGTTATTCATTTTCCGTTGCACCTAACAGTCCCTGTAAACGTTCTCTGCGTGTACGCGACATGTTTCGCCGTAGTGCCGCGCGGTCGCATTCTTTTAAAGAATTTTTTAAGTGTGACCTCGTTTGAGTTCCATTTTCAAATTTTCACTGTTTCCTTAGAATTTAAAGGGGAACACGATGATATTTTTTCCAAAATTTTAAGTTGGTGAGTTGCAGACGAAAAGTGGTAATGAAACTTTATAAAAAAATTAATAATAATTTATTAACACCAAACTCAAATTTTATTTATACCACTACATAGAGTGACTCGATATCTTCAAAATCGCCCTGTTTCATTTTTTTGTACGACTAATGGTTTCGACAATACAGTAATTTGAAAGGTCGGCCGGAGCGTCGTTTTTTGAAATTTCTTGCAACTTACAACCGTCTATATCTTCTGAAAAAAAAAAAAAAAATCCCAAATTATTTTCGCGAGACACGCTTTTCATTATTTCATGTGTAGAATATGCCTGCCAAATTTCAAAAAAATTCCTTTGCATCAATTATTATTAAGCGTTCGGTTTGACATGGAATGATCCATATCAAGCCAGTGTAGGAAAAAGCCCGTCAATGGAAATTCTCGATGCGACACGATTTGTTCAGATGACAAGAAAGTCTACAAGATAGTCAGAATAAGGAATAAAGACGTAGAGGCGCTGTTAGATTCTGGAAGTGATCTACATATTATGAAGGCAACTTTATATGTGCAATTGGTGCTCCAAAGTTAGAAGCCATAGTCATTCCTTTCGACGGTGCTAGTTCAATCGGAAACATGACGTTAGGTCGATTTGTTACCGAAATAATTATCGATAGTTTACGGTTTACTCTCGCTTTTGATGTGGTACCAGACGATGTAATTAAGTACGATATGATAACAGGTAGTGAGCTGTCTGATTTTGCAGAAGTAACCATAAAACGTCGTCGAGCTACTCACTTCGGAAGTTAGAGAACCTATAATGGAAGCGGGTTGGAACGAGGTTCTTTGCAGCAATGTCGAACACACAGAACCCGAAGAGAGAAGTATCTCGTTGAATCACATTGTTGATCCTGGGATTAAACGCCAAGTAGTCGAGTTGATTAAGCAGTATCGAGCAGAAATGACAAGGGACAGTGGTGTACAAATGAAAATAGTGCTACAGGACAACATACCGGTGTTTCAGAGTCCCAGAAGGCTATCAGCTGAACAACGAAGAATTGTCAACCAAATAATTGAACGCTGGCTAAAAGAAAAAATTATTAGACCAAGTATATCCAGTTATGCAAGTCCAATGGTCCTCGTTGAGAAGAAAAACGGTGACACTGGACTATGCGTGGATTACCGGCGCCTAAACAAGAAAATCATTCGTGACCGATATCCGCTACCTCTGATTGAAGACCAGCTTGACAAACTTCAGACAGCTCAGGTATTTAGTTGTATTGATTTAAAAGACGGATTCTTTCATGTACCTATCGAAGATGATAGCGTAGGTTACACATCTTTTATTATACCCGATGGGCAATTTGAGTTTTTAAGAGCCCCATTCGGACTTAGTAATTCCCCTGCTTGTTTCCAGAGACACATAAGACTGTTTTTTGTGACTTAATGACGAAAGGGGTAGTATGTACCTACCTAGACGATTTAATTATACCAGGAAAAGACGAAGATGATGGCTTAGAGAAGTTGAGGCAAGTGCTTAAGACAGCGAGCGAATACGGTTTGATGATCAATTGGAGTAAATGCCAGAAGAAGAGTCGAGTATCTATGATACATTGTCGAAAATGGTGCGGTTAAACCATGTATTAAAAAGATTTTGGCTGTAGCAAACTTTCCGAGACCGTCGACGCTGAAGCAAATCCAATCCTTTCTAGGACTAACAGGCTATTTTCGAAAGTTCATTCCCCATTTTACGTTGATTGCTAGACCCTTGTCCCAATTATTAAGAGACAGAATGAAGTTCGAATTCAAAAGGGAGCAAGAACTCGCCTTCGAAAGCCTTAAAAAGCACTAACGGAAGAACCAGTACTTAAGTTGTATCGTGTCGGAGCTGAAACAGAATTGCATACAGATGCCAGCATGTATGGATTAGGCGCAATCCTTATGCAAAAAGATGCTGAAGATGAAAAATTGCATCCGGATTACGCTAGTTGGAAGACATCACCTGTTGAAGAAAAATATACCAGCTATGAGTTGGAAATATTAGCGATTGTAAAGGCGCTCAAGAAGTTTCGTGTGTACTTATTAGGTATACCAATAAAAATAGTGACAGATTGCCAAGCGTTTGCCTTGACCATGGCAAAAAAGACGTGTGTTTGCGTGTTTTTTTTTTTTTTTTTTTTTTGTGGCAAGATGAAGCGCTTAGGAGTCACCCTTTGTACTACTAGTCAGTCATGTCTTACAAGTCATGGTGCAATGTATAGTAGTAAGCTTGATCTGAAGGAAAGATGAGATAGGATAGGTTAGGGGTCTGGAGGGTGCATGAGTAGATGTCGATGAACCTTGCGTTTGAACTCTGAGATGTTATATGAGCTCGGAAACACCGACTGCGGAAGAGAGTTCCACAATCGAGTTGTTCTATTTATAAACGAACTGCTAAAACGTAATGTGCGTGAAGGGGAGGGCTGAAGGGTGAAAGGGTGAGCCGAGTTGGCTAGTCTTGTGTTGCGGGAGAAAAATTGCCGTGTAGACAGGAGGTTTTTGATTTCAGTGGAGCAGTCGCTATGAAAATAGCGGTAAAACTTGCTGAGCGCTGCTACATTCCTACGGTGGCTTAAAGAATCGATGCAAAGTGTGTTATCGCCAATGAGTTTGATGGCGCGGTTTTGCACCTTGTCAAGCCAAGCCAAGGTGGTTTTAGGGGCGCCTGCCCAGATATACGAGTTGTATTCAAGGCGTGGCCGAATGTAGGACTTGTATATTGTAGCCAAGGCAGTTGGATGAAGGAGAAACTTGCATCTCTTAAGGAAGCCGAGTTGCTCATTGGGCACTATTAATCGAAGAATTCCAATATACGGTCGAACACTGCCCTGGCACATCGATGAGACATGTAGATGCTTTAAGTCGAAATCCAGTTAATATTTTGACTGTACATCAAGTGGGAAGCGAATTGATTACGACTTGTATAGCAAGAAAACGACGTGGAGCTTATAAAATTAACGGAAGATGTGAAAAATGCTATTGATGCAAGATTGGTAGTCAAACGAAATATTTTATACAAACAGCAAGACGGCGATTTATTGTTAGTCGTTCCAAGGTCGATGCAACAAGAAGTCATCCGACAAACACATGACAGAGGACATTTAGGTTGGAAAAAGACAGAATATATGATTGGGCAACAATTTTGGTTTCCCCATATGCGTGAAAGGATACAGAAATTCATAAAAAACTGCATACGATGTATTTTGGATGAAAGAAAATCTGGAAAGGTGGAAGGGTATTTGAACCCTATCGAAAAAGGTGATTTGCCGTTGGACACTTACCACAACGATCATTTAGGTCCCATGCCGTCGACGAAAAAAAAGTTATAATCATTTGTTCGTGGTGATAGACGCTTTTACCAAATTTACCTGGTTGTATCCCACGAAGTCTTCGACGTGTGGAGAGGTTTTAGATAGATTAAAGAAGCAGGCGGTCGTATTTGGAAATCCCAGACGCATTATATCGGATCGAGGAACGGCATTTACTGCTCATGCTTTCAAAGAATACTGCGAACAAGAGGGAATTGAACATGTGTTGGTCACAACAGGAGTGCCGCGTGGTAACGGTCAAGTAGAGAGAGTAAACAGAACTGTTATTCCCATCCTTACGAAGATGGCAACACCTAAAGCAGCCGAATGGCACATCATCATTTCATCATTGTGCTCCTTTAATCCCTCATGGGACATAGGGCGGAAACAGTTGCCCTCCAGCGGACTCTGTTTTGCGCGACAGCTCTCAGCTCCGACCAGGATCTCCCAGTTGTTGCGGCTTCTGCTAGTAGGGTTTTCCTCCACGTTGTTCTAGGTCTTCCGACTCGACGGGATCCAGTCGAGGGCCTGTTTGGCTAGATTTTCGTTTTCGCGTCGCAAGGTGTGGCCAACCCAATTCCATTTCCTTCGCCTGATTTGGTCGTCTATCCTTTCTTGGCCGGCACGGCGCCATAGTTCTTCGTTTGAAATTCTATCTTGCCAGCGGATTTTTAGGATACGACGAAGGCATCTGTTGATGAAGACTTGTAGGCGCCCTGTGATGAATTGGGTGACTTTCCATGTTTCGCAACCGTACAAAAGTACTGCCTTCACGTTGGAGTTGAACAGCCGCAATTTGGTGTTAGTTGAGATCTCCGTTGATCTCCATATGCGGAACAGGCATGCATATGCGCCTCGTGCTTTATTTATTCTGGAACTGACATCTTCTTCTGCACCGCCATTTTCGGTAATAATACTACCGAGGTAGCAGAATTTATTTACCAGTTCCACGTCACGGTTATTCAGCGCTGTTCGTTCAATGGTGTTTGAATTTATCCGCATTTCTTTAGTTTTAGTCGGATTTAGCCTTAAGCCTGCTGGACTACTTTCTGTTGCCAAATTGTTAATCATGTTTTTGAGGTCCTGGTGTCTGTGGGCCAGCAAACAGATGTCATCTGCGTAGTCGAGATCCTTAAGGCGGTCTAACAAACCCCATTGTATGCCGCCTGTTCTACTATCTAGAGCGCCGACAAGGATGTCATTTATTACTATAAGAAATAGTAAAGGCGAGAGTAGGCATCATTGTCGTACTCCTAAGCTCACCTCGAAGCTGTCGGATAATTTTCCATTATGGAGAACTCTGCATTTGGAATTGTTATATAGGGCTTTTATCAATTCTATTATTTTATCAGGCAGTCCACGTCGCCGTAGTGCCTGCTATATAAAGCTCCTATTGACCGAGTCGAACGCTTTCTCATAATCTACGAAAGCAAGGTAAAGGGGGGATCGGAATTCAGTAGACTGCTCCACTATAATTCGTAAGGTGTTGATATGATCAATACATGAGCGGCCCTTCCTGAATCCGGCCTGCTGCCTCCTAAGCGTTCGGTATACTGCCTCACTTATCCTAGATAGTAATATGTGGGACAAAATTTTGCCCACAGTAGATAGTAAACAGATGCCTCTCCAGTTGTCGCATATTGTTAGGTCCCCCTTTTTTGGTATTTTGACTATGATACCTTCCGTCCAATCCTCCGGAAAGGTACAGGTGTTCCATGCTATTTGTAGGATTGGCTGAAGCGCATCTGCTATGAGGCTTGAGTCGGCTTTCAACAATTCTGGCGGGATGCCATCTTTTCCAGCTGCTTTACCATTGGCCATCGCATGAATTGCGGTTACTATTTCCGTCTTGGATGGGGCCCGGGTGGTGATTCGAATTGGCTGTGCATTGTTGCTGGTTTCCTGAGGTTCCTGTGTAAATGAACCATTCAGGGCGGCGAAGAAGTAATCTATCCATCTTTGGAGCTGCTCCTCGTCGCTGCACAGCAGCCTTCCATCCGCACTCTTGACGGCATGCTTTTTAGTAGAGTGCCTTCCCGAGAGCTGTTTAGTGATTTGGTACAACACCTTACTGTTGCCTGTATTTGCCGCGTTTTCCGCTTTTTCTGCGAGCTCATTTATCTGCTGCCTTTTATCACGCCGGACACTTCTCTTTACTTCCCGGTGTAATTGGGAGTATTCCCGTTCAAGTTGGTAACGTCTTTCGGGGTCGCTTGTAGAGTTTACGTTATTTTTTAGGGCTCTCCTGCGTTCTATTTTTTGCCAGGTTGTGTCCGAGATCCAGTGTTGCTGGTTTCTTTGGACATAACCGATGCTCGATTCCGCAGCCGTCAATATTGCGCCCTTTGTCCTACTCCACAGCTCTTCAGTATTTGTGTCGTCAGAAACGTTGTGCTGGTTCAATATTTGTTGTAGGTTTCCAGCAAATTCCCGCTTTTTACCGCTCTCCCGCAGAAGGTCGACGTTGAACCGTCTACGGTTTATAGCATCGCGTTGTACGTTTCTGATTGCGGCGATTTTAAGGCGAATAGTTGCTACAACCAAATGGTGGTCGCTTCCAGTGTCTGCTCCCCTGAAACTCCTGACATCCTCAAGGATAGTTCTCTATCTGCGGCTTACGGCCACATGATCTGTCTGATTTCTCGTCCTACCATCGGGCGATACCCAGGTCTCTTTGTGTATCTTCTTGTGACAAAAGTAAGTTCCACCTACCATGAGTTGGTGGGAGCTACAGAAATCAACGAAAAGCTCACCATTGTTATTGGTAACTTGGCTTAGAATGGCACAAGTATGTGAATATTGCACAACAGCATTTAAATGCAGCTTACCACCGGAGTATCAAAAGAACACCGTTTGAATTATTAATCGGATGTCCTATGCGTTCAAAGGAAGATCTAAAACTACGAGAACTTTTAGAAGAAACGCACATCATTTCCTTTGAGCGGGACCGGACCAGTCTTAGGGAAGAAGCGAAAAACAATATTGCAAAAATCCAGGCTTGCGACTGGATGGCCATGTTTCGTTTGATATTGGTGAGTAACACATTGAGCGATTCTGTGGCTGCCTCTTTCTAGTTGCGGTATTTTTTAACATCGCTGCAACGTGTAGTACTTGCACTTGAGGTTGCTTCTAGAGTGTCGAATGGCCTACTTGTGATCCTGGCAGATCGATTCGACTCCTCCATGGCTAGCTTGCAGTATTATTCTGGATCACTTTGGGGTCACTATTTTGTTAATTTAGGGAGCCTGCTACCTTATTGTGGTAGAACGCAACTAGCACGCTTAACCAACTTCAAATTTAAAATTTAATAAACCATATAATTTCAGTCTTAAATCAACGACCTCAAAATATCTCAATATCATTTAACACAATTTCCCAAAAATGTTAAATTAATTTGGCAGAAATTTCCGACGTTCCAATGTTGAACATCTGGGAAAGGTACAAAACCAAAAAACTGTAAAACGAAGAGTATCCCACAAAAGGTCAGTCATCCCTCAGTCCAGCTTCAGTTGATTAATTGATCTTTCAATGAAATGAATTAACTTATTAGAATTGTTTGTAAGTTTCATGGATCCCATAATCCCAGATAATTAGTCCTTTCCACAGAATAGGAAAGGAGTGTCCTTCCTAGCACTCGCCCTCGCCCCCCCAAAAAAATAAGACCCAAGACTTGATGAAACAGCACACATCCCAGGACGCACAATATATACGGAAGTTAAAACGTACGTTTTCCTCTGAGCTTTAAATAGGCCCAAAAGCTTGTATCCTTAAAGGACTATGACCAAAGCCGTAAGCATGAGAGAAGCACTTGGAAGATTGGCCATGAATCAATTTTCTCGAAAATCCTATGCGAAGACGGAGGGTTGCATTACATTAAGTCATTTTGAGGGACACTACACATAAAGGCAAGGATTTACTGTGCCCCCGGCCCACCGCCTTAACAGGCTCCCTAAACAGCCCCTACGAAAAAAAAGAATATTGTACCGATTCCTAGCAGAAAATCGTGCGCTTACAAGAAATTAGATAAAGGAATTGTATGACGATATTGACAGATAAGCATACGTTATTCCCCGGTTTAAGGATTATCCTGGAATTGAAGGCTTCCATGGCAAATAAATAAATAATAATGAATTTCATTCCGGGATGAATTTCTCCACTCGAAAAATGTGGGGGATTTAAATTTTCATAGGCATTAAGGCACAAGAGGATGCCAGCGCAGTGGAGGGGGGAGATTAACTAACTTATAGGGTTATTCCCAGGAAACTTTCCTTTCAGACAAGAACAAGGGTTTCCCATCTCTTCAATTATTTCTCAGGTTTTCGTGAAATAATCCAAATTGAAACTTTTTATACCAGAAATTTTGCGCATCCACCAGCATTACTACGGAGGAGTAGAGAAGGCAGTACTGGGCCCGACCAGCCGGTCTCTATTCAGTTGCTGTATGGCAAACACAATATAAACCCACGTAGACATTTTTGTGGCTTCTAATCAGGATAAAAAAACAGCTGACAACTTAATGGTAAAGGCCGTGTAATAAATTATGGCAAAGGAGAAACATCAAGTCATATAGTAATTAAAGATAACAATTTTTGGTGATAAAGTGCTGCCTTGCGAGTGTCGACATTGTGCTCGATGGAAGCACACCAGATGGTCTGGTGGATAGGGCTGAGACTTGATTGATCGGTGGTGGCTACCGGTGCGTGTGTAAATTCCTGCTAGTTTGAGGATGAGGTTTCGGGGGTGGGTAGAACAGGATATCGATGTGAAAAGTGTAATAATTTTTGGGCCTTGTATCGAAGTCAACAAGCAATGAACTTGAAGGCAATGCAAGAGATTAATGTGGATAAGGGCATGACATTTCGGTTTTGCTACTTTCTTCGCCTTTCCTGAATGGGCGTTATTCCAATTAAGGCACACCTTTTCATGCTCTTATGACTTAAAATCTTGGTATATATTCCCAATGGGGTATTTTGTATATATTTTAATGACCTGCAGAAATAAATGTTTATTCATTGCGGATTATTTTTAGGCAAAGGAGTCTGGCACTCCTTCGCTGCCTTAAGCTTTTATGATACTTTGAAAGCAAAAGGAAAGTCAAACTAACTTGAAATGACTTGCTATAACAAAAAGTTTTTGAGAAGTTAATTTTTCGTTAACCATTTTTTATGTAGAAGAAAGCTTACTACCAGCTCGCACTTTCGCATAGATATTCAGTTTTTAGTAACGCGTGATCTATTTAAAGGTACTTTTTTCAGAAGGAGTTTTATGATAGATCAAGCGTGAGCTGTGTCAAATTGTCATGATATTTTTGTTCAGTATCGCTTGACATTTCATAAATCATGAACAGTCAGCCCACATAATCGTCCTATTGAAAACACAATTCGCTCTATCATCGAAAAATTTGAAACCCAATTTCCATTATTAGATAAAATGCGACCAAATAGACCACATCCAGCGTGTATTGAAGAAAATATAGCGGTGTCGGCAGCTCATAAAAAGTTTGAGGCAGATCTACTGTTTTTGAACAAAACTGTGCTCAGCGACGAGGTCCATTTTTTGCTTAATAACTACCTCAATTGGCAAAATTGCCGTAATTGGGCTGACGATTAGGTTCAAAAGCTATAAGTTAATCAAGACAAAACAACGGTTTGGGGTGGTTTATCATCGGTCCCTATTTTTTCAAAAAATTAGACCGAATAGAACATAACTGTGAATGGCGTCCGTTTTTGCGGCATAATAACGGACTATTGGTGACTAAAATTGAAGCCCGTGATCTCGGCGTCATTTGGTTAAAACGAGATGGCACCACTTGGCTCCCAGCCCGTGTGGCTTTATTGTGGGAACAATTCAGTGAGCAGTTAATTTCATGCTTCGAACCAGTGAATTCGTCTTGTCGGACTTTTGCGTCATTGGCCAAATACCACTCGAAATGCTCGAATGCGTTATCGAAAAATGTAACTTCAGAAGTTTAATTAGAATTTATAAGGCGGTTCGGAAAGGTGGTTCCAATGAAACGTAACGGAAATGCTGATTAGCTTTCAACTATTTCGGAATGCTACAGAAAACATAACCTCAAGCGTATTATAAATACATAAATAAAAAGTTTTCTGGTCTCTTAAGAAAATGTGTTCACGATAAAGTAAAAGCAAGTCTGCACTCGAAGTTTGTAATTGTCAAATTTCGGAAGCATTGGAACGAGCACTCTCAACGGAACGGTGTGGAAAAGACGGATCGGAACGGTACAAAGGTATTGGGATCACGGCGTTAAGCAAATTCATATATGCGCACAGCATTTCTCATAACGCCACAATTAAAACGAAGTTTAGGCAGGAGTCCGTAAGTTTTACTAACAATGAAACTAATGTGATCGAAGCAGGTCACACTGCTATTCAGTACCACCCCAAAATTTCTTGTTTTATTAACACTAACAAATGGAACCGATTATAGTCCGACAGCAGAAATGTCAGTATGGACAGAAGCAGAGTGAGAGAGATAAAAATACATTGGGATTTTGAAGGATTCAGATGCAGTAAATTTAATGTAAGTGGGATACTTGACGCAAGTCAGCAATAAGATTCTTAACACACATGTGTTTTTTATTCTTTGCGCAGGGAAATAAAGCTGCACATCGTCTGCATACATACATATGAATCGAATCTCATTATTAAAATACTAAATAAAAGAATATATCCTTGGGGGACTAAAGCGTGGACTAGAGCACTTGAAGAACTTTAACCACCTAGTTCAACCCTTTAAGAGCGGTCAGATAAGAAACTTTGCAAAAGCGTAACAGCAGAAAGAACAAAATGTTCTTCTAAGGTCAGTTTTCGCAGAAGCAGGATATGATTGAAGGCTGTGATGTTTACGAAGGCCAGATTGCAATATTTATAACTTTGGGACGCTCTCAGTACGGAATTATTTGAGCAGCCATCAGCTTTTAAAGAAGCTTGGTCAGAAATGAAAGAATACTGATTACCCGTAAATCGCAGGAGCTGTTAGGAGAAGGGCCACGGCTCGCCTGAACCCAGTCTAACCCAAAAGTTCTGGCACTTCTGATTTTATTGCGGCAACACTTAAATTAAACTTTCAGAAACTCAAAAAAACTAACAAGAAAAACATGTGTCGAGCTATTTTCGATTGCGAGCGTTTGTTCGAAAAAGAAAAGAAGCCCGTTAATTCTCTTGTTTATTTCTTTGTTTTATGAAGAACGCAATTCTTTGTTATATATTTGAAATTGGTTTAGTATGTATTTACACTTCATAAGTTAATGTAAGCTTAAAATTGTTGTTCATATTTTGTAAAAAATAATTGCTAAGGGGTCGTCCATTAATTACATGAGGCGTTTTGGGCCAGGGGGTCGAGCCGAATCTCACTCAATCTCACGTAATTCAAGTGCAAAAATAGTCATGGCCTCAACGAAAACTTCAAGGAGCTCCAGACTCACGCCGTGAACACATGCGAAAAAGCGCGAACGCGTATGCGGATGGTTTTCTCGCCTAGCTCGCGCCTTGCTTTCTTTTTCAAGGGGATATGGCGCGAATTTGTGCCGTGAATTCACGGCTTGAGAGTGAATAGAAGTATAGATCTTCAGGCACGAACTGACGATAAATGCCCAAACACAAAGATTTTTGTCAGTTTTCGTGGACTGCAGACCCTATACAGTTGGCGGCCGGTGCACGTGTGGTAATATTTGGCCTCAAGGCGAAAACCTTCAGGCGGCCGGCGGCCTATGTGTAAATGGAAGCCTTAAGATATGACTAAATCCTACACAAACTCCAGAAAGTAGCATAGTAGTAGATTGCTAAGCCGCCAACGGCCAACTAAACGCGCGACTCCGCGATTACTGCAGTGTACAAACCAAGTAGCACTGAATCACGAAAAGGCCTTTAGAATATAGAAATACAGGAAGGCATACGCCAAATTTTAGCGTAATGAAATTCTTGTCGAGTGATGATAACGTTCTGGTAGTTGTGTGTCCATTACAAGCGGAAAAGAGAGTGGAACAGAGGATAGGTAAGAAGGAGTTAGTCAGGAGTAGTAAGACCTATGAGGTGCCCCAACGAAGAAGACCCAACCTTCGCTGGAAGAATGGTCTAAACCAGGACGCTCAAAGCTTAGGGATGTCAAACTGGTTGACATCGCCGCAGAGCCGTTAAAGAAAGAAGAAAAAGACGAAGAAGTCTAAATTATCAGTTATCTCAAATAAAATCGTGCACCCGACCAGCCCGATTTCCTGTGGTTATGTAAATACTAGAGAAATTTGAAAAACCTCACTAGTGATTAGATAGGAGAGGGAGTCGAGCCAAATCTCACGACATCTCACCAGGGGGAGGGGGGGGTCCTGTTGATAAATTGCAAAAATCACCTAACGTTTTTTTTACGAAAAAACGATCGCAATCTAAAATAGCTCGACAAATGTTTTTCTTGTTAGTTTTTTTGAGTTTCTGAAAGTTTAATGTAAGTGTTGCCGCAATAAAATCAGAAGTGCCAGAACTTTTGGGTGACACTGAGTTCAGGCCAGCCGTGGGGCATTTGGGAATGGGTGTGATTAAAACATGCTTCCAAGTCGAGGGAAACTATAGCAAGCAGTAGACGAGGTATGAGCATTTTTAAGAGACCAGGCGAAATGTAATGTACTTGATGGTGCAAGTTTTTGTCAGACAAGATGGCGTAATATTCATTTTTTAGTAAGTTCTATTTTCAAGTTCAAGCTCATAACTTTTTGTCCCAGACATCACAAATTACAAAACTTACAACTTCAATGTTAAGACAATCCTTAGTATGTTTGAGAAACATGGAAAGTCGCCCAATTCATGAAATCCGGTCCCAAGATAGAATTACAAATAAAAAACTATTGCGAAGTAACGGCCAAGAAAGGATAGACGGCGAAAGGCAAAGGAAATAGAATTGGATTGGCCAAACCTTCCGAAGTGCAAACGAGAATCTAGCCAAACAGGAGCTTGACTGGAAACATGTCGAGTTGGAAGACCTAGAACAACGTGGAGGAGAACCCAACCAAAGGAGGTCAATTGTTTTCGCAATATGTCACATGCGAGATCAAACGAGCAAAAGAAAAAGAATCCTGCACTCATAACACTCTAGCTCCATGGCCACCCCTTGGTAGGCCACCCCTGGTCTAAATGAATGAACCAATAGTAAGCGTGTACCCTTAACACACTGCAACATCGAATGAACATTGAAGTATCTGCCGCGCCGCTCTTTTTTACAATTTCGGCATATAAGAAACAATATCTGCGACTTCTTACCCTTAAGGCGGAGAGCTGAACGAAATTCAACTCTTCCTCTGACAGGGCTATAGAAACAGCTGATTGTAAGTAAAATTTGAGGTTATGTGTAACTAAACAGTTTAGTTTATTTGGATTTGTCTGGTTTTGTACGTCCAAGGGAGGTACATATTATTAAAAATTGTTTGCTTGTTTTAGTTATTTTCATTTTTACTCTCTTCACGGCAGTTGTCAAAAGTCACGATTGTTGTCGAAAGTGGCTTCGGGAGAGAATAAATGTATTCCTAAAAATATAATTTCTCAAGTCAAATGCATTCTTGTTAGCTGTCAAACTGAGAAGAAAAAAAGGAATGCACTTGCGACAATGAATATGCACATAGCAAGCTGTTACTTTTACATCTTTCACATGTTTGGCCAAGAGAAGTTTGAATCTACAATATTGTATATATGTACATACATAATTTTAAGTCCTATAAATTTAAAAACTAATAAATTTTCTACATCCTCCGGGCGAGCAAGATCAAGAGACGATCCTAACTACAATTCCAGAGGATAAAGATGTTGTAAGGGTCTGCGAAAACGAGAACCATCAGCCAGTCTTATTTCACAAGGTCGAACTCTAAGTACCATCCCTGCCAGGACAAACTCTTTCAATGATGGTCAGTCTCCAGAATAAGCGCGAAACCCTCGGTTATGTAAATCCACCTTTAGGTTGATGTATAGAAGAAAATGAACCTTACGCTTGAAATCTACGATATTGTACGAGTTCGGAAATATTGACTGTAAAAGTTTGTTCCATAGTTGAATTGTATTTAAAACTAGTACCGGCTTTAGGGGGAGGTAAACACGGGCTTCGCAACTACCGCCGAAATCCAGTAATGTGTTCATTTATTAAGATATTAAAAATGATAACGCTTCCACGATACAAAACATAATCCCGGATGAGCACAGAAGGTAAACAAACTTTATGTTTTAAAAAATGTAAGAGCAGCGCCAAAAAAAGTTTGGAGGAGGCTATGATCACATTTCCATCAGTCCGGAATAGTTATGGCACTTGCATATTTCCAAATATTGACTATCAGGCTTACATGTAGGTATAAACAATATGAACCAGTATTAATTTTAGATATCGTGTTAATCTTAGGTTAAAGCTGGCTTTCAGTCTTCATTGTTGTTTTCTCTCATAATGAATACATGTATAAAGCAAAAACAGTACCCAGCCCTTGCAATTTTGTAGAGAATCCAGATTAAGGTAGGCCCATGTTATTGTTCAGAATACGACCAAGATGTCCATAGGTCCAATAATCGAAGCTTTTCAATTTGCTAAAAGCCTGATTTAATGGCCATTCATAAACTGTTATGAATCTAAACACCAGTGAATGCTTTCCGAAATGTCTAATAAATCTTAACTGCTCCAGTTTATTACAAAACACCCACATCCAACCCCCTCTCTCCGATAACAGAGCGCTCAAGGATAGAAAATAATTTCCTCCCTTCTAATATGTTACCCTTAATCTGGCTGAGCTCATTGCCAGCTACAGCGTATGGTGTATGCTCGGCTTTAGATTATGCTTTAAATGTCCTTAAAGCCATCTTTCATTATTACAGGATTATCGCACTTTTGTTATTGTTATGAAAGCGGCAAGGATTTTATCTCTGTCGCCCCGCAATTGGCCCTTTGCACCCTTGGCGCTTTGATATATGCTCGTAAAAATTCATTTTAATGAGAGGCCGTAAAATTCGTTTTGGCTACGCGAGTTATAAACAGAGAAAACGCGCGCGGCTATAAATATGCATGTAATAATTCTAATCACGCAATTTCTGTGTACATCATCCGGAATGATGAGCTTCATCTATGGGTTTTAAGGACTCTGATCCTTACAGAAAGAAAATGATTGAGGATTATGCGAACGAAATTAATTCCGTAACAGAAACGACAAAAAAAGGAAGAAATAGAACGGAAAAAGGAACGACAGCGCCACTCCTTCGCTTTTTTGCCTTGATTTAATTTTTTCGTCGTATATCCTTCCTACAATCTGGAAATTGAATAACAACGACTCCATTTTGGGCAGGAACATCTCATCTGCAGAGAGACAAAGATTTTAGCCATAAGTCCTCGATCCTAGCTCTAACGAGGCAAATCGTTTACTCAATATACGCAATGGGTAGCTCCTTGTATCGCCATTACGTAGGTACCACCTCATCTGCTCTTGCTGGCTTGCCATAGCGAGCGGAAAATCTTTGGGCCAAATTGATATAGACCCACGATCCGTCCTTTGTTGAAAATCTTACCGAAAAAAAGGGCAGCTCTCCTAATTAATGAATACAATTCGGAATGTCATTTGAGTAAATGGTAGCCTCAATCCTGATACGATTATATCATGGCAATCAGTGCATTTAAAGTAATTTTTTTCCTTCGTCTTCTAGGATACGAAACTTTAAAATTTGATGATAGGATCCTGTGAGGAGGACCGCACAGCAAAAGGAGGAGGAATTCCTTTGCATAAAATGGTATCCATTGCGATCTTTATCAAACTCGGTGGAAGAAGGAACATTTTCTGCCAATTTATTATGCTTGACTGGATCCGGACAGGGATCTAAGAAATCATATTCCGGATGAATCTTATTTATTATGGAATCCCTAGAAAAGGGATGACTTGAATTCGCTGGGCAAAAAATAAACAGAATTTTTTTTATCAACAGAGGAAGAGATACGTAGAAACTGAAACGAGTTGTTGTGATATTTTCTCCTTAAAAGCATTTAGGATTTAGTAGGAAAAAATATCCTAGCACAAGAGGAAAAAATGTAAATATTTTTTGATATCAACGTTTTTTTTTTTTGTTTTAGTTTGAAAATTTTTACGAAATTCTGTCATATTATATACATAAATTTTACAAACAAAATTACTAACTACAATAGGTATAGTTCATAGTACAGGAAACATTTTTAAATGCTTAGTAACAAGCTAAAATTTGACGAAACGAACAACTTCTCTATTTGGGGTCGGCCATTAATTACGTTAGGCGTTTAGGGGGAGGGGGTTGAGCCGAATCTCACCTAATCTCACGTGGGGAGAGGGGGTCTCGGCAAATATCATGTAATTTTATCCGTCAACAGACTAAAATTTGCTAGAAAACTAGGTTAAATTAAGTAAAACATGTTTCTTCACTAAAGACCCCCATTTGCTTAAAGCCGCTGGCAGGCCAGGTCGGCAGGCACGGCCCGATGAAGACCACACAATACTCATTCTGACTGAAGGATAAAGAGGGATAACTTCAGGTATTCGCCTGAGAGGTCATGGCATGCAGGTGACATCATGTTTCCCTACAGAAACACACGCTAATCATGTTTCCCTACAGAAACACACGGCCTCAACGAAAACTTTAAAGGCACAAACAGATGGGTGACTGGAAAAACCGTTAAAATACCCGGACCACCATATTTGCTGGACAAATGGGCAGGCGGCGCGGCGTGGAGAAATTAAATGTATGGGACATGCGGTCAAAGCCCTCGCGCCAATATGTTTGTGCCTTAATGCTGTAAACATGCTAAGGGCGACTTATGAATCGCTTTCCATAGAGGCTGTCAAAAAAGAATAGAATTACAGGCCTTTGTAGAAAGGTATACAATCTGCAGACCACTGCGATGGCTACGCCGACGAGTTCAGCGACCGAATCAATATAATTTCTATTTCGTGGCCAAAGCCTGTTGCTGTTGCGTGAGCGCTGTGCCATGGATTTGTGTTGCTATCTCCTAGTGTTCCTGTGTGCGAGTGTAGCATTTGGCTATGCAAGACGGTTATTCCGGTGTGTATGTGTGTTTTTAATATGTGTCGCCGTCGCTCTTAATGTATTTTCATACAGCCAATTTCGTAGGGCCATTCGACGTGACCGAGGAAAATAGTTTCGCCATCGCCCTTAACATTACAGCATAAGGTACTCACGCCGTGAAACTCCGCGAACAAGCGCGAATTCGAGTGTCTAGATTGCGTCTTTCTTTCTGATTCAGGTGAATTCATGATTGAATTCAGGTGATTCAGGCAGAAACTGACGATAAATGCCCACACACATAAAAGTACGATTCCGAACAAGGCGGCAGACTACAAACCGCAGGCGCGACACTACTAATTTGTATGATAAAATGATAGAGAGCCGCCTGCTGCTTGCGATTTGATCATACAAATCAATATTGTCGCCTTGTTCGGAATCGTACCTTAAAGATTTTGTCAGTTTTCTTGAACATGGCAGACCCCATCCAGTTGGCGTCCGGGGAGGTGTGTGGTGATACTTGGCTTCAAGGCGAATACCACAAAAACATAGTAGCCCCTCGATTGTGTAGCCGGCCAGCCAACTGCGCGACTAGGTGAATGCTGCGGCGTACGAGCCAAGTAACTCTGACCCTTGTGTCAGAGGAGGGCCAAGCAGGAGTTCGGAGTTCAGTAATCTTTAGTGTTAAATATTTTTAGTGTTAAATACTAAGTATTTTAAAATCTGAAAAATCTAACGTGATATTAGGGGGAGAGGGTCCAGCCAAATCGCGCAACATCTCAGCAATGGGGAGGGGAGGGGGTCAAAAAATAGCAAAAATCGCCTCACGTAATTTATGGACGACCCCTTTGCGAAAGTTCTTGATAGTGGTTCCTAATGAAACGCGTGGCCGCTAAAGATGTCGGTTTGCCACTTTAAAAAATTTATTTCTCACTAAAATAAAACCCGCGTGCCTTGCAACGCCTTTAAGGGAGCTGGAGCATTTCCCTTTGTTGGGTCAAAAAAATTCTTTTTTTCTCGTTCGGTTAGATATATGTTTTATAAAAATATGATCCCAAAATTTCAGATCGATACCTCCAGTAGATCGAAAGTTACAGGTCAATAAAGAGGCGTACCTCCCGCTGCGCTCACCTGAACTCTGAACTTCAAAGCCATTTTCCCGAAACCACTTGTTTTGTACATTTCGGAAGAGATAAAAAGAAAACAGTTCAAGATATCGTTTTAAAATCTGGCACAATTATTGTTCTTTAAATTTGTCACGGAATGACGGTTTTGATTTTTTAATTTTTTAATTTGTTAAAAAGTTATAACAATAAATGTGGCTAAAAAATAGACGAAAATCAAATTTTTTTTGCAAAAGTCCACCATTTTGTTAGTTTTTCAACTTTCAAAAAACTATTTCCGTCAGTCACTAGGTATTAGGGTGTAGTTTTATAAAATTTGTGTATTTTTGATTTTAGGTCACGTGTGCGACCTTGAGCACTTCCGAGGAAGAGGCGAGCGCGGCGGACACATCAATCTTTGTCCGAATGGAGGGGGGATTAAAACATCTTTGATTGACCCAACAACTTTTTTAATATAGTCGAAAGATTAATAAAAGTTATAAAAAAAGAATTTTATAGATTACTCTATTAGTTTTCTTTAAAGAGAAACCTAAAAATTATTACATTTTCGAGCCGACAAAGGAAAATGCTGCCTTAAATAACAAATTGCTGCGTACATCACCTCTGCTCAACAAATCTGCAAGTTTTGAAGCAGAGATTGGCATGTATATGTCATCAAGAGAAGTGACATTTTAGGGTTTGACGAACGTTCGTTAAGTTTGTTCGCCTATTTACGTGGGTGCAAGCAATTATGAAGCAATCACAAATGAATATTAAATAAAGTGAATTTCGAGTCATTCATTTCTACGTGATTATAGGGATGCACTGTCAAAATTTCAGCCCTTCAGCTTCAGAGGTTTGGGTTAACCCCATTTCACCCCCTTAGGGGATGAATTTCGAGTAATCGCGTCTTAGTGAATGTCCACGTCATTATAGAGATGCACTGTCAAAATTTCAGCCGTTTAGCTCTAGCGGTTTAGGTTGTGCGTTGTCTGTCAGTCAGTTACTTTTTATACAATAGAAAAAAATCCCCTTACAACTTATTGAACCCCATTTCACTCCTTCAGCCCTTTTTCTCAAAAAAAAGTAGCCTATGTCCGTCTCCAAGGTCTAAACTATGTCTGTTGCAAATTTCATCAAGATCGGTCCAGCCGTTTAGGCGTGAAAGCGTAACATACAGACAGAAAGACAGACAGACAGAGTTACTTTCGCATTTATAATATAGTCCAGGAGAGATAGCGAAAAAGTAGTTAAAAGTTGAAATAAATCTACCCTGCGATTTCTTGGCGCTATAATTAAGAGAAAAATCGTAGGAATTCAATGAATGTGTTTTGGATAAAATTGGTCCAGGGCAACAGGTGGTAAAAAGCTAAAAAAAGGAGCGAAAACGCGTTTTTTCACGTTTTGGGTACGAAAAATATGTTGTTTTGGAAAACAAAAAATACTACTTAATAGTGCTTAAAAAGACGAAAATTATGAGTTTTGGACCATTGATATCGGTCAACAGGTTTTTGCAGAAAAATTCAAAAACCGTTAAAAATTGTCATTTTTTGACATTTAATTATAGGGAGTGTAATTATCGTAGAACCTTGTGGCAGAGCTTAAATTGTGGCCACTGATGGTGCCTACCTACAATAAAAATTTCATGACAAAATAATGGTAACTTTTCGAGTAATCTCAAAAATGTAAAAACACCTGTTTTACGAAAAAAAGGTTGAACAAGGCCACCAGTGGTCCTAGAGTTTTTTTGATGAGCCCAATTTATTCACAAAGAGCTGCTCTACAACCCCATTTTCATGAAATGTATGTAAAGTTTGATTTAACACCTTAAAAACACGATTAAAAACCACCCTTTTTCCAGTTTTTTTGAATAAAAAGCTTTTCTTTTGAGTTTTCTTCGTGAGCTCTTTGAGCTTTTTTTAAAAGCAAACAAAAACTGCGGGTTTTCAAAACTATAATTAAGAGAAAAATCGTAGCAATTCAATAAATATGTTCCGAATAAAATTGGACCTGTAGAATAGGTGAAAAACAAACTAATAAAACTGTCGAAGAACGATTTTCAAGAAAAAGCTCAAAAGTAAAGTTTTTAATTCAAAAAACTGGAAAAAGGGTGGTTTTCAAGCGGGGTTTTAAGGTGTTAAATCAAACTTTACATACATTTCATGAAAATGGGGTTGTAGAGCAGCTCTTTGGGAATAAATTGGGCTCATCAAAAAAACTCTAGGACCACTGGTGGCCTTGTTCAACCTTTTTTCGTAAAACAGGTGTTTTTACATTTTTGAGATTTACTCGAAAAGTTACCATTATTTTGTCATGAAATTTTTATTGTAGGTAGGCACCATCAGTGGCCACAATTTAAGCCCTGCCACAAGGTTCTACGATAATTACACTCCCTATAATTAAATGTCAAAAAATGACCATTTTTAACGGTTTTTGAATTTTTCTGCAAAAACCTGTTGACCGATATCAATGGTCCAAAACTCATAATTTTCGTCTTTTTAAGCACTATTAAGTAGTATTTTTTGTTTTCCAAAACAACATATTTTTCGTACCCAAAACGTGAAAAAACGCGTTTTCGCTCCTTTTTTTAGCTTTTTACCACCTGTTGCCCTGGACCAATTTGATCCAAAACACACTCATTGAATTCCTACGATTTTTCACTTAATTATAGCGTCAAGAAATCGCAGGGTAGATTTATTTCAACTTTTTTTCTATTCTTCCTGGACTAATATTAGTAAGGATAAACATAAGATCCTTTCGCGTTTCTCGGCCAAGATTTTTCCTGCACTATGGAATCATTGATCCATAACCAGCTCGATTTTTGTCTCAACATGCTGATGTAATGACCTTGTTTCTGTATGGAATATAACACTAATCACTTCATAATTTGAACCTCCTATATGCAATTTTACAGAAGTGATAGCTTTGATATCGCATTGCTCAATTTTAATAAACTTTTTATAATTCAGTTCGAATAATTTTAGTTGCATGATGAGAACCAGGTGCTACCAAAATTATTTCCGATTTACGAATCTTTTGAGTGTGCGAACGACTAACCATTTTTATATGAACACTTTTTGCTAATCATCGAATGCCATCTGTTATCAACAGTGCGAGTAAAAATTTATCGAATAACTAGTAACGATATATTGAGGATATACTATATTGTTCATTGTCTTTTACTTTTAATACTCATTTGATACCCATGTCGAGGAGGTTGTGAAGAAAATTGTAGTCCGCCCTCTTGAGGTGACCGCTATGGATCTAACTATATATTGAGTATACTATACCGCTTATTGTATTCTACTTATCACACCCTTTCATTTGATACTCATGTCGAGGGTGTGGTTTAGGAAATGGTAATGCATCCTCTTGAGATGGCCGCGGTGGATCTAAGAATTTATTGAGTATACTATATTGCTTATTGTATTCTACTTATCATTCCATTTCATTTGATATCCTTGGGGGGCTCGGTGGTCTAGTGGTAAGGCGCCTGACTACTATCCCAGAGGTCCCGGGTTCGAATCCCGGCCAGCCCTTTCTCGGCTCGCCTTTCCACTTTCCCACCCACATAACTTCCCTTCTTTCTTCTCCTCTCTTTACATTCCCGATTCCTCCTGTTATAGCCTTCACTAGTCCTTCCTCGCTCCATCAAGCGCATAATCGGTTGGCTGATGAGATTCAACTCGTTTCAGCAGGCATAACACTCCAGCGAGTTGTTTCTCAAATGCCCCGATGCCAGAGTCGCGAAATGGTTGGAAGTAGGTGGAATAAAATATCTCGGCTAGGTTGTGGCAGCTCCTTCCTACTTCTCTCTCTCTCTCTCTTTCTATTCTCTATCTTCCGGCTAGAGCTGCTGTTCGACATTCTATACGAAACAAATAGATTGTCGAACAGTACAAAAGAGCTTTCCCTAAGCCTCTAGTCTATCACATAAAAAAAAATGTCGAGGAAGTTGTGAAGAAAATGGTAATCCGTCTTCTTGAGATGACCGCTCTGGATCCTAACCATATATTGGGTATACTATATGGCTTATGGTATTCTATTTATAATACCCTTTCAATTGATAACCATGTCGATAGAGTGGTGGAGAAATGGTAATCCGCCCTCTTGAGACTCCTACCAGTTTAATATGAACGCTTTTTGTTAATCATCGAAATGATAGGGAATGCTATCTGACATCAACAGTGCTGGACTCGACTAACTTATAACGAATATGTCACATTTTTAGAAATAAAGTACAAATTATGAACTATGCAAAAGTAGTCATTGGTATTTCAAAATTTAACTGTACATCTGTACTATGAACTACATATGTTTTTATAGTACCTAACGCAATCTGACACCATAATTGTGCTTGTGACTAACCCCTTTTATATGAACACATTTTGTTAATCATCTAATGCCATCTGGCATCAATAGTGCGAGTAAACACTTTTCGACTAACTAGTAGCACCATCTCATTTATTGAGCAATTGAAATAGCTTATAGCGCCGTCTGATAGAATTATTTTGAGTACCTACTTTTTTAGACTGGAGAAAAAAAAAGTTCGTTTTGAAATGTAAAAAATGTAAAAATAAAGAAAACGAAGAATGGTAGGAAAAAAACTAATGGAATAATAAATTATTTATATTGTGGTTATCGGTTACAAATGAAAAATTACTTATAATACTTATAAAAAGGTGATAAATCGCATAATTTTATAAAAAAAACACCTTGTTTTCCATGTTTAGGCCTTGATGTACCTACTACATATTATGTACTATGTTCTGAAAAAATTCAAATTGAATCCAGTAGATTCCCATAAAAATTTAGATCCGTGACTTTGGCTGAATATAATATGACTTTTTGCATATTTGCACAATGTTTAAAATTCGGGACTATTGCATGAACCCGACGATATGTACTGTGTACTATGTACTACATATTTCCTATGAACTATGTACTGTGTATTTATTACTATATATTATCTACTATTTTTACTAAAAACTACATTAACCCAATCATTCATCGTCCGATTTTTGTGTGATAAGTTTAAGACAAATAGTTTAATTTCCAAAACACTGCAACACATTTTGGAGTGAGTGCATATAAGTAACAATTAAAAAAACTTTAACAGAATATTCATAAATAAAATATATTAATCCTTATCGTCCTGAATTAAGATTTATTTGGAAATTTAGACTAGCCATAGAAGTTAACACTTCTAAAGTGTGGTCCTACGCACACTCGTTTTTTTTTCTATACTCCGTTTAGTTGCACCATCAAATTTGAGTACTTGCACCTACATCTTAGGCCTTTAGTATGATTTGTTGTAATTTTAGCTTTCTCTCTCTTGGGCCTCGAGATATACTCTGGTATTTTTTAAAGTGGTTGAACATTCGTCTCTTAAAAGTTTTAATAAAACAAACGTTTCCGTATATCCCATTACAAAAGCCGACATTCTCTGAACAAATAACAATCCAAAAACTTTTAATCAAAAAAAAAAATTATTTTAAATTAAACTTTTCCTATTATTACCGTACTGAAAATGTCAAAGATATAATATAACATTCAACTTGTCTCTTTGAAACTCCCCTTTTTCGCACAACAGAGGCTGGCTTCTACCCAGGACAGCTTCCTGTAGATAAGGGAACCGACCAATTGTGAAAGGTAATCGAAATTGTTATTTCAACCAAAATCAATATCTATAGCAGCTGCTGCATTCGATTCATGTGGGTCAAAGGAAACCCATTAATCACCGGTCATCTGGCTCAGTCCGATCCAAGCAAGCCAAGTGAATTACGCGAAAACTTTATCCATGAGGTTGGTTTTCCATTATTATAGCGATTAAGGTTGCGGAGTTATTGTGAATTTTAATTACAGGTGAAACGTATCCTCCCTTCATCTCCTTACATCTAGCCTTTAATGCAATTAAGGTCTTCGACAAAGTTAAATAAGCTCTTAGTTGGCGAAAGCCTTCGGGTATTTATCTCCAAATTTTGGACATTCTCTTGCTAATTACCGGCTACGATATCTCCAGGTACGTGAGCAGGCATTAAATAAGAATTAAAGATAACAACAATTCTTTTACGGTGAATATTTTATATGACAGGATTACGTAATCAGTTTAACCAACTTCGGGAAAAAATTAGAATGTTATTTAATAGAGTCTTGAGCTTCAAGTCAATAAAGAACAACCTCAACACAGAGGTTGAGGATGTTGTATGATTCCTTATTGCGGCCACTAAATATGTACTTATCAAAACCAAATGTTCTGCACACTTTGGTTATAATTTACAATTATTTTAAAGTAAGGACCGACATTTAGAATCTTCTGCTTAAATAATGGCAGCACAACTATGTAGTTTAGTGTAAAACTGTGAAAGCTATAAAAGAAATTTTTACATTACACTTCATGAACTTTTTTAAGGGTTGTGAGTTCTAGACTGACGGATAAATGCAAACACCCTTGAACGAACAGAGCTGAATAACCGTGACGTGGAACTGGTAGATAAATTATACCTCGGTAGTACTATTTATTACCGAAAATCGCAGTGCAGAAGAAGACGTCAGTTTCAGAATAAATAAAGCACGCGCATATGCATGACTGTTCCGCATATGGTGATAGTAATAGAGTTAACCCTTCTAATACAGAAGGCGCACTTCTTAGCTGGGCCACGAAAGATTTACTTACTCAGAACAACCAAGCACTGAGATGAGTCTCACAACTAAGCATGCAAACTTAAAAATTAGTAAATTAAAAAAAATCCAAATTAACATATAACCCACGAAAGCAACAGGAAACTTAGGTGGTCACGTGAGATTTAAAAGACTCCTTTTAAGGACATCTTTACTAATTGTCACGCTAAAACATTAATATTATTGTTAACATTAATGAACATGCGGTTTACAGGTTCAAATCTGCCGTAATTCGTCTTAGAGGAGTTGATTTGTAAAAGAGGTGGACCTCTCAGATTATAACGACTCTCTCTAAACGACGCATGGCGACCTAGAAAACCTGAGTCGACCTTTCCATTAAGTAGCTGATGAACAAATACAACATCGATCACCTCACGACGCTTGTGAAGAGAGCTTAAGTTGAGTAACTTAAGCCGGGATTCATATGATGGAAGAACTATCGGGTTTTCCCACTGACATATAGAATGGACTGCTCATGAGGAATTTTTCATGGCACCAAATTGTTCCATAGGCTACAACCTTTTTTCACTCCATGTAAACACCGGAATCACTTTTGAAATTTACATTTTTTTAAATTCGTACTTAATATATTAAAACAACACAAATATTGTGTTTAAAAAAATATAATAAACACTATTTTCACTTTTTCACCTTTTAAAATGCCTTTTTTTTCATTAATTTGCAAATTTTATGTGTATCTGATTTAAGTTCTTAACGCCTGTTTTAGCAACTTCTTCTTCTGCCTCTGTCAGTTTGGGGGCTTATAAATGAGCGAGTCGACTATACCTTTTTGGTGCCATTGGTGGTTTGTATGGGAAAATTTGCTGATGAGCAGTCCATTATTATATGGGTGGGTTTTCCCAAGGAAGATGATTCAGTGCGAATCGAACGAAGCTTTGTTGAACCGATTCTTGCCTCGTGCACAATGAGATAGTGGATTTATTTTATGTTCCGTCCCGCTCATTCCACTGCCTGCCTCGTGCACAATGAGAAAGTGGATTTATTTTATGTTTCGTCCCGCTCATTCCACTGTCTAATTCTCTATTTCCATCTCAAGTCAAAATTTGAGAACATCGGTTAAAGTTGGCTCTACTTCAACTTCAACACTCAAATTTCGGAAATTCGGAATAAGCAACTGACATCTGGTTCCCACACCAATGAACAAGCAGAATTATTGTACCAAAGTAGGTTATTTATGTTGCTTATTTTGTATTGAAAAACATAAAATATATTAAAAATAAAAAAATTATTGCGGCAAAAGTCATTTGAGAGCTTTGCGAATGCATAATTTGTGAAAATTGAATTAATAAAAATCGAATTTTCTGTTTTTTCTCAGTCGGGTTCATTAGATGGCAGCACATATTTTTTCCGAAAGAGATAGTCCGAACTAAAATTCAGTTAACAGAAATTTCGCCAAATTTTATCGACTTTACTTAAAAATTAAGTAAATTTGATTTTAAAATTAAGTAAAGTCCGGTCAAATCAAGTTTTAGTAAAGATCGAGAATTGTGTTGGAAATTTCTTTAGTGAATATTTTTTTAATGTAACAGTTGATATTGACATTTTTCAAATTATGTCTGAAAATTCACTTCAACACTGTGCACATAGCAAAATTAGCACTTTAACCTTGTGAACACGGCATCAATAGTTCTAACCTGCGAAGAATAGTGAGGAGGCCCATGCTGGGACGCATATTCAAGTAATAATCTGACAAGAGAAATATGTATATAAGTGTTTAGTAACCAACGGGTTATTAAATTCTTTGGACCACCTTTTTATAAAACCCAGGACAAAACTACCTCTGGAAAAGATATAGTTGATGTGAGTGGAGAAATCCAGCTTGCTATCAAATCTAGTCCCGAGATCTTTAACAAAATTAACACGAGGGATACCCTCATCAGAAAAGGTGTCGTTAAAAATTATAGGATCACGTCTCCTACTAAAAGTTATGACTTCTCATTTACTAATATTAAGAACCAGGTTGTTGTTAGCACACCAAGAGTAAAAGGTATCAAGGTCAACTTGCAAAAGTTTGCAATCCTCCATACTCTTTATGTGACGATACAATTTGATGTCATCAGCGTAAATCAATATTCTACAGCGTCTTAGTAAGGGAACACTGTCATCAATTGATAAGATACAGAGGAGAGGGCCAAGATGACTTCCATGAGGGACACCGGATGTCGCTTTAATGGTTACCGATTTGGATCCACGAAAAAGAACTTGGTAGGTCCGGTCAGTTAAGTAAGACTGGAACCATACTAGAAGGGCTTGCGGAAAGCCTAACATTCTTAATTTCAGAATAGTAATGGAATGGAAGAGCTTGTCGAATGCCTTACTAAAATCAGTGTAAACACAATCAGTTTGACAACCGGAAACGAAACCTTCGACAGAATGAGCAGTGAACTCAAGAAGATTGGTAGTGGTGGAACGAGCTGCAAGAAACCCATGTTGATTCGTTGAGACCAGCCTCTTGCAGATAGGAACGAGTGTAGAATAGATAATTGATTCAAAAAGTTTCGGTATAGCAGACAACTTCGCAACCTTCGAACGCAGATCTCTACTAACACCAAATTGCGGCTGTTGGAGTTCAACTCCAACGTTAAGCCAGGGGCCGGTTCACGTAACCCGACACAAAAAATTTTCGTTTCGCGTTGACGTAGCTCGAAAAAATTGCAAATTTTCGTTTGTTGGCATGAATAAGCACTCGAAAGCTCCTATGTTATCGAGCACTTGTATTATTATGCCGTGTTCACAATGTTAAAGTGCTAATTTTGCTAAGTGCACAGTGTTGAAGTGAATTTTCGGACATAATTTGAAAAATGTCAATATCAGCTGTTACATTAAAAAAATATTCACTAAAGAAATTTCCAACACAATTCTCGATCTTTACTAAAACTTGATTTGACCGGACTTTACTTAATTTTAAAATCAAATTTACTTAATTTTTAAGTAAAGTCGATAAAATTTGGCGAGATTTCTGTTAACTGAATTTTAGTTCGGACTATCTCTTTCGGAAAAAAATGTAAATGCTGCCATCTAATGACCCGAATGAGAAAAAACGGAAAATAAGATTTTTATTAACTCAATTTTTACAAATTAAACTCTCAAATGACTTTAGTCGCAATTTTTTTTTTTATTTTTAATATATTTTATGTTTTTCAATACAAAATAAGTAACATAAATAACCTACTTTGGTACTATAATTCTTCTTGTTCATTAGTGTGAGAACCAGATGTCACTTGCTTATTCCGAATATCCGAAATTTGAGTGTTGAAGTTGAAGTAGAGCCAACTTTAACTGATGTTCTCAAATTTTGACTTGAGATGGAAATAGAGAATTAGGCAGTGGAATGAGCGGGACGGAACATAAAATAAATCCACTTTCTCATTGTGAACGGGGCATTAAGATTAATCTTCCAATTTAAAAGTAGACTTTTATAAGTTATTATATATGTAAATTATTTTTAAAAATTTAATAAAGTGTATGCCAATAAATTGTATAATTTTACAGCGGTTTTTAGAACGAAAATCGTGTTTCAGAAATGTGGTTTCCTTACTGAAGACGACAAATTTTCTTTCGAGCTACGTGAACGCTCAATTTTTTCGAGACAAATTTTTTCGTATTCAAATTCGTTTCGAACGATTGTCGTCGTTCGAGCTACGTGAGCCAGTTCTTTTGTGAGGTTGCGAAACATAGAAAGTCACCCAATTTATCTCAAGGCAAATTTTCATTAACACATGCAACCTAAAAATCCGCTGGCAGGATAGATATTCCAAATGAATAGCTATGGCGCCGTGCCGGCCCAGAAAGGATAGACGACCAAATCAGGCAAAAGAGATGGAATTAGATTGGCCAGATCTTACCAGGTTAAAACGAAAATCTAGCCACCAGGCCTTTGAGTGGTTTGAGAGGATCTCGAAGACCAGAATAACGTAGAGGAGAACGCTATTAGTGGAAGCCGCAACGACTGGAAGATCCTGGTCTGAAAGCTTTTCGTTGGAGAACTACACTTTTTTCAATTGTATTTGAGAAAGGATCAATTACAGTTCACATTTGTCAATTGTAATTCAGAAAGTATCAATCGTAATTCACGAAGTAAAGGGTGTTTTTTTAGAGGTATAGAACTTTAAGTTGGCATTACTGTTCAAGATGGCGACCGATTTAATAGCTGTCAAGTGATTTATTCTCAGTTTGATTTGGCAATTCATCATGAATAGACTCACGCCTGAACAACGCTTGCAAATAGTGCAATTTTATTTCGAAAATAATGGTTCTGTGCGGAATACGTATCGCGCACTACGTCCATTTTATCGTCGACAAAATCGTCCATCAGAGCAGTTAATTCGATTAACCATGGAACGCTTTCGCACCACGTTTACTCATATTGATAACTCGCATCCCCAGAGACGCCGTACGGTGCGTACAGAAGAAGCTATGGCTAATGTAGAGCGTAGCATTGAGGAAGACCCGAATGAGTCCATCGGCCATCGAGCACAGGAATTGGATATGTGTCCATCCACTATATGGAAGATTTTGCGGAAGGATCTTGGTTTGCGTGCTTACAAAATCCAACTCGTGCAAGAATTAAAGCCAAACCATCATCAAGCAAGGCGTAGATTCGTCGAATGGGCCCAAAACGAGATTGCCGTTGATCCCGATTTCCATAAGCGAATTTTGTTTAGCGATGAAGTGCACTTCAGGTTGAATGGCTACGTCAACAAACAAAACTGCCGCATTTGGAGTGAAGCTAATCCTCAAGTGTATGTCAAACCACCGTTACATCCAGAAAAACTGACTGTTTGGTATGCTTTATGGGCTGGTGGAATCATTGGTCCGTACTTCTTCAAAAACGATGATGGCCAGAACGTTACAGTCAATGGTGATCGGTATAGAGCCATGATTACTAACTTTTTCATTCCTGAATTGAACAACCATGATGTACAGGAGCTGTGGTTCCAACAAGACGGCGCAACATGTCACACAGCTCGTGCCACAATCGATTTATTGAAAGACACGTTTGGTGACCGCCTAATTTCACGTTTTGGACCTGTGAATTGGCCTCCAAGATCTTGTGATCTAACACCGCTAGACTACTTTCTGTGGGGCTATGCGGATAAGCCCCAAACGCCTGACCATTTGGAAGACAATATTCGCCGTGTTATTGCCGATATACGGCCACAAATGTTGGAAAAAGTCATCGAAAACTGGACGTCCAGATTGGACTACATCCGAGCCAGCCGTGGCGGTCATATGCCAGAAATTATATTTAAAATGAAATGCCACAAGATTATCTTTCAAATAAAAAAAAATTCATGTCAATCGAATAATCCATCGTTGTTTTATTGCAATTTAAAATTCTATACCTCTAAAAAAAACACCCTTTATCAATTGTAATTCAGAAAGTATCAGAAAATAATCATTAATAATTCAGATAATCCAATTGCAGCAATTTCTGCAACAGGAATTTTATGCATGGAACGAAGAAGATTTTAATTTGCTTCACAGTTAGCCTAAACATTCGCTTTACATCGTTTGCAAGAAATGGGTTATAAACTGGGAGACTTTTAGAGATTGCGTCAGATAACACCGCATATGGAGATCAACGGAGATCTCAACTAACACCAAATTGCGGCTGTTCAACTCCAACGTGAAGGCAGTACTTTTGTACGGTTGCGAAACATGGAAAGTCACCCAATTCATCACAGGGCGCCAACAAGTCTTCAACAACAGATGCCTTCGTCGTATCCTAAAAATCCGCTGGCAAGATAGAATTTCAAACGAAGAACTATGGCGCCGTGCCGGCCAAGAAAGGATAGACGACCAAATCAGGCGAAGGAAATGGAATTGAGTTGGCCACACCTTGCAACGCGAAAACGAAAATCTAGCCAAACAGGCCCTTGACTGGAATCCGCAAGGATCCCGTCGAGTCGGAAGACCTAGAACAACGTGGAGGAGAACCCTACTAGCAGAAGCCGCAACAACTGGAAGATCCTGGTCGGAGCTGAGAACTGTCGCGCAAAACAGAGTCCGCTGGAGGGCAACTGTTTCCGCCCTATGTCCCATGAGGGATTAAAGGAGCACAATGATGATGATGAATGAAAGAAATTATTTGGTTAATTTATTGCATCAATGAGATGCATATTGAAATTTTCTGAATTACAATTGATACTTTCTGAATTACAATTGGAAAAGATGTAGTGGAATTTTCTTTTGGGGCTTTTTTTGTTCAGCATAATATGTATGTTAACTAACAGGTTGAAAATTTGACTTCCTGTGGCCATTTCAACACCAAAATTTTCCACTGTTTTGAAGCTTTTTGATTAGATTACCCATGCCAAATATTAATTTCCCTGCTCACAGGCTGAAATTCTCCACCGAAATACCAAACTCTTCATTTATTGCATCTCAGCACGCCTCTCTTGCGCCAAAATAACCTTTCCTTTGTGGATGAAGGGTCTAGCCAACTTTCTTCCTCTCAACGACATATTTGAGTTAGTGTCAATCTGTAACAGAGAACGCGAAAGAATTGCCGTTGGCGAAACGAAACTACAAATTCCAGTCAGTGACTTGGAAAAGGCAAATAAGACCCGGCCAGTTGACTTTCCCATAGGTCGCTCTTTTGGAAACTGTGTGCTTATTAGGTAGTGTTCCGATTTTGCAAGATGTTAGTCAACATCGGCGGGTACAATTTTTGAAAAGAAGTAAGTTCACTAGAATAGGTCCTAGGCACGCAAGGTCAGGGACTATCCTTGATGTAAATAACTTTCGTTTGCGAAAAGCTTACACTCTCTACCAGAAAGACTGACTAATTTGGCCAATTACCAGTGTGAACTTTAAACTCAGCCTTAGAAAATGATTTCACGACAACTGATGGGTAGATCACAATTGGGCATACCGTTCGTTGACCGCATCGAATTAGTGGACTTTCGTGTAGAATGATACTAAGTTCAATGAGACGAGGGATCACATAACCAAATTGACCACGTCCTAATAATTGATCGAAGAGGAGTCAAAAGTACAATGGATGTAAGAACAATGAAAAAAACGTACTATGGCTCGAAACACTACCTTGTTAAGGTGATATTTAGAGCCCCGGATAACGGCCAAAATGCAAAGATCGCAAACGCAACCAAAATACGACATAGATAAGCTGAGACTTGTAGAAAGAAGAGATGGATACCAGAATGCTATCGAACAAAACTTGAGAGAAGGAGCAGGAGAAAAGCCCAGCATCAACGACAAATGGGAAAAATGTAACAGCAGTATAATGAGGCAGCTGAAGATATGACACCAGGACTGAGTGGATCGATCAGGACTGTAGATCCCTTATTGAAGTAAGATACCATAGCCCCAGCGAGTACATCGCAAGGCTTACAAGAGGAAGAATGGAAGTCTTCTGGAAAGAAAGTTGTCCAGAAAGAAGAAGAGAGTATCTAAACAGGAAGATTCTACGCATACAGGAAGACTTAGATGAAGTGAGAATTACCCAAGCGTATAAAGGGACAGGCCGCATCAGCAATAAGTTTCAGACAAGAGAAAATTAACAGAGACAATTAATAGGCCCTATAGGATAAAACAAAAGTGGAAGAATATTTTGGAGGATCCATGAAGGAAGACATTTGTAATTCCTCAAGATAATGTTTCAATAGAACCACTGAGACAGATGAGGTTCGGGAAGCTGTAAAAAAGTAACAAATTGCTAGGAGTCGGTGTAATCGCATCTAATTTGATAAAAAAAGAAGGACCGGAAATCGTAAGGGTCATATTCAACATCCGGGCGAAGACCTTATACCAGATGACTAGATAAAAGCGATTATATGTCTAATATACAAGAAGGGTGATGAGAAATAGAGTAGTGGTTACATCTGCCATCCCTGAGGTCCCGGGTTCGAATCCCGGCAGCCCCACAGTCCATCGCCTTTTCCAGTTACCCACCTACATAACTTTCCATCTTTCTTCCGTCTTCACATTTCTGATTCTTCAGTTACTGCAGTGCAGTGAATCATACCAGTTACTGTCATGTGCGTGTCGGCCAGTACCTCGCATCCGAGTTAGTACAACATTTTTTGTTTTTACTCGCCTCTCGCCTTCCCCAACACGCCACAAGCAACAGCTCAACATGTGACTCGGACGTCAACTTGCACGATATTGCGAAATGACAGCAGCTCGTAAACAAGGGACTACCCCATTCTGCATTGCATTCTTCGTTACTACATGTGCTTTTGTATTTCGAGCAGTGATTGAAAACAAAAAATGGCAGATCGATGGATTTTTCTGTAACATTTTCATATACCTATTGTAATGCATATATAGTTGTTCTATAAACGCAAACGGAAAGAGAACTCCGCATAGTTTTCGCAAAAAAAACCCAAGTACAATGTTATATTTGCGTTATTGTGATGGACGGTGAGTCTGACAAATTTTCAGAGGCGAAAGTGAGGAAAAAATACACATTTTCCTCCGACGCCGGTTTGTGTCCAAAAGCACGCTTCTTTATGTTTTGCACAAAATCTGAAAATTCCATATTCATGGTGACGAAACACAATCGTGACAAGAACGTTTGTTGTGACATTACCTGAGGTCAACTGTCTGCCATTCTACTGACAAAGGTCCATTGCAAAAATGGAGCTTAACGAGGGAAAGGTCGCCAAACTACTCTAAACCTTATAAACGAGTAGATACCGCCTACAGGACACCACTACACATCTATTGCACATTCCAACATTCCGATAAGTCTCAAACTTCCACCCACAGTTCAAACAAGTTTGAGAATTAATGACCATTTTTATGGTACAATGCACAGAGATAAATAACATACGGAAAAGAATCCAAGCTATAAATTAATTTCTTCCCGTTTTGGGCATTTTGGCACCTTTATTTCCTGGGCTTACCTGTCTATCCTCTGCAAAAATCAAAAAAAAACAAACAGTACGTTTTAGATAGATTCCTTTTGTGTGTTGTTTTGCCCCACCCACCAGCCAAGGACCGGATAGGAAAGTCATTTTATGTGCTTTCAAGTAATGTAATTTTAAGGGTCCTCGTCTTGACTAAGGGAGACGTGTATCGGATGTGTACAGCATCTTTGAATTTGTCACGTCTTCTCTCGTTTACTGGAGGCAAGCCGTGGAAAATCAGTTTGCAAGTAATGGAAGGGATTTAGTCTCGACGAGTGAATTTTTTTACTTCCTGTGCTCGAGGAGCCATTTTGATCGATAAAGATGGATAAATTTTAAGGAAATCGTTTTTTATATAGGAGGTTACGTTAAAGTTCCTGCTTAACATTCAAGTTGCCGTGCATCCCTTACTGCCTGATCTGAATGATTTTCACGTTAGAAAACACAGGCAAATAGGATGTGCAATTAGTATATGTATATCAGTATATTAGTAGTCGTCCATTAATTACGTGATGCGTTTAGGGGGAAGAGGGTCGAGCCGAATTTCACCCAATCTCACGTGGGGAGAGGGGGGTCTCGGCAAATATCACGAAATTATTTTTTTTTTAAGAAACAGTGTAAAATTGCGTGTAAAATTAAGTAAAACATGTCTCTCCACTAAAGACCCCCATTCACTAACAGGCCGCCGGTAGGATGTGGCCTGTCAGACCAGGTCACCGCACGACTAAGCTTGAGTGTAACTGAATGATGATACTTCAGATATCCGCATGATAGACCTGCAGGTGAAGTTATGATTCCCTACAGACACACAGGTGGAAACGACAGCTTAGCATAGCAGGATATTAATTCAAGTGCAAAAATGTTCGTGGCCTCAACGAAAGCTTCAAAGTGGCTCCAGACTCACGCCGTGAACACCCGCGAACATCCGCGAGCAAGCGCGAACGCGAGTGTGAATGTTTTTCAACCTTTGCTCGCGCCTTGCTTTTCGTTCCCAGAATGTACGGAGTGAATTCTTACCGTAAATTAACGGCATGAATAGAAGTCAGGGCCTATACTCCCGAAAACGAAACAAAACGAACACGAAACCGTTTTGTCAAATTGCTACCTGGCAAAACGATTTCGTTTTCGTTTAAACAAACGATGACACATTTGTAATCGTCTTCGTTCATACGCTAGTGCTAGTATTGTATGTCAGCGGTTTTGAGGTTAAAATGAAAGTTGGGATTGTTAATTATTTTTTTGAGCTGCAAGCCTATAGTCTATAGACTATGATTTAAAAAACAGGGCATTAAGGAACTGAGACGTTCACGGGTTTTTATTGCAGGAATCGTTCAATGGGTCATTCAAGAAGAAAAACCGCGGAGTGCTATTAAATTAGAGGGTGGAAATTGGAGATGGGGGTCAAAATGGACCTTTTTTTGTTTTTGCAATATATCTCGCAAACGAAGCAAAGTTTTGATATTCTTTATATGAAACTTTTTGTAGAGAATTAAATTTCCTTATTAAAAAAAATGGAAAATTTTTTTATGTCAAAAATGTTAAAACAAAACGAAAAAATAGACAAAATTTCAGATGTTTTTTTGCTTTTTTGTTTCTTTACCTATATCTTTTTTAGGTCAGAGATATGTGCTTGGTATATGGTATATTGTGCTTCTTTATGAAAAAAAGTAGACAACATTTCCTTTAAAAAGCTGGGCCGAAAAATTTTTTTTTTTGTTAAACCGAAATGTGGCCACTTGAACAAGCTTTTTTTTATTTTTTCTCTTTAGTCCGGGGAAATTAGCATTTTAAGGAGACAAAAAACTCCAAAATGACTGAAAATGAATCACAGCTTCCTTGTGACTTTTTAAGAAAACAGTTTCGGAATCACAAAAAAATGTTTCCTTAGTTACGCCGAAGATTTCCGCTAATGATCTTAGGGCCCGGAGAAAGTTGGAAGGCTTTCTATCGGCAGGCACCTGGATCGGAGGTACTGTTTCATGGGCCTCATCTCCGATAGACGGTATCTACCCGTAACTTCACTTCCTCATATTTTGCGAACAATATGGGCTGCAGTATATAAAGAGCTGCCAAAATATAATTGAGCTGGATCAACTCTGCTGCGATGTTATCAAGTCTTAGGGATTTGTTGTTTTTTACAGATCTTATCGCACCCTTAAGGCCCAATTACAATGACCGGATCTACGCGGATTGAAATGTCAAAAGAACGCATCAGAACGGATAGGAAACTGCACTGATTACAATGAACGGATCAGTTCGCATTTAAACGTCAAAGTTTTTATATCCACTCTTTGCCTTGTTGTACTGCTCGTCCGAAAACATTTTTAAAAACATAACAAACCAAACAAAATAAAACCTTAAACATTCACAGCTTTTGTTTACCAAAATTTTGACAGCTCAATCCGGCGATTTCTAAACAAACTAAAACGAATCAGGCACAGATGCGATCAAATGCGTTTGAATCCGTTCATTGTAATCGGTTAAATGGAAAACGCATGCTTGGAAAACCACTTTGACAGTTCAATCCGATTCTGTTCCGCTCTAATCCGGTCATTGTAATTGGGCCTTTAGAATGAAAGTGACCTAACTCAAAAATTGCATTTTGTGGGAAATGAGCAAGAAAGTTTTGAAGTGCGGTGTTGAGTAAATTTAAAAGTATCTGTCCCGTGTTTCATTGAAAATGATTCATTTTTTGCGTATTTATATATTGATCTTTTATGTACAGATTGGTAGCATTACATTAAATTTAAATGTATTTTAAATATATTTTGACAATTTTAATAAGAAATGGTTTCAAATTAAGTCACTCTATGTCAAAAATATTTCTGTATTTCTGGGACTTTTTATGAGTTAAGCCTATTTAAGACGCAAAGATGCAGCAAATGCTGATGGCACATTATGATTTCAGTCATTATTTTACCATAAAATTCTATAGATGTAAGGGCGTGTATGGAAATCCGTCGATTTTATATCCTGCGAGCACCTCTGACGCAATACTGATTCGGTCTCTTTCACATAATATGCATAGGTGAATTGTGCGATCAACAAAAATGACCGATGTATACGTTATCACTTTTTTACTCTTAATTCCGGCTCTTTTTCGCCATAGGGTTTTAGAGTAGGCTTTTTAAGGTCAGTTTATAGCAAAATCAGAATTTACAGGAATTTTGAGTTAGGTCACTTTCATTCTAAGGGTGAGGACACTTGGTAGTTTTTCCAGGATTGGTACGCTTGTTTCTCTTGTAATAATTATGTTGTAGACGGGGTTCTGGTAGATGTCTGGTACTTTCACTTGCGTTCAGCATCTCATTAAAATTCCATCCATCTTTTCTTAACGTCTTCACTGCTTGTGACTATAGCGTATCATTTTGTTCGTTGTTTTGTTGTTTTGTTTTTGAAGAAGTTTTGTTTTATGCAAAGTTTTCCTTTGTCCTCAGAATGTAGTTGTTTAGGAATTGCCTTTTCTCTTCCTACAAATGTTATTTGCTGTCTTTCTATTTCAATTTCTTGCTCCACGTCGGTCCGTGGTCGCTGTATATTTTTCTTAAGGAAGTTATTGTAGTCGGTCCGAAAATCAAAATCATAATTTTCAATGTATTTTCATTTTTCAAGGTCCCAATAGCATTTTAAGCAAACATTTGACAAGAAGTGTGTGTGCGTGTGTGCGTGTATGTGTGTGCGTATATATGGGATCAATTCTTCCTGCCGGATATCGCGCGAACTAAAAATATAACGGCTTCGGCGAGGTGTCGTTCGAAGCGTAATAACGGAAATATGATCTGTAAAGATTTTTATAATATTCGGTCGAGCCCTGTTTTAATTTAAACATCATCATAAATAGCTCCCAACCTGCTATTGACCTTGGTTTCGTGCACCATTTTCCTCCAATTTTCCTAGTATCTAATAAACTCAATGGAATGAGATCCGTCCTCGAAGTGATCTTTTTGGATTCTGCATAACGATAGCTTTCCAAACAAAACATCACTTGTCAAAATTCGACGACACTCTTTAAAAATCGTGCAAAAATTACGTTACCCTTTACAAACATCACGAATTTTTCAAACCTTGGATCAGCACTTTTTTGACGGGGGGTTGTGTTCTACGTCCTACAGTTTCAGTAAATTCAGTAAGGAAAGTTTCAGCGTTTCATCCCGGAATTTCCAGTAGTTCCGAAAAATGTGTTCTAATTCTTGGAAAGCGATTTGAGCAGTGATAAGAGTCGGATGATCAGATACCACTATTAATACTGATTTTGAACAAGAGCTATGTACATGTAGAATGCATATATTACGATGTAATGTATCCACCTGTTACCGGTTACACATCTATTTGACTCCTGGTAGCGCGGGACGTCGATTACTTACTCTACCAGGTATAAATTAACAGAAGAAATATTTATCGGTCCACCATATGTAAATATATCAAATATAAATGTTGTTATGAAATTTCTTAAATATCATAAACATTGATTAGCAAAATATCATAAACATTGATTAGCTTATGAAGGGCATTGAAACTGAATAACGTTAGATATATAGGCATAAAGTACTTTCACATAAAAACCCAATTTCGAAACTCACCATATACAATCTGAAGAATAAAGAGAAGCTCCGTTTAAATTAAAATATTACTTAACAAAATATTCAAGAGTTTATTAATATATTATTGTTTTGGGAAATTTTATTATTTATTTATTTATTTGCGAAAAAGAGGAATACTTAAACTTACTACGGAAATATACAATGCATACTTATGACTAGTTTTTGTGAACCGAACGTTATTGAATTCTTGGGCTCTTCTCTTTATAAAGTCAACAACTTGTCGTAGAGATAATATTCCTTTAGCTGTGTGTTTCTTTTGCAGGAGAAGGTAATTACATGACATTTATTGATGGTACACCAGTCTTGCAGCACGTTTAGCTTTGTTTGAAAGAAAGTTACGTCGACCTGGAACCTGGGAATGTTGAGTTAATCGGCATAGAAGAGATGTGAAATAATTTCTAGTGTATCCGACAGGTCTGAGATAAATATATTAAATAACAGAGGGCCTAGTAGACTATATGGGGGGGCGAACGGCTAACAAAGATCTCGGAAAGTGGTGACACCCGATTTGTCACTTCTATTAAAATCCGAAGAGATCCACTGCAATCAAACACCAAGCAGACCTGTTAGCAAGTCCTAATCCCACCTCCCCGCGGTGCCCCCTGGGGTACTTCTTCGGAAGGAGCTAACGGGAGAGGGGCGAATGGCGAGCTCTCTGCGCCACAAAACAGAGCTTTTAAGTCGGTTGGGCTGAGGGTTAGCAACCCGCTCCCATAAAAAACACTATTGCTACGAATCGGCAAACAGTGCCTCGGAACCGGATGGACAACACGACGACGACCTTTGCTTTTCGAATAAGGACACGAATCGGATCATGGAATGTGAGAACAATGCTTGCTGAGGGACGGCTGGATGAAGTCCTCAACGAGATGAATCGATATAAAATCAAGATCATGGGACTGAGCGAGACCAGATGGCCCGATGCGGGGGAACATATCTGCCCAAACGGTGAGTCCTTCTTACATTCTGGTAGAAACGAAACTGAAAGCCGTAGGAGTGGTGTTGGCGTAATACTCACCAAACAAGCCAGGGCTAGCCTCATTAGCTGGTCACCAGTTTCTGAGAGGATTATTACCGTGCGCCTACGTACCAGGCTAAGAAGTACTACGGTAGTTCAATGCTATGCTCCAACCGAAGACGCAGAAGATGACATCAAAGACGAGTTCTACATGCGACTGAATGAAGTTTTTCGCTCTATTCCAAGGGGAGACATCATTGTATTAATGGGGGACTTAAATGCACAAATCGGTCACGACAACACCGGTCTTGAACAAACAATTGGAAAACAAGGCCTAAGCCAAGTTACCAATAACAATGGTGAGCTTTTCGTTGACTTTTGTTCTTCCCATCAACTTATGGTAGGTGGAACTTACTTTTGTCACAAGAAGATACATAAAGAGACCTGGGTATCGCCCGATGGTAGAACGAGAAATCAGATAGATCATGTGGCCGTCAGCCGCAGATGGAGAACCATTCTGGAAGATGTCAGGAGCTTCAGGGGAGCGGACACTGGAAGCGACCACCATTTGGTAGTAGCAACTATTCGCCTTAGAATCGCTGCAATCAGAAACTTTCAACGTGAATCTATAAACCGTAGACGGTTTAACGTTGACCTCTTGCGGGAGAGCGTTAAAAAGCGAGAATTTGCTGGAAACCTGCAGCAAATATTAAACCAGCAAACCGTTTCTGACGACACAAATATTGAAGACCTGTGGAGTACAACAAAGGGCGCTATATTGACAGCTGCGGAAACGAGCATCGGTTATGTCCAGAGAAACATGCAACATTGGATCTCGGACAGCACCTGGCAAAAAATAGAACGCAGGAGGACCCTCAAAAATAACATAAACTCTACAAGCGACCCGGATAGACGTCACCAACTTGAACGGGAGTACTCTCAATTACACCGAGAGGTAAAGAGAAGTGTCCGGCGTGATAAAAGGCAGCAGATAAACGAGCTCGCAGAAAAAGCGGAAAACGCGGCAAACACAGGCAACAGTTAAGTGCTGTACCAAATTACTAAACAGCTCTCGGGAAAGCACTCTACTAAAAAGCATGCCGTTAAGAGTGCGGATGGAAGGCTGCTGTGCAGCGACGAGGAGCAGCTCCAAAGATGGAGAGATTATTTCTTCGCCGCCCTGAATGGCTCACTCACACAGGAACCTCAGGAAAACAGCAACAATGCACAGCCGATAAGAATCAACACCCGGGCCCCATCCAAGACGGAAATAGTAACCGCAATTCATGCGATGGCCAATGGTAAAGCAGCTGGAAAAGATGGCATCCCGCCAGAATTGTTGAAAGCCGACTCAAGCCTCATAGCAGATGCGCTTCAGCCAATCCTCGAATTAGCATGGAACACCTGTACCTTTCCGGAGGATTGGACGGAAGGTATCATAGTCAAAATACCCAAAAAGGGGGATCTAACAATATGCGACAACTGGAGAGGCATCTGTCTATTATCTACTGTGGGTAAAATCTTGTCCCACACTATACTATCAAGAATAAGAGAGGCAGTAGATCAAACGCTTAGAAGGCAGCAGGCCGGATTCAGAAAGGGCCGTTCATGTATAGATCACATCAACACCTTAAGAATAATAGTGGGACAGTCTACTGAATTCCGATCCCCCCTTTACCTTGCTTTCGTAGATTATGAGAAAGCGTTCGACTCGGTTAATAGGAGCTTTATATGGCAGACATTACGGCGACGTGGACTGCCGGATAAGATAATAGAATTGATAAAAGCCCTATACAACAATTCCAAATGCAGAGTTCTCCATAACGGAAAATCATCCGACAGCTTTGAGGTGAGTTCAGGAGTACGACAAGGATGCTTACTATCCCCATTACTATTTCTTATAGTAATAAATGACATTCTTGTTGGCGCTCTAGATAGTAGAACAGGCGGCATACAGTGGGGTTTGCTAGATCGCCTTAAGGACCTCGACTACGCAGATGACAGTGGCGGTTCGTAAGGTTCAGGATAAGGGAAGCAATGCGCAAGGCAAACGATAAAAGTAAAAGTATCGAAGGCTTTAACTAAAAAAACTGAAAAATAACGTATAGTGGAATCAGATAAACAAAGCATTAGGAATTGTTATGAAAATAAAGGCTGTTCGTCATAATATTTGCTATCAACGTATGAAATTTTTATCTGTACATAAAAAAAAACTTAAAAAACTTTTAGTTTTTTAGTTATAACTTCGGATTTTTTCAGTGAACTTTTATGGATTTTTCAAAAATTGTACCTACTTTATAATGTGAACAATAACTGGTTAAAATTTCAAGTCAAAATATCTTATTTACATATGTAAGTCCGAAAAATTGACTTCAAATTATTGGGCATTCATTTTTGTGCATAGCTTCGTATGTGGTTCTCTCTTATTTGTAAATAACAAGAAAAATTTTTAAGCTTGAAAAAAGTCAAAAAAATGGAATCGAAAACCGTGAATTTTTGCACTTTTTCGTCAATTTTTTCGAATTAGTTTCGCTGCTAGAGGGCGTTTTGGGCCTTTTTTCAGATTCTGTTGATAATAAAAGCGTCAAAAAAACCGTTGAAAAATTGCAACTACTAATTTGATATCATTTAATTTTTCATACAAATCCATAATTTTGCTAAAAATCTAAAAAAGATGGTAATAATAAAACCTTCGCATGCTTCGCATACACCCCCTATACCACCCACAACCATCATTGCATTCTCCTTTGCAAACCCCTTCAGGCAACCCGTATACTCGAAAATACAAATCATAAAAATATTCTCTAAAGGGATCATCATTAAAGAGAATCTTAAAAAATATAATGGAAGCTACAAAGTTATCAGCTTATATTCAATATGTATATTACCGCCTGCCACCCCACAATAGATAAAGAGAAACTTCACTATCTTCGATCTCTTTTTCCTTGACTCAATATAAAATAAACGAAAATTCATATTTTAAGAAGAGTCAAAAACAAAATTTCGAAGCAAAATTTTAAGAGCCGATTTAACATTGCTCGAAGCCAGAGTAGATTACCAGAAAACGAAACCAAGGTAACAAAGAGAACACGAAGGATACAGAAAATTTCTCTATCTTCGTTTTGTCAATACCCGCTGTTCGGTTCCGAAGAAGCTGAGTTTAGCTCAGCTTCTGAGGATACTGTAGCTACGCAAACCTTTGCGTGAGTATGAGTTCAATTTAATTGAATGTGTTGGAGTTCTCTCATGAATTTTCTGTGGCAAAGAAGCTGACGATATTACAGCTTCCCCATGTTGTGTAAGGCCTCGGCCAAGATAAGAGCGGCGAGAGGCACTTTAGTATTGGCCACTCTGCCGCTCGTATTCTGGCTAAGGTTTTGCTCTTTGTTTACAGTAGTATGATAAATTTGAATTGTACATTTTATATAAAAAAATCTGTACACTGCACCCTTAGTGTTTCCAGAGGAGGAAAAATATTGAGATTTTAATCTTGGTATATTCAAATTTATTTTTATCAAGTTGCCTATTTGGTCAAGGGAAGCAGTGCTTCCTTTGCTTCCAAAGAGGAACCGCCACTGGCAGATATCTGTTTGCTGGCCCACAGACATCAGGAGCTAAAAAACATGTTAAACAATTTGGCAACAGAAAGTAGTCTAGCAGGCTTAAGGCTGAATCCGAATAAAACCAAAGAAATGCGGATAAATGCAAACACACTTGAACGAACTGCGCTGAATAACCGTGACGTGGAACTGGTAGATAAATTCTGCTACCTCGGTAGTATTATTACCGAAAATGGTGGTGCAGAAGAAGACGTCAGTTCCAGAATAAATAAAGCACGAAGCGCATATGCATGCTTGTTCCGCATATGGAGATCAACGGAGATCTCAACCAACACCAAATTGCGGCTGTTCAACTCCAACGTTAAGGCAGTTCTTTTATACGGTTGCGAAACATGGAAAGTCACCCAATTCATCACAGGGCGCCTACAAGTCTTCATAAACAGATGCCTTCGTCGTATCCTAAAAATCCGCTGGCAAGATAGAATTTCAAATGAAGAGCTATGGCGCCGTGCCGGCCAAGAAAGGATAGACGACCAAATCAGGTGAAGGAAATGGAATTGGGTTGGCCACACCTTGCGACGCGATAACGAAAATCTAGCCAAACAGGCCCTTGACTGGAACCCGCAAGGATCCCGTCGAGTTGGAAGACCTAGAACAACGTGGAGGAGAACCCTACTAGCAGAGGCCGCAACTACTGGGAGATCCTGGTCAGAGCTAAGAGCTGTCGCGTAAAACAGAGTCCGCTGGAGGGCAACTGTTTCCGCCCTATGTCCCACGAGGGATTAAGGGGCACATAGATAGAGTAGGCTACCCTGAGGAGCCCTGGAAGTTACTTCAATTTATTTTGACAGAAATCCGAGAACCAGCTACAATCAACTACCAGCCCTACCCCAAAGTCTAGTAATAACAAGTCTTTCATCTTCATACAAAAATTTCCGACCGTTGATTGTTTGCGTGCATATATGAACATCACTGCTGAGCAAAACTCAGCGCATACTTCGTGAACTCGGCCAGACAAAGCCAGATTCTCTCTTTACGATAAAGTATGCAGAACAGAAAAGGAAAGAAATTTAAATCAGCTGTTTTCTTTCATAAATCAAAACAAACGAGCAAATATGCACCAATACATCCCCATATAAACTCATAAAATTTTCCGACTTATGGTTGTATTCCAGCGCGTATAAAAATGTTGCATTCTCTCTCTGATAGCCTGACATCGTCATTTGAAAAACTTGTGCATGCAGCTGTTCGCCTTTCACTTATTAACCATATGAAGATGAAAGACTTGTTAATTTCTAGACTTTGCCCTACCCTGCTTAGGTGATGGTTGAGCGAAAAGTGGCCCTTTAGAAACTCTGTTATTGTTTTTAACTCCCATCTCTTGAAATTTAAAAGTTTGCTCGCCATATCTCGGTCTTTGTCCAGCTATGAAGAATCAGCCGGTCGACCCAATTCTTTAAAGCCAGCACTTCATTACCACTGTGACCTTCGTGTCCCGGAATCTACATTAGCGTAACATTACTGTTCCTGCTAAGGGATTTCAGAGATAGGAGACAATCCATGGCGACTTTAATGACACCCTGTGAGATTTAATGGGAAGACGGGCCGCTTGGCTTTTCGAGAAAATGACAATGTTGGAACTGTTTGGAGCTCTCAGAGCGAAGAGCCAGAGATATTTTGCTTGACACCCTCACCTCTCGGCAATTTGGACCACTGCTTAGTTAGCGCTAGCTTCCCATTTAAATTTCCCACCCCTCCCAAACCAGTCAGAAGAACTGTATGGCATTATTGGAAGGCCAATTGGCTGGGGTTAACTAATTTTTTCCAATCTACTGACTGGAACCAGTGTTTCCGTAATAAAAACGTCAACTCTGCCGCTATCCGTATCAGTAGAATCATACAGGCATGAATGCATTTGTTCATTCCTCATTCTACTAAATCTGTGCAGGCTAGGCCCAACAGATGGTTGTATGCATGCAATCAGAAATAAAGAAGCCGCCTTTCGAACTTACAAGAGCTCCCCGAGTGAATCGCTCCATGCAGAGTATATAAAACTAAGAAATTCCTGTAAAGTCACCATCAGGAATGTCAAAAATTCATTTGACAGCAAGTTGAGAAGTAAACTCCTTAATGCAACCTCTGGCAGCAAAAACCTCTGGTCCTTGGTAAGTTTCATCAAGAAGGATTTCACCACCTCCACAACTCCTTCATTCATCCACGATGAAAAGGTGATAACAGACAGAAAATCCAAGGCCGATTTATTAGCATCTCTGTTTGCTTCAAATTCTTCCCTACCCCAAAATGATACGCTACCCCCGGTCCTCGAGCACAGCGCTCAATGGACAGGGTTTTCTTCAGGACTCACGAGGTGTACAGGTGCCTCAAGGAGCTCGATGTCAACAAATCCACTGGACCCGATAATATACCCCCTATCGTCTTAAAACAATGCGCCTCACCTTTGGCTAAACCTCTGCGCAAACTTTTTGCCTATCATACTCTTCCGGAGTTTACCCAGATTCTTGGAAACTTGCCCTTGTGCAGCCAATACCGAAAAAAGGTAGCTCCAGCCTGCCCTCCAACTACCGCCCAATAGCAATCACTTTTATCCTCTCTAAAACCATGGAGACGATAATTAACAAAAAGCTTATGGTATATCTAGAATCCAACCAACTTATAAACGACAAACAATATGGCTTCCGACAAAAAAGATCCACTGGTGATCTTTTAGTTTGCCTTACAGACCACCTCAACCGAAGTTTGCATGGATCTGGTGAATCTACTTTGGTTGCTTTGGATATCTCCAAGGCTTTTGATAGAGTATGGCACTCAGCCTTGTTAACTAAACTCAAAGCTATTGGAATTGACTCGCTTCTCTATAAGTGGGTTGAGAGTTTCCTTTCCGGCCGTTCAATTAAGGTAGTTTTGGATGGCGTCAAATCTGAATCTCAACCCATCTCTGCGGGGGTCCCCCAGGGGTCAATTTTCTGATCTTCTGATCGATTTCTAATCTTTATAAATGACCTACTTTCAATCCCCTCCAATCCACTTCTCAGCTTCGCTGACGACGGTACCCTACGGTACTCGTACAGCTTCGATACAAGGCAGGCACATGCCAGATCCTGTCTTGATGATTGTGAACTAATGTTCAACTCTATTAATAACGACATTGAACTTATTATAGAGTGGGGAAGCAAGAATCGTGTCGAATTCAACCCCTCCAAAACCAACTACTGTCTTATTTCAAAGAAAAAGATCAACACCTCACCATCCTTGACAGTGGATGACGTGGAACTAAAGGCCGACCCATCCCTATACGTCTTAGGCGTGACATTAGCCAAAGACTTGCGATGGAATGACCATATATTCCAAATCGCCAAACAAGCATCCCAGTGCTTGAGATTTCTTAAGAGGTGCAGGTTCCTCCTCCAGCCATCGGCCCGTGCTGTTATTTATAAATCCTATATTCGGCCTCTTCTCGAATACAACTCCCTCATTTGGGGCGGCGCTCCAATAACAACCTTAGCATGGTTAGATAAGGTCCAAAAAAAGGCCCTTAAATTAATTAATGACGATACCGCTTGCTGCAACATCGACCCCCTAAGCCACCGTAGGAATGTAGCAGCACTGAGCACTGACAAAATTTTATCGCTACTATTATAGTGACTGTTTCTCCGAGTTAAACGCTCTTTTGCCTCCACGGCAATCTTATACCCGCAACACCAGATTAGCCCACTCGTCCCATTCCCTGCACCTGCAACTCCCCCTTTCACGCACTCAACGAGATGTGAATTCGTTTGTAAATAGAACAACTCGACTGTGGAATAATCTCTCGCAGTCAGTATTTCCGAGCTCCTACAGCTACAACATCCAAGAGTTCAAACGCAGGGTTCATCACCACCTTTTTCAATACCCCCCGTACCTTTATAATCCTTAACCTATTCCCCCCACCAATCCACCGTACTAAGCTTACTGCTAGACATTTCACCATGACGTGACAAATGTACAAAGGGTGACAATGACGGACTAGTAGTACAAAGGGTGAAATGTTTGGAGCGTTAAGAAGGGCTCCATCTTCAAAATTTTTTTAAAGATATTACTATATTGATACCACGAGCTGGGAGAGAAAGGACGGTCGCCCATGGCACAGCTCCGTATCACCAATGGAAGGCTAATTCAAACCGAAGTTTGCCTGGTATCCGCAGTCCATCGTTAGTAGTACATTCACGCAGTACCATTCATAACTTCACCACAATTGTTTACACATTAGGATAGCGGTTTAGTTTCCGCCGTATTCAGTATTGCGAGTTTATATCCACCGTATTCAGTCTGCTCCATGGATCTCCAGCAGGATGTGGCCTAAGGCCATGTACGATCGGTCTTGGGGTCAGTGGTCCCTGTTTGTGCCGTGTACGAGTCATATTGATGTGTACATAGACTTAGCTAGCTACAAACAACGCCCTCAAAAAGTGCCATCAGAATTTTATTTTTTGGTCGAAATTGTTTTTCGCATTCATATTGGCGCCCCTACCACCTGGCACCTAGAGCGACCGCTCCACTCGCTTTACCTTAGAGCCGTCGTTGGACCTGGCAAGATACTCCCTAGAAAAAAAATGGAGAGAAGTTCTAGGGGACCGTGGACGTTGGAAGGCGAAAATTGAAGAGGCTAATACTCGCTGAGGTTGCAATTCCAGCAATGATCAGGATTACAAATTCATACGTACAGTATATTCCAAATATGCACTTTGCTAATACACCACCATTCCTTTCTTAATAAAAAAGTTGCGATCGCATCAGCTATGATATTTTAACTAGAAATTGTAATAAGCTATGAGCTGTTCAACCGACTCCTTTCTAAACAAATCGGCACTAAAAGAAAATTCACGAAACGCCCAGATACCATCAAGTTTTTGCGCAAAAATTATTGAAGAAAATGACAAAATAGTCGAAGAGAATAAGTAATTCTACCTTACTGTAGCCAAATTTCAAAATCCTTTCAACCTTTAGTAGGCACTGAAATCGACATTCAAAAAAAAGTAAGAAATAAATAGATGAAAACAATTGAAGCAGTTTTTCGGCGAAGTCATTTTGTTTCGCTCTGGTCGATGTGAGACGTGTCGAATAAAATTTATCATCTTTAATTTTACAGTTAAAAAAATTCTTTTGTGCAAACGCATTTGCAAAATTCACCAAATACCAAAAAAAAAAGATAAGCTAACAATTAAACATGCAGCAAAGTGATAGCTTCGTGCAAAGCCAAGGGCCGATCCAGGAGCAAAAGGGAAACGGCCAGGCAGAAGATGTCGCCAAGGAGAATTCCCTAGACAGGACTAATCTGGTAGTAAAATCTCCACAGCCGCCTGCAGTACGGCAAAGGTCCTTATTTACAGCCAATCCAGTGCCAACGGTTTGTGTCAAAATGTGATTGTGAATTGTGATTTTTTTAACATATTCTCCCCCGCTTGATGTAGTCGAAGTTCAATGTGGCAGCATCTCCATTCGTTTCATGCCAGAGGCCCCCAACGGCACCCAAAGATTCGAGCCCCCAGCTGCCCCAGATAGGAGCGCCGGTGCCCCATATACCGCCAATACCACACATGCCAACCACCCAGCTGCCGTATGATAGTCGGATTTTGAGGAGCATCTCCGCACGGCAGATATCTGCCCCGATTTATCCCTATGATGATGACATATGCAGAATGGTAAGGGTTCCAATTTGTATCCGGGCAATAGTTAACCAGATATCCTTTTAGCCCGCTCTGCCGCCGAATTTTCCTCTGCCATTTTCAAATCGTAGGAGCAACCGGGAATTCGATTCAACGCGCTCGTGCGGTCCAATTGCTCTTCCAAACGGAACCATACAGATCCGACTTAGAGACGGGATTCGGTAGTTACACACTCAATTTATATCCTTGACAACGATGAGAGCCTTCTTTAAATTTACAGCGTGGATATGACTTTGGATAAGGCTGTGCGTGTAGTAAACCAACGAAGCCGAGTGGCAATTTCTCTTTCCAGCAATGGAAGTTCATCAGCGCTTATTCATCCCAATGGTAGGGTATATCAGTATGGGTCCAGAGTCGAAATTGTTGCTTATGATGGAATGAAGACTAATAACTATGTGTAAGTGGGGCAATTAATGTGATTTTGATTTATTTAGTCATCTATGTGTTCATGCGGCAGGCGATATGCCAAAATGTGGTACAAGGGAGTCAGCTTTACTAGTGAAAACTGCGCCTTAACTTACCTGGTTGATGCAGCCGGGACGAGGACTACAAGTGACAGCTTTACGGATATGTCCAAGGATTATACAATCGCTGTTTTTTTCAAGTAAGTTTTTCTGATTATTGGTAATGTTTGGTTAAGGACAATTTTTTTTAATTTTCTCTGTTATTTGCCGTTCGTACGACGTAATCCAAATAGCACAAAATGAGTTTTTTAGAATTTTACGTAATTTTTCAGGGATGCCACAAACGCAGTCGTAAAACTGATTTTTTTTCATAAGAAAGCCCCAAAAACAACGAAAAATATTCTACACAATTCCCGGTTTTGAAAATGAAACTTGGTCTAATTTTCTTGGTCGTATAAAACTAATAAAAAAGAAAGCATTCAGGGCAAAAGTTTGATAAAAATTAAGCGACGAGTTCCAAAGTATCAAGGTAACGACGACCGATGATTGTAAAAACAAAAATACCTGGAAGCATTTTATGGATCTCCTTTTCCTTGTTACTGCATTTAAGCGTATTCTAGGCCTGCACAAGGACGATTTCTTAAGAATTTTGTTGCCAGATCACTTCCTGTACAGCACCAGCCCAGTCTTTGACGACAGAAAAGTAACCAAATCTATTTCCTAATACATATATCTCGTATACTACTATATCTAGGACTCGAGAGTTTACGTGTAAGTATATATAGGGTATATTCAACAAATTCCTTGTGAAATGCACTTTCGATCGTTTGACCGAACGTATGAGCGAGGTGCATTTTTTGTACCTCACTTTTTCCGCTATTTCTGATGAACTGCTATTCCAATATAAGTCAAGCTTGTACTACCGCCCTACATTACTCTTCATCCTATTTTTAACCATACTTCTGTTTTATTTTCGTTGATTATAAGAAAAAAGCTTTTAGTTCGACATACTTTATTGACTGCCAACGACCGTCTCAAGATTGCTCGAGTGTCAGCATAATTCATTAGTTATAGCTACTACTGGTAGCTACTGGTTAAGCAAATGTACTTTCCAGTCTTGCTCTACAGCTACAGTCTTTTTCGTACCCGAGCCTCTTGAACCATTGACCTATTACTTGGTCAGTACCAGCGAACGCTCGAGGTCGCCATGTCCCAGGGGCCGCCGCGATCCAATATTATGTTAATTGTGTAGATTTAAAACCTATTACCAAATGCTTGTACTTGTTTCACCATTAATCCTGTTCCCATTAAACATTGTCCTGATGACGACTATAATATATAAGGCCTTATCATGGATGGCGTTTGAAGTGTAAAGTAGCGCGGGGCTGAAAAACGGAATCGTAATTCTCGAAAAAAATATTGACATTTGTCGGAAAAACGAATTCAGGCGTACATAGTTCGCCAATTATGATACGTTACCATACCTTATGTAATACTTGGCCATTGGAAAACATCTCCTGTATAGCCAGGATGTCTACTCTATATTTTTCGAATATTTCCATCCATCCATCCAATGGCGCTATAGCCCAAATCGAGCCTTGGCCTCCTCTAAGGTATTTCTCCAAATTTGACGGTCCCTTGCAGCATGTCTCCAGTTCCGGATGTTGTGCATTGACTCTGCTTCAGCCGTCACAGCGTCTATCCATCTCCTCCTGGGTCTACCTACTGGCCTACTTCCCGAAATTTCTGATGCTATAAGCCGTTTTGGGATACGATTGTCCTCCATTCTGATTATGTGGCCGGCTAGTCTCAGTCTGTTGATTTTTATTAAAGTTGAGAGTTGTGGGTCGTCAAAATTTTCGTACAACTCGTTGTTGTATCTTCTTCGCCATATTCCATCCTCTCTGGTTGGGCCTATTATGTATCTGAGAATTTTCCTCTCAAACCTGTTGACTCTTACCTCCATGTCCAGGGTCATAGTCCAAGTCTCGCTACCATAACACAGAACTGGTCGCATTACTGTTTTGTAGAGTGAGAGTTTCGTTTTCCTATGTACGAATCTTGAGTGCAGGATTTGTTTTTGGGCATAAAAGGCTCTATTAGCCAGTAGTATTCGTCTGGTTATTTCTTCTTTTTCTTCGTTTCTTTTTGCGATTGTAGACCCAAGGTAGACTATTTTATCGACTACTTCTAGGTTATGTTCGTCGATGGTTATATTTCTTCTCATTCTAAATCTTCCTGCTCTGGATTGTTGCATCACCTTCGTTTTTTCTTCGTTTATCTTCAGGCCTATGTCCTTTGCCGCCTCTTTTAATTCGACATAGACTTCTTTTGCTGCCCAAAAGGACCTTCCCACGATGTTTACGTCATCCGCATATCCAAGTAATTGTACCGACTGGGTAGCTATTGATGCACTTCTCTGGACTGACGTTTTCCTTATCACCCATTCTGGGGCCAGGTTGAAAAGCATGGGGGCCAACCCATCTCCTTGTCTAAGCCCTTGACGTACTTCGAACTCCTCTGTTATAACATTCTGGATCCTCACTTTCGCCAGTGAGCTATTTGTGGCGCATTTGATCAGTTGTACCAACTTTGAGGGGACTCCTATTTCCGATAAGATCTCGTATAGCCTCTCTCTGTTTATTGAGTCATATGCCTGTTGAAAGTCGACAAATATATGGTATACATCTATATTCCTTTCCCAGGTTTTCTCCAGAACTTGCCTTAAGGTCAGCAGTTGGTCCGATGTTGACCTGTTTGTCGCTTGTCCAGTTTTTGTTTCACAAGGATTGTGAAGATTTTGTAGCTGGTGCTGAGGAGTGAAATGCCTCTGTAGTTTTTGCAGTTTACAGGAGCTTCTTTAAGTGGTTGCGTCTAAAATTTTTGCTTGTCGGTGCTAACCAGAAAGGAAATTAAAAAATGGTCGACTATTGTTGATGTCCATATTGGATTCAGTTTCGATATAAACTAATCTAAATTTTACTAAGACCTGACACGAAAACCAATAGAAATGATTTTTGGCACACGAGCAGTTTTTGAAGAGTCCTTTAAGAAAAAAATTGTTCTGCGCGCTAGGGAAAGTAGGGAAAATCTCGGGAAAACTCGGAAAATTGATGTTCCATGAATAAAGTGGAAGTGGTTGAAAATTTCCACCACACAAAAAACGACTTAACAAATTTATTTTTTCGAAAATTGCTTCTTATGGAAGCTATGAGTTAATAAATGATATAACCAGATTTCCGCGCTCCCCGAAATAGAGGCAAGAAAATTCGTGTCATTCGAAGCTGATTGTCTGTGGGCGACGAGTGAGAAATCGAGCAGATCAATTAAACAAGTATGCAGCCACAGAAGCATTTTTGGAGTTTATTCCGATTACTAATATTACAAGGAAAGGTTTGGCTAATCTTATTGTAGGTGGTTTGATGAAGAACGGTTTAGATCTTGCTCTCAAGCTGTAAACTGAATTGGTGTAGTGCAGTCCATCGGTAGTTTGTTTTACACGTCAGAGCGCAGCGTACGTTAGGTTGTTGCGATCGACCAACTTCATAAAAGCCTTTATTTCGAAGAAAAAAAATCATGCGCTATGCTGTGATAAAAACCAAATTTATGTTAATCCTTGAAGCGTACTAGAAATATTGCAGACCATTAGTTCAAAACTGTATTCGAAACGGCTTTGTTACAAAATAGATTTATCATAATAAGGGCTGGCATAGCAACAGTACAGGTGAATCGCATGAATGCTTCAGTCTCCAATGTTCTAACTGCCATCTAACCGCTCGTTTTTCCAATCATTTAAAAAATGTTACTGCCTTATGCAGCATTTTCTCCCAAAACTGTGACTTATGATAAAGTAGAGATGAAAGAGTGCATTACTAAATACATATGTAGCAATTCTGGCAGAAACGAATAAAGCAATTGTCAAAGCTGAGTTTAAAATCTGGCAAGAAGTGTGCGCTCTGATAACAACGCTAAGGGCGATCGCTGTAACGCGGGCTTGTGCCCTAACTTCCCTAAAAGTCTTCGCTAAGGACATTTTCTTGCTTAAGAAGATTGAAACCTAATCTGCCGAACTCAATATCTCAGGATAGATGAATGGGTTGGGCTTACTTACTACTACACAGTTTAGCTCGACCCGGAGCAAGAGGTTATTTAATTTGCCAGGAAAATACAAGAATTCTTTTGTAAACAGTTTTTAAGCATTCTTAATAAAAATTAATTTTTGCTGCCTATTCAGTTTTTTTTTTAATTCTGGATTGACCCCTCCCTCCTGGGTACGCCTATGCCTTGATGGCAGGCAGATTTCAATGTTGGTGCCTTTCAAATCTTTCTCAAGGTTGACCCTAGTGTAGATATTCATCCATCCAATGGCGCTACAGCACAAATCAAGCCGTGGCCTCTTCTAAGGCATTTCCCCAAGTTTGACAGAGGCCCCTGTGCTGAATGTCGAGTCGTGATTTGTGACAGATTTTTTGAGTTGAAGCAAGTGGCGTTTCGGACGAATTGCGACTTTCAGCATAGGGGGCTAAACTCGCACTTAGCACTTCCACTCTAGGCCACTATGCGCCACTTTCTTTAACTCAAAAAACTTGTCACAACTCACGAATCGACATTCAGCACAGGGGCCAGAGTCTTCACAGCGTCGATCCATCTTCTCGTGTGCCTGCAGGTCCATTTCCCGATATTTCTGCTATCATAAGCTGTTTTGGGATAGCGAATTGCATGTTTTTCAGTCTGGAAAACAGAGGGCTATACCTACCCATTACCTTGGAGATCTTGGTGAGGCGCCTGTACTTTGTTTCATCTTTGACCCATCGGTAAACCAGTGTGTATTTCTTGGACTCCACGAGTATATATCGCCTTGGAGTAAAATCGCCTTAAATTTTCTCTGGAATCACAATTCACCAACCACATAAGCGGAAAATTTATGTTTGAGATACCATTAAGAATATCTATACGTATCTTTACTGTATGGGGTTAGTCTCGAGTACTGCCTATGGAGATGTGGAATAGTCAAACAAATGATTCCTTCCATCACAGCTGTAGGAAAAACTCGCATAGCTCCAGCGATGAAGACGAAATCAAGCCGTTGCGGTCTACTGTATCAGACTAGAGCGACATAAGAGACAACAGGTTGATCGATCGCGTTGTCTAATCCAGTACATCATTTGTGGTGAAACACCCCGTGTCTTACCCAAAAGCCTTTTCCAGGCCCATATGTCGCTAGTGGCTTTACTGCTCCAGTTTAGTATTTTGTCTACCTTTACTGTCAAAGGGATGAGCCCTAATAAACATTGAAACATAAATGTTGCTACATTATAACCTTCAACAGTTAATGCTATGGTAATTGCGATGGCTCAGTGTAACCAATGCCCAATGGTGTTCTCTCCGACAAGCTTAAGAGCACGTCCTCGGTTAAATATACACAAAGAGCAGACAGTAGTTATTTTTTGTGTCAAACCGTACCCGTTGCCGTCTTTGGTTGAATTCAAGATTAATTCTTGTCTCAAGGAATGATAATGTTAAAAATAGTGTAATTTCTACTGTTCGGCAGTCAGAGTTGGAGTTAGGTTGTTGAGTGATTTTTTCGGTAGGGTCTGTAGAAGTATATTACTGTGAGTTAGTTTCAAAGAGTCGGGGGGAAAAGTACTACAAAAGTATCAGGGTCATAGGCTAGGGCTGCAAATAGGCTGCAGCTAATGGCTTTCTCATAATGCCAGCCAACTCTTGTTCCAGTTCGATTTCCCTCATCAGAGCTGAGTAGGTAAATTTTTCTTGGCCCAGCTGAGAAATACGCCTTCTGTTCTAGAAGGGTTTACTCTATTATTAGTTGCCGCAGAAGATAAATATGGAAAATTAACACTTACTTTACTCGACAGTGGTTTGAGTGTGCTTCCTTCGAAAGAGAGAAGTGAGATCAGGGATGTGGGGAAGCTGAGTAAGTTATTTACAGCATGACTGTTAAAACCACCCTTATCAATCGATTTTACAACCCTGGTGTGGGTATAAAAACTCGGAAATAGATTCAGAAATAACATCAATGAGGCCTTAATCATATCATCCGAAAATGTAGTATTGCACAGCTTCTGCAAAGCCAACCTGAACCTATGGCTATTCTCTTGTAGGCGAGGTAGTTTTGCACTAAGGATTCCTGGATTTCACTTAGTGCAAGATTAGGGGCGAGTTGGAGTAGCCTATGCAAAGCAGAAAATAAATTTCCACTAAGCTCACATCACAAAATCCGATTTCGTCTTGGCTTAAATTAAGAACTATCGCCAGATATAGAGCAAGTCACTAAGATTCATGCTGCGAGGTATAAACGGAAGTCGCTTTACATATTCGTACCAAGCAAATCCCTCAGCACTGTTTCAACTGTTTGAAGTAGGGCTTTTGGGTCTGAATATTAAATAGTTTCCTCATTTCAAATCTAAAATATAAAATTGGATTTAAGTCTACTTTTTTAGTTATTTAAATTTTCATTAATTTCAGCGACTCACGCCATGGTCCTGCCTATGCCCAAGAAGCCACTGCAGTACTCCAAGACTCAAAATTCCAGTGCAGTGAGGATGGGACAGAGGTTTTTGAAATCAATGGTTTTCGTATTTCGCAAACAGCTGACGGTTTGGTTAAGTAAGTCCCACATCATTCCATCCCAATTACACCCGCTAGCCATGGACAATTCCTTTAATTTGAAAACTTCTTCCACTCCAGGATAACACGGAATCACAACAAATGTCTCATACGTACCAGTCCTGGAAATGGATCAGCAACACTAACAACACCCATTATACACTGTACTGCTTCGTTAGGAAAAACGTCGCATCTATTTGTCAGGTAAAAAATTAAATGTCACAATAGATAAGTTATTGTGAATCGAACTAAAACATGTTCCACATCAATTTCAGACGTGGCGAACGAAGAATGCACTTTGATGGAGCCTCATTCGTGGTACGTAATGCTGGACATTCTGCCGGATTCGATGAGAATAATTTGTTAAATGTCTACTGAATCCCCGAAAGGATTCTAGATTATTTAAATTCCTTAACGCATCCAAAATGTATATTTTATTTTTTGGTTTTACACGCTCCAATTGTCGTGTAATTCAACGTCTCGCGTTTGTTTGTAATTTCAGAAATTGTCTCTGGTTTAGTTTTAGATGTAGAAACAAAGTTAAAAACGTACAAAACTAAAAGTAATTGAAATATACAAAATGATAATAAAAAAAACAGTTAAAAAATAGTACAGTTTTGAACAGGACAGCAAGGTCATTGGGGGTAAAGTATTTTCAATGTATAGGTATGTGTATGTTCTATTGCGCCCGCTTTGTCCATGTAAGCTGGGTGATGATTTTAGATTTAATTTGCTTAGACCGCGGTTCTGTTTTATTATTAATTATTAGTTCCAAATTGTAATGATTGATGTCATATTTACTTATTAAATAAATTATTGATGAGCTTCATAAGCAGCTTTAGTAAATTGAGCAGTGTACCACTTAAGCCGGCTGGTAACAATCCTGGGTTTTGTATTATTAAACTTGGACTATAGTTACAAATGGTGCTGCTTAGTTTTAATTTTTTGAGGTTTCCGAATTACCGCATTACTATTTATGTTATGCAATTGAAATGCATAGTTTCGAAGAATAAAGGCCCCCATACACGGTCAAATTGGATGTACATCCAGATTTTCATCAAACCTATAAGCGCAATGAGTTTTGATCGGCCGACAGGCCCACAATCGATGGTTTTGGTTGTACATCCGCCCTTCGATGTATATCCAATTTGACCGTGTATGGGGGCCTTAAAGGTGGATTTACATATCTGACATTTTTCCGTCGCGCCGTATCACAGCTGATCAGTTCTGTCACAAATTTTCAATACGCGTTTTACATTTGTAACGAATTCTGTCGCGGCCAAAATCAATAGTGAATTTGATAACGGACTTGAAGAGAGTAAGAATAAAAGTAACTAAAAAATATAAATTAACAAACAAATTATTTTAAATAAAACCTCTCTTTAGTCCACGCAAAACCAAGCTATTTCAAATAAATAAACATTTCAGCTGTTTCTATAATGCTGTCACAGGAATAGTTGAAGCTCGTTCAGCTCTTGCCCGCGACGGTAAGATGTCCCAGAGATTGTTTCCTATTGGTCGAAATAGTAAAACGGAGCGGCGCGACAGAAAAACGTCGGATATGTAAATCCACCTTTAAGGGTGTGTTTCAAGTCCCATCAATGATTTCAATCACTCCATCTTGGCAACATCACATATGTCCCATTTTCCATAATTTTTTTTTGGAATTGGAACAATTGCCCATCAATGAGGCGGTATAACACTTTCTGCCTTAACAAACCGGTTTGTGCGTGTTATACGAATTACACGATAAACTGACTGTCCTGCATTTTTTCGTGTAACAATTCTATTGTCTATGTAGCTGTGTACAAACTGTCAGTTAAGCCAAGTCATTTTCGTAGACCCCGAGAATGAAATTATGATTGTGTTAGTGTGTTGCTCTGTGCAGTCGAGAATTTTTTGGGATGCACAAGTAACAAACTTCCCCGCGACCCCTTGCCTATAAAACCGGTTTATTGGAATTATTGGAAGTGTTGATGGAAGAAATGTTATGCCGTGTAATTTGCCTCAATGATTAAGGTTTATTTCCATCACTGATGTATGATGACTGATTGTGATGGAACTTGAAACACACCCTAAATCTTTGAACAATTTACATATGTATGTGCAAGCCAGCAAACCAACTGCTGACCTGCTGAAAGGAAAAATAGATATCTACCAGATATATGTATGTCGACTTTCAACAGGCATATGACTCTATAAAAAAAAGGCTGTACTAGTTCTTATCGGAATTAGGAGTACCTTCGACGTTGACAGAGGGTAACTAAAAAGTTTTTTATATAATATTTGTGATTTAAAATTATGGGCGTTTTCAATGATTCAAACTTGCGGCATATTTGCTTTTGCATGTTGTTCAATGAATCAACTTGCAAAAGCACAGTGTTCAATGATTAAAACCATAGACAAATAAAAGGAAAGATGTTCCATTTCATACAAGGAAAGTGTGCGCGATTCTAAAAAAAGAGCTTTCCTATTTCCTCCATTTCAAGCTGCCTCCAGACGAAAAATGCCCCCGCTAATTCTTTGTTTTCTATGCCACTGTCAAGAGCTTTGAGTAAGTTTTATGTGAAGAGAGCTAAAGTAAATGGAGGCAAATGATAGCGATGGATGGGAGCATGGTCGAGTTGTTTACGCTTGCGCTTTTTTTAAAGGTTTTCTTGTTTATGAAATATCGACATACGAACATATGTATGTACATACGAATGTATATATTTTTACTATGTAGGTACATTTTCCTAAAGGGATAAAATTGTTGGTGGAAATCAATGAGATTTTGTTTAAATGATAAAAATCTTTAGGCTTTTGGAGAAGTGGCAATTTTGTTTTTTTTTTGTTCGACTTTTCGATTTGTGAAGGCCCCCATACACGGTCAAATTGGCTGTACAACCAGATTTTCATCAAACCTATAAGCGCAATGTATTTTGATCGGCCGACCGGCCCACAATCGATAGTTTTGGTTGTACAACCGCACTTCGCTGTACAACCAATTGGACCGTGTATGGGGGCCTTTACATATGTATTTTGCAAAATTTAATAAAACCGTTAGTTTTATGCGAATTTTGATTTCGTTTTGATTTGCAGTCAACTAAAATCGGCGAAATCGGTAAATTTCTACCGCTCACAATATAAAAATTTATTAAGTAAACATAAAAACTTATGGAAAAGTTGAAGAGCTGCAGCAAAGAATATAGAGCTAGCTAAGAAGGTGAACCTATAAAGAAGATATGTATGTCGGAATGACTATTTCAGTAGAATAGTTAAAAGTCTTTAATTGCCTCCTCGCCATATGTGAGTAAGAATACAAAAAATGTTTGCACTATGATACTTCTTAAAAAGACAAATAAAAAAAGAAGGAGTTATGAAGAAAGATCCTTAGCTTTGAATTTCCATTACAAATCTGCTACAACCCACAAGTATTTAAAGATAATTTAAACATAAATTTACTATCTCTTAGCTTTTGTATCGCTGGCAGCTAATTAAAAATATTCAACCTGGTTTTAATAACAGGGTTAAAGAAAACCTTAAGAAAATTGTTTCACATCGGGATGTAGAAATGAGGTCCTCGGTAGCCTAGGGAATAAGGCGCCTGGCTACCATCCCAGAGGTCCCGGGTTCGAATCCCGGCCAGCCCCACGGTCCTTCGCCTTTTCCACTTCCCCACCTTCATAACTTTCCTTCTTTCTTCTTCTTCCCTCTTTACATTTCTGATTCCTCTAGTCATAGCCTTCCTTAGCCCTTCCCCGCTCCACCAAGCGCATATCATCCGTTGGCCGATGAGATTTAACTCGTTTCAGGAGGCATAACACTCCAGCGAGTTGTTTCTCAATGCCCTGATGTCAAAGTCGCGACAGTACTGTTTGGGAGGAGGTGGACTAAAAAATATCGCGGGTAGGTTGAGACAGCTCCTTCCTTCCACGAGTAGAGTTTCTGTTCGACATTGCACTCTATATGAAGAAAATAGGTTGTCGACACAGTACAAAGGACCTTTCCTGAGACTCTAGATGCTAGAATTTCACATAAAAAAAACAAAGCTGTGTTGTTATTCGATGAAATTAATATTAGAGGTTAACAGGTGACTACAGAAAAAAAAGAAAATGAAAAATATGTTTCTCTTTTTATGGTCCGGGGTTTATTTAATAATTGGAAATTTATTATTAGTTTTTTGCTCGTTTATCGGTCAATTAACAGTAAAGTATTAGCCGTGTTATGTAGAAATTTTGAGCAACCCTCAAAATTAAGAAAATTTCTAATAATTTCTAAATTTCCAAATCCAAAATTCCTTGAACCCGGAATTTTGTTGACATAAAAAATGCACGGGCCGGTAAATGACCCGTGCACAAAATCCAAGTGTAACCTGAAACGCCAATTGGCAAGAATAATTAGCGCAATTTGTCTTGCGAAATTAATAAATGAAAGAAAAAAGCTCGTAAGCAAATTGCGCCAGCTTTCAGGCCACTTGAAGAAAAGCCGACGGGTGCGTTTTTCCGGCCGGCGACCTCAGCCTTGGGTCAAGCACCAGCAGGTGATTTTTGCACCTAGGTTGAATGCCCGGAGGAAAAGTGCAAACGAAGGGTTTTTGGAAAGAAAAGTTTCGGGAAACTGAGGATCGATCGAGTGATCGATCGATGAGTCTTATTTTGATCTTCACCAGCGGCGGTGGTTTTTTTTCGGAGTCTAGTTGTTGTTCTTCACCGAAGCGCGGCGAGCGAGTCGACCATCTTTTAGAAGTGTGTTTGTTAACCAGTAACCGCGGCGGGCGAATAATCGGGTGGTGTTATATTATTATTGCATCTATAATAAAAAGAAAGTTGAAATTTGTGTTACTGAATAATATAATAGAATATAATATAATAAAAAGAAAGTTGAAATTTGTGTTATTGAATAATATAATAAAATATAATAATAATAAAAAGAAATCTGAAATTTGTGTTACTGAAAAATATAATAAAATATAATATAATAAAAAGAAATTTGAAATTTGTGTTATCGACTAATAAGGAAATTTGTATATTTAGTGAACTGTTCAATATTAAAGCACTAATAAAATAATGCTAAAGCATTGACAAATGATAATAGTAAAAGGAAATTTGTGTGATTGAATAGCTAAGGAAATTTGTATATTTTGTGAACTGTTCAATATTAAAGCATTAATAAAATAATGCTAAAGCATTGATAAATGATAATAGTAAAAGGAAATTTGTGTGATTGAATAGTTAAGGAAATTTGTATATTTAGTGGACTGTTCAATACTAAAGCATTAATAAATAATAATAATAAAAAGAAATTTGTGTTATTGAACAACTAAGGAAATTTGTGTATTTAGTGGACTCTTCCATAACCAAGGTAAAGATTGAAAATAAATATATAACAAAATTGGCGCAGCCGGTAGGATCTGGGTGCGCTAACTAACAAAGGTGTTAATACTGCTGGTCTAGGCTCCTTTGACCATCAACCCAAGGCTGAGCCTGACTTGGGGGCAGTGTTAGCGTCTGCAGCTACGGCGCGTAAAATATCCCAGATCCTCCACGAATCAACGCTCGGGGGTAATCATCTGTAGGTGCCTCTGCTCCAGGCGAGCACGCATTTACCCCCCTAAGTTTTTATCAGCGAGGGACTTTCGCGGGCTTCATCCGTGCCCAGGATACGCTCTATGTCAGAGGGCCAACCAGGGGACAACCATCACCTAGAAACTCCCCCACCGAGGGATAATCAACTAACAACAGGCCCTCCAACAACCCCAGGGTCCAACGAAATCAGCCCTCAACCCCAACAGGCAGGCAGCACTTCAACACCCACAACTGCAGCAGAATCACCAAGGAAGCTGAGAAGCGGCACCATCCTAGGAAACCCAGCGAAACAACAAGTAGGTTTTAAGTTAAGTTTAGACCAAATTTTGAAGAGAGCGCTCGAGACAGGTGACATAAATATCACCGCGTGTCAGGCAGTAGAACGAGAAACAAAAAGAACTCGTGAAAGCCGCCTGACACAAATAGAAAACCTAAAACAGAGCACCCTCAAATTTAGAGAGGATTTAATTAAATTTCAGTCCCTCGAGCGCCCTCTTCAAGGCGAAAGCCATAGTATAGAAAATTTAGAATATTTAGAATTAAGTGAAAAAAATTGTGAAGCCGACGACACCCAGCCGCCTACCGATAGCCTTACAGAGGATCTTCTGAATTGGGTAAGCGTGTCCCTCACAGACTCCGAGAAGGACCCTACCCTATACGAAAATCAAAAAGACCATACAGTAAGGGAGAAAAAGGAATTCCTACTAGACACAGCAATGGCAGACGAGTACCTGAAAGTCGCCAAAATAACAGCACAGCTGGTCCCTCTATTTTCTGGCGGACAAAGTCCGACCCTGACGACCGAGCTGCAAATGTTCATAGGCTGTTGTCGTAGAGTTCTACAATGCCTTTCAGAAACGGAAAAAGAGGCATTTATTCAGATTCTCCCTACCAGACTTCGAGGCGACGCATACCAACTAATAGCCTCAAGTCAGCCAGCAAACTTCGAGGAAGCCGAAAAGCTCCTCAACCGCACTTATTTGCCTAGGGAAACTTATCAGGAGTTAGTTAATAAACTAATAACACTCCGACAGTACCCTATGGAACCCCTCACAGCGTATACCACGCGCATAAAACAACAACTGTCTTTATGCATAGAAGCCGCCACAACTAAATACGGCGAAGCAGCAGCCCAAGTCAAAGTACAGTTGGAAGATTTTGCGAAAAGCTCATTAAAAGGAGGGATTAACAACCAACACTTATGTCAGTACTTGCTGGCAGCAGGCGATGACGGCCTGGATAATTTAATCCAAAAGGCCCTGGACATGGAGAGACTTCAGCAAACAACACTGAACATCCATGCCCAGTACCAAAGTCCATCAGCCCTGCCAATGTACAGTCAAGGTGGACCAAATATAAACACCCCCAACCTGTACAATAATCCCTATACGCTGGCTTACAATAATGGTCCCTATACGTATCCATCACAGTCAGGCCTAAACGGCTCCACTCCTCTACAAACGACACATTCACTCTACTCCGCTCAACATAACGCCGCCGCCGTCATCACTCCGCCCAGTATCACATCACCAGAATATAACCCTCCATCCCAAACAACACTAACTAACTACAATCTTCCCCTGCCCGATACACAACAACCGACCGCAACAAGTATACTTGCCCCTACAGCAACTACTGCAGTACCTCAGGTGGCGCAAATAACGCCAACGCCTCATAAACCCCAAGGCAACCCGTTGGCAAACGTCACCTGTAGTTACTGTCGAAACAGGGGGCACACATACGCAGACTGTATTAAAAGAAAAAATACTCCCTATTGTACCATTTGTAGAGCGACAAATCACGATGCGCGAGATTGTCGTCGCCCACCAGAGCGCTCCCGACCGAATTTCCCTAATAACGGTCGTTTCCCTGAACAGCGCCCCAATAACAATAATGGCGGTAGACATTCACAATATAATAATAGTTATCAGCAAAATAATCAACAACAATCACTGCCCCGTTCACAACCGCCACATAATCAAAACCAGGTAAGCAATAACAATCGCCGAGTATTCAATATACGCCACACATGCGATTTCTGCGGAAGACGGGGCCACCAGGCAGAAGACTGTCGACAAAGGCAGCGATGGGAGAACTCACAATCGGGAAACTTCTCAGAGTCGGACCAAATACCCCCGGCCCGACAGTAAACACTAACAAAAAACCAAATGGGGGACCTCAGGCCTCAACTGGTACAAACCCACTAGTAACTCTTCCGCTCGACATAAGCCTCAACGGCAACACACAACTAGTGGTGGATACAGGCTCTGAGGTTACAATACTAAAAAAGAATAAGCTTCGACAAGATGTCACCATAAACCCTTCTCAAAAGTGCACGCTAGAAACGCCATACGGTAAAGGGAAGACTCTCGGAAGTTGCCAAGGAAACTTCAAATTGAAAACCCCAATTCCTTGCACTTTCCAAATAGTGCAGAACATGCCAGAGATTCCCAAAGATGGCCTTCTAGGAAACGACTTCCTCTCCCAGCACTGCAACGTTGAGGGTCCCAACAAAACATTACGATTTCCTCGCACGGAAATTAATCCGGAAGAGATGACCTTTCCTTTACAAACCAAAACTACCAAACCGAATCCTAGAGAGCAGCAGGAGCAAACCCAAACCAGGGAGTCTCAGCTCGTAGAAGCCGAGACGACCCCCGGTGGTGTCTCCCAAGTACCCTCCGAAGGGAGTACAAGCTACCAATCTCAAGATGGATCAAAGTTAGATAACAACCTAAACGGTTTCGAGACCAATGAAGGCCTAATACAAAAGGTAATCCTAACGGAATCTATTTGTATCCCAGGCCGGTCTCAGATGGTGGTACCTATACCATTAAGTTTAGAGGAAGAAATGCTCTGTAAAGCCCAAGAGCCCTGCGAGGGAGTATTCCTCGCGAATGCCCTCTTACCTTCCGGAAACCAAAGAGTATTTGTTGGCCTCCTCAATGCTAACAATTACCCAGTAGCCCTAACGAGCCTAACTCTAACGCTCGTCTCCACAAATGGCTACTCCACAATACCACTCAATTCCAACCCTGCAAATTCTAGCCCAAGGCTCTTTGTCAAGAACGACAACGGCGAGTGTGGAAGACCGGTAACCAAAACCGGCACCCCACCGCTCAAAACAAGCCGCAAATGGCAGAAAAAACTAGGGGTCAAATTAAAACGGGGTCACAAGAGCAGTGACCAGGAAGCCGCAAACCTATTACATATCAGACACATATTCCCGGACCACGAAGACCCGGACGACCAAGAGCGTGCACAGCGCATTCAAAAGGTTGACGAGGAGCTCAACCTTGATCATCCACTAACGACCGAAGAGAAGAGGTCCATAAAGGAACTATGTCACGAATACGCAGACATATTCCACTTAAAGGGAGATAAGCTCACGTACACAGACGCTATCTCCCACGAAATTCCAATGGTCTATGACCAAATCATTAATCAGAAAATGTACAGACTGCCCGAGACACAAAGGCAGGTAATTAACGAACAACTAGAAGAAATGTTGGACAGCGACATAGTCCAACCCAGTAAGAGCCCATGGAACTCACCCTTATTAGTGGTCCCCAAAAAAGCGGGCCCTAATGGAGAGAAGAAGTGGCGAGTAGTTGTCGACTTCCGAAAAGTCAACGAAAAAACCATAGGCGACGCATTTCCCCTGCCACGAATCGAGGATATTCTAGACCAACTCGGTCACTCAAGATATTTCACTACCCTCGACTTGGCCAGTGGTTACCACCAAGTACTTGTGGAACCACAAGATCGCGCTAAAACAGCCTTCAGCACAAACTACGGCCACTATGAGTTCAAACGTATGCCGTTCGGGCTTAAAGGAGCCCCGGCTACGTTCCAACGGCTCATGAACTATGTCCTCACAGGCCTGCAAGGCCTCGAATGTTTTGTCTACCTGGATGATATCGTCATCTACGGTAAAAACCTTGAGGACCATAATACTAAACTTCGGAGAGTCTTCGACCGGTTGAGGGAAAATAACCTCAAATTACAACCAGAGAAGTGCCAATTCCTCCGAAAAGAAGTTGTTTATTTGGGTCACGTTTGCTCAGAGAAAGGAGCTCTGCCAGACCCACGAAAAACGGAATGCGTCCAGAAGTTCCCTGCCCCACGGACTATCAGGCACGTGCAATCGTTCTTAGGCCTTGCCAATTACTACCGAAAATTCGTCCCAGATTTTTCAAAAACAGTCCGTCCCTTAACGAACCTTCTACGCAAAGGCGTAAAGTTTTCTTGGACACCAAAGTGTGAAGACGCATTCCAACAAATAAAAAATAACTTAGTATCCCCTCCACTGCTAATCTATCCAGATTTCGACAAGCCGTTTAACTTGACAACGGATGCGAGCAGTGAGGCACTCGGAGCAGTGCTCTCTCAGGGAGAAGTAGGAAAAGACCAGCCTATTGCCTACGCAAGCCGCACCCTAAACAAGGCAGAACGCAACTACTCCACCATTGAGAAAGAGTTGCTGGCAATAGTCTGGGCTGTGAAAAACTTCAGGTGTTATCTATTGGGTCGGAAGTTTACGGTCCACACGGACCATAAACCCCTCAAAGGCGTATTCAACGTCAAAGACCCAACTACTCGACTAGTGAGATTCCACCACAAGCTGTCGGAATACGACTACACTATCGAGTACAAACCGGGAAAATATAACACAAATGCTGATGCACTCAGCCGTATACCGCACTACGTAGAGGAGCCAAAAACCTTCACGGTAGAAGCTCAAGTCCACCAACCCGGAAAACACCTCCAAACAAAACAAGAAGAGACGCCCAAGCAATGCAACATCATCACAAGGGCACAGGCGCAAAAGCAGAAAGACGACGAAAAGGACAAAAGAACTACGTCTCTAGAAGCCCCCCACTCAGAGGAAGGGCCCAAACCGCCTGAGATCGAAGATGAAACCCCAGAGGACCCTCCCAAAGACAACAACCTCAAAGGGAAGAAGAAAGTTGAGGTCATTACCAGTCAGGAGGAGATAAATACAATCCTAAAAGATTATCACGATTCCCCCTTCGGTGGACACCAGGGAGTCGTGAAGACCTATAACCGTATTCGCCAAAAATATTGGTGGAGGCGTATGTTCCGCGATATCTCTCGCTATATAAGAAGGTGCAAGAAATGTCAAACCATGAAGGCCTCTAGACAATTCCGAATGCCCATGGTTATCACGGACATTGCTGAAAAACCCTTCGATAAAGTCTATTTAGACATAGTAGGCCCCCTGGAAGAAACACATTCGGGAAACAAGTACATCCTAACCTTCCAGGATAACCTAACAAAATTCGTCGATTGGTATGCCATTCCCAATGGGGAAGCTCACACGGTAGCACAAATTTTCTTCGACGAAATCGTCACGCGCTATCGCATACCAAAACAAATAGTCACCGACCAGGGATCAAACTTCCTGAGTGACCTTTTCAAAAGCGTGTGTAGGCTCTTAAAGGTTAAGAAACTCCAAACCTCAGCATACCACCCTCAGTCCAATGGAGCCCTAGAACGCGCTCACAGACCTTTAATAGAATACTTGCGCACCCTCGTAGACGAGAGCCCCCAAAGCTGGGACAATTTTCTTCGGACAGCAGCATTCGTGTACAACAACAGTGTACACGAGGGGACAAAACTAACCCCCATGGATTGCCTCTACGGCTTTACAGCCGACGTCCCATCCAATTTAAAACGAGAGCCAGAACCTATATACAATCACGAAAGTTATTATCATCAACTTCGGTATAAATTGCAAAAATCATACGCACTGGCACGTAAGAATCTACTCGCTAGTAAAAACCGCTCCAAAAGATATTATGATGGGAAGGCACGACCTCAAACACTACACGTAGGAGACAAGGTTCTACTACACAACGAAGCGCGCAAGAACAAATTATCCCAAATATGGATCGGACCCTATACAGTGGTCGCAGTCCCCAGCCCAGTAAACTCAACAATTAAAATAAATAAGAAGCTAGTAACAGTTCACAACAACCGACTAAAACCCTTTTATGAAGAAAATTAAAAAATGTATACGACCCAAACGGGCCCTACACGCAATAGCCACCAATACTACCTAATGAAACGAAAAATTAGACGGGTCTTGAATTAGCAGACCTCAACTCATGTCTCCATATCCCACACACAGGCAAACTAGAGCTAGCCTCTGGTTTACACCTTCCACCGATATATTTACTATTATTTCTCATGACTATCAAACCACTTCATCCCCTAATAAAAACTCCATTTAGATATAATCTTACCTTTTTTTTTTTTTGATTTTGCATTCACCCTACTCTCCCTTATAATCTCAACTACGAGAATCGCTCTACTCCGTAGCGATTCTCTTGCTTCAGGGGGGAAGGAATGTTATGTAGAAATTTTGAGCAACCCTCAAAATTAAGAAAATTTCTAATAATTTCTAAATTTCCAAATCCAAAATTCCTTGAACCCGGAATTTTGTTGACATAAAAAATGCACGGGCCGGTAAATGACCCGTGCACAAAATCCAAGTGTAACCTGAAACGCCAATTGGCAAGAATAATTAGCGCAATTTGTCTTGCGAAATTAATAAATGAAAGAAAAAAGCTCGTAAGCAAATTGCGCCAGCTTTCAGGCCACTTGAAGAAAATCCGACGGGTGCGTTTTTCCGGCCGGCGACCTCAGCCTTGGGTCAAGCACCAGCAGGTGATTTTTGCACCTAGGTTGAATGCCCGGAGGAAAAGTGCAAACGAAGGGTTTTTGGAAAGAAAAGTTTCGGGAAACTGAGGATCGATCGAGTGATCGATCGATGAGTCTTATTTTGATCTTCACCAGCGGCGGTGGTTTTTTTTCGGAGTCTAGTTGTTGTTCTTCACCGAAGCGCGGCGAGCGAGTCGACCATCTTTTAGAAGTGTGTTTGTTAACCAGTAACCGCGGCGGGCGAATAATCGGGTGGTGTTATATTATTATTGCATCTATAATAAAAAGAAAGTTGAAATTTGTGTTACTGAATAATATAATAGAATATAATATAATAAAAAGAAAGTTGAAATTTGTGTTATTGAATAATATAATAAAATATAATAATAATAAAAAGAAATCTGAAATTTGTGTTACTGAAAAATATAATAAAATATAATATAATAAAAAGAAATTTGAAATTTGTGTTATCGACTAATAAGGAAATTTGTATATTTAGTGAACTGTTCAATATTAAAGCACTAATAAAATAATGCTAAAGCATTGACAAATGATAATAGTAAAAGGAAATTTGTGTGATTGAATAGCTAAGGAAATTTGTATATTTTGTGAACTGTTCAATATTAAAGCATTAATAAAATAATGCTAAAGCATTGATAAATGATAATAGTAAAAGGAAATTTGTGTGATTGAATAGTTAAGGAAATTTGTATATTTAGTGGACTGTTCAATACTAAAGCATTAATAAATAATAATAATAAAAAGAAATTTGTGTTATTGAACAACTAAGGAAATTTGTGTATTTAGTGGACTCTTCCATAACCAAGGTAAAGATTGAAAATAAATATATAACAGCCGAAAAAATCTTAAAATCCGAAGTCTAACCTCAGATCAGGCTTCAAACAATCGCAGTTTCTTTAGCTCTCTCGGAGTAACGGAAAAGAGTCCTTAATATTATAATGACCAAAAAATGTTTGGAATGTTCGAAGTTCCGCATTTGTTTAAATCAATACCCAATACTTTATTTGGAAAAGATATTCGCTGTGAAGATGGAACAGTAAGTTGGAACTGTGTTCTATAATTTAGAAAAAATGGTTCTACTAAAATGGTGCCGAGGTTAACTTCAAAACATATGTGGCCAAATACTTGGGGAAATATGAATGTTTCTTTTGCTCTTCAAGTTTTGATTAACACAGTTTGTGCTACTCTTAAAACTGTTTTTGAATTAAATTTGCTTTTGCTTTGTTTCATCAGTTCCTATTTCTACTTCCGATTTCTTTTCAATACTCAATAACTTGTTCGATTATCTTAATAATAACCTTTTAGTAGAAATTGGTATAGGTGTGGATTAACTCAAACAAATACTCCAAGGAAGTATCTTGCTGCATTATATCTAATCAATTTCAGTTGAGGACAAAAATAAAACATTTTGGATTGGGGGATTGATTTTGACTCTAAAATCCATTATTGTTTTAACTGATGAAATATTAAACGAGTTTCCCAATAAGCATTTTATTCTGGCATCAGAATTTAGCCAACCCAATTGAAAACCTATTTTCCTTAATACGATCAAGAGGCGGCTTCATCATTTGCAAAATTATGTCCAACAAAATTTTGTCTATAGAAATAGATATGACGAAGATAGTCAGCAATTTATAGCTATTGAATGAGCCTGAAGTTCCGAACGTTCGATCGAACGATTTTAGAAAAAAAAAATTAAATTTTGAAACTGACTATCGGGCCCTAAAAAACAAGTAAATAATTGTTTTTTGATACCAGACAGACAGTGGGGGTCTCGAAAAATATCATACCTAAATTATTAACCCCGAATTATAAACCTACCCCTAACTCACCCCCTAAAAATGATTATTTTTGAAAAAAATATTTAGAGGCTTTAGACCCCGCTGAAATTTTTACCACGCGTTAAGAGGGATGTTAGTAGATTCCTGAAGAAATCTCAAGTCCATAACATCGTCGGTCGCCACCCTTATGCCACCCTGAAGCCACCCTGAAGCCACCCCTAGAGGTGATTGTTTTAAAAACTATAGTTAGAGGCTTTAGACCCCGCTGAAATTTTTACCACGCGTTAAGAGGGATGTTAGTAGATTCCAGAAAAAATCCCAAGTCTATATCATCGTCGGAAGCCACCCTTATGCCACCCTGAAGCCACCCCTAGGGGTGATTATTTTAAAAACTATGGTTAGAGGCTTTAGACCCCGCTGAAATTTTTACCACGCGTTAAGAGGGATGTTAGTAGATTCCTGAAGAAATCTCAAGTCCATAACATCGTCGGTCGCCACCCTTATGCCACCCTGAAGCCACCCTGAAGCCACCCCTAGAGGTGATTATTTTAAAAACTATAGTTAGAGGCTTTAGACCCCGCTGAAATTTTTACCACGCGTTAAGAGGGATGTTAGTAGATTCCAGAAAAAATCCCAAGTCTATATCATCGTCGGTCGCCACCCTTATGCCACCCTGAAGCCAACCTGAAGCCACCCCTAGAGGTGATTGTTTTAAAAACTATAGTTAGAGGCTTTAGACCCCGCTGAAATTTTTACCACGCGTTAAGAGGGATGTTAGTAGATTCCTGAAGAAATCTCAAGTCCATAACATCGTCGGTCGCCACCCTTATGCCACCCTGAAGCCAACCTGAAGCCACCCCTAGAGGTGATTGTTTTAAAAACTATAGTTAGAGGCTTTAGACCCCGCTGAAATTTTTACCACGCGTTAAGAGGGATGTTAGTAGATTCCTGAAGAAAACTCAAGTCCATAACATCGTCGGTCGCCACCCTTATGCCACCCTGAAGCCAACCTGAAGCCACCCCTAGAGGTGATTGTTTTAAAAACTATAGTTAGAGGCTTTAGACCCCGCTGAAATTTTTACCACGCGTTAAGAGGGATGTTAGTAGATTCCTGAAGAAATCTCAAGTCCATAACATCGTCGGTCGCCACCCTTATGCCACCCTGAAGCCACCCTGAAGCCACCCCTAGGGGTGATTGTTTTAAAAACTATAGTTAGAGGCTTTAGACCCCGCTGAAATTTTTACCACGCGTTAAGAGGGATGTTAGTAGATTCCTGAAGAAATCTCAAGTCCATAACATCGTCGGTCGCCACCCTTATGCCACCCTGAAGCCAACCTGAAGCCACCCCTAGAGGTGATTGTTTTAAAAACTATAGTTAGAGGCTTTAGACCCCGCTGAAATTTTTACCACGCGTTAAGAGGGATGTTAGTAGATTCCTGAAGAAATCTCAAGTCCATAACATCGTCGGTCGCCACCCTTATGCCACCCTGAAGCCAACCTGAAGCCACCCCTAGAGGTGATTGTTTTAAAAACTATAGTTAGAGGCTTTAGACCCCGCTGAAATTTTTACCACGCGTTAAGAGGGATGTTAGTAGATTCCTGAAGAAATCTCAAGTCCATAACATCGTCGGTCGCCACCCTTATGCCACCCTGAAGCCAACCTGAAGCCACCCCTAGAGGTGATTGTTTTAAAAACTATAGTTAGAGGCTTTAGACCCCGCTGAAATTTTTACCACGCGTTAAGAGGGATGTTAGTAGATTCCAGAAAAAATCCCAAGTCTATATCATCGTCGGTCGCGTCCCTTATGCCACCCTGAAGCCACCCCTAGAGGTGATTGTTTTAAAAACTATAGTTAGAGGCTTTAGACCCCGCTGAAATTTTTACCACGCGTTAAGAGGGATGTTAGTAGATTCCTGAAGAAATCTCAAGTCCATAACATCGTCGGTCGCCACCCTTATGCCACCCTGAAGCCACCCCTAGGGGTGATTATTTTAAAAACTATAGTTAGAGGCTTTAGACCCCGCTGAAATTTTTACCACGCGTTAAGAGGGATGTTAGTAGATTCCAGAAAAAATCCCAAGTCTATATCATCGTCGGTCGCGTCCCTTATGACACCCTGAAGCCACCCCTAGAGGTGATTGTTTTAAAAACTATAGTTAGAGGCTTTAGACCCCGCTGAAATTTTTACCACGCGTTAAGAGGGATGTTAGTAGATTCCAGAAAAAATCCCAAGTCTATATCATCGTCGGTCGCCACCCTTATGCCACCCTGAAGCCAACCTGAAGCCACCCCTAGAGGTGATTGTTTTAAAAACTATAGTTAGAGGCTTTAGACCCCGCTGAAATTTTTACCACGCGTTAAGAGGGATGTTAGTAGATTCCTGAAGAAATCTCAAGCCCATAACATCGTCGGTCGCCACCCTTATGCCACCCTGAAGCCACCCCTAGGGGTGATTATTTTAAAAACTATAGTTAGAGGCTTTAGACCCCGCTGAAATTTTTACCACGCGTTAAGAGGGATGTTAGTAGATTCCAGAAAAAATCCCAAGTCTATATCATCGTCGGTCGCCACCCTTATGCCACCCTGAAGCCAACCTGAAGCCACCCCTAGAGGTGATTGTTTTAAAAACTATAGTTAGAGGCTTTAGACCCCGCTGAAATTTTTACCACGCGTTAAGAGGGATGTTAGTAGATTCCAGAAAAAATCCCAAGTCTATATCATCGTCGGTCGCCACCCTTATGCCACCCTGAAGCCAACCTGAAGCCACCCCTAGAGGTGATTGTTTTAAAAACTATAGTTAGAGGCTTTAGACCCCGCTGAAATTTTTACCACGCGTTAAGAGGGATGTTAGTAGATTCCTGAAGAAATCTCAAGCCCATAACATCGTCGGTCGCCACCCTTATGCCACCCTGAAGCCACCCCTAGGGGTGATTATTTTAAAAACTATAGTTAGAGGCTTTAGACCCCGCTGAAATTTTTACCACGCGTTAAGAGGGATGTTAGTAGATTCCAGAAAAAATCCCAAGTCTATATCATCGTCGGTCGCGTCCCTTATGCCACCCTGAAGCCACCCCTAGAGGTGATTGTTTTAAAAACTATAGTTAGAGGCTTTAGACCCCGCTGAAATTTTTACCACGCGTTAAGAGGGATGTTAGTAGATTCCTGAAGAAATCTCAAGTCCATAACATCGTCGGTCGCCACCCTTATGCCACCCTGAAGCCAACCTGAAGCCACCCCTAGAGGTGATTGTTTTAAAAACTATAGTTAGAGGCTTTAGACCCCGCTGAAATTTTTACCACGCGTTAAGAGGGATGTTAGTAGATTCCTGAAGAAATCTCAAGCCCATAACATCGTCGGTCGCCACCCTTATGCCACCCTGAAGCCACCCCTAGGGGTGATTATTTTAAAAACTATAGTTAGAGGCTTTAGACCCCGCTGAAATTTTTACCACGCGTTAAGAGGGATGTTAGTAGATTCCAGAAAAAATCCCAAGTCTATATCATCGTCGGTCGCGTCCCTTATGCCACCCTGAAGCCTTCCCTAGAGGTGATTGTTTTAAAAACTATAGTTAGAGGCTTTAGACCCCGCTGAAATTTTTACCACGCGTTAAGAGGGATGTTAGTAGATTCCAGAAAAAATCCCAAGTCTATATCATCGTCGGAAGCCACCCTTATGCCACCCTGAAGCCAACCTGAAGCCACCCCTAGAGGTGATTGTTTTAAAAACTATAGTTAGAGGCTTTAGACCCCGCTGAAATTTTTACCACGCGTTAAGAGGGATGTTAGTAGATTCCAGAAAAAATCCCAAGTCTATATCATCGTCGGTCGCCACCCTTATGCCACCCTGAAGCCAACCTGAAGCCACCCCTAGAGGTGATTGTTTTAAAAACTATAGTTAGAGGCTTTAGACCCCGCTGAAATTTTTACCACGCGTTAAGAGGGATGTTAGTAGATTCCTGAAGAAATCTCAAGCCCATAACATCGTCGGTCGCCACCCTTATGCCACCCTGAAGCCACCCCTAGGGGTGATTATTTTAAAAACTATAGTTAGAGGCTTTAGACCCCGCTGAAATTTTTACCACGCGTTAAGAGGGATGTTAGTAGATTCCAGAAAAAATCCCAAGTCTATATCATCGTCGGTCGCCACCCTTATGCCACCCTGAAGCCAACCTGAAGCCACCCCTAGAGGTGATTGTTTTAAAAACTATAGTTAGAGGCTTTAGACCCCGCTGAAATTTTTACCACGCGTTAAGAGGGATGTTAGTAGATTCCAGAAAAAATCCCAAGTCTATATCATCGTCGGTCGCCACCCTTATGCCACCCTGAAGCCAACCTGAAGCCACCCCTAGAGGTGATTGTTTTAAAAACTATAGTTAGAGGCTTTAGACCCCGCTGAAATTTTTACCACGCGTTAAGAGGGATGTTAGTAGATTCCTGAAGAAATCTCAAGCCCATAACATCGTCGGTCGCCACCCTTATGCCACCCTGAAGCCACCCCTAGGGGTGATTATTTTAAAAACTATAGTTAGAGGCTTTAGACCCCGCTGAAATTTTTACCACGCGTTAAGAGGGATGTTAGTAGATTCCAGAAAAAATCCCAAGTCTATATCATCGTCGGTCGCGTCCCTTATGCCACCCTGAAGCCACCCCTAGAGGTGATTGTTTTAAAAACTATAGTTAGAGGCTTTAGACCCCGCTGAAATTTTTACCACGCGTTAAGAGGGATGTTAGTAGATTCCTGAAGAAATCTCAAGTCCATAACATCGTCGGTCGCCACCCTTATGCCACCCTGAAGCCAACCTGAAGCCACCCCTAGAGGTGATTGTTTTAAAAACTATAGTTAGAGGCTTTAGACCCCGCTGAAATTTTTACCACGCGTTAAGAGGGATGTTAGTAGATTCCTGAAGAAATCTCAAGCCCATAACATCGTCGGTCGCCACCCTTATGCCACCCTGAAGCCACCCCTAGGGGTGATTATTTTAAAAACTATAGTTAGAGGCTTTAGACCCCGCTGAAATTTTTACCACGCGTTAAGAGGGATGTTAGTAGATTCCAGAAAAAATCCCAAGTCTATATCATCGTCGGTCGCGTCCCTTATGCCACCCTGAAGCCTTCCCTAGAGGTGATTGTTTTAAAAACTATAGTTAGAGGCTTTAGACCCCGCTGAAATTTTTACCACGCGTTAAGAGGGATGTTAGTAGATTCCAGAAAAAATCCCAAGTCTATATCATCGTCGGAAGCCACCCTTATGCCACCCTGAAGCCAACCTGAAGCCACCCCTAGAGGTGATTGTTTTAAAAACTATAGTTAGAGGCTTTAGACCCCGCTGAAATTTTTACCACGCGTTAAGAGGGATGTTAGTAGATTCCTGAAGAAATCTCAAGTCCATAACATCGTCGGTCGCCACCCTTATGCCACCCTGAAGCTAACCTGAAGCCACCCCTAGAGGTGATTGTTTTAAAAACTATAGTTAGAGGCTTTAGCCCCCGCTGAAATTTTTACCACGCGTTAAGAGGGATGTTAGTAGATTCCTGAAGAAATCTCAAGTCCATAACATCGTCGTTCGCCACCCTTATGCCACCCTGAAGCCAACCTGAAGCCACCCCTAGAGGTGATTGTTTTAAAAACTATAGTTAGAGGCTTTAGACCCCGCTGAAATTTTTACCACGCGTTAAGAGGGATGTTAGTAGATTCCTGAAGAAATCTCAAGTCCATAACATCGTCGGTCGCCACCCTGAAGCCACCCCTAGGGGTGATTATTTTAAAAACTATGGTTAGAGGCTTTAGACCCCGCTGAAATTTTTACCACGCGTTAAGAGGGATGTTAGTAGATTCCTGAAGAAATCTCAAGTCCATAACATCGTCGGTCGCCACCCTGAAGCCACCCCTAGAGGTGATTGTTTTAAAAACTATAGTTAGAGGCTTTAGACCCCGCTGAAATTTTTACCACGCGTTAAGAGGGATGTTAGTAGATTCCAGAAAAAATCCCAAGTCTATATCATCGTCGGTCGCCACCCTTATGCCACCCTGAAGCCAACCTGAAGCCACCCCTAGAGGTGATTGTTTTAAAAACTATAGTTAGAGGCTTTAGACCCCGCTGAAATTTTTACCACGCGTTAAGAGGGATGTTAGTAGATTCCAGAAAAAATCCCAAGTCCATAACATCGTCGGTCGCCACCCTTATGCCACCCTGAAGCCACCCCTAGAGGTGATTGTTTTAAAAACTATAGTTAGAGGCCTTAGACCCCGCTGAAATTTTTACCACGCGTTAAGAGGGATGTTAGTAGATTCCTGAAGAAATCTCAAGTCCATAACATCGTCGGTCGCCACCCTTATGCCACCCTGAAGCTAACCTGAAGCCACCCCTAGAGGTGATTGTTTTAAAAACTATAGTTAGAGGCTTTAGACCCCGCTGAAATTTTTACCACGCGTTAAGAGGGATGTTAGTAGATTCCTGAAGAAATCTCAAGTCCATAACATCGTCGGTCGCCACCCTTATGCCACCCTGAAGCCAACCTGAAGCCACCCCTAGAGGTGATTGTTTTAAAAACTATAGTTAGAGGCTTTAGACCCCGCTGAAATTTTTACCACGCGTTAAGAGGGATGTTAGTAGATTCCAGAAAAAATCCCAAGTCTACATCATCGTCGGTCGCCACCCTTATGCCACCCTGAAGCCAACCTGAAGCCACCCCTAGAGGTGATTGTTTTAAAAACTATAGTTAGAGGCTTTAGACCCCGCTGAAATTTTTACCACGCGTTAAGAGGGATGTTAGTAGATTCCTGAAGAAATCTCAAGTCCATAACATCGTCGGTCGCCACCCTGAAGCCACCCCTAGGGGTGATTATTTTAAAAACTATGGTTAGAGGCTTTAGACCCCGCTGAAATTTTTACCACGCGTTAAGAGGGATGTTAGTAGATTCCTGAAGAAATCTCAAGTCCATAACATCGTCGGTCGCCACCCTGAAGCCACCCCTAGAGGTGATTGTTTTAAAAACTATAGTTAGAGGCTTTAGACCCCGCTGAAATTTTTACCACGCGTTAAGAGGGATGTTAGTAGATTCCAGAAAAAATCCCAAGTCTATATCATCGTCGGTCGCCACCCTTATGCCACCCTGAAGCCAACCTGAAGCCACCCCTAGAGGTGATTGTTTTAAAAACTATAGTTAGAGGCTTTAGACCCCGCTGAAATTTTTACCACGCGTTAAGAGGGATGTTAGTAGATTCTAGAAAAAATCCCAAGTCTATATCATCGTCGGTCGCCACCCTTATGCCACCCTGAAGCCAACCTGAAGCCACCCCTAGAGGTGATTGTTTTAAAAACTATAGTTAGAGGCTTTAGACCCCGCTGAAATTTTTACCACGCGTTAAGAGGGATGTTAGTAGATTCCTGAAGAAATCTCAAGCCCATAACATCGTCGGTCGCCACCCTTATGCCACCCTGAAGCCACCCCTAGGGGTGATTATTTTAAAAACTATAGTTAGAGGCTTTAGACCCCGCTGAAATTTTTACCACGCGTTAAGAGGGATGTTAGTAGATTCCAGAAAAAATCCCAAGTCTATATCATCGTCGGTCGCCACCCTTATGCCACCCTGAAGCCACCCCTAGAGGTGATTGTTTTAAAAACTATAGTTAGAGGCCTTAGACCCCGCTGAAATTTTTACCACGCGTTAAGAGGGATGTTAGTAGATTCCTGAAGAAATCTCAAGTCCATAACATCGTCGGTCGCCACCCTTATGCCACCCTGAAGCCAACCTGAAGCCACCCCTAGAGGTGATTATTGTAAAAACTATAATTAGAGGCTTTAGAACCCGCTGAAATTTTTACCACGAGTTGAGAGGGATGTTAATAGATTCCTGAAAAAATCTCAAGTCCATAACATCGTCGGGAGCCACCCTTATGCCACCCTGAAGCCACCCCTAGAGGTGATTATTGTAAAAACTATAGTTAGAGGCTTTAGAACCCGCTGAAATTTTTACCACGAGTTGAGAGGGATGTTAATAGATTCCTGAAAAAATCTCAAGTCCATAACATCGTCGGGAGCCACCCTTATGCCACCCTGAAGCCACCCCTAGAGGTGATTATTGTAAAAACTATAGTTAGAGGCTTTAGAACCCGCTGAAATTTTTACCACGAGTTGAGAGGGATGTTAATAGATTCCAGAAAAAATCTCAAGTCCATAACATCGTCGGGAGCCACCCTTATGCCACCCTGAAGCCACCCCTAGAGGTGATTATTGTAAAAACTATAGTTAGAGGCTTTAGAACCCGCTGAAATTTTTACCACGCGTTAAGAGGGATGTTAATAGATTCCTGAAAAAATCTCAAGTTCATACCATCGTCGGGAGCCACCCTTATGCCACCCTGAAGCCACCCCTAGAGGTGATTATTGTAAAAACTATAGTTAGAGGCTTTAGAACCCGCTGAAATTTTTACCACGCGTTAAGAGGGATGTTAATAGATTCCTGAAAAAATCTCAAGTCCATAACATCGTCGGGAGCCACCCTTATGCCACCCTGAAGCCACCCCTAGAGGTGATTATTGTAAAAACTATAATTAGAGGCTTTAGAACCCGCTGAAATTTTTACCACGCGTTAAGAGGGATGTTAATAGATTCCAGAAAAAATCCCAAGTCCATAACATCGTCGGGAGCCACCCTTATGCCATCCTGAAGCCACCCCTAGAGGTGATTATTGTAAAAACTATAGTTAGTGGCCGAGTGCCTCGCTGGAATTTTGTGGACTTGTTAAGGGTGGTGCTAGTAACCACCCCCAAAAATCTCAAGTCCATATCGTGCACGGGCGACACTTTTAACCGACCCCCTAGAAATGATTATTTTTAACAAAATAGTTAGAGGCCGAGTGCCCCGCTGGATTTTTGTGGACATGTTAAAGGTGGTGCTAGTAACCACCACCAAAAATCTCAAGTCCATATCGTGCACGGGGGACACTTTTAACCCACCCCCTAGAAATGATTATTTTGAGCAAAATAGTTAGAGGTTTTAGACCCCGCTTCATTTTTGCATACTTATTAATGGTCGTATTAGGAATTACCACAAAAAATTTCGAGTTCATAACATCCCCGGGCGAAATGATTATTTTGGAAAGAATAGTCAGAGGCCTGTGAGCGTGCTATAAATTTGATTCTCTGTGCCCTACAAACGCCCTACAAAAAGTTTAAATGTTCTAAACGAAATATGTTACAAATTAAGTGCTTAAATAATTAATAAAAATCTTTGCCGCCCAAAGATTTGTATTTGGCGATCTCCACTAACACCAAATTGGGGCTGTTAAACTCCAACACGTTAAGGCAGTTCTCTTGTACGGTTGCGAAACAACGAAAGTCACCCAATCCATCACAGGGCGCCTAAAAATCTTCATCAACAGATGCCTGCGTCGTATCCTAAATATCCACTGGCAGGATAGAATTTCAAACGAAGAACTATGGCGCCGTGCCGGCCAAGAAAGGATAGACGACCAAATCAGGCGAAGGAAATGGAATTAGGTTGGCCACACATTGCAACGCGAAAACGAAAATCTAGCCAAAAAGGCCCTTGACTGGAATACGCAAGGATACCGTCGAGTAGGAAGACCTAGAACAACGTGGAGGAGAACCTTACTAGAAAAAGCCGCAATAACTGGGAGATCCTAGTCGGAGCTGATAGTTGTCGCGCAAAACAGAGTCCGCTGGAGGGCAACTGTTTCCGCCCTATGTCCCATGAGGGATTAAAGGAGCTTAAAGAAGAGAAAGAAGAAAGAAGATCCTAAAAAATCTAATAAATACATCACACAATTCTCATTTTCTTCCTAATTTTTTGTTGAGACGAATACATAACATTAGAAATGTGTGTTGTGTTCTTATCGCGACGATTTTACTAGCACTGATTTGGTTCTGAAAAGGACCATCGCTGTTTCTCGTTATTTTCTAATGATTGTTTATTTGCACTAGCCTATTATTGTTAAATTATATATTATTCAGCTATATACCCCATTACGACCCGTCTGTCTTTGCTGAAAAAATATTTTTTTAATCTGGTGAGAAATAGGCTCAAAATATGTCCAGAAATACTACCTCTTAAAGTCCTATAGAAATCGGATTACCCGTTTTCGAGATTATAAACATACAGAAAGGCAATCAATAAAAGTTCTTAACAGCCCGAGCTGTGACCGTCAAAAAGTGGTGAACTTTTCTGAAAGGATGAAACCTGCAGGAATGATAGTATTTGCGAAGACTATCTGCATTTGGAAAATCGGAATAGAAAATGTATACATACATATTAGAGTGAAAACTTTCTTTATCAATACAATTGAAGTCCCCAAAAAGCTCGATTTAAATAAAATATCCAGCGTCAGCTAAGTATAAATAACATTATAGGCAACCTTATCCACAAAATCGTGCCAAAAAGAAACGAATTGCCTATAGTACGGTGAGGATATATTTAGGCAATATAGATATTGAGATTGAGCTTTCTGAGGTGTACAATTAAAAAGATGGAAACAGTTTTAACTTACTTTCCTTCAAATTTTCGGCCTGGTCAGATAGTGGGACCCGATAGTCGCGTGAAAGTGAAAAGGTAGCCGCAAATATGCCTTACCTTCGCAGGTATTTTTACAGACAACTAGGATAAATAAAAAATGGTTATCACATTTCAAAAAATTTAGGAAACGGAAAATTCATATCGCCAGTATGTAAGTATGATATTAGTTGAAGTCAAATTTATGGACTCTTATAATTAAGTTGAAAAATTTTCTAGAAAAAATAATAGTTTTTCAATGCTTATATTATAAAATATACATTGAATATAAACCCACCCCCTCGAAGACCCTTTTGTTCAAAATAATTGCTTCTAGCTGAAGGACCGAGATTTTGCAAAAATATCGTGCATTTTCGGATTCAGCGGATCTAAATCTATAGAAATCATCCGGAAAATTCCACGACCCCTTCATGAATAGCGAACCCCCCTCAACCGCGGACACCGTTCTCCGAGTCTTTCAAACTAAGCAAAAAGTGCTCGTTAAGAATCGCTTTTGACAGAGAAAGAACGCACTATTTCTATCTGCATCGTGCGCACCCATCGTTAAAGAATAGAAAGAGCATTAACTCGTTCAGAAAAATTGAAAACATAAACTGCGACGCAATTTTCTTACGACCCTTTTCTTTTATGAATGGAATTCTGAATTGATGACCTATTTAGGCGCATTTTTTGGATAAAAAAGTTTGAGGGCGCGAAGTCTGGACAGGGCGAGAAATCCCCCGTCGCGGCACAAATCCCCCGGCCAAGCGCTGTATTTTTGTATTGTAAATACATACAAAAAAAATTGTTTCATGGTTTTTTTTCCCCGTGTAAACTTTTGCAAGTTGAAAGTGAAAATGATATTAGAGGAATTATGACCAAAAATTTTATTTTTTAGGGTTTTTGAAATTCAGCCCCAGCTAATAAAATGTAACCCACTTGATATCTCTTATGGTCGGTTCTCCAGAAAAGAACTTTTGGCCACATGGCATTAGCGATTCATAAAATATTTATGTAGTTCAATCTAAACTAGAGATACCGAATATTCGGCCACGCTCTGGGCCGAAGCCCCGAATTCGCAAATTTTTCGAGCATAGAAAAATTATCACTGTAGATGCGATCTTAATACTACAATAATATTTCCGGTGTTAACACAATTGCGCGTAATTCCGTAAACGATTTGAAGCCACTCGATTTCGATTTTTTGTTTTTTATTGCTTTTCTCAGGAAATTTGTTCGCCGGTCCGGAGTCCCCTTTCATAATATTGTTGCTTTTTTTGTTGCTTTTCCGATGAAATTTGGATTCCTTTCATATAATTTTTAGTGATATGTGCATTTTTTATGATTTGGTATGCGGCCGCATAATGTGGGTTAACCCACAAAGAAATTTTAGGGGTGGCGGTGACATTTAAAATACATGGAACAACATTTGCGCTGGCATAAACATCAGGCGGCGCGAAGAAATTAAATCTATGGGGACTTTTGCCGCAGGCCGCCGTCGTCACCGGTCACCGTCGCCTGGCAATGGCAAGTCAATTGTTCATTTATTCGGCCGAATACCGAACATTAAAAAAGTGGCCGAAAAGCAGCCAAATATTTGTGGCATCTTTATAAACCATATCAAATTGCTAATAAATTTTCTTTGAAAAATGATTTATCATCTATTAAGTAACTAGTTAAAAAATTAGCTCGTTACTAACAAAACAAAATTAGGTATAACAATATTCTTCAAGACATAATGCTCAAAAGAGTAGCTTTCGTGGATACTGGGATGCTAGGGTGTTTATTATTTTTAAATACATATATTATTTCAAATGGCATTGCTTCACTTTTATTTAAATCTTTCCGCCAAATATTTCACGTCACATTACTTCATTCGAGTATTAGTTGATTATATTACTGTTTTTAGTTAAATTAATTTTTCATATCTAGTTAGCATTGAGGTGGTGGAGGAGTGGCCACTTTCGGAATTGAAATTTTTTATGTTATTTCTTAACACCACCCTTACCAAGTACACAAAAACCCAGCAGGGCATAAAAACTTTAACTATATTTTCAAAAATAATATTTTCTAGGGGGTGAGTTAAGGGGTGCCTTGTTATGGGCTGGAGATTTTTGGTGTATTTTTTAACACCACTCTTCTTAACGAGGGATCATATTGTGCAGCGGAGTCTTCTACCGCCTTTAAATATTTATATTTCCAAAAAAACACAATTTGTGGTAGTTCCTAATACTACCCTTAATAAGTATGCAAAAATGCAGCGGGGTCTAAAGCCTCTAACTATTTTTCTCAAAATAATCACATCTAGGGGGTGGTTTAAGGGTGTCACCAGGGGATGTTACTAGCACCACCCTTAACAAGTCCACAAAAATCCAGCGGGGCACTCGGCCTCTAACTATTTTGTTAAAAATAATCATTTCTAGGGGGTGGGTTAAAAGTGTCGCCCGTGCACGATATGGACTTGAGATTTTTGGGGGTGGTTACTAGCACCACCCTTAACAAGTCCACAAAAATCCAACGGGGCACTCGGCCTCTAACTATTGTGTTTAAAATAATCATTTCTAGGGGGTGGGTTAAAAGTGTCGCCCGTGCACGATATGGACTTGAGATTTTTGGGGGTGGTTACTAGCACCACCCTTAACAATTCCACAAAAATCCAGCGGGGCACTCGGCCTCTAACTATTGTGTTTAAAATAATCATTTCTAGGGGGTGGGTTAAAAGTGTCGCCCGTGCACGATATGGACTTGAGATTTTTGGGGGTGGTTACTAGCACCACCCTTAACAATTCCACAAAAATCCAGCGGGGCACTCGGCCTCTAACTATTGTGTTTAAAATAATCATTTCTAGGGGGTGGGTTAAAAGTGTCGCCCGTGCACGATATGGACTTGAGATTTTTGGGGGTGGTTACTAGCACCACCCTTAACAATTCCACAAAAATCCAGCGGGGCACTCGGCCTCTAACTATTGTGTTTAAAATAATCATTTCTAGGGGGTGGGTTAAAAGTGTCGCCCGTGCACGATATGGACTTGAGATTTTTGGGGGTGGTTACTAGCACCACCCTTAACAATTCCACAAAAATCCAGCGGGGCACTCGGCCTCTAACTATTGTGTTTAAAATAATCATTTCTAGGGGGTGGGTTAAAAGTGTCGCCCGTGCACGATATGGACTTGAGATTTTTGGGGGTGGTTACTAGCACCACCCTTAACAAGTCCACAAAAATCCAGCGAGGCACTCGGCCACTAACTATAGTTTTTACAATAATCACCTCTAGGGGTGGCTTCAGGGTGGCATAAGGGTGGCTCTCGACGATGTTATGGACTTGAGATTTTTTCAGGAATCTATTAACATCCCTCTTAACGCGTGGTAAAAATTTCAGCGGGTTCTAAAGCCTCTAACTATATTTTTTACAATAATCACCTCTAGGGGTGGCTTCAGGGTGGCATAAGGGTGGCTCCCGACGATGTTATGAACTTGAGATTTTTTCTGCAATCTATTAACATCCCTCTTAACGCGTGGTAAAAATTTCAGCGGGTTCTAAAACCTCTAACTATAGTTTTTACAATAATCACCTCTAGGGGTGGCTTCAGGGTGGCATAAGGGTGGCTCCCGACGATGTTATGGACTTGAGATTTTTTCAGGAATCTATTAACATCCCTCTCAACTCGTGGTAAAAATTTCAGCGGGTTCTAAAGCCTCTAACTATAGTTTTTACAATAATCACCTCTAGGGGTGGCTTCAGGGTGGCATAAGGGTGGCGACCGACGATGTTATGGACTTGAGATTTCTTCAGGAATCTACTAACATCCCTCTCAACGCGTGGTAAAAATTTCAGCGGGGTCTAAAGCCTCTAACTATAGTTTTTAAAACAATCACCTCTAGGGGTGGCTTCAGGTTGGCTTCAGGGTGGCATAAGGGTGGCGACCGACGATGTTATGGACTTGAGATTTCTTCAGGAATCTACTAACATCCCTCTTAACGCGTGGTAAAAATTTCAGCGGGGTCTAAAGCCTCTAACTATAGTTTTTAAAACAATCACCTCTAGGGGTGGCTTCAGGTTGGCTTCAGGGTGGCATAAGGGTGGCGACCGACGATGTTATGGACTTGAGATTTCTTCAGGAATCTACTAACATCCCTCTTAACGCGTGGTAAAAATTTCAGCGGGGTCTAAAGCCTCTAACCATAGTTTTTAAAATAATCACCCCTAGGGGTGGCTTCAGGGTGGCATAAGGGTGGCTTCCGACGATGATATAGACTTGGGATTTTTTCTGGAATCTACTAACATCCCTCTTAACGCGTGGTAAAAATTTCAGCGGGGTCTAAAGCCTCTAACTATAGTTTTTAAAACAATCACCTCTAGGGGTGGCTTCAGGGTGGCTTCAGGGTGGCATAAGGGTGGCGACCGACGATGTTATGGACTTGAGATTTCTTCAGGAATCTACTAACATCCCTCTTAACGCGTGGTAAAAATTTCAGCGGGGTCTAAAGCCTCTAACTATAGTTTTTAAAACAATCACCTCTAGGGGTGGCTTCAGGTTGGCTTCAGGGTGGCGACCGACGATGATATAGACTTGGGATTTTTTCTGGAATCTACTAACATCCCTCTTAACGCGTGGTAAAAATTTCAGCGGGGTCTAAAGCCTCTAACTATAGTTTTTAAAACAATCACCTCTAGGGGTGGCTTCAGGTTGGCTTCAGGGTGGCATAAGGGTGGCGACCGACGATGATATAGACTTGGGATTTTTTCTGGAATCTACTAACATCCCTCTTAACGCGTGGTAAAAATTTCAGCGGGGTCTAAAGCCTCTAACTATAGTTTTTAAAACAATCACCTCTAGGGGTGGCTTCAGGGTGGCTTCAGGGTGGCATAAGGGTGGCGACCGACGATGTTATGGGCTTGAGATTTCTTCAGGAATCTACTAACATCCCTCTTAACGCGTGGTAAAAAATTCAGCGGGGTCTAAAGCCTCTAACTATAGTTTTTAAAACAATCACCTCTAGGGGTGGCTTCAGGTTGGCTTCAGGGTGGCATAAGGGTGGCGACCGACGATGTTATGGACTTGAGATTTCTTCAGGAATCTACTAACATCCCTCTTAACGCGTGGTAAAAATTTCAGCGGGGTCTAAAGCCTCTAACCATAGTTTTTAAAATAATCACCCCTAGGGGTGGCTTCAGGGTGGCATAAGGGTGGCGACCGACGATGTTATGGACTTGAGATTTCTTCAGGAATCTACTAACATCCCTCTTAACGCGTGGTAAAAATTTCAGCGGGGTCTAAAGCCTCTAACTATAGTTTTTAAAACAATCACCTCTAGGGGTGGCTTCAGGTTGGCTTCAGGGTGGCATAAGGGTGGCGACCGACGATGATATAGACTTGGGATTTTTTCTGGAATCTACTAACATCCCTCTTAACGCGTGGTAAAAATTTCAGCGGGGTCTAAAGCCTCTAACTATAGTTTTTAAAACAATCACCTCTAGGGGTGGCTTCAGGTTGGCTTCAGGGTGGCATAAGGGTGGCGACCGACGATGATATAGACTTGGGATTTTTTCTGGAATCTACTAACATCCCTCTTAACGCGTGGTAAAAATTTCAGCGGGGTCTAAAGCCTCTAACTATAGTTTTTAAAACAATCACCTCTAGGGGTGGCTTCAGATTGGCTTCAGGGTGGCATAAGGGTGGCGACCGACGATGTTATGGACTTGAGATTTCTTCAGGAATCTACTAACATCCCTCTTAACGCGTGGTAAAAATTTCAGTGGGGTCTAAAGCCTCTAACTATAGTTTTTAAAACAATCACCTCTAGGGGTGGCTTCAGGTTGGCTTCAGGGTGGCATAAGGGTGGCGACCGACGATGATATAGACTTGGGATTTTTTCTGGAATCTACTAACATCCCTCTTAACGCGTGGTAAAAATTTCAGCGGGGTCTAAAGCCTCTAACTATAGTTTTTAAAACAATCACCTCTAGGGGTGGCTTCAGGGTGGCTTCAGGGTGGCGACCGACGATGTTATGGACTTGAGATTTCTTCAGGAATCTACTAACATCCCTCTTAAAGCGTGGTAAAAATTTCAGCGGGGTCTAAAGCCTCTAACTATAGTTTTTAAAACAATCACCTCTAGGGGTGGCTTCAGGTTGGCTTCAGGGTGGCATAAGGGTGGCGACCGACGATGATATAGACTTGGGATTTTTTCTGGAATCTACTAACATCCCTCTTAACGCGTGGTAAAAATTTCAGCGGGGTCTAAAGCCTCTAACTATAGTTTTTAAAACAATCACCTCTAGGGGTGGCTTCAGGTTGGCTTCAGGGTGGCATAAGGGTGGCGACCGACGATGTTATGGACTTGAGATTTCTTCAGGAATCTACTAACATCCCTCTTAACGCGTGGTAAAAATTTCAGCCGGGTCTAAAGCCTCTAACTATAGTTTTTAAAACAATCACCTCTAGGGGTGGCTTCAGGGTGGCATAAGGGTGGCGACCGACGATGTTATAGACTTGGGATTTTTTCTGGAATCTACTAACATCCCTCTTAACGCGTGGTAAAAATTTCAGCGGGGTCTAAAGCCTCTAACTATAGTTTTTAAAACAATCACCTCTAGGGGTGGCTTCAGGTTGGCTTCAGGGTGGCATAAGGGTGGCGACCGACGATGTTATGGACTTGAGATTTCTTCAGGAATCTACTAACATCCCTCTTAACGCGTGGTAAAAATTTCAGCGGGGTCTAAAGCCTCTAACTATAGTTTTTAAAACAATCACCTCTAGGGGTGGCTTCAGGTTGGCTTCAGGGTGGCATAAGGGTGGCGACCGACGATGTTATGGACTTGAGATTTCTTCAGGAATCTACTAACATCCCTCTTAACGCGTGGTAAAAATTTCAGCGGGGTCTAAAGCCTCTAACTATAGTTTTTAAAACAATCACCTCTAGGGGTGGCTTCAGGTTGGCTTCAGGGTGGCATAAGGGTGGCGACCGACGATGTTATGGACTTGAGATTTCTTCAGGAATCTACTAACATCCCTCTTAACGCGTGGTAAAAATTTCAGCGGGGTCTAAAGCCTCTAACTATAGTTTTTAAAACAATCACCTCTAGGGGTGGCTTCAGGTTGGCTTCAGGGTGGCATAAGGGTGGCGACCGACGATGATATAGACTTGGGATTTTTTCTGGAATCTACTAACATCCCTCTTAACGCGTGGTAAAAATTTCAGCGGGGTCTAAAGCCTCTAACTATAGTTTTTAAAACAATCACCTCTAGGGGTGGCTTCAGGGTGGCTTCAGGGTGGCGACCGACGATGTTATGGACTTGAGATTTCTTCAGGAATCTACTAACATCCCGCTTAACGCGTGGTAAAAATTTCAGCGGGGTCTAAAGCCTCTAACTATAGTTTTTAAAACAATCACCTCTAGGGGTGGCTTCAGGTTGGCTTCAGGGTGGCATAAGGGTGGCGACCGACGATGATATAGACTTGGGATTTTTTCTGGAATCTACTAACATCCCTCTTAACGCGTGGTAAAAATTTCAGCGGGGTCTAAAGCCTCTAACTATAGTTTTTAAAACAATCACCTCTAGGGGTGGCTTCAGGTTGGCTTCAGGGTGGCATAAGGGTGGCGACCGACGATGATATAGACTTGGGATTTTTTCTGGAATCTACTAACATCCCTCTTAACGCGTGGTAAAAATTTCAGCGGGGTCTAAAGCCTCTAACTATAGTTTTTAAAACAATCACCTCTAGGGGTGGCTTCAGGTTGGCTTCAGGGTGGCATAAGGGTGGCGACCGACGATGTTATGGACTTGAGATTTCTTCAGGAATCTACTAACATCCCTCTTAACGCGTGGTAAAAATTTCAGCGGGGTCTAAAGCCTCTAACCATAGTTTTTAAAATAATCACCCCTAGGGATGGCTTCAGGGTGGCATAAGGGTGGCTTCCGACGATGATATAGACTTGGGATTTTTTCTGGAATCTACTAACATCCCTCTTAACGCGTGGTAAAAATTTCAGCGGGGTCTAAAGCCTCTAACTATAGTTTTTAAAACAATCACCTCTAGGGGTGGCTTCAGGGTGGCTTCAGGGTGGCATAAGGGTGGCGACCGACGATGTTATGGACTTGAGATTTCTTCAGGAATCTACTAACATCCCTCTTAACGCGTGGTAAAAATTTCAGCGGGGTCTAAAGCCTCTAACTATAGTTTTTAAAACAATCACCTCTAGGGGTGGCTTCAGGTTGGCTTCAGGGTGGCATAAGGGTGGCGACCGACGATGATATAGACTTGGGATTTTTTCTGGAATCTACTAACATCCCTCTTAACGCGTGGTAAAAATTTCAGCGGGGTCTAAAGCCTCTAACTATAGTTTTTAAAACAATCACCTCTAGGGGTGGCTTCAGGTTGGCTTCAGGGTGGCATAAGGGTGGCGACCGACGATGATATAGACTTGGGATTTTTTCTGGAATCTACTAACATCCCTCTTAACGCGTGGTAAAAATTTCAGCGGGGTCTAAAGCCTCTAACTATAGTTTTTAAAACAATCACCTCTAGGGGTGGCTTCAGGGTGGCTTCAGGGTGGCATAAGGGTGGCGACCGCCGATGTTATGGGCTTGAGATTTCTTCAGGAATCTACTAACATCCCTCTTAACGCGTGGTAAAAAATTCAGCGGGGTCTAAAGCCTCTAACTATAGTTTTTAAAACAATCACCTCTAGGGGTGGCTTCAGGTTGGCTTCAGGGTGGCATAAGGGTGGCGACCGACGATGTTATGGACTTGAGATTTCTTCAGGAATCTACTAACATCCCTCTTAACGCGTGGTAAAAATTTCAGCGGGGTCTAAAGCCTCTAACCATAGTTTTTAAAATAATCACCCCTAGGGGTGGCTTCAGGGTGGCATAAGGGTGGCGACCGACGATGTTATGGACTTGAGATTTCTTCAGGAATCTACTAACATCCCTCTTAACGCGTGGTAAAAATTTCAGCGGGGTCTAAAGCCTCTAACTATAGTTTTTAAAACAATCACCTCTAGGGGTGGCTTCAGGTTGGCTTCAGGGTGGCATAAGGGTGGCGACCGACGATGATATAGACTTGGGATTTTTTCTGGAATCTACTAACATCCCTCTTAACGCGTGGTAAAAATTTCAGCGGGGTCTAAAGCCTCTAACTATAGTTTTTAAAACAATCACCTCTAGGGGTGGCTTCAGGTTGGCTTCAGGGTGGCATAAGGGTGGCGACCGACGATGATATAGACTTGGGATTTTTTCTGGAATCTACTAACATCCCTCTTAACGCGTGGTAAAAATTTCAGCGGGGTCTAAAGCCTCTAACTATAGTTTTTAAAACAATCACCTCTAGGGGTGGCTTCAGGGTGGCATAAGGGTGGCGACCGACGATGTTATGGACTTGAGATTTCTTCAGGAATCTACTAACATCCCTCTTAACGCGTGGTAAAAATTTCAGCGGGGTCTAAAGCCTCTAACCATAGTTTTTAAAATAATCACCCCTAGGGGTGGCTTCAGGGTGGCATAAGGGTGGCTTCCGACGATGATATAGACTTGGGATTTTTTCTGGAATCTATTAACATCCCTCTTAACGCGTGGTAAAAATTTCAGCGGGGTCTAAAGCCTCTAACTATAGTTTTTAAAATAATCACCTCTAGGGGTGGCTTCAGGGTGGCTTCAGGGTTGCATAAGGGTGGCGACCGACGATGTTATGGACTTGAGATTTCTTCAGGAATCTACTAACACCCCTCTTAACGCGTGGTAAAAATTTCAGCGGGGTCTAAAGCCTCTAACCATAGTTTTTAAAATAATCACCCCTAGGGGTGGCTTCAGGGTGGCATAAGGGTGGCTTCCGACGATGATATAGACTTGGGATTTTTTCTGGAATCTACTAACATCCCTCTTAACGCGTGGTAAAAATTTCAGCGGGGTCTAAAGCCTCTAACCATAGTTTTTAAAATAATCACCCCTAGGGGTGGCTTCAGGGTGGCATAAGGGTGGCTTCCGACGATGATATAGACTTGGGATTTTTTCTGGAATCTACTAACATCCCTCTTAACGCGTGGTAAAAATTTCAGCGGGGTCTAAAGCCTCTAACTATAGTTTTTAAAATAATCACCTCTAGGGGTGGCTTCAGGGTGGCTTCAGGGTGGCATAAGGGTGGCGACCGACGATGTTATGGACTTGAGATTTCTTCAGGAATCTACTAACATCCCTCTTAACGCGTGGTAAAAATTTCAGCGGGGTCTAAAGCCTCTAACTATAGTTTTTAAAACAATCACCTCTAGGGGTGGCTTCAGGTTGGCTTCAGGGTGGCATAAGGGTGGCGACCGACGATGATATAGACTTGGGATTTTTTCTGGAATCTACTAACATCCCTCTTAACGCGTGGTAAAAATTTCAGCGGGGTCTAAAGCCTCTAACTATAGTTTTTAAAACAATCACCTCTAGGGGTGGCTTCAGGTTGGCTTCAGGGTGGCATAAGGGTGGCGACCGACGATGATATAGACTTGGGATTTTTTCTGGAATCTACTAACATCCCTCTTAACGCGTGGTAAAAATTTCAGCGGGGTCTAAAGCCTCTAACTATAGTTTTTAAAACAATCACCTCTAGGGGTGGCTTCAGGGTGGCATAAGGGTGGCGACCGACGATGTTATGGGCTTGAGATTTCTTCAGGAATCTACTAACATCCCTCTTAACGCGTGGTAAAAATTTCAGCGGGGTCTAATGCCTCTAACCATAGTTTTTAAAATAATCACCCCTAGGGGTGGCTTCAGGGTGGCATAAGGGTGGCGACCGACGATGTTATGGACTTGAGATTTCTTCAGGAATCTACTAACATCCCTCTTAACGCGTGGTAAAAATTTCAGCGGGGTCTAAAGCCTCTAACCATAGTTTTTAAAATAATCACCCCTAGGGGTGGCTTCAGGGTGGCATAAGGGTGGCGACCGACGATGTTATGGACTTGAGATTTCTTCAGGAATCTACTAACATCCCTCTTAACGCGTGGTAAAAATTTCAGCGGGGTCTAAAGCCTCTAACTATAGTTTTTAAAACAATCACCTCTAGGGGTGGCTTCAGGTTGGCTTCAGGGTGGCATAAGGGTGGCGACCGACGATGATATAGACTTGGGATTTTTTCTGGAATCTACTAACATCCCTCTTAACGCGTGGTAAAAATTTCAGCGGGGTCTAAAGCCTCTAACTATAGTTTTTAAAACAATCACCTCTAGGGGTGGCTTCAGGGTGGCATAAGGGTGGCGACCGACGATGTTATGGACTTGAGATTTCTTCAGGAATCTACTAACATCCCTCTTAACGCGTGGTAAAAATTTCAGCGGGGTCTAAAGCCTCTAACCATAGTTTTTAAAATAATCACCCCTAGGGGTGGCTTCAGGGTGGCATAAGGGTGGCTTCCGACGATGATATAGACTTGGGATTTTTTCTGGAATCTATTAACATCCCTCTTAACGCGTGGTAAAAATTTCAGCGGGGTCTAAAGCCTCTAACTATAGTTTTTAAAATAATCACCTCTAGGGGTGGCTTCAGGGTGGCTTCAGGGTTGCATAAGGCTGGCGACCGACGATGTTATGGACTTGAGATTTCTTCAGGAATCTACTAACACCCCTCTTAACGCGTGGTAAAAATTTCAGCGGGGTCTAAAGCCTCTAACCATAGTTTTTAAAATAATCACCCCTAGGGGTGGCTTCAGGGTGGCATAAGGGTGGCTTCCGACGATGATATAGACTTGGGATTTTTTCTGGAATCTACTAACATCCCTCTTAACGCGTGGTAAAAATTTCAGCGGGGTCTAAAGCCTCTAACTATAGTTTTTAAAACAATCACCTCTAGGGGTGGCTTCAGGGTGGCATAAGGGTGGCGACCGACGATGTTATGGACTTGAGATTTCTTCAGGAATCTACTAACATCCCTCTTAACGCGTGGTAAAAATTTCAGCGGGGTCTAAAGCCTCTAAATATTTTTTTCAAAAATAATCATTTTTAGGGGGTGAGTTAGGGGTAGGTTTATAATTCGGGGTTAATAATTTAGGTATGATATTTTTCGAGACCCCCACTGTCTGTCTGGTATCAAAAAACAATTATTTACTTGTTTTTTAAGGCCCGATAGTCAGTTTCAAAATTTAATTTTTTTTTCTAAAATCGTTCGATCGAACGTTCGGAACTTCAGGCTCATGCTATTGACTCGTTTAGTGATGGCAAAACCAAAAAATAATTACGACAATCTTTGTATTTTTACCGTAAAGAATCGGACGATTGGTTATGTCACTAATAAAGATCACGAAGTTAGGAGCATAATCGAGTCAATTGATATGTTGGAATGTGGGGCAAATGAAGATTCGATTTCTGTCGAAGAAACTTCTTTGAGGTATTTTGTAGATTTCAGGTATGTTTGTTATGCGATAAGATTATGAGAAAACTAAACGAAATTGTATTCAAAACATTCGGAAAGTTTTATTTACCTTAAAAATTATTCAAAAGGTACCGATTTTGGTGTACTTCAAAATGCTACAGATTATTTTTTAAATATTGGTACAATCTTTGTAAGTCTTCACTAAAGGAATACGCCTTAAATAAAGGGCTTAAAAAAACAAAATAATTGAACTTTATACGGATAAAATAAGCAAAAACTCTCATTTTCACACTGGTTAGCTAAAGAAAATGAATGTTACTATCACCACAAACAAATCCTAGATTATTTGATCCTCATTCTTCTTCGAAAATTTTGTTTGTGGCATTCGCATCAAGAGCTAATTTAAAAACTATTCCAAGCAAAAATTATCCAATCTTAAAAGGAAAAGTACAACAAATTCTTAGGAGTAGTAGTAGTGTGAATAGCAAATTGGATAATTGCCTTTAAAAATTGTAACCTTATGTCGAATTTACTCAACGAAGTCTAAATGCCTGTCAGAGATGTAGCGCCGATTTTGGGGAAACCACTTTAAAAAAACGCGCCTAATGGTCTACCCAAGAATGTCGATAAATAACCATAAAGCATAATTTTACAATTTTCATATTTTTTTAAATATGCTGATGCTATTTTACATCTTGAAATCCTTGTAAAAGGCAATAATTCCCTTCGATCTTCGACCACAATGAAACATTTCCCAATCTGAAAATAAACATATTCCGGCAATGTTGGTTGCAAATCAAAACGAAATCAAAATTCGCATAAAACTAACGGTTTTATTAAATTTTGCAAAATACATATGTAACAAATCGAAAAGTCGAACAAAAAAAACAAAATTGCCACTTCTCCAAAAGTCTAAAGATTTTTATCATTTAAACAAAATCTCATTGATTTCCACCAACAATTTTATCCCTTTAGGAAAATGTACCTACATAGTAAAAATATATACATTCGTATGTACATACATAATATGTTCGTATGTCGATATTTCATAAACAAGAAAACCTTTAAAAAAAGCGCAAGCGTAAACAACTCGACCATGCTCCCATCCATCGCTATCATTTGCCTCCATTTACTTTAGCCACAGAGTACTTAAGATACAGAGGGAACAACAGGAACAATGGGTTACGACGTCCAAAATGGGTCACAAGTCGTAACCCATCCGAGCTTTTTGTTTTCTTTGAGAGCGAAACTCATCATGACTCTCTCTTCAAGTTTTTCACTGCTAAGCAGGATGTGTGTGCGCAATAACTTTTTGGTGTGGTAGTATAGTAATGAACTGAAATAGAATCTTTGGAAAGGAAAAGAATATTTTTCTACCTGCGATTGTGATAATAAAATGAAATGGGTCTTATATTGTTTTTAACTAACTTTTTTCGTAAACGAACGATTAGGCTGGCGCACTAAAAATATAAAAAACAATTAAAATATTAAAATTGCTAATAAAATTTTTTGGGAGTTTAGATGATATAAAAAATTAAGAATTGTAAAATGATTGGAAAATTTTTAATTTTTAAAGATTAATGTGTATTTAAATTAAACTTTATGAAAAAAAGTTATATTACATTTCTAGTTCCAAATCCGTCCAAAAATATTACAAAATTGTTACAATTTTAATTTTCGTTTTGTTATAAAATAACTGTTTATAATAATATATCCCTTATGGTACCAGGATATACCTTGGCAACTCAACGTTTCCTAACACAATTATAAAAATACTATCCTAATATAGAAAATTTATCCTGTGACGCGATGACGCGGTCGAAAGTTCCTTTGCTGCCTGCTCTAATAGTGGAACCAGGTGGTTTATTTATTAAATTTACACGTTATATCAAAAACAAATATGTTTCCACTTTGTTTGAAACTCTTAATTTTTCAATTTTTTTGGGAGTTCTTGGAATATTTGGCATTTTTGTTAGTTGCATCGTATTCATGCATTTTAAACACACTTTTCCGTGAGCTGGCCTGATGTTTTGAACACAACTTGGGAGCCGTGACACCACTTGCTGTCAAAATTTGGGGGACTCGTTCCCAAAGCTCTTACTGGAACAAAAATACATCTAGTCCAATCTATCGAACTTACTTTACAAAATTTTCCAAGATCCAACATTCAAAAACAAATATCTCTTAAATGGTAGGTTTTATCGCAAAAATAATTACAATAACAACTGTAGATCATGCAATTTTTTCACAAACGATAGTATATACTCCTTCGAATTTATATTTTGCGAGTTTATATTTTGCATAGTATATAACACCACCGTAGGCGCATTTTAAAACGTAGGCACAACCCACGATTTGTTGTGATCAAACAAGCACAACTATATTTGCATATACGGCAAGAACAAAGAGGATAAGAGGGAAATATGGAGGGCATACAGTACACCAAGCTATTTATTAATCGTTATTAGCAATGCTTCTGTCTTTTCTGGTATAGCACTTTTGCATAGGTTTTGATTTAATGGAATTTCTTGCGACCGTTCACTAAACCCCTTCCCAAAAATTTTGATATGAGCTTTACCCAAATCAAAAAGAAGTTGTCAAGGCGAATGTAAGACCCCGGATTAGTACTGTTTATGTAATTTTTACTATTTAAAAGGGACTCATTTTTAAGTCCAAGCCATTCTCCTTGTTTTAATAAATATTCTTGCAATTATTACAATGTTCAACCTTTGTTTTGAATATATATTAGTTTATAGAAGCCTCATCTGAGAAATTATTTTTTAACACTATTTCTACCACGATTTTGTGTGTACCTATTTTGACCAAACGGTGTCTTTTCAATCTTTGTAACAAGAAAAAACAGTAATCATAAAAACAGCACTGTAATGAAACTTTTTCCTTATTTAATATCACAGTTTTTACAAATCAATGGTTTCTCTACTAAGCATTTTCCACACGCATACTTTGAAAAGTGTTTTTCGACACCTCTTGGTAGAAACAGTGCTTAAACAACGGTATCAAGTGCCTCTTCTATTGTAAATACCAGTACTTTCATTAAAATTTTCATTATCGACTTACAAAGAAAGTAAGTCCTTGACAAGAACACCCCCTACGTTTGTTCAACATTGATTATAATTCACAGCATCTAACAAAGTAAAATCTTCATCTTCATTGCATGTCATTCGGCTGGAAAATTTTAAATGACATTATCTGCGATAAGAATTTAAACGTCCGGACCACTGTCCTTATAGGTCTGGTCTATAATGGACTCCGACCGGCTTGTCCTTTTCAACTTAGTGTTGGAGAAAATAATCCAGGGGTGACATTAAAGGGCAGAATCCTCCACAAATACTGATGGCTTATGACACTGACATCATCGGAAGACCATCAAGAACAGTACAAGTAGCTTTCACCCAGATTGAACCGGCGGCACGAAAGCTGGGACTGCAAATCAACGAAAGCTAAACAAAGTACATATATGGTGGCCTCGTCTGCAAGAACACCTAACATTGGTCCCACAATCAAGGTAGAGGAATACGATTTTGAAGTGGCAAAAGTATTTACCTACCTTGAGTCAATAGTAGCAGCCCACTATAGCATGGTACTAGAAATACGCGCACGGCTTCTAAAAGCCAACAAAACCTACTGCAGTGTGTCAAGACACTTCAAATCCAAGTACTCTAAGCACTCTAACCTCTTAACCTTGTTCGACAGTAACTTCCTTCGGAAAATTGTTGTGAAGAAGATACAACCCCAAATTGTACTAAATATATAAAGAACCTGCCACAACCATAGATATATCACGCCTACATTAGATAGGACATGTAATGGGAATGCCTGCAGAAGTGCCCCGAACTTCCTGTTCCTCCAAAGGCCAGAGCGATTAGGGTTACAAGACCTAGGAAGAGATATAAAGGTGACAAAAAATGAACTTACAATTGGGTTACCAACCAGAACACAGAGATACAGGACCAAGATCATTGAACGAAAGTTCTTGAGGAGGCCTAGGCTAACAGACGGCTGTAGTGCCAATGATGATGGAGATAAAGGACAATTCCGAAAATTTTACAACGACGATATCTACGAGCGTTATAGCGACATAGATGTTGTGGAGAAATCAAAGCGCGGTAGGTCCCGGTGGACAGGGTATCTAGCTCTTATGAGTGAAGATGGACAGGATCGGAAAGTTCTCTACGGTAACATCTATGAGGGCGATAGCGAGGGAAACCCAACGTTCGCTGGAAGGATGGCTGGATAGAATCGGGATTGGTGGCGAGAATAGTTACGAGAGGGCGGGACGGTAAAGCGATTGTAGAGCCGTTAAATAAGAAGAAGTCATTAAAAGATATATGCATACATCGCATAAACCGTATTCACTTAACGACCTCGTATTAACCACATATGAACGACCATCTACCAGAGAAAGTCATAAGCTTCAACCAATTCAATTTACAGGACCATATCAAATCAAAAATGTTTTGGTAACGACCTGCTGCTGATGAGCTTGCAGACAGGGAAACGAAGTGGAAAGCACACCCCACTTAACCCGGATGGGAATGCCCTTGCCTCCTACAAACAAGCTGTGAGGAAAATCAGCTTGGCTCGAGCTGGGTTGAGTTGGATTACAGCAACGGTGTGCCGCACTCTTCATGCAATGTGGCCAGCTTTGGACGCAAAGCGTTCAACATCTCTTGTTCAGTTGAACCAAAAATGAGGTAAGCCATATAGTAAAGGTGCTGACCGGTCACTGTACCTTTGCCCCGCACGCCGAAAGATTAGAACTTCCCCCCGCACCGTATAATTGTAGGTCTTTGACGGTTAAAAATGTATGCTACAATAGTTTCCTTCCATTTCTTGTGAACATTTAATGAAGTTAAATTTTTATAAAAATTATATATCTCAAAAATCAATAGTTTTCGAGCTAATCATGAAAAACTAAATTTTATCCCTTTTAACCCCCCTAAAAAACCACACCAGGTGAAATTTACATTACATAGCCTGTCGTACATCATAACAAAGATGCCCACAACAATTCTTCTTTATCAGTTATAAATAAAACAAACTAAGTACTCTCACATTTTACAATAATAACAATAAAAAGCCAATATCCCCGAGAATATAGTTAAACCAGAAAGGTAGATTTTTTATGCTATCCACCAAAATTTAATTTTGTTCATGGGCAGAAAACTTTGTTTTTTTCTTCGTACGTGCATAAATGAAAAAAAAACACTCATAGCAGATGTTTGGGACTAGAAAAAACCTCCCCCCCTTTCGAATTTCCCTTACCGCACCACCGGAATGCTCCTATCAACTTTCTCCATAATAATATGCTGGCACATTATTTATATGTATGTGTGTAAGGTAAGACCCTCTGCCCGGCGCTTGTTGCTGCGCCAACGAAGTCGTGAGAAAAAGTTAAATTGGACAGAATTTTCTCTCTTCAAATTTGATATTGTCTCTCACAAAAGCTTGCCAAAAGCTTTACTTCAAAATATTTTGATAACACATTTTGTTCTTCGTTGTTCCCTCTGTATATTAAGTACTCTGTGCTTTAGCTCTCTTCACATAAAACTTACTCAAAGCTCTTGACAGTGGCATAGAAAACAAAGAATTAGCGGGGGCATTTTTCGTCTGGAGGCAGCTTGAAATGGAGGAAATAGGAAAGCTCTTTTTTTAGAATCGCGCACACTTTCCTTGTATGAAATGGAACATCTTTCCTTTTATTTGTCTATGTTAAAACTTAAAAGCAAATGATTGCATACTTTGCCAGCTTTTTCAAATACTTGCAGTTGTAATTTTGAAGAAGAAGACACGTCAGTGCTGCCATACATTTACGTTTACCCTTTCTCTTCATTATTAATTTAACCAATAATGATTTCTTTTTCATTTTTCTCTGCACGAAATGGGAGACATTACTCGTATCCGCACTTTCTACTAAAATTTTGTTCTCAACAATTCCAATTAATGTTTTTAAATTTCTTTTATCCATTTTGTTTTCAGTTTCTCGCAATACGTAAGTAGTGGAAGCACAAATTTCACGTATGTCAGCTGACAATTTTGACATATAATGAGTTATGTTCAATGATGCATGTTGTTTGCTTTTGCATGTTGCTTAAGCTGTCAGTCAACGTCATTTGCTTTCGTGCAAGTCTGCAAAAGCATCCTGCATCATTGAAAACACCCGTCATCAGGAGCGCTAATTTAAGAGAAAGTTGAATCCGTCTCTTTGTCCAAGCTGGAGCGGTCGCTATTTTTTGTTCTAGTATCTACAATATAAATATTTAAATGTGGATATATATGGATATATATTTACTTTTGTTATAATTCAGATTACCTCGAAACTTGTTCTCGATAACCTAAAATGACTACGAAAAGTATCATTGTCGTAGAGGTATTTTGGTTATACCTCTCTCTATAGATTTTGCAAAACACATAAACAGTATTTTCTTTCCTTGGCGGCGTTTTTATGACAGATTCTCAAAATATTGCCACTTTGTGAATTATCTTCACTTTTATCAATAATGTTAAATATTAAATCTACTGGAGAAACATTTCTCTATTTTTTTTTATGTGACAGACTAGACTAGAGTCTTAGAGAAAGTCCCTTTGTACTGTCGACAATCTATTTTTTCGTATAGAGTGAATGTCGAACATCAGGGGCCGGTTCGTGTATGGCGAACGACGATAATCGTACGAAAAGAAATTGAAGTCGAAAAATTTTGTCGACGAAAATTTTAGCGTTCGCGTAAGTCGAAAGAAAATTGTTCGTGTTCTAATACAAAAACTCGATAACCCAAGACCTTTCGTTGGCCTTTCGTCGGCTTCAGGCGAAAATTTAAAATTTTTTCGACTTACGCGAACCCGAGACGAAAAAAATTTTTCGTTTTCGACACACACGAACTGGCCCCAGCTCTAGCCGGAAGATAGAGAGAAGAGAAGGAAGTAACTGTCACAACCTAGCCACGATATTTTATTCCACCTACTCACAACCATTTCGCGACTCTGAAATCGGGGCGTCGAGAACAACTCGCTGGAGTGTTATGCCTCCTGAAACGAGTGGAATCTCATCAACCAACCGATGGCATGCGCTTGGTGGAGCGGGGAAGGACTAGGGAAGGCTATGACAGGGGAATCAGGAATGTAAAGAGGGAAGAAGAAAGAAGGAAAGTTAGGTGGGAAAGGCGAAGGTCCGTGGCGCCGCCGGGATTCGAACCCGGGACCTCTGGGGATAGCAGTCAGGCGCCTTACCTCTAGACTGCCCTCATAAGCAAAAGTGCCGTATCTACAGATTGAGCAATTTTGAGATAAATGGCAAAACATATATAATTAGTATTTCGGTGTTACAAAATACGACAAATATGATGTTTTTATTTTAAATTATAGATTTAATCATCTTGAATATAGAAAAAAATACGTTTTGCATTTTATTTATAAAATTACGGAATTAAGGGGAGTTTACATCCCAGCCTCAAAGTGGAAGCGCAAATCTGAACTCTTTCATCGCATAGAAGATAGTATGGCTCTGTCTCTGTTTCACCAAAGTGGCAACAGCAAACGACAGCCTCAAAGTAGAGTTCTATTCTACTTTACGAATGCGAATGTCGAAAAAAAGCTTTTAGTTTCGTTAAATTTAAGTATTCTAGTGCCTACTAGATGTCACTTTCGCGGTTTCTTGTGGTTTTGTTAGAAGTTTTTGCATATTTACCTTGTTTTCGACAGCTTAAAAAATCAAAAACGAAATGTAAAAATGTTTGAAACTAATAAAAAGGCTTTGCAGCTAATTAAATTGTTTTCTCTGCGATAGTGTTAAAAAATTTCCATTTGACAGTTGTAAAAAGTTTCGAGCTTTCGACGAAACTTTGCGCTTGCATTTTGTACAGGGTCACTTTGTTCTTCCAATTTGAGTCTGGGATGTAAACTCCCCTTTATGGAGGAAAAATATAGATACTGCACTTTTGCTTATGACTACTAAGTCAAACAAAGCTTTGCGCTCATAAGGAAAAATGCCGTATCTGCCAATTAACGAAACGAATTTCACAATTAAGGGGAGTTTACATCCCAGCCTCAAAGTGGAAGCGCAAATCTGAACTCTTTCATCGCATAGAAGATAGTATGGCTCTGTCTCTGTTTCACCAAAGTGGCAACAGCAAACGACAGCCTCAAAGTAGAGTTCTATTCTACTTTACGAATGCGAATGTCGAAAAAAAGCTTTTAGTTTCGTTAAATTTAAGTATTCTAGTGCCTACTAGATGTCACTTTCGCGGTTTCTTGTGGTTTTGTTAGAAGTTTTTGCATATTTACCTTGTTTTCGACAGCTTAAAAAATCAAAAACGAAATGTAAAAATGTTTGAAACTAATAAAAAGGCTTTGCAGCTAATTAAATTGTTTTCTCTGCGATAGTGTTAAAAAATTTCCATTTGACAGTTGTAAAAAGTTTCGAGCTTTCGACGAAACTTTGCGCTTGCATTTTGTACAGGGTCACTTTGTTCTTCCAATTTGAGTCTGGGATGTAAACTCCCCTTTAAGCTTTCTATGAAAAGAGTCAATGTAACAAAATGCAAGAAAGCGGCATCTACATTAACCTAGCGAAAACGCGACAACTGCATGTAGATGCCGCACTTTTGTTTTGATTTTTGCAGATACCGCTTTTTTGCTCTTTCTGCAGGAACAAATTAGTGTAGATACGGCGTTTTTTGTTATAATATTTGCGTGATAACGGTACATAACGAATATTTTTTTTTAGTAAATGATAGGAAATAAAATACTTATTCCAAATAAATCAAAAACCCAATTTTCAATTTTTTGTAGATACGGCACTTTTACTTATGGGGGCAGTAGACTACCGAGGCCCTCTATTTGATAGCTGATGACAGAACATACTCCATGTTAATACCGCATACAACTGTTCACAGAGGCTGCTTTCAATGCTCGGCAGTCGAATGCCGATGTCAATCAGCTGCTGTATTCAATTTGCAGTCAGCTGCGAAACTTGAACGCAGCCATGAACACATATGCACCATCTGGGAGTTATACCAGATGGTTGGAAGGAAGCGATTATATGTCCAATATACAAGAAAGGAGATAATTTAACCTGCAAAAACTACAGAGGCATCTCACTCCTCAGCACCAGCTACAAAACGTTCACAATCCTTGTGGAAAAAAAAACTAGAACCTATAGCGGAAGGCCTTATAGAAAAATTTCAAACTGGTTTTAGGACAAACAGGTCAGCATCGGATCAACTACTGACCTTAAAGCAAGTTCTGGAGAAAACCACATAGCTCACTGGCGAAAGTGAGGATCCAAAATGTTGTAACAGAGGAGTTCGAAGTACGTCAAGGGCTTAGACAAGGAGATGGACTGGTCCCGTGCTTTTCCACCTGGCTCTAGAATGGGTGATAAGGAAAACATCAGTCCAGAGAAGTGCATCAATAGCTACGGTACAAATAATTGGATATGCGGATGACGTGAACATCGTGGGCAGGCCCTTTTTGGCAGCAAAAGAAGCTTATGTCGAATTAAAAGAGCCGGCAAAGGACATAGGCCTAAAGATAAACCAAGAAAAAACGGAGGTGATACAACAATCCAGAGCAGGAAGATTTAGAATGGGAAGAAATATAACCATCGACGAGCATAACGGCGGCAATTTACGCAGAATACTCCCACCTATCTAAAACTGTAAAAGTCAAGGTATTTTATGATACAACCTTTAGTTTTGAAGTTAAATTCCTAGGTGGCACAGAGACTCGATGGAGATGCAAAGGCTGTCATCTCCGATGATTCGGATGGCATGGCTTTGCACTCTGTCCAGTCACGCTGGGGCGGTTTTAGAGGCGCACAGACAAATGAGCTATACTCGAGGCGGGGCCGAATGTAGCTTGTATCTCTAGCTGCTGGTGGTAGAAGAAATTTGAATCTGTTAAGAAATCTTTAGCATTGGGATGGTTTGGTGATTTGGAATATGTGATCATTCCATCGCAAGTTCTAAGGTCTAGCACATGCTTGTCTAATATTGTCGAAAGCGTAAGAATAACGCAGGGTAGCCGGGTTCAAGTTTGCAGTTCTAACTGTGTATTGTAAGTTTTTGCAGTTTTAAATTTATTGCTGAGGGTGCCATACTCGGTTAATGGCTTTGGACATATCTAGAGCAACCAGGGAAGATTCACCAAAGCGATGGATGCTTTGGTGAAGGTGCTCTGTTAAACATGCAAGGAGGGCGCCAGTAGATTATTTGGATATAAAGCCGTCTGTCATGAATAATTTTGTTGGTTTCCAGATATTCCATTAGTTTTTTGTTGATTAGGGTTTCCACGACTTTGGAGAGAACAGAAGTATTTGCTATTGGGCGGTAATTTAGGGGATCGCTCGAGTCCCTTTTTTTCGGTATAGGCTGAGCATGAGCCAGTTTGCAGGAGTCTGGATAGACTCCGGAGAAGTAAGACAGGGCAAAAAGTTTGCGCAGAGGTGTAGCCAAAGGTGATGCACATTTATTGAGAACCATAGGGGGTATTTTATCGGGGCCAATGGATTTATTGACGTCAAGCTCTTTGAGACATCAATATACCTCTCGAGTCCGGAAAAAAAACTCCGTCCATTGAATGAGCTGTTCGCTCGAGGGAGGGAGGTTGTATAGCAGCATCAGATACAGAAGAATTTGGGGCGAACAGAGATGCTAATAAATCGGCCTTGGAATTGCTTTCTGTTATCACCTCATCATTTTGAATGAAGGGAGGTGTTGTGGAGGAGGTAAAATTCTTCTTGATGGAAGTTACCAAGGACTTACATATTTTATGAAGGACTTTAAATTGGGGGAATTGCTAAAAATTGAAACTTAATTGTGATAAAATGGCCATATAATGGAGAAAAACTGCTGCACCAACATGCATATACACATAATAGATTGCCGAAATTTCATAAATTGTAAAAAAAGCTTGAAATGGGCGAAATAGGAAAGCTCTCTTTAGAGAATTGTGCACACTTTTCTTGTATGAAATGGAACACCTTTCCTTTTATTTGTCTATGATTTTCATAATTAAGCAGTCCATTTCTATTTGTCAGTGATTAGTGTATGTTCTGTGATCACATTCGCTCTCAGATTATTCTACGCGTATGTACGTCGAAAGTTTTCGGTAGAAACAGAATACTTTTATATTTATTAAAAATGAATGACTGGCGCACTTTGTGTAAAGACAATAAATCGCGAGCGGAACATATTTTACAAAAGGAAATATTGACGGATTGTGAATTCCTAGTCGGGCAGGAATCTGATAAAGCAGTAACAATTCGTGGTCACAAATTAATTTTGGCAGTGGCATCTCCAGTTTTTGAACGAATGTTTTATGGGAGTTTTGATGGTAACAAATCTAACGAAATACGAATACCGGATATAAAACACAACATTTTTCAAATGATGATGGACTATATTTACTTTGAAAAATTAGAACTTACAACGAAAGAAAATGCGTTAAATGCGCTTGAGTTATACTCTGCTGCTAATAAATACATGTTGCAGACTTTAAAGGGAGAGTGCACAAGTTACATACTTAATCTTAAGTCTGTCTTGATAAGAGATATATGGAGAATTTACGAATTTGCAGTTTTTTTTGAAGAAAATGCTGTTATGGCTAAAGCCTCTGAGGTACATGGTACGTACATATGTTAGGAAAATATATAACGCTGTGTTTCTGAATATATTCTTATAGTGGATGGCTCGGAACGCCATGAAAATCTTAAAGGATCCGGGTCTTAAAGATGCTAACTTAACTACATTAATTGCGCTGTTTGAAAAAGAGACTTTGCACATTGGATCAGAGTTGGATTTGTTCGAGGGACTTAAAAAATATGCAATAGCTAATGGTTATTTTGATACAAAAAACAATCTTGAGAACAAAGACATAGCATCTGAAATTGGAGAAAAGAAGCTGCTAAAGGAAGCCCTTAAGAAAATAAGATTTCTGTGCTTGACGCCGGAGCAATTTCAGATTGTAGATATGTCGGGAGTGTTGACACACTCGGAAGTTTTTTCCATTTTATGGAATTTATTAATTCCTGATAATAAGGATCGCCCAATGCCCGAAGGTTTTAGCAATTCTAGAAGTCAAAGGGCGTGGTATACGATGCAGTGAATTTTAATTGACAATTCGATATGTTAATAAAAACGAAATTTGTCTAATAAATTAATAAAAACACATATTTGTAGACTAGCATAAACCCGCGTGCGTTTAATACTTAATTGTTTAAGTATTTAAAAAAAAAACAATTTTATCTTGAAAATTAAAAAATAAAACCACAGAAACACTTTGTTCCTTAATTACAGTTTATTAAATAAATTTTCAAAACATTAAGCTATCTTCGGAGTGCTTTTACAAATTTATGTTATGCGATTTATTTAAAACGATCTCTTCGGAGTCGTTAACGAATCACGGCGGTCTTAAGACTGATTATTGAAATTGATTTGATCGATTCCGATACTTCATGAATTTTAGACCCTTGTACTCTACTTTAACTTTTCAAAAGGAAATGCTTATTCTTGCATTTCCGATTTTTATTCAAAATTTCGAAATCAATTTTTGTGGTTACAGGAAAATAATTACCAATCAATTTTTGGTGGAGTATGCCGGAAACGATCGTCGTTCATGAAGTATAAGAATTGCGAAATATGGACTGATTATTGGTTTTGGCTTACCAATAATTAGTCCATTCATGATATCTTTGGGGAGTTGTTTGGGAGCAACATAAGTCACGTTGCTTTCATGCAATTTTATATTATTTTCATCGTGACTTATATTTGATACCATAACTCGTGCGTTACAACGCCTTTTAACAAAAAAGATTGTGTCTGCGGTAGGAAAAATGTATAATGAAAAAATATCAAATCTGCAAAAATCTGATTTTCATCATCATCATTACGCTCCTTTAATCCCTCATGGGACATAGGGCGGAAAGAGTTGCCCTCCAGCGGACTCTGTTTTGCGCGACAGTTCTCAGCTCCGACCAGGATCTCCCAGTTGTTGCGGCTTCTGCTAGTAGGGTTCTCCTCCATGTTGTCCTAGGTCTTCCGACTCGACGGGATTCTTGCGGATTCCAGCCGAGGGCCTGTTTGGCTAGATTTTCGTTTTCGCGTCGCAAGGTGTGGCCAACCCAATTCCATTTCCTTCGTCTGATTTGGTCGTCTATCCTTTCTTGGCCGGCACGGCGCGGCGCCATAGTTCGTCATATGAAATTCTATCTTGCCAGCGGATTTTTAGGATACGACGCAGGCACTTGTTGATGAAGACTTGTAGGCGCCCTGTGAAGAGTGGCGATTGGGTGACTTTCCATGTTTCGCAACCGTACAAAAGAACTGCCTTAACGTTGGAGTTGAATAGCCGCAATTTGGTGTTAGTTAAGATCCCCGTTGATCTCCATATGCGGAACAGGCATGCATATGCGCCTCGTGCTTTATTTATTCTGGAACTGAAATCTTTTTCTGCGCCGCCATTTTCGGTAATAATACTACCGAGGTAGCAGAATTTATCTACCAGTTCCATGTCACGGTTATTCAGCGCAGTCCGTTCAAATGTGTTTGCCATCCACATTTCTTTAGTTTTAGTCGGATTTAGCCTTAAGCCGGCTGGACTACTTTCTGTTGCCAAATTATTGAGCCTGTTTTTGAGGTCCTGGTGTCTGTGGGCCAGCAAGCAAACAGATATCATCTGCGTAGTCGAAATCCTTAAGGTGGTCTACCAAACCCCATTGTATGCCGTCTGGTCCACTATCTAGAGCGCCGACAAGGATGTCATTTATTACTATAAGAAATAGTAAAGGCGACAGTAGGCATCCTTGTCGTACTCCTGAGCTCACCTCGAAGCTGTCGGATAATTTTCCATTATGGAGAACTCTGCATTTGGAATTAGTATATAGGGCTTTTATCAATTCTATTTTTTTATCTCGTCGCCGTAATGCCTGCCATATAACGCTCCTATTAACCGAGTCGAACGCTTTCTCATAATCTACGAAAGCAAGGTAGAGGGGGGATCGGAATTCAGTGTTCGGTCAACTGCCTCTCTTATCCTAGATAGTAATATATGGGACAAAATTTTGCCCACTGTAGATAGTAAGCAGATGCCTCTCCAGTTGTCACATATTGTTAGGTTCCCCTTTTTGGGTATTTTGACTATGATACCTTCCGTCCAATCCTCCGGAAAGGTACAGGTGTTCCATGCTTTTTCCAAGATTGGCTGTAGCGCATCTGCTATGAGGCTTGAATCGGCTTTCAATAATTCTGTCGGGATGCCATCTTTTCCAGCTGCTTTACCATTGGCCATCGCATGAATTGCGGTTACTATTTCCTTCTTGGATGGGGCCCGAGTGGCGATTATTATTGGCTGTGCATTGTTGCTGCTTTCCTGAGGTATCTGTGTAAGCGAACCATTCAGGGCGGCGAAGAAGTAATCTCTCCATCTTTGGAGTTGCTCCTCGTCGCTGCACAGCAGCCTTCCGTCCGCACAATGTAGAGAGCTTTCCCGAGAGCTGTTTAGTGATTTGGTACAGTACCTTACTGTTGCCTGTGTTTGCCGCGTTTTCCGCTTTTTCTGCGAGCTCTATCTGCTGCCTTTTATCACGCCGCACAGTGTTTCCTTTTCCCGATTTTGTGGCCAAAAATACTTCTAGTAGTTTGATTTTGATGAAAATTTGTTTAATTATGTTTTTCGGGTAGCTGATTTCAAAAATGCCAATAGAATTTGAAGCATAAACTTGACCTAAGACTGAACACTGAGGCTAACCTAGTGTATGCTAGTTTCAGTTCTTCATTTGCATGGGGGTTATTTCTAATCAGCTTAAACAATTTATTTCTCTGATTACGAAGAGAACGGACATTCTTATCCAGCCATGGTTCCGATAATTTATCCCTTCTCTTAATTCTGGGCACATGTTTGTCAATAACGTTGAATATAATAGTGTTGATGCAAGACACAATTTTGTTAATGTCATTACCAGATAACCTATTTTCCCAGTCAACTAGGGATAATTCGAAGATAATGCTGTTAGAGTCTGCATTTTTATAATCTTAAATTCTTCGCAGTCTTCCTAGTGGTTTGTCGCTAAGACTAGAGCAGTGATTCTCAACCCTTTTTTTGCTTGCGGCACACTTTTTAAAATTTCAAAATTTGGCGGCAATAAGTTTACAAGAATTGTATTCTCCTATAATACCCTATGTAAAATAGTTTATAATAATTTTCAATGTAAAATAAAATAATGTGATTACAAAGACAACAGAATGTTCATTGAAGATTAATTAAAAATTAATTAAAAATTTCATCATTGGCGCTGCAACCTTCTGTGGGCATTGGCCTCCGTAAGAATTTTCTTCCAACGATCTCGGTCCTGCGTTTCTTGTTGTTGATGATCCCAATTTTGTGTAAGTCCATTTGATATCGTCTTTATATCTCTTCCTTGTGACCTTCTTCCCACTGGCGTTTGGAGGAACAGGATGTTTAGATGCGCTTCTTCAGGCACTCTCATTACATGTCCTATCCAGCGTAGGCGTGATATCTTGATGCTTTTGGTTATGTCAGGTTCTTTGTATATTTGGTACAATTCGTGATTGACTGCGCCTGTGATCCTGCGGAGAATCTTTCTTTCGCAGCTTCCGAGGACCTGCTCGGCATGCCTAGTAAGCGTCCATACTTCCGATCCGCAAAAAAGGAACCGCTTAGAGTTGGCCAGTCCACGCGCGGCCTCCAGCGTTCAGTATGTTTCATCACAGTCCGATCGGCCAGGGCCCTTCACAGCAAGCTGGAAGGTGCCCCAATAGCCGGCTCTGGACCAATGAATGCAATATCAGAGCCCTGTTTAGCCAAGGCATCCGCACTTTCGTTGCCTTTGAAGCCCCGGTGACCCGAGACCCAGAAAAGGGTAATTTGATTGAGAACACCCAACTCATGAAGAGCACGTTGGCAGTCCCAAACAATTTCGACTTGGTCCTACGGGACCTTATCGCTCTAATCGCCGCTTGGCTATCAGAGAAGATAAAAATCCGTTTATTTTGGTAGGCCCTTCCTAAGTTCTCATAAGTGCATGCCAGAATAGCGTACACCTCTGCTTGAAAGACGCACAGAAGGATGCTCAAATTTTGAAATTTTTAAGTGCATGCTGTCCGACAGCTGTCCGCTTCCGGAATATCTTCTATGATGTTGATTATTATAGAATGTCCTCGCCCAAGACCAGCACCCAAATGACCATTCGCTTTCAGCGCAGCGCCGCAAGGTGAAAGGGAACTAAATTAAGGAGAGTCTCCAGCGATGCCGTCGGGGAAGTGCGGATGGCCTCAGTGATGGAGAGGCAGGCCATTCTTTGAATTTTGCTTAAATTGGTAATGGAACCCTTAAGCTGATTTCGTTTTTCCATTTTCGTGACGAGCACCACGAACACACGTTTACTCAACACGACAGAGCAGGCGAACTAAACAAGCTAGAGCAATGGCAAATATATCAGTGGAGAGGGGAAGGATGCCGAGAGAAGGGAAAGGGAATTTCAAGGTCGCAGGGTTACCACAATCGCGGCAATATAATCAGTCTCATTACTTAATTGTCACACCTCGTATATCCAATACATGGTTTTTGGATGCAAACCCCAAATGGAACCACACGCTCTGCGGAAAGCCCAACTGCGCGTTCTACTCATCAAAGTCCATATGCAAGTTCCAGTTGAGCTTGGCATCTAGCGTCACTCCTAAATATTTGGCTCGTTGTGAAAAGTATAGTTCTGCCTGCGAATATAGGTTCCCAAATTCCCGATAGTGATCGTTTCCTGGTGAAAGGAATCAGAATCGTTTTGTCGGGATTTTAGACCTACGCTTTCGCACCCGCTAGAGACCGAATCTAGTGCCTGCTGTAGGCGCCTTGACGTGACTGCTTCAGTTTCACCTGTAACTACTATGACGACATCGTCAGCGTAACCTTGAGCGAAAATGTTCCGAATGTAAATTGAATTATCTGTCTCGCTAGTGTTTTGGTCGACATGGGTTAACTTTCTGTATGTGTTAGTTAAACCATTTGAGTTGCCACATGAAATTCAGCGGGCAATTTAATACAAAAAATGTCAAAAATCAAGGCATAAATGACGTTACTTGTAATTACAATATCCCGCCAAAAAATTTGTCAACAGAAAAGTCTAATCTAGTAATAATAATGACAAAACACACATTTCTGACCTTTCACATCTACAGTGATAGAAATGTGTGTGAACACATTTTGTCAGCTAATTCAACCTACTGGTTCGTGGTTGGTTCGTGGTTGGTTTTCCCATTGGAGATTAGGCATTATCGGCCTGAAAGATTTAGTCAAGGTGTAATCCGAACGCCCTGGCTTAGGTATAAATGTTATGTTGACGTTCCTCCAGACAGATGGGATGTAACGATGTGCGAAGGAAGCCCTGAATATTTTGCATAATAAGGGAGTGACTAGGCCGCAACCCTCCTGTAGCAGAATTGGATATATTCCATCTGCTCCAGGGGACTTTGTAAGGTTTGAACGATCTAATCGCCTCCCTAATAGCTTGATGGTTAAACACGGTGTTTACTTCTGTCCAGGCCGCTTTGGACACTTTAGAAAATGGGCCTGTTGGCTGCCCAGCAGAAGTTGTGTTCTCATTTGAGTAAATGGTTGTGCCTGGGAAATGTGTCTGGAGTAATATTATCAAGGTTTCTTCCCTAGATTGGGTGAAAGAGCCATCGGTTCTCCTGATAGATCCAAGATTTCCCGAAAACCCCTTTAAGGGGAGGTCCATCCCAAAAATGATAAAAATTGAAAAAAAAAAACTTTTTTTTTTGTGTTTTCAGATACTATGATTCTTCTAGTATAGTATTTATTAGTATTTAAACTTTGATTAGAATGTAAATAAACTCGAAAAAAAAATGAAAAAAAGCGTTGCTTTTCTTTGATCGCCATTATCTCTAAATGTCATTTGTCATGTTTTCTCGTAGGTGGATTAATTTTTCTCAGTCAATTTACAGCCGATTTGCCTTAAATTTGGTACACACCCTCTTCGAACAATAATAAAGACTTTTGTAAAACAGATTTTTGATAACGTTATTTAAAAAAAAGTTATATCGCTTCAAAAGTGAAAAACACTCGAAAATAGCCTCAAAATAGCGTTTTTCTTGCATGTCATTATTCCAGCTATCGTAACTTCGTAACAAAAGAAAAATTCAAAAATCTGTTTTACAGAAACTTTCATTATTGTTTCAAGATGATATGTGCCAAATTTCACGTCAATCGGATGAAAATTGGCCGAGAAAAATTAATCCACCTGCGGGCATATTTTTCACTCTTTCATTCAAAAAATGGTGGGGGAAATTTTTGGAGAGGGTTTTCGTACACATTTTCTGTTAAAGCCAATTAAGATACACAATATATCTGAAAATTATGCAATTCGATGAAAAATTGTAGATTTTAGCCATTTGGGTTGGACCTCCCCTTAATAAAGCTTTGTAGATTTTTGCTGAGTCTCGAATGGCTTCGACAGGTTCGACACTCTTGCAAAAATTCCTCCAGCTATTTCTTTTTGCTGGTCTGATCACCCTGTTATAGTTGGTTAGCGAGCTTTTATAACTCTCCCAGTTGCGGCTCTTCTTAGCTGCGTTGAATAGTTTCCTCGTAGCGGATCTCAACTTGGAGAGCTCGTTATTCCACCATGAAGTTTTCCTGTTACGCGTCCTTATCAGAACGGGGCAGTTATTGTTGTAAGCAGCAGTAACCGCCTACGTAAAGAAGTCCGCGGATAGTTCTACATCCATCGTAGATTTGATTGAGTGCATGGAACCCTTCAATACGCTACTGAGTTCGCCGCGAAAGTCTGTGCAGTCCAGTCTGTCAGGTGAGTTAGTAAAGATTAGGTCTAACCAATTACCACGAGAATTTGGAGCTCTAATAATTTGGTGTAGACTATTTCCATAAAAGGAGTCGATAAACTTTATATCGATAGCATTTGTGACGTTAATCGAAAGTAAACAATTTTCTTCCTCGTCGGGGATAAAAGATATGTTAGGGTGATTAAAGTCTTCTAAAATAAATATGTCGTCGCAACTGGAGAGAGATTCGTAAAAGATATGTAAAAGAATTTGGCCGTGCCTCAATAAAACAAAACTAAAAAGCTCCTAGAGCTAACCCGCAAACTATCAGCAATTCCAGGCGCAGTTCGTTTATCGGCCACATGCTAAACGAGGTTGAAGATCTAGCAAAAGAGCATCCAACGAACATGACATAATCTTGGATGCTGCAAACTGGATCTAAAAATCATAACATGCCCAGTCGTTATGAGAGTGAGCGCTACATGGTCGCCAAGGTGCTATTTGGACGTCAGCACATGGATGTGGGCCTCGCTATAGAATATGTGGACCTCGCTCGTTACCAGCCAACCGAACACACGCCCATATTTTTTTTTCCTGCCTTCAATTGTCTGGAAATTAACATGGTGATTCCGTAGATTGATTGGACTATACTGCACTATGTTTTAAATACGAGTTGATATCAACCATTATCCTACAGGTAACGATATATGTAAGTTTTCGCTGCAAGTATCGGATTAAAAATACACTCGTCCACTGCCAAGGGATATAATTGAACAACAATTGAATATTACCTATACTATAATAACAAAAATGCCTCATTTACGATTAATTCTACCTTCGACTTAATTGTAATGTCAAAATTTTAACTAACTCGGTAGGCCATGAAATAGGTTACACTTTTGAAAGCAGAAATCAATGCATAACAATTGAAAGTAATTTTTGTCGAAGTCATTTTGTATTTCGCTCTTACTCAATGCTCATGTAAGACGTGTTGGATAAAAATTGTCATCTGTAGTCTTAAAGTTAAGAAAATTTCCATTGTGCAAAAATTCTGTAGACCGCAAAGAAATCGTGGTTATCAATCCTTAATAACACTAACAGTAATCATGCAGCAAGGTGAAAGCATGGTGCAAAATCCAGCGTCGATCCAAGAACCAAAGATGAATGGTCAAACAGAGGATATACAAAAGGAAGCCAATATTGATAGAGCAAATCTGGTCATAAAATCGCCACAGCCCTCTGTAGTTCGACAGCGATCCCTATTTACAGCCAATCCCGTTCCCACGGTTAGTGAAAGTTGTCATTGTGGAAATTACAACCATTTTCATTTTTTGTTCTAGTCCAAGTTCAATGTAGCAGCTTCACCGTTCGTCTCCTGTCACAGGGCTCCAACAACGACGAAGGAATCTAGTCCACACTTGTCTCAAATTGGGGCTCCTGTCCCACATATACCGCCTATTCCACACATGCAAGCTGCGCAGCTGCCATATGACAGTAGGATTTTGAGAAGCATTTCGGCACGACAGCTTACGGCCCCAATATATCCGTACGAAGACGACATTTGTAGGATGGTAAGTGAGGATTTTCTCTCTTTGGAATGACGAAGAAACTAGAATACATTTCAGCCCAGTCTACCCCCGAATTTCCAATTGGCATTTTCCAATCGCAGAAGCACCCGAGAATTCGACTCGACGCGGTCGTGCGGTCCAATTGCATTACCAAACGGAACCATTCAAATTCGTCTACGAGATGGTATCCGGTATGAGACTTTCTAGTGTTTCACATGAAAACTTAGATTTTTACTTTAGTGTGGATATGACTTTGGACAAGGCTGTGCGTGTCGTAAATCAACGCAGTCGAGTGGCAATCTCTCTCTCGAGCAATGGCAGTTCATCAGCACTTATTCATCCCAATGGTAGGGTATATCAGTATGGTTCCAGAGTAGAAATTGTTGCTTATGATGGAATGAAAACAAATAATTACGTGTAAGTACTGATGAAAGATAATGCTTGGTTGTGACTTTCACCAATGTTTCAACAGCCGATATGCAAAGATGTGGTACAAGGGGGTCAGCTTTACCAGTGAGAATTGCGCATTGACTTATCTAGTTGATGCCGCCGGTACGAGGACTACAAGTGATAGCTTCACGGATATGTCGAAGGATTACACAATTGCAGTATTTTTCAAGTAAGTTAGTTGTCTATTCCAAAATATTTTTCTATATTTATATAATTGTATAAAAAAGGAATTATATAGAATTAAGCCCGACTGTGGAACCTGAATTACACGGCAGCCACTGGCAATTTTATTAGCAGTTCGGTTGCCGGCAATTTCGAGTGAAGACTACCTGAACATTTTGAGTTTTTTATCACTCGGTGCCATAATAACGGCACCGACGATCGTACTTGTGTATAGATCTTTTCAAAACCGTGACATTCCGCGCATGCTGGGTACAAAGCTGTTAAAAATGTTTAAAAACTTGGACAAAGCTTCGTTTAGCTCCTCCTATCAAATCACTTGCTGCCATTTGATCGGTCACGACTGCGTGTTGCTAGAGAGAGGTGTATTTTTCTAGGGTTTTTGTAGGTATTATACACATTTGCTACAGAAATCTTTTAAAAAATGAATGAATGGGGCCCGCTTTCCATATAAAATCGAATCTGTTGTTGTTGTTTTTGCATTAGGGATGACGTCATTAGGCGCATTTTTTACGGTTTTCGAAGCTGTCGTCTCTTTTACATTACCTTCTGTTTCTGTATACCGTGACCACTGACATGTCAGTGACCGTGACTTAAAACGAATTGTCGAAGAACTATGCAAAAGGAACGCTAACCTAATAATTTCTGACGCGGCTTTGATGTTTATGTTCCATTTCCATATTAGAAGCTATACAACAAGAGTCAGTAGCTCGTGAACGTAGCTAAGGAACGCAGGTTGTTAGTTGCCTCCACGTTATACTATCTGCATAATTCGAAAACATATTTTGATTCAGCGAATGAATTTCCTGACTTCTTTTTACGATGAGATGAAAACATATCGTGGATATTAAAAAGATAGGCAACGACTCGGATTCGTAATCCACACAAGATATTTCTGTTTCTGTTTCTACAGACGAGGACACGAATGACGATTCTCCTTCAGTTTCGCTGAAAAACAATTAGAATTGACGATTAAAAAGAAATTGGAAACTCAAGATCATTTGTTACCCTCAGAGCAAAAGCGGTTTATATTTGATGTTGCAGCAAAAGAGGAATAAAAATATTTCAGCGCAAAAATGGTTCAACTATTATTCAGAGCAAGAACGGAAGGGAAAACATCTTAGAGCAAAAGCGGATTAACTCTCTAAACCGCTTTTGCCCTTAGTTTTTATTTACCTATACCTCCGTCGCTTACATTATTACATATGTACTTCGAAATCTATTTTTAGACCACATTTTCTTCACTTTACTAGAAATACAATGCAACTCTATTCATAAATTTGGAATTTTTGGAATTTTCGCGTTTGTAAGATTTGACTTTGAATGTGTGTTTTATGTTTTTGCCATGTTCCCATTTTTGACTACATTTTTTGTCAAAATCTGAAATTTTGGAAAATTTCATACTAAATGCTCTTGGGTGGTTTTAATGTAACTGCCTTTGGTTTAGTCAAGCAGTTTTATCTAAGAATAAAAAAAGCTTTTTTCTTTTTCATTTACTTTATCTTTGACGACTCATAACTCTGGACTTTGGTATGTTAAAACCTCGACTTTTACAGATTTAGATAGGTGGGAGTATTCTGCGTAGATTGATGTCTTATTCATTAAAATATCTGATAAGGTGCAAAAACATAGGGTAATATGTAAACCTCTACCAAAAAAACTTCAAAACGCCCTAGCGGGTAAACCGTTACGATTCTCCCTCCCCTCCCCATCCATACGATTTTTTCTTCGTCTATCCAAGGCCTATCCACAGCCAAGCGGTTGGACACTTTAGCTGATACACCCTGTATATTTAATTTTTCTATATTAAATTACTTTAAATGATGTATAAATGGTATTGTAGATTTATGTAAGTATGTATGTTGCTGTCAATTACTCCAAACAAGTAAAAGTTGCATTTAAAAGTTCAAAGACGAAGACAACTTCAAAAGTTGTGTTTGAAACTTAGTTTTTATCTTTTTTTAAGGGCAAATACTGGCCCTGATCACGAGAGTCGATTCAGTTTTCAATCGACTATCGATTCTTCAGTCGATCCAATCGAAATTTCCGATCGCGAGAGTCGATTCAACAGAGTTAAAAGTATTACCATATCAAACACGAGTTTTAGTCGATTTTAAGTTGTCAAAAGTTATCAGCTGTGTGTGAATAAGTTGTTGACTTCTTTATTAAAAATTGAATAAGTAAGTTAAATTAAAAAAAGAAATTGTTAAACACACAAGAAAAGGAAATAAATATAATAAGAAAAATTTCTTCCAAAAAAATAAAATGGATAATCTATGTACTTACATTTTTTTAACTAAATTTTCCTTCCGCCACCATGAGATCCGAACAAAAGAATAACGGCACTCAAACAAAAAGCAAAGCACGGTATACAGAAACAAGGTAGTGTAAAAGAGAAATGTCATTGGACGATGACGTCACAAGGTGATTGCCTTCCATATAGAAAAATTCTAATTGGTGATTGACTTTACACCAAAATATTTTATTTGCCATTTGAATCACTTCAATTTAAAAAAAATCAATTTTCAATATTAATTTATCACCAAATTTTTGTTATGATAAACAATTCACTTCCAATCACCCTCTGACGTCATCAGCCAAAGTGAAAATCGGAGCTGTCAAGTCTCTTTTACACTACCTTGTTTCTGTATACCGTGAAGCAAAGAATATGTCATAGCTCCGAAAACAAACTGGGAGACGAGTATTGAAAAGTTATCGACTGGATGAGACGAACGAATCGACTGTAAACGACTCTCGCGATCGCAATTTTCGTCTCTCAGTCGATTATCAAGTCGAGAGTCGATCGGATCGACTCTCGTGATCAGGGCCACTATATTACGTTCTTCTTCTTCTTTGGTCCGTTAGTTGGCGTGAAAGGGCGACTATCTTCTTCTACAGTATAGTATCGGTCCGAGCGGGACGTCCCAGCAATGGATACGCTGCTGTCGGTGCCGCATCGAAAATGCGGTCTCTTGCCCTGTTTCTTCGGTTTCCCGATTCTGGTCAATTCGGCAGATCGAGTACCCGCCTCCTTTCACACCCTGGGCTTGGGACCAGGCGACGGCGAAGTTTCTATATTACGTTACCAGGGAAAAAAAGCAGAATTCAAAAAATAAAATCAAAAGCCGCGTTTTCAACCCGAGTGTGATGAAAACATAATTGACGCTTTTATTGAGAGCAAAAGCGATTTAAATTTTTGTTCAGCGCAAAAGCGGTATAAGTTTTCATTAAGAGCAAAAGCGCAATAAAAAGTTAACCCGCTTTTGCTCTCGGTTTTTTGATAAACCGTTTTTGCGCTGAAGTATAGTTATACCATTTTTACTCTAAGAATACGAAGATATTCCTCTTTTGCGCTAAAAAAACCGAACCGTTTTCGCTCTCTTTGTTATTTTAGCCCGCTTTTGCTCTGAGGGTGTCATTTATCAAGCGCCATCTCAGCAGACATTGCATGGTTATTTACGAAAACTGTGGCTCTAGAGGAAAAAATCTTGATGGCCTACAACAATTTAAAAATCATTTCTCCAAGTTGTCTTTTTTGTTTTTGCAATCCCATTACCTCAACCAAAGATAGAATGATATAAAAGTCCGTGATTTAACTTCATTCAAATATCTACAACCCTACAGCGCAAATCGGCATTCCAGATCTTGTTGCTATTATTTTATCATTCAGCTTCATTTTGAATTTATTATTCAAAAAGTCCATCAGTGGTTGTGCTTCTGGCTTCGGAAATTTACATTAAAATCACCACTTAATATCATTCGCATTTCACGGCAAATTTTGTTTATTAGAGCCTTGTGTTTTATATGTCGGTAGTATCTCGTGTATAAAATCTATTATTTCAATAATTGTATATACAGTACTTTTCAAAATTGTTTGTGCATAGATAGTAAAATGTTTCGAAAAGCGTCAGTAAAACCCTAATAATGGTACTTAAAGCACAAGCTCTTTGTTGATTTTTTTCTTTTGTAATCTCGGAAGTATTGCAACAAGTTAACTTAAAAAGCAAAATAACAATTTTACTTTTTCATTGAAAAAAAAAAACCATTTCAAAATTATTTGTGCAAGAGTTTTGGTGTTTCAAAATTAATTGTGCATAATAAAAATATTAAAGAAAAACCATTATAAACTAAATTATAATTTTTATTTACATTGTTACGCTTCGTAAACGCCTGGTCTTTTAATGCGATGTACGAACCCAGTGCTGGCCTAACCCTTGAACACGGTAGAGCGATGTCTCTCTTTGATTAGCTCTTTCACATCACATAAATTGGACTTCAGTTTAGTTTCTGTATACATATGTGTATAAGAATAAGAAATCTGTGATTTTAAAATAATTGTCATTTTTTAAATTTTTGTCTGTCTATTTGCCCGGGCTAATCTTGAAAACGGCTAATCCGATAGCGACGGGACCATCACGGAAGATTTAGTGGTATTGGGTATTATTTAGGTTACATTTTCGCTCCGATCTGCCTATCGGATCCGGCTATCGTATTCGATTATCACCTCAGACTGAAAACTTGACCCGATGATCATTGGAAACCGAATGGAAGCTGTTTTTATCACTCCAATTGCAGACCTCAAAACTCGGGAACCGCTAACTAGTCCATTCAAAACGCGAGGGGGGGGGGGGGGGTTAAGAAAAGAAAATCCAACCCTAAAGGTTTTTGGGGTCGCTGATCACGAAAATCGAGGTCCCGTGGTCCTAAAATTAGGGCGTCACCTCTAAAAATGCAAAGAAACACCCCTTTTTAGGGGGTTTTCGCGATTATTTCAATAATAATGAAAACTAATGCGATGAAATGAACTTTTTTTAATATTTATTTGCAAAGGTGGTTGATTTGTACTAAATTAAGGCGAACTTTATGGTAAGGGGTAGTCCTAAAGGGTTTCAACCGGCCAAAAATGGCAAACATTTTTTTTCAAGTTTATGCTTCAAATTCGATTCTGGGCGTACTGTCAGGCGTTAAGGGGTTAAAACTACCCCTACTATAATAAAAACAACTTTAAATGTATAAAAAAAATTGCAAAATTTAATTAATTAATTTTTTCAACTCTTAACTACCCCCACATTAAAATTGTAATTGAAACAAATTAAAATTTATTGTTTTATATTTAAATTTTATTTTCCATTTGTAATCATTACAACATTTGGAACATTTCACTATAAACCCACTTTGTACAGAGGTTAAACCACCCCTAAAAGTATGTACCCTAATTTATTTGAGGTACTTCTGAATAATGGGGTGGTCCGTTTTTTTACAATGACATTTAGGGCCGGTTTCATCGACCCGGATAATAATAAGACCGAATATATTCATTTCACCAACCTGGATATACCTCAGTCGGATAAAAATACGACTGGGTTGCGTTGGTCGTAAAAATATCCGCTGGACGTAGCCTCATTTAGTATGCTATGTTCGAAATTTCGAAAATTATGTTTGACGTTAAAAACAAACAGTTTCAATTTATTTTTAAAAATAATTAAATGACATTAGAACCATTGAATAATACCTGTGACACATATACCATCATAATGAAAGTAACCTTCATTATCGCGGCAAAACCCCATCATAATGAAAGTTCAAAATGAAAGTATTTTACCAGAGATAACATAATACTCCGTCGAAGTCCGGGTCGAACCCACATCCCAACTAGTTTCTATTTGTAGCCAATTTAGGGGTAGTTTCAACCCTTTAGGACTACCCCTTATCATAAAGTTCGCCTTAATTTAGTACAAATCAACCACCTTCGCAAATAAATATTAAAAAAAGTGCATTTCATCGCATTAGTTTTCATTATTATTGAAATAATCGCGAAAACCCCCTAAAAAGGGGTGTTTTTTGCATTTTTAGGGGGGATGCCCATGTTTTAGGACCGCGGGACCTCGATTTTCGTGATCAGCGACCCCAAAAACGTTTAGGGTTCGATTTTCTTAACGGTGTTATTTTGGAACACCCCCCCTAGTTTTCAACGAACTATATTGTAGGGGTAGTTTTAACCCCTTAAGGGTTGAAAATAATTTATTTTTGCCTGACAGTACGCCCACAATCGAATTTGAAGCATAAACTTGTGGAAACATGTTTTTTTACAATTTTTGCCATTTTTCGCCAATTTAGGGGTAGTTTCAACCCTTTAGGAGAACCCCTTACCATTAAGTTCGCCTTAAGTTAGTATAAATCAACCACCTTCGCAAATAAATATTAAAAAAGTGCATTTCATCTAGTTTTCATTATTACTGAAATAATCGCGAAAACCCCCTAAAAAGGGGTGTTTTCCGAATTTTTAGGGGTGACGCCCTAATTTTAGGACCGCGGGACCTCGATTTTCGTGACCCCAAAAACGTTTGAGGTTCGATTTTCTTAACGATGTTATTTTGGAACACCTTAACGCGCGTTTTGAATGGACTAAACCGGATTTTAAGGCAACTAGTCCGATTGCGTAGGCTAATTAAGCCCTCTGAATGGACTAGTGGGTCAGACCGAAAATTTGAACCTATAATCGAAGGAGAGCCTGATAGAGTGAAAAGTTTTTTATCATTCTAATTGTATCTAATTCCACCGAGCCCACGGCATGGGTATCAAATGCAAGAGTACGACAGGTAGAATACAGTAAGCTGTGTGACCTAATTTTAAATCTAATATGGACGAACGAAATCTGGGGTTGTATTACTTAAGTTGTTCAATCGACCCCTTCATACAAAAATCTCTGAACCTTTTACATTATCACCAGCAATGAAAACATACTTGTTTAAAACGTCCAAGTACCCATTGGATGTTACTTTCTCATCTAGTATCAATAGAGGTCCGATTTCATTAAATGTCGCTTTTGTATCATTTGTTTTTTGAAGTGAATACTTCTTTATGCACGACTGACTGTCATTTTTGGCCTACAAAAAACCAACTAAATTCAACAAATAGCTTGTGTTTTAAATACCATTATTAGGGTTTTACTAACGATTCTCGGAACATTTTTCTATGCACAAATAATTTTGAAAAGTATGTATACATTATGTACTGTTTATCTTAAAACGTTTTTATTTATTTTAGAAAAAATTACATTCAAACGCAGAAATTCCTAACGATTCAGTCAGAGATATGCATTCTTTGTGGAGCTAAAACAAGCTTCATGGTAGAAAAAGTCCTCAACTTGGGTGGCCGAAACAGCTAATATGACCTTCAAACAATAGAGGAACATCAATTTTGTTTGCTTCCAATTCAGAGAGATATGAAATTTTAATTTCTAAACTTAGATAATAAATGCCATCAAAATTTGAGACTGAACCGAATTTTTGATTGGATTCGCGTTCGGGTTCTCCTAATTTAAAAAAAAATCTTGAACCGGGGGGTTCGGTCCGGCTTCGAAACCCTGGGCTAAACCGTTACGATTCTTCCTCATACGATATTTTGTCGTCTATTCATAACCTATCCTCAGCCAGGCGCTTTGTTACTTTTAGCAATACATATACCCTGCGCTGATAGAAAAATTGTCTTGATTGTATTGAGTAGAAACAGTTTTCAGTCTTAACATGAGAATGCTGTGCCAGAGTAAGACACTAGGAATTCTTGAGCCAAGCAATTGTATTTCTCTGCTTAAAACTAACATTTTTCGACCAAGATACATAATGTCTTTTTCGAAATAAGATTTTTAATTTTTTACTCAAGAAATTAATATTTTTTATTCAAAGCAAAATTTGTATTAAATCAAGACAGGATGAAGTTTTCATTCGAGAATATTGAGGCGGCAATTCACTATTTTATTAGGTGGAAATATTGTAGTTAATTTGACACTGACATATGGTCATTAGAAAAAATATGAGTCCTTATTCAAAACAGCTGTCAAGAAAATTACTTTGCTTGCTTCAAGAATTTGATATTCTTTGACTAAGAAGTTGAGTTGCTTAAATTAAAAAAATAAGTATCTCAAACCAAGAAATTTTTTCTTACCTCTAGTCAACTATGAGTATTGCTTATCCGAAGACAATTTTGTTTTCGTTATATCCAAAACATTATTTGCTTGGTTCAAAAAAAGGGCTCTTAAGTTAAGATTTTGTTTTATCAGCGTGTAGATTTATTAAAGTGAAAAAGAAGCAAAACTATTTACTTGGATTACACAAAGAGTGGCATAGTTTGCGTTGGCCCTAGGGAAACACAAATTCCAGTCAGTGCTTTAGAAGAAGCGAATAAACCTGAGCCAGCTGATTCTTCTTAAAATGCCAGAAAAATTATGTTTGGGTGGGGCCAGCTGTTGTCTAGAGTTTTTCAAACGTCATGACATTCCGCGCACCTACACAAAAGTCTAGAAATTAACAAGTCTTTCATCTTCATATGGTTAATGAGTGAAAGACGAACAGCTATATGCATAAGTTCTTCAAATGACGATGTCAGGCTATCAGAGAGAGAATGCAATATTTTTATAAGCGCTAGCATACAACTAAACAACAGAAAATTTTATGAGTTTATAGGGAAAATGTTCATGTATTGGTGCATATTTGCTCGTTTGTTTTGATGACATCAATTTTGACAGCTGATTCAATTTTCTTTCCTTTTCTGTTCTTCATACTTTACCCTAAAGAAGGAATCTGGCTTTGTCTCGCTGAATTCACGAAGTATGGGTTGAGTTTTGCTAAGCAGTGATGTTCATATATGCACGCACACAACCAACCGGGTGAAAATTTTGTATGAAGATGAAAGACTTGTTATTACTAGACTTTGACCTTCCCCAGCAAAGCTCTTAAAACTGTTTAAAAGGTCGCACAAGGATCCATTTAACTCCTCCTATCAAATCACTTCCTGCCATTTAATCAGTCGCGACTGCGTATTGCTACCGGGAAGTGTATTTTTCTGGGATTTCAATGATTATTTAAAAAATTTAAAAATTATGAATGAAAAACGCCCCTTTTAATACATTTTTTTATTTTAAGGTTTGTGTATTTTACACATTTGCTACAGAAATAATTTGTAGCAATTTCGACTAAATAAATACGAAATTTCTGTTTTTATCACTTTGATTACTAGATTGTTGACGTTTTCCGCCAGTCGTTTGCGCACTTCTGCCTGGGGAGGTTGTGCAGGGAGTCAATTCTGGTTCGGTGCAGTGAAAACGTGAAAAAAGTTTACACTTGACGTTTTACACACCTTTTTTCACTTTATCACTGCACTCAACCTGAAAATGCGATTCTCGTTGCATTCGTGGTGTAAACTTAATGCTGAATAAAGGCTGAATTGAATTTTTATACTAGCAAGTGACAGTTTATCAAATCTAGTAGGTACATATCTAAAGTGTAAACTTTTCACGACTTCACTCTAAATTTCACGGTGTAAAAAATTTTATACGTGCAAAATTTTTGACAGTGGTTTGCATGGTATAAGAATCGCAAACAAAGGTGTAAACGTGTAAAGTGTTTTCACGTTTTCACTGCACCGAACCAGAATTGCCCCCCTGCTTACGACTGCGGAGAACTATCGTTTTATGAATGAAAAAGTTCATGTATTCAAAAGAAATTTTGTCAGAATTTTTATTAAATTATTTCAAATTTAGGGATGAGAAATATTTCGTAAAATTAAAGTAAAAATTATGCTTATTCATCCATCCATCCAAAGGCGCTACAGCCCAACTCGAGCCTTGCCCTCCTCTAGGGCATTTCCCCAAGTTTGACGGTCCCTTGCAGCATGTCTCCAGTTCCGGATATTGAGCGTCAGCCGTCACAGAGTCTATCCATCTCCTCCTGGGTCTACCTATTGGGCCTACTTCCCGAAATTTCTGAGGCTATAAGCCGTTTTGGGATACGATTGTCCTCCATCCTGATCACGTGGCCGGCTAGTCTCAGTCTGTTAATTTTTATTAAAGTTGAGAGTTGTGGGTCGTCAAAAATTTCATACAACTCGTTGTTGTATCTCCTTCGCCATATTTCATCCTCTCTCTTTGGGCCTATTATGCATCTGAGGACTTTCCTCTCAAACCAGTTGACTCGTTCCTCTATGTCCTGGGTCATAGTCCAAGTTTCGCTTCCACAACACAGTACTGGTCGTATTACTGTTTTGTAGAGTGAGAGTTTCGTTTTCCTGTGCACAAATCTTGAGTGCAGGATTTGTTTTTGGGCATAAAAGGCTCTATTAGCCAGTAGTATTCGTCTGGTTATTTCTTCTTTTTCTTCGTTTCTTTTTGTGATTGTAGACCCAAGGTAGACTGTTTTATCGACTATTTTAGGTTATGTTCGTCGATGGTCATATTTCTTCGCATTCTAAATCTTCCTGCTCTGGATTATTGCATCACCTTCGTTTTTTCTTCGTTTATTTTCAGGCCTATGTCCTTTGCGGCCTCTTTTAATTCGACATAACCTTCTTTTGCTGGCAAAAAGGACCTTCCCACGATGTTCACGTCATCCGCATATCCAAGTAATTGTACCGACTGTGTACTTATTGATGCACTTCTCTGGACTGACGTTTTCCTTATTACCCTTTCTAGGGCCAGGTTGAAAAGCATGGGGGCCAGGCTATCTCCTTGTCTAAGTCCTTGACGTACTTCGAACTCCTCCGTTATAACATTCTGGATCCTTACTTTCGCCAGTGAACTACTTGTGGCGCATTTGATCAGTTGCACCAACTTTGAGGGGACCCCTATTTCCAATAAGATCTCGTATAGCCTCTCTCTGTTTATTGAGTCATATGCCTGTTGAAAGTCGCCAAATATCTGGTATATATCTACATTTTTTTCCCAGGTTTTCTCCAGAATTTTCCTTAAGGCCGCCATACACGGACAAATTGGATGTACATCGAAGTGCGGATGTACAACCAAAACTATCGATTGTGAGCCGGTTGCCCGGTCAAAACTCGTTGCGCTTATGGGTTTGATGAATATCTGGATGTACATCCAATTTGACCGTGTATGGGGGCCTTTAAGGTCAGCAGTTGGTCCGATGTTGACCTGTGGTCCTAAAACCAGCTTGATATTCTCCTATAAGGCCTTCCGCTATAGGTTCCAGTTTTTGTTTCACAAGGATTGTGAAGATTTTGTAGCTGGTGCAAAGGAGTGAGATGTCTCTGTAGTTTTTTCAGTTTAATTTAAAATTATGCTTATTATTATGAATAAACTGCCTTTGTTGAGCAGACATAAAGATAAATTAACTTTATTCATTTCTCATGCGCGCATCCCTTCCCAAATTATTTTGTTGAGTTTTTTTTGCGTTTATTGCCGTTTTAACTAAAAAGAGGGGAAATGATAGAACACTATTTATAAAATTTGGCAACGAGGTGCGCAGAACTGCTCAAATTTTTTGTGTCACGGAGTTTGAAAAAATCTATACTTGAGAAATAGAACTTAAGAACTGGCAGTGAGCCCAGTTGTCAAGAGGTGGGTCAAAATCGACAGAGCACCGTGTTAAATGAGATTTAAGAAATAGGTCAGCTTGACCCGCAACGTCAGAGACGCTGTTGGAAAGTTTGCAAACTATGTCTGACGCGTATGACACTAGATGATGATAACCTAAGTTAAAACTTAAAAAATAGCTGGAGATAAACTCTTTTTTTCTTCAGTGACAGTTTGAAGCGTGTGTAAGTAAATTACACAGGCACACAAAAAAATGTCAAGACCCCATTTTGGGGTCGTTGAAACCGAATATGACCATAAAAAAATTAACTAGCCATTTCCTCGTAAACACCACCATACACCCCTTCTGGGGGCTGAAATTCTCATACAAAGTCGAGTGGTGTGTGTATTCCTATGTTTTCTGCGCCTCTAAAAGCGAAGAAAACTACCAAAAAATGAATTAGACGTCTTTCTAATGTCTGTGAACCTCGTTTGCTCCTAGCGTCGATTTACCACCCCTATATACCCCCTTCTGGGAGTTGAAATGTCAATTTTCATACAGAGTCGAGTAGGATTTGTATTGTTATGTTTTCTGGGACACGAAGAACAAAGAAGAATACCAAAAATACATTAGACTCTCTAGCGTCACTTTACCAGGCGAGAGAATTTACGGTTAAAAGAACTATGAGACACGAGAAGGCTGTTTCAAAAGTTACCCAGAATCACACCCCACTTGACTTTGAATAAAAATTTACGAATGGCAATCAGCCCTCACAAGGGTATCTATGTGGGTGCAAAGGTCTGAGGATTTACGAGGGGGTCTAATTCATTTTTGGTAGTATTCTTCGTTCAGAGGCCCGGAAAGCATAGGAATACAAATCCTGCGTTATTAATGCCGATCTGCCAATACTGCTGCGAATATTGTAAGCTTGACACTCCCAAGGATCTGGCTTAGTGAAAATAGTTGGTCCAAATTTCGCATAAAGTTTTCACTCAAAACATTTAATTTAAAATTATCTTCAAGCTCGTTGTTCGAATAGTAAAATTATGCATACTATTATTATCACTATAACTATTTTGTATACATATTACACTTTACTATAAAGAATAATTTCAGTGACTCGCGACATGGTCCTGCCTATGCCCAAGAAGCAACTGCAGTGCTTCAAGAATCTAAATTTCAATGCAGTGAAGATGGAACGGAGGTTTTTGAAATTAATTGTTTTCGTATATCGCAAACAGCTGACGGTTTGGTTAAGTAAGTTCCGGAACTATTTACCATCAAGAATTCGTTAATCAAAAAACTTCTTCTGTAGAATAACTCGTAATCATAACAAATGTCTAATACGAACAAGTCCAGGAAATGGATCAGCGACACTAACGACGCCTATCATACACTGTACTGCTTCGTTAGGGAAGACGTCGCACTTATTTGTCAGGTATAGTTAAATATCACGTTTTATTAACGGTATGAAATTTGTGTTTGTTAATTTTAGACGCGGCGAGCGAAGGATGCACTTTGATGGAGCCTCATTCGTCGTCCGTAATGCCGGGCACTCGGCTGGTTTTGACGAGAATAATTTGCTGAATGTATACTGACTCATCAGAAAGGATTATGTTTTAATTGAAACCTTTCAGGACTTCCAGGATTATATTTTATTTATTTATTTCGGTTTTATTTGTTACGGCGTAGGATAACTTAAACGTCTCGCGTTTTGTTTGAAGTTTTAGAAATTGTCTCTGGTTTAGATTTAGATAACGTAGAAGAAACAAAGTTAGAAACGTACAAAACTAGAAGTAATGATATGCAAAATGAGAAAAAAAAACAGTTAAAAATAGTACAGTTTTGAACAGGTCGTTGTGGGTAAAGTATTTTCAGTGTAGGTATGTGAGTATGATAGCTAACCCGCTTTGTCCCATTTAAGCTGGGTGATGATTTTAGGGTTAATTTTGCTTAGACCTCGGTTCTGTTTTATTATTAATTATTAGTTCAAAATTATGATCATTGATGTCATATTTACTTATTAAATAAATTATTGATGAGCTTGATCTAATTACAATGTTTTTGAAACGTATGTACATTAGGCTTTCTGAATTTTACAAAATACCCTTATGTTTGGAAATCTTAATTTGTATATTCTATCTAATGCTCGTCCGGGAAAGTCATTCCGGGCGGGGTTCAATGGTTAGTGGTAAGATAAGCTCGAAGGAATTTTTTATATTTCAGTTCTTGGCTCGGGGATCACCTTGTGTACCACCATTGGTCACGTGCAAGCTTAGTTCGAAGGAGAGAAGGCCGGGTTCATTTTTGCAGAACTGACTTAGATCTAAGTAGCAGCAAAGCGCTCATGAACATCGCAGTTAAATTTTCGTAGTCAACTAAGGCAGCATTAAATTTATAACTGCAAAAACTTACACTGCGCAGTCAGAACTGCAAACATGAACCCGGCCTATATTCCACTATTGAGTTTATGGATACTTGGTCAAATAGCCCAAATGGCGTGGTTGTAGCCGTTTTAGCAACATCTGCAGGCTCCATTGGAACTTGATGAAATGCCGTTTTTTTGGAGAATATTTACTTTCCGTGCAACAAGTGCGTGAAATCTTGCTGAAAAGGAATTGGGTACCGATATGGCACAGTTACTGCATTCAGTGCACGATAATCACCGCACAATCCCCATTGAACGGACAGCGCTGAATAACCGTGACGTGGAACTGGTTGATAAAATCTGCTACCTCGGTAGCATTATTGCCGAAAATGGTGGGGCAGAAGAAGAAGTCAGTTCCAGAACAAACAAAGCACGATAGTACAGTCAAATTAAGCCGAAAAAAGCGAAATAGCGGAAATGGTCGGGTACAGGCTGAAAATTGGCACGGAGCTTCCTTTTAGGGTTCTTAATAAGGGGTTATAAAGTCTACCGATTTTCTACCCCGGGAATCTTTCTTTTTAGGGGGTTTTAGGGTCAAAATATCTGTTTTTTGCAAATGCATCTGAAACCGTAAGTCCTATCATAAAAAAATGTTCACAAAGTTTGTAGCTCATACGATTTTCTACAAAAAATGTTATTATACATTTTCCCGTACGTATTGCCATTCATGAGATATCACCGTTTTAAAGATTTAAAATATTCATATGAACTCATTTACGACTTGTATAGGTTTTCCGACGTTCAAGTTGGACTACTTTTCTAATTTTTTCAGGGGTGATTCCTGGATGTATTTGGAGGAAAAATGTGTTCTAGATAGGGGGCTAACCACTAATATACAGGGTGTTCGCGAAAAAACAATGTCTTTTTTGTCATTTATTTAGAGTTGAATAACTCCTAGACCAATTATCGTAAACCAATATACTTAGACTTATCTTTTAGGTAAAAGTGTATTCTTTTATTTGATATAAAGATCAGGAACTTGAGTTGCTCCGTTTAGAAGATATGTAGGTTCAAAGCATGAGCGAAATGTTTAAAAGCCTAATGATATTTTTTATTCAATTTAAAGTAAATTTTCGTCCTTATACGTATTTCCACAAAAAAAACACTTAATATTAATATCGGCCATTTTAATAAATTCACGAACTCCAAATTTCACAACAATAAAAGAAATTCACCGACTCCAATTTTCACAAAATTAATTTCACAACCTCTCTAATTAAATCTCTTTGTCTTATTAAATTTTCTCTTAAGCAGCAACGAAAGTGTGGATGACCTGGCTTAACAGGGCTTTGATATTGCATTCATTGGTCCAGAGCCGGCTATTGGGGCACCGTCCAGCTTGCTGCAATTGGGCCAGGCCGATCGGACTTTGATGAAACATACTGAACGCTGGAGGTCCGCGCCTGGACTGGCCAACTCCAAGCGGTTCCTTCCTGTGCCGTCCCCTAAGACTGCCAAGGAATTGTTATGACGCAGCAGGAACGACGTCAGGACACTTGTTGGCTTGGTTACCGGACACTGCGCACTAAATTACCACTTTTTTGAAGTAAAACTTCTTTAGGGACGTTTGCTTAAAAAAATGTACATGAGAGTGAATCAATTTCATTCGCGTAACGCTCTCACACATGAAAAATCGTCAGAACTTTCGTATAACGATGGGAAATGGGGCGGAGGGGGTACAAGGGGGTACGCACTCGGGGCTGTGTGTGCCACAGTTAAAATACACTCTGCCTTACTGCATAGATTTTCTGGCATGTTAGCTACGTTGTTGCCCAGACTTTGCTTTATCTCATTATAGGAATATAAATTCACCATTATGTAGAGGTGAATTATTTGAGATTTTTCTTGTGGTTTGGTCACTGGCCGGGCTTATGCCGCGGACACTTTGGAGTTGACTGACATGTTGGAAGCGGCATATACGACAAGAATTTTCGGCGCAGCCTGAGCAAGTGGATCTGCTTTTTGGCGTGGCCAAACATGTAGCACTGCCGAGAAGGTTACGGTATAAACACTTGAGACTTTCTTAAAATGCCAAACGATGTAAACAAAAATGAAAAAATAAAAAAGAAATGAACAATACATCTTTCTTACGTTTATTTTGTTATTGTCTCCAATATAAAATACTTTTTGCACGCTTCAATTAATAAAACCGAAGCTGTTAAAACCGTATGTGGTTTGGGTGCTTAGAATACCAAAAGGGAGTGGTGAATTAAATGTGTGAGGTGCTCTTGTTTTAAATTGGCACCCACTTCCCCTTTGGTGAGATGTGCTGCACCTTTCCCCTTTTTAAATTACAATTTTTTTAACTTGCACAAATCGACGAATCGTTTATGTCAAAACATTACACTGTTGTGAAAATCGTTCCTGATATGTTTTTTAGGTCGCTGATTACGAAAATCGGGGTCCCACAGTCTATGCATGTCACCTTTAAATATGCTTAAAAACTCCCTTTTTTAAGGATTTTCGCGATAATTTTAATTATAATCAAAAGCAATCCAATAAAATACATTTTTTTGCAATATTTATATTCAAAAGGGGATTTATAACAAAGCAAATTTTATGATAAGGGATAATAGTAAAGGGCTGAAACTATCCCTACATCGTCTGAAAATATAAAGGTTTGAAAAAAATGTTTTTTCAACTTTATGTTTCAAATTCGGTTTATTCAGCTAAAATAAACTATTTTCAACTACGCCTAGAAAGAGGAATTTAAAAAAATGTTGATTGTTTTTGCATTTCTTTTTGCTCCCTTTGAAATTTAATTGGCTAACTAAAAGATTGCATGGGACGAAGAAATCAGGTAATTGGTTAGGTGGCCATAAAGGGTGCCAATACCATACTCAAGTACAATACCTCGTTCGCGTAGGTAAAGCTTCATTGGATGTGGTTGGCGGACTGCTTGGTAAAACAATACTTGGGTTTGGAATAGTCTATGCCGATGCGGATGCAATTATTAATGATCATGAATGTGGCGGAAGCGGAACATGCATACAGCTGGTGACATATCCAAGCGTACATGCGTTCAATTCGTTGATAAATAATATAGAAGTGTGTGTATTCAAATGCGACCTGACGGAATGTTCCATGAATGTAATGCATGCCACGCAAAGGTCGGACTACTTTTAACTTTTTCTGTAATGCCGCATTCGAAATAGCACACACAAGTATGCACAACAAAAATGTGCACCTTACATGCACTCGTTACTTAGATTTTCGGGCTATCTGTGAAAGCCGGGACGGAAAAAAACCATGCAATTTTATGAACCTCTGAATGCAATGCATGTACGCTTGCATATGTCACCAGCTTACTTCCATGAGGTGAATGTTTAGATTTTCGTGCCTGTGGCAGTAGTATCCATGCCTGTGGCGGAAGCGTGCATACCCGTGTGGGATGTGCACTTATAAGCTATACGTACTAGGTGCAAAAGCATACACGCGCTTTTCAGAAAATTAGCCAATAAAAATTATTTTTACTCGGTTACTTTTAGGTTTTAAGTTAAATAGGAATTCATAAATTGATATTTTCAAATAGTATTTGTATCAAGTCCGTCAGTAGATTCGTCACTATTCTTCCTGCATCTGTCGTTGGCCTGAATTTTCTCAAGCGTACTAAAGATCCGACAGACTTTCCACTATATCTATTGCATATTACTAGTCGTTGGGCACAAAAGTTTTACTTCTAAAGTGTGGTCTTAAGCACACTCATATTTCTTTTTATGTGAGACAGGGAAGGTGAATTAGGGAAAGCCCCCTTTGTATTGTCGACAGCAGCTCTAGTCGGAAGATAGAGAGAGAAGTGAAGGAAAGAACTCTCACAACCTAGCTGCGGTATTTTTATTTTTTTTTATTTTCACCTACTCCCATCCATTTGCGACTCTGACATCGGGGTATCGAGAACAACTCGCTGGAGTGTTATGCCTCCTGAAACGAGTTGAATCTCATCAACCAACCGATGACATGCGCTTGGTGGATCGGGAAACCACTAGTGAAGGCTATGACAGGAGGAATCAGGAATGCAAAGAGGGAAGAAGAAAGAAGGAAAGTTATGTAGGTGGGAAATTGGGAAAGGCTAGGACCGTGGCACCGCCGGGAATCGAACCCGGGACCTCTGGTATAGTAGTCAGGCGCCTTACCCCTAGACTACCGAGGCCTGGAGAATGGAAGGGCGGAGAACCCTACATGTAGGCTTTGCCTGGAAGAGGATGAGTCTGCCCTCCACAGTCTCTGTGAGTGCCCCGCAATAGCGAGGAGCAGGGTCTCTTTGATCGAGGTCCCTACTCGAGCACTCAAGTCTAAGCGACAAACCACTAGACAGACTGCTGAACTTGTTCAAGCGGTCTGGCCTACAAATATGAGGTGCAGGGGCTGTAGTACAGAAGGCCAAATGAATGGCCGCAATACCTTTGGACTCAATACCTCACAAGGAAAAAAGGGGTTGTGTTCACCCTTAAAAAATTTCATCTCAGTCTACCCTGACTTTGAAATGGGTGGTAAATAGAGCCTGAATACAAAGTTTCATCAAAATCGGTCTCCGAAAAAAAGGAGAGCCAATTCCCCATTTTTAGGGTTGCGACTGGACTATTGCAATGGATATTCTTAAGCCTGATCTTATCATACAAAAAAATACAGGTGTATGCATTTTAACATCTTGCAAAGACAAATATTTCCGTCAGGGGTCATCAACACGGCATCTGCTCCAAATTCAATCCCCAATAAGAAAACTTGAAGAAGGAAGCTTCAAACCTTAAATGATTTCCCATAATTATTTCGCCGAATAAGCCTTAAAGTAGAGGCAAACTGAGCTATTCGCTAGAAATCATCACATTCCGCGAAAATGTTTACAATTCCGCAAAAAAAGAGAAGTGAAATGTTAATTGGATACCATAAAAGTGTGGAATGGCGTAATTTTAAAAAGGACATTGTCGACTTTCCTTCTCCAGTAGCCCTAGACAAAGCAGAGGCGCAATACACAAGGGAAATTCAATTCCGTGAGATGCCATTTAAAAACCAGTGAAATATGAGATGCTTTTATGTTGGACAACATTTTTGCACAGGACAAAATTTAATTGCGGAATTTTTATTTAGGAAGAAGCGCCCCATCCCGAGATACCGGCAGCACCAAGAGATGGACATAACTAGCTTAAGTCGGATTAAAACTTCTGTAGACTTGCATGAACAAAGTGTATATGAATTTAATTATATTTTTCATAATTAATTGTTACGAGTTGAGAGCTTTTCCTTGTTTTGTATCCAAGTTTTAATGTTTCATTTATGTAAGGATTTTAAAAGTTTATTATTATAATTATTCATTTTAATCTCACCGCCGTAATTCTGAAGCAAGAAAGAAACCATAATCTACATGGTATAGTTATGGCTCTCACGTGTTTATAAAGGTATTGATTATGGTATTGTGCCTTTTGAGGTTTGCTTTATATCTCAGGATTCGTTTTGTTTGGTGTAACCGCTTTATTGCATAATTTGATATTAATTGGTTTTACGATCACCTTGTGATATGCTATGCTCACTTGCGTGGCGTTATACCTAATATCAGTTGTTCTTATGTTCTTCACTTGATGTTCATATTTTAATACCTGGACTTATGGACCTTTTCACTATCTTCTCCCCTGGTAAAGATATGCTGATGATTCAAATGTCAAATAGTTATGCCTTTGGCACACTTTACTTTCATTATGATGGTAAAGGAAATTATGGGGTGACATATTACATTTCACTTTCATTTGCACCTGGCATATCGAGTGAAAATATAAACCTGCGTGTTTTTTCTCTAATTTTAAGTTTTTGGGGCCGTCCATAATTTAGACGAGGCGTTTAGGGCGGAGGGGGTCCAGCAGACTCCGTCTTAGATGGAGCCCGGGTGGTGATTCTTATTGGCTGTGCATTGTTGCTGGTTTCCTGAGCTTCCTGTGCAAGTGAACCATTCAGGGCGGCGAAGAAGTAATCTCTCCATCTTTGGAGTTGCTCCTCGTCGCTGCACAGCAGCCTTCCATCCGCACTCTTAACGGCATGCTTTTTAGTAGAGTGCTTTCCCGAGAGCTGTTTAGTGATTTGGTACAGAACCTTACTGTTGCCTGTGTTTGCCGCGTTTTCCGCTTTTTCTGCGAGCTCATTTATCTGTTTTATCAAGCCGGACACTTCTCTTTACCTCCCGATGTAATTGGGAGTATTCCCGTTCTAGTTGGTGTCGTCTTTCCGGGTCGCTTGTAGAGTTTACGTTATTTTTGCGGGCCCTTCTGCATTCTATTTTTTGCCAGGTTGTGTCCGAGATCCAGTGTTGCTGGTTTCTTTGGACATAACCGATGCTTGTTTCCGCAGCCGTACTCCACAATATTTGTGTGGTCAGAAACAGTTTGCTGGGTTAATAATTCACGCAGGTTTCCAGCTAATTCCCGCTTTTTAACGCTGCCCCGCAGAAGGTCTACGTTAAACCGTCTGCGGGTTCTAGCATTTTGTTGCACGTTTCTGATTGCGGCGATTTTAAGGCGAATAGTTGCTACAACCAAATGGTGGTCGCTTCCAGTATCCGCTCCCCTGAAACTCCTGACATCCTCAAGAATAGTTCTCCATCTGCGGCTGACGGCCACGTGATCTATCTGATTTCTCGTTCTATCATCGGGCGATACCCAGGTCTCTTTGTGTATCTTCTTGTGACAAAAGTAAGTTCCACCTACCATGAGTTGGTGGGTGCTACAAAAGTCAACGAAAAGCTCACCATTGTTATTGGTAACTTGGCTTAGGCCTTGGTTTCCAATTGTGTGTTCAAGGCCGGTGTTGTCACGGCCGATCTGTGCGTTTAAATCACCCATTTAAACCCCTCCCCTTGGAATAGAGCGAAAAAAGCTTGATGTTATCTTCTGCGTCTTCAGTTGGAGCATAGCATTGGACTACCGTAGTACTTCTTAGTCTAATACGCAGGCGCACGGTAATAATCCTCTCAGAAACTGGTGACCAGCTAATGAAGCTGGACCTGGCTTCTTTGGTGAGTATTACGCCAACGCCACTCCTACGGCTTTCAGTTTCGTTTCTACCAGAATATAAGAAGGACTCACCGTTTGGGGAGATATGTTCCCCTTCTTCGGGTTATCTGGTCTCGCTAAGTCCCATGATCTTGATTTTATATCGATTCATCTGGTTGAGGACTTCATCCAGCCGTCCCTCAGCAAGCAGTGTTCTCATTCCATGATCCGATTAGTGTCCTTTTTCGAAAAGCAAAGGTCGTCGTAGTGTTGTCCATCCGGTTCCGAGGCATTCCGGATTCGTAGCAATGGTGTTTTTTATGGGACCCCGTTGCTAACCCTCAGGCCAACCGACTTAAAACTCTTTTTTGTGGCGCAGAGAGCTCGCCATTCGCCCGTCTCCAGTTAGCGCCTACCGGAGAAGTACCCAGGGGGGACCGCGGGGAGGTGGGATTAGGACTTGCTAACAGGTCTGCTAGGTGTTCGTCTGCAGCGACTTCTCTCGGGTTTTGACAGAAGTGGCAAATCGGGTGCCACCACTTTCCGAGGTCTTTGTTAGCCGTTCCCCCCTTTGTACTGTTCGCCAATCTATTTTTTTCGTATAGAATGGCGAACAGTAGCTCTAGCCGGAAGATAGAGAGTAGAGAGGGAGAAGTAGGAAGGAGCTGCCACAACCTAGCCGCTATATTTTTTTCCACCTACTTCCAATCGTTTCGCGACTCTTTCATCGGGGCATTTGAGATAAAACTCGCTGGAGTGTTATGCCTCCTGAAACGAGTTGAATCTCATCAGCCAACCAATGACATGCGCTTGGTAGAGCGGGGAACCACTAGTGAAGGTTATGGCAGGAGGAATCAGGAATGCAAAGAGGGAAGAAGAAAGAAGGAAAGTTATGTGGGTGGGAAAGTGGAAAAGGCGAAGGACCGTGGGGCTGGCCGGGAATCGAACCCGGGACCTCTGAGATAGTAGTCAGGCGCCTTACCCCTAGACTACCGAGGCCCCCAGTGAGTGTTAATATAATAAACAAAAAATAACATTAACAGCAAATAAGGGGCCATCCATAAATTATGTCACACGAATTTCATGATTTTTTGACCCCCCCCGTCTTTGTCACAGCTGGTCACATTTGGGAGACCCCCCCCCCTCCCTAGTGTCACATATTGTGCAATTTTGCATCTAGAAGTTATTAAACTAAAACAGAAGTTCCGAAATTAAATATATTTCTATTTAAATTAAACATAAAATTCACTTAAACATTTCAAAAAATTAACAAAAGAAGAAACGATTAATTCTATTAAAAAGATACAAGATTAGTCATTTAGTCAAGTTACTTTACTTTCTATGTACGTACGTTTGTTCTATGTACGTACTTATATATGTTTTGTGCGTTGCCGCGCAAAAAATTTATTTGTGTTTTGAGTCGTTTTTTGGTATTTGTGAGCATTTTGTTTATTTTTTGAGTCGTCTGATGGTGATAGGGATAGGAAATTGGTTGAATTTCATAATTAATGCAAAATTATATGTAGTAATGAGATTAGTACCTAAAACAAAGACACGCTCTGTAGGATAGAAAAATAATACACCGATCACACAACCGCCATTGCGCGTGTTCTGTCCACCGACAGTGGACAGTTTTTGCGAGTTTTTGCGGAACGTATCCTTCGCGTAATGAGCAGTATTACTATATTTAGATATATTAGATTTTAAAATGTGACGTAACAAAATTTAAGACCCCCCCCCCCCACCCCTTGTCACACAATGTCACACTTCGCCGACCCCCTCCCTCCCCCCTAACGTGTGACGTAATTTATGGATGGCCCCTAAGACGTTGATGTCAAATCTGCCTAGACGAAAGCTCCTATATGGACAGAGCTTTCTTTCTTTCGAAAGAAAGAACGGAAGGAACAAACGAACGAAACAGAACGGAGCTATCTGTGTCGGTCTTTAGTAATGGTATATGGAGTTTGATATTATTTTGAGCATATTAATTATTCGAGTATTCATATTGAGCATTTAAGAATAGTATCTTCTTCGATGGCTTTACAGCCCAATTCGAGCCTTGGCATCCATCAGCTTCTTCCTCCAGACGTCTCTGCCCCGCAGGTTGTCTCCAGTTTCTTGTATTGAGCAGTTTTGCTGCATCGGCGTTAACATTTTGTTCCCACTTTGACCGTGGTTTGCCAACCGGTCATTTGCCATTTGGTAGTAGATACAGGGCTTTTTCTGGTATCCTTGAGTCATCCATTCGTTGAACATGACCGGCCCAACGTAAACGTAGTAGCTTGGCATGGGTTATGGGCACCAGGTAGGCTATTGAAGCAGCTACCTGGTGTCCCATAGCAAGTAATAATTTAGTAGGCTGGAGATATTTCATCGGCTATTTTAAGTAGGCGATGGAATGTTTCCAGCCTATATAAGACAAATTTTTATGGAATAAGTTTAGTTCTAATTTTAAACTCACTTGTAAAATATTATAGTAGGTAATAAATGTAAACAGCGAAATTAGCTCGTGTCGGGTGTCCTGCTCCATATCGGAAGCAGCGTCCGCCGGGTGTCCTGCTTCATATCGGAAGCGCTACCCCAGCTGGAAGGGGGTAATATGGGCACCAGGTAGGCTATTGAAGCAGCTACCTGGTGTCCCATAGCAAGTAATAATTTAGTAGGCTGGAGATATTTCATCGGCTATTTTAAGTAGGCGATGGAATGTTTCCAGCCTATATAAGACAAATTTTTATGGAATAAGTTTAGTTCTAATTTTAAACTCACTTGTAAAATATTATAGTAGGTAATAAATGTAAATATTGTAAATAGCAAAACGAGACTATAAGTAATCCATTTTTGGTTAGTGGCTAACCGGGCCACTACAGGGTCGAAAGTTTACACTCTTTGTATAAGTCGTACAATTCGTGATTGTAGCGTATCATACATTGTCTTCATTGGGCCGTACATCTTTCGGAGAACCTACCTCTCAAATATATCCATCTTGTCTGCGGATTTCTGGGAGATACTCCATGCTTCACATCCATACGTAGCTACTGCACTTATGATGGTTTTGTAGGTTCTTATTTTGGTTTTTCTGTGGATGTCTCTGGATTTCATTACTGGCAATAGTGAGAAGTATTTTCGGCGTTTATTCTTCTGTGTACGTCTTCGTTTCATCGTTGTCTTCGCTGACTGTGGACCACAGGTAGTTAAATTGGTTTACCGGTTCAAAGTTATATTCCCTCCAGGTGGTATTGTGGTTTCTTCTTCTTCTTTCCACCCTTGACTGAATTAGAATCTTGCTCTTCTCTGCATTTATTTGCAGCCCTTTATGTTTGGCTTCATCTTCTAATTAAATGAATATTTCTCTAAGGTATGACAGTGATCGAGCATGGCAGTTTATAGCGTCGGCATATCCTGCGAATTGTTTTGATTTGTTAAGCAGGGCTGCGTTCGCATCAATGTTTAGTTTGCGAATTACTCCTTCTAGGCAGAGATTAAATAGCATGGGTGCCAGCTCATCGCCTTGCTTTAAGCCTTGATTGACTGTGAAAGACTCCGTCAATTCACGTTGTATTCTGACTGCACACCTTGTATTTTCCATTGTCATTTTAGTCAGTTTCACTATCTTTAGGGATATGTTTAGGTCCAGCATTGTTGCATACATTTACTTCCTGTCGATGCTGTCGTATGCTTGTTTAAAGCTGATGAAAAGTTGATACACGTCGATGTTGTATTCCCAGCATTTTCGGAGGATTTGCCTTATTGCAAAAAGGTGATCCATTGTTGACCTATTTCTTCTGAATCCAGCTTGGTATTCACTTATTGCAGCCTCTGCATAAGGTTTCAGTCTGGCCTTAATTATGTACATATATTGGTCATTATTTTATATACTGTTCTTAAAATAGATATGCCTCTATAGTTTCCACAGTTGAATCTGTCCCCTTTCTTGTGCATTCTTCATGCATTTTTTTGATCCTCCATAAGCAAAATATGGTCTGGTCACACATAAGCCTTATAGGTTGTAGGGACTCTTTGGCACTGTAGCCCCCTAATCATATCTAAAAGAAAATAATTAAAAAAAGAACTGCCAAGAACTCAAGTACTTCAAGTACATTGAATCAAAATAAAAAGTATAACTAACTTGTGGTGCGGCATCGTGTTGAGATTTTATTGGCTTGTCATATTCATTTCCAAAACAAGATTTTGAGTTCGCTTGTGCACATTGCATATTTATCACAAACAGAACTTTTTCACATAAAGCTACGAAAATTCACATACCAAATAATTTGAAAGCAGGATAAATATGGCACGACTATATCAAAAGTTTCATATTTAATTTGAATTTTAAATATTAGTCACAGCATTATTTATTAAGTGGTGAGCTTCCTCCACTACATATGTACATCCCACTAAATTCCACTTCGCACAAGGAAAGCACTTTTTTGGATGAACTTAATTTGGGAATGTCACATAAATAAATGCGAAGAACCTGGCTATGATGTTGCCTGAAAACGGAATAAAAGATTGAGAAATGGAATTTTTTAAGTCAGCAATTTATAAGCAAATTTTTTCACTTCTTTAACATTAGGGGATTGTACCCCCTTAAAATTTGAGCAGTGAGGAAATGGCAGGAAAAGTCGAATGCGGAGAAGCGCGTTAATGCACCTAGCATAAATACTGCTGAATAGCAGTTCTATTCCAAATTCGAAAGAGTTTACGGGCGCGGAAAGGTAAAGGTGAACGCCTTAACATCATTTGACTGGTCTATCTGGAATAGGGGGTTGCCATTAAGCGTAACAGTCTAATCCTGTAAAAATGAATGCAAATCCTAGACCAGGGCCTCGGGTGTTTGACCGCACAACACGCCAGTGACTACAGTTAGGGTTCAAAGACCTATTTTGGATCATGTAACACGCGTTCGCATGGCGCATTACAAGAACCACACTAGCTGAGATTAGATGGCCTGCTGTAGGGTCAAATGCTGTGTCTTACCAACAAATAATGGTCGGCCAAGATTTATTATAATGCGATAAGATACAACGTAAGTTGTAAGAAGAGACAATTTATTTAAGAGGATAGTCTATAATAGATTACTTCCTATCATGGACAGTAAAGAAGGTCTGCTAGATAATTAGTTTGACTTTCGGAAGTTTGTTAGTTTGGCGACCCATTACATGGATATGGTGCCCCGGATTACCACAAGTTCGGGCTGGAAGTGAATCGGATGACTGACTGAAAACAGACTAGACAACTTGCGAACACTGCAAACTCAGGTGTTAGGTTATGAATAATAAAAATTATATCGATAAAACTGTAATAATATTATATTAATAGATGATACTATTATTGCAAAAGCGGGCAAAACCCAAAAAAAATTCAAGCGTTAGTGGTGTTTTTTCATGTGGTCCCCCAACCAAGTACAAACCGCTTTGAATGCTGCTTGATCTCCGTAATATAAAAATATCGCATCTCGTTCTATATCTCCGTGATAGAACGAGATGCGATTTTTTTATTTTTATTTTATTTTTTATAAAAAGAATTTAACGAGATGTGGAAAACAGCCGGAAGTAAACCCTTTTATTGGTAGGTACGATGATCCCGCCAGAAAAAAACTATTTGTTGCTTGAAATTATCTCGGAGACATTTGGCTCCAACAAAATGCGGCTACTTGTCGTATTGCCAGTGTAACCATAGGTTTATTGCGAGAGCAATTCGGCGAGCAGTTAATTCCGCGCTTCGTCCCGGCCGCTTACTAGTCCAATCAATCTACGGAAATTCTCCAGACAATTGAAGGCAGGAAAAAAATATGGGCGTGTAGAACACTTAATTTGGAGAATGATAGCGTGTTTTTTTTTACGGAACTGCATTGGCGAACTTAACCTAAAAAATTCGCAAAAGTCAAAAAACCGGTTTTTCGCCAATAAAACAAAAAGTTGAGCTCGGATCCGAAAAAGTTAAATGAGAAAGTTATAGGTATTCAAATTATCTTTCAATTGATGTGGTACAAAATATTGGTTAGTGTCTTATAGATGGAGAAAAATGCTAAAAACCGTTAAAAATCGCTTCTTTTTCATTTATTTTTTGCTTTTTATTGATGCGACCTAGCAACTTTTTACTTGGCAATCTGAAAACTCATTATTTTTTTTGGCTTGAAATTTTGCAAAATATGGGTGAAATTTCGATTTATGTAAAAAAAGCGTTTTCGAAAAATCCTTCGTCTACAGCTCCTCGACCTCATAGGACATTTTTTCGAAGCTCTTTTTCTTCGTTAAGAGTTGGAATATCATGCACTATAAGTAAAAATTGGAGATTTTCAATTTTATGTACAAAAAACTCCACCGCAAAAAAGACAAGTTTTTTTGCCGCAAAAAAGACAAGTTTTTTATTTCATTATTTTTCGACTCTAAACTACTATTTAATAAAAGTTTATATTCTTTTTACTAATTTAAAAATAAAATAAATTAACGAAGGCGTTCTGTCTCTTGAGTACGTGCTTTTTGTAAATACCATCTTTTAAAACATGTCCTCGAGTGTCTTTTAAACAGATAATAGTATCTTTCTCAGCACCGTTGCATTCAGAATATAATTCAATCTCATCGCCAAAATGTTTTCTTAACCAATCAATTATGTAATCGTTTCGTGGCAACTGCCTATCATAAGTTGAAAGAATTTCCGCAAGTGAAAACTGAGAATCGTCTGAATGGTCAAGTATGAAAGTTGCAATGTGCTGTGTTGACAATGACATATCGTCCCCGAGCGGTCTTCCAACGATATTCGTAGGACGAACATTATAAATTGTTTTATAGCAGCTGGGGTAACGCGCTTTTTTTTCTGGCAACTGTGAAGTGTTCCTTAATCGAAGTTGAACGTTGTCATTAAAAGTAGTATTCGGCCGCTTCCGCAACTCTTCGAGAATAGTAAGGGCCGTATCATCACTTTCAACAAGTGAAATAGGGTTTTTGTGCGTGACGTAAGTAACGTTTTATAAATATAAATAAATTATTTGTATTATATTTTTTTATTGCAAGCAATTAAATGTTTACACTTTACTGTTCGTTCACACACGATGATTACAGAAATAAACTAAGGTACGACCGCGCAATAAAACTCACCGGGATTTTTGAAATTAGCGAACAAATAATACGACGTGTTTGTACAAATTTTGCAGTGATACAGAAGGTTACTTAGTCCCGCTATTTTGATTGACATATTTGCATCTCGAAGCATTGAAGTAGCGTAGCATCCCTGCAAACGTAGTTTACAAGCGTAAAGTGCCCCAACTAACCCCAAAGTGAGTACTGACCGTCTACGCAGTCTTTTCAAAAGATCCGTGCTGTTAAGACGTCAATAACAACTTGTATGTATGTAGTACAGTAAATATTGAACAACAATATGTCTCAAATTCACAGGTATTTAACAAAGGAAAAAGGCTCCGTTATTTAAAAAAATGTCTTCGCTGTTGACGGTCGTACGATTAATTTATTTTATTTTTAAATTAGTATAAAGCATGTAAACTTTTATTAAATAGTAGTTTAGAGTCGAAAAATAATGAAATAAAAAACTTGCAGTACAAAAACTTGTCTTTTTTGCGGCAAAAAAACTTTTTTGCGGTGGAGTTTTTTGTACATAAAATTGAAAAACTCCAATTTTAACTTATAGTGCATGATAGTCCAACTCTTAACGAAGAAAAAGAGCTTCGAAAAAATGTCCTATGAGGTCGAGGAGCTGTAAACGAAGGATTTTACGAAAACGCTTTTTTTTACATAAATCGAAATTTCCCCCAAATTTGCAAAATTTCGAGCCAAAAAAATAATGAGTTTTCAGATTGCCAAAAGCAACATTTTTACCAAGTAAAAAGTTTCTAGGTCGCATCAATAAAAAGAAAAAAATAAATGAAAAAGAAGCGATTTTTAACGGTTTTTAGCATTTTTCTCCATCTATAAGACACTAACCAATATTTTGTACCACATCAATTGAAAAATAATTTTAATACCTATAACTTTCTCATTTAACTTTTTCGGATCCGAGCCCAACTTTTTGTTTTATTGGCGAAAAACCGGTTTTTTGACTTTTGCGAATTTTTTAGGTTAAGTTCGCCAATGCAGTTCCGTAAAAAAACGCTATCATTCTTCAAATTAAGTGTTCTACACGCCCATATGTCCATATACGCCCATATTTTTTCCTGCCTTTAATTGTCTGGAAATTAACACGGTGATTCCGTAGATTGATTGGACTATACGGTTAAGGAATAGAAGCCAACATTACTGGCGTCATTGGCTAAAAACCACTTGAAATGCTCAAACATATCATCAAAAATATCAAAAATTAGAACTTCCGAATGGACCATGTTAGCCGCAATGCAAACAGCATTTGAAAAAATAATCTTTAAAAAATATATGTAAAGAATAGTTATTTTGTATGATAATAAAGAGTACGCTATAAAATTAAATGTTTTTACTTTTTTTATTTCTGTAAAAAGTACATCTAAATGGATCACCCAATATAACATTTTTAGAGTGGCACTTTTCACCGCTTATAAATAAAACGCTTATTAATAAAAATCTGCTAGTTTAGTTCCCCATAAGTATTTTATCATAACTAAGTGCTTACTTTCCAAGTTTTTAATTGGCGTATAAGTGTTTTACGCATTCACAATTTCACGTAGAAAAATTTAGAAATCGGTTAGCTTTATTTCTTACTACACATACTTACTATTAACTAAGCCGTAGAGATAGATATATAAGAAATCTCAGTAAACCTTGTGTTAAACACTTGTACTTAGGTTAGATTTTTTTGGTAAGCACATTACGCGGTTAATTTCTATCAAAATCTTTAAGTGTTTGAGAATTAAAATCTTTATCTTTTAGATTTTGTGTATTAATCGCGTCTTCTGTTTTAAAAGTAACTGTTTCTTTCCACCATTAAGCGGGATTTCCACTTAGCTGGCAACGAGGTACTGAGGTACTGACTTAACCAGCATCTCAACAATAAGAGATATGCAGCAAGCATTGGACACTCTTGCTCATTGGCTACTACAACGGGTCTAGGCGTTAACCCAGCCAAGACTGAAGTAGTTATTTTTACAAAGAAGCATAGACTTCCTAATTTTCCTTCTTTAAGACCGCTTCGGGGATGCGAAATTTTTAGGTATCGTAATCGATAGGTAACTAACATGTGGGTAGAATCTTTTATAAAAAGTCAATAAGGCTAAAACAGCTCTCTTCTTATGCCAGAGAACAATCGGAGACAATTGGGGCCTTAAATCCCGCATCGTTCACTAGCTGTATACAGCCATAATCAGACCTATACTTATGCATGGCATATCGCTATGGTGGACTCCATTACAGAACATTACGCATTGTAAGATACTGGAAAGGGTCCAAAGAACAGCTGAGCTGTGTATCAGTGGTGCAATGAGAAGCACCCTAACAGCTGCGATGGATGACTTATTGCATCTTCCTACTTTGGACCTACACGCCGAGCAAATGGAATCCTGGACGGTCGCCAGGACAAAGGCTTCTTTTAGATGGACTCCATATTCATATGGTCAACCGGACAACCTAGACTACACTACACCTACGTGGACCTTGGAGAAAAGTTTCAATACAATCATCCCGGCGAGAGATGACTGGATAGATGGTATTATACCAACTGGGTCATTATGTATCTACACAGATGGCTCAAAAATTGGGAACAGCGTTGGGTATTTTTTCTCCGAGGCATTGAATATAGATACCTCTCTTCGTCTAACCGACCACTGCAGCGTCTTCCAAGCAGAAGTCACTGCGATCTGGGAGCCTCTCGAATGGCTGAAGATAAATAATATATCTCATAAGGATATATGTATTGTATGGGATAGCCAGGCGGCCCTCAAGGCTCCCAATTCTGTCGTTACAATATCCACGACTGTTCTGAAGTGCCGCAGGTCTTTGTGTGAAACTGCCACTCAGTTTGATATAACACTGTATTGGGTTCCCGGACACAGTGGGATTAGGGGAAACTGCAGGGCAGATAAGCTTGCTAGACAGTGAACCGAAGTGAATGCCCTTAGCCTCCTACAACTAGCTGTGAGGAAAATTAGCTTCTTAACTCGAGCTGGGTTGAGATGGACCACAGCAACGACGTGCCGCATTCTTTATGGAATGTGACCAACTTTCGTTGTTTAAACCAAAAAACGGCTCGCCCAAATTTTATAAAAAAAATTTCATATCATATTTCCATTATTACGCTTCGAACGACTCTTCAACAAAGTCGTTATCTTTTTTGGTTCGCGCGATATCGCGCAGAAATAAATGACCACATACGCACACACACCCACACACACATACATGCACACAAACACGCCCACGCAAACGCACACACACGCAAACCCACACATGCACACCGACTTCGGAATGTATAAAATTCATTTCTGGGAGTATTTTAGACAACTCATAATTTTAACTATCGCTCTTGTCCTTAATCTGTTCCACATGCTTTTTCCGCTTGTAGTGAACAAACAACTACCAAAGCGTGGGCACTTATACAAAAAGAATTTCACTATTAGTCCGGGAGGCAGCGTTGCATTTTGGCGGCTCATTTCTTCCCACTTGATTTTTTTGCAATAGATAGTTTAGATAAGACTAATAACAGAAACAACCGTCAGACGCCAGTATCGTGGTGGGGGTGGTAGTGAGAAAATGTGAAACTGGTAAAAAAAAAATTCGTCGGCTTATTTCTTACCACTTGAGCATTTGCACAGTTATTGTTTAAGTGATAATAAAAATTATAAAAAAAGTCAGCTGCGTACCTAGTGGGGGGTTATACGTCAGTCGCTTGTATAAACCTGTCAAAAAAACACATTTTATAAATTCATTTCAAATTCAATGAAACTTATACATAAAATTTCTTTTATAATTAGAAGAATAAAAAGCACAATCACCTGTATGCACAATGGGGGTAACACCGTCAGCTGTCAGATAATAAGTGCTGATTGGGTTTTTAACGTTACCATTTTATAATGTATTCAAAAAAGAAACTGACTATCTTCACAACGTTATGCCAGCAGCTATCGACAATTTTTTGTGAATATAATCTGTAAACACATTATTTCAAAATATTTCTTGCGGCTGGAAAAGAGCTTGGCTACAATATGATGGATTAAATCCATTTTTTTGTATTGTGAGCATGGTTTTACTAAAAAAAATTGACCTAGCTGACTATCTTTCCCCCGTTATGTTGACAGCTGACGGCCAGTTTTTGTTAATATAATCTGTAGACTCATTATTGCAAATGGTTTCATGCGTCTAGAAAACAGCTTGGCTAAGATATGATGGATTAAATCCATTTTTTGTATTGTGAGCATGGTTTTACTAAAAAAAATTGACCTAGCTGACTATCTTTCCCCCGTTATGTGGACAGCTGACGGCCAGTTTTTGTTAATATAATCTGTAGACTCATTATTGCGACAGTTTCAATGGCCTTGAAAAGAATTTGGCTACAATTGGCTGTTTTCTAGACGCATGAAACCTTTTGCAATAATGAGTCTACAGATTATATTAACAAAAACTGGCCGTCAGCTGTCAACATAACGGGGGAAAGATAGTCAGCTAGGTCATTTTTAGTAAAACCATGCTCACAATACAAAAAAATGGATTTAATCCATCATATCTTAGCCAAGCTGTTTTCTAGACGCATGAAACCTTTTGCAATAATGAGTCTACAGATTATGTTAACCAAAACTGGCCGTCAGCTGTCAACATAATGGGGGAAAGATAGTCAGCTAGGTCATTTTTAGTAAAACCATGCTCACAATACAAAAAAATGGATTTAATCCATCATATTGTAGCCAAGCTGTTTTCCAGCCGCAAGAAATATTTTGAAATAATGTGTTTACTGATTATATTCACAAAAAATTGTCGATAGCTGCTGGCATAACGTTGTGAAGATAGTCAGTTTCTTTTTTGAATACATTATAAAATGGTAACGTTAAAAACCCAATCAGCACTTATTATCTGACAGCTGACGGTGTTACCCCCTTTGTGCATACAGGTGATTGTGCTTTTTATTCTTCTAATTATAAAAGAAATTTTATGTATAAGTTTCATTGAATTTGAAATGAATTTATAAAATGTGTTTTTTTGACAGGTTTATACAAGCGACTGACGTATAACCCCCCACTAGGTACGCAGCTGACTTTTTTTATAATTTTTATTATCACTTAAACAATAACTGTGCAAATGCTCAAGTGGTAAGAAATAAGCCGACGAATTTTTTTTTTTACCAGTTTCACATTTTCCCACGACCACCCCCACCACGATACTTGCGTCTGACGGTTGTTTCTGTTATTAGTCTTATCTAAACTATCTATTGCAAAAAAATCAAGTGGGAAGAAATGAGCCGCCAAAATGCAACGCTGCCTCCCGGACTATATGCTATAATTCGGCAAGGCCCTTCCTGTAGTTTTATATTCTAATGTTCTTCCGCAAAACCAAAATGTATCAGAAAACTCGATCGTGTGCTCCGTAGAAATATGTGACTGTGAGAAGTTCACAGTTAAAGCCTTATGGTCATATGAGAGGGGTTATTTCAAAAAGCTGCAAACTAGCACGACATAAATTTTAAAGTTCAGGTCCAAATTGCTTTTAACCTTGAAACAACTTAAGGAGATCTCACATATTGCCGATGCCATATATTGGTTTTCGTGTTCATTTAACCCAACCAGAATCAAGACACCCACTACAAAATACTTGCTTAATAAAATATTTGCAATGCATAGGAATCATTAATTCAAATCCTCAGCCCTCACCAAAGTTAGAATTTAGCATTCATTTATTAATATTGCCGTTTTCCGCCCTCTAACGGCGTATTTTATAAACTTTCCATGTAATCCCAAGTTGAGCGGAACTAACACCCGTCATTACCATAAAATCTACAATGCAAGGAGGCGCACAGGCAGGGTTCTATTTTCGGCCCAAGATTCTAATTAACAATTCTCGCAATTCGCTCAATCTAAAGCGCCATCAATTCTGAATTCTAATGACTATAAGGAGTTATAATTCGCCACTCAAAATGGCCCCGAAAAGGATTACTCGAGTGTGACTAACAAAATGAGGATAAATTTTCCGCCCAATTGAGTGTAAACTCCTTTGAAGATTTAACAGCTTTAGCTCTGCCCTTAGACTACGAAAAAGGTGACTAGAGCGCCAGGTGATGATCCTTTGAAGTTACTTGTGCCTAATGCCAAAACAGGATTTCATCATCCTTTTACGAGCGGTAAGAGGAGTGCTAGTTACAGTTGAAGATAGAGCCTTCAAATAGCTTAGAGGGTTCTCCCCTCTTCCTTTTTGGGGCGCCTCGAGGAATGTGCTTATTTTTATGCTCGCATTTATATATATGTAAATAATGCAAATGTATGTGTTTATTTTATGCACGTACAATGTTATTGGAATGTTTGCAAGTATAACATTTCGAGACAAGTCCAAGGACTTCATTACGGGCGGTAATAAAAGCTTAATTAATGCGTTGGCGAACGCATGACATAGTCACATTCTTGGTACAAGCTATGGTGGCCAGGGTTGGGTTATTGAATTTGTGGTAAAGGCATGTGCAAAAGGGCTGAAGATATCTTAATGCGTTATCATAGGGAGGGTCTCTTTTTTGAATGTTTTAATAAACTAGGGTCGGAAATAATGTTTTTAATTAATTTAAATTAAGTCAAGCAAATAACCATCCCTTCCTCTTAATAATTAAGTGATGAGGATTCTTCCAAAGACCGAAATATGACTTTTACTAATTTCTAATATGTCAAACATTTCCCTAAATTTTGTGGTGAGAAGGCGGCTCATAACTTTGTAGGAATTTCTAATTCATCCAATAATTGTTCCTTTATAATTATGCTATAAACTTAGTTTTGTTTGTTTAGTAGTAAGGAAATTGTTGAAACATCTACAATGTACATAAATTTCCATTTACATAATATTGTGACGATAACATTGTTGATCGATGTCAAGGTCTTATAGGACCCCTCCTGCCGGCGTTAACATTTCGGAGATTTCCTTTTCCTTTGCGGAGTGTTGAACAACCAAACGAGGTACTCTTCTAGCTCGTTCTATTTTCGTAGGTCGTACCTTGTTTTCATTCTATCATTTGCCGTCTTAAAAATGCGGTTGCGGTTCTTTCAACTGGAGCTCCTACGTTGTATCAATGCATTTTTCCTTCTGGTCATACTCGAAGATTATTGCCGCTAGTGCAGACTGTGCATTTATAACACCAGTTCAAACATCCTTAAATATATGAAGTCAATAGAGCCTTTCTCTCTCACTTTTGCTAGAGTTATGTTGCCTCCCAAATGCTCTCCTGGTGCACTATTATGGAACTACTCGAGAATATTTCTTATTCTACCACGAGGGAGTAGTATGCATTCTATGAGAGATACAGGAATGCTTCCCAATTTGCGTATCAATATTACTTCATTGGTGTGCAATTAATCCCATTGGGGCCAAAAGCTTTTAAAAGTTTCGCTTCTATCTGCGATATTCTTCCATTCTGCATCGTCTTATTAAGCACCTCCTAGTTCCTGGTACTCAAATCCTGACGTTCCTCAACAGTTGACCTTTGACATTTTTCCTCAATACGCCAACGATGGTTACATCCCGGTGCGCAGGGTCGTCGAGAGAGTGCAGTAGCCACATTTCATTATTCCTTCTCCGATGTCTATTACGATACTGTGTATCAACCTAAAGTACAACCTCAGAACACACTCGTCTTTTATATCAGCTACCAGAAACTGAAGTGACATTCATTTCATTGCGCTCCTTTAATCCCTCATGGGACATAGGGCGGAAACAGTTTAGTCCATTCAAAACGCGCGTTATGGTGTTCCAAAATAACACCGTTAAGAAAATCGAACCTTAAACGTTTTTGGGGTCGCTAATCACGAAAATCGAGGTCCCGCGGTCCTAAAATTAGGGCGTCACCCCTAAAAATGCAAAAACACCCCTCTCTAGGGGGTTTTCACGATTATTTCAGTAATAATGAAAACTAATGCGATGAAATGAACTTTTTTTAATATTTATTTGCGAAGGTGGTTGATTTATACTAAATTAAGGCGAACTTTATGGTAAGGGGTAGTCCTAAAGGGTTGAAACTACCCCTAAATCGGCAAAAAATGGCAAAAATTGTAAACACCCCCCCCCCCCGCGTTTTGAATGGACTAGTTGAGGAGTGTTCGAACAAAAGGTAACATTTCCACTTTTGGGTTTTTTGCGTTTTTTTGCAGAAGTGTACATAAATCTATGAACTACACATTCTAGTTGAATTTGGGGTATCAAATAGCAACAATTCCGCTAGAAAATCTACGTTAAAATGTCGATTTTCAAACAAAAAGGAACATTTCCACTGCTTTATAAAAATGTTTCTGTAGTTCTAGCAAAAAGGGACATTTCCCTATGTAATATTTCACAAGCTTTTATTTTAATTCTTTCAAAAGGTAACATTTCCGTTTCAAAAAGTGACATTTCCAAGTTTTACTGACAAAAGGTAACATTTCCAAATTTCAAACTCCGTTATCTCCATTAATATGAAAGCTTTTAAATGGGCCAAATAGTGTTTGTTAGGTAACTTTTTCAATGTATATTTCTGCATAAACATCATATTTTAAAAAAATATGCTAACTCTTTTAATCACATTTTAGTGATTTCTGAAAAAAAAGCAACGATGGAAATGTAACCTTTTGTTCGAACACTCCTCAGTTGCCCTCCAGCGGATTCTGTTTTGCGCGACGTCTGAAGTGACAAAGCTGTATAAATAATGAGACATTGAGTAGAAGAAGTCAGTCGTGCAGAATCTGCCGGATGATACGAAGCACATTTTATTCTGCAGGACTTCGTGAGGCTTTCTGCAGCAGACTACTTAATGTTGTGATAGAGAAAAATTGATTACTAAAGATGCAGCAATATACATATAACATTAATGGGGCTCATGGGTCTCAGCTTCTTCAGACAGTGGTACTTAGTGATGAGCAAACGCAAGAACAATACAAGAATTATCTAGTCTTGTTCTTGTGCAGTCTGTCTTGTTCTTGTTCTTGCTAAATCTGCAAGAACAAGACAAGACTGCAAGAACAAGACCATTTTTGTTCATCACTAGTGGTACTGCCCTGCCAGGGGCTCGTCGAGGTCGTCTTCCTCTACTATATCTAAATTATCGTCAATTTGTAGCATGACCTTTTACATTGCTGGCATAGTTTCGTGCAGAACAGTCCTGCTTGCCTACATCCACGCCAACCTCGACAATTTGTCTTGCATTTGCAAAATATATAACCCGAAGAAGCCTTTCGGTAGCCGGAGGTTACAATGTGGTAATGGTAACGAACCCATTTTTTGTCAAGTTCTACCTTCACTGCTCTGGATCCAAGTAGTTTCCGATGTACTGTTTCGCCTGATGGAAAACTCCAAAGTGGTATGAAAAGGGAGTCTCCTTTTTAGCTTTCAATAATTTCCTGGTGGATGCAAATAATACCTTTTTCGCTGTACTTCGCGCCGCGGTTAGGTGCAGAATGATGCAGTCCGAATAAAGCAGAAGTCTGAGTACTCACGAGTACGAAACAGTAAAAAGCAGAAAACAAACTCATCACCTAATGAAACATAAACGCAGTGACGTTATAAACTTTCTTATCAATGACTGAAAACCTATTTGGGGTGGCTCCTTAATCCATCCTCTATAGAGGTCTCCCGAATTTCCTGCTGGGTTCCCCCGATATATATACATTTAGGCCCAACGTACAATTTTTAATAATAGACATTCCCGTGTAAAAAAAAACACCTTTTGTATTATAGAGCTGTATCAGGTTTATATGTAAGTATGTACAAATGCGCGTCCTTGAATAAAAAGGGCTATTATCCGATAACCCTCTTTGAAAAAACAAAAATATCATAACGTACAAACAAATCCACAAATATGGTGACTAACTCAAATTTTAACTATTACCATATGATAAAAAAAAACCTTTTCTAACACCCTACATATAAATGGCATAAAATACACACCCTGAAAACGATAAATTATGCCAAAATTTAAGTCTGTATCCCGAAATAATGTCAGCTTTTCTCCCCCAACCAAATGATACCAAAAGGTCAGGTAAAAATTAAAATCCTTCATACCCACATAATCTTCCGCACTAAATGATCGGCACGTTTCATGCTCTTGACTGATAACATATGTAAACATGTGATAAAAATTAAAGACAAAAGCTGTAATGGTTGGGCCCGTTAACAACAAATCTAACAAATGGCAAACGTACTTCGTTCCAACGCACACATTAAAGCTACACTGCTAGGGAATATTCTGAAATGGAAACAGGTGTAAAAACTGAAATAAACAGGTAGGGATTATGGTATAATTTCTCACCGAAATGGAATAAACTCACGGCATGCTTGAGGCACGCGATGCTCCCCAAATGTATAGTAGACCCGTGAATGTGCAAAATATTCTTGAACTCTTGATGAATGGATCGTTCAACATGTGCAGAGTGGAAGAGTAACTAAAGAGGAGAAGGAAAGGAGAAAGAAAGAAAAAGTTTCAAGTTCACGGCTTTATTTAACACATTATCATGAAGGCGAGATGTTTACCTTTGATACCTTTTCTCTGGCTGCTGGTTTGCCGTCTATGTGCACCTGTGGGCAATTGTTTATGAGCTCTGGAATTAGTTATGGTAATTCGCAGAAATTCAAACGAATTATTTAGTACATTTTCCAAGAAGTATTCTTGTTCTATTTATCTTTATTTAATTATAGTGCAGTAATACAGTTCCGTCCCTTAAGCCTGCAATTAACGCTATCATCTAAGAACTAATCAACATCAAAGCTTTCATAGGACGTCTACAACACGAAATTCATTAATTGTTTTTGTATGGGGGCGTCTAAGCGGGCACTGTGACCTATTTTATTTGGTCTACCCTGTCGTTAAAGAGTACTTCAGCTTGAAAAACACTGGGGGTAGAGCTAACAACCATGGATATTTTACACCTTGAGCCATACATGCTCTGCCCTAACCCATTGTCGGAGTTTGAACCAAAAGGCTGCATTTCCTCTGAACAAACTAAACGGTTTGTCGAAGTCCAGAGTGCTAGGAGTGGTACTGGACAATGAGACCATCGGCTTCCAGATTCCTGTAGAATCGATATGTGATCCCCAAGGTCTTCTGGGTTAAAGACGTAAATGTAGCGACCCTTCTTCACAACTAGGAGGAATGGAGGAAGGTTCAGGAGAGAGTTTGACAGGTGACAGGAGGAATGCAAGCCTGTACACCTTGGCAGCTTGATCACAGTACCCTTTTGTTTGGTCTACATTTTTTTTATGTGAAAGACTAGAGGCTCAGGGAAATCTGTTTCGACAATTTGGGTTGGGATGTTCTAGCAGTCTTAGACGTATCCACATCGGTGCTCTCAGCTTAATCCTGATTCCATCCGTTATTTTGAATTTTATTTAAATTATCTAAATTTTTCTAAAAATGTCTAATTCATACAGTGGTTGTAAAAAAGCTTTTTCTGATTCAAAAGATGTGATAATGTGTACTTCCTGTAATAACTATTATCACGCAGCGTGCTGCCATTTAAAACATAAGGAAATTAGGACAAAATGTGACTCTTGCAAGTCAAAGGTCACCAGTAAAAATAATGTTGAACTTGATGGAAGTGCCGAAATATTTTTTTGGAAAAGTGAAGTGTGAATTGGATAAATTTCGAAAAGATTCTGTGAAAGAAATTAATGACCTTAAACAATCAATTCAGTTCATGTCCGATAAATTTGACGAATATCAAAATAAAATCAGTTGTGTACTCAAGGAACTTCATGAAGTGCCCTTTACAAAATGTTCCATAATACTAAATACTTAGGGGTCACAATAGATAGCCGTCTCAAATGGGATATACATATTCTTAGTATATGCAAAAGGATAAGGAAACTCAAGTACAAAGGAGGTGGGTCACAGCCCATACAAAATTACCCCAGGCCCGGCGCAAAAGAAAAGTATCTCAGATTATCGGCTATAATAAGTATTGAATTTCTGTATAGTTGTTATATACCGTAACTGTTGCTAAGGTGTTAATAATGCTATTTTTTTTATTCGGGCAAAATGACTAATTAACCCTGTATTTTTGTAACGCCATTACATATGTATCTTCATAAATAAGGTATCAGTGCACGCAGAATACTCCCACCTATCTAAATTTGTAAAAACGACGGTACCACAGTACCAACTTCCAGAGTTATGAGTCGTCAAAGTCAAAATTTTGTTTTTTTAACAAAAATTTCACTTTCAACCACCTTTTTCTCCAAAATATTCATAGTCAACTAATGTTTTTTTTTCCCAGAATCAGAAAGCTTGGAGTGTTTCCTATGAATAATGTCCAGACAATTTTTATGCTACGGCCTTTACTTTCGCTTACTTACTAGCTGTTTACGGTGAAAAGGTGGATATTTCAAAATGCCGCAAATTTTAGCTTCTGCAACATTTATCAACATAGTAAGGCATCAAAGGCTGGCACTCCATACCGATCCTTGAGAAAAAATTTCCAGACGAAATTTGAACTCAACTGCTCGAGCGCATGAAGAATTCCGTAGCAACCAAGCAACCGGTTGACTTGACACGTTGACACAAGTCATTCTGTGCGTTTTCGGAAAACTTTGTGAATGACAGTTTGAACAATCATAGGGCGCATCCAGCGTACTCAGCAGCTGAGCAGCGGCTAAGCGCTGAGCTCCTTGGATGGCTAGCTGAGCTAAGTAGCTTAGCTCAGCGGCTGGAAAATTTCTCAGCGTAAAACTTTTATGCTAAGCAACTCAGCGGTAGTGAATTGAATTTATTTAAAGTAGAAAAAAAAAAATTTAGTTGTCAAAATAAATTCTAACTCAGCTATTCTATCTAGTCAATACACATCGCTGAGTTAGTTTTTACGCTGTGCTTTTCACCTAAGCGGCTTTTTCGCTGAGTGCGCTGGATGCGCCCATAGATTCAGTTCTCTCAGTTTTTTGCCACATTTGTCTTAAGTTTTCGCATATCTGATCTCTCAGCGTTTTCTCATGCTCAAGTCAGTGTACAGCGAAAATAAGTTCAAGAAAAATAACATCATTTTTCAAACCAAAAAGTGCAACAATTGTCGCAACCGCAGCTGAAGTTCCAGGTCCTATACATCGTGAAGATTTACCTGACGACTTTGCACCCTCGAAAAAAGTACGGCATGAGGAACCAGATTCTGCTGATCCAAAAGTAAGTCTTTGATACATGAAAAATGAGTTTTTTTTTCCGATTTGATTGTGCTTGGGAGTTTTTCTTATATAACCCGCCTTTTGCGACCTCGGGTCAAGTTAGTCGAGCCGGATGCCCCCCCCCCCCGACAAAATTTTCTGCGTTGGCCCCGAGAGCGGTTTATTTTGCATTAATTCAATCACTTATACAATATATCTAGTATTATAGCTTGGGGACCTACATATACAAATTTCTGAATCCATTAACTAACTTACAATCTCAAATAGTTAAAATGTGCTTAAGGAAACCGAAATTCTTCTCCACTACTGAAGCGTTAGCTACTTTCAATGTATTCACTGTCAGGCAAATTTTTTGCTTCAATTTGCTTAAGTTCACTTATAAAAACCTTAATTTTTTTCCTCGGCATTTCTCAAGATATCAAACTAGAAGGCACTTGTACTTCAAAAACGGAGAAAACGTTCACCCTTATTCCACACTCCGTCGGAAGACTTCTACGACGTAAACTTTACGCTACGACGTAACATATTCTGATATTCTGCACCACGAACGGTCCGCGTTAAAGCATTGCCTTATTGGAGCCTTCTCGATTTACTCCGAAAAAAAGCTGTTAAATGTCAAAACAATTTTTTTTGAACTCTTTGGTGTTTGGTGTTTTTAAGTTCGTCGGAGTTTAGAATAACAAAAAGTTCCGAAAAAAAGATTCGGAGTGCGGAATGTCATATTCCGGATTCGGAGAAAAAATATCATTACGTCGGAGTGTGGAATAAGGGTGGTTAACTCAAAGACATTCCAGTTACTTGGGTCCGTTAATGTTCAACGAACTCTCTATCGATACACGGCAATCTTTGAATGATTCAAATTATAAATTTATACTTAAATGCCTTATTGGTAGGAACAGTAACGAATTTTTAAAACATTTGTCCAATTAACTATTTCTTATAAATTTTTCAAAATGTTAATATTCTTCGAAATTTGTAAATTGTACATAATAATAGCACAGCTTTTTTTTTTTTTTTAAATTTAGTATAAGCAAAGAATATTTCCAGTATAGCTAGAACTGCTAGAGTTCTCACACACAAGTCTTGTTATGTGAGAGCTAACTTTATCATTTAAATATAATACTCACTGTGTATTAATCAGGTTGTCACTTGATTTTAATTTGTATTTGAGCTATTATGTTTGTATATACATATGCATGTATAATTTTATAAGTTCATCAAATAAAAAATAAAAATAAAAAAAAAATTTCATATAGAGTGCAATTTCGAACAGCAGCTCTAGTCAGAAGTGTAGAGCAGCGGTTTAAAAACTGGGGGCGCAACCCCCAAGGAGGGCTCTAATAGCTCAAAGGGGATTTTATCTTTTTTGACTATTTTGGCTCACTGTTTAATTTCTACTTAAATTTTATTGCGTCTTTTTTATTATACATCTCGTCTACTGAAACGTCATTCAGTACCATTTTAGTTATGAATCTACTCACATCGAGAAACTCGTTCAATTATGAAGACTGTGCGTGCTTATCGTGCCCTCCCTGCTGTCCTTAAGTCCTGTACACTGAAAACCCTTTTTCAAAAATCCCTGGATAAAGGCTCCTTCGTTACGCTTTGGAAGAACTCCTTCATAATTAATTTCACAAAAGTGGTAGCATGAACGAAATGTCGAATTATAGACCAGTTACAAAGTTGTCAGTTATACGGAAACTTTTTAAATCAATTATCTATTCTGCAATCGTGCCTATCTGCAAGAGGCTGGTCTCAACGAATCAACATGGTTTTCTTGCAGCTTGTTCCACTACCACCAATCATATTAAATTCACTTTTCATGCTGTCGAGGGCTTCGTTTCTGGCTGTCAAACTGATTTTGTTTACAGTGACTTTAGTACGGCATTTGACAAGCTCTTCCGCAAGCCCTTCTAGCATGGTTCCAGTTTTACTTAGCTGACAAGACCTACCAAGTTATTTTTCGTGGATCTAAATAAGCATTTGTACATAAAGTACATTGATACATAAAGTACATAATGACTTTGCATGAATTGTGCGCAAACTTGTGATGAGCAATAATGGTCTTGTTTTTGCACTTGTCTTGAAAAACAAGAACAAGACTAGTTATGCTTGCAAGAACAAGAACAAGACAGACTGAGCAACAACCAGTCAAGAACAAGACTAGACTAGTCTTGTCTTGTTCTTGCGTTTGCTCATGACTAATCCAAATCAGTAACCATTGAAGCGTCATTCGGTGTCCTTCAAGGAAGTAATCTTTAATCCCCTTTCCTCTTTATTCTATCAATTGATGACATTGTTCCTTTGTTAAGACACTGTAGAATATTGATTTACGCTGATGACATCAAATTGTACCGTCACATAAAGAGTACTGAGGATTGCACACTTTTTCAATTCGACCTTGACACCTTTTACTCTTCGTGTGCTAACAACAACCTGCTTCTTAATATTACTAAATGTGAAATCATTACTTTTAGTAGGAGACGTGGTCCTATAACTTTTAACTACACCTTTTCTAATGAAGTGATTCCTCGAGTTAATTTTGTTAAAGATCTCGGGATAAGATTTGATTGTAAGCTGAATTTTTCCACTCATATCAACTATATCTCTTCCAGAGGTAGTTTCGTCCTGGGTTTTATATAAAGTTAGTCCAAAGAATTTAACAACCTCTTTGATCACTAAACACCTTTACATTTCTCTTGTCCGACCATTACTCGAATATACGTCCCAGGTTTGGTCTTCTCACAATCTGGGTTATGTATTTGCAAAAAACTGATATTTTGACCTAAAACCCCCTAAAAAGTGAGCTTCTCGGGGTAGAAAATCGGTAGACTTTATAACCAATTATTAAGAACCCTAAAAGCAAGCTCTGTGCCAATTTTTAGCCTGCACCCAATCATTTCCGCTATTTTTACTATTTTACCTGTACTATGTATAAGCTAATTTAAAAAGCGTCCAGTGGAAAGCGGTTTTGGCTCCGAATTTCGAACAACTCCGATTGACGCGAAATTTGGACTGAAAGTAAGTAGAAGCTCACGAAACAAAATTTACATTGTGCTAATGTGTGCCTTTTCCCTTGGAGAGGGGAAATCTACCTCTTAATGGGGGTGGAAATTATCACACTCAAAATAATTGCCGAAATTCGATAGAGGGGTGGATTGAAAGCAAAGTATGTTATATACTTTAAATCGGAAAATATCTGTGTTATTAGCGATTGAAATTAGGAAGCAGCCTTAATGGCTCATTGGAGTGAAGACTTGCCCTTTGCCATGTTAGGCATACGCGCGGCGATTAAGATCGACTTACAATTCGATTTATATCACAACTGACGAAAATCCAATTGAAGAATTTCTTCTCCCGCCTTCGTTCTCATATGCACAACATTAAGGCAATACATCCGAAGCGAATGAGCACACAATTTTTATCATATCAATGGGTGCGTTTTTGGAATCAATATCGAATGAATCTCGAATGCTTTATATGCTTATGTGCTTTGCTTTTTAATAAATAGAATCAGCATTATTACTTTCACCAATTATCATTATCATCCCAGTTCGCTTAATTGAACTCGAACTGAACTTAACGTAAAATCTCGGTCAAAGATAGTAATCTGAAATAATGCAATGCCGTTCCAGTGAACTTTTGCATTTCTAACTTCCGGGGGAAAAGCAACAACCATTTCAAGCACGAACTGAACAAGAACATACTTTAGCCGGCGAAGCCACTTATGCGGATTGAATTGAACATTATTTGACAGAGGTAGGTGAAGCCGGGGGCATTAGTCGGCGCTCTTAGCTCTAATAACGCGCATCATGTAGGCTTAGCTGGTTATGCGGGGTACCAATCATCCACTGAGGTTTACCTAGCCGGCGAAATACCTCCTTGTTCCGCCTGGTAGCCTGGTACTGTCAGCGTCACAGCCCTTGTCAACTAGATAGCGGGATTCTACTTGGCATTCCACCACGACAACGACGTTTTTTTGTGTGGTAAGATGAAGCTTAGGAGTCACCCTTTGGACTACTAGTCCGTCATGTCGTACAGGTCATGTGAACGGCACGCCGGAGGTTAAACTTTCGCTTATTCAATTTAGACAATTTTCATACTGTTAAAGACTTTAACCATCGGTGTTCGAATGCGGTGGGTTAGGAATGAAAAAACAAAAGTGACCGGACAATTATTCAAATCGAGGATCACTCCTGATGCTTCTTTAAACTGCAGAGCTTCATACTTGGTATTTTTAGTATCATTCTACTTTAGAAGATGGATATGATGCCCCTGTTCATCAATTGATGTCATATTATGGTTTAGTGGATGACCTACACCAATTTTGTACATTTGTATACTTTCCTCTTACTGCAAAAAAACAGTAGCCATTAGATACGATTTTTTCCTACTAAAGGTAAGCCTAAACCACCAGTTCTAGTGGTAAAACCACTAAGTTGGCAACACTGCTGAAATGATAGTGATACGAGTAACTCATCAGGTCATCAGGCTGATCCATTTGGCTGCGAGAGGCTCCACAAGGAGATATATGACATACAGGTAGCCCTAATAAGGCATCCTGCCGGCTTATCTGGTTAATAATAGGGTACAAATTTTCCGCTTAGGTGGGATCTTCATCTAGCGGTCGGTGCACCTCCTTGTTCACCTGGTAGTCTTGTACTGTCGGCTGGTTAGTCGGATTCACTTGTTTCAGGAGGCATAACACTCCAACAAGACTGTCTCTCGCTAGCCCTGACCGTTGTGACTCACTCGGCTGTGAATGCATGCACTCACATCCCAGTAGTGCAAACGCGAGGCTCACTGCCTTCTCCTTATGCATTCACCAGACTACCCTTATAGTCCATGGAAATGGTACTTTAACATTGCAAAAATGCAGGCAAGGTTTTATTTTTGGGATATGTTGGAGGGGGGGGGGGGGGGTCAGTGTGAGCTTAAGTTTGATTTTCCGAGATTCTAACCCCCTCCCCATTTGGCCGCCATCTTGAAAAACGTGTGCAAATAGTTTTCCACTATATCTCCGAAAAGGTACATCTTACATAAAATTTGCAAGGACACTTTTTGTTTAGAATTAAATTATGTAACATAACTGAATAAAGCACTTTTTTGTACAGCCCTAAAACAAATTATTTTAAACTGAAACTTAAGATCATACTGATACCCCTTACACATCCCACAAAAAAAACCTTGTCCTGCTTTTTTGCAATCTTAAAGTACTATTTCCTTGGAGTATTAACCTTTCCTATTCTTTTTCTATTTTTAGGTCAAGCTTATTATTAGACATTGCACCATGAGTTTAACGACATGACGGTCTAGTGGTACAAAAGGTGATTCTTGAGATTGACCATGCCACATAAAAAAAAAGTGGCTTTAGGGGTATCTTTACTCGCAGATAGATCTACAGATAATGATCATTACATCCACAAAAATGGTTGCGTAGTATTTTACACTTTATGGGCTGGTAGAAGCAATTTCTTGAGACTGTAGGACGCAAAAAAGTCAAAAAAGTGCTCCCCGTCAAAAAAGTGCTTATCCAAGGCTTGAAAAATTCGTAACGTTCGACGTGGTAATGTAATTTTTGCGCGATTTTTAAAGGTTGTCGGAATTTGACGAAGTGATGTTTTGTTGGAAAGCTATATCGCTGTGCAAAATCCAAAAAAGATCACTTTGTTTAGATCGGGTCTCATTCCATCAAGTATATTAGATATTAGCAAAAATTGTCAATTTAAGGTCTTTCTGACACCCGAAGTTTTTTCATTTAAAAAAAGGTCCGACCCAATTTTATGAAATTTTTTCCTGAGCATTTTTTCGTTAATATTCTTCTCTTGGCACCACAAAGAAATCGATATAGTTTTTGGTTCACGCGGTATCATGCAGGTACAAAAATCACGCAGACGGTGCGCGACCGAATTTTATGAAATTTTTTTCAAATAATATTTTCGTTAATATTCTTCGAATGGTACCAAATTTTTGCTTTAAATGCTATTGGGACCTTGAAAAATGAAAATACGTTGAAAATCTCGACGTTCCATTTCCGGACCGATTACAATAACCCTACTGGGAAGTTAAAAAAATGCTCATTCTTTATTTTCAAAAAAAAAAAAAACTAACCCTGTACTATTCTTATTTATAGTACCTTTTTTTAATTTTTGCCTACTATACTGCGTCATATTCATTATTCAGAAACTGGCTCTATCCTCGCAATGAGACTTCTTGTCGTGAATACTGCTTTGCTTAAATACTCCCAAGTCCTCGAACTTGAAATTTTTAATTAAATTTTTTACAAAACCAGTCCTCCCCCAACAGCAAAAAGTACGTCCTCCATTAGCTGCCTGTTTGTGCCAAAACCAAGTAAATGGTACTAAACAGACATTCACGACACATGCATGGTAAATACAGCAATATCGCAAAAAAGGAATTTACAACCCCTGAAATGGGGGCGACGTTGCATGTAATAACACTTGACACAATATGCAAGCTTATTCAGAAAGTTTTCTATGATTTATTAAACGGTAAAGGTATTATAGTAGTAGTTAGTGGTGCATGGTGCAGAACGGAACACATACATCCTTTACTTAATGACCGTAGGGTAGCACTGCACGATACTGGCTTTCCGCATTTAACCAAGTGAAGGTTGCGATGAGTAATGTGGATGGACACGCAAGCAATCCAGATTTCTGTCATCAATTGTGCCAATAAACCGCATTAAGGGAGGGAGCCGCCATTAACGCAGCACTTTTGTAATTATCTGCCATAAAGTATCCAGATTCACTAGCTTTATCCGCAACTGGGGGAGATTTTAAAGTAGTTTTACTTTGACTTCCACGGAAGAATAAAAAGACAGTGATGGACGCGGAGGTGGAGGCTAAAAAATAGAATTTAAAGTGTTTCATTTAATTAAATTGCTCTTAAGAAGCCAGTCAAATTCAATAAAAATTCACTAATGGCGGGGAAAGTGTACGCAGGGTGGTAAATTTAAATCACGATAAAGTAATTACGTTTCCACAAGCTTAGCATATGGGAAGCGGGCGGAAAGAGTCTTGGTAATCCAATTACATACTACTAGTAATTGCTACTGTACGTGTAAATGTTATGGGCGGGAATTAAATTACGTATTTAAAGAGTGTTACAGCGTCTCATTTCGAGAGAAGTGGTCTACTTGCTTTTATGGCGTTTATAGCGCTTTCATTGAAATGAAAAATGGGGTTCAAAATTATGTTAGATACCACATAGTACAGTCGGTTTCCTTAACCTTCCGTCAGGCGCAATATTGTAATCACGATGTTCGGGCGCAATGTGCTTGACAGGCACACATTTTATAATAATATATTATATTGTTAGTTTTAATAAGTTTGTATATTTATGAAGTAAATAACATTCTTTGGGATTTTTTTTTAATGATAAAATACAAAATTAATAAAAAAATCCCTTTATTTTTAAAAAAAGCTACTTAAACAAATTATAAGGAAATTTGTGACAATTTTTTTATGTTGCAAAAAAAAAGTAATTATTATGACATATAATTAAAGAGTTATTTAAGAAAATTAGTCAAAAACGATGACAGGTTAGTCTTCTTCAGAGACAGGGTCTGTACCTTCTGAAATGAAGCACTGTTCGCAAACTATGTTGGCATGACGAGTTCGGGCGCAATGAGCTTCTCAGATCAAAATCAACACGACGTCCAGTGGGGAAGTCCAATCACAAACTAACTTACAATATTCCATAAAGAATTAAAAAAGAAACAGCTACTAGGATCGGCAATTCTCAACGCTAATTGGTGCATAAATGACAGATTAAAATTGCCGCGCTGTGCCTGTCAGATCAGATGCGCCCGACGGAAGGTTAAGGGCTAAGATTCCCTTCTAGTTTTAGGTTGTTTTTATTAGCTACAAATTTAATCTTAAAACAGAACGATCTGTACCGACCTCGTACAAAACTTAATTTACAAGTTTTATGCAAACCTAAACTCCTACATGATCTGAATAATCAATAACAATCAATATGAACACACCCTTGACCACTGAATTCACAGTTCAGTGATCTAGTCTTTTCGCTTTACGCCATTCTTCACTTTGGTTAGGTCCTCTTCAATCTAGATTGAAAGAAGAAGTTTACGCATACACTGCGCAAAATTATTACACAAACATATCAGTTTTGGTCATACATAAATCTTAAAACTCAACTGGTTCGATAAAGCAAGCTGGCAACTCAAAGTAAAAATGCTGCGTGCTACCGAGTAATGCAGCTGTTTAAAAAAAACGGACACGCGAAGTAGGAAGAGCTCACATTAGTGTGGGTAGGACAAAATTTTCAAATGAGTTTGTAAGAGGTGCCTTTTTCCTATTTTGAGCCTAGAGTTGAGCCGGACTTACATGAGGCAGTACATATGTCCCGTACACGATGGTAAATTGTACTGAGGCCTCAACTTTTTCAAATGTCCCGGCTCAAAAATAATGTCCTACTGGAATATTTAAGTCTTTTTTCCTCTGTTTATTGTATTAATTTAAGAATTTTTTTTGTACAAATATCGCGAAAATAAATAATAATAATACATAATAATATGATCGTATATCGTGCCATTGTAAATCACGAAGGGGAGAGATATTTCTTATGGCAGTAAAATATCTAATTTGAACTGTGGCGAGGTGAGATTGTAAACAGGAACTGGAGAGACATTTCTGACTTTTTTGCCACAGTAAAATTTCCAATTTGAACTGCGGCGAGGTGAAATTGTAAACAGAACTGGAAAGATATTTTCTTAGTCTTTTGCCGCAGTAAAATATCCAATTTAAACCGAGCCTTGGTGAGATTGTAAATACGAACTGGAGAGACATTTCTTACATTTTTAGTGGAATGAAATTTTATAATGAAGAGACAATTCTACATTTTCGAGGGAGTGAAGTTTGGTCATTTCTTACATTTTTGGAGGGAGGGAAATTCTGTACTGAAGAGGCAATTCTTATATTTTTCGAGGGAGGGAATTCCTGTACTGGATAGGCAATTCTTACATTTTTCGAGGGAGGCGAATTTTGTACGGAAGAGACAATTCTTACATTTTTCGAGGGAGGCAAATTTTGTGCGGAAGAGACAATTCTCACATTTTTCGAGGGAGTAAAGTTTTGTACTCGAGAGACATTTCTTACTTCTTTTGCGGCAGAAAAAGAGGTGAGATTGTAAAATATAAATACACATAGCTTTTATACCAACTCTGAGACAGTTTTAATGCATAAGAGATTCAAACCCGTAAAAGATTTATGTTACCTCTTTCTTTAACTTAATTGTTTTCGCCATTTTAGTGTGGGACTTTATTAGGCTAGAACCAAAGCCTTCTACATTTACAAGCCATGCACAACAAAATTTCACACTCACATTCAAAGGTGCATGGGACTTCAATTTTGCTGTCATACTGTGTGGAGTGCGGTTATGTACGTTTATTGGGAATAAATTATTGGGGATAAAATCTTCTTTAAACCAAATAAAAACAAAAATTATGGACATTAATTGTAACATTTATTAACTACATATTATAAAGTTGTGATAATAATGTAAATAATAAATGTAACGTAAATAATGTAATGTAAATAATAAATGTAATAAACGAAAATTTTGCTTTTATCTTTATAAAAAAACTATTATTTTTAACAAAAAATCCCGGCACTTTCATTAATAGAAAACTTTCCGCGGAACGAAACACTTGTTTTCCTCGTTATAAAAGGGATTTTGATATTTTTTTCTCCATTGCCAACATAAACCCGGTAAATCTTATTAATAACACTGTTTATTTAAATTGCAAATTTATGACAGGTAAATTGGGTACTTTTTGCATTATTGTACGTTTTTTACATTGATGGAATAGCTCTTATTTTCAATAAAATCACACTCGAAACAGCACTTTCCACGGAACGAAAACTTCTTTCCCTTTGATTTTAATGGGACTTCGATATTTCACGAATTTAAGTTGGGACTTCATACAACCACACACACACACCTACAGCATGGCTTGTAAATGTAGAGGGCTTTGGCTACAACCAAAAATTACCCACAAAGGTACGACGCTCTAAAAATTTCCCATAAGCTCCCTTGCGAGTGAATATATCAATCGACAAGGTGCAAGCGAGACAAAATTCAATTTAAAAACAAAACAAAAATCGAAGAAAGAGAGGGTAAATAAAGAAATGTTAATTCACGAAGTGCGAAAGAGACGCTTTGATTTCTCTTCTCCGCAATTTTTTGTGCCGTCTGGACTTTTATTTTGCTTGTGTGAATTCATGTACCATCTTCGTGTAGTTCCTGCTCTGCATATGTTTGTGTAGTTTGCCGTTGCTCCGCCCTCTCGCCATTCCGGAGCGCGTATATGAATAGATTAGAATGAATAGATTTTTACTTTCCTTTTTCTTCGCACAGAAAGGATTACATTGTCGTATCTTTCTGAGTAATTTTTGCTAGTACCTTATGAAATTTAGTTTGTGAGTTAAGATTTCAGTGATTTTTTATAGACAAAAACGTAAGTAAAAAAAAAATTGTATTAAGTTTTAAAAATAATAAATTAGGTTTTTTCTTACACGAAAAAAAGTGAAAGAAAGAATCTACCATATTTGTTTCTCCTTGCGTATGTCACGTGCGCTTACGTATTTCTTTTTTAACAAACAGTTCTAATATTCATTTCTTTTTTTCTGTGATTTGCTCTTTTATTTTATATATTAAGAATGGCTGAAGATAAAAAGAGGTCGAGTGAATGGGATTATTTTGTGGACTTAAAAAATGATAAAGCTAAATGCAATTTCTGTGCTAAAGTTTTGTCCTACAAAGGTGGCGATGGCTATAATCTGATTCGGCACACAAAGAGCAGGCATCCTCATGTTTTCTCTGCCATTTTCGAAACTCAGAGTGTAAATACCGATAACGTCAGAAATGATTCGCTTGCTTTATCCTGTACTTCAAACGCCCCGGAGCTAGAAACACCGGAATCTTTTACGCCCTCTACCTCATGCACTAATGTATCCAAACCGACTGTCACTAACAGCAAACTCACACAATATTTTTCCAAACCGCTGTCTGCAAATAAATCCGAGGAATTAAATAAAATTATTGTTAAATTGTTTACGAAGAATTACTTGCCGTTTCACCTTATTGAAGCACCCGAATTCAAAGAATATACTTCACAACTAAATCCGTCCTATCAATTACCTAGTCGTAAGACCTTATCAAATGCATTAATAACTATTCTGTATAACAAAACAACAGACAAAGTTAAGGCAGAATTAAAACAGGCAGATTATGTAAGCATTACAACCGAAGGGTGGACATCTAAGCCCAATGATAATTATTTGTCGGTTACGGTTCATTTTTTTAATGAGCAAGCAGAATTAAAAACATTCATGTTAGAATGTATCCAATTCTCAGATAGACATACCGCAGAAAATTTGTCTCGGGAACTTAAAAAAATTAGCGATGATTGGGACATTTCAAATAAAATTGTTTCAGTGACAAGCGATAACGCGAATAACATCAAAGCTGCTATTAAAATTAATAATTGGAAACAAATACCTTGCTTTGCACATACACTGAATTTAATTGTCCAATCAGCCCTTAAAGAACTACGAAGTACTATTACAAAAATAAAACGCATCGTAGAAATATTTAAAAGAAGTCCGCTTGCAACAGAAAGGCTGCGAAATATGCAAAAAAAATTAGGCGAACCTGAACCTAAAGTGAAGCAAGATCTTCCAACACGTTGGAATTCCACGTGTGAAATGTTCGAAAGAATTTTGCAAATTAAAAAGAGCGTAATGTCAACAATAGCTATTAATTATCCAGAAACAGAAAATATTCATGCTGAGGAAATAGAAATTTTAAAGACTACAATAGAAATACTCTCTGTTTTCAAAAAAGTAACAGAGGAAATGAGTTCTGAAAAAACTATAACAATTTCACAGGTAAATAAATACTTTTTTGTTATTACGTATTTCTTTTGCTAGTTGTGAAATATTAAAATGTATTTTTGGTTTTTCTAGGTCATCATAATTTTCAATGCCCTTAAAAAGAAGTGCTTGGATTTTATATCAGTTGACACACATCCTAAGTGCGTCCAAAGAATGTCACAATGTCTTCTGAAGGAATTGTCCGCAAGATTTCCGAATATCGAAGAGAATAATATATTTGCGGAGAGTACTATTCTCGATCCGCGTTTTAAAAAATACGGATTTAACAATGAATATCTCTATGAAAGAGCATGCTCAAATTTAAAAGCTATGGCGGGAAAAATTCAAATAAAATCCCATTGTGATTCTGAAGCCATGCCATCATCCCCAACTAGAACATTGCCTCCGTCTTCGGAGGTGGGTTTAGTATTTGGGATGCTTTCGATAAGGAGGTAGGTATACGAATTATTAAAAAACACAAATCCAACCACAGAAGCCATTAGGGAGTTTGATAAATACCTTGAAGAACCACTGGTGCCAAGATGCAAAGACCTTGCAAAATGGTGGTATTCGCGAAAAACTCATTATCCTAGACTCTACCACCTTTTTAAACAAAGACTATGCAGCGTTGCAACTTCTGTGCCTTCAGAACGTGTATTTTCTAAAGCCGGCCAAGTTCTGGTGGAACGAAGAAATAGATTAAGTGGCAGCAAAGTGTCACAGATACAATTTTTAAATTGTAATTTGTAGCTCTTCCTATCTATAACAAATAAAATGTTATGTTGTGTTATTTTCAATTTTACGAAGTTTCATTTTAAATCTGTAAATATGTTTGTTTTCTTATACAGCTTACAGAAATTTGAAATAGTAATTTTATAATCAATATTCATAGGAACGATAATTAAAATTCCCATTCATCATTTGTTGTATCCTTCTTTTCTATATAAATCGCAAACGCATTAAATCTACCCACATCGCACTTTTGAACTGTTTTGTACCTGCACCTCGCCTCATTTGAAGTGAGACATTGTACTGGATAAAAAGGAAAAAGAGGCTCCTCTTACAATCTCATTTTATAATCGTGTCCTACCCAACACTTAGTACAATGTCATACTTTTCAAATGAAGAGAGGTGTTATTGTAATGCCAAAAACAAGCAAATAAAAAAAAAACAATGAAGGGTTTTTTACAAGGTTAATTATAATTTGCATTAAACGAGTATGTAGGTGTAGGGACATCGTCCCACTAATCTCATATTACTCGAGTGCAAAAGGCTTTGTACAAAAAATATAGCCGACTTGCATCAAGTAATTAAAAACAGCTAATTAATTAATTTGACTCTTGATCCCCTGAATTTAAAAAAATATGAGTGTGCTTAAGACCACACTTTAGAAGTAAAACTTTTGTGCCCAACGGCTAGTAATATGCAATAGATATAGTGGAAAGTCTGTCGGATCTATAGTACGCTTGAGAAAATTCAGGCCAACGACAGATACAGGAAGAATAGTGACGAATCTACTGACGGACTTGATACGAATACTATTTGAAAATATTTATGAATTCCTATTTACATTAAAACCTAAAAGTAACCGAGTAAAAATAATTTTTATTGGCTAATTTTCTTAAAAGCATACACGCGGTGCACCTAGTACGTATAGCATATAAGTGCGCATCCCACATGGGTATGCACGCTTCCGCCGCCACGGGCATGGATACTACCGCCACAGGCACGAAAATCTAAACATTCGCCTCATGGAAGTAAGCTGGTGACATATGCAAGCGTACATGCATTGCATCCAGAGGTTCATAAAATTGCATGGTTTTTTCCGTCCCGGCTTTCACACATAGCCCGAAAATCTAAGTAACGAGTGCATGCAAGGTGCATGTGTTTATTGTGCATACTTGTGTGTGCTATTTCGAATGCGGCATTATAGAAAAAGTTAAAAGTAGTCCGACCTTTGCGTGGCATGCATTCCATTCATTGAACATTCCGTCAGGTCGCATTTGAATACACCCACTTCTATATTATTTATCAACGAATTGAACGCATGTACGCTTGGGTATGTCACCAGCTGTATGCATGCTCCGCTCCCGCTACATTCATGATCATTAATAATTGCATCCGCATTGGCATAGACTATTCTAAACCCAGGTATTGTTTTACCAAGCAGTCCGCCTACCACATACAATGAAGCTTTACCTACGCGAACGGGAGCCAGTCTACTTGAGTATGGTATTGGCACCCTTTATGGCCACCTAGCCAATTACCTGATTACTTCGTCCCATACAATCTTTTAGGGAGCCAATTAATTTTAAAGGGAGCAAAAAGATATGCAAAAAACAATCAACCTTTTTTCAAATTCTTCTTTCTAGGCGTAGTTGAAAATAATTTATTTTAGCTGATTAAACCGAATTTGAAGCATAAAGCTGAAAAAACATTTTTTTCAAACCTTTATATTTTCAGACGATGTAGGGATAGTTTCAGCCCTTTACTATTATCCCTTATCATAACATTTCCTTTGTTATAAATCAACCACTTTTGAATACAAATATTGCAAAAAATGTATTTTATTGGATTGTTTTTGATTGTAATTAAAATTATCGCGAAAATCGTTAAAAAAGGGAGTTTTTAAGCATATTTAAAGGTGACATGCATATTTTAAGACTGTGGGACCCCGATTTTCGTAATGAGCGACCCAAAAAATATATCAGGAACGATTTTCACAACAGTGTAATGTATTGAAATAACCGATTCGTCGATTTATGCAAGTTAAAAAAATTGTAATTTAAAAAGGGGAAAGGTCCAGCACATCTCACCAAAGGGGAAGTGGGTGCCAATTTTAAACAACAGCACCTCACACATTTAATTCACCACTCCCTTTTGGTATTCTAAGCACCCAAACCACCCCCGAAAATTCTTCTCGTATATGCCGCTTCCAACATGTCAGTCAACTCCAAAGTGTCCGCGGCATAAGCCCGGCCAGTGACCAAACCACAAGAAAAATCTGAAATAATTCACCTCTACAGAATGGTGAATTTGTATTCCTATAATGAGATAAAGCAAAGTCTGGGCGACAACGTAGCTAACAGGCCAGAAAATTTATGCAGTAAGGCAAAGTGTATTTTAGCTGTTGCATACACAGCCCCGAGTTTCTTCGTCTCTCGTACCCTTTCCCAACGTTATACGAAAGTTCTGACGATTTTTCATGTGTGAGAGCGTTACATGAATGAAATTGATTCACTCTCATGTAAATTTTTTTAAGCAAACGTCCCTAAAGAAGTTTTACTTCAAAAAGCTAATAATAAAGGTCCCTAATAAAAAAGTTTCTACTAAAAAATAAATAAATAACCCCACAGTGTTCTAAATTAATTTCATGAAATAAAGATAGTTAGAAAATGTAAGAAATGGCTCTCCAGTTTCTATTTACAATCTCACCTCATCAATTGGATATTTTACTACCGCAAAATAATAACGTCTCACCAATTCGTGCTTACAATCTCACCTCGCCTAATTTCAAGATGGATATTTTACTGCAGCAAAAAAAGTAAGAAATGTCTCTCCTCTCCACTTCGTGTTTACAATCTCACCTAGCCACAGTTCAAATTGGACAGTCGCAAAAGTCAGAAATGTCTCTTCCGTTCCTGTTTGCAATCCCACCTCGCCGCAGTTGAAATTGGATTACTGCCGCAAAAAAGTAAGAAATGTATCTCATTAAGTAATTTACAATCACACCTTGCTTTCGTTACTTTTCTCGATACACGCTCATATACCAGTAGGACATTATTTTTGAGCCGGGACATTTAAAGTAATTGAGGCCTCAGTACAATTTACCATCATGTAAGGGACAAATGTACTGCCTCGTGTAAGTCCGACTCAACTCTATCACATACCGAAAATGAGGGAAAAAACTTTTTTGTGGACAGTACAGAGAGTAAAGGACGCACCCATAGCCGAAACTAGGCCCGGCCCGAGTAAAAATAAAAAATGGCCTTACAATGGGCTAACACCGACCGTGATTGGAACATAGCCCTCGGCAATGTACCGGACATCAGAAGATTGTTTGCAAGACCGAGCGACCGAACACCCCACACACATCCGCACTAGTGATGAGTATAAACGGTCTTGTTCTTGCACAATTAGCAAGACCAAGAACAAGACTTAGTTATGCCAGTAGGAACAAGAACAAGACTAACTACATGCTAGTAGGTACAAGAACAATACCCAGAAGAAGACTTTAGCAAGATTTTTGCAAAATTTTCACCTAAATTCATTCTTTTAAAAATAAAAAATATAAAATAGATTATGATTTTATGATATAAATACGTGTGTGTATATTTACTTTTTAGTATGATAATTGTAAAAGCATTTGTTCATAAGTACATAAGGACTTTGCATGCCTTGTGCGCCAACTAGTGATGAGCAAAAGTTGAAAAAATCATTTAATACCCCAGTTCCTTTCCAATTCTTTTTAATTAATATAACAACACGTCAGACACGAGTACATAAACGGACAGTCGAAATGCTCATTCTCGGCACTCGGCAAAAGTATACGATAAATTGGGGCCATGTAACTACTCAAAAAAGAAATCATTTTGGATCGGAAAATATGACTTTCGCTCTTCAACAAAACTCAAAACTCACCGCGTGTTTATTGAGAAAAGCATCAAGAATTCTGGTGCTCATATCTTCGAATCTTCGAACAATTTCAAAATTTTTATCAACGCACTGCAATAACATGTTTTATTTTCTTTCGATTGTTTTTGTTTTTCGAGCGGTTAAATAACAAAATTTCCCACTAAAATAGAAATCAACTTGCACCGCACCACACACTTAACGTACAATATACCGACGACCGGCGAGGTCGTTTCGCTTGTATATCGATAATCTTTAATTAGGATAAATCTCAAAGACCATTGTACATTACGAAAATGGTCAAGTTGCTATAAAGCACAATCAACAATACATTTGGTGCAGATTGTTTTTATCTCAAATTTACCTCCGTATGACCATGTGTACAGCTGAGTTCTTGGCCATTTAAACCCTTTTATCAAGTTTCGGGATTTGTGAGCCCGTATGTGCTCTTGTTATAAATGGTTAAAAATCATAGGTCCCTTAAATAGCCAAGCGGCCGGGGTTTGCCCGTTGAAAGGCCATTTTTAATTTTTAGTTCGGGGTCCCCCAGAATGGACACGCCCTCCTTTCAGGGTAAGGCCATTTGAGCCAGTGACGGTTACTCTTTGGAAGCAAAGGAAGCACTGCTTCCCTTGACCACATAGGCAACTTTATAAAAATAAATTTAAATATATCAAGATTAAAATCTCAATATTTTTCCTCCTCTGGAAACACTAAGGATGCAATGTTCAGATTTTTTTTTATATAAAATACAATACAATTCAAATTTATCATCTTACTGTAAAGAAAGAGTAAAACCTTAGCCACAATACGAGTGGTGAGCGACAGAGTGGAGTCTCGCCGCTCTTATCGTGGCCGAGGCCTTACACATTGGGAAGCTGTAATATCGTCAGCTTCTTTGCCACAGAAAATCAATGTGAAAACTCCAACACATTCAATTGAATTGAACCCACACTCACGCAAAGGTTTGCGTAAATACGCTACCCTCAGAAGCTGAGGTAAACACAGCTTCTTCGGAACCGAACAGCGGGAATTGACAAGCGAAGATGGAGAAATTTTTTGTATCCACCATATTCTCCTTTTTTCCTTGGCTTCGTTTTCTGGTAATCTACTCTGGCATCGAGCAATGTTAAATCTAGTCTTAAAATTTGCTTCGAAATTTTGCTTTTGACTCTTCTTAAAATATGAATTTTCGTTTATTTTATATTGAGTCAAGAAAAAGAGATCGAAAATAGGTGAAGTTTCTCTTTATCTACTATGGGGTGGAAGGCGAATATAAGCTGATAACTTTGTAGCTTCCATTATATTTTTTAAGATTCTCTTTAATGATGAAACCTTTAGAGAATATTTTTATGAATTGAATTTTCGAGTACGGGTTGTCTAAGGCAAGGAGAATGTATTGATGGTTGGTGGGTGTTAAGGGGTGGGTTTTATTTTTACCATCTTTTTTTTAAATTTTTAGCAAAATAATGGATTTGTATGAAAAATTAAATGATATCACATTAGTAGTTGCAATTTTTCAACGGTTTTTTTTGACGCTTTAATTATCAACAGAATCTGAAAAAAGGCCCAAAACGCCTTCTAGCAGCGAAACTATTTCAAAAAAATTGACGAAAAGGTGCAAAAGTTCACGATTTTCGATTCCATTTTTTTTGTCACTTTTTTTTCATAAAATAACTTTTTTCAAGCATAAAAGAACCTACATATATTAAACAATAAGAAAGAACCACATACGAAGCGATGCACAAAATTTATTGGGCAATCAATTTTCAAATTTCAATTTTTCGGACGTAGGTACATGTAAATAAGATATTTTGACTTGAAATTTTAATCAGTTACTGTTCACATTTAAAATACAATTTCTGAAAAATCCATAAAAGTTCACTGAAAATATCCGAAGTTATAACCAAAAAACTAAAAGTTTTTTAAGTTTTTTTTATGTACAGATAAAAATTTCATATTGTAACCGCTAATAGCCAATATTATGACGAACACCCTTTATTTTCATAACAATTCCTAATGTTTTGTTTATCTGATTCCACTATACTCGTATGTTATTTTTCAGCTTTTTTAGTTAAAGCCTTCGATACTTTTACTTTTATCGTTCGCCTAGCGCATTGCTTCCCTTATCCTAAACCTTACGAACCGCCACTGTTTGAGCGCCTGAATATTCAAAACTCGCCCCACGCTCGTAACATGGAAAACATAAAAAAGTGAACGAGAAGTCTATACAATCTATTGCAAATTTCTGAAGGCCGATGAGCTCAGCTGGTTGCGAGAGCAGTTTCTCTGCTATGAGATGCGTAAAAACTTGACCTAGGAACATAATGATCCAGGACAGATTCTAAAATGTATCTTTGCTGAATGAGGGGGTCCCAACTACACCAAGCGATTCATCAATTAATTGTGAAGCGATGTCAGAATCCTGGAAAAAAGACATCCTGTGCCCGGCACAAAAAAATGAGATATCGCAGGGTGCAATAATTATCGCTCGTACCGTTGCTGAATACCGCGTATAAGATATTCTTCGCTGTCCTACAAAAACAGGATTGCCCCGTGCGCTAAAAATAAAATAAGCCAATGGCCTCAGTCCAGGCGAATGACGGCAAGCGATAGAAAAATTTCTAGAATTTCAAAACTCAGCGCTTCATAGCCGTCATTCAGCAGTAAGCATAGCTAGAGTAGAACTCTACAAAGAGACGGCTGACACGACTATGAAAGTTAACCATGACCAAAATGACAAGCCAAGTAAAAGTATCCGGAAAATTGTCCAGATCAATCAACATCTATAATGGGCTCCGACAATGAAACCGTCTGGCCTGCTTCGAATTTAAGCTGGCTTTGAAGAAAGTGAGAGTAGGTACAGTAAATGTGTCCTGAAAAAATTAGTTTCAGTGAGAAAACTGCCAAAAGTGTGAAAGTAGTTTTGTTCGTTGAAAAATGATGTGACTAAGCTACCTTGGCGATGGGCATGTGCAACTGTTAGCAGTTTTTTCGAAAACTAAAAAAACCTGAAAAAAAAATTTTGAAATGCGTTTTTCTCGGTTTGTATGCATTTACAGGAAAATTTAAACAAAAAATGTAGAGGACGTTGCGATCTACAATTTTTGTCATTGGCGGGCGCGATGCTGTACAACGAGAAGCGTACACAGTAGGTGGCGCTAAAGTCTCAAAAAAAGTGTTTTTTCCACTTTTTTGTCCTGAAAATATTTTTTTAACGCAAAACTGTAAATGGAAAAGTTGTTCCTTAGATTATTACCAACAACTTTTATTTAAACATGTTTTTCATATAACTTACCGTTTCAAAGTTATAGTGCACTGTAGCGCTATATTGCTGTATATATGCATACCCAACAAACAATTTCTCTCTTATAAAGCCCTCCAAGAATTTTATAAGAACTAAATTGGCTTTAGCTAAGATATATAACTTTGACAAATTATTCTTCAAGAATTTTTGAAGAGCGTTACTAGCCAGAAAGTGGCGTATGAAATTAATCTTGTGACAGCCTGGAAGATTTCTGGAAGAGTTGTTGAAGATACTTATAAGATAGTTGTAAAAACAGATATAAGTACTAACGCTTATAATAGACTTAGCGAGATGTGTTATGAGAACTCGATCTCTTATAATATCTTTAAGTAAGGATATTACACAACGCCTAAATTTCTCTTGGCCTTGATTTATAAGATTATTATCAGAATTTATTTTTATAATATTCTTGGATAAGAGCATTTCAGGACACTTTGGAAGCATATGTTCAAGTTCAAATAAGATTGTGTGAGTATTGAAACTATCGTTATATTCATTTTCATTTAGGTATAAATAATTTGTACTTATAAAATTCTCTGAAAAGGTTTAAAAAAGTTCAAGCAAATAAAATAATGTCTCCATTATATTCATTATTAATTAATTTCGACTTGAATTTAATCAATTGATAATGGGAATTTTGGTGCGAAAGAAATGGCATTGATAAAATATGGTATGATACCTCCAAAAAATACTTATCGCCCTCAAAATTTTGCGAATAAATCCACATGAAACAATGCGTAAGGAAAATAATTTTTTATTTACTCGTTAGAAAAACATAGGAATATGTTAAAAACTTGTCCGTGGCAGATAATGTTTTAATAAAAGAATAAATTATTTAAAATCATAGAGTAGCGGATTAAAAAAAAAGCTTTATACTGGGTGATTTTTTTCTTTTTTCTAATTAATAGGAAAATATGGCGGAATTTTTTGGTTTTGGTTAAAGTCTTTACAAGTCTATTTCACGAACTCATTCTTAATTGTAACCCTTACCAGCCGACTAAAATAGCATATTCTTATTAAATTCTATGTCAAGGCTATTATAGAAAGAACTACTTCGCTTTTACCTAAATTCAACTAAATTCAACAAATATTATTATAAGAGTTTTACAAAGACAGTTGATAAAGAGTTCCTAAGTGAAACTATTACAAGTGCATGATTCCGGAAATCCTACGCCGACCACACGGAGTTATCTAGCTCGCCGGAGGGGTCGTGGGGGGTGTGGCCGGGCCTGACCGCGGTTGGTTCACCACTTACCTGTGACTAGGAAAATTCATCTTCAGTTCCACTCGTCCTTCGGGCCTCGCCTGAGCCGTGTCATTGCCATCCGTTTCCCTGACAGCTCACAGTATTGAAGACTATCAGCTTCAGGAAAAGGCACTATTCAAGAAACCCTGAAAAGAAATGTCACCCGCCCCAACCATTCCACCAAAGAAATCTAAAACATGAATATTGTATTTATAATCATTTTAATGATCCTGTCTATTACAGGCACAATCAACATGACAAACAACATAAAGAACAATCACCAATTCCGACAATAATTATAGGTCCTTGACAGATATTAAAGAATTTAAATTAAGCGATCAATTGCAACGAAATTACAATAACATTTGTATAGGTACATTGGTCTGAGGATCAATAAAAAACGCGCAGTATTGGCACCAACACTCCTCGTTTTGTACACACGATATCACAAACGATTAGGTCAATTAACAGACGAACAAATTCCCGGAAACAACACAGAAAATAAACAACACAAGATTAAGGAAAATAGTTCTAACAAGGAGCCAAAAAAAACAGTTTCCTAAAAAACTTATAAATATGATTAACACGTTAATACTCAATGCTATCAAAATGATTATTTTATCAATAAATGTAAAAAATTAAGGTCTCAAAAGTGTTTGTTATTAAATTAAAAACTAAAAAAAATGTGGTCGATATGAGTGGACATATTAATAAAAACAAAGAGTTATGTTTTCAACAAAATAACACAAAAAAACTGGAGGTCCAGCCGCTAATCTTTCTCGCTTGGTAGCCGCCAATTGAACGCTAGTGTTATCTTCTGTGTGGGCAGGGAGGTGATCAGGATTCTTCAATTATAGAGCGAATGACCTCCTAACGTCGCGTCGAGTAGCGCACTGTTCAATGTGCCATCGACCGTCAAGATCAATGTTTGCTAAAAATCTTCCTGCTTTCTGGTCACAACGTTGTTCAGCAGCCTTACGTCGCTAATCATAATTAAAAGTCATGCAAAACTTATACGAAATCCGGGTCTTCCGTCTCACCAAAATTAAAGCAGAACCCTGTCTTCTTTCTTAGCGCTTCTTAGACTAGTCCTTCATCGAGTTGACCGTCCCAAAAACCAGCTCCGGGTCAAATTTTCCAAACGACTGCAGTTGACTCGACCAAAATTCAATCACAGAGAAACGATCCTCGGTCTAGCTTCAGAAAAACTTCCAGGTACTCATTTAACGCGCCTCAAGATCAGACTATACTTTGGGGCTTTCTTTTTTCCAAAAAAATATATTCCAAGCAAACGAGCTCAGATTCAAATTCACAACCAAAAAAAAAAACCTCTGATTCCTTCCCAACTCATTTCATTCCCCTTTTTTTTTCAAAAACAAAATCGTCCCCTTTCAAAAAAAATTTTCTCCCGCCTCACAGTGGGCTAGATTAGGAAAAAAGTGGACAAAAATATAATGCGTTGTCTTATACATTCGAAATTTTGGCTACATAGGTGTTTCACATCGCTGATCACAAATCCGTTATTAAAACTATCAAAAACATTTTTAATTCAAATTAATTATTTTAAAATAATCATACATACATTTATAAACTTTACGTATATACATTAAATATAATTCCTTAATCGGAGCCTTCGTCGCTACTAGCGGACTCAGATGGTACGATTGCTTTACTTAAGTCCCTGCTAGGCTCTGTGTCGGATGTATGAAGCAACCTCAAAGCTTCGCCAGACAAACTGTTATTACATTTAGGGTATTTCCGTCCGGCACATGCTCGAAATATAATGGTCGGGTGTGACGAGAAGACGATTGAATACATCCTCCATATTTCCTTGTCTAGAAGTTTTTCTAGCAAAATGCTCACGATATTTTTTAAAATCTTTGTTACGCGCCTCCTGGGCGTCTTCAGACATTTCACCAAGCGTTAATTAAATGTAATAAATTAAATTTTCATACATTTTCGGAAAATTTCACATGGCAACACTGCGTACAAGTTTTAACGTTTTTTCACGAAAGCACGCGATTCACGCCGTACAAAATATGAATTGGCAAGTTTTGGCACCCAAATCTTTCGAATTCTCATTATATAAAGAATTTCCTACAAAATCGCGTTAAAACTATGCCGGGCGGTAGTGGGCAATAAACTATTTTTACAATTTAAGGCTAATAATTTAAAAAAAATTTTTTTTTCGTGGATATTGATCATTCTCTTACATTAGCATGTACTTATTATTATTTAATAACGGTAAAACACATAAAAATTTTCTACATACCTTCAGGATCACTCTCCATTGAACTTAATTAATATTACACAATCAGATATAAAGTTATTGGGATTTAACGTAGGAAGTGTTTTTGGCGGTGAAGACACATAAATGCAGTTATGTCCAAAGTATCTAACTTCGGAATGCCTCAGATCCGCAGGCTACCCGTCCCATTTTTCGGAAAAACGTCCAGGGGATCCCTTCTATAAAATAATTCCTATAGAAAAGGGCATTTAAAAAAAATTTTTTTTTGATTTTTGTCCACTTTTTTAGAATCTAGCCCACTGTGCGCCTCCCTGTTTAAAGTTTTCCTTTTTCTCCCCAGTGATTTCAAACTAAATTTCTAAATTTCCCATTACCTACAAGGTGATTTCACAATAAATTTTCCACCCAAAATAAATGTTAACACCGACCGTTACAGCACAGCTCTTTAAAAAATTCTTTCTCATAATGTACTTACACAAAACTATGTCAAGACTGTAACCAGAATAAGATCTCTTCTGCAAAGACAAACTTACTGTTAAGGGTTTCAAATAAGGCTGCACTCTTCGCGAAAGACTTTATAGCTCAAATAAAACCCAATTCTTGAGACAGTCAGACCTAAATACGAAATTAGAAGTAACTTTTGGTAAAAGTCTTAATAAAAAATTTATAAGAAACGCCTCTTTGTGAAAAATCTAATAAGAGCTTTATAAGCCCAATTTCAATGTTTCCAAGAGTCTACTCTTACAAATTGTTAGTTGGGTATACAGCGCAGTCTCACTAAAGGTAATTGTATGGGTCCTAATTATTGTTTTTAATGTATCATATCTATTGTGCAGTATCAATAATAATTGATACTGCATAAAACGTGCACCTCAGATGTGTACTCATATTGCGTGCAGCCGAATTATTGGAATTTTCATACTATTGCAAGCTGCAGTTTCAAAACGGTAAGTTATATGAATAAAATGTTTGAATAAAAGTTGTTGGTAATAATCTAAGGAACAACTTTCCCCTTTACAGTTTTGCGTTAAAATAATATTTGCAGGACAAAAAATGGAAAAACACTTGCTGTAGAACCACACGGCTGTAGAACCTATTTTTCAATCGAATTTTTTTGACGTTATCATTGCTTTCTGGGAGTTATTTAGATTACTCCGCCTACCACTCTTTTTTATGGCCAGTTGTTTGGCCTCTCTATTTATTAAATTTCGCGATATTCCGGTTGTAATGTTCTCGGGCTTTTAGTAACTTTTTAGGCATGTATCCTTTGCGTGACACATTTTTCTGCATTTCGGAATTACGACACTGTTGACACTGTTCGTTATTTTCTTTTAACACAATTTCTACATCCACTTGTCTACTTATTCCTAGCAAACTTTGGACAGAACTCTGAACTACGATTATCTGCTAATTGCATACTTACCTGCTGGAGTTTGCTCATTATAAACAAATACGTATAATTATTAAAAAAATCAAAATACTAGAAGAAGGACTAAAAACAATAAAAGAGAGGCTTTTAAGATATGAAAGTTTATCTTATCCATTAGGCAGGGACTGTGGTTCTTGAAATAAACTCAAGTTCTACAATAAAATTATTGTTGACAAGACCTTTTCAACATTGCATATATTTAGGAAAAATAAGTTTTGTTAAAATCCAGGTAAAGGAAGGCATGAGTGCGTACTTAGTTCAGCTTCTTCCTTTGGTATTGCCCCTCGCCACAGCACGGGTAATAGGTGCTGCATCGGATTCTCGTATGCGAACAAATCGGCAGTCTCTTGTTATTACCGACACGATTCTGCAGATCTCGCCATCATTAGGAGGTTGACTAATATTTCCTTATTGTAAACAAGCAGACTCTCAACTCTTGGCGCAGAATGTTAAACTCCGCCACTAGGAATTGCTAATAAATGTAACTGCATGGTCTCCTCGCTCTGTGTGTATGACACTGCGGTTTCCGTACATTCTGCACTTCTGTGTCACTCTAGAAAGTTATGCAGTACGTCCAAGCCAATATAAAAATTTCTGTTTTGATTGTTGTAATATTCGTGGGATTCAAGAGAATTTCTTTTCCCGTCTACTACTATTTGCTCCTGCTATTCTTGTACTAAGTCAAACCAAAACCGCATTTGATCCTGATTTAGAAAGATATCAGGAGATTGGGTATACCTTAGTGGACAACTTCATGGAAGATAAGCATAGACGGTTGTATTAGTAATAAAGGCTCTACTGTAGAACTCCATACTCTCTGCAATGGTAACGTAAAAGTAACGAACAGGGTCGTGTCATCAACGAAGTACATATTTGATTGGCGAGGATTAACAAAATTTCGTTTCAAAGGTTGAGCGATTGATAAAATTTAAGGCGATTCTCAATGCAGTTCTTTAAAGTTAGATCGATACCAATTGCTTGATGTTTTGGTAGCAGAGCATGTTGCCATAATATCTCAAAATTCATGGAGGTATTGAGAGCAACCTGACCAGACTAATCAAGGAGATGAATGCTTCGGTTGAGTGTCTAAAGCTGTACTACTTGTCATGTAATATATGATTGCATTTTAGATAAGATAAGGGGACTCTTTTACTATTAAATGTTTTCATATGTTCGGCGACCTAGCAAGGAAAATAACTAGCAAGGAATTACTGCAAAGAGGGAAGACAACAAAGAAGGAATGGAAACAACTGAGACCATGCTGGTGATTGGAATCGATCCACCGACCTCTGCAGTGGTAGCCTTGACGTCTAGGAAACCAAGACCGGCAAATTTTGTTAGATAGCACAGCTTAATGTGACATGATAGGCAATAAGACCTATGGGGTGCGACAGCGAGGGAGACCCAACCTCCGCTCAAAGGATGGCATAGACCTGGAGACTTAGCGAATGCCAAACTGGATGACATCGGCTCAGAATCGGGACCGGTAGAGAGAACAGTTGCGAGAGGCCACGACCGAATCCCGATTGTAGAGCCGTTAAAGAAGACGAAGAAGATATAATGGGGTGATATTGCAAAGGATGATCAAAAAAAATTTGAATATCTTTCGGCATTCGAAGAACATCTCAGATTTCAAAGTTACAATCCATCTCGCTCCTGTTCAGCACCCCCTGGAATCTTGGTAACTTGTTATGGCATACCCTCGAGCATCGCCAAACTGCAAACACAACTTGTTGAAATAACTGTATATTCCTCTCTTCAACATCATCCAGTCTAATTCCAATACTTAACTTCCCACCATGTCCTAGGCATCTCACAAATAAAGTACATTTCGATTTTTTTCATTATTCCCTTAAGACTCGAAATGAATTCTCAAAACACTCGCCGAACTTCCCATTCCTGCCACCAAAAAGCGACATTGCTTTCGGGTTACTCAAATCGCACTCCCCAATGACACTCGACTCAATATCTCTCCACATTAAAGCTGTTCCCACATATGTCAACATTATTTATGATCGAAATTTTTATCCTTGCAAGAAGTTTCCATCTTTTCCTTCGCATTCCATTTGGCCCCATCCCGGCTGTCGAAATTCCACAATTGATGATTCCATAAAACATAAGCGCCCACAATATTCATTTATTGTTGAAAAAGGAGAAGAAAATGTTTTATTCGGCAATAAAAGCGGGGATCCTTCAGAAAGGACATTTAAATTCATGCATCTTGAAAATGCTTCTAAGAAATCGGAAAGCGGTACGTCGCCTGAGTTCTCGCACTGATAAGTGTCCTGTTGTGTGTACGGGTTGAAGCCCATGTAACTGTCACGTGTATTTAGCTTTATTGCCAGGAGCCAGGATCCCCAACGGTTGGAGCTAAACGTGCAAAACTTTCCAGGATACGTGACTGGCAAGATAAATACTGACGGCCTGTGATATAGACACAGTTCGACACGCAGCCACTGGCTGCTGTAATATAGTTTTAATAACAGATTGAATAAGAGAGTATATTTGGATATTAATTTGGAGCGTATCGTCTATAACTCAATACTCCATCAACGTTTTCCGCTTAATAAATGCTTGAAGCCAATGCGACGACGACGGCGGGAGCCTCTTGCTTCTTGCAGGGCGTCCGCTCCCATACCCGGAGTTCCTGGAACAAGTAAATCGATTTTCCTGATAGAATTTAAATCTCTAATAAGCAGCATTGACGACACCCGGGTTTGCATTAAAATTCGCCGCCTGTTCCTCTGTTAGGTTGATTGATTGATCTCATTTCCTGTGCGCCTTTCAATTTTTCCGTTCATCCCTACTTTTCTTGGAAGCGTGGAAATTATGTAAACAAAACGCTTCATCGGCGGATTTAATTCAAATGATGCAGAGTGGAAAAAGTACTTAGCTCTTATGAGGTACCTAGTATCATAAACACAGAAAGTAATTGCTAATCCAGAAAATCCGACCTAGGTAGCTATAGAACCGGTGAATGTTCTGTTACGACGGAAGAGTGAAGGTTGCATTTCGTGCCATGGAGTATTCAACTGGAAGCGAATATCGAGGAAAGGGTAAAGAAACCCTGCACAATGAGGTGAAGAGATGAAGAGATAAGATCTCCAGCCAAAGATAGTTCTGTGGATATACACGGCGAAAAACTCAGCTTTTGGAAGGATGTGTTATTTAAACACGTTTAAAGTGTGTCATTGTGACGTCACTACGTCACTTTAAAGAGTGTAAAAAGTTTCGGTAATGTTAATCAAATGGGTGACGTCAAAATAACACACTTTAAGCGTGTTGAAATAAAACCCTTCCAAAAGCTGAGATTTTAAGTGCAGCCAGGGTACGCCCAATTATCACGAATGGTTCACAAGTATTGTTGCTAACGCTGAGCAGGATCTAAAATGTCATAAAGTTGAGAATGGTTCAGAAGATGGTTACAATAGGGGCAACAGGGACCATAAGACCATACGGCATGAACGATGATGTGTTCTTGCACCTACTCTCTCGACCTTCACATAAAGCACCTAGCTTCGCCTGCAGTGACTTCAGACTGATCCGGAGCCTTGGTTTCAAAACCCTTTGGACATACCCAATTCTTGACGCCGTGTATGGTCGCTACAACCACGAACTACCTTGTACCTTCCCCGAATTGTCCATCAAGCTGCGTCTCTCCGTCGAAATTCGCTCAAGAACAGAGTGGAGAAACGGCCCCTCCTGATTCAGTTGGATATAGGAATGTTCACTGGGAAAAAATTTGAATTTAAAGTTTTTATTGCTCCAGCCAGTATATAGGAAATGTATAAATGTGTGGGGCGAACGAAAAGGCCCAGTGTTAATAAAGTAAGATAGGTAAAAAGCGAAGGAAGCGAAGTTCTGCACAGGGCGTTTAATTTTCCAGCATAGCAAAATCTATGCGGACGATTTTGAATATTTTTGGCTAGGTCTCTGTTGTGCCCGTAGTACACAACTTTTCAACATCGAATGTTAACAAAGTTGTAACATACTCTAAATTTTTATCTCCGACTTCGTCTGGTCCCAAGCCCAGGGTGTGAAAGGAGCGGGTGGTCAATCTGCCGAATTGACCAGAGAAACTAGGCAAGTAACCGCATGGATGCACGAACTATCTATTCACGAAATAATGGCACTGCATCCGGGGCAGTCGATGCGCCAGTACTGGGGACCAGAGATGCTGGTGAGAAGTGGGTTACTGGCCGAACACCCAAATTAGTCACATCGAAAATGGAATTTAAATTCGCCGCGTGGGATGTACGAACTGGACATCACGTCGGTCAAAAGGAAATCATAGCAATCGAATTGTTGAAATGTAAAATATCAGTTGCTGCGCCATCGCCACTACGACTTACCGGATCCGAGCCATTGACGATCGTCCCGCCAACAATCGACGAAACGATGACGCTTTACTATTTCGGTGGTGAGAGACGAGAGGCCGACGTTGGCTTTATGATCGATCGATGGGCTGCCAGCGGCGTTGCTGCATTTCAACCGATATCCGAGCGTTTGACGGTGATAACCATCAGTGGAACGATCAAGATCTATATTATGTCGGTTTATGCGCCAACCGAGACCAGCAGGGACGCGAACAAGGACGAATTTTACGATCAGCTTCAACAGACGCTGGATATGATACCTCGAACCGAATTAACGAGACTCGCGGGGGACTTCAATGCACATTCAGGAGCAGATCAAACAGGCTGGGAAGGAACCATGGGCAAATTCGTACACAGAGTAATTAACGACAACGGCTTACGCCTGCTTTCATTCGATCGTCAAACAACTTGATCGTTGGCAGCAGCATTTTCCGTCATCCACTCAAACACCAACTTACCTAGCGAAATCCATCCGGCAAAGACTCGACGATGTTAGACTACGTTTTGATCAACGCAAGATTCGAATCGACACTTAAAGACGTACGTGCAATGCGTTTGCCCGATTGCGGGTCGGACCATTATCTTGTTCGAGCGAAATTGCAGAGCAAAGAAAACGGCACCTTTACCAGCCAAGAAGAATTGGACGTGCCTACGGAACCTGGCCATCGGGCGAGAGTTTCAAATGGCATTATCGAACAAATTCGCGGCGCTGGAAATACCGGAAGATATCGATGTAGAAGAAAGGCAATTCTCGGAGTCTACTGTGGAGTGCGCAATGGTGTTGTATCCACCTACCCGTAAACGGACACAGCCATGAATCTCATAAAGCCGTCTGGACCTCGTCGATCAGCGGAAACGAATGAATCACGTCAGCTTTGAGCAATACCGACGATTGAATAAAGAAGTTCGACAGAAAATGAAATCGAAACGCGAAGCGTACTGGAATAACGTTGCGGCCGACATGGAAGAAGCGGCGTCGAGGAACGAGTACCGAACGCTGTACCAGACAATCGGTTAGGCGGCAAGACAACATCAACAAACGACATCAAAAAATCGGGAGGAACTTGTATGACTTCTCTTTATGAACGCCTGTAGCGGTGGAGAGAATTCTTCCAGCAGCTATATAACCACGATCCGCCGCAAGGTGACTGCACCCAAACCGACGATTACACAGGCCTGCAAAAAACGGGTAATTTTGTTTTCTTTTCAATTTAATAGTCGTATCCTAAGTATTTTTTCGCGCTGAATCCGAATCCGTTGGCCAAATTGCCCTATCACGTCAGGATTTTGAGCAATCCTAACCTAAAAGTGCCAAAAATCGTGTTTTTTGCACTTTTGCGCGTTAAATATCTCAAAACTTTGGAATGATAGGGCAAATCGGACAACGGGATCGTTTTCAGCATGCCAAAATCTACAGAAAACCATGTCGAAAGCGTGAAATTTGAAAACACTTTTTTTGTAATACTGAAAAGAAAAACTTCGGTGCAACGGTGTTAATAAAAATCGTCGATTTCGCGCCAAGAAGTTCCAAATGCGATGCTTGAGGCAGATCCGCGATCCCCTTCGAAACGAGACAGTCAGACAAAGATGTGATCAGCAGACACTGATCGAAGAAGAAATGCAAAAACGTGGACTACGGTGGTTTGGACATTTTTGCCGAATGGATGATGTCCCGCGGACTGGAGAATCTAGCGATCAGCACCGAAGTAAACCTGGCTAAAAAATATCGAGGGTGACCTAAAGAATCAACGATTATCAGTTGCCGAAGTTCGAGACGTCGCCAAAAACCAGCAAGAGTGGAAACGAATCGTGAATGGAGTTCAAGACCCAGCGGCACCGACAGCATCGTATCCGTTGCGGAGATGTCCCGCTCGGACCGCCAGCTAACGGATGAAAGAAGAAGAAGAAGAAGCAATTTTTTAAGTATCCAAAATAAACTTTTGCAGATTTGTTCTTTCTTCACTATACCTTTTTCCAACCGCGTGTGCGTATGTGTGTGCACATAGTTTCTTTTTATTGAAAGGCGTTGCAACGCACGCGGGTTTTTGCTAGTATATACATATATAAAAGTCAATGTTTTTGGGTTTGTGGATTTGTGTGTTGTTTAAGACTCTTAAGCCTTTCAACCGATCGGCATAAAAATTTTACCACATGAGTTTGATACTATGGAGATAGTTTACGGGAATAGAAAGGTTTCACATCGGGATGTAATCGAAGACTTCTGCTATCCTTTAGTTATACCAAATTAGTCACATTCAGTAGTGAATCGTTTAGTGTTACATATACTTAAAGATTCAGCACATGCAGGTATTCAATTTCAATTTAGTTTTGTATTTTAACTCAGTGTGCCTGATAATGTCAAAAATATGAAGATCATACCCCAATTTTTTACAAAATAATTTATATATAACTAGCTGGAACCCGGCTGCACCTATAAGCCAATAGTATGGCGTACGCCACAACCATTGGGAATCTCAAAATCGATGGGCAGTGAGTGTCTCGAATAGGGTTGCCACCTGTACTATATTATATAGTATTGTATTATATTTTGGTCATTTGTACTATATACTGTTGAAAAAAAATATAGTACGGAAAAATACTATATTTTTTATGATTGCGGTAAAGTGAAACACACTCGAATCTCAAACAAAACACTGACAAAAATATTGGGTTTTGAAAATCTATTATCAACACAAGGTAGGGAAGCTACCAAAATAGACCATGCAGACGCAGCTGCTACTTGCACACACATCGCTCAAACACACATGTTAGTGAGTAAGTGAGTTAGTGGGGCTTATCGCACAAAACGTAAACGCGAGCGAAACGTGAAACGTTCAATTTTGGTATCGTAATAAACGCAGCGAGGGAAAACGTCAAACGTTAATTTCGAAGTTGATTTTTCAGTATGGTGCAAAACGTGCGGCGGCAGTTCCCCTTGTGTTTGTGAAACGCGAAGTTTTGCTCGCGGCAGTTGTACGTTTCCTAGAGTGTTTAGACTATTTGGAAATATGTTTTAAATAGTTTCATTATTAATCTATTTCTTTTAATTCCGCCATAAAGGCATGCATTTTGTTATCAAAAGACCAAAGTTTATTTTTTTTAAATGCATATATTTTTTCAAATAAATTTATAAAATAAGTTTTTTTTAGTTAAATCTTGAATGCACATTTATTTAAGCGAAAGGTTTTGATGAAGTTAAAAGTATATTTTCACAAATAAATAAATTGGTATATTAATTTAGGCATATATTTTCCACTCTTTCGTCCATTTAAAAAATCCCTTCCTGTACTTCATTAATTATGACGGACACAGCTCGTTCATGGTCATTTTCACATTATATACAATGCCACGGTGTCCATAATTATAATTCATAAGCCCGTATATTCACTAAAACTTAATAAAAGTAACGATTTTGAATTTGAAAGATTAAATAAAACTCTGACGTGACTGATTTGTAATTTTTGACAAACATCAGCTGATTTCGAAACCTTTCGAACACAGTTGGATTCACGCGTTTTGCACGATACGTTTTCAAGGTGAAGTGAAACATGTAAACGGCGCGTTTCCCAAAACGTACGTTTACAACGATAAGCCCCAGTATTTGCGACATAATAGCGAACGAAATATGTGCTTTTAATTTATATTAATATGCAGTTGGGCTGCACAGATGCGTATGATTATTTCTTAAGCAATAAGACCTTATTAAATAAGGCCAAAAGTAATGATAAATATACTTGGAAAAATAAATAATATTGAAAAACGAGCTCGTACTATTTATTTCTGCAAAATTTCTAAAAGTACTATATTTTTTAAAGTTTTAGAGAAAAAATACTATATTTAAATGTAAAAAAGGTGGCAACCCTCTCTTGAATCCCACCACGAAAGTACATTGATAAAGAAAAGTGTAACTCCATTCTTTTAAAAACCCAAATCAATTGTTCATTTATATCCCCAATCACAATTCAGCGGTCGTGTTCAGATGCTATGAAGAAGTGTTTTTGCCCGTAAACGAATTTCGAAGAGGAAATTACAATCCACGTCCGCTTGCATTTTATCTATACACGATTTTTTAATGTGTGTGAAATTGTCATTTCCTCGCCTGTGTTAATATTTCAAATTATTTTGGTGCGCACTCCGTTTATTTTGCAGTTTAATATACAGTAGAAGAAATTAAGGACATTTCAATGCTATCGATTGGAATTTCGCCATTTTAAACGACCAATTTTTTTTATTTTTTCAAAACTGTTCCATATGATACTGTCAAGCATGCATCCGTTTAGCTCATTAGCAGGCTTTGATCAAAGTACAACAGGAAAAGTTGTTCGAAAATCCCCTGCAAGTAGTTTCAGAGCGCGATAGGTTTTTCCTCAGAAATCTCGTAAGACTCTGTCATGCGCTTCGACAGTTTATTTTATAGGCCATGGTGCATTCGCCCCAAAATAATAATTTTGCACAGAATGTGGCAGTACATGTAGGGGTGCTTTCAATAATGCAGGATGCGTGCGCAAATGACTTATTCAAGCTTTCAATGCTTTCAATGACTGAATAACAGGACAGGAGAGATAGCGAAAAAGTAGTTAAAAGTTGAAATAAATCTACCCTGCGATTTCTTGACGCTATAATTAAGAGAAAAATCGCAAGAATTCAATGAATGTGTTTTGGATAAAATTGGTCCAGGGCAACAGGTGGTAAAAAGCTAATAAAAGGAGCGAAAACGCGTTTTTTCACGTTTTGGGTACGAAAAATATGTTGTTTTGGAAAACAAAAAATACAACTTAATAGTGCTTAAAAAGACGAAAATTATGAGTTTTGGACCATTGATATCGGTCAACAGGTTTTTGCAGAAAAATTAAAAAACCGTTAAAAATGGTCATTTTTTGACATTTAATTATAAGGAGTGTAATTGTCGTAGAACCTTGTGGCAGGGCTTAAATTGTGGCCACTGATGGTGCCTACCTACAATAAAAATTTCATGACAAAATAATGGTAACTTTTCGAGTAAATCTCAAAAATGTAAAAACACCTGTTTACGAAAAAAGGTTGAACAAGGCCACCAGTGATCCTAGAGTTTTTTTGATGAGCCCATTTTATTCCCAAAGAGTTGCTCTACAACCCCATTTTCATGAAATGTATGTAAAGTTTGATTTAACACCTTAAAACCACGATTAAAAACCACCCTTTTTCCAGTTTTTTTTGAATAAAAAGCTTTTCTTTTGAGTTTTCTTCGTGAGCTCTTTGAGCTTTTTTTTAAAAGCAAACAAAAACTGCGGTTTTTCAAAACTATAATTAAGAGAAAAATCGTAGGAATTCTATGAATATGTTCCGAATAAAATTGGACCTGTAGAATAGGTGAAAAACAAACTAATAAAACTGTCGAAGAACGATTTTCAAGAAAAATCAAATCTATGGTGAATAAGGAATCTCAACAACCGTATGAATATGTTGTTTAATTTATAAGGCAAACTTTAATTGAAATAGGAGCAGAAAGGGCCAAGGAAATGGAAAAGGAATTAATGAAAATTGCATTTAAATTTAAATATAATTAGTGTATATGAGAATATTATATTTAATAAATTAAGTTTGTCCATTGAAATAGTCTTTTAAAATATTCCTTAAATACATTGCTTCAGTGGAAGGATGATTCGAGCCGAATTGACTGATTCCCTCAAAATTACCATACTCGACATTAGTGCTTTGTTCGTTGATATCAGCCATAAAGGTTGCTTGGCACCTTGTTTTTCTTATGAAATTGTGCAAAACCACAGTGCATTTAATTATAGAATTTGCAAGTTCTGGGTGCAGAACAATTGTTGTACGATAAATTCTAAACTTGCTCACCAAAATACCAAAGGTATTTTCTATTAACCTTCTTGCTAAAGACAAGTGTTTGTTAAATTTTTGCTTATCTTCAGATAAGTTCTTCCCCCCATAAGGCCGAAGTAAATTTTTTTAAGAGGAAATGCCTCGTCACCGACGATGTAGTATGGATATATAGCTCCTGTATTCCGGGGAGCTTTCGAATTAAAACACGTTTTGATTCTGTACTTTCACTTAGAAATTTATTATCGTTAACAATTATTGTTTTATCACAGTTTTAATTATGGAATTAAATTGAATTATTATATTGATATAATATATGTATTTTTATATATATATATATATATATATATATATATATATATATATATATACATATATATATATATATATATATATATATATATATTTTAGAGTCACTGAGGTTTTGTATATTTATACGCACGCACGATGTCACGAGTTAGCGAGAGAGCCTTTTTGATAGTCATGATCAAAACCGAGATTCCGGAAATTGGATACTTGATAACACGATCGGGACGGAACGGAAAACGGCAAGATCACTGAACTTTAAGTTCGGTGATCGATGGAGTGTTCCGACTGATCGTGTTTATTGTGTGGGAGGCTGTTGTGTGACTTTGCGTAAACTTGGTAATTAAGTTTACGCGGTCACTACAGATACTTAATTGTTGAGTTCGGTAGAAAGCTTTCTTCAGGAAAGTCCAAATTATTTGTCAGCAAATTTTTTCCAAATTCAGTTTTTCTCAGAATCCCACCTGAAATTTGCATACTTGACTAATTTTTACTATTTGATTCTACTTTATACTAACTTACGATCAGATTCCGAACCAAAGGCTCCAATATTAACAAAGGTAAAGTTACAATCAGCATCACATACTGCCAGTAGTACCACTGAGAACTGCTTCTTATAATTATAATAAAGTGTGCCAGTTTGTGGAGGAGCTTGAATAGTGCAATGCTTTCCATCAATTGCACCAACACAGTTTGGCATATTGCACTTTCTGTAGAATTTGTCTGCTATTTCCCTTAATTTATTTTTATCGGGAACTCCAATGTATTCATCGAAAAGCGACAGCCATATTACTTCCGTGGTTTCCTTTATTATATTATGTACCGTTGATTTTCCGATGCGAAAAGCAAAAGATAAGCGTCCATAACTGTTTCCAGTGGCAAGAAATCTATATCACATAGCAAAATTAAATAAATATGTATTGCTTAATTTTAAGCACTCACCTCAGAGTAACTAGAAGCCTTTCCTTTTCAGTAAGTGGCTTCCTTAAAGCGTTTTTTTTTTAATTTTTGGTCCAATTATTCCAAGAAGTTTTTCAAATTGTTCATAAGTCATTCTCGTGTAATTGAAAAAACTTTCTTCATCACTTAAAAGCATTTCAGGCACTAAATTTTGAGCATCTCCAAAAGATTCTCGATTTTGAAAAATCGGACGAACCCACCACCGTCTGCGATTCTTATTTTTAATAGCTTCCGCAACTACATTATACATTAATAAATTATATGCAATTCCCCCAAAAATAACTGCTAACTGCCTTGAATCCATTTTATTTTAGTTTCTTATTAGGAAAGTAAACATAAGAAATTCTGATAGCTTCTCAATGCAAAGAAATTCCGCAAGAAACTCTGACAGATTCTCAATGTAAATCATATGATTTCGAATTTCGAAACTGTGCTACTCTGGCGTTGTGAACAGCTCCCAATCTGCCGTTCACGCTGCCGTTGTATTGTGAACGCCGCTTTATACTTTATACTATGCACACACGCGACGCACGCGGGTCAACAACTAATTGTGTTGTATGAGTTTCCACGAAAAGTTTGTGGTCAATGAAAAATGTGACGTGTAAAAAATATTAATTAATTAAAAAGCAAATGTTGCTTGTTCAAATCTCATTTATTGACTGACTTACATACATATATCTACTTACAAGTGCTTTGCGTTACCGACCTGGCCACCTTAAATCTACTACAAGTTTTAACTGAAATACGTTGAATTGCTGTTCTCGCATCAAGTCTCTGTCTTTCACAGCATTTCTGCCTCTCGTCGATTTTGAACTTTGTTGTTGATTCATAAGTCTTCAATCAGTATTAAAATTTCGTCGGAATAAGCACAGCTGCCTCTGCGTATAGCCCCCTTCACACTATGAATGGAGACGGTTAATACTTTGAATAGGCAACGTTTGGCAACATTGGGTGAACTTTTCGAATATTTAACGGCATGATAAAGAGTAATTTTTCCGTAAGAAATATAAAACAAAAACTATCCCAAGCAAAATTATTGTATGTTCAAAAATCAAGCACCTTGAAATCTATGTAAATTTCCAGATACTCACAAAATTTAAATTAAATTTCCAGATGCTCAAAAAGTAAAAGCGATGGACATTCGATTATTGAATTTGCCCTCTTTTTGGTGTTTGGACTTTTTATTTAGGCCATACATTGCTAAAATCGGGGACATGCAGCCGAAGTTACTTCAATCCAAGTTCAGAGAATCGCGTCCTTCGCGAAAAATCTGCTTTTTTCAACAAAATTGTACGGTGACTATCCGTAAATCACCTTCGATCGATCTGAAACTTTGGGAATCGTATTTTTTCGGAAAAACAACCAAAACAAAATGGATCTGAGTTCTTTAGCAGAAATTTCAAGGTTGCCTTCCATACAAAAGTGTCGGATTTTGCTATATCAGTATAGTGCAGCTACCCGAATGATTCGAGATAGAGGTATAAATTATAGCCTATGTATGTATATGTTATTCTGATGTATGAGCTATATTATTGTAAAGTTTCATTAAAATCCATTCAGTAGTTTTTGCGTGAAAGAGTAACAAACATCCATACAAACATTCGCGTTTATAATATTAGTAAGATTGCTAACAGAAAAAAGCAGCTGGAAATTGGATTGTAGACGTGATTTTTATTGGGTCTACGAGATTCAGTGGATTTATTGGTCATTACACCACACAGAACTTTCCATTTTCTATCTTTAAATCTAAACTTACTATTAGACATTCCACATGGACGAGAACGGCAAGACATCTTGGTTGTATAAAGGGTGAGAACTAAGCTCAAACTTTCATATAAAACTATTATAATATATAATTTTTAGTCCAATTTAGTCCTGGAAATTCAGTTATAAATAGGTTTGAGTAGTAACAAAGACTTTAGGGGCGCAGGTCTTTATAGTTACCCTATTTTCGAAAACTATCATAATGAAGAAATACTTTTAAATAAATTACTACATTCCCAACAACGTAGTTTTTTCAATTGACTAGGTAAATTACTTTTAATAACATCTCACACCACAACACATCACAGGGCAAAAAGTCATCAACGACACAGATAAATATTGCACCACTCTCAACTAACTCTCTTGTACCCTCATATTTTTTTTTGTTTTCATTTTATGAATATTAAGAATCCTTTTTTGCAAAATCCGTGCTAACAATCCCCCAGAGAGTTAATTACCTTTCCATTCACGCGAACTTGAATGGAAAAGGTCTTTCCCAAACAATTTCCACAAATGTGACAGAAAGAGAAAAAGACCAGTTTATTTCCCCTGACATCCTGAATGTCCTTTTCAGACCCTTTAGACTCTGCTGCCATTTCTGCATTCGTTATTCGCTAAAAGTAAAAATATCCTTGCGATTCTTACATGGGAGATAACAAAAACGCGGTCATTGCTGGTAAATGTAAATGTGTATCCGGTGTCCTGACTTACAAGGAAAATCAATAAAAAGGAAGATAATGTTTCGATCCATTTTTTGTCATAAGTCCTGTTTTTGAGATGATTCTTTTATGTTTTTTTTTATTTCTCGGTTTATAACTTTAAAATTGAATTTCGTTGCTTTTTTTTGCGAATGTTTAGGATTCTTGTCACTATGAGTTGCCATACAAAAACAAGGATCCTTGAAGGAGTACATTTTACCTAAACCACACTTTCTGACTATACTATCAAAGCATAAAGAATCCTTGTTTGTGACCAAAAAGTGAATTTCATTTTCCAAGTTTTAATCAATCTCATTTTGGAGGTTTTGCTGCGCCACAATAAAAAAAAAAAAACTTTTACAGCAATATTTTTCCGTGTGTTAATTTAGAATATCCATCAAATGCGCAACTGTCACCCTTAGTCCATTTCTCTCTGAAACTTTTATATGTACTAGCAGCAAGGCTAGAGTAATTGGCACCAGGCTTACAAATTGATTCTGATGTTGAAATTTTGCCAGAATTGTGAATTTGGGCCACGCTTGAAGAGGCACTAAAATTCCAAATAATCAATATTTATAGCAATTAAGGTCGTGAAATATTAAAATTGATTAATGTTTCAATCTGTTTTTGTTTTAGAAATTAGTACACTATTTAATTTGCATAAATTAAAAATTTATAAAAGGATTTTGATTTTCAAGATTATTCATAAATCAAAGTTAATTAAATCCTTTTTTTTTGTAATTAATTAACGAGTTTTTTTATTTTTGTTTATAAATGAATTATCCTTGTCAGAATACAGACAGACGCATGGAGTGAATTTATGGATTAAAAGACTGAACTGTAAATATTGTTACGTTTTCCGGCTTAAAGGATTCGTAGGATTAATTAAGGGATACCTGTTTTAAATGCCCACGCAAAATTTCCTTATAACAATTCAATGAGTTCAAACAGAATTTTTAAAGTTGACTAATTAATACGTGTAATCCAATATCTCTCATTATTAGCTCGCATTTAATTTCGCGTTAGGTAGCTTTGATCGCTTAGAGCACTAGTATCGCCTTTCTAATTAAAAACACAGATTAACAATCGCTGCGCCTGTATTCATATTTCAAGCTCCTTTCTCCCAATTTCTATGATTTTATTTTTGTTTTTAGATTATTATTTTTCCAGAACATTCGTTAAAACACTGTCTGGAAACTTTGAAACTTTTTTAAGTCTTCAATTACAGTTAGTTTATACTATGTTTTATAGATGGCGGACTGTTGCACTATTCGAAAGTTTTTCTAAATCCTGAATTACAGTTCGTCTAATATTCAACCTGGACGGCGAATGGCTAACAAAGACCTCGGAAGCTGGTGGCACCCGATTTGTCACTTCTGTCATCTGCCGAGAAGATTCACTGTATACGAACACCTAGCAGCTCTGTTAGCAAGTCCTAATCCCACCTCCAGGCGCACAGTGTGACGAAAGGTATAGAAAAACGGAAATAAATCATTTTTCACGAACACCAATGAAATGTCCTGAACTTCTTTCACAAAAAGTACAAAAGTAAAGTGATAATTCCTGGAATATCCCTTCCAGGACCGAAAAATACCAACTGAAAGTTGTAGTTAAGGTCGCACGCAAATTATATTTCAATCAGTTAGAAATTTGTGTACGAAGGTTTCAACCAATTCTGCAAAAAAACAAAGTGAGAGTAAATTTTTTATCATAATGAATCCAACAGTTTATGGCATTTATAGTATAGCCGGGAATACACATGCCAGTAAAACGGGTAAGTAGCTTGCATGCGTGAAGATGGAATATGCCAATAGATGGTACAGTGGCGATAAATTTTCACTTGCTAGATACAGACAAGATGATATTCCGGTAGGGAACTAGTAAGTGCAAATTTATCACCGTTGTATCATCTATTAGCATATTCTATTTTCACGCATGCAAGCTACTTACCCGTTTTACTGGCATGTGTATTCCCGGCTTATTATCTATAATATAAAAATGAATCGCTAAATGTGTTGCTAAGCGCAAAACTTGAGAACGGCTGGACCTATTGGACTAATTATTTTTTTTTCGAATATTCGTTGAAGTACGAGGATGGTTCTTACGGAGAGAAAAATTTAAAAAATTGCCTGAAAAAACAAAAAAAAAAAACACTCCTCTATATTCCCATACAAAAGATTCGTAATAATACTTAAAAGTCAATTTGTACTTTAATAGCATACCATAAGCTTTAAAAGTTAGTGGAGGGGTTCCGTCACTTAGCAACACATTTAGCGATTCATTTTTATATTATAGATATAAAAGCCACAAATTTATATAAAATTAAAAAAGTGTTGTGTGTTTGTGACTTACTAAATATGCCTCCTATAAGGCGGTCAAATTTAGGCAGAAGAACAAGAAATGCAACGAATCAAATTAATTATCAATTTAATCGTACTGCCCAGGAACGTGAAGATCGCAGTGAAAGTGAAAGAATTCGGTTAAGACAGGCCCGTGAAGCGCGAAATTTGAATAATAATGGTGCAAGTTTGAATCGAGCTGCGTTCTGTTACGATATGTCAATTGATTACAGTGCCTACAACTGTGTTGCTATTGGGCATATGAACTCAGTTTGCAAATATTGTAAGGCATTAAAATACAAAAATGAAGCCAATGGATTATGTTGCGCAAATGGAAAGGTGAAATTGATATCATTGCTTCCACCTCCAGAGCCATTGTACTCATTGGTTTTAGGAATAGGAACAGATTCCATACACTTTTTAAAGAATATTCAACAATACAACGACTGCTTTCAAATGACTTCATTTGGAGCAACGAAAGTAGTTAGGGAAAATTTCATGCCAACTTTTAAGGTTTGTAATAGTATTTGTAGTTGTATGTTTATTAATCATAACTATTATAGCCAATATACATTTTTACAATACATTTTCTCCGTTTACAGATACAAGGTCAAATATATCACAGAGCAGGTTCTTTGTTACCAGTGCCAGATTGCGACTACAAGTTTTTGCAAATTTATTTTATGGGCAATTCTCCATAAGAAATCAATCTACGTTGTGCACATAATAATTCAATGAAAAGGACAATAGTTGAAAAATTACAAAACTTATTTCACAAATACAATCAATTGATTATATTATTTAAAAGTGCAATGGATATGATGCCATCTGATGACCACAAAATTGTTATCAGAGCAGATAAAACTCCTGTGGGCCAACATGCAGGACGTTTTAATGCACCTACTATCGATGAAGTTGCCATTGTTGTAGTTGGAGAAAATTTAGAGTCACGTGATATTGTTTTACATCGTCGAAATAATCAATTACAACGTATTAAGGAAACACATCGCTCATATGATGCAATGCAATATCCCATTATATTTTGGCAAGGTGAAGATGGCTATGATTTCTCAATCAAGATGATAAATCCCATTACAAGTAATTGAAATATTGGTTTATGAGATGTTACGTCATCTGATATATCACCTACTAAATGGTTTAATTCAGTGGTCGGCAGACCATCGATCGCGATCGACCGGTCGATCTTTAAAGTTTTCTTGGTCGACCGGGAAAATTTTTCTATAACATACTAGCTGGAACCCGGTGCGCCTCGCTGCACCCATCAATGTGTTTGGACGGTGGTCATTCAGCCCTTCCCGCACTAATGTCCGTTGTAAAATATATATGCTGACCATTTTCGAGATGACCTTCCAAATGAATCACAGTTGGATATCTTTTATGAATGACAAATTTGATTTTTCTACTTGCAAATAGATTACAGGTCAAAACTATTTGCCGGTAGAAAAATCTGCTGGGTTGAGAAAATAATAAGAAGTATAATTGAGACAAAATCCATATTTGAAAAAATTCCCATTAGGTTTGAATTAAAAATTAAGTGATATATCCTGGGTTATGGACTTGGCATTGCTAACAGACATTACTGCAAAATTAAATGAATTGAATTTAGAATTACAAGGCAAAAATAAGACAACAATGCAGTTGATTAGTGCAGTAAGTAGTTTTTGTCAAAAACTAAAATTATGGAAATCAAATCTAACCCAAAACATTTTCCGAATTTGCTAATGAAAATAGCTAAAAGTTCATCGAATTATTCTTGCGAAATACATGTAGAAATTTTGACAAATTTCATCAAAGAGTTTGAGATTCGTTTTTCAGATTTCAATGAAATTGAGCCAATAGTAAAGTTTGTTATGTACCCCTTTATTGATACTAATTTAGAAGCAACTTCAGAAAAATAAATTGTTGAAAAATGTGGCTTTAAAAAGGTGGTCGATTTTAAGACTAACTAATTTAATCTGAAGTGATCTAAAAGTTTGCCGACCACTGTTTAATTTGTTATTCAACTGTCATCATCATTATAATAAAAAAAAATATTTACAGGTTCTGAAATCAGCAAAAAAGTTAGTTCAATGAACTATTATTCATACCGCCTAATGATCAGAGAAAATGAAGACAATCACATCTTGAAATGCCGGCGATTATGTCACAGATATGTTGTTGATATGTATGTAAAGATTGAAACGGAGAGATTAACATTCATCAGGTTGATTCAGACCAAACTTCGATCTGAAGAGTATATTCACCTTAGAGATGAAATTAATTCTGATGGAAATGCAGAAAATGTTGGGAGGATGACTATTCTTCCAGCAACCTACATCGGAAATCCTCGGCATATGCATGAATATGCTCAAGATGCCATGTCCTATGTTCGGCATTATGGCACAGCAGATTTGTTCATTACATTTACATGCAATCCACAATGGATAGAAATTAAACAAGCGTTATTCCCTGGCCAATCACCTATTGATCGTCATGACATCACAGCAAGAGTCTTCAGACAAAAATTGAAATCTTTAATGGATTTAATTGTTAAACATTGTGTGTTTGGTGAGACACGCTGCTGGATGTATTCTGTAGAGTGGCAGAAGCGTGGATTGCCGCATGCACACATTTTGATTTGTTTGGTTGAAAAAATTAGGCCAAATGAAGTTGATGAAGTCATATCAGCTGAAATCCCTAATGAACAAGTAGATCCTGGCTTACATGAGGTAGTTATCAAAAACATGATACATGGTCCATGTGGAACACTTAATAATAATGCACCGTGTATTGTAGATGGTAAATGTTCAAAGCGCTATCCACGGACATTAATATCGGAAACAATTAATGGAAATGATGGTTATCCACTCTATCGTCGGCGATCACTAGCAGACAATGGAAGATCAACAATTGTCAAAGTAAATCAACAAGATATTGCAATAGATAATCGTTGGATTGTTCCATATTCACCGATCTTATCAAAAACTTTCAAAGCACACATCAATGTTGAATCTTGCCATTCAGTAAAATCTATAAAGTACATTTGTAAATATGTAACCAAAGGAAGTGATATGGCTGTGATTGGATTTGGTGCAGAGAATTCAAATGATGAAGTAACCCAATACCAAAAAGGCCGCTATGTTAGCAGTAATGAAGCATTTTGGCGAGTATTTTCTTTTCCAATTCATGAAAGACACCCCACAGTTGTTCACTTAGCACTTAGAAAATGGACAGAGAGTGTATTTCACAGCTCAGAATGCAGTACAGAGAGCTCACCAGCCACCATCTACAACCTTAACCAGTTTTTTAGAGACGTGTCAAAATGATCATTTCGCACAAACACTACCTACTATATTCTGAAATGCCAAAATATTATACTTGGAATCAATCAACAAAGAAATTTATGCCAAGAAAACAAGGAAAACCAGTTCCAGGTTACCCAGGTGTATATTCAACCGATGCAATAGGTCGAATTTATTCCGTTCATCCAAGCAAAGATGAATGTTTTTATTTACGGCTGCTATTAGTCAATGTGCGTGGCCCAACATCATTCCAACATTTACGAATAGTTGATGGTGAATTGTGTGGATCTTACAGAGAAGCCTGTCATCGTTTGCAACTATTAGAAAATGATGCACATTGGGATCAAACTCTCAATGATGCTGTAATTTCATCACAAGCTCATCAAATACGAACATTGTTTTCCATTATCATATGTACATGCTTCCCATCAAAACCAATTGATTTGTGGATAAAATACAAAGATAATATGTGTGACGATATTTTATTTAATATACGCAATAGAATAGGGAATCTGAATTTACAAATAAATGAAGAAATTTACAATCAGGCATTCATTTCCATTGAGGATATGTGCTTGATGATGTCAAACAAGCTATTATGTCAATTGGGGATGGCCGCGCCCAATCGCCCAATGCACGATGCTTCTCATCAAGAGGTACAACGTGAAAAATCGTATGATCTTAATACTTTGAAGGAATCGGTTCAAATAAATCTTGCACTATTGAACGAAGAAAAAAAGTATGTATTTGATACTCTTATGAAAGTAATAAATGATGGAACTGGAGGGATTTACTTTTTGGACGCTCCTGGTGGTACAGGAAAAACTTTTTTGATTACTTTAATATTGGCAACAATTCGCTCAAAAAATGAAATTGCTCTAGCTCTTGCTTCGTCAGGCATTGCAGCAACTTTGCTTGAAGGAGGTCGAACAGCCCATTCAGCTCTAAAATTGCCATTGAATATGCAAAGCAACGAAACTCCAATCTGCAGCATTTCCAAGAATTCGGCAATGGCAAAGGTTTTGCAGCAATGTAAACTAATAGTGTGGGATAAATGCACGATGGCGCATAAAAAATCTTTAGAGCCTTTAAATAGAACCTTAAAAGATCTGCGGAACAACCAAAACCAATTTGGTGGCGCAATGATTTTATTATCAGGAGATTTTCGCCAAACATTGCCAGTGGTTCCACGTTCAACGCAAGCTGATGAACTGAATGCATGTTTAAAGACCTCCAATTTGTGGAAACATGTAAAGGTATGAGTGAAATTACACGGCCCTTCACTTGGGACTCACGTCAAACCTGCTTGTGTAAAATTTGAGTATTACACGGTGCATTTCAATTTCTGCCTCTTTTCCGTGTAACAATTCTATTGTCTATGTGGTTGTGCACAAAACAACAAAAATTCTTATAATTATCGCAGTCCCAAGGAAGAAAGTTATGCTTGTGTTAGTGTAATTTGCTGTGAGACCGAAATTTTTCTTGGATTCACAAGTGAGAGCAACACATGCACTTCCCTGCGCCCCCTTGTCTAAAAAACCGGTTTATTGGAAGTGATTGGAAAGTGAGTCTGGGAAAGTGATAGGTCGTGTAATTTGGCTCTATTACATTTAAGCAAGAATATGCGTGTCATGCTGCAAAATGATCAATCTGGAGACATATTCTCTAAACAACTCATTGATATTGGTAATGGCAAATTTCCTATAGATGTGCTGACTGGCTGCATCACCTTTCCTGAAAGTTTTTGTCAGTTAACGCAATCAAAAGCTGAACTCATTCAAAAAGTGTTTCCAAATGTTGCTCAAAATTACTTATTCCATGATTGGTTGAGCGAGCGAGCTATACTGGCTGCCAAAAACACTGATGTAAATGAATTAAATTTCAAAATTCAAGATGACATTCCTGGCGAAATAAGGACATATAAATCAGTTGATACGGCAACTAATGAAGATGATGTCGTGAACTATCCACCGGAATTTTTATATTCACTTGATTTGCCCGGATTGCTGCCTCACAATCTCCAATTAAAGGTTGGATCTGTAGTTATAATGTTGCGAAATATTAACCAACCGCAACTTTGTAACGGCACACGTTTAGCGATAAAAAAATTAATGAATAACGTAATAGAAGCAATCATTTTGAAAGGAAAATATAAAGGAGAAGACGTTTTGATACCCCGCATCCCAATGATTCCGACTGACGTACCATTCGAGTTTAAACGACTACAGTTTCCAGTACGACTTGCTTTCGCTATGACTATAAACAAATCCCAGGGGCAGTCATTAAGTGTTTGTGGTATAAATCTAGAAAACCCATGTTTCTCGCATGGTCAATTGTATGTTGCCTGTTCCCGTGTTGGAAAACCATCTGCTCTGTTTGTTTACGCGCCAGGTAATCAAACAAAAAATATCGTGTACCATAAAGTACTACAATAAAAATAAAACTTAATTTGCAATAAGTAAAAATTAAATGAAATATAATAAGTAGGTACATATCATAATAAGAAATCAGAAATTGTAATTTTCATTGTAATTTTTAGTAACTATTGAAAGAATTTTAAGTGTTTTATAATTTTTGTTTTTTGACATAATGTAATTGTTAACTTATAAATTATTTTTTTTTTAAATCTTACTAGCGATTTAGCAAATTTTTTCATTTGCCGTTCATAAGAGATATCCAACTGTGGTTCATTTGGAAGATCATCTCGAAAATGGTCAGCATATATATTTTACAACGGACATTAGTGCGGGAAGGGCTGAATGACCACCGTCCAAGCACATTGATGGGTGCAGCGAGGCGCACCGGGTTCCAGCTAGTTTCATTACAATTATTTAAATAAGCCTGATATACAGTGACTTACACATTACATCGAATGTAATCTAAATTTGAAATAAAAAAAAGAAAAAAATTTTTTTAAGAAACTCTTTTCTTTACCTTAATATATTGACCAGTTGTGAACACAAAATTAATATAAATACTAAAAAAATCGACTAAAAGGTAAAAAATAAGAAGATTTTAAACAATATAAACTTTTAAATCAAAATGGAAAAAATCTCACACATTCCTTAAAGAAAAGCGTGGGGTGCGTTTTTATGAAACAAAATGCTCAATTAGTGAAAATTCGTAGCTGTCTGAAATGTTAAAATGTACTCACGGCAGTCACGTTTTTTTAAGTTCAGGTTGGTATGGGCGCCCCACGCTTTTCTTTAAGGAATGTGTGAGATTTTTTCCATTTTGATTTAAAAGTTTATATTGTTTAAAATCTTCTTATTTTTTACCTTTTAGTCGATTTTTTTAGTATTTATATTAATTTTGTCATATTTTTTTGGCCGCCATTTTTAATTTGGAACTATCATTTTCGTGTGTTTTCGTCGGAAATACACATGTCTGTTAATTTTTAACAATTTTTATTGAAGGGAAGTGAGTTTTAAGACTCTACATTGAGTAGAACGAATAATTCCAAGCATTTTTTTATTAAAAATCGTTTTTTGTTACTCAACAACAAAATCAACAACAAAAAATGTAACAAAATGTCATATTCGTGTATTGTCATCGGGAATATGTATGCCTGCAAAGTTTCATCCATTTGCATTGAGTAAAAGGCGGTTAAATTAACGTTACAAGATTTGATGCTCCGAAGTGAAAGTAAAGAAAAGAGTTTAAAAAATAGGTTGCCGAGAGCTAGGATAAAGGAAATGCTAGGATTTTTTTTCGGACTCTGCTGTAATTACGTGAATTTCTGCGAAAAAATCATTGTTTCAAAAATGTGCCGTTAGTCGCAGCATTGATTTTATAACTTTTTTTTTCGATCAGTTTTGTGAGTTTTCTCCTAGCGTGAGTTTGGCAACAAATAATAAAGTGCTTACAGTTTTTATTGGTGGAATTCTTAAAAATTAAAATAATTGTAAGTAATACAATTGTTTTTTTTTTTTTCAATATTTTGTCGTTTTCATGAATATTTATTCGATTTTTTCATTGAAAATATTTAAGGTCAAAAATGAAGGAAGTTTCAAATACTCTTAAAAAGAATATTGTACCAATGCTGGAAGATAGTCATAGCCATCGAGAAGTTGCCTCTGTACTTAAATGTGCATTAAGTAAATATAGGAAAAAATTCCAAATGTCGGCCCTAAGCCGACCTAGTGGAAGAAAGCCCAAACTCTCTTCAGTTATGAAGCGCAACATTGTTAGATCAGTCATCACAGGTACATTTGAAAATGCCGTACAAATTAAGAAAAACATCTGGACAACTCATCGAATTGATGTTAGCGCTGAAACTGTAAGACGGGTGCTTAGAAAATCCGGAATGAAAGGGCGAGCCAAAGTTAAGAAACCCTTGTTAACTGACCGACATAGGAAACTCCGATTGGATTTCGCAAAAAAATATAAAAATTATACCTTGTCTGATTGGGAAAATGTCCTTTGGTCTGACGAAACGAAAATTAATCGTTTAGGTTCAGATGGACGAGAATGGGTCTGGAAAAAGCCTAAGGAAGTGTTGACAAGACGTTTAGTTAAAGAAACGTTGAAGTTTGGCGGCGGTAACATAATGATATGGGGCTGTATGCGTTCCGCGGGTGTTGGGGTATGATCCAGAGTAATTGGTCGGATGAAAGCTGTAGATTACGTACAAGTTCTGAACGAGTGCCTAAGTTCATCTTTGTAAAAATGGGGTAAAGATCTTTCGGACATTATCTTCCAACATGACAACGATCCGAAACACATAGCAAGAATAACGACGGAGTGGCTTCAAAGTAATGGGGTAAATGTATTGGACTGGCCACATCAATCCCCTGATTTAAACCCGATCGAACACCTTTGAGGTATCTTAAAACGGAGGATATCGAGCTGGCATAATACAGCGAAAACCACAGATGAGGTTTGGTGTCGAGTGCAAGTTGAGTGGGAAAAAATATCGTCTGAAGTTTGCCAAAAGTTAGTGCACACTATGCCAGAACGAATCCAATCATTTTTAGCTGCAAAAGGAGGACATACCAAATATTAACTCCATTTAAATGTCAATAAATCTGAAACTCACAAAATTGATCGGATCTCTCTTTTTGAAAAATAATTTTATTTCCCTTTAAATTGTAGTTATTTAGTTAACCGAAGTAAGTGAATAGAATTGTTTTTGTTAAGGAAATTATATGTAAATAAATAACTATCCGAAAATACGCACACGTTACTTTTAGAAACACCTAATGCCATATTCACTTTTAATTCGATCGGATATGTGAGTCACTGTATAACTATTTTGGTGAATATTAAAAAAATCATATCAAATTTATCACTTTTAATTCAATCACATCAGTTCCTTGAAACTTTCAAAAAATATGGTACAAATGTGGTCTTCTACACATTTTAGTACAACTAATGTATTTTATAATAACATATAGTGGTGCCTGAGCAAACAAATTACTTTTTTTTAATATTTTTCAGAATGCGTCGTTAAAATCAGCGGCAAAGATTTCATGGAGGCGCAACGAAATTCATCGAAAAATGAAGCTGCCGAATATTTGTTCACCAAAATTTGGATCCGAATACCTGAAGGTTTTGTTCTGGAGGATCAGTTGCAGGATCGATTTGAATTTTTGAATTTAAATAAGAAATTCATCGGGTGTGACAGACGTTGGGATCGTTTCGAAGAAAAAAATTCTGGATATTTGGCTAAGGTTTACAGTTTCACTTTGAAACGCGATGACGAGGAGATGGAGGATGAAGTGTTCAAGATCAACACAAACAACCGGGTTCGTCAAAGCGTGGTCGTCCTCCAAGTGGGGAATTTAGCTCCCTCAGTGATTGACAGAAAAGGAACCGTCTGCGAACATTTAAAAAATTTGGATCGGAGACTTGTTATCGGCATCAAGAAAATCATTGTAGGTGAACTTAGTGGTGCAGATGAGTTAGATAAGTTGGAAACCTCCCCAACTAAGGGCAACACAATGAGTTGGACATAATATATTTATGGATGATCAGAAAGTCATTAACCATATTACCGGTAATAAAGGTTGGGCTAATTGCTACGTTTGCGAAGCTAAGCCAGGTCAAATGAACTCTATTGTAACTGATGGCCCGCGACAAGTACCTGCAAAAGAAGATAATTACGTATACGGAATATCCACACTTCATGCCTGGATTAACTCATTCCAGTGCCTACTTCAAATTAGTTACAAAGTCGAGTGGCGTTTTTTAAGGAAATGGCCTTGAAGGTGGATCAACCTTTATCAGGATTCGATAATACCAATGATGGCAATATTGCGAGAAAGTTCGTCTTGGAATGAGAAAAAGTGCAAGAATTACTGGAATTAATGCTGTACTAATTAAAAATTTCCGGACGATTTTGTTGGTGCAGGAAACTCGTACAAAAGATGTTCGACGATTTCGACTGGAACACACTCGGAAAACAGGTCGTATAGCTACGAATGAAGATTTGATTAAGCGACTGTTCCTCTCTTCAGACCCATGCATCAAGTGTTTAGGCAAAGAAGGAAATTCCGAAAGATGAAGACGTGTTAAATATCTAAGATTTAGATGAAGATGATACAGATTCTGAGTATGAAGACGATGAATTTGATGTTGATTTTAATCCAAATTGATTATAATTATTCTAATATAATATAATAAAATTTATATGCAGAAACATGAAATTAATTTTTTACATTATATTTGAATACAAAAAATTTTTCTTCCACAAATCAGATTTGAAGTTTTCAATTTTCATATACTCCCATACAAACTTGGTACATATAATTAATTATATTTCATTAAAGTTAATGTAATCGACAAATTCTAATGATTGTATACGAAAGTCCGTCCATTAAGCTGTCTATAAATGAGAATATCCTTTTTTGGCAATGACTCCTTTTTCGTCCTTTTTCGCAAAATGCATGAAAATCATTTTTAGTATGCAAGTATTATGGTTCTAGCATTCAATATTCAATCCCATATATTTTTGTCCCATAGCCTCGTTTTGTCCCATAGCCTCGTCCCACTGTGCGGCGGTGCCCCCTGGGGCACTTTCTCTGGGGCGAGTTCTCTGCGCCATAAGACCAGTGCTGTCATTTTACTCCAATTGTAGTAGATCTACTCCAAATAATTTTTTTCTTTTACTCCACAGCAGCAGTCGGCAACCCAAATGCATTCGCTTCAGATTCATAAAACTACTGCACATTAAGCGTGCCACCTTAATCCGCAACCATTGTACATAAACTTAATTTTTTTGTGTAGTAACAAAGCAAATTTAAAGCCCCTATTCACATACAGGTCGCGGGCAGGCCGTGACTTTTCAGACCAGGTCCGTTGGTACGGCCCGATCAAGACTACACATTGCTCAGTCTGACTGAAGGATAGATGACCTCATGATTCCCTACATACACGCAGTCGAAGACGATAGTTTAGCGCGGCAACTTGTTAATTCAAGTGAAACCATCTTCATGGCCTCAACGGGTACTTCCGACGTAATAGAAGTTCAGATCTTCAGGTCCGCACTGGCGATAAATACCCACACATAGACAGATTTTTTCATTTTTCCTGGACTGCAGGAATCAGGTGAGTGTGTGGTGATACTCGGCCTAAAGGCAAAACACTTTCAGAAGAAGATTGACTTAATGGGGAATCTGTCATACCCCAAAAAGAGTCGCTTCAGACGAGCACCTAGCAGCTCTGCTAGCAAGTCCTAATCCCACCTCCCCGCGGTGCCCCGTGGGGTACTTCTTCGGAAGGAGCTAACGGGAGACGGGCGAATGGCGAGCTCTATGCGCCACAAAACAGAGTTTTAAGTTGGTTGGGCTGAGGGTAGGCAACCCGCTCCTATAAAAAACATCAAACTAAGAATCGGCAAACAATGCCTCGGAACCGGATGGACAACACGACGACCACCTTTGCTTTTCGAACCAGGACACGAATCGGAAAATGAAATGTGAGAACTCTGCTTGCTGATGGACGGCTGGATGAAGTCCTCAACGAGATGAATCGATATAAAATCAAGGTCATTGGACTCAGCGAGACGCGGGGAAACATATCTGCACAAAAGGTGAGTCCTTATATACTAGTATAAATGAAACAGAAAACCGTAGGAATGACGTTGGCGTAATACTCATCAATGAAGCCAGGTCCAGCCTTATTAGCTGGTCATCTGACAGGATTATTACCTTGAGCCTGCGTACCAGACTAGGAAGTACCTACTGCGCTAGTCCAATGCTACGCTCCAACTGGCGACGCAGACGACGACATCAAGGAAGAATTCTATATGCGACTGAATGAGGTTTTTCGCTCTATTCCAAGGGAGACATCATTGTTTTAATGGGTGACCTAAACGCACAGATCGGCCCCAATAACACTGGCCTTGAGCACACAGTAGGAAATCAAAGCGTAGGCCAGGTCACTAACTGAGCTTTTCGTTGACTTTTGTAATTCACACCAACTCATGGTAGGTGGTATTGACCTTTGTCACAAGAAGATACACAAAGAGACCTCGGTATCGCTCGATGGTACAACGAAAAACCAGATAGATCATGTGGCCATCAGCCGCAGATGGAGAACTAGTCTAGAGGATGTCAGGAGCTTTAGAGGAGCAGACATTAAAAGTGACCACCATTTGATAATAGATACTATACGCCTCAAAATCGCCGCAATCAGAAACGTCCAACGCAATGCCATAAACCGTAGACGGTTTAACGTAGACCTTCTGAGGGAGAGCATTAAAAGGCGAGAATTTGTTCGGAAACTACAGCAAACCTTAAGCCAGCAAAGAGTTTCAGACGGAAATAACATTGAAGAGCTGTGGAGCACGACAAAGGATGCTATTATAACAGCAGCGGAAACAAGTTTCGGTTACGTCCAAAAAAACAGTAGTAACAACGATCTCTGGCAAAAAATAGAACGCAGAAGGTCCCTCAATAATAATTCTTCTACCGGATTTAAACCCGTAGAGTGTGCCAGCACTATCCTATTGGAAGGTACAATTATCGCCAAGTACTTCCTCTCCAAATGACACTAAAACATCGTCCAAAAGTTAAATCTACTGTGCAGCACACATTTGGCTACTTACCCAACAAATTGGACTCTGCGCTAGCAGAAAAATAATAGTAATAATAGTAATAAACGGCATCAACGTGGTTTTAGTAGTCAGGTGATGGTTTCTTACGTGGCTCTGAAAGCTTTTATTTCCCATACTAACAAGCGTTAACAATATTGGAGTAAGCTTTATACTGAGATTGAACTTTCCATTGGATAATACTTGACATAAGTATTAGTAAGCTCACAAGGAAAAGCTCTATTTCCATGTTGAAAAGCTTTTACGCTTTTTATTTTAGCGGCCCACACACTCTCAGTTTAACAGCGCAGTTTATCACGTGTGACGTCATGTCTAAGCGAAAAACATTGTGAACTGTGTAGATTTGAACTATTTTCACTCAGTCCTCAGACCTAAGCTTCTGCACCCTCTTTTGCTCCGATAAACTGCGCAGGTCAGACAGTTTATCGTTCAGTTCTCCCAGTTCTGTCCATTTGCGGTTATTAATGTACTCAAATCAACAAAACTGACGTGGCTGAGCAGAAAGCCGTAACACGAACTGACGAATTCACACACTCTCAGTTCAGTTTATCGTACAGTTGTTTTACACAGTTCGCTGCGCATGCATGGGCCGCTTAAGGAAAACCTAAGAGACGTCGCGGAAAAGCTTTTTCCCTTGTGAGCTAAGATCTGAGTGACGTCACCGTACCTTGTAATTATTGTACCACAGCTTAAAGGTGTTTTTCGATTATGTTGACTAGCCTTAATATCAAAAGCAATTGTCGTGAGCACGAGAAAGTTGTTAGTAGGCCCAATCAGGTAATGTGTTCAATGGCACCTTGTGCGGATGACAACGAAATATCACAAACAAGTCTACGCCACCGGGCTATAAAGGTTGCCAACTAAAATAGCATCAGTTATTAAAATGCAAAATAAAAAAAATCGTAAAGGTAAACGAAAATCCCCCAAGCCCTAACAGTAAGAAAAACTTAAAATGCGCCTCCCCACTGTGAGAAATCAAAGACATGCCTCCGAAAAGCATTCAGGTTCTCCCCAGTGGAAATGAGATTTCGAGAAGAAAGCAGCTTTTCCCCCGGGATCCATTTCGTTAACAGAATTACTGAAACCCAATTTTATCGCAATTAATTTCAGCTTTTCCCGACAGGTCGTTTTCATTAAGGCGTGATAGTAACAGAAACGTTTGTTCTTTTTAAGTGATCAAATGTTGGGCGGCGATTTTCCATAGATGGATAAAAAATCCATAGAAATTCCAAGAATTTTGCTTTTGAGAAAATTCGTTTACTTGTATTAAAAAAAATTCGATTAGTCCCGATCCTTAATTGATTTCCTTTCTTTTTACGGTAGTTAAGTTTTATTATGCCTTAAATTTTTATTGATTCCCGGGCTTTGAATATTGAATTCGTTTTAATTAAAATTTGTTTAACAGTTTTCAAAGCCGAGTATTACTTTAGGGATCTCTGGTATTATTGTCCTTGTAAAAATTCAATTTAAATTCATAAGGGTAAAAAAGGAAATATTTTTTTGCCAATACAAGGATTTTGACCGCGTGTTTTAACAAAAGGTAATCAAGAAACACTTCAGAATTATTGTTTCCAAGAGAAATGCAAGAAACCTCAGTGAATTCACAAAGCAGGAATCGCTCAATTTTAATCATTAAATTGCTCAAGTAATTTTCTTCGTTTCAATTCCAAAAGGAAATTTTCCGGTCCGACAAGACCAACCATTTCACATTCAAGCCAATAAGAACAGATAACGATTGTTATAGCTCGAAGTTTCAAATGGGATTGTATTTTAAGTATACCAGGAGTTTTCTATCGATTATTAAGAAGTTAATAGAAATTATTGTTATTGCTGCATAATTGCAGGGAGTTGTGGATAGGATATGGAGTACCCCGAAAGGAGTATGAAAGAATAAATCGTCTACGGTCTAGCCGGTCATTCACTAAAAGCAAATCGATTATATAGTCTTACGTTGTGAAGCATTTGCAGGATAAGGCAAATAGCATGTAGCGACGTATTTAACTATGTAGGGCCTCAACCGCCGAATAGATGGTTAAATGGGGATATATGAATGAAATACCTAAGGCCGGCTATAGAGTGACTTTACCGTGAATAGTCGAGAAAGTCCTGTAATTCCATCAGCAGACACATTAATTCATCATTTGATGACCGATTTTCAATTAAAATATTTAGGGTCATATACATCACCGAAGTTAATCCTTATATGTAATTTTATAATAAACATCAACCTAGTTCACTCCAGCGAACCCATTTTGGTAGGTTTTTAAGTGGAGTATAGGTTGGAAGAGGGCGTGCAACTGTCGCGACCTTGCCTCTCGAGTCACATTTCTTTGAACATATCCCTATTTTGCCCTTTCTCTCTTGATCAAAAAGCAAAGCAGAGCGTATGAAATTGTAGATTTTTTAACGTGGAAGAAGTTGGTAAAGAGCGCGTAACTGTCGCTTGATCTTCATTCGAACGACATTACTTTTAAAATACAGATTTTTTAGTCTTTCCAGCTATTTTCCTGGAATGGCAAGATACCCCCGGAAACAACATTTTGACCATGAATATCGCTGTCCGATGTGGTGAATAATTTAAAATAACCTTACGAGTGATACTTACTTCCCATTCAGATAAAATTTACAACTTATTATCAACTTAAAAACCTCCAATTTGTGTTCCAGGTGACTCGCTTCTCGATGATAGGTATCCAGTGGTGGTTCTAGAGGAAGGTAGGGGGCGTCCGCTCCTCACAAAGAAGAAATTTTTGCATGTGCCAATGCAAATTTCGCGCCTTCTACCAACTTCTTCTGCATTAAAACATCTATAATCTCACACCCTCTGTTCTCCTTTTAGATCATAGGTACGGTCAAAAAATCGCTTTCGGAAGATGGTCTTCATTACAAGGAATCGTTAAAAACAAGTAAAATATGAGTATTTTCAAAGGAATTTAACCTGGGAGGTAAAATCGCGACACTTGCACGCTCTCTGTCAACTTATTTTCCATTCAATAATCTACAATTCCGTACCAGGCAAGTCGCTTTTCGATGTTAGGTATCGACAGAAACTGGCTGGCGGAGGATACTCTGTAAAATCGTTGGAAACACTCAAAAATGGTAGATTTTCTAAAGGACATAACTTGAAGTATTGAATACTTCAATACCCTACCACAATACCCATCTAAAGTAAAAATTATTTCAAAGATAGGTATTCGTTCTATACGCAGCTCTATTAACTTGTATTTTTACATGTTATTCAAATCGAAGGCGTATGTTCCATGCTAAAACGGTTATTTTGCTTGCGAAATTGCCCATATATCACAGTCAGAAAATAACGAATGGGCAATGGGTTGAATCAATTCGCCGAATTTAATCGAGTAAAAAATGTACTAAAATCAAATAGTACGGAGTAAAAAGCTGTAGCATATAATCGTAGCAGAACTAGTACAATTGTAGCAGGGTGTTAGTCTGGTAAGCTCCTAGAAAAAAATGCTCACGACTGCGTATTGTAAGAGCGAGGTGTATTTTTCTAGGGCTTTAATGATTTCTTAAAAAATATTGTGCATAGGATCAAACGTTGGAAGTGAAAACTTTTATCATTCATTCATTGCGCTCCTTTAATCCCTCATGCCCCATAGGGCGGAAACAGTTGCCCTCCAGCGGACTCTGTTTTGCGCGACAGCTCTCAGCTCCGACCAGGATCTCCCAGTTGTTGCGGCTTCTGCTAGTAGGGTTGTCCTCCACGTTGTTCTAGGTCGTCCGACTTGACGGGATCCTTGCGGATCCCAGTCAAGGGCCTATTTAGCTAGATTTTCGTTTTCGTGTCGCAAGGTGTGGCCAACCCAATTCCATTTCCTTCGCCTGATTTGGTCGTCTATCCTTTCTTGGCCGGCACGGCGCCATAGTTCTTCGCAACCGTACAAAAGAACTGCCTTAACGTTGGAGTCGAACAGCCGCAATTTGGTGTTAGTTGAGATCTCCGTTGATCTCCATATGCGGAACGTATGCGCCTCGTGCTTTATTTATTCTGGAACTGACTTCTTCTTCTGCACTGCCATTTTCGGTAATAATACTACCGAGGTAGCAGAATTTATCGACCAGTTCCACGTCACGGTTATTCAGCGCAGTCCGTTCAATGGTGTTTGCATTTATCCGCATTTCTTTAGTTTTAGTCGGATTTAGCCTTAAGCCTGCTGGACTACTTTCTGTTGCCAAATTGTTAATCATGTTTTTGAGGTCCTGGTGTCTGTGGGCCAGCAAACAGATATCATCTGCGCAGTCGAGATCCTTAATGCGGTCTAACAAACCCCATTGTATACCGCCTGTTCTATTATCTAGAGCGCCGACAAGGATGTCATTTATTACTATAAGAAATAGTAATGGTGAAAGTAGGCATCCTTGTCGTACTCCTGAGCTCACCTCAAAGCTGTCGGATAATTTTCCATTATGGAGAACTCTGCATTTGGAATTGTTATATAGGGCTTTTATCAATTCTATTATTTTGTCAGGCATATAAAGCTCCTATTGACCGAGTCGAACGCTTTCTCATAATTTACGAAAGCAAAGTAAAGGGGGGATCGGAATTCAGTAGACTGCTCCACTATTATTCGTAAGGTGTTGATATGATCAATACATGAGCGACCCTTCCTGAATCCGGCCTGCTGCCTCCTAAGCGTTCAGTCTACTGCCTCACTTATCCTAGATAGTAATATATGGCGCAAAATTTTGCCCACAGTAGATAGTAAACAGATGCCTTTCCAGTTGTCGCATATTGTTAGGTCCCCCTTTTTGGTATTTTGACTATGATACCTTCCGTCCAATCCTCCGGAAAGGTACACGTGTTCCATGCTATTTCTAGGATTGGCTGAAGCGCATCTGCTATGAGGCTTGATTCGGCTTTCAACAATTCTGGCGGGATGCCATCTTTCACAGCTGCTTTACCATTGGCCATCGCATGAGTTGCGGTTACTATTTCCGTCTTGGATGGGCCCGGGTGGTGATTCTTATAGGCTATATTTCCAAATCAATCTTCATATTGCAGAAGATTGAGGGTTAATAAATTTTTTGTTTATGAATATTCCATTTAAGTTTATTTTAAAGTGATTTTACTAGTGTAATAGTAGAGGTCTCAACCCACCAACTTCTAGAGTCAAAAGTTCTGGGTCGTCAAAGTAAAAAAAAATATTTTTTGACTAAATGGGGAATCACTGGGGAGTCACAGGAATCTTCGCACTCAAGGCATTCAATAAACAGGAGACGAAAGTAGGCCTTACTACGTCTAAATAAAATAATTAAACGCACCTATCGGTACCCAAGCCATCTAAATCCGTTTTAATAGAGTTCCCCTCCTAGCTCAGAAGGCGCACTTCTCAGCTGGGCTGAGAAAAATTTACCACTCCACAGTGGCTCTGCTGCTAAGACATAAAACAAAATTAAACAACAATTAAGAGCACAAAACATCAAACGAAGAAGCATGCAAAAACAAAAAGGGAGGGGGACAGTAAGTCACGCCACATTGAGAAGAGTCCTTTTAGGGACAGCTTCACTACTTAGTAGGCTAAACACACTCCTATTTTTGTTAGTATTTGAGAGCATGCGATTACCCGGTTCGAACATGCCATAATTAGTACTAGAGGAATAAATGTGCAGGAGAGGTTCACCTCTCAGGTTGTAGTTATACACTCTAAAAGACGTGCGGCTTCTTCTTAAATTGAAAGAATGCTCTGGGGTCACCATATATTTTACCTTCCATGTTTCTGAGGTACTCCTTATAGAGGGTTTCGGAGAGAGCATGAAATTGGTCATAGCAATTGAGAAATGCATCGAAACCCACAGTGTCTTTCTTCTTCAGGTAGGTTTTCCAGAGTTTACGGTTTTTGGTACGTCTCAACTCGTTGTTGTTCCACGGTGGGGATGATATGGATGACTTTAACGGCCCAATAGGTACACAGGATGCGAAAGTTTCATACAAGATGGAGTAAAATCTTGCTACATCGACATAAAACTCATTAAGTAAGATCAACCAATTGAAATCGACCGAAGTGAGCTTCGATAACAGTTCTTCAAGGTTGGCTCTTTTAAAGTTAAAGGTAAAGGTTGACTCCTCTGGGATTGGCTTATTGTAAACGACAGAACAATAGCTCAGTAGGAGAGAAGGGGGATAATTATTGACAGGTGACAAGACAATTGAGCTAGGCGTTTAGGCGTTTAGAAGTATGGTCGGGCAAAGAAACGTACATACACACATGAAACCTGAACACGTTACACTCCTCTTTTGGGGCAGCCGTGAAAAAATAAACAAGTCAAAGTCGGACGTTTTTTCCTTTCAATAAATTATGAAATGTTATTAAAAACAAATATGGCACAATTATAGATGCATTATGTAATATGTACTGCGTACTATGTACTAAGTACTATGTATTATGTATTTTGTACTATGTATTTTGTACTATGTACTATGTATTTTGTACTATGTACTATGTACTATAATGTATGTACTATGCTATGTACTATGTATGTACTATGTATGTACTATGTATGTACTATGTATGTACTATGTATGTACTATGTATGTACTATGTATGTACTATGTATGTACTATGTACGACGTATTACGTACTATGAATTCTGTACTACGTATTATGTACTATGTATGTACGACGTATTACGTACTATGAATTCTGTACTACGTATTATGTGCTATGTACTATGTACTATGAATGCACTACGTACTACGGACTAAGAATTCTGTACTACGTATTATGTACTATGTATACTATGAAAACAACATGTTATAAATTTCGTTCTCTGTTTCCATTTGCTCAGAAAACATACGATCGATTTACTTACGATTAACCAACCTTTCAATTCAATTTAAAATCCATTGTTATTATATGCTTTGTCAAACGCTATTACCCGAAAGATAAGGCTTTCTGTTTAGTGAAATCAACCCACATTTCATTTCGACAATTGTGTCGGCATCTCATAAATTTTTTTCCTATCTCCACACTTTCCTCCTCCATTAGTGGAATTCCGTTTGAGAATCTCTGAACAAATTTCAAAGCTTTCACGGGAAAGTTGTAGATAATGTGTAAAGCCAAAAACAAAACAAAAATGATTCATCCGGCAGTGGGACAATCCGATATTATCCTTGCCGCTATTTTACTAAATTTCAAATGCAAATAGAAAGTGGAGAGGCAGCAATCGACGAAAGTGGCAAAGCGGCAGTCGACAGCAAACACAGAACTTTCTAGCAAATAAATCTTCCATTTTCCATTTAACCTCCTTGTAAATTTTGCGGTTTGGTACGTCTCATCGGTTTACTGTTTACCAAGGAGCTTAAGGACTCCCCAGGAGTCCCCACAGTTCTATCTCATCATCCGAGAATTTTGTCACGAAGGATACGTGGACTGGCAGATGGATCCAGGGTGCTACGTCAACCATCTCCACCCGACTTCTTCCATAAGTCCACCCAAGAGACGGGGGGTATTTTTTGTTACACCACCAGGACGTGTATGTATTATGTGTGTCCTTAACGGGACAGTGTTAGACTTTATGTGCGGCCACATGTTAAAGTTTTACTCGTACAGTGAAAGGGAAAGTTTCTCGAGAGTAATGAAAAGCTTCGGAAAATGTATACCGGAGCTTTCTATGTGATTTTTGGGGGAGTTGCGAGGGCGAAAAGGACTCAAGTTCGTGGAACTTCCTTAATAGGGTGAACGAATGGCTTGGGGCTCGTTTGCATGTCAACTTTGGTAGCAATTTGAGGACGTAGACATACCTTTTGACAGTTTGATTCCGAGCTGTTAGCTGGAGAGATTGAATTAGACGCTGACGTAAAGGTGCCAAGCTACCCAGATTGACTTTTGCCGAAGTGAGCATTTCTTGATATTTGAAAGGGATTCCTCCCTACAAGGCGAAGGTGACCTGAACGTTCCACAAGGAAGTGGAAATAGTAAATACTGACATGGGAAGTGACGGAGTTGGGGTCTGTTTACTCAAGTAGATGTTCGTCATTCAATATATGTCTTCTGTCCTTATTTCTGTTTATTTTCAAAACAAAACAAAAAGAAAGAAATTCGTCACTGTGGAAAATTAAAAGCGATATTGTTTTCATAAAGGGTGGGCGTTAGTCGACAGTAAAAACGTTATAAAATTTTATTACGTAATATAAAAACTACGTCTAACCACTAATTGGAATACGCCATAAACATATTTTTTTCTTTTTTATTTCTTTTCATAATAATAAAGTTTAAATTAATTTTTTGTTCAAACAAAATTTCACATTGAACGAGCATGAGTTTTTGAAAAGAGTCCTAGAAATGAGTTTTGTTTTTGAAAAACGTTACACTTAACCTTCAGGGAGCACTTGTGGAACCAAAGGGAAATTAATTTTTACTAGGCTATAAAGTAGAGTTGCGATTTAAAAAGAATTTCTTTTAGAAAATATGGTTGTATATGCATTTTTGGTTATGAAGTGTACTTATACCTGCTTATGAAAATGTTACATTAACACATATTATAAATTTTATTTTGAATCATTCCACTCTGTTTGCCAATCAGATTTCCCGGTAAAACTACTTAATTGCGAAGTAGTATCAACTCGGAAAAAGTTGTAAAAAACTGGTTGATACGGTTCAACGTCCGATGTCTTTACATGGAAGAACTTAACTCTCTGTCATTGGACAAATAACTTAAGTGGTAAAACTAAGAAACCTAGCCCTAAGTTAGTAGCCCTGTAATAAAATCCTGCAAAATTATGATTATTTACAATTTAATCTTATGGTCGAATAAAATAACAAAGCAATGGTAATCTTCTTGCGCTCATAAACTACATATACTTAAACTTTTCCTTTTATTTGCCTATGCTTATGCCTATGCATCGAGTGCCGTTGATAAACTGGCTACTTCGAAAATAGTGAAAGTTTCAGTAGTAGTGGGGTATTAGGTAGTACCAGAACTTGTGCAAAATTAATCCTGAGAAAAACTAGTTCAAATAATGATAATAGTGACAAATGCACAAGATTTTTCTTGAATTTTTTTTTTTTATGTGGCAGTGCCAAGCTCAGGAGTCACCCTTTGTACTACTAGTCCGTCAAGTCATTTGTCACGTCATGGTGCAATGTCTAGCAGTAAGCTTAGTACGGGGGGATGGGGAGGGGTATAGGTTAAGGGTTAAAAGGTACGGGGGGTATTGAAGAAGGTGGTGATGAACCCTGCGTTTGAACTCTTGGATGTTGTAGGAGCTCGGAAATACTGACTGCGAGAGATTATTCCACAGTCAAGTTGTTCTATTAACAAACGAATTCATATCTTGTTGAGTGCGTGAAAGGGGGAGTTGCAGGTGGAGGGAATGAGACGAGTGGGCTAATCTGGTGTTGCGGGTATAAGATTGCCGTGGAGGCAGGAGAGCGTTTAACTCGGAGGAACAGTCGCTATGATAGTAGCGATAAAATTTTGTCAGTGCTGCTACATTCCTACGGTGGCTCAAGGGGTCGATGGTGGAGCAGGCGGTGTCGTCATCAATTAACTTGAGTGCCCTTTTTTGCACCTTATCTAACCATGCTAAGGTGGTTATTGGGGCGCCGCCCCAAACTAGGGAGTTATATTCGAGAAGAGGCCGAATGTAGGATTTATAAATAACAGCACGGGCCGATGGCTGGAGGAGGAACTTGCACCTCTTAAGAAATCCCAAGCACTGAGATCCTTGTTTGGCGATTTGGAATACGTGGTCATTCCATCGCAAGTCTTTCGCTAAAGTCAAGCCTAAGATGTATAGGGATGGGTCGGCCTTTAGTACCACGTCATCCACTTTCAAGGATGGTGAGGTGTTGAACTTCTTTTTGGAGATAAGACAGTACTTGGTTTTGTCGGGGTTGAATTCAACACGATTCTTCTTTCCCCACTCTAGAATGAGTTTAATGTCGTTATTTATGACATTAGTTCGCGATCATCAAGACAGCATCTGGCATGAGTCTGCCTTGTATCGAAGCTGTACGAGTAACGTAGAGTACCGTCGTCAGCGAAGCTGAGAAGTGGGTTGGAGGGGATTGAAAGAAGGTCATTTATAAAGATGAAAAATAGGGCCGGTGATAAGATTGACCCCTGGTATGCTAAATCGATGAATATGAACCTACCTTTACGATAAGTATGACACGCTGCCGTAGTATCTTTTAACCGACGATGCAGCGTAGGTACGTATTGCAAGCCTAATTCTTCTTTTAAAATCTATTTTGATATATATAACATGCCGCCGCGCCATCGAAAAAAATCTAAGCGGTAGCTAAATAGTTTTTGCAGTAATGTATTTGCATATTTTCCGACGAATTTAAAAAAAAAAAAACTTATTTAATATGAAACAAAATTCTCCGGGGGAAATTAAAAGAAATATTTTTTTTTTTTATGTGATAGACTGGAGCAGGGGTTTCCAACCGTTCTGTGGTGCGGGCGCATTCGAGATTACAAAACAAGCTGGCGGGCACAAGTCGGATTTAAACGCCGGGAAAGACATGATTTTAAGGCTCCTTTCATATTGGATAGCGGTTTGGCGGCGATTTTATTGCTTTTTGTACTAAGTAAGTCAGTTTCACTCAAAGCTACTTAGCGAGAAAAACAATAAAAAGGCGACCAAATCGTGGAACCTAACCGACAGTCAGTGCCAAGGGTCAAATTGGAGTGGTGGATTAGACAGATGTTAGTGTAGCCAATTTAGCGAATTACTCACTTCACCTAGCAAGATTTTAAAAATTAAAGTAACCTTTAATTCTTGTTATTTTTAAGATTTGTTTTTTTTTTTTTTGTATTTCAGCACTTTGTTGCGGGCACAATTAAATATCTCCGCGGGCACATGTGCGCCCGCGGGCACTAGGTTGCAAACCCCTGGACTAGAGACTTAGGGAAAGCCCCCTTTGTACTGTTCGACAATCTATTTTTCCTATAGAATGTCGAACAGCAGCTCTAGCCGGAAGATGAGATTAGAGTAGAGAGAGAGAGAAGTAGGAAGGAGCTGCCATAACCTAGCCGCGATATATTTTTATTCCATCTACTTCCAACCATTTCGCGACTCTGGCATCGGGGCATTTGAGAAACAACTCGCTGGAGTGTTATGCCTCCTGAAGCGAGTTGAATCTCTTCAACCAACCGATGACATGCGCTTGGTGGAGTAGGGAAGGACTAGCAAAGGCTATGACAGGAGGAATCAGGAATTTAAAGAGGGGAGAAGAAAGAAGGAAAGTTATGTGAGTGGAAAAGGCGAAGGACCGTGGGGCTGGCCGGGATTCGAACCCGGGACCTCTGGGATAGTAGTCAGGCGCCTTACCCCTAGGCTACCGAGGCCTGAAGTCGATAGCTTACTGTCGCTATCACTGATAGCACTCGTCATACACTTTCATTTGATTGTTGAGCCCCGAAGCCCTCCGCGAAAAAAGATGAGATACTTATGAAGAAAAGAAAGAAACACTGAGTTTAGGTGAAAACTCTATTTAATTAACGGTATAAAAAATTAGTACAAACTGTTTATTAACGAACTTATTTGCGCGGCGGTACAACGAGAACTGACTTTTGAGTTCTCATGTCCCTTGGCTTGCGGCTCGCATGCTCGGGAAAGATACGCGCAGTCAGCATTTATGGTGTGAAAAAAGATAAGGAATTGCTGCGGTGCAGCATTTTAGTAGTTATTGAAATAACGAATTTAGGATGTGTTAAGTTACATTGCATTTATGAAAGGGTTCTTTACTTAAAATGCTGACTGGGCACCTCCCGAGCATGGGAGCTGTTTTTTAGCGGATGTGGGTGTTAAATTACTACATGATACCCTTAACAAGGAGGTTGTAAAGAAAAAGTAAGCCGCCATTTTGTGTTGGCCGCCATTTTGGGTTTTGAATGACGCCACATAGCGAAGTGTGTTCTACTTGTCACGCCCTTCCATTTGATACCCATTTCGGAGGTCGGGGAGCCCAATTGCAAAATTCGACTGCCATCTTGGAACCGCCATCTTGATGTTTTTATAAAATGATCAGATTGTATTGTCATGCAAACTATACGTATGTGTAAAATTTGCAGTTGATCGGTTATATAGAAGTGGGTCAAAATCAAGTTCAACATTTGTTTACAGTACACACACATACAAATCAAGGAAATATAAGCTTAATTGCCATTGATAGCGGGGAAATCAAATGTAAACAATAAAATTCTTTGAGTCTTCACCCACGTCATGGTATATTTCTTTATTCAATATAAACAATAGTTTTTGAGCTGCAAATCAAAACTATATGCCATAATTTCGTTCTCATCGGCTTTTGTTTTGGAAGCAAATTTACAGACGTATTCACGTCGAAAACTTGTTTAATATGGAACAGAATTCCCCGAAGAATTTTTTTTTTTTTTTTTTTTAGAATTTTAAAAAAAAAATTTATTGGCTTCAATCACATTATTACTAGTTTCTTATAATTTAGTAAATGGCTGACTGGTTACATGTCCTAGCTATATAGTTACTTATATTTCTAATATGGACCGTGGTCCGACATTTATTTGTATTAGCGTGTTTGCTATTTATATATTTGCTCTTGTACAGCGCGTGTTGCCTACACAGCTTCACAGTATATTTGGTAGTTTAATTTGAAAAGAGAAGAGAGACAGGAGAGACTTACTACTAAGGATAAAAAGTAATTAACAGAGTATGGGCATCATCTTAAATGTTCTAATTTAAATGCGAGTTAGATAAATTCTAGATATACCTATAATATTCAGTTCTTAACTCTGTCTTGAGCTGAATTATTATTTATATTTTATATTTAAATTCGGGTAGCATACCCGGTACCTTATTCGGCTTTATTTATTTCAACAATTGAACATTCTTATATAAATTTAAATACAAGCTAAGCATATTGATATAACATAGAAAGTTATTAATCTACAGTACAAGCAAATTTTGATCTCTTATTTATTTATTATTATTATTTTTTTTGCTAATTGGGGGCTACTATTTTAACCTCTATAATGGAGATTATTGTGGTAAGCGTAAAAGGCTGGTATGTATCCTTCCTCAGCCACACGTAAGATGTCTGATTCTGGATGTATCATGTTAAAAGGGGATAGGTAGGTTTGTCCCGCAATCGGTGTATTATTCTGGAGTGAAATTCCTCTGATTAAATCGTTAGGGTGTTCACAGGTCCCGTTTAGTCTTTTTTGCATCAGAGATAACATATACATTAAAATAGGGGTTATTTTGGCGGTTTCATAAATTTTTTTGTTGGAAAACCATTTGTTGGGCTCACTCATGTACAGTGCTGTGCAGTGTCTAAGGATTTTTCTTTCAAGGATTTGTACTTCTCTAGCCGCAGTTGATGAGCATGAACACCAAATAGGGAATGCGTAAGTTAATACTGGCCTAATAATTGTTTTGTACATGAGTGTTTTTGTTCTACTATAAAGCAATTTTGAATTGATGAGCGGTCTTAGAGAAGCAGTAGCCTGCCTCATTTGTATCAATTTTTGTCTTACATGAGGGTTCCATTTTAGACGATGATGGAATAGTAGTCCAAGATACTTGATTGTCTCCCTTGGGGCTAATGTATGTTCGTTTACTTGGAGTTTTAGTAATTTGGATTCTTTAGATGCATTTTTGGGGCCTTTGCCTGCTGGATTTCTTACACATATTAATTGGCACTTTCTATTATTTACTTCAATATTCCAAGCTTTGAAGTAACTCAATATTGAGTTTACGTGCAATTGCAAACATTCTGTAGCAACTATAGGGGATTTATCTGTTGCCCAGACCAACGTATCGTCAGCATACTGTATGCTTTTAGAACCAATACTATATACGTGTGGAAAGTCATGGATTGAGATATTAAACAATTTTGGTCCTAATATTGATCCCTGAGGGACTCCCGACCTGATGTTAAATCTCGGAGAAATAGAGTCGCCTAATTGGACCACTCCCATCCTATCTGAAAGGAAACTGTGTAAAATTTTTGTTAGGTGGGGTGGGCAATCTAAGTTATTTAGTTTATAAATTAAACCGTCGTGCCACACCCGATCAAAAGCCTTTTTTAGATCAAGCGCACATAGCACTGAACATTTACCAATCCTTAAATTCGTAATTATTTCATTTTGAAGGTATAATAACGCATGTTCTGTGGAGTGGCCTTTTTCGAAGCCAAATTGATATTGTGGTATTATATTATTTGTTATACAAAACAATTCTAATTTTCTAAGTATAAGTTTTTCCAACATCTTACCTACGTTAGAAAGTAATGAGATTGGTCTAAAATCTTCAACTTGCGCAGCAGATCCTTGTTTTGGAATAGGTAGAATCTTTGCGACTTTCCATGCGGTAGGAAAGTAACTATTGTTTAAACAGTTATTAAATAGAGATGCAAGGAAAGTGTCTATGCCTTTTATAACTTTTCTAATGACATAGTTAGGAATTTTATCAATACCTGAGGATTTGAATTCCCCGAAGGAAATTAAAAAAATAATTATTTTGTCGATATATAGAAAAAAAGCACCGCGAGCCCAAGGATCGAACTCGCACCCCACAGATCCCACAGACAAGAATATTTCTCTCTAGCCCTGCTGCAACCGCTAGAATGTTCTGGCTTTTTACATATACTTTTTATACAATTGAAAGAATGTTCCCTCAAAATTTGGGCCTTGTGGGAGCAGGTTATGAATTACTATCCCCATGACCACTTTGCTATTGTCTGGCACATACTTGCAACCCTCAAAATAGGTTGTCATTTTGTTTTTACACTTAAACATATGTAAATTACAACATATTACAATTTTAGCCTTGTGGGAGTAGGTTAAAATAAAAAAAAAAATTTACATTTTCAAAAATTTAAGGGATGATGACGCAACCGCGAGATGTCTGCCAGAACGGTACGTTCTTACTCGACTGATAATAAAACATCATTTAAAAATTTTCCAGCTTTGTGGGAAACGGGTTAGTCAAATGGTTCACTAGCTCTTAGACTAACAGCATTTCTGCCTCGTATAAATTTTGAACTTTGTGGTTGATTGATATTCATAAGTCCTCAATCACTATTAAAGCTGCATTGCAAATTTCGTCAGAAAAATCGCAGTTGCTTATGCATATAGACTTCACACTATGAGTGGAGGTGGTTTACATTCAATAGGCAACGTCTGACAACATTAGGCGAACTTTTCAAATATATAACGGCATGATAAAGAGTAATTTTTCCGTAAGAAATATGAAACAAAAATATGTCGCATGCAAAATTATTGTATGTTGAAAAATTAAGCACTTTGAAATCTATGTAAATTTCCAGGTACCATATCTCAAAAAGTGAAAACGATGCACATCCGATTACTGTATTTGTCGTCTTTTTGGCTTCTAGATCCTTTATTTAAGCCATACATTGCTAAAATCGGGAACATTCAGCCGAAGTTACTTCAATCCAAGTTCAGAGAATCATGCCCTTCGCGAACAAATCTGCTTTTTTTCCGTAGATCACTTCCGATCGATCTGAAACTTTGGGAATCATATTTTTTCGGAAGGAACCAAAACAAAATGGATCTGAGTTCTTTAGCGCTAATTCGAAGAGTACCTCCCATGCAAAAGTTTCGGATTTTGCTATATCAGTACACTACAGCTATCCGAAGGATTCGAGATAGCTTTATAAATTATTGCCTATATGTTATTCTGATGTATGAGCTCTATTATTGTAAAGTTTCATTAAAATCCATTCAGTAATTTTTGCGTGAAAGAGCAAAAGATCCATACAAACTTTCGCGTTCATAATAGTAGTAAGAAGTAAGATGATTTACAATTTATAAGCAACCACCATGAAGCACTCCAGCGCAATTTATTATAGAAAATACGACTACGAAGAAACACTAAACAATTTTAACGATAAATATTATACGTAAATGTCAAATTAATTAAATCAAAGGTGATTTGAAAATCCTTGAACAAAAAACAAATTTTCTCACTGTGGAAAAGCCTCAACGATTCCTTTCGGATGGGCTTGGATTCTCCCAATAAAGCTCATTAACGTTTAATACCTATATTTACATTATGAAAATCCCAAAGAGATTTCACTGTGAAATTCAAATTTTCCATTCAATTCGCTCCATTATTTAACACACCCAAAAAAATGTACAAAAAAATTTTCACAGCTTCCATTTTCCCGAAAATTTGAAATTCTAATCTTTCCTAAATTCATAGAAGCTTTAAAGGAAAAATCAAATCAAAACCGAAAAGGAAAAATCCTTCTAATGGAAAAACCGTCTTAAATTTTACCCAATGAACATTTTCCGATGCCCTAAAGCCAGGACGACAAAATTACAGAGTACGAGCTAAGCAGCAAGGAGGATCGCACAGCAAGGACCTCTCCTTCCCCTGACAATCACAGACACCGAGAGCAACTTGACGCAAATAAGTACTAAACATTCTAGGAGTCTATAATTTTGTTAATTTTAGTATTTTCCGCCCACCTTTGATTGCTTTACGTGTTTAAGCCATTGTAAGTACACATATCAGCATGAAAAAGTCAGTTAAGGGCTGGAGGGAAGCAACTTTTCCATACACCGACACACACAGCCGCATGCAGCAAGGCAGAAAGTCGTTAAAGTCACATACATTTTCTGTTTGGCGCTGAAAGTCGCTGTGATGAGAGAATTTTCCTAGATCCTTGAAAAGTTTGGTAAACAACTCCTTGGTGCGACTTAACTCATTTTTCATAAATTAAATACCTCCGCATTTTTTGGCCCTCCCCGACGGTATGCTCGTGGCAGCTTCCACACGAGGCTTAAACTCGTTTTGGAGGTGTTTTAAGGGCTTTACGGCTTCTCCCAAAATTGTATTTCCGTAATGAGATGTCGAAAGCAATTAGGGCCGAATTTTTATTCCTTTAATTCAAGTTAAACTTTTATTCCTTTCTTCATTGTTTCTCGTTGGCTCTACTTTTTTTTATCGTGGTACAATGCTTTGCTAATTAAAAATGTATAAGCGTTCTTTAATGAGTTGAAGAAGCTCTCGCCTTTAGCATGAAACAATAAGGACCAAAGTGCCTCGATGGGATCAAGGAAGTTGGTTTTTTTTCCTTTTCTTTTGACGTGACAACGTCTATTAAAACGATGAACGCCGGCTGCATGCACGAAAAATGATGACTCATTGTCCCGTTATGTCCCGTTATGTCCCGTTATCTCCCGAAGTAATTTTAAAAAATTGATCGTAGTAATCTTAAAAATTTGATTAAAATTGTCAATATTAATTAGATTAAATTATTGTCAAATTGTCAACAATAAGCAAAGCAAGCCAAACACTCTGTCTCCTAACTGGGTGCCGGTGTATAAGAAAATAGTGAACATTACACTGACGAAAACCGTGAAATGCAAACGAAAACAGTTTCCTTGCGTTCCTGCTTGTGCTATTACCATTCACAAGTCGCAAGGTGGGACGTTTACTGTTATTATCTATAATATAAAAATAAGTCGGGTTTTCCTTCCAGACGCTATAATTAGAGAACGCACGATCCGATTTCCACGGTTTTGCATTCGTTGGAAAGGTCTCGGGCTCCGTGAGGTTTATAGCAAAATAATTTCAAAAGCAGGCGCTTGGTCCATAGCAGCCATCTCAAGAGGGCGGATTACCATTTTCTTTACAACCCCTCGACATGGATATCAAATGAAAGGTTATGGTAAGTAGAACACCAAAAGCAATATAGTATACTCAATATATCGTTTGGTCCATGGCAGTCATCACAAGAGAGCAGATGACCATTTTCTTCACAACCCATTCGAAATGGGTATCCAATGAAAGAGTATGATAAGTAGAACAATATAAGCAATATAGTATACTCAATATGTCGCTTGGTCCATAGCGGCCACCTCAAGAATGCGGATTACCATTTTCTTCACAACACCTTCGACATGGATATCGAATGAAAGAGTATGATAAGTAGAACACCATAGGCAATAAAGTATACTCAATATATCGTTTGGTCCATGGCGATCATCTCAAGCGGGCGGATTACCATTTTCTTCACAACCCCTTCGAGATGGGTATCAAATGAGAGAGTATGATAAGTAGAACACATAAGCAATATAGTATACTCAATATATATCGTTTGGTCCATAGCGGCCATCTCCAGAGGTTGGATTACCGATATTTTCACACCTCTCGATATGGATTTCAAATGAAAGGGTATGATAAGTAGAACACCATAAGCACTATAGTATACTCAATATATCGTTTGGTCCATGGCGGTCATCTCAAGAGGGAGGACGATCATTTTATTCACTCCCCCCTCGACATTGGTATCAAATGAAAGGGCATTATAAGAAGAATGCCATAGACCATGTCTTTAGATTCATGGCGGCCATCTCAAGAGGGCGGATTGCGATTTTCTTCACAACACCCGAGACATGGGTATCAAATGAAAGGCTATGAAAAGTAGAACACCATAAGCAATATAGTATACTCAATTTGTAATTTGGTCCATGGCGGCCATCTCAAAAGGGCGGTTTACCATTTTCTTCACAACTCCTTCTAGATGGGTATCAAATGAGAGAGTATGATAAGTAGAACACCATATGCAATATAGTATACTCAATATATCGTTTGGTCCATAGCGGCCATCTCAAGAGTGCGGATTAATATTTTCTTCACAACCCCTTCGACATGGGTATCAAATGAAAGAGTATGATAAGTAGAACACCATAGGCAATATAGTATACTCAATATATCATTTGGTCCATGGCGGTCATCTCCCGAAATCAATTTTCCCAGATTTGTTCTTTTTTCACTATAGCTTTTTCCTATCGCAGACTGTGTCCTCATAATCTTATTTTATTGAAAGGCGTTGCAACGCACGCGGGTTTTTGCTAGTTTAATATAAATGATTCAAGTTTATTCATAAAAGTATGCAATCATTTCATCAATGTTTTCTCATGACGTTGTCACGTTAAACTATCGTCCGTAAACCCTCTTTACAGACAACAAATTTTTTTTTTTAAAGTTTTTAAGCCCCTGAATTGCGTTTTTTGTAAATTTGTTAGGATAATGGTTGGAAAGATTCGGTTGTTTTTGTAAAGGCTATTCAAATTGGCGATGATGTCGTTCATGGGACGTGGTTAAAAGCTATGCTAAGTTAAAAACATCAACGGTGAAATGTTAATGCATGTACAATGTACATATATCTATAATCCTAAAACAGGTTTGTGCATGCATGTAGTTTAAATATTCATTCCTTCTAGTTTTAAATTTACACAAAATGGCGCTTAATGGTGGTACTCGACAATTCACTGTAGAGTATGAAAACACTCTTGAATCTGACATATTTTTGAAGTAAAACTTCTTTAGGGACGTTTGCTTAAAAAAATTTACATGAGAGTGAATCAATTTCATTCGTGTAACGCTCTCACACATGAAAAATCGTCAGAACTTTCGTATAACGTTGGGAAAAGGGCGGACGGGGTACAAGAGACGATTACACTCGGGGCTGTGTGTGCAACAGTTAAAATACACTCTGCCTTACTGCATAGATTTTCTGGCATGTTAGCTACGTTGTCGCCCGGACTTTGCTTTATCTCATTATAGGAATACAAATTCACCATTCTGTAGAGGTGAATTATTTCAGATTTTTCTTGTGGTTTGGTCACTGGCCGGGCTTATGCCGCGGACACTTTGGAGTTGACTGACATGTTGGAAGCGGCTAATACGAGAAGAATTTTCGGGGGTGGTTTGGGTGCTTAGAATACCAAAAGGGAGTGGTGAATTAAATGTGTGAGGTGCTGTTGTTTAAAATTGGCACCCACTTCCCCTTTGGTGAGATGAGCTGGACCTTTCCCCTTTTTAAATTACAATTTTTTTAACTTGCATAAATCGACGAATCGTTTATGTCAAAACATTACACTATTGTGAAAATCGTTCCTGATATGTTTTTTGGGTCGCTGATTACGAAAATCGGGGTCCCACAGTCTTAAAATATGCATGTCACTTTTAAATATGCTTAAAAACTCCCTTTTTAAAGGATTTTTGCAATAATTTTAATTAAAATCAAAAATAATCCAATAAAATACATTTTTTGCAAATATTTATATTCAAAAGTGGTTGATTTATAACAAAGCAAATTTTATGATAAGGGATAATAGTAAAGGGCTGAAACTATCCCTACATCGACTGAAAATATAAAGGTTTGTAAAAAATGTTTTTTCAACTTTATGCTTCGAATTCGGTTTAATCAGCCAAAATAAATTATTTTCAACTACGCATAGAAAGAAGAATTTGAAAAAAGGTTGATTGCATATCTTTTTGCTCCCTTTAAAATTAATTGGCTCCCTAAAAGATTGTATGGGACGACGTAATCAGGTAATTGGCTAGGTGGCCATAAAGGGTGCCAATACCATACTCAAGTAGACTGGCTCTCGTTCGCGTAGGTAAAGCGGCTCGCGTAGGTAAAGCTTCAAGTATGTGGTTGGCGGACTGCTTGGTAAAACAATACCTGGGTTTGGAATAGTCTATGCCGATGCGGATGCAATTATTAATGATCATGAATGTAGCGGGAGCGGAGCATGCATACAGCTGGTGACATATCCAAGCATACATGCGTTCAATTCGTAGATAAATAATATGGAAGTGTGTGTATTCAAATGCGACCTGACGGAATGTTCCATGAATGGAATGCATGTCACGCAAAGGTCGGACTACTTTTAACTTTTTCTATAATGCCGCATTCGAAATAGCACACACAAGTATGCACAACAAACACATGCACCTTGCATGCACTCGTTACTTAGATTTTTGGGCTATGTGTGAAAGCCGGGACGGAAAAAACCATGCAATTTTATGAACCTCTGGATGCAATTCATGTACACTTGCATATGTCACCAGCTTACTTCCATGAGACGAATGTTTAGATTTTCGTGCCTGTGGCGGTAGTATCCATGCCTGTGGCGGAAGCGTGCATACCCGTGTGGGATGCGCACTTATATGCTATACGTACTAGGTGCACCGCGTGTATGCTTTTAAGAAAATTAGCCAATAAAAATTATTTTTACTCGGTTACTTTTAGGTTTTAATATAAATAGGAATTCATAAATATTTTCAAATAGTATTTGTATCAAGTCCGTCAGTAGATTCGTCATTATTCTTCCTGCATCTGTCGTTGTCCTGAATTTTCTCAAGCGTACTATAGATCCGGCAGACTTTCCACTATATCTATTGCATATTACTAGCCGTTGGGCACAAAAGTTTTACTTCTCAAGTGTGGTCTTAAGCACACTCATATTTTTTTTAATGACGCGCAGATGTCGCTATTGATAAAATTTTAGTTTTTCTTCCAGAAATAAGTGTCGAGGCACTTATTTCTTTAAGTAATTTTGACGTTTTATGGGTTTTTTTTAAATTGAAAGTAGAAGTTGAAGGAAGCCTAGCGTTTTAAGTAATCGTTGAACCCTTAACAAAACAACTGCACTGTCAGCAATGACAATTAGACAAATGCCAAAATTTCTTACCTACTGTCACTTTTTCTTAAGGGAATAAATGCAGACGTTTTCTTGAGCAAATTCCTTGAACCTAGCAAGGTTCTTTTTTGTTCTAAGGTTTTTATTGAATTAATAGTTTTTATGTAATAAAATTGGAAATAAATAAAATGTACCGGGAAGTTAAACCACCACGCTTTTCCTTTATTTCATATGTACAGATAGCTCATTCTTAAATTATTTTTCTGCATTAAACACAGCCCGTGAAGCCGAGGTGTTAGGGGGTTTCGCTTTCCGATTAACTAAGGCAGGTATTGCAACATTTCATTTGAAATAAAGTTTGCTTACTAGGGCCATAAGAAAAACTGATAAGGCACACATTGCTTTTGCGCGGCCCTTCTCTCACATTCCTTCGCCGCCAGCGACTGAGATAGCCCTCCAACGTTTGGTTGGTAAGGTGTATTTAAAATATTTAGGATGTGGATTTGCCCACTCAAAGCGTAAGTACGTGTGCGCTTTTCCTTCCATCCCCACGCGCTCTGCCGCCCCTGCACCTACCCATTAGTTAGTTTTTAAAAAATTTGAGTCTCAAAATAAATTTCAAACGTTGTGCTGTTGATATTTTTTAGATAACCACTCCCATAAAGGATTAAAGAAGTATAAGTAAATAAGCAGTCGATTGAGGTCTTGCCTTGCCAAATTTGTTACTGGAATATTGTAGGCTCTAAAGATAGCATCATATATGTACATTAAAGTAAATAAAAAAAAATATGAGTGTGCTTAAGACCACACTTGAGAAGTAAAACTTTTGTGCCCAACGGCTAGTAATATGCAATAGATATAGTGGAAAGTCTGTCGGATCTATAGTACGCTTGAGAAAATTCAGGACAACGACAGATGCAGGAAGAATAATGACGAATCTACTGACGGACTTGATACAAATACTATTTGAAAATATTTATGAATTCCTATTTATATTAAAACCTAAAAGTAACCGAGTAAAAATAATTTTTATTGGCTAATTTTCTTAAAAGCATACACGCGGTGCACCTAGTACGTATAGCATATAAGTGCGCATCCCACACGGGTATGCACGCTTCCGCCACAGGCATGGATACTACCGCCACAGGCACGAAAATCTAAACATTCGTCTCATGGAAGTAAGCTGGTGACATGCAAGCGTACATGAATTGCATCCAGAGGTACATAAAATTGCATGGTTTTTTCCGTCCCGGCTTTCACACATAGCCCAAAAATCTAAGTAACGAGTGCATGCAAGGTGCATGTGTTTGTTGTGCATACTTGTGTGTGCTATTTCGAATGCGGCATTATAGAAAAAGTTAAAAGTAGTCCGACCTTTGCGTGGCATGCATTCCATTCATGGAACATTCCGTCAGGTCGCATTTGAATACACACACTTCTATATTATTTATCAACGAATTGAACGCATGTATGCTTGGATATGTCACCAGCTGTATGCATGCTCCGCTCCCGCTACATTCATGATCATTAATAATTGCATCCGCATCGGCATAGACTATTCCAAACCCAGGTATTGTTTTACCAAGTAGTCAGCCAACCACATACAATGAAGCTTTACCTACGCGAGCCGCTTTACCTACGCGAACGAGAGCCAGTCTACTTGAGTATGGTATTGGCACCCTTTATGGCCACGTAGCCAATTACCTGATTACGTCGTCCCATACAATCTTTTAGGGAGCCAATTAATTTTAAAGGGAGCAAAAAGATATGCAATCAACCTTTTTTCAAATTCTTCTTTCTATGTGTAGTTGAAAATAATTTATTTTGGCTGATTAAACCGAATTCGAAGCATAAAGTTGAAAAAACATTTTTTACAAACCTTTATATTTTCAGTCGATGTAGGGATAGTTTCAGCCCTTTACTATTATCCCTTATCATAAAATTTGCTTTGTTATAAATCAACCACTTTTGAATATAAATGTTGCAAAAAATGTATTTTATTAGATTGTTTTTGATTATAATTAAAATTATCGCGAAAACACTTAAAAATGGGAATTTTTAAGCATATTTAAAGGTGACATCCATATTTTAAGACTGTGGGACCCTGATTTTCGTAATCAGCGACCCAAAATACATATCAGGAACGGTTTTCACAACAGTGTAATGTTTTGACATAAACGATTCGTCGATTTGTGCAGATTAAAAAAATTGTAATTTAAAAAGGGGAAAGGTCCAGCACATCTCACCAAAGGCGAAGTGGGTGCCAATTTTAAACAACAGCACCTCACACATTTAATTCACCACTCCCTTTTGGTATTCTAAGCACCCAAACCACCGCCGAAAATTCTTCTCGTATATGCCGCTTCCAACATGTCAGTCAACTCCAAAGTGTCCGCGGCATAAGCCCGGCCAGTGACCAAACCACAAGAAAAATCTGAAATAATTCACCTCTACAGAATGGTGAATTTGTATTCCTATAATGAGATAAAGCAAAGTCCGGGCGACAACGTAGCTAACATGCCAGAAAATCTATGCAGTAAGGCAGAGTGTATTTTAACTGTTGCACACACAGCCCCGAGTGTAATCGTCTCTTGTACCCCGTCCGTCCCTTTTCCCATCGTTATACGAAAGTTCTGACGATTTTTCATGTGTGAGAGCGTTACGCGAATGAAATTGATTCACTCTCATGTAAATTTTTTTAAGCAAACGTCCCTAAAGAAGTTTTACTTCAAAAAGAACATCTTAACCTTTAACTTTACGTTTAAATAACTATAAAACAAAAAATAGCATATAATACTCACTTTCACGCTTTCATGTGAGGGTAATATTACTAACTTTGTGGTATTTCCTAATCCTTATTTGTTATTAAATAAACTAGTTGGGATGTGGGTTTGACCCCTTCGGTCCACACGATTAACTTCCCAGTATGATGAACGAAGATGGAATAAACTGACTTCTTACAAAATAGTTATACATTTAGCTCTAGTGGAAAATTGGGTAGTACTCGTATAAGAACTGATGACAAAGCAATCCTGAGAGAAGCTAGTTGAAATAACTATAATAGTGGTAAACCAACAAGATTTTTCTAGAGAATTTGTTTTTCCTGAACGTTAGAAAACAAACACTTCCTCCGTATTTCGTTCGCTGCTCTAAAGCGGGTGTTCAAATTCGTATTGAGCGGGCTGAAGCGCCATTGACAAACTGACAAGCGAATGACTTCATTTGTAAATTTCAAAGCTTTCCGGAGATATTAGGAAAACTGTAACTGTTAAGTACTTGTCAGACTTGACCAAAAAGAACAAATTTTGCGGTAACTACTCCCGGGATAAACCGCAATTTTCTGAAACTGTAGCACGCGTAGAAAACCATTCCCCGTCAAAAAGTGCTAATCCAAGGTTTGAAAATTTCTCGCTGTTTGTAAAGGGTAACGAAATTTTTGCACGATTTTGAAAGGTTATCGGATTTTGACAAGTGATGTTTTGTTCGAAGGCTATTGCTGTGCAGAACCCAAAAAAGATCACTTGGTTTAAAACGGGTCTCATTCCATCGAATTTATTAGATATTAGCAAAACTTGTCAGTTTAAAGTCTTACTGACAATTAGCCGAAGTTTTTCTATTTAAACAAAAAAGGCCCGATCGAATATTATGAAATTTTTTTCAGAGCATTTTTTTGTGAAGTCGATATAGTTTTTAGTTTGGGCGGTATCGTACAGGTACAAAAATCAAAAACGTCGTTTAAACAACAAAAAAACGGTTCGACCGAATTTTATGGAAATGTTTTCAGATCATATTACGGTTAATACGTTTCGAACGACACCTCAACGAAGCCGATAGCTTATTTGGTTCACGCGATATCGTGCAGGAAAAAATGTCGATTTTTGGACCGATTACAATAACTTTCTATACTGGTAAGTTAAAAAGGTTATCTTGCGAAAAACGAAGTCCTTTCCGTAATGCGCTTGAAATTGGTCCTTCGCTGTTTGATCTGGAAAATATACGCCCGCTATGTTGTGAATAGTTGTGGCTGGCTTGAAACGCTCTAAAAAATAATTATTAGTTAGCACCCCTTTCCTTTAAAATAGTTAGGCATATTATTTAGCAACTAGCTCTTGCCCGCGACTTCGTCCCGAAGCGTTCGCGAATTCTGTGAAGCCAATCGTTGAGAACGTTCAACACTTGATTCCCGTTGTCGGTTCGTCAAGTTCGAGAATTCTGTTAGGCCAAAAGCCTGGACCTAATATTCCGTACCGTACCGTAACAAAATTGAACGAATCTGAGCTCAGTTACGGCATTTTGACAGATGCCCTAAATGAAAACGTAAAGTGGCAAGTGACAAGTTCAAAATGGATAGCATAAACAAAGATTTAAGAGAATGTGGCCGTTATTGCAGTTTTAATGAACTATATGTATATAGTTCTTCCCCATACAAATCTCAAGACCCAGGTTTCATCGGGGTCTCTATCGTGGTTTAGGAAAATTTATCAATTCCCTTTCTTTTCGGAATATTGCATACTTTCGGGGGTAGTTAAGACGTAACTTAAAAATAAAAACAACAGGAAAGTGATGAGAGCAAGTTTATAACAAATAATTGATTTTTTAGAAACATATTTATTATTTTCTAGCGAGGATTTCGTGTAACAGTGTAAAAAATAACACTTAACTTCCGTTTAATTTTGAAATTTTTAAGCATCGAAGTAGGCGTTTCATGAAATATCCCTTGTCGTTTTTTTAATGAACTCGATGAAAGAACTGTATAGTTCATTAAAAAAACAAGGCTATTTTGTTCATATTTTGCAATTTCCTTTTTCTTTCCAAGCCCTCTTTTTTTTCTATAAAATTTATGAAAAAGCTCCCTTGAGAGTGCTCCAAATAAGCTCTCCTGTGCATCGCTCCCAATTTTTCTCACTGGGTCGTTACTCGATTGGTTATGTTTAAAAGGCGAGACGGAATCAAACTACGCAATTAAGTGTTGGTGGAAACTTGCCGCAGCCGCACCCAAGTAGTCTAAACTATACCTTTTCAACTTCAAATTGGGACTAAAAAATTTCAAATTGTGATTAAATAATTTCAAATTGGGACTAAACAATTTCAAATTGAGAATAAACAATTTCAAATTGGGGCTTAACAATTTCAAATTGGAACTAAACAATGTCAAATTGGGACTAAACAATTTCAAATCGGGAGTAAGTTAAAATTATCAAAATTTTTGTTTCTTTAACTTTAGATGGCACGTTATTTAAATGAAAAGATATGCATAAGGAACCACAAAGAGCGAACAGCGAGGAAAATAAAATTAAAAGGCGTAATTGTGCTCAGCAACTTTTATAATATCAAGCAGAAAACATTGCCGACTTAGACTTGGACCATATAGTCCAAGGATTAACTATCGAGCATGCTTGATCAAGCTTAAAAGCTAACGTTAAAAGAGAATTAGCAATTCAAATGCTACAAATTCTAACCGGTGACGACAGGGCTAATATGACTCAAGCCGAATATCTTTACAACGGTTACTACTATGGTTTGTAAATGATATAAGAAATCAAACTGTTGTGAATTGCACAAAACTGCCCATGTTCAAAGGTTAATACTCGATGCATTAAATATGGTGGATGTTCGTTTTTAAATAATGTTTTTATGTTGTTTATCTTTAATTAATACTTTAATTTTTACTAATAGTTGTTCATTTATTACTTCAAATTGTTCGGTCCCAATTTGAAATTGTTTATTCCCAATTGGAAATTGTTTATTCCCAATTTGAAATTGTTTATTCCCAATTTGATATTGTTTAGTCTCAATTTGAAATTGTTTAGTCCCAATTTGAAATTGTTTATTCCCAATTTGATATTGTTTAGTCCCAATTTGAAATTGTTTGTTCCCAATTTGACATTGTTTAGTCCCAATTTGAAATTGTTTAGTCTCAATTTGAAATCGTTTAGTCCCAATTTGAAATTGCTTAGTCTCAATTTGAAGTTGAAAAGGTATAGTTTCAATTCGGTCACGTTTCTGTCGACTCGGGTGGAGATTCTCAATTTTTTATTTTCTGACTTTGTGAATAAATATGGTTACACAAAGAATTGTTTGTTTCATTTACAAATACTACCTACAGGTACGGTTCTAGAATAAAGCCCCTTTAATATATGTATGTAACTCTTGAAATAATACTACTAGTAATTATTCGGCAGACCAACCGAATATTCGGCCGAATACGAATATTAAAAAATACGCCGAATATACCCAATACGAATGTTCGGCCGAAGAATCAGCGCATCTCTAGTATGTACATAATGCAGTGTCACCTCGCCTTGGATTCGGGTGGCATACTTCCGCTTGTGCGGAATAATATGCAGTTTTTACAAAATATACTATTCTAAATTGTAAAAAAAGAAAATAAAAAGTTGCACTAGTGTTTAGAACAATCCAGGAGACATGGTGAAAAAACTGAAAGTGTCCATCCAATAGTCTGAAGTGGACATGGACAATAAAATGGGGAGAAATAAAATTTATACAATAATCAATTCTCTGTTGTCCACACCTCGGTGTACGTGTCCCATAAATTTTTAATGATTTTGTCTCTATAAAATATTTTTGTAGCACACACCATCTACCCTCGGTTTTATTGTATACTTAATATATAGGGAGTCACGAAAAAAACGTGCTGTAACAAAATAATAAAGATTCCATCACTGTTTTTATAACTAAATTTAACAGCATAAAATTAAATCCCCAAATTATTTTATGAAGCAAAAAAAAGCAAAAAAATGTTTACTGTCTGGCTCGTCTACAAGAGCAGACCACGAAGACACCCTGTGAAGACGAAAAACTCCAAGGAAATCAAAAATGCTCCACGTATTACATAAATTCATAATTTAAAGCTCCAGGGTTATGCTTAGGAAACCACATTCAAGAAGTAATTATTTTTGTCACAGGCACCTTTATGTAAATGAGAATCGACCCGTGGACCTTCTTGTGCGCCTCGATTTTTTAATCTCTGTGGATTTTATTTTTATTTTCTGTTTTTGTCTTTTTTATTGCTTAATTCTTAATTTAGTCATTAGTTAATGCTTTTATTTGGATTATAAGTAAATTAAGGACAACTGACTTACATTTTGGGAATTTCCATTTGAGGGGTTGGGAAGTGAGGGGCCCGTTCGGTGTCTTAAACGGGCCAATGCACTCCTGAGGCCCTCCGTATTGTTGTTGTCGGGCCCCTTCTCAAACAAAATACACCCACAAAACAACACTTTGAATGATTTTACGCCACTTTATTTAGAATAACCATTAAATTGTTGTTTTTTTTTATTATTTTTATTACTACTAGAACTATTTAAAATGAATACTTTCACTGCTAAAATAAAATATAAAAAACACTAAGAAAAACTAACACAAATTTCCTTACTACTATATTCCTTCTTCACCACTACAAAAAAACAAATGAGAATGATTTTTACATTATTATATGATGAGCTTTTTCCGCGGGATCAACATGCATAAAACACTTCACGTCCTTTTGATGACCCCATAAAACTTTATGGCACCACAGATGAAGGTCGCTGCAGATATAACACATACGACACACAGATTTTCAGTCACATCATGCCAGCAGGACCTCCTCGCCACGACAAGCTGCAATCTGGAATAGTAGAAAAAAAAAAAATAAATAAAATAAGGTAAGAACAGGACATCGTATGTAGTTGAGTCTAAATCGATAAAGAGACATTCATAAATACTCAGGCGGCAGCCAAAGCCAGAAGGACTCTCGTTCTTGCCAAATAAAGAGACCCGACCCAGACCAAAAAATTGCCATTGCATTCATAATGGTGTTTCACAGCACATACAGAAATGGATGCATGAAGCACCTAGTATACTTGCCGCATAAAGAAGCCATCTAGTTTAACTCCATGGAAGGAGCTGGGGTTCCTCGGTATCGCGGTAGCTCTCAGGACAATCCCATCTTTAAATTTATGCCCCGTTTCTGCAATTTGCTGAAATTTGTCCCGAAGTGAGACTGTTGTTAACTCGTAATTTCCGGAAAAATTTGCTTAGACACTGCACACTGTGAATGGAGAAGATACCATCTTACTCGCCATCTGGTGTGTAATAAAATTGCATCCCTTAGAACATAATAAATTCAAGTCATTTTTTACAGAGATTAAGGAACATAACAACGAAAATGAAAATTTCCTTTTAAGTTTATGTTAACGCTCCGTTGGGCACATGAGTCTGGCCAGGCATATAACTCTGGCCAGACTTTTTGCAAGGTGAAAGTTTCATCTCAGGAATCACCCTTATGCGGCCCATACACGACGAGACATGTTGATCAACTTGGTTGGCTACTTTGTTCGTGTTGTTTGCCACACACTACTCAACAAGTTTATCAACTTCATTTGTGTACAGCTCTTGGCACTGTGCAGTCCAGTAGCATCAGTAGCAAATTAAACGTGAAAAATATGTAAATATATGTGAAAAATATTGGATGGTCTCTATATTTTTGAAACACAATTCGCCATTCGTCGGTATTTGCCACAGTCATAATTAAATTAATTTAAATTAATTAACAAAATATTAACACGATAATTTAAAAAAATTATTATTATACCAGGCTGAAACTTGAAATTCACTTGATCAATGAAAATGGCAACTGCCAGTTGATTTTCGTTGATTTTGGTTGATCAACTTTACCACACACAGCTCAACATGTTTATCAACCACTAGCTCCGCCTACGTAAAATCAAAACGTTTCGATTTTTGTTCAACCGGATGCAAAACCGTCAATTTGGTTGACCAACCACTCCACACACGACAAAACTTTTTGTTGGACTCAACCAAGTTGATCAACATGTCACGTCGTGTATGGGCCGCATTAGTACTATCAGCTCGTCATGTTTGACCTGTACTTGTGCAATGTCTAGTAGTAAGCTCAGCTCAAAGTGTATGGTATGTATGACACATGAGGAGAAGGCGATAAATCCGGCGTGTGAAATTTTGAATTTTGTATGAGTTCGAAAATATTGGCTGTGGAAGTTTGTTTCACAGTCGAGTTGTTCTGCATATAAAAGAATTCCTAGACCGTAGCGTGGCCACGGCAATAAGGGCAACAGATTACGAGTGAGCCGATCGGGCCGCTTTTTTCATATCTCATTGTTGTCTTTCATAAAAATGATTTTAATGAAGTTTTGTGAATCCTCGGGTAAGTCGCTTCGAATACGGGACTTGTTCGGTTTCCAAAACTCTCCACAAGCCGTTCCAATCGATGCAACCGAAAGCGGCTTTGATCGCAACGAATTCTTTCTTCCATTAGCTGACGGAGTGCGAATATCGGATCAATACATTCTTTACGTGGTCTAAATCTTGCTTGTTCTTTCCGACTCGTTTGCTCTCGATATTTCTGTAACCTCGATTGTATGATTTTCGTAAATACTTTGTAGACGATTGAAAAGAGGCTCATACTGCGATAATTCTTGCAATCCCGACTGTGGTTTTTTTTTTTTTTTTTTTTTAAATTGGGACAACGACCGATTTCTTCCACGCCGAGGGGACACGATCCGAATGCCATATGTGTGTTATGAGGGCATAAAGTCGTTGTGATAAGACATCACCTCCAGCTTTGATCAACTCGGTCTATTCCCGGCGCAGTTCCATTTTTCAGCGATTTTATTGCCGTCTTCACCTCGATAATTGTCGGTTCAGTATCGAGAAACTAATTCGTCGGTTGTTCGATAATCGGTGGTGGTGCTGGGCCTTTTGGCGGATCGTGGTTGTACAGCTTGTGGAAGAATTCTCTCCACCGCTGCAGGCGCTCATGGGAAGACACGAAAGCTCAATCCGATTTTTGGAAAGGGCTGTTCGTCGGGGGGTGGAGCAGTGGGGACACCCTAGAAGTATCACCTGCTGGGATGCATCACCAAATATCTGCACATAAACGTCTCCCAAACGCCGCGTTTGTTCAAGCAGTGACCATCTGAAAAGGAATTAAGAAGAGAGCTACATCCCCGGTCACTTAACCATCCTTGAATTAAACTCATTGTCACAAAAGAAACAGCAACCTTTAGAACCTGCAATCATCATAACAAGTACTGTAGAGGCAGAACGTTCAGGCTGTACTAGAAATTATTTAATGTCCTAAACAATAAACAATAGTTTAGTCTATTGCGGCTGAGGTGGTGGGTGGCAGCATATACACCTTTATTTGCTTTTGAGGTCTCGATTTTAAATTATATAATAAAAAAAAAAACAGCATGCAACCACATTGGTACCAGTGCGCTTACCCCTGCTGAAATCTGAAAAATTAATCATACGGAACCACCCAATTCCCTGCACTCGCTGACAATATGTTATGGGGCCCATCCACAGGCCAACTGGTTGCCCAAACTGAGTTGTGCAAAGAGTTGGTGTTTTGCCACAAACGCTTCAACTGAGTTGATACTTCAACTGTCAATTCAGTATTTTATAGGCAATTTGAACGTTAAATAAAATTGTAGAAAACCTGCGATTAAGTTTTATGATTATAAAAAATGGGTAGTACTAATGATTTTTTATGTTAATTATAAATTTTTTAATTATTAATATAAATATTTGTATGTTTTTAAAATATAAATTAAATCCTAAACGTATAAATTATGAAAATAATTTAATATTATGTGAACTTTCATAATTTAAATTAAAAATTATGCAATACAATGAAAATATAAACTTGCAAAAAAATATAATTTTCGAATTCAGGTTTAATTAATGCAAGTAGTTTGCCAAACTGCAACATACACAGCGCGACTAGTTGCCCAAACTCTAGGCCCCGCCCCCATAAAATTAAAAGATTTTGATTTATCCCAACTGCAACCCCAACTGTCAAATCAGTTTGCCAACTGCCCCATGCACGCTGCGATTCACTGCCAACACAACTCAGTTTGGGCAACCAGTTGGCCTGTGGATGGGCCCCATTACATTTAGGTGGACAAAATATTCAAATGTTCATTTATACATACTCGTATATGACATAAAACAATCAAGAATATTCAAATCAAATTCAAACCACAACTTAAATAAATTCAACAAATTCTAAATTCAAAATTTCAAAATTCAAAATAAACAAATTCTTTCAATTTAATAATTATGTAATATTGGGGTCTATTCTGAAATTTTTCATAAAATATTATTTTATGTTATGTTATGATGATAAAATTTCTTCTTCATAAAATGAAAATAAAATAGTTTCGAAATTCCTATTCTGTCATGGTTCCATAAAATTATTTTATGGAATCTTTTATGGACACATAACATAAAAGATTTAGTATAATACGCTCTGAGTTCTACTACGCTTTGAACAGTTCGGTTGAAAATGAACAGCTGATCTAACCAAGCAAATCAAACCGTAAATTGGTGTCAGTGTTGTTCAGTAAGAAGAACGAAGATTACGGATTGTAAGTGGAGAGTGATTTTTTTTATGTGATAGTCTAAGCTCAGGTGTCACCCTTTGTACTACTACCTCGTCATGTCGTATTAGTCATGGTGAAATATCCAGTAGCTTAGCTCGAAGGACAGAGAGAAGGATAGAATAAGTTAGAGGGAGTCATGGGGGCGTTGGAGTAAATGGCAACGAAGCTTGCGTTTGAACTCTTAGGTGTTGTATGAGTTCGGGAATACTGTCTTTGGAAGGTTGTTCCACGACGAATTGTTCCTGTTATAAACAAATTTCTAGAGTGTGCGCGAAGATAAGGGTTGTAAACTGTGGGGGTGAGCCGAGCGGCCAAGTCTTGTGTTGCAGGAGAGAAGTTGCCGTGGAGGTTACTTATTTCAATGGAGCAGTCATTATTAAAAAAGCAGTCTTGTCTTGTTCCTGCACATTAAGCAAGAACAAGAATAAGACTTAGTTATGCCTGCAAAAACAAGAACAAGACAGACTGAACAAGAACAAAACAAGAACAAGATTAGACTTGCCTTGTCTTGTTCTTGCGTTTGCTCATCACTAGCTCTGGCAGACGGCTGAAGGAGGAATTTGCACCTTTTGAGAAATCATAGACAATGGGATGCTTGTTTAGCACTTTGGAATATGTGGTTATTCCAGCGCAGATCTTCAGCTAAAGATGTTTAAAGACGGTTCTGCCGTAAGGTTTTTATTGTCCACTGAAATAGAAGGGGGTCGGTCGGTTCAGGTTTTATTGGAGATGAGGCAATAAAAGGTTAAAAGCAGGCAATAGAAGAAAATATGAATCACCGTTCGAAGGACCATTATGAAGTAATGGATATTAAAGATACTAACATAAAAATGGATCGCTGGAATCGCGAAGATATCGCAGATTTCTCCTGTGATTTCTTCTGCATAAAATATAAACTTTAGACAACTTTCATTTACTTTTTATACTTTACCATACCGAGCACGGCTTTCCGCGATTTCTGTCAAAATAAAAATTCTGAGTGCCCTGGGAATATAATTTTTAATTAATCACGTCTGTCATTTTCATAAAATATGTCAAAATACCCCTAAAATGTGCTGCTGAGATTATGAAGCATAACAGGAAATATTTTATGTTATGATGCATAAAAGAAAATAAAAGGACCCCGCACCATTCCTATGGGAATTTGGTCCTGGTGGATTTGGCTGAAAATTTAATATATGTTGTTCTACTAATCCTTCTGATCAAATGTCTCCACAGGCACAAAGCTGAAAAATTCATACTTTTCTGAATTTTTAGCGATTTTTCGCACCAATTATGGCTCCTTCAAAAAAGGTACTTTTTGATCGATTTAGTCATATTTTTGCAAAAAATGATCAAATAAAAGTGATAGATTTCAATTAAAGGCCTTAACAATTAGAGTGCATTGAAAATATATGTGAGAATTAACAATATAATTCTTTATTAATACAATATAAAATGAGGTCATTCTTGAACAATACTCTGCATACACTTATTCACCCGATATCAAGTTGAAGGGTAACGAACCATTCCGTTGTGACGGGCGAATCCGAGAAACCATATGACGCTCGAAATGTGAGCGCACGTACCCAGTGTCCTAGCACAAAAAGGGCAGGTACAATAGTAGCCGATCACAGGTGAATCATGGTCATCGTTTTCATCTTCGTCTTCATCGAGCGATTTGTAAGCACTGCTCAGGTGATACTTTGTCGCATTTAGATGACGAGAATAGATTCTCACTCTCAGGAACCCTGCTTCTGGCAATCTATCGGCATTTCGAAGCATCTCTACTTGATACTCCTCCGTTTGTTCCCTGTCGAACTTGTCTTGAACGTATGATGGAGCTAGGTTCACTTGATATATTCCGACGGTAATGTTTTTAAGTTGATCAAGTGTTACAAGAGGGAAATCTTGGATGTGGTTAGCAGACAACGTCACCCATCTTTGAGCATTTCTACTATGGAGATTTTCAACTTCTACCCTTGCTTGAACTGTGTTAGGCTCTTTCGCCTTTTCGAGTAAAATCCGAGCAGTTTATGCAGTGCAATCGTCCATGTTGACAGTAGGATGATATTTATTGATTATTGCACCAGCAATCCGATAGAAATCACCCAGATTTTGAAGATGCGTCACCTGTAATACTTGCTTATTATTATTATTATTATTATTTATTTCTAATTATGTACAAAGATTATAATCTTAATGAAGTACATTTACTAAACATAAGGAAGAAAAATTACAACATTTAACATTTAACAAAAATTAATAAAATATAAAAATGAACAAAATAAAAAAAAATTAAAAATTAGAAATTAAAAAGAAAAAAAAATAATAGGAGAAATAAAGAGAAAAAAAAACATATATTACAAAAATAAAATTAAAATTATATAATACTTAATTATGTATTCATGCTTCGAGAAGATATTAACTCGCAAAGACGTTTCTTGAAAATTCCCATTGAATCAATACATTGTATATGGACTGGTAGAGAGTTCCATAACATAGCTGCGAAGACAAAGAAAGAACGTTGCTTCAAGAACTTGAAGATTGATTTTATATGACCGTGTCGAGCCTCAACTATCCATCTGGTTTTAGTCACAAGTCGCGACTGATTAGCTTCTTCTGTGGGTAGTTGACGTTGACCTCGAGTAAGAAGAGCTGGCATTTGATACTGGATACCCAATCGTTGCAACAATTCAGTGACATCCCTATAACCTCTGTCGACTACGAAAATATCTCCTTCTTCTATCCATAGCCTTAAACTTTCAGCGTCTTGGTCGAATTCATTCCGCAGTATTTGGGCATCGTTGTTGTGATTGTTGTGTATGGGCCGTGTATGTCCAGTATATAGCCGTCAGGTGCAACTACTAGTACTGGTTTCAATAAATGACGTCCTTTAGGAGAGCTAAATGATTGCCGAAGGAAGCGGAAGTTGCTGCTTTTTGGAATATAGGTGTATGTACCGTCTACGTATACAATCGCTCGGGGGACTCGTGCATCAGGATTATATAACTCGTTGAAGAATTCATTCACGTGTTGTTCGATGAATTCTTCTCTGGTAATCGATCCAACTCCAATGTTTGCAGGAACGAATCGTTGAATTAACGATTGTCTGACCATGGAGATTACTAATCTTGTCGCTTGTCGATTTGAATATCCAAATATGACTTTCAAGAATTCATCCGGGAGACCTTGACGCATCTTACACAGGAAACTTAGCAAATCTCTTTTATCAACGTATCGTTGACCAGAATCACCAGGAACAGGATCACAGAAAGTGTAGAGATCTTGGAACTGCTCTTTGGATACGGGCGAAAATGATGCAAACTCCTCTTCTGTGAAGTCATTTTCATCGTTGAATCTTAGTTGCGACTTAGCATTTTCACGAAGTGCTTCGAGAAATAATTGCAGTTCTTGGCCTTGCAAAGCGTAAAACCTATTGATGGAATGCAGATTTGGGAGAAGATGGCGTTGAAAAAAACTTCGGTCATCCAAATGATGAGCACACGATCTTACATCTGCTGGCATGTAAATATTCTGAACGACGAAGACATTCACTCTGCATTCAAGAGAAACTCTCCTCACATCTACATCCGAATTGCAGATTACACATGTTGCATTTCTGGTCTGATACAGAACGTTTAATCTCAAACAATTCGGGTCTCGTTGTAAATCGTCCAATTCACGTAGTATAGAACGATTGCAATTGATGCATATTCGAGTTAAGTCTGTCACATCAAGTGGTGGTCTCCCAAATGCAGCACGGCGCAAAATAGCTATATTTGTTTTTCCAGCATTGTCATCTCCACTGATCCGAGATAATTGTTGAACATTTAATAGATCATCACACACGTAACAACGACGTCGATTTCTGTTTGCCATAGTTTAGGTTCACTGATATCAGATAGTTTTGATGCAATTCTCGTAATGGATTTTTTTCTGGCCCTTAAAATATGTAATAAATGTAGTAATCTTGTTAAAAAAAAGTGTATTATTAATTAACTTATCGACGATTTAGCGTCACAAAGTAAAAGGTGAAACGGGGCAAAAATGAACAAAATAAGGCAAAAATAAATACTTACGAATATAGAATAAGAAAGAGCACAAGTTTTACTCCTTCTTCGTGCACACAATATGCTTATATCATGACGCGTAAATAATGTGCGAACAAACTGAGAACTAAACGTTTCTTATAAAGAATGAGACACATAAACATGTAAAGGATGTATGAAACGAATGCATTTGTTAACGAATTATTTCAACCACTAAAAAACTGCTGTTATAAGAAAGCCTTATAATCGTTTTTAGGAGCAAAAAAATCGAGCACCGAAAAAAGTTTTAACATAATAAGTTATTCGATAATAACTTTTTTGTTATGTTAATGTTTTCGCTGGACACAGAACGTTAATTTTTTCTATTTTTAGAAGTTTCTTTGATGATTTCTTGTGAAAACATGACTAAATCGATCAAAAAGTACCTTTTTTGAAGGAGCCATAATTGGTGCGAAAAATCGCTAAAAACTCAGTAAAGTATGAATTTTTCAGCTTTGTGCCTGTGGAGACATTTGATCAGAAGGATTAGTAGAACAACATATTAAATTTTCAGCCAAATCCACCGGGACCAAATTCCCATAAGAATGGTGCGGGGTCCTTTGTCGGACAGAATAGGATATCTTTTATTTTATGGCATAACATAACATAAAATGATAAAATGTTACGGACAGAATAGGCCCCATTAATAATTAGTGCAACCACCATAATTAGTTCAGTGCATTAGTGAAACCACGAATTGGTTTTTCCTTGTTTTATACTGTTGAATAATATATGTATAATATACATACGTATGTCGAAGATTAGGCAATTCAACGTTAAAATAGCAGCAGCTGGACGGGAGTACAACAGTCCCTGGTCTTCATAAACTTAATAAACATGTTCTTAATAAACTGACCACCTGCATCAATGATGCAGCTTGGAATCGTAGCCTGCCACAAAAAAATACACTGGAACTAAGTACTTAGCTGGTTCATCTTGTTCCATTGTCTTCACCAATAAAATCTGATAATTATGTCTAATTATAAGATGGCCGGTCCGCTTCTTCCTGTTATTCTCTTTTCAACAGTGCACTAAAATTACAAGCCTGAACCTTCCTTCCTTCAGTAGTTGGATTTCCTCCGAAATTATATTCCTCTCGAACCTTTGGTTTTTCCAATTAATTATTATATTTCTTCCATAATTATTTTACTTTTTTATCGCTTTTGTGCATTTTATTTTGGTTTTTTTTTTTCAAAACTAATTTAAAATTTTTTCACCATTCACATGTCTTTTTAAACCATATAATTAATTTTTGATAATTTTCTTTTTTATAGATTAAAACTTTTTCTAAAAACTTTTCTTTATGAAAACCTTTTATTTTATCTCCAAATTTTATTTTTATGAAGACCTGTGCCTTTCCTAATTGTTTTTTCAATAATTTCGCTTTTTCGCCTTTACAATTTTTATTTTGTTTTTGTATTTGTAAATATATTTTTTCAAGGTGAATTTTGAGTAGGGCAATAGGCAATAGGCCGTTACAAATTTACCCATCCGGTTCGATCTGGTCCTGAATGTGCATTGAAGTCCCCCGCGAGTATAATTAATTCGGTTTAAGGTATCATATCCAGCGTCTGTTGGAGCTGATCATAAAATTCGTCCTTGTTCGCGTCTGTGCTGGTCTCGGTTAGCGCATATACGGATATGATATGGATCTTCATTGTTCCACCGATGATTATAACCGCCAAACGCTCGGATATCGGTTGGAATGCGATAACACTGCTGGTAGCCCGTCGATCGAGCGTCATTGTTTCGCCGATTGTTGGTGGGACCATCGTCGTTGTCCCGGATCTGGTAAGCCGTAGTTCTGATAGCGCAGCAGCTGATATTTTGCATTTCAACAATTCCATTGCTATTATTTCCTTTGACCGACGTGATGTCCTGATCGTACATTCCACGTGGCGAATTGAATTTCAATTTTCGGTGTGACTAATTTGGATATTCGGCCAGTAACCCACTTCTCACCAGCATCCCTGGTCCTCAGTGCTGGCGCACCGGCTGCCCCGGATGCTGTAGCATTACTTCGGGAATAGTTAGGTCGTGTATACACCATGCGGTTTTTCGCCTAGTTTCTTCGGTTTTTCCGATTCTAGTCAGTGCTGGTTTGAATGAAAGCTATATATGTTTTAATTATCTACAACTTTTACATTCAACGTTTTTCGATAAAAGGTCTTTTCTCAGAAAAACACATTTCACCCCCGAAAACCCGCATTTTAGCACCCCCTGCCGGTCATCTGTTGCGATGCTCTCGTTTTAGATTTTTCAAAAAAAAAAGCTTATACAGAGGCTCTGTCCGTCTGTCCGTCTGTCCGTCTGAAGCCTACTTTCATCTCTGAAAGTACTGCAGATACAGACTTGGGAAATATCTCAAAATGTAGCTCTTGGTCAAAAGACCAAAAACTGAGAAAATGGTCTGGAAATTTCAACCAGAAGTATATTTAACAACAAAAGTATATTTAACAACAAAAAAGAGATTTCTAATAAAGTTCATTTATCGGTAGCCTAGAGGTAAGGGTCTTGGGTCCTATCCCAGGCGAACCAAGTTCAATCCCCGACCGCAAAATGGTGAAATAAATTTTTTTTTTACTTCGGTGTAACATGTTTTAATTCTATTTCTCACTAAAAATTATATTATTTAATAATGATACTCAGGAGAACATAAACATTTATTTAATTAGAAGTGCAAAAAAATCATTTTCTTGAGGTTTTATGGCTCTTCGGCGGCTTTATAAATCATTAAGAAATTTCGCGGAAATAATATAAAGTATTTATTTGTTTATATGCATATTTTATATGCTGTTCATTTTATTATAGTTTTTAGTCATGTAGGTGGTGCTGTAGACCAAAACAAAAATTTAATTTTATCGAACTTCGCTGTGAATTTGTCACAAAAAATATGTATGATTTAAACGAAACATTTGGTAGGTTTAAAACGAAAAGTAGATATCTAATTTTTACCAGGGCATATAAACGCTTACTGAAATGAATGAAAATTTATAAATTTCACGAACGATGTATTTAAGACCGTCCTTATAGTCCATGAATATAAGGAAGTGATTTTTCTCAGAATTTTTAATATTTTACAAAAATTTTACAAACGATTTGCCCCATATCTAAAAAATTTTGCAGCCCTTTGTTTAAAAGCATATTTTTAAGTTTTTATTAACTAAATTTGTATGTATTTCTTCAGAATAACAAAACAAAAGTGGGATGTTGTGCCTAGAGACTAGCCACTAATTACGCTTTTTCGTGGTATTCTTTCTATTGAATAACACTTCAGTCTGGATGACAATATATAAAGTGAAGATTGTGAAGAATTGCGAAAATATTCAAACAAATAACTCGAAAAACTAACGCATCTTTCATGGAGATGCTGCTGAAAGAATTATACAATAATTGCCCGCCAAGAATTTGAGAGAATTGATATATTTTAATTGCACCCCATCTATGACAAAGAATAATGAACACCATCTATGGCAATATTACATTACTCTTCGTTTTACCTATGATTATCAATTTCCATAAAATATACAAAATACATTTCATAAATAATAGAAAATCTGTTGTCATAATACAGTTGTTTACTTCCTTCTAAAGTTTATACATATCTTGCATTGGAGTGTACCTTTTTATGAAAGCATGAATAAATAGGTTTATTGCCACTTGTAGTAAGTTAGTGTTTGGAGTAATGGGAAGGCGCTAGATCGGGGTGCGAAAGGACCAGGTTCGATTCTTGATGAATTTTTTAAGTACTTTTTTTTAGCTTTTTTAGTTATGATGATTTATTGTAGTATAATAAACTAAGCCTGCGTTGATGATAAAATCTCAAAGCGGCGACTAATTAAAACCTTTGGGACATATTCAATTGTGAGCTATAACTCAATCTATAATAAGCTAAATAAGCCAAATCCGTTTTTAACTAAAACTTTTATTTCACGTTGCATTGATTTAATTATTGTCATAATGCTGTATCCTAGTTTGGCCATGGAGATTCATAAGTATTACACTGACCAACGCTATATATAATTAATCTTGCAAAGTTTTTGTTAAAGGCTTATGTAGGTTATAAGTTGTGAGACTTTGCGTAATCTAAAACTTAACAAAGTATTTAACAAACACTACCAAAAACAGAGCTAAAGAAACCAAAAAATAGAACAAAGGACATGGACAAAAAAGTACATTCCATGTACACATATGTAGTAAATATATTGTATAACAAACATAGAAAAATGAATTAATACGTGCTTTTTAACCTCTCTGAACTTGTCAGTTTTATTTAAAAATGTTAAGTAATTCAAGATGAATTCAAAGAATTTTTTGTCAACTTCCGCCATAATTGACCATAGAGAAAGATAAATATAATGTCGCCGATACACGACAAGCCATGTTGATCAGCTTTAATATCTTAAAAAAAGTTTCGAAAAATTGGTTGTACGCTACCCCTAAAAACAACCTACTAAAAACAGAAAATTTCGTTTTTGGCTAATTTATCTTAAACGGCAAGTCTTATCATTAAATAGTGTTTACAAAGTTTGTAGATCATGCGATTATCTGCAAAAAATGATATTATACTTTTTCTCGTATGAATTACCGTTCACGAGATATCGTCGTTTTAAGGATTTAAAATACTCATCCCCTCATCAGACGTTCAATAAATCCATATTTTGAACCTACATATCTTCCAATCGGTTTCAATTAAGCTCCTGTTCTTCAAATAAAAGAATACACATTTATCTAAAAGAACCTAATTACGTTTCTCTACGATGATTAGTCTATAAATTTAGATTTTTTTCTTTTCTTTCCACCCTCTGTATTAGTGGATAGTGGGGTAGCCCCCTCTCTAGAACAATTTTTCTCAAAATATATCCAGGAATCACCCTGGGAATTTTAGCCACGTTGTCCAACAGAGGATTTATTGAACGTCTGATGACTTATTAAAGTTACGAATTAGGGGATGAGTATTTGACATCTTTAAAACGGCGATATCTCATGAATGGCAACTCGTACGAGAAAATGTATAATATCATTTTTGTAGATAATCGCATGATCTACAAACCTTGTACACACTACTTTATGATAGGACTTGCCGTTTAAGAGACATTATCACAAAACGGAATTTTCAATTTTTAGGGGATTGTTTTTGGGGGTACCGTACAACCAATTTTCCGAAACTTTTTTTTGACATATTCTACTCACTAAAAACTATTAAGATAAGTGAGTTAACATTTCATTAGAGGTCTGTATTCGAATTTTGGACGACTGGACTACAATTTAATAAATGTTATTCAATATACAGTTAAAGATCCTTAATTCATGTAGCCATTACTTTGTTTAAATGCTGAATAATTATAAAACCATATCAGTTAACCGTAATAATTCACAATTGTTCGCTATTTTAAAGCTCCTTAAGATTTTTAATAGCAAAATCATAATCTATACACTTATTGAAACCGATCTGATTAAAAGATTTAATGAAACTGTTTATGCCAAGTCTGTTGTAATGACAAGTTCCTCGAGTTTTTTCTTTATAGCAAATTAATGTGTCAATATTCACGAATATAAAACACCAAAAATCATTGGTGTACATTAAGTACGATAGCTATGCCAACGCCCATACAAAAATGGGCCATGTCCTTTAGTACATGTGTGCAAGTTTTCACGCGTTTGGTTTTGCCAAGTGCATAAGTAGTTTATCGCGTACAGATTTTTGGAAAATATGATTAAAAAATATTGTATTTTAAAGAACTAAGAAACACGCTTTGATTTTAAAACGAACTAAAAAGTAACAAAAAAAAAATTGAACGTTAAGCTTTTATTGGATTATATTAAAAGTTGTTGCAGATGCTTTTGCTTTGCTGTTTTATATGATGTCGCATTTATTATATAAAGCGCCTCTCTTTTTTACATTTTATTAAGTTATCCTTATAAACAAAATTCCCAATACCTTCATTAATTTTATTTGACTTCGAAAGGTAGGTTGTTCCTGTGTACTGGCTGGAGCAATAAAAACTTTACATTCAACATGATTTTTTACTTTTTATTTCATTTTAAAATCAAAGCATGTTTTTTTTTTTTTTAATTTCTTTTTATTTGATTATTTTTGGCTTAATCCAGTAATTTTGGGATTTTATATCAAATGAGATTAATTAAAACATTTTAATGATTCTACCATAACATTCTAGGTATAATACAAGCCTTACTCAATGCGCATGCACAGTCAGCGAAATTGATGTAAAGGCATTCTTGTTGAGGTACTTTGGCAACATGTAGCTCGGGTATTTGCTTGTGGAGCCGGAAATGGCGTACCATGTTTTGAAGATGACGCCGTCTACTTTATATTTGTGTATTCATACTCCCTTAACTTTGTTTGGCAGAGCGCTACTCATTTGAACCGTTACAGTTCAATTTTAGAGAATTTTTACTGCGAAATTGATATAAAGTCAGTAAATTTGTGTGCCAGTAAACACACCAAAAAAGGTTTTTGTTTATAAAAATTGGTAAGTTAGTTATTTTATAATGGTATTTATTAAATTTTGTAGCATTTGAATGCCAATGCTATCGTAAGCAGCCTTCATCCCTTGTTTTAGTTGCTGAATGGTTGAAAATTGTCTGCCGTTGGCGAAAACCCTTCGGACTATGTAGAATTCCCCAAAGATTTACAATTGGGTTCAGGTCTATGCTTCGGCCTTACCAAGAAATAGTCGGTATTTCGGTGGTCCGGAACCATTCTTCAACGATCCCGATGAACAGAAACATTGCCTTGAAGAACCCGAAATAAATGAAAACTAGTTGGGATGTGGGTTTGACCCCTTCGGTCCACACGATTAACTTCCCAGTATGATGAACGATGATGGAATAAACTGATTTCTTACAAAATAGTTATACGTTTAGCACTAGTGGGAAATTGACTAGTATCAGAACTGGTGACAAAGCAATCCTGAGAGAAGCTAGTTCAAATAACTAATAGTGGTAAATTCTTAAGATTTTTCTAGAGAATTTGTTTTTTCTGAGCATTAACAAAGAAACATTTCCTTCGTGCTTCGTTCACTACACAAAAGCGAGTGTTCGAATTCGTATTGACCGTATTGAAGCGCCGGTGCCGTTGATAAACTGGGAAGCGAATGACTTCATTTGGAAATTCCAAAGATTTCCGTAGATATTAGCAAAACTAATCAATGTAAAGTACTTGTCGGACTTGACCAAAAAGAACAAATTTTGCGGTAACTACTGGAAATCCCGGGATGAACCGCAAGTTCCTCCTCCAGCCAGAGGCCGCATTACAATATACAAATCCTACATTCGGCCGCGCCTAGAATACAACTCGTATATCTGGGCCGGCGCCCCAAAAACCACCTTGGCTTGTCTCGACAAGGTGCAAAATCGGGCCCTCAAACTCATTGGTGATGGCCCCTTTCGCGCCTCCATAGACACCTTAAGCCACCGTAGGAATGTAGCAGCCCTCTCCATATTTTATCGCTATTACCATGGCGACTGTTCCACTGAAATTCAGGACCTCTTGCCTGCACGGCATTGCTTTTCCCGCAACACAAGACTAGCCCGCTCGGTTCACCCTCATACCCTACAGCCCCCCGTTTACGCACAATACGGTTCAGAAGTTCGTTTATGAACAGAACAACTCGACTGTGGAATAATCTCCCGCAGTCAGTATTTCCGAACTCGTATACAACACCTTAGAGTTCAAACGTGAGGTTCATTATCATTTTCTTTTACACCCTCCAGACCCCCTCTAACCTTTCCTTTTCTCCTCTATTCTTCAAACCAAGCTTACTACTATACATTGCACCATGAACTGAACGACATGACGGACTGGTAGTACCAAGGGTTACACCTAAGCTTGGTTTTTTCATACTTATATATAAGAAAAAAATTCCTGAAACTGTATCACGTGTAGAAAACAATTACCCGCCAAAAAGAGCTGATCCAAGTTTTGAAAAATTCGTGATGTTTGTAAAGGGTAACGAAATTTTTGCACGATTTTTAAAGGTTGTCGGATTTTAACAAGTGATGTTTTGTTGGAAGGCTATCGCTGTGCAGAATTTAAAAAAGATCACTTCGTTTAGAACGGGTCTCATTCCATCGAGTTTATGAGATAGATATTAGCAACTTATCAATTTAAAGTCTTTCTGACACTTATCCGAAGCTTTTCCATTTAAACAAAAAAGGCCCGACCGAATGTTATGAAATTCTTTTCAAAGCATTTTTCCGTTAATATTCATCTTTCGGCACCTCAAAGAAGTCGATAAAGTTTATGGTCCGCGCGGTATCGTGCAGGTACAAATAAAAACCACGAACGTCGTTTATGAAAATCTTGTCAGATCATATTTTACTTAATACTCTTCGAACGGCACCTCAATATCAAAGTCAATATCTTTTATGGTTCGCGCGATTTCGTTTAAGTACAAAAATCACTTATGTCGCTTAAACCATAAAAACTGCTCGACCAAATTTTATAAAAATCTTTTCAGATCATATTTCCGTTAATATGCTTCGAACGACACTTCAACGAAGTCGTTATCTTTTTTCGTTCGCGCGATATCGTGCAGGAAAAAATGACCACATACGTACGCACACACACATACTTCATCCCAAATTTTAGCATGAAATTCTCTTGGGACCTTGAAAAATTAAAATACGTTGAAAATTTCGATTTCGATTTTCGGACCGATTACAATAACTTTCCCATATATATACTGGGAAGTATATATACTGGGAAATTAAAAATGAAGAAAACTTTCCCGTTAACAAAGGAACACAGAAACGCACGAATGAATTTTGTAAGGACGTGCATTTCCTGGACCAGGGAGTGCCGAAACATAGTATCCATCGATAAAAAAAAATTAATCTTGATGTTCTTGAAGGCTGTAACTACATACGTTAAATATGAAATTAAGGTCTGAAGGACTACACTGATAAAAAAATATTCTTGGCTTAACACACTTTTTCTTGACCCAAGCAAATGATGTTTTGGCAGGGGCGGCGTTTTCATAGGTGCATATGGTGCACTTGCACCGAGCGCAATTTCAGAAATTAAAATTAAGAAAAAAATTAAGACTTAAAAAAAAAATTGAAAAAGTGTTCGCGTGCCTTCGCTGTCACTTATTAAAATTACTGCACATGGTATCTGTGACTTTTCCCATTGTTTTCTGTAAGGTGTGGTTTGCTTCGTGATTTGTAATTCGTACTAGTATTACTGTTATAGATCCCTAATTCAGCGAGAAACACCTGGAAGTTGTTGAAAGCGGTTAGGTGTTAAGTGGGCTTTCTAGTCACACTAGATACTAATGTATGCAGTGCACCGTCCACCTATCATCTATCGAAATATGAAGGCTTCGAGAACGACATAGAGACCTCTTTAAGGGGATTCGAGTGTTGGGGTTAGGGAAGGGCAACTAACACCGAAAAACATCATGTAGTATAAAACAGCCAGCATTCGTGGGAGAGTTTTATGAAGTTAAAGGGTAAGCAAAATCAGCATAAAAGCAAGATGGTGAAGCAAATCCAGATTGGACAAAGGCAGAACGGCGCTTTCATAGGTGGAGTTTGTATATATGCACCGGGCGCAATTTCAGAAAAAAATTAAGTGTTCCCTGTGTGCCTTTGTTTTCATATATTGAAGAAATTTCACAGAGTGTTCGTATCTTTTTCCTTTGTCCTTCACTGTGATCAAAAAATGAACAGAAATTGTGGGGGCTCAATAGGGCATACTGCACCGGGCGCAAAAAAGCCAAACGCCGGCTCTGTGTTTTGGATATAATGAAAACAAAATTGTTTCGGAATAAGCCACACTCATAGTCTTAGTTTATTTGTCTTAGATGTAGACAAAAGCTAACTAGAAACAAAAAATGTTTCTTCGTTTGAGATACACATTTTTTTAATTTAAGCAACTCAACTTCTTAGACAAAGAATATCAAATTCTTGAAGCAAGCAAATTAATTATTTTGAAGGCTGTTTTGAATAAGGACTTATATTTTTTCTAATGATCATATGCTAGTTGCAAATTGTCTACAGTATTTCCACGCAATAAAATAGCGAATTTCCTCAATGCAATATCCTCGAATTAAAGCTTCATCGTGCCTTGAATTAATACAAATTTTGCTTTGAATAAAAAATATTTAGTTTTTTGAGTAAAAATTTAAAAAATCTTATTTCGCGGAAAACATATCTTGTTCGTAAAATATAAGTATTGAGCTAAGATTACAATTGCTTGGCTCAAGAATTTCTAGTGTCTTACTCTGAGACAGCATTCTCATGTAAAGATTGAAAAAAATTTTTACTCAAGACAACGAAACGAAGACTATCGAATTGCTGGAATCAAGACAATTTTTCTATCAGTGTACTAGTGATAAGCAAACGCAAGAACAAGACAAGACTGATATAGTAGATGCCTTGGCCTTGGTCTTGCAAGCATAGCCTTACTTGGTCATGTTCAGTCTGTCTTGTTCTTCTTCTTGATAAATGTGCAAGATCAAGACAAGACTGCAAGATCAATACCATTTTTGCTCATCACTAGTTCCTACCCGTATATGAATGCAGCAAAGTATATTGAATTGCTCGAAGTGGAGAGCAATTGGATGGCTTAATCAGGAGAGTATGAATATAATAAAAGCTATAACAGCCAGAGTCATTTCGACGTGACAGTTGAGAAATTCTTGTGAATCATTAGGAAAGTTATAAATCATTATTCGGTAACAATATGAGAGGTAGGGTCCCCAATGCAAATGCTGGCACTAAAAACGTCTTGACCTTGGTAGCCGTGATTCAGAAGGGTTAGTTCGTTTTTCTTTAAATGTTTGGAAAAACGTGTTTGCCTGCCATTCCTTTCCGAACTATATTCAGAGTGTTGGTAACTAACTCTGGTTCGTCCCATCTCGCAAAATCTGACTTCAGCAACGCCTTCAAATACCGCCCAAATTATTTCTATTCAATCCAAAAATCATTTAGACGATAGTCAATGATAACCCTATGAGATAACTGAATGGTGGCTGGCTGGCGACTTTCTTGCACCAAAACATATATAACTATAACTAATTTAATTTTATAATTGCAAGCCTGCTGACCATCCAGTTGATAGGTCTTGTATACCCACTTCAATACGTAAGCTAGCGTTCAATTCCAAACATAGCTTCTATTCCAAATTGCATTTGAAGCTTTCAAAGTTCAAAACAACCACCACATTTCCACCTCCATCTCGTGGATACTCTTATATCTATGAACGATAGTCAATAGATTCACGAAATGGTCCCCACTTCAGCAGTGGCAAAAGGATTCGTCATAAAATTCGTTCCACCATTCGGCGTACCTCTTAAGATCACAGCGTATCGAATTACTCGGGACAATTAGGTCAATTTATCTTAAGTAAAAACCAAGTTGTTATTATCAATAACACCTAATTACCTAATTTGAAAGTACATATCAACCTTCCTCGACACAGATTTGTAAAATTACAACATAACTATAACTCAAACACACTCTTTTAATGAATTGCAACCTAGTTCCCTTATCAAGCTTTAAACAAATTGAAATAATTAGACGGATTGTGTAATGAAATGCTTTACAATTTTATTGGTCTGTAGTAACAATAAAACCTTTAATACACAAATGTAATCAAACTAATAAAAACTTTAATACACAAATGTAATCAAACTAATAAAAACTTTAATACACAAATGTAATCAAAACTTTACACAAAAAAAGGGAAAGTAAAAAACTTTATCGAACAACTTTACTAAACTAATTACAAGATAATGGACGCGGCGCGGCGGTAATTCATCCGGCGGTGATGATTTTGACTTCCAGACTGATCGATGTCTCTTCGATTTTGTTGAGTGCATCGCACGCGCACCTCAATCCGCGATCGCGCAAAATTGCCGAATTGCCCTTCTTGTCTTAATTAAGGTAATTTAGGCGATCAGCAATTGTGCACGCGCAATTGATTATTGCAATCGATTTGCAATTTGAAATGAGGGCGATCGATGCACTCTTAGTGAAAAATCCAAATTAGGTTTCCGGTGTCAGGTGGCGAAACATTCCGGCGGCCTTGAAATCCTGGGATTTAAATGATGATTCCTGCTTCGCTTCCTTGTTCTTGCGTGCTTGAAAAGACAAAGATATAATGAGTGTGGACCGCCTCTCGTCGCGGCATTTCCTCCATGCAAACGAGTGGTGTCCAGATTGTTGAGAGGTTAATTTAAGGGCGCCTCGACTCGCCCTGTTTAGAGTTGAAGGGAAAGGAGTTTGGGAGTAAGGGATATGTGAAGGTAGGAAACTAAGTGTGTGTGAGTTTGATAATCAGATGTGTACCTGTGGGTATAAATTTACCTTATCCTTCAAAGTCTGAAGAGTAATGGTATCGGCTTCCGCTGTTGTTGGGAGGCTTGCAGACCCGGGATTGACATCATTTGACTGCGGTATAGGTTCAGCTTCTGGTTGATCGTTAATTCTAACAGATGATAACACGGTTTCATGAGTCCTTTGATGATGCTTGTGAACGATTAAAGTTGTAAGTGAATTGCCTAGTGCGGCGAGTATGTGCCAACTCCATCCATGAATTCTCCTAATTATGTGCAGGTTGATTATTATATCCACTAAAAACTTTATGGCTCGAATGATGATAAATATGCCGAAAATACTAGCGCTAAAGGTTCCAAAGTGCGACAATCCCCACCAGGTCCCCTTCAAGTATGCTGTTATTTTTCCAAGCTGTTCTGTAGAGAACAAATTTAGCACGTCAATATTCCGGGTATCAGTATCATGCCCTAACAGTGATTGGGTCAGAACGTTCTCGATTGCCTGACGTTCTGCAGGATACATTATTTGTCTTCGAAGGTTCTGCGTAGATTCTGCTGTGTAGATTCCTGATTTTATGAGGTGCGTGTGGTCTTCGTAGTTCCAGGGCACCTCGTTTGATACGGTGAGGGAGTCAGGCTTCTCCAAGCGGTGAATTTCTGGACTGAAGCCGTACCAGGTGCCGTGCAGAAGATAAGGAGGGAGCAAGGGATTTCCGTTCCGTGTTCTTGGATTAGGTGAGTGGTAGGTGCCATAAAGTAACTTTTATTATTGTATGTTACCGGTAGCTCATTATAGCACCGTACGGTTTTGCGAATACTTGCTTCTACTGGCTGACATTTTACAAGATAAATAAGTTCTCCTCGGGGAACCGCGGTAAAGCCGGGTTCTTTGAGTCTCATTAATGCGAATTCAGCAGGATGATGTTGAGCTATAGCTAGCTGTGTTTCCAAAACCTGATTTTCCAATTCACATTTCTTCAGTATGATATGTTTGTACATAGATTCCATCTGTGTTTTGATGTGACGCTCAACGTAAACGAATTTCGAATTTATATAAGTAAAGAGATCAAGATTAGCTGTTGAAATTGGTCTTTTGGGGAACCAGTATTCATGTCCTGATTTCACTACGATCACTAGTCTCGGATGTTCTGTTTGGAAACCTGTAAATCTGCACACAGGAACGGTTTTAATCACTTCCAAAGCAAAAATAATATCTCCGCTGTGTACTGCATACAGAGTACGAATATTCACTCCCTTTCCAATAGTTTGGCTTTTTATGGCTAACCCTTGATAGAGAACGTCGTATTGCAGGCTTTCACAGCTTGAATCTGCGATCATTTCCCAGAAACTCATACCATACTCTGGGTCGGTGCATGTACCCTTAATGTATGGGCATACGATGTTATTCCGCAACACAGCATGGTTGTCTTCTAGTCGAACGACACTGTCATAATCAGTGATGGTGATCTCCAAGGCGTGCATCACTACTACGTTGTCCCATGAGTTGGAACCGAAGGTGTACGGAACTCCGGCACAATTTCCTTTTGCGTCGACGGATCCCGCAATTACTTCTGAATATCGTGAGGACGAATTTGCTTTGATGTTAGCTAAAATACGATTATTTTGGAGAAGATAAGTGCCATGGGTATGAATTCGGAGACAGCTTTCTTTGGTTATTTCGGAGATGAAGGTGCTGATGCCTCCGGGCACTACGGAGAGATGGCTAAACATCCCGCAATGGAGAACTGTCTGTAAAACGTTAATCTTGCATTGGTAAACGTGAATGGAAGCCACCTCGCTCAGTTGTAGAAGTTGGATGTCTTCGTTGACTTGGTCCACTGGAATGTCTTTAATTTCACAATTCCGGCTGCTTAGTAAGGAGATTTTAGTTAGATTCATCCGTTCGTGTCCACAATCATACACAATGAGGGTTTCAGTTGAAAAGATTAGCAACATACATGTAAATGTAACATACGAAGTCCAGGTCATGATTCTGTCTAGGAATAAGAATTGGAATAGAGTTGTGTTAATTTAAGTGAGTACGGTGAGTTATTACAGCTTATAATCTAAGTAAGTAAGACTAGTGTTGTGGGATGTATACCTCATTAAAGTTAGGGTGGAGTTCCCGAATTCGAAGGTAGAGGGGCCAGTTTTGAAATAGGCCTTTTAAATTCCCCAGCTGAAGTTTTTACTCTTACAACTCTTGTTATATTATCTTTGCCTGGAAAGATCTCAATTATTCGAGCTAATTTCCAATAAGATGGAGGAGATCCCTCGTCCTTTAGGACCACGAGATCTCCTACCTTAAATTCCTTGTTAATTTCCTTCCATTTGCGTCGTTGCTGTAACTGATGCAAATACTCTGTTGACCACCTTTTCCAGAAGTCCTGACGCATCTTTTCGACTAGTTTCCATCGGGATAAGTGCGATATTTTCCTTTCTTCGTAATTGTTGTCAGGTAAGCTCAGCAGAGGGCTCCCCACCAGAAAGTGCCCTGGGGATAAGGGGTTTATGTCATTGTGATCTGAGGACAGAGCACAAAGCGGTCGTGAATTCATTATTGCCTCTACTTGAGTTAACAGCGTTGTTAGTTCTTCGAACGTGAGTAGAGTCTGTCCCACTGTTCGTCGTAGATGATGTTTCATTGATTTGACAGCTGCCTCCCACAGGCCCCCGAAATGTGGGGCACGAGGCGGTATGAAATGCCATTCTACTCCCTTATTTGCATACAATTCGGCTGCTATTTGTTGGTAGGATCTGATGAATTCGTCCATTTCTAGATCGATAATTTTCTTTGCTCCCACGAAGTTGGTTGCATTGTCGCTGAAGATTTTTTTACTAAGTCCTCGTCGTGAGAAGAATTTGCGTAGGGCGGCCAGGAAACACTCTGAAGTTAAGTCACTTACAAGTTCAAGATGAGTAGCTTTTGTTACAAGGCAGACGAAAACTGCTATATAACACTTGGTGCTAGGTGCATTTCTAGTTTTCCTTGTTTTGATTAGTATGGGTCCAGCATAATCAATGCCTGTGCAAGTAAATGGTCGGCAGGGAGTTATTCGATCGGCTGGTAGTTGGCCCATAATGGTAGCTGTCTCTTCCTTTCGCCAGCGAGAACAAGTAGTACATTGATGTATTTTTTGTTTTATAATGTGTTTTGCACGAGGAATCCAATAGGTTTGTCTCAGTGTATACAAGGTCAGTTGGATTCCTCCATGCAGCGTGTCCTTATGAATTTGCTCAATCAATAATTCTGAGAACTTGTCCGAGTGAGGCAGAATAATAGGATGTTTTTCTTCGAAGGGTAAATCGGAATTTTCTAACCTTCCTCCCACTCTTAGAATGAGTTGATCGTCGAGAAATGGGTTTAACGCCGATAGTGAGCTTTTTCGTGGTAAATTTTGGTTTGCCTTTAAGCACTCAATTTCACTAGCGTACGCTGTCATTTGGGTCACTCTTATTAATGTTTGTCTGGCTTTATGAATTTCACTTGGGACTAGAACGAAATTGGGGTAGGCCTTTAACTTTTGGCATCTATCTACAAACCTTCGACAGTAAGCGATGGTTCTTAGTGCATGCGTCAGATTAGAGAATCGTTCTATGATGTGCTCGCTAATGGTGGTTAAATGGAAAGTTTTTAATCCTTTCTTTTCCTCTGGGTGGTCTTCCGTCAAGGTTGAATGCGGTTCTTTTGGCCACTCACTCTCAGGTTTTATGAGCCAAAAGGGACCTCTCCACCAAAGATCGTGGTCTTTTAATTGTAAAGGGGACACACCTAGTGAGGCGAGATCCGCAGGGTTATTTTGGGAAGGAACGTGTCGCCAGTCTGCATTTCCCGAGTTTTCAATGATTTCGGTGATCCGGTTTGCTACGAACGACTTCCATCGATGAGGTAGACTGCGAATCCATGATAGAACTATTGTAGAGTCGGTCCATAGGATGGTCTTACAGTCCTTAATATAAGACTGCTGCAAAGACTTTATCAATCTAGATAATAGGACAGCACCACACAGTTCCAATCGTGGTAAAGAAGTTGTTTTGATAGGGGCAACCTTTGTTTTAGATACCAAAAGGTGAGCTATTGGATTATTATCATGGCCAAGAACTCGTAAATAAACGGCAGCTGCATACGCTTTTTCCGAACTGTCACAAAATCCGTGCAATTCTACTGTGGATGCTGTGTAACTATTTACCCACCGTGGTATTCGTAGTTGCTCAATATGAGGTAACACGCTTATAAAGTTTATCCAATCGGATCTTAGATATTCTGGAATTTCTTCATCCCAGTCAATACGGGTAGTCCACAGTCTTTGCATAAAGATTTTTGCTTGTATGATGATAGGACTCACCCATCCAAGCGGATCAAAGAGTTTTGCGATAATAGATAAAATACGGCGCTTTGTCCAATTATTTTCCTCAATTAACGCCACCTTGTATTGAAATTCATCGGCTTTGGGATCCCAATAGATTCCTAAAGCTTTTAGGACGGTGTCTTCTGAAAATTGCACCTTTAGCGCCTCCTCAGATTTGCTGGTGTTCGGGATATGTTCTAATATTCGGGAGTCGTTAGATGCAAATTTTCGCAGTGGGAAGTGACCTTTTGCTAATAAGGCGGTGATTTCAGCTTGGAGAGATTTCGTTTCTTCTATGGTGTCTCCTCCTGTTAAGACGTCATCAACATAGAAGTCATTAATAAGACAGCTTGAACCACGGGGAAAATTGGCCCTTTCATCTTCAGCCAGCTGTTGCAATGTTCGGATCGCTAAATAGGGGGCACAGTTGACACCGAAAGTGACCGTTTTTAACGCATATTCCTTAATGGGGGAGTTGAGATTGTCTCTCCACAAAATCCGTTGGAACTCAGAGTCATCCGGGTGAATAAATATTTGCCGATACATTTTCTCAATGTCGGCAGTGAAAACGTATCTGTGGAGTCTCCATTTTAAAATAATAAGAGTAATGTCATGTTGTAACGTGGGGCCCACTAGAAGGTTATCATTCAACGATTTTCCATTTGACGATTTGCATGAGGCGTCGAAAACTACCCTTAACTTCGTCGTCGTGCTTGAGGGCTTTATTACTGCATGATGCGGGAGATAATACTTGTGATTAAGCGTGTGATTAGTAGATGTTGGCACTTCCACCATATGCCCAAATGTGATATACTCCTTTAATACCTTATTGTATTCCTTGAGTACTTCCTTCCTTTCGTTATTTCTTTCGGTTGAAAGATAGCGTTTTAATGCAATTAGCCTGGATTCCCCGAGTTCTGGACCATTTTCCTTGAAAGGTAAACGAACTACATAAGATCCATCGGGGTTGCGACGATGTGTGGTTTTGTAGATTTCTTCACATCGCTGATCATCTGTAGAGGTTTTCTGTGGTGGTGAGACTTCTTCAATTTCCCAAAACTTCTTAAGCTGATCATCCAGAGAACAGGTGATATTATAAGACCTTACCTTCGGAGTTCTGTTCGTGGTCGAAGAAGCTTTTCCTGTTAAGATCCAACCAAATATGGTGTTCTGTGCTAAAGGGGTACCGTGCGGACCCTTTCTTATACCATCACATATGATAAGTGGATAAATGTCAGCCCCGATGATCATATCTACCCTTGCTGGTACATCGAAGTTTGGATCTGCGAAGTCTAAGTTTTCCAAGTGATCCCAGGAAAATTTGGTAAGTGGCACTGACGGAAGCAAATCTGTCAAGGTTTCTAAAACAAAAGCTGATGTCGGAACTCTAGAAGGGAACTTCGTTGAAAGAATCGTTAAATTGGCAGCTCGCGTTGCTCTGGTGATTTCCTTCTCTCCAACACCTGTGACTACGATCGGGGCGGGTTCGGTTTCTAAATTCAGTTGCGATACAATGGAAGAGGTAATGAATGTTACTTGGGAGCCAGGGTCAATTAATGCACGCCCCTTAACAATTCCATCAGGACCCTCCATTTCTATTTCAGCTGTGGCCAGCATAACCGGGTGGTTCTCGTTAATAAAATGAGCAGCGACCCTGGTAAAGCCTTCTGAAGTTGCTTCACTTTCAGATCTATGTTCGACTTTAGGCTTAGCCGGCTGCGTGCTAGAACTCGGTTCCTGTTTGTTTATTGTTGGAAGATGCAGTAATGTGTGGTGTTTTCCTCGGCATTTACCACATCTAGATTTGCTGAGACATTTTTTGACCGAGTGAAATTCTCCTAAACAATTTATGCAGTAACCTTTGGATTTTGCGATTCGCAACCGTTCTGGGGGATCGCTGTTTAAAAAGCTTTTGCAAGATCGCACCGAATGTTTTTCCTGACATACTTTGCATGTTATTTGACCTACATAGAAACTTTGTATGTTGACATTACCCGTTTCTTGCTTTTTATGTGGAGGATTTTCTTTCGTTCGCACTTCACTTAGAGCTTCCAGTGTGCGGAATCTGGTTTCAAGAAAGCCTTTCAGCATTTCCCATGTTGGGTAATCACTTTGGTTTGAGATTTTCTCCTCCCATGCCTTATGCGTCTCTGGAGGGAGCCTTTGTGTCAGTAAATGAATCAAAAGGGGGCCCCACTCAGCAACAGATACTTCCAGGTTACCTAGCGACGCCAAACATTCGGTCGTAGTGTCGATCATTGCCTTAATTGCATTAGCTGATTCATTGTTTATTTTGGTCTGCGAAGTCAATGCCCGCAGTTGAGTTGATATGAGCACACGTTTGTTTTCATATCTGTCGGTTAATGCGCGCCACGCCGTTTTATAATTTTCATTGGTAATATTATACTGTCGGATAACCTTGGCCGCATTTCCCACTACGTTCGCCTTAAGGTAATGCAATTTTTGCACACTGGCTAGAGATTCGTTGGAATCGATGAGTGAAGTGAACAAATCCCGGAAACTAACCCAGTCAGCATAATTGCCCGAGAATTTAGGGAGCGTTATGGTTGGCAATTGTACAGCGGGAGTCGAGGGATTTGTTCTTGTAGGATTCTGTTCACCACTTTCCTTATGATCTTTTTCAAAGGTGCTCAATTTGTCAACTAGCTCACCTTTGAAATCGAAAAAGAGTTCTTCGTACTTATCGTAATGATTTTCCTTGAAATATGGTGCCTCATCGTCTTGATCAGTTTTTAGTGAGGTCAAAGATCGATCAGTAGCGGAGAACTTTCCCCACAGGTCATGCCAGCCATTGACACGACCGAGATAATAACCGTGTGTTCTCTTAATTAGCGCGGTTTTCCTCGTGTTCCTGACAAATTTGTTCATTTGCTCCATTAAAGATATTTGTAGTTGTAAAAGCGCATGAACTGAAGTTGCCTTATCGTAGTCAGGGTTTGCGTTAGAGCTTGTTCCTTCCATTTCTTTGTTTGTTTACACGACCGCAATAAATTTAGATTAAACTCAACTCAACGGATAATGACTTTTTTTTTTTATATTACTTCACACTTCAGGGATACACATTTGTTATTCAGGGACACACAGTACACTTAGTTATTTTTCAATAATAGTAAAAAAAAGGAAAAGGGATAGGTACTTACAATTTGTTCAACGGTTGAAGTTAAACGTTGAAGCTCTTCTCCTCGGGATGTACTGGGCTGATAGTAAAGCTGTTCTTGATGAAAGTTTTAAACTTGTTGCAAATCACACTTATTGTCAAAAGTCACAAACACTTCGCACTGATATTTACAAAAAATCCGGCTCGAAGGACCATGAAATAATTAGACGGATTGTGTAATGAAATGCTTTACAATTTTATTGGTCTGTAGTAACAATAAAACCTTTAATACACAAATGTAATCAAACTAATAAAAACTTTAATACACAAATGTAATCAAACTAATAAAAACTTTAATACACAAATGTAATCAAAACTTTACACAAAAAAAGGGAAAGTAAAAAACTTTATCGAACAACTTTACTAAACTAATTACAAGATAATGGACGCGGCGCGGCGGTAATTCATCCGGCGGTGATGATTTTGACTTCCAGACTGATCGATGTCTCTTCGATTTTGTTGAGTGCATCGCACGCGCACCTCAATCCGCGATCGCGCAAAATTGCCGAATTGCCCTTCTTGTCTTAATTAAGGTAATTTAGGCGATCAGCAATTGTGCACGCGCAATTGATTATTGCAATCGATTTGCAATTTGAAATGAGGGCGATCGATGCACTCTTAGTGAAAAATCCAAATTAGGTTTCCGGTGTCAGGTGGCGAAACAAAATAGTAAACAGGTACAATTTAGTATCCGTGTGCGAGCATCCTCATCAAGGGACTAAGCCAGGTACATCCAGGTATCGCAACCATATCATCCCCATTAGGAAATTAACAGCGGAAATGCAAATATCTCACTCCTAAAAAACTTGTAGTGAAACCAAACCAACAGGACAAATTTGGATGACAACTGAACAAAGAATCCTTTTCCGTGCTATGGGTCAACAAAAAAGGGGAATCCATCCCTTAACTACACAAAAAATATTTTAATTAATGAAATAAATTGTAGAATTGAATTAGATCCCTTTCAGCTTCCATCCACTAAAATGCCAGATGGGTACATATTTACTTGCAACCCCAGCCGGCACCATACCCTGTGCTGACAAATAAAATTGGAGAAGAATGAATTAATTTATTGACTAAGCTAAATTGAAGGGAATTAAAAATAGAGCAGAAAAACGACAAATTGGTAAATTGTGAAGGAACAACCCCCAGGAGTCGAGTGGCAGCATTCCGATCACGTAGAGGGTGGCTTAATGGCCACACCAGAGACCAACCGGCGATATGTTGCAGACGGCGATTGGTGTTTAGTTTGGTTTGTTCTTCAAAAGTTGCTAGATGACCGTAAGTCAGCTTAGTCAGATATTTTGTCATTGATATTAGCATTGGCATTGAATTTACCGGGTGGGTCTGGACAATTGGAAACACGCGCATCTTCCTACATGCAGAATGGGCAGTGCCGCCTCTCGGTGTGCTTGGTGTAAGGGTGAGCTGTAAAATATGAGCGAGCTGTGATTAACATCTCAACATAAAATATGTATGCGCCTTGTAATTAGTCCAAGACATAAAATAGAGTTAATCAAGGACGACGGATTTATTTAGTTCCATAAGGGGAATATAAATAAGGGCAAATAGTGGTGGTGTGAAAGGACATTTGCAAAGAGTTATGTAAGAAAATGTATTTTATTAAAATTGCTCTTATGTATTAGTATTCTGCTGGACTAATGCAAATCTATTATAATGTTTGCTTAATAAAATATAGAAGAATTTTTGTTTCTTGAATACGGATTATAGAGTTTTAACATGAAGATGGCATTGATCAAAACCATTCGGGCAAACAATACTTTGAAAGATGGCCGTAATAATTTCAGATAATTTGGATGCTCAATTGTTATTTGTAAGCCGTTTGAATTGTTTATGTACAAATGAAATAACTTGAGTAATATACCGTAATAAAAATCATGCAAACAAGGATTTAGAAAGAATAAATCGACAGCACAAAAAGTATTTATAATGAGACAAACATGTTACTTGAAAAGGCTGGAAAAATGTATATATAATACATCCTCTGGTCTGGTCATTATATTGACAACTTTTAATGACAATTATTTTTTGTCATAATTTCTGACAGAAAAATGACAAAAGTTATAAGTTATTTATAATGAGACAAACATGTTACTTGAAAAGGCTGGAAAAATGTATAAATAATACATCCTCTGGTCTGGTCATTATATAGACAACTTTTAATGACAATTATTTTTTGTCATATTTTATGACCGAAAAATGACAAAAGTTATGACCCTGTAAACGATAATGACAAGTTATGAAAAGTTGTCTTAAAAGAATGAACTTGTTCATGGTTAATTGTCATAATACAAATTTTGTCGTGTTCTAAGTTTTTCGCAATCATTTCATAATAATCCAAAATAATCCAAAATATTGAATTTTTGTAATATTTATTTGCGAAAGAGGTTGAATTATAATTTAAACCAAATCAAGCCAAATTTTAAGATAAGGGATAGTCCTAAAAGGTTAAAATCACCCCCAAATAGACTGAAAATAAAAAAAATAATAGCTTAAAAAACTAAAAAAACACGCTTTTAGCACGCACTAAAAATTACAAAATAATTCGGACATTTAGTTTGATGACTCAAGAGTTTTTCCTTTGCCAAATCTTCATTACAGGTAAACATAAACAATTTCAGCTCGTGATGAACGATAAATAATTACCTATGCGAAATGGTTATAAGTAGGTAATCATCTTTATTGAATATTTACTATGATTTATTATGAAAGAAAGCGTGGAGCGTGTTGTCCAAAAAGAGTAAAGATTACATAGACGCTCCACGCTTTCTTTCATAATAAATCATAGTATATATTCAATATTTATAGTAAATATTCAATATTTTATATTCATAGTAAATATTCAATATTTTATACCTAAATCATAGGGCTGCATTAGTGATGAAACGATTTCGATTACGATTAATCGTAATCGATGATTATCAGTATTTAACGATTAATCGCAATCGTCGATTATCATTGCGATTATTTGTCGATTATCTATGAAAAGTATTTTAAAATAAATTTTGTTTAAATTCTCGTTAACAACCTTTATAAATATGGAGCAATAACAACTTTACATTCAAAATTATTTTTTTACTTTTTAGTTTATTTTAAAATAAAAGCGTAGTTTTAGTACTTTTTTAACCATATTTTTATTTTAGATTTTCAGTCGATACTATGTATTCCGCCATTTTGTGGTTAACGCCATATTTGATATAAAATGGCGTCATACAGCTTACTTTCTTACTTATTATCATACACTTTTATTTGATATACATACCGAGAGCGAAGTAAAGAAAAAGGTAAACCGCTATTTTGTGTTGGCCGTCCTTTCGAATTTGGAATGACGCTGCACAGCTAATTGTATTCAACTTGTTATACCCTTTCATTTGATACCCATACCCATAAAAAAAACGTAATCCACCATTTTGAATACTACAACTGGGGGCATAGTGCTATTTTAAAACAAGGCGAATGCCAATTTGGTATATTAAAAAAAGTTTTTAATATTCTATGTGGTGTATATTTTTAGTCGACTTTGCCACAACAGGAATTACCATGGGGGACCATGATAAGAAACAATGCCAAGTAAAGTTGGAAATTATAGCGATGCGTTTCGCGTATTCTGTAATTACAACCGTTTAAAAATGGTGCAATTTTTTATTCTGCTACTTCGTCACACTAACAAAAAAGTGATAACAAGTGAAATTAATTCAAACTCACAAATATTAAATAAATTGTTACCATCAAATCTGTATTTGTTGATTTCTAATCGTACATATTTGAAAGTCTTTGCTATCTGCTGGTTTTGCGGTAGAAAGCGATATAACTAAATCCAATTGTTAAAGTGTTGGTGTTAAACTTGTACAACTTTTCAAATTTACTTCTTGCTACCAGAAGTTTCTGAATCATTTTCGCTAAGCATATGCCAGCTGTGGGGAAAGTTTATAAGGTTTGGCTATTAAATTGAATTTCTGTTGAATCCTTGTCATCAAAGTTCTCATCTTTTACTGCCAGTGTCAGTTTAATTTTATTCTATCAACTTTAGTCTCGCTTTAAGTTTTGGTAGTTTGCTTTGGTTCTTCGAAGGAGCTATACTATGTTTCGCGAGAACAAAAACTTTTTTTGCGTTATTTAGTGTACGGAGTTTTTGCTAAGTTTTTCGAGTGCATAAATAAACATGGTATACTAAATAATGCATAAAGTAAACCATTCTATCCTATTCTAGGGTATGTAACATACTGCTCTCAGCAGGCACACTTTTATAATTTAAATATTGTTTATTTTGATTAATTAATTTCAACGTTTTTTTTTTCATTTCTAACTTCTTAGCTTAGGGTTGACCAAAAAATCTCAAACATTCAAACGAAAATTATCGGGAGATGTGCGATAAGATCTGGTGTTCTTTGCAGCGATGGACCACATAATTTTCAGTACCAATTATGAATTGTTTCGGTGAACATCGTGGGTTTGCTCTGGACCCTATCAACAAAAATTCTCTGAACGCGATATATGTAGCACTCCGTACACACCGAACTTTTTGGCTTTGAGTAAACTTCTTTTAGAAAATGAATTATTACAGAAGCGGAATTAGACCCCGCACAATAAAATGAGGAAAATGAGCGCGCATAGATAGTTAACTGTGATTGAGAATATAAATAAGAAGTTTATTTTTTTGTGGTGATTACCTTCTTTTATGGCGCGGGCTATAGCAAAAAACTTAGAGTACGGAATCAACTTTTAGCTTAGTTCAGTTCTGCCGATGCTGCTAAGTATCGGGTCTTGAAGAGTAAAATACTTTTCTCTCAAGGGCGTAAATCCAAATCGATACGCAAATGCACAGAGATAACATCTAACATGATCTCTAAGTCCAAAGTTGTGCAAGCCGTTAATGCCTGCGCAGAAGGCCTCCTCCACCCCTCCAATGGTCGATGGTGATTTGTGAATTCCTAGAAAAATTAACCCGGACATCACGGATAATAGAAGATAGCGATTTCGTCCAATCATAATGGACTCAAACATGACTAAATGTGAACAGCCGTCATGAAAACTTACAACAGATCAATAGGAATCTTAAGCATAAGCCTGTAAAAATACGGATTAATACGTAGGATTTACGAGAAAGATGGTGGATGGCCTATACAACAATTCCAAATGCAGAGGACGACAGCTTTGAGGTGAGTTCAGGAGTACGACAAGGATGTCATTACTATTTCTTATAGTAATAAACGACATCCTTGTCAACGCTCCAGATAGTAGAACAGGCGGCATACAATGATGATTGCTAAACCGCCTTAAGGATCTTAGCTATGCGAACGATATCTGTTTGTTGCCCCACAGAGATCAGAACCTTAAAAACATGTTAAAATTTGGCAACAGGAAGTAGTCCAGCAGGCTTAAGGCTAAATCCGACTACAACCAAAGAAATGTGGATAAATGCATACAACATTGAATGGACAGCGCTGAATAATAATGACGTGCAACTGGTAGATAAATTCTGCTAGCTCAGTAGTGAGTGATGAGCAAGTCTGGTCTGCAGTCTTGCCTTTTCTTGCACAATTAGTAAGACCAAAGCAAGACCAAGACAAGACAGGACAAAACATGACTGCAAGATCAAGTTGGCAAGACTTTTTGCTCATCACTAAGTGCTTAAGTCTTGCAGTGATGAGCAAAGAGTCTTACAAAAAGTCTCGCTAAAAGTTTTGCAAAAAGTCTTGCAGTCTTTCCTTGGTCCTGCTATATATGCAAGACTGGACTTTTTGCTCATTACTGCAAGACTTTTTCCACTTAGTGATGAACAAAAAGCCTTGCTATCTTGGTGTTGCTCTTGACTTGTCCTTGTCGTCTCTTGTTTGGTCTTACTAAATGTGCAAGACCAGTCTTGCTGATCACTATCGGTCAGGGGCGGCGGATTGCGGGGGATGGAAGGAAAGGCGCACACGCACTTTCGCTTTGGGTGGGGAAATCCACACCCTAAATATTTCAAGTATACCTGATAACCCAAAACGTTGGAGGACCATTTCGGTTGCTGTCGACGAAGCAATGCAGGGGAAGGGCGCGCACATACAAAGCTTTTCATACGAAAACTAAATATATTATATTAGAGCTATTAATACCTTATAACTGTATAGCCTTAGCATTATAAACCGCACCACACTAGCATTTAAAAAGGGGATGGCAGGGGCATGCTAAAAGAGGGATTCCTCCGCAGGTTCCCAATGTAACAAATGAGAGGCATGCCGGGCCTCATGAACATCGCTCAAAAAAAATCAGCGATGCTGAAGTGATGCAAGCCCTATCAGTTTTTTATAATGGCCCTAGTAGGCAAACCTTATTTCAAATGAAATGATGAAATATCTGCCTTACGTATTCGGAAGGCTTTTTAAAAAGCTTTAACGAAATGACCAAGTTAGCGAACTGAACTTTAAAATAACCTCAGTTCGCATACAATTTCCACATATTTAATTGCGGATAAACAAACCTCAGTTCACCCAACTGGCCTAACAACTGGTCAACTGGTATAACAGAATTCCATTCCAGTGGGCTTTTACATTTCTGACTCCTGGCGCAAAAAGCAACAATAATTTCAAGCACGAACTGAACATGAACTGGACTTTAGCCGGGAAAGCCACTTATGTGGATTGAACTTGACATTATGCTTTAGTTTAACTCTTTAGTTTTTCTTGTTGCATTGATTCATATTTCAGACAATCATGTTGGTGACCAAGGCATGAAGGGTATCATTTAGCATACTCAATATGTCGGTTCTGGTTCGATCAGTTCTGCGCACCTCGTTGCCAAATTTTATAAATATTATTCTATCATTTCTCCTCTTTTTAAATATATAAAAAGGGGCGTTTTTCTTTCATAATTTGTAAATTTTTTAAATAAGCATTGAAGTCCCAGAAAAATATACCTCCCTCTAGCAATACGCAGTCGTGACTGATTAAATTGCAGTAAGTGATTTGATAGGAGGAGTCATGGTACAATAATTACAAGGCAAGCTCATAAGGGCCCCGTGACGTCACTGAGATCTTAGTTCACAAAGGAAAAAGCTTTCTCGTGACGTCACTCAGATCTTTTTTCATATAAAAATGGTAGAAGCTTTTCAAGATGGAAACAGAGCTTTTCCGTGCGAGCCTACCTTGTATTATTGTACCATGAGGAGGAGTTAAAAGAAGCTTTGCCGAGCTTTTAAATATTTTGAAGAGCTTTGCAGGGCTACATGCGCGGAATGTCACGACGCTTGAAAAAATCTATACTCAGGCCGCATTGATCAAACAACACTCGCGTTTAAAAATAGAAAGTTTTTGACACCGGCTCAGTTATTACCCCATTATAACGCTAAAAAACTCACAAATTTTTAGACAGTTGGTAATTCAATTTATCGATTAACTTGTCACATTGTAACGGTTACCTGTTCGCGTTCTCCCCGGACACAATGAATATGCTCCGCCGCCCCTGCTACCGGTAGTATTACTACCGAAAATAGCTGTGCAGAAGAAGACGACAGTTCCAGAATAAATAAATCATGAAGCCCATATGCATGCGTGCTCCGCAAATGGAGACCAAAGGAGATCTCGCAACCAACACCAAATTGCGGATGTTCAACGTTAAGGCAGTTCTTTTGTACCTGAAAGTCGCTCAATCCATCACAGGGAACTATAAGTTTTCATCAACGTATCCTAAAAATCCGTTGGCAAGATAGAATTCCAAACGAAGAGCTATAGACGACCAAATCAGGCGAAGGAAGTGGAATTGGATTGGCCACAGGCCATTGAAATAAGACCGCTTGTTAGCGTTAACAGTCGTTTCAGTCTTCTCTCTACATTTCCGACTAGACCTTGATGTCCGCATATTGCACCTAATAACAGAACCGTCCATAGCAAAAAGGGGCTCACCTTAAGGCTCCAGTTTGTCACATAAATTGATTAATCGATTCAATTTATATAAACTGTGTTAAACTATGGACCAGCTGTGGTTGAAGTTGTTTCAAAATATTACGTAATTTCCCTCCGGAGTGAATGTAACACAGTTTTTACTCACTACAGCATTCAACAAGTTAACAACAGTTACAGTCTTCACTTGCACTCAAAAACTTTTACGCCAAACAGAGATTTGCCACATTACCATACAAAATAGCACAAAATTCCCCGAGACGATGTTTTTATTATTGTACGATAAACGCATTTATTGGAACGCTTTTATGGGACCTCATACTTTCGCCCCGCTGTAACACGTCAAAGCACTTCTGCCATCAACTTTTATCCCGACTATACACAAAGTTAATAAAATTGCATGTTTCCTTTGGTTATTGGATTTTTATAAAACCATCAATCATACGTTTCCAGCACATAAAGATAAATTTCATGTGGGGATATTCACGGGTGCGGTTAACAAATAGAAAGTTTTTCCTGCAAGATTCCCCAAGTTGTTCAATGGAATTTAGTGCTTTTAAAGAAATTGATTTATCGTTGCACGATTTATAGTGATTTTTGGGAATATAGTGAACGGTATTTTTGCGATATCAAAAGGAGGAATGCCTGAAATAAGCTTAAGGAGGACAATATATTTTTATTAATGTCAACCTTAACGTTTGGCAATAAGAAGATTGAATCTATCGAAAGCAGCTAGCCATAGAATTGGGCTTCTATAGCTCGTTGGGTGATTGCGATGTCGTTTAAGTGATTGATTTCTCTAGCGATTTGTTCTTTGTAGCGTTTCTTCTAAAATTTTCATCGCGCTTAAACATCTACAAAAAAAAAAAAAAAAAAACTTTTGGACGTACTAGTTCAGGAGACTAAAAGTTTCGATGGAGAATCAAAGCTATAATCAATTTTGTATCCAGAAATTGGAAACATTCTGGTGGAATTCAGCACATGAGAACGTTTTCATATGTTTTGCAATACTCCGATCTTCCAAAGTCTTTAAACCTGGGGGTACCATTACACAACTTTATACTACTCGGGATGGATTCATTCACTCATTCTTTAAGGAATTAGTGGACACTGCGACCTTGTTTATTTTGCTTATTGCGCCATCAGCCAGACTTTAAAAACCTTATAAGTTGAGTCTTTTGATAAAGCCAAAAATTGATTTGGGATTCGTATTTAAAATCTCTCTGGGAGCAAGAAAGCCTTAAGAAGACTCAACCTCCTTTCCGCTGGAGCATCACAGTAGTAAAGCTGGCAGCCAGTGAGACGCCACGAGTTTTCGTCAAGAGATGCCTAGAAATGTATCAAGGGCCCGATTTAAAAAAAATACCTTTAAAACGGACAAACACCGGCCGCTTGGATTTTTAAGAGGCACACACGGGTGTACGATGGCAAATTTGAGACGAAAATAGAATTTGCACCAAATGTATTGTTGAATTGGAACTTTTTGGGAGCTTGATCATTTTCGTTATGTGCAATCTTTCATTGGATTTATCCTATTTAAAGACTATCGAGAAACGAGCTTGCCAGTTGTTGGTTTGTTGTACATAAAGTGTGGTGTTATTTAAATGCTCGAACAAAAAAAAAAAAACAATCGAAAAAAAAAAAAAAACATATACTTGCAGTGTGTTGATAAGTGGGGGGCGAACGGCTAACAAAGACCTCGGAAAATGGTGGCACCCGATTTGTCACTTCTGTCAAGACCCGAGAAAAGTCACTGCAGACGAACACCTAGCAGACCTGTTAGCAAGTCCTAATCCCACCTCCTCGCGGTGCCCCCTGGGGTACTTCTTCGGAAGGAGCTAACGGGAGACGGGCGAATGGCGAGCTCTCTGCGCCATAAAACAGAGTTTTAAATCGGTTGGGCTGAGGGTTAGCAACCCGCTCCCATAAAAAACAACATTGCTACGAATCGGCAAACAATGCCTCGGAACCGGATGGACAACAAGACGACGACCTTTGCTTTTCGACCAAGGACACGAATCGGATCATGGAATTTGAAAACACTGCTGGCTGAGGGACGGGTGGATGAAGTCCTCAACGAGATGAATCGATATAAAATCAAGATCGTGGGACTTAGTGAGACCAGATGGCCCGATGTGGGGGAAAAAACGCCCAAACGGTGAGTTCTTCTTATATTCAGGTAGAAACGAAACTGAAAGCCGTAGGAGTGGCGTTGGCGTAATACTCACCAAAGAAGCCAGGTCCAGCCTCATTAGCTGGTCACCAGTTTCTGAGAGGATTATTACCGTGCGCCTGCGTACCAGACTAAGAAGTACTAGGGTAGTCCAATGCCAAGCTCCAACTGAAGACGCAGAAGATGACATCAAGGACGAGTTCTATATGCGACTGAATGAGGTTTTTCGCTCTATTCCAAGGGGAGACATCATTGTTTTAATGGGTGACTTATGCTGTAAACATACTAAGGGCGACGGCGACGGTGCACACAAATTAAAAAGCACACACAAGAATAATCATCTTCGACATCCGAATGCTACACACACGCACAGGAACATAAGAGAATAGCAGCACAATCCCATGTCACACCGCCCAGGCAACTTTGAGGGGCGACGGCTACGAAATAGAACTTGGATTGATTGAGTCGCCACTCTCGGCAACCTCGTCGTCGAGTGGTCTGCATATTGTGCTGCACCCTTCATACTCATAGAAAAGCTGCGTGTTCTATTCGTTTTTGCCAGTCGCTGTGGGAACTATTTTCGCCCTTAGTGTTTTTACAGCATTAAACGCACAGATCGGCCGTGACAACACCGGCCTTGAACATACAATTGGAAACCAAGGCCTAAGCCAAGTGACTAATAACAATGGTGAGCTTTTCGTTGACTTCTGTAGCTCCCACAAACTCATGGTAGGTGGAACTTACTTTTTTCACAAGAAGATACACAAAGAGACCTGGGTATAGCCCGATGGTAGAACGAGAAATCAGATAGATAACGTGGCCGTCAGCCGCAGATGGAGAACTATTCTTGAGGATGTCAGGAGTTTCAGTGGAGCGGATACTGGAAGCGACCACCATTTGGTTGTAGCAACTATTCGCCTTAAAATCGCCGCAATCAGAAACGTGCAACAACATGCTAGAACCCGTAGACGGTTTAACGTAGACCTCCTGCGGGAGAGCGTTAAAAAGCGGAAATTTGCTGGAAACCTACAAGCATTATTAAACCAGAAAACCGTTTCTGACGACACAAGTATTGAAGAATTGTGGAGTATGACAAAGGGACCGATATTGACGGCTGCGGAAACGAGAATCGGTTATGTCCAAAGAAACTAGCAACACTGGATCTCGGACACAACCTGGCAAAAAATAGAATGCAGAAGGGCCCTCAAAAATAACGTAAACTCTACAAACGACCCGGAAAGACGTCACCAACTAGAACGGGAATACTTTCAATTACATCGGGAGGTTAAGGGAAGTGTCCGGCGTGATAAAAGGCAGCAGATAAATGAGCTCGCAGAAAAAGCGGAAAATGCGGCAAACACAGGCAACAGTAAGGTGCTGTACCAAATCACTAAACAGCTCTCGGGAAAGCACCCTACTCAAAACATGCCATTAAGAGTCCGGATTGAAGGTTCCTGTGCAGCGACGAGGAGCAACTCCAAAGATGGAGAGATTACTTCTTCGCCGCCCTGAATGGTTCATTTGCACAGGAACCTCAGCAAACCAGCAACAATGCACAGCCAATACGAATCACCACCCGCGCCCCATCCAAGACGGAAATAGTAACCGCAATTCATGCGATGTCCAATGGTAAAGCAGCAGGAAAAGATGTCATCCCGCCAGAATTGTTGAAAGCCGACTCAAGCCTCATAGCAGATGCGCTACAGCCAATTTCGGAAATAGCATGGAACACCTGTACCTTTCCGGAGGATTGGACGGAATGTATCATAGTCAAAATACCAAAAAAGGGGGACCTAACAATATGCGACAACTGGAGAGGTATCTGTTTATTATCTACTGTGGGCAAAATTTTGTCCCATATTACCATCTAGGATAAGTGAGGCAGTTGACCGAAAGCTTAGGAGGCAGCAGGCCGGATTCAGGAAGGGCCGCTCCTGTATTGATCATATTAACACCTTGAGAATAATAGTGGAGCAGTCTACTGAATTCCGATCCCCCTTTACCTTGCTTTCGTAGATTATGAGAAAGCGTTCGACTCGGTTAATAGGAGCTTTATATGGCAGGCACTACGGCGACGTGGACTGCCTGATAAAATAATAGAATTGATAAAAGCCCTATATAACAATTCCAAATGCAGAGTTCTCCATAATGGAAAATTATCCGACAGGTTTGAGGTGAGCTCAGGAGTACGACAAGGATGCCTACTTTCACCATTACTATTTCTTATAGTAATAAATGACATCCTTGTCAGCGCTCTAGATAATAGAACAGGCGGCATACAATGGGGTTTGGTAGACCGCCTTAAGGATCTCGACTACGCCGATGATATCTGTTTGCTGGCTCACAGACACCAGGACCCCAAAAATATGTTAAACAATTGAAATATGTTAAGCAACAGAAAGTAGTCTAGCAGGCTTAAGGCTAAATCCGACTAAAACTAAAGAAATGCGGATAAATGCAAACACCATTGAACGGACAGCGCTGAATAACCGTGACGTGGAACTGGTAAATAAATTCTGGTACCTCGGTACCATTATTACCGAAAATGGTGGGGCAGAAGAAGACGTAAGTTCCAGAATAAATAAAGCATGAGGCGCATATGCATGCCTGTCCCACATATGGAGATCAAGGGTGATCTTCACTAACACCAAATTGCGGCTGTTCAACTCCCTACTAGAAGAAACCGCAACAACTGGGAGATCCTGGTCGGAGCTAAGAGCTGTCGCGCAAAAGAGAGTCCGCTGGCAACTGTGTCCGCCCTATGTCCCATGAGGGATTAAAGGAGTTTAAAGAAGAAGAAGAAGAAAGTGTTGATAAAATTTTGAAATGTTCGAATTCGAAGATATGAGCACCGCATTTCATGATATTTTTCTCAATAAATACCTGATGAGTTTTGAGTTTTGTTGAGGAGCGAAAGTTACACTTTCCTCCCAAAATTATTTCTTTTTTCAGTAGTTAAATTGCTTTGGATTAGGGTGTGTTAAAATACCGAAAAAAAAAAATCTTCAATAATGGCTATCGCATTTTTAAATTGTAGCTGTTTGAAATGTTATATAATCAAAATAGGTCTGTATCTTAAATTGTTGAATTTTTAAATACGCAGCGTAATAGAAGACTCATTTTAGAATCTATTTCTAGGTATAATAACTCTTTAAGCTATTTGATTAACACATTCCCTTCGGTTAGAGTTGAGCAGGATTTATGTGAGATAGTACAATTGTTCCTTACACAACAGTTAATGGTACTGAGGCCTCAATTAAAATGTAATATGTACTGCTCTTTGTATGAACGTATTAACCTGCAGCATCACCCACCCAAACCCACGAATCTCAAGGGAAACATTCATTCACACCCTTTCAGTCCATTTGTTGCATTGTTGAAACAATTTTCGCATAAATTGATATCGATGGGGTTAAAATTCTTCAAATTTTGCCAAAATTACGGAGTTTAAGATAATTTGGAAATCACCAGAATACATGGAAAATTGTTTTAAACGTGATTTTGGGCGAAATCATGGAAATAGCCGAAATCACGTAATTTCGGCTCAGTGCTAACATGGTATAAAGTTACTTAGTATAGTCTATAATGGAACAGATCTTATGTAGATAGGCTCTTGTGCTTAGCTCTGGGGCTCAGGACTCATCTTTTTTTGGCAGAATCAATCCAGAAGCTATTTCAGCGGAAGAGCTACTTCATGCGATGCCATGGTCAAGCAGCATATTGGACGCGGTTGATACTTAGTTAGGGGACCGCACGGTAAAACTGCTGTCTACACTCGCGTTTAAAAGGGCAAAAAGGCAATTGCAAAAGGTGAACAGAAATTAAAAATGATAACAAATTATCTAAGATCATGTATCAATCACTTTTAAATCATTGTATGATGTTACAACAACAAATTGTTTCATTAGGAAAATTGTTTCATTAGACCAAGCTTGATATGAAGGGGTGGGAGTAAAATTTTGCTTGTATCAACTAACGGCTTGTGGATAACATTCCGAGAACCAGGGGTGAGGGATATTCTGGACGGCATAGAAGGAATAGAATAAAAAGAATACTTGATGGAATACTCGGAATAGAATGAATAAAGAAACGCACCGGGAATGACAGTAAACAAACTGAAGAAATATTGTTTTATTCAAAAGAGTTGTGTATTTTAAAAATATTGTGGGACCTATATGTAAACTAAAATAAGATTAGACTTTTGATGTCTCCTGGGGTCTATTTGAAATTATTATCCATATCTGAAATTATTATTACTATTAGAAATGCTTTTAAAAATGATAACAAACTAGTTGGGATGTGGGTTCGACCCTTTCGGTCCACACGATCAACTTCCCAGTATGATGGATGTTGAATATTATGATTGGATATTTTAAAAATAAATGAACAATAGGCAATATAGAATATATGCATAATACTGAGAATTTGTCACAATTGTTTATCAATATTTTCGCTAAAATGTCAAACTTAATGTGCGCACTTACAAGATTAAAATGACGAAAATGTATATAAAATTGATGTATGAATGTTTTTCGGCACCTCAATGAAGTCGATAAAGTTTTTAGTTCGCGCGGTATCGTGCAGGTACAAAAATCACTTAAGTCAGTTAAACCAAAAACCCGGTGGACCGAATATTATAAAAATATTTTCAGATTATATTGTCGCTAATACGATTCGAACGGCACCTCAAGTAAGTCAACATCTTTTGCGGTTCGGGCCATATCGTGCAGGTACAAAAATCACTTACGCCGCTTAAACAAAAAAACGGCTCGACCGAATTTTATGAAAATCTTTTCAGATCATATTTTGGTTAATACTCTTCGAACGGCACGTCAACTAAGCCGATATCTTTTATAGTTCGCGCGATATCGTGCAGGTACAAAAATCACTTAAGTCATTTAAACCAAAAAACCGCTGGACCGAATATTATAAAAATCTTTTCAGATAATATTGTCGCTAATACGCTTCGAACGGCATCTCAAGTAAGTCAATATCTTTCGTGGTTCGGGCGATATCGTGCAGGTACAAAAATCACTTAAGTCGCTCAAACAAAAAAACGGCTGGACCGATTTTCATGAAAATCTTTTCAGATCATATTTCGGTTAATAAGCTTCGAACAACACCTCAACGAAGCCGATATCAGTTTTGGTTCGCGCGATATCGTGCAGGAAAAAATGACCACATCCGTACGCACATACACACACACACACACACACACATACTTCCTCCCAATTTTTTGCTTAAAATGCTCCTGGGACCTTGAAAGATGAAAATACGTTGAAATTTTCGATTTCGAATTTCGGACCGATTACAATAACTTCCTATACTGGGAAGTTAAATAAATAAGGGCCATGGCTGCCGCTTTATTGCCAATTGACACAATTATGACAGTAATATGTTTATATTATGTTATATTAGTGAGGTTAATTCCCTTTATTCTAAAAGTGTTCCATCTCAAGAGGTAGTTTAAAAAGAATACATTCCGAATATTCCGAATGAATAAAGAAACGCTTCATCTGTCAATTCGAAACTTGGGAATGAATAAAGAAACACATTTTCTGTCTATTCCTTCTACGGGATGAATAACATGGGAATTTGGTAAATCCTGACTGTTGTCCAAGTAAAATTGTTAAAATCTTGAAATCTCCGCAAATTTGCCATTTATGTGTTTCGTAATCTATTTTTTCCAGTAGAAATCTCATGTTCTCATATTGTTCTTGCATAATGGTAGAATGGGCAACGGGAATAGGAGCATAAACATTCGTGTTATGTAGTAAGACCGCTTTTATACTTCTCACAGATGAATCAATGAAAAGTCTCCATTCTTTGGGATCTTAGCAACTAGGCTTAAGTTCATTCATCAGACCCTGTATATTTGTACAGTAAACAAGAGCGTGTTCTTCATCTTTAGTGAAAAGTTGCCGAAATTTCATTTCTCTGTTTCTGTAAAAGGTTACTTTTGTTTTTGGTTCAAGTAGATGGCTCTCTTTCAGGAAGGATGCCAGATATTCTGAGCCATCCTTTGGTAATCCAAATTACCTTACAAGGTCATTCAACACAACTTGCGATATCAATCGCGGTTTCTTAGGATACGTGCCATCCTCCGTATCACTATCTGTCTCAACAACATCATCCGATTCCGATTCAACCTCCATTACTTCGTCGATGTCGATGTTACTAGCATCGATTTCATATGATCGTATGTCATTGGCATTATCGCTTATTTTGTCATCTATTGATGTAGATACTGGAGGTTTGACAGATGAAACATTATGGTAAACAATTTTGCTTTTGGTTTTACTGTTGTACCCTCTTATTATATTGCAGCAGTAAAAACAGTCTTCAATACTTAAAGGACGACTCCAAATTGCCGGGCTGGAAAACTTGACGCTCTATCTATTTTTGTTCTGATTCCATCTATCAAATATCTTGCGACAAGAGTTACAGATGTTATTTGGGGCCCATCTTCCAATTCCAGACTCATCCATATTGAACCCAAAAATATCCCTGTAAACCTCTCGAATACGATCATCAATGACTTTTCGCAGAGAAGTAACTTCAAATTTTGAGCATACATGACAGAACACATTCCGATTCACAAGTGTGCTCTGTCGAGATCTTTGTTCTTCGTTGATGATGACGACGCCTGCGGGCCCGCTTTCGATAATGAGGCTCCGAGATTCCTTTGCATCGTAATGCACTTACGTGCGTCGGCCATGACGGCATGCAAGCCGTAATCCAGGGACTTTGCCGGATAACGGGCATACTCCGTTGCCCCCCGTCACCGCGAGGAGGTGCCCTGGATGCAGACGCATGAAAGGGTATACCGAAAGAAAACTTGGAATGCCAGCACTCCGACTGCATGACTGTACATACCGTTGTACAACAATTGCGCCATTGTGTTATATGATTATGAGGTTTTAGAGCCATACGGTTAGCAGTTTAAACAAATACAGCAAATTTAACGGTATATTTTAAGGTTATGGCCGAACCCAGACGTGCTGGAATGAAAATGACCCCGGATTCAGATTCAGCGACGCCAAAAACACATAGTACACATTTTCAGGCCCCCACGTCAGAAACTTCGTTATTGGGTTTAAGGGTTATGTTGGTAAGGGGTTATAAGGTTATGTAGTTATGGGACTATGGGTTATGTAGTTATATAAGCAAGAGGTCATCGAGCTACTGTAATAGAAGATTATAAGGTTTTAAAGCCATACGGTTAGCAGTTTAACCAAATATAGCAAATTTGAGGGTATATTTTGAGGTTATGGCCGAACCCAGATGTGCTGGAATAAAACTGACCCCAGATTCGGATTCAGCGACCCCAAAAACATATAGTACACATAGTGCGACCTCCAGGTCAGAAAAAAAAATTTTTTTGTGTGGCTGTGATCGGTAAACATTGAATTCACATTGAATTGCAGTAACATACACATTTCTAGTGTTTGGTTGTAGATTCTTTGGACTTGTATATTTATAATACTCTTTTACATATGAATTGTTTTTAATTTCTTGAATTACCTTTAAATATATGAATTTTTTTACCTAGTGAAGTGTTTTGTTTTTTCATTTGAGATTGAGCATTTTGATTGGGAGCTGAGCTTCGGAAATTATATTTCAGTAAAAAACATCCAAGAGTTAAACCGCCTTTTCCAGGCTTCTCTGAACCTATCATATCTTTTTCATATCTTAGCTTGCTACTAGAATTAGAAATCGCACCAAGACGTGAACGACTTGACGGATTGGTAGTGTAAAGAATTATATCTAAGCTTAGACTTTCACACCTAAAAAAATCGTGTCTATACGGCATCAGTCTTTCCCTTGTATTTTCAGGGATGATTCCTGGATATCTTTGAAAAAAGGGGACTGTCCCTACTATCCACTATGATACAGGGTTTTACGCAAAAGGGAAACTTGAGTAACTCCATTTAGAACATTCTTCGCCTTTTTAGCGTTTTGCGATTAGCAGTTTTTTTGTGAGTTAAAGAGCCAAGTTTTTTTTTCTATAATTTTTACTGTACACCAAATACTATTTCAGATAACATAATCTCCAGATTTTGAATGAAATTTGATTTCCCCGATTTGTTTTTGAAATGTTTGATTTGATGTTGATTTTATTAAAAAAAACTAGCTGGGACCCGGTACGTATATGCTGCAACCATGGGCCAATAGTAGTAATCAGGTGATATGAATTTTAATATATGTACAGTAGGAGAGTTTGAAACAGGCATTTTTTGGTATTTTTGATTCCAAAAAACAAAATGTGAAACTATTAGGGATCTGGCATTTTGATAGAGACAATAAGACCCATTGACATAACATTTTTTCGAGATGTGAATATTCATACACAGTGTCTCTTATTTTTTGTATTTTGGATAGGTGCGACAATAATATATTGTGGTGATCAGTTGAATGGTTTAGGAGTTACTAGGGAACATACAAACATACATTCAATTTTGTGCGTGCAAGTACATTTATTGCGATTTAACAACTTTCTTTGCTAATTTTACCGACTATTTGCTATTGGGCTATAAACCGTCCCCAGTCTACTACAAAAAATATATAAAAAAAAACAGAAATCTGTTAAGGATTAACTAACGATATTTTTTCATTTTTATTATACAGGGTTTATTACTGAAAATATACATGCCTGTTCCGCATTTTTTTTTTTTTTTTTTTTTTTTTATGTGAAAGTCTAAGCTCAGGTGTCACCCTTTGTACTACCAGTCCTTCATGACACGTCAACGTCAGGTGTCTGGTAGTAAGCTTAGCTCGAAGGATAGAGAAAGAATAAAACAGATTAAAGGGAGTCTGGGGGGTACATGAGGAGGTGGAGATGAACCTTGCGTTTAAACTCTTGGGTGTTTTGGGAAAATTGACTGCGGAAGGTTGTTCCACAGTCGAGTTGTTCTCGAAAAGAACGAATTACTAAACTGCTGTGTGCGCGAAAATAAGGGCTGTAGATAGTGAGGATGCGAAAGGGCAAGTCTTGTGTTGCGGGAAAAAGATCGCCGTGAAGGCAGGAGATTATATATTTCGGTGGAACAGTCGTTATGGTAGATGCGGTAGAATTTTACCAGAGCTATGCTACATTCCTGCAGTGACTTAGTGAATCAATTTTGGAGCAAATGACGTCGTCGCCAATGAGTTGGAGAGCGCGGTTCTGCACCTTGTCCAGCCACGCTAAGGTGGTACTCGGTGCCCCTGCCCAGAGATATGAGTTGAATTCGAGGCGGAGCCGAATGTAGGATTTGTATATTATAGCCCTGGCCGACGGCGGAAGGAGGATTTTGCATCTTTTAAGGAATCCCAAGCATTGAGATGCTTGTTTAGCGATTTGGAATATGTGATTACTCCATCGCAGATCTTCAGTTAAAGCTATGCCCAGGATATTGAGGGATGGTTCAGCCATCAGTTCTAGACTGTCCACTTTAATGGGGGGGATTGGGGAGCGCGTTTTCATAGAGAAGAGACAGTATTTTGTTTTCTGTGCGTTGAATTCCACTTGATTCATGAGGCCCCAATCAAGAATCAATCTTATGTCCCTGTTGATTGAAGTGGACATAAGTTCACGATCAAGCAGACAAGGTCTGGCCCGTGCTTGTCTTTCTTTATCAAAGCTATACGAGTAACGCAAAGTACTGTCATCAGCGAAGCTGTGAAGTGAGTTGGATGGAATTGAGAGCAGGTCATTTAATAAAAACTAGGAAGAGAGCTGGTGATAGAATAGAGCCCTGCGGAACGCCTGCAGAGATGGAGTGGGGATTAGATTCAACGCCGTCCAATACTACCTTGATTGAGCGGTCGGAAAGGAAACTCTCAATCCAATTCTTTAGAAGAAAGTCGATGCCAATAGCATGGAGTTTACTCAATAGAGCGGGGTGCCATACTCTATCAAAGGCCTTGGGGATATCGAGAGCTACCAGGCCGGATTCACCAAAGCGATGAATGTTTTGGTAGAGGTGTTCTGTTAGGCATACAAGGAGGTCGCCAGTAAATCTTTTCGATCTAAAGCCGTACTGCTTGTCATCCAATATTTGGTTGCGTTCAAGATATTCCATAAGCCTTCTGTTTATTAATGTCTCCATGATTTTGGAGAGGATAGAAGTGATTGCTATTGGGCGGTAGTTAGAGGGGTCGCTGGAATCACCTTTTTTCGGTATAGGCAGAACATGAGTCAGTTTCCAGGAGTCAGAGAAAACTCCGGAGAAGTAAGAAAGGGCGAAGAGTTTGCGCAGAGGTTTAGCCAAAGGTGAAGCGCATTTTTTAAGAACCATAGGGGGAATTTTATCAGGGCCAGTGGATTTATTGGGATCGAGCTCCTTGAGACACTAGAACACTTTACGAGTTCTGAAGAAAACTCTGCCCATTGAGTGAGCAGAACCCTCTACAATGGGGGGTTGCACGGCAGTATCAGGCAGGAAGAATTGGAGGCAAACAGAGATGCGAGTAAGTCAGCCTTGGATTTGCTTTCTGTTAATACCTTCCCATCGTGAATGAAGGGAGGAGATGACGATGTGTTAAAATTTGGAGATCAACGGGGACCTCAACTAACACCAAATTACGGCTGTTCAACTCCAACATTAAGGCAGTTCTTTTGTACGGTTGCGAAAAATGGAAAATCACCCAATTCATCACAGGGCGCCTACAAGTTTTCATCAACAGATGCTTTCGTCGCATCCTAAAAAGCCGCTAGCAAGATAGAATTTCAAACGATGAACTATGGCGCCGTGTCGGCCAAGTAAGAATAGACAACCAAATCAGGCGAAGGAAATGGAATTGGATTGTTTGATTGGATGATTGGAACGCGAAAACGAAAATCTAGCCAAACAGGCCCTTAACTGGAATCCGCAAGCCGTCGAGTCGGAAGACTTATAACAACGTGGAGGAGAACCTTATTAGCAGAAGCCGCAACAACTGGGAAATCCTGGTCGGAGCTAAGAGATGTCGCACAAAACAAATTAAGCTGGAGGGCAACGGTTTCCGCCCTATGTCCCTATGTCCTATGTCCCATAAGGGATTAAAGGGGAATAAGATGAAAATTGAATCCGAGTTCGTTGCGTTCCAGTCCGTTCATTATAATTGGGCCCTTAAGGCTAGTTACAAAAATATTTGAATGATAATTTATTAAAACGCCATTTGAGTCCTTGTACAGAATTTGCTTTATCCAGAATTTTCTTTTCCTCTCCGGTTACCTCTGTGCATAGCGAAAGATTATTTTCCGAAGTAGGAAATATTTATGAAGAAAAAATAAATAGATTGTTACATCACAAAGCAGAGAGTCTACACCATAAGTTACCACTGTTAAATTTTACTTGACAAGTTAAAGTTAAATGGTAGTTTAAATTTTACGATACGTATCAATAACGATGATAAGTTGAGGACTATCATAGCAAATTTCATTTAGGAAATATTGTCGTTGTTGATTTTAAATAAAAATTGAATTATGTTATTTTTTTTTTTAAATTTTTGATTTTATAAATAAATGAAGGTTATACAGTGTAGTTGTGTAGTGTTTGTTTCTTTTAAAAATAATTCCAACGAACGGTTCCAGAATAAAGCTTTTTTAACAAATATAATTCTTAAAATAATACTTTTTTAAGTATTCGGTAATTATTCGGCAAACTCATCGAATATTCAGCTTACAAATACGAACATAAAAAAATACATATATCGAATACAAATATTCGCATGGTACGCTCATACTTTTTCTAGACTAAAGGGAGCAAAATTGGAACTTAATAAAATGGTATAGTACAAAGGAGCATACTTAATAGACCTGTTCTCCTTCGATTGTGAAAGTCAAGCAGCTGGGGGCATGGTAAGTACTTAGTTGGGGTTGCGCTAGGTACTGCACTGGTTTTTGGAATACAAATACATCAACAGAGGTGTGCATACCTCTAACCTCTATAGCGGAAGCATTTTTAGATTTGTTTGCCTGTGGCGGGAGCATGCATACTAGTGTGGCATTTGTTCGCTTTCAAAAAATTAACCAACTAAATTATTTTTACCCGGAACTAAAAAAGATTATAATATTAATATTTTGAAAACTTTGGTTTCGATTTTCAGATTCATTGCTATAGCTTCCCTCTCTTTGCTGGCTCTACTCTGCAGGCAGATCTCCAGCATCGGGAATAATAAATAAAAGTTTGTTCTTTGCTCCTCTTAATAAAATACTGCTCTCATTGATGCCTCCGTATAGCTACATTCCCTTCATGCAGCCAACACGATAGCTTTCAAACTAAAATTACAATAAAACATCTGACAACCTGGCGCTGAAATTAATTATCGATTTTTGTTCAATCTTCGTAAATTGAAGGACTTAAGCACGTTAGCATATGTTCATTTATTATTAGCAGCCCGCACCAGCACCTAAGCCTGCCCTCCATCCACGACGCTTAACAATTTCCTGCCGAACAACATTGCAGCTTGGAATTTCCTTGTTGTGCCCTTAACTGCGATTTGTTTAATACGTAATTAGCAGATGGAGGCTTCCTCTCAAAGCCCGTCATCCTGAAGTAATTTATTAATTAGCTTCCACAATGGCGGCACAATAAACCTGATTTTGTTGTGGTTTGATAAGTAAAATCTTCGGAGATTGCAAGAAAATCCTCGCCAAAAACCGCCTGAAGAGCAACAAGAGCAATCCACGTACTCCCGATTGGGTTGTATAGAATAGTAGAGGCTTTACGATGATACCTTGACACAGGTAATTTACTGGAATAAGCTGAAACGTCGTACGGTATACCTGATTGTTCGTACTTAATTATTTGCTGCCAAGAAGACTTGGGAATTGAGTTTGCTGTATTGATTGGAAACACTGTTTGACTTGGGATACAATTGACTGGGTGGTATGTCTGGACTAACGACAATAGACAATTACAGGAATTTTTTGCTTTTGTCAATAGACTCAGGTAAGTCCTTTAATATTATTTCCGGGCAATGCGTAATTTTTGCTGGAAGGCGTCTATACTGCGTTACAAATAAAAGAGTCTACCTTTTTCTTGTTCTATTTTTTCTACGAAAACTTTAATAAAAATATAATGACAATATTGGGAGAAGATACAGCCAGACTTCTTGGGGCTCTCTTGATGCTAGTGGATTTTTGTGGTTTTGTGTTAAATCCTAATAGTCCAGGCGCTAGAGCAGTGAAACCTATAACTTTTAGCTTTAACGTGATGTAACGGACTTTTTTGGTGGAATCGGTCAGAAATGACATCCCCAACAATATCTAGGGGGTGCGCAAGCATGAAACTCCCAGGAAAATTTGTGGTAGCCCAAAAACTGAAAAATTCACTAAAAATTCCCTTTTTTTTTACTTTTCTTGTTAACTATCTCTTAACGAAGGTTTCTAAGCGAAAAAGGAGGTGGGTCACAGCCCATACAAAATTACCCCAGGCCCGGCGCAAAAGAAAAGTATCTCAGATTATCGGCTATAATGAGTATTCAATTTCTGTATAGTTGTTATATCCCGCAACTGTGGCTAAGGTGTTAATAATGCTATTATGTAATTTTTATTCGGGCGAAATGACTAATTAACCCTGTATTTTTGTAACGCCATCACTTATTTTCATGAATAAGGTATCAGTGTACGCAGAACACTCCCACCTTTCTAAAATTGTAAAGCGACGGTACCACAGTACCAACTTCCAGAGTTATGAGTCGTCAAAGTCAAAATTTTGTTTTTTTAACAAAAATGTCACCTTCAACCACCTTTTTCTCCAAAATATTCATAGTCAAACAAACTCTATGGGTTTTCTTCATTTTTGTTGCCTTGTCTACAAGACCTTCGTAATCAAAAAGTTCAAATGCAACCATTTCCTCTGATAAGTAATAAAAATGCCGGAGAAATTTTTTTTTTCATTGCGCACTTTGAAATTTCCTTATTGACATTTTCATAATCTTTTAAATTTTTCAAAAGCTGCAAATCATTTCTTGGGTAAATATAAGCAGATCGTGCTTGAAACTAGCTGCTCTAAAGGAAAATAATGGATGCTTTAAAAAATGAACGCAACAAAAATGAAAAAGAACCATTGAAGAAGGCGCAACCCAGCAAGCACAGATTTAAATTTGTAACAAATATATGTTACAATTATGTCGAAATCCAGTTTTTTAAACAAATATCATTGCGCTCCTTTAATCCCTCATGGGACATAGGGCGGAAAGAGTTGCCCTCCAGCGGACTCTGTTTTGCTCTCAGCTACGACCAGGATCTCCCAGTTGTTGCGGCTTCTGCTAGTAGGGTTCTCCTCCACGTTATTCTAGGTCTTCCGACTCGACGGGATCCTTGCGGATTCCAGTCAAGGGCCTATTTGGCTAGATTTTCGTTTTTGCGTCGCAAGGTGTGGCCAACCTAATTCCATTTCCTTTGTCTGATTTGGTCGTCTATCCTTTCTTGGCCGGCACGGCACCATAGTTCTTCGTTTGAAATTCTATCCTGCCAGCGAATTTTTGGGATACGACGCATGCATCTGTTGATAAAGACTTGTAGGCGTCCTGTGATGAATTGGGGGACTTTCCATGTTTCGCAACCGTACAAAAGAACTGCCTTAACGTTGGAGTTGAACAGCCGCAATTTGGTGTTAGTTAAGATCCCCGTTGACCTCCATATGCGAAACAGGCATGCATATGCGCCTCGTGCTATATTTATTCTGGAATTGAAATCTTTTTCTGCCGAGGTAGCAGAATTTATCTACCAGTTCCATGTCACGGTTATTCAGCGCTGTCCGTTCAATGGTGTTTGCATTTATCCGCATTTCTTTAGTTTTAGTCGGATTTAGCCTTAAGCCTGCTGGACTACTTTCTGTTGCCAAATTGTTCAACATGTTTTTGAGGTCCTGGTGTCTGTGGGCCAGCAAACAGATATCATCGGCGTAGTCGAGGTCCTTAAGGCGGTCTACCAAACCCCATTGTATGCCGCCTGTTCGATTATCTAGAGCCCCGACAAGGATGTCATTTATTACTATAAGAAATAGTAAAGGCGAAAGTAGGCATCCTTGTCGTACTCCTGAGCTCACCTCAAAGTTGTCGGATAATTTTCCATTATGGAGAACTCTGCATTTGGAGTTGTTATATAGGGATTTTATCAACTCCACGTCGCCGCATTGCCTGCCATATAAACCTCCTATTAACCGAGTCGAACGCTTTCTCAAAATCTACGAAAGCAAGGTAAAGGGGGATCGGAATTCAGTAGACTGCTCCACTATTATTCTCAAGGTGTTAATGTGATCAATGCATGAGCGGTCCTTCCTGAATCCGGCCTGCTGCCTTCTAAACGTTCGATCTACTGCCTCTTTTATCCTATATAGTAATGTATGGGACAAAATTTTGCCCACTGTAGATAGTAAACAGATGCCTTTCCAGTTGTCGCATATTGTTAGGTCCCCTTTTTTGGTATTTTGACTATGATACCTTCCGTCCAATCTTCCGGAAAGGTTTTTTTAGAGGTTTATATCTAACATACAGAATAGTAGAATTACAATGTTCCCTTGCGTATGGCTCTTGTCGGAGCCCGCCGTGTCTCAATTCGATGTCCGAGGATACAACTATTGAGTCTGAGCTGGACGATGTTGACGCCGACCACATTTCGTTATTTTCCTCTGAGATAAGTGTTGATGAAGATGACTATAGAAAAGAAGTGGAAATAGAAGAGATAGAGAGATAATCAATAAAATTATTTCATACCTTGTAACCTATGGACTAGGCCTACTGGGGATACCATGTAAAAACGCTGCTTGAATTCTACTTAAAAGGTGGAGAGGAAACGAATGCAGCTCGATGCCCGAGTTTTCTCAGCCCCTTATCTCGAAAGCCATTGACTGTACGTAAATTCTGTACAGGACATTTTTATGCAGATTTATCTAATGAACAGACTTTACTCTGCCAAAATTTACCTAAACCAGATAACTTACGAGATATTCACGAAAAACTGCTTTTTGTGACCTTTAATATCTCAAGACGCGGACACGAGATTATATGAGACTTTTGACACGTAGAATATACCACTTCTAGAATTTTCCGCTTATTACCACGAATTCCGAGGTTGACCCCCTTTTTTGCCTTATTTGACTGGACTATACATATATTGTAACTGTCACAAATAGAGTAAATAGTTAACAACCTGAAAGTGACTTAGTTGTTGTAAGTTTTTATCAAGTCAGTGTTACATTTTAAATGCTCAAAACGCTGCGCTGTGGGGAGGTTTTTGTTCAGTTACAAGGACTTTGGAAAAAAAAACTGTCAAAAGCTCCATGCTCACCATATTTTTCGTCGTTCTATGCAATTTTATTTAAAAAAAAAATGTTTTTTTTTATTGTTTTTTATATTTGTTATAACCACTTTTTAGTGAAATAAGACACTAGGAGCTTAAAAAACTGTGGTTAGCTGTAGTTTTCAGATTGTCATGCTAATATTAAAAATTGAAAATTTTTCTATTTTCCCAATTATTTTGAAAACTAGTTGGGATGTGGGTTCGACCCTTTCGGTCCACACGATCAACTTCCCAGTATAATGGATGTTGAATATTATGATTGGATATTTTAATAATAAATGAACAATAGGCAATCTTACTAATATTATAAACGTGAATGTTTGTATGTATGTTTGTTACTCTTTCACGCAAAAACTACTGAATGGATTTTAATGAAACTTTACAATAATATAGCTCATATATCAGAATAACATATAGGCTATAATTTATAAAAAAATTCAACATGGCCGCCGAAAACTCAAAATGGCCACGCAAATTGTGTTCCGATTTCAATGACAGTTGGTATACAGAGGTTTTTAAGGTCGCTAATAACGAATTTGTTGTCAAAACTTATAAATTCAAAATGGCCGTGCCAATATGGCCGACGAATTTGCCAATTGTGTTCCGATTCCAATGAAAATCGAAATCTGGGGGATTTTAAGGTTGCAAATAACGAATTTATGATCAAAACTTATAAATTCAAAATGGCGGACGAATTTTTCCAATTGTATTCCGATTCCAATGAAAGTGAATATCTAGGGGTTTTTAAGGTTGCAAATAACGAATTTATGATCAAAACTTATAAATTCAAAATGGCCGCGCCAATATGGCCGACGAATTTTTCCAATTGTATTCCGATTGCAATGAAAATCGGTATCTGGGGGCTTTTAGGGCAAACAACGAATTTATGATCAAAGCTTATAAATTCAAAATTGCGGGTCCAATATGACGCACGAATTTTCCCAAGCCACATTCTGAAATGTAGTAAATTTCTAAAATTCCCTCTAACCAGTATAGAAACAGTAAAAACGGTAGAAAGAGTCGAAGTTTGCAAATTTGTGCGCCCCTACATTGTCATCACGAGGTTAAACGATGTCATCTATCGCTTCCAAAAAGTTCGATCGGAAAAAACGGGACCTGGAGGAAGCTGTGTTCGGGACGAATACTGAGTAAGAAGGGAGCAGTGTAACGGCTAACCGAAAAGAGAAAGTTAAAATTCCAATTCACCGAGAAGTTATATGTTTAGATGCATCTACTTGAATACATAACGCTGTTCTAATTGAATCACCGATAAGATTGGGAAGAGGCAATTTTTTCCAAATTTATTGTTTTTTCATTATACTTTTTTTCCTACCGCGTACAACGCACACATAATTTTTTTATATTAAAAGGCGTTGCAACGCACGCGGGTTTTTGCTAGTATAGAATATATGCATAATACCGAGAATTTGTCACAATTGTTTATCAATATTTTCGCTAAAATGTCAAACTAAATGTGCGCACTTACAAGATTAGGATGACGAAAATGTATATAAAATTGATGTATTAATGTTTTTCGGCACCTCAATGAAGTCGATATAGTTTTTAGTTCGCGCGGTATCGTGCAGGTACAAAAATCACTTAAGTCATTTAAACCAAAAACCCGCTGGACCGAATATTATAAAAATATTTTCAGATTATATTGTCACTAATACGCTTCGAACGGCACCTCAAGTAAGTCAATATCTTTCGTGGTTCGGGCGATATCGTGCAGGTACAAAAATCACTTACGTCGCTCAAACAAAAAAACGGCTGGACCGAATTTCATGAAATTCTTTTCAGATCATATTTCGGTTAATACGCTTCGAACGACACCTCAACGACGTCGATATCAGTTTTGGTTCGCGCGATATCGTGCAGGAAAAAATGACCACATCCGTACGCACATACACACACACACACACACACACACACATACTTCCTCCCAATTTTTTGCTTAAAATGCTCCTGGGACCTTGAAAGATGAAAATACGTTGAAATTTTCGATTTCGATTTTCGGACCGATTACAATAACTTCCTATACTGGGAAGTTAAAAATTCTATTTTTAGGTGGCGCGTGAATTTTCCAGAGGTAAACTACCCACATTCATCAACAAAATGACATTCATTGTATAATTTCGATGTAAAATTCTGCAAAGTTTCAATTTTAAAGTACATAGTGAGTAATGTGTTTTGTCTTTTTATTTCATTCCATTATACCTCTGACTTTTGAAACACACTTAAACAGCGCTTTCTTTTTTGTGACAAATATGTATATATTATAAAGAATAATAACTTTTCCGGATGTTCAAAATGTTTCATCTCTTTGCGTGCAACTTCAGTTTTGGGCAACAAGCCATTTCAAACTTAGCTACAGCACATTTTTCGCCTCGTTGCGACTAAAGTTGTTACAAAATAAACATTAAAGATCTGCTTTTTCAGTCGCAATGGAGCTACAATCGCAATACATATTTTATCTTGCGACCATTTTATTTGTTAGAAGGGGAAGTATGGGTGTTTTCGAAAATGCATGACTCTGCAATAATCAGCCACATACTCCCTATCTTAACATTGAAATGATTCCCTTGATTTAATTGGAAGTAGAGTAAGATAATACTTTAATTCTTTTACTTTGTTTCCTTCGTCTTCCTTTTCCTCCAGCAAATTTGGTGGAGTCCCTAAAACTTCCTATAACCGCACCTCGAAGCAAACTAGCTTTACATTTCACGTTTTCAGGAATTTACATGATGGTGCTCATCACGACATCTGGTTATAGTCCAGATCAATAAGAACTTTATAAAAATAGCTTAAGCTTCTAGATCCCAAACTCCACATAGAGCTGTGCTAGTGCAACGGAGCTGCAACTCCCACAGAACTTAGTTTAATTCTTAGTCCACCTCAACCGACTCCAACGGATCCTAAGAGAATTAATTTCAACTACAGCCTCCACACAAGATTGCAGCCAAAACACAAATCCACCACAACTGAGTATGCGCCCCAATGTCTATGTCTTATCGCGCCCTTAAACTCATTGAAGATGGCCCCTTTCGCGCCTTCATAGACACCTTAAGCCACCCTAGGAATGTAGCAGCCCTCTCCGTACTTTATCGCTATTACCATGGTATAGAAGTGTGTTTATGAATAGAACAACTCGACTGTGAAATAATCTCCCGCAGTCAGTATTTTCGAACTCGTACAACACCTTAGAGTTCAAACGTGAGGTTCATCGTCATTTTCTTCTACACCCTCCACACCCCCATAACCTCTCCTATTCTCCTCTATTCTTCAAACCAAGCTTACTACTAGACATTGCACCATGAACTGAACGACATGACGGACTGGTAGTATAAAGGGTTACTCCTAAGCTAGGTTTTTTCATATATAAAAAAAAAGAAAATAAGTTCAACTGCCCGAGATCCCACCCAAGACACAGAGAGGTTCAACCAAATTCTGAGCGCGAGACACAAATACTCCGCAGCGCAGTTATACTAATTTCACAGAGGCGGCAGTCTTTCACACCCCAGACAATATCCACACCCGCGGCCAGAACCAATGACTCACTGAACTCGTTCCACCATAGCTATACTACATATTCTTATAGTGTATACAAAGACATCTCCATAGTGAAGACGATGATTGGTGCGTTTTCAATTGGCATTTTCGTTACTCAATGTCAGTGCATAAATCATGTCAATCATCACCTTCAGTACAATGACATCTTGTCCTTTTCAAGTACCAATAAAAATTGATGTTAAGGATGTGTATTGAAATGCAGCCCATTCTACTATAACAAGAAAATTCTTCCTTTCAGGATTCTTTCTTTCCTCTTTTACAAGAAAAAAAAAAAAACGAACAAAAATATAATTTCTTTGTAATTTTGACGAAGAGTCTCCATTGGTTATGAGACAGCCTTCTGCTATTAAATATCGATCCAGCGGACTGAGACGTCATTTATTCCACTCATCACACATTATCTTATCTCTCCCATGAATTCGCAAAAAATATATATATATATATTTCGCAAAAAAAAATTTAACCTAAAAATAAAAATATATCAGTGACGAAGGCGGGTGGGAAGTATGCAGGCGAATGGTAAAGGTTAAATTGTTCACACTTGGATGGCGTTTATTTAAAACGAGCCTCACTCACGTATCAAAGAAAAATTCAGAGGAAATTTACGCTCCTAGAGCCTTACTCGTCGTTCGGTTTCCTCCGATACTCGAGCAGGAATACAGAAATTTTAATGGCGGAAGAAGGATAAGATACAACACCGTTTCCAGTGTACTAACTGAAGGGTAACCAATATAGATCCTGAGTCCTGGCATTATTATATCAGTGGATGAAATTTAATGCCAATTTGGTACACATTAATGCAGATTCGATTGAGTTCTTTAGTCCTGTTTTCGGTTCGAATTCGAGGAGCGAGTGTAATTCTCATCGTTAAATTTGCTTAATCACGAGGAATATACTTTAAATGAGGACACAATCTGTATTTGCCACAAAACTTTCACCAAATAGTTGTCGACCAGTTAGAAATTTATAAATATTTCGGTTTGCCGGTGATTGTTGCGGTAAATGGCGTCCTCAACCGTTTGAAAGGTGGGATCCGAACAGAACGTGACTATCGCAAGCCAAGCGGAAGTTTAGTGAATGGGGATGATTTGGGCAGATGCAATTGATTGGAATAAACATTTATATAAAGTAATTCTGTTTGTGATATAAATAAATGGATTGACGTCAATTTTTAAGGCAGCTATAGTGATATCGAGGATTTGCTGACATGAAATACAAGAAAATGTTTTTTGAAATCTCCTTATGTTTAGAGGAACATGTTTAGTTCTCACGGTTGCCGTAGCTCTATTATAAAGTGTTTGCTGAAGAAAGGTTTCATTAGGTGATAAAAATTGATAATACTGAAAAATGAACTTCACGCGATCGCCATCGGGTTCCTTGAATTTAGGTTTCTATGCGGGTTCCACTTAATTTTAGATGAATGAGTATGTATATTCCAATGACATCAAAATGGTGGTAGGAGACATCAACGCTAAAATTGGAAGAAAGAATTGGCATTAGTGATGAGCAAACGCAAGAACAAGACAAGATTAATCTACTCTTGTTCTTGTTATTGCAAACATAACTAAGTCTTGTTCTTGGGCTTGCTAAATGTGCAAGAACAAGACCATTTTTGCTCATCACTAATTGGCACAGACCGACCATACGAAAGGAAAGTCTCAACGAAACATTAAACGATAACGCACAACGTAATATCCATTTTGCAATGAGCAAAAATATGATCGTCAGCTCAACATATTTCCAAAGAAAGGACATTCACAAATACACATGGCAATACCCCAGCGAAAGATACTGCAATTAAATAGACCATATACTCAGACTTCTTTCGATCGCCGGCAAAGTATTTACGAAAACCATACAATCGAGGATACAGCAACATCGAGAGCAAACGAGCGATTTAGACCACATCGCACTCGTCAGCTAATGGAAGAAAGAATTTGTTGCGGCAAACGCACTGTCGTCGTTTTCATCGATTTCAAACCCGCTTTCGATTGCATCGATTGGAACAGCTTGCGAAGAATCTTGGAAACCGAACACGTGCCATTGAGAATCATCCTACTCCTCCAAGCGTTGTACGATGGCTCAACCAACGGGTGTCTGACAGTGAGACGTCGCTTCGCCACTTCTCTTCAATGTTATGATCGACGCGATTATGCGTGAAGCATTCGATGGACGACTCGGAGTTCGATACGACGACAATAACTTCTTAACCGACTTAATGTTCGCCGACGATAGTGCCGTCTTCGCTGACACGGATGCCGAAACAACGGACATCTTATGCGACATTTCCCTTATCGCTCAGTCATAACTGTTAAAATTCAATGCGGAAAAGACCAAAGTGCTCACAACGGACGAATCGAGGGCCAGTGTTCATGCCGAACCCAATGGAACCCAAATCGAACAGGTTTCAAGGTTCAAATATTTGGGATCATTGGTTGAGGGAACGAATGTAGCATCGACGTCCGACGTTCACAAACGCATCGGTCTGGAGGGTAGAATCGTTTGCGCACAAAACTCACCCCCCCCCCCCCACTCAACCCCGCGCAGAGGGTGAGGGTAACTCTAAAATTTTTAATAGCAACCCCCAGTTTTTTCACGGATTATGATTGATTCTCCGAAGAAAAATGTGAAACTTTTGTCTTAAAATTGTGATTCTACCCTCCAGGCTGAGCAACTTTTGCTACAAACCTTTTTCACGAAAACCTACCGTCCAGGAAATATCGAACAGTTGCTGGACTATTCTCGCACCTCGTATATTACGTATTATGAATTATGTACTATGTACAATGTATTATGTACTATATACTGTGCGCTATATATTATGAACTATGTACTATGTACTATGCACTATGTATTATGCCCTTGGTATTAAGTACTAGTACTATGTACTACGCAATATGTAGTATGTAATTTGTACTATTTATTATGTACTTAGCACTATGTATTATGTACTCTCGGCGATATATTATGTACTATATAATATTTACTGTGCACCACTATATTTTATATACTATACACTATGTACTAGAATTATGTGTTTTGTACTCTGTACTATGCACTATGTACTATGTATTGATTACTATATACTATATATTATGTACTGGTGGTCAGTCATCAGCGGAATAGGGGGAATACATTTAGCATAACATGCACGTGCCGCAACTATTTCGGACTGATGGAAATGCGATCATAACCTCCTAGCGGTGGCCATTGGTAACTATTCTATGAGAGAGGATAGGCTAATATGATCGGGCTAGTCCCTTCCAAGTAAGGTTGGCGTGAGGCTAATAATCTCACCCGTAAAAAACAATTATTACGGAACGAGCAACATGCCTCGGATACTGGATACGACGACCACGGCAACGAAAAAGGCAAAACGATTTACGAATTTTCTCATGTAATGTTCGAACTCTGTACAGAACTCTAGCTACACAACATCTGGTCGATACCCTGTCAAAGTATAAAGCTGACATTACCGCCATTCAGGAGATGAGATGGACAGGGAATGGTGTTTTGCAAAAACCTGAGTATGACGTATATTGAAGCTCTCATACAAAACACCATGTGTTCGGAGTAGGTTTTATGGTAACAAAAGAATGCAGCCTACCATTATCGGCTTTACAGCAATAAACGAAAGGCTATGCACCCTTCGTATGCGAGGTAAATTTAAGAACATCAGCCTCATAAACGTTCACGCACCTACAGAAGAGTCCCCGGATGACAATAAGGAAGAATTCTTCGAATTAGTTGAACGGGAACTTAATGCCTGCCCCAGGTATGATGCAAAAGTCATACTGGGGGATCTGAACGCCAAAGTAGGCCGGGAGCCCATATGCAGGCAATATGTCGGCAACCACTGCTTGCATGAAAACACTAATGACAATGGACAGCGAGTTGTAGAGAGAACTTAACGCATTAACGCTGAAAAGCTTTGTATCCGCTGATCAGGCTCGAATCAACACAGCTGCACTACGCAATGAAATTGCCAGAAACAGCTACGGTCATGGAACTCGCTCTAAGTCCTGGAGATAAGATGCCGGCATCGACGAGAACTGGACCTGCCTTAAAAATAACAGATTCTGGAAGGCTTCCATTCCCTACTGGAAAAGTAGATGGTGGCTTCGTCTACAAGACAGTGGCGGTTCGTAAGGTTCAGGATAAGGGAAGCAATGCCCAAAGCGAACGATAAAAGTAAAAGTATAGAAGGATTTATTAACTAAAAAAACTCAAAAATAACATAGTGGAGTCAGATAAACAAACATATGGAATTGTTTCCAATCTAAAAAAAAAGTGTTGGAACTACGGATATATATAGACATTTTCTACCTCTAGCAACCGCCGCTATGTAAGTTATCGGCCATTTTGTGAAAATTTCATCATTTTTGTCGTTCTTTCTAAATATAGATGCATATATCCGAAAAATGCAAAAAATAGAGGCTGTTATGATTTTGGTTATCAGCGGTTACAATATTAAATTTTTTTCTAACGTCAAAAAAAAAACTTAAAAAACTGATAAATTCTGGCTTCTTCGGATTTTTTCAGTCAACTTATACAATAACTGGTTACAATTTCAGGTCAAAATATCTTATTCAAGTCCCAAAAATTGACTTCAAATATGAAATTTAATTGCCCTTTAATTTTTGTGCATCGCATGAGGTTTTTCTTCTTTTTAATATGCAGTTTCTTTTAGGATGGACAAGAAGAATTGTTTAAACTTAAAAAAAGTGAAAAAATTAAATTCCAAGTCGTGAATTTTTGCATTTTGTCGAAATAGTTTCACTGCTAGCGGGCGTTTTGCGCCTTTTTTCAAATTCTGTTGAAAATTAAAGCGTTCAAACAAAAGCTGTTAAACTATAATAATCCAAAATCTAAAAAAGATAGTAATAATAAAACCGTATTGTAACCTTCGTCTACCATCATTACATTCTTCTTGCAAAAAAAAAAACACTTCAGGCAACCCGTACTCAAAAATTCATTTCATAAAAGTATTCTCTATCCTTTAAATCATCATTAAAGAGAATCATAAAAATATAATGGAAGCTACAAAGTTATCAGCTTATATTCAATAAACCCGCCTGCAACCCCACTAGAATAAATATAGATCCCTTTTTTCTTGACTAAATCTACAAACGAAAATTTAAGAGTCAAAAACAAAAATACGAAGCAAAATTTTAAGAGAAAATTTAATATTGCTCGAAGTCAAAACAGATTACCAGAAAAAGAAACCCAGAAAACAAAGAGAATACGGTGGCTACAGAAAATTTCTCTATCTTCGACTTCTCAATTCTCGCTGTTCGGTCCGAAGAAGCTGCGTTTAGCTCAGCTTCTGAGGTACTGTATTAACGTAAACCTTTGCGTGAGTGTGGGTCCAATTAGATTGAATGTGTTGGAGTTTTTACGTTGATTTTGTGTGGCAAGGAAGCTGACGATATTACGGCTTCCGCTTCCCCATGTTGTGTAAGGCCTCGGCCACGATAAGAGCGGCGCCAACAAAATTTAACGTCTCGAACTAGCGGAGAGAGGCACTTTAGTATTGTCATTCTGCCGCTAACCGCTCGCGGCTCATACCATGTTCGAGGCCTAATACAGCAATGGGAAGCTGTAATATCTCCAGCTTTAGTGTTTCCAGAGGAGGAAATATGTTAGGATTTTTGTTGCGATTAATCTTGATATCAATTTAAATTTATTATTATTTATATAAATTTATTTTTATGTAGTTGCCTATTTGGTCAAGGGAAGCAGTGCTTCCTTTGCTTTCAAAGAGGAACCGCCACTGCTACAAGAACACCTAACATTGGTCCCCCAATCAAGGATGAGGAACACGAGTTTGACGTGGTAAAATCATTTACCTACCTTGGGTCAATAGTAGCAACCGACAATAGCATGGAACCAGAAATACGCGCACGACTGCTAAAAGCCAACAAAGCCTACTATAGTCTGCCAAGGCTCTTCAAATCCAAATATCTAACCATTGCGTCTAAACTTTTAATATAAGACGATGGTCTTACCCGTTCTCACATATGCATCCGAAACGTGGGTGCTTGGCAAAAAGCACTCAAACCTCTTGGGCGTGTTTGAGAGGAAAATACTTCCGAGGATTGTTGGCCCCGTAAGTGAGGAAGGACGATTTCGGAGGCTCTACAATGACGCGACATAAATGTTGCGAAGAAAATAAAGCTCGGTAGACTCCGGTGGGCATGTCATCTAGCTCGAATGAGTGAAGATGAGCCTGCTCGGAAAGTTCTCTGCGGTAAGACCTATGGGGTGCGACAGCAAGGGAGGCCCAACCTTCGCTGGAAGGACGGCGGGGACCAAGACGCTCAGAGCTTAGGGACGCCAAACTGGATGACATCGGCTCAGAATCGGACCGGTGGGGAGAACAGTTGCGTGCGAGAGGCCAGGACGGGATCCCGGTTGTAGAGCCGTTAAATAAGAAGAAGGTATATTATATACTACGTATTAGTAGTGTACTTATGTCCCATGTACTATGTATTATGTACTAGGTATTATGTATTATGTACTAGAATTATATACTATGTATTATGTATTTTGAACTATGTACTATGTAATATGTACTGAGTACTATGTACCATGTATTACTATGTACAATGCGTTATGTACTATGTATTATGTACTTTGTACTATATACTAGGCACTTTGTATTATGTACTAAGGACTATTTGAGTCGTTCCTTTTCAAGAGTTGTCTTATCCCTTGAATTAAATTTTGAGTTATCAATGTTTTTTTAATTTTTAAGTTACGGAAATGTGGATATTTATTCACAAAGTAAAACAGTAAAGTTAGCAGTTTTTAGTTGCCAAAACCTATAAATCATAAGTAAAAAATAAGAGAGATGTACCTAATAGAAAATAATTTTGATAAGACAAGTTATGTAACGTCATTACGTATAATAGTCGATTGATTATGTCTTAAAAAACAGGGCATTAAGGAACTAAGACGTTCTCGGGTTTTTATAGCAGGAATCGGTCAGTGGGACATTCAAGAAGAAAAAACCGCGGAGTGCTATTAAATTAGAGGGTGGAAATTGGAGATAGGGGTCAAAATGGACCCTGTTTAGATTTTGCAATATATCTCGCAGACGAAGCAAAAAATCGATATAGTTTATGTAAATTTTTTTGTAAAGAATTAAATTTTCTATGGAAATGGCTTATTTAAAAAATATTGAAAAATATCGATGTTTTGTTCTTTTTTTTTGCTTCTTTGCCTATATCTTTTTTTTGGGTCAGAGATAGGTACATATATGTATTGCTTAATGAAAAAAAAGTAGATAAAATTCCCTTTAAAAATTATTTTAAGGAGACGAAACTCCAAAATGGCTGAAAAGAGGATCACAGCGGAATCAGTCACAAGGAATTTTTAAGAAAACAATTTCGGAATCACAAAAAAACATGGCCGCCGGAGATATCGTTTTTTTCCGAGTTTTTCTTGTATCTCGGTTTCTATAGGTCATACAACCCTGTGTGAAGGCTCAAAATGTTGACCGATTCCTGCAATAAAAATCCGCGAACGTCTTAGTTTTTTTCTATATGACATAATCTATAGCCAAATAAGACAAGTTTTGAAATGTCAATACAGGTTTTATCCGATAAGACGAGTTATGAAAACTCTTACTATAGTTGGACATAAAAAACACAAAAATTGACTTTAAAGCCTTTATTAAAAATATGAGTGGATAACGCTAGTATTGAAACGGAAGCTACGTTTTGCCTTGCTATAACTTCGACATTAGGCAAGTTTCGATAAACAGATTTGAAAGACTCACAAAGTATACCATAAACAACGATTTATCATTATCAACTCAGTTTGTCGAGTTTTGAAGCGAAACGACTCATTTACTATGTATTATATATTATGAATTATGTACAATGGATTATGCAATGTGTATTAACAGGGCTGGTGCTTGGGTTTTTTGCGACCGGAGCACTATGTCATATTGCACCCCATATACTGTTCATTTTTGAACGCAGTGAGGACAATGGAAAAAGATACAAGCACTCGCTGGATGGGAGAAATATTTTTCATAGTTTGCGCAAAATGTATAATTGCTCCATAATAATGCGTTTAACATAAAAAAAGATTACATTGAACAAATTAATTTGTTAGACAATTATATGCTATTCGTTGTTGTTTTTCTCATTTAATTGTAACAGCAAGTAAAAATAAAGTAAACTTAAATGGAATATTCATCAACAAAATTTACTGATTCTTATTGTCGTGCAATAACAAAATCGATTAGGAAATATAGACTGGCTGACAGTTTCTCTTCCAACGTGTGGTCCTACACACACCAATTTGTTCAAGTACTTCCATTCCCTACCGCTACCTAATTGTTTGTTAGTAAAACTTAACAGCCAGATTCGAACTATCAATTTTAACATCGGCTTACTATCCTAAATACGTGTCGCAAAAAATTTCATTTGAAATTTTAATCGCTATGACGAACTTAAAATACATTGATGAATTCGGATACGGTCACGAGCTTTAGGCGAATTGCGCATAGCTTGATTGAGGAATTACATTTGCTATTCTATTCTATTCTTTTAGGCTAGTAAATTCGATCAAAACACTCAACAAAAATGCAAAAAAGGACGATAAGCTCTTATCCTAATCACATTACAACAACCATTTAGTTGAGACTGATAATTGTCAACACCATTTAGCTGCAATCGTAGAAGGCCCCAACAAACGAAAAAGTCTAAACTTGGAAAATTTATGCAAATTGCTTCTTAGTTCCAGACCACAACATTCTCATTTTCCTACTCGATGCCGAACTTATTATGGCAGAAGGCTTACAAGCAGCCCTCCCCCATAAAAAAATTCCTCTGACACCAGATTTCGCTACAATTGCCATCAACTGTGTCTCTATGTACTCTACGCCAGACAGGATTCATCACGAAAAAAGGGACGAATAAGACTCCCAGGAAAATTTAACATATAATAAAATCCTTCTGCTCTCCCAGGCACACACAGAGCACTGGGGATACATATTGTGTGCGAAAGGATATGTAAATAAGTGAATTTAGTCCTTGTCAAGGTGGCTTCGATATTGTTATGAAAATGTGACGCGTCGGTAGAGGATCATTGAAATTCCAGTGTTTGGTAAACTTTTCAATTTATGTTATTCTTTGCCCCAAAAAAGATTCATTCAGATCGGGAATGGCAGGACCGAAGACTGCAATCGAGTGTGTAATGGGCGAAATAAAACGGATGATGAACTTTCAGGATGTGTATCTCATTAATTTCGTTTCTATGTTTAGACGTGCCCTCACCCCCACCAATCCATGAACTTATTTCAGCCAAGCAAAGAACATAAACAACGCAAAAGTAATATTAGGGACCTTTTTTAAGGGCATTTCTGTAGCTGGCAAAATGGAGAAAATAATTCCGGATGTAAACGAGTGGCCATTATAATTGCCACTTAGCTCGCGGCCAAAATTAAAAATTAACGCGCAAACACACATAATGGCGCCCATTAGGCACAATTATTGAAGATAATTGATGTGAAGTTTTTCTTCAAGCGAAAAATACGACTGCCAGACACTTTAATTTTCGAGTAATTGGAAGAGTTCCCCCGAAGCTGGGGGGAGCTGGAAATTACGTGAAGGAAATTCACCATCGGCATTGGTAGTGGGTAAGTGTGAACCATGAGGAGGAGGTAAAAGACAGGTTGGTGAAGGGTAATGGTAATGAACAAAAGTAGGTTAACGATGCTTTCTAGCGCTTCCGTGATATATACATGTTTACGCTGTAATTGTGATAGCGTTGTGAAAAGGTTGCCTAAAAGTTTTCTACAACAAATATTGGTGAAATTTTGTTTTGAATAGATTCACGTATCACGATTATATTGGCGTAATAAAGGCCTTAATCTGCATGGATCAAACAGCTTGTGCGGCACGTCAAGGTTCGTGCTAATGAGATTCGTGCTATTGCATAGCGTCAGTTGTTTTGTTGATGCGTCGTTAGCCTGTAATGTAACTAAATATGCTCTTTGATGATATTAATCAAGGCTAATTTATTCGATTAAAATTACAAATTATCGAAAACACCTCGTGTATGGATAAAATACAAGCGCACGTGCATTGTAATTTCCCCTTCGTTTACCGGCAATAACACTTCCCCATAGCATCTGACCAGGACAAGAGTGGCAGTGAGACCCTTTCTTAACCTAAATTCTTTCATTTAAAAAAAAAACGGCTTGACCTAATGTTATGAAATTTTTCACAAAACATGTTTTCGTTAATACTTTTCGATTGGTACCTCAAATTAGTCGAAACCCGGCCGAATTTTATGAATTTTTTTTTAGATTACACATTCGTTAATACGGGTCGATCGGCACCTGAATAAAGTCGGTATCATATTGGGTTCGGGTGATATGGTGCAGGTGTAAAAATCACGTTCGTCGTTTAAACAAAAAAACGACTCGACCAAATTCTGAAAATCGTTTCAGATCATATTTCCGTTATTACGCTTCGAACGGCAGCGAAGACGATATCGTTTTAGGTTCGCGCGATATCGTGCAGGATAAAATGAGCACATACGTACGTGCACACACCCATACTTCTCAAATTTTTGCTTAAAATGCTATTGGGACCTTGAAAAATGAAAAGACGATTTTGGACCGATTACAATAACTTTCCTATAGTCTGGGAAGTTAATAACGTGATTTGAAATTTTTTGAAGCTATTTACAAGATCAAACTTGCACCTAGCTATTTCTAATGTATCTTGTACACATATGTTATACTAAAACTTAGCAGGAAGAAGGATTGAAGCATATATAGAAAAACAGCCTATTTTATTCACAATAAGCTAATTAAGAAGTTATGCGGTCAAAAAATTGGTCTGCAAACTTAGGGTGTTCAACTTAACCCTAAAACGGAGCGACTCCAAAAATAATCTAGCTAACCGGAAAGGACGCGTCGGCGGAGGTATGGCTATTTACTTGCGTGATAATTCAAACTCCAAAATCGTTGGTTTCTCTAAACAATGGGGAATTGACTTTTTATTTGTCGAATTTTTAGTTCTGTCGATAAGCTCCTACTAGTCCTGTGTATATCCTCCCCCGGCATGTTTAACTCTAACAGTGCTAGAGAATTTAATGATACCTTAGACCAAATTAGACCAAAAAATAGGTATGAAGGTACATAAATTCGCACCAAGCTGAAAATTGGTAGGATTGTTCAAAGCATCGTTATAAATGAAATCTAAAAAGTCCCCATCGATCCGGCACCTGGAACCTGGATTTACTCGGGGTCAAAGGTCACAAAAACGGGTTTTTAGCGATTTTCAGCAAAACGGTAACTTTTATCATAAAATAGTGTTTACAAAGTTTGTAGATTATGCGATTACCTACAAAAAAGGATCTTATACATTTTCCCGTACGAATTGTCATTCATGAGATATCGCCGTTTTAAAGATTTAAAGCACTCATATCCCCTCACTTGCAACTTGTATGGCCGCATTGCCGTTTACTTAAACTTTAATAACTTCTAGACCGATTATAGTAGAGCAACGTAATTAGGCTCATCTTTTAGGTAAATGTGTATTCTTTTATTTGAAAGAAATAACAGAAACCTGAGTGACTCTGTTTAGAAGATATGTATGGGCAATATGTATGTAAGTATGGGCAAACTGTCGTTTTTCAGGATTTTAAAACGCGAAACAGCTGCGAAACTGCTCTCCTTAAAGTCACGAATGATATTCATGCCTCTCTTGATGAGCATTGCGTGTGCTGTCTATTGTTGCTTGATTTCTCAAAAGCCTTTGATAGCATTAATGGCACTTTGCTTCTCCATAAACTCTCTTTACAAGTCCGCTTTTCTCAAACTGCTCTTAAACTTCTGCACAGCTTCTTAACGCACCGCTTGCAACAAGTTAAACAAGTTGCACGCAGTTTCTCAATTGCCCTACTTAGGTCGGGCGTCCCTCAAGGTTCCATTCTTGAACCACTTCTTTTCAACATTTTTACTAATGATCTTCCTTTAGTGATAAAAGACTCCAAGATTCATATGTACGCTGATGATGTTCAACTATACATATATCTACACTAAAAAGCCAAATATTTGCAGAGAAGATTACCGCAAATTTACGCCGCATTTCGCACTGATCGACTATTTCAGTTAAATCCATCGAAGTCTCGTTGTATATATTTCTCTCACACTCCCATCTCTCGTCCTACTCTGCCAGAAATCGTTTTGAACGGGGTCCGTTGAAAAAGTAAAAAATCTAGGAGTTGTCCTGAATAGCAGTATGACCTGCTGTGACCGCATCACTTTCATTATTGGCGAAACATCTGTCAAAACTTAGGTACCACTGTGGTTTGCTCAAAAGGTCCGTCCGCATGAGTTTAGTGAAAGTCTACCTCATCTAATGCATGGCCTATCCATTTTTCTGATTATGTATAGGCTTTTGCATATGCTTCACGTTATCTTGTACCAGCATAAACCCGCATACCTCAACCAGTTCGTGCAGTTTCACAGTCACTTGGAAATAAAGGCCTCGATTCCCAGATCCGGCGGCGGGGAAGTGAGTTGCGGATTTGACACTTTGCGATTCTCAAATCCGCAACCCCGAATTTCTTTTTGACATTTTCCGCGCTGTAAAAGTGTGATCCGCAACAAATATTCTGCGGATTTGAACGACAAATGCGCCTAAGATAATCCGACATCGTATATTCCATTATCGCGTGAGTCTTCACTCCGAATTTTCGATTTAAACCAATCCGGGACTGCGGATTTGAGAATCGCAAAGTGTCAAATCCGCACTCACTTCCCTCCCGTCGGATCTGGGAATCGAGGCCAATAATTTGTTTATTCCGCCTTTTCGCACTTTAATTGGACAGCGTTCAAAATCAAGCATAAATCAAATCTAAATTTATCCTATTTATATTTTAATTTTTCTTTTTGGAATTTTATTATTATATTACCTTTTTTATAATTAATGTAATTCAATGAAAATGCCTCACCGACTAGCCTAATAATAAGTTTGAATAATGTAAACGTTACGTGTTACGTGCTGACATCTAGGCGTTAAGTTTGGATGGCCCTATACTTCTATTTCAAATTTGAACCTGAATGAAAGGAACTGAGATAATATCAAAATCCGATGCAACATCATCGTTTGGAGTAATGATTATCGTTATACAACAGATGAAAACAGCGTGAATATCTTCCAACGAAGTTCCTTTAATCTGTTACTTGAATCGGTTGCAAAACTGTCAGACAGTCTTTAATAATTATGATGAACATACATACAGTGCACGAAATTAATTTGAAGACACCACTTTTCCCAACTTTGAAGTTCCGGTATGTAAAAACTAAGGATTTCTATGAGTTACCAAAAATATCAAAATTTAGGGAATTTTGTGTAGATTGGTCCTGGTATCAAAAATTTCCCGTTTTTTCATGAAATAGAGAAATAGAGGAGTGTCTTTAAATTAATTTCGCTATGTGTGAACTGCATCCGGGGATGGTCACTTTTTGAAGCTGAACCAATAAGAATGCTTTTTAATTTTGTTTCAACCAGATATTTACAAGTCGTCACATTTATCTCAAATGACTCCGAAATATAACACAAAATAATCATCAATTTCAGCAAATAAAAATAATTTTTTTTTTGCAAGGAATTTCGTCAGGACATTTTCGTTTCTCGGAATTGTAAGGAAACTTTAATTTAATTAAAATGTTCAAGTGCTGCTGAATTTGCTGAATCAACAAGCTGAAAACTGTCAATTTTAGATCCTGTCACAATGGAGCACACAATCGATGCGATGTGGAATTGGCTAAGACTCTGACATGATTTGACAGCTCCGAAATCTGTGCAGAAAGCAGCTCCTCCTCTCGGCTTTTGACTTCGTTATAGACACGTCACTCAAGAGAGAAAATCGATTCTATGCGTATTTCCCGTTTTTATCTATCTTCATTCTCTTCTATTTTTTTTTTTTAAATTGGGATTCGAAAACCTTCAGGCAATCGAGGGAATAAAAAGTTTTTGAATATTTTTCTTCTTTGTGTCGATTCCCTTTGAGTCCTTTGAAGCGCCATCTACCTTTAGCGTACCCACGTGGGATTGCGACGTTAAAGTTTGTAAATTTTAAAGTTGTAACTCGTAGAAACCACAGAGTAATTTGAAATTGAGGAAAAGCCATTTTCAGGATATTTGGGGTAGTAAAGAAATTTATAGAAATCAATAACTTTGTTCCATAGCTGTGGATGATCGTTAGGGGATTTTCGAAGTAAATTTAGGTTGACGGAAGAAAGTTAAGGAAGCTTCAAACAGTCTGTGTAAGTTTAACCTTACTATGGAACTTACCGATAAAAGATCTAACTAGTAGATAAAGTTTGATTCCGGATGCATTGAGCTTGATCTTTCTGCCTTTCTGAAAACTCGGAAGCATACTTAAGTACTCGAAAGACCATCTCTTATAATAGCCCAGTCACTTTATACATAAACCTCTGAAAAAATGCAACTGCAGATTTATCAGCGGGATTCTCTTTATTTCGGGCTCACAAATAATTTCCCAAAAGTTCATAAAGCCAACTGACCGGCTACTCGAGTTATGGAGGGTCAAAGTTCACGAAAATCCATTTTTCTCAAATATCTCGCAAATTATCGGTTTTATGCAACTATTGGCTAGGTAAAGATTGTTCGTGAGATGAATCTGCCTAAAAACGTCTTATACGAAATTTACGTAGAACCAATGGTTTTTGAGATATGGGTTTGGGAAAACTCGGGCATTGCGTTGCATTCTTTTTCGCACCACCTTTGAAGTATAGTGCAAGCAACGTTTTTACATGGTTATAGTATGAAATATTTTTTGATTATCTCTCTATCTCTTCTATTTCCACTTCCTTCATGCTGTCATCCTCATCAACACTTATTCCAGAGGAAAATAATGAAATTTGCTAAGCGTAAACGAAGGGCAGAAATCATCAAGTTTTCATACAGACGGAGTTTCCTCAGAAGACAATATGTTTTAGTCACTATATAACGGATGTGGTCACAACAGGTCATATCGTGGCTTAGAGTTACCCCGAAGTTTTTTGCACGATCGACGCGCTTAATAGAATAGCCATTAAATATGACTGAGGAAAACAAGACTGGGGTTTAGAGAGTGAGCTAAAACCAGATATTGCGAGTTGCCTGGATTGAGTGATAGGCGATTGACCGAAGCCCATAGAAGAACATTTTCTAAGTCCTCGGAAGTGTTCCGCACTCCTGGCTTTAATTGATCCTTAAGCATGGAGACGTACATGATCGGCATGATTTTGGAGTTGTAAACTACTTCAGGAATAAATATACTGAATAAAAGAGGGCCAAGAATTGAACCTTGCGGAACACCACAACAGAGGACGGTTGCGGTTGAAGAATGATTATACACCATTAGCTGAAGAGTAAATGAAGAGAAATTAAACTGTGTGGAGTTTTTCGTGAAGTAGGGTGTGGTCAACATTATCGAAAGCCTCGGAAAAGTCGAGTAGTGCAAGAATCAGACTTGGTTCCCATCTAAGTAATTCCTAATATCGGTTGTGTTTTTAAGAAAGGCAGTATCACAGCTATGGGATTTTTAAAATGATAACGTTCAAGAACTGAACTGTAAAGCCCAATCAAAAACAATACGACGGGACCGAAATGGTTTCTGATTGGTTGAAATCTTAAAAAAGAGGGGCGTGACAGAAAAACGTCGGATATGAAAATTCACCTTAACTCTACAAACAGTAATCGCATTACTGCTGGGCTATGGTAGCTAGGCTTGGACCAAAGATTACCCACAAAGATACGACACTCTCAAAATTTCCCATAAGCTCCCTTGCGAGTGAATATATCTATCGACAAGGTGCAAGCGAGACAAAATTCAATTTAAAAACAAAACAAAAATCGAAGAAAGAAAGGGTAAATAAAGAAATGTAATTTCACGAAGTGCGAGAGAGACGTGTTACATACAGAATTTCTAAGGGTCTCGGTGAGAAACGACAAATTCTCTTACCCCTTCATACAGGGAGCCTTTTACATCAAATTCGCAATGAATTTGATGCAATATGAGTTCCCTGTGAACAACAAATCCTAAACGGAAAATAATTATCTAATTTCCATTTTCAAATGTACAAAATTCCTTAACGGACAAATCTTCAACGTACAAAAATCCACTTCAACAAATGTAACATTCTCAGACGTAACCTGATCCGAGCGCATTTTGTGAGATTTGCAAGGTGCGCAATTACCTTTGCACCCTTCTCAAGCTTTTCTGGCAAACAGTGATCTTGACTTTGACTTTCTTGAAAGTAATTTGACCCACCCAACAATAATTAAGCGCAACTTGCAATGCGCCGCGTGAGAAGCGCGCGATAAGCAAGTTGCGCAGGTGGGAACTAAAAGTTCAAGGGCGCGTTTTTCCCAGCCGGTGGACAATTTTCCATGCCACCACCGGCGGGTGAAAATTTAATTTAGTTGAGTGTTGTTTTAACGGCCAAGTGCAGCGGGCGCGTCGCCATGTTCTTAAAATCGAGTGTTGTCTAACCACGGTTACCGGCGGGTGGCGGTTTTAATTAATTAAGTTTCCGGGCGTTTCTTTTGTTGAAATAGGGTTGCTCGGTGTTAAAATAAGTTAAAATAAAGTGCGTTTCGCAAAAATATAAATGGAAAAGGAATTTTAAAATAAAATGCGTTTTGCAAAAATATAAACGTAAAAAGAATTGTGTTAAAAAAAAAATTACCTATATATTATATATCTATGCAATAATATACAATTAGTTTTTTTTATTCTATTAAAAATAGTTAAAATAAAGTACGTTTCACAAAAATATAAATGGCAAAAAGAAGTGTTTATTTTAAATAAAATAACAAATTAAAATTAATAATAATATAACAATTGGTGAGTCATTTTCATATAACCGTCACTGTGAGATATTTTTACCTAACAATTGGCGCAGCCGGTAGGATCCGGGTGAGGCCACAGAGTAATACTTTGTCGATTGCGATTGACAAGGCCGACGACCTCGGATCCTCCAACGAATCTTCGCTCGGGGGTACTCAACTTTAGGTGCCTCTGCTCCAGGCGAGCACGCATTTACCCCCCTTAAGTTTTTACATCGCGGGACTTTTAGTGGGCTTCATCCCTGCCCAGGACAAGGTCAAATAAGGACAAACAAGGCGACAACAACTATTTAGAGACTCCCCCATCGAGGGAACAGCAAATCCCAGCAGGCGACCAAACTACTAAACGCTACACTACATTATCAAGGCCCAACGACATTCCGACGGACCATCCGCCCATTCGACGAAGGAACATTCCTGTGCGTGAACAAGATATCATCAAGGACTGCATCAATTCAGTTCCTACAAATGTTGGACGCAGTCAACATGTTTGCTACGTTTATTGTATGTAGAAAACTTAAATTTTCTTTTTAAAAAAAAAAATTCTTATTGTAGTTTATTACCAATATTATTTTAAATCCTATTATACCCACATAACTAAAGAAAATAGAAACATAATTCGATTCATAGTTAGTACATAAATGAGTGTAGGTTAATGAAGAAATTTCTTTGTTATAATTAACTTATTCGTAGTTCTTCTAAATGGATTGACAACCCAACAAAAGAAAAGAATTCAAAATAATAATGTAAAAATATCCAAGTGCAAATTATAAATGATAATTGAACATAATTATTTACATTTTGTTTTACAAAATTAAAATTAAAATATGTAGGTATATATCATTGCCGATAATAACTTAAAATAAAATATGTATAAAAGAAATATCAAAAATCATTCCGGACTCGGACAAGTTTAATCGATCCTATTATTATAGGATATTTCTAATAGGACCAACTTTGAATAATAATAGTAATTAAAATCAATACAATAAATAGAACATAGACAAAAAAAATTTAATCTCATTTCATGCATAATAGACATGAATAATTTATGTTTAACAATTTACTTCAGATAAGCTTATGTTTTTGCAATATTTACAGAAAACATATAGCCTAATTATTACTAAATAATAATTAAAATAAAAATTTTTCCATTTTATTTTTTGCAATAATTCAAATCTTAGATTATATTAATTATGCGAAATATAGTTATGATCAAAATACAACTACAACAAAACTATTATCTAGTTAACTAGTTATTTACCTTTAACGTTTCATTTTTAAAACACACACCTTTAGGCACTGTTTCTCCGTTCAATTATTTATATGAAACAGGTTTAGATATGCTAATATTTTTATATACGTTTGTGAAAAACACAAACCGTCTTTGAAAAATTTAATTAATAATTTTTTCTTCTTTTACTACAAGCCGACCTTGTTTTTAAATCAAAGTCGTTTCTTGCAGTCAAAAATTATGAGAGTAGTAGGACCATGTCCCTACAAAATTCAAAAATGTACTTGGTAAACATCTACCACAATTTGGCTCAATCTCCTCGATTTCAGCGAGATGCAACTGATGCCATAAATGTCACTTAAAAAATCCAATTTAAATTACCTATTTAAATATTGCTCTTATTCTGATAAATACACCGTACAAAAGTCCAAAGTACATATTGAGGACCATATTTCCAAGCTACGCCACATATTCGACCGGAAAACAACCTCAACAGCTTCAAGACCAATCAAGACCTGAGACAAAAAGTAATTCTGAGGAAATCTATTTGTATTCTAGGCCGGTCCCAGATTGTGGTCTCATTAAGTTTAAAGGAATAAATGCTTTATGAGTCTCACGAGACCGTCTTCCGCGCTCTTTTACATTCCGAAAAAACATACAATATCTGTGGGGCTTCCTCTATATCCAAAATCACCTAGTAGCTCTGACGAGTCTAACAATAATACTCGTGCAAACAAATGGCTACCGTACTATACCTCTTAGCCCAGTCTTGCAAATCGTAGTCCACGGTCATCTGTCGAACAAGACAGCGACGAGTGGGGGCACCTACGACCGGTAGACGAACCCGGATCCCCACCGTCTACAACAAGCCGTAAAGGACGCTTAAAACCAGGGGCCAAAATCACAGGAAGTGACCATTCAAGACAGTCGTCTAGTCAAACCCGAAATTCTAAAACCGCATCCAGGAGCCATGGCCGACGAATATATCAAAGTCGCCAAATTAACGGCCCAACTTGTTCCTCTATTCACTGGCGGCCAAAACCCGACGATGGCAACGGAACTACAAATGTTCCTAGGCTGTTGCCGTCGGGTACTACAGTGCCTGAGAGAACAAGAAAAGGCCGCCTTTATTCAAATTTACCCAACTAGGCTTCGGGTAGAGGCCTATCAACTGATTGCCTCCTCCCAACCCGCCACTTTTGAGGAGGCAGAAAACCTCCTAAACAGGACCTATCTTCCCAGGGAAACATATCAAGAACTGGTCAATAAATTAATTCAATTACGCCAGTTCCCCTTAGAGCCGCTCACGGCCTATACCACCAGGATCAAACAGCAGTTGTCACTATGCGAAGAGGCGGCCACCACTAAATATGGTGCGATGGCAGCACCGGCCGTAAAGGCCCAACTGCAAGATTTCGCAAAAAATTCCCTGCGGAGTGGGGTTACCAACCCCCACCTCTGCCAGTACCTACTAACCCTGGGAGAGGATACACTTGACAGCCTAACCCAAAAAGCACTAGATATGGAGAAGCTACAACAAAATTCTATGTATGCCTCCTATCAAATGACAGTGCCTCAACCGGCATATAACCCTTATGGACAAACAGTCCCTACCTATATGCCGGAAAATATCTATCAAACAGTCCCAACACATACGCCCAGTACAAACACTCAGTATACCGCCCCGCCAACACCAACAACGCCGCAAATAACACTCCAGAATCCGATAAATCCACAGGTGATGTACACCGCATACGCCCCACCCACAAACCAAACAAACACAATACAAACAATACCGCCGGCGCCACTACAAAGCGCCAACCAAGTAACAACTTTAAGCCCCGTTCCAAAAAATGAAAATAAACCCTTAAACATCACCTGTAACTATTGCAGAAACAGAGGGCATACTTATGCAGACTGTTTGAAACGCAAAAATACGCCCTTCTGCATAATCTGCCGGTCCAACTCGCACGACGCGAGGGACTGCCCCCAACCAGTTGAGCCTCCAAGGTCCTCATGTAATAACAATAATAATCGTTACCGAAACCAGGGGACTTCATACAATAATGGTAATAATCGCTACCAGAACCAAGGGACTTCATATAATTATAATAATAACCGCTACCCCAACCAAAGGTCTCAGTTCCAAGGTAATAATCGTTACCCAGACCAGAGGTCACAAGCTAGGGGTAATTACCGCTACCACGATCAACAACCCCCTAACCTGTATATTAATAGACAATCAACCAACCGGCCCATAAATACTGAATCCCATCAACCAAATGGCCCTCAACAAACAGCCAACACCACAAGATCAGTGTTTAATATTAGGTATAGATGTGATTTCTGCCACAGACGTGGCCACACAGTAGACGACTGTCATCAAAGACAGCGCTGGGAATCACAACAAACGGGAAACTCCCCTCAGTCGGACCAAGAAACCCCGGCCCGACAATGTCCTCAAAATAATACTAAAGGGGGGCCTTATGCGCCCGAACCAAGTGTTCCACTCGTCACTCTTCCTCTAGACATAAGCCTTAACGGCAAAGCCGACCTAGCAGTGGACACCGGCGCTGAGGTCAGTATATTAAAACATAAAAAACCAAAGGATCCCAACTTACCAGATCCCACTAAAAGATGCACACTGCAAACGCCATACGGCCAAGGACAAACATTAGGGAGCTGTCAGGGGAACATCATTCTAAACGCCCCCCTCCCATGCACCTTCCAAATTGTGCAAAATACACAAGAAATCCCTAACGATGGTCTGTTAGGAAACGACTTTCCTTCCAAAAACTGTAACGTCGAAGGCCCAAACCAAACACTGCGATTTCCTCGCACGGAAATCAACCCAGTAGAAATTGCAATTCCATTACGCAATGGGTCCGCCAAGTCAAACACTAGAGAGCAGCAGGAGCAAACCCAAACTAGGGAATCTCAACTCGTAGTAGCCGAGATAAACCCCGGTGGTGTCTCCCAGGTAGCCTCAGAGAGGAATACCAGCTGCCTATCTCTAGATGGTTCAAGGTTGGAAAACAACTCCAACGACTATGAGACCAATTCAGGCAAATATAACGTGGCATTGGAGAAATCCATTCGCCTACCAAGCCGGTCTCAAATGGTGGTCCCCATTCCCCTAAGGTTAGAGGAGGAAATGCTCTGTGAATCTTACGAGCCGAGCGAAGGAGTATTCCTCGCCAATTCCCTCTTGCCAACTGGAACAAAAACAGTGTATGTTGGTCTCATCAACGTTAACTCCCAACCAGTAGTCCTGACGGGCCTATCCCTTACGCTCGCCCCAATCAAAGACTACACGACTATTCACCTAGCCTCTAACAACAACCCTAAGCCTCCAAGGAATGCTAATGACGTATGTGAGTATCTTACAGGCTCTGAACCAGACGGTCTCAGGAACGCCAGTACCCCATCGTCATCTAACGCAAGGCTCCAAAGTATACCCAATAATGGTGCAATCCCGCAAGGTATACCCAAGGAAAAAAGGGCAAAAGTGAAGTTGGGAACGAATGAAAAAGAAATCGATTCCATCTGTCATCTACGATACATATTCCCGGACCATGAGGATCCGGACCTTGAGCGTGAAACGCGCTTCAAACAGCTAGACGAGGAACTCAGCCTCGACCACCCTCTAACGGCCGACGAGAAGCGGTCCATACGGGATCTTTGTTACGAATATGCCGACATATTCCACATAAAAGGGGACAAGCTAACCTACACGGAAGCTCTAAGACACGAAATCCCCATGGTCTACGACCAATACATTAATCAAAAAATGTATAGACTACCGGAAACTCAGAGACAAGTCATAAACGACCAAATAAGAGAAATGTTGGACAACGATATTGTTCAACCCAGTAAAAGTCAGTTGAACTTACCCCTACCAGTGCTCCCTAAACCACCGGGCCTCAATGGTGGGAAAAAACTGCTTAAGAATTATGTCCTCACAGGCCTGCTACTCTTCGAATGTTTCATTTATCTAGACGGTATCGTCATCTACATTAAAAACTTTGTGGACTACCACTGTAAAGTACGCAGAGCCTTTGAGAGATTAAGAAAAAATAATCTCAAATTACCCCCGGAAAATGGCAATTCCTCCGAAAAAAAAGTGGTTTACCTGGGTCCCGTATGCTCTAAAAAAAGGAGCCTTACTAGACCCCAGAAAAACGAAATGCGTTCAAAACTGCCCAGTGCTCCGCACAGTTAGGCAAACGCAGCTTATTCAACTACAAAAAATTCATGATTAATTAGTCCGCCCCTTAGCAAATTTACTACGAAAAGGTATTAAATTACCCGGGACTTCCAAATGCGAAGAAGCATTTAATGCAATTAAGTCCTCTCTAGTCTCCCCCTCCACTACTCATACCCAGATTCATATGATCCATATGAACTCCAAATTAATCTCCTGTTCTCGTTACCTAACCCTGTAAATGACCGCAAGCGAGTTTGGACCCTTGCCAAATACCACCTAACATGGGAGCGCACTCACACCCATTCCACAGCCGCCATCTCACTCAGCGGCACCCTACTACTGGTACTCATAGGGTATACAATACATGCTACAAATTCATACCGTTACTAGCGGCCATGGCCCGCTCCACATGTGCCAGAAGGCCCCGAAATGCATGTCCTTCGAAACAGATAACCGCCCCCGAGAACCTAACGTCCCCCAGCGAGGACCTGATACCACCCAAGCCTGCACAAACAACAGTATCAATAGAGACAATACGTAGGCCTCTAAGTAGATCCCACACATTACAAGGGCCTCTTCCATACAATTAGTACAACCAGGGCTTGGAACCCCAATAACCATAGGGTAAATCGGGTCGCCATACCGCCATACAGCACGCCTCCTTATAATGCGCTTTTACGCCTCACTCTGCCAACCCATCTTCATAAAAAAGGGTCTAAGAGATCGCCAGAAAAATCTCACTTGCGCTACGTCAATCAAACTCCCCCTAGTTCGCAAAACGAACCCAAAACATTCACACAAACTATCCAAACAGAGAATCGCTCTACTAACTACGTTTCGTAGCGATTCTCTTATTCCAGGGGGGAAGGAATGTTACATACAGAATTTCTAAGGGTCTCGGTGAGAAACGACAAATTCTCTTACCCCTTCATACAGGGAGCCTTTTACATCAAATTCGCAATGAATTTGATGCAATATGAGTTCCCTGTGAACAACAAATCCTAAACGGAAAATAATTATCTAATTTCCATTTTCAAATGTACAAAATTCCTTAACGGACAAGGCTGGTCGTCCACTGGAAGTGTATTCGAGCGGCTTCGCGCTACGGCCATACATATGAGCGGCTACAAGCGACTCATTTGTATGGCCGAAGCGCGAAGCCGCTCGAATACGCTTCCAGTGGACGACCAGCCCAAATCTTCAACGTACAAAAATCCACTTCAACAAATGTAACATTCTCAGACGTAACCTGATCCGAGCGCATTTTGTGAGATTTGCAAGGTGCGCAATTACCTTTGCACCCTTCTCAAGCTTTTCTGGCAAACAGTGATCTTGACTTTGACTTTCTTGAAAGTAATTTGACCCACCCAACAATAATTAAGCGCAACTTGCAATGCGCCGCGTGAGAAGCGCGCGATAAGCAAGTTGCGCAGGTGGGAACTAAAAGTTCAAGGGCGCGTTTTTCCCAGCCGGTGGACAATTTTCCATGCCACCACCGGCGGGTGAAAATTTAATTTAGTTGAGTGTTGTTTTAACGGCCAAGTGCGGCGGACGCGTCGCCATGTTCTTAAAATCGAGTGTTGTCTAACCACGGTTACCGGCGGGTGGCGGTTTTAATTAATTAAGTTTCCGGGCGTTTCTTTTGTTGAAATAGGGTTGCTCGGTGTTAAAATAAGTTAAAATAAAGTGCGTTTCGCAAAAATATAAATGGAAAAAGAATTGTGTTAAAAAAAAAATTATATATTATATATCTATGCAATAATATACAATTAGTTTTTTTTTTCTTTATAAAAATAGTTAAAATAAAGTGCGTTTTGCAAAAATATAAATGGAAAAAGAATTGTGTTAAAAAAAAAATTATATATTATATATCTATGCAATAATATACAATTAGTTTTTTTTATTCTATTAAAAATAGTTAAAATAAAGTACGTTTCACAAAAATATAAATGGCAAAAAGAAGTGTTTATTTTAAATAAAATAACAAATTAAAATTAATAATAATATAACAATTGGTGAGTCATTTTCATATAACCGTCACTGTGAGATATTTTTACCTAACAGACGCACTGATTTCTCTTCTCCGCAATTTTTTGTGCCGTCTGGACTTTTATTTTGCTTGTGTGAATTCATGTACCATCTTCTTGTACTTCCAGCTCTGCATGTGTTTGTGTAGTTTGCCGTTGCTCCGCCCTCTCGCCATTCCGGAGTGCGTATATGAATAGATTAGAATGAATAGATTTTTACTTTCCTTTTTCTTCGCACAGAAAGGATTACAGTGTCGTATCTTTCTGAGTAATTTTTGCTTGGACTATGACCCAGGACATACGATCAGTATTTTTGATAGAAAAGTTCTCAGGGGCGTAATAAGCCAACGAGAGAGGGTGGAATATGGCGGAGGAGATACAACGGGGTGTATATAATTGGCCCTATTTTGATTCTCACTTTCACGGCGAGTGACAATCCAAGACACATTTTCAAATAAAAAGTGTAATGTAAAATTGTGTCTTGGGTAGTCACTCGCCGTGAATGTGAGAATCAGAATAGGGCCCAATTTTTGGACGACTCAAACTGTTAACTTTTATGCACAATAACAGACTAAAACTAGCCGCACATTGGATACGAATTTGTATCGTATATAAATATGAATACTTCATTAGACGACTGAACTGAGCGCAAACACTAGTTGCGTTTTTCTCCGTTTGTATGTCAGTAAGAACTGCAACCTGTGGCCTGTGACCAGTGCCTACTTTAGGTATATGAATACCGTCGTCATCATCTACGGAATATTAACCGCGTTGCTTCTGGTGTGAACCAGAGGTTGGGTGCTCGTTCAGTGCCCTAATCATAATTTTCCTGCGGTGAACAAATGGTATTCCCCATCACAAAGTCTTTGCTAAAGTTTTACATATCACCCTGTATTTTTGTAACCGTATAACCTATTTTCATGGTTACGCAGAATTCCTCCACCTATCTACAACGGAATGGTCCTATCTTGCCAACTTTTGAAGTTATGAATCGCAAAAGTAAAAATTTTGTTATTTTTTCACTAAAATTTCAACTAAAACCACCTTTTTCTCCAAAAAATACGAGATAAACCAATATTTTTTTAAAAAAAATTGGAAAGCTTGGACAATTTCCTATGAATAATGTAATGCAACTTATACGCTACGGCCTCCAGTTTTGAAGTTATAAGCATTTTTAATGTTGAAATTGGCTGTATTTCGTCCTTCTTTAGTACTTTTCCATCTGAGCTTTATCGAAAAGTACCAGAAGCACCAAATTAGGGAAATTTTAACATTAAAATTGCTTACAACTTCAAAAGTAAAGGCCCTAGCGTAAAAGTTATTATTCATTATTCATAGGAAATTGTCCAAACTTTCCAATTTAAAAAAAAAAAAATATTGGTTTATCACGTATTTTTTGGAGAAAAAGGTGGTTTTAGTTGAAATTTTAGTGAAAAAATAACAAAATTTTGAATTGGCGATTCATAACTCCAAAAGTTGGTAAGATAGGACCATTGTTTTGACCGTTGTAGATAGGTGGAGGAATTCTGCGTGCACTGGTACCATAACCATGAAAATAGGTTATACGGTTACAAAAATACAGGGTGATATGTAGAATTTTAGCAAAAAAACTTCAAAACGCCCTAGCGGCTAAACCGTAACGATTTCCCCCCCCCCCCCCCCACCCATACGATTTTTTGTTCGTCTATCCAAGACCTATCCACAGCCGGCCGCTTTGTAAGTTTATGTGGGACACCCTGTATATCTCCGTAACAGTACATCTTACAGAAAATTTGCAAGGGCACTTTTTGTTTATAATTAAATTATCTACAATATATTAGCAAGATATTTTTGGGTAAATTTAATAATTAAGAAGTTATAAGCCTTAGAACACCAAAATTAGTCACAGTATTTTCTTTTAATGGCTATAACTTTTTTTCCTTGAATTTTAACCAAAAAAAAAAAAAAATATAATAAGTTTTTTTAGAGGATTTCATAAGGAATAATTTTCATTCATACTTTTTTTTTAAATTCATTCACTACGAAAGGTTTTACGTGTTACAATGCCTCGAAGGTATCAAAGTGACAGATTTTCTGAATAATTTTTTTACGATTTTACCTAGTCCTCTCCCTAGAAATTCTCAACAGGTAGCAAGTAATAATAATAAATGAAACACTTTACGTTATAATAAATGCTGATGTTTAAATAATGCAATGACATTTTTTCGCAATTTGTTGTGGATTTCAACATTGTTATTTCAGTATGATTTTAGTCCAATTTTCATATTTATAATAGTGTTAATAGTTATTCTACCAAAATATAAAATATTAATTTTTATTACTATAATTTTCAAGTGTTCATTGAAGTTTGATTGTAGTTTTAAAGTTTATAAAATGTACTGTTACTATTTTGAAAATCGAAATTTCGACACCGGATTCGTCATCAGCGACCCCGAAAACCACCGAGTGTAAAATTTGAGATCATTTAATGCACCTTTTGACTTTTGCCCAGCTTTTTTGGATTTGGTCCCACTGTGCGCCCTTTTGGACTTGGCGCCCTCGGGCGATCGCCCGTGTTCGACCCCCCTAAAGCCGGTACTGGTCACTGGTGAAACTACGATACTTTCCAGGATATCGATAGAACATTAATAAAGGTCTAAAAAATTCAAATTTTTTGGATATTTTTTTATATTGACACTAGCATAAAACCCGCGTGCCTTGCAACGCCTTTAAATAAAAACTGTTTATTATGTGCAATGTCTTAAAAAAAAAAAAAAAACAAAAAAGTCAGCTGTTATTATCCCTAAAAAAGATTTATTATAGTGCATTTTTTTAATATATATATGGTAAACAAATTGCTGCGTATATCACCTCTGCTCAACAAATCTGCAAGTTTTGTATATGTCATCAAGAAAAGTGACATTTTAGGGTTTGACGAACGTTCGTTAAGTTTGTTCGCCTATTTACGTGGATGTAAGAAATTATGAAGCAATCACAAATGAATATTAAATAAAGTGAATTTCGAGTCATTCATTTCTAGGAGATTATAGGGATGCAATGTCAAAATTTCAGCCCTTCAGCTTCAGAGGTTTGGGTTAACCCCATTTCACCCCCTTAGGGAATGAATTTCGAGTAATCGCCTCTTAGTGAATGTCCACGTCATCATAGAGATGCACTGTCAAAATTTCAGCTGCTTAGCTCCAGCCGTTTGGGTTAACCCCATTTAACCCCCTTAGGGGATGAATTTCAAAAAATCGCTCCTAAGTGGATGTCCACGTCATTATAGGGATGCACTGTCAAAATTTCAGCCCTATAGCTCCAGGGGTTTGGGGTAACCCCATTTCACCCCCTTAGGGGATGAATTTCGCAAAATCGCTTTATAGTGGATGTCCATGCCATTGTAGGGATGCACTGTCAAAATTTCAGCATTATAAATTTAGCGGTTTGAATAAACCCCATTTCAACCCCTTAGGAGATGAATTCCGAAAAATTGCTTTTTAGTGGATGTCCACGCCATTATAGGGATGCACTTTCAAAATTTCAGCCCTATAGCTCCAGCGGTTTGGGGTAACCCCATTTCACCCCCTTAGGGTATGAATTTCGAAAAATCGTATTTTAGTGGATGTTCACGTCATTAAAGGGATGCACTGTCAAAATTTCAGCCCTGCAGCTCCAGCGGTTTGGGTAAACCCCATTTCACTCCCTTAGGGGATGAATTTCGAAAAATCGCTTTTTAGTGGATGTCCACATCATTATAGGGATTCACTGTCAAAATTTCAGCCCTATAGCCCCAGCGGTTTGGGTAAACCCCATTTCACCCCCTTAGGGGATGAATTTCGAAAAATCGCTTTTTTGTGGATGTCCACATCATTATAGGGATTCACTGTTAAAATTTCAGCCCTATAGCTCCAGCGGTTTGGGTAAACCCCATTTCACCCCTTTAGGGGATGAATTTCGTAAAATCGCTTCTTAGTGGATATCCACGTCATTATAGGGATGCACTGTCAAAATTTCAGCCCTTTAGCTCTAGCGGTTTAGCTTGTGCGTTGTCTGTCAATCAGTTACTTTTTATACAATAGAAAAAAGTAAAGAAAAAAAATCCCCTTACAACTTATTGAACCCCATTTCACCCCCTTCAACCCTTTTTTCTCCAAAAAAAAGTAGCCTATGTCCGTCTCCAAGGTCTAAACTATGTCTGTTGCAAATTTCATCAAAATCGGTCCAGCGGCTTAGGCGTGAAAGCGTAACAGACAGACAGACAGAGTTACTTTCGCATTTATAATATTAGTAAGGATTAGATAGAATTCTCATCTTGGCTGTGCTATTAAATGAAAAGGTCCATAACTAACCATAAAGATAGGGTTTCAGTTTTCATATTTTTCCTAAATTGTTGATGATGTAAAATACCACATCTGTAAATCTTTGTCGAAAAAATAAGTCTGAACAAAATAAATTATAAATCTGCAAAATAAACACATTCCACAAATGACAAATGTTTGTTATGAATAAAAACGAAATAAAAATTCCCACAAAAATAACGGTTTTACTAACTTTTGCAAAGTAGTACAAACCGAAAAGTACCAAGCAAACATATCCCAACATTAAAAATCATTTCACTGAAAAATATTTCTGGTAAAAATTAATGTCATTCTGAAAGTATAGGAAAAATCCCAGAATGAAGTTCCAGAAATTGTGGTCGTTATTTTGTACATTTGCACTAGCATTGCAGACGATTACCTGGAAAAATAACGGTAAACCTGGGAATACTTTGCATCTGAAAACAAGGTTTTGCCTGTCACACTTCGAGTGTATTTTAATAAATTTTCCCTGCATGACACAATTACAAATTGGATTGAAGTGCAGAGTGCAATCAACCATAACATTGCAGCTCCTGTACCTTACCAAGAAAATTACATTGGGTCGCACACCGGTACTACCTGGTGGCCAACGAATTAATTTCAATGCGTTTTTATAGCAAGTGAGGGATATACAGAACCTACTGGCCCGATTTGAGTTTTTGCATTTATTACTAAAAATCTTCATTAATTCACGGTAGAACCCCAACCCCAGCACTCTTTCATTACTGCAATATCATTTCGTGAATATTAAAAAAACACACACCCTCCTCGTTAAATAATACTGCAATTAAAAGAAATGTTGATAAGGATATTTGTAATTTCATCGGAAAGGTTACGCTGCGTAATTATTTAATTAAAAGGTATTTAAAACGTATTAATTATCATCATTCATATTCTCCAACTCGGCATTGAGGTTAAGGGTTGTTAAGATTGATTCATAAATAAACATCTCCTGAACCAATTTTGTGGATAGAAGATACTAATGGCCATATTGACAGGGGGATCACAGGTAAATTGTGGCATTTGGGTGGAAAAATTAATGAAAGTGCAAGCGTCTACAATTACAAAAAGATGGTTGAAGCTAAATGATTATCGGAAATAACTCAGGAGTCTGACCCTAATATCAACAAAACCGTATCGGAGAAATCATCAGTGTAAATATTTACGGCAGATTCATTGGAGCATTTTCCTATAGATGTGAAAAGTATACAGAGAGAAAGCAAGGGTTTAAATGTCAAGTGTAATTAAGGAATAGTTTTAGTAAATGTTGAGATGATTAAGGCAAGGAATGTTAAGCATGTAGTAGACGCACCAAAGTAAACAACAATATCAAACTCGTGAAGTTCATATCGTCGAAGGTGAAAGTTCTACGACTGATAGTTCGATAAGTGGCACTCCACAAATGAAAAAATTGCGTGTCAAGTCCATGAATGTTACAAAAATCAACACAAAATTTTGTAATAGGCCTTCAGTTGTGTGAGTTCAATCGCCACATTTTTCCTAGGCAGTTTTGCGGAAAAACAGTCGCCGCAACCAGTAGTCGATAAAAGGAGAATGCAAATTTTGGTACCCACCCCCAATAGTTATATGTAACATGTCGTTGGATAAGTGCTTTTGAGCTGAATATAAATTACTATGGCGCCTAGTTTGAAATCTTTGTCCGTTTTGAGTAATATTGTCAGAGCTGTACAAAGACAGCGTTTTACATATCACCCTGTATTTTTGTAACCCTATAACCTTATTTCATGAGTAAGGTACCAATGAACACCCACCTCCACCCATCTATGATGGTTCCATCATACCAACTTCAGGAGTTATAAGTCATCAAAGTCCTACTTTTGGGGTTTTTTTTAAACAAAAAATAATTAGCTACCCATAAGCAATTGGGATGGTGGAGCGATTCCATAGACTCAAAGCAGTCTTAATGGCAAGGGGCAACCCTACTCATTGGGGTGAGGATTTGCCCTTTGTCCTATTAGGTATTCACTCGGTAATTAAAACCGATTTGCAGAGTCTGGCTATTGATAAAATCTGAGGTTGCCAATTAAATTTCCATCCCACGGTTGAGAACCCAATAGAGCACTCAGAAACTTTAGTTCGTATTCTCACACAGACCTGACAGAAGGTACAGTATAGTACAATACAGAAGGATATGTGCGTGCCGAACAACTTAGAGAGCGCGAGCTACGTTTTCATAAGTACCGATCGGGTTAGGTGGTCTTTCGAGCCTTCATACGAAGGCCCATTCAAAGTAACCAAATGATTCTGAAAACACTTTGTCGTTAAGCTAAACGGCGCAACTCTATAGCAATTGATAAACTTAAGCCAGCTTTTGAGTGCGAACGGAATGGAGAAACAGCAGCAATACGCTCGGTACACTTCAGCTAACGCTACGCTGAGAGGCGAGTATTTAGGGACATCTTTGTACTACTTCTGGTCTTACAAAACATAGTCAACTGAGACTAAGTAAGAAAAGAAAAAGGGTTCACTAAAATTTGTATGAGTTTAAAAAAGAGTTAAGATCAAAATAGTTCAAAATATATGTATATATGTAGTTTTATGACCCGAATAATAAGTGTAGTGATCAAACATAAAAGTGTATAGAGAAGGTTTTTAATAGAGGAACAAATATCCTTGTCTGTAGTGTTGAAAAGAGATCTTAGCGCAATTAGGAGTCCCTTCAAACTTGGTACAACTGATGAAATGCGAAACAAATAACTCACTGGCGAATGTAAGAATCCAAAATGTTATATCAGAAGAATTCGAAGTACGACAAGGACTTAGACAAGAAGATGAATGGGCCAGTCCAGTCCAGAGAAGTGCATCAATAGCTACACAGTCAGTACAATTACTTGGATATGCGGATGATGTGAACATCTTTGGAAGGTCCTTTTTGGCAGCAAAAGAAGATTATGTCGAATTAAAAGATGCGGCAAAGCACATAGGCCTGAAGGTAAACGAAGAAGAAACGAAGGTGATGCAACTATCCAGAGCAGGAAGATTTAGAATGGGAAGAGATATAATCATCGACGAACATAACCTGGAAGTAGTCAATAAAACAGTGTACCTTAGGTCTACAATCACAAAAGGAAACTAAGAAATAACCAGACGAATATAATAGAGCCTTTTGTGCAGTGGCGGTTCGTAAGGTTCAGGTTAAGGGAAGCAATGCGCAAGGTGAACGATAAAAGTATCTAAGCCTTTAACTAAAAAAATTGAAAAATACCATATATTGGAGTCAGATAAGCAAAACATAAGGAATTGTTTGCAGTCTAAAAAATTTCGTTTGGAACATGTTAGTTACATCGAATATTATACGAAATGGGTAATTTTTTAGCTCTAGCAACCAAGTTATCGACCATTTTGTGAAAATTTTATAATTTTGGCCGTTCTTTCTAATTGTAGATGCGTATATCTCGGCATGTGTAGGTCCGAAAAAATCAAAAGAAATAGAGGCGTTCGTTATGATATTGGCTATCAGCGATTACAATATGAAATTTTTATCTGTACACAACCTCAAAAAAAAAAAAAAAAACTTAAAAAACTGCTAGCTAAGTTTTAGTATTTTCTCGCATTTTTTCGTTATTTTTTTCGAAATATTTTCGCTGGTAGTGGGCGTTTTGCGCCCTTTTTCAGATTCTGTGGATAATTAAAGCCTCCAAAGAAAAAGCCGTTGAAAAACTGCATATACTACTTTCATCTCATTTAATTTTTCATACAAATCCATAATTTTGGTTCAAAATCTAAAAAAAGGAGTAATGATAACACCCTGCATACCTCGCATGCACGCTTACAATCATTACATTCTTCTTGCAAAAAAAACTCTTAGGCAACCCGTGCTCATAGAATTCATAAAAATATTCTCTATCCCTTTAAATCATCTTTACAGAGAATCATAAAAAATATAATGAAAGCTACAAAATTATCAGCTTATATTCAACACAACCCTCTGTTTTCCAATTAGAATCAACAATATATGTACATATAAAGAGAAACTTCACCTATCCTAGATCTCCGTTTTCTTGACTCAATTTATACAAACGAAAATTCATATTTTAAGAAGACTCAAAAACAAAATTTCGAAGCAAAATTTTAAGAGAAAATGTAATATTGCTCGAAGCCAGAACAGATTAGCAGAAAACGAAGAGAATATAGTTTATACAGAAAATTTCTCTTGTTTTATCCCGCTGTTGGGTTCCGAAGAACCTGTAGTTTGCTCAACTTCTGAGGTTACTGTATCAACGCAAACCTTTGCGTGAGTGTTAGTTTAATTAAAGTGAATGTGTTGGAGGTTTCACTTTGATTTTCGGGGCCAAAAAAGCTGGAGATATTACAGCTTCCCCTTTGTGTAAGGCCTCGGCCACGATAAGAGCGGCACCAGAAAAATTTATAATTTCGAATTAGCAGAGAGCGGCACTTTAGTATTGTCACTCTGCCGCTCACCGCTCATATCATGACCATGGCTTTAGTGTTTCCAGAGCAGGAAAATATATTAAGATTTTTCTTGTGATTAATCTTGATATATTTAAATTTATTTTTTTAGGAAGTTGCCTATTTGGTAAAAGTAAGCAGTGCTTCCTTTGCTTCCAAAGAGGAACCGCCACTGCTTTTGTGCCCAAAAACCAATACTGCTGATAGTCTTGGCCTAAGTGTATAAAAACTTTACGCTAACAGCTATTAATAATTTATGGCTCGCGGCTGGTGAGCCTTTTAGGCCAGAGCCAGGGGAGTTAGTAATTGAAGGGTTGTTGGTTGTTGCTGTTGGGTTATTGTCTAGGGTTAGCAGACCTATGCTTAGGGTTAGTAGGCCTATGTTACTTCTAGTTAGTAGTAAAAGTATTTGGTTAGTATTTTATTATCTAGAGTTGGTACGTTATGTACTTTAAAAAAACCAACTTCTGCGGAGGTTATTGGGTGTGGGATCTGTAAACTGTGGGATCTGTCTAGTCCTTGTGTGTGGTCTGAGGTCCATTAGTAAGCCATGGGCGTTTAGCAGTGGGAAAAGAGTCTGGGTCGGGTTGTAGCAGCTCGTGATAGTTGAGTCGTCGCAGTGAGTTTTTTAGTCTCGGCATAAAATGCTCCCCGCTGTAAGAAGGGCGTCGCAATGAGGGCATGTTGGTGCTGGTGTTTTGTAATAAATCGTCGCGTGAGAATTTAAATGTCGTATGTAATTTTTTTCGATTTTCTGATTTTTATTAAAACTGGGGTTTTAAACGCAGCTGAATATCCTCTAGCAAGTTTGTCAATATTTCTTATAGTTTCTGTGATATTTAGTGTCGACTGTATCGTATGTATCATTTTGTCGCTCATTTCGGGAAAAAAGTGTCGTATGTTTCTGAAAAATTCAACTTAGGACATTTTTTTGTTTATTATTTAAGTGTCGTATGTATTATTTTTTACTACCCATACAACAAATTAATACAGTAATTTCGGAAATGGAATGTCGTATAAGTAAATTGCATTTCACTCATGCAACGTAAAAAAAATAGTGCCTAACGAAACGTGATTGAGGAAGGTCATATCGATTTTGATTCTACATTTTGCTGAAAAGTAAGTAAGAGATTACAAATTCTGATTTTTTCTGTATTCGTGCATTTTTTAGCTGATGAGCCATGAGCGATTTCCGTAACTTTTCACCATCGCCTAAACATCACAAGTTCTACTAAGATATGCAATTATTTAGTTATTGTTTTAAGTGATAATATTAATTTTTTTACAGTATGAGATTACTTAAAATTATACGAAGAATTCGGTAATAATTTGAGTTCAGTTTCAAGTCCTGCATCAGGAATTGATATTGCACAACCAGGGCCGTCAAATATTTTACAGCCTGCGAATCATCTGGAAGAAAGAGCCTTACCATCCGATTTTATCTGTATTGATTTCTACTTTATGCAAGATTGTCTCCAAGTGTTTAACTGGTCGAATGAGAAATAATTTTGAGGAAAATCAACCTAGAGAACAAGCAGGATTTAGAACAGGATTCGCTACAACTGATCATCTTCAAACAATAAACCAAATTTTAGAAAAGTGTACAGAATATCAAAAATTAGTGTACCTCCTTTTCATTGGTTTTTCCAAAGCATTCGATACCATCGAACATGTGGCAATTTGGAATAGCTTAAAGAATCAAGGAATTCAGCATGGTTTGATTAGAATTTTAAAAACCTATACGATAACAGGTCAGGAAGCATCACATCAGAGGTAAAAGGCGTTCGTTTAAACTTGGAAGAGGAGTTAGGCAGGGAGACGCCCTTTCACCAGCACTGTTTTTCTCAGTTTTAGAGGAGATATTCAAGTTGTTTGACTGGGAAGCTTATGGTATAAATATAAACGGTGAAAAATTGAATAATCTTCGTTTCGCGGATGGCATATGCCTTGTGGGAAACTGTTTTGAAGAAATAAAAATTATGTTAAACCAACTATGGGAGAAAGGTAAAAAGACTGGTTTGATTATGAACAAAGAAAAACCCAAAATACTAACGAATTCTGAAGAAATAGATTTATATCTAGAAAACGAAAAGTTGGAGTATACCGAAGATTTCATCTATCTAGGTCAACTAATATCCTTTAAAACAAGCCAGATAAAGGAAATCGATAGAAGAATAACAAACGAGGGGGTCAAATGGTAGCAACGGCCTCAGGGACCGATGGTGCCGGTACATCAAAAAGATAAATCGCCACCTGCGATCTAAGGTCTTCACGATCTAAGATTTTCTGATATGCTACCGAATCCTACCTCAACCTCCACGAAGATGTAGATTTTACATCGGGTGTCTCCTGGATGCTCTTGTCTACACAAGGGTAACAGGCTGAGGAGGGTGAAAGGCGAGTGTTTCGCGCCTCAAAACGAAGCAAATACCGGACTGGTCCTCCAGGTTGGGGGTTGGGCGCCAGGCTGACAACCTTCCACCGTAAAAACCTACCCGTCACGAATCCTCAAGGCAAGCCTCGGACAGGACGGACTCAACGGCAACGACTCAGGCAACGGAATATGGAATACGATCTTGGAACATGGAACGTCAGCACGCTCAACAGAACGGGCGCTCTACGTTCGCTTTTATTAGTACCAAAAAAAATATAGCATAAGGATCACAGCCCTTCAGGAAACAAAATGGACCCACAGTGGTATAATGGATCTAAAAACCCACACGGTACTCTCCAGCGGATCATCAAATGGAAGAAGAGAGTTCGGAGTAGCATTCATCATAGAGAAGGAAATGAAATCTCTGATTCTGGACTCTAAACCAGTCAGCAATAGAATATGCACACTTCGCATAAAAAAAAGGCTACATAACATTAGTCTTATAAACGTCCACGCGCCCACAGAAGAGAAAACGGATGAGGAGAAAGAGGAATTCTATCAAGAGCTAACAAGCACCATCAGGTTAATACCGTCAAACGATATTAAAATGGTGCTTGGAGATATGAATGCTAAAGTAGGAAAAGAAGAGGAGTTCCTAGGAGTCATAGGAAAGCATAGTCTACATAACGATACCAATGACAATGGTAGTCGATTGATCGATTTCGCAAGCTCAAACGCAATGGTAGTAAGCTCAACAATGTTCCCGCACAAAGATATACATATGTAAGATGACGTGGCAGTCACCAGACGGAGGAACTAATAATCAAATTGGCCACGTCCTAATTGAAAGAAGAGGGGCCACGAGTATACTGGACGTAAGAACAATGAGAGGAGCGTTCTGTGGCTCGGACCACTATCTAGTCAAAGTGAAATTGAGAACCCGGATAGCAACTAAAACGCATAGAGGGCAAACTCAACCAAAATACGATATAGATAAGCTAAAACGGGAAGAAATAAGAGATGCCTACCAACATGCTGTCGTACAAAACTTGAGAGAAGTAGATGAGCAGCCCTGCATCAACGACAAATGGGAACAGGTCAAAAGCAGCATAAAGGGGGCAGCAGAAGAGGCACTATGCTGGGCCCCCAGACAGACTAGAATTGATTGGTTTGACCAAGACTGTAGAACCGCAATTGAAGAAAGAAACCAGAGCCACCGAGAGTACATCGCAAGGCCAACAAGAGCAAGGATGGAAGTCTTCAAGGAAAAAAGAAAAATCGCAGACAAGCTGTGCAGAAAGAAGAAAAGGGAATATCTAAATAGGAAAATCTTACAGATACAGGAAGACTTCAATGAAGGGAGAATTAGACAAGCGTACAAAGGCACTCGCCAGATCACCAATAAGTTTCAGCTAAGAACGGACATCTGCAAGGACATAGATGGGAACTTGTTGGCAGATCCTGATAGGATAAAGGAAAGGTGGAGAGAGTATTTTCAGAACCTATTGAATCCTATCTCCATATTAAACGAGAATGCAGAGACAGAGGCATTTGTAATTAACCAAGATAATATCTCAATAGAACCACCAACACTGGATGAGGTGCGGGAAGCTGTAAAAAGGCAGAACAGCAACAAACGGCCTCGCGCCGATGGAATAGCAGCTGAGCTGCTAAAGGAAGGAGGACCCCAACTATTACAAACCATACACGAACTCCTATGCAACATCTGGGAGGAAGAAGTTATACCAGAGGACTGGAAGAAAGCGATTATATGTCCAATATACAAGAAAGGAGATAAATTAAACTGCAAAAACTACAGAGGCATCTCACTCCTCAGCACCAGCTACAAAATCTTCACAATCCTTGTGAACAAAAACTGGAACCTATAGCGGAAGGCCTTATAGGAGAATATCAAGCTGGTTTTAGGACAAACAGCTGACCTTAAGACAAATTCTGGAGAAAACCTGGGAAAGGAATGTAGATGTATACCAGATATTTGTCGACTTTCAACAGGCATAGGACTCAATAAACAGAGAGAGGCTATACGAGATCCTATCGGAAATAGGAGCCCCTCAAAGTTGGTACAACTGATAAAATGCGCCACAAATAGCTCACTGGCGAAAGTGAGGATCCAGAATGTTATAACAGAGGAGTTCGAAGTACGTCAAGGGCTTAGACAAGGAGATGGGCTGGCCCCCATGCTTTTCAACCTGGCCCTAGAATGGGTGATGAGGAAAACGTCAGTCCAGAGAAGTGCATCAATAGCTACCCAGTAGGTACAATTACTTGGATATGCGGATGACGTAAACATCGTAGGAAGGTCCTTTTTAGCAGCAAAAGAAGTCTATGTCGAATTAAAAGATGCGACAAAGGACGTAGGCCTGAAGGTAAACGAAGAAGAAACGAAGGTGATGCAACTATCCAGAGCAGGAAGATTTAGAATGGGAAGAAATATAACCATCGACGAATATAACCTAAATGTAGTCGATAAAACAGTCTACCTTGGGTCTACTATCACAAAAAGAAACGAAGAAATAACCAGACGTATGCTACTGGCTAATAGAGCCTTTCATGCCCAAAAACAAATCCTGTACTCAAGATTTGAACACAGGAAAACGAAACTCTCACTATACAAAACAGTAATGCGACCAGTTCTGTGTTATGGTAGCGAGACTTGGACTATGACCCAGTACTAGGGAATCCAATCCCGCACTATTTTTGCGGATCAGTAATGCGGGACTAGACACGCGGGATCCGCGGGATTCGCGGGATTTTGGGCAGTAGAATCACCTCTTATAAGAACCAGAACTTAGTAGTAATATATGTATTTCAAAGGAGGATAGATTTAGGCCTTTTCGAACACGAATCGACTGATTTGCAGTTCCAGTTGCACGCGCAACTGTTTCATGATCTTGCCTGTGTGCCGAAGTGGGAATCCATACATGGGTCGACAGAAACCATACCGATTTGAAACAAGGGTGAACTGTTCGCGTGTGACTTTTCTTGCCGGTCAGAAGCGTTTCCAGTTTCTTGGTTGTACTTCACTTAACGGAGGGCCTTATTCCTCAATTATAGTGGACGCAATAGAACTCAACGGACCACATTGAAATGTTTAAATGAGTTTCAATACAGAGAAATTATATTGAAGTGTTTATACTAGACGCAACGGAATGGAACAGACTGGATTAAAGTTTCAAAAATTTGGAACTAAAAAAAATTCAGCTTAAGTCCAAAATGACATTTGCATCCGTTCGATTTCGTTAGTATAACCAGCAATGCTCCGTTGGGTTCCAGTATAAAGGCACAGTTACATAGCAGCCTTGCGTTGCGAAGCTTAGTTGAGCATGACTTTTCACAACCTAGTCACATAATAGCTTAGCGTTGTGTTAATTGATAGACAAAGTTACGTCAACTATTGTAAAGTGTCAACCAAATTGGAAGTGTCAGTTGAGTAAAGGTTCGTTAAAACCAAGAAAACTCCACGAAACACTGGGATTAAGCCGGGTTTTGCATATGGGTTTGTTTAGGTGCGTTTACTGCACACATACCAAGGGAGACACGACGTAAAATTACTTATCTACCATTTCAACCTAGAACCGTCCAAGAGTCGATTTGAGGGAAACAGCTTTCTGTAAACTCAAGGAATACTCTACCCCGGTTCATAAAACACACTAAATGTTAAGTTACTCTTCGACTAGGACAGGGCATTCCCCACGTGCGAGCGTACGGGGATTACTCTCGGGGCTAATTGTATTGATTGCCAAACGAACTACTGTCAGTCAAACTTAGTATTTAGGCCATTTCTAAACTACGTTGAAATTGATTCCGATTTCTTACATCGGTAGTATAACCTCTGCTGTAAGAGAGAGTAATTTCGAAATAAAAATGTATGCTACTTTGTGAGGAAGTTCTAGCGCAATCAATTCCAGCGTAGTTCAGAATTGGCCTGAATACTTTGTTTAACTAACTCAGTACTTTGTTACGCTTTTATTTCATATAATACTTCATAAATTCGTGAACATAACGACAATCTCTATTTTTTTCCAGTCCCGCAAATCCCGCGAATCCGCGGGATTGTTGACCTCGATCCCGCACGCTTGCGGGATTGAGATTTTGATGCGGGATTGGATTTCCTACCCAGGACATAGAAGAACGAGTCAACAGGTTTGAGAGAAAAATTCTCAGATGCATAATAGGCCCAACCAGAGAGGATGGAGACGCTGTAGCGCCACTGGATGGATGGAACCAACTATGGAGCTTAAAACATATATTTTACTCCAACATAAATTTAGCAACAAAAAATACCTATTTGATGGAGCAGTGCTGCCTGTCCTAAGTTTTGGTTCACAAACATGGAGCCTTACAACCGAAGCAGAAAACAAACTTAAAGTATGTCAAAGAGCTATGGAAAGGTGTTTATTCAACATTGCAAGGCGTCAGCGAATGAGAAATGAAATACTTCGAGGAATATCAGGCTTTACAGACATACATAATCGAAAGAATTCGCCATTTAAAGTGGAGTTGGGCAGGACATAGAGCTCGATTAAAAGATGGGGGATGGACAATACAGGTAACAAATTGGACAACAAGAGATGGAAGGAGAAAGGTTAGAAGACTGTTGAAGAGATGGAGAGATGACATTGAACGCTATGCAGGAAACCGGATTCAGAGGGCACAAGACAAAGTTAATTGGAAACAATTGGAGGAGGCTTATGCCCGCTCAAATTAAGAACAAATTATATATTTGTAACTATACTTAATTTTTATTTGCTCTATTCAGTTAAGTTTATTAATATTAGAATCAATGAAAAGAATTATTTATTATTTATTAAATTAAAACTAAATTAAATTAATTAAATCTAAGAAAATATATGTGATCAAAACCAAAAGATGATTGAAATGTAGTAGAAATAATCATTTTAATGTTTACATTGTGAAAATATGCACCTTGGGTGAAATAAAAGCTATAATAATAATAATAATTTTGCAATACAAAAGTAAATTATAATGATATTTTTTTTAGTGAGCGATAGTAGTGTTTCTTTCATCAACACCTAAATCCAAAAAGCGTATAGATTTTTTCAAACTCCATGACACAAAAAATTTGAACAGTTCTGCGCACCTCATTGCCAAATTTTGTAAATATTGTTCTATTGTTCAAACGCATAAAAAACTCACCAAAATAATTTCGGAGGGGATGCGCGCATGCCGAATGAATAAAGTTAATTAATCTTTATATGTGTTGAGCAGAACTTTTAAATACATGTAAAACTCCTGCTCAACCAAGTCAGTTTATCCATCGTAATAAGCATAATAAAAAAATATTTCTCATCCCTAAATTTAAAATAAATTAAAAGAATTGCTGGAAAAAATTCTCTTAAATATATGAGCATTTTCACTCATAAATTGAGAGTTCTCCGCAGCCGCAAACAACACAACCTCCCCAAGCATAAGCGCGCATGCGACTGCCGGAAAATGTCAACAATCAAGTAATCAAAGTGATAAAAATACAAATTTCGAATTTTTTAGTAGAAATTGCTACAAATTATTTTTGTGGCATATGTGTAAAATACAAAAACCTTAAAATAAAAAAAATATATAAAAAGGGGTGTTTTTCAGTCATTCATAATTTCTAAATTTTTTAAATAATCATTGAAGTCCCAGAAAAATACACCTCCCTTTGGCAATACGCAGTCGTGACTGATTACATGGCAGCAAGTGATTTGATAGGAGGAGTTAAATGAAGCTTTTGTCTGAGCTTTTAAACATTTTTAAGAGCTTAGCTGGGGAAAACATGCGCGGGATGTCACGACGTTTGAAAACAACTATACGCGAAAACCGGATTTATAGAAAGCTAATATAAGAAAAAATCTACGACAGAAAGGATCATCGTACGGGTACGAGTGTTCAAGTTCCTGCAAATACTGTTGGTCCACCTTGCAAAGAAAATTGTTTCCATCAATGCAATAAGAATTTTACAGCAGAAATAAGAGCTGATATCCATAACAACTGTTGGAAACTTTCAGATGAAGAAAAAAAGTGTTCTATGCTAAATTTGTCAAAAAAACAAATGGTGAGAAACGACGTACACTAAATCAATGTTTAGAGGCACCTAAGAAAACTTTAACCGTTCAATATTATATGGAAACTAAAAAACAAATATTCCAATGTTGCAAATAATTTTTTTAAACACATTAGGAGTAAGTTAACGAAGAATTTATTATTTTATAAAAAATTATTATACTGAAAATACTGGTTCAAAGGATGAACAAAGAGGAAGAAAACCGACCGATCCATTAAAAAATGAAGGTGTAATGCAACATATTAATAGTTCTCCTGTCGTAGAATCCCACTATTATCGCAACACAAATGAAATATTTAGAAAATCATCTTTTCATTTTCATTTTTTTTTAGAGTACTCCTCTGTAAGGGATATGGTATCTTTGTGTGTGAAATGTGAGAAGATTATTGCAGAATTTAATCGAGTATTGGAATATTTTGTAACGAACTCTGTTAAAAGTTAGCCTTTCCAGATTTCGTTATATAACAAAAAAAACTGAAAGTCATTAAGCCTTAAATTTATATCGCTAATGTGAAAATATCATGTAACATAATGTTTATGCCACTCACCGGTAGCTATTAGCCGCTCGAAGGGAGATCTACAGGAGCATATTTAATTCCATTACTGAGCATCATGCATGTACATACAACTAGAGCTATACATTGATATATCAAGTATTGTGATTTATCTAAAAAAAAAACACCTTTCCCAAAGAGCTGGGACAAAAGCAGCCGCCATCACCTCGGTAAAAAAAAACAGGATCCTGACAAACTTATGAGGGTGCAGTGTGGCTACATGTGTTCGAAATGACTCACTTACACAAGCTCACACGCTTGAAAATCTGGCAGGATTTACTCGTTTTAAACCGCCTATGTTGACCCCATTTCATCCTGCAAGCGAGTCCTGAAATACTGCTGTAAAAGCGGAAATTTCCTCTCAGTGTTGGCGGCGTGAGTGTCTGATTTAAATTTCAACGAAAAGAGGAGCTAAAAATTTATCCAGCAGGGTGGATGGATATAGGTGGGGTCTTTGTGTGTATGCAAATGAAATATATTATTTTCGTTATACTGGATCTGGCGAAGTGAAATTTTCTAAAACAATGTTAGTGAATCACTTTATGTTAAGAAGCCTGAAAGCTTTTTAGCACTTGATTGAAGTACAAAACTGGGGGGAGGCCGAGGCAGCAATTAAGTGCTGCAAAGTCACATATTTTTCGTGAAGGAGCCTCCCCCGTATGGTGGCGGCAGGGGCAAGGTCCCGGAAATATCCTTAACGTTTAACGAAAATTGATTTTAATATAAAAGGGATACAAATTACGAGACTGATTAATGCCTCGAGAATACGAAACTTTGCTCGTTAACTTGTGGCCTACAGTTTAACGCTTAGGGAGTATTTATTTATTGAGTTGCTGTTGGTAGTGTGTCAAAAGTTTTAATAAAGCACACAATTTGGTTGTATGAACAACTAATCAACCTGGCCCTCGAGTTCTTTGGTAGATTAGTTCCCTTTAAAAGATAATGTTTCCTAAGAGTTCAATTCAGTACTATAGAATAATGTCGCAAGTTATTCATTACTTGTCAGTAAATTGGCTAAATGGCTCAACTTGGCCTTTTCTGTATTAGTTTTCAGACCCAAATTAACAAAATACTATTCGAGTAGCGGTCATTTTAGCGATAGTTTTAAAAAAGTTTCGTTGCTGTCGACCCGTGTATGGATTCTCCCTTCCGGTAAACGGGCAAGATCACGAAACAATGTGTGCAACTGGAAATGCAAATCAGCCAACTCGTGTTTGGAGGGCCTAAATCTATTTTTATTAATACTTTACAATATTGTTAGTAATTCAATCTTAAGTCCGGATTCTTATAACAGGCGATTCTGCTGCCCAAATCCCGTGGATATCGCATGTCTAGTCCCGTATTACTGATCCTGCAAAAATGGTGCGTTCGCTGGATTGGATTCCCTATTCGCCACAGTACTTCCACTTCAGTGACAATAATATCTGTGCGAAAATCGTACGCTTCTTCCAGACCTGGTTGTCCTTGGGTTTGTTGTGTGTTAATGCCACTTTCAATGTTCTATGAAAGTACTCTATTATTCCATTCGCCTATGGATGATACGGAGATGCTCTGCTTCTCTTTATGCATAATAACTTTTCTAATTCTTTGAAAAGCGTAGACCTCCTTCGGCGTGCTAAACCTTGCGATCCAACCTGATACAAATGTCTTCGCTACCGCTTCTGCCGCGATGTCCTACACGGGATCCATTTTTGGCTATCTTGTACACCGTTCTACACGTCAGCGCATAAGTGTTACCTTCGCTGCAAGGCAAGGGCCTCAGTAAGTCCAGGTGGACGTGTTGAAACCGTCCCTCCAATTGCGCAAAGTCTGAAATCGGACCTTTCCACTACCAAATTAGTTGGCCTCCTTACGCCCGGATGCGACTAATAATGTATTGCTTCCAACACCTCTTGGCGGCACCCTTCTGGTATATAGGGGTGTATCTTGTTAGTAGACGTGTCACAGTGCAAACCTTGTCCGCTTGCCAATTCATACCTGAAAAGCCTCAAGCCTGTCGCTGATCCGCGCAGACATTGAAGCTCTTCATCAATTCTCTGCTCCTTTACTAATTCATCATAATCTAACGAAACTGATGGAAATATGGCCTCGACCCCCGACAATGCGTCTGCGACCACATTATTCATTCCAGAGATATGCTAGATGTTGGTGGTAAACTGGCCACTCTATGAGAGTGCAAATACAAGTGGTAAAGTATTAGAAATGCTTTACTGTAGCGTATGCACTTAGAAGTGCGCACTATACCTTCCTTCCGTCGACGACAACTTTCTCGAAAAAATCCCAATCGTGTAGTCACTTTTTACGCATTTAAAATGTGTTAATTTAAAACGTGTGTAAATTTAAGACACTTAATGCGTGTATTTTAAACACACCAAATATGTATAAAGCTTTTTCAGCGCCGATCTTTAGGGATTAAAGCCAGAAAAATCGTCCCCGTAATAACATGTCTCGCCGCCTTTCTGTTACCGACTGACTGTAAAAACAGGTCGTGTAGATCTCTGGTAGGAGAGTATTGTTCCTGATATATTGGGGATGTGTGTAAAAAGCAAAGTGTGTGAAATGTCACATAATGTTTGATTTGCACACGTTTAAGACGTTAAACTATAAACCGTTACAATTTCTTTACCATGTAAAAAATATAATACGCTGCATGTGCGTGATTTTTGCACGTATGTCTTTTTATTTGTTTTAACACGGTTTATTCCTAAAACGCAATATTTTAATACAATTAGCTGAATTTACACGCTTATGAAGTGTGCAGTGTGTTAAATTCACACGCAAGAATTATTCTGGGGTTTGCAGTGTACCATTAGCTTTCGGTATTCGATGACATGGATTCCTTTTCAGCTACCGCCATTTAGCAGAGGCCATCCCTCAGGAGAAGGATAATGTCGCGAAGTGGATTCGAACCACGGACCTCTGGGATGGTAGTCGAGTGTCTAAACCGCTTAGCTAAAGCCGAATAGTGCTTGTGCATGATTAACAACATTTCAGAACATGTCAACATCTTACACAAATAGCCTACGTAAATAAAATAATCATTCAAAATGTGGGAAAACGAATGATAAGGTTAATTTTTTAATATCAAGTATTGAAGCACACAAGTCAAAGAAAGAACCACATAAATACACACACAACATTCACGCTTTTATATTTATTTGAACGCAAACAAACAAATTCGCAGTACTTTAAACCACTTTCATCTTTCTCGGAGTGCAAAAATTATAGATGTTTACTTCAGACGCTCACAAATATAAATCCCAATATTTATTTCTTCGGGGGTGGTTCTTCGGATTATAAGGGTTGGAGTATATGTAAATAATGGGGAGCGTGAAGGAGGAACATATAAAAATAATGAACGAATAAAATTTCACCAAATTTATATTTTAAACAATTTCAAGTTTGGTGCTATTTTTATTTTCTGTAAGTAATAAGCAGCTTCTCGGTGCGGATTGTCTTCAAGGATATTTTCTAGAGGTAATATTTATTTTCGGTACAATTTTTTATATATAGAATTTCAATTGTGACTTAATGGGTTTTGGTACGTTCGAGTGTACTTAAGGGATCTTTTATTAAAATGAAAGATTTTCTTTTCTACGTAAAATGAAATTTATTTAAATGTTTTCCACGGAATTTAAAAAAACACTCTGAAACCGAGTATATATGTGCCCAGGTGCTGTGTGAAACGATGATATACGAGTACCCAATACTAAATGTAAGGATGCGTTTCGAAAGGTACATAAGCACTTTTCGGGAACTTTTGAGAAAGGATATTAGGTAATCTAGACAACACCTAAATTGACATTTATTACAATATTCGACCTTTACAAACCTCGAACTCTTCGGCTTCACATTGAATATGAAGAGAGCATTGTTGAGGAATCAATCATTATTATAATAATATTTCAATTAATTCATAACATTAAGCAAATATCTAAAATAAATCCAAAAAAAAAACCTAATCAAATATCATAAATTCATGCTTTCTCATAGAAGAGTTTTATTATCATCCAGACGTAATCTGATATTTGATTTTTAAATGCAACTGGCGTAAATTGCTGCGAGAGCAATTTACGATACCTATGAGAAAGAATGAATTTATGATTCTATGGGAAAATTCTTCCCTCGGAAATTTTCAGATTTAGGAATAAGTAATATAAGGAAATTATTGTATAAAAGGCGTTTTTTGAAATAAAGTTTTGGAGTTGTTATCTATCATCAAAACGAGCAAGTTGCGATCTTTTCTTTCGAGGAATCTTCAAGGGTACTGGTTTATGAGCCTTTGCACTAAACTACAAGGATCTAGGTTTACGTGCCTTAGGCCAATTTAATTTCAATTACAAAGCGAAAAAACTAGGGATGTGGGTTCGACCCGTTCGGTCCACACGATCAACTTCCCAGTTCCCAGTATGATGGATGTTGAATATTATGATTGGATATTTTAATAATAAATGAACAATAGGCAATATAGAATATATGTATAATACCGAGAATTTGTCACAATTGTTTATCAATATTTTCGCTAAAATGTCAAACTAAATGTGCGCACTTACAAGATTAGGATGACGAAAATATATATAAAATTGATGTGTTAATGTTTTTCGGCACCTCAATGAAGTCGATATAGTTTTTAGTTCGCGCGGTATCGTGCAGGTACAAAAATCACTCAAGTCATTTAAACCAAAAAACCGCTGGACGGAATATTATAAAAATCTTATCAGATTATATTGTCGCTAATACGCTTCGAACGGCACCTCAAGTAAGTCAATATCTTTTGGGGTTCGGGCCATATCTTGCAGGTACAAAAATCACTTAAACAAAAAATCGCTTAAACAAAAAAACGGCTGGACCGAATTTCATGAAAATTTTTTCAGATCATATTTCGGTTGATACGCTTCGAACGACACCTCAACGAAGTCGATATCAGTTTTGGTTGGCGCGATATCGTGCAGGAAAAAATGACCACATCCGTACGCACATACACAGACACACACACACCCACATACTTCCTCCCAATTTTTTGCTTAAAATGCTCCTGGGACCTTGAAAGATGAAAATACGTTGAAATTTTCGATTTCGATTTTCGGACCGATTACAATAACTTCCTATATTGGGAAGTTAATAAAATAATTTCGCACATTTTTGGTGACCCCGAGTATTCGGAAGGAAGCTCGAAAATTTTTCATTCAACTTAGTTTCATCATCAGCATCCATCGTTATCTGACCGTAATTTCAATCAAGGACTTTTCACGTGCGCGAGATCATCAGGAATATGGAGCGATTGTCTCAGATGCAAATGGAGACTGGAGGAGAAATCGAGCGAATCTTCAACAATTATACAAAGACCCCCATTGACCGGAGGACCTCATCGTATATGCACACCAAATTACGAGAGCTAGACTTATGGACGATATTCGAGGCTACGGACAGCGAGATCGGGACAAATCACGACGATAAAGTTAATGACCCCTAATTTTCTCACGATTACTACCGTCAAATACAGAAAGGTTATGAAAAGGTTATAAATGACATCAAGCAGCGTCTTGAATCGCTCAGGACCTTCGATCAAGCCACAAACCAGCCTGGAGTAGGCATTGAAGAAGAACGCGATGAAGAAGAAGGCGATGAAGAAGAACCTCATAAGACGTCTGGTAATATGAAGAAGGCAGCTGGCGCTATTCCAAAGCATCTTCATTATGAAGCGAAGAAAGAACAACGGGCTGATTTAACAATCAATACAAGAAAACTTATGATTCTAAGTACAGCAATGCGGAAAATACTAAAGACTACTGGTGATGTCACCATTCCTCTGCAAGAGTATTACTGCAACCTGCAAATTAAGAGAATTGAAAGTCACTGGAACGAGATCTCAACGCTTCATACAGCAATTTGGGGTCAGCTTAGTGAATCATCGCTGAAACATTACAACATCGAGGAGTGCTTTAGTCTGGAAGAAGAGGTTCAAACAGCACTCCTACAGCTATATGGTCAATTGAAGGCTTCCAAAACAACAGTAGAGTCAACAATTAAGAACTCTTCAGCTGGCAAGCTGCCTAAGATAACTTCCCCAAAGTTCGATGGTGATTACCTGAAATGGCGCCAGTTTCGAGACCTATTTACGGAACTGATTCCCAACCAAAACATTGCAGATTGGCACAAGATGTGGTATCTAAAGACAAGCCTGCTAGGAGAAGCAGAAAAGCTTATCAGACACTATACAACCTCAGATGCCAGCTATATGTCAGCCTGGAAGGTTCAATGATCGATACGAAAACACCAGATTATTGGCAACAGCATTGATAAGCAAACTTCTTTCGCAACCAAGCCAATCAAATGAAAGTGCAACAGCCATTAAGACGATGCACGACACAACATGGGAATGCTTATTAGGACTTCAAAACCTACAACTTGACACTTCGCATTGGGATCCATTGCTCCTGCATATCCTACAAAGAAAGATGGACAGAAAATACACTCACGTTATGGAAACAGTCACTAGCCGATCCGAGAGCACTACCAACAGTCACAGATTTTCTCAAGTTTCTAGAAATCCGGTTCCAGTCGCTAGAGGCACTGGGAGACAAAGGCAAGTTTATAGAAGAAAGGCCAAAACAACAAACAAGATTAAAAACGTTTTCCTCCATGGTGACGACAAGTCATAGTTGTCCTTCATGCAAGGGACAACACGCACTGTATGCGTGTAACAAATTTCTTCAGTCAACACCAGCCGATCGCCTAAAAACAGTAAGGGCAAACAAACTCTGCATCAATTGCCTTAAATCAGGACACAGCTACTACAATTGCACATCTAGAGCCTGTACCAAATGCTCACGTAGGCATAACACCCTCTTGCATCTGGAAGACACAACATCAAACAGTAAAGTTACCAAGATGGACGTCCCAAAGAAACCTACAGCCCAAACAAACAACAAAATTGCGACAGTTCAGCAAGCTTCGGGGAGAGGACATTTAGCTTCTCTGACAGCGAATTCAGTCCAACCAATTAAGGGATATGTTTTATTAGGCTCAGCTCTTGTGAATGTTAGCAATCAACTCGCCATCCAGGTGTGTGCTCAGACTTGTATTAATAGAGCTCCAAATAGCTCTAACATTGTTATTTTCTCGGACAGTCAAGCTGCACTGCTGGCCATTAAATCGCACAGAGTGTCATCAAAGACTGTCCTGGATTGTCTTCAATCCCTGAAATTCCTCAGCAGGAACAATAGTGTCACGCTGATGTGGATTCCGGGCCACGAAGGTCACATTGGTAATGAGATTGCCGATAGCCTGGCTAGAGCAGGCGCAAACTCATTACCGGTCCGGAACCTTTCTGTAGCTTAGCAAGCTGCCACTTAAAAATGGCCTTAAAGAATTGGGTTGACCAGATGTTTCTTCAAAGCTGGTCTAGGACCCAGGGTGCTCGTCAAGCTAAAAAATTCATCCAAATCGATAAAGCTAAGGCGGGCAAACTTTTAAATCTCAAGAGGTGGGAGCTAAAAATAATAACAGAGCTCCTGACGGGCCACTGTTCGCTTAACTATCACCTAAACAAAATAGGACTGGTGGCCGACTCTGGCTGTCGATTCTGCGGGACAGCTCCCGAAACCGCGGAGCACTTGATGTGCGACTGTGAGGCTACAGCGAGGAAAAGACTGAGCCTTCTCCATCGTGATTTCCCTACTCCCAGGGAGATTTGGGACAGCAACCCTAAATCAGTTTTAGGCTACCTAAGAAGCCTTAACCTTGATGGTTTTTAAAGAAGGGGATGGCACAATAGACCAAACACAATAGGTCGCAGTGCCCGCTAAAGCGCCCCTCAACAAGAATCTTATATATTAATAGGCAAACAAAAAGTTTGTACACGCTAAGGCTTTTTTGTTCGTGGACCGATTTCGTTTAAATTTTCAGAAAATGTTCTTTTTATGGCATAGTTTTGTAATAAGGAATTTCAACGAAATCGATTCACGAATAAAAAAGTTATAGCGATTTTAATTTTTCGAATTTTAAAAAGTCGTTGGAAAATTTGAATTTTTTGTGAGCATCAACGTAGAGCTGAGTAGCCTACGATTGACACAAATGCCGTTTCAGTGAAGCGAATGAGAAACAGAGAAAAACAAGCGTTTGGCGGCATAACTGACATCAAAAAAACTCGGTCACTTTGGCGTGCATTTTTTTATACTCTTTTGTGTATATGTAGTATTATTGAGTTGTATTGTGTAAGGGGCTGCCGTTCGTTTTTTGGCGAATGCCTTTTAGTCCAGTAAATAGGTACTTTTTCTTTGCGAAAAATACCGCATGCGATTTTTTTTTACCAAATGTTTTTACATATTTTTAAGAGCTTAAATTCAAAATGGCGTCATCCCCACCCTTATGCTTCATTTACAATGAAGGGAAACGCGTTTAATTCTATATCTCAGAAACTATGCGTTTTACGACAAAAATGTATATAATCTTTTTTGTAGGTAAATAAGTGATTTAACTTTTTTGTTCAGAATTTTTTTTGTAAAGTCAATATGTTCGGAGTTATAGTGCTTCAAACTTTATATATCACTTTCTTTGTACTATATTTCGTTAACGGTTAGCCCGCCATAAAAAAGTCCTTCCTAAAACTTATAGAACACACGATTATCTAAAATTGTATGTATGTATGTATGAACATTAATGTGTATCTATATGAAACAATCGGCGCTGAATTGCGGCTAAAGTATAAATGCTAGAAAAAAATGGTTAAAGTAAAATTTCAACGGAATTTTATAATAAACATATTTGTTGGTGTAACTTGTCATCGTAAATAAATAGTTGACTAGATATATGCAAAAAACCATTTTTACTAAACTTTTGAGGTGATATTTATGGATTTATTATAAATATCAACTTTATAGAAAAAATCAAAGGCAGCAAATGTGGGCAATGATGAGCTCAACACTCGATATAATCAGTTTTGAAATGAAACGGGGAAAGAAAAAGATATTAGGAAATTTTTTTTTTTGAATTTACATTTTCCGACATTTAAAGCGCTCTAACTTGTGAAATATTAGCCCTATCTAAAAACGATAAAAGCAAAAATTTTAGATAATCGTGTGTTCTATAAGTCTTAGAAAGGACTTTTTTATGGCGGGCTAAGCGTTAACGAAATATAGTACAAAGAAAGTGATATATAAAGTTTGAAGCACTATAACTCCGAACATATTGACTTTACAAAAAAAATTCTGAACAAAAAAGTTAAATCACTTATTTACCTACAAAAAAGATTATATACATTTTTGTCGTAAAACGCATAGTTTATGAGATATAGAATTAAACGCGTTTCCCTTCATTGTAAATGAAGCATAAGGGTGGGGATGACGCCATTTTGAATTTAAGCTCTTAAAAATATGTAAAAACATTTGGTAAAAAAAATCGCGTGCGGTATTTTTCGCATTACGAAGGCCTTTTTTTCGACCTATTTACTGGACTATTTAGAAATTTTAATTGATTCATTTAAGTGTGTTTTGAATGTTATTCTGCGTAATTTTTATTCGTCTTCGTATGGCTCTCGGAATCTGAGTTGTATTTTTGTCATTCCAAACAGTTAACTGCGAATTTTGAGTGCAATTTATCGGTGAGTACCTACTTACTTTTTTTCCGCGTTTTCTTTTCAAAATGCCAAGACAACGACGGGGACGCTCGAATGTCGATTTTAGATCGCTTCGCGAAAATACTAGGAGTCGCGTTAGAAATTTACGTAGTGCTAATGAAATGAATGTTGCAAATAATGAATTGAATAGTGGTGTGAATGAAATGAATGTTGATGCATTTCATAATGAAATGTTTGTTGATGGTGTTGCACCTTTAGAAATTTTGACTGATTCTTTTAAATGTGCTTTGAATGTTATTCCGGTTAATTTTGATTCGTTTTCGTGTGGTTCTTTTAATATGAGTTGTCATTTTTGTCGTGCCAAACATTTTCTGACTCAAGTAACTTTACGTAATACTGAGGCATTTTCTTTGAGTTGTCATAAAGGCAAAGTTAATCTACCTCCACTTTCTCAAAATTTCTTTTTCAATAATTTTTTTGAAGGATTAACTTCGAATGAAAGTGGTATTAAAAATCGTTCTAAATTTTTTTTTGCAAATATTCGTTCATATAATGCTGCCTTGCAATGATTAGCTCTGAGTGTAATTTGTCAAATGACACTGTAAATGGCGTTTATCATTTTACCACATAGCCAAGCAAGACATCATGGATGCGATTAAGAAAATTCTGGGAAATTTTAGATGCTCTGGAGCGACAATGGAAATGTTTCATAGTAATTAAAAATTCGCCATTGCGAATAATTTTTTTTTAAATAAAAATATTTAAATTGAATTTAAATTCGAACAAATCGTGAATTTTATATATTTATTGTTTTTGTGACCGAATTTCGGTAACGGGTATCCCAACTAGTAATAATAATAATAATAGCAATCAAGTAGGCAAGAGCATTCAATGCAGAGCCCTCCTTGACAATGAGTTGAGTTTCCTAACTGAACATTCAGCCAAGAGATTAAACCTAAGGATGGAATCCATGCCGACCAACATCGAAATGATTGGCCAAAAGACACATCAACGAGCAACTATCAATTTACACTCCAGAATCAATGGCTTCAACGCTTCCATCGAAGTCCAGATCATACCCAGCATAATTTCTCCACAACCAACCTATTTCATCGACATTTCTACTTGGTCAATACCTCATAATATAGCTCTCGCTGATCCACATTTCAACGAAACAGGGGAGATTGACCTTCTAATAGGCGCTGAATTATACCATTCTCTCCTTGTAGTAGGACAGATTAAGCTAAGTGACACCTTGGCGGCAAGATACATGATGCTGTTTCTCAACAAGCGAATTGTGGTATTTGCTCTGAAGATGAACGATTAAGCGAACAAATTGAAAGGTTCTGGCAGCTGGAAGACGTTGACAGCACAGATCGTTCGCTCTCGGTCATAGATCATCAATGCGAAGTTAACTTCAATGAAACATGCACAGGAGATAGCTCAGGACGGTTTACAGTGAACCTACCAATGCGAAAGGATCCACAGACGCTTGGCGAGTCCAAGGAGATAGCCTATCGAAGGTTTTTAGGTATAGAACGGAAACTCACTTTAAATCCAGAGCTAAAGGAACAATACTGCGCATTCGTACGTGAGTATGAACAATTAGGACACATGCGAGAAATTGAATTGATTTCAACATAATAAGCAAACCTTATTATTTCTTGCCACATCACGCAGTCATAAAGTCCGAAAGTTCCACTACCAAATTACGAGTCGTGTTTGGCGCCTCAGCCAAGACGACAACAGGGATTTCGCTAAATGATATTCTCCACATAGGGCCAATAATCCAAGAGGACGTGTACACTATATTATTACGTTCCCGTCATCCACGATATGTCCTTACCGCCGACATCGAAAAGATGTATAGACAAATAAGAATAGCCGAGGAACAACAAAGATACCAACTGATATGGTGGCGCAGACATTCGCAAGACAAGATTCGGTGCTTTCAACTGACTACAGTAACATACGGCACCGCCTGCGCATCATATCTAGCGATACGATGTCTCCAGAAACAATCCGAGGAAGCATCCCACAGCCACATTAGCACTACAGAGCATCAAACAAAATTTCTATGTAGACGATGTATTAGCTGGATCTGATAGCCTGATGGAAGCAGTAGAAAAGAAATCACAACTACCAAAGCTGCTACATCAAGGTGGTTTCAAATTAAGAAAATGGTGTGCCAATCACCCACAGCTTCTGCAAGGAATTGGGCCAGAAGACCAGGAATTGCAATTGGACTTCAGAGATTGGGGCCTCGGTAGTCTAGGGGTAAGGCGCCTGACTACTATCCCAAGAGGTCCCGGGTTCGAATCCCGGTGGTGCCACGGTCCTAGCCTTTCCCAATTTCCCGCCTACATAACTTTCCTTCTTTCTTCTTCCCTCTTTACATTCCTGATTCCTCCTGTCATAGCCTTCACTAGTTCTCTTCCACGCTCCACCAAGCGCATGCCATCGGTTGGTTGAAGAGATTCAACTCGTTTCAGGAGGCATAACACTCCAGCGAGTTGTTCTCGATGCCCCGATGTCAGAGTCGCGAAATGGTTGAGAGTTGGTGGAATAAAAATATCGCAATCAGGTTGTGACAGTTCCTTCCTCTCTTCTTTCTCTCTCTCTTCTCTCTATCTTCCGGCTAGAGCTGCTGTTCGACGGTGTATATGGAAAAAAATAGATTGTCGACAGTACAAAGGGACTTTCCCTAAGCCTCTAGTCTGCCACATAAAAAAAAAAAAAAAAAAAAAATGATAGAAGAGCATGTGAAAACTATGGGATTGACATGGTCTCCAAAAACAGATATGCTCCGCGTTAGATTCAATGGCACCCCACATCATCGAATAACTAAACGCACAGTGGTATCAGACATAGCGCATCTTTTTGACCCGTTGGGCATAGTGGCTCCAATAGTGGTCGTTGCAAAACTATGGGCACTTAAGATAGACTGGGACGCTGACCTACCACAAGAGCATCATTCCTACTAGACTAGGTTCAAAGAAGACTTGGCTGTATTAAATGACGTCACAGTTCCTGACACGTCTTTGCCCAGAGAAGTCCGAAGTCATTACAAATCCACATATTCACCGACTCCTCAGAAAGGGCATTTGGGGCAGTTGCTTACATTCGGTCCATCAATAAGGACAACATCATTACCGTACGGCTACTGTGTTGCACCACTGAAGCAGCATACATCACCCCGTTTAGAACTTTGTGCAGCTAAACTAGGTGCCGAGCTAGGCAACAGAATTCGAGTCGACCTTAATCTCAAGGGAGAATCGATGTACTTTTGGACTGACTCCGAAATTACGTTAGCATGGATCAACACAAGCTCAGCCCAACTTCAAACATTTGTGGCAAACAGAGTGGCAGCAATACAAACACTTAATTGTTTTTAATCTCTAATGTTTAATAAGAAGTTGATGGCAGGATTTCGTGGGTGCTGTGTCCAAAGGGTATGGCTATAATAAAAAGTATGGAAAATTACAAAATGATCATCCCTCCTGGTAAGTTTGTTGAGTATTATTGTGACCAGACTTGGAAATATCGGCAATATTATTAACTCAAGGTTTGTGACATTATTTTATTTAGAAATAGAAACCAGAACCATGTTTCCCTCGGTCGATAGTAGGTATGGGTAAATTCAAAAATTCGCAACACCTTAGAACTTAGCTACAGACGATGACGATGACGTGTAGCTATTGATGAATTCTGCAGTTTACACTGGGCTACAATATTTGAACTTTGTCATGCAACTTATATTTTTTACTTTGAGGAGTGACGGTTGGTAAAAATAAGTAATAAAAAAAATCTAATTTTATATACTGATGTAATTTAAATATTTCAAAAAATAATGACGGTCTGATACAAAGAAGTAAAAAAAGTTCTATTATGTATTTACAATTTAAGATTTTATTATTATTATTATTCCTATTTAGCCCCAATGGATTTTTCTGTCTCGTCTATCCCATTCACAGAGAAAACAGGAGGATTTTGTGTAACCCACCTAAAGTTCGACTTGCAAATCAGTACAGATTTTTAAAGAATATGTACTGTATTTGATTTTTTCAGGTACAGTAGAACTCCGATTATCCGAATCAATTGGGGATGGGGGCAATTCGGATAATCAAATATTCGGATAATTGGATATAGTTTGGGAATCAAACAAAAAGAGGTATGTAACATATTGTACATTGAAGAACAGAATTTATTAAGTTGTTATAAAGTAGGCCATGACTTGAATGAAACTTCAAAGAAAAGAAAAAAATGTGTGGGCATGAAAATTTAGCGCAAAATTTTTACTATCGCCCCGAAAATCGATTCGGATAATTGGCGATTCGGTTAATTGGCGTTCGGATAATCGGCGTTCTACTGTATGTAATAAGCGCATGTTTGCATAGGTTTCTTTCATATTAGCAGCATGGGCCAGAAGCACGGCTATTTATTCGCGACCTTTAGCTTGTATTTATGATCCTAGTACTGATTATTCTTATGAAGCACTGGGTGCGTTTAGGCCCGAGTGTTATGTGCAACGTCTGATCCTCTATAAAAAATTGCCCTTCCACAACGAATTATTCCTGATATTAAATAATAGCACTTTGAATAATAAAAACTTTATTATTATAAATTCACTTTATTTAACCCTAGAAAGGTAACTTTTTTTTACCCCACGTGAAAAGTAACCATGAGTAAAATATACTCCATATAAAGTGAGATATTAAGGAGACAAAATAAATAACTTCTTACATATGTACATAAACCTTTCAAATAAACAAAACCAAACAAAAAACAAAATAATATATTCACCGAAAAAAAAAAATGACTTCAAAAGCAAAATGAAACGATGACCTCGGTAGTCTAGGAGTAAGGCGCCTGACTACTATCCCCAGAGGTCCCGGGTTCGATTCCCGGCGGTGCTCCCGGTCCTAGCCTTTCCCAATTTCCCGCCTACTTAACTTTCCTTCTTTCTTCTTCCCTCTTTGCATTCCTGATTCCTCCTGTCATAGCCTTCACTAGTTCTCTTCCCCGCTCCGCCAAGCGCATGTCATCGGTTGGTTGATGAGATTCAACTCGTTTCAGGAGGCATATCACTCCAGCGAGTTGTTCTCGATGCCCCGATGTCAGAGTCGCGAAATGGTTGGGAGTAGGTCAAATAAAAAATACCGCAGCTAGGTTGTGACAGTTCTTTCCTTCACTTCTCTCTCTATCTTCCGACTAGAGCTGCTGTTCGACATTTCAAAAATAAATACATGGTCGACAGTACAAAGGGGCCTTCCCTAAGTCTCTAGTGTGTCACATAAAAAAAAAATAGAAATTCATTCACAAGGCTTCAGAGAATAGTAGGTTATGTGCTACGGTTCGCCAAGGGCTTGCCTTGAGGAAGGACAAACCACCTTTTACTCTGCGAACAGGTTATGGGCCCAGAGTCCTGAGCGATATTTTTTTTAGGAAAATTTTAACTGTTCATGAAATAATTTTTATCAGAATAAAAATGCATAATCCCACTGATACCACAGAGAAGAGGGTGTACGAAGATACAGTTTAACACGAAGAATCGGCCTAATACGCACCATGTTAACACCAAATTTAGATTCTTGTAAAAACGTCAAGGAATACGTAAACAAAATCATCGGAGCAGCTCAAAAATTAGCTAGCATTGCTTTTGTTTTAGTAGAAGAATGGATCGGAACATTTCTACTGGCGGGAATACCTGAACAATATAACACAATGGTAATTGGTATCGAAAGTTCTGGCGTTAAAATTACTGGTGATTCCATAAAGCAAAAATTACTTAAAGATATCGACAAGACATCCAAAAATGATTCAGCATTCTTTGGAGGCAAAATCACATACAGAGATTCACAAATTTCTCACATAAGGTCAAAAGGCATCCGGTGTTACAATTGCTACGAGCATGGCCATAAAGCGAACGAATGTAGTAAAGAAAAAGGAAAATATCGATCTGGAAAAAAAGAACAAAATAGATCAGTTTCATACAACGAAACATTTCTTTCAGGGAATTTTTATAAGTCAGATTGGTATTTGGACTCAGGGGCTTCGCAGCATATGACTCCAAACCAGAATTAGATGCTGGATAAGTCAAGATCTGATATTAAAGAGAAAGTATCCAAGTATAAGGCACGCCTGGTCGTCAATGGATGTTCGCAGCGTCGAGGAATTGATTACAGCGAAACTTTTTCACCTGTTGTTCGATACAGTTCAATTCGGTACATGTCTGCTTTGGCTGTCAAACATAACTTGAGAATCGAACGAATGGAATAGAAATATATCTTAAGTTGTGAAGAAACCAGGGAGACTATATAAGGAGATATAACTTTTATGGGGAAAATAACCGGAAATTGATGCGTAGCAGAAACTAAACTTCTAGTTCATTTTTGGCCACAGATGTCGCCTAAAGCTGACGTGCCCTACATGAAGTTAGCTGAATTTTACCCACTTCGACAATTTCTTCAAAATTGTCAGCCGAAATACAAAAAAAAATTAATTGGGAGTTAATAAAAATTCATTGGAAAATCCATAAAATGGTTAAATACGAAAAATCAGAAGCTGATTTGTCAAGATATGCGTATACATAAAATATATTAACGGTTAATGAGCTTGGCCATGAACCGGGTGAATATAATCCGCCATGTTTTTTGGGGTACATGTGACTGTGGCGCCCTCATTAATCAAACGAAAAGTGACAACACGGAGTAATATCTCCTTGTATAGTCTCCCTGGATGAAACGGTTTCGATTACGATTAAGGCCGGGACACACATATCCGCACCGCGTCCGCACCGCATCCGCACCGTGTGTCGGACGACACACGGAGGGAAAGTAAACAAGTAAAATTTTACCAGTCAGTCCCCACATTTCCGAGTCAAATTACGTGAGTTTTGTTTTTGCCCGGACACGGTGCGGATGCGGTGCGGACACGGTGCGGATATGTGTGTCCCGGCCTTTAATCGTAATCGATGATTATCAGTATTTAGCGATTAATCGTAATCGTCGATTATCATTGCGATTATTTGTCGATTATCTATCAAAAGTATTTTCAAATAAATTTTGTTTAAATTCTCGTTAACAACCTTTATAAATGCGTCTTATAGATTACACGTTTACATGATGCATCCGAACCCAAATTTGCTGAATTAATTTTTTCACATTTTTTGAAGTGTTAACTTCTTTAGGCGCGTTTGGCACTTTTTCGTTGGGGGTAAAACAAAGAATTCGCGACACGCGCACTTTTTTGCACACCCGTTTCTGGACACTTGCTGCAATGATGGTGACACGCGCACTTTGTTGCACACCCGTTTCTGGCTACTTGTGCCTATGCAGCTTTCTAGAGCATGGAAACTTTTGGTTAGTAACAATTAAATAAACTTTAACAGAATATTCAAAAATAAAATATATTAATCCTTATCGTCCTGCATTAAGATGGATTTAGAAATTTAGACTACCCATAAAAGTTAACACTTCTAAAGTGTGGTCCTACACACACTCGTTTTTTACATTTTCTGCTCAGAGCGCATTAGTGCTGGGTTTGAAAATGCAAATTTAAACGGTGAAGCTTCTGTTGCTCAGCCCTCCACCAGTAAAACAGTATCTGGGATATCTGCAAGAAAGAGATGACCCTCTTTCTTTAAAATTTCAAAGACAACGCGACTAATGCTTTTTTATAGGTAATCCAGCCATAGAAGAAGTAGATCCCTGTATCAAATCATCCAATATACTGCAAGATGCCGATATTTTTCAGTTTTGGGAAACGGCCACATAATTCCCTGTTTTTGCGAGAAATCGCAAAACATATTTGTGTCCGCCTTCCTGTGTCGCATCGAAGAAGTTGTTTTCGATTTCCGGCTTGATTCAGACCGACAAAAAAACAGACTGACAACTTAGAAATATTGTGTAGGCAGTATTTAAATTTTGAATACTAAATTTTGTAATATTGTAACACATTTCCTTAACTCTAAAATATGTTTTATTTAAAATACATATACAAAATGTTGCAATAATCGTAATCGTAAGGTAATCGTAATCGTCGGTTATTGTGGCTAATTATCGTAAACGTTATAGCAATTGCTAAGTGATAATCGTTTCATCACTAATCTTAAGCAACCTGGAGAGTTTAATGACGCAACTAACAAAGTGAGTTTATTAAAGGAAGCCATTTATAGTCCATTCAAAACGCGGGGGGGGGGGGTGTTCCAAAATAACACCGTTAAGAAAATCGAACCCTAAACGTTTTTGGGGTCGCTGATCACGAAAATCGATGTCCCGCGGTCCTAAAATTAGGGCGTCACCCCTAAAATGCAAAAAACGCGCCTTTTTAGGGGGTTTTTGCGATTATTTCAGTAATAACGAAAACTAATGCGATGAAATGCACTTTTTTTAATATTTATTTGCGAAGGTGGTTGATTTATACTAAAGGCGAACTTAATGGTAAGGGGTACTCCTAAAGGGTTGAAACTATCCCTAAATTGGCGAAAAATGGCAAAAATTGTAAAAACCAATTTTTTTCAAGTTTATGCTTCAAATTCGATTGTGGGCGTACTGTCAATCAAAAATAAATTATTTTCAACCCTTAAGGGGTTAAAACTACCCCTACTATAATAAAAACAACTTAATATAAAAAAATTGCAAAATTTTTTTTTTTTGCTTTTTGTTTGCAATTTGGTTCAAAAGGTATTATCAGCAAATTAATTTTTTCAGCTCTCAGCCCCACATTAAAATTGTAATTGGAACAAATTGAAATTTATTGTTTTGCATTAAAATTTTATATTATTTGATGAAATATTATTAAAACATTTGGAAATATTTTAACCCTCTTGAAGGAGTTAAACCTTAGGGGTACCCCTTACCATTAAGTTCGCCTTAATTTAGTACATATAAATCAACCACTTTCGCAAATAAATATTAAAAAAGTGCATTTCATCTCATTAGTTTTCATTATTATTGAAATAATCACAAAAACCCCCTAAAAAGGGGTGTTTTTTGCATTTTTAGGGGAGACGCCCTAGTTTTGGGACCGCGGGACCTCGATTTTCGTGATCAGCGACCTTTACGGTTCGATTTTCTTAACGGTGTTTTTTTGGAACACCCCCCCCCCCCATAGTTTTCAATGAACTATATTGCAGGGGTAGTTTTAACCCCTTAAGGGTTGAAAATAATTCATTTTTGCCTGACAGTACGCCCACAATCGAATTTGAGGCATAAACTTGAATTTTTTTTTACAATTTTTGCCATTTTTCGCCAATTTAGGGGTACCTACTTTCAACCCTTTAGGAGTACCCCTTACCATAAAGTTCGCCTTAATTTAGTATAAATCAACCACCTTCGCAAATAAATATTAAAAAAAGTGCATTTCGATGGGTCTTACGAAAAACATATTGTTTCAAAATGTTGCTGAAAAAGATATTGTTTTAATTTATTGCTGAAAAAGATATTGTTTCGGTTTCTCGCTGAAAAAGATATTGTTTCGGTTTCTCGGTGAAGAACATATTGTTTCGTTTTCTTGCTGATATGTTTTGCAGCCAGAAAACGAAACAATATGTTCTTCACCGAGAAACCGAAACAATATCTTTTTCAGCAATAAATTGAAACAATATCTTTTTCAGCAACATTTTGAAACAATATCTTTTTCGTAAGACCCATCGATTTCATCTCATTAGTTTTCATTATTACTGAAATAATCGCGAAAACCCCCTAAAAAGGGGTGCTTTTTGCATTTTTAGGGGTGACGCCCTAATTTTAGGACCGCGGGACCACGATTTTCGTGATCAGCGACCCCAAAAACGTTTAGGGTTCGATTTTCTTAACGGTGTTATTTTGGAACACCATAACGCGCGTTTTGAATGGACTATTATGGGCTAAAACAACCCAGCCGTGAGTGGAAGAAGAAGCTAGACACAGCGCTACCAAAGTTTGGATTACAGCGTTCTCGTGTTGATCCTGGCATCTATTTGCGAATCAATAAAAATTCAATTCTCTTCGATGCTATATACATATGTATACCTATGTGGATGACATCATTATCTTTTGAAACGACTATCATCAGAAAAATAGCTTAAAAGGTTATCTAAAGCAGCATTTCCAAATGAATTACATTGATCTGGCGACCAGCTGTCTAGGAATGGAGATTCATCAATCGAAAACTTGTGATGTCTTACTTAATTTAATCCAGTTTTCTAGCAAATTTACACTGTTTCTTGATGAAAAAAATTGATATTTGCCGCGTGAGATTGGGTGGTAATTAATGGTCGACTCCGTAAATAGAATGATGCAATTTAATGACAATTTTACATTTACGAAGCTGTCAAACAATAGGTATGCCGTGAAGCTATTGAAACTAAACTGAATTGAAAATTCTCAAAATTACTACATAATATTTTAGATTTTTTTTTTTTCGGTTGAGGGTATAAAATATAGCCTCCGACCTATTCTCAGAACTACCAAATATACATAAAAAAAATTCATAAAAATCGGCCAACACGTTTCGGATGAGTTCGATAAAAGACACTGTGACACGAGAGTCCAACAAGACGAAAACCCCAATGATAGTGGACCTTGACAATGCAAACCAAAAGTTTTCGGTAAATATTTTGATGGTAGCATCTAAATCCAAGGTCACTAAACCCTGGAAAATAAAAAATGTCCTTTAAAACGTTCAAATAAAGATAATAAGTTTGTCTGCAAATTGCTTCCACGTAAAACCTTTTCAACTTGGCCATAAACCTAAAACACAAAAAATATAATTTAACCACTCAGCAACAACAACTAACAAAGTCACCCCCTGCGAATTTTAAAAACAGAACAAAGAAAATTACGTCCTGTTTTCGTGTTCCTTTCAGTTTCTGTGGTTTTTAATTAAAAGAAGATATTTCTCCCAGTTCCACCCCTTCCCTACACACACCGGCGAAAAAAACGATGAAAAAACGTTTAATTTTCAGAGACTTTTTTTATGAGATTTGCTGTGGTATAAGTGTTGGGTTGATATTTAATGCCGCCGAAAAATAAATTCAATTCATTTTTCACTCGAGTTAATTTCGTTGATAAGAAAAACAAGAGAAAAAACACACGCAAAGCAAGGCCCTAAAACGCAAAGGTTCACCTGGTTGTTGGTCGTGTGATGAATTGCTCTGGGTTCCCGCATCAAGAATACCTTCGTAACGTTTCGTGTTTCTTTCCAGTGGGGTGAGAAATTGAGAAGTGGTTAGAAAAAACGCAATTATTTAATCGTTTATTTAAATGTGGCAAAATCTGATTCGGTATTTCGACAAATCGGTGACTTATTATTTGATTCAATAGAGTTATATCAAAGAAGGAAAGGTGTTGGCAATGGCGGACCAAAGCGTCAATTAACAGCAACGGGCACGATTAAAGTGAAAAAATAAGTTCCATTAACCCAGAAATTTATTGGGTTGAACCTGAGTTCAACTCATCATGTATACGTATTAAATGTAATCTGACCATCTTGTATAAAATCAAGAAGGCGGTTCCAAGATGGCGACCGATTTTTTGCAAAAATCGGTTTCTCTGAATTAAATATTGCACCTACCTCATTTTTGGCTAGGTCATGATGTTTCGATAGTAACTTATCACGTTGTTGGTGAACCCTGCGCCTTTGTATGAGTGCCAGGCTTCGATTTTTCAAGAACAGAGCTAATGGTTTTTGAGCTTGCCATCCCCTGTTTGTTCGTTTCCATATCCATCACTTGAGTGAGGCGAATGTTGCTGTTGCGTGGCCGATGCGGCTACGAACGTCGAACGCCGATGCCACTTTGTTTTCCTCAACCAATGATCCTAAATATTTGAATATCGGAACCAGTTCGATTTAGGTTCCATCGAGGTGAACACTGGCCCTCGATCCGTCCGTTCTGAGTACTTTGGTCTTTTCCGCATTGATTTTTAACCCGTATGACTGGAATCGGGAACTCCAATCGTTTGCCGTAACGAATTCTTTATTCTATTAGCTGACGGAGGGCGAATATTTTATCAATACATTCACGATGTGGTCCAAATCCCACTTGTTCTTTCTGGCTCGCGGCGTTTCTGTAGGCTTGATTGTAGGATTTTCGTAAATACTTTGCCCGACGATCGAAAGAAGGCTAATACCGACTGTCACCTTTCTTCAAAATTGGGACAACGATCGTTTTCTTCAACGGCGGAGGGACACGATCCGAATGCCAAATATGTGTTAGGAGGACATGGAGTCGTTGTGACAAGACATCACCTCCGGCTTTGATCAACTCGGCGGTTTCTTGGTCCCGGCGCTTTTCCAATTTTCAGCGATCTTATTGTCGTCTTCACCTCGATAGTTGTCGATTCGGTATCGAGAAACTGATTCGTCAGCTGTTCGATAATCAGCAGTACGAGTGGACCTTGTGGCGGATCGTGGTTGTACACCTGGGGGCACTCATGGGGAGAAGTCACGAAAGTTCCATCCGATTTTTTGACGTTGTCATTTGTTGATGTTTGGACGCCTAATCGCCGGATTGTCTGCTGTAGCGTTCGGTACTCGGGCCTCGACGCCACTTCTTCCATGTGGGCCGCAACGTTATTCCCGTACGCTTCCCGTTCCGTTTTCATTTTCTGTCGAACTTCTTTGTTCAATCGTCGGTATCGCCGTGATTCATTCGCTTCCGCTCCGGTTCGATCTGCTCCTGAATGTGTGTTGAAGTCCCCCCGGAGTATTATTAATTCGGTTCGAGGTATATCCAGCGTCTGTTGGAGCTAATCGAAAAATTCGTTCTTGCTCGCGTCCGTTCTAGTCTCGGAGGGCGCATAAATGGATACGATATGGGTCTTGATCGTTCCACCGATGGTTAAAACCGCCAAGCGCTCGGATATCGGTTACGATAGCACTGATGGCAGCCCGTCGATCTGCCATAAACCCCTCGCCGGCCTCTCTTCTCTCACCTCCGGAATAGTAAAGCATCATCGTTTCGTCGATTGTTAGCAGGACAATCGTCAATGTCCCGGATCCGGTAAGTCGTGATGTCCTGTTCGTACATTTCACGCGGCGAATTGAATTTCCATTTTCGGTGTGGCTAATTTGGGTGTTCGGCCAGTAACCCACTTCTCACCAGCATCCTTAGTTCCCATCGCTGGCGCATCGGCAGTGATTGACAATTATGACATGCAGGCAGATACTCGCTGTAATATCCTAGAATGTTGGCTTTGGTTGGGTATGAGTTCGCTTGAAGAAGTCTCATTCGTTCCTTTAATTGACAAAGCCAAGCAAACAGCTAGTGCATGTTTGGTATTGGTACGTATTCATTTCTAATAATGTTTTTATAGAATCATATGTCGATTTTTCGTCTGGAATATTTTTTCCCCATTTTCTGTTTGTTGCTTCGTTTATCCTTTGTTGAGCACTAATGAATTTTTGAAATACAGTACTCGAGTAATAAAAAAAATGCATTGCACCACTCGCCCGCAGCCATAAAATTTAATTAAGCGAGTTGAAAGTGCATAACAACCACTTCGTTAATATCCACATAGTATATCGATTTATTCAGTTCCCTAACGTTCATGGCTGAAATCTATTGAAAATCGTTGAAGCCGTATTCATGCAGCAACTAATGTCAATAATCGAGCCACAACTAAAGTGCACTTCCACCTGCATTAGACATAATTAAGGCACAAACTTGTAGATTAATTTGATTATTATTGTGGTTGAATTGGGCTCAATTCTTTTTAATCGAGGGGGTTTTAAAGAGTTGAAATAAAGTAAATTCTCTTGCAAAGTTCGATTGGGATCAGTTTTATAAAATATTAACGAAATTATTTCGTACACATTAAAAAGAGCACGTCCACACTGGCATAGTTCAAATAATTTCTGATAATCTTCAGGGAACTGATAGCAGAATTCATGCATAACAGAATCCCCATGACACATTTTCAGGAGATTTGTTATTAGAGTGGGTTTATTGAGGATTTTGATAAACTTGGGTTTCAAGGACATTTCATGCATTTTCAATTAGCTAATTTCAGGGGAGTTGAAAGACCAAGGCTAAATTAAAATAAAGTAAAAGGAAGGAAAATTATTAACTCGTTTCTAAGTCTTTTAAGGAATTTTAAATAGCAATCGCGTAAGTTAATTGGGCATCTTCTTCTTATGCTTATCCCTGGTGGGCTGCAGGGCAGAAACAGTTGCCGTCCAGTGGATCTTGTTTTGTGTGACAACCCTCAGCTCCGCCCAAAACCCTCCAATTGATGTGGCCTTTACTAACAGGCTTTCACATTGTTGTAGGTCTTAAAACTCGACGGGGTTCCTTCGGATTCCAGTCAAAGGCCCGCTTGCCTGGATTTGCTTTTCGCGTAGGAAGGTGTGGGCAATCCACTTCCATTTTCTTCGCCTAATTTCGTCGTCCTGGCCCACACGGCCTCATAGTTCTTCATTTGTCATGCCAGCGGATTTTTACAATACGATACAGGCATCTGTTGATGAAAACTTGAAGGCGCTTTGTGATGAATTGGGAGACTTTCCACGGGGCACAACTGTACAAAATACCTGCCTTAACGTTGGAGTTGAACAGTCCCAATTTCATTTTACAGGCATGAATATGCGTTTCTTGCTTTATTTATGCTGGAAGTGACATCTAATTGTGCCCCGCTATTTTCTACAATAATGCTACTGAGGAAACTGAATTTATATGCCAATTCTACGACACAATCATTCAGCGCTGTGCCTTCAATGGTGCATACATTTATCCGCATTTCTTTAGTTTCAATCGGATTTATCCTTAAACCTGTCGAGATACTTTCTGTTGCTAAATTGTTTAGCATATTTTTAAGGCCCTGATGTCTGTGGGCCAGCAAGCAGCACATGGTATGCCAGTTTTTGAAGTGTTAACTTCTTTGGGCAAGATTGGCACCCGTTGCACACCCGTTTCTGGGCACTTGTGGCTGGCTAGAGCATGGAAACCTTTGGTTGAGCTCCACTTACAGACAGCAGCGTATAATTCTATGGTGTGTGAAGCAAAGTAATCTGCGCTTGGGTTTCGATGTTGCAATGCAGAAGCTGCTCTCTGCATTCATTTCATATTCTCGCAATGCCGACGCCGCACAGTGGGGCTCGCTCATAGAAGGTTCTGCTCAAAGCTCAAATTTCAAAATGTTGATATTTTTCAAAAAAATATTGTATCTTCGTAGTTGTAATAATGTATCAGATCACGTGTAAAAATATTAAGTCGCTGACTGCTATAAGTCATCGAGCGCATGAGCATAAAGTTCATAGTGGTTTCTGATGCAGGGCTTACAATTTGTGGTAGTGTGTATTTTTTGTAGGGGTTTTTTTAAATGACATTTTCTCGAAAACGCGCAAAATTCTATTGCTAGTTTTTTCGATTACCTAACTAATATACAAAGCCTTCCGTTTATAATAAAAAAATTCAAAGTTTCCGCAAAGTCGTCGATGACATCATCATAGTCTATATTTTGTGCCAGCTCTCGTTCGTGACTCATACATGATCTTAGATAATTTTTTATCACTTTTAATTTTTCTTCACTTTTTGCAATTGCCTTTTTGCCTTTCTAAACGCGAGTGTCGACAGCAGTTTTACCGAGCAGTTTCCCAACTAAGTACCAACACGTTCAATATGCTGCTTAACGAAACCCGATCTAAGTTGGTCAATTTTCTTCGCCCCATACAATTCCTTAAAGCTATAATTGGAAATTATTAGCAGCGCTTTTAGTAGCGTTTGGATTTTTCCCGCTGGGATAGCTTCTGGATTGATTCTGCCAACAGAAAGATGAGTGCTGAGCTCAGAACTAAGCACAAGGGCCGGTCTAAAAAAGACCTGTTCCATTCTAGGCTACACTAAGTAATTTTAGGTTCATTCACAAATAAAGAATCGATCGTTAAGTATCTATATTGCGCTGAAGATTACAACCTCTTATATTGCACTACACAATAGAAAATACAATTCAGGAGTGACAGAACGATAATAATAATAATAAAGTAATATTAATTATATAATACCAACTGAAATAAAATTACAATTGAATGAGCTTATTCTTATCACCAAATTCTTTAGTCAAAGATTTTTTGGAATTTAAATTTTCTGAAGGGGCACCCAAATATATTTCAGCCCCGCACCACGCAAGGTGATGTGGTGGGCCGGGCTATGCCTCCTAAAACATGTAATCCCGCTAACCAGCTAACAAAGGCTGTGACGCAGACAGTACCAAACAAGCAGGTGAACAAGGTGAAGACCAGACCTGAGCTGTGTTAACCAAATAGCTTACTGAGTTATTGTACCTAGCTAGATGTAGCTTCTAAAATGAGTTTTTTTGTTTAGCCGTGATTTTAAAAATTCAACCATTTCAGATACAGACCTAGATTATGGTTGAAAAGAAAGACATTAGGTTTTGGAATTATACATACAGACAGCGTCAAAAGTGATGCAACACCTAAAAATTTTAACTTTAACCTTGAATATCTTCATCATGCGAAAACGGAAAATAGTACTTATCTTAAAATAAGGCTGTATTTATCAACAAAATATTTAAAAAAAATATTTCATTACAACTGTGAAATGTTCATACATAAAATTGCAAGAATTACCTCATTTGTGACTGATAAATTTGGAGCTTTTTTTATTAAATGAGGTACCGTTATTTTGTTTCAATAGTTGTAATTAAATTTTGTTGATAAATAAAGAAAGCATTATTTTAAGATATTAAGCACTATTTTCCGTTTCCGCATGACAAAGATATTGAAGGTCAAAGTTAAAATTTTTAGACGTCTATTAGGCGATAGGTTTGCTGGCAGTTTTGCTACAGTCACTGTTATGACTGACGGACAACCTAAAGTTTATGGTGATGACTGCAGTAATTATCTAAATATTTTAATTTCCACCAATCATGTCTGGTAGAATTGATTGAAGCATGTGAATGTTTAATGTTCCCTTAGGTGTTGCGTCTCTTTTAACGCTAACTGTATATAGAAGTAAATTTTCTAGTTCAATTGGTGATTTTTTCAGAACTAAATCCATAAATCATAGAGCTCTGTCCCCCATTTCCCCCCCCCCCCTTGTATCCGCCACTGGTATTAGTATAGATAAAGAAAGAGTAAAAGCAATACAAAATTTGCCACCTGCAGCCTGGTTTATAAATTATGTGAGGAAATATGTACCAAACTTGTCAAATTCTTTAAAAGAATTATTGAAAAAAGATTTTCAGTGGTTAGAAAATCACAATCAGGCCTTGAGAATATAAAAAAAATCCATAAGTGAAGCCCCTACATTGAAAACTTTAGACTGGAATGAACCAATAAGCAGACAGATGCTGCTAATAATGGAATAGGGAAAATATTAACAAAATATTAAGCCAGTAGCTTTTACATCTGGAAGTCTAAAAGCTGAAGAAAATTCTGCGCAGGTAGAGTAAGAATTTTAAGCTCTAGTTTACGTTTATCAAATATATGGACGAAAGGTAAAAATCATTGTGATCTTAAGGCGATCTTCCTTAGTAGAAACTACGGACGAAGGAACATATAGAATAAATACGATTCATATGAGAAAACGCGATCAGTGTGGAGTTACACTGTTAAAAATGTTTGTAAAATTACAATTGTTTTACAAAATAAAAGATGAGTAAAATTATAAATCAGTGTATGGCAATACAAAATTAAAATACAATTCAAGGAATTTTCTAAGATATGTGAGAAAATTTACTAATATCAGTTGTAATTTTACAATCTTTATGTATAAATCCTACACGCATTGCGATTTTACTGAACTGTTTATCAGCTTTCAATAGAAAGCATTTCGAATTTACAAACATTGTTTTTAATTTCATTTATTATAATTTTACTCGAGCTTAGTTATTACGATTCTCGGACAATAAAACGTATTGAAAATACAGGAGATTTTCAGTAATAGTTTCTTTTTAACAAAATTACATAACTTGTATTGGTAATATTACTAAACAGAGTATTGATAACTCTTTAGTAAAATTGCTACACACGTTTTGTAATTTTCCCAAATTTCATTGAAATTAATTGTGTAGTAAATTTACAAAACTGGATTGTACTTTTACTATATCGTGATGCGTAAAAACTTCCAACAACTGTTTTGAAAAATTACAATAGAAATTTTTAACAGTGTAGTTATAGGATACATTGGTAACATATGAAATTGGGAAAGGTAAACATGTAGAAAATTGTAGGCATGAAAAGCGTTAAAATTTTCTTCTGGGCCTTATTAGGTTTCAACATTAGGGCCTAACAGTCAAATTAGGCTAACCTCATCCGGACCGAACCAAGAAATTCTAGTCGGGAAATTAACATCAATTTTAGTAAGCCAAAACAAATTAGGTCTAATTATTAAGCATGTGTATTGAAATGTAGGCATTAACATAAAATGATTTGAGAAAAAAATATCAAATAGAAGAAAAAACACAATGAGACCTCTCATAAAGTAGTTCGATGAAAGTAATAATATTGTAAAGTATGACCTTCTTTTAAGAGGTATAAGTAGTAGATGCTTGTATAATACAACGTAATTGTAAACAAATATAAAAGTAATATGTATTTCATGTCAAAGGAATAACTGTAGTTAACTCTAAGTTAGAAGGTAGAACGTCGCCAGTAATAAACTGATATTAAAGCTAGCTGGTTGTTTATAATTACAAAAAACATACGAAACTAAGCAATAAATAATATTAAATAAAAGTTTTACATAATTCATTGAATTTGTTTAGCGTACAATTTTTGACTATTTGAAATTTCATAATTTTTCCGATTGAATCTGATGGCCATATACTGACATCCGTCTAAAATTCCATTAAAAACTAAAAGCAAAAATTTTAAATATTTAAAGAAATTATTCTATATTAATTTGTTTCTTTTTAATAAAATACTAAATAAGATAAATGACTAAACGTTAAACAGTTCATAACACTTGAATAAATTACACCCTTTCAACGCAATACCTTCTAAGTTGCCACCTAAAATATACAAATTTATATAAGTACATAGTTACATATATGTATGTAGGTTACATATTGATGTAAGTTATCTTTCAAGGTGTCCTTTCTCAGACATCATTGTTTATACGTTAGATATTTCCCTTAGTACACCTTTCTGTTTTCATATATATGTATATGTATATTATATATATTTTTGTTTTTGTTTTTGGTTTGTGCAAAAAAGCAATAAATAATGCTTAAACCTTCACCCACAAACGAGGTCGACTTTGGTATCCGATATTATTGTACATAGAGGAAATATTGTTTTTCAAAATTCAAGGTTTATATAGTGCCGGAAGGTCTTTTCTGTGTTGGCTATCTTCATTGAAACAGGCTTTTGCGTTCGAGGAGATACATTTCGTGACTAAACAACATAAATCAAATTCAATTGCCAATTATGTATGTATATGTTTCGCGAACTGATGAAACAACTGGGAAATCCAATGATACACATTTCACAATGAAATCAACACAAAAAATACAATGGAAAAAAAAGAAAAAAAAAAAGAAATCGTGTATCCATTTTCATTCAATGTTGACGACAAGTCTGATTCACAAGTGTATAACGAACCCATGATCCCAATGACTAGGACCTTGATTCGAAGGAATACTTTCATGTGGGAAGGAAAATACAACAATAACAAAATACGCAAAGGACGCAACCAAAAAATTCTACCAAAACTTATTTTTCTTTTGAAATGTGGAACGTTTAAGTTTTTCTTAACCAAAAAAAGGGATACGGAACCGAATGAAAAATAAAAATATAAATATAAATATAAAAAAGGAACAAAAAAGGGTGGAAGACACAACCATCCCAGTAGATTTCTGTTAAATGCTGCAGAATAAAATCACCGAAGAAAACAAAATCTATATAGTGAATCAGTTTGGTATAGAATTATTTAAATAGCTTTTATTGTTATACTTGATAAAAATCAAATATATCGCCCCCCACCGATATTCAACGGAAAAGGGCCCAAGCACCTTTATCTACATACAGACAATAAATAGTATGACTTACATATAAATGCTCCTTAAGAGCTCCTTTACCTTTTAAAAATACCCAAAAATTATGTCTTCAATCACTGTTCACCATTTCTGAATGTTTTCCCTTAGGAAAAGCACTTCTGAACACACCCCGTAAGGACGAATTATAAATCCTTAAACGGAATATTGAATTTTCGTATCATTTATCGACGATTTATCGCCGTAATTGATATTATTAACTACACTTTCACAAGAATCAAAATTTACGTTCGATACAAATTCGCTCTTCGCGGAAAAAATAATATTTACCACCGTTCCTTAACACCTTACCGTGATAACTGTATCGGAACGAGCTCTGCTCTCAGAATATATATATCACAATACCTTTTTGTTGTTGTTGTTGTTGTTGGTGTAATCTAACACCTTCGCCGTTAGTTAATACACACATAGAACCGACACTAACACCATCAACTATTTACTTAATCCTTATACTGTTGAGGGGGGGATATGCCTCAATAAATGCGTCCCACAGTAAAAGTCCTTACGAATTTACTACACAAAACTCTTTTGATCTTCAGGAGCTTTCTTTCGCCATACATATCGACTCCATACAACAGCTGCATATAGAGCAACGTAAAGAAGGACTCACACGCAAACAAACACGGATTCCACTTCGATATATAAATTTAGGTTAATCTATATCCAGAGGGCACTTATAAAAAAAATTTTTTTTTTTTGGATCTAGGTTACATGATTGAGAATATTGAAGTATAATTTTGACGACTTCACACGGTTCGACTATGTACAGGATAACACCGATACTTGTAACCACCCCAAGGATTCGATCCTTGTGTTTTTGCAAAGTGAAAATATGCACACCGAAAAAACAAAAATTATAAAACAATTTGGAAAACTTGGAAGGAAGACAAAACTATAGAACTGTGACAGGCAAGCACTTGTCAATATATGTATGTATATGTTGTATATACATATAAGTATGTATGTCAAAAATTAAGATTAAACGAAACTAGAACTACCGTAGAGCAACCTTACGCAAAGGCTTCCGAAGTTAGACTGCTTCTGCGAAAATTCTCCGGAACATACCCTAGTATTGGGTCCTTTTTTGGTGTGTCCCCGCATACCGTTATCGGTGCATTCATTAACACTAACCGCAGTCGCGATATGAGCTTTTTCCCAAGCTTTCTCCCAATCTCCCCTCAATTGACAGGAAGCCAACCCCTCCACAACGGCGGTGTGTTTTAGTAACATGCGCCCTTAGCGGCCCTTCAGCGCCTTAACTATGTCTTGTCCAAAAGTGTTTTGTTTACGTTTTTCGTAAACTTTACTACTGCCGACGACCACGTGATTGGAATAGTATCAAGAGAGATTGCGTGACGATTCAGCTCAAACCACTCCGTTGTGCCACATTGCTTGGGGTTGCTCCCTAGACCTTTATACAATATGCTTACCGATTAAATAAAGCGCTCCTCTGTGGGGGGAGGCTCAGATAAATCGCTTGCATACCACCCTACCACCAACAGCCCCCTTTTGGCTATAACCAACAACAACAACAACACCATGCCCGTAACTGTACCGCGTGCAGACTGCACTATTTGCAAAAAGGAAAAGCTCAACCCAGTCATGGCTGAATTTTATTGATTTTCACCGCATTCTAGGGTTGAATGACATCAACAATGATAAGCTTGTAGATTTGGGTCAGCGTTTTTTTATATTAATTTATCGGCATTGCCATCGCATATGACAGCCGAGGGCTGACAATGTAAGTATGTGGACAATTTCAACATAAATAAGCCATATTTTGACGGTTTATCAAGCACAAGAATCAGACAGACTAAGCCGTTGGATATAGTCGGTTCGACCTTGACTGGTAAAAATATTCATCCTTCACCGTCAGGATGTCCCTTATATAGTTTAACGGACGATAGCTGCCTGACACGAAGCGAATTAGATTCAGAAGGGTGGCGTTGGAGAAAGTCCATTCTATTTTTTTATCTAAATTTGTCTTCATTATAACATTTCCACAAATCTATTATTCAATTACCATTAAAAATCTATTTTCCGTGGTATAAGTAATTTCCGTTTGTGTGACATTTAGTTGCATAGTTGACAATTGTAAGGTTTTAAACAACTTGAATTTAGGCATTTCAGGGTAAAATTGTACCGTCACCTCCTCGCTGGTGTCTCCTGGTGCCTCCTGGATAACCTCTGTGCCCGGGGTTATAGCTGAACCACCCTATCCGATGGGCTATAATTCACGGATCCGGTACTCCGGGTTAGGGTTTGGCGAAAGGTTGACAACCTCTCCTCGGAAAACAATTCTTATTATGGAATCGAAAACTCAGCCTCGGAACAGGCAGGATTGACGCAAAGACCTCAGTAATAATGATTAAGGACTAATGATTTAAGGAAGAGCGATATAAAATTTGCAACAGGGAATGTAAGAGCATTATAGAAACCTGGAGCCATGGCATAAATGATAGATTAGCTTAGACGATATAGAATACTTATCAGAGGACTACAAGAAGTAAAAAAAGCTTTTTTTCTAGCTGGGGAGCCGGTTATTTGAGTATACCAAATGCAGAGGCGGATCCTGAAGCAGTTCTGTGGGGGAGGGGGGAATCAAATTTTACTCAAAATCTGGAGATGATGCTCTCTGAAATAGTATTCGGTGTACAGTAAAAATTATGGTAAAAAAATCAAAAGTGCCATGGCTTCTCGATGGCACAGTGGACATGAATATGTCTTATATAATAAATGAAACGAAATTTAAATAGGTTTTATGTATTTTTTCAATCTGTTATAACATGTCATGTCATGTCTTAAAGTAGGCTTCCGTACCCCAGTGGGGTGTATATAATATGTATATACACCCTGTAGCGGTTGCTACTTGTTATTAATTTATGTTCGTTATTGTAGCAAGTTTATTCAACATTCAATTCAGTCCTGTACTAGTAACTTTTTAGTACAGTGTTTTAATATGTCAAAAATTATATTTTCACTTCTACTTAGAAATACACTTTAGGAATACTGAATTAGATATCACATACGCAGACATTGAACACACAAACGATTTTCAAAAACATAAAAACACAAAAAGCTGTCATGTAAAATAAAAATAGAAAATGTATGAGTATTAGTTAGAGTTCTGAATTGTTCAAATCCTCCTAATGAAGTCTATTTCAATTACGTAATAATTTTTAAAAGATTTCTAGTTTGTTAATATTTATCGGTATAAAAGTTCTAATAATAGATAAAAGATATCGAAAGATTTAAAATAAAAACAATTAAATATTAATACAAATAAATGAAGTGCTCATTCTTTAATTAATAATGTTTTGACTAAAGAATAATAATAACCCACACACTTCATACTGGTGACCCCGAAAAGAAAATTTTTGCAACCTTTATCAAGAACGAAAAGTTTAATTTGAAGAAAGAAGAAAGAAAATAAAAATTTTAGAAGAAATAGTATAAAAAAAACAGTAAAAAAAAACCTCAAGAATCCGATGGTGATCAGATTACCTTCTTTGTCCTTGCAGTATGTGCAACGTGGTGTGAATTGCGTCATACTGCGGACTCTTTGGTAGAACTCCCGCGCCTGGTGCGGCCGTCGTTCTCTGTACTGTTCTAGCTCACAGACGAGATTTTTTTCCCAGGCTTCCTTTTTCCGTCTGTGAATTCTCTTTTCTTCTTTTCTGAGCTCTTTATAGTTCTCTTCGCGTGCCCGTGTTCTCTGAGACTACTGCATGGCTCGGTACGCAGCATTCTTACGTTCAGTTGCCAGCTTGCATTCATTATCGAACCAGTCGTTCCGATCTTTACGACTTCTGCCTAAGATGGAATCAGCAGTACTAATGACAGTATTTTTAAGGCGGGTCCAGTTCTCTTCGACGCCCGGCATCTCATCCCCAGGACTTAGGGCGAGTTCTAATGCATGACCGTAGCTGTTTCTGGCCATTTCATTGCGTAGTGCAGCTGTGTTGATTCGAGCCTGATCAGCGGATACAAAGCTTTTCAGCGTTGTAATGCGCTCTCGGAGCACCATACCAACAAGATAGTGATCCGAGTCGAAGTTGGCACCTCGGTACGTTCGTACCGTCACACAGTGGGGCCAAATCCCAAAAAGCTGGCCAAAAGTCGAAAAATCAAGTAATTGATCTGAAATTTCTTACTCGGGGGTTTTTGAGGCCGCTGATTACGAATTTAATGTCAGACTTACTAAATTTCACCCCCTTCACCCCTAATTCACCACCCCCTTGCATAAAGTACCCCATATTTCACATCGTACTTGAGTCACGCATCATTTTCAAGGTTTTTGGGGTCGCTGATTACGAATTTCATGTCAGACTTACTGAATTTCACCCCATTTACCCGTAATTCACCGCCCTTTATGTGAAATATCATTCGCATCATGAAAATCTTCCTCCCCTAATAACCACTCTGCAGTAATTTAGGTAAGAAAAACAAAAAAACACTTTTTTATATTTATATGCAAATAATTATTATAATCTTACAAAAGATAGTTATATTACAACAAAAAATTATCATCTCCATCATCAGATTCTGTATTATCTGTGCTTAGCTCAGAAGCGCTACTACTCTCAATAGTTTCTTCATCTGTATTTCTGTTTTCTTTTGGAGATAATAGTAATAAGAGAACTTCTGGAGATAATGATTTCAGTGGTTTAGTGGGCAATTTTCGGCAACTAGAAATATAAGGGTCAGATGCAATAAAAAATCTAAGGAATACGTCTTCCATTGTTTTTTTTCGAAAATTTTGTCTTGAAAAATCTCTTCTATAAATTTTTATAAACTTATTACACGACTCTTGCGCATCTTCCGACATTTGACCAATGGGAAGTAGGGAACACTTTTAAAGTTATTAATTAATGCGAACAAGTATTTAGTAAATTATTTCAGAAATGTTCTTACTTGTAGAAGTAGATTCCATTCTCTTTGATTTATATCAGTTTCTTGTTAATGATTCCACGTGTTTGGAAATACATAGATGGTTTCTGAGGTGAAAACGTCGATAAACTTTTAGTGTTATTCATAACAACGACTTAGCATTGAAAATATCAAACTTTACACTTCCTTCGCGCGCATTTGAAAAAGTACCTTTATCTCTCTCTCTCTCTCCTTCTCTCGCACTCTCACACAATCTTACTTTCTATATTTGCTCTATTTAATATAGTCTTTTATGTTTACTTCTCTCCAGCTGATTTTTGTTTCCTAGCTATTTCGTACTTTAATCCCAACCAAAATCATATGTAGTTTCCACTAAAATCCACAAAAACAAACTATAAAAACAAAAGAATACATAAATCATCAAGTAGCAGATTGTAGCAGCTAAATTTGGAGTCAATTTATAGATGATACATTTATCTACAACTTCTAATTGGTTAGATCGCGGGAATCGATGGGAAAAGGTAACATGTTTCTTCAAATACTGTATTTTTTTTGTTTTTTCGAAGTCATAAAATAGAGGTAGAAGTCCTTGTATAACAATTTTTTTATATCAACAATCAATAATCTAGACTTTTTTAATTAATCGACTTACCTTCACAAGTTGATTCCACTTTATTTCATCTGCATTTGTTTTTTCTGAATGGTTACACGTGGTTTGCAACACAAGCATATGATTTTTGAACACGTTACTGTAGCGTACTGCGCGGACAAAGTTCACTTTCTAACTGAGCTTTTGGACGAAATGAGGGGGGAAGGATGCTACTATACATGGTTTCGGCCTCTGTTGGTATCACTTGAGCCAACCTCACAGAAAAAAAGACCCAACTAGAAATTTTTTTTTCGACTTTTGGCCAGCTTTTTCGGATTTGGCCCCACTGTGCGTCACCAGACCCGAAAGGTGGCGGCGGTCTATCAATACATGATCTATTTGGTTGCGAGTGGCTCCATCAGGAGATACCCAGGTGGCTTTATGGATATCTTTACGCGCAAATCTAGTACTTGCAACGACCAAGTTCTTACTTGCTGCCATCTCTACAACTCGCTGTCCATTGTCATTAGTGTTTTCATGCAAGCTGTGGTTGCCGACATATTGCCTGTATATGGGCTCCCGGCCTACTTTGGCGTTCAGATCTCCCAGTATGATTTTTACATCATACCTGGGGCAGGCATTATGTTCCCGTTCAACTAATTCGAAGAATTCTTCTTTATCATCATCCGGGGACTCTTCTGTAGGTGCGTGAACGTTTATGAGGCTGATGTTCTTAAATTTACCTCGCACACGAAGGGAGCATAGCCTTTCGTTTATTGCTTTAAAGCCGATAATGGTAGGCTTCATTCTTTTGCTAACCATAAAACCTACTCCTAGAACATGGTGTTTTGTATGACAGCTGTAATATACGTCATACTCAGGTTTTTGCAAAACACCATTCCCTGTCCACCTCATCTCCTGAATGGCGGTAATGTCAGCTTTATACTTTGACAGGGTATCGGCTAGATGTTTTGAAGCTCGAGTTCTGTACAGAGTTCGAACGTTCCATGAAAAAATTCGTAAATCGTTTTGCCTTTTTCGTTGCCGTGGTCGTCGTCGTTTATTCCAGTATCCGAGGCATGTTGCTCGTTCCGTAATAATTGTTTTTTACGGGTGAGGTTATTAGCCTCACGCCAACCTTACTTGGAAGGGACTAGCCCGATCATATTAGCCTATCCTCTCTCATAGAATAGTTACCAGTGGCCACCGCTAGGAGGTTATGATCGCACTTCCATCAGTCCGAAATAGTTACGGCACGTGCATGTTATGCTACATGTTATTCCCCCTATTCCGCTGATGACTGACCACCTTGTATTGTGTTTGTTAAACGATGAGGAAACAAAACAACTGAATTTTATATCTTTAACCGTTGACTCGTTTATTAAAACTCCAAAACTTCTTATGAGCTAGCCAAATTTATAGCACCCAAAAGTGCATATATAAACATTATCTTCGATTTTATTCAATAAAAAACAACATACATATTGACACTTATTCAAAGTGATGAGTGGACAAATAATATCATTACAAAAATTTATTGCCGGTCGCCACACATGACGCATTTAAGTTTATTCACCTGATTATGTTCAGGTGAATAAACTGCTGATTAGACTATTATTTAATGTTAATGCACTTACAGGTGAAGTGCATTGATTTAATGCAGCTAAAACAATTTCGTCATGTGTGACTTCCGCTGTGTGCCTTAAGTTAATTAAAGATTTTTTTATATGTGAGCTGAACATTCTCCCGCCTCCAAATTAATTTGCGGTAGCTCGAAACTAGGCCACGACCTTCGGGGACGTAGCCTGGGTGCTGGTGTTGGCCTTGTGGAGGCTCTTGAGAACTTGACGCCGCCGTGTTGTTTGCACCGTGCAAAAATGATGATTCCGATAATGATGAATACGACGATATATGTGCTGCCGTAGTGGTGTAGGTCATGGATGTTGATAGTTGGAAGGTTATCTAATACTCGTTGCTGCTGTTTAAGTGCATTTTCTAGTCCAGCTACGTCGGCGCTGTTAGCTTCTTGAACAAGCTGGGGAATCATGGGAATTGCCGAATTGTTATTGAGATTTGTGCTCAACTGGATGTGATTCATTAGAGCCGCATTTTCTGGGATTAATGATGCCTGCATTTTATTTTGTCCTTTATTTGACCTGATATATAGGGTTTGGTGATTGATGATGCATTCACCAAATATAGTAATTATTCCATTTTCTATTAATGAGATTGTATGCAGTGTATGCCCGCAAGTAACTTCAACCTGTAACTCTTCCCTTAATGTAAATAACCATGCATTTGAATTATGTAGCCGTTTCCACTGGTTTTCTGCCTGGGTAGTTTTTAATTTGCAAAATGGCGATATTTTATTTTCATTGTTAAGCAGCTCCATTTCGCAGTGGCTTTGATTTGATCTCAATGTGAATAAGGGATGCTTCAGATTGCACATCAGTTTTTCAGGTGACAAAGATTCACAGTTTCTAATATCTTCCTCCCGTATAGGAGTGAATATGTCTTTTCGATGGTTCACGGCTAGGTATTTGCTGGATGTATTTGTCGTTAACAGTGGCAGGTATCGGTATGAGCTCATACAATCTATAGGATTCTGTGTTCAGAAGTGGAATACGGATGTCGAATAAAATATTGTTTTCAGTGATTCTTGTTCTTACGTGCATGGTACTGTATAAGTTTAGTAGGTTCCTTGAACCTCCAGATCCAGGTAGCTGGGCATTGGGTGGTAGATGTTCCCGAATTATTTTTAGTTGATCGCTAAGTTGAGTCGGTGTTAATAATAGCGTGTTGATTTTCCCACGTTTCACGTCCATTACGACTGATAATATTTCCCTTTGAATATTTTGTAGTGTCATTAAGCTAAGTGTTATTAAAAGCGCTGCTGAATTGAATGTTTGGTGAGCCCTGACTTCATATTGTGAATGATTGAGTTGCGTCGTAATTTCTTGGATCTGATTCTCAATCATTATAATTTGATGTTGAACACTATCGTGATTTTTCTTCATTATATTTACTGTGCTCTCGATTATTGAAGTCTGATTTTTCAACAGTTGCCTTTTGAGATTCTCATTGTCCTTGATTTCCTGTATTTGTTGTTCATATTGATCTGCAAATTCCTGGTCAAGGATGCCGAATAGTTTGTTGGCAATGGTTCCCACAAATTCAAAAGGTGCTCTCTTGCTACGGATGTGTGTGTCCTCATTTTGTTGATAGAGGAGTTGATTGATGTTCTCAGCGTCTATTAATTGTTGCTTAAATTGTTGAGAGGTAGCAATACATAAATTTCTTGATAGCCGGTTTTCTTCCTCGCACAGAATGCTTAATCTTCTAATGGATTTTTTAATGCCGTAATATTCCTTCCAGTATGTTGATAGGTTGTGATATACTAGGAGATTCCACTCGCTAAAATATAATTGCACTTCTGCGATGTCGTCAAAGTAAATACCTTCTCTATTCTTAAGTGTGGACATTTTATACGGTGTAACCAGATTCTCAGCCGATATTATAACGATGAAGGTAGTAATGATGAATAAACAGCTCAACAGATTTGGTCGATATGTGCGCTGAGGACATGGTTTCCGTTCTTGCTTGCTTATCTTTGCCTCTTTTGATTGACTTATGTGATGAGCGGCCCTTTTGCGGTTCTTAGGGTTTCGGGCATTTGCTTTCGGTTGTGTTGACGATAGTTTCTCTCCACAGTCTTTCATCTCTTCACCCATGATGTTGGTTAGTGTGCCTGGCTCTTCGTTGCTGTTGCTACTGACTACTGGTAGTAGAGATAATTTTACTACCGGTCTCTTTAACATTCCCGTTTTGGTTTGTAATGTTACAACTCTGACCAGTCCATCAGCCCCTGGGTGTGTTGCAACTACTCTTCCAAGAGCCCATCTAGCAGGTGGTAGGTTATCGTCCTTGATTAAGACAAGGTTACCTATTTTCAAATTGTCCTGTTTCTGGTTCCACTTAGGTCGGCATTGTAGCCTCCCAATATATTCCATGGACCATTTTTTCCAGAATTCCTGATACATTCTGTCCAGTCGATCCCATCGCTTTAGTAGATTCGGATTGATTTGTAAATGGTTTCGATCTGGTAGCGACAAAATAGGTGCGCCTGTCAAAAAATGTCCAGGAGTTAATACTTCTAGATTGTCTGGATCTTCCGATAACGGACATAGGGGGCGGGAATTCAGACATGCTTCTATTTGTGTCATTAATGTGGCCATCTCCTCATAAGTTAATCTTGTTTCTCCAATCGCTCTGCGCATATGATGCTTGGTTGATTTCACTCCTGCCTCCCACAATCCTCCGAAGTGTGGGGATGATGGTGGGATGAAGTGCCACTGTGTTCCATCTTCTCTTAAGGCTTCACTGACTTCTGCTCTATAGGAATGTTGTCGGTGAAGATCGCTAATTATTCGACTAGCGCCAACGAAGTTTGTAGCATTGTCACTATATACGTGTGCAACAGGCCCTCTACGGTTGACTAGCCTTTTAAATGCTGCAATGAATGCCTTAGATGTGAGGTCCGTTACTACTTCAATGTGCATGGCCTTGGTAGTGAGGCATACGAAAATTGCGATATATCCCTTGTGGGTTCGACTACCTCTGCCCGTGGTGGCCAGTAGATCAAAGGGACCGGCATAGTCCACGCCAGTATGCGTAAATGGTCGACTGGGAGTAACTCTAGCTTTCGGCAGCATACCCATTAATTGCTGTGACATCTGCTTTTTGTATCGATGACATTTGATACATTTGTGAATGTGGCCCTTCACTGCCTTTAGTCCATTCAATATCCAATAGCGTTGACGGATTATTTCCAGAGTTAAGGTGTTTCCTCCGTGGAGTGTCTTCTGATGAGCTTCGTCTATGATGAGTGAGGTTATTTCACGCTTGTGAGGAATTATAATGGGATGTTTTTGGGCATAGTCTAAGGTTGACTTGTCTAACCTTCCACCAACACGTATGAGTCCGTTTACGTCCAGAAAGGGGTTTAGTGTAATCAGTCGGCTTGACTTTGATAATTCTTGTCCCTTTTTTAGCTTCTCCAGTTCCTCTTTAAAATGTTCTTTTTGAGTTATTTGGATTATTGGGGGTAATGCGTTTTCAATTTCTTCAACCGTGAGAGGACCAGTAATTCGTTTGTTACTAGTCTTCATGCAATTGGTTATAAATCGTTTACAATATGCTATGATCCGCAGTAGCTTTCTCAATGATGAATAATTTTGCAGCAAGGATTCAATCCTATTTTCGTTGACTTCCAATGTTGCCGTGTTGATTACAGCTTTTCTCTGTTCTAAGTCTGTTTCCTCTATTTCACTTGCTGGATATATAACTTGATCGTTTTTGAGCCACTGTGGACCTTCCCACCACAACGTGTTTGCCTTTAATTTCGAAGGAGATAACCCTCTTGACGCTATGTCAGCTGGGTTTTCAGCTGATCTTATATGACGCCATAATTCCTTACTAGTTGCTGATTGAATCTCTGACACTCGGTTGCCGACAAAGGTTTTCCATTTATGTGGGTCCTGGCAAATCCACGATAGTACAATCTTTGAATCTGTCCAGGCGTAATATGGCACATCTGGAATTTCTAAGCTGACTATGGTTTCCCGTAATAATTTGGCAAGAAGAGTTGCTCCACACAATTCTAGACGTGGTAGGGATAATTTTGATTTTAGGGGAGCAACCTTTGTTTTAGCCGTTAGCAACGATACTGTTGTTTTTTCTCCACATATCGTTCTGAAGTAAATTGCAGCACTATATGCTTTTTCTGATGCGTCTGAAAATCCGTGCAATTCGTAATGGTGTGCTTCTCGAGAGTATCCAATCCATCGTGGTACGTGGACTTGCATTAAGCAGGGAAGTTCTGCCTGAATTTTTTCCCATTTTAGACTGACTTCTTGGGGTAGTGGTTCGTCCCAATCTAGGCCTTCTGTCCATAGTTCTTGGAACATTAGTTTAATACTTATAGTAATTGGTGCTAGTAGTCCTATTGGGTCGAAGATTTTGGCAGCTTGTGACAATAATTCACGCTTACTTAGGGGTGGTTTATTGTCTTTCGTGTTGACCTTTATTTTGAAGAGGTCAGTAGATGGACTCCAATGCACTCCAAGTGCCTTTATCGATCTTTCTTGGTCAAAGTCGAACTCTGGGGCAACCTTTCTCAGCTGCCATGGTAGCTTCTGTAGCAATTCCCTGCAGTTACTATTCCATTTTCTCAAATTAAATCCCCCTTTTTTGAGCGAGGTGATTAATTGAGAACTTATTTCAATTGCTTCTTCTACGGAGTCTCCTCCTGATACAATATCGTCCACGTAAGTATCTCGCATTATAACTCTTTCTGCTAACGGAAAATCTGTTGATGTATCCTTAGCTAATTGTTGAAGTGTTCGAATTGCCAGGAATGGTGCGCTTGCAGTCCCATAGGTAACAGTCGTTAAATTGAATTCCTTGATGGGTTCGTCTGGAGAATTTCGCCACAGAACACGCTGATAATTTTGATCTCTGACGTCAACCTTTATTTGACGGTACATTTTTTCAATGTCTGATGTAAATACTACTTTATGTTTTCTCCATCTGATTAAAATTGAGACTAACGTTTGTTGTATCTGTGGGCCAGTTAATAGAATCTCGTTTAAGCTTTCGTGATTTTGACGTTTGGCGGTACCATCAAATACGACTCTTAGTTTCGTCGTTGTGCTGTCCTCCTTCATTACTGCATGATGAGGTAAGTAATAGGCTGTATCTATGTGATCAGTTACTGGAATCATGTGTCCGAGCTGCAGGTATTCTTTCATAAACTCCTTATACATGATTTCGAATGACTTGTTTGTTTTAAACTTTTTTTCCATTTGGAGTAATCGTGCTAAAGCGAGTTCCATGGATCCTCCCAAATTGGAATCTTCAGGGTTCTTTTTGAATGGAAGCCTTACAATGTACTGACCGTTAGCTGCTCTTTTATATGTTGTTCTATAGTGAGTCTCGCATATTATGTCCTCAGTTGTTAGAACTGCATTAGTGGTTAGTTCTTCTAATTCCCAGAATCTGCGTATTTCTTCGTTTAGGCCAACTTCACTGATATAACATTGTAGGTTTGTGTTTGATGACTCTTGCTCAACTTCGCCTGATAGAATCCACCCCAATTCTGTTTCCTGTGCTATGGGAGATCCACGGGAGATCACGCCCCACGGGAGGTAATCACCACTAAAATTTGGGATATCAATACGAGGTAGCTTAACTGCTGAATTGTTATCCATTATTATCGCTGTACTACTTGTCTGTGGTTGTCCTGAAACTGGCTGTGCGGTTGACAGTGACACCTCTTCCATCTTTTCTTGGAGGTTGGTCATGGTGGTCTGATACACGTCCTCTGTTGTAGCAAACATATCTTCTCAAAATAGTCATCCTTAAATTTCCCTGAGCTTATTATTTCTGCATGGTTATGAAGTATCATTTCCCAGTAATCATTTAGGAGTTTTATTTTTTGTTTATAGTGAATAGATGATTGTGGTAGTCCGAGTCCCTCTTGAATAGTTTGTATGTTGCGATTCAGTGTTTCAATTATCCCTGTTTGCTTTTTTATTAGACGTAGTTGAACTGCAATTTCATCCGAGTTCTTTTTTCTATCGATTGCTTCTCGAATGATTGTTTCTGCTTGATCTCTTGTTTGCTCGTATAGAGATTCGATTTGACCATAGTAGCTCTCAGTGAAGTACTTATGGTCGGGGTGCTGATCTTTCATAGCTTCTATCTGGGAGTTGAGCAGTTCGATTTGTTCCCAGGTATGGTTTATTGTTTGTAATCGCGCCTCGCCATATTCCTTTGTTTTCCTTGCTGAAGAATCCTTGCGTAATTGCGTTGCCACCTTCTGGATTGTTTTTACCAGAAGACTTTGCTGCTTCACCAGTGGATCCATGTTGATGATTTTCTGTCACTGAATAAATTTGGAATTAGGTGAGGAGGATAATTTGTTGAAGACCGCACAACTTCAACGTTTTATGTCGCGGTTTGGATAGGTTAATTTAATGGTAATTTGGGGATATTTCAGAGCCTCTGGACACTGTGTTCTAGAGGTTGGTTTATAGGGATAAAATTATTATTATTTTTTTTTTATATTTTCAGAGCCTCAAGACACCTTGTTCTAGAGGTTGATTTAATTTATTTAAAACTTCGCTCGAAGGACCAAATGTTAAACGATGAGGAAACAAAACAACTGATTGTAAAAATGTTAAACGTTGAGGAAACAAAACAACTGAATTTTATATCTTTAACCGTTGACTCGTTTATTAAAACTCCAAAACTTCTTATGAGCTAGCCAAATTTATAGCACCCAAAAGTGCATATATAAACATTATCTTCGATTTTATTCAATAAAAAACAACATACATATTGACACTTATTCAAAGTGATGAGTGGACAAATAATATCATTACAAAAATTTATTGCCGATCGCCACACATGACGCATTTAAGTTTATTCACCTGATTATGTTCAGGTGAATAAACTGCTGATTAGACTATTATTTAATGTTAATGCACTTACAGGTGAAGTGCATTGATTTAATGCAGCTAAAACAATTTCGTCATGTGTGACTTCCGCTGTGTGCCTTAAGTTAATTAAAGATTTTTTTATATGTGAGCTGAACAGTGTTAAATAAGCATGATTTTTTCTTGGTTTGAAAAACGAATGGTTTCCTAGATATTGACATTTTTCGAAAAAAATACCCTAATTTTGCAAGAACAACTTTATTGGTGTTTTTTTCGGATTTCGATGTTCAAATAAGTGCTCAATTAACCGTTGAAATGTCTACTTTTAAATGGTCTATATATGTTAATACTTTATTCTTCATTAAACTGCTTAAAATTAAGAAAACCCGAAAAAGGACTTTTCGGATCACGAATTTTTCAATTTTACAACTTTTTTAAAATTTTTAATTATTTCCGTTAATGACAGTTAAATTTTAATGACAGAACTTATTTTCATATAATATTACTTAAATTAAATAAAGTTAATTACAGAAATTACAGTTAATTACATGTACCTACGTATAAATTTTGTTTCACTTGAATTACCGCCCAAACCCAATTACCCGCCTTGGGTTAGCGAAATTGTTAAGTCCTATTCATATTCAGCTAGCGAAAGAGCTTAAGAAGAATAAAAAGGTTCAAACTTTTGACTGGACGGAGGAATATGAAAATGCATTCATTGAAGACAAAGATGCTTTTATTTCTGCAACATTATTAGTCCATCCGGCAGAGGAAGCTACTTTCCGATTGACGGTTGATGCATCAAATATAGCAATCGGAGCAATGCTGGAACAATACAAGAACAACAAGGCCGACAAGATTTAAACGGTTTTATGTATTTTTTCGATCTGTTATAACATGTCATGTCATGTATATATATAAATACACCCCACTGGGGTACGGAAGCCTACTTTAAGACATGACGAAGCCTTCTTTTGAAGCTTAGGAGCCCTTCCTGTCCGTATCCCATGTAATATCTTTTTTATAATTGTATGTCATTGGGAGGAAGCGTTGCATTTTTTTACCGACAGCTTCTTGAGAAGCTCAATGGAATCTCTTTTGTAGGGCTTTTTCGAAAGCTTTTAAAGAGTACACGCCCAAACGCCCAAAATATGTTTCAAAAAAATTTCCTGCATAAGGCTCAAACAGCTCGTTTTTGATTTTCTTGAAGAAATTTTTTTCTGTTGAACAGAAAACTGAAATCTTCGTAACACCTTCCAAAGGATACGATGTGGAAGCAATTCTTTACTGCTTATCGAGAATAGCTTCAATATTTTCCCGCTGGGACTATATACATACATAGACATATAAACATATACATACACACAAACATACAACAACGATCAACAAATCCATATCACACAACTTTATTTTTTAAAAATACTTACACAGTATTCGTGCTCAAAAGTGCAAACCGCTACGTAATGAAACTATTAAAAATGCAGTGAATGATAAATAAATGCTGATGATTGAGACGTTTTTCGACAATGCACGTGATTCTGAAACCACGTGCATACATCTGCCCATAATTACCGCCCAGGCGCAGCCAATGTCATGCCATAGAATGAGTCATTATTAATGACTCATTAGTGTCAGCCTTAGTTAGGCCCACTGCTATCCCCAATACGCCCTCCGCTACATACCTAAACTAGATCCAAACTCAGCCCCCAAACTCAGTAATGAGTCATGGTAACGATTTTCGTGACGTACATTCTTTAAATAGACCCCAGGGATAAAACATATTCATGTCAAAACTTAAGTCCCTAAGAATAAATTAACTCTTAAAAAAAACCTTGTAAATCGCAAAACTTTGAAAAAATTAAGAATATTGGAATTTTTCTCGTTCTTACAAGCTACATATCTTCTAATGGATTCACCCAAGTTTCTTTTGAAATTGGAAATGGTTCGCCCATTCAAACGTCAAATCTAGAGACCAGTGATACATGCTACATGTATAGCTTTTTCAATAAACATTTTAATAATTGTCGCCGAGGATTACAAAATCAACTTCGAAAACATTTTCGGAAGAAAATAGATTTATAATCATTGTCGATGACTGAAAGTTAAACCTTTTTAGGTTAAAACAACCCGTATCTGCATGATTGTGTCCTGTCATTATTGACATTCTATTGCGCAGCATCTTTAACAAAGTTTGCCATGGAAAATGCCTCCTCAACTGAGGCTTTTGTAAATGAGAAACGACATCAAAGCGGTTTGTTTGCAAATACGCTTATAGGCTCCTCCCCGCAATCTACTTCTGGAAAAACTTGTAACGGTCGGTTTTTTCCCCCTCGCGGAAATTTCTCAAACTCCAAGTAAATCACCTGGAAGAATTAAAAAATTGGGAAGGCAGGTAGGCGTAGAAAAAAAAACAAAAAAACGGGGAGGAAAATGAGAGTCAGTCAGTCAGTCTGTGAGTAGTGAGTCATTTTAGTAAACCGAGAGTCAGATAACCGGTTTTGTGAAATATAACTGTTTTTATAATTGATGTTGTGGAAATTAGAAGCACCATATATGTAAGTACGTGTGTCCCGTATAAGTAACTGTATCTGGTCCTACAAGAGTAGATTGAGGAAAGAAGCGTATTTAGAAGAATCAGGGAAAAGGAACAGTCTTTGAGAGGTCTTTTTATTAAGAAACGGAGCGGTATACCGGCGGTTCAACCAAGGTCAGGAAGGAAGTCGGCGATGGGGAAGTTCTGCTTGGTTAACTTAGGCTAGTTTCGACCTACAAGAAAAATGCTGTGTAGCAGTAGGATGGACTGTACATGGTAAATTTTAAAAATCTTTGAGTCTGGATTGGAGATTGTCTGGAAAAAAGAAGGTAGGCGGAATTATTGAAAAGAAAAAAATCACTACGATACTTTTGAGCTTATTTTAGTGTAAATTAAGTGCACGATAAATAAAATCGTATCAAAGTAGCAATTAACTAACAATAATAAATATATGGCAAAGTTTTAATAGTATTATATGTGGTTTTGTCGTGAAAAGTAAAGCAAAATAGGTTTATGTAGAGACCGGGGATGTTATAATGTGCATTGAAGAAGGTGAAGCTGGATATATGTATATCGTTGCAGGAGCTCCCATGTGAAATGTGAGGTATGTCCGAATTACCAGTGGTGTTCATGCAGGGCAATACCTTAGTCTACTATTCTTTCAACTAATGTCACGCATGAAAGAACTGGAAACATAGAGAAGTTGTCTAAAGGGCCTGCATGGTTATTTAGATCGATTAGATTGTCTAAACACTGAGGAATGTAAAATTTTTTACTTATTATATGAAATTACAGAATGCACGAGAATTTTTCTATTCACTTATACCAATGTTTATTAAATATTATATTTTATATTATATTTTATTAATTGTCTATATTCATCTAGTTTAAGAATTCTTTTAATACACACTAACATTACTCTTTGAATTGGATATGTAATTTTCAGGTTTTTTTTTAAACTATTAGAGAATTTATAATGTTTATATATCTATATTGAAAATGAATGTTAAAAAGTCAACTACTGGCGCCAGGGCGTAGATTTTTTTGTTGCGAGGTTATACCTGTATATTGTTTCGTTTTCGTTATTAACACTTTTGTTAGTGTCTAATGTTGTTTTGAGGGAAATAATATAATTTAATATAATTATAATTAATTCATTTGAAATCGACTTCTTCTTTTGAGTCATGATGGCCTAAATAGCCAAACTTGTTTTCCAGGATGGTTGATCGGGATTTTCGCTCCGGGGTTCTTTCCTTTGCCTTGGTGTTTTTGTAATGATTTCAGGTCCGGGAATCGTTGGTGTCGCAGACATGGAGTGCTATTTTTTGGTATTTTTTTTTTGGCTTTTCTTCCTTTAGTTTGATCAAAAAAACAAAACCAGTTGGGATGTGGGGTTGACCCCTTCGGTCCACACGATCAACTTTCCAGTACGATGAACGTTAAGCACTAGTGAAATTTGACTAGTATCAGAACTGGTGACAAAAGAAGATAGTTCCTCAGAGAAGATAGTTCAAATAACTATAATAGTGATAAATCCACAAGGTTTTTCTAGAGAATTTGTTTTCCTGAACGTTAGCAAACAAACATTTCCTTCGTACTTCGTTCGCTACACTAACGCGAGTCTTCGAATTCGTATTGAGCGTTTTGAAGCACCGCTGATAAACTGGAAAGCAAATGACTTCATTTGGAAATTTCACATGTCAGACATGACCAAAAAGAACAAATTTTGCGGTAACTAATGGAAATCCCGGGATTAACCACTATTTCCTGAAACTGTAGGACGTAGAAAACAATTCCCCGTCGAGAAAGTGCTGATCCCAGGCTTGAAAAATTCGTGATGTTTGTAGAGGTTAACGTAATTTACGAACGATGTTTTAAGGGTTGTCTGATTTTGACAAGTGATATTTTGTTGGAAAGCTCTCGCTGTGCAGAATCCAAAAAAGTCACTTCATTTATATCGGGTCTCATTCCATCAAGTTTATGAGAAATTAGCAAAAATTATCAATTTGAAGTCTTTCTTACAGCCGAAGTTTTTCCATTTAAACAAAGAAAGGCCCGACCGAATGTTATAAAATTTTTTCCAGATTTTTTATTTTTTCGTTAGTATTCTTCTTTCGGCACCTAAAAGAAGTCGATATAGTTTTTCGTTAGTGGTATCGTGGAGGAACAAAATTCACGAACGTCGTTTAAGCAAAAAAACGGTTCGACCGAATTTTATGAAAATCTGTTCAGATCATATTTTCGATAATACTCTTCGAATGGTACCTCAACTAAGTCGATATCTTTTATGGTTCGCACGATATCGCGAAATTGGGTTCATTCTACATACACAACTACCTGCATGGAGTTGATATTTCGTCATTTGACATTTGTTTTGTTTGTTAACCATCCGTGACGGCCGACTTCGGCGTTAGTTTGGAGTTCGGAGTTTTTGCTTGTCAGGTATACAAAATTATTTCGTTCTGAATTTTTATGTATGTACATATCTATAAATGAAAATTTTTCCCAAGAATTAGAGATTATGTTTTGAGCTCCACTCAACATTATACATATATATGGTGGTTGAAATGTCAACTCAACCTCGACTCAACATTTCAACCTAGTCTCAATCTGTTGATTTTTATTAAAGTTGAGAGTTGTGGGTCGTCAAAAATTTCATACAACTCGTTGTTGTATCTTCTTCGCCATATTCCATCCTCTCTGATTGGGCCTATTATGCATCTGCGAACTTTCCTCTCGAACCTGTTGACTCGTTGCTCCATGTCCTGGGTCATAGTCCAAGTCTCGCTACCATAACACATTACTGGTCGTATTACTGTTTTGTAGAGTGAGAGTTTCGTTTTCCTGTGTACAAATCTTGAGTGCAGGATTTGTTTTTGGGCATAAAAGGCTCTATTAGCCAGTAGTATACGTCTGGTTATTTCTTCTTTTTCTTCGTTTCTTTTTGTGATAGTAGACCCAAGGTAGACTGTTTTATCGACTACTTCTGGGTTATGTTCGTCGATGGTTATATTTCTTCCCATTCTAAATCGTCCTGCTCTGGATTGTTGCATCACCTTCGCTTTTTCTTCGTTAATCTTCAGGCCTATGTCCTTTGCCGCCTCTTTTAATTCAACATAGACTTCTTTTGCTGCCAAAAAGGACCTTCCCACGATGTTTACGTCATCCGCATATCCAAGTAATTGTTCCGACTGGGTAGCTGTTGATGCACTTCGCTGGACTGACGTTTTCCTTATCACCCATTCTAGGGCTAGGTTGAAAAGCATGGAGGCCAGCCCATCTCCTTGTCTAAGCCCTTGACGTACTTCGAACTCCTCTGTTACAACATTTTGGATCCTTACTTTCGCCAGTGAGCTATTTGTGGCGCATTTGATTAGTTGTACCAACTTTGAGGGGACTCCTATTTCCGATAAGATCTCGTATAGCCTCTCTCTGTTTATTGAGTCATATGCCTGTTGGAAGTCGACAAATATCTGGTATACATCTACATTCGTTTCCCAGGTTTTCTCCAGAATTTGCCTTAAGGTCAGCAGTTGGTCGGATGTTGACCGGTTTGTCCTAAAAGCAGCTTGATATTCTCCTATAAGGCTTTCCGCTATAGGTTCCAGTTTTTGTTTCACAAGAATTGTGAAGATTTTGTAGCTGGTGTTGAGGAGTGAGATGCCTCTGTAGTTTTGCAGTTTAATTTATCTCCTTTCTTGTATATTGGACATATAATCGCTTTCTTCCAGTCCTCCGGTATAACTTCTTCCTCCCAGATGGTGCATATGAGTTCGTGTAATGTTCGTAATAGTTGGGGTCCTCCTTCCTTTAGCAGCTCAGCTGCTATTCCATCGGCGCCAGGCGATTTGTTGCTGTTCTGCCTTTTTACAGCTTCCCGCACCTCATCCAGTGTTGGTGGTTCTATTGAGATGTTATCTTGAGGAATTACAAATGCCTCTGTCTCTGCATTCTCGTTTGATATGGAGATAGGATTCAATAGGTTCTGAAAATACTCTCTCCACCTTTCCTTTATCCTATCAGGATCTGCCAACAAGTTCCCATCTATGTCCTTGCAGATGTTCGTTCTTGGCTGGAACTTATTGGTGATCTGTCTGATCTGATCTTGGTGATCACAGTTACGAAATGGGAATTCACTAAACGAGTTTGTGTTGATTATTTTCAACTATTGATGGGACAAAAGCGAGCCAAAATTCTCCTAAATTTAGGGGAGATTCCCCTAATCTGGCAACACTGTGATTCTGACCAAGTCAGCTAAAACAGAATAATTTTATGTGAATCATTTGCTGTCTGCATATTTGCTGGCTTGGTGGGAATTGTTGACATCTTTATTTCACTTGGAGTTATGTTTAAATGTTCTTTGAATTTTGACTCCAAATGACGAAAAGATATTAACTCGCGCATTAATGTTCCACGTATTAATAGGGCATGTGAATCGACGACTTAACATAGGGCCCATTTTGCAAAGAGGGCCCATTTTGCAAATGCTGTCGCGGGGACTTGGTTTGATGAAGGAAATTCCGAGAACGAAGCCAATTATTATTTTTTTTTTTTTTTTTTTGACTTTCTGGGACCTCTGAAGGACAAGGTACAGGGCCTATAATTGTCTGGCCAAAGATGGTCGTGTGTATGCACAGATTCAATCGTCAAAATGAGGCCCCAACGCGCTAATTGGATCTCCAGTCGCACTTGTGGCCTACCACTGACAATACTGTTTGAAATTTTCATCACGCCATAGCATTCCCAATATAACACTTTAGTTTTAAATTGTTTTTGTATATTTAGCCCCGCTAAAGTGCTTCATTTCATTATCCTTCATTGCAAACCAAGAGATAATTGCTTTTAGTAAATGCATTTTGCAGGCAAAGAACGAAGGTAAATGAAATTCAATTTATTATCAACAACTAACCCAATTTCCAATACAGCAAACAATGGCGTGCCCCTATTGGCCTTAACTGGATGAGACACAAGGGCTGTGGAAAGCTCCCAACCCTTCATCATTGTAATTTTATGCCAAAATAATTGCTCGACAGCTTCAGGCAGCGAGTACCAAAAAATTAACAAAAAGTTTGCGATTGAAGGTTCTCTCCGACCTGGAATATCCCTGCATTGTTGAATTATGGCGTAAACTGCTTTAAAGGTAAATTGATTTTTAGCGAGGCTTTCATTTTACACGATAAAATTGAATTGATTTAATAGTTTTTTTTTTTTTTTTTTTTTTGTTATATGGTTGGTTTGCCTAGGGTGTGTCGGTAAATATTTTCAAAGGACGATGATTTTTTTAGGAATAAAGGGTAGTTGACAAGTATAGGTTACAACAATCATTATATGTACATTTTATGAAATTGGTAATTTATTAAGTTCTATTAGAAGCTATTTTCTTCTTTATTATAAGCTACTAAAACCCCGCGTACGTTGCAACGCTTTTCAATAAAAAAACTGTGCACTGCCCTCGGTAGGAAAAAGGTATAATGAAAAGACAACAAATCCGCAACAATTGATTTTAATTTCATTTATTTATTTATTTTCCAAACAAGGCACTTAACAAAAACAGTTACAGATAAAAAAAATACATATTAACATTAATAAGGAACATTGCAGTATTTAATATTTAAATATTAAACTAAGATCTAGGTGTACAATGTTAGTTAGAAGAGGACAATAGGGAAATTAGTTTTCTTTTATAGGAACTTTTGTTAATTGAGGGAGAGAAACAGGACGCGTAGGAATTGAAAGTAATGCAGCACCTGTTAACGGGCTCGTTTCTAGCATATTCAGTGCGATGCGGGTACTCTTTAAGCAGTTTGGAATGTCTTGTTTGTCGAGTATCGTTAAATTTGATTGTGTCCGACAGGAACTGCACCTTGAGGTTATTGTTCAGGACATCCAGGGTAAAACAAGATATAAGCAATTTCCGTCTAAGGGATAGAGGCAAGAGATCAAGGATTTTGAGCCTGTCCTTATAGTGAGGAAGGTTGTGAAAATCCGAAGGATTATAGAGGTTCCTAAGCGCGAAAAGAAGGAACCTCTTTTGGACAGATTCTATTCGATTAATACTAATTTGAAATATAGCATCCCAGATCTGACACGCATTCTCAAGAATAGGACGGACCAATGAGCAAAACAAGGCTTTAGTAACCCAAACATTGTCGAATTCTTTAGCTCTTCTCTTGATAAAGCCCAACAGCTTGTTGGACCTAGCAATAATATTATCATTAGTTAAAGTTTAACTTGCTGTCGAGGACAATGCCTAAATCAACAATGTGATCGACACGATCCAAGACACTGTCATTGAGATAATAATTTTGCAGCTGTTTGTTTCTTTTCCTGGAGAAGGTAATTACGTGGCACTTACTGGTGTTAAGAAGAAGATTGTTAGTGGTGCACCAGTCTTGTAGTACATTAAGTTTCGACTGTAAAAAGGATACATCAGTTTGCGACCTTATAGCACTATAAATTTTTAAATCATCGGCGTAAAAGAAGTGCGGAATGCCATTTAATATTTCAGATAGATCGGAAATGAATATGTATGTTAAATAGAAGTGGCCCCAGGTGGCTGCCTTGCCTTGGTACACCTGAGGTTACATTGATTTCTTTTGAGAGGAAGCCCTGAAATCTTACCACCTGAGTTCTCCCGTTTAGATAGGATGTTATCCAATCCAGAAAGGGGCCGGATATCCCAAATCTTAATAATTTCATATATAGAATGTGGTGGTCTACTCGATCAAATGCCTTGAGTCAGTGTAGACAGCGTCAAACTGGTGGCCTTGTTCCATACCGCACAGTAGTTCGGATATCATTATCATAAGATTGGATGTGGTGGAACGACCTTTTCTGAAACCATGTTGCTGATCGTTTAGGTTCGGAGCAATTAGAGGGGCAATCTTGTCATAGATTGCCCATATAGTTGTCCACCGCATGTTTATCACCTGACTTAAAGATTGGTGTGAGGAAGGATTTCTTCCATACCGAAGGAAACTTACCGGCAGAAAGGGACTTGTTAAAAATGAGGTGAAGAGGGAGTAGAATGAGTTGGGCGTGGCTCTGCAAAAAACTTGCAGGTAGACAGTCCGTGACCTTTATTGACCTCCAGATCTATAAGACCTGTCATTATATCTTCGGGCGATAGAGATATATTGTCTATAAGGACCGCAGTTTCGGAATGCTCTCTTGGGACCGTGTGTGCAGTCGAAGAAATGGGGCAGAAGATTTCACTGAACCTGTCCGCAAACATGTTTGAAATTTCTTGGGGGAGAGAGGAGTGCGTGATACCGTTTGTCATTGTTGTCGGGTAGCCTGATGTTTTTCGCTTTAGGTTAACGAAATCAAAGAATTTTTTAGTATTACGTATGATATTTTCACCGACAGTCTTTGCATAGGTAGTATAGGCCTCCCGTGACCTATGATTAAATTCTGAGGCTAACCAGGCGTATTCAGATTTCTGCTCAGCACTAACATTGTTGTTATTTTTCACTACGCGGTACAATTTAGTTCTCCTATTACGAAGGGACCGAGTGTTTTTGTCAAGCCATGGCTCCGTCAATTTTTTTTATTTTGGGTACGAGTCTGCCAATGGTGTTAAAGATAACATCGTAGAATCTATTATAGTAACTAGCTCGTCAATATCATCACCATCAAGTAGATCCTCCCAGTTAATAAGGGATAATTCAGTGCTAATACTAACATTATCGGCATTCTTAAAATCGAAGACTACAGAGTTGTTATAGGAGGCGAGAAAATCAGTTATTGTAGAACTGAGCTCGACGACCCACGCGGAATGATGTGGAGTGTTATTAAATAGATTCTCCTCTTCAGAAGCGGGAAGCACGTTCAAATCCTCATAGAGGTTAGTGAAGATTAAATCCAACCATTTCCCATTTGAATTTGGTTGGCTAATTACCTGTTGCAAGTCGTTGCTGTAAAGATTATCGATAAACTTTATATCGACGGGGTTTGATACATTAATCGGAAGTAAATAACTGTCTTCCTCGTCACGAATAAAAGATATATATTAGGCCGATTAAAATCACCTATGATTAATATATCTTTGCTATCGTTGGATATTTCATCTATTACATATATGAATCACATTATCATATATAACTCCGCCTTCGTCTGGTCCCATGCCCAGAGTGTGAAAGGAGGAGGGTTGTCGACCTGCCGAGTCGATCGTAAAAACTAGGCAAGAAACCGCATGGATACACGAACTAACCATTCACGAAATAATGCTACTGCATCCGGGGCAGCCGATGCGCCAGCACTGGGGACCAGGGATGCTGGTGAAAAGTGGGTTACTGGCCGAACACCCAAATTAGTCACACCGAAAAGGGAATTAAAATTCGCTGCGTGGAATGTACGAACAGGACATCACGTTGGTCAAAAGGAAATCATAGCAATGGAATTGTTGAAATGCAAAATATCAATTGCTGCGCTATCGGACCTACGGCTTACCGGATCCGGGATATTGACAATCGTCCCGCCAACAATCGACGATACGATGATGCTTTACTATTCCGGTGGTGAGAAAAGAGAGGCCGGCGTCGGCTTTATGGTCGACCGACGGGCTGCCAGCAGCGTTATCGCATTCCAACCGATATCCGAGCGTTTGGCGGTTATAACCATCAGTGGAACGATCAAGACCAATATCATATCCGTTTATGCGCCAAACGAGACCAGCACGGACACGAACAAGGACGAATTTTACGATCAGCTTCAACAGACGCTGGATATGATACCTCAAACCGAATTAATAATTCTCGCGGGGGATTTCAATGCACATTCAGGAGTAGATCGAACCGGCTGGGAAGAAACCATGGGCAAATTCGGACACGGAGTAATTAATGACAACGGCTTACGCCTGCTTTCATTCGCATCGTCAAACAACTTGATCGTTGGCAAAAGCATTTTCCGCCATCCACTCAAACACCAACTCACCTGGCGAAATCCATCCGGCAAAGACTCGGCGATTTAGACTACGTTTTGATCAACAAAAGATTCCGATCGACGCTTAAAGACGTACGTGCAATGCGTGGACCCGATTGCGGATCGGACCATTATCTTGTTCGAGCGAAATTGCAGATGCGATTGCAAAGAGCGAAGAAAACGGAGCCACCACCAGCCAAGAAAAATTGGGCGTGCCTACGGGACCCGGCCATCGGGCGAGAGTTTCAAATGGCATTATCCAACAAATTCGCGGCGCTCGCAATACCGGACGATATCAATGTAGAAGAAAGGCAATTGTCGGAGTCTATTGTGGAGTGTGCAATGGAGTTGTGTCCAACTATCCGTAAACGGACGCAGCCATGGATCTCGGACAGCTGTCTGGACCTCGTCGATCAGCGGAAGCGCATGAAACACGTCGACTTTGAGGAATACCGAAGATTGAACAAAGAAATTCGGCAGAAAATGAAATTGGAACGAGAAGCGTACTGGAATAACGTTGCGGCCGACATGGAAAAAGCGGCGTCGAGGCACGAGTACCGGACGCTGTACCAGACAATCCGCCTGTTAGGCGGAAAAACAACATCAACAAACGACAACATCAAAAAATCGAATGGAACTTTTGTGATTTCTGCCCATGAACGCCTGGAGCAGTGGAGAGCATTCTTCCACCAGCTGTATAACCACGATCCGCCGCAAGGTCCAGCACCCGAACCACCGATTATCGAACAGCCGACGAATCAGTTTCTCGATACCGAACCAACAATTATCGAGGTGAAGACAGCAATAAAATCGCTGAAAAATGGAAAAGCGCCGGGAATAGACCAAGTAACCGCCGAGATGATCAAAGCTGGAGGTGATGTCTTATCACAACGACTTCATGTCCTCATAACACACATATGGCATTCGGATCGTGTCCCTTCGGTATGGAAGAAAGCGATCGTTGTCCCAATTTTGAAGAAAGGCGACAGTCGGGAATGCAAGAATTATCGCGGTATTAGCCTTCTTTCGATCGTCGGTAAAGTATTTACGAAAATAATACAATCGAGGCTACAGAAACATCGAGAGCAAACGAGCCGGGAGGAACAAGCGGGATTTAGACCACATCGAGGATGCATTGATCAAATATTCGCCCTCCGTCAGTTAATGGAAGAAAGAATTCGTTGCGGCAAACGAATTGTCGTCGTTTTCATTTTTTTCAAATCCGCTTTCGATTGCATCGATTGGAACAGCTTGTGGAGAGTCTTGGTAACCGAACACGTGCCATTGAGAATCATCCAACTTCTCCAAGCGTCGTACGATGGCTCAACCAGCAGCGTTCGTATTCGAAACGACTTATCCGAGGAGTTCCCGATTCAGACGGGTGTCCGACAGGGAGACGTCGCTTCGCCACTTCTCTTTAACCTTGTGATCGACGCGATTATGCGTGAAGCATTCGATGGACGACTCGGAGTTCAATACGACGACAACAACTTCGTAACAGACTTAATGTTCGCCGACGATAGCGCTGTTTTCGCCGACACGGATGCCGAAGCAACGGACATCTTATACGATATTTCCGCATCGCCCAATCATACGGGTTAAAAATCAATGCGGAAAAGACCAAAGTGCTCACAACGGATGGATCAAGAGCCAGTGTTCACCTCGATGGAACCCAAATCGAACAAGTTCCAAGGTTCAAATATTTGGGATCATTGGTTGAGGAAACGAAAGTAGCATCGACGGCCGACGTTCACAGCCGTATCGGCCAGGCAACAGCAACATTCGCCTCGCTCAAGTGGTGCATATGGAAACGAGCAAATATCTCCATCAAAACAAAACTACGTCTTTACCGAACGTTGATTCTTCCGATTCTTCTTTATGGATCTGAAACGTGGACACTGCTCAAACCGGACGTTAAGAAGCTCGAGGTCTTCGAAATGCGATGTTTGAGGCAGATCCTCCGTGTCTCACTCCGTGATCGCCTTCGAAACGAGGTTGTCAGACAAAGATGCGATCAGCAAACACTGATCGAAGAAGAAATGCAAAAACGTCGACTACGGTGGTTTGGACATGTTTGCCGAATGGATGATAACCGCTTGCCACGTAAACTTCTCTGGCGAGACCGTCCTGCAGACTGGAGAATACAGCGATCAGCACCGAAGAAAACCTGGTTGAAGAATATCGAGGGTGACTTAAAGAATCAACGATTATCAGTTACCGAGGCTCGAGACACCGCCAAAAACCGAGAAGAATGGAAGCGAATCGTGAATGGAGTTCGGGACCCAGCGGCACCGACAGCAGCGTATCCGTTGCGGGGACGTCCCGCTCGGACCGCCAGCTAACGGATCAAAGAAGAAGAAGATTATCATATATAGATTCGTCGGAGTTTCCAGGTAAGTAAAAAGAACCGATGACAATGTATTTATTTCCGAAATTTACTCGTACTAAAATGTGTTCGAAGCTTTGAGACGATGTAGTCGCGATAAGTTCACTATTTAAGGAGTCTCTAACAGCTATGAGGACACCACCTCCTCTTGAGAGACCGGTAGATAGAGGTCGCGCCAAAAGAGTTGATGCCGGAGCGCGCAGCTGGGGAAATTAAAGCTGCACACAAATAAAAATTGCGCACATATTGATAAGAAATGCGCTTATGTATTTTCAAATTTCCCCTTCGAAATTTGTTGCGACTAGGCTAAGGGACGGGAACGGCATGCGGGGATTCTACTGCGCATGGAAAACGCGACTTTCTCGGCATCAACTCTTTTGGCGCGACCTCTATATAATCTCTATCGCATCTATAAATGGACCAGCTGCCATGCAAGATCTCCTCGTTAAGGAAGGAGTCATTCAACCAAGTCTCGGTTAACACCAGTACATTGAAGTCACAGGATTTGGAGTCGATAAAAAGATCCTTCAGTTTGCCTCTCATCCCACTGCAGTTATGATAGAAGAGTCTTAAGTTATCGGAAGATGTTAGTTTTGAATGACGGGCTGGGAGATGGTTAGAATTTCGGGGGGAAGCTAGTTAAGGACGATAATATCTATTTGAATCGTCCCGACTCCTTTGAAGTTGGCAGATATGTTTTGCTCTGACATGGGACCCATATGCAGAGAGGTCCTTGCTGAGGGGAAATTTGGAATTGTTCATAGAAATTTGTAAACAGTTCTAGGAGGGCATTACGTTCAGTAGGTAGGCCCTCTTGCTGAATAGAAATAATTAGACTAGTCCTGGTCTTACCATTAATGCAAGTTGAATCTGGTTTGTTGTGCATGTAAGCCAGGAATAGACGAACATCATCAAAGATCCTCTTTTCTCGCAAGCGTGAAAGCAAATATCTCTTATCTTCGGAGTCAGCAGATATAATGGAATTTTTTACCACCGGGGGTTGTAGAGGATTCAAGAAAGGCGACTTGGATCTTACCGAAGAATCCGATGACATTTGCTGTGGCTGAGCATCGCAAATGTTAGCGTAGGAACGGCCGCCAACAATAATGTGACTTCGCGCGAAATTCGGGTAATTAGTGGTTGGGAGTGGATCATTAGTAACGTTAGTGCTCTTAGTTTTTCTGATGGTGGTTGGAAGTAAATTTTTTGTATTATTGGTTAGTGAGTTATTAGTTGGAAATGAATTATTAGTAGTGGTAGTGTATATTTTGTTAGGTTTTACTTTAGGGCTACTCTTAGATTTACTTAGCCTATCTATCCAGCGGTGTAAAATTAAGTTCTTCCATGTAAAAATCTCTGCCTCATTCTGGAACAACCAATCGTATCTAGAGGGCAAGGCCAATTTGAAGCTCCTGGGTTTATTGGGCTTCTTATTTCGATGACTGACTTCTTCGCAGTTGGATATATCAATCGAGAAGTCAGTTTTAAACAGCGAAATTACCCAAGATGAGTTGAATCGTGGTTGCACGCCCTTGACGAAATAATAGGACACGTTGTCGTTGGTGCTCGAGACATTTACTGTCCTGACGTTACTTAAAAAAATTTAGTGTATGTTACAACTTTTTTAAAACAACAAAGTATTTATTGAACGTCTGATGACCTATACAAGTAGCGACTGAGTGCATTTAAAAATTTCCAATCTTTAAAACGGCGCACAGTGGGGTAAAATCAGACAAAGCTGGCCATTTGCCGAAAATCGAAAGTTCTAGGTTGCCGCTGCAATCTGCCCCTACTGTTTCTAGGAACCCCAAAGTACAAAGAAACCCGTTGTCAAGCGTTAGATGGTGCGCAGCATTCCATAGGGCTACTCGAAAGAGTGCTGCCGTTTTGTCATTTCTGAGGGGAGTAAAATTAATCTTAGACGAGTATTTAGGTCTTTATAGTCCAAGAGCTCGTGACAGAATTTCAAAGTGACTCTGAAGAGGATGGGCCTTTGATATATGTTAGATTAAGACTGATTAAGACTAATCTCCAGTTCGAGTCTACTTAAGTTTTAATTTTATGACCTTTTGAACTTGTCGATGAAAAAAGTGATATTGCAGAGGACGGGACTTGGTATATAGGTAAATTGGGTTGCTCCCAACTCATATTCCGATTCCCATCTCGTTTGGAGGTTAGGTTCGACTTTTGGGAATTTTTGAAAATGTCGGTTCGGTCCAGTTGGACAAAGTGATATTGCAGAGGATGGGATTTAGTATAATGGTGAGATAGACCACCAATAGCCCAAACTCGGCTGCCCATCTCATATGTAATCAAGGTTTATATTTTGGCGGCTTTTGATTTTGTAGCCATTTTCGGTATGACCGACTGGGTTCAGGGGGTTATCCTGGAATGCGAAGTGAAAGTAAGAAGCAAACGGAAGCCAAACACTGCGATTGAGTTTTGGTGTCACTGAATACGATCGCATCGTACTAAAATTATTGCTCTTAATTTGACATTTTGACGCGAACAAATTTTTCAAGAATATTTAAAGAGTTTTTAGATTGTTTTACCACAAACAGCGCATTCAATTGCTTTACTCACGGACTGAAATACTACGACAGAAGGACAAATTTAATTGAATTCGCATTGGGGGATATTCTTATATCCGAATCTCATGACTTTCGAATTGCATTCCAGGATAAGCCCAGCTCTTCAGGCATGGGCTGATGATAAATTCCCACACACATTTAGCTTTTTGGACTGCATGCCCCATCACCCATCGGCCGGTGAGTGTGTGGTTATACTTGGCTTCAAGACGAGAAAGGTTCAGGTCATGGCCTGCCGGCGGTTTTGTGTGTGAATTAAGCCGTCGTCCCATGGGGGAAAAGGCGGCAAAAATGCCTTTTCTGAAATATAATATTTCTCTCTTGAACTTTGACTATTAAATACGAGAAGAAAGAATACCGTTACTGTATATAGCATTGATCTTAAACATTCGCATTCGCAAATTCGCATTCACAAATGTGAAAAATATGGCATTCGTAACATCCATAGTTCAAACCACTAAACTCACCCACTAGTACAAGAAAGTAATATCAGTCCAAAAATCTACCTTTTTTGGCAAGTTTTGAAATATTGAAATAAAATTTACTTAAGGGAGTAAAATTTCGCTGTGAGGAGTACGGTTGTATAGGCGTCTCGAGAGCAGCAGAAATATTCCGATCGGAGTAACTTCGGCAGCTCTGATTCGAAAGTTGACCTTCGAAATAGGAAATTTATACTATGTGCATTTCGAGATGACACCATATTGATCAGTCGTGCAACAAGGTATGTAGAATTTAAGAAAAAAATGGCATTTCTTAATTACTACTCATTAAAACAATTAAGTAAACCTATATTTTTAAAATTAAAATACGACAATTTTTGTAAGCTTTGAGTAGAAAGTTTACCACTCGACTTCACTCGATCGATGGCTTGTAATGGTGATTCGTCCGGGTTTTCTCTAAGCGCCCATTTTAAGGGAGGGTTGCCGGGAGCTCTCGAGTTGTCCGATGTCGTCTGAGAACAAACACAAAAAACATTTCTACTAACAATTTCGGACTCTTAAACCTAAGTAAATACGAGATATATGTTTACATGGTTCTGCTAGTTATATCTAAGTAACTAACTACTGGTTATCTCTAGACACATGCTGTGAAATTTTCACTAAAAAGGCCGCAGGTAAAATGTCCTCAATAATTTATTAGCAACTACAATAGAATCATTAATTTACATTCAGTTATATAAAAGGTAACTTAGGCTGAGCTGCCAATTAATCTTTCGTATACGCTAGTAGTATTCCTTGCTCTTACTAGCTGTTGCTTGTCTTCCCTAAATTCCTTCGAATCTTCATAAAGTTTCTTCGGAAATCTCCAAAATGCTCTTCATTACATTTACGGGCAACAATCCAAAAACGATAACAAAAATATTTTCTCTTTGACATTTGGAAAAAAAACTAAGTAACTCAACTATATAAATTCCAACAAGTAAAACTAGTGAGTTTTTCAACACATGCTTCTTAATAATGTATTGCTAAGCAGCTATCTACTCATTACTATAATCTATGTGTGCGTAAGCTGGGTTCGGTGGTATCACTGGTGCGGTCTAGGAGGATATGCGTGTAATGCGGTGTTCGGTATGTGGTCGGTCTTGGATCTGGTCATACCGCGACTCTGGTATAAGAAATGCTGCTGGCAACAGCGACGGATCGTACACCACGACAGTCCTCAGGTGTTCAGTAGTCGTTCGGTAGGTGTTATGTAGTATGTGTAATATCTGCGGTCTAACCGTGGCGGATCATACACCACGACACGGTCGAGGAATCACTACTTCGGCACATTGTCAGATCATATACCACGTCAAGGCCTAGGCAACATTCCTCAGATAATGTGTGTACTGTGTGTAATGTACCCGTGCCGGATCTTACACCACGACACGGTATAGGACCGGAGAAGGTGACCTCTTCGGAACGAGCCTGGTTAAAGACTGTTTTTGGCCTGATGAAGCGGTTTATTTTATAGCTAGAAAGCTCGTCGTCGTAGGAGCTTTAAAGTTTCGAAGTGAAGCTTTCAAAGGATAATCACCCAGCCTGCTGAGTAAATAATTATTTTCCTGAAGCTTTGTTAGGAGAAGCATTCTAGAGTTGAAACGCTGTTGAAACGTGGTTCGTTACAGGCTATCACTGGAAATTATTCTACCCTTAAATTTTGATCGGTTTTATCGGAGCAATTACGTTGGATATCTAATAAAATAAATATTTAAGGGTTTGCGCCTTTGTCCATTGTCCTTCATTGCGACCGCAAAATGAACGCGTACCATATTGCGCGTTTTGCACTGTACTGGGTGCAAAAAATACTCAAGCGCTGACCTTGCCTCCTACGCCAGTAGAGAACTACAATCATACACTCTGGAAGTGCAGAAAATGGATATTATAAGGATCTTAAATTGGGCAATGAAGGGCGACAAATCTTCTGCCATGGAGAACTACAAGGCCAGAAAAAAAAGAAATAAAAAAAATCTATATGTCGAGGAAGGAGAGTATCGTGATCGACAAACTCTGCTCGAACATACCGAATATATCGGAAAGTCTCAAAGCTCATGAAATAATAAAGAGGATGGCAGAGAAACAGGGATTGAAACCCGCTGTAGAAACATTTTCCCATTCAAGAAATCGCGGCAAAATATCACTTGGAGATGCGCTTTCATATGCGGAAATGGTTCACTTGCACTGAGCGCAATTCGACTGGGACACAATTCTTCCATTGTCCTGCACTGCGATCAAAAAATGAGGAGCTGATGTGGTGCAATATGGCATACTGCACCGGGCGCAAAAACCTATGCGACGGCCCTGAGAGAGACAGGCAGACAGACAGGCAGGCAGACAGTTGCTTTCGCATTTATACTAATCGTAAATCACTTCGTAAATTTTTCGTACTAGTCGTACTTCGTAGTTGTTCGTAATTTTTTTAGTTCATTTCCATATATTTTTCGCTACGACATTTTGTGTGAAGTACGAAGCTATTGAGTTTCTAAAAGGGCTCCGTAATTTTAAATTGTCGTAGTTGATGTTGACATTTGTCGGCTGCTGTGAATTATTTAATTGAACTTAATTGCTATAAATTTAAAAGATAGATAACGAAACATTGAGAGCAGCTTTATCGAATTTTTGTTTTTCACACTTTATAGGAATTTTCTTAAAAACCAACCTATTTTGAAGGTAAAAATGACACTTGCAATAATACGAAAAATGAAAACTAGTTGAATGTGGGTTTGACCCTTTCGCCGGCGGGCCGGAGATTGAGTTTGCAGGGTTTTTTTGTGAAGAAACTTCATCATAATAGTAGGTACTACGCTCACGGAGATCTCCTCGAATTTGGCCTTTTCTCTTCCTTGCTTTGAGCTCGCCTTTCGGCCTACCGCCCTCTTCGCCTGAAAGAAGTATATCTCAGAGCTGGCCTCCCAGACTGTGATATAGAAGCACGGCGGGCACAGTGCAATTGCTGCACGGACTGTGCAGTATTTGCACGAACATTTATATTTCCTATGGACACTGGACCGGCACATGCAATAGGCGCACAGCACGCACCGTGCTAATTTCTCGTTTACCTTTTTATATATAAACATTGTGCCGGTCACTACCGAAATGCTCGGCCGCTAGGGGGGGGGGGGCAATCCGTCTCTAAATATAATATAGTATCAGAGCCTGGTGCCAAAGTAATCTTGCGAGAAGCTAGTAAAGGGTAATTTTGGCACGATTTTTAAGAGTGCTCGGATTTTGACAAGCGATGTTTTGTTGGGAAGCTATCGCTCTGCTGAATACAGAAAAATTAACTTCATTTAGATAGGCGTTTCATTCCAACGAGTTTATTAGATATCAGAAAAAGTAATGAATTTAAGATGTTTGCAGCCCTTAGTTACAGTCTTTTCATTTAAACAAAAAAGGGCTCGACCGAATGTTATGAAATATTTTCCAGAGCATATACATATATCTCCAAGAGCATTAATATGCCTTGATCGGCACTTCAGAGAAGTCGATACCATTCTTAGCTTAAGCGATATCGTGCAGGTACAATAATCGCGTACGTTTTTTTAAACATAAAACGGTTCAACCGAATTTTATGAAAATCTTTTTAGATCATATTTCCGTTCATAAGCTTCGAGCGACACATCAACGAAGTCGTTATCTTTTTTGGTTCGCGCGATATCGTGGAGGAAAAAATGACCAATTACGTATGCACACACTCACACACATACTTCTTCTCAAATTTTTGATTAAAATACCATTGGGACCTTGAAAAATGAAAATAAGTTGAAAATTTCGATTTCGAATTTCGGACCGATTACAATAAATTTCCTATACTGGAAAGTTAAAAATGACCTACGAAAAATATTCAATGTAGTCGTTTGTGTCAATCGAACTGTGAAACTACCCAACAGGAAAAAGAGGCTTCCTGGAGTAATAATGGAGGTCTCCTTGGAGAGGTATTAATACCTCCAAAATGTCTACCTTTGCCATGATTTAAACATTAGAATGTCATTAGGAGTGACGGCTCCTTCTGACCTCCAAAAAAGCCTAAAGAAAGAACTCCTATAGTACTCCCAATAGAGTTGATTGGAGCACTCCTGTAAAACTAGGGTTAACTGAAATTGGAAATCTCGTTTTAAGTTGAATGGGAGTCTCCTTTTTAAAACGTTTTTATTAGCTCGCTTTCCTGTCTGTCTGTTTGTCCGGTACAAATCTTGCAATCGATTTTTTGACTACTTCCGGTTACCCGATCACCCTGAAATTTTGCACACAGCTTCAGCTCCGATGACAATGCAATATGGTATACTCATTATACCGTTAGATCCATGGCGGAGGACTATAGAGGACGGATTACTGTTTTCTTCACGGAACAAATTTTGCATTCGATTTTTCAAATACTTCCGGATATCCTATCATGGTGAAATTTTGCACACAGCTTTAGCTGTGATGACAATGCAATATGGTACATACCTTTAGTCCATGGAGGCCGTCTCAGGAGGGCGGATTGAAATATTCTTCACAAACCCTTCAACATGGATATCAAATGAAATGCTACGTTAAGTAGAACACCATAAGCAATATAGTATACTCAATTTATCGTTTGGTCCATGGCGGTCATCTCCAGAGGGCGGATTACCATTTTCTTCACAACCCGCTCTATATGGGTATCAAATGAAAGGGCATCATAAGACGAATGCAATAAGCCATGCCCTTAGATCCATGGCAGACTCCTCAGGAGGGTGGGTTACCATTTTTTTTCAGAACCCTTTCGACATGGGTATCAAATGAAACGGTCTCGACATGGGTATCAAATGAAAGGGAATCATGTGTCGAATGCAATAAGCTATGTCTTTAGATCCATGGCGACCTCCTCAGGAGGGCCGGTTACCATTCTCTTCAGAACCCTTTCGACATGGGTATCAAATGAAAGGGTATGATAAGTAAAACAACATAAGCAATACAATATACTCAGAGCCTCATTGGGTCCATGGCGGCCTACTCAGGAGGGTGGGTTACCATTCTCTTCAGAACCCATTCGACATGAGTGTCAAATGAAAGGGTATGATAAGTAGAATACCATAAGCAATATATTATCCTCAATATTTCGTTTGGTCCATGGCGGCCATCTCAAGAGAACGGATTAACATTTTCTTCACACCCCCTCGACATGGGTATCAAACGAAAGGGCATCAAAAGTAATGCAATAAGCTATGTCCTTAGATCCATGGCGACCTCCTCAGGAGGGCCGGTTACCATTCTCTTCAGAACCCTTTCGACATGGGTATCAAATGAAAGGGTATGATAAGTAAAACAACATAAGCAATACAATATACTCAGAACCTCATTGGGTCCATGGCGACCTACTCAGGAGGGTGGGTTACCATTCTCTTCAGAACCCTTTCGACATGAGTGTCAAATGAAAGGGTATGATAAGTAGAATACCATAAGCAATATATTATCGTCAATATTTCGTTTGGTCCATGGCGGCCATCTCAAGAGAACGAATTAACATTTTCTCCACACCCCCTCGACATGGGTATCAAACGAAAGGGCATCAAAAGTAATGCAATAAGCTATGTCCTTAGATCCATGGCGACCTCCTCAGGAGGGCCGGTTACCATTCTCTTCAGAACCCTTTCGACATGGGTATCAAATGAAAGGCTATGATAAGTAAAACAACATTATCGTTTGGTCCATGGCAACAACAACAACAACATAAGCAATACAATATACTCAGAACCTCATTAGCTCCATGGCGGCCTACTCAGGGGAGTGGGTTACCATTCTCTTCAGAGCCCTTTCGACATGGGTATCAAATGAAAGGGTATGATAAGTAAAACACCATAAGCAATACAATATACTCAGAACCTCATTAGGTCCATGGCGGCCTACTCAGGAGGGTGGGTTACCATTCTCTTCAGAACCCTTTCGACATGGGTGTCAAATGAAAGGGTATGATAAGTAAAACAACATAAGCAATACAATATACTCAGAACCTCATTAGCTCCATGGCGGCCTACTCAGGGGAGTGGGTTACCATTCTCTTCAGAGCCCTTTCGACATGGGTATCAAATGAAAGGGTATGATAAGTAAAACACCATAAGCAATACAATATACTCAGAACCTCATTAGGTCCATGGCGGCCTACTCAGGAGGGTGGGTTACCATTCTCTTTAGAACCCTTTCGACATGGGTGTCAAATGAAAGGGTATGATAAGTAGAATACCATAAGCATTATATTATCCTCAATATTTCGTTTGGTCCATGGCGCCCATCTCAAGAGGACGGATTAACATTTCCTTCACAACCCCCTCGACATGGGTATCAAACGAAAGGGCATCAAAAGTAATGCAATAAGCTATGTCCTTAGATCCATGGCGACCTCCTCAGGAGGGCCGGTTACCATTCTCTTCAGAACCCTTTCGACATGGGTATCAAATGAAAGGGTATGATAAGTAAAACAACATAAGCAATACAATATACTCAGAACATCATTAGGTCCATGGCGACCTCCTCAGGAGGGTGGGTTACCATTCTCTTCAGAGCACGGCTTACCATTTTCATCACAACACCCGCGACGTAGGTACTACAGAAAAGGGTGTGATAAGTAGAATACAATAAGCTATATGAGGTCATTGTAAATTTAACTTGGCAGCTGACATAAACTGGTGGATTGCCTAACTTTACAACAACCTTCACATGTATCAGTTACATAATTTAAATTAATACGGTAAATTATTCAAAGTAAAATGAAAGATAAAAGTTTCAGATAATCACGACTCAAATTTAATTTATAAATGTTTTTATATGAAGAAAGCAGTTAAATACAATCAAAAGTCAGCTAAGCGCTTTTCAGTAAAAGAGTAGTTGCGAGCACTCACGAGTGAAAATAGTAAAAATGATCAAAAAAGAGATGCAGCTAATATTGAAATAAAAATCATATAAAATTAATTTAGCTTACTCCTTCATTTTAATTTTCAGGAATATCAAAATTAAAAAGATTGGTATATTATTAGTAGATTTAGGTAACAATTTTCCACATGTATCCGTCATAACATCATGACCATGTTAAAAAGTGATTGCAAAATGTCGCACACAAGACTAAAAAGCAGATAATAATTATTAGATAAAAAAACTTTTTAATATAACACGTTTTTATAACGAACTAAAAAGTATAAAATAATGGCACTATCCCCATACAGATTTAGAACCTCAAACATATTTCTAACACCATACAGATAGTCCTGAAAATTTGTGATTGTGAATTTGTAATAGCTATGAAAATATATGTAAAATTTTAAACGAAAAAACGTGGGGCGCATGCTATAAACAATAGTAAAGAGTGTAGAGTAGCTGGGTTGAGAAATCATTCGCATCAATAATATATACGCCCCACGGTTTTTCGTTTAAAATTTTACATATATTTTCTTAGCTATTACAAATTCACAATCACAAATTTTCAGGACTATCTGTATGGTGTTAGAAATATGTTTGAGGTTCTAAATCTGTATGGGGATAGTGCCATTATTTTATACTTTTTAGTTCGTTATAAAAACGTGTTATATTAAAAAGTTTTTTTTTCTAATAATTTTAGCTTTCAATAATTTCTGGGAGGATGCAAATAATACTTTTTTCACTGCACTTCGCGCCGCGGATAGGTGGAAAATGATGCAGTCCGAATAAAGCAGAAGTCTGAGTACTCACAAGTACGAAATAGAAAAAAAAGGCAAAAAACAAACTCATCACCTACTGTAACATAAACGCAATCACGGTATAAACTCTCTAATCAATGATTGAAAAGCCATCCCTATTTGGGATGGCTCATTTCTTCATCCTCTAGGGAAGTCTCCCAAATTTCCTGCTGGGTGCAATACAAATTTGTTACTACGAACAATAGAAAAGTGAAATGAATACTCTTAATATTAGTAAGGATATTTTGTAGAAGATTTCTTAAGCTACAAAGGACATGGCCCATTTTTGTATCAGCTATCGAACTTAGTGTACACCAATTATTTTTGGTGTTTTAAATTCGTGAATATTGGCACATTATCATCATCTGTAGCACTACAGCCTATTATTGGCCTTGGCTTCCTCCAACATTTCTCTCCATGCCGTTCGGTTCCTGGCTAATGCCTTCCAGTTGCGTACGCCTAACTTTACTAAATCTTCCTCAACGGAGTCCATGTATCGCTTTTTTGGTCGACCTGTATTTCGCTTTCCATCAGGAATTCGATTCAACGCTATTTTTGAGGGGTCGCTATCGTCAAGCCTTTGTACGTGTGCCACCCATCGCAATCTGCTTAATTTTATACTTTTGACAATGTCGGGTCCCCGGTACAGTTGGTATAATTCGTGATTATATCTCCTTCTCCATTCACCGTTTTCGCAGACACCGCCAAATATTGTGCGTAGAATTTTTCTTTCAAAAGTGCCTAGAAGAGTTTCATCAGCCACTTTCAAAGTCCATGCCTCTGATCCAAACATTAGAACGGGCTTGATGAGCGTTGTATATAGTTTACACTTCATTCCTCTAGACAAAATGCGTGATGTAAGATGTTGTCGAAGTCCAAAATAGCATCTGTTAGCAACGTTTATTCTCCTTCTGATCTCCGTTGTCTCACCACTGTCAGCTTGCAATACGGTTCCAAGATACGTAAATTCTTTAACGGTTTCTATATTATATGCATCTATGGTGATATTTTGTCTTGGAGTTGCGTATCTTTTTGAAGTACAAAGATACTTAGTTTTTGCTTCGTTGATGAGCAATCCCATCTTTTTCGCAGCTGCTTCCAGTTTGATGAAGGTTTCTTTCACACTCGCAAACTACCTACCTATTAGAGCGACATCATCAGCATAAGCCATCGTTTGTGTTGACTTGTTAAAGATGGATCCCGTTGTTTCTACCCCAGCGTCTCTCACCACCTTCTCCAACACTATGTTAAATAGGAGGCATGACAGCGCGTCACCTTGTCTCAGGCCTCTCTGTGATGTGAAACTATCTGAGAGGTCTCGTTCAACTCGTACTCTGCATCGTACTACCTCGATTGTAGCTTTTGTTACTTCGATTAGGTGTTTTGGAAATCGGAAGCACTCCATAGCTTTAAATAACTCCTCACGCTTGACGCTGTCATATGCTTGCTTGAAGTCTATAAACAGTACGTGAATATTGATGTTGAACTCCCATGATTTTTCCAAAATTCTTAGAGTGGAAATATGGTTTGTAGTGGACCTACCTGGTCGAAAGCCACATTGATAACTACCTATTATGCCTTCTGCGATGGGTAGAAGTTTTTTGTATAAAATAGTGGACAGTAGTGGACAGTACTTACGCTGAGCAGAGGAGGGTAATACCCCTATAGTTCTCACAAACGAGTTGATCTCCTTTTTTATGCAGGGGGCATATCACACCTTCCGTCCATTCAAGCGGGATCTTTTTCTGACGCCAGATCGATTCTATAAGTTTATGTAATCCATTCCTTAATTCTTGACCCCCATATTTCCACATCTCAATTGCTATGCTATCTTTTCCTGGGGCTTTATTGTTTTTGAGATTCGTCATAGCTTCTTGTACGTCGTCCATTGTAGGGACATCACTTTCATTAGCAGCACCAGTATCACTATCATTATTGGTTGGTGCGTTTCTATTTGTTTGATTCACATCACTTTCACTCTCATTTTCGTCGCCTCTATTCAGTAGCTCATTAAAATACTCCCCCCATCTTTCTAAAACCTCTTGTTTTTGGCTTAGGATATTACCGTTTTTGTCCTTACACATCGATACTCTGGGTTTAAACTCTTTACGTTTGTAATGTCTTTACTATTAAAAGATTACTTTGGATTTCATAATGGTATTTATTGAATATGTTACACGTGTGTCCCTTTGCGGTTATGACTCGAAAGTGAGTGAAGTTGGAGGCATTAGTAATGTCTAATATAAATGTAGCTATGGTCTAAAATAAAGTTAGCTACCAATACACTACACTTCTCCCCGCTTTAAAAGTTATTTAATCTCGTTTTTTCTTTCTAGGAACTCTTGAGCGTAATTCATATTGCTTCTTACTAGTTACATTATTCTTACTTAAGTTATTACTACTAGAACAATTTCCTTCTCTTGAGCGTAATTCATATTGCTTCTTACTAGTTACATTATTCTTACTTAAGTTATTACTACTAGAACAATTTCCTTAGTTATTTAATCTCGTTTTTTCTTTCTAGGAACTCTTGAGCGTAATTCATATTGCTTCTTACTAGTTACATTATACTTACTTAAGTTATTACTACTAGAACAATTTCCTTCTCTTGAGCGTAATTCATATTGCTTCTTACTAGTTACATTATTCTTACTTAAGTTATTACTACTAGAACAATTTCCTTCTCTTATTTCAGGTTGTATTAATTCTTTACTAATCTTTTCAAACGGATTATTAAGTGTTTCTGGAATATAATTATTGTCAATATTATCTAAGTGATTTTTATCTTGACAATCAACTATTTGATTCATATGTCTTTTCCAAATTAGTTTCTTACTCTTAAATACTTCTATTAAATAATGTTTTTTACCAATTCGTTTCACAATTCTTCCTTTAATCCACGAAACTTTTCCTGCTTCACTATAATCTTTTGTTAATACATATTGTTTAATTGTGAAATTTCTTCGATTGACACCTCTATAATATTTTTGTTGTTTAAGTAATTTCTGTTTTACAAATTGTATTTGCTCTTTTTTGTTTATAGGAATCTTACATCCTATTGGATTTAATAAATCTAATCTAGACCGTAATCGACGTCCTAACATTAATTCAGCCGGTGTCAATCCTGTAGTACAGTGAACTGAATTCCTATAATCAAATAAAAAAATTGCCAATTGAGAATTGAGCGTGCGATAAGACGAGTGACCATTAAGAGCTCTTTTCAATGCTGATTTAATGATTTTGACCGCATTTTCCGCTTGGCCATTTGTAGCTGGATGCCCCACGGCAGTTCTTATGTGATTTATACCATTATTTTTTAAAAATTCCTGAAACTCCCTTGAAATAAACTGTTTTCCATTGTCAGACACAATGGCTTCAGGTAATCCAAATCTAGCGAAAACTGATCTTAAAACGTCAATTGTACGAGTGCTTGTAGTACTACTTCCCATATCAAAACATTCTATCCATTTACTAAATGCGTCAACTATAATGAGAAAACTTCTGTTAAATATGGGACCCATAAAATCAATGTGTACCCTCTGCCATACCCTACCAGGCCATTCCCATGAATCTAACTTAGAAACAGGTGGACTATTTCTATATGGTTGACAATCTACACATGTTTTAGCAATATTTTCTAACTCGGCGTTCATACAAGGCCACCAGCAATAATTCCTTGCAGTAGTTTTCATTTTTATTACGCCCATATGCGATCTATGTAATTCATCGATAACCCTACCTTGTAACTCACTGGGTATTATAATGCGATAACCCCAAAAAAGACAATCACCTTCGACTGTTAATTCATTTTTCCTTATCCAATAAGGTTTTACCTCTACATCTGATACCTTATTGGGCCAACAGTTTGTTACATACTCCTTTACTTTCTTTAGCACTGTATTCTGTTCTGTCATTTTACGTACTTCCTCAAAAGATACTGGTAATAGATTCGTACTCAATACATAATTGCTATAAACGTTATGGTTTTCACCTTCATTCTCTTCCCTAGGAGCTTCACAAGGAAAACGAGAGAAATAATCGGCTATATTCTTCTTGGTACTGACATATTCAATTTCGAATTGATATCCCGATAACAACAAACAATATCGTTGTAGCCTATTCGCACTTAATGTCGGTATGCCCCTTTTAGGGCCTAATATAGCTACTAATGATTTTGCATCAGAAACCAACTTAAAATGCCTACCCATCAAGTACATATTGAATTTTTTAATTCCGAAAATGATCGCTAAAGCTTCACGTTCAACCTGGGCATATTTTTTTTCAGTATCGGTCAGTTTCCTCGATGCAAAGGCTATTGGCCTCTCTACTCCTTATTTATAGCAATGGGTTAAAACTGCTCCTAGACCTACAGAGGAAGCGTCCACAACTAATTTAATTGGTACTTTAGGATCGTAATGCGCAAGGGCTTGTTTTGAACTTAATAAGTTTTTCAATTTTTTAAAAATTTCTTCTTCCTTCGCACTCCATTGAAAATTATTACTCTTAAATAACTCATATAGTGGTGAGCTAATCGTCGCTAAATTCGGTAGAAATTTACGGTAATAATTAATAAAACCCATAAACGATTGCAACTCGTTTAAGTTTTGAGGGTTTGGTGCGTCAATTAGCGCTTCAATTTTTTTTGGACACGGACGTAGACCGTTTTTGTCAATAATATGACCTAGGTAATTAACCTCCTTCGCAAAAAAACTACACTTATTTAACCCCAGTTTTAATCCAGTTTCTTTAAACCTATTCAACACTAATATTAATCTTCGCGTATGTTCCTCTTTAGAATCGGCTGTAATTAATATGTCATCTAAGAATACTATTACTCCTGGAATATCGCCTAAAAGACTCTCAATCGTTCTTTGAAAAATAACTGGAGCTGACGCAATACCGTATACTAACCTAGTATAACGAAAAAGACCTCTTGTAGTTGTTATAGTCGTTAAATTCCTACTATCTTCTTCTAACATTAATTGTTGATAAGCATCGGCTAAATCTAATTTTGTAAATTCTTGACCCCCGTGCAATTTTACAAACAACTCTTCTGCTGAAGGTAAATAATATTGATCGATAAGTAATTGTGGATTCAAAGTTGTTTTGTAATCGCCACAAATCCTAATATCACCGTTCTTTTTTAACACCGGAACTATCGGGGTTGCCCATTCGCTCCATGTAACAGGTTCTAATACACCGTTTTTTACTAATTTCTTTAAAGCTACATCTACTTTCTCTTTTATGGCAAAAGGAATTTTGCTGGGTTTACAAAACTTCGGTACTGCATCCGATTTCAATCTAAGTGTAACTCGCGCTTTTCTATATGTACCTAATTTTTCATCAAAAACTTCTTCGTAATTTTTTAATATTTTCTCAATTTCCTTATTTTCTAATTTAATAGTATTAATACCTGCAATTCTTATTCCAAAAACATCCATTAAATCACGACCTAAGATTGGAGGACCGCCATCGTCAATTACATATAAATTTGCATTATGTACCTTATTTTTAAATTTAATCTTCAAATTACAAGTACCCTTAATAGTCATCGCCGTCTTATCATACCCTCTTTCGCATACATTTGTTTCCATTAAATTCTCCTCTGAGAATTCTTCTTTGTATAATTCATATGAAATGGCTGAAACTGGCGATCCACTGTCGATCTCCATTTTCATAGGAATTCCGTTCACTTGCACATCTACAACAACAGGATATTTAGAATTTGTTTTTAGTTTACTGATATGAAAAATACCTACATCCTCTTTATGAATATAATTCAAATTTGGGTTAGTATTATTATAAATTACCTTACACATTTTTTTTAAATGTCCTGTCTGTTTACATTTCTTACACCTAAAATTTTTATATCTGCATTGATGGCTCTGATGATTATTATATCCACAGACGGTACATCTGTCATTCATGACTTCGATTTTGAATGCGTCACTGTTGCTGCTTCATTAGACCTTTGCCCCCTGAGATTTGTTTTGGCGCCTTTCCTTATGCTTGTTTTGAAGACTTCTAAGTCTTGCTGCTCGTCGTTTGTTACCTCTACTTTATATTGATTTTTAATGCATTCCACTGTATTTGCGACTCCAATAGCTTTTTCCAGGGTAAGTTTGCCTTCTTCTTCCAAAAATAATTTATCCTTTTCAGGACCTTTTGGTAATCCCATCACAAACTTATCACGTAAAACCATTTCTAAATGAGCCCCAAATGCACAATTTGCAGCCAGTGTGCGAATACGTGCACCCCATGCTTGCATTGTCTCATGACTCTCTTTTTTTGCTTCATAGAATTTGAATCTTTCAGCAAATTCTGATTTCTTTTCAGAAAAATGGGCATCAAAAGTTGAGGTTAACGCTGCGTATGTCTCATCTATTGGGTTTTTTGGATGCATCAAATTTTTTAGAAGTTTGAAGGAACTTTCGTGTAGAGAATTTATAAAAATTGCTCGTTTTTTCTCTGCCTCTTCTATTGAGTTTGCCACGAAAAATTGCTCCAATTGTATTTTGTACACCGTCCAATCGTTATTTCCATGATGGAAGTGCGGTACCTGCCCGATGATCGACTTTTTTTTTTGTTAATTTATACACTCCACTTCTACACACTAATGTTATATTTTTTTTATTATTTTCCTCGTCGCCACTGTAATGTCTTTACTATTAAAAGATTACTTTGGATTTCATAATGGTATTTATTGAATATGTTACACGTGTGTCCCTTTGCGGTTATGACTCGAAAGTGAGTGAAGTTGGAGGCATTAGTAATGTCTAATATAAATGTAGCTATGGTCTAAAATAAAGTTATGCTACCAATACACTACAACGTTGCTTGTTCACTTTCTCATATAACTTCCTCACTTCGTTATTATTCCCGAGTTCGTTTATCTCTACAAATTGTTCCTCCAGCCACGTCTTCTTTTTTCTTTTGTGCGTACGTTTTTCTAGTCGTCGTTTTTCCTTATAGATCGCTACGGAATTTCTAGTTCTATATCTTTGCAGCATATTAGTATATGCTTCATTCTTATCTTTAGTTACTCTAGCGCACTCTTCGTCGAACCAGTCTTGACGTCTTGCTCGTCTTTGATAGCCTAGCTTGGTTGCAGCGGCTTCCTTTATTATGGTACTTAGTTTTGCCCATTCCTCATCAATATTGGCATCGATACTTGTAGCTTCGTTATTCGAGGCACCGAACCTTCTATTTAGCTCTGCTACATATTCTTCCCTAATTTGTTCTTCGTTGAGGGCCGCGGTATTATATTTTCGCTCGCTTTGTTGTACCCTTCCTCCTGTCCTAACGCACGAAATCCTATCTCTTATCTTAGCACCCACCAGAAAATGGTCTGAGTCCACGTTTGCTCCACGGTACGTTCTAACATCTATTATGCTGGAGCTGTACCTTGTACTAATAAGTATATGGTCTATAGCATTTACCGTCTCCTCATTAGGAGATTTCCAGGTTACTCTATGTATTCTTCTGTGTTCGAATTTCGTGCTAGCCACTATCATGTTAGCTCCAGCAGCGAAGTCCACCAGTCTACGACCATTATCATTGCACTCAGGATGTATACTGTGCTTTCCAATGGTTGGGTAATAGATTCGTTCCTGCCCTACTTTTGCGTTAGCGTCTCCTATAATTACTTTTACATCATACCTGGAACATTTTCTGAGATTTCTCTCAAGGTTTTCTTAGAAGGCCTCCTTTTCTTCATCAGACTTATCTTCGGTTGGAGCATGTATATTAATGAGGGAGTAATTGTGGAATTTGCTTTAATTCGAATTCTTTCGCTTATTGCTTCGAATCGTATTACAGCGTGTTTTAAGATTAATAAAACCTTAAGGAGCTTTAAAATAGCGAACAGTTGTGAATTATTACGGTTAACTGATATGGTTTTATAATTATACAGCATTTAAACAAAGTATTGGCCACCTGAATTAAGGATCTTTAACTGCATATTGAATAACATTTATTAAATTGTAGTTAAGTAGTCCAAAATTCGAATACAGACCTCTAACGAAATGTAAACTCAGTAATCTTAATAGTTTTTAGTGAGTAGAATATGTCAAAAAAAAAAGTTTCGGAAAATTGGTTGTACGGTACCCCCAAAAACAATCCCCTAAAAATTGAAAATTCCGTTTTGTGCTAATATCTCTTAAACGGCAAGTCCTATAATAAAGTAATGTGTACAAAGTTTGTAGATCATGCGATTATCTACAAAAAATGATATTATACATTTTCTCGTACAAGTTGCCGTTCATGAGATATCGCCGTTTTAAAGATGTCAAATACTCATCCCCTAATTCGTAACTTGAATAAGTCATCAGACGTTCAATAAATCCTGTTTGACTACGTGGCTAATATTTCCAGGGTAATTCCTGGATATATTTTAAGAAAAAATTGTTCTAGAGAGCGGGCTACCCCACTATCCACTAATATAGAGGGTGGAAAGAAGAGAAAAAAATCTAAACTCAGACTAATCATCGTAGAGCAACGTAATTAGGTTCTTTTAGATAAATGTATATTCTTTTATTTGAAGAACAGAAGCTTAGTTGAAACCGTTTGGAAGATATGTAGGTTCAAAATATGGATTTATTGAACGTCTGATGAGGGGATATGAGTATTTTAAATCCTTAAAACGACGATATCTCGTGAACGGCAATTCGTACGAGAAAAAGTATTATATCATTTTTTGCAGATAATCGCATGATCTACAAACTCTGTAAACTTTATTTTATGATAGGACTTGTCGTTTAAGAGACATTAGCCAAAAACGGAATTTTCTCTCTTTTTTTAAGGGGTAGCGTACAATCAATTTTCCGAAACTTTTTTTATCATATTCAAGCTGATCAACATGGCTTGTCGTGTATCGGCGACATTATATTTATCTTTCTCTATGGTCTATTATGGCGGAAGTTGACAAAAGGTTCTTTGAATTCATTTTGATCTTTTTAAATAAAACTGGCAAGTTCAGAGAGGTTAAAAGCTCGTATTAATTCATTTTTCTATTTGTTATACAATATATTTACTACATATGTGTACATGGAATGTACTTTTTTGTCCACGTCCTTTATTATGCATTATTTTTGCTGTAAAAGTGAGCCCTACTGAGATATTTACGAAAACGCTTTTGGTGACCTTTAACCCTAAAGGACTTTTGACAACAATGAACAACAATTTCAAGGTTCAAACGATAACTCATATTTCCGCAGTTGGACCCTTTTTTGTCTAATTCTATTTTTGTTTTTATTTGCACTATTCATAAATAAAAAAATCAAATATTTCATGTAATCTGGGTATTAATTTTTCTGGTCATGGGGCGGTGTAACCCCCACCCCCTCCCGCACTTCCCTTCACCGCGCTTCAAGTATTATTCTCTAATTCTGTTCGCTAAATCCGGTTTTAAATATTTTTTTCATTATCCCGCGCAAAGCTAACAAATTTCCCTATTATATCACTTGATCTGGTGCCACACACAGTTGTAATAATTACTCTGCTCATTCCCATTAATTTCATCTAATCATCTAATAAAAAATTGTTTAATAATCTAACCTAAAAAGTTTTACTTAAACTCAGCAATTCCCCGCTTATCAAAGCCGCAGCACACACTGGACGACTCGACTAATCTAGCTGCCCGTAACCTCCAGGTTCACCCATTGAATAATAACAAAAACAAACGCGCCTCGTTAATTGCTGCATAGACAGAGGAGACTTCATAACCATGACGCAACCAGCGAATTCACAACTGATAATCCAGAAGTGCCGACTGTCAGCGACTTGCCCGGCCGGCACCACCCAAAATCAGAACCCAAATGAGCCGATCGGGAATCGATCTCTAGACGAGAGTGCAGCTGCTTGGTGGGAACGAGCGCCGATGAGACTGCGGCCTCAAATGTACCGCTTCACGTCGCTGGAGTGGTGAATGACTGTACCAACTGGAACGGCTAAGCACTAGCTAGAGATGAGCTTGGATGATGCCCCACGACACCACCGCTGCGACGACGACGACACAGCGGCGGCTCCATCCATTGCTGCTCCTCTGGGGCGTCGAACGAGCACTCTGGTTTCTGGTGCTTCGGTTCTACGGAGAGAGCGATCGCGAGTTGTCATCCGTCGCTGCTGCAGATCAGCACGGTCCGTCGGCGCTGCTTGTGAATTGTCACATTTTCCCGAAATGTCCCAATAATTTGGTGCGGATCACATTGCCCGGAGTGCGACATTAAATGTTAAAATTTATGTAATTAATGTAAGTCCATTCGAATTATGTTAATGGCTACGTCGCTTGGGACTAGGCCGCTTACTCATTAGTCGATGAACTATTTCTGGCGTCAAAACATCACCATCGGGAGTCAACTATCGGCTGTGGCGTAGATTGTGCGGTCCTCGCAGTGAAAGTGACTTTATTCTCTTGCACCGAGAAAGTATTTTCGGAAGTGTCATTAACTATTTTTTAATTAAGTTTCAAATATTTCCCGGCTATTAATAGACACAATAGTGTATCAAACCAGCCCGTTGGATGACATCCAAAAACATAAAAGGAATCCACACAGCTACAGATTGAAAAAGTTCAAGGTTTGTCACTCAATAGAAAAATGTTTAATTCATTTCAGGTGTCATCATTGTTATGCAAAGCTGCACTTTGATAAATCAAATCAATTGCGCGGTGCTGGGTGATTCAGGTGTTCTACTTAAAAACATTCTAACAGTTTCTCATGTGCTAATTGGACCTTGAATTTTTTGGGAGATTTAAAATTAGTTCTCGATAAGTTTTCCTCGCCCTATGTGAAAAATACAAGAAAAGCTCTCTTGCAGGTATATACAGTAAATACCTTGACGAGAGGAAGATCTTCTGGTATAGAATCATTTTTAATTGCTTTTCGAGTTTGAAATCGTTTTTCGGTAACGCTCTGATTGCGAAATGCGTGTGTTATTCGAAATTTGAAATTATGGGAAACAAATCACTCAACATTAAACATTAACAGCGAATAAAAGCGCAATGCTTCAAAGGTGGCGAAATTTCACCTTGTTACACTTTTAATTTTCAAGTATTTTTGGAATCTGGTAGCATTGAGAAGAGATTCTACGACGTATTCCTGTTGTTGAATGGATGTTGATTGTGCTGTAAACCGGATTTGAATTAAAAATTCACAACTTAAACTATGACTCAGATGGTGAAGCCTCTGCTGCTCGTATATCATCAAAATTGAGATCGATATCTTCGGCATTTTTCAATTTTCGTTAGCAAACAAAAAAGTATTTACTCGAATTGCTAGGTCAGATTAAATTATTGTAGGTGGACAGTAATTGAGTGCGTGGAAAAATTGGGGTGGCAAATTTCGATGTCATCAATAACAATATAAATTTTCGGCTTTAGTCTGGTAACGTCTAATTGTCGTGAAGTCGTTTTTTCGAAATAAAGGATTTTAAAATAAACAAAAGTAGTACAGCTGCCAAAGATTTCTTCCGAAAAAAATTGTAAGTTAATGGAATTTTGAAAGGGGGAGTTTAGCAATAAGAGAAAAGGTAACCGTTGAGTTTCGAGCCGTTCTTGGTGAAAATCAAGAGAAAATTCCATTGAACGGATTTTCACGGCCATAACACGGAACAAACGTCGAATTTGGAAATATGTCAAGAGAACAAAAATAAACCTATGAGCATTCTCGACAAAAAGGTCATATAAGCTTCTGTGATAGGCTTTGGATAGACCAACAAAAAATCATATGGGAGGGAGAAATCATAACGGTATAGCCGCTAGGGCGTTTTCAAAATTTTTTGGTAGAGGTTTACATATCACCCTGTATTTTTATAGCCCTATAACCAACTTCCATGAATAAGGTACGCAGAATACTCCCACCTATCTAAAGCGAAGATTCTACACTACCAACTTCCAGAGTTATTAGTCAAAATTTCGTTTTTTTAAACTGAAAAACTATTTCGAATATTGACAAAATTCCTATATCTATTTCAATTCATTTTTCATCGCTGGATGTCTCGAGGTCTGGTTTACCGGAGCTGTCCACTTCACCTTCATGTTTTTCGTCCGAGTTCTCTTAAAGTTCATTCATGACGGGGATATTACTGCAGCCATTACTGTAACAATGCCTGCAGCGATTGATTAGGCACAAATTTTGATTCGTTCGGTAATTCCGCTCTAGAGCTTTTGTGCTGATGGAATTTTCATGGTGTCCATCAAAAACTGTCTCAACATCATGACCATAATTACCTTTTACATAGTCAACGTATTTCTTGAAAATTGAACTGAAAAAGTCATTCTGATGCCAGACCACGCGGTGCAATAACATACCTCCATCAATGATATGCACACACCGAGTTAAATCCGGTTCAAAGAGCTCGTAAAGAGACAGTCTCTGGGTTTTCCGGAATGTGCCTTCATGACATGCAGCAAGTTCATACAGTAAGTAATGCTTAAGCTGGTCGTCTGTCTCCTTGGTTACGCCCATTCTTTGGAAAATTAGTAGTGTATCAACTGGTACCACATCGTTATCAACGACGATTTTGATTGAGACTGAAGCAAGAGGTTGAGCTCTTTGTTTTCTTGGCAAGGATATGTCACTAAAACTTTTGCCGATCATTGTTGGCAGACTCTGCATCCCGACAGGCAAGGCCTCGTGGCAATTTATATTCCTTGTGGCAGTAAGTCCTAGTACGATAGACCTCAGAACACTTTCATTGGGGAATGGGTAATGGCTGTCGAACCAAGAAATGATAATCAAGAGATCTTCTGTATCTTTTTTTACCCTTATATCTCTGGCATCAATGTGTTGATCCGTTGTGGAAAACCTTATTCTACGGAAGGTCTCTACTTGTTCGCAGATAACTCGGCCAATAGGCATTCCTATAAAGAACTTGATGACTGTACTATTCGTAGTTCCGTGGTCATATCCCTGTTATTCCCACGCCAAAAGTTCAACGAACTTCGCATATTCATATTTCGCTCTTTGGGCAGGAGGAGATACACCACTTCTGTCATCAAGGAAGCTCTCCATTTTCAAAATGTAGTCTCGCATTTGTTGAGTATATAAATAAGCAGATTTGGTATAGCTATGGCGTCCTGAAGTATGGAAATATGGCAGCATTTATCTTATAAATCCAAGCTGTTTTTTAACCCGTCCTGTTTTTTTTTTTTTCCAGATTTCATGAAGCTCTTTGCTATTCCAACCATTTTAAGATACTGGACCCATAATTGTACTGTACGCCCTCTGTAGGAAAAATTGTTCAAGAAGTTTCCCTTTAGCAGCTGTTAACTGATCGGATTGATCCACTGTGCTGCAGTCAATTTTACCAAGCCTGCCCTCTGATACATAGTAAAAAGGGAATCTTTTCTTTCTCACTTTCAGTGCAATTAACTTCTGAAAGAATCCTCTTCGAAAGGGCTAAATAGACTAATGTATGTCCTGTTACTGCTCTGAAATAGGCATGACCTAGAGCATTTTGGCAACAGTAGCTTTTGCGTAACATGCCGCGAGGGCATCTTTGAGTCCACTGCCTCCCATAATGTATCCAATACCGCCCATTAAGAGGTGAAAACCACCAAGACGTACAATGATTCTAGAAATATCAGGCTCCACGCGAGATTTTAAGATTTCAAGGGCTTTCTGGAAAATAGGGTGGTCAAAAGTTATAAAGCACGTTTCCATGCCTATTCCCTTAATGTGATTAACTGCATATTTTAATACAAACGGAGGCAAACGGCTAACAAAGACCTCGGAAAGTGGTGGTACCCGATTTGCCACCTCTACCAAAACCCGAGAAAAGTCACTGCAGACAAACACCTAGCAGACCTGTTAGCAAGTCCTAATCCTACCTCCCCGCGGTGCCCCCTGGGGTACTTCTTCGGAAGGAGCAAACGGGAGACGGGCGAATGGCGAACTCTCTGCGCCACAAAACAGAGTTTTAAGTCGGTTGGGCTGAGGGTTAGCAACCCGCTCCCATAAAAAATACCATTGCTACGAATCGGCAAACAATGCCTCGGAACCGGATGGACAACACGACGACGACCTTTGCTTTTCGAACAAGGACACGAATCGGATCATGGAATGTGAGAACACTGCTTGCTGAGGGACGGCTGGATGAAGTCCTCAACGAGATGAATCGATATAAAATCAAGATCATGGGACTTAGCGAGACCAGATGGCCCGATGCGGGGGAACATATCTGCTCAAACGGTGAGTCCTTCTTATATTCTGGGAGAAACGAAACTGAAAGCCGTAGGAGTGACGTTGGTGTAATACTCACCAAAGAAGCCAGGTCCAGCCTCATTAGCTGGTCACCAGTTTCTGAGAGGATTATTACCGTGCGCCTGCGTACCAGACTAAGAAGTACTATGGTAGTCCAATGCTATGCTCCAACTGAGGACGCTGAAGATGACATCAAAGACGAGTTCTATTTGCGGCTGAATGAGGTTTTTCGCTCTATTCCAAGGGGAGACATCATTGTATTAATGGGTGACTTAAACGCACAGATCGGCCGTGACAACACCGGTCTTGAACAAACAATTGGAAATCAATCATCATGGTAGGTGGAACTTACTCTTGTCACAAGAAGATACACAAAGAGACCTGGGTATCGCCCGATGGTAGGACGAGAAATCCAAGACGGAAATAGTAACCGCAATTCATGCGATGGCCAATGGTAAAGCAGCTGGGAAAGATGGCATCCCGCCAGAATTGTTGAAAGCCGACTCAAGCCTCATAGCAAATGCGCTTCAGCCAATCCTACAAATAGCATGGAACACCTGTACCTTTCCGGAGGATTGGACGGAAGGTATCATAGTCAAAATACGAAAAAAGGGGGACCTAACAATATGCGACAACTGGAGAGGCATCTGTTTTCTATCTACTGTATGCAAAATTTTGTCCCATATATTACTATCTAGGATAAGTGAGGCAGTAGACCGAACGCTTAGGAGGCAGCAGGCCGGATTCAGGAAGCGCCGCTCATATCAACACCTTACGAATAATAGTGGAGCAGTCTACTGAATTCCAATCCCCCTTCACCTTGCTTTCGTAGATTATAAGAAAGCGTTCGACTCGGTCAATAGGAGCTTTATATGGCAGGCACTACGGCGACGTGGATTGCCTGATAAAATAATAGAATTGATAAAAGCCCTATATAACAATTCCAAATGCAGAGTTCTCCATAATGGAAATTTATCCGACAGCTTCGAGGTGAGCTCAGGAGTACGACAAGGATGCCTACTCTCGCCTTTACTATAGTAATAAATGACATCCTTGTCGGCGCTCTAGATAGTAGAACAGGCGGCATGCAATGGGGTTTGTTAGTCAGCCTTAATGATCTCCACTACGCAGATAATATCTGTTTGCTGGCCCACAGACACCAGGACCTTAAAAACATGATTAACAATTTGGCAACAGAAAGTAGTCCAGCAGGCTTAAGGCTAAATCCGACTAAAATTAAAGAAATGCGGATAAATGCAAACACCATTGAACGGACTGCGCTGAATAACCGTGACGTGGAACTGGTAAATAAATTCTGCTACCTCGGTAGCATTATTACCGAAAATGGCGGTGCAGAAGAAGATGTCAGTTTCAGAATTAATAAAGCACGAGGCGCATATGCATGCCTGTCCCACATATGGAGATCAACGGAGATCTCAACTAACACCAAATTGCGGCTGTTCAACTCCAACGTTAAGGCAGTACTTTTGTATTGTTGTGAAAAATGGAAAGTCGCCCAATTCATCACAGGGCGCCTACAAGTTTTCATCAACAGATGCCTTCGTCGTAGCCTAAAATCCGCTGGCAAGATAGAATTTCAAACGAAGAACTATGGCGCCGTGCCGGCCAAGAAAGGATAGACGACCAAATCAGGCGAAGGAAATGGAATTGGGTTGGCCACACCTTGCGACGCGAAAACGAAAATCTAGCCAAACAGGCCCTCGACTGGAATCCGCAAGGATCCCGTCGAGTAGGACGACCTAGAACAACGTGGAGGAGAACCCTACTAGCAGAAGCCGCAACAACCTGGTCGGAGCAGAGAGCTGTCGCGCAAAACAGAGTCCGCTGATTTTTCCTGCACTATAGAATCATTGATCCATAACCAGCTCGATTTTTGTCTCAACACGATGATGTAATGACTTTGTTTCTGTATGTAATATAACACTAATCACTTCATAATTTAAACCTCCTACATGCAATTTTGCAGAAATGAAAGATTTGATATCGCATTGCTCAATTTTAATAAACATTCTATTATACAGTTCGAATAATTTTAGTTGTATGATGAGAACAGATGCTACCAGAATTATTTCCGATTTACGAATCTTTGGAGTGTACGAACGACTAACCATTTTTATATGAACACTTTTTGCTAATCATCGAGTGCCATCTGGCATCATCACAAACTTGCTTTTAACATTGTCAGATGTACCCGAACAAATTCCAAACTAGTTGGGATGTGGGTTCGACCCTTTCGGTCCACACGATCAACTTCCCAGTATGATGGATGTTGAATATTATGATTGGATATTTTAATAATAAATGAACAATAGGCAATATAGAATATATGTATAATACCGAGAATTTGTCACAATTGTTTATCAATATTTTCGCTAAAATGTCAAACTAAATGTGCGCACCTACAAGATTAGGATGACGAAAATGAATATAAAATTGATGTGTTAATGTTTTTCGGCACCTCAATGAAGTCGAAATAGTTTTTAGTTCGCGCGGTATCGTGCAGGTACAACAATCACTTAAGTCATTTAAACCAAAAAACCGCTGGACCGAATATTATAAAAATCTTTTCAGATTATATTGTCGCTAATACGCTTCGAACGGCACCTCAAGTAAGTCAATATCTTTCGTGGTTCGGGCGATATCGCGCAGTACAAAAATCACTTACGTCGCTTAAACAAAAAAACGGCTGGACCGAATTTCATGAAAATCTTTTCAGGTCATATTTTGGTTGATACGCTTCGAACGACACCTCAACGAAGTCGATATCAGTTTTGGTTCGCGCGATATCGTGCAGGAAAAAATGACCACATCCGTACGCACATACACACACACACATACTTCCTCCCAATTTTTTGCTGAAAATGCTCCTGGGACCTTGAAAGATGAAAATACGTTGAAATTTTCGATTTCGATTTTCGGACCGATTACAATAACCTCCTATACTGGGAAGTTAAAAATAAATTTCGTACATCATGAAATGTAATTTCATGCTCTTTTTTCGACTAATTGCACTGGACTATTATTGTATTCTACTTATCATACCCTTTCATTTGATACCCATGTCGAGGGGGTTGTGAGGAAAATGGCAATCCGTCCTCTTGAGATGACCGCCCTGAATCCTAACCATATATTGAGTATACATACTATATCGCTTATGGTATTCTACTTATAATACCCTTTCAATTGATACCCATGTCGATAGAGTGGTGAAGAAATGGTAATCCGCCCTCTTGAGACTCCTACCAGTTTAATATGAACGCTTTTTGTTAATCATCGAAATGATAGGGAATGCTATCGGACATCAAGAGTGCTGGATTCGACTAACTTATAACGAATATGTCTCATTTTTAGAAATAAAGTACAATTACGAACTATGCAAAAGTAGTAATCGGTATTTCAAAATTTAACTGTACATCTGTACTATGAACTACATATGTTTTTTATAGTACCTAACGCAATTTGACACCATAGTTGTGGCTAACCACTTTTATATGAACCCACTTTGTAAATCATCTAATACCATCTGGCATCAATAGTGCGAGTAAACACTCTTCGACTAACTAGTAGCACCATCTCATTTATTTAGCAATTGAAATAGCTTATAATAATTTTGAGTAGGTACCCACTTTTTTAGACTGAAGCTGAAAAAAAAAGTTCGTTTCGAAATGTAAAAAATGTAAAAATAAAGAAAACGAAGAATGATAGGGAAAAAAACTAATGGAATAATAAATTATTTATATTGTGGTTATCGGTTGCAAATGAAAAATTGAAGGCTTTAGCTGTTTGCCCTTACGAACTCGGCAAACTACCGCTTGCCTTGATAAATAACAGTCAGTTGATACCTTGCCTTATTTCCAAAAAGGTCTAGCAACCTAATTCTCCTTTTACTGAATTAGCTCCCATCGAATTTACTCGATCAAGAACTTTTATGAAATATGCTTGAAAAATCCATTGGGTGACACTGTTGACAAAGTCCCGTTTTACTTTATTTTTGCAAATAAAGCAATTCTCAAAAAGTCAATGTTTTCCTGCTTTTGTCAGAAGGAGGACTCCAAATAGCCGCAAAAGGTTGGATTCGCTTCGACGTGAGGTTTGGATACTTCAGTTTGCCATTGGAGGTGTCTACATATATTTTCCGGCAAGCTCTATAAACAGTTACTTCTTCCACTTCTTTCAAAAAGTTTGCATGTCTATCACCCTTCAGATTGTTCACTGATCTCAAAGTATCATATCAAGGCAAGCGGTAGTTTGCCGAGTTCGTAAGGGCAAACAGCTAATGCCTTATTTACGCCTAAACATAGAAAACAAGGTGTTTTTTTTTATAAAATTATGCGATTTATCACTTTTTTATAAGCAATATAAGTAATTTTTCATTTGTAACCGATAACCAAAATATAAATAATTTATTATTCCATGAGTTTTTTTCCCTATCATTCTTCGTTTTCTTTATTTTTACATTTTTTACATTTCGAATCGAACTTTTTTCTTCTCCTTCAGTCTAAAAAAAGTGGGTACTCAAAATTATTCTGTCAGATGGCGCTCTAAGTTATTTCAATTGCTCAATAAATGAGATGGTGCTACTAGTTAGTCGAAAAGTGTTTACTCGAACTGTTGATGCCAGATGGCATTAGATGATTAACAAAATGTATTCATTTAAAGTGGTTAGTCGCAACTATGGTATCAGATTGCGTTAGGTACTATAAAAAACATGTAGTTCACAGTACAAATGTACAGTAAAATTTTGAAATACCGAATGCCGAGTTCGTAATCGTAATTTATTTCTAAAAATATGACATATTCCTTACAAGTTAGTCAAATCCAGCACTGTTGATGTCAAATAGCATTCCCAATTATTTCGATGATTAACAAAAAGGGTACCCATGGTACACGTCTCAAGAGGGCGGATTACCATTTTCTTCACAACCCCCTCGACATGGGTATCAAATGAAAGGGTATGATAAGTAGAATACAATAAGCAATATAGTTATACTCAATAAATAGTTAGATCCGCCGAGGCCACCTCAAGAGGACGTATTACCATTTTCTTCGCAACTCCCACGACATGGGTATGAAATGAAAGGGAATGATAAGTAGAACACAATAAGCGATTTAGTATACTCAAAATATATTTAGATCCACGGCGGTTATGTCAAGAAAGCGGATACCCATTTTCTTTACATAGCCCATCGACATGGGTATCAAATGAAAGGGTATCATAACTAGAACACACTAGCATGAAATAATTAAACACGTGCATTTACTAACGAATTCAAAGGAACACTCGAACAAAGTTATTAGATCAGCATGTTGAAAGAAAAATCGAGCTGGTTATGGATCAATAATTCCATAGTACAGAAAAAATCTTGGCCGAGAAACTCGAAAGGATCTTATTTTTGTTTTTTTACAAAGGCAATAATATTAATTTGAATTCCTGCATTTTGTTATTTTGTTATTACCTACTTATAAAATAAATAAAAAAATATAATGAACAATTAAATACATAATGTTTCTTTATACAGAAGATTATTTATTTTTTATTTTAGAATGTATTAAAACAAAAAAGAGTGATATCCCACCAAAAAAACGTTAAAAATGTGAATTAGAAGTTCGTGGGCGCGGAAATTATTTATTGGGACAGATTAAAACACACTTATAACAAAAAGAAGTGATATTGATTAGTCAAGATGAATCGTTAATAGCATGAAATAATTAAATACGTGCATTTACGAACGAATTCAAAGGAATTTTACAACAATTTTAGAGCATGAATCTTAGCTGCCCTTCGAAATGTAACAAATTTTATTAGAAATACTATAGACTGAGCCACGCTGAATTCAGCAAAGATTCATGCTAGGTATACAACGAACGCGCCAGCCAACTTTTTCGCGGTTGATAATACTTTATTGAGTTTTAAATAAAAAGTGGCAGTTATATAATTCCTTTGAATTCGTTCGTAAATGCACGTGTTTAATTATTTCATGCTATTAACGATTCATCTTGACTAATCCATATCACTTCTTTTTGTTATAAGTGTGTTTTAATCTGTCCCAATAAATAATTTCCGCGCCCACGAACTTCTAATAAACATTTTTAATGTTTTTTTGGTGGGATAGTATATCAACCGTCACTGGTGGCTCCTCGTCTAAACTCTTTTGGCAAATGAAACAAATATTTGTCATGATCTAGAACAAATGAAAGAATGACATATACCAAAATTACATGAAAATTATCACTATTTACTTCAGATAGCCATTTTCCTCTAATACACACCAATACACGTGACTGGAGATAGATCAAAAAATGACTCGAAGTCTGTAACGAACCACGTTTCGTTACTAAGAACCCTCTCCCCGAACGTTAGAAAAATACAAAAGTAACACGTTTCAACTCTAGAAGGCATCACGGTATACATATATAAGGTAATGTATTCCCGAAATGTCAATTTTATGTGACGTCAGTGAAATCGTTCGGGGCTAAACAAATTTATAAATAATTTTTGCGAATTTTATTAAGGTGCAAAGTTGTGATTACTGAATAAAGGAAGTATTAAGATAAGAAAAAAAAATGGTTAAATGTGCTGTTATAAGTCGTGAGAATTATAAAAACAAACGATATTGTGTGGTGAAGATGAAATATTTAACATTTACGAAAGAGCAAAATTCATGTGATTTATGAATCCGAGATTGTGGAAATAAAAGTGATTTAAATGGTCCTACCGCAAAATTACGCTTTGACCACTTTTTAGAGCAGGGCTATAGATTAGCGACTTTCTTTGTAAGACCCCAATTGTGAAAAAAAACCTTAAGTAAGGAGGTATTCCTGAGTAAACCAGGACCAAATACTCTTGTTAGGATTTTGTTTTCTGAAATATTTTAATTCTTCTCAGCAAAACCTTCACAATACTTATGTGGCGTTTTCACCATGCGTTTTTATAAAACACTAGTTTTTTTGGTTATTGCTATACACATTATTTATTTATCACTATAGGTACCTATTTATAATAGTACTACACTAATTTTTTTTATATAAGATATACATATATATATAGGTACATATATCTCCTTGATGTCTTTTTTTTTGATATTCGATTATATAATATTTGTCGGCGAGACTTTGGGTATCACAATGGAGGAACCTTCGGACAGTAAAATAGAATACCGAGATGCCGGAAATTGGATACTTGATAACACGATCGGGACGGAACGGAAAACGGCAAGATCACTGAACTTTGAGTTCGGTGATCGATGAAGTGTTCCGATTGATCGTGTTTTTCGTGTGGGAGGTTATTGTGTGACTTTGCGTAAACTTGGTAATTAAGTTTACGCGGTCACTACAGATGAGCCGTTACCAAGAAATACTTCTGGCCATCGATCAATAAAGACTGCAATGAGTGGTCTCGATCATGCCTAGGTTGCCAAAAGTCCAAAGTTTCACGACATACCAAATCTCCATTGGAAGCTTTCAAACTTCCAAATAATAGAATTGATCATATCCATATGGATATCGTGGGGCCCCTACCCCCATCTCGTGATACTCTTATATCTTAACGATAGTCGATAGATTCACGCGATTCGGGATATCTCAGCTTCAACAGTGGCAAAAAGATTCGTCCACGATTCGGCGTACCTCTTGAGATCACAACCGATCAAGGTATCCAGTTCGAATCGAAACTGTTCAATGAGGTTGCCAAATTACTCGGCACTCATCGAATCCGGACAACCGCCTACCACCCGCAAGCAAACGGGATGGTTGAACGGTTTCACAGGCAACTAAAAGCAGCCTTAATGGCAAGGGACAGCACTACTCATTGGAGTGAAGATTTGCCCTTTGTAATGTTAGGCAAGGACTCAAACAGGGAGATGGTCTAGCACCGATGTCATTTAACCTAGTCCTAGAAGCTGTCATCAGAAAACCAGTATTAGACAGAAATGGAACATTAATTAACAAGTCGGTGAAAATATTGGGTTACGCTGATGATGTGAACATAGTAAGTAGATCACTATTAGGAGCAAAGGAATGTAAGTCTAGACAACGCCGCTAAAAATATGGGTTTAACAAATTATCAAGACAAAACTAAAGCAATTATGCAGACTAGATCAGAAAGGACACACTTCTCGATAGATAGCTACAATATAAAGATAGTGAAGAGCTTTAATTACCTAGGAACAATAGTGTCGTCAACAAATGAAGAGCTGGAAGAAGTTAAAAGCAGAATACTACAGGGCAATCGAAGTTTCTATTCACTGCGTAAAGTACTTCAATCAAGAGCGGTACATAGGTAAACTAAATTTGAACTATACAAATCTCTTATAGGGCCTGGGGCTTGTTATGGCTCGGAGGTCTGGCCCATGACCCCAAAAGTCGATAACTTATTAGGCGCTTTTGAAAACAAAAATAGCATTATTGGCCCATTAATGGTAAACGGTATCTGGAGAATCAGATACAATAACTATAAAGGACATCTAGAGCGAATGCCGGAAAACAGAGCAGTGAAGAAGATATAAAAGTGAATCAGAAACGGTGACAGGCCAGTAGGACGGCCGAGAAAAAGATGGCTTGAAGCCGTAGAAACAGACGATGCACACGTTTTGGGCGTACGAAATTGGAGAACTCTAGACAGTGAGCGAAAAGGTGAGAAAAAAACTGAAGGAGGCCCGGGCTCGATTTGGGCTGCAGTGCCATTGAACTGAACGGGTTTGATTGGCGTGTTATGCAGTTTGCACTTCATTCCTCTAGACAAGATGCGTGACGTAAGATGTCAAAGGCCAAAGTAGTATTACTCTGCATCGTACCACCTTGATTGTAGCTTTTGTTACTTCAATTAGCTTCCTCACGGTTTATACCCGAGTAAAAAGAAACTTGCCCGCAGCTAGTTTCAAATACTTTTGTAGCGACAGCGCCTTTTTGACCCAAATATCGCTCACACTAATTTTCATTCATAAAAAATTGCAGGCAAAAAACATCTTTTGCGCTACTCAGTTTAGTTTGTTATTTGAATTTATTAAGTACTAGCATTAAACCCGCGTTCCTTGCAACGCAACAGTTTATTATGTGCACTGTCTTCCTTCAAAACAAAAAAGAAAACAAACAAAAAAGTCAGCTGTTATTATCCCTGAAAAAGGTTTAATATAGTGAAATTTTTTTAATAAACTTGGTAAACAAATTGCCGCGTATATCACCTCTGCTCAAAAAAATAACTTCTCATACAACTGTTTCCACCCTGCTTTCCCTTTAGGTGTTGAAATCGGAAAAATTCATGAAGCCGTGCTTCATTATTTATGGTGTATAGTATTTATACAAAGTTCGATACAACCTATTCAACCCCATTTGATGATGAGTTTAAAAAAAGTGGATGTCCACGTCATTATAGGGATTCACTGTTAAAATTTCAGCCCTATAGCTCCAGCGGTTTAGGTTGTGCATTGTCTGTCAGTCAGTTACTTTTTATACAATACATAGAAAAAAAAGTAAAGAAAAAAAAGTTCCCCTTACGACCTATTTAACCCCAATTCACCCCCTTAGGGGATGAATTTCGAAAAATCCTGGAACACTTATTTCATTATCTATGGTTAGGAGTATTTTTACTAAGTTTGGAGAAAATTTGACCAAAGAAATTAAAACCCCTCTTACAACCTATTCAACCCCATTTCCCCCCTTCAACCCCTTTTTCTCGAAAAAAAAAAGTATCCTATGTCCGTCTCCAGGGTCTAAACTATCTCTGTAGCAAATTTCATCAAAATCGGTCCAGTGGTTTAGGCGTGAAAGCGTAACAGACAGACAGACAGACAGAGTTACTTCCACATTTATAATATGTATTAGTAAGGATTAGCAATAATATCTCCTTATTAAAATCAGTTTTTGCTTTCTTTCAGATGTCCAAATACAAAGGAATGACAATAACAGCCGGAAGGCATAAGCTCCATGTCCTCTGGTCACCACTATATATAGCAGCATGGCTTCTTTTGTACTACATAACATCAGTGATTTTCCATATTCTTCCAACTCCTCTCCCTGACGATAATAGCCATCATGGTCGATTTATAGCAGAGAGGGCTGAAAGGAATCTACTAAAATTGACAAATCTTGGTCCACGAGTTGTTGGTAGTCCAGCCAATGAGCAGGCCGCAATGGAGTTTTTAATTAAAGAAGTGAATAAAATCAAAGAGAACTGCAGTGATGATTACCTAATAGAAACAGATTCACAAATCGCCAATTACGGTGGTTACAGGGCGGGGCAAGCGGTCAACACATATCAGTCTATACAGAATTATGTTGTAAAGTTTTCACCGAAAGTGTCGGAAAGCAATAGTTCGTTGCTTTTGAATAGCCATTTTGATTCTGTACCAGGAAGTCCAGGTAAAGTATTTCTACCTTTCAGATTTTTTAAATGAATAAATTTAAAATAAAACACGATTTTATCTAATGTTGTGTTGGCCATAGATATTGTATTCGTGCACTCTTTACAAAAGATCATTCTAAAAATCCTTTTGGGCATTTTCAGAGAAGAATTGTGACTTTTAACATTGCCTTGTAAAGTACCCTGGTGAATCGTGCTGCAATGCGTCGGAAAGTTAGGAGATTGTTCAGTAAGCGAAATATACTGGGCAATGGGAACAGTAAAAGTTCACCCTTTCAGGGGACCACATGGAGTTGCCTGGAGAAGACTTGTCCGAAAAAATTGCTTGAAGAAAACATTGTGAGAGCCTGCACATTCTACCAAAGCCAATTAAACTCTAAAATCTCCCTCCAAAGGCTTCTCCACCGGAAGGAGGTTTCTAAAAAATGAGTAAGGACCTTCCAGGGTCAACTCTCCAAACCGCTTATCATCTAAATGCTGCTGAATGCAGCCATAGAACCATTCCAGACTGGTAGTCCCGGAACCACACTGAAAAAACATCTCGGACAAGGTTAAATGAGCAGTAGTCTTTGTAGTCTTTGCGATGGAATAATTTGGTTAGACTCTAGATATTTCATCAACCTTCTATTGATTATTGTCTCCATAACTTTGGAGAGAACAGAAGTTAATGCTATTGGGCGGTAGTTTAAAGGGTCGCTGGCTTCACCTTTTTTGGGAATGGGCTGAACATGAGCTAGTTTCCAAGAGTTGGGATAAACTCCGGAGAAATATGACAAGGCAAAGAGTTTGCGCAGAGGTTTAGCCAAGGGTGAGGCACACTTTTTGAGTACCATAGGGGGAATATTATCGGGGCCAGTGGATTTATTGACGTCAAGTTCTTTGAGACATTTATACACCTCTCGTGTCCTGAAGAAAATTCCGTCCATTGATCGCGTTGCGATCGAGGACCGGTGGTGACGTATCAGCTTGAGGTAACGAAGAATTTGAGGCGAACAGAGATGCCAGTAAATCGGCCTTGGATTTGCTTTCTGTTATCACCTCCTTTCCATTAATGAATGGAGGGGTTGAGGAAGAGCTAAAATTCTTCTTGATGGAAGTTACCAAGGACCAGAAGTTTTTGCTGCCTACGTGTGTGTTAAGGATCTTACTTCTCAATTTGTTGTCAAATGATGCTTTAACCTTCCTGATGATGGAATTACAGGAGTTTCTCGACTTGATATATGACCATGACTCTGACTCTTTGGCCAGCTAGCTTAATATACCTAGATATAAGGGAGACTAGAATATTATAAGTAAATAACAAATAAAAGAAATTAATAGCAATTCAACTTAAATTATATTCATAAAACTCAAATAAATATTTTTAATAATGCATGTTTTTAATTCGCACTGCACTAGACTTTTCACTCCAATGCACAAAACTAAAATGGCGACTTTACTTGCCAAGTTTAGTTAATCACTAACTCATAAATGAATTTTGTTTATAAATTTATAATCTCTCGTTAATCTAGTCAAATTAGGATTTCACCTCGGAATGAGAGGTAATCAGCTGAAAATTCGTATGAACCTTTCTTTTGACAATCTATCTCTATTTCTTACGATACGTAATCTTCGGTAATGCAGTCCACCATACCGATATGTCATGCATAAGTACAGGTGTGATTACGGCTGTATATAACCAGTGGACAATGCGGGGTTTAAGGCCCCAAATGACTCCTATTGTTCTCTGGCTCTGAAAAGAAGAGGAGTTCCTAGGAGTCATAGGAAAGCATAGCCTATACAACGTAACCAATGACAATGGTAGTCGATTGATCGATTTCGCAAGCTCAAACGCAATGGTAGTAAGTTCAACAGTGTTCCCGCACAAAGATATCCATAAGATGACGTGGCAATCACCAGACGGAGTAACTAATAATCAAATTGACCACGTCCTAATTGAAAGAAGAGGGGCCACGAGTATACTGGACGTAATAACAATGAGAGGAGCGTTCTGTGACTCGGACCACTATCTAGTCAAAGTGAAATTGAGAACCCGGATAGCAACTAAAACGCATAGAGTGCAAACTCAACCAAAATACGATATAGATAAGCTAAAACGGGAAGAAATAAGAGATGCCTACCAACATGCTGTCGTACAAAACTTGAGAGAGGTAGATGAGTAGCCCAGCATCAACGACAAATGGGAACAAGTCAAAAGCAGCATAAAGGGGGCAGCAGAAGAGGCACTAGGCACTATTGATTGGTTTGACCAAGACTGTAGAACTGCAATTGAAGAAAGAAACCAGAGCCACCGAGAGTACATCGCAAGGCCAACAAGAGCAAGGATGGAAGTCTTCAAGGAAAAAAGAAAAATCGCAGACAAGCTGTGCAGAAAGAAGAAGAGGGAATATCTAAATAGGAAAATCTTACAGATACAGGAAGACTTCAATGAAGGGAGAATTAGACAAGCGTACAAAAGAACTCGCCAGATCACCAATAAGTTCCAGCCAAGAACGGACAAAAAGCGGGTAAAATCTCGGCAAGGACATAGGTGGGAACTTGTTGGCAGATCCTGATAGGATAAAAGAAAGGTGGAGAGAGTATTTTCAGAGCCTATTGAATCCATATCAAACGAGAATGCAGAGGCAGAGGCATTTGTAATTCCTCAAGATAATATCTCAATAGAACCACCAACACTGGATGAGATGCGGGAAGCTCTAAAAAGGCAAAACAGCAACAAATCGCCTGGCGCCGATGGAATAGCAGCTGAGCTGCTAAAGGAAGGAGGACCCCAACTATTACGAACATTACACGAACTCATATGCACCATCTGGGAGGAAGAAGTTATACCAGAGGACTGGAAGAAAGCGATTATATGTCCAATATACAAGAAAGGAAATAAATTAAACTGCAAAAACTACAGAGGCATCTCACTCCTCAGCATCAGCTACAAAATCTTCACAATCCTTGTGAAACAAAAACTGCAACCTATAGCGGAAGGCCTTATAGGAGAATATCAAGCTGGTTTTAGGACAAACAGGTCAACATCGGACCAACTGCTGACATTAAGGCAAATTCTGGAGAAAACCTGGGAAAGGAATGTAGATGTATACCAGATATTTGTCGACTTTCAACAGGCATATGACTCAATAAACAGAGAGAGGCTATACGAGATCCTATCGGAAATAGGAGTCCCCTCAAAGTTGGTACAACTGATCAAATGCGCCACAAATAGCTTACTGGCGAAAGTAAGGATCCAAAATATTGTAACAGAGGAGTTCGAAGTACGTCAAGGGCTTAGACAAGGAGATGGACTGGCCCCCATGCTTTTCAACGTGGCCCTAGAATGGGTGATAAGGAAAACGTCAGTCCAGCGAAGTGCATCAATAGCTACCCAGTCGGTACAATTACTTGGATATGCGGATGACGTAAACATCGTGAAAAGGTCCTTTTTGGCAGCAAAAGAAGTCTATGTCGAATTAAAAGAGGCGGCAAAGGACATAGGCCTGAAGATTAACGAAGAAAAAATGAAGGTTATGCAACAATCCAGAGCAGGACGATTTAGAATGGGAAGAAATATAACTATTGACGAACATAATCTAGAAGTAGTCGATAAAACAGTCTACCTTGGGTCTACTATCACAAAAAGAAACGAAGAAAAAGAAGAAATAACCAGACGTATACTACTCGCTAATAGAAACTTTTATGCCCAAAAACAAATCCTGCACTCAAGATTTGTACACAGGAAAACGAAACTCTCACTCTACGAAACAGTAATACGACCAGTAATGTGTTATGGTAGCGAGACTTGGACTATGACCCAGGACATAGAGGAACGAGTCAACAGGTTCGAGAGGAAAATTCTCAGATGCATAATAGGCCCAATCAGAGAGGGTGGAATATGGCGAAGAAGATACATAAACGAGTTGTATGAAATTTTTGACGACCCACAACTGTCAACTTTAATAAAAATCAACAGATTGAGACTAGCCGGCCACGTGATCAGGATGGAGGACAATCGCATCCCAAAACGGCTTATGACATCAGAAATTTCGAGAAGTAGGCCAGTAGGTAGACCCAGGAGGAGATGGATAGACTCTGTGACGTCTGACGCAGAGTCAATGCTCAACATCCGGAACTGGAGACATGCTGCAAGGGACCGTCAAACTTGGAGAAATGCCCTAGAGGAGGCCAAGGCTCGATTTGGGCTGTAGCGCCATTGGATGGATGGATGGTTCTCTGGCTTAAGAAGAGAGCTGTTTTTGCCTTATTGGCTTTTTCTAAAAGATTCGGCCTCCATGTTAGTTTCCTATCGAGTATGAGACCTCGAAATTTCGCATTTCGATGCAGTGTTTCATTACACAGTATTAAAGAAGAAAAATAAGGAAGTCTATGCTTCTTTGTAAAGAGGACTATTTCAGTCTGGGCTGGGTTAACGCCTAGACCCTTGTATTATATCTCTTATTGTTGAGATGTACTTGCCGGTCACCACCAGCACAATATCATCAGCATAGGCCATCGTGGTGCATTCAGACTCCCTTAGAGTTATCAGCACTTCGCTGACCGTTATATTCCAAAGGAGCGGCGATAAGGCCCAACCTTGTGGTGTACTTCTTCCAACCCGTCTAACTTCTTCCGTGAATTTCCACAAGTCTTTCGAGGATCTTGAGAAGAAATAATGTGACACATATAGGTCTCAACTCCTTTGGAGTGTGGAAAGAGATTTTACCCGCTTTTGGAATGAAAGCCATCTTCGCTACTTTCCAGGATGTTGGAATGTAGCTTAGGCGAAGAAAACTCCTATAGATGGCTGCGAGCAAATTTAAAATTAGGCCACTGACTTTCTGAAGTTTCGTCTGGTCTATGTGTTTTATAAGGCTTAGAGCTTTCTATTGACCACAGGAGTAAATCCCTGTTAATCAATCTGTCAATAGTGCCTAAATTATCCTCAACTAGTGAACCCAAAACCTGTTTCTGCAAATGCAGCAAGAGATGACGAGCCAGGAAAGTGGGTATCGAGAAAGTGGGTATCAATGACTCCAGACTACTTGAGATCCAAGTACCGTCTGCTTGTTGCAGCATTTCTTGGCACGTAGGGCTTTTCGAGAGAACCTTTCTCATTCTTGCGGCATACGAAAAACCGTCTATTATCGTACAAAAGGTCTCCCAGGACAAGGTTTTCTTTGACTTTCGCAGTTCGTGTTTGAACTTCCAGAGACACCCTTTGTAGTTGACCCAGTCCGTAACCAAGTTAGACCGTTTGGCCTTATTCAAGGCCTTTCTACTTTCACACCTTAGTTTGAGAAGCTTACTGTTCAACAAAGGGGGTTTGGTTTTACCCCGATAATACTGTTCTGGCACTGTGGAGGGACGCTACAATCAAACTTTTACGGCTCGTACCTGACGCATGTGCTTTAGCAGGTGGTTGTGCACATTCCCTGTTGCTAGACCGATGTCAGATTCTCACCAATCCAATTGCAAAGTGAAATTATATTACACCCTTATACCTCATATTTGTAGGAGAGTCCTTTTGAAGAGGTTCAGCAATCTGCCAAGTTACTTCTCGCTTAAACTTGAATGTTCATAAGTCAGATGAGTATGGTAGAAATAGAACAATCAATCGTCCATTTCAGGATAAGGCATTATATAACTGAATGCACTCGGTGCCCCGATTAAATCGTCAAACGACAGTGCAAAAACTTCTCACTGCCATGCAGACCTCGGCTCAATAGCTTTACATTTTAGCTTGGTAGGCTTCAAAGGACGCCTTTACGTCAGCAATGCCAGTTGAACTGATTTCTTAACACGACGAGTGTTAAAAGGGTTTGTGAGTTCCTATGTGAAAGAATAGAGCACTGATGATAGCTGATGAAATGGTTATACTTAAGCTAACTGTTACGCTGGTTTAGTTCGATGTTTTTTTTCCACCTCTATTCAGCGGTCTATATGGAAGTAAATATAGTCAAAACAGATTTATTACGGCGGACATTAAAAACGAACTCATTCAGGTTTTCCTACATAATATTTGCAAAGCATGGAATTACATTATTATTATAACCTTTGACTTTACAGGAGCTGGTGACGATGGACTTATGGTTGCTATTATGCTTGAAGTTTTACGCGTACTATCACAATCTCCAATCAACACAATCCGGCATTCGATAATTTTCTTATTTAACGGAGCTGAAGAAACTTCTCTGCAAGCATCACACGCCTTCATTACACAGCATCTATGGGCGCAGAACTTAAAGTTAGTTTTTCAAATATACTCTTACATATTGGTATATTTTATTTTTTAATTTTTTAAGAGCATTCATAAATTTGGATTCAATTGGGAACGGCGGAAAAGAAATACTTTTTCAAACAATACCATGGCACAAATGGCTTGTGAAGGTAAGTTATATCATTGGCAAGGTGTAAATTGTCAGTCATGATTAGCATAAAATGAAAATATTCGTAAACAATACATTATTCCAGGGGTGATTCTACAATTTCTAATCTAATCTAATCTGTAATTAATTTTTTGTTTGAGGAGATGAATTTTTGAGACAGAAATTGCCCTTCGAGAACATGGACCAACACCCTTTGTCGTACATTACGTCAATGTCATTTTTTTTATTTTATTTCAATGTACAAGAAACTGAGTTTGCTATATTCCATTCTTCAAAGATATCAGATCAGTTTATAAATTCAACAAAATGAAACAAATGCGTTGCATTGAGTAATTAACACGCATGCAATCGTGATCAAACTGAGCCATTGTCTAGACTTACATTTAATGAGCTCTATGCGCATGCGATCATCATCGAATGAGTCACATTACATCTAAAGATACAAAGAGGCAGTAGTGACCATGTTCGCTGAATCGGAATTAGTATTTGGTCGTATCAATCGCAATAGGTGTAGTGTAGATGACCTGATGAGGTAAACTATCAAATCATTCGCCACTTGATTTTCCGTTGTTATATGTATCTCTTGATGAATCTAGTTAAAAGGAAATTTGTTAGTCTCATTAAAAAGAAAGTTGAAAGTAAAAGACTCAATTATTGCATCGCGTGCAGCTTGTAGGTATAGTGAGATTAATTCGTACTCGAAAGCAGCTGCCTTATAAATAAAATATTTGTATGACAAAAATAAAATACATATTTGAACAGATAACGACGAATTCATCTTTCTCATGACATTTAATGGCATAGCTACAGTCTCTTTTAACCCGAAGACTGCCTCTCACCAAAGTTACTACTGACATTTTTGTAAGAGGGTTAGATTATTATTAGAGAGCGATAATTCAAAACTACACAGTTTATTCCGTGTTCCTGATTGGTAAAATTTGCAAGTGACGACTCGCGGTCACTTCGATAGCACACCCAGGAGTTTTTAGACAGCAGCTTCAGCTTAGGCCATCGATTAGTCCTAGCTTTTTAACAGAACAATAGCCTGATAAAGGACCCAGAAGGATTCTCTTAACTCTTCAATGACACGCAATTTTTTACCTTGAGATAATCGATCTCAATGGTTATTTTCATCTCCATAATTCTGAAGAGACAATCATAAATGTCATTGATATGTGATGTTATAAAAACTAAGCCCGCTCCATTCTGGCTAGGTAATCCACCAGCCATAACATTGCCTTCTCCACTATCCATTTCAGCATAACAGAGTTATTCCAGTACGGGACTCTCTGCTGCGCAATTCGAGCCTCGGGCTTCATGAACTTCTTCCCCTAGACATCTCTCTGCTTTGCAATTTGCCTCCAAGTGTTGAGTAATTTTGCTGAATTAGTCAACACCGTATTCCCACCTTGATCTGGTCTTTTCCTATCTAATAGTATGCGCAAGGCATCCTTTAGCAGAGCCGGCGGATAATGTGGGTATGATGGTAGTAACCACACGGAGAACTTGTGATGTGAAGAATTTCTCTGGTTTCGGCCCACTCACAATAAAAGACTTGTTCTGTGTTATTTTGGATACCTAGTCATCAATAACAACGCTAAGCCATCCTGCTCGAAACGAGGGAGTTATTTTCCATACATATCCTCTATTTCCATTCAAGAATAACGTGAGATCGTAACTTCCTAGTAACCCATGTACGCTTGGGATTAGTCTGAGGTCCACCAACTCTTAACAGACTTACATATGTATTTCATTTGCCTTTACTTTACTGACTCACAGAGCGTCAACTGCTGCACTGAATTCGTCTTCCCTCTAACATGTTCTGGATCTTAGTAAAGAATGCATTCTTTCGCCAATATCTCTATGGGTATAATTTCCACGCACGCCGCATCGTTGGATATGGTCCTCTATGCGCAGTACGCGCGAAGGAGACTTAAGCTGTATACAGAAGAAGTGCGTGCATTCAAATACAAACTGACATATAGTTACGTAAACGGAAGGGATGCAACGCAAAAGTTGGTCTACTTCCAACCTCTGAATAGAGAAGACGAGGAAGTGCAATTTATTAAACACGGGGAAGCATTTTGGCAACACTAATGCATAGCATTCTTTACGTATTTGTGTCAATTCCGGTCAGTGGCTGTGTTATATTCATTCAAAAACCGCGAGGGATATCGTTTCTCAGCAACCATCTCGGTGAGAACCCTTCACTTGGCTAAATGTTTGAAGCAGACCCTTCGCAAAACCTGAACAAATTTCACTACGCCTATGTCCGGGATTGACAATGTATTTTGTTGTTGTGGCTAAAGTGAATGTATTTTGTTGTTGTGGTTAAAGTGGAGGGAGAGAATTAGAGAGAAAATTTCTTGATCCCAAGTGCTTCCCTCAAATCCGTGTACATGTACGCTATTTTCGGTTCCTTATCTTCTCTATTCAAAGCTTCCAACGCAACTTTTCCGCATTGCCGTATTGATATAATCTCAAAAATCCAAACAAACAGCACACACAACGGACACACGCACTCATCGCTTAGATTTTTTGGTTATTTGTAAGCAACTAGACGGAATCCAAGCACGCAAGTGATTGTCAGTGAAAGTTCGTCGCATACACCGCACGCACGTATCTTTTTCAATCAGTATGTGATCCCCCATTTTTTGCTGTTAGCCGTCTTGCTTAATGCTGCTGGTCACACTGGGACTGCGCAAAGCTAGACTGAGCCATCAAAAGGCGACAAATCGGTAGGAACCTCCATTTTGGAAAGCACTCTTGGAAATGCTGCACAAATAGTATAAGCTTTATCCGGCATGCCCTCCAAGTTCATTATAAAATTAAGCCTCTAGTTGCTCCTCACTCCCAGGTGCCTTGACGCGAGTTGTGACTCAATGAGCTGTTCCAGATCTTGATTTTTAAGGTTACTTATTTTCCACCTGCTGACCAGCACGGTTACAGTTTTGTGTTCAGCAAACGATAGGACAGCGCTTTCAGGGCGCGCTTTAATATCTCAGCTGGTTTCGTTTGTACTGTAGTTCGATCTCATCGAGGCGTTGATCATTACACATTGTGATCCCCAGGAGAGGTCCCATAACACCATATGTTTTTCTGTACACTATCGACCCCGATTCACAATGAAGTGACCAACCTTCTTTCCTTTTTAGAGGTCCCGCCAAAAGAGTTGATGCCGAGAAAGTCGCGTTTTCCATGCGCAGTAGAATCCCCGCATGCCGTTCCCGTCCCTTAGCCTAGTCGCAACAAATTTCGAAGGGGAAATTTGAAAATACATAAGCGCATTTCTTATCAATATGTGCGCAATTTTTATTTGTGTGCAGCTTTAATTTCCCCAGCTGCGCGCTCCGGCATCAACTCTTTTGGCGGGACCTCTAGCAAAACTATCCTAAAATCGAAATTTTCAACGACTTTTCATTTTTCAAGGTCCCAATATCATTTTAAGCAAACAATTTAGAAGAAGTTTCTGTTTGTGTGTGTGTGCGAACCAAAAAAGATAACGACTTCGTTGAGGTGTCGTTCGCAGCGTAATAACGGAAATATGATCTGAAAAAATCACAGCACGATATCGCAAATATCGAAAAAAAGCCATTAAACACTTTATGAAAAAAAGAGGCAAAAGCGCGTATGACCTAAGTCCGCGTAGTGTGGATGCACCATTAGGCTCCCCCTTGCATATTCCAGGTCGTTTGCTTTGACACGTGGTTCTTCGTGGATGTAGTAAGGTATGCCCAGCACGCTTGAAGCACACTTAGCAGATAGAGAGATGGTTTCCTCCTTTTTCTGCCATGCCCACCAGGAGCACCCTGAAGTGACCAATTAACCTATCCTTTCTTTTAGGATGCTGCCCATCGCTTTCCATCAATCCGAAAAAGTTACGACACATTGCCTACTCTCATACACTGCAGGTTACTCCCCTAATGGCAGATCAACTGATCTTTACTAGCCAATGATAATTAAATTATAATTTATAAAGATTTTTAAGAGAATCTCTTACAATATTGACCATATGATTAATTCATTATAAGCCTTTTTTAAAATTAGAATTAAACAACCTTATTTTTGTTACAGTACTACCAAAACACGGTTCCACGCCCATTTGCATCATCTGCAGCTGAGGAACTTTTTCAAAGTGGAATTATTTCATCCAATACAGATTTTAGAATATTCCATGATTACGGTGGAATTCCAGGTAATGAAATTGTCATATCAATTTGAGCCGTAAGTTGAGGTTTTCAATCAGTTATGATTTTTAAAATGTTTTTAATGTAAGGTCTTATCACGAGGACACACAAGATATTAAATGCTACGTTTGATATTACTGAATTTGGGTGTTTCTCACCAAAGTGGTAAAATCGCTGTCCTTGGCAAATATTACGTAAACTATGGCGAGAAATATTTATATTTCTGCAAATTTCAATTTATAACTATCTAAACTATAGTATACAATATAAAAAATATCTCACTTAAAAACCTATATGGTTTCAATAACGTATTTTTTAGGTCTAAAAACAGTCCCCTAGCCGGTCCCCAAACCAAAATATTTTCTATTGAGTTCATTAATTGAACTAATATTTTAAAAACAATTAACTTATATAACACAATTTAACCAATATGAAATGATATGCTATTAGACTCTAATATCAATTTATTTAAACTATTTTTTGATTAGTTTAATTTAACCTAAAGTTGGTCCCCGAATTTCATGAACAGTCCCCTGCCAAAGTTTCGAGTTACGCATCAGGCCATCTACAGTAAAGACAGACTTGTTAATGGGCGTAACGAAACGTGAAGGACATGAAATTAGCTTTGTTACCCCCAAAAGTAGCTATACCTCATTTTGTTTAGTTTTACAAGAGTTAGAGGGGCACATGCGCGTATCGGTACGCAACATTCGACAGTCCCCTGCTAAGTGTTATTTTTCTTTTTTTAAAGTGTTCCAGTTTTCTCTATTGTGCATAGTTTTAAATAAGATGGCTTATATTGTTTCTATATAACAAAATAAAGTCATAATGAAGGAATTTTATGGTACCGTAACAATTACACAAATTAAACAGTCCCCTGCCAACAGTCCCCGGTCAACAGTCCCCCGCTACATACAGAAACAGGAGACTGTTTCATTTATTAGGGGACTGTTATTGTACTTTTGCCTTTGTTTTAGGTCTATAATCATCTTTTAATCATGGCGCGAGAAAGAAGAAAGTGTCTAAGGAAGAAATAAAAGTTCACAAGTTTACTTGGAACTACACAGAGAACTTGGAACTACCAAAGAAGACTGTTTTATTTTTATATATATGCGTCATGAGGAATGTTTTTAAAGTATATATACTACTAATAAATGCTCATTTCACTTATATATACAGTCCTCTGACATATGATTTTATTAAATTTACTCAATAAGTCCGAAAATAAAACAAATATATTTGGGTCCCTTACTGTTTATTATCCACCAGATAGATATCTATTTGATTGTATATTTTTTTTTCATATTCACGTAAAAAAGTTACTGGGACAGATTTCTTGCAAAAATTTACCAGTTTACAGAGAAACACCCATTTCTACGTTGCAATTAATTTCTTACTTAAAATTAAGGAGGCAGGTTCGGCTTCTTAAAAATTACCTTTGGGCAACACAACATTTACATTTATATTATTGGCTGCGCGGATCTAGAATTTTGTTTTGGAGGGGGTCAGTAAACCAAGAAAGCGAAACACTGAAAGCATTCGGCGATTTACTTGGACAAAATGGAACGCTTTCATTTCACCAACGGAACCATTATAATTAGAGGGTGGTAAAAGCAGAAAAGGGTTTCCATAACCCAGATCTGAAGTGGTCAACCAAGTGTGTGTACAACGGGACGCACAAGTAAAAGAAAGTCGAGATCGATGTCAGCAGAATATTTCTTTACGTGGACATTATGTAGGGATAATGTGATGAACTTCTCTATAATCGTGACATTGACGGAAAAGTAGATAGATTTAGCACACTGTTCGCTATAGAGTTGAATTTGGTGACTTTACTCTTCAGCATCATTTGGAAACCGCGAGTTCAATCGGGACATACATTAGTAAAACCACACAAAATCAACTTATAGAAGCCTGCAATGAAGAAATTCAGAAAGATATTCTGGATAGAGTTAGAGCGGCAAAGTTTTACGCAGTTGTATTTGGATGAGACGACTGACAATTCCCATACAAAACACCTTAGCTTATCCTAATGCTACTACTGCAACCGAGCAATCAGAGAGATTTCATCACATTTTGCGATGCATACCAAGCAATTCGTTCCGAAGAAGTACTAAAGGAGTGTCGTTTAACTGAAGTGGCAGTGGCACATATCGTCATTGATCTATGTGAGAAATTCGACTTGGACCTAAAATATTTGGTTGGAATTAGAACACGTAGTTGCCCGATGATGGCATCTGATTTGAAAGGGGGGGGGGGGGGGGGTATGCCATGGGTTGTTTATCGTCAAAAACACCGTGACAATCATTAAAAAAATCAAACTTCAGAAAAATATTACAGGACAATATTACTACCGAATTTAATAAAATACTTACTCCAGACATGTTGGACCGAAACATTGATCAGTTGAGACATTCAAGATGTTCGTCAAGTAGCAGAAGCGTATCGGCAGCTTTTGGATTCTCCCATCTCAACTATTATTGCATTGCTGTTCGACATTCTATACGAAAAAATAGATTGTCGAACAGTACAAAAGGGCTTTTGCCTAAGCCTCTAGTCTATCACATAAAAAAAATATAGTGCGAAAAATAAGTGGAATCGAATTGTTGAGAACGGCGGTGAACTCGACAATTCGATTCTTCCCTTTTGTGATGAGTGTGATCAAGTGTATTTATCCATGTATTAATAAACTGCTACGTATCCTTATCATACTTCCTGTAAGCGTAGCCACTGCCGAACGAAGTTTTTCAAGTCTATGCCGCCTCAAAACTTGGCTAAAATCAACTATGACAGAAAAGAGGCTCACTGTGCATTGTTGCATATTCATCGCGACATCAGTTTAGATATCGATGCGATAATCTCCAAATTTGCTTAACAAAATAGACCGTTGGTTTTTCTTATATAAATGTTTTTAACCGACTTCAAAAAAAGAGGAGGTTACTCAATTCGACGTGTAGGTATTTTATGGTCCTGTTCACGCATAACTTTGTAACCCAATAACTTTTTTGCTTTTTTTTTGGTTCATTTGAAGGGGGAGCTTCCCACGGTGGTCCCGTTAAATTTTTTCTAAATTCTGATAACGGAGTTCGAAGTTAGGCAGAAAAAACTGTTAAAATTCAACCTGTTAAAGTTCAACCTAAACATTTCATGGGCACCGAACAAATTACTTTATTGTTGTAAGTCTGGCAGCAGGGCGATGGCGGAGTGGGTAGAGCGTCGGATCCTCGATTCAGCGTTGCAGGTTCGATTCCGGTCGGGGCAGCCGGTTTTTTTCTTTTTCTCTTTTTCTTTTTTCTGAAATGATTTATTAACATATTGGTCAGCGGCCGATAGTACTTGACATAGCGCAAAGGGCTAGAGACAAGTATTCTTGTCTGTGGGATCTGTGGGGTGCGAGTTCGATCCCAAGGGCTCGCGGTGCTTTTTTTTCTATATATCGACAAATTAATTATTTTTTAATTTCCTTCTGGGAATTTTGTTCCATATTAAACAAGTTTTCGACGTGAATGCGTCTGTAAATTTGCTTCCAGAACAAAAGCCGATAAGAACGAAATTATGGCGAAATTTGCAGCTCAAAAAACTATTGTTTATATCGAATAAATAAATATACCATGACGTGGATGGAATCCGCTGGCAAGATAGAATTTCAAACGAAGAACTATGGCGCCGTGCCGGCCAAGAAAGGATAGACGACCAAATCAGGCGAAGGAAATGGAATTGGGTTGGCCACACCTTGCGACGCGAAAACGAAAATCTAGCCAAACAGGCCCTTGACTGGAATCCGCAAGGTTCCCGTCGAGTAGGAAGACCTAGAACAACGTGGAGGAGAACCCTACTAGAAGAAGCCGCAACAACTGGGAGATCCTGGTCGGAGCTAAGAGCTGTCGCGCAAAACAGAGTCCGCTGGAGGGCAACTGTTTCCGCCCTATGTCCCATGAGGGATTAAAGGAGTATAAAGAAGAAGAAGACGTGGATGAAGAATCAAAGAAGTTTATTGTTTACATTTAATTTCCCCGATATCAATGGCAACTTAACTTTTTATATGCCTTATATTATCTTGATCTGTATGTGTGTATAGTGTAAACAAATCTTGCAACTTGATTTTGACCCAGTTCCATATAACCGATCAACTGCAAATTTTGCACATACGTATAGTTCGCATGACAATACAATCTGCAATCAAATTTTGCAATTGCGCTCCCCGACCCCAGACATGGGTATCAAATGAAAAGGTGTGACAAGTAGAATACACTTCGCTATGTGGCGTCGTAAAAACGTAGGCTCCTTGCAATGACAGGCAATATTAAAAAATGAATGGACTAAAAAGCACGAAATAAAAAAATTTTTAAAAAACCGACATCAGAAAAAAACCCGCGATGCACAAAAAAGGGTGAAATAATGGTTTGTAATTCTTAACAACATCAATCCAATAAGAATGGATCTAGAAAGAAAAATCACTTTTGAAGACGGTGCCAGGTAGTAGTTGACTTTGATTGCACTAACTCTTGCTTCGGCAATTGTTTACATTTCTTTGTTAGGCTTATGCCCTTAATATATCACCCACATGTGTTAGCACCGTCTTCAAAAGTGATTCTTCTTTCTAGATCCATTCTTATTGGATTGATGTTGTTAAGAATTACAAACCATTATTTCACCCTTTTTTGTGCATCGCGGGTTTTTTTCTGAAGTCGGTTTTTTAAAATTTTTTTTATGTTGTATCATTTTAACAACACCGTGGTCACATGACATTTCGAAAAGTATTCCGACTGAAATCATGCTGAAAATGTTTTTTCGGTTATATAGTGGTTTTCCGAATTAGCCTTTGCTGTACTTTCAGATAAAATGGATAGCTTTTCTAATGAAACAACCAATTTACAAATTTTTTTTTTTTTTTTTGTTTTTTTTTTCTATTGAAAGAACTTGATAATAACATTTTAACAGTAGCAAGAACTCTAAATTAAGGTAATTACCAATGTACTTCAATTTTAATGATAATAATCTGTAACGGTCGGTGGTAATATTTATTTTGGTTGGGAAATTTAGTTTGTAATCACCTTGTAGTTAAAGGAAAATTTTTTCGAAATCACTTTGGTAGGAAAAGGGAAAATTGAAACGAGGGATGCGAGAAAAATTTTGGAGGAAAAGAAAAAGAACAATGGAAGTTAGTTTTTGAGAGGTCAGTATCAGAGAGTCGGTTTTTTGGTAGCCAGAGTCCGGGCAGTCAGTCAATTTATGGAAAAAAAATAGAGAAAAAAAATTAAATCGCGGTTTAGAGTTTTAATTTTCGAAGTAATCATCATTGAAATTAAACCCTGCCGATCGGAACTCTAGGCCATTGATAAGTGTTCAAAGGGAAGCAGACTTTCATCAATTTTGGATCCTGTTTCAAGACACCAGGAAGAGGAACGGAGTATCGTCTGTCTTACGAAAAAAGTGCTTATCTGTTAGGGTGATAGACAGTAAACTCGGGAGGAAAAGTATCTTAGAAGGAGGACATCAGTAAGGAGGGCCCCTCTTCTATTTCCGTACTCTTGGTAGGACCCAGGTAACTCAGTTAAGAGGCTAGAATAAGGAATAGTTTCGCGTAGAAACACGGGTAGGAAGAGTCAAGGAAGCCCAGTGGTCCGCTTATATTTTGGGTGCCAACCCATCAGGATTCAGTACGTTAAATAGGAGAAGTTAACAAAAAAATCGTAAACTCAATTCGGGGCTTGGAAGTGAGTTAGTTACCAATAGTAATATTCAAATTACTAACGACAATACCATCAAATATCCAACAACCCACTTGGAAGGTGATATAAAAATAAACTTAGGTGCTTTCTCTGTGATAGTAAGCAGGTGTCGCTGTTATGCATATCATACCGGTTAAGTATTGTGGAAGGAGTACCTTATACCCGGGTGCGATTAACCAAAACAGCCTGCGTTCTTACTAAATTACGTGTTCGCATGGGCTTGATGGCGAAGTAAGGAAAATTATTTCTTACCAGAAGATTCCAAGAAGAGTCAATGATAACCGAAAACTAAATTAAATATATTAACTAATTAACTTTAATCTCTTAAATATATTCATACATTACTTTTAATTATAGAAGCATATTATCACATTAATTTTATTGAATAATGACTTATTACCCTTAAGCTGTATTGATATTTATTAGAATCCTAACCTACTTAACAGCAGGTGACAACATTATACACAAACCAGCAAGGTAGTGCTAGTCTGTTTTGTATTACCTTTCGGTTTGAGAGAAATAGGCTGACGTTGTTTGCAAATATAATTGAATTTTATTATATTATTATCAGCCCTTTTACACTACTAAAAGTCATCAATCACAAACAAAAAAAATAAATACACAGAATTTATTATACTCTACTTACATAAAGGTTACCGTTGTTTTGATTACCTTATTATTAACAACAAATTAATTTTTATATTTTGCCTTTAAGTATTTCGTTAATTTTATTAATATCTTCCCTTCATTGAAAACCTTTTGTTGGATTTCTTTTTATGCTAGAGAGTACAATAGTGTAACAATTGTTGTACAAACACGACGTTTTGGTACCAACGCGACGCGTTTTCTTTTCAAAAAAACTTTTTTATCGAGTGAAGTTATCTAGACACATATAAGGGTAGAAAGATTTGTTTTTGTTGCATCTGGCATCTATTGAATATTGTCAAACCTTCTTCGCGTATTATTGTGTTGTTTTGTTTTCCTCTTAAATAAAACCAAAAAAACTAAAAATTTATAATGAGTAACCTTAGTTGCTAAATCTTTTTTTTTGGGAGTTGGGGCGGATTTCAATTCTTTTCAGGGTTCTTAAGTAGTACCTTTCCTTGTCCAGGGCCGGACTATCGCCTACGCCAACAACGCCAATAAATGTGAAAATAAATGGGCAATAATGTGAAAAAAAAAATTTAATATTTTGGAATGAAATTTTTTTTATTTAATATTTTTTAATACGTACTATTCTACGGTTTTTAACTTAGTACTTTTCGAGCTTTTCTCTGAGCAAAATCGGCAATTAACAATTCGACATCTAGAGATCGATTAAGCTCAGCTTCAATGCACAGTATTGCAAATGAATTAAGTCTTTCGTCACCTACACTGGCACGTAAATAAATTTTTATTCTCTTTAACACTGAGAAAGATCTTTCACCACTACAATTTGAAACAATTAAACACAGAAACATGCTATATGAATATGCGGATTTTCTAAAAAGTTATTGTATTAAAAGTTATGCAACTTGCGATTGGCGTGGGGGCGGCACTTGGTCTAGTCCGGCCCTGTCCTTGTCAGCTGGTGGTTATCCATACTAGGAGCTGGCAAGGGAACGAACTACAGGATACGGCTCAAGAGGGGTGGAAACTCAAGATACAAGTGCATACTCACAGGTAAGTGGTGAACCAACCGCGGTAAGGCCCGGCCACACACCCCACGACCCCTCCGGCGAGCTAGATAACTCCGTGTGGCCGGCGTAGGAGTTCCGGAATTTTGTTTCCTTTCTTATGTATGGTATTGGCTCCTTGGTCATGCTTTTCCGGGCTTATGGCTAAGGGGGTAATACCTCGCAAAAGTGGCGCCCACTATTTTATCGCGCCATTATGCTATTACAAATCCTTTCCTGATCCTTTCTTAAAACCATTCCCCACCAAAGAAAATTTTGCTTCCGATTTAAGAATACTTTCGGAATTCTTTTTAGCCAAGTCAACGGTTACAAGGACCACGTCATTCCGAAAAGCATTCTCAGAACATAACCATAGTGATAACCTTATAAATAAAATGATATTCTAATTATAGAAAAAATAGACAAAATTCGGTCGGTTTTTGGTTATTTTTGTTCGTTTGGTTATTTTTGTTTTTCTTTTTTTAGTTGGGCCAATTTCGTTTTTTGACAGCGAGCTTTTGGGGGGGTCATGACCCCCGTGACCCCCTCCTTGAATCCGCGCCTGGGACTTGAGGAAATTTTCCTTTTATGATAGGTTTGTTCCAGTACTTTTCCTGCAAAAACTTGTCGGGCAAAAACTTACTTGAATGGTGGGGATAATTTTGTCAAAAATCCAGAAAGTAAAGAAACACTTTTTGGGCAATTTCCAGCAAATCAAGAAGAAAATAACATAAATGTCAATTGTCTATGTGTATGCCGCTTTTCAAGATACCCACATACAAACAAAAAATGGTCAATTGACAACTTGCAAGAAATCGCAGGACCGAAAACCTCCGGCTAATTCCTGCACTAGGGGGAGTGAAAATTTCCCCGCTTTTTCTGTCATGAGAAAGTAAAGAAACACAAATTGGGTGAATTCTTGCTCCTGCCGGAATCCACACCACATTCGAGTTCTGGAACAAAATTGATGATAGCAAAAGCGTAATGTCCCACTGCCTCTATGTGTCACAGCAGCTGATTTACAGTCACGACCAGATTTTTGGAAAGTACTGGGGCCTTATTCTGTATTACAATACTCAAATGCTTTTTACTCGAAACTGAAATCCGAAACTAAAGTGCTTTGGTATTCCCTATTACAATATTGTTACATCTAGTACCTAAATGAATTATCTTCTACTCCATTTCGGAAAGAAATGTCACTTTTCTGCTGAAGTTTATCTGACGTGAGAAGTAAGTTTTTATAATTACAAAATAAACATAATTTAATTGACATAAAACTATTTTAGGTTCCCAAAAGCATAAAATGGATTCGATTTACTATTTTTTGAGCAGTAGCGAAGACAGCGACGAAGAAAATGTGGCCATTACCCGCCGGAAATTAAGGGACAAATCTAATATTTTGGATATGCCCGAAATAATGTAAAATTTCTTTATATTTAATTATTGTTAGTTTAATATTTGATTTTCAGGTTTGTGAAGTTTTTTCGTCTATCAATTTTTTTCCATGTCATGATTTTTCTCTGGAATTAACGTAACATTTTAAAACGTCGGGTTATTCTTCTATATAACCTACTTAAGCACTAAACTCCCATAGATTTATTGCCTTTTGCCTAATTTTTATAAAATATATAAATAACAAACAATTAATTTAACAAAAAAGCTATTTCAACTCTATTTTATAAATTTCTCGATTACCATTGAGCTTTCGAGTAAATATCTCACAATATTGTTACAGTTTCGAGCAAAAATCTCACAATATTGTTACAGTTTCGAGTCAGTTATGTAATAGAGAATACCATTTTGACAGTTTCGAGTAAAATTCTCACAATATTGTAATAGAGAATAAGGCCCCTGTATTGGCACAATGGCGCGATGGTGCTGAGAAAGCAATCTGAGGCACCATTGTGCCCCATGCCCCATGTGTTCATGCCCCAGAGCCAGAAGCCCTGAAGAACCTGACTCTAGGAACATGCACCTACATAAAAAAATTCCACATAAAAATTCACTCTCCCTAAACCACCGAAATAACCGTTAGGGAGAGACATTATGCCGGCCACACGATAAACGCTAGCTCGCCGGGGGGGTCGTGGGGTGTGTGGCCGGGCCTATATGCAGTATGGTTCACCACTTACCAGTGACTGTGCAATTCCAGATTCCGCCTCCATCATTCTCCAGGCATCGCCTGAGCCGCGTCACTGTAGTTCGGTCCCTTGCCAGCTCATAGCCTGGATAACCACCAGCTGACAAGGAAAGGCGCTACTTAGGAACCCTGAAAAGAAATGAAATCCGCCCCAACCATTCCCAAAAAAAAATTTAACAATTTATGTTACTCATTATAAATTTTTAGTTTTTTTGTTTTATTTAAGAAAAAAAAGGACAACACAATAATACGAGAAGAAGTTATGACAATATTCAATAGATGCCAGATGCAACAAAAACAACTTTTTGTTCCACTATTGCATGTGTCTAGACAATTTCGTTCAAAAAAAATTCTTTGAAACACGCGCCGTATTGGTACCAAACACGCCTCGTCTTTTTACAAATTCACTCACAGGTTTAATTTCAGAAAGAACATTTTTTTTTTTTTTTTTTTTTTTTTTTTATGTGAAAGACTAGAGTCACAGGAAACGCCCTTTATACTGTGTCGACAATCTATTTTCTTCATATAGAGTGCAATGTCGAACTCGGGGAAGAACGGAACTGTCACAACCTACCAGCGATATTTTGCAGTCCACCTACTCCCAAACATTACTGGCGACTTTGTCATCGGGGCATCGAGAAACAACTCGCTGGAGTGTTATGCCTCCTGAAACGAGTTGAATCTCATCAACCAACCGATGACATGCGCTTTGGTGAAGCGGGGAAGGGCTAACTAAGGCTATGACAGAAGGAATCAGGAATGTAAAGAGGGAAGAAGAACGAAGGAAAGTTATGTAGGTGGGAAAGTTGAAAAGGCGAAGGACCGTGGGGCTGGCCGGGATTAGAACCCGGGACCTCTTGGATAGTAGCCTGACGCCTTACTCCCTAGGCGCCCAGAAACAACAAAAGAATAAAATACCTCCAACAAGGAGCAAATAAAATCACAAATAATTATAAATAAGATTAAAATTAATATTAGCTACAGTTAAAATTATTATTTAGTACTAAATTAAAGCATGAACAGATTTTTATTTTATTTTGTGTAAATTTTTGTGTGTCTTATTTTTTTGTATTTATTGTATATCTTGTTTTCTTTTATAATGTGGCGTACTCACGAGAAAAAAACGTAACAAAAGAAAACCTTACTGATATTAAAATACGACCTATTTTTCCATAAATTAGAGTCTTCAAAACGTACCGATGGGTATTTCAACCGAACAAAATGTGTTGATCGGTAATAGGAACATTGTTCCGTATTGAAGCACAAAAAGGTGGCCAGTTAACCTACAGAAAGGAACCTTTAATGTGACCGGCTATTTTTCTTACCCTTTAAATTAAATCAAATCTCTCAGTCTTGATTCTATTTTCTTCTGGACTGCAAGAATTTGTCGAACTTCTACAGCGGACAATTATCAAATCGTATCTTTTTCGTCCTCCGAGAAAATTAATTTTTGTTACTTTCCTTACGGTTTTTTTTTGTCTAGTCAGAGCATACGAATTTGCCCCCCCCCCCCACCCTTGTTATTACTCTGTATTTTCCTCCCACAAAAAAATATACGAACCACACAAAAAAATTCTCTTAATGTTTTGTTATATATTTTTAAGACGTCCGCAGCCGCTTTTAGATAATATTTTAAGTAGCGACCCTCGACAGAATATTAAAGACAAAAATCCGCAGTTTTTTATTGATAGAAAATTTCGTTTCTCTCCGCTGAATAGCTGAAACCTTCCTCCCGAGTGTGGTTTTTAATCCTATTCGTTTTTTTCTTATTCCTGCTTCAATCAACCTACTACGCTACATATATTTTGATGTTATTAATTTACCTTCTGCTGCACCGAATTTAAGAGGACTTTTTTTTCTTTTCTCCAAAACTAACTCCAATACAATTTATAAACTCCGCCCCACGTCGTCCTTCTGTGGATCCTTTTCTTCCCCAAGTGTGTGTGTTGTAGAGCAGTCGCACGTCGTCGTCTTCTCTTCCTTTCGGTCCTCTCGGCCGCTTCCTCTTTCTTAGATGTTGACCTACTAAGTTGTCCGCTCCTGCTTCATTCACTAGTCATTCATTCCCTCGAATATACAGAACCGTCCGTACAACTCCAACTTTTTTTTTCCACTCCCAAAACAAAATCCGTTCCTTTTCAAATATTTTTCGTGACTCCCCATAATTTTTTCCTCGCATCCCTCGTTTAAATTTTCCAATAGTTCCCAAGTGATTTTCTACAAATTTCCCAATACCTACAAAGTGATTTCGAAAGAAAATTTCCCAATCAAAATAAATTTTACAACCGACCGATAAATTTTACAGTACTCCCCCTTGCAGAGTACCTCTGTTGATTGCCCTTCGGACCAAGCAGTCGCCAAAGCTTGAACTCACCATCCGGAACTATGCCGTCAGGGCCTGTAGTCTCAACCCATCTCAACCACCTAATTTTCACCGACTCCTTAACTTCTGTACTGGCCATCAGAAATAGAAACAACAAATGCTTAGTACAGTTAAAATAGACGAAAAAACGCCATAATTGGAAGATAATTCGGAAGTTGCTGAAAATTGGAACAGCCCTTAAAAACATTATTATCCATAAGCTGTAGAGACTGCCACGCGATTGGACGACTGCAAACTTTTATATTCAAGGTCAAAGGGTCAAAATATCAGTTTTTTGCAAATATATGCTAAACCGTACGTCTTATCAGAAAATTGTGCTTACAACGTTTGTAGATTGTAGGCTCAAACCAATGCTACTATACCGCAGTTGAAAGACGAGTAACTTTTTAATTGTTCAAGATAAAACTACTACTACCTACAAAACTACCCAAAATAAACACTTATTGTGTATGGAAATATTGTAGGTAATAGTTTGGTGCATCAGAAAAGCAAAAAAAATGTACTGTTAGTAACGAATTTTCTGAGAAAAACGAAGAAATCTGCCAGGTTGTAACGGTCGGTTTTTATTCACTGAATAAATGATTAACTACTTGACTCAAAATCACTGTCGGAAATGAAAACTAGCTTGCGGGGGGATATAGAAATCGGAGAGAGTAGGCGGTTTTTTTTGGAAGTGGAAAAAGGGAAAAAAAATTTTTTTGAAGAAAAGGGGTCGGAATAAATTTTGTTAAGGAAAAAGGTCGAAAATTTTTTTTTGAAAAAAGTCGAAAAAGGTTTTGTTGAGGAAAGGATTTTTTTTCTCTTCGTGGATGTAAAGTAGCTGTAAACTGCGGCTCCTTAGAAGAAGGGATTAGTTTGGCTGTACTTGGAATATACTTGGATGAAACCAGGAGAAGTAAGAGTTTGGTGGAGATCAAGAGGAGTAGGAGTGCAGTAGGGACATCATGTCAAAATAAACCAAAAATAGAAAAAAACAGGTACTCGAAATTTACAATTTTATATTAGAGACTGGATTCCATTAGCAGAAGCGATCAAGTCTTTGGCACGATTCAAGTAATAATCTGTACAACGGGAGGGTGGGCCTGATTGGCATCACTCAAGCAAACAACGAAAAAAAAATAACCGTTCTGTGCCTCCGAGGATCAGAAGCGATTCTTGTGACTTATAATGTTTTCTGCAAATATAACGGCGGGGTCGTTGTTGGGAAAGCTGCAGTTGATCGCATACCAAGCTACCACGACAGGAGTATATAAATCGATTTTTTTTAACGAGTTCAAAAACAGAACACAGGAGAAGACACAATAGTATATTGGTGCCTGGTGTACTTTATTCTGATATCTGAATTTCTAATTTAATTGCTGTTAGTATTAATTCTTAATATTAGTTATATTTATATGTAAATTTGGTTGTTCATTGGTGCAAATGTTTTTTTTCTTGTTGTTTCCGGACAATTAGTTCTCTCTGAAATTGAACCTGGTTTTATGATTGAGTTTGTAAAAGGACGAGGCGTTTTTGGTACCAAATACGGCGCGTTTTTCAAAAATTTTTTTTTGAACGAAGTTGTATAGACTTCTGTAATTGTTGAGTAAATTTTGTTTTATTGGCGTATGATGAAATTGTTGCATCTGACATCCAGTGAATATTGTTATTAATTCTTCTTGTGTATTTCGTTGTCCTTTTTTTAAAAATAAACAAAGAAACTAAATATTTATAATGATGAACATAAATGGCTTTTTTTTGGGAATGGTTGGGGCGGAATGTATTTCTTTCAGGGTTCTTAAGTAGTGCTTTTCCTTGTCAGCTGGTGGTTATCCATACTATGGGCTGGCAAGGGAATGAACTACAGTGACACGGCTCAAGCAAGGCCAGGAGAAGGACGGAAGCTAAAGATGCATAGTCACAGGTAAGTGGTGAACCAGGATAGGTATAGGCCCGGCCACACACCCCACGACCCCCCGGCGAGCTAGATAACTCCGTGTGACCGGCGTAGGAGTTCCGGAATTTTGTTTCCTTTCTTATGTATGGTATTGGCTCCTTGGTCATGCTTTTCCGGGCTTATGGCTAAGGGGGTAATACCTCGCATAAGTGGCGCCCACTATTTTATCGCGCCATTATGCTATTACAAGGTCTAGATGCAAAGCATTGGTTGGAGCTATATATTTTTTAAACGGAGTCACTGAGGTTGCTGTGCTTTATACCAAATAAAAGAATACACATTTACCTAAAAGATGAGCCTAATTAGGCTACTTTATGATAATTACTTTAGGAGTTATTCAAATTTCAGTAAATTTAAAAAAAAACAAAATTTTTCCCTAATCACCCTGTATCTTAGTGGATAGTGGAGATAGCCGCCCTCTGTAGAACAATTTTTTCTCCAAAGATATCCAGGAATCACCCCTGAAAATATTAGCCGCGTACTCCAACAAAAGATTTATTAAATTTCTGATGACCTTTACAAGTCAGGAATGATAGAATATGAGTATTTTAACTTATTAAAACGACAATATCTCAGAAATGGCAATTCCTACGAGAAAATGTATGATATATTTTTTTGTAGATAATCGCCTAATCTACAAACGTTGTAAACACAATTTTCTGATAAGACGTACGGTTTAGCATATATTTTCAAAAAACTGATATTTTGACCCTTTGACCTTGAATAAAAAAGTTTGCAGTCGTCCAATCGCGTGGCAGTCTCTACAGCTTATGTATAATAATGTTTTTAAGGGCTGTTCCAATTTTCAGCAACTTCCGAATTATCTTCCAGTCAAACCTCTAATTTGACTGGACTACTGGTGATTTATAGGGCTGGAAAGTGGGTGTCCATGAGTAGTGTCAGAGATTCTCCGCTTGAGTCTGTCCTATCGCCGTTTTCTTGGCGTTAGTAACTAAGCATTAGTATTTTACGTAACTCTGAGACTTCCGACGTGGAGTCTATATTGCTGCTAAAGGTAGCCCAGGGGGTATATTTGGCCTTCCTTATTGCCATTTTGTATCTAAGGGTTTGGAAACCCCTTTATGCGGTCGGTTCGTACAAGCTTTATTAATGGTGTAGGTACATTGTTCTGTGAAAATGTTCACAATGCTGTCGAGTTGTTCCTGTTTGTGGGACGGGTGGAATACAGGGTTTGTAGGCTGACTATTCTAACTAGTCTATCTGATTCTTTGTGTGTTTCTATCACACAAGTGCTAATTTGCCAATTCGGGCGTTGTTGTAATCTATGAAGAAATTCTGTAGACCAGGATTTCCACACCTCTCAATTTGATTTCTCAACCAGCTTCCACTTTGTTGTGTAATTTGTTTAATTTACCAATCTAATGTTTTCCTTAGAAAAAAGCTTCTCAAAATTACGATCATCAATCAATGTGTGTAAATGAATGACTTTCATATTAAATAAGTTACATTGTTTCAGGATTGGATCTGGGGCACACTTACAATGGCTACGTCTACCACACAAAATACGATCGGTTCAGCACGATTCCTTTAGGAACATACCAACACACCGGCGACAACGTCTTAGAGCTAACCAAAGCCCTAGCCAATGCCCCTGAGCTAGACGTCATCCCCAAGGTAAATAGGGAAATTTGGAAATTATTTACAGATTAAAGGCATTACCAATAGGAAGACGCCGATGGAGGCCACTCGATATTCTACGACTTCCTGGGACTGTTTATGCTGCTCTATAATGAATGGCAGTCGCTGATAATCAACGCCAGCGTGGCCGCAATATCTCTGGTAGTAATGTTCATTTCACTGTGGTGTATGGCCCACAATTCCGGGCTTAGCTTCCTGAATGTCCTTGGGCACTTTACCATCAGCATACTTGTTCAGACTTTGGCAATTATAATAGGATGTGGCATTCCATATCTTCTTACGCTTATTTTCGACCTGACTGGAAGAACTTTGTCATGGTATTCTGAGCCGTGGTTGATCTTCGGCATCTATGTTTGCCCACTACTGTTTGGACTGGGTGTTATGACAGAGCTTTACTTCTCGCTAACGAGGGATGTGAGTATGCAAATGTGAATACAAAACTTTTTGATTAATGTTTTGCTTTAATTTTAGAATTTCCTCCTTCTAAGTCATCGAATTCAGTTAATTCTACATGCGCATTGCGTACTCATGATAGTCGGCTGGATCGCCTGCGTGGTCTTCAGTATCACTTCAGGATTCCTCGCAATGATCGCAATATTTTTCTACACAAGCACCTTGCTAATTAACCTAGTAACCTGTTTTCACAACCAAGGTAAAGCAGTCATGTACTTGATAGTAGTTTCTATAAAGTAAAAATCACACTATTTCAGCATTCCTGTGGCTCATTCCGCATTTGGCTGGGCAAGTGATGCCATTTTTATATTTCTCAAATCAGGCCCATTTCTTTCTAACTTCCTACATACCGATGGCTGGTCGATCTGGCAATCCAGAATCACTTATCTGTGCCTTGGCATTGGTGTTTGGGTTGTTAATGTGTGGATTTTTGGTGGGTTTTCGACTATATGTGGTTTTTTTTGTAGGTTTTAACGCTATTTATGTTTCTAGGTGCCCATTATTTGCATCTTCCGTCAAGCAAAGATTATTATAAGCGGAATATTGGTTGTAGCTGTAATATTTATTGTAACGGCGTTTACTCCTGTTGGATTTCCTTTTCGAGCTGATTCTTCACCACAACGATATGCGGTTGCGGTAAGTTTTTCTAGGTTTTTTTTTTTTCTAATAATGATCAAGCTGGTATTCTACTAAGGGGGAATTTTAGTGCAACTGCCACAATGATATTAACAATCGAATATTGTTAGGGATCCTACACTAAATAAGTCTAAAAGGTGCCGAAAATCTTGCTGGCTCGGCCGTAAACATTATCAAGGATTTCCTTTAACCGAGTTAACAATTACCCTTACCCTCGACACACTAGCACACCTAATCCGGGTTATGACGTCAGAATAACGTAGACTCCATTTTATTTCCAAATCTTTTATATTATGGGTCTACGTCATTTTGACGTCATAATTCGGATTTAGGGTGCTAGTGTGGCTCCGGTACCCTCCGGTAGCTTCTTCTTCTTCTTTGATCCGTTAGCTGGCGGTCAGAGAGGAAGGTCTCCGCAACGGATGCGCTGCTGTCGGTGCCGCTGGGTCTCGAACTCTATTCACAACTCGTTTCCATTCTTGCCGGTTTTTGGAGACGTCTCGAGCCTCGGTATACCTGATAACCGTTGATTCTTTAGGTTACTTTCGATATTGTTTAGCCGGGTTTTCTTCGGTGCCCATCGCGGTTATCATCCATTCGGCAAAAATTTGAAAACTACCGTAGTCGACGTTTTTGCATTTCTTCTTCGATCAGTGTCTGCTGATCGCATCGCATTTGGAAGACCTCGTGCTTCTTAACGTCCGGTTTGAGCAGTGTCCACCTTTCAGATCCATAAAGAAGAGTCGGAAGAATCAACGTTCGGTAAAGGCTTACGTTTGTTTTGAAATATTTGTTCGTTTCCATATGCACCACTTGAGCGAGGCGAATGTTGCTGTTGCCTGGCCGATGCGGCTGTGAACGTCGGACGTCGTTGCCACTTTCGATTCCTCCTATGAACCCAAATATTTGAACATCGGAACCTGTTCGATTTGGTTTCCATCGAACTGAACACTGTCCTTTCATTCGTCCGTTGTGAGCACTTTGGTGTTCTCCCCATTGTTATTTAACCCATATGACTGTGCGATGCGGGAAATGTCGTATGAGATGTTCGTTGCTTCGGCATTCGTGTCGGCAAAGACGTCGCTATCGTCGGACAACATTAGGTTGGTTACGAAGTTGTTGGCTTCGTATCGAACTCCAAGTCGCCCATAGAAGCGACGTCTCCCTGTCGGACACCCGTTTGAATCGGGAACTCTATGGATAAGTCGTTTCGAATACGAACGCTGCAGGTTGAGCCATCGTGCAACGCTTAGAGAAGTTGGGTGACTTTCAATGGCACATGTTCGATTCCCAAGACTCTCCACAAGCACTTCCAACAGACTGTCGCCTTTCTTCAAAATTGGGACAACCATCGCTTTCTTCCACGTCGAAGGGACACGATCCGAATGCCATATGTGTGTTATAGGCACATGAAGTCGTTGTGATAAGACATCACCTCCGGCTTCGATTATCTCGACGGTATTTGGTCTATTCCCGGCGCTTTGCCATTTTTGAGCGATTTTATTGCCATTTTCACCTCGATAATATTCGGTTCGGTATCGAGAAATTGATTCGTCGGCTGTTCAATAATTGGCGGCTCGGGTGCTGGATCTTGTGGCGGATCGTGGTTGTACAACCGGTGGAAGAATTCTCTCCAGCGCTTGCAGGCTCTCATGGCGAGAAGTCACGAAAGTCCCATCCGATTTTTTGACGTTGGCGTTTGTTGGTGCTGTTTTGCCGCCTAACCGCGGGATTGTGCGCCCGGTATTCGGGCGTCGACGCCGCTTCTTCCATGTCGGCCACAACCTTATTCCAGAACGTTTCTCGTTCCGATTTCATTTTCTGTCGAACTTCTTTATTCAATCGTCGGCGACGTGGTCCAAAAAGCTGTCCGAGATCCATGGCTGCGGATAGGGGGACACAATCGGTATTGCGGGGAAGGACCCAGGGGGCTTCTCAAGCCAAAATATAATTTTAGTTGATTGTAGCTCTCGGTTCTGCTGGGCACTTCCTGTGCGACTGTATGGTTACAGCGATGAGAAGATTGAATATCCTCCATTACGTTTTCCCTGCTCCTAGGGAATCACGAATCCCAAATTCATTTTAGACTATAGCAAGAGTTTTAACCTGGAAATTTCGCGATGGGCACAATAGACCAAATCAAATATGTCCCAGCGCCCGATTAGACGCCCCCTAAAAAATGAGCAAATAAACATCTTGAAGTTTAGCAAAGAGAGCAGGGTGTCATACTCTATCAACATCCTTGGAGATATCTAGGACAACTAGACTAGTCTGACCGAAGTGACGAATGCTTTAGTTGTGTTGCTCTGTGAGCCACACACCAAGGTCGCCAGTAGATCTTTTCGTTCTGAACCTATACTACTATTCTTTAGATGAATTCTACATGTTCCGTAATCTAGTCATTGAATATTGATTTTTGAGAGATTAGGTAATTAGTTTTTTCGTTATAGCCTAAAAATGAGAAGTATTACAGGGCATAAAGTTTGCGCATCTGTTTAGCCTTCATGACTTGTGCAGCAAGCTAGAATCTTGATATAGAAGATGTTTCCTAAGTTTATTTCTTCCATGAAAATATCTGTATGTATACATCTACGTTTACGATGACCCCTAAGCATTTTTGCACTTAGCTCTACCTTGTCCGAATTTCGGGAACGCATTCTTGCATTGTACTTGAAGTAAGACCGTCTATTATTGTTAAAGCTTGAATATTAAAAAAAAGTAACACAACTGTCTACTTTGAGTGTCACTTTCGTCTTTGCTTTGAGAATGGATATCATGGTAGTAACTAAGGGTTAAACATCTTAATACCTTCTTTTCACCAAAGCATACACTTTAATTTTATCATGCAGCACACTGCGCGATCATTTAGTGACTTCGATGGAACAGTACGAAAGAGCGATTCAGGATTCACTATTTATACATCGGATAGCCTATCTCCAGATTCCATAAGAGGTAATTAAAAAGTTACTTATTTTCCAATTAATAAATAAATGCTTTTTCTAAAGATTACGTCATCAACACATCGTTAATAGAAAATATACAAACGGATTGTCCACCGGATCTACTCTGTGGATTTTCATCATTGATCAACAATTCTACAGCCTACTGGATACCTGCTGAGGAGCCAAAGTTATTCACCGTTCCAAGTGTTCGTCTAGTATCCAAGGACACATTTTCAAACAGCATAACAAGATTCAGCCTGGAGCTGAGAGGTCCTGACCGCATGTACATTATTATAACGCCAGCTTCCAATGAAACCGAATTAGTGAATTGGTCTCTTCCTGTTCCATTTGATAAGAGACAATGGGTGCCGCCTTACTTCGTACACTTCGCTTATGGCGTAGTGGATCCAAGTCCCATCGAAATATTTTTTGATTTCAAGGTTAGTAAAAGTAAAAATGTTAATTAGCAAATATTTAATAAGTATCTCTCGACAGATACCTGAGGATTGGACCAATCAAACGTTTGGAATTGGTGTAATTGGTCGATGGACCCACCATTCTATCCATTACACTGAAAAGTTTAAAGAATTTTTAGATAGTTTTCCAGACTGGACGTATGTGCGCTCTTGGATAGAAAGTTATGACAGTTGGGTGTTTTAATTTAGTTTAATAATTTTAAGAGAAATGTTATTTTTAGTAAGAAAGTTTACAATGTAGTTTTAATTTTTACAACTAGTCCCAGTTTCAGTACCCAAATATACTTTATTGTTAAGAAAGATTACTTTTTATACGTTTCAAATGCATTTAATGGTTTACAGCAGCCATGACGTTACAGATTCCCATTACTTTCCTAGTGAGGGCATCCGGCATTTAAAACTCATAATTTTTGACATCAACTTCATCTTCGTTCTTTACCATCGCTGATCGAAATTGGTCCTTTAACATCGGTTTTAGTCAAATTGAGACTGTCGAGTTGTCATAGCTAAATTGGAACCCAAATATCACTTCATGGACGATGTTTACACTGTTCCTTCCCACGTACGTGCTTGCGCTCCTTTTTCCGCCTTCATGTTCACATTAAAAAATTTGACGAAACAAAACTCATTTTAACTGAAACGATTGGAAATGGAGAAATTTGTTTTGAATGTCATTTGAGTAAATCGTCGTTATAACTTTCTGTGAAATAATTTGAGTGAATAAAACAGTTTCTGAAAGTTCTGAGTTCTGTGAAATAATGGAGGACGAATTTCTTGTTGCTGCCTCTATAATATATTTAGATTGTGCGGGTTTATTGTATGTGGGGTTACAAAAATGTGAAAAAAGGAGAAAGCGTGAATGGGTGAAGTCTTGGCGATTAAGGCGGCCAACCAGGGGATCTTTTAATTTTTTGCATCAAGAGCTTCGTTTAGAAGACGAGAATAGTTTCAGAAGGTACATCCGAATGAATGAGGAATGCTATGAGGAGATTTTAGGACTTATTAAAGCTGACGCAACGAAATTAGATACACGTCTAAGAGATGCAATATCACCTGAAGAAAAATTATCTGCCACCCTCAGATTTTTAGCCACTGGAGAGAGTTACAGGAGTTTGGATTTTCAAACAAGGCTTTCACTTTCTTTTCTTTCGCAAACTATTCCCGAAATGTGTTGTCTTATTTACGAAAAACTTAGGGATAATTATTTGAAGGTAATTACGCATACTTAAATATATTAATAGTAGTTATCATGATAAAATTACTGACGTTTTATTCCAGTTCCCCTCATCTCATCAAGAATGGCGAAATATTGGGGCAATGTTTGCCCAGCGGTGGCAATTCCCGCTTTGTATTGGGGCTTTAGACGGTAAGCACATTGCCTTTCGTGCTTCTAAAAAGGACGGAGGATTGTATTATAATTATAAGGGATTTAATAGCATTGTGCTGCTGGCAATGTGTGACGCTAATTATAAATTTACCTACGTCTCAGTAGGCTGTAATGGACGTATCAGTGATGGCGGCGTCTTAAATAGATCCGATTTAAGAAAAATTATTTCCCATTCATCGGAATATTTGCCTGATGATGAAATTATAGGCAATAACAGAATGCTGCCTTACGTCATAATAGGAGACGACGCTTTTCCTCTCGAGGAGCATATCATGAAACCTTTCCCCTATAAAAGCGCAGAAAAAAGGAAACAAATATTTAATTATCGATTGAGCCATGCGCGTCAAACCATAGAACACAGTTTTGGGATTCTAAGCAACAGATTTAGAGTTCTGCAAACAACAATGCATTTGCATCCACAAAAAGTTAAACAAATTGTGAAAGCATGTTGCGCATTGCATAATTTTTTAATTGTGAAGTCGAATAGCTATATGGATCCACTAAATTTTCACCAATACCGCGTCACTGAGAATAGTGAGCAAAGTCGGTCCGAAAATCAAAAGAATTTTTGTAGACTTGCGGGGGATATTGTCCTTTGTACATACCAGGCTTCTTTAGGATTTCCACCCGCAAAATTTGGGGCTTTCCTACCTGTGGATTTGTACTTGTAGGCGATGAGCAAAATTTGCTGGATAATTTGTTTCACTATATTGGGCCTTAATGCGGTCGATATGTTGTTCACATCACTTGAAGAAGTAGACGGTATGGCGGTTTCCAACAAATTTGATGTAGTTTTCTTTGGTGTACTGGATGCTGATGGCGGAATATTTTCCATGTTATAGGAACTATAAGGCAGTGAACCAGTTGTGTCCCTTGAGCTATGCCCGCAATGGCAATTTTAACTGCTCATTTTCTTCCTTTCTCCTCCTTTTTTTGGGCATCACGGATTATATCTAAAATTTTCCACTTAGTTTGAAAGAATAGATCGTCCGACAATTCTTTTGTCTCCATTTCGACTATTTTAGCGAGTTTTCCTTCTCGCGTTTTATCATTTGAAGTTGATTGTTCGGACTTCACATTCTTCATTATTTCTCCTGCGCGCTCTAATGAATCCAAAATCTGCCGTTCAAATTTCAGGTTTTTTTTGGTTTTCGGCGGTTCCTAAAATTGTGGTTCTAATTAATTACCGTTCATTACTACATGCCGAAAATATTAAAATACCTCAACTTGATCCTGTTTTCCTGAACTAAGGGTGTTAGATTCCGAATAGTCAAGTATATCCACTGGTGTTGCATCATCACTTAACTCCTATTACAGTGAAGAGATTATTATTATAAACAAATATTTCAATATATAAATAGATACACATACCTTCAAAAAAGTTATATTGGAATCCATTTCCATTTCCTCTTCGAACCGATCTAGAAATTGCAAATGCTGGAAGCACCACAACCGTGGCGAGTAAACATCGTCAGCACCAGCTCCGCTTTTTTTGGATTTTTGAATTAAAGCCTTCTCCTTTAAATATTGTGATCTTAAAGTTTTTATTTTTGCCTTTAAATCACTAACTTTCACTCCCGGCTTTTTTTCTTTTAATTTCATTAAAATTTCGCTGAAGCAGTGTTCTCGTTTTACTCGATTTTTATAATCTAAGTGCTTTATATTGTATAACTGCGGAAACTGTTCAAAAAGTTCTATAAAAATAGAGTGTCATCTCTATTCCAATTTGCCATTTTTAATCTTTTCAAAGCAACAACTTTTACAACTAAATGAAACAACTATGATCTTGCGGCTATGTCCACTAACGAACTAAACTACTTATTCTGCAACATTTATTTTTATATTCCTTTCTTAGTCATGTAATGCGAAAATGTTTAGTGTTCGCGGAACTGCTAATGAATTATCCTTTTACTAACCGACTTTTCATTGTACATTTTGGTTGTAAAATGCGTTCGTTGTATTACCGTACATATACATACAAACATTCGGTCGCCGGGCAATAAAACCCCTATTGATACATTTCGCTAATTGCTTTTTTTCCGATATTTTTCTGGGAATTTATTCCACTCCTCGTTTCATTAATGAACTGAATTTTGTTCACTGTTGGTTTTTCCCTCAATTGTTTCTGCAACAGTTATAAAACCCTTAGAAAACCCACAATATAACAATAAATTTTTTAATTGTAAATTTTTTTTTTTTAAATCTTGAATAACGAATTTTAAGGTCCATTTCCCTAGTTTTAACACTTAAGGTAAAGTAAAATGTGAAACAGTTGTAATGACCAATCAAAACTTGTTCCACGTTCCGTCACGAACAAGAATTTTAATTTTCGTTCGTCATTTTCATTCGTCACCTCCACTTCCCCCTTCACCAACAAATTCGAGTCTGACGTTCGTTCCTACGTCCAATGTAAACATCGTCATGTGTTTGTAGCTTACATCAGGTATCAGGGTACACCTTAGGGCAAAACCTCTCCAGCCATGGTGGTATTTCAATCCTCCTTCGGAATGGCTAATGACAAAATTTATATTAGTACGACTTCTGCTAGTCACTGCTGGTTTAAAATTATTATTACTATTAATCCCGTATAGCAACCAAAGCGCATAGAGGGCCAACTCCACCGAAATACTACATACATATACATATTAGCAAAAACTGGAAGTAAGAAGAGATAACTACAAGCATGCTGTAGTACAGAACTTGACTGGTTAAATTACGACTGTAAAGACGCAATTGAAGAAAAAACTAGAGCCACCGGTCGTCATGGAAGTCGTCAAGCGAAAAACAAAAAATCATAGACAAGCCTTGCAGAAAGAAGAAGAGAGAATATCTAAAAAGAGAGAAACTGCAGATACGGAACACTTCAATAAAGGGAGAATTAGAGAAGAGAATAAAGGAACTCGCTAGGTTACCAATAAGTTTCAGCAAAGACCGGACATCTGCAGGCAAATGGGAGCCTATTTGTAGACCCTGAGGATAAAATAAATGTTGAGAGAATATTTTCAGAACCTAATCCACACTGAACGAACATTTGTAATTCCTCAAGATAATATCTCAATAGAACCACGAGCACTGGATGAGCTGCATGATCGCCACCCAGTGGGAAAAATTGGGAGCGCTGCACAGGGGAGTGCACTTGGAGCACTCTCAAGGGAGCTTTCCTGGAGTTTTCATAAATTTTATAGAAAAAAATAAAACGGGCAATTATCTTCATGCCAATAAAATGTGATATTAGCATACTCAATAGCCCGACTCTCGTTCGATACGGGGGACAAGCGGCTTTAGAAACCCAGCGGGAAATGGAGTGCTCCAAGAGCCATCTTTGAGCGCACCAAAAGGAGCTTACAGTACTCCCGTTCCGATACCAGTTCCCAGCTACAAAACTTTCAGAATCCTTGTGAAACAAAAACTAGGACCTATAGCAGAAACCCTTATAGGAGAATATCAAGCTGGTTTTAGGACAAACAGGTCAACATCGGACCAGCTGCTGATCTTAAAACAAATTCTGGAGAAAACCTGTGAAAGGAATGTAGAGATATACCTGATATTTGTCGATTTTAAACAGGTATATGACTCAATAAACTGAAAGAGGCTATACGAGATTATATGGGAATTAGAAGTCCCCCAAAACTGGTACAAATCATAAAATGCGCAACAAATAGCTCAATGGCGAAGGTAAAGATCCAAAACGCTGTAACAGAACAGTTCGAATTACGACAAGGACTTAGACACTGGAATGGGCTGCCCCTAATGTTTTTCAACCTCGCCTTAGAGTGGGTGATAAGGAAAACGTCTGTCCAGAGAAGTGCATCAGCGAACATCTTGGGGAGGTCCTTTTTGGCAGCAAAAGAAGCTCATGTCGAATTAAAAGAGGCGGCAAAAGACATAGACATAAACGAAGGCGATGCAACAATCCATAGCAGGAAGATTTAGAATGGAAAGATATATAACTATCGACGAACACAACCTAGAAGTAGTCGATAAAACGGTCTACTTCTGGTTTATAATTACTAAAAGAAACAATGAAAAAAAAAATGAAAAAGAAGAAATAACCAGACGAGTACTACTGACGAATAGATCCTTTTATGCCACGTACATATATTTAATTAAAATAGAAATTGTTAAAAGTTTGTTGCATGCATATATTGAGCTTTTTAATAATCGTCAAACGTCTTTATCGACACGTAAAGAGACGATATCGTGTCGCCAAATGCCAATTTTTATTTATCGAAAGACGACAATGTCGACTCGAGAAACAAAATACGGCCCCTGGCTGCACACTGGATACGAATTTGTATCGTACGTAAACGTACATTTAGCTTTAGACGTCCGGACCAGCACACTGGTTGCGTTTTTCTCCGTTTAAATGCAAGTATTGACTGTGATCTGTGCCCTCTGACATCATCGTAATGAATAATGTACATCTGCTAAATAGTTCTTCGCTAATTTGAAGACTGCAGCCATCGTAGAATCGAATGGATGCGTAAAATTAATTTAACAAGAGATGAGTTTGGCCAGTTCCATTATATTATGGCGGATTTAAATAATGAGCCCGGGCTATGGGTGCTTTCAGTAATGCATACTTGCATGCGCAAATATGCGCAAATGCGACAAAGTGGTTTGCATGACATATGTGACAAAGCGACTTGCGCATGTAAACATGCATGCATTAGTGAACTTCTTTGCCCATAATTGCAAATGTCGACGGTCAATTAGTAGCGCCATACGCTCATCGTTTCATTCTGGTTGGAAATTTTCTGCCGGGAGTGGCAGTACATTTGTGACATTTCATTCTTCTTCTTTAAATTTCAGTATTGCATGCAGTTGAAAGCACATGCAGACCTTGCGCTTATTTGCCTCGCACGTTTTAATTTATGAACCCTGTGGGAACGTATGTTTTGATTTCTTGCTTTAATGAAGCTCTTGCATGCGCAAATTTGCGCAAACATGCATTAATGAAAGCACTCTATTTCATGGTTATCTATGCATGAATAAAGAAACCCTGGAATATATCCTAATCGTAAGGCCTTGCGTCGATGGTCACGTAAGTGATATGCTGAATGACTTTGACCCCCTGAAACCAAATTAATAAATTTTTCAAATAGTCCAGTGCAATTAGGAATGAAATTGCATTTTACGATGTTCGACATTACTTTTCTTTTTAATTTGTTCGGGTACATCTGAGAATGAAGTATATGTGGGTTCGCAGTGTGTAGGAAAAAGCCGCCATCTTGAAAAAGAGGGAGAGGTCGTTTATAATAAATAACTCGTTTGCATGCAATGATAGCTGAAAATGATCAATGGAGAATAAAATTATCTACGTGGAGAATAAAATTATCTCAACGTGGTCTGTAAGTTGATTTAGCTCAAAGTTATGGCCGCTCAAAGTACAACCTTGATCGTGTGGTCGGGGTTGAATGCAATTTTTACGATCAACTCGTAAGATATTAATTTGTGTGGGCTAATGCCGAATACCTTAAACTGCTAGTAATAATTACCTTTACAATAAGCCCTTGGTCGTCATTCTCGCTTGTATAGTTTGCGAGCATTCCAACGCCAAAGTTCCCATTGCACGTGTCTATTTGAATGTCGCACTCTCGGATTTCTTTCTGTAAATCTTTGAAAATGCAGATTCGGGCGGGAACATTTTTTAGCTTACTACCATTGAGCTTGAGTTTGCGAGATCGAACAATCGATCATTGGTAACGTTGTGTAGGCTATGCTTTCTTATGACTCCTAGGAACTCCTCTTCTTTTCCTACTTTGGCTTTCATATCTCCAAGAACCATTTTAATGTCATTTGACGGTATTAACCTGAAGGTGTTTGTTAGCTCTTGGTAGAACTACTCTTTCTCCTCATCCGGTTTCTCTTCTGTGGGCTCGTGGACTGTTATAGGACTAATGTTATGTAGCCTTGTTTTAAGGCGAAGCGTGTATTTCCTATTGCTTACTGGCTTGAAGTCCAGAATCAGTGATTTCATTTCCTTCTGTATGATGAATGCTACTACGAACTCTCTTCTCCACTCGATGATCCACTGGAGGGTACCGTGCGGGTTGTTAGATCCATTATACAACTATGGGTCCATTTTGGGGGCCTCGGAAGTCTAGGGGTAAGGCACCTGACTGCTATCCCAGAGGTCCCGCGTTCGAATCCCGGCCAGCCCCACGGTCCATCGCCTTTTTCACTTTCCCACCCGCATAACTTTCCTTCTTTCTTCTCCTCTCTTTACATTCCGGATGCCTCCTGTCATAGTCTTCGCTAGTGTTTCCCCGCTCCACCAAGCGCATGACATAGGTTGGCTGATGAGTTTCAACTCGTTTCAGGAGGCATAACACTCCAGCGAGTTGTTTCTCAAAAATGCCCCGATGCCAGAGTCGCGAAATGGTTGGAAATATGTATGTGGAATAAAAATATCGCGGCTAGGTTGTGGCAGCTCCTTCCTACTTCTCTTTCTACTCTCTATCTTCCGGCTAGAGCTGCTGTTCGACATTCAATGCGAAAAAAAAAATAAATTGTCGAACAGTACAAAGGGACTTTCCCTAAGCCTCTAGTCTATCACATAAAAAAAAAAATTTGTTATATTTTTTAGTACTAATAAAAGCGAACGCAGAGTGCCCGTTCTGTTGAAGTCCGTACTGTCCGAGGCCTACCTTAAGGATTCGTGTCGGGTGTCTTTTTTACGATGGAAGGTTGTCGGCCTTCCACCCAACCCTGGACCTGGACCTGGAGGACCAATCCGGTATTTGCTTCGTTTTGAGGCGCGAAGCACTCGCCTTTCAGCCTCCTTAGTCTGTTACTCATGCATAAGTAGACAAGAACATCCAGGGGACACCCGATGTAAAATCTAAATCTTCGTGGAGCTGGAGGTAGGATTCGTTAGCATATCGGAAAATCTTAGATCGTGTTTACCTTAGATCGTAGGTGGCGTTACCAAGGATTCATCTCTCACCATCAAAGGTCCCTGAAGCCGTTGCTACCATTTGACCCCCTCGGTGCTCATTTACTTTTATATAGAGTTTCCTGGCATTGTTTCGGTTGTTCGCTTCTTCTATAGTCGACATTTCGTTTTCCCAGTACTGATTATTTTTCACTATGTGCACTCCTGTCGCCTCTCTGACCCAAATTAGGTAAATGATTTTACTACTTCAAACCCCTGTTCCTCTACGCAGATTGTGCCACCAAGGTTAGGTACAGGACCTATAATAACCTATAAAATGAGAGGTCCAGAGGCCAAGAACAATGAGAAAGCATTCTCGATGTGCTCTTCTTCCAGTTCCCTCCCGACTTTCACCTTAAACTGTACTGACGACCGTAAGGCCTGACAAACAATTATCCTTGGAACTACGCAAGGTTGTAGTATTGGAATTATTATACCGCTTTGTTAGTTTCAGCAACACAACCTGTAGATATATAGTTAAAGCTCTTTAAGTTATCTATGTAGGTTCTGGGATGATGCAGAGCTGTGACTCGGTAGAAGGTATAACGTGACTCTCATCGGGGTTCCCGGGCATAGGGAAATCCATTCCACGCATGTTGCTACTTCCTGTATAAATATCCGGCTGTAGCCAAGTAGCACACAGCAGGCAGCTACGTTACAGAAGACTGCCGAGACTAGGGGTCGGGGCATTGATAAGATTTCTAAACTCCACAGGATAGCTTTAAACATCCACCACAGCCAGCGAATGGCGCATTTTGTCGGGGGCGCAATTTCAGATATTAAGATTTTTAAAAAATTTAAAATTTTGAAAAAAAAAACCAAAAAAAAACAAAACAAAAAAAATTAAATGTCAATCTCTGCCCCTGTACTAATCGTGCAGGAAGTTTCCAGAGATTGTAGCTTCGAGATTCGAGAAATTCTCATTTATTTAGAGCACTTTTTGAAAATGCTATAAAAAAGCACACACTGGAAAAAATGTTCCAATAGCTCTCGCTGCTGTATTGCTGTTTACCATGATTGATATACACGTGAGGGCGCTGTTGCTGCACTTTTAAATTCCATTTCAAAAATTGTTAAAAAAGGTAAATGAACAAAATGAGTAGAACAAAACTGCTAGTGACGAGAACTCCTATTTAATTGATCTTCTTTGTTTATACCCCGGCTTCAACGGCCTCAGTTCAATAATGCTCAATAGTCTATTGATTATTTCTTAAAAAACAGGGCATTAAGGAACTAAGACGTTCACGGGTTTTTGTTGCAGGAATCGTTCAATGAGTCATTCTAGAAGAAAAACCCGCGGGGTGCTATTAAATTCTTCTTCTTCTTTAACGGCTCTACAACCGGGATCCGGTCCTGGCCTCGCGCAACTGTTCTCTCCACCGGTCCCGATTCTGAGCCGATGTCATCCAGTTTGGCATCCCTAAACTCTGAGCGTCCTGGTCCACGCCATCCTTCCAGCGAAGGTTGGGCCTCCCTCGCTGTCGCACCCCATAGGTCTTACCGCAGAGAACTTTCCGAGCAGGCTCATCTTCACTCATACGAGCTAGATGCCCTGCCCACCGGAGCCTACCGAGCTTTATTTTCTTCACAACATCTATGTCGCGATAGCGCTCGTAGATCTCGTCATTGTAGAGTCTCCGGAATCGTCCTTCCTCACATACGGGGCCAACAATCCTCCGAAGTATTTTCCTCTCAAACACGCCCAAGAGGTTTGAGTGCTTTTTGCTAAGCACCCACGTTTCGGATGCATATGTGAGAACGGGTAAGACCATCGTCTTATATTAAAAGTTTAGACGCAATGGTTAGATATTTGGATTTGAAGAGCCTTGACAGACTATAGTAGGCTTTGTTGGCTTTTAGCAGTCGTGCGCGTATTTCTGGTTCCATGCTATTGTCGGCTGCTACTATTGACCCAAGGTAGTTAAATGATTTTACCACGTCAAACTCGTGTTCCGCTACCTTGATTGTGGGACCAATGTTAGGTGTTCTTCCAGACGAGGCCACCATGTACTTTGTTTTGCTTTCGTTAATGTGCAGTCCCAGATTTCCTGCCGCTTGCTCAATCTGAGTGAAAGCTTCTTGTACAGCTGTTGTTGTTCTTCCAATGATGTCAATGTCGTCTGCGTAAGCCAGTAATTGGGTGGACTTGTGGAGGATTGTACCCCTAGATGTCACGCCCGAATCTCGGATCACTTTCTCCAACGCCAGGTTGAAAAGGAGGCAGGCCAGACCGTCCCCTTGTCGGAGTCCATTATAGATGTTGATTGGTCTGGACAGTGTTCCGGATACCTTTACTTGGCTTGACACATTGATCATGGTCAACCTACATAGTCTTGTCAGTTTGTTGGGGATGCCGAATTCTCTCATGGCTTTGTAGAGTTCTACCCTGGCTATGCTATCATAGGCGGCTTTAAAGTCTATGAAGAGGTGTTGAATTGAGTTTTGAAACTCTAGACATTTTTCCATAGCCTGCCTCAAGGTGAAAATCTGATCAGTCGTTGATTTGCCTGGGCTGAAGCCACACTGGTAATGGCCTATGATGTTTCTGGCGTATGGGGCCATCCTGTTTTGTAGGATAGCGGAGAATATCTTATACACGGTACTCAACAACGTTATACCGCGATAATTAGTGCACGCTGTGATATCTCCTTTTTTGTGTACCGGACAGAGGATGCCTTTTCTCCAGTCTTCTGGCATCACTTCCTGCTCCCATACTTGCACAATTAATTCATGAATCGCTTGGTGTAATGTAGGCTCTCCATATTTAACCAGCTCCGCTGCGATGCCGTCTGCACCCGAGGCCTTGTTGTTTTTGAGCCGGCTGATGGCTCTGCTAACTTCTTCTATGCTTGGTGGCGGCAGCATAGCATTGTCATCAGATATTGGTGGAGCCTCCGAATCCTCAGTTAGCTCGCCATTTAGCAATTCATGAAAGTGCTCTTCACATCGCTCCAAGATGCCTTTAGGATCGGTGATCAGATTACCTTCTTTGTCCTTGCAGTATGTGCAACGTGGTGTGAATTGCGTCATACTGCGGACTCTTTGGTAGAACTCCCGCGCCTGGTGCGGCCGTCGTTCTCTGTACTGTTCTAGCTCACAGACGAGATTTTTTTCCCAGGCTTCCTTTTTCCGTCTGTGAATTCTCTTTTCTTCTTTTCTGAGCTATTAAATTAGAGGGTGGAAATTGGAGATGGGGGTCAAAATGGATCCTTTTTTGGTTTTGCGATATATCTCACAAACGAATTGAAAATTTCGATATTCTTTATTTGAAATTTTTTGTAGAGAATTCAATTTCCCATGGAAATGACTTATTTAAAAATGCTAATTTCCCCGGACTATAGAGAAAATTTTGAAAAAAGCTATGTTCGAGCCGCCATATTTCGGTCAATTTTTAACCAAAAAATTTTTTCGACCCAGCGTTTTAAAGGAATTTTTTTTTTTTTTTGTCATAAAGCAATACATATGGCAGTGGATTCTCTTTCTATATAACATAATCAATAGACTACAATTCAATCCGCATAAGTGGCTTCACCAGCTGGCATATTCAGTTCATGCTTGAAATTGTTGTTGCTTTTTCGCCAAAAGCTAGAAATGCAAAAGCTCATTGGAATGATATTCCATTATTCCAGTGAATTACTCTTCTTTGAGCGAGCTTTTAAGTTTAATCTCAACTTCAAATTCTGTTGGGCGAACTAAGGTTTTACTATTCTTGAGTTCAATATGTGAAAATGTATGGGAACTCAGGCAAAAATTTAAGTTCAGTACACCAGTTCGCTTACTGAAGCCGAGGTATTACCGTCTAACAAATTAATATAGCCAGTTCCACCCGGCCAGCCTCCAAAAATTGGTTGTAATGGTCAATTCTCTTTTGAAGTTCAATGAAGAATCGCATGGGTTTTCACAAGAGCCAACTTTTCCAACAAATTATACGTTAGAATGCTTAAGCTTGTTGTTGTTGCGTTTAATATTAGTTCTCCCTACTGCCATATTTTTTCTTTTATTTTTCTAGCAAAAGGGAGACAAACACAATAACTATACAGCTGTAAAAAAAAATCTGCCCGCCTCTCATTCTCAGGAGATTTTTGTTTGTTGGATGTTGACCCATGTGAAACTTCCTGTGCAATCTTAAATTTTTGCGCAAACTATGAAAATTTTTGTCCCATTCAGCGAGAGTTAGTGCCTTTTCGTTTGTCCTTCACTACGTTTAAATGTGAACAGCTTATGGGGCGCAATATGGCAAAGTGCACCGGGCGCAAAAAATTCAAGCGCCGGCTCTGACCACAGCTAATAGTAGGTCAATTGTTTTTTTCTTTTTATTGAATTTTTCATATTTGTCGCATTGTTTCTAAACTAGAAGAAGTATTTTTTAATCTCTAGTACTTATCCAAACAAATAAATTAATCTTGACTAAACAACGCTCCTGCGGAAGATAAAATAAATTGCCATACATACATATGTTACCAGTTTTAAAAACATTCGCATTTCAAAAATTTAATCTGTACACAAAAAGCACTCCAAAATTTCCACTTCCCTTAATTTTAATAAATATTATTCCCATTCCAGCCGAGAAAAAATGCGCGATTTCGACAACCTCGAGAAGTGCACCTTTAATCACTTCCGATTGAATCAGCGTGAATCCCCATGCAGCAGCTTCAGTTGAATGAAATTGATGAAAAACAAAAACAAACAAAAATAAATATAATGAAAAATCCACTTCCCCTGGGGCTCGCGAGAGATGGTGTCAACTTTAACTTATCACTCGTGGGAGATATTATGAAATGTGATAGCGTAAAATTGATTAAAGCTTCTCTTATCGCGACAATTTAATAACAAAATTTTAGCCAGGTTCGGAAGCCAAATTTTCGCGAGTCAAGAAACTTCTCTCGTTACTTAAATACCGACCGCTGGAGGCAGAAGCCGCAGACGTCAAAATCAACGTGAGCAGAGGGATTCTGTAGTGTCATTGGCATCAAAAATGGGAGATAATAAGCTGAGGGTGAGTAAAACTTGGGAATGTTATAATCTTGTGCTTTTGTGAGTTTTGCGGTTAATTGCGATGCTTGGACGAACTTGGAGAAGTGTAGTTTGATCTTGGGCAGTGAATGTGGAAATTGTAAATTTGTCAAATCAGTAGCTATGAACTAGGTATGGTACATATACAAACATACCATAGTTTATAGTTACTAGTAGTTTATATTAGCAATTCCGTATATGATAAAGTGGAAGGCAGTTGGTACATTTTTACTTAATCTCATCGACTAACACCTGTATTCACCTTTCTTGTTTGAAATTGGGTACTTGTATTAATTATAATTGCTCCAAAGTCTAAAGATAAGGTTTAATTATTGATTAGTAACAAGTGCACAGAACTTAATACCTTTAATTTACAATCTGTCATTTGCATTATCGGATTGCAAAAGAGAAGTACATACAGTGAACTTGTTGAAATTTTGACGTAATACAATTATTTTCACTAATTGAGTAGAATTACAAGAGTTGCCTAGTGAGGCCTGCATGCTCGTTGAGAATTTGTAGAGCGGGTAAAACTGCTCGATATTAAATGTCAGCAAAATAATTAGTAAACATTCGCTTTTCGGGTGTAATAACCTGCAGAGTTTCATCGATTAACTCATTACGTATGCATAAAATACGAGTATGTATAATAAATCAGTTCGCATTTTACTTGCATATAGTAAATTGATGGATCTGTATGTCAAGAGGGAAGGATGTGTAGAAAAGTAAAGTGTTTAATTTATTTAATAATATAAACGAATGCTCTTCGTGTTTATACTTTTAAAGAAACTTCTTTTTCATCTTCTTTTTCACCAGCTCAGCAGCTGGCCATCTATGTACATATATTTCACCCAGAGACGTGTTCATTCTTCTTCTTATTCCCCTTTAATGCCTCATGGGACATAGGGCGGAAACAGTTGTCCTCCAGCAGACTCAGTTTTGTGAGACATCTCTCAGCTCCGACCAGGATCTTCCAGTTGTTGCGGATCTGCTAACAGGGGTTTCCTCCGCGTTGTTCTAGGTCTTCCGATTCCACGGGATCCTTGCGGATTCCAATCAAGGGCCTGTTTGGATAGATTCTCGTTTTCGCGTCGCAAGGTATAGCCAATCTAATTCCATTTCCTTCGTCTGGTTTGACCTACACTCTGTTTATAAAACTTGTAGGCGCCCTGTGATGAATTGGGTGACTTTCCATGTTTCACAACAATACAAACGAACTGCCTTAACGTTGGAGTTGAACAGCCGCAATTTGGTGTAAATTAAGATGTGGGTTGATCTCACTGACATATAGTAATGGACTGCTAAATGAGCAAAATCCACTGACATATAGAATGGACTGCTCATGAGGAATTTTTCATGGCACCAATTTGTTCCATAAACCTTTTTTCACTCCATGTAAACACCGGAATCACTTTTGAAATTTTCATTTTTTTAAATAGGTACGTACTTAAAACATTAAAACAACAAATATTTTGTTTAAAAAAATTGATAAACACTATTTTCACTTTTTCACCTTTTAAAATGCCTTTTTTTCATTAATTTGCAAATTTTATGGGTATCTGATTTAAGTTCTTAACGCCTGTTTTAGCAACTGACATTCTGTATGTCAAAATCCGGGGGTCTATGGGGAAAGAGCAAAAGATATAAACATCACTATACCCGTCTATTTTTTTCTAATTGATTGAACCTGATTTTATTTCTGTCAGTCTGATTTTACTTCTGAGTGCTTCTGTCAGTTTGGGGGCTTATGGATGAGCGAGTCGACTATACCTTTTTGGTGCCATCGGTTTGTATGGGAATAATTGCTGATGAGCAGTCCATTATTATATGTCAGTGGCAAAATCCCATACAAAAAAATGGCATCAAAAATTATTCCTGCCTCGCTCCCACGTTAAATCCCAATGAACTGTAATCGTCAGCACATGTCAGCGATATAAACCCAATTAGAAAAAAATAGACAGGTATAGTTTTCGCTCTTCTGTCTCACTCTTGAGCTATTTTGAAAACTTCGTTAAACAGGGGAAATAACCGTCACGGTTTTGGAATAAATACATTTATTTAATGAAAAAACTGCTAGTAAATAAAAATGAGTGATGGAAATTTGTTTCCGTTAATTATAACAAACATCTTATCACTTAATTTCTCTTAAATTCGAAGAAATTTTTTTTTGTTTACATGAAAAAGGTTTTCTATTTCTGGAGAAAAATGGTGCCATTCAGCATCGTCAATCAGCAGTCCATTACTATATGTCAGTGGTTGATCTCCATATAAGGAACAGGCATGCATATGCGTATGCGCCTCGTCCTTTATTTATTCTGGAACTGACGTCTTCTGCCCCGCCATTTTCGGTAATAATACTACCGAAGAAGCAGAATTTATTTACCAGTTCCACGCCTCTATTATTCATCTCACTTCGTTCAAGGGTGAATCCGCATTTGTTTGTTTTAGTCGGATTCAACCTTAAGCTGGACCACTATTTGTTGCCAAATTGCTCAACATGTTTGTTAGCTCCTAATGTCTCTGGGCCAACAATCAGATATCATCTGCGTAGGTGCGATCCTTAAGGCGGTCTAGCAATCCCCATTGTATGCCTTATCTGACAAGGTTGTCGTTTATTACTATAAGAAATAGTAGAGGCGAAAGTTCTGGCGGGATGGCATCTTTTCCAGCTGAAGTAATCTCCCCACCTTTGAAGCTGTTCCTCGCCGCTGCACAGCAGCCTTCCATCCGCACTCTTAACGGCATGCTTTTTAGTAGAGTGCTTCCCAGAGAACTGTTTAGTAATTTGGTACAGCGCCTTACTGTTGCCCTTGTTTGCCTAGTTTTTTCTGCGAGCTTGTTTATCTGCTGCCTTTTATCACCCCGAATGCTTTTTTATTCCTCCCGGTGTAAGTGGGAGAATTCCCGTTCAAGTTGATGACGTTTGTAGACGTGAATTTTCGTTTTGTTCAAATTTATTAAACTCAGCAATCTCGCGGGCCTCAGCAAGCTCTTCGTCTGCAAGGGCTTCGTCATTATGTAGCGCTAGTAAAACGTTGTTTCCTAAAACGTTTTGCAGATGAGGAGTGTTCGAACAAAAGGTAACATTTCCACTTTTGGGTTTTTTGCTTTTTTTTGCAGAAGTGTACATAAATCTATGAACTACACATTCTAGTTGAATTTGGGGTATCAAATAGCAACAATTCCGCTAGAAAATCTACTTTAAAATGTCGATTTTCAAACAAAAAAGAACATTTCCACAGCTTTGTAAAAATGTTTCTGTAGTTCTAGCAAAAAGGGACATTTCCCCATGTAATATTTCACAAGCTTTTATTTTAATTCTTTCAAAAGGTAACGTTTCGTTTCAAAAAGTGACATTTCCAAGTTTTACTGACAAAAGGTAACATTTCCAAATTTCAGACTCCGTTATCTCCATTAATATGAAAGTTTTTAAATGGGCCAAATAGTGTTTGTTAGGTAACTTTTTCAATGTATATTTCTGCATAAACATTGTATTTTAAAAAAATATGCTAACTCTTTTAATCACATTTTAGTGATTTCTGAAAAAAAAAAAGCAACGATGGAAATGTAACCTTTTGTTCGAACACTCCTCAGATGTCATCAAAAAACAAGCTCTTGTGGAGTCTTCAGGGTCGTAGCGTTTTTAATAGAGTTGAGTCTACATTGAACTACGAATAGTCGCTTATCCATTTTTCACTTTCAAGTGTCATCATCTGATAATAAAGTGCGATTATACCGTTTTATTACCCTTTTTCCTTTAGTAGTTCGCGCTCCTGTCATGTTATGTCTAATTTGGTTTTCTCTGCAGGAGCACTTAAATTCATCTGAGGTGAACGCAGGTTCTTTATCCGTGATAGCCATAAGTAGCGCCCAAAAGTTGCAGGTAATTCGTCTAACGGTTTTATTACAATCCTTGTAGATATATTTCGTACAGCTTTCAAAACTCTGTTGCCTTGAAATTCATCAATTATTCCTAAAATGCTTGTGAAACCTGAAGAGATATTAGGCCTTGGTCCAATATGATTTAAATGCAGTGTACCTACGCGAGTAAAAATAATTTAGTTGGTTAATTTTCTTAAAAGCATACGCGCGCCCGCAACTAGACCGCGTAGCGTACAAATTCGCATATTCGCAACGCATTCGCACACGTGGATATGCCCACTCCCGTCAAAGGTGTGCAGGTTTCTGCTGCAGACACGAAAATCCACCCGCTAGAAGTATGCAGGCTCCCGCTACAGGCATGAACGTCTGGCATTGTACCCGCACCAAGATAGACCATTCCCATCCTCCATTCTATAAAGTCGTTCGATGTCTATTTTATAGAGATCTTGTCCCTACTCTTCATCAGCAGAATCTCTTTGTAAAATATGCAAAAAATATTCTTGTCTTTCAAGAATTGCTAATTAATGCTAGATTTCAATGATGACCTCTAGGCTTACTGGCTCTGGCCAGTCCTTCGAAATAGTTTCTGCTAGCTAAGTTCATCGATATGAGTCATGGTTGATCCCGCCCTGCATTTAATGAGCACTTTAAAATTGATTAGCTTAAGCCACCACGGGCTTATCAAAAGTCGCCCAAAGTGATTGGCAGCTTGTCATAACTATGAATGGTTTACCAAGTAAATAACTTCGAAACCGAAGAAACCGACATACCAGAACTTCCATAGCACTCACCAAAAACAAGGAAAACTCAAAATCCCTATTTTCATGTCCAGTGAGAGTCTCAAGTCCCCACCACCGAAATATATTATAAACCGTACACTATTAAAATTCATACCGAATATTAATAGGTACTGAATTTTGTATTGGTTGCCCCATGGCAACCTCAACACTTTTTTCCCAAAAAAAGCTCTTATAAAGTTCATAAATTTTTCAAAAGTGGCGCTTACTGTGCACCCCAATTGAAAATCTGGCACCCGGAAAAACCGAATATAATACATTTTGGCTTGAGATAAACATTGACAAAATTGTAATTGACACTACTGATTTGATCCTAAATAGGGCCGTTGCTGCTTTCCGTTTTCATGCTGCGTCGTTTCATGTTTAAGCAGCTGGTCATACCGCCCGCATGGCACTGGTAATACAAAACTGTGCATAATATATTAATGTAAAGTTCACTGAAACGCTTGTTTATTAACGATGCTCGATGTTTCATTTGTAAGTATTACAAGGTTTGTGGTATTATTGAGTTGGCTCGACTTAGTTGAATTGATATTTTGCAAATCGTCATAAATGTCGCTCATCAAAATTTCGATGTATATTACGAGCATTCAAAGAGCAGCTCAATGCAATATCATCAATAGTACAGAATTCTGCGTTTTCCGATTGCGTTCTCATTTTTTTTTTTTTTTTCAAATGACTTTTATCAATCTGTCCCTAAATGTGTGATCTTTTTAGATGTGCATTAATTTCATCGCACCGCATATCTGCCTACTACCATAGAATAACAAAGCTTACGCATAAAGAAGTCTCAACCCATATAAGAAATCGCCAACCAAATTTGCTTTACCTCCCATTGAGTTTACCTCGGCCTGAAGCTTCAAATCATGAAATAATTGACGGGGTTGTGATATTGGTTGTAAGCTTTGTGGAAGGTGGAATGCATTGGGACCTATCTGCTTGAGCTTATTGCTTAATGAATAAAATCGGCTAGTTGTGTATGAAAATATTTGAATGTAGTTTTACGGCCATGTTCAATGCAGGTTACCGTGTTTTATTATTTTAGTTTGCTAACACAGTCCAAGTGTGTTTAAGAAAAATTATTTATTTTGTAATATCGACAACTTTCTTTTAGCTTGATATTCTTTAGTTGCGTTCATTTTTTCAGTCCACCATTGACAATTTTTGCGTAATAATACCAATATCATATAGTCTAACAATTTATAATGATGCTCGTAACATGGATTATCATTAGAAAACCAGGAAGAAAATTTTGGAATCCCTTTTGTAGTTTCTATGCACTCATTTATAATTAGCTTTTTAATACCTTTTATTTCACAAGAGACTGTTGAAATTCGATCAAAAATTTTGATGTGTATTAAACACAAGTCAAAAAAGAATTCAGTTGGAGCATTCAAACTTCCAAAGTCTGATGATTTTGAATAATTTTTAAAGAATATAAATCTTTCTGACTCATATTCAAGATTGATTATTTCATCTGACCGCTTCATTTCATTAAGACAGAGGCTGCAATCGTTTGATGCAAAAAATTTCTTAATTACAAATCCCGCAAAATATCTTAATGAAGCATTTTTTAACACACAATCAGCATTTGAGTTTATATTACCAACGCAATCCAGTAAAATATCTTCGTGAATTACCAGGGGCTCCCCCACATCGTTTGAGGAAATAACTTCGCTTCTATAAGGCTCCGCAATTTCAGATTTTCCAGTTTCAGTTTCTTCATTTGATTCATTTTTTTCAAAAACTATGAAATCTTCATTATCATGCTCGCAATTACTGAATTCTGAGTTCATTATTATTTTATTAGATAGAATTCTTCCAACAATATGGTTAAAGTCATAAAGGGAAGGATTTTTGTTATTTCCGCCTTTATATCTAATTAAGGAAAAGACATTTTCAACTACGTCACTATTAAATTTATAAGCCAGTAAGAACTCTTTATCCAAATAAGATTCAAAAATATGATCTGATAAACCTAAAATGCAATTGATTGCTTGTACTAAACCATCGAAACAATATATTTTTTTTGGGGTTTTTACCTCCACAGTTTGAAGATATCTTTTCATATTTTCTAAATTTAATTTAATAAATCCTTCCTTTCTTACAGCCGATTTATAAATATTTTTATTAAAAGGTTGCTTACTGTTTAGCATATCAAATAAATTGTTCAATTTTTCGAAAAACTCAGCTGTAGGAAGTGCGTTTGGGGTAGCTTCATTACTAAATTGCCGCAAAGCATGAGTTGTTTTTATGGCAGAGCTGCAAGTATGGCTTAGTACTTGTACAGCGTAACTCACCTTCATTTTCTGCCAAGTATCAGGATAAATATGCTTTGCTGTAATTTTTGTGCACATTTTGGTAGTCTTTTTTTGTTCCAAATTATATAATTCTTTAACGACATTCCAACTAACTTCACCATCTTCACAAACAATGTTGTATTTCATGATTGTGTTGCGAATAGATTTGAATAAGTGTGGGACGTCATGCATGGCAAAGATTTTTTGGCAATTATATTCAAAATATGGGGTGTCATAGGAAACTCCCAAACGTTTAAATACACTGCGGTTATTCGAAGCCTGATCACACACAATTACCTTTACATTAAGACCAATATCACTGCAATAGTCAATATTTTCCTTAATTTTCGTTTCTAGAGCTTGTGCTTTAATCGAAGTATCTATCGAATAATAGCTTATAATAATCTTTGAATTTGTAAAAATACCTCTTATCATAAAAAGACAAACATGTTTGGCAATATTTTTGCTTTTGATGTCTCCTAAATCAACGTAACCAATAATTTCGTCTTTGGAAGAATCATAAAGTAGTTCTCTTCTTATAGCCATTTCATCGAATATTAAAACTACTAATTTATCTTCGTCAGACCACTTTAAAATTATTTTACTTAAATACTCTTTCATATTACAATTAACTCCAGGAGAACAATTTTTAATTGGTAACCACCGATATATTGAAGATATTGAAGGCAAGTTGAATGTCAAGGTTTTTCTCATAAATTGATATGAGCTGGGAGATTTATAATGTAAGTTTTGTGCCAACATTTTTGCATCATCCGACCATACCTTGGTCTTAGATTTTTTGCACAATAACATTTTTGCAAAAGTTTTTGATGACGAAGCAATATTCTCAACAGAATCAATTAAAGCTGCCAGGGATTTGTTGACATTTTTCACAGGTTTCAATTTTTGTTTGTTTTTGTTTTTTATCTTTAAAAGAGAAAGTCTGGATTTACATAACCTTGACTTTTGCCTCAACTTAGCCTGCAATATTTTATTTTGTTTTTTTAAAATATTATTTTGATTCATATAATATTTCAAGTTTTTTTCAGCTTTTAAGCAATTTGCACAAAAGGAAATCTCTTCCGTATTCTGAGTAAGTCCAATATGATAATTTGGTAAATCTTCTAATCTCAATTCATTGCTTATTTGTCGTTTGTACGATTTACCGGAAAACAAAACAGGAATATGATCTGAATCGGAATCATCTATTGAATTGAAATTAGAAGTAGTTTGAGTTAAAGGAAACTGATTACCAAAAACCTCTCCAAGATGTAGAGAGGGCACTGCATTTTTCTTAAGTTTTTTTTTCCCAATACAAACTTGTGGAAAGTGCTTCGAACATATATAAGGTTTTTTGGGTTTTGGGCCACAAGTTAAACCAACAACTTGTACCCATCTCTCAAATAAATCGCTTCCTTTAGTAGGAAAATTAAAAAAACTAGTATAAGGGGAATTTCTTTTTGTCGTGCGGCAAGAAGGAACTTCACAGCGCACTCCCCATTCTTTACGTCTTTTAACGGTTTCCATATTTATCCAAAATTAAATATAAGGAAAATACTTACTTACTCAAATACTTAGTACTTACTCTCTCACAATTAAAAACAAAATTTACTTAATAAATACCTAATGAGGTGCTCGCATTACCTCATAAATAATAGCAACACATACACTTTCATTCACTTTGATTAGTTATAATTATAGTTTAAGATAGTTTATTTAGAAAACTAGATTGTAATTATTGTATATACATAGATGTAAGTGAGTAGTCCTAATCAGGATAGTATATAACAGTATATAAGAATAGTACAAGAATCCCTACTGTAAATACGAGGGAATTTTGTATAGAAAGTAGTAACTGTTCAATACTCAACGACTACAGGGCGCCTAAAGGGTTTTAACTCTACGCTCTGTCGCTGCGCACAATATTTAAATAAATATATAATATTATCTTAACATAAGGTTTTATTTAAAGGAAAGTTGTGAACGATTATTACACTTAGCTCAAAATATATCTCGCAGTTATTAAAAAGTGAACTGTCACTGAAAATCGCAAAGAAGCAATTCACTTAAAAATCCAAAATTCTAAAGAAAAATTTTGAAGAATCAAGTGTGCATCGGACAAAAAAAGTCCTATCATTATCCCACTACCCAAGCGCCATAAAATGCTCTCTTTCATTTCCACACCCCGGTTATTTCAGTGGAAGCCTGAAAAAACTACAAATTGAAATGTTTTCTTTCACACACAACTAGCCGCTGGCGCATCTATCAGATGCGTCCCAATACATTCCACCTTCCACAAAGCTTATAACCAATATCACAACCCCGTCAATTACTTCGTGATTTGAAGCTTCAGGCCGAGGTAAACTCAATGGGAGGTAAAGCAAATTTGGTTGGCGATTTCTTATATGGGTTGAGACTTCTTTATGCGTAAGCTTTGTTATTCTATGCTACTACATACAATTAAAGAAGACAAAATTTCCTACGAACTAGCCAATTTTGAGTTGCTGATGAGTAGTTTCGGCGTCAAGTGCCAAACAGTGGCCTCAATTCCCAGATCCGGCAGATCGGAAATGAGTGCGGACTCGACACTTTGCGACTCTCAAATCCGCAGTCGCGGAGTTGTGAAATACGCGATGTCGGATTTTCTAAGGCGAATTTATCGTTACAAATCCGCGGAATACTACGGCACTACTTTAGCCTATCGTTCTCAGCATGATCCTTATAAAAGCGATTCCTCAAAGGTGTTCGCCAGAGCCGGAACCGTCTAGCCATCTAACTAGAAAAAAATTGTTTAGTAAATATGAAGCAAAATATTACATGAATTAATACCTTCGGTCGCCTCAGGCCGTCTTCCTCTTCTATATCGAAATGATCGTCAATGTTGAAGCATGATACTTCACATTGCTGGCACAGTTTTGTCCTGCTTGCCTACAACCACACCGACCTCGGCAATCTGTCTTGCAAGATATAAGCTGAAGTAGGCTCTGCGGTAAGACCTATGGGGTGCGACAGCGAGGGAGGCCCAACCTTCGCTGGAACGATGGCGTGGACCAGGACGCTCAGAGTTTAGGGATGCCAAACTGGATGACATCGGCTCAGAATCGGGACCGGTGGAGAGAACAGTTGCGCGAGGCCAGGACCGGATCCCGGTTGTAGAGCCGTTAAAGAAGAAGAAGAAGAAGAAGGCTGTCGGGGGCCGGTGCTTTGAGTGTGGTCTTGGAACCAACCCATTTTTTGTCAACTTCCACCCCCACTGTTCTGGATCCAAGTTATTTCTGATATACCTACTGCTGCACCTGATGGCACACTCTGAAGGCGTGTTGATGAGTTGCAGCTTCACTGGGGGGTATGGAATAGTGATGAGCAAACGCAAGAACAAGACAAGACTAATCTAGTCTTGTTCTTGTCTTGTTCTTGTTCAGTCTGTCTTGTTCTTGTTCTTGCAAGCATAGCTAAGTCTTGTTCTTGTTCTTGCAAACATACCTAAGTTTTGTTCTTGTTCTTGTTCTTGCAAATATACCTAAGGCTTGTTCTTGTTCTTACTAAATGTGCAAGACCAAGACAAGGCAAGACAAAACTGCAAGGCCAAGGTATTTTCTCGCATGTTGTAGGTATTGTATGTTGATAACAAATCTTGCAACTTGATTTTGACCCACTTACATATAACCGAACAACTTAAAATTTTGCACATACGTGTAGTTCGCATGACAATACAATCTGACCATTTTGTAAAAAAATCAAGATGGCAGTTCCAAGATGGCAGCCGAAATTTGCAATTGGGCTCCCCGACCCCTTGACATGGGTATCAAATGAAAGGGTATAATAAGTAGCATACACTTTGCTATATGGGGTCATTCAAAATCCAAAATGACCGCCAACACAAAATGGCGGATTACTTTTATTTTTGCAAGCCACTCGGTATGCGTATCGAATAAAAGGGTATGACAAGTAAAATACTATTAGCTGTGCGGCGTCATTCAAAATGGCTTTTTTCTTTACAACGCCCTCGATATGGGTATCAAATGAGAGTGTATGACGAGTATAGTAAGCTTCATGACGTCATTTTAAACCATATTTAATCAGAATAGAACAGCGAGAAGCAATGTAATATAAATAGAATCAATGGTTAAAGACATAATTAATAGCACACCTGCTATGCATACCAGTACAGCGAGTCCCTACCGCTATATCGTTTCCAAACGTGTATTTATACTGGAGAAGCTTGCTAGTACACTATACGTACTATTTTGAAGAAAAGTTTCACTATTTTATTGCTTTTGTTGATTGTTGCTTTTCTGGTAAACTTTGCTTCCATTCTGGGCGTTTCTCAGTATTATAGCTTTTCTCCTCAAGTGACCTAATTTTCGAGGAAAAGCATATTAAAAAACATTAACTTTTGTAAAATCCCCACAATTGGAATTTCCGTATTCACGTTGTTTGTCCGTATCCGCTGTACAGATACCCACTTTTTGTAAATTATGTACTCCGAAAATACGCAAATGCGTTAGTGTCATAACTATTTAGCTACTGTCTCCATTCTTATCGACGGTGGCGTGTCATACTACTCGTAAAGGTAGGTTCACACGCAACGGACTATTTGTGAAAACTGTCTGGCGCAAGTGGATTTGTGCAAATAAACTGAGTGAAAATGATGAGTAGAAATCACCTCCATTAGTTATTACGCATTATTTTTATACTTATCTACTCGTTTTATTGTGTTACATTGATTTTGATGTTAGACTACCTTTTATGTTTTTTGTTTTTAATAGAATGAATTTAGGTGGAATTTTTGCAAGAATCTTGCAAGAAATCTTGCACTGGGTCTTGTTCTTGCCCAGTTAGTCTTGTTCTTGTTCTTGCAAGCACAACTAAGTCTTGTTCTTGTTCTTGCAAAATGTGCAAGAACAAGACAAGACTGCAAGAACAAGACCACTTTTGCTCATCACTAGTATGGAAGCCGTATTTTTAGAGAGGGTCTTTAGAAATTTAACTTTGCTTTGACTGAAGAACGTAGACGAAAAGTCGCAACCACTCATTGCGTGCAGGATGAGCATGTTATTGACAACATTCTTCTCTACTACATTTCCCGGATGGTAAAGGAACTGAGGAGCTTGAGGTATACATTAGGGGGAGTTGGGAGACCCATCATTATGGCCATAAGATCAACATTTTCCCCAACAATTGCGACAGTCTTGTAAGCCGAAGCCAAGGATTCTGGGTTCTGCATTCTTAGTTGCCTGCTTGGACGCGATTCTACTCTCACAGCATTATGACGCCAGCGTTTATCCTTGTTTTTCGCATTCGATAAGAAATTGTATTGTATCTCTACGGACTGTTTTTTTTTTTTTGGAAGACCTCTTCCGTCCGAGCACACATTAAATACAAAAGTCCCACTTTGATCGTACCTACATCGTACGTAATGAAGGCACAGCTCTACGTAACAAAAAACCTTCATTAATAACATACACTGTCGTGCTGTTTAACAGTGTGGTGTCTGGAAGAGGTTTAAAAGCTTTGCACAAAGCAGATTTTGTGCCTTTTCGCATTCCACCCTCATCGAACAAAGCTAGTGGATATGGCCAATTCGTATGTTAAGAAACCCTCCGGTTCTTCTTTTGGTTGTTTGGCGACCTTCCTTTGAAACAGAGTTGTGGGCTTAATTTCCCCAACAACAGTTCCTTTGGTCCGCACCTCTGGACAAGTAGCAATTGATTTCATGTCCTCCCACAACCCCATTGCTAATTAATATTAGTTCTGAGGTATTGGGGAGTGACGGGTGTTGATGAAACCTTTCCAAAAATCTTTTTTGTACAATTGTTGTCAAGATTTTTTCTTACGACATCCACTGACCGCATGCTGATCGGTCGTTCCAAAGTTACACCGCAGAAATCTTCAATCGCGTTTGTGACATGTTAAGGGGGAGGGGGGCGAACGGCAAACAAAACCTCGGGAGGTGGTGGCACCCGATTTTTAACTTCTGTCAAAACCCGAGAAAAGTCACTGCAGACGAAAACTTAGCAAACCTGTTAGCAAGTCGTAATCTCACCTCCACGCGGTGCCCTCTGGGATACTCTTTCGGAAGGAGCAAACGGCTGACGGGCGAATGGCGAACTCTTTGTGGCGCAACGCAGAGTTTTAAGTCGGTTGGGCTGAGGGTTAGCAACCCGCTCCCAGAAAAAAACACCATTGCTACGAATCGGCAAACAATGCCTCGGAACCGGATGGACAATACGATGACGACCTTTGCTTTTCAAACAAGGATACGAATCGGATCGTGGAATGTGAGAACACTGCTTGCTGAGGGACAAAGTCCTCAACGAGATGAATCGATATAAAATCAAGATCATGGAACTTAGCGAGAGCAGAAACCCCGATGCCGGAACATATCTGCCCAAACGGTGAGTCTTTCTTATATTCTGGAAAAAATAAAACTGAAAACCGTAGGATTTTCGCTGGCGTAATACTCACCAAAGTAGCCAGGTCCAGTCTCATTAGCTGGTCACCAGTTTATGAGAGTTTTAATACCGTGCGCCTGCGTACCAGACTAAGAATTGAAAATCAAGGCCTAAACCTAGTTACCAATAACAATGGTGTGCTTTACTTTGCTTTGACTTTGTAGTTTCCACCAACGCACGATAGGTGGAACTTACTTTTGCCACAAGAAGATACACAAAGAGACCTGAGAGCTTTAGGGGAGCATACACTGGAAGCGACCACCATTTGATAGTAGCAGCTATTCGCCTTAAAATCGCCGCAATCAGAAACGTCGAAAACGAGGCCATAAATCGTAGACGGTTTAACGTAGACCTTCTGCGGGAGAGCATTAAAAGTCGGGAGTTTGCTGGAAAACTGCAACACTTGCTGGGAATGCATTAAATCAGCAAACCGTTTCTGATGACACAAATATTGAAGAGCTGTGGAGTACAACAAAAGGGCAGCAGAAACAGCATGGGTTATGTCCAAAGACACATGTAACACTGGACACAACCGAGAAAAAAATAGAACGCAAGAGGGTCCTCAAAAATAACGTGAACTCTACAAGCTACCCGGAAAGACGTCACCAACTTGAACAGGAATACTCCCAATTACACCGGGAGGTAAAGACCATCGTAACATCCTCTTGCTATTGGGCCCTTTAAATACCTCCAAAATTAAATTATAAAATGTTTAATGTAATTCGAGCTCACAGTATTTATCTACGACCTTACACAGGGCTGTCATCCATCCGGGTTTTCCCGGATTTATCCTAGTTTGTAGGGCGTCCGGAGACCGTCCGGGAGAGGTTTTATACACTCTTCGATCAATTGAACGATAAATAAATTAAAACAAATCTTAGTTAAAAATTTACCCGTAATCCGCATCCAAGCAAATTTCGGCGTGGCAACAATGCTCTCGCTTTCTCTGAAAGTTCCAGTTACAATTCAATTATCAACCGTACACCGGTCCGAAAAGAAAAGAAGACTTAATCCAGTCGTTCGAGGAGACCAAGTTTTTATTTATCAAACGACTCAATGTCGACCGATTTCCTTTCAGATCAAAATGACCAAGCAGGTGCCAATCGGTGTAGGAGTTATTAAGGTTTAACTAGTATCTAATTAAACTTTAAAAAAGGTGGTCTGCCAGGAATTTGGCAGACCTGTGTTTTCTAGTATAAAAATGTTCAAACTTTAATTTCGATATATGTAGGTTGAAAATCTTACTTGACAGGTCAATTGCGGTTCCAAAACAACAAAAAATTGGTCTACCAAGGCATTAGCGCCAGATTTGACCAGGCAGACCAAAATTTTTTTGTATACTCCGTAAGTACGAAATTTTTAGAGTAATTCGAAGCGCTTACTCGATAGGTCACGTTGCGGTCCCAAATATTTTCTGGAAAACGAGCATTACTTCTGGCTGGCACTCTGAGTTTAAATTCTTGACGTTGCTGATTGCCTTTTTATAATTTTTTTGTGTCGTTTGAGTTTGCAGATTCTTCTATTCTCCTCATTTCTTCTTTTCAATACTGCCTTTTTAACTTCCCACTATAAGTAAGTTATTGTTATCGGTCCGAACATCGAAATCGAAATTTTCAACGTATTTTTATTTTTCAAGGTCCCAAGAGCATTTTAAGCAAAAATTTGGGAAGAAGTATGTGTGTGTGAGTATATATGTGGACATTTTTTCGCGCGAACCAAAAAGATAACGACTTCGTTGAGGTGTTGTTCGAAGCGTATTAACGGAAATATGATCTGAAAAGATTTTTATAAAATTTGGTCGAGCCCCTTATTGGTTTAAGCGACATAAGTGATTTTTGTACCTGCACGATATCGCCCGAACCACAAAAGATATCGACTTACTTGAGGTGCCGTTCGAAGCGTATTAACGACAATGTAAGAAAAGATTTTTATAATATTCGGTCGTGGTGGGAGTATTCTGCGTAGATTGCAGCCTGATTCAAAACATCTAATAGGGGTACAAAAATACAGGGTAATATGTAAACCTCTACAAACAAAATTTCAAAACGTCCTAGCGGCTAAACCGTTACGATTCCCACCCATACACTTTTTTATTCGTCTATCCAAAACCTATCGACAGCCAGGCGTTTAGGCATTTTCACTGATACACCCTGTTGTTAAATCATAGACCTCGAAAGGAAGGAAAGAATGTCGTTTGCTGGATTTGCATACACGATATGATGTACCTACTACCCATAAAAGCTTCTTAGACGAAAACAGAATTTACTGAATCCAAAATTTGAACTATTAACTACATAGTCTACATTCTTTTATTCCCATTTCAATGAATCTCAAATTACTTAATATTTTTTTTAAAAACAAAGTTTCAGATGTTTAACCCCATGCAAAGATCACCAAATAACAAAAAGCACAAACTTCACTACCTCTGGTCGCCATTATACGTAGGAATATGGCTAATCCTGTATTTCGTAGCAACAATAATAGTCCGAACTCTTCCCAGTCCTGTCCCAGATGATGGGAATAGTCCAGGCCGTTTCATAGCAGCAAGAGCAGAGCAAAATTTACTAAAATTAACAAATATTGGATTCCGAGTAGTTGGAAGTAAATTCAACGAGGTTGCTGCAGTGAATTTCCTAATTGAAGAACTAGAAAACATTAAGAAAAATTGCAGTGACGACTACACAATAGAAACAGATTTACAAACCGCTGGTTATGGAGGACATATGATCGGCAGAAAGATGAACACGTACCGTTCGGTTAAGAACTTTGTTGTTAAGCTTTCGCCCAAGACTTTGCAAAACAAAAATGCTCTGCTTATAAATAGTCATTTCGACTCAGTACCACAAAGTGCAGGTTAGAAAAAAATTACCATACCTAGGCTAACTTTTTTATCCTCTATTTTGATATCTTCGATCTTGCAGGAGCTGGTGATGATGGAACAATGGTAGTTGTTATGCTTGAGGTGCTGCGTGTGTTATCGCAGTCTCCAGCGAACACAATAATGCATTCGATAATCTTTTTATTTAACGGAGCTGAGGAAATTGGCCTGCAGGGTTCACATGCATTCATATCGCAGCATCCGTGGGCACGGGACGTAAGGTAATTGCTAGTTGTAAAACATTGAAAAGGAGGTTTACTACTATAATTTTTAGGGCATTTATTAATTTGGACTCGGCTGGTAATGGTGGGAAGGAAATTCTTTTTCAGTCTGGACCAAACCATCCTTGGCTTATGAAGGTAATATGCTGCAGTAAGTCAAAGATCGCAAAATATTCACACGGTCCGTCAGTATACAACATATTCCAGTAATGTCTTCCAACTGCAGAAATAATATTAACCGAACTCTTGTCGAAATACAGAAGGACTTAGTTAAAATAATGCACCACACTTCAATACGGATGGAAATCTGCTATACCGTATCTTTCTTCAAAGGCGCTAAGTCCTTGACAGGCTAGGAGTTTTCTAGGTCTCGAACTCTATTCACGATTCGTTTCCATTCTTGCCAGTTTTTAACGACGTCTTTAGCTTCGGTAACTATTAATAGTTGATTATTTAGGTCACCTTCGATATTCTTTAGCCAGGTTTTCTTCGATGTCGATCGCTGGACTCTCCAGCCTACAGGACACTAGAGAAATTTACGTGGCTAGTGGTTATCATCCATTCGGCAAACATGTCCAAACCATGGTAGTCGACGTTTTTGCGTCTCTTCTTCGATCAGTGTTTGCTGATCGCATCTTTGTCTAACTGTCTCGTTTCGAAGACGATCGCCGAGTAAGACACCGGAGATCTCCCTCAAGCATTGCAATTTGGAAGACCTCGAGCTTCTTAACGTCCAGTTTGAGCAATGTCCACGTTTCAGATCCATAAACAAGAATCGGAAGGATCAACGTTTGGTAAAGACGTACTTTTGTTTTGATGGAAATATTTGTTCATTTTCATATGCACCACTTCAGCGAGGGGAATGTACTGTTGACTGGCTGATGTGTCTGTGATCGTCTGACGTGGATACCACTTTCGTTTCCTCAACCAATGATCCCAAATATTTGAACATCGGAACCTGTTCGATTTGGGTTCCATCAATGGTAGCACTGGCCCTCGATCCGTCCATTGTGAGCACTTTGGTCTTTTCCGCATTGATTTTTAACCCGTATGACTGGGCGATTCGAAAAATGTCGTATAAGATTTCCGTTGCTTCGGCATCCGTGTCGGCGAAGTCGACGCTATCGTTAAGTCGGTTATGAAGAATGCTTCAAGCATAATCGCGTCGATCACAGCATTGAAGAGAAGTGGCGAAGCAACGACGTCTCCCTGTCGGACACCCGTTTGAATCGGGAACTCCTCGGATAATTCGCTTCGAATACGAACGCTGCTGGTTGGGTCATCGTACGACGCTTGGAGAAGTTGGATGAATTTCAATGGCACGTGTTCGGTTTCCAAAGCTCTTCACAAGCTGTTCCAATCGATGTAGATTTGAAATCGATGAAAACTCTTTCCTCCATTACAATAGACTCCAAACATTGCCTTTCTTCTACATCGATATCGTCCGGTATTGCAAGTGCCGCGAATTTGTTGGATAGTGCCATTTGAAACTCTCGCCCGATGGCCGGGTTCCGTAGGCACGCTTAATTTTTCTTGGTGGTGCCGTTTTCTTCGCTCTTTGTAATCGCATCTGTAATTTCGGACCCACGCATTGCACGTACGTCTTTCTTGCGTTGATCAAAACGTAGTCTAACATCGCAGAGTCTTTGCGGGATGGATTTCGCCAGGCGAGTTGGTGTTTGAGTAGATGGCGGAAAATGCTGTTGCCAACGATCAAGTTGTTTGACGCTACGAAAGCGTCGTTAATTACTCCGTGTCCGAATTTGCACATCGTTCATTCGCAGCCGGTTCGATCTGCTACTGAATGTGCATCGAAATCCCCCGCAAGTATTATTAATTTGGGTCGAGGTAGCATATCCAGCGTCTATTTGATCGTAAAATTCGTTCCTGTTCGCGTCCGTGCTGGTCTCGGTTGACGCATAAACGGATACGATATGGGTGCTGTTCATTCCACCGATGGTTATAACCGCCAAACGCTGGGATATCAGTGGAAATCGATAACGCTGCTATCGACCATAAAGCTGACGCCGGCCTCTCGTCTTTCACCACAGGTATAGTAAAGCGTCACCGTTTCGTCCATTGTTGACGAGATGATCTCCAATCTCCCGGATCTGGTAAGTCGTAATTCAGATAGCGCAGCAACTGATATTTTGCATTTCAACAACCAATTTCATTTTCGGTGTGTCTAGTTTGGGTGTTCGCCCAGTAACCCACTTCTCATCAGCATCCCTAGTCCCCAGTGCCCCGGATTGCCTAGTTTCTTCGGTTTCCCGGTTCTAGACATCTCGGCAGGTCCACCACCCTCCTCCTTTCACACCCTGTGCTAGGGACCAGACGACGGCAATAAAACGATTTTTATATTTTCTGACAGCCAAGCGGATACGTTACGAAGGATCAAATTTAATGTAATCTTGGTCTGGTAACGTTTGATGCGTATTCTCAACCCCATTACCATTGTTTAACTCTTGTATAATCAAAGGCAATGAAAACGGACAGTCTCGCCAGACAGGACTTATTATTTCCGGATTATGCGTTGTTCAACGTGACATGTCTTGAACAGTTAATACATATACCAACTTACTGAACTGTTCAATAGTCTAATAGCGTGATGACCGCGTTACTTTTGAGCCTGATACTTCAATCAAAGAAGAAGAAATGACCCGTTCGTCATTGGTTACTACTTCGTATTCAATATTCAGCGGTGTTCCACATTTCGATTTTTGTGGAATTGATACTTGAAATCGAAATTAGGTGTTCTACATTTCGATTAATTTCATACATGTGAAATAGAAATTACAAATCGAAATTAGGTGTTCCACATTTCGATTAAATCGAAATTCACTCGAAATAAAACCGTTTCAGTTGTTGTTGGTGATTTGAAAGTGAAATAACAGGAGAAGCGCTGTGATTTATTTTAAAATGTGTGAATTTGCGAGAAATAATCCCGCAATAGCAAGAAGATATACAAAAAAAAGACAAATTAATTGTTGAGGACCTTTGGAAAGAGTTAGCCCAAAAAGAGGGTTTTTATGTTTTTTATTTAATAGTTGCTTTTGATATAATGAATTTTTTATTTTTTAAAAGACTGAATAAAGAATTATTTTTTTTAATTTATATTTAACTTTTCTTATAACCTATTTAGCTTCTAAACTATTAGCTATTTCATCTCTGACCCTAACAGCATCACTTCTCTGTTCTTCAACATTTTCTGGGTCGATAACTTCTATATCTGCATTTGTGGTGGATGTTATACTTCATAATCTAGTTTAAGATGCCTGCAGATATTATGAAGTGCAACACAAATGTGTACTATTGGTACAGCTTACATTGCGCATATATAAATAATTCAAAAGGAATCAAGAAGATTATCTTTTTTAATTTTTTCCTTCCTTTGAAGCTCTCTTTCTTCAATTACTACAGCTATTAACACAAAATAACTATAACTATGCTCAAAATAAATAAAAATTTTAAGTGTCAACTAAATTATATATTTTCGAAAGTGATTTCGAACAAACGAAATTCACTCGGAATTCAGAACATCAATTTTGAATTCGAGTGAAATTGAATTCCGATTTCGATTGCATTTCACTCGATTTGTGGAACACCGCTGATTATTTAAAAATTTAGTCCGTTCAAATGTTTCCCATGAGACCGGTGCCAAATAACGGATTTGGGTTGTCTAAGCTTTATTTTCACAACACGCAGTCCTACAAAACGGTGCGTTGTGAGAAACATGGATTTCTTTGGTATCGCGCAGGCATATGTAGGCATTATTTTCTTCATCACCCATAAATTTTAAATAAACATAGTTTTGTTACCAGTTATAATTTCACACTATGTTGCAGTACTACAAACAAAGCGTCGTGCACCCTCTTGCTGCAACTCTTGCTGAAGAAATGTTTCAAAGAGGTCTTATCCCATCGGACACCGATTTTAGAATATTCCGCGATCATGGTCGAATTCCAGGTAACAAGTTCATACCTTTTCATTTGAAATTCATAAAATAACATAAATATTATGTTTCTTTAAGGATTGGATTTTGCCCACGCTTATAATGGCTACGTCTACCACACGAAATACGATCTCTTTAGCAGTGTTCCTATAGGGACTTATCAACATACTGGCGATAATATCCTAGAGTTAGCAAAAGCTCTTGCAAATGCCGCTGAATTGGATAACCCAAAGGTGAGTTTGAAAATAAAGTAATATATTTTTGTACAATTAGTTTTCATAAACAGGAATACGCAGAAGGGCACACGGTATTTTATGACTTTTTTGGACTTTTCATGGTCGCATACACCGAGCTTTGGTCGTTTGTAATCAACATTTCCATTGCCACGATTTCTGCAATAGTAATTGGCATTTCGTTGTGGTTCATAGCACGCAGCTCTAAACTTAGTTTATTAAAAGTCGTGCTATACTTTGGTATAAGCATAGTTATACAAGTTTTAGCGATGGTAATTGGATGTGGGATCCCTGTCGCACTTGCTATGATTTTTGGATCTACAGGTAAAGTAATGTGGTGGTTTTCGCAGCCGTGGCTGATTTTCGGGATCTATGTTTGTCCTCTGCTATTTGGATTGGGTATTGTACCAGCAGTTTATTTTTCATTCACCAGAAATGTAAGTATCTACAATATAAATAGGCAAAGCCAAAAACTGTCTACCCTTTATTTGAATGAAATGGGGAGTTGATAAGGTCGGAGGGGACTGAGAGCAAATGAAGATTAGAAAAAGTGCGGGTGATAGTATTGACCCCTGGGGAACTCCGGCCGAAATGGCATGGAGGTTGGATCCGACGCTTTTCAATACTACCTTAATTGAACAGCCTGAAAGGAAGCTCGCAGTTCCTTATAACTAAGTTTATTCCAATAGCTTGGAGTTTTGTTAATGTGAAAGACTAGAGTCTCAGGAAAGGCCCTTTCGTTCACAATCTATTTTTTCTTCTTATAGAGTGCAATGTCGAACAGCACCTCTAGTCGGGGAGAAACTGTCACAACCTACTTTTAGTCCATGCTCTTTGGTGGCGTGGGAAAGGGCTAAGGAAGGCTATGACAGGAGGAATCAGGTATGTAAAGAAGAAGAAGAAAGAAGGAAAGCGGAAAAGGGGAAGGACCGTGGGTCTGGCCGGGATTTGAACCCGGAATCTCTGAGATGGTAGCCAGACGCCTTACTCCCTAAGCTATCGAGGCCCCCAGAGTATAGTCAACAGAGCAGGTTTCCATACTCTGTCAAAAGCTTTTGATATATCTAGAGCAACCAGACCAGATCCACCAAGGCTGTGAATAATTTGGTTGATACGGTCTAAAGCCGTATTACCAGTCGTGAATAATTTTGTTGGATTCTAGATATTTCATCAGCTTTCTATTGATTATTGTCTCCATGATTTTGGAGAGAACAGAAGTAATTGCTATTAGGCGGTAGTTTAAGGGGTCGCTGGCACATGAGCTAGTTTCCAAGAGTCGGGATACACTCTGGAGAAGTAAGACATGGCAAAAAGTTTCGTAGCGGGGATTTTGTCGGAACCCGTGGATTTGTTGACTTCGAGTTCTTTGAGGTACATAAAAACTTCACGAGTCGTAAAGTGAACCCGTCCATTGGGTGGGTGGTAATCTCGAGAGTGAGGGGTGACATAGCAGCATCGGATAAAGAAGAATTTGCGGCGAACAGAGATGTTAATAAGTCTGCCTTAGGTTTGCTTTCTGTTATCACTTCCTTGTTGTGAATAAAATGAGGTGTTGAGGAGGAAGTAAAATTCTTCTTGATGGCAGTTACCAAGGACCAGAAGTTTTTACTGCCTGTAGTGTAAAGTGTAGTGATGATTTGACTTTCCTAATGATGGAATTACAGGATTTCCTCAATTTGATGTACTCACGACGAAGTGCCTCGTTAGGCGAAAGCATGTATGCTCTATAGGCGGCTTCTTTAGCTTTGATTGCGTCCATACATTCCCCATTGAATCATCTGTTTGGCCTAGGCTTCACAGGTTTGGTAAAGTGAGAAATGAACAAGCGCCTACCGTATATACCGTATCGTATAATTTTGGTGACACACAAGGTGGCATAGTTGGCATTGGCATTACGGAAACACAAATCCCAATCAGTGGCTTGGAAGCAGCGAGTAAGACCCAACCAGTTGGCTTTCCCATAGTTCCACACTTCCACACGAGACCCGATAATATACAATATATGTGTCTCACCCTTATCCCTATCCTATTTCTTGCAAATGGTACAATTACTTCTATTCTCGCCGAAATCATAATTAGCGAAAAGTACATAGAGAATCTTGAATCCAATCAACTTCTAAATAATAAGTATTGACCTTCTCGTGTGTCTTACAAAATAACTCAACTAAAGTATGCATCGATGTGTTTTATATGTACATTTCTCCAAAGCTTTATAAAGCAAGGCATCTTGCTCTGCTAGCTAAACTTCAAGCTATTAGTATTAGTTTAGTTCTAAACAACTGAATTAAGAACTCGAATTCTATCTGCTTCTTCTTTCGTAATACTATAAATGACTTACTGTTGGCTTCCTCTAACCTACTACATATCATCACTGAAGACGGTACTTTGTGTTAATCTTAGACAGGCCGCGAGTGGCGGTTCGTCAGGTTCAGGCTAAGGGAAGCAATGTGCAGGGCGTCAAAGCTAATGTCCTCCGCGAACGACGAGTAAAAGAATCGAAGGCTTTAATTAAAAAAAACCGAAAAATAACAAATATGAAAACGAATCAACAAATCTATTTTGTTAACTTCCCAAAATCAGTCCGAAAATCGAAATCGATATTTTCAACGTATTTTCATTTTTCAAGGTCCCAATAGCATTTTACGCAAAAATTTGAAAAGATTTGTTCGAATCTTTTTTTGTTAAGACAAGCGATTTCTGTACCTGCACTATCGCGCGAACTATAAAAGATATCGACTTAATTGAGGTGTCGTTCGAAGCGTAGTACCGAAAATATAATCTGAAAAGGTTTTCATAAAATTCGGTTGAACCGCTTTTTTGTGTAAACTTCGTTCGTGATTTTTATACCTGCACAATAGCGCGAACCAAAGACTATATCGACTTCTTTGAGGAAATTTAATGAAAAAATGCTCTGAAAAAAAATTTCATAACATTCGGTCGGGCCTTTTTTTTTTGTTTAAATGAAAAACTTCGTTTAAGTGTCAGAAAGATCTTAAATTGATAAGTTTCATCAACATCATGAATTTTTCAAACTTTGGATCAGCACTTTTTTGACGGAGAATTGTTTTCTACGTCCCGTAGTTTCCTGAAACTGTGGTTCCTCCCGGAATTAGTAGTAGTTACCCGAAAAATTTGTTCTTTTTGGTCAAGCCTGACAAGTAATTTACATTGATTGGTTTTGCTAATATCTCCAGAAAGCTTTGGAATTTCCAAATGAAGTTATTCGCTTCCTACTTTATCAGCGGCGCTTCAACATGCTCAATACGAATTTGAACACCCGCTTTAGTATAGCGAACGAAGTAAATGTTTGTTTGCCAACGTTCGGGAATAACAAATTCTTTAAAAATTTTTTGTAGATTTACCACTACATATTATAGTTATTCGAACCAGCTTCTCTCTGGTTTAGTCAGCAGTTCTGATACTAGTCAATTTACAACTAGTTCTAAACGTATTACTATTTTGTAAGAAGTCAGTTTATCCCGTCTACGTTCATCATATTGTGAAGTTGATCATGGGGGCCCGAAGGAGTCGAACCCACACCCCTATAAACTGGGAAGTTAAAAAAAAAATATTAAAAAAAAAAAAAAAACAATTTTTTCCCACATACTTCACTGTAGCTCAAAAAGTAGATCGTTAAGGACCTTTTTAAAACGTTTTTATTAGCTCGCTTTCCTGTCTGTCTGTTTGTCCGGTACAAATCTTGCAATCGATTTTTTGACTACTTCCGGTTACCCGATCACCCTGAAATTTTGCACACAGCTTCAGCTCCGATGACAATGCAATATGGTATACTCATTATACCGTTAGATCAATGGCGGAGGACTATAGAGGACGGATTACTGTTTTCTTCACGGAACAAATTTTGCATTCGATTTTTCAAATACTTCCGGATATCCTATCATGGTGAAATTTTGCACACAGCTTTAGCTGTGATGACAATGCAATATGGTACATACCTTTAGTCCATGGAGGCCGTCTCAGGAGGGCGGATTGAAATATTCTTCACAAACCCTTCAACATGGATATCAAATGAAATGGTACGTTAAGTAGAACACCATAAGCAATATAGTATACTCAATTTATCGTTTGGTCCATGGCGGTCATCTCCAGAGGGCGGATTACCATTTTCTTCACAACCCGCTCTATATGGGTATTAAATGAAAGGGCATCATAAGACGAATGCAATAAGCCATGCCCTTAGATCCATGGCAGACTCCTCAGTAGGGTGGGTTACCATTTTTTTCAGAACCCTTTCGACATGGGTATCAAATGAAAGGGTCTCGACATGGGTATCAAATGAAAGGGAATCATGTGTCGAATGCAATAAGCTATGTCTTTAGATCCATGGCGACCTCCTCAGGAGGGCCGGTTACCATTCTCTTCAGAACCCTTTCGACATGGGTATCAAATGAAAGGGTATGATAAGTAAAACAACATAAGCAATACAATATACTCAGAACCTCATTGGGTCCATGGCGGCCTACTCAGGAGGGTGGGTTACCATTCTCTTCAGAACCCTTTCGACATGAGTGTCAAATGAAAGGGTATGATAAGTAGAATACCATAAGCAATATATTATCCTCAATATTTCGTTTGGTCCATGGCGGCCATCTCAAGAGAACGGATTAACATTTTCTTCACACCCCCTCGACATGGGTATCAAACGAAAGGGCATCAAAAGTAATGCAATAAGCTATGTCCTTAGATCCATGACGACCTCCTCAGGAGGGCCGGTTACCATTCTCTTCACAACCCTTTCGACATGGGTATCAAATGAAAGGGTATGATAAGTAAAACAACATAAGCAATACAATATACTCAGAACCTCATTAGGTCCATGGCGGCCTACTCAGGAGAGTGAGTTACCATTCTCTTCAGAACCCTTTCGACATGGGTATCAAATGAAAGGGTATGATAAGTAAAACACCATAAGCAATATATTATCCTCAATATTTCGTTTGGTCCATGGCGCCCATCTCAAGAGGACGGATTAACATTTCCTTCACAACCCCCTCGACATGGGTATCAAACGAAAGGGCATCAAAAGTAATGCAATAAGCTATGTCCTTAGATCCATGGCGACCTTCTCAGGAGGGCCGGTTACCATTCTCTTCAGAACCCTTTCGACATGGGTATCAAATGAAAGGGTATGATAAGTAAAACAACATAAGCAATACAATATACTCAGAACATCATTAGGTCCATGGCGACCTCCTCAGGAGGGTGGGTTACCATTCTCTTCAGAGCACGGCTTACCAATTTCATCACAACACCCGCGACGTAGGTACTTCAGAAAAGGGTGTGATAAGTAGAATATAATAAGCTATATGAGGTCATTGTAAATTTAACTTGGCGGCTGACATAAACTGGTGGATTGCCTAACTTTACAACAACCTTCACATGTATCGGTTACATAATTTAAATTAATACTGTAAATTATTCAAAGTAAAATGAAAGATAAAAGTTTCAGATAATCACGACTCAAATTTAATTTATAAATGTTTTTATATGAAGAAAGCAGTTAAATACAATCAAAAGTCAGCTAAGCGCTTTTCAGTAAAAGAGTAGTTGCGAGCACTCACGAGTGAAAATAGTAAAAATGATCAAAAAAGAGATGCAGCTAATATATAAATAAAAATCATATAAAATTAATTTAGCTTACTCCTTCATTTTAATTTTCAGGAATATCAAAATTAAAAAGATTGGTATATTATTAGTAGATGTAGGTAACAATTTTCCACATGTATCCGTCATAATATCATGACCATGTTAAAAAGTGATTGCAAAATGTCGCACACAAGACTAAAAAGCAGATAATAATTATTAGATAAAAAAAACTTTTTAATATAACACGTTTTTATAACGAACTAAAAAGTATAAAATAATGGCACTATCCCCATACAGATTTAGAACCTCAAACATATTTCTAACACCATACAGATAGTCCTGAAAATTTGTGATTGTGAATTTGTAATAGCTATGAAAATATATGTAAAATTTTAAACGAAAAAACGTGGGGCGCATGCTATAAACAATAGTAAAGAGTGTAGAGTAGCTGGGTTGAGAAATCATTCGCATCAATAATATATACGCCCCACGGTTTTTCGTTTAAAATTTTACATATATTTTCTTAGCTATTACAAATTCACAATCACAAATTTTCAGGACTATCTGTATGGTGTTAGAAATATGTTTGAGGTTCTAAATCTGTATGGGGATAGTGCCATTATTTTATACTTTTTAGTTCGTTATAAAAACGTGTTATATTAAAAAGTTTTTTTTATCTAATAATTTTCTAAACCTTTTCAACATCTTCAAAAGCTACCTGAAAATTTCTTAGAATACTCCAAGACTCCAATTGACTTGTTTTTTTGCTATTTGCCATTCGCAGACAGGTATCACTCACTGATCGATTTGTTTTAAGAATTTAGAACTACCAAACAAGCATCTTACGCATCTCTCTACGGGTCGTATGAATCGAGTCAAATTTAACGATGACGCACATTTCAAAGAAAATACCATTGCAGTACTGGTACAGTCGTGAACTAGGTCTTGCCATATACATTCCAACTTCAATTCAAATAACGATTTAAGATTATGTTTTAAGATATTGTTATGAAATATCCCATTGAATAACAAAAGATAAAATTAACTATTTTCATTTCTGTTTTCTAGAATACGTTGCTTTTAAGTCACAGAATCCAACTGATTCTCCATTCCCACGGAGTCTTTTTGATACTCATGCTCCTTGCATGCACAGCTCATAGTATAAGATCAGGATTCATTTTTATGATAGCAATTAGTTTCTATACCGGCACCACTGGCATAAACCTAATAACAACTTGTCACAGAAGAGGTACCCTACTTTATACACCATAATTTTACATGATTGATAAAAGATATTCCATTTATGTAGCATTTCTATGGCTGATTCCCCACTTGATTGGACAGGTGATTCCATTTATGTATTTTGCATATAATACGCAATTGTTCCTTTCCACGCTTATACCAATGGCTGGTCGAGGTGGTAACTCATCGAATCCGGAATTAGTAATCTGTATACTTATGTTGGTGTATGGACTATTGATGTCCGGTTTCTTGGTAGGTTGATGCACTATGTTTGCATAATGAAGTGATATTAAATTGATTTTTATATAATATAGGTACCAATTCTATGTATGTTCCGGCATTCGAAGACTATTATAACTGGATTGTTGGCTATAACTGTGATATTTCTTATTCTTATATTCACTTCTGTGGGATTTCCATTTTTGGCTGATTCGAAACCACAACGATATTTAGTGGGAGTAAGTATTTCATGTTTTTACAAAATTAGCGTAGCTATTTGTGTGTAAGAGATATTGGGTGGAGTGAATAAAAATTAATTTAATTTTTTGGAGTGAACACTTAGTCTGGCGTGAATAAAAATAATCTTCGTTAGGTTTCGTTAAATTCTTCACTCTTTCATTTCTCCATATAAAGTGAACACTTCATTTTGATGTGAATAAAACAAAGTTTTAACGTTTACCTGTGAGTGAACACTTGCCAAAAAAAGAAATGCTGGAACTCAGGCTTATCTTAAAATTGAATGTGTATTAACGACAAACAAAATTTGTTACATTGTGCAACACGCAACAAGCCATAACTGTCTTAGGGACCCTTTCGGTGAACAATCACACTCTAGAACTCATTATTCGAAATCTTCTATTTAATTGGCCAAATACTCGTTCCATAATAACTCTTTCACAAGTGTGTAATTTGTTGTGCTTTCTCCATTGGTTGTTGCATTTTTAAAAAGTGTCGTAGTCCATGGTGTCACGCCGTAACCCTTATCTCCTAGCAAACTACCATCCCAGAGGCCCCAGGTTCGAATCGCGGCAGCGTCACGCCTTTCCCACTTTCCCACTTACATAACTTTCCTTCTTTCTTCTTCCCTCTTTACATTACAATCTATTTTTTCGAATAGAGTGAATGTCGAACAGCAGCTCTAGCCGGAAGATAGAGAGAAGAGAAGGAAGTAACTGTCACAACCTAGCCGCGATATTTTATTCCACCTACTCACAACTATCACTCACAATCGAGAACAACTCGCTGGAGTGTTATGCCTCCTGAAACGAGTTGAATCTCATCAACCAACCGATGGCATGCGCTTGGTGGAGCGGGGAAGGACTAAGGAAGGCTATGACAGGGGAATCAGGAATGTAAAGAGGAAAGAAGAAAGAAGGAAGGTTAGGTGGGAAAGGCGAAGGACCGTGGCGCCGCCGGGATTCGAACCCGGGACCTCTGGGGATAGTAGTCAGGCGCCTTACCTCTAGACTACCGAGGCCCCAATGGTTGATGAGATTCAACTCGTTTCAGGAAGCATAACACTCCAGCGAAATGTTCTCGATGGCCCGATATCAGAGTCTCATTTCCTCAAATTTCGGAACTGCTGTTCTAAAAACGCCAATATCCTCCTCGACTCCAACTTGAAATCCGGGGTCTCCTACATATCTTAGGAATACTTTGATTTTTTCAACTTTTGGTATTGCACCACCACGAGTTTCTGCATCATCTTATAAGAAATGCTTGCTTAACCATTGCACGTTATCGAATTCAAATCGAAACAGTGATTTGCAATTATCACCTGGTACGCCGAAGCCTTGAGTATTAGGGCCGATTCGCAATAAAAAACTTCAAGCTGCAAGCTTCCAACTTCAAAAATAGAATTATAAGATTTTTGTACAATGATTCACATTCACAGCTTCAAGCTGCAGGTCGCAAATGCAGGAAAAGTCAGCTGAAGCTTGAAAATTGCAGCTCGAAGCTTTCGTTGTGAATCGGCCCTTAAACCTTTTACTTTTACGCGTTTCGATATTAATAAACATATTTATCTTGGTTTTTAAATTTTGCGACTATAACTTAGCCTTTCAGCTTACTACTAATTTGACTACTTATTTAATTTTATTATTGCTACTTGTCAAAAAAATTACATTTGCCATTAATCCCAAAATTTCCCATGAGTGAACCAAAATTTCCCATGAGTGAATTGTATTTGAATGAGGGAATTTTTATTCACACCAAAGCGAGCGTTCACTTTTAATGAATCACTCCACTCAGAAGTGTTAACTTTAAGTGTTGGTATGCCTTGGGCCACCTTTAAACTCCGATACAAACACCACACAATGCAACTGGCAGAGAAACATTGGAGAGATCTTAACAAATGCACCCTATGATTTCTGCAGAAGCTGTAAGAATCTAGACGAGGAGGGAAGTGTAAAACACCTTTTCTGTCCTTTGGCCTAAGTGTTTGGGCTGTGCACCAGCAGCTCAGCCATATCTGACCTAATCTAACCTAAGTGTTCACTCTAAGTGTACACTTAGTTTTTATTCACTTCACCCATTGTCCCTGTTTTGAAACTGTATCTTCTATTTTATTAGTCAAAATGTAGTATGTTGTCTATTATTAACTTCCCAGTATAGGAAGTTATTGTAATCGGTCCGAAAATCGAAATCGAAAATTTCAACGTATTTTCATCTTTCAAGGCCCTAGGAGCATTTTAAGCAAAAAATTGGGAGGAAGTATGTGTGTGTGTGTGTATGTGCGTACGGATGTGGTCATTTTTTCCTGCACGATATCGCGTGAACCAAAACTGATATCGGCTTCGTTGAGGTGTCGTTCGAAGCGTATTAACCGAAATATGATCTGAAAAGATTTTCATGAAATTCGGTCCAGCCGTTTTTTTGTTTAAGCGACGTAAGTGATTTGTGTACGTGCGTGATATCGCTCGAACCACAAAAGATATTGACTTACTTGAGGTGCCGCTCGAAGGGTATTAGCGACAATATAATCTGAAAAGATTTTTATAATATTCGGTCCAGCGGTTTTTTGGTTTAAATGACTTAAGTGATTTTTGTACCTGCTCGATATCACGCGAACTATAAAAGATATCGACTTAGTTGACGTGCCATTCGAAGAGTATTAACCAAGATATGATCTGAAAAGATTTTCATAAAATTCGGTCCAGCCGTTTTTTTGTTTAAGCAGCGTAAGTGATTTTTGTACCTGCACGATATCGCCCGAACCACGAAAGATATTGACTTACGTGAGGTGCCGTTCGAAGCGTATTAGCGACAATATAATCTGAAAAGATTTTTATAAAATTCGGTTCAGCGGTTTTTGGTTTAAATGACTTCAGTGATTTTTGTACCTGCACGGCACCGCGCGAACTAAAAACTATATCGACTTCATTGAGGTGCCGAAAAACATTAATACATCAATTTTATATACATTTTCGTCATCCTAATCTTGTAAATGCGCACATTTAGTTTGAAATTTTAGCGAAAATATTGATAAACAATTGTGACAAATTCTCGGTATTATAGATATATTCTATGTTGCCTATTGTTCATTTATTATTAAAATATCCAATCATATATTCAACATCCATCATACTGGGAAGTTGATCGTGTGGACCGAAAGGGTCGAACCCACATCCCAACTAGTTTATAAGTTAGTCAAAATATGACGATTGAATACCAAACATGGCGTACGAGAAAAGATCGCGGGTCAAACCACCGCAGGTCTATGGCTAATGTTATGCCTTTTTGGTATGAAGCCCTACTTTTTGTCATTTGGTTAGACTCTACCTACCCCATAAATCTTTTGTTGATAATTGTCACCATGATTTTGGAGAAAATAGAAGTAATGACCATCCCGCACAAAATTTTTGGCTACGCCCCTGCACTAAAATGTATGATACGGAATCATTTACAAACATTTTTTTACAGGTGAGGTAATGGAATAAATAGTTTACCATCCTATCTATTCAATAATCGGCCTCGGTAGCCTAGCGAGTAAGTCGTCTGGCTACCATCCCAAAGGTCTCCGGTTCGAATCCCGGCCAGCCCCACAGTCCATCGCCTTTTCCACTTTCCCACCTACTCAAGTATTATGAGCAGTACCAAATAATATCCCAACAAGTAAAAAGGGATCTCTCCAGTTATGCTTCGCACGTAAGATCTCTACATGTATCACAGCTCCAAAAAAGCCGTGATGAAATGCGTAGATATTATCGTCCCTAACTAGTTACTTCTTCAACGACTAACCCAATCTCGACTCCTCACCCTAAACCAAGCCAACTGGAAGATATAAGGCTTTTCTATCACAACTGCGGTGGTATGAGAGGCAAGGTGAATAATCTCTTTGTTGGCGCAAATTCGTGCCAGTTTAATATACTCGTGCTCACCGAAACATGGTTGAATGAGACTTTCCTAAATGAGGAGATCCTAGACTGCAGCTGGACTATCTATAGATGCGACAGAGACTACAATTCCTCCGGTCTAACAAGAGGAGGAGGAGTCCTAATAGCAGTCAGAGACCCCTTAAATAGTGAACTCATAACTACCAACGGTTCACAGTTTTTTGAACACATCTTCATACGTGTCAAATCTGGCAAGAAACAGGTATTCATCGGTTCATTTTATATCCCCCCAAAGCTGACGAACCTATATATGACGATCTACTACATATCTTAGAAGAAGTCAATAAGACTCTTTGCAGCAACGACGACATATTCGTCTTAGGGGATTTCAACCGTCCAAATATTTCTTTTATCCCTGACGAGGAGGATAACCTTCTTCCTATCAATGTTATAAATCCTATCGATATAAAGCTTATCGACACCTTTACTCCAATGATTTACATCAAATTATCAGTCAACCAAATTCTTATGGTAATTGGTTAGATCTAATATTCACTAATTGTTATGAAGAGGTGAAAATTCTACCTGATTCCGAAGAGGAGAACCTATTCAGTAATTCTATTCACCACTCTGCGTGGGTCTTGGAACTCAATTCTTCAATCCCCAAACACCGCAGAACATACAACAATACTGTTGTTTATGACTTTAAAAACGCAGATTTTGAAAGTATTTGCTCTGAATTATCCCTAGTTGACTGGGAACATAGGCTATCTGCCAATGATCTTGACGAGATAGTATCTTGTTTCTATACCATCATTTTAAATACCATTGACAAATATGTACCCAAGATAATTAAAAGGAATAAATTATCGGAGCCGTGGCTTGACAGAAACATTCGATCTCTGCGCAATCAGAGAAACAAACTTATAACCAGATAAAAAAGAACCCTAATGTCACCGAGGAATTGAAACTGGAATACAATAGGTTAGCCTCAGAATTTAATCTTAGGTCACGTGAGGCCTATACCGCATACATCAATTCCGTTGGAGATAGCATTATAAAGGACCCCAAAAAATTTTTCGATTTCGTTAATTTAAAACGAAAGACATCAGGCTATACAATGACAAATGGTAGAATGCACTCCTCATGCCCCCAAGCAATCTGTAACATGTTTGCTGATAGGTTCAGCGAAATTTATTGCCCCAACTCTATTCCAAGGCACACTGATCCAACTGATGCGCACCGTCCAGTTCTCATAGATGATTTATGCCTGTCGATTGAAGATATACTGACTGGTTTAAACAACCTTGACCCGAAAAAAGGTCATGGACCTGATAATCTGCCCCCTAGTTTTTTGCAACGATGCTCAAATCATATCTCATTCCCTCTGTATCTCATCTTTAACAGGTCATTATCGTTAGGAAAGTTTCCTACGTTGTGGAAGAAATCCTACCTCATACCAATCCATTAGGCGTCTGATAAGCATTTAGTGGATAACTACAGAGGTATTGCTATTTTATCAACAATCCCCAAACTATTCGAAAAACTCATCCACGACAAAATTTCCCCTTTAATCGACCCACACTTAAATGAACAACAACACGGCTTCAGAAAAGGGCGTTCGACCACTTCAAACCTCATGGTCCTAATCTCCGAACTCCTCTGTATCATGGAGAAGGGCTATCAAATCGATGCTATTTACACTGACTTCAGCAAGGCCTTTGATAAGGTAGACCATCATATTTTACTTGTTAAACTTTCAAAATTTGGAATAACATGTTCTGCTCTTGAATGGTTAAGATCATACATATCTCAACGGAAGAACACAGGTTATCAGATTTCAAGGATTCCTGTCAAAGGAAATCGATGTAACTTCCGGTGTTCCTCAGGGCAGTCATCTTTATTTTATTTATTTATTTTATTTATTTATTTATTTATAACAGCTACACAATTAAGTACAGAAACTTATAGATTTGTGTAGGAGAAAAAGAACAAAAAAACAAAGAAAAATGAAGGGCATAAGTAATAAAATAAAATAAAACAAAATAAAATAGAACAAAATAAAATAAAATAAAATAATAAAAATAAATTCAAAGCTAAGCTACAAATAGAAAACTAAATTAAATAGGTTGACTCAAATCAAAAAATTATCTACAGATATGTAAAAACAGCTTTTTACGAAAACTGGGAATGCTGCTATTTCTCTTAATATCAATTGGTAACGTGTTCCAAAGTCTGATGGCGTGAATAAAGAATTGCTTTTCAGTGATTCTATGGTTAAAGTTAGGGATTTGCAAGTTTAGTGTCCTTTGAGAATTCGAAAAATTCAATAATGCAAACAAGTAGTCAGGCTTATGGTACAAAATAAGTTTCTTTAAAAAGATAATTGTGCGGAAGTCAATGTACTTTTGAAGAGTACAACCCAAGACGGAATTTACATATGCAGACGTGTGATCAAAACGTCTAAGCATGAAGCAGTAACGGATTGCTGAATTAAAAGCTACTTTTAATTTCCTCTGTGTATTGCAATCTAGCGAGCAGAAAATTTCACATCCATAGGTCAGGACAGGAATTATAAGTATTTTTACCAATAGAATTCGTGTTGCAACAGGAGTGTATGGCGCGGATATGGATAATTTCCTAAGTGTCACATATATCTTAGAGATTAAACTGTTAATATGATTAGTCCATGTTAAAGTTTGATTAAAAATGATTCCAAGATTTTTAACAGAGTTATTGTAAGGAATAGGAACGCTGTTTAAATATACTTTAGGGAATGTGGACAAATCCAGTGGATTTTTATAAAAAACGATCGCGTTGGTCTTAGCTGGATTGAGATCGAGGTCATTTTCAACGGCCCATTTAAAGGTATTCTTTAGGTCTAGGTTCATAGATCGGGCACCATCTTCAAGTTGGTCTATGGGTTTACTAATATATAACTGCACGTCATCAGCATACAAATGATATTGGCAAAAGGTCAGGGAGCTGGTCAAATCATTAATAAACATTGAAAAGAATAAAGGCCCAAGAATGGATCCTTGGGGAACGCCACTGACAATATTGATAAAGTCGGACATTATTTCACCCGAGCATACTCGTTGCCGACGGTCTTTTAGATAAGATTTTATAAGTTGACAGGCATGGTTAGAGAAGTTAAAAAGAGATTTCATTTTATTTATTAACATAATATGGTTAACTCTGTCAAACGCCTTGGAGAAATCCAACAACACCAGCAAAGTAAGTTTGCCTTCTACCATCGCTTGCCGGATATCTTCAGAGATTTTTAGCAGCGCAGAGCTGCAACTATGTTTAGCTCGAAAACCAGATTGATGAGCTGATAAAAAATTATTTTCCTCGATGTATTTCGAAATCTGTTCGTGTATGAGTTTTTCGAACACTTTGGCAAAGAACGGAAGAATTGAAATAGGACGAAACTCCTGCTTACTTGACTTTTTAGGTATAGGGATAATTTTGGCCAGCTTCCACTTAGCGGGGAAAGTCGAAGACCATATTATAGCATTAAATAAATGAGTTAGATAAGGCAGTATCATTGGTAATATTATCTTTATGAACCTAGGATTAATGCCGTCAAGCCCCATGGAGTCAGATTTAAGATTTAGCACTGTCGCATATACTTCTTGCTGGGAAATATTAATAAACGAAAACCCTTGAAAAGGATTGCTGTTAGTGACACAGGTGTAATTAGGATTCCCATCATGTCCATTGGCACACAGGTTTCCAGAGGAATGAGAGAACTCATGGTTGAGTTCGTTTAAGTCCCTGGCTATATCATTTGTTTCCGATTTGCCTAAACCAATATCTCTCAAGTTTTTCCAAAGCTTTTTAGCTGGTAATTTAACATCTTGGCCCTCTTCTGTTCAATATATTCATCGCTGACCTCTCCAAGAAATTAGAGAATATCCCGCATCTCTTTTACGCGGACGATCTCAAAATATATAGTGTCATTAAGTCCCAAACCGACGTATCCTTTATTCAGTCGAATCTCAATGCATTACAAGACTGGTGCACCACTAATAAGTTGCATCTTAACATCAACAAATGTCAAGCAATTACCTTCTCTCGTAAACATAACACACAGCAGTATTATTATCATCTCAACGACACGGTGTTGAATCAAGTCGATCACATTGTCGATCTAGGTGTGGTTCTGGACAAAAAACTTAATTTTAATTTGCACTATGATAATATTACTGCCAGAGCCAACAAACTTCTTGGCTTTATAAAGAGAAGAGCTAAAGAATTCGACAACATTTGGGTCACAAAAACTCTTTTCTATTCTCTGGTCCGCCCTATCCTGGAATATGCATGTCCCATCTGGGATCCCATATTTCTCATAAGTAGCAACAGGATGGAATCAATTCAAAAGAAGTGTATCCTCTTTGCTCTGAGAAGTCGACACGATCCGCGAGACTTTCTAAGCCTACCACCCTACACGGAAAGGTTCAAAGTGGACCTCTTGCCACTCTCTTCTAGGAGAAAATTTCTTATCGCGTCTCTCACCTTAGAAGTCCTTAACGGCAACCTTAAAGTGCAGTTTTTGTCGGATATGATCAAGTTCAATGAAGATACCCGACTTACAAGACATACGAAACTGCTCAAGGAATACCCACATCGGACCGAGTATGCAAGGAATGAGCCCGTTAACAGATGCTGCGTGGTCTTTAACAATTATAGATCATGTTACTCCCCTTCAATAGATAAAACATCCTATAAAAAAAGACTTAAATCCTTCCTGACAAACTAATTACTAACACTCCTTAGAATTAAATAATTATGTATGCCAGTGTTTGTCTATAAGAACTCTTGTGTATTTAGTTTAAGTACGCCTTGTTTGGCAAATAAATAATTAAATAAATAAATAACTATAAAACAATTAAAGCTGGTTGTAATGCTAATACTTGCCGGTCTTATCGGTGTCTACTCTGCTGCACCTGTCTAGTCTAAATATAGCATAATATTATTTACTCTTAAATTAAAACTTAAAGCAACTTATATTGTTTGAATGCTCCTGCTAAGACTGGCGTATCCAGTACAAGAGTTGGTGAATAATTGCTTTGTCAATTCTTAATTTGAATCCTACAAAAATTTCCGATGCACCCAAAATTGCACTACAGTAAACATACTTTGTATCATCTTTATTTTACAAAAAGTTTGTTTTTCATGCAGAATCTTAAAGCAACTTTTAACGACTTCGATGGTTCAATACGCAAGACTGAAACAGGATTTCTGCTGGATCCTTCGGATCAATTAACTCCATGCTCAGTAAAAGGTAAATCTTCAAATTAAAAATCATTCCTTTATAGCACAAATTAAACCCCAAATCAACTTCTAGATTACGTCGACATGTCACTAGTACAACCATTTAACACCAACTGCCCACCTGATCTACACTGTGGATTTTCAACTTATGCCAAACCAGGTGCAAATTACTGGATACCTGCTGATGAGCAAAAATCATTTCCATCTCTCAAAGTGCGGCTTATATCAAAGCAACTACTACCAAACAATAGCACCAGATTCAACCTGCTCGTGGAAGGTCCTGATCGGATGTATTTTATCTTAACACCTGCCTCCAATGAAACAGAATTGGTGAATTGGTCGTTCCCTGTTCGTTTTAACCACAGGGAGTTGGCTCCGCCTTATTTCATTTACTTTTCAAATGGCGAAGTGAATCCCGAACCATTGGAAATTACCTTGGACTTCAAGGTAAGATTATGAATATTAATTAAAAAAATTTAATAATTACTTTCGATTAGACACCTCCGGACTGGATTAAACCAACATTCGGGTTGGGGGTTTCTGGCTCATGGACACATCATACAGATCTCTACACGGAGAAATTCTTAAAGTTTTTAAGTAGTTTTCCTGATTGGACATTTGTGAATCATTGGCTAGAGTATTATGAAAGTTGGGAGTTTTGATACTTATTCATACTATGTTTAGTTTAAGCTGTAATTATAATTTATTTTGAGATCGATATTATAAATATATTAATGAAAATAATAATTTTATTGGTTTAAGTATCGAGGATTATTAACAACATAATATTTAATATCAATACATACTAACCTTAGTAATAGACAAAGAGCAAGTAAACGATTTATTCGGAACAAATTTCCTGTTATCAAATCGAAATTTTACTCTCGGGACAGTCAAAGTTTTTGGCAACGAGCTCAAAACTACAATATAATATTCGCAACATTTATTGTCAGGAATATCATAACGCTCACTTAAGAACCCAGATTTCATAATATACTAGATTTCATATATAGGAAAACTTAAACAAGAAAAATATGCCCTTTATGAAAATCTGCACCTAGCTTCATAGTCCATTTAAAACGCGGGAAACTATTTCTACTTTATGTTTTTGAAGCTCCGATCACGAAAATCGGGATCCGGTGGCACCAAAATGGTTGGATCAAAGCTGGTGTTTGGCTAGTTAAGGGGAGATCAGTGAGAAGTGAGCTTACGTACTAATTTCAAATAAATGAATCTCAAAAAAGCACACGTAAAGAACAAGATGTAAAATTTCAGGAAAAGTTCAGGATTTTTACTTACTTATTATTCCCTTTAATCACTTATGGGACAGCAGAAACAGTTGCCCTCCAGCCGAGTTTGTTTTGAGCGACAGCTCTCAGCTCCGTCCAGGATGTCCCAATTGTTGCGGCCTCCGCTAATAGAGTTCTTCTCCATGTTGTTCTCGATCTTCCAACTCGATAGGTTCCTGCTGGGGCTGTTTGACTAGATAGTTTTAAGGTGTGGCCAATCCAATTCCATTTCCTTCGCCTGTTTTTTTTGTCTATCCCTCCTTGGCCGGCGCGGCGCCATAGTCCTTCATTTATGATTCTATCTTGCCAGCGGATTTTTAGGTTATGACGTGGGCATTTGTTGAGGAAAACTTAAAGCCGACTTGTGATGAATTGGGTGACTTTCCATGTTTTGCAACCGTACAAAAATACTGCCTACGTTGAGATCTTTGTTGATCTCCATATGCGAAAGGGAAAGAGACATGCATAGGCGCTTCGTTCTTTATTTATTCTGGAGCTGACATCTTCTTCTGCCTCACCATTTTCGGTAATTATGCTGCTGAGGTAACAGAGTTTATCTACTAGTTCCCCGTCGCAGTTATTCATCGGTGTTCGTTCAAGGGTGTTTGCAATTATCCGCATTTCTTTGGTTTGGGATTTGGCCTTAAGCATGTTTTTGAGGTCATTGTGTCTGTGGACCAGCAAACAAATATCATCTGCTTAGTCGAGATCCTTAAGGCGGTCTAGCAAACCGCTTGAATGCCACCTGTTCTGCTATGTCAAGCGCTGAGAAGGATGCCATTTATTACTGTAAGAAAGAGTTATGGCGAAAGCAAACATCTTTGTCGTGCTCGTAAGTTCATCTCAAAGCTTTCGGATAATTGTCCATTATGGAAAACTCTGCATTTAGATTTGTTGTATGGAGCTTTAATTAATTATTTTGTCTGACAGTCCATGTCTCCGTAGAGCTTTCCATATACGCTTTCTCATAGTCTACGAAACCAAGGTATAAGGGTAGACTGCTCCACTATGACCCTTAAGGTGTTTATATGAGTACCGTGTTATCCCACAAAACAGGATGGCTCCATACGCCAGAAACATTGTAGGCCAATACCAGTGTGACTTCAGCCCAGGCAAATTAACGACTGATCAGATTTTCACCTTGAGGCAGGCTATGGAAAAATGTCGAGAGTTTCAAAACTCATTTCAACACCTCTTCATAGACTTTAAAGCCGCCTATGATAGCATAGCCACAGTATAACCCTACATCGAATTCGGCATCCCCAACAAACTGACAAGACTATGTAGGTTGACCATGACCAATGTGTCAAGCCAAGTAAAGGTATCCAGAACACTGTCTAGACCAATCAACATCTATAATGGGCTCCGATAAGGGGACGGTCTGGCCTGCCTCCTTTTTAACCTGGCGTTGGAGAAAGTGATCCGAGATTCGGGCGTGACATCAAGGGGTACAATCCTCCACAAGTGCACCCAATTGCTGGTACGCAGACGGCATTGACATCATTGGAAGAACAACAACAGCTGTACAAGCAGCTTTCGCTCAGACTGAGCAGGCGACAGGAAATCTGGGACTGCACATTAACGAAAGCAAAACAAAGTACATGGTGACCTCGTCTACAAGGACACCTGTTTGAAGTGGTAAAATCATTTGCCTACCTTGGGTCAATAGTAGCTGCCGACAATAGCATGGAAGCCAGCATGATGCCTGCTCGGAAAGTTCTCTACGGTAAGACCTATGGAGTGCGACAGCGAGGAAGACCCAACCTTCGCTGGAAGGATGGCGTAGACCAGGACGCTTAGAGCTTAGGGATGCCAAACTGCATGACATCGGCTCAGAATCGGGACCGGTGGAGAGAGCAGTTTCGAGAGGTCAGGACCGGATCCCGGTTGTAGGGCAGTTAAAGAAGAAGAAGAATGTAGTGCCAAAAGATAGAGAATTGTAACACGTTTGTCGAAGAGAAGAGGCCAGACTAAGCTAGGTACATCCACTTACCCCCACCTTTTCTCTCTCCTTTTCCTTTCCCCTCGCCATTTCCCCACTTTTAAGCTAAGGTGTTTACCGTGCCGATGGCTGCATGGCCAGCCAGTGGTTAAAGAGCGCTGGTCGCGAACGGTTCCCTCCGATGCCCGGGCAAGGTCGGAGAGTACAAGTGACTTATCCTGGTAAGCGGCTCTGGCAGGATGGACCCCTCTTTCCGCACTACTCATGGGACTTTTATGGAAAAACCCAAACATACAAAAAAAAACAATCGCCTCCAGTTCGTGGCTCCCAAGACCACACCTACTGCCTGCAAGGGCAACGAGGTGGGTAAAAAGGAAAAAGTAGCTTTAGACTCTAATCCGGAGCTCCCCACTCCCTCTAAGCCAATTGCTTCAACAGAAGCAGGCCCTTCAACTGCACTCGTGCAGTCTTCCAGTGCCTCTAAGGACTGGATCTAAAGGCGCTCCACCATCAAAGGTGAAGTACCAAGACCAACGCAGCGCCCAGAGAATCCTTGCTCGATTCAAGGGAACTGCAAAGGGTGAAATCGCCGAGAAGCAACAAGCTTCGCTAAGGTGGGCGACGCGGGTCGTCAGCGAGCAAACTTCGCAAACTGGCAACCCAGCACCAAAGCGTCAGAGGTCCTTTGAGGAACCTAATCACCCTGAGGCTAAACGTAGCAGGAACACTTCCATACATCCTGCTACTACTAAGACCTACAGCTACGTGCTGGAAGGTCAGATTGTGATCGCCGTCATCGACGAAAACGATCCAGATGGAACCATTCTGCCTGATAAATGGAGGAAACTTGAGGTCAGGCTCGCGACGATTTTCCTCCCAATCCTTCAGGAGCATCTGCACTCACTGTCGCGATAGCGGATGGTTTCAGGGCCGCGTGAAGCTCATCGCTTGTGCTAATCAGAGATCTGTCGATCTCTATAGGATAGCCATATCCAGAATTGGGGAAGCATGGCCAGGCGCCAAACTCAAGGTTGTTACGAGGGAGGAAATCCCGAATCGGCCAAGAGCGCGTTCCTGGATCCCAGCGGAACCAGCCGAGCCTCAGGCTATTCTGGATATTATTCGGTTGAGTAACCTACAGCTACAGACGTCTTCGTGGATGATTACAAAACTGGAGGACCTAAAGGCGTCGGCGGAGTGGTTACATAAGTAATTAGCGGGGAGTCGCTGGGACCTTTGGCGAAATCTGGAGGCGTCATAAGCTATGGGTTTTCTTCAATTACCCTGAGGCTGTACAAAAAAGACTCTTTGCCCCAGAGTGGAACGGTTTCAACTGCTCCACCTGTGGCTCCAGATGGTGAGCCCTCGGGCACTGCGGGTGTTACAGGTACGGATGTTGCTGATTCCAACGTACCTGACACTGCGGGTGACACAGGTACGCAAGTAGCTGAACCCAATGTGTCTAGTATAGCGGATGCTACAGGAACAGGAGTAGCTGATACTACGGTGCCTGAGGATACTCACCTACCAACCCTGGGTTCAAACGATCCTCTTTTCCTATCCTCTGAGGATTCAAATTTCTTAGGCGTTCCTTCGCCGTCAAGGACGGAGAACGAACTGGGTGACTTTGCCCAACTTCTTTCGGTGGGAGATGATGATATTACTCTCACACCGGAAGAAGACGCGGCTGATATTACGGTGATCGAGATTGATCCCACTACTCCCAACCACGATGTTGAGAGTAGCGCAGATTAGTCTCCATCACAGCAAGTCTGCATCCGCCAGCCTATGCTTACGCCTCTCTAAGGCTGATATAGATGTCGTCCTGGTACAAGAGCCTTGGATTGTCCGGAGCCTTGTATGCGAAATCAGGACTCCTAAATACAGGTTGCTGTATCCCAGAAATGGGGAAGGTAAGCCAAGAACCTGTTTAATTGTTAAAAATGACCTTAACGCTTTTATGTTGTCTAAATTTAGCAACGCTGATAATGTACTGGCCTGCTTGGACAACAGAAAAGGCGGTAGGCCCACGTGGATTGGATCTGTCTACCTACCATACGAGGAAAATTTGGACATCTCCAGTCTCTTTGTTGCCGCAAAAGAAGCGGCTAGTCGTGGAGCCAGCCTCATCGTTGGATGTGATGCGAATGCTCACAACACCGTTTGGGGCAGCTCTGATACAAATATAAGAGGAGAGTTGCTTTTTGATTTATTATTTCAACACAATCTCTTGCTATGCAATAGGGGAAATGAATCCACGTTCATCACAAGGGTAAGACAAGAAGTCTTGGATATTACTCTTGTTTCTCCAGATCTGCTCAACCGTGTGGAAAACTGGAGAGTATCCAGTGAACACTCCTTTTCTGACCACAGTCATCCTTTTTAATGGGAATGGGAATGCCCTTAGCCACCTATAAACTAGCTGTGAGAAAAATCCGCTTAGCTAGAGCCGGGCTGAGATGGACCACAGCAACAGTTTGTCGCACTCTTCATGCAATGTGGCCAAATTTGGACGCAAAGCATAATAACATCATCCCTGTAGAACGAGTCTTTCAAAATACAATGGTTGTCCGGGTAATCGATTTCCTCAATCTCCAAATGATTCAATATTGTCGCTGAGAGTAGGAACGAGCTGAAAGTGGCACCGAATGTAATGGGACCCTAGTCATAGTCGATACGGCTAGTAAATTAGTTACTTCATTCACAGAATCTCGCGTTTAAGAGAAAACTGCAAACACGCTTTCTCAATATCCGCAATGAGGCAATGCCCTAGGTTGAAGTAGTATTTGCAAAACATCCGGCAGCATAATGGTGATCAACGGGTGATCGTTCAATTCAACACTTATACGTGCCCGTCGGTTTATCGAATCGGTAGATGGGTCTCTGAGGCATAAAATAGTCTCGTTCAACTTCAACCTCTTTGGTCACGCTCGGAAATGCTAGATCTTAAGTGGGCGTGCATAGTTTTACCATACTCAATTAGATCCTCAGGGCACTTGGACCACCACTTTGATAGTAGCCTTAATCGATGCAGTGCGTTGTCCTTGTTAGTCTAGATATGGGTATTTGAATTGCACGCAATTTTCCACAGGCATATTAGCATTTAAAAGCTCCTGCTAATTTATAAAATGCTCAATGTTTAAGCTGTCTAAAAATAAATGAAAAAATCTTCGTCACTTATATGACGAAATGTCTCCATAAAGTAACAGAGTCCGATCTAGTATCTTAACTCAATGTAAACAACGATTAACGAGCTCATCTTGAAAATCAACAATCAAAGCTGCTTTTAGTCTATGACGTAGAGTCTACGTTGTGGGGCAAAGCACTCTCTACAAGAACATCAACGGAAGTAAAGTGCTGTCGAATTACAAGCGCCGAAACCGAAAGTGCAATACTCTTTCTTCCTTGAGTATTCACCAGATCCAATTAATTGGTCATCAATTGAGAAAAGCCAAGAAAATATCACGTCACCATCAGAGAATTTTCGCGGCATCCGTCGACCAGAATAGAGAAGTTCTAATTCTAGGTCTTCGTTAGTGGAGACAGTCTACAATTGCGAATAGGCTTTCAGAACTTTCGTTGGTGTATCGAGTTGTTCGGCATCTTTTTGAATCCGCAGTGCAACTTGAAATTAGTTTCGATCTGAACGTAGGTGAAAATTTGGCATTAAAAGTGAAAATTGAATGCATTTAGTGTAAGTTCACTAAAACTATGTTAATGGGCAAATTCAGTGGGGCTTGGTCGCTTAGTCACTATTCGGACGGACTATTTCTATTTTCAGTGTTGATTGTGCTTTCCTCTTTGTGAAAGTGATTATATTTTATAACGAAAGTATTTTTAGAAGTGTTTTTCCAATTTTTTAGTGAAATTTAAAATGTTTTCTTTTTGTAAATAAATAAGAGAAAATAAGTTAAGCAATTGTGAGCAACAACAGGAAACAGCTTCCTTAAAAGCAACAGCAGAAATTTAGAAGGATCAAGGTCTGTTAAATAATATGAAATCTCTCTTTCATAAGGAACGCGTTTGTTGTTCGGAAGTGCACTATTAGAATAACTATGATGGACTATGGATTTCTAATTTTGAATATTTTGTTATGTGTGCCAATCCTATAATGTTTTTTACGATTTAAAAAAAAATATTTGTAAAACTCTTGGTCCTGTATTAGACAACATTTTTTAAACGACCAGAATTTTGAATTTGCAGGTAAACTTTTAAATACTCTTTTCCCTTGTTCGCACAATTGATTTGGACTTACCCGAGACCTTTTTTTATGTGACAGACTAGAGGCTTAGGGAAAGTCCCTTTGTACTGTCCACAATCTAGTTTTTCTGTATACACTGTCGAACAGCAGCTCTAGCCGGAAGATAGAGAGAAGAGAGGAAGGAACTGTCACAACCTAGCCCTATTAAATCTAACTTCTCTCCTTTACCTGCAGAGATCATTGTTCCACCATGAAACCTTTCGGTTGGTGCTTCGTCTACTTTCGAAGGCTGCGATGATCGGTTCCTACAGATTGATAGATACAACGGCGAGATCGGCCTCAGTAATGGGATTATTATTAACATGGCTGACTCCTAACCTGAGGGCTGTGCGATAAGCCTCAGAGTCAGTCTGCAGTGGAATCCTAAATGCTTCCGAGGATATTGCAGAAGCTCTAAAGTTAAACCCTATACAAGGTGTATCAGTGAAAATGTCGAAACGCCTCGCTGTGGATAGATCTTGGATAGACAAATAAAAAAATATGAGTGTGCTTAAGACCACACTTTAGAAGTAAAACTTTTGTGCCCAACGGCTAGTAATATGCAACAGATATAGTGGAAGTCTGTCGGATCTATAGTACCTACTGACGGACTTGATACAAATACTATTTGAAAATATCAATATTTATGAATTCCTATTTCCATTAAAACCTAAAAGTAACCGAGTAAAAATAATTTTTATTGGCTAATTTTCTTAAAAGCATACACGTGGTGCACTTACATAGTACGTATAGCCGTAGGAATGTAGCAGCACTGACAAAATTTTATCGCTACTATCATAGTGACTGTTCCTCCGAGTTAAACGCTCTCCTGCCTCCACGGCAATCTTATACCCGCAACACCAGATTAGCCCACTCGTCTCATTCCCTTCACCTGCAACTACCCCTTTCACGCACTCAACAAGATATGAATTCGTTCGTTAATAGAACAACTCGACTGTGGAATAACCTCTCGCAGTCAGTATTTCCGAGCTCCTACAACATCCAAGAGTTCAAAAGCAGGGTTCATCACCACCTTCTTCAATACCCCCCCGTACCTTTATAATCCTTAACCTATTCCCCCACCCCTCCCCCGTACTAAGCTTACTGCTAGACATTGCACCATGACGTGACAAATGACATGACGGACTAGTAGTACAAAGGGTGACTCCTGAGCTTAGAACTACCACATAAAAAAAAAAAAATATATATGTAAGTGCGCATCCCACACGGGTATGCACGCTTCCGCCACAAGCATGGATACTACCGCCACAGGCACGAAAATCTAAACATTCGCTTCATGGAAGTAAGCTTGTGACATATGCAAGCGTACATACATTGCATTCAGAGGTTCATAAAATTGCATGGTTTTTTTCCGTCCCGGGTTTCACAAATAGCCCGAAAATCTAAGTAACGAGTGCATGCAAGGTGCATGTGTTTGTTGTGCATACTTGTGTGTGCTATTTCGAATGCGGCATTACAGAAAAAGTTAAAAGTAGTCGACCTTTGCGTGGCATGCATTCCATTCATGGAACATTCCGTCAGGTCGCATTTGAATACACACACTTCTATATTATTTATCAACGAATTGAACGCATGTACGCTTGGATATGTCACCAGCTGTATGCATACTCCGCTTTCGCTACATTCATGATCATTAATAATTGTAATTGTAAACCCAAGTATTGTTTTATCAAGCAGTCCGCCAACCACATCCAATGAATCTGTACCTACGCGAACGAGAGCCAGTCTACTTGAGTATGGTATTGGCACCCTTTATGGCCACCAATTACAACATACAATCTTTTAGGGAGCCAATTAATTTTAAAGGGAGCAAAAAGAAATGCAAAAAACAATCAACCTTTTTTCAAATTCTTCTTTCTAGGCGTAGTTGAAAATAATTTATTTTAGCTGATTAAACCGAATTTGAAGCATAAAGTTGAAAAAACATTTTTTTCAAACCTTTACATTTTCAGACGATGTAGGGATAGCTTCAGCCCTTTACTATTATCCCTTTTATCATAAAATTTGCTTTGTTATAAATCAACCACTTTTGAATATAAATGTTGCAAAAAATGTATTTTATTGGATTGTTTTTGATTTTAATTAAAATTATCGCGAAAATCTTTAAAAAAAGGGAGTTTTTAAGCATATTTAAAGGTGACATGCATATTTTAAAACTGTGGGACCCCGATTTTCGTAACCAGCGACCCAAAAAACATATCAGGAACGATTTTCACAACAGTGTAATGTTTTGTCATAAACGATTCGTCGATTTGTGCAAGTTAAAAAAAAATTTAATTTAAAAAGGGAAAAGGTCCGGGCACATCTCACCAAAGGGGAAGTGGGTGCCAATTTAAAACAAGAGCACCTCACACATTCAATTCACCACTCCCTTTTTGTATTCTACTAAGCACCCGAACCACTGGACATACGGTTTTAACAGCTTCGATTTTATCAATTGAAGCGTGCAAAAAGTATTTTATATTGGAGACAATAACAAAATAAACGTAAGAAAGATGTATTGTTCATTTCTTCTTTCATTTTTTTATATTTGTTTACATCGTTTGGCATTTTAATAAAACCTCAAGTGTTTATACCGTAACTTCCCGGTAGTGCTACATGTTTGACCCCGCCAAAAAGCAGATCCACTTGCTCAGGCTGCGCCGAAAATTCTTGTCGTATATGCCGCTTCCAACATGTCAGTCAACTCCAAAGTGTCCGCGGCATAAGCCTGGCCACTGACCAAACCACAAGAAAAATCTCAAATAATTCACCTCTACATGATGGTGAATTTGTATTCCTATAATGAGATAAAGCAAAGTCGGGGCGACAACCTAGCTAACATGCCAGAAAATGTATGCAGTAAGGCAGAGTGTATTTTAACTATTGCACACACAGGACACAGCCCCGAGTTTCTTGGTCCCTTGTACCCCGCCCGCCCCTTTTCCCATCGTTATACGAAAGTTCTGACGATTTTTCATGTGTGAGAGCGTTACGCGAATGAAATTGATTCACTCTCATGTAAATTTTTTTAAGCAAACGTCCCTAAAGAAGTTTTACTTCAAAAATAGTATGGGTGGGGGAAATCGTAACGGTTTAGCCGCTTTTGAAATTTTTTGGTAGAGGTTTTCAACCTACCAACGTCCAGAGCTATTAGTCGTCTAAATCAAAATTTTGTAGTTTTTTTGACTAAAATTTCAACTTCTCCAAAAAATGCGTAGCTAATCTATTTTTTTTACCAAATTGGAAAGCTTGGAAAATTTCCTATGAATAATGTCCAAGAACTTTTACGCCATGTCATGAAAATATCTACTACGGTTACAAAAATACAAATATGTAAACCTCTGCCAAAAAAAATTTCAAAACGCCACGCAAGCCTCACCACCGCGACAAGGTGTAGACACATCGGCTACAAGGTGTAGATACATCGACGACCAGGTGTAGATACCTCCACTAATTTGACGAAGATTCAAAAAGGACTGGTGACGCAGGACTCAATTGGTAGCCCTGGGGTCTTGCTATCTTGATCTTGTACTCTTGTCTTGTCCTTATCCTGTCTTGTTTTGGTCATGCTTTGGTCTTGCTAAAAGTGTCTTGCTCATCACTACCTAGGATGTTAAACAATAGATCAGCGCTCAACAACGCTTACTGAAACGGAAAATTAAAAAGTAATGCAGTCACCGGAGGAGTGAAGTAGACTATTGGGGTTTGTGAGAGCTTGTTAGCTTTACAGTTTATAGGGAAGTTACTATTCCGGTGGAGAGAGACGCGAGGTTGCGTCGGATTTATGGTCGATCGACGGGCTGCCAGCAGCGCTATCGCATTCCAACCGATATCCAAGCCTTTGGCGGTTTCCGCCATCCACTATGAATATTATCTTGTTCGAGCGAAATTACAGATGCGATTACAAAGAGCGAAGAAAACGGCGCCACCACCGCCCAAGAACAATTAGGCGTGCCTACGGGATCCGGCCATCGGGCGAGAATTTCAAATGGCACTACCCAACAAATTCGCGGCGCTCGCAATTCCGGACGATATCGATGTAGAAGAAAGGCAATTGTTGGAGTCTTTTGTGAAGGTTGCAATGGAACTGTGTTCACCTATCCATAAACGGACTCAGCCATGGATCTCGGACAGCTGTCTGGACCTCGTCGATCAGCTGAAGTGAATGAAACACGTCCACTTTGAGCAATTCCGACGATTGAAAATAGAAATTCGACAGAAAAAGAAATCGGAACGAGAAGCGTACTGGAATAAGGTTGCGGCCGACATGGGAGAAGCGATGTCGCGTCACGGGTACCAGACGCTGTACCAGACAATTCGGCGGTTAGGCGGCAAAACAACATTAACAAACGACAACATCAAAAAATCGGATGGAACTTTCGTGACTTTTCCCCATGAGCGCCTGCAAATCGAAAAGCGCTGAAAAATGGAAAAACGCCGGGGAGATACCAAGTAACCGCCGAGATTAACGAAGCCGGAGGTGATGTCTTAACAAAACGACTTCATGTCCTCATAACGTACATATGGCATTCGGATCGTGTCTCGTAGGTGTGGAAGAAAGCGATCGTTGTTCCAATTTTGAAACAAGGCGACAGTCGAGAATGCAAGAATTATCGCGGTATTAGCCTCCTTTCGATCGTCGGCAAAGTATCTGCGAAAATCATAAAATCGAGGCTCCAGAAACATAGAGAGCAAACAAGCCGGAAAGATCAAGCGGGATTTAGACCACATCGAGGATGTATTGATCAAATATTCGCACTCCGTCAGCTAATAGAAGAACGGATATATTGCGGAAAACGAACTGTCGTCGTGTTCATCAATTTCGAATCCGCTTTCGATTGCATCGATTGGAACAGATTGTGGAGAGTTTTGGAAACCAAACACATGCCATTGAAAATCATCCAACTTCTCCAAGCGTCGTTCGATGGCTCAACCTGCAGCGTTCGTATTCGAAGCGTCTTATCCGAGGAGTTCCCGATTCAAGCGGGTGTCCAACAAGTAGACGTAGCTTCGGCACTTCTCTTCAATGTTGTGATCGACGCGATTATGCGTGAAGCATTCGATGGACGAATCAGATTTCGATACGACGCCAACAGCTTCGTAAACGACTTAATGTTCGCCGTTCGCGGGAAAAGACCAAAGTGCACACAACGGACGGATCGAGGGACAGTGTTCACCTTGATGGAACCCCATTCGAACAGGCTCTGAGGTTAAACTATTTCGGATCATTGGTTGAGGAAACGAAAGTAGCATCGACGGCCGAGGTTCACAGCCGCATCTGCCAGGCAACAGTAACATTCACCTCCCTCAAGTGGTGCATATGGAAACGAACAAATATTTCCATTAAAACAAAAGTACGCCTTTACCGAACGTTGATCCTTCCGATTCTTCTTTATGAATCTGAAACGTGGACACTCCTCAAACCAGTAAAACAAAGATGCGATCAGCAGACACTGATCGAAGAAGAAATGCAAAAACGTCGACTACGGTGGTTTGGACATGTTTGCCGAATGGATGATGCAGTAGACCGCTTCCCACGTAAACTTCTCTGGCGAGACCGTCCCACAGGCGCAGCGATCGGCATCGAAGAAAACCTGGCCGAATATCGAGGGTCATCTAAAGAATCAACGATTATCAGTTACCGAGGTTCGAGACGTCGCCAAAAACCGGCAAGAATGATAACGAATCGTGAATAGAGTTCGAGATCCAGCGGCACCGACAGCAGCATATCCGTTGCGGGGAGGTCCCGCTCGGACCGCCAGCTAACGGATCAAAGAAGAAGATATTACAAAATTTTTGAAATTGGGTGCATGAGTTGTGTTAGTTTTTACAATTAATAATTATTATTGTTCATATCCATTCATAATATTCAACACTCATCATACTGTGAAGTTGATCCTATGGACCAAAAGGGTCAAATCTACAACCGAGATGTTTGTTTTGTAATTGTTTGTATTATATATTGGCGCGCATTTAAGTGGGTGGTGACAGCAGATGCCCGCCCGGGTGCAATGTACGACATCCTTATCCTTACTAATATTATAAATGCGAAAGTAACTCTGTCTGTCTGTCTGTCTGTCTGTCTGTCTGTCTGTCTGTCTGTCTGTCTGTCTGTCTGTCTGTTACGCTTTCACGCCTAAACCACTAAACCGATTTTGATGAAATTTGCAACAGACATAGTTTAGACCTTGGAGACGGACATAGGCTACTTTTTATGGAGAACAAAAGGGTTGAAGGGGGTGAAATGGGGTTCAATAAGTTGCAAGGGGATTTTTTTCTATTGTATAAAAAGTAACTGACTGACAGACAACGCACAACTTAAACCGCTAGAGCTAAAGGGCTGAAATTTTGACTGTGCATCCCTATAATGGCGTGGACATCCACTAAAAAGCGATTTTTCGAAATTCATCCCCTAAGGGGGTGAAATGGGGTTTATCCAAACCGCTGGAGCTATAGGGCTGAAATTTGGACAGTGCATCCCTATAATGACGTTTACATCCACTAAAAAACGATTTTTTGAAATTCATCCCCTAAGGGGGTGAAATGGGGTTTATCCAAACCGTTGGAGCTATAGGGCTGAAATTTTGACAGTGCATCCCTATAATGGCGTGGACATCCACTAAGAAGCGATTTTTCGAAATTCATGCCCTAAGGGGGTGAAATGGGGTTTATCCAAACCGTTGGAGCTATAGGGCTGAAATTTTGACAGTGCATCCCTATAATGGCGTGGATATCCACTAAGAAGCGACTTTTCGAAATTCATCCCCTAAGGGGGTGAAATGGGGTTTACCCAAACCGTTGGAGCTATAGGGCTGAAATTTTGACAGTGCATCCCTATAATGGCGTGGACATCCACTAAGAAGCGATTTTTCGAAATTCATCCCCTAAGGGGGTGAAATGGGGTTTACCCAAACCGCTGGAGCTATAGGGCTGAAATTTTGACAGTGCATCCCTATAATGACGTTTACATCCACTAAAAAGCGATTTTTCGAAATTCATCCCCTAAGGGGGTGAAATGGGGTTTATCCAAACCGTTGGAGCTATAGGGCTGAAATTTTGACAGTGCATCCCTATAATGGCGTGGACATCCACTAAGAAGCGATTTTTCGAAATTCATCCCCTAAGGGGGTGAAATGGGGTTTACCCAAACCGCTGGAGCTATAGGGCTGAAATTTTGACAGTGCATCCCTATAATGACGTTTACATCCACTAAAAAGCGATTTTTCGAAATTCATCCCCTAAGGGGGTGAAATGGGGTTTATCCAAACCGTTGGAGCTATAGGGCTGAAATTTTGACAGTGCATCCCTATAATGGCGTGGACATCCACTAAGAAGCGATTTTTCGAAATTCATCCCCTAAGCGGGTTTACCCAAACCGCTGGAGCTATAGGGCTGAAATTTTGACAGTGCATCCCTATAATGACGTTTACATCCACTAAAAAGCGATTTTTCGAAATTCATCCCCTAAGGGGGTGAAATGGGGTTTATCCAAACCGTTGGAGCTATAGGGCTGAAATTTTGACAGTGCATCCCTATAATGGCGTGGACATCCACTAAGAAGCGATTTTTCGAAATTCATCCCCTAAGCGGGTTTACCCAAACCGCTGGAGCTATAGGGCTGAAATTTTGACAGTGCATCCCTATAATGACGTTTACATCCACTAAAAAGCGATTTTTCGAAATTCATCCCCTAAGGGGGTGAAATGGGGTTTATCCAAACCGTTGGAGCTATAGGGCTGAAATTTTGACAGTGCATCCCTATAATGGCGTGGACATCCACTAAGAAGCGATTTTTCGAAGTTCATCCTCTAAGCGGGTTTACCCAAACCGCTGGAGCTATAGGGCTGAAAGTTTGACAGTGCATCCCTATAATGACGTTTACATCCACTAAAAAGCGATTTTTCGAAATTCATTCCCTAAGGGGGTGAAATGGGGTTTATCCAAACCGTTGGAGCTATAGGGCTGAAATTTTGACAGTGCATCTCTATAATGGCGTGGACATCCACTATAAAGCAATTTTTCGAAATTCATCCCTTAAGGGGGTGAAATAGGGTTTATCCAAACCGCTGGAGCTATAGAATTGAAATTTTAACAGTGCATCCCTATAATGACGTGGACATCCACTAAAGAGCGATTTTTCGAAATTCACCCCCTAAAGGGGTAAAATTTGGTTTACCAAACTACTGGAACTACAGGGTTGAAATTTGGACAGTTCATCCCTATAATGACATGGACATCCACTAAGAGGCGAGTATTCGAAATTCATCCCCTAAGGGGATGAAATGGGGTTAACCCAAATCTCTGAAGCTGAAGGGCTGAAATTTTGACAGTGCATCCCTATAATCACGTAGAAATGAATGACTCGAAATTCACTTTATTTAATATTCATTTGTGATTGCTTCATAATTTCTTACATCCACGTAAATAGGCGAACAAACTTAACGAACATTCGTCAAACCCTAAAATGTCACTTTTCTTGATGACATATACATGCCAATCTACTTTAAAACTTGCAGATTTGTTGAGGAGAGGTGATATTCGCAGTAAATTGTTTACCATATTTATTAAAAAAATGCACTATAATAAACCCTTTTTAGGGATAATAACAGCTGACTTTTTTGTTGGTTTCTTTTTTTAAGGAAAACATTGCACATAATAAACAGTTTTTAAAGGCGTTGCAAGGCACGCGGGTTTTATGCTAGTATCTTATATATAGTCCAGTCAAATAGTACTTTCACTCTGCATTTTCTGAAAACAGCAATTTTTTTCCTTCATTGTCTAGGGGGGTTGGTTGGGAGTATAAAACCGAGTTTTCGGGATCCGGACACGTGACGTTCGGCCGCCATCTTGTTTTGAGTGATGTAAAATAATTTGTCTTATATCTCGGAAGCCGTGAGACGTACAGAATTTTTGTAAATACAATTTTTTTAGATAATCAAATTATCTACAACTTTGGCTAATAATGTTTTGGCGTAATACTAATAAAAAAAAAGATATGGATGAAAAATAACAAAAATTTTGGGGGTGACGAACTTTAAAGCGCTATAACTTTTTTATTATTGATTCTACATAAAAAATGCCTTGGAGCTTTTTTGTAGAGCATTTTATTACGAATAATTTGATGCGGTCATTTATTAAATTATTGTTGTTATTATTGATTTTGTATCAATGCAAACGGAGTAGTTATAACAAAAGTTCTGCATATGCTTCTATTTCGTAATATAATACTTAATATTATTGTAGGATGTCTTATCGAATTATTTTAAATTGAACTCATTTCCACACCACCCGCGAGGTAGAGTTGTCGGCGCGTTTTTTTAATGTGGTTCCCCTGTAGGCCTAATCCACTTAACATTGGTAACATTATTATTTCTTTGTTTTTGAAGGGCCAGATTGTGGGTCATTTATTGAAGCGTTCTCATCTTCTATAATAATTATACAGTTATCATCCGTGGGAGTTTCAGTGCCCTCGTCGAGAAAACTGTTGTCGACTTCTTGGGGCAACATTGATGGGCATTCATAGTTGAATTCATCCTCGTCTAATAACTTTGAGACTTCTACCACGTTCTCACATGTTTCACCATTGCAATTTTGACAAATCGCAGAACATTTTAAGCCACTCTTCCGGCACCCGCAGGCTGCACCACACTTGGTTTTGCACCTGCAAAAAATTAGTTTTAACAGATCCGGAGGCTCCGGCGCCATCGTCCATTTAATTGGTACAAACATTCGCGACATTTTTCTCCAGCCCCAGCATTCGGGATCTTTATATCGTCCTAACCACGTTTGTACTTGGTGATATACTCTAAATATATGCATACGAGCTGCATCTTGTGTAGGAGGGAGGATGGAGAGATTAAATTTTGCTTTTAACTACACATTTTGTGAATCGCCTATATAGTATATTTAATGATGTTTCCTGCTTTTCACCACCATATCAGGCAATAAAGAAACGTTCTCCGATAATACTCAGTACAGCGGGGTCAGCTTTATCATTTTGAAAAACCTCAACTTCCGAAGCTAACTCTGGGTTTTTCTCAAGGGCGTGAATAAATTTCATTTTTCCATGACTGAAAGCTGCCGATGTTGTGTCGCATCCAGAGAAGGCATGAATAAATAATATATTTTTAGCTATTATATCTCTATGTCGAAGACTTGATTGGGAATACCTTTTTTGCGGTGAACGCCCTTTTGCGGGTTTCAAGAAAAAAACATTCGGGTGATCGCGGCCTAGAGCGGTGAGCAAAACAAGGATATCAATATCCTCCGCTACAATAGTCACGGAATCAAAAAAGTCTGATTTTTCAAGGGCACAATTTACGATAAGTGTATCTGCATCTCCTTCTGCTTGATCAATATGATAACACGTTTCTAATAACTGTATCTTCAAAAAGTCGATAAAGGCTTTTTTGTTGTTTTGGCTACTAAGAAATTTCTCCTGTGAAATTGTCGGAACACTACCGCGATTAAAAATGAAATCAGTAGATATGTGTTTTCTGGAACGTCTAAGGCGCTCCCATGACTTAGTACCAGCGATGTCTGGATCATCTGAGTAACCGTCAAATATAATTATCACGTTAGAATCGTAATGACTTCGACAAATACGTAAAGTCTAAAATTATTTGAAATGATACATTTCGGTCCCATACAACAGCGTGCAGAAGATATCCGCCATCGATTACAAAAAGTTTATTTGACCCAAGGTCAACGGGATCATCAAGCGCTGCGAAGGCGTTAAACAACGTGGATTTAGTGCCCTTTCGCATACCTTCCTCAGAAAACAAAGATAATGGGAAAGGGGCGAGTTAATACTCAAAATATTGCTTCATTTGACCAATAGACTCCTTCGACACACACATTCGTTGAAAGAGAAGCAAGGGATTTATAACGACGGGAGTTTTCTCCACCTCAATCGAACTCGAGAGCGCACTCAAAGGAAGTACTTTGTTCTTTCTCTTGTATGATAAGTCTTGAAAATGTGCTCCAATATTTTGACAAATTAATGCATCTCAATCTCGATCGCGCGGTAGCAATTAATGCCATCATGAGCAACGACACCGGTAAAAATTGAAATTAATTCCGATCTCTCCAAAAATGGTTCATGCGATGCAAGCCAATGGTCTAATTTTTCTACGTCCTCATTGTCCCGAAGTACTCGTGAATCTCTGTGATCGACATGTTGGTCTGAGGTTTCCATAGAAAAATCACAGAAATCTTCTACCTGCTCGCAGACATCCTGTAAAGAAATCATTCCTAAAGTTCACGAAGCAAGTTTACTGCTAGAAATCCCACGCCCTCGACGTTTTCATCATCCTCATAAGTGTCTGCTACTTCGTCTAATTGTAAAGCCACCACCATTTGTAAAATAAACTAAAATGACCAATTCATTCAATTTTCATATTTTAAAAATGAGTAAAACTTTTTACTCCAACACCGTATGCAGAAAAATGCCATAAAATACCGTCAAAAAAATTGTATAAAAAAATACATTTACCTTGGACGTACCTTCGTTTGGCACTGCATTAAAATCAATAAGAACAACCCAAATTCAATAAATGACCACATCAAATTATTCGTAATAAAATGCTCTACAAAAAAGCTCAAAGGCAATTTTTATGTAAAATCAATAATAAAAGAGTTATAGCGCTTTAAAGTTCGTCACCCCCAAAATTTTTGTCATTTTTCATCCATATCTTTTTTATTATTAATATTACAAAAAAACATTATTTGTAAAAGTTGTAGATAATTTGATTATCTAAAAAAAATGTATTTACAAAAATTCTGTAGGTCTCACGGTTTCCGAGATATAAGACAAACCATTTTTTACACTAAAAACAAGATGGCGGCCGAACGTCACGTGTCCGGATCCCGAAAACTCGGTTTTATACTCCCAACCAACCCCCGTAGACAATGAAAGAAAAAAATTGCTGTTTTCAGAAAATGCAGAGTTGGGCCTTTTTTCTGCACCATTTTACTGGGCTAATATACATATATTGGAGCTCTAAAATGGGAATGTGAGCCCATCAACTTGTTTCTTTCATCATCCTTCAGTCTCTATGATTCTTGAAAAAGTCTCAAAACAGCATAAAATTTCATTATTTCCAAATTTCCATTAATAACTTTCAAATTAATATTGCAGCTAAACCAGGAGAATGTCGACCAACATTCACATGACAACCAAATACAAGGGAATGACAATAACAGTTGGCCGGCACAAGCTGCATATCCTCTGGTCGCCCTTATTCATAGCCGTGTGGCTGCTTTTATATTTCCTAGCAGCCATAATATTTTACAAGCTTCCCAGACCACTGCCTGATGACGATGCCAACCCAAACCACTTTATACCAGAAAAAGCGGCAAGGAACCTTCAGAAATTGACAAATATCGGACCCCGTGTTACAGGAAGTGCAGCTAACGAGCAAGCCGCAATGCAGTTTCTAATTAAGGAAGTGGATAAAATCACCAAAAGCATCTCCAACGACTACGTCATATACACAGACATACAAACGGCTTCAGGAGGATACGTCCTTGGCACTGTGGCTACAACTTATCAAGGCATACAAAATTATGTTGTGAAACTTTCGCCCAGGACGTTACGCAGCAACAATTCCCTGCTTATAAACAGCCATTTTGACTCGGCCCCAGGGAGTCCAGGTGAAAATTGCGTTATTGTAAATTTGAAATTCCACTTTTTGTCTACCATTTGCAGGAGCTGGTGATGATGGCCTAATGGTTGTGGTTATGCTTGAGGTGCTACGCGTATTATCGCAATCTCCGCAGAGCTCTTTCAACCATTCGATAATCTTTTTATTTAACGGAGCTAAGGAGGACTCCTTGCAAGGGTCGCACGCCTTCATAACGCAGCATCTTTGGGCGAAGGAAGTAAAGTAAATTTTTCAAAGAACATTTTAATTCAGACTTAATTTTGTTTTTTTAGAGCGTTCATAAATCTTGACTCGGCTGGTAATGGTGGAAAGGAAGCTCTTTTTCAATTTGGACCAAACCATCCATGGCTTATGAAGGTATGTTAGGCTGCAATCTTTCACCGGCTTACTCGAATGCGAAATTGAGGGTGTAGCAGATTCTATACAGGGTGTACTACGTAAAGTAACAAAGTGGTGGACTGTGGATAGGGTTTGGATAGACGAACAGGACAATCGTATAGATGTAGTGCCGGCGAATCCTGTTGGGTCCGGGTCTGACAAACTGACCCCCTTCGATATTGTTATTTGGCGACAACCTTTCTTAGAAAGTGAGTCGGAAAATGGGCCCACGCTGTGCACATGTGTAGTTTCGCAGAGATCCATCATGGGCCCCCTGCTCTGGATCACTATATATTTCCCAAAAGGAGCATTTTCGATCCGGTTCGCGGATGACTTTGGGGTAGTGCTCGTAGGACGAGGCCTCTATTATGCTGAAAGCACGCTAAGGGCGATGGCGAAACGATTTTCGTTTGAAAAGGTGAAAGTACCGACGAAATAAATTCGTTGCATGCACATTCTGAGAGCGACGGCGTCAAAGATAATAACCCCAACAGCTGATTATGCTACACGCGCATTCAGGAACACACGGGAATAGCAACACAATCCCATACCATAACACCCATGCAACTTTGACAGCCAACGGCTACGAAATAGAAATTAAATTGACGGCACGTATTCTATTTGTTTTTAACAGTCGTTGTATACAGCGATTTGTCGGTCGCCTTTAGCATGTTTACAGCATGAGATCGAATTATGCGCGAACGAAGCTATTTAAAGCCTACACAATACTGTGAACATCCTCCAACGTTGGACGTTTCATGGTAGGATGGTAGGAGGCATCGTGTGGTCGATACTCAAACTACTAGTGTCCAATAACGAGCTTCCAATGTTAGTATTGGGACGCGTTCGGAATCGTTGGAAACCAACTTTCAAATAAAGCGTTCCCCGAATCGTGTAGAACAACGCCAATGTGGGCAGCAATGTTGGTGTGGTTAACTACGAGTTAAAGAAAATAAAAAAAAAATTCCATAAAATAGGTTCCGCCATGGTTAACTATAGTAAGGTTTTTAAACGCGCTCCAGGAACATACATATGTATATAACGATACGGCTCCCAGGGGGGGGGAAAAGACCGAAATCCTGGCCAAAAGTCGAATTATGAACTTTTGATTTGAAGCCTATGGTTGGTAGGGATCGTTTAGGGACTGACCTTTCTACACAAAACCGTTAGGCCGAGCCCCCTGCTACTTGTGGTTGTCGAAATATTTCAGTCTCAAGTTGACCTCCGACGACAGATTTTCGACGACGCGCGCGTGAACGGATCGCAGTGAAAAGTTTACATTTGTATAACTTGAAAGTTTTCATCAAAAAAGAAAGTCGAAAAAATGGATGCGGTTCCTGGAGGTATGTAGAATATTACGATTATTTTACTTTTCCAAAAAAAAAAAAAAACGTTGCTCTGTTTGTTTATTACATATAATTATACATCGAAAAAGTGACTACTCTTTTGAAATAAAGCTGATGATATGTATACCAAAAGTACCAAATCCCGCTGAATCCCGCGTTCATTCTGCGATGAGCTTGAAGTATAAACTATTATGAACTCATTGTGCAAAAATCAGCTCCTAATTTTGCCTAGCCTTGATGTGAGGTATTTTTTTCACATAGCGCGTTTTCTTGATTTTCAGCCTTTTGGGGAGCTCCCTGGCCCCCTTAGAGGCAAGGTGGGATTTTTCTGGTATTTTCTCCTAATAGTAGGGACTGTTACGCAAATTTTAAGGGGTCATAGAGCCCCCTACGATTTTTTTGAGGCCGTGGGAGGCAAAAGTAAGGTAAATTTTAGTGCATTTTTAGTGCATTTTATGTTGCACCTATAAATCGATGTGAACTATGTGATGTGCCATTTTTTTAAAATAATTTGGATTTCGGATTCGTAATCTGCGACCTTGAAAATCCGCAGATACCAATTTTTGTCAAGGTCTGACACCTTTTTAACATCCATGTCCGCCATATTGGATCGGCCATTTTGTTTACAATAATTTGGCTTTCGGATTCGTAATCAGCGACCTTCAAAACCCCTGTATGCCAATTTGTATTCCCATCAGAAGTCATTTGAGGTTTTGGCCACGATTTCGGTCTTTTCCCCCACTGTGCGGCGTGAGTGATATAGAGTTCTTTACGCTCATTTAATCCCTCATGGGACATAGGGCGGAAACAGTTGCCCCAGCTCTCAGCTCTGACCGAATTTCCCAGTTGTTGCGGCTTCGGCTAGTAGGGTTCTCTTCACATTGTTCTAGGTCTTCCGACTCGACGGGATCCTTGCGGATTCCAGTCAAGGGCCTATTTGGTAAGATTCTCGTTTTCACGTCGCAAGGTGTGGCCAATCCAATTCCATTTCCTTCACCTGATTTGGTCGTCTATCCTTTCTTGACCGGCACGGCGGGCGCCATAGTTCTTCGTTTGAAATTCTAAATTGCCAGCGGATTTTTAGGATACGACATCTGTTGATGAAAACTTGTAGGCTTGAGGATAGGCATCTGTTGATGAAAACTTGTAGGCGCACTGTGATGAATTTGTCGACTTTCCATATTTCGCAACCGTACAAAAGAACTACCTTAACGTTGGAGGTGAACAGCCGCAAATTGGTGTTAGTTGAGATCTCCGATGATCTCCATATGCGGAACAAGCATGCATATGCGCCTCATGCTTTATTTATTCTGGAACTGACGTCGTCTTCTGCCATTTTCGGTAATAATGCTACCGAGGTAGCAGAATTTATCTACCAGTTCCACGTCAAGGTTATTCAGCTCTGTCCGTTCAATGGAGTTTGCGTTTATCCGTATCCATTGAGTGATATAGAGTGCATCAAAACAATTGGGAATTTTACACGCACGAGGGGAAATGATAACTCCATACACATTCCAATTTCGTGTTTAAATAAAATACAAGCGCAGAGCATTGTAAATTTATCTTCGAAATTCGTTTACGGGCAAGGACACTCTCCCATAGCATCTGGCCACGACAAGAGTCGCAGTGATAGTGATTGAATTGCAATTGAGACTATAAATGAGCGAGCTTTTAAACAAACTAGTTGCGATGTGGGTTCGACCCATTCGGTCCACATGATCAACTTCCCAGTATGATGGAAGGAAGCTCTTTGAAATAACGATAAGAATGGTAAATCCGCAAGGCTTTTCTAAAGAACTTTTTTTTGTTGAACAGTAGCAAACAAACATGTCCCTGGCACTTCGTTCGCTACACTATAAAGCGAATTCATTTTGAGCGTGTTGACGCGCTGATGATAAACTGCAATGGTAAAAACTTCATTTTCAATTGGAACGATTTCAGAATTAATCAATATAACGGATTTGTCAAACTTGTCCGAAAAGGCCAAACTGTAACCACTGGAAATCCCGCAATGAACTCAATTCCCAAAACAACCCGCCGTTCAAACAGTTCTGAACTAAAGTTTGAAAATTTCGTCATGTTTGTAATGGTTAACGTATTTGTTGAATGGTATCTAAAGAAAACTCGGATTTTGACGAGTGATGACTCTTTGGGAAGCTATTGCTCGGCTGAATACATAAAAGTGAACTTCATTTTGAACGGATGTCATTCCAACGCTTCGATCGGCACCTCAAAGAAGTCAATATCATTTTTGGTTTGCGTTCTATCGAGCATGTACAAAAATCACTTACGCCCTTTAAACATAGATACCGCTTGATCTAATTTTATGAAAATCTTTGCAAAGTGTTTCGGTAATACGCTACGATCGGCATCTCAAAGAAGTCGGTATCATGGTTGGTTCGTGCTATATCGTGCAGGTACAAAAATCACTTACGTCGCTTAAACAAAAAAACGGCTGGACCGAATTCTCTCTCTCTCTCTCTCTCTCTCTCTCTCTCTCTCTCTCTCTGGCGAAAAATGGCGAACTACATGTTCGAATTAGACCGAAAACTTCAACCTATAGTCGAAAGAAAGCGAGTGACCGCTATCATTCTAATTGTAGACCTCAAAGGGCTCTATATATATTTAGGTTCGCCAAAGTCAATCTTGACTTATAATGTCGAAAATTCGATACTTATTTTAAGGGTCATGAAATAAAAATGCAAAAATTGGCCGACATCTTAGAACCGCCATCTTTTTACAAAATTGTCAGATTGCATTTTCACTCAAGCTATACATACATATGTGCAAAATTTGAAGTCGATCGGTTGTATCAAAGGGGGTCATAATCACGGTTTTCTTGTTATTTTCATTGATTTTTTCTACCGTCTATTTTTCATACGGTAAAACGATTCTTAAGGAGTAATTTAGCCTATTATGTGTTGGCCGCCATTTTGAAGTTCGAATGACGAACACAAATGCAAAAATGAGACGCCATCTTTTAACCGCCATCTTGATTTTTTTACAAAATGGATAGTTATCGTCTATACCAAAACTCTTCGAAACTATTATTTATTCTGGTATCGCCCCTATCTGCAACAGATTTTTCTCAAGCAACCAACATGGTTTTCTAGCAGTTGGTTCTAAAACAAAGAGGGAGTGTTCTACTACTACTAATTTACTGGAGTTCTCTTTATACACAGTTCGAGGCTTTGCCACTGGCCACCAAACTGATTGTTTTTACACAGACTTCAGTAAGACTGCAGCTTGTCTTGCTCTAGTGGGCCTTGCGGTGTACTCCCGGTGGCTCTGGTTTCTTTCTTCTATTGCGGATCTACAATCCTAATCAAACCAGTCTGTCTGGAGCCCAGCCTCGAGTCTCTTCTGCCGCCTCCTTTACGCTGCTTTTCAGTTTTTCCATTCCAGCTCTTCTCCTACTTCTTCTCTCAGGTTTTGTACGATATCATTCTGATAGACATCTCTTTTTTCTTCAAGTTTTGGCTTGTCTATATCGTACTTTAGTTGTGTTCGCCCTGTTTGAGTTTTGGTCGTTATCCGGGTTCTAAATTTCACTTTGACAAGATAGTTGTCCGAGCCACAGCACACTCCTCTCACATCCAGAATACTCGTGGCCCCTCTTCTCTCAAGTAGGGCGTGGTCTATTTAATTAATTGTTACTCCGTCTAGTGACTGACACGTCATCTTGTGAATATTTTTGGGCGGGAACATTGTTGAACTTACTACCATTGAGTTCGAGCTAGCGAGATCGATCAATCTATTACCATTGCCATTGGTATCGTTATGAAGGCTGTGCTTTCCTATGACTCCTAGAAATCCCTCTTCTTTTCCTACTTTGGCGTTCATGTCCCAAGCACCATTTTAATATTATTTGACGGTATTAATAGTTTTATTATTAATTTTTAAACTTATTAAAAAAAGAACAAAACATCAATTTAAGTTAATATGTATTTATTCAAAAAAAAACAACAGCAAAACAATTAAAAGATTTACTATTCGCGGAGGACAACTGACCAACGGTGGGTGAAGGGTTTGAAGTCAAAACTGTAAGTGAAGTTAATTTTTATTCTCATAGAGGTCAGGCCAGGTCGCTGGACATTTCCCACAGCCAAGTAAAAAGAAAGAACACGCACTGCTGACAAAGCGTATGGATTCTTAAAATTGGTTGCGAATTTTAAGCGGAAATGTGGGAAAATAGCAACCTGGGGTTATGACACCTGATTAGGTTGGGCGTGTTATTTTTATGTTTAATTTTATATTGTACATATGCGCGTGTTATCTATAACTCCCCCATCGTTGGTCTGAGGCTCCGACGAAGTTTTAAATTTTTTAACAATAATTTCTTATAAATATAAACTAAAATAAGCCCAATACTTAAGATATTTATTGAAAATAAACATGAATCAAATATTGTTGAATTTAATTTGTTGGTTTCTATGATTTCTACTATTATTTTTAATTTTTTCTACATGTATCTTTTCCAACTCTATTGATTTTACGGATTTCTTTTCTATTATTTTTGAAGAAAAATATGGGAAAACAATTTTATCGTCTATCTTGAAATATTCATTAGTAAAAACTTTGTCCTTTATTATTATTTTACAGTTTTCAAATTTTACTATTCTTATAAATTCTAACACCATGTGTATTACAATTTTGAGATATATTTAAATTATCCAGGTTTTTAGTTAAAATCAACCCTTGGGAAAGGACATGGACAAAAAAGTACATTCAATGTACATATATGTAGTAAATATATTGTATAACAAACAAAGAAAAATGAATTAGGAACACCTGTTATTTTTGAAGTTATACTTCTTTAGAAGCGTTTTGAAAAATATTATGAGAGTGAATTTTGACGAATTCGCAACGCAACGCAACTTGAGGATATGGGCGAAGAGGTGGAGGCAATGGAGGGCAAGCGTTTCAACTTCCATTCTTCATGCGCACTAGGATTATCATTATTATGCACGGTATACAGCAAACGAAGGTAATGTAAAAGCGACGCCAGCTTCGAATACCGTAAAAAATGGGCGCCTGGTGACGTCAGCCGTAATGCTGAAACAACAACAACAGCTTCGATTTTATATGGGAAGTGTCCCCCACCTGACATCAGCACTAAAATACCGTATATACGGTATACAGTCTTTTACATTACCTTGTTTCTGAATACCGTGACTATGGACATATGACGTAGCCGATGCCGGTTCACGATGTCGATAGGTGAGGGGGTTTTTATGCTGAGGCTATGGAGGGAAATAAATTTCATGTTCGAGTCATCAGCTAAGCGTATGTTTGTTTTTTCGTGGGCATAGGAAAGGAAGATTCGTAGTGTTTATTGTGTGCTGTTTGTTGGTGAGGGGTTTTACTGAATGGAAGGCAATTTCTCTAACTCGTAGTGTAATATCATAGACTCGCCAAGTTTTTAACTCGTAAAAAGTGGCAAAATATTGTATTTTAACATTTTTTACTGCACGTGTATTACCGGTGATAAGTTGGTTAGTGATCCGAGTGAATAAATTGAATGAAATTGATAAGGTGACCAGTTTTGTTTACATTCATGGTGTTTTTCTCGGGTTAATTTAGGGAAAAAATGTTGGATTTATGTGGTAATGAAATTAAAAGTGAATTTAAAATGGTTAAAAATTATTACGGAATAGTTATTAAAACATAAGTGCAAGTACCACCACACAACATGAATAACAAAAATTTTGAACTTTTTCCTACACATTTTTCTGCTTTAATATTTTTAAAAATTATTCTTCAACAAGCTTTAATCACTTTAAATTCACTTTTAACTCAATAACCACACAAATTCAACATTTTTGCCTTAAAATAACTCGACAAAACCACAGCGAATGTAAACAAAATTGGTCACCTTCACAATTAAACCATTAAAACATATTGGTTCACTAAATTTTTTGAAATTGTTTTAATTCAATTACTGAAACACTAATCACTGGCAATCCAGGTACAGAAAAAACTGATAAAATACAATATTTTACAACTTTTTATTGAAAAAATGAACTAAAAAACTTGGCTCCACTATGTTATTACACGAGAAATGTCCTCCATTCAAGCAAACGTAGGATCGGCACCGGCTGCTTCCAGGCCTGTAGCTACGATGGGTTTGCTTCAGGCCCTATCAGAACCTCAAATATGCAGCGTACTGCAAATTTAAGACATGATATGAACATGCAGCACGCTGCTTTGCTTGTCATTTTACCAGCCTCAGCCAATTGCAATACTTTTGATTGCAGCGTGCTGCATTTTTATCTCATGCCGTAATTTACTGCACGCTGCCAATTTTGATGTTCTGATACGGCCTGCGAACGATATAGACGAAGGGGTAGAGGAGGGAAGCATTACAACTCCAATCCTTTAGCTATTAAGTTTATTATAATATGGGCATATGAAAATTCGTAGCCGAAGTCCGTTCACGATGTCCATGGGTGAGGAGGTTTTTACCCAGAGGCTATGGAGGGAAATAAATTACATATCCTAGTTTTCAGCTAAAGCCGGCTCTAAACGATGCTATGAGCACTTTCCAACGTTGGACGTTTGATGGTAGAACGCATCGTGTGGCCGCTACTCGAACTACGAATGTCCAATGTCAAACGTCCAACGATGGTGTTTGGACAGGTTCGGAGTGTTGTCGCTCAAACTTTGGAAGAGTTGATGCTGTATTTGCCGATACATTAATGTCCTTAGTATGAAACTCTTCGTATCATATTTCAATTTAATTGAGTAACAACTAAAAGAAGAAGCTGGGGAAGTGAACAGAATTTGGAAGTGACGTAATGAATCTACCCAAGGTCGATGAACCCACAGGTGAGTTACGAGAGCATACCGGCAAAATGAGTCTACGCAACGCCTGGAATTCCTCATTGTGACAGAGGACACAGACGATGTCCTTTTGTATTGCCGGAGATTAGCCGAGCAAACTGCTGCACTGTAACCTACAGCTAAAGGCACGGCTAAGAGCAACGAACGTCTTAGACTATAATGGTACGATCGTTTGATCTACTGACTAAAGTGGAGGAGAAGCTAAATTCCTCAATCAGAAGCTAAGGCGGAAATGAACAAAAAAGAAGTGAGTTGGGCTTAGAAGTACCAGTAGTATTATCAGGTAAATAAATGCTGATCCAGCTTTGCGACGCATATTAAACTTAACATTCATTACGTTTTGGTAGAAAATTAGCCAGTCTTAAGAGAATTTCATGAGGCATCTTAAGCCCATCTTAAGATAATTGTAATTAGGCCTAATGACCCAACTAGTTGGTTAGGATTAGAATACTGTATAACCGACAGCCTTGAGCGTGTCGGCATCATAATGCTTGCTTGCACCTTCCAACGCACGAAAATAGAAAGAATCCAATAAAATATTGGTGTAAAAATTAAAAATTAGTCTTAAAATCACGCCAAAGAAGTATAACTTCTAATGCGTGTACATAAGTACACACACCCACTGTTTTTTCAGGTATCGTGTCATGGGTTTTGCAATCTTTGAGTAATCTTGGATAAATTTCCGATAGTAGCCCGTGAGCCCTTAAAACTGACTCGAGGGTTAGGCTTGATGCCTTCTATGACCGAGAAATTCGGTTTCGCGCTTTAGAACTTCGGATTTGGCTAATTGTATTTTTAAATTTACTTCCCTTAATTTGCGGAATATTTTATTTAGTGATTGTAAGTGCTCTGTCAGTGAAGTTGAAAATATAATAATGTCGTCTAGGTAGACGAAGCAAATTTTGTTAATGAATTCAGATAAGACGTTATTCATCAGGCGCTGGAACGTCGCCGGTGTTGTCTTTAAACCGAATGCCATACAAAGGAACTCGTAGTGGCCACATTCTACACTAAAAGCAGTTTTGGCAGTTCTGCAATTTCTATTTGGTGAAAACCTTTGGCAAGATCTAGTGTTGTGAAATATTGACACCTGCCAAGTTTTTCCAGAATCTCATCGACGTTGGGTAATGGGTATTTGTCATCAATTGTCACCTCATTCAATTTGCGGTAATCGATGACGAGTCTCCATTTACTCTTCCCGCTAGCATCTAATTTTTTGGGTACAATGCACACTGGTGCGGAGTACGGTGAGTTGCTAGGTCTTATAATATTTTTCTTTAGCATCTCTTGGATCTGAGATTGTACTTCACTCTTGTGAATGTATGGGTACCTGTACGACTTTACGAAGATTGGTGTATAGTTCGTTGTAGGTATCTCATGTTTAATGCGCTTGTGAACGTTAGATCAGAGTCTTCTCTGTAGAAAATGCTAGAGAATCTTTCTTTTTCTTCCGAGTTAAGGTGTTCCATTCGGATCATTTCCGATAAAGGTTTCTCGTCGACATCTTCGATAATATAAAAATTTTCTTCCGTTACGGGAATTGTTTCGTGTGTACCAAATATTACCGATTTGCCTGAGTCACCTTTGCTTGCAGCATATAATTTGAAATATCGTAAATAGTCCATTCAAAACGCGCGTTATGGTGTTCCAAAATAACACCGTTAAGAAAATCGAACCCTAAAGGTTTTTGGGGTCGCTGATCACGAAAATCAAGGTCCCGCGGTCCTAAAACATGGGCGTCACCCCTAAAAATGCAAAAAAATCCCTCTTTTAGGGGTTTTTCGCGATTATTTCAATAATAATGAAAAATAATGCGAAGAAATGCACTTTTTTAATATTTATTTGCGAAGGTGGTTGATTTGTACTAAATTAAGGCGAACTTTATGATAAGGGGTAGTCCTAAAGGGTTGAAACTATCCCTAAATCGGCTAAAAATAGGAAAAATTGTAAAAATTTTTTTTTTTTTTTTTTTCAAGTTTATGCTTCAAATTCGATTGTGGGCGTACTGTCAGGCAAAAATAAATTATTTTCAACCCTTAAGGGGTTAAAACTACCCCCCTACTATAATAAAAACAACTTTATAAAAAAAATTGCAAACAATTTTTTTTTTCGCTTTTTGTTTGAAATTTGGTTCAAAAGGTATTATCAGCAAAAAAATAAGTTTTTCCAACCCTTAAGGGGGTAAAACTACCCCTACATTAAAATTGTAATGAAATAGTTCTCAATAAATTTTTTTTTTCTCTTTAACCTCTGTACAAAGGGGTTTATAGTGAAATTTTCCAAATGTTTTAATGATTAAAAATGGAAAATAAAATTTAAATGCAAATCAATAAATTTTAATTTGTTTCAATTACAATTTTAATGTAGGGGTAGTAAGGGTTGAAAAATTTTTTTTTAGGGGTGACGCCGATGTTACCGCGGGACCCCGATTTTCGTGATCAGCGTCCCCAAAAACCCTTAGGGTTCGATTTTCTTAACGCTGTTATTTTGGAACACCCCCCCCCCGCGTTTTGAATGGACTAAAATACCCTCTTGGTTTTTACTTTGTTATCAGCAGATAATTTCTCTGTTATTTAAGCGAGGCCTTTTAATTGTCTGACTGAAATATTAATGGTATAGTCTCCATTGGCGGAAAAGTAATAACTTTCACTATTTGCGTCGCATTCGAAATAACGGGGAAGGGTTCTATCTTTTATATTTACGCAATTGTTTTCATAATCGACTTTAGGTTTTAAGAATCTGAGAATATTGTTTCCTATGAGTCCATCGAATGGATCGTGGAATTTACAAACCAACATTGCTAATTTTCCGTTTGGCTTCCTAGTTCTTCGAATAGGGTATGCGAACTTTTTCTGTAATAAGTATTTTATGTTGATAACGATAACTTTAACAAACGATTGGGTGGTGCAACTCATTTTTACAAACGGCAACTTTAACAGCTTTGTTATTGTTAAAGTTAATTTTAACAATAACTTTAATCAATGATTTGGTGCAACTCACCCTTATGGTTCGATTTTCTTAACGGTGTTATTTTGGAAACACCCTCCCCCGCGTTTTGAATGGACTATAAGGGCCAAGAGCATATTAAGAAAATAAATAAGAAATTTCCTTCACAGTCTTCTTCAGAAGTAGAGCAACCAGTCCAAACAAAATAATATGCATATTTCTATGACGAAATTTTAGTTATTAATTTTGTGTTTGAGTAGTGGCTTTACTTGAGAGTACATAGTGCAAATTTTCAGCTATCTATAATTTTTTATACAATTATTTTCTTTCCAGTACTACATAAGCAATGTCTCACATCCTTTCGCTGTAACACCAACAGAAGAACTTTTCCAAAACGGAATAATCTCTTCCGACAGTGATTTTCAAATATTTCGCGATTATGGCATGGTGCCAGGTAGTAAATTGTCTCTTTTTTCTAAACCAATTTATAAAAAAAAACTATTTTTAAGGATTGGACTTATCCCACACTTTCAACGGGTACGTCTATCACACAAAATATGACGTTTTCAGCACTATTCCTCTAGGAACATATCAACACACTGGCGACAATGTCCTAGAATTGGCAAAAGCCTTGGCCAGTGCCCCCGAACTAGATAATCCACAAGTATGTCCTGAAAGTTCCCATCAAGTCATTTTTATCTATTAATATGCAACTAGGAGCATCGTGAAGGACGCATTGTCTTTTATGACGTCTTAGGAGTTTTCATGGTATCCTACACAGAAAAGGAGGGAATAATAATCAACTCAACCGTCGCCGTGATAGCTCTGATAGCAATCTGCATTTCATTATTCTGTATGAGCTTCAATTCGGGACTCAATGTTTGCAGTGTCCTGGCAAGTTTCGGCATGAGCATCTTGGTTCAAATCCTTGCGGTTATGGTGGGGTGCGGAATTCCCTTGTTACTTACTTTCATTTTCGACTGGACAGGCAGGACGTTGTCGTGGTTTTCACAGCCGTGGCTTATCTTAGGTATTTACATCTGCCCCCTGCTTTTCGGACTGAGCATCACTCCAGTTGTTTACTTTGCATTAACTGAAGACGTAAGTGAATGTGCATATTACCGTAGATCTTTGTATAAACTTTTACACTCATTTCCAGAATTCGCTGCTGCTAAGTCACAGAATCCAATTGATTCTGCACTCTCACTGCATCTTCCTAATAATGGTGGTCTGTGTCTGCACAGCATTCAGCATAAGGTCATCATTTATATTTATGATCGCAGTACTCTTCTACACAGGTGCACTGTTCGTGAATCTAATGTCAACTCTCCACAATAAAAGTAAGTGATTTTGTTAATTAACAGTGTGTATGAAAACAGTTGCAGTTTATGGAAATAATTTAATTCAGCATTTCTCTGGCTCATTCCACATTTGGTTGGACAAGTGTTTCCGTTTATGTTTTATTCATACCAACTTCAGTCAGGACTAACCTCCTTCATACCGATGGTCAGTCGTAGTGCATCTGTCTCAAATCCAGAGGCGTTGGTCTGTGCTTTATGTGTGGGTTTTGGGCTGTTAATGGCTGGATTTTTGGTGAGAATTTAGATCTACATTGTAATTACATTAATGTCCTGCTTTTACTTTGTTAATGACAGGCACCAATTTTTTGCATCTTCCGCAAGGCAAAAATAATTGTCACCGGAGTTCTTTTTGTGGCTGTAATATTTATTATTGTGATGTTTACACCCGTTGGATTTCCGTTTCGAGCTCACGCTACACCACAGCGATTTTCAGTTTCAGTAAGTTTTTATAATCCTTTTTATTTGTTTTAAATATTTAGTTTCACAATTAGATGACAGTAGAAAATAGAAATGACGGTGGTGGAGGCGAGCAGCTAGCCTCCTCGAAAGGTGGTGACACCCGATTTGTCACTTCTATTAAAACCCAAGAATTGTAGACAAGTACCCAGCAGATCTGTTAGCAAGTCGTAACCCCCCCCCCGGTACCCCCTGGGGTATTTCTTCAGCAGGAGCTAACGGGTGACCATCGAATGGCGAGTTCTGTGCGCGACAAAACAGAGTTTTAAGTCGATTGAGCTGAGGGTTAGCAGTCCGTTCCCAAAAAAAGACCATTGCTACGAATCGGCAAGCAATGCCTCGGAATCGGATGGACAACACGATGACGTCCTTTGCTTTTCGAACAAGGACACGAATTGGATCATGAACAAGGACACGAATGGATCGTGAGAACACTGCTTGCTGAGGGACGGCTAGAGGAAGAGGAACAATTGATATACAGCAGGTATAAAGCTGTGCGTAATAGGGTAACAGCTAAGATTCGCTCGGCAAAAAGTACATATTTTGCCTCTAAATTGGACACCAATCAGCCTTCGAAAAACTTATGGAGGTATATTCGCAGTTTGGGAATACATGGCAGTGATGATTACAAAACTGCTGTGGACCCAAATGTACTAAACAATTTCTTTGTGAATAGAAGCGTTCAATATTCTGACATTTTGTGTCGCAATTCAAATGATCAGGCTGATGTAGGGTTTAGTTTTAGATGCACTGAGGCTTCTGAAGTACTTACAGCTATACACTCTATTAAGACGTATGCCACAGGACTCGACTCTTTAACACCCGTATTCTTGAAATTGTTAGTACCTTTTATTGTGAGTCCTCTAGTTCATATTTTCAACTTTTGCTTGACTACCTCCCAATTCCCGACTGAGTGGAAAAAGGCATTGGTAGTTTCTGTACCCCAGAAATCGTCCCCATCGGAGCCTGGTGATTTTCGTCCTATCAGTCTACTGGTACCCCCGGGGGTTTCTTTGCGAAAGTTTTTGAAAAAGTTATGCACAGCCAAATAATTCAATATGTCAAACAATACAATCTCTTATCTAAATGGCAGTCTGGTTTTCGACCGAATTATAGCTGCGAGACAGCCTTATTAAAAGTTACTTCGGATCGGACATCCACGAGGCGCTCGGTAAGGATCACTTAGCTGTTTTAGTTTTGCTTGACTTTAGCAAAGCCTTTGACTCGGTAAATCACCAAAAGCTGCTTAGTAAGCTTAAAAGGGATTTTAACTTTTCATCTTCGGCTGTGAAGCTGATAAGTAATTTTCTGGCTGGCAGGTCCCAAGTTGTTAAAGTGGGAAATGACTACTCGTCCGCTGCGTCTCTTTATTTTGGTGTGCCTCAAGGCTCAATTCTTATCCCACTTTTATTCAGCCTGTACATAAATGACTTACCAAGACAAGTACGAAATTGTGCTATCCACTTATATGCTGATGATGTCCAATTGTATCTCACTCGTCCGATTGGACTAATTGAGGACTGTATTGTGCGAATAAACGAAGACCTGCAATGTGTTCATGAATGGTCTCAGACCAATAGCCTGTTGCTTAATCCATCTAAATCAATCTGCTTAGCTATTTATAGAGGCATCATAGACACAAGAGTATTACCACAGGTCGTATTAAATAATGCCGTTATTGACTATGTGCATTCTGCGAAAAGTTTGGGTATTCAACTGAACTCCAGTTTTAGTTGCTGTAGTCATGTTCGTTCGACTCTGTGTAAAATTTATAGTAGCCTAAGGCAGCTGCGTTAGCGTACCTCCTGGGTTACGAATGAAGTTAGTTAAAGCAGTGGTGCTACCTCACTTTATGTATGGTAGCCTTATCTTTCCCAAGTTGGATTCTGTACATATGTGCGAGGAAAATAACGGTGGCATATAATGATGTCATTAGGTATATCTACAACCTATCCAGAGGTAGTCACATTTCCAGATACGTCAATTCGTTTGTTGGTACATCCATTGAGACTTATTGTGCAAGGCGTGCTCTTGCCTTTCTTCATAAATTAATACTTGCTAAGAGCCCAGATTACCTACAAGAAAAGTTAGTGTTTTTGAGATCTAACACAGGTCTCCAGCTCCTTATACCAAGGTATAATTCTTGCTTTGGTGAGCGTTCTTTCTTTGTCCAGACTATTCGTAGGTGGAATTCTCTTCCGAGTCATGTGCGAACTGAGGGATCCAGAGGGGTGTTCTGCAGGTTGATTAAGAACGCAGAATTGTAGTCATGTTTATAGATGCTACACATGTCATTCTCTAAATTGTCATTCTCTAAATTGTTCTTGAAATTATTTGTAATTTTAGTTCTTAGCTTAAGATTGTTCATTATTGTAATTTTATTTCAGTTGGTATTATAATTAATATTAGGTACTTTATTACTATTATTATCGTTCTGTCACACCTGAATGTATTTTCTATTGTGTAGTGCTATATAAAAGGTTGTAATCTTCAGCGCTTTTTATAATAAATTATTTGAATTTGAATATTTGAATTTGAATTTGAAGTCCTCAACGAGATGAATCGATATAAAATCAAGATCATGGGACTTAACGAGATCAGATGGCAAGAAGCCCAAACGATAGGTCCTTCTTATAATCTGGGAGAAATGAAACTGAAAGCCGTAGGAGTGGCGTTGGCGTAATACTCGCCAAAAGAAGCCAGGTCCAGCCTCATTAGCTGGACACCATTTTCCGAGAGACTAAGAAATACTACGCTAGTCCAATGCTACACTCCAACAGAAGACACCCGACTTAAACGCACAGTTCGGCCCCAACAAGGAAATCAAGGCCTAAGCCAAGTTGAGGGTGCATGAAAGGTGGAGATGGACCTTGCGTTTAAACTCTTGGATGTTGTATGAGTTCGGGAAAACTGACTGTGGAAGGTTGTTTCACAGTCGAGTTGTTTTCGAAAAGAACGAATTACTAAGCTGATGTGTGCGCGAAAATAAGGGCTGTAGATTGTGAGGATGAGCCGAAAGAGCTAGTCTTGTGTTGCGATAAAAGTGCAATCATTACCTTATAGTGGTGGCCGCAGCCGAGTAGTAAATATCCTATTAGGATAGGATAATATGAGCGGGCGGGTCCTTTCTAAGAAAAATTGGCCTTACCTGGAAACAGTTTTAGTACGGAACAAGCAACAAGACTCGGATACTGGAAAAAATGACGACGTGCAGAAATGTGTATGTGCAGAACTCGAGCTGCACAACGTCTAGCCGATACCCGAGGATGAAATCGTGGTCAAGAGAGCCCCCAACGGTGGATGACTATATAGTGAAATGCAGTTTTATGGGGCCCCTAAACTATAAATAATATTTTGCAATATATGTTCTGTGCGCCCCAGCCAGCATCGGCTTTAAAGCAATAAAGGAAAGGCAATCCAACCTTTGTGTGCGAAGCAAATTTAAGAGCGTAAGCCTCTTAAACGTTCACGCACCTAAGAGGAGCCCTCGGATGGTGACAAAGAAGAAATCTTCGAAGTAATTGAACCTTATTCCTGCCCCAGATGTAAAGTAAGGGAGGGTTTTGGGAGATTTGAACGCTAAAGTAGGTCGGGAGTCCTTATACATGCGAGCACTTATTTGATTCGGAACACGATCTTGTTGGTTGTGCCACAAGGTAGTATTTAAGAGCCTTTATTGTGCTTGCTCTACACTAGTAATCTACCACAAATGGAAAATACACTTTTAGTTGCATTTGCTGACGATACAGCTTGCTTTCGCCGGGTCTTCTTAGGTTATTGGCCCTTCCGCAGACCATTCGCTTTCCTAATCTCTCCGCAGCGGCCGTTCCCGCAGGTGTATGGCGGGCAGCGACGATGCCGCAAGGAGGAGCAGGTTTGCCAGCGGCTAGGAGTTTGTAGCTTCACTTGGTTTGGGTTGGCTCGAGGGTGTCGTAGACCTTTTCACAGTAGGATTTGTGGTCCCTGCTGGTTTTCGTTTAGGGGAACCGAACTCTTTTTTTGTTGGAAATTTGTTCTGAAAAGATTTTCATAAAAATCTGTCGAGCTGGTTTTTTGTTTAAATAACGTTCGTGATTACTGTACCTGCATGATGTTGCATAAGCCAGAGATGACATCGACTTTTTAAAAGAGCGTAAACATTATCTGAAAATAATTTCATAATAATCGGTCAAGCCTAAGGCCGTACCCAGGAAAAATTTCGGGGGGGGGGTTAAAACACCGGGGGTCTGGGATGTATGGAATACCCCCTAGTTTAGAGGCAAAAAACTATGGTTTGACTCGAGAATTTTGACTAAAAAATAAAAGGATATTTAAGTCATTAGAATGTTTTTGCATTAACATATCATATATGTGGGCAAAAACGCGGAAAAAGGCATATGCGTGTCCGGAGCCGATGACCGTTATAGAGTCGGAAATGAATAACCAAAAAAAATGCTTTCGGTGGATACCGACCTAGACAACATTTTTCCACAAAAAAACGGCCATCCAGCCAGCCATAAAGCCCGGCAAGCCCCAGAAACTGTGCAAAATGTCCCCTCCGTGGCATGACCCAAGTACAAAAATCCAGATTTATTGCGCATATTAAATGGACCAACTTGTGCGATTCGGGATAGGACGTTCACGAATGGTTTTTGGGACCTAAAACTTTGATTTTTTCTCTGTTATCGCAAACCGGAACGCCAGAATACAGAACTTACACGTATTCGAATTTTGTCCGAAATTTTCCGTTAAAATTGCGAATCGTAGTGCCGCTAGAGCCTGCATGCGTTCGAATGTTCTGTTGTGGCTCCCTCTGCTCGGGGGATGTTTCATGAACCTGCAACAATTCGAAAGCCCATTCGGCGCGTTCGATTTGAATCCCTAACTGTAAAATTCGCTTGCTCTAAAATTCAAAGTGCAAACGCATATTCAAACAAGTCCCCACCGTGGCAGTCGCGGATTCAACTTCAAACCGAAAAAACGCGTCAGAAGTGGAAAGTTCAAGTTGTTCTAAGAAGCTGTGGTCACCGGTAAGCGGAAATTCACTCAGGATTCTTCCCGAACTCAGAAAAGCGATTTTAACTCAAATAGTCCCCTCCGTGGCAGCTTTTTCTTGAAATCTTCAATAAAAAGTAACCCCTTCAATAAAGTAAAAAAGTAACCCCTGTAGCAGAAACGGGCTTGTTTTGGGGCCATATGGGGGGGGAAGAACCCACAAGAAACTCGGTCGGTAAACTTTTTTTTTTGCTGTGTTTTGAATGTGCAACTATGCCTTTTTCACGTTTTTGCCCATGTAACCCTTTGACCATAAGAATGTGTTGTCTTCAGAGTTGGAGAACTATAGAAAATTGTGTGCAGCTGGCATCTAGCAGTAGCACTAGCTACAGAAGATCTACACTAAAAAACAAACGAAACTAACAAACTGAACTGAACAGTGAAACAAAGTCACCGAATAAACTAATGCCCAACCGACTCAACAGATGTAAATAAATCACAGTCAAAATGGCGACGGCTTTGCTTTTATAGACGGCCAGTAATAGGAAAGTTATACTAGCGCTAAGCTAGTGCTGGTGGGCGGGATGGTAGTCAGAGAGAGAGGGAGAAAGAGACACGTTAGCGATACACCTCTTACATAACATATCTACTACTGGCTGCATTGGTTGTGAGCAGAACAGGCGCTACGCGGGTGGCTGCGAGTAGACTATTATAGACATGCTGTTTTGCCTGTTTTCACACATGCTTCTCGTGATGCATCAGCAAGGCCAGTTGCCAGTTCAATTCATAAACACCATTAATTATACTTTACTTACAGATAGCAAAATATCAAGAAAATATCATTCTCTTTAATTCAGGAAAACTTGTGGTTGAAAATACTTATTTCTGGAAAATTTCGGGGGGGGGGGGGGGTTCAACCCCTCTGACCCCCCCCCCCTTTAGCTACGGCCTTGGTCAAGTCCTTTGATTGTTTCAATGAAAAGATTTCTATTCGGCTAACGGTCACAAGCACCTTAAATCGACAAGTTTTCCTGACATCTAATATACTCGTTAAAATGAAACCTGTTATAAATGAAGTTATTTTTTCTGGATTCAGCAGAGCGATAGCATTCCGAGTAAAAAATAAATTGGGCTGGAGTCCGGATCGGATCCGGCATCCCAGCTCCCCTATTAGAGCTTCAAAAAGTTAATTACATCAGGCCCGGACCCGAAATGTAACGCCTCATGTAGTCCGATCCGGATCTGGATGTGACCCTATGTGGTCCTGACCAGGTTAACTTATATGAGGCAGATCAGGGTACATTGTATGGTCCCGACCAGAGTAACATATATGGGGCAAAGCAGGATGACTTATATGATCCTGAATAGAGTAACCTATGCGGAGCGAATCAAGGAATCCTGCATGGTCGTCCGGAGCAAATTGACCTAGTTCCTGCAAATCAGGGTATTCTACATTATAACTTATAGACATTGATTATAGACAATTATTGTATTTAATTAATACTGACATTATACACTCATGATACAGTTATTTAAAGCACACTTAATTACAGTTAAATAAATTTCTAACTTATTAATCCTTTAGATTTTTTGAAGCCTCGATACGCTTTAAACGGAATCCATCCCAGTCACGTGCGTTGTTGAAGACTCGCAGAAAGATTGGACTTGACATGTTCCTGTTGATGTTTGGAGTTTTCTGAGTAAACAGCTCCTGCAATGATGACATTGGATATTAGTAGATGTATAGATGCAATTTATGTAGAATAAAAAGTTGTCATAGATTAGTTACGTACTTGTAGACACTCGTAAAGTTTCGTATTCTTAAGAAGAGGTTTGTCTTACTCTTATAGATCGGATTACCAACATCTTTGAGCTATAAATAAAATTCTGATCAGTTTAATTTTTGGTTTAAAAAGAAACATAAATTTCCAATATAGACAATAAATAATAAAGTAATGGGTTCCCAAAAAAGAATTTATATTATTTTTCGTAATAAAAAAACTATTATCAGGGACAGATTCGGAAAAGTAAGGGGTTCCCTGAAAGTATTACAATAGGGCATGCCTTTTTTCATTTCTAATCGGGATGCCAACAAGACGTCACTTGTCAAAATCCAAGCACTCTTTAAAAATTTTGCAAAAACAGCGTTACCCTGTAAAAAACATCAAGCAAATTTTCAAACCGTAGAACAGCACTTTTTGAACGCGAAATTGTTTTCCAAGTCCTACAGTTGATCTCATCCCGGAATTTCCTGTAGTTTTCGAAAGGTCAAGTCTGACAAGTCCTTTACATTAATTGAGGAGTGGGCGAACAAAACGGCACATGTCCATGGTTGGCCGTTTTAAGTTTTTTGACGGAATCGTGTTCATTACACTAAACTGCAACTAATTTCAATTTCAGACACTTCAAAAATCACTTTCATGTAATATTTTTTTGTTAGCAAAGTAACGGTTTCCCTGCAGAAAGGCACATGTCCTACGAATATTCATATTTTTTAACCATTCGTTAATGTGGATTTTCAAAAGGGCACGTATTTCATACAAAAAAGTTTTTAATCAACAATGGAAGTTCATTGCACCTCACCTGGGGCTCTAATTACATCGATTTGTATGTGCATCATAAACTGCACTAAAAATGCACTAAAATTTACCTCACTTTTGCCTCCCACGGCCCCAAAACAAGCCGTGGGGCACTATGACCCCTTAAAATTTGCGTAACAGACCCTACTATTAGGAAAAAATACCAGAAAAATCTCCCCTTGCCTCTAAGGGGGCCAGGGAGCTCCCTAAAAGGCTAAAAACAAAAAAACATGTCCAGTTGGGTTCCTGCAAAAGGGCACATGTCCATTCAAGGGTTTGACAAAACGGTACATGTCCAGTTCTGTCCCCGCAAAAGGGCACATGTCCATTTTTGTTTTAATTTTTTCTCTTAAAGTATTAAACATATTTAAAAAAATTTTTTTCCGTCTGAATGAGTTCAAATAGTAGCACAACCTACCATACTCATAAATAGTTAATGTGATCAGTTCAGAGGCAGAAACAGTTTTTTGCGATTTCTGAACAATTTGCAAAACTGGACATGTGCCGTTTTGTTCGCCCACTCCTCAATTAGTTTTGCCAATATCTTCTGAAATCATTCGAATTGCCAATTGAAGTAATTTGCTCGCCATCTAATCAGCGACGCTTCCACAAGTTCAGGACGCATTCGCCCACGTGCTCTAGTACCTATAGCGAACGAAGTACGAGGGAAATTTGTTTTAAAATTACGTAAATGTGACCCAGCTTGCTGCATTCTACTCGTCATACCCTTTCATTTGATACCCATACCGAGGGTGTTGTAATTTTGTATTGGCCGCCATTTTAAATCTGGAATGAAGCCACACAGCTAATTGCATTCTTTTTGCCATACCTTTTCATTTGATACCCATGTCAAGAAACACAATTTTACAATTCGCCCGCCATCTTGATTTACTAATAATTTATGGTAGTTTGTTTGGTAGTTCTAAAAACTCTAGAAGCGACCCAGGCTCCTGATTGCCTCCTTGCCTTCGGTTCGTAAGAGAGACGTCTGTTTTGGCCCTGAATATGTCCTGACAGAACCTCAAGAAGATTCGAATATATCATGTGCTCCGTCGCTTCTCAGTTCCATATAGCCATCGACACCATAATAGGTACATCGTGTCTTGCTATTGGTAAGCTATGAAAGGTAAGCTTTCTATATCCTACCTACTGCATTCATTCTCCTTATTCCCCTTAAGGCTGACTAGATAGCATTCGTGTGGAGTTAGCAATGTCACCATCATGTGGTGTGCGAGAGATATGAGAGACGATGGGCGCCATATCTACCAGGTGCCTATTTTCCCACCAGGTGCCTATTTTCTATATCCCCGCTGATAGAAAGGCGCATGAATTCACGATCGAAGAGAAAATGTCTGGCACATGCTTGACTTAATGAGACTTAGATTTGACGGGGTTGAGAAAAGGTCATTTGTAAGCAGGGCCGTAATTAGGCAGGTGCAACAGGTGCACCCGCACAGGGCCCAGATATCTAGGGGGCCCTAAAATGAAATTGTTAATTGGATTTCCCTTACTAATTTTTTTTTTTTCATAAAAATTTTATTCGACATTTTAAAACACAAATTTTTTACAAACATTTTCATTCGAGATTTTAAAATAAAATATGTATTCTCAGTAAGACACAGAATAATCGGCCCCCACTTATATATCAACTTAAAAACATAAATTACAGAAAAGTGGAAAATTCATAAAAAAAAACTTGCCATATTTATGTTGAATATTTATAATGAAAAACTTTCACCATTAATAAGTTTAGGTAAAACAACAAACAAATATCTTACGCATAAAATGAATGAAATTAATTTCATTATTATTTCATTTCATTATTTCATTATTTTTTCATTAATGGTTATTATTTTCTTTTTAAAAAAATTTTTAAAAAAAAAATGTTTCATTCGCTTCTATAATGTTGGCAATTTTGATTATGGTGAATTTTTTAAAGAAGCTTTCACCATTACTGTGTTTCCATGAGACGGGGTAGAGTTTTCGTTGAGTAAACAGAAAGCTTTTTTCCTCAAGAAACTTTACTCAATCCCCATCCATGGGCGCTTAATCTGAGTAAACTCAAGGTAAACTCTGCGTGAAAACAGAGAACATAATTCTTTGAAGTAGAATTCCAATTTCTTAAAAACTTCTTTTAAAAATTGAACTTAAAAAGTTATAAGATCTTTATATTCTTATAAGTTGAATTGAGGGGTAATGCAGATTCTGATTAGTGAATAAACTAAATATTTTTTCGACGCATTAGACACATCAGTTAGAAAAGAAACAGCTATGCTTTAAATACTTTAATTTTATAAATATTTTAAATGTAAGCTAACTTTTGACTAATTTGTGCATAAAGATTATAGTGTGATTTTTGTGTTGAACAATAATACTTAAATATTTAACAATAGTTTTTGTGTCTTTTTAATTAACTCAAAGTATTCTTAAAAACAAAAGTAAGCTTTAATAAACAATAAAATAATTTAAATAATAATAATTCATTTTCACATTTCCAAAGCTCAATAATGTCAAAACCATTGTCAGGCGCTCAAAAAAGAAAAATTAAGAAGCAAAAACTTGAAGAAATTAAATCAGTGTCGCAAAATCTTGTAAAATGGCTGAGAAAAGATACACCAGACGTCGGAGAAGGGTCTTCTAATACAGCCAGTTCCGATGATGTTGCCGTACAACAATTGGACTCGGATTGTATTAGTAGTGATAGTATTACTTCAGACCAGAGTACAATAACTACACAAGTCAATGAGAATGAACTAAATATGTCATCTGTTACTATTGTATAAATTACAATGATCCTCATTCTTAGCCAGTTATTACAAATAAATTAATAAATTGCCTTGTCAAACATGGTGTAGAGCAAGGTGACGACATAAACTTTAATAATTTTCCATCAGATAATCCAGGGCGAAAATTTACAAAAGACTGGTTTAATGTAAAACAAATTAACGGCGAAACTGTTAAAAGAAAATGGTTGTTATATTCAAAGAATCAAAATGCTATATTTTGCTTTCCATGTATGCTTTTTGGACACAAATCGCATACTATTTCTGATCCACACAAGGGATTCCATGATTGGCGACATCTACATCCTGTGATTCCTCAACACGAAAATTCTTCTCAGCACAGGAATAATTATGTAAAATAGAAGGTAATGGAAAAAAAATTAATATCAGGTAGCACAGTCGACGATTATTTGCTGAATCCGATTAATAAAGAAGCAATGATATCGCGTGAAGTATTAAAAGTTGTTGTAGATGCTATATTATATTTTGCGCTAAAAATAATATTGCTCTAAGAGGTTCAAATGAAAAATTGGAGATCCGAATTGCGGAGTTTTTTTTAATTTAATAGAATTTGCTAGCCATTATAATAGTACTTTAAAAGATCGTATTGAGAAATATAAAAAAGGCTCTGTTTCATATTTTTCACCAGCTATTCAAAAAGAAATAATAAAATTGATTGGTGATAAAACTAGAAATCAAATTATATCAAGAATTAAGAGAGCAAAATACTACACTATTTTATTCCTGAATTATCAAAGAAAGAACAAGAGATGCAAATTCCTTCTTCGGCCAACTGCTCTGGCTACAATCTACAAGTCCTTCATTCGGCCCCGCCTTGAATACAACTCGTATATCTGGGCGGGTGCCCCAAAAACCACCTTGGCTTGGCTGGACAAGGTGCATAACCGCGCCATCAAACTCATTGGCGATAGCACCCTTTGCTCCTCCATCGACCCTTTAAGCCATCGCAGGAATGTAGCAGCCCTTAGCAAATTTTACCGCTATTACCATAGCGACTGTTCCACTGAAATCAGAAACCTCATGCCTACACGGCAAACTTTTTCCCGCAACACAAGACTAGCCAACTCGGCTCACCCCCATACGCTACAGCCCTCCTCTTCGCGCACATTACGTTTTAGTAGTTCGTTTATAAATAGAACAACTCGATTGTGGAACTCCCTTCCGCAGTCGGTATTTCCGAACTCATATAATATCTTAGAGTTCAAACGCAAGGCTCATCGACATCTACTCACGCACCCTCCAGATCCCTAACCTATCCTTTCTCCTCTATCCTTCAAATCAAGCTTACTACTAGACACTGACCATGACTTGAACGACATGACAGACATGTAGTACAAAGGGTGATTCCTAAGCTTGTATTTACCTCATAAAAAAAAAAAAAAATGAGTCAAGTGATAAGATATGTCTATGTTAATTCTAATGGTAAAGTCACGATTGAAGAGAGCTGTATTGATTTGATTGAATCACATGACAAAACCGGAGAAGGTTTAGCTACGGAGATTTTAAATAAAATAGCAGATGATAAATTAGATATTCATGATGCTAGAGGACAAGGATATGACAACAGTACCAATATGTCTGGTAAATACAAAGGTGTAAGAGCACGTATTTTTGAAATCAATAATTTGGCAATATTTGTACCTTGTACGGCTCATAACCTTAATTTAGTTGGTGTCCATGCTGCATCTATAACACCAGAAATGATAACTTTTTTTGGTACTGTACAAAGAATATTTAACTTTTTCTCGTCATCAACAACACGATAGGAAATTTTAATGAAATATTTAAAATTAACTCTAAAAAATTCGTCAGATACAAAATGGTCATCCAAGGCCAATGCAATAAAATCGTTAAGTTTGCATTTATTCGAAGTAAAGAAAGCATTGGAATCAATAGCATGTGGTTCAACTGCATCAAATCCAGAAACAGTTTCAAGTGCTAAAAGTTTGCTGTTCCTCATTGACTACAAATTTATCTGCAACCTTTCTGTATGGAATAAAATTCTTCAATGCATTGATCGAACAAATACTGCATTACAACTAAAAGATATAACGATAGACCACGCAGCAAAATTAATTGATGGAGTACGTTGTACTTTACAGGGACTAAGAGAAACAGGTTTCGAACAAAAATTCGAAGAATCAAATAATTTGGCTAAATCCATGTAAGTACATTTTGGATTTCGTAATAAACGAATGAGAACAGTGAAAAAAATGGAAACTGATGAAGCACCGGATGAAGGAAGTAGCATGACGCCGGAAAAATAATTTCAAATGCAAATGTACAATGTTTTTAACGCCCTATTGTGACAATTAAACTGGCGTTATGAGCAATTACGAAATATATGCCATGATTTCATTTTTCTACAAGGTTCATCTCTACAAAAGAATAGCGTGATAGAATTAAAAAAGGCCGCTGCCGATCTTTCTATTAAGTACAGCAAAGATTTAAATATGTATGAGCTTTCGTGTGAAATACAAAGTTTAAAATTTGAAGCATCGATATTAGTAGACGATTTAAAAACTGCAACACCACTTGAAATTTCACAAGGCCTGCATGACTTTGGATTAATTGAATCTTATCCAAACATTAATAATGCTATACGATTATTTCTCACACTCCCAGTATCAATTGCTTCTTGTGAGAGAAGTTTTAGCAAGTTAAAATTAATTAAAAACTATTTAAGGTCTACTATTGGACAAGAAAGATTACCCAATCTTGCCATAATATCTATAGAGTATAATATCGCAAAGGATATTAATTATGACGATATAATTAATGACTTTGCTCAAATGAAAGCTAGAGGAGTACAATTAAATGAAAATTAAATATTCTTATAATATACTTAAATAATATAATATATTTTTGTGTACAATAAATTTTTAATATGATATCTATTTGAACTATAACTACTTTTTCCCAAAAAATATAGGGGCCCTAAAAAAATTTTTGCACAGGGCCCTAAAAAAGCTAGTTACGGCCCTGTTTGTAAGGACTATAACGGGTGAGGGTATAGTTTAGCCGTGAAAACATCGGCCAAGTTTCGGCTCAATACAACTTTTATTGAACAGTCAGAAAGGGAACTTAATATTACTTTTTAGGACTAATAGAATGCCATTTCTTTTTTGAGCAGAATGTAGAATTGATATCTAGAACAACCAGTCAAAGCATACGGAAGTGATGCATACTTTGGTCAGCTGCAGATGGACCTTTTTTTGTCTAAAGGGGTATTGCTTTTCGTCTTCTCGAAATTTGTTTCTGTAATCCTTTTCTTGTGAATTGCGTTGTACAATCCTCCCAATTAATCTAGTTAATCTAGTAGCAGCTGTTGATTATTTGTCTGATATTTTTGTTGTTGCGCTTGATAACCCTTGAAACTTAAAATTTCTTTTCTTACTTAGCACACGATAAGAACATTTAATGGGTACGACAGATCATTCCGGAAAACTGACTCAGGATATCTTCTATATGCATCCGACCGACAAACGCCCAGCACCATTAAAGGTAAGATGAAAGTATAAATCTTAAATGAAAACCAATTGAACTGTTTCACTTTCTAGATTTTGTCATTAACATGTCCATAGCACAGGAAACAAATTCCGATTGCCCACAAAATCTTCACTGTGGACTTGCTACTTACTACTCATGCTTGGGTAAGACTTACTGGATACCAGCTGAAGAGCCGAAACTGTTCTCCGTTCCAAACCTTCGCCTTATATCAAAGGATGCATTTCCAAACAGGACGAAGTTCAGTTTGGAATTAAGAGGCCCGGATCATATGTACATTGTCATAACACCAGTGTCCAATGAGATCGAATTAATGAATTGGTCAGCTCCTTCTCAATTGGATAAAAGCGACAAGAGATCATCGTATTTAATGTATTTCTCATATGGCATAGACTCTAGTCCTTTAGAAATTATCTTGGACTTTAAGGTTGGAACGAAGGATATGAAATCAAAAGCATAAAATACATTAACGGTTCTTCTGATATAGGTACCTGAAGAATGGACAAATAAAACATTTGGCATTGGAGTGGCTGGTCGATGGGTTCACCACTCTATTCATTACACGGACAACTACAGGGAGTTTTTAAGTAGTTTTCCAGATTGGGCGCACGTGGATGCTAGGATGGAGTCATATGAAAGCTGGGAGTTTTAAATAAATTTTTTATCATAATTGTAATTTTTTTAATCAATCAGTTTTGAACAGGTAACCAAAGATATAACTGGCATTGGATACTCAAGTACATCTGATACCAAGTTATGTAATCATAGTAGACTGGTTCGATGGACTCCGAATTCGACCACTTTCTTTGAGGGTCCATTTTCGTCTCTCCTTTCTGCTCCCCATGCTGCCTGACTTTAGTGATCGTACCAAAGTTCTTGCGTTCCGGATTTTAAAGAAGAACACAGTGCTTCCATCTATTAAGTGAACAGAAAAGTTCTGCCTTTTTTGAAAACGAATGATGTATATGAATATCTTTTTGAATATCGTTCAGTTTGCTTGAACATTTAGAACCATTAAAATGAGTAAAGAAAAAGTACACTTAAGACATTGTATACTGTATGAGTTAATAACACGGTGATGGAAAACTCTTAACAAGATGAGCGCGGAGTAGTCTCCCTATATCAGTTCTGAATCAGAGGCGATGACGTCATGGATGTGGTCTCGGATGTGCATGTGTCTGGGTTGTGAGTGAGCACCGCCTGTGTAGAATTAGTTGATGCTTTTTTTCCAGCCACGACGCATGCGCCTATTACTGGCCGAACCCGTATTGCGTTTATGTTGGGCTTTAACCTATATATACACATACACAGATAATATATAAATATATACGTATATGTATGTATATATGTATTAAAATATACAAAAAACTAAAAAATATCCTTGACGTCATCACTACTCCAGCAGAACTGGCTACTAAACATTACGTCGCGGAGTTCGTTCAGCTTTATTTATAGTCCGGGAGCCGACGTAACAATTGGTCAAACATTTGATCAATTTTGGTACTGATGTAAAACGATTAAAAATAATGTTTTAAGAATGAAATGGACGGTCAGCTGGCCAAATTGGTGGCGGAAGGAACAGCAAAACTTGTTAAAAAAAAAATATATGAGTGTGCTTAAGACCACACTTTAGAAGTAAAACTTTTGTGCCCAACGGCTAGTAATATGCAATAGATATAGTGGAAAGTCTGTCAGATCTATAGTACGCTTGAGAAAATTCATACGCTACATTCATGATCATTAATAATTGCATCCGCATCGGCATAGACTATTCCAAACCCAAGTATTGTTTTACCAAGCAGTCCGCCAACCACATACAATGACACTTTACCTACGCGAGCCGCTTTACCTTCGCGAACGGGAGCCAGTCTACTTGAGTATGGTATTGGCACCCTTTATGGCCACCTAGCCAATTACCTGATTACTTCGTCCCATACAATCTTTTAGGGAGCCAATTAATTTTAAAGGGAGCAAAAAGATATGCACTCAACCTTTTTTCAAATTCTTCTTTCTATGCGTAGTTGAAAATAATTTATTTTGGCTGATTAAACCGAATTCGAAGCATAAAGTTGAAAAAACATTTTTTACAAACCTTTATATTTTCAGTCGATGTAGGGATAGTTTCAGCCCTTTACTATTATCCCTTATCATAAAATTTGCTTTGTTATAAATCAACCGCTTTTGAATATAAATGTTGCAAAAAATGTATTTTATTAGATTGTTTTTGATTATAATTAAAATTATCGCGGAAACACTTAAAAAGGGGAATTTTTAAGCATATTTAAAGGTGACATCCATATTTTAAGACTGTGGGACCCTGATTTTCGTAATCAGCGACCCAAAAAACATATCAGGAACGGTTTTCACAACAGTGTAATGTTTTGACATAAACGATTCGTCGATTTGTGCAAGTTAAAAAAATTGTAATTTAAAAAGGGGAAAGGTCCAGCACATCTCACCAAAGGGGAAGTGGGTGCCAATTTTAAACAACAGCACCTCACACATTTAATTCACCACTCCCTTTTGGTATTCTAAGCACCCAAACCACCGCCGAAAATTCTTCTCGTATATGCCGCTTCCAACATGTCAGTGCCCGCGGCAAAAGCTCCGGCCAGTGACCAAACCACAAGAAAAATCTGAAATAATTCACCTCTACAGAATGGTGAATTTGTATTCCTATAATGAGATAAAGCAAAGTCCGGGCGACAACCTAGCTAACATGCCAGAAAATGTATGCAGTAATGCGGCGGTTACACGAATGACAAAAAATGACAATGGTCACAATTTCTGGTCATAATTAATGACATTGCTGTTCACACGCCTCAAATAATGACATGTGAAAAGCTCTATTATAAAATGTCATTAATTTATTGGAAGTTGCCATAAATAATGGCAAGAGCTGATTTTTGGCTCCAACGGTCGCAACTGTTTTATTACTTTATGGCCCTGGAAAAGAATTGGTGTCTATGTAGTGTATTGAGCATTTGCAGACACTTGATTAATTCATGGTCCTGTTTGTTTTTAATATCCAGGTTTAGGTGCTGATTTGAGTGTAAACCCCTTTGAAATAACACTATCGCACTTCATGATAATATCAATTGATATAATTATTCATCTTTTTAACAAATTTATACTCTTTCGCCTTGTTTAAAAATAAATTGAACACAAATTCCCTTCCTCTTTGCATTTTTACGAGTGTTAAATATATATTTAGACTTGCCTATATGAGATTTGCCTTGTTAAGATAAATAAAAATGATCATAAAGGATATGAAAATAAACTGCGGGGGTGTGTTGCCGGTATATTATAGTCCATTCAAAACGAACGTTTGGGTATCAAAACATAACACCTTTTTGAAACTCTTTCCGCACATATTTTTTTGTTTACTGATTATGGGGCCGCCCAATGTAGGGGTAGTTGAAAGTAGTTTTGTTTTGGCTTAAAAAGAGTTTATTTTTTTTATTTAATGTTAATTTTCCAAATTGTAGGGGTAGTTTTTACTCCTTAAGGGTTGAAAACAATTTATTTGTACCTGACTACACGCATTCAATCAAATTTGAAGCCTAATTTTTTTTTATTTTCGGTCCATTTAGGGGTGGTTTTAACTGTTTAGGATTATCCCTTATCATAAAATTGGGCTTGATTTGGTATAAATCAACCACTTTCGCCAATAAATATTGAAAAAAGTGTATTCCATTGGGTTATTTTCGATTATTATTGAAATTGTTGTTGTTGTTGAAATTGGATTTTGTATTTAAATAATGACACTCTATCATAAAAGAATGCGCAAGTTCATTCTTTTATGATGACTTGCCATAACTTTTCATAATTTCTCATTATCGTTTACACGGTCATAATTTGTTTCATTATTTCTAAGCTTTTTTAAGCTTTTTATGACAATAATTTTTGCCATTTTTCATGACAGAAATAATGACACAAATTATGATCGTGTAAACGATTATGACAATTAATGACCAAAAAAATGACAAGCGTGTCATTCGTGTAAATTCACCATAAGGCAGAGTGCATTTTAGCTGTTGCATACACAGCCCCGAGTTTCTTCGTCTCTTGTACCCTTTCCCATCGTTATACGAAAGTTCTGACGATTTTTCATGTGTGAGAGCGTTACACGAATGAAATTGATTCACTCTCATGTAAATTTTTTTAAGCAAACGTCCCTAAAGGAGTTTTACTTCAAAAAAACTAAAAAAAAAAACATATGATCATTATTTATTTTATATTGTAGTCAAAGATTATCGATAAAAGTATTAGGAAAAAACAGTCAGCTGGGCTAACTGCGGGTATTTCGTCGTCAGCTGATCGCTCAAACGCGTAAAAATTTTTTTTTAAACATTTGATCATTTACAAATTTTTTTATTATGTTACTTTGATCATTCTAATGTTCAAAAATCGCAATCAGCTGCCCCTTTGTTAAGGAATTAACCGTCCGCTGGCCAAAAAAAAAATTGCAACACGCCGTAGCAACGGAACGGCGATATCATCAGCTGCTTTGCGGCAAATTCATGCCGGCCCTAGCTTCCTATCATTAGGAGAGTTTATTTGTTAGAGTGTTAGAAGTGTTTATTTATTCGCGATAATTTTTTTAAACGCAAAAACAAGTGAAATGGCTCCCGCTAAAAAGTTTTGTGTTTTTTGTTTAAAATCGACTGGTAAACAAATCGAGTTTAGTGAAGAAATAGTAAAAAAGTGCAATGACATTTTGGAGTTACGCATAAAATATAAATTAATCATGGCAGAATCTGCATCTGATGTAAAAATGCCAAATGCCATAAATAATGGTGAATGTTATCATGCACAGTGCTACCGTCGTTTTAGTGCATTGCCTCCAAAATATAGATCAGTAAAAATGTCAAGGTATGCATTTTTCTATTAGGAAAATAGGGAATCTTACGTAAAGGTGAGCGTAGATGGCGATTAACGAATATTAAGAGTTAGACCTTCTAAAAAAGGTAAAGTATTATTTTTGAAGTTGTTTGGCTTAAATATTTTGTGTCCTTAAACATCTTGCGGCGCACAGCTATTTCCCAATGCATCCGAAGTTTTTGATATTTCGAAAATAAATGATTATTGAATCCAAATGCTCAGCAGAAGAACATAAGATTTTATCCTCGAATAACCGACAAAACAAACAAAAAATCAAAATTGTTACACCCAGACACAAATGTCATTTCATGTTTACACTACACCACAATAGTACCAGTAAGATTCCCTAGATTCCCTAATGTTTTAATAAATTTTATTGAATTTTAATTTAAATAAAATTAAATAAGAATTACACAATTCGAAATAATTATATAATTTTTATTAATTTTAAAGTAGTTCAATTGATAATGGAGCGTCTTTACAAGGGATTACTTAATAGAGGTTAGGCAAACAAAATCGCAGAAACCAATTATAAATAATCCCGATTTACTATATATTTTCAAGGAGTACGAAAATTATAAAAAAGCGACTTTAGATGGCAAACACGGCAAAACTCCTAAATTCTATATGATTTGTGTTAATTTAGTTAATTATTATTTAATGTTGCAAGCGAGTATTCGAACGGCTAATCTTGATCTTTTTAAGTTTGTTCTTCCTTTTATTACCAATATTTTCTTTACTTTCAACCAACAAAACTATTCAAGATATACTGTAAGGTATCTTGACAATGTCATGAACGTTGATGTAACGCATCCAGGGTTAGAATTAATTTTTGGAATTAAAAGAACTGAAAAACCTTTTTCAAGAATTCCAATTGATTTAACTTTGGAACAAACAATTAATGCTGATGCTGCCAAACCCACACTACTAATTCAATTTCCGCTAGACAAAGGTGCTGTAAAAGTCACAGTATTCGTTCCGCTATTATTGCAAACGTTATGGATAGAGCTAATTTAAGATCTGCACAGGATATTACAGCAGATTTGAAAGAATGCGTCATTAGAAAATTTAATCAAATGCTCCATCAGTTAGTTGATAATATTAAAGATAATATGAACCCTTTTTCTCCTTTACTATATAAGGATAATTTGTACAATGTCTCAACTGGTCAGGCAGTTAATGATGAAATAGCCAATTTTTTACTAAACGTAGAGGAATTAGGCAATACTCAAAGGGAACAATACATAAGAGAATGTCATCATGACAGCCAAAGATTTGAAAAGTCAATCAAAAATAATAAAACGTTGAATTTTACCTCTGCAATGCCCAAACAGAAGATTTCATCTGCTGGAAAATTAGTGGAAGTGCGTATGGAACGTGATTTATTTGGTCAATTACTAAGAGTTTCTTTGGAAAAAAAATTAATTTAGAGAAGGCGTTATCTTATCCTTTAACACCCGTTCCTTTTTCTATGTGTCATGTAGATGGAACAATATGTAAAACTGACAAATCTGTTTTATTAAAAATATTGGAAAAAGAAATAAAACATACAGAACTTAGGCGTTATGACGTCATTATTTTTGACGGTTTTTTTATGCTCCATACAATGAGAGACGTTCCTGATATGTTTGGTAACATTGCTAAACAATTTTTACAAATGGTTACGTCAAATGCGGCATCAACCGTAATAATAGCATTTGATCATTATTTTTCTCCATCTATTAAAGATAATGAACATAAAATGCGGGGCACTTGCAAAGGTCAAAGTGTTAAAATTATCGGGCAAAATCAACGAAGAAAAAGTGATTTTCATAAAGATTTGAAGAACATGTATTTTAAAGAAGCTTTTGTTGAATTTTTAATTAAAGAATGGTCCAACGATTATATTATGTTTCCATATTTAAAAAAAAAAAAACAAAATTTTCATTATTGTTACAAATTTCAAACCCAGCATGCAATTGTTTCAAAAGAGCACGTCAGTGCTTTATCTTGCCGTTCTCAAAAAGAAGCTGATACAAAACTTATTTTTCACGTCTGTAAAATTGACCACAAGGCACGCGTGCTGTTAAGGTGTTCTAACACCGATATAGCGGTGATAATGCTTGGGAACATGGAATTGATTAATACTTGGTTCCCAACTAAGTAGTTCCTAATATCTGTCGTGATTTTAAGAAGTGCAATATCACAGCTGTGGGATTTTCGAAAACCAGATTGGCAGGTATTTATAAGCTGATAACGTTCACAGAGCTCGACAATTTGAAATGCAATCAGTTTCTCAAGAACTTTTGCTAAAAACGGTAAGATACTAATAGGACGGAAGTCAGCAGGGCGCTCAGGGGAAGAGCATTTGGCAACAGGGAGAACAAGGGCATGTTTCCTAGAATTGGGAAATTTGGAAGTAGTAAGGCATGAGTTAATAAAATGAGTTGTAGTAGGTAATAGACTTGGTAACAATAGTTTAAGGAATCTCGACGATATCTTGTCACTCCCTGTAGCATTCGATTGAATGCCATTTATGGCACATAAAACTTCAGCGTGGTTTACGCAGCGGAAACTAAATCCACTAGACGACGACGGAGGAATATGCGTAATACGGACAGAGTTACTTGAAGTAAAGTGCGAATTCAGACTTTTGGCCTCGAAGTCATGGGCTATAGGCTCTTTTTTTGATTCCCTAATATATGAAAAAAATCCCATGTTACACCAATCCACCAAACAATTTAATAAGCCCTCGGTGGAGAGCTACAGGAGTATTGCCATCTTATAAACAATTATGTACTATACTTCTCGAGAAACTTGTTTGCGATAAGATTGTTCCACTAGTTTCAGAAAGGAACAATCGACTATTACAAACCTTATTGCCTTAGACCGTGTCGATCAAGTTGTACATAGATCTAGGCATTGTTCTAGAGACACATTAAATTTCAACTTGCTTCTTCTTCTTCTTTAAACTCCTTTAATCCCTAATGGGACATAGGGCGGAAACAGTTGCCCTCCAGCGGACTCTGTTTTGCGCGACAGCTCTTAGCTCCGACCAGGATCTCCCAGTTGTTGCGGCTTCTTCTAGTAGGGTTCTCCTCCACGTTGTTCTAGGTCTTCCTACTCGACGGGAACCTTGCGGATTCCAGTCAAGGGCCTGTTTAGCTAGATTTTCGTTTTCGCGTCGCAAGGTGTGGCCAACCCAACTTGCACTACGATAATATTGCTGGCAGAGTCAAAAGCTTCTTGGCTTTATAGAGAGAAAAGCCCAAAAATGCGATAATGTTTTGCCCCAAAAACTCTTTTCTGTTCGCAGGTCCGCCCAATCCTCGAATATGCGTGCCCAATCTGAGGCTCTATATGTCAGGTAAGTAGCGATAGGTTGGAACCAGTATGTATAGAAACCTACACGACCCGCGCGACTTTTGTAGTTCACCACCCTCCAAGAGCAGACTCAAGAAGTTGGAACTCATGTCGCTGTCATATAGGAGGCAATTGCTATCTCTTGTTTTTCTTTGCACGTCCTAAGCGATAACGTTAAGGTACAGTTCCTGTCCGAAGAACCAAGTTCGACACAATAAGCATACAAACATCCTTAAGGAATACCTTCATCGGAGAGAAAATGTAAAAATCGAACCCGTCAACAAATGTTGCATATGCTTCTCAGCCAACAAAAAAAAATAAGTCATTAAACAAAAAACTTTATACTGCTGCAGAGTTTGGTTGGGTAACTTTACCTCCACCCCCATACTGCACTATCGCGGTCTAATATCGTAGGTCGTTTGCAAAACATCCTTAAAAGAAATGTGGGCGCAAACATTGAGAGTGTCCAAATATTACAATATACAAATCCTACATTCGGCCGCGCCTCGAATACAACTCGCATATCTGGGCAGGCGCCCCAAAAACCACCTTGGCTTGTCTCGACAAGATGCAAAATCGTGCCCTCAAACTCATTGGTGATGGCCCCTTTCGCGCCTCCATAGACACCTTAAGCCACCGTAGGAATGTAGCAGCCCTCTCCATACTTTATCGCTATTACCATGGCGACTGTTCCACCGAAATTCAGGACCTCCTGCCTGCACGGCAATACTTTTCCCGCAACACAAGACTAGCCCGCTCGGCTCACCCCCATACCCTACAGCCCCCTCGTTCACGCACAACACGGTTTAGAAGTTCGTTTATGATTAGAACAACTCGACTGTGGAATAATCTCCCGCAGTCAGTATTTCCGAACTCGTCAACACCTTAGAATTCAAACGTGAGGTTAATCGTCATTTTCTTCTACACCCTCCAGACCCCCTCTAACCTTTCCTATTCTCTGTTTACTACTAGACATTGCACCATGAACTAAACGACATGACGGACTGATAGTACAAAGGGTTACACCTAAGCTTGGTTTTTTCATAAAAAAAAAAAATAAAAATAAAAAAACAATAGCAGTGGAAGACTATCTTGCCTCCATAATCGAGGACTTCTTCGAGGACTTGATTAAGCTGTGTTAGAAGGGATACTCTATATATGTATATATATATGTATATATATATGTATATATGTATATATATATGTATATATATATGTATATGTATATATATATGTATATACATATATATATATATATATATATATATATATATATATATGTATATATATATATATGTATGTATGTGTATGCATATATAGATTTTCATGCTTAGCTGAAAAGTGCGCCTTCTGTGCTAGAAGGGTTAACTCTTGCTATATAAATCTTGCAATTGATTTTTTAAATACTTCCGGTTACCCGATCACCCTGAAATTTTGCACACAGCTCCAGGTCCGATGACAATGCAATATGGTATACTCATTACACTGTTAGATACATGGCCGAAGTCTCAAGAGGACGGATTACTGTTTTCTTCACGGAACAAATTTTGCAATCGATTTTTCAAATACTAACGGATATCCTATCATTCTCAAATTTTGCACACAGCTTTAGCTCAAGATGACAATGCTATTAGAAGAAATACGGAGAAGGACGCAGGGGAGGGATGAATCCATGGGAATCTACGTTGCGGTTATGAAAAATATGTTTTCACGGCTGAATGAGCCCCTTTCGGAGAAGGAGCAACTCAGGACCCTTAGGAGGACGATCCACCCTTTCTACCAAACGCAACTAGGGCTGCAGGAAATAGAATCCATATCGGAATTGGTACAATTGGGTCGGAAGCTCGAGACAATAAGGTCATCTGCCGAGGCTTTCATTCCGCCCCCGTCGCGGCGAAACCAATCCTTGCTGGAGCCAGACCTTGCGTATATTGCCTACGGACCTCAAGTGATAGCTGCAGTCGATAACTCAAACCAACCTAAGAGGCCGAGTGCAACTGGCCATTTTGCCCGGAATTGTCGGGTACTAAGGTGCTTCGGTTGCGGTACACCAGGGACGATCCGCTCACGTTGTGATCGATGCAATCGGAGACCAGCAGAGGGGCAACGTCCAGTTCCGGTGGAACAGCGCCAGGTCCAGGGATCGGGAAACGACCAGGGAGCCCGAGCCTAGACGGCGAGCCGGGTAGTCCACAGGGAGCCGTAACCAGCGAAGATCCGGCTAACCATCAACGACCATTCCGCTAACATGGGGGTAAGACGGCCGGCACAGCATGAAAGAGTGGACTATGTTTTCTGTGGTCCGGAAGACGATGTGCGACCTCATCTTTCAGTGGAAACCCATGGGGTAAGATTTTGTGGGTTACTTGACTCGGGAGCAACAGCGACCGTCCTCGGTGGCCCTGGTTGGGAGAAGTTGAAGAAGATGAGGTTGGAAATTGGCAGCACAATGAGGAAGGTGGTCAATGTAGCTGATGGAAGGTTAGTCGAAGTGTTGGGAATAGCGGACATACCCATTGAATTAGAAGGGAGAGTGAAGGTTAAGGAGGTGCTGATAGTTCCAGAGTTGCCACACCCAATTATCCTGGGGATAGACTTCTGCAGGGAAATGAAGCTGGCAGTAGAGCAAACGGATGTTCGAATATACGCTTTGGAGAGTAAGTCGAAACTTCTGGAGGGACAGCAGAAGGAATTGGAAGAGGTAATCGACAGCAGCTGGAAGTTTAAGGAAGAGCAGACGGAGGTTCGAATACACGTTTTGGAGAGTAAGTCGAAACTTCTGGAGGGACAGCAGAAGGAATTGGAAGACATTATCGAGGAAGCAAAGCGGAAGATGGGAACGAAGCTGGGGTGCACAAATATTGTGGAACATGCGATCGAAACGGAATCGCCTCCCATCAAGCAACGTTACTACCCCATATCTCCAGCTATGCAGAAAGTCGTGAACGAGCAGTTGGAAGAAATGTTGGGAGTGGTGGAACCTTCGAACAGCGCATGGGCCTCACCGGTGGTGTTGGCTAGGAAGAAGGATGGCAAGTACCGGTTCTGCGTGGACTTTAGGAAACCCCTCAAGAGAAGCACTGGGTATGGGATACCCAACATAAAACACCTCATTTGGACTTTTTTTTTAAATTGTTGTTGCTTTTTTTAAAAATATTAAGTATACTAATATTTTTTAGAACATTCTCTAAATGTAGTCTTTTTCTATACAGTCTGAGGTTTAATTTAAAAAAAAAAATTATTAAATCGGATAATTCGATCAAAAGATATTAATTATCAAAGGCATACGGGTATGGCACAACCATGTGCTCCTTAATCGAGAAGCCGCTATAGTGCTCCTCTTGAGGGTTAACAAGGTTACCAAGAAGGATGCTTACCCTTTGCCTTTTGTCTCGAATACCTTGGACAAGTTGCGCGACGCCAGATACCTGTCGTGGTTGGACATCAAGTCGGCTTTTTGGCAAGTACCGATGGAAGAAAAATCCAAACAATACACTGCTTTTACCCTCCCCGGTCGAGGTTTATTCCATTTCAATAGGATGCCGTTCGGGCTAACCAACTCACCGGCGACTTAGCAGCGATTGATGGAAAGAGTACTGTCCGGTACCTTGGAGGATAAGGTCTTCGTTTACCTGAACGATGTTATCATTGTGACTCAGACGTTCGAAGAGCACAAGGAGGCACTAAGGGAAGTTTAAAATAAAATTCGGGAAGCTGGGCTCGTCATCAATTTCGCCAAATGTGAATTCTGCAGAGAAGAATTAAGGTACTTAGGGTACGTAGTAGGAGAAAATGGGTTGCAGGTGGATCCAGAAAAAGTGCAAGGTATTCTGAACCTCGCAACGCCCAAATCTGTCACGGAGGTACGGAAATTTATTGGCACAATATCTTGGTACCGTAGATTCGTCCCTAATTTTGCCACACTATTGGCCCCTATCACAGCTTTATTGAAGAAGAAGACGAAGTTTATGTGGACGCCGCAGTGCGACGAAGCTTTTAAGGGAGCGAAGGATTGTTTAGTGAGTGCACCCATATTCGCCTGCCCAAACTTCGACTATCCTTTCGTAATCCATACCGATGCCTCCGGGTATGGTCTAGGCGCAGTCCTTACTCAACATATTGAAAATCAGGATAAAGTGATAGCATACTTAAGTAGGTCGTTGAACCGGGCGGAACGCAACTATTCAACCACAGAACGAGAGTGCATCGCCGTGCTATGGGCAATTGAAAAGTTGCGGCCATATATTGAGGGCACTAGCTTCACTGTCGTCACGGACCACGCATTCTTGGTCTGGCTTCATAACCTGAAGGACCCCGCGGGTTGTCTGGCCCGATGGGCCGTACGGCTGCAACAGTACGACTTCAACATTATACACAGGAAAAGGAAAGAGCATTTGCTACCCGATCTGTTGTCACGATCAGTCCCAGCCGTAGAATGTGTTGCGGAAGACCCTCCACCCAATCCCCACAACGAGCCTTGGTATACGCGAATGGTAGAACAAGTAAAGCGGAACCCCGAACGCTTTCCAGATTGGAAATTCAGTCTTGGTAGTCTATGGAAGCATGTGCGACCAAGATACCCGGAGTTGGCGCGAGAGGACTTCGACTGGAAAAGGGTATTACGGAAGGCAGAAAGGAGGGAAGCTTTGTTGGAAGCTCACGATGTCCCGACCGCAGGACATGGCGGGGTCAAGAAAACCTATGACCGATTGGCCCAACGATTCTACTGGCCGAAGATGAAAAGTGACGGCGCGGCACGGTTTGATGTCTTCACGCGTGGTCAGCCATCATCCTTGGGAGTGTGTGTGTATAGACTTAATAGGCCCCTTACCCCGTTCAACACGTGGAAATAAATATATTTTAACCGTGGTCGATTATTTCCGCAAATTTCCTCTGCTTTTCCCCTTGCGCTCTGCCACCGCCCCACCTATTTGTCGCCTTTTAGAAGAGTCTGTTTTCCTGATCTTCGGCGTTCCCAAAATTCTAATCTGCGATAATGGGCAGCAATTTAAATCCAAAGAGTTCAAGAAACTACACGCACAATATGGCATAAAGGTTAGTTATACTGCATCGTACCACCCTCAGGCCAACCCAACAGAAAGGATGAACCAGAACGTAAAGGCAATGTTACGCGCTTATGTAGCGGACAACCACCGGACTTGGGATACGTACTTAGCGAAGATTGGTTGCGCTATTCGGGCGGGAACGCATGAAGGGACGAAGTTAACGCCATACTTCATAAACTTCGGTAAAGAAATGTCGTTATATGGAGACAGGACGCACCGCGGAAGTCAGGGAGAAGATAATCCAGAAGTGCGTGCTAAGGTGCTGCAGGACGTGTGGAAGGATGTTAGGGCGAGGTTAACCAGGCGATCAAACACACGTACAACTTTAGACGACGAGACCAAAGATTTTATGCAAACGATTCGGTTTTGCGCAAACATTATACACTGTCCGATGCCGCGAAATATTTTAGCGCTAAGTTAGCCCCAAAATAGCAAAAGTACTGTCGCCCATTTACAATAGCAAAAGTACTGTCGCCGTGGACATACCAGTTAAAGGATAAGACCGGTAAAGACGCTGGTGTTTCAGTAGTGATAAGTGAGTGGAGTGAAACTAGTTAGAAAGTAATATTTTTCTTAGAGGAGTTATCGAAGGAATTATTGGAGGAGGCGACCGTTAAAGGAAAGGATTGCGGATCGGAGTAAACGGAACCTAAGTTAAGTCCCGCTTCTTTTTTATTATTTTTTTTTTTATTTTTATTAAAATTATATTATTAATTATTTTTACTGTTTTATTGGATTTTTTTTCTGTCTAATTCTCATTAACGCTGAATCGATTTGTTTAATTTTTTTATAATATACGGAATTTTGAGAGTTTTTGAATTTTTTTTTTCTTTCAAATGGTTTTCATACATTTTATTTTTTTGTTATTACTCTGAGTGGGTTCAAGCCCCACGACTATAGGATCGTAGTCCTTAAAACTACGTGGCGCCCTAAATAAATTTTACTTTTCCCGAATCCGCGCCCAACCCTGAACTCAGCCGAGCCGTACGTGAAATTTGCACGTAACAATGCAATGACCTTTAGGTCCATGGAGGCCGTCTCAGGAGGGCGGATTGAAATATTCTTCACAACTCCTTCGACATGGGTATCATAAGAAAGGATATGATAAGCAGAACACCATAACCAATATAGTATGCTCAATATATCGTTTGGTCCATGGCGACCGTCTCAAGAGGGCGGATTACCATTTTCTTCACAACACCCTCGACATGGGTATCAAATGAAAGAGTATGATAAGTAGAATACCATAAGCAATATAGTATACTCAATATATCGTTTGGTCCATGGCGGTAATCTCAAGAGGGTGGATTAACATTTTCTTCACAAACCCCTCGACAAGAGTATCAAATGAAAGGGCATCATAAGTCGAATGAAGTAAGCTATGTCTTTAGATCCATGGCGGCCTCCTCAAGAGTGCCGGTTACCGTTCTCTTCAGAACCCTTTCGACATAAGTATCAAATGAAAGCGTATGATATAGTATGCTTAATATATCGTTTGGTCCATGACGACCATCTCAAGAGGGCGGATTACCATTTTCTTCACAACAGCCTCGACATGGGTATCAAATGAAAGAGTATGATAAGTAGAATACCATAAGCAATATAGTGTACTCAATTTATCGTTTGGTCCATGGCGGCCATCTCAAGAGGGCGGATTACCATTTTCTTCACAACCCCTTCGACATGGGTATCAAATGAAAGGGCATCATAAGTCGAATGCACAATATATCATTTGGTCTATGGCGGCCATCTCATGAGGGCGGATTACCATTTTCTTCACAACCCCTTGGACATGGATATCAAATGAAATGGTATGCTAAGTAGAATACCATAAGCAATATAGTATACTCAATATATCGCTTGGTCCATGGCGGCCGTCTCAAGAGGGCGGATTAACATTTTCTTCACAACCCCCTCGACATGGGTATCAAATGAAAGCGTATGATAAGTAAAAGACCATTAGTAATATAGTATACTCAATATTTCGTTTAGTCCATGGCGGCCATCTCAAGAGGGCGGATTAACATTTTCTTCACAACCCCCTCGACATGGGTATCAAATGAAAGGGCATCGTAAGTCGAATGCAATAAGCTATGTCTTTAGATCCATGGCGGCCTCCTCAGGAGGGTGGGTTACCATTATCTTCAGAACCCTTTCGACATGGGTATCAAATGAAAGAGTATCATAAGTAGAATACCATAAGCAATATAGTATACTCAATATATCGCTTGGTCCATGGCGGCCGTCTCCAGAGGGCGGATTAACATTTTCTTCACAACACCCGCGACGGTGGGTACTAGAGGAAAGTGTGTGACAAGTAGAATACAATAAGCTATATGGCGTCATTGTAAATTTAACTTGGCGGCTAACATAAACTGGTGGATTGCCTAACTTTACAACAACGTCGAAATGGGAATCAAATGAAAGGACATGCCAGGTAAAATAAAATAAGCTACGTGACGTAATTCAAAATTTAAGAACCAGTTATATAATGGAAATTAATACGGTAAATTATTTAAAGTACAATTAAAGATAAAATTTTCAGATAAATACGACTGAAATTTAATTTATAGATATTTTTATATGAAGAAAGCAGTTAAATACAATCAAAAGTCATCTAAACGTTTTTCAGTAAAAGAGTAGTTGCCAGTATTCACGAGTGGAAATAGTAAAAATGATCAAAAAAGAAACGCAGCTATTATTGAAATAAAAATCATATAAAATTAATTTAGCTTACTTCTTCATTTTAATTTTCAGGAATTTCAAAATTAAACAGATTGGTATATTATTAGTAGATTTAGATAACAATTTTCCACATGTATCCGCAATAATATCATGAACATATCAAAAAGTGATTGCAAAATGTCACACACAAGACTAAAAAGCAGATAATAATTATTAGATAAAAAAAACTTTTTAATATAGCACGTTTTTATAACGATCTAAAAAAAAATAATTTCTGCTAGCCCCATACAGATTTAGAACCTCAAACGTATTCCTAACCCCATACAGATAGTCCTTTAAATTTGTGATTGTGAATTTGTAATAGCTATGAAAATATTTGTAAGATTTTAAACGAAAAAACGTGATGAAAAATGTGCCAATCTTTTATTTAACTTTTTCATTAAAATTGAAATTTCACGCTTTCTTTCACATATTTCTTATTTTTTACTTTTCAGTACATTTTTTAAGTTTATTAAAAGAATTTTTTAAAAAAATTTGTTTAACCGTTTATTTTATTTTCTACTTTTTAGTCTATTATATGTATTCCGCCATTTTATGGTGGCGGTTCTATTTTATTTAAAATTACGTCACACAGTTTACTGTATTCTACCTGCTGTACTCTTTCATTTGATACCCGGGGGCCCGGTGAAACAGAATTGGAAAAACGGCCGCCATCTTGGAACCGTCTTCTTGATTTTTTTACAAAAATTGCATTTAGTACTTATACATGATGAGTTGAACTCAGGTTGATCCCAAGTCTAACTACATGTAAACGAGAGTCGAGTGGAGTTAAGGTCGACTTGAATTGAGTTGACAGCAGCACCTCTGTGTTTTGTTTGTGATTTTTTGTAATGTGTACTGCTTCTTTATTTTCAATTCACCCTTAACTCAACATTCATCTCTTCATGTATACATATTGATTATCACGCGAACTACGAGTGTGTGCAAAATTGGAAGTTGATCGGTTATATTTTCTACTTTTTAGTATATTATAAGCTTTCCGCAATTTTGTGTTGGCCGCCATTATGAATTTGGAATGACGCCACATAGCTAATTGTGTTCTACCTGTCATATCCTTTCATTTGATACCCATATCAGAGGGTCGCCGCACAATTTCAAAAATCGGCCGCCATTTTGGAACCGCCATCTTTATATTTTTACAAAATGGTCAGATTGCATTGTCATCCAAACTAAACGTATATGCAAAATTTCAGCTCTATCCGAAACCGGGACGCGGGTCAAATTTAACTTCCAAGATTTGCTCACATACCATGCAAGTTAAATAAAAGAATTTAAAAAAGGAAGATAACTACAGAGCTTTCCGTATACTTTATTTCTTTAGTTATTTACATATGCAATTGAAAGTACATATATGTATGAATGATGGAGAAAGGCAATGTGGCTAAAAATACGTCAATAATGTTAAAACAAAATGTTATAATCTCTATATAACTTGAAAGAGATTTAATAAAACAGAATTAACTCATCAGGGCAAAAGAGGACATGCTAATCAAGACAGCGCCTCCAGATGAAACCTTTTAGATTCCTTAAAATTTAATAATAATGAAAGTGGAGTTGTGTGTAATGAGAAACAAAGCATATGTGATAACGAAGAACTCCCGGGGTGAAAATAAATATCAGATATCGAATATTAACGAAAAATTTAATAAAGCTGAAGAAAACCGCCGCAGAGAATTTTTAATAATAGAAAAGGAAAGGATCAAGATTTGTATCGAAGAGGAAAAAGAATCGGAAGGACTACAGGAAAATTTCCAGGAACTGATGCAGAGGTTTTCAAAATATGAATTGCGATGGATGTATGGGATGATGAGATTATTTTTTCTTATTTTAAAATCTATATCTATAAAACTCATGTCACAGTGTTTGTTACCGAACTCCTCCGAAACGGGTTGACCGATTTATATGAAATTTTTTGTTTATATTTGGTAGGTCTGAGAATAGGTCGTAGGCTATTTTTTATACCTTTAACCAAAAAAACATCTGCAAAATCCAAAAAAATGGTAATTTTAGGAATTTTCACTTCATTTTAGTTTCAATAGCTTCATGGCCTACCTATTGTTTGACAGCTTCGTAAATGTAAATTTGTCATTAAATTGAATCATTAAGCCTGAACTGCATTGAAAAGTACCTAGTGCAGTGCAGCACTGAGCAGTATGTTGCAGTGGTTTATTAGAGAACGCGTGGTAAGACACATTGAATATGCAGTATTTTGACATTGACTATTCCTATATAGTCTTTTGTAATTTTTTGAAGTAAAACTTCTTTAGGGACGTTTGCTTAAGAGGGTATAACACCTTGAAGCTTGAATTTCGGCCTCTTTTTTACGATTTTTTTTTAATGAATAAGAAATCGAGCTATTGAAAAAAGGCTTTTAGTTATCTTTTTATTATACATTCAAGTTTTACAAAAAAAAATTTTAAGTAGAAAATCAATAAAAAAATACTGAATTCAGACAGTTTTAAGGGACCACTTGCGTCATGTGAGTCCGGGTGGTGTACACGATTTCGGCTAACTGGTGTGACCTACAACAAAAATCCAATATATTTATTAATTATTGATAGATTAACTGTGGAAGTACGTAGGATTTTTGAAAAATATTAATTTTTGTGAATTTGACACTCGTTTGAACAAAAAACGTAACATTTATACTCAAAAATCTTGCATTAAATGAGTTCCCGAAAAAAAACTAACAGTTCAATTAAAAAATGGCTACGTACTTCCATGGAAAAGTCTATTGAGAGAAGAAAAAATGTTATTTCAAGTGAATCTGATAAAAATTGTGGGAGTTCTGATGTACACCAGTTTGAAAAAAGGTGTTTTTCAGAAATCAAGTTTGAAGTTTTGGATTGAGAAACTTGTAATTAATTAATTCTCAACGTTAATCGGCAATGCCTGCCTGCTACAGTTGTTGTCCTTCTACATTAATGTCTTCGTCATTCAAGGCCTTTCTATTAGAAATTTTCTGTTCTGCAATTTTTCAGACCCTCAAAGGTGTTATTCCCCCTTAAAAAAATTTACATTAGAGTGAAGGGCCCCATCCACTATCCCGCATGCATGGCATTCATTGCTGATTATCATGCATGAAAGATAGTGGATGGGCTTGCAGGATGGAATGTCTCGCATGCATGACAAAAATCAAAACTTTTTGATACTTTGTGGGTGGAGCTAAGGGAATGACAGCATGAGGGACAGTGGATTCTCTTGCTGTCAATCATTTCGTCTTTCCGAGTGTGAATTTCGTAGTGGCAGGGTGTATTTAAAAACGGAAACAAAATTAAAAACGGAAAATGGCGAGTTCAGTAAATAAAGATTTTTGGATTTTGGTCTTCTACATAGCCTTCACCCCTTTTTTTACTCAGGTATTTATGCAGGTAGCAACATGTTAAAACAATGGTAGTACATTTCTCTGGAGACAAATTAATTGCGCTTTGTAGCACACGGAATCTCGCAGACAATATGCCAAAGAAATTTTCAACAATACGTCGTACTCTCGAAAATCTGTAATTGCATATTTCTTGCTCAGGTGTAAGATTAGTACGACTAAATGGATTCATTATATTTGTTCTCAGAGGAAAGGCATCATCCGCTATTAAAACAAATGCCATTTTTTCTGGGAAATTGGGTAATTCTTCTGGAGCCGGAATATTTAAATCATTATCTTCCATTTTTCTGTTAAATTTACAGGTGCTAAATATTCCACCATCCATTTAATTATTTATTTAATTTTCTTATAACTTTATGTCTCACTGTAGAGTGTGTAACTTTTCACTGCCACTTCTCCCTTAAAAGTGATGATTGACAGTATGCATGATAATGGATGGGAAAATAAATTTCTTGCATGACATTCATGCACGACACGCAAAACTGATAGTGGATGGGGGCCTTGAATCAATTTCATTCGCGTAACGCTCTCACACATGAAAAATCGTCAGAACTTTCGTATAACGATGGGAAAAGGGGCGGACGGGGTACAAGAGACGATGACACTCGGGGCTGTGTGTGCAACAGTTAAAATACACTCTGCCTTACTGCATAGATTTTCTGGCATGTTAGCTACGTTGTCGCCCAGCCTTTGCTTTATCTCATTATAGGAATACAAATTCACCATTCTATAGAGGTGAATTATTTCAGATTTTTCTTGTGGTTTGGTCACTGTCCGGGCTTATGCCGCGGACACTTTGGAGTTGACTGACATGTTGGAAGCGGCAATATACGAGAAGAATTTTCGGCGGTGGTTTGGGTGTGTGCTTAGAATACCAAAAGGGAGTGGTGAATTAACTGTGTGAGGTGCTGTTGTTTAAAATTGGCACCCACTTCCGCTTTGGTGAGATGTGCTGGGCCTTTCCCCTTTTTAAATTACAATTTTTTTAACTTGCACAAATCGACGAATCGTTTATGTCAAAACATTACACTGTTGTGAAAATCGTTCCTGATATGTTTTTTGGGTCGCTGATTACGAAAATCAGGGTCCCACAGTCTTTAAATATGGATGTCACCTTTAAATATGCTTAAAAACTCCCTTTTTTAAAGATTTTCGCGATAATTTTAATTATAATCAAAAACAATCTAATAAAATACATTTTTTGCAATATTTATATTCAAAAGTGGTTGATTTATAACAAAGCAAAGTTTATGATAAGGGATAATAGTAAAGGGCTGAAACTATCCCTACATCGTCTGAAAATATAAAGGTTTGAAAAAAAAATGTTTTTCCAACTTTATGCTACAAATTCGGGTTAATCAGCTAAAATAAATTATGTTCAACTACGCCTAGAAAGAAGAATTTGAAAAAAGGTTGATTGTTTTTTGCATTTCTTTTTTCTCCCTTTAAAATTAATTGGCTCCCTAAAAGATTGTATAGGACGAAGAAATCAGGTAATTGGCTAGGTGGCCATAAAGGGTGCCAATACCATACTCAAGTAGACTGGCTCTCGTTCGCGTAGGTAAAGCGTCATTGGATGTGGTTGGCGGACTGCTTGGTAAAACAACACCTGGGTTTGGAATAGTCTATGCCGATGCGGATGCAATTATTAATGATCATGAATGTAGCGAGCGGAGCATGCATACAGCTGGTGACATATCCAAGCGTACATGCGTTCAATTCGTTCATAAATAATATAGAAGTGTGTGTATTCAAATGCGACCTGACGAAATGTTCTATGAATGGAATGCATGCCACGCAAAGGTCGGACTACTTTTAACTTTTTCTGTAATGCCACATTCGAAACAGCACACACAAGTATGCACAACAAACACATGCACCTTGCATGCACTCGTTACTTAGATTTTCGGGCTATGTGTGAAAGCCGGGACGGAAAAAAACCATGCAATTTTATGAACCTCTGAATGCAATGCTGGCTCGCTTACATATATCACCAGCTTACTTCCATGAGGCAAATGTTTAGATTTTCGTGCCTGTGGCGATAGTATCCATGCCTGTGGCGGAAGCGTGGATACCCGTGTGGGATGCGCACTTATATGCAATACGTACTAGGTGCACCGCGTGTATGCTTTTAAGAAAATTAGCCAATAAAAATTATTTTTACTCGGTTACTTTTAGGTTTTAATGTAAATAGGAATTCATAAATATTTTCAAATAGTATTTGTATCAAGTCCGTCAGTAGATTCGTCACTATTCTTCCTGAATCTGTCGTTGGCCTGAATTTTCTCAAGCGTAGGTACTATAGATCCGACAGACTTTCCACTATATCTATTGCATATTACTAGCCGTTATGCACAAAAGTTTTACTTCTAAAGTGTGGTCTTAAGCACACTCATTTTTTTTTGTAGTCCCTGTGACTTTTGTTGTCTAGAAAGTCCTTATTTCTCACTAATTCTATCAATTTTTAGTCAACCACTTTGATAACAATGGCAATGACAATTTCATTGATGTTTTTTAGAAATTGGCATGCAGTGCGAAGCAATTTTTTAGAAATTAGCCTAAGACAAGGCAGCGCAGTGCAGTGCAGTGAAAGGCAGTGAAGTTAATGTGAGTTGCCACGTTTAGTTACGGCTAAATTTCACTGGGCAGTGCTGCACTGCACTGCTTTTCAATGTAGTTCAAGCTTTACATTTAGGCCGCGTTCCCATGGGCTGCATGCCGCACGGCAAAAGCTTGATTTCGGCTTACCTTCGGGTAGTATTCGGAAATTTTCGTGAGAGGCTGCAAAAGCTTTCCGCATAGACGCCTCCCCTCGTTCATATGGATACATCTGATGGTTGTCGAAAATCAGCTGTTTTGTGATTTTGAAAAAGTGAAATGGATTACTTTAATAATAATAAAAAAAAAATTTCACGATTAATGTTGATGTCAAAATGTGAAATGTTGAAGTTAAATCACTTTAAACATCGCTCGAATCGAAACTTCACTAGTTCTGTGACTTCACGTTCACATGGGCTGCATGCCGCACGGAAAAGCTCGAGCTTGACAGTTCCATGATTTTGCCGCGTGAACAAGGGATTTCCCCTTGTTTGATTTTTGCAGCAATGCTGTGCGAGAGAGAAAACATGTGTGCTTCCTGGCCAATCAGAGAACATTAAAAGCTTTTTCGTGCGGCATGCAGCCCATGGGAACGAAGCCTTAATGAAAATTTCAAATTTACGCAGCTGTCAAACCATAGGTAGGCCATGACGCTATTGAAACTAAACTGATCCATGGCGACCGTCTCAAGAGGGCGGGGTACCACCTTCTTCACAACCCCTCGACAAGGGTATCAAATGAAAGGGTATGATAAGCAGAATACAATAAGCAATGTAGTATAGTAAATATACTTTTAGATCCATGGCGGCCGTTTCAAGAGGCCGGATTGCCACTCTCTTCACAACCACCTCGACATGGGTATCAAATGAAAGGGTATAATAGGTAGAATACAATAAGCAATGTAGTAGACAAAATACACCTTTAGATCCATGGCGGCCGTCTCAAGAGGCCGAATTTCCACTTTCTTCACAACCACCTCGACATGGGTATCAAATGAAATGGTGTAATAAGTAGAAGACAATAAGCAATGTAGTATACCAAATATACCGCTAGATCCATGGGAGCTGTCTCAAGAGGATGGATTACCACTTTCTTCAAAACCACCTCGACATGGGTATTAAATGAAAGAGTGTGATAAGTAGAATACAATAAGCAATGTAGTATACTGAATATATCGTTAGAACCATGGCGGCCGTCTCAAGAGGCCGGATTACCACTTTCTGCACAACCACTTCAAAATGGGTATCAAATGAAAGGGTATGATAAGTAGAATACAATAAACAATAAAGTACACTCAATCCATGGCGGCCATCTCAAGAGGGCGGACGACCACTTTCTTCACAACCCCCTCGACATGGGTATCAAATGAAAGGGTATGCATATCTCGAAAAATACTAAGTCAGTGGATGGCTTTTATTGTTTACTATTTGCTTATGGGTGCATCGAGGCGTATCGGGTCCCATCTAGTTAATCTGTAATCTTTTTGTTATTTTTTCAAAGTTTCACAAAATAATTTTTATTTACAGGTCACTTTCGTGTGTGTTTAGCCTATTCAAAATAAATTTTCAACTGCGGCATGTTACTGGTACAGGACTTGAAAATATTACAAATGGAATATCGAATTTCCCCAATGTTTGGTGGTAAGCAAAACCTTTTATTCAACGTCAAAAAGTCAAAAATTCCGTTTCAGTTTTATCATAAAATACTTTTTAAAAAGTTTGTAGAACAGTAGGTGTGTGTACTTATGTACGCGCATTAGAAGTTATACTTCTTTGGCGTGATATTAAGACTAATTTTTGATCTGCATACAAATAATTTATTGAATTATTTTTATTATCGTGCGATGGCAGGCGGAAGCATCATGGTTATGACGCTCCAGCCTGTCGGTTATACTGGATTCTAGTCCTAACTAAAACTACCTACTAGTCGACTCACTAGGCCTAACTACAATGGTCTTAAGACAGGATTTAAGTTGCCTCATCAAATTCTTTTAAGAGGGGCAAAACCCAACCGTCACCTCCTCGTGGTGCCCCCTGGATAACCAACTAACGACGGTAGTAGGGAGCAGACCCTTAAAAGCCTACCAAGCCAAGATGTAAATGTCATCGTGTCGAGGGCTGCGTGGCAGTGGGTAGTGCTGCACTGTCTCAAACGATCTCCTCTGGGCACCGGGCGCACCCAGTTGTATATAGCCTTATCCTATTATGGAGGCTCTGTTAGGATGGATCTTCCCTTTCCTGCCGTACTCGTGGGACTCTTATGGACCAAAAATTTTTTAGAAAAACAGACGAAGAAAGAGGTTGTGAGTCTGATGCAACAAGTATCAGCTCAGAGCTGGAGAGGGAACTCCTTGGAGGTACCTCGTCTAGCACAGAAGCTTCTCAATCAACAACATTGGCCCAGGCAGCTGGTGACAATGTTGTTGAAGAAATAACGGCAAAGGTTGTCGGTATGACCGTGCAACCCAGCAAGAAAAAATCCGGTGCTGCCAAGAGGAAGAGGGCCAAGGCAAGGAAGGCTGCAGAGGAATTGGGGAGCTCCACGGAGCACACCCGAGTCCCACATGCGGAACTTCCTTCCCAACAAACCCAAGGCAGGACAGTGCTCAGGACGGGGGGCTCCAAGGAGCAGACCTGGACTACCGCTGGACTGCCAGAAGTTTCTGGACCTGGGAAATTGGTAGCACCAACTCCTACAACTTCTAGGGGGCTATGTCCTATGCCGGACCCAACTGACGCACTGCCAAAACGGCAGCGGTCTGAGGATTCTCCGGCTGGGCAGGGACCCCAGAAGAAGAAAAAAAAGGGGGAGTCGCAAGGACCCTCATACCGGGATAAGCTAGCTGGGATCACCATGGCAGTGATCCTGGACAACTATCCCGAGGGCAAATTGACAGAGGAGCAATCATCCTCCGTCTGCGATGCCATCCTGTCTGAGGTAGACAAAAGTCATAAAGGCGATTGTCCGCCTCAGTTTTTGGGTGCAAGGGCGGCAGGGGGTCTCATCAAGATCACCTGCGCCAACGAACCCACCAGCCAATGGTTGACAAATGCTGTCACCAGGCTTCAGTTGTGGGAAGGGGCCAACCTCAGAGTAATTGAGGAAAAGGACCTTCCCAAATACAAGCGAATCACGTTCTGGGTTCCTAACGATGTTAGGGAACCGGAGCAGGTGCTCTGCAGGCTGGAAGTACAGAACCAGCCAATTGAGGTGACCTCTTGGCAAGTGATGGGCAGGCAGGTGGACCAGAACGGTCAAACACTTGCCCTTAGCATTGACGAGAGGGCGCTGACGCAGCTTAAAGAGCAGGGCATGTCCCTATTCTACGGCTTCGGACGAATTAGAGTCAAGGAGATTGGCTCAAAAAAGGAGACTCCTGCTGGCTCACAGCAGCGGGAACAGCCTCAGGATGCGGGTGGTACAGTGCAACCTACAACACAGTAGGGCTGCCTCGGCAGTCCTTTGCAGGGTGCTGGCCACCCAAGCTATCGACGTGGCTCTTGTACAGGAGCCATGGGTAAATAACGGTGCTATACAGGGCTTGCGGGCAACCGGCTACAGCATTGCATGCAGTGATGTGGACGGCGACCCGCGGACCTGTGTAGTTTACAATAAAAACACTAACTGCTTTCCTCTCACAGATAAATCGTCGAGAGACCTGGCAGTGGTGATGATACAGATTAACAGGGGGGGCAGCAAGAGCATGATTACCTTATGTTCGGCATACCTCCCCTATGACTCCAGAGGCCTACCACCGTCCAAAGAACTGAAGGATATCGTGGGTCACTCTAACAGGAGCGGTCTGCAGATCATCATAGGATGTGATGCGAACGCCCATCATGATGCCTGGGGTAGCAGTGGAGTGAACAAGAGGGGTGAATACCTTTTTGATTACCTCTTAACTACTAACCTGGACATATTAAATCGCGGCACGGATCCTACCTTCGACAACGGTAGGAGACGTGAGGTTATAGACATCACGCTAGCTACTCAACAAGTTGCCACTTACGTGAGTGACTGGCGGGTCTCAGATGAGCCATCGTGCTCAGACCATAGACACATTTACTTTATGGTGGGTGAGTCTTTGGAAAATGTGAGTACATACAGGAATCCTAGATATACGAACTGGACAGACTTTCGGGCCGAACTCAGTAGCATATTCAAGGGTTCCATGCACTCAATCAAATCTACGATGGATGTAGAACTATCCGCGGACTTCTTTACGGAGGCGGTTACTGCTGCTTACAGCAATAACTGCCCTGTTCTGATGAGGACGCGTAATAGGAAAACTCCATGGTGGAATAACGAGCTCTCCAAGTTAAGATCCGCTACGAGGAAACTGTTCAACGCAGCTAAGAAGAGCGGCAACTGGGAGAGTTATAAAAGCTCGCTAACCAGCTATAACAGGGCAATCAGACGAGCAAAAAGAAACAGCTGGAGGAATTTTTGCAAGAGTGTCGAAGACATTCGAGACTCAGCAAAAATCTATAAAGCTTTATCAAAGGGCTTGTCGGCAGATCTTGGATCCATCAGGAGAACCGACCGATGGCTCTTTCACACAGTCTAGGGAAGAAACCTTGATAACATTGCTCCAGGCACATTTCCCAGGCACAACCATTTATTCAAAAGAGAACATAACTTCTGCTTGGCAGCGTATAGGCCAACTTTCTAAAGTGCCCAAAGCCGCCTGGACAGAAGCAAATACCTTGTTCAACCATGAAGCTATCAGGGAGGCGATTAGATCGTTCAAACCATACAAGTCCCCTGGAGCAGAAGGAATCTATCCCATTCTGCTACAGGAGGGCTGCGACCTAGTCACTCCCTTATTATGCAAATTATTTAGGGCTTCCTTCGCACACGGCTACATCCCATCCGTCTGGAGGAACGTCAACATAACATTTATACCCAAGCCAGGGCGTTCGGATTACACCCTGACTAAATCTTTCAGGCCGATAAGTCTCTCGTCTTTTGCCTTGAAGACAATGGAGAAAATTGTCGACCGGGCGATAAGGGAAACTTATCTTCAAAGCCAACCACTAAGCTCCTATCAGCATGCGTACCAGGCGGGCAAGTCTACTGAGACAGCACTGCACAATCTGGTGCTCAGGCTTGAACAGGCAGCTCTAAACAAAGGAGTTGCGCTGACGGCCTTCCTCGATATCGAGGGAGCCTTTGACAACACATCCTTTGATACTATAGCTAGGGCTCTAAGTAGACACAGTCTAAGTAGCACTTTCTGCAACTGGATTGACTCTATGCTGAGAACTCGCAAACTAATTGTTTCTCATGTTGAGCGGTCTCTGGAGGGCACTATAGCAAGAGGCTGCCCGCAGGGAGGAGTTTTATCTCCACTTCTCTGGTGCCTTGTTGTAGATGAACTCCTCGAGCTGCTCAACGGTCGAAACATTTTCGCCCAAGGTTACGCTGACGATGTCGTCATAGTAATTACAGGTGAATCTGAAGACGCCATGTCAAGGCGCCTGCAGCAGGCACTTGATCTGGTCTCTAGCTGGTGCGAGAGTGTAGGTCTAAAAGTCAATCCCGACAAAACGATCCTAGTTCCTTTCACCAGGAAACGATCACTACCGGGAATTCGGGAACCTACATTCGCGGGCAGAACTATAGGCTTTTCACAACAAGCCAAATATTTAGGAGTGACGCTAGATGCCAAGCTCAATTGGAAACAGCATATGGACACTGTGATGTGTAGAACGCGCAGATCCCTGTGGGCTTGCCACAGAGCTTGTGGTTCCACCTGGGGTTTGCAACCGAAAACCATGTACTGGATATACACCACCATCATAGGACCCATGGTAACTTATGGAGCTTTAGTTTGGTGGCGCAGAACGAAGCTTAAGGGTTCCATAACCTTTTTAAGCAAAATTCAAAGAATGGCTTGCCTCTCCATCACTGGGGCCATCCGCACTTCCCCAACGGCAGCGCTGGAGACTCTCCTCAATTTGGTACCCCTCCACCTTGAGGTAGAGAAATCCGCCATACACGCGGCGCTGCGGCTGAAAGCGAATGGTTACTTGGGCGCTGGTCTTGGGCGAGGACATTCTATAATAATCAACCTCATACAAGAGATTCCGGAAGCGGAGATGCTATCGGACGGCATGCCCTATAAAATCTCAAAATTTAAGCAACCTTCTGTACATATACAGGAAAGGCTTACCTGGACTTTTCCTAAAGTTTTGCCGGGCGGGCTAGTATGGTACACGGATGGCTCTAAAACGGAGACAGGTGTAGGCGCAGGAATCTGGAGTGAAAGTCCCAGATTCAGCAAGGCTATAAGTCTAGGCACTCTGGCAACTGTGTGTAGTGACCGCGTAAACTTAATTACCAAGTTTACGCAAAGTCACACAACAGCCTCCCACACAATAAACACGATCAGTCGGAACACTCCATCGATCACCGAACTTAAAGTTCAGTGATCTTACCGTTCTCTGTTCCGTTCCGCCCGCATCGTGTCTATCGGGGAATAGCCAATTTCCGGCATCTCCGATTTTATCACTCTTATCAAAAAAGGCTCTCTGTGACATCGTGCGTGCGTGACATAAAGATATAAAAATCCGAGTGACTCTAAAAATATATATATATCTATTATACAAATATAATTTATTCAATTAATAAAAAACTGTGATGAAATAATAATTGTTAGTTACAATAAACTACTAAGTGAAGTATTAATAAAACAACGTGTTTAATTTAAAAAGCTCCTTTAAAATAAAGGAGCCATATTGGTGATCCCGACCCCAAAGCACGCGTGAGAAACACTTCACAATAAATATTGTTTTTGAGAACGGGGATAAAATAATATTTTTCCCCTCAAATTAAGCAACGCCGAAAATAAGAAGTCATTTACATCAATTACGGCCAAGTAATTAATAGTTGCTGTAAAAGTTTTTCTTTTTCTCTTTCGACAAACAAAGATTTATAACGAGAATACAAAATTCCTATTAAATAATACAAAGTGCAGTTGGACTGCAGCAGATTATTATAAATACGCAGACGTCAGGAGAATTATTGGAAGAAATTGGACAAGTCATCAGCCAGCATAACAGATAATCGATTATTATTTACTTTTGTTGAAAATCAATATCATTTTTATTATTTTAGAATTTTTCTATTGCATGCGTTGCAGTAATTAAGTTAAAAGCAGTTACAGTTAAAAGTTTTTTTTGGCATTATTGAATATTTTTTTTCTCTTTAAGTTTACATACATACGTATAAATATATACATATCTTTGAAACAAATTTTGCATGAATTTTGAAATTATTTACATTAATATTTAAGTTTATTTTCATACATACACATATATACATTTTCTTGATTTTAAAAAACAAAGAAACAAATTTTGCATGAATTTTGAATATATTTAAATTAATATTTAAGTTGATTTATATACATAGGTACATATATACTATACACATTTTTTTTTGATAAAAAGCAATTTACAAATTCTGCATGAACGTTGCTCTATTGTGATACGTACATATATATATATATATATATATATATATATATATATATATATATATATATATATATATATATATATATATATGTGTGTATATATATATATATATATATATGTGTATATATATATATATATATATATTTTCGCTTTATTTTTCTCTATTACGCCGAGAGAAAAAGCAGATGTTTCGAGTTACTTCTATAGTGTTGGATTTTGTTTTCTTTTCATTGGTTTTTATACCGATTCGTTTCTCTGGCTACCTTCCTCCTTTGCGAAATTTAAGAGTTTTGAATTGTTGTTTTTATTACAAATGTCACTACCACAAATTATGGATAACCTAATGGAGCATGACGTTCCACGCACGGAAGAGTCAAAACCCGGAACTTCGGAAGTCGGTGCCGTCAAACTGACGAAACTGGATATCCCGAAGTTCTGGGTACACCAACCCGCTTCCTGGTTCTACCAGGCAGACGTTATGTTTAAAATAGCGGGCTGCAGGTCAGATTCGTCTAAGGTCTACAATGTCATGGCCGCATTGCCTGAAGAGGCGGTAACGGCAATGCGGCTAAGCACCGTAGATTGTTCTGAGTCCTCATACGAGGAAGTCAAACAGTACCTGCTCGAGAAGTACGGTACCTCGGAGAAACGCCGACTCGAGCAGTTGCTATCAGTGCAAGAGCCTGGAGACCGGAAACCTTCGGAGTTCCTCCAGGCTCTCAAGGCACTAGCGGGTGGATCGTCGGCGGTCAATGACGATCTGATCCGGAAGCCTCCGCTCCCACAGGCCATCCAGATCACATTGGCCACCGCAGCTGACCAAACCCTAGCCGGGCTGGCTGCCACGGCGGACAAGGTATGGGAGGTGCTTCCACACGGAGGCGCCTCATACGCGTCCGCCGTCCACGCAACTCCTGCCAACACAGAACCAACGTTGATGTCGCTGCAGAGCGCCATCGACAGACTGACGTCTCGGCTAGACAACCTGGTCAAAAGCCAGCGCAGTCCACGAAGCCGAACACCTGCCAATCGGCAGGGCGGCCCTCGTCAGCCCTCAGCCAATCGGCCACAAGGGGCCAATAAACTCAGAGGTAGCCTGTGCTACTTCCATTACCGCTATGGTAAGGAAGCACGCACATGCAAGGCACCCTGCAGTTTCAGTGGTGGTGGCGCCAAGTCGGCGAAGAAACCACCCACCACCCAATCTAAAAAAAACTAGAGAGTCAGGGGGTCGACATGAGCGAGCATATAACCGGCCGCTCATATCGTTTATTCGTCAGAGACACCAACAATCGGATGGACTTTCTGATTGATTCGGGCTCTGACGTTTCAATTGTTCCCGCCAAGGCGTTCCCGGCCCATAACGGTAGCCCGAACGTCCTTCTGTACGCGGCCAACGGATCACTGATCCGAACTTTCGGCACAAAGTTGCTTGAACTCGAACTCGGCTTACGCCGACGATACGTTTACAACTTCATTATAGCCGACACCACTAAAGCCATTATCGGGGCGGACTTCTTAACGAAGTTCAAATTGTCCGTCGATTTTGAATATCGGCATTTAGTCGACAAGCGCACGAAGTTTCGAATTAATGTGTGCGCTACCGTCGACTACAACCCCGAAACATTTCCATGCCGAGTTATTGGCATATACAAAGAGCTATTAACGAAGTACGCTTCGTTAACAAAACCGCCCAATTTTAACCTTCCGGTTAAACACAATGTGCAACACCACATTGTAACTAAAGGGCAATTACCATTTGTCACCGCTCGGCGACTCCATCCGGAGAAACTGAAGGTGGCAAAGTTAGAGTTCGACCATATGGTCCAATTGGGGATTTGTCGACCTTCGTCGTCCCCCGCAGCATCTCCGCTTCATCTGGTTCCTAAACGGGACTCACATGATTGGAGGCCATGCGGCGACTACCGTCGCCTAAACGCTGTCACTGTGCCGGATAGATACCCGATCCCGCATATACAGAATTTCTCCGTGAATCTTCACGGCTGCACAATTTTTTCGAAGGTTGACTTGGTACGTGCATACCATCACATACCAATCGCCCCAGAAGACGTGCATAAGACTGCACTCATTACGCCATTCGGCCTATATGAGTTTACACGTATGCCATTCGGCTTACGAAATGCAGCCCAAACCTTTCAAAGGTTCATAAATGAAGTTACGAGAGATCTCGACTTCGTTTATGTATACTTGGACGATATACTTATCGCCAGTAAAACCGAGGATGAACATATCGTTCACCTCGAAGAGCTCTTTAAACGCCTCGATAGCTTCGGTTTAACCATCAAGCTAGAGAAATGCGTTTTTGGTGCAACAGAGATTAAGTGTCTAAGCCACCGCATCACAAAGGATGGAATACTTCCATCCTCCGATCGGGTTCAGGCTATCGTTGATCTCGCACCTCCAACTTCTGTCAAATCGATCCAGAAGTTTTTGGGAATGGTGAATTTTTATCACCGATTTATCCCAAAAATGGCTGAACAGTTGGTGCCTATAAACGAGCATTTGAGAGACCTTCTCAACCGCTCACGTGCCAATAAAGTTTTTGACTGGCCAGCAGAATGTCAGGCGGCATTCCTCAAGGTGAAAACCTCGATGGCTGAAGCAACTCTGCTGAACCATCCAATCGAGGATGCAAAATACAGTCTTACGACTGACGCCTCTGATTATGCAATCGGAGGCGTTTTGGAACAATTCAACGGTCATCGGTGGCAACCTCTAGCTTTTTATTCCAAAAAGCTGTCACCAACCGAACGGAAGTACTCTGCATTCGATCGCGAACTCCTCGCAATCTATGCAGCGATCAAACACTTCCGTTATTTCGTTGAAGGACGCAATTTCGTGGTCTATACTGATCACAAACCACTGGTTCGCGCCCTTCACACAAAGACCGAACGATCCCCTCGACAGACCAGACATTTGGGTCTAATCTCTCAGTTTACCACAGACATCAGACATGTGTCGGGTAAACAAAACGTTGTCGCGGACTACTTGTCACGCTCACTAGCAACCGACAACGTCGACTCGGTCACCTTCGACCTGCCTACACTGGCTCAGGCTCAACAAGGTGACACAGAGTTGAAGTCTCTACAAGAGCACCCCAGCAACGGCTCACGGGTAAAATTAGTCCTCACACCAATACCATTTACCGCCCATCAGGTGTGGTGTGAAAATAGTTTAGGCATTCCTAGGCCTTACATACCCATTTCCTTACGTAGACTAGCGTTCAACTCCGAACATAGTCTCTCTCATCCTGGTATTCGTGCTACAAGACGAGCCGTTACCAAGAAATACTTCTGGCCATCTATCAATAAAGACTGCAATGAGTGGTCTCGATCGTGCCTATGTTACCAAAAGTCCAAAGTTTCAAGGCATACCAAATCTCCATTGGAAGCTTTCAAACTTCCAAATAATAGATTTGACCATATCCATATGGATATAGTGGGACCCCTACCCCCATCTCGTGGATACTCTTATATCTTAACGATAGTCGATAGATTCACGCGATGGCCTGAAGCATACCCAATTCGGGATATATCAGCTTCAACAGTGGCAAGAAAATTCGTCACTGAATTTGTCCCACGATTCGGCGTACCTCTTGAGATCACAACCGATCAAGGTACACAGTTCGAATCGAAACTGTTCAATGAAGTTGCCAAATTACTCGGCACTCATCGAATTCGGACTACCGCCTACCACCCGCAAGCAAACGGGATGGTGGAACGGTTCCACAGGCAACTAAAAGCAGCCTTAATGGCAAGGGACAACACTACTCATTGGAGTGAAGACTTGCCCTTTGTCATGTTAGGCATACGCACGGCAATTAAGACCGACTTACAATGCTCACCAGCTGAGCTCGTATACGGTCAGAATCTGAGACTTCCCAATTCGATTTCTATCCCAACGGAGGAGAATCCAATTGAAGAATCAGAATTCCTCTCTCGCCTTCGTTCTCACATGCAGAACATTAAGGCAATACATCCTCGGCAGCCCGTCCAAAAGGATGTCTACGTGCCAGAAGCCCTGGAGAACGCCGACTACGTTTTCATACGAGTCGACAGAGTTCGAAAACCTTTCGAACCTCCATACGAGGGCCCATATGAAGTAATCAAACGATTACGAAAACACTTCGTCGTCAAATTGAACGGCACAACCAAGTCAATATCCATTGACAGGCTAAAGCCAGCCTTCGGTTGTGACCGCGACAATGAAGCTAAGCCGTCTAAAGCGGTAACATTCCGTTAACGCTACGCTGGGGGGGGGAGTATGTAGTGACCGCGTAAACTTAATTACCAAGTTTACGCAAAGTCACACAACAGCCTCCCACACAATAAACACGATCAGTCGGAACACTCCATCGATCACCGAACTTAAAGTTCAGTGATCTTACCGTTCTCTGTTCCGTTCCGCCCGCATCGTGTCTATCGGGGAATAGCCAATTTCCGGCATCTCCGATTTTATCACTCTTATCAAAAAAGGCTCTCTGTGACATCGTGCGTGCGTGACATAAAGATATAAAAATCCGAGTGACTCTAAAAATATATATATATCTATTATACAAATATAATTTATTCAATTAATAAAAAACTGTGATGAAATAATAATTGTTAGTTACAATAAACTACTAAGTGAAGTATTAATAAAACAACGTGTTTAATTTAAAAAGCTCCTCTAAAATAAAAGAGCCATATGTGTTTCAAGCAGAGGTGTACGCTATTCTGGCATGCACTCATGAGAACTTAAGAAGGGCCTACCAAAATAAACGGATTTTTATCTTCTCTGATAGCCAAGCGGCAATTAGAGCGATAAGGTCCCGTAGGACCAAGTCGAAATTAGTTTGGGACTGCCAACGTGCTCTTCATGAGTTGGGCGTTCTCAATCAAATTACACTTGTCTAGGTCCCAGGTCACCGGGGCTTCGAAGGCAATGAAAGTGCGGATGCCCTGGCTAAACAGGGCTCTGATTTAGAATTCATTGGGCCAGAGCCGGCTATTGGGGCACCGTCCAGCTTGCTGCAAAGGGCCCTGGCCGATCGGACCTTGATGAAACATATTGAACGCTGGAGGTCCGCGCCTGGACTGGCCAACTCTAAGCGGTTCCTTCCAGGGCCGTCCCCTAAGACGGCCAAGGAATTATTACGGCGCAGTAGGAGTGATGTTAGGACACTTGTTGGCTTAATTACCGGACACTGTGCCCTAAATTACCACTTATGGAGGATAGGAAGGGCGGAGGACCCTACATGTAGGCTTTGCCTAGAAGAGGATGAGTCTGCCCTCCATGTTCTCTGTGTGTGCCCTGCAATAGCGAGGAGCAGGGTCTCTTTGTTCGGGAAGTCCCTGCTCGAACACTCAAGTCTAAGCGACAAACCACTAGGCAGACTGCTGAACTTGTTCAGGCGGTCTGGCCTACAAATATGAGGTGTAGGGGTTGTAGTACAATAGGCCAACTAAATGGCCGCAGTACCTTTGGACCTAATACCTCACACAGGAAAAAAAAAATTCTTTTAAGACTGGCTAATTTTCTGTCAAAACGTAATGAATGTTAAGCTTTATATGCGTCGCCAACTGTATCAGCTTTTATCTACCTGATAATACTGCTAGTATTTCTAAGCCTTACTCTCTTCCTTTTGGTTTCTTTCCGCCATAGCTTCTGATTAAAGATATTTAGCTTTATTTCATAGATCACGCGATCGCACTATTATAATCTATGTGCGTTCGTGCCTCTTAGCCGTGCCTTTACCTGTCGGTTACAGCGCAGCAATTTGGTCGGCTAATCTGTGGCATTCCAAAAGGTCATGGTCTGTGTCCTCTATCACATTTAGGAATGCCGGGCACTGCGTGAATTGATCTTGCCCAACCGATGGAGGTATGCCCTCGCAACTCATCTCTCCATGCTCTCTCGTGACCCGTCCTTCCACGTTTGTTATGAGTCCGTGGGTTCATCGACCTTGGGTAGACTCATTCTATTTCCATTGCTACAACTGCAATAAACGTCACTTCTGAATTATGTTGACTTCCCGGGCTTCTTTTTATAGCGGTTACTCAATTTAATTGAGCGGGATAGGGTAAATGGAATATGATACGAAGAGTTTCATACTAAGGACATTAACGTATCAGGTAAATAGAGCACCAACGGTGGTGCTGGGCCGTGTTTTTGAAACCAATCGATCATTATTCATGGTTAGATTTACAAAATCTTGGAGAAAGTTAATAGGTGGACCCGAATTTTCGCCTTTGCCAAGAAATTCTCCTCACTTTCGTATATAGCCATAATACTTGTTTCTACAATTAGAGTAATGTATACTGCTGGAGTAATGTATACTGCAATTGGAGTAATGTATACTGCTACAACAACATGTAAATTTAGACTGTTTCACAGAGATAACCTCTCAACCGTTCAAAATTGAATCGAGAGTCCCTCAAGGCTCCATTCTTGGCCACAAGCTTTCAATATATTTATACACGAATTCCCCCACAAAATTGCCCTCCTTAACACAACTTACATACAATACTCCGACGATACACTTGTTAGGGATACAAGTGTCTCACTTATTAAAGCCACGGAAGAAATCCAAACACACGTCACACGGCCTCGGTAGCCTAGGGAGTAAGGCGCCTGGCTACTATCCCAGAGGTCCCGGGTTCGAATCCCGGCAGCGCCACGGTCCTTCGCCTTTTCCACTTTCCCACCCACATAACTTTCCTTCTTTCTTCTTCCCTCTTTACATTCCTGATCCCTCCTGTCATAGCCTTCCTTAGCCCTTCCCCGCTCCACCAAAAAGCGCATGTCATCGGTTGGTTGATGAGATTCAACTCGTTTCAGGAGGCATAACACTCCAGCGAGTTGTTTCTCGATGCCCCGATGTCAAAGTCGCGACAGTAATGGTTGGAAGTAGGTGGACTAAAAATATCGCGGGTAGGTTGTGACAGTTCCTTTCTTCCCCGACTAGAGCTGCTGTTCGACATTGCACTCTATATGAAGAAAATAGATTGTCGACACAGTATAAAGGGCGTTTCCTGTGACTCTAGTCTTTCACATAAAAAAAAAAAAAAAAAAAAACAACCCGCGCAACCGAAGTCCCGTTACAAGTCAAATTTTGCTATTGATTTTTGTAACATTCGTGGACTTCATGCGAATTTTTCTTTTGTTGAGTGCCACTTGCTCGACTTATAAACCCCCAATCTTAGTGAAACCCAAATATCACCTTTAGTACACTTTAGTGCACAATCTCTCCCCCCATAGGGGTATTGCCATATTTGTTAGGGATGACGTGGCTTATTATAAAATATATTCAAACACGACTTCAGATTTTAACTATCTTTGGGTTAAAATCATATTCCAAAGCCACGTCATATTCTTCTGCTTCCTATACAGAAGTCCTAACATAAGTAACGAAGCCTCCACTTCATCTTTTGATACTATTTCCGAACAAATCCCGGGATTTTTGTCGTCCAATCCTGAGTGTGAAATCATCGTTGCGGGTGATTTCAATGTTCACAATGCAAAATGGCTGACTTACTCAAATGGCACCAGTGTTTCTGGCAAGGACGTCGAGCTCTTTGCAGACACCAATAATTTACATCAAATTGTGGATCGTCCCACAAGAGTCCCTGATGTTGCCGGTCAAGGAAACTATCTCCTTGATCTTTTTCTCACTTCCCATCCAGAGCGATACTCCGTCGAAGTTGATTCACCTCTCGGCAATTCGAACCACTGCTTAATTAGCGCTAGCTTCCCATTCGAATTTCCCACCCCTCCCAAACCAGTTAGGAGAACTGTATGGCATTATGGGAAGGCCAATTGGCTGGGGCTAATTAATTTTTTCCAAGCTACTGACTGGAATCAGTGTTTCCGAACCAAAAACGTCAACTCTGCCACTATCCGTATCACTAGAATCATACAGGCAGGAATGCATTTGTACATTCCTCATTCTACTAAATCTGTGAAGGCTAGGCCCAACAGATGGTTTAATCAAGAGTGTATGCATGCAATCAGAAACAAAGAAGCCGCCTTTCGAGCTTACAAGAGCTCCCCGAGTGAATCGCTCCGTGTAGAGTATATAAAGCTAAGAAATTCCTGTAAGGTCACCATCAGGAATGTCAAAAATTCATTTGACAGCAAGTTGAGAAGTAAACTCCTTAATGCAACCTCTGGTAGCAAAAACTTCTGGTCCTTGGTAAGCTCCATTAAGAAGAATTTTTCCGGAGTTTACCCAGATTCCTGGAAACTTGCCCATGTGCAGCCAATACCGAAAAAAGGTGACTCCAGCCTTCCCTCCAACTACCGCCCAATAGCAATCACTTCTATTCTCTCCAAAACCATGGAGACGATAATTAACAAAAAGCTTATGGGATATCTAGAATCCAACCAACTTTTAAACGACAAACAATACGGCTTCCGACAAAAAAGATCCACTGGTGATCTTTTAGTTTGCCTTACAGAACACCTCAACCGAAGTTTGCATGGATCAGGTGAATCTAGTTTGGTTGCTTTGGATATCTCCAAGGCTTTTGATAAAGTATGGCACTCAGCTTTGTTCGCTAAACTCAAAGCTATTGGAATTGATTCGCTTCACTATAAGTGGGTTGAGAGTTTCCTTTCCGGCCGTTCAATTAAGGTAGTTTTGGATGGCGTCAAATCGGAATCTCACCCCATCTCTGCGGGGGTCCCCCAAGGGTCAATTTTATCACCAGCCCTATTTCTTTATAAATGACCTACTTTCAATTCCCTCCAATCCACTTCTCAGCTTCGCTGACGACGGTACCCTGCGTTACTCTTACAGCTACGATACAAGACAGACTCATACCAGATTCTGTCTTGATGATCGTGAACTAATGTTCAACTCTATTAATAACGACATTGAACTTATTCTAGAGTGGGGGAAAAAGAATCGTGTCGAATTCAACCCCTCCAAAACTAAGTACTGTCTTATTTCAAAGAAAAAGATCAGCAAAGATCAGAAAATGTTCTGAGATTAATGAGAATGATGACAGTGAGCTGCTGGATGTTGTTTGAAAGTTCGTAATAGACGAGGAAATTTTGATGAGTGACATTTATGACGATTTCGAAAATATCAACTCAACTAAATCGACTCAACTCAGTAATGCAACAAACATTGTAATACAAGTGAAACATCTAACATCGTTTATAAACAAGCGTTACAGTGAATTGTTAATCAGTGCCGTGCGGGCGGTATGACCGGAAACGACGAAACACGAAAACGAGAAGCAGCAACTGTCCTTTTTAGAATCAAATCATTAGTATCGTCTTAAAATGTTGGCAATCTTCGTCTCAAGCCATGTTCGCCATGGGGCAAGTTCAGGGTGCCAATTATCTGAGAACGTCAAAATCTACGTTATATTCTGACTAAAATTGGCTAGGTATCTGTTGTGCACGTAATATAAAAGTTTTCCGTTGATTAACCTCGAATTTTAAAAAAAGTTGTAGGTAACATATTTTTATAGTCAACTCTAAAGTTTTTTATATATCCAAAATCATGTCTTGCAGATTTGTTCTTTGTTTCATTATATCCTTCTTATTCCGGACTATGCACACATAATTTTGTTTTATTAAAAGGCGTTGCCACGCACGCGGGTTTTTGCTAGTCTTTAATAAAACTTAATCTAAGCAATAAATTAACACTTTTTTTGATTTCGTTTTACATAATAAATTATTTAAATCCCAATGTTTAAACACCAGGTAGGCTCCCGCCAGTAGCCAAAAATTCGAAAAATTGATGAATATGTCGAAAAAAAACAAATATAAATTAAAAATAAAATTATGTAACTTTCGCCGGGGGTCTGCAAGAGACGGTATCAAATACATACATATACTTATATTCCTTATCAACTATTCTATACTACGGCATCTGATAGCCTGAAATTTATTTAAGAATTCCTTATCGCGACAGTCTTATAATTTTTTTGCTTCGCGCCGGATGAAATTTTTGTTGACAGCCTGATGAGTGAAGCAAGGAACCATAATTCGCGTTACTTAAATACCGGGCCTAGAGGCAAGGGTTTAAGACGACGAAATCAACACGACCAAAGAGATTCCATAGTGACGTTAAATTCCGACCCGGAGGAAACCGATTCGAAAGTGAGTAAGAGTTTTCGTGTCTTAGTAGTTTATGTAGTTTTTGCTTAGATAAAACTCGCTCTCGTGGGTAGAACTTTATAACTATTAACCAACAAATCTCCATACCATTTTACAACACAAAACTGCGCCAAGTTTTATCAAATAGTAGAATTTACAGAATTCACCTTGGATCATCTTTACTTTAAACAGCGATGACCAAGCAATCTTCTTATCGAAGAGACAAATGTTATTTTCGGATACACTTTAAATTCAAAGTTGATACTTTTAAAAATTATAAAACAAATAAAGATTAGATTAGTTGAGAGTAATCGCGGTATGCAATTTGTTTTAGTAGTTGTTGCAGAAAAAAACTAAAAGGTACGATTTAAGTGACACATTTGCTATCAGTTTTCATTGTAACATATCCTTGGACTAATGTAACTTCTTCCTCTTAAATGGCGTTGCAGCCCTTGGACTTGGACCTCTTGAAATCTCTTCTTGCAGTGGTCTCTAAGTTTTGCTAGTTCTCTCCAATTTCTAAAGTGCCATCCATTCACCTATTGACGTGAATACGTCTATAAAATTTGCTTCCATGACAAAAAGCCGATGATAACGAAATTATGGCATACAATTTTGCGTTGCACCTCAGAAACTATTGTTTATATTGAGAAAAGAATTATACCATGACACAGGTGAAGAATGAAAGAATTTTATTGTTTACTTTTAACTTCCCCGATATAATTGGTAATTTAGATTTTATACGCTTTATATTAGCTTCACCTATACCTTGGGTGTAGTATGTAAACAAATCTTGCAGCTTGATTTTGACCCACTTCCATATAACCGATCAACTTATATGTATTGTTCGCATGACAATGTAATCTTACCATTTTGTAAATAAATCAAGGTGGCGACCGAATTTCGCAATTGTGCTCCCCGACCTCCAATATGTATATCAAATCCCACCAAAAAAACATTAAAAATGTGAATTAGAAGTTCGTGGGCGCGGAAATTATTTATTGGGACAGTTTAAAACACACTTATAACAAAAAGAAGTGATATGGATTAGTCAAGATGTATCGTTAATAGCATGAAATAATTAAACACGTGCATTTACGAACGAATTCAAAGGAATTATACAACTGCCAATTTTTATTTAAAACTCAATAAAGTATTATAATACTAATACGAATAATTTCAGTTGTATTATGAGACCAGGTGCTGCCGAAATCATTTCCGATTTACGAATCTTTTGAGTGTACGAACAATTTTTACATTGACCACTCAGGGTTACTCGTTTTCCAAATTCATGATCAATAAGTTGCCATGTCGAGGGAGTTGTGAAGATAATGGTAATGCGTCCTCTTGAGGTGGCCTCGGTGGATCTAACTATTTATTGAGTATACTATATTGCTTATTGTATTCTACTTATCATACCCTTTCATTTGATACCCATGTCAAGGGGATTGTGAAGAAAATGGTAATCCGCCCTCTTGAGATGACCGCCATGGATCTAACCAGATATTGAGTATATAATATCGCTTATGGTATTCTACTTATGATACCCTTTCAATTGATACCTATGTCGAGGTGGTGGCGAAGAAATGGTAGTCCGCCCTCTTGAGACGCGTACCATGCGTACACTTTTTGTTTATCATCGAAATGATAGGAAATGCTATTTGACATCAACAGTGCTGGATTTGACTAGCTTGTAACGAATATGTCATATTTTTAGAAATAAATTGCGATTACGATCTCGGCATTCAGTATTTCAAAATTTTACTGTACATTTGTACTGTGAACTACATGTTTTTTATAGTACCTAACGCAATCTGATACCATAGTTGCGACTAACCACTTTAAATGAATACATTTTGTTAATCATCTAATGCCATCTAGCATCAACAGTTCGAGTAAACACTTTTCGACTAACTAGTAGCACCATCTCATTTATTGAGCAATTGAAATAACTTAGAGCGCCATCTGACAGAATAATTTTGAGTACCCACTTTTTTAGACTGAAGGAGAAGAAAAAAGTTCGATTCGAAATGTAAAAAATGTAAAAATAAAGAAAACGAAGAATGATAGGAAAAAAAACTCATAGAATAATAAATTATTTATATTTTGGTTATCGGTTACAAATGAAAAATTACTTATATTGCTTATAAAAAGGTGATAAATCGCATAATTTTATAAAAAAAACACCTTGTTTTCTATGTTTAGGCGTAAATAAGGCATTAGCTGTTTGCCCTTACGAACTCGGCAAACTACCGCTTGCCTTGATGAAAAGAGATGATAAATAGAATACTATTTTCCAAATTCTAGTCCTCGGTAGCCTAGGAAGTAAGGCGTCTGACTATCATCCCAGAGGTCCCGGGTTCGAATCCCAGCCAGCCGGACGGTACCTCGCCTTTTCCACTTACATAGCTTTCCTTCTTTCTTCTTCCCTCTTTACATTCCTGATTCCTCCGGTCATAGCCTTCTTTAGCCCTTCCCCGCTCCACTATAGACACAGCCACCGAAGGTGTAAAGAAAAGATAGAAGGAATTTTTTAGCGAGCTGCTGTACGCGAATATACTTGAATGCTGTATATGGAGGAACGTAAAAACAAAGCAAAGCATTATCTGCCCAATACACAAGAAAAGAGATAAATTCAACTGTGGAAACTATAAAGGCATATTTCGTTTAAACACAGTAATATAATATAATGACAAATATAATTAAGGCCAGATTGGAACCTTTTGCAGAAGCTACAATAAGTGAAGCTACAATCGATCAACTTTTCCAATAAGGCAAATCCTCCGAAAATGAATACAACATCGACGTATATCAACTTTTCATCGACATTAAACAAGCATACTGGACCTAAATATCCCCCTAAAGATAGTAAAACTAACAAAAATGACAATGGAAAACACAAGGTGTGCCGTCAGAATACAAGGAGAATTGAGTCCTTCCCAGTCAAGCAAGGCTTAAAGCAGGGCAATGGGCTGGCACCCATGCTATTTAATCTCTGCCTAGAACGAGTAATTCACAAAGTAAACGTTGATGCGAACGCAACCCTGCTTAACAAATCAAAACAATTGGCAGGATATTCCGATGATATAAGCTGCCTTGCAAGATCACTGTCACACCTTAGAGAAATTTTTACGGAATTAGAAGAGGGAGCCAAACATATAGGGCTGCAAATAAATGCAGAAAAAGGTAAAATTCTAATTCAGTCAAGGGTGGAAAAAAGAAGAAGAAACCACAACACCACCGTGGGGAGGGGAACATAACTTCGAAAGCGTAACAGAATTTAACTACCTGGGGTCCACAGTCAGCGAAGACAACGATGAATCGATAGACGTACAACGAAGAATAAACGCCGCAAGCAGAACATACTTCTACAAAACTAATGCGTAGGATGACTCAAGGATATCAAAAAAAGCCCTATATGTAGTGGCGTAGCAAGAAATATTTTCAGGGGGGGCTAAATTGTTATAAGTCGAGTCCTGAACTTGAAACCATATCTTTCAAAATTGATACAACTTTTAGTTATGTTTTAATAGGACTGATACCAGAAGAAGTGTTTTAGAGCAATTCAGTTTATTAACTATTGACATACATGATCAATGGTTCCAGAGCAGCTTGTGGAAAAGTCACAGTTCTATGTTTTTACATTTTTCACAAATTTGTTGATTCTTTCCTTAGCCGTTACGTCGATTTCCCTGTGAATACTCAAAACAGCAAAACCGTTCAGCGGCTGTTCTCCAGTTGCACTACTTTGCCAATCCTTTAAAACGCCTTAGAGTTGAAAAACTTCCTTCGTTGCTATCAATAATGGTCACTCCAATCTGCAGACAGTTAGCGACTTTCGAAGAAGGTGTGATTAAAGATTAAAGATCAATATGTGTGTGTGTTGGACGATGGATTAATATGTATATATATCGACGAAAAGACTGATAAGATATTCGACGCCCGAGGGCTACTAAAACAAACTGCGCCCCTCTTCATAAGAAAATACAAGCGATGTCTAGCGGGAGCAAAGACCATCAGAGGAGAGGACAAAAGTAGCAATTGAGTTTCCTCTTTAATATACCAAATGATAAGAAAACTTTACAAAGGTTACTGGGACTAACGCCCTACTTCAGAAGATTTATAACAGGCTAGGCTGTTGCAGCAAAGCCGTTCATCGAATTTCTAACAAAGAAGAATAGAATCTGAACAGCAAAATGGATGTAAAGCATTAAAAGAAATATTGGTAACAGCACCAGTGTTTAAGTTATTTGAACCAGAGGCGCGTACGGAGATTCATGCCGATGCTAGTAAGGACGAATTTGGAGCTATTGCCTTGCTACGGAGAATAATGACGATAAACTGTTGTATCCATTGCAATACATGAGTCGTAAGCCCAGCCGAACAACGCTCTCAGGCTTACGAGGTAGAAGTACTCGCCTTAGCACACGCCCTAATGCAATGCTTTCGCCATGACAATGAAAAAGGAGATGTACCATTGAAAGTGGCTAGATGGGCTATGTTGCTAAAAGAATTTAATTACCAGGTTGACCATCGTTCAGGTACCAAAAAGAGGCACGTAAATGCTTTGAGCAGAATTGCAATACCAATTGTCGGTATGTTAACTAGCCTAGTTAGTTAACCTAATTAAACTTATACTTCTCGGTCCTGCAGGTGCCGCGGCTAAAATCTGTCGCTCGATAAAATTTGCCCCGTATCAAAAGGCATAACACTTTGACGCGGACAAATTTTATTGACTCTGATGGTTGCGGCAAATGTAATGCCGGGAAATATCCCCGAAAACGTGGCGATTGAGCCCGCGCAACCGAAGTCCCGTTACAAGTCAAACTTTGCTATTGATTTTTGTAACATTCGTGGACTCCATGCGAATTTTTCTTTTGTTGAGTGCCACTTATCGACTTATAAACCCCCAATCTTCGCACTTAGTGCAACCCAAATATCACCCGATACTGACTTAGGTCATTACCAGGTGTCGGGGTACACTTTAGTGCACAATCTCTCCCCCCATAGGGGTATTGCCATATTTGTTAGGGATGGCGTGGCTCATTATAAAATATATTCAAACACGACTTCAGATTTTAACTATCTTTGGGTTAAAATCATATTCCAAAGCCACGTCATATTCTTCTGCTTCCTATACAGAAGTCCTAACATAAGTAACGAAGCCTCCACTTCATCTTTTGATACCATTTCCGAACAAATCTCGGGATTTTTGTCGTCCAATCCTAAGTGTGAAATCATCGTTGCGGGTGATTTCAATGTTCACAACGCAAAATGGCTGACTTACTCAAATGGCACCAGGACGTCGAGCTCTTTGCAGACGCCAATAATTTGCATCAAATTGTGGATCATCCCACAAGAGTCCCTGATGTTGCTGATCAAGGAACCTATCTCCTTGATCTTTTTCTAACTTCTCATCCAGCGCGTTACTCTGTTGAAGTTGATTCACCTCTCGGCAATTTGGACCACTGCTTAGTTAGCGCTAGTTTCCCATTCAAATTTCCCACCCCTCCCAAACCAGTTAAAAGAACTGTATGGCATTATGCGAAGGCCAATTGGCTGGGGCTTATTAATTTCTTCCAATCTACTGACTGGAACCTGTGTTTCCGAAACAAAAACGTCAACTCTGCCGCTATCCGTATCTCTAGGATCATACAGGCAGGAATGCATTTGTTCATTCCTCATACTACTAAATCTGTGAAGGCTAGGCCCAACAGATGGTTTAATGAGGAGCGTAAGAATGCAATCAGAGTTTCTCTCAAACACCTTTCCGGCCGTTCAATTAAGGTAGTATTGGATGGCATCAAATCTGAACCCCGCCCTATCTCTGCGGGGGTCCCCCAAGGGCCAATTTTATCACCAGCCCTATATCTTATCTTTATAAGTGACCTAATTTCAATCAAGACAGGCACATGCCAGATCCTGTCTTGATGATCGTGAACTAATGTTCAACTCTATTAATAACGACATTGAACTTATTCTAGAGTGGGGAGAAAAGAATCGTGTTGAATTCAACCCCTCCAAAACCAAGTACTGTCTTATTTCAAAGAAAAAGATCAACACCTCACCATCCTTGAAAGTGGATGACGCGGTACTAAAGGCTGACCCATCCCTACACATCTTAGGCGTGACATTAGCCAAAGACTTGCAATGGAATGACCATATATTCCAAATCGCCAAACAAGCATCCCAGTGCTTGGGATTTCTTAAGAGGTGCAAGTTCCTGCTCCAGCCATCGGCCGTGCTGTTATTTATAAATCATACATTCGGCCTCTTCTCGAATACAACTCCCTCGCTTGGGGCGGCGCGTCGATAACCACCTTGGCATGGTTAGATAAGGTGCAAAAAAGGGCACTTAAATTAATTGACGACGACACCGCCTGCTCCACCATAGACCCCTTGAGCCACCGTAGGGATGTAGCAGCACTAACAAAATTTTATCGCTACTATTATAGCGACTGTTCCTCCGAAATGAACGCTCCACGGCAATCTTATAACCGCAACACCAGATTAGCCCACTCGTCTCATTCCCTTTACCTACAACTCCCCCTTTCACGCACTCAACAAGATATGAATTCGTTTGTAAATAGAACAACTCGACTGTGGAATAATCTCTCGCAGTCAGTATTTCCGAGCTCCTACAACATCCAAGAGTTCAAACGCGGGCTGCATCGCAACCTTCTTCAACACCCCTTCGAACCCCCATAACCCTTAACCTATTTCTAAGTACTAAGCTTGCTGCTAGACATTGCACCATGACGTGACAAACGACACGACGGACTGGTAGTACAAAGGGTGATTCCTGAGTTTAGCACTGACACATAAAAAAAAACTAGCACAGAAGGAAGACCAATATTTAAGAACTATAAGAAAGATAAGAAGACCTTAAACATGACGTTTTATTTGATAATCCAGGGGAGCAGTTAATTGTCATTCTCACATCAATGGAAAAGGAGATCTTTAAATCTACTCACAGGTAGGACATTTTTCAGCTGCTAAAGTGTTCATCAGGAAAACCTACTTTATTCCTGAAGACTCCATCTATCCAATGGCGCTACAGCCCAAATTTAGGCTTGGCTTCGTCTAGGACATTTATGCATGTTTGATAGTCCGTTGCAGCCTGTATCCAGTTTCGAATGTTAAACCGTTTCGTCCCCAAACCCCTACCCCCCCCCCCCCCGTTTCTACGCCACTGCCTCTATCTACTACCAGATGGCAAAAGACCAGCTGACAAACCACGGTCAAGGTGGGAAGGCAATGTCAAGGCCCATGCAGCAAATCTGTTCAACATAAGAAGCTGGAGGCAAGCTGCGGAGGTGAGAGACGTCTGCAGGAAGAAGCTAATGGAGGTCAAGGCTCGAATTAGGCTGTAGGACCATCGAAGAAGAAGAAGAAGACTAACGTTAAAAGACTTTTTATTACTTGCTTCAAAATTAAAGCCAGAGACATAAAGAAAATATTTTTATTCCATCTCAGGCTCCAAAAAACGTAATGTTCAAGCTGAGATAAACAAACATTTCAGCAATTCCGATTTTTTTTTATTTTACTTTTACAAGCTAATATCCCAAAATACAAAACTATAAATATTCAACGCCAAATGAATTTTTTATTATTCTCTTGTACCTGGAAAGTACTGATCGCACAATTAGCAAAACTACAAATGTTTATATCAGTGTTTCCGGTAGATTCTGAATATTTGTTCAAGTGATACTGAAGAGATTGGGAACTAACCAAGGAGGCTGACTAATAAAGCGTAATTTTGTTGATTAGAGGGACATACAATATTCCGCTGGTATAGTTGAACGGCCGACCATAGAAAAGATAAGGAAAAGGGAAGGAATGCAGAGAAGACATGAAGAGAATTTGAAGTGTTCATCGTATTCACCTGCATACCAGGTGAATATTGAAAGATGAAATCAGCAGACGTTCTTAACTCCGCATGTAGTACCTTACGACAACATAAACAATTAGAAATTAATTATTCGTAGCAAACAAAATTATTAAAATTCACGCAGATTTTATTACTGGGAAATCACCAGCAATCAAATAGAGCTCAAGAGCTTCAACTGTCAACATCAGGCTTCGTACGCAAAAAAAATGTCCGCCCGCTTCCCCTCCGCTTGAAACTGCGAAAGTACTCGTAATCTATGAACGCAGCCGCAGAGTAATCTCTAGCTGTAAGGCGGGAGCCACCATGATGTAAAATGCGAAAACGAGTCACTTAGCCTCTATCGAACTACTGGCTGAATCTCAAGTGGAAATCTCTAGTAGATAGAAACAAGCTCCAACGACATGCCGGATGAACAGACCCCATCGAACGACTGGTGGGTGCTCCCCTGAATCCGCGGAACAGAGACAGTATTCGCATTCAGAATGGAGTTCAGCCGCAAGAGTTCATTTCACGTGAGTTTCCATAAATACTATAGTTGGGATCGCCGCGCCATCGGAGAGTATCGGAGATCCTCTGTATGTTATTAAAACGTTGACTAATTATTATTTCTGATGTTGCTATAGTCCACATTGCCAGCAGTGTTGTGACAAGCTTTGATATTAAAGTCCACTCAAAAATATATGTATGTTAATGGGTAGAATGTCGCTGAGGCTCACCAGTCTATGGACTATTTCGGGCGCGCTAAAACATCACCATCGAGACTCTATTATCGGTTTCGGTCTTTAGTAGTGCAGTTTAAGCAACATTTTTTATTGCCGAAGGTATTTTAAGTTGAAAAGTGTCTTTCTTCCATAAAATGAATAATCTTGTGATCTAAAGTGCAAATTGTTAAAAACACATTCATCTTACACAGAAAACATCCAAAGGGATCCCATTAAAATGTTGAAAAAGTTCAAGGTTGGTTAATTAAATGAAAATTTGTTTTTATTAAATTAAAATCATCCATCCCTTGATCTCAAGGTGAAATTTCTTGTTCAAAACATTTCTGCCTTGTGCCCTAATTATACCTAGATTTAGCAGCATCAAAATAATTCTTTAACAATTTTGGTGGCCTACATAAAAGCTCGACGTGGACAATTTGCAACGAGTCTTTGGCTTTGCATGTTCTAATTTCAAAATGTTTACATAACTTTAAATCTTAAATTATGACAAATAAATAAGTTTGAGACATCATCTCATCTCATCACGCCTTTGATTCCCGGTATTTTTAAAATTAATAATTTACATGATTATTATTATACAGAATTCCAGAATTATTTTCGGTGTTAACTGAACTTCCCTAATTAATTCCAGCACATTACTGGGCTCCTAAAATCTATAGTAGCTATAAATTCGAATCTCCATAATAGAGGTCTTTATGTCGTTCACTAAGCATTAATATTTCAAACGAAACTAGGTGGTCATTAAAAAAACATTCCGTAGAGCGAAGAAAGGATAGACGACGAAATCAGACGAACAAAATTTAATTGGATTGGCCGCACCTTGCAGAAGACAATGGGAAAAGGCACAGTCACTCTGTGCAGTTCCTTTAATACATGATAATGAAGGCACGGGAGTACTTTAGTTTTAAATTTTTTTAAATTTTAATATTGGAAATTGCGCCCGGTGCAAGTGCACCATTTGCACCTATGAAAGCGCCGCCCCTGATTCCACTAACGAAAAATCGTCCTGATTCGGACGAAGGCAAGAAAGTCTTTAGTTGAAGAAGACTGGCCATAGAGCTCGATAAATGTTCTCCTAAAACCGGTCAGCGCAAGAGATTTATAGATGTGTTGAAGTCTTGCCGCCTTCCTTGTAGAATCGGCATTCTGTCTCCTGAGGCAGTCCTAGGAGGTGGAGGTGATCCCACTGCCCTACACATCCAGTCAAGTATCCCATCATCTCACTAGGGTCTGTTTTGTTAAAGGCGTTATACCTTATGGTAAAATGTCTTATTAATTCTTTAGCCTATCGGCCTGGGACTGGTTCCCAATATGCAGTAGCCGGTGAACGAAAAAAACGTCAGCAACCTCTCGACACTTACTGAGAGAGTTTCTTCTTCTTCCTGGCTTCCGTTTGGCATCCCTAAGCTCTGAGCGTCCTGGTCCACGCCAAAGTCTCCAGAATCGTCCTTCCTCACATACCGGGCCAACAATCCTCCGAAGTATTTTCCTCTCAAACACGCCCAAGGGGTTTGATTGCTTTTTGCTAAGCGCCCACGTTTCAGATACATATTTGAGTACCGGTAACACCATCGTCTTATATAGTAAAAGTTTAGACGTTATGGTTAGGTACTTGGATTTAAAGAGCCTTGTTTTGTAGGATAGCGGAGAATATCTAATAGGTACTCAACAACGTTATACCGCGATAATTAGTGCACGCTGTGATATCTCCTTTTTTATGTACCGGGCAGAGGATGCCTTTTCTCCAGTCTTCGGGCATCACTTCCTGCTCCCATTCTTGCACAATTAATTCATTTATCGCTTGGTGTAATGTAGGCCCTCCATATTTAACCAGCTCCAGTGCGATGCCGTCTGCACACGAGGCCTTGTTGTTTTTGAGCCGGCTGATGGCTCTGCTAACTTCTTCTATGCTTGGTGGCGGCAGCATAGCATTATCATCAGATATTGGTGGAGCCTCCGAATCCTCAGTTAGCTCGCCATTTAGCAATTCATGAAAGTGCTCTTCCCATCGCTCCAAGATGCCTTTCGGATCGGTGATCAGATTGCATTCTTTGTCCTTGCAGTATGTGCAACGTGGTGTGAATTGCGTCACACTGCGGACTCTTTGGTAGAAACCCGCGCCTGGTGCGGCCGTCGTTCTCTGTACTGCTCTAGCTCACAGACGAGATTTTTTTCCCAGCCTTCCTTTTTTCTTCTGTGAATTATCTTTTCTTCTTTTCTGAGGTCTTTATATTTCTCTTCGCGTGCCCGTGTTCTCTGAAACTGCTGCATTGCTCGGTACGCAGCATTCTTCATTCAATTACCAGCTTGCATTCATTATCGAACCAGTCGTTCCGATCTCTACGACTTCTGCCTAAGATGGAATCACAGTACTAAGGACAGTATTTTTAAGGCATGTCGAGTTCTCGCCGAGGCCCGGCATATCATCTCCAGGACTTAGGGCGAGTTCTAATACATGGCCGTAGCTGTTTCTGGTTATTTCATTGCGTAGTGCAGCTGTACAAAGCTTTTCAGCGTTGTAATGCGCTCTCGGAGCACCATACCAACACGATAGTGACCCGAGTCGAAGTTGGCACCTCGGTACGCTTGTACCGTTATTAGACCCGAAAGATGGCGGCGGTCTATCAACACATGGTCTATTTGGTTGCGAGTGGCTCCATCAGGAGATACCCAGGTGGCTTTATGGATATCTTTACGCGCAAACCTAGTACTTGCAACGACCAAGTTCTTACTTGCTGCCACCTCTACAACTCGCTGTCCATTGTCATTAGTGTTTTCATGCAAGCTATGGTTGCCGACATATTGCCTGTATATGGGCTCCCGGCCTACTTTGGCGTTCAGATCTCCCAGTATGATTTTTACATCATACCTGGGGCAGGCATTAAGCTCCCGTTCAAGTAATTCGAGAGAGTTTAAGTTTATTAATTTAAGCCTGTTCTCGTAAGAGGAAGAATAAGAGAGTTATCCCAAAGAAAGCGGCTGAGTGCAAATCGGACAAACTTCCATTGAACCGATTCGACTCTTTCAATTTGGAAGGAGTAGTGAGGAGACCACACCTGGGAGGCATACTCGAGTAAAGGCCTGACTAAAGCTATGTACAAGTGCTTAGTGATGAGGGAATTGTTGAATTCCTTAGACTAGATTTGTATAAATCCCAGGACTAAACTGCCCTTGGAAGAGATATAATTTTTTTTTTAAACACCTTTATTGGTATGGTTACTATGTACAATCTTAATTAATATTAATTTATTAGTATAGTTAACAATAGTACTTAAATTAAGCATGTCTTAAAGTAAGCATACACTTGTATGGGATTTCAGTACCAGTGTCCAGTTCCCGTAGTATGTAGTATTCATCAATTATGCATCAGTTCGTGAGGTTTTACTCTTTTGAGTCGTCTTATTTCGTTGGTGGTATCCAATAATTGTATAGCCTCAACGTTGGTGTGGGCCAGAAGTCTCTTCTCGTGTTTAATGGCATATTCGCGGATGACCTCCTCTATCCATTTTATATCCAAATCATCATGTATTTCTTTATTAGTCACATTCGAAGAAATTTGTTTTGGCCAGGGCCGTCTTTAAGGCAGGGCACACCGGGCCCGGGCCCAGGGCCTCCTGCTAAAGGGAGGCCTCCTCGTAGAAAATCGTTAAGATTTTTATATATTTTTTTAAAAAAGGTTATTTTACTGTCAAAACATAGTTTTTGAAGAAAAAGTCATAGAAAATGGGTCTTATTTGGATAAGCGCCAATTTTTCTCATTTTTGCAACAGAACATCAAATTCTTTCCGCTATAATGAAAGTAAACCTCTGATATATACAGTAGCGCTGGAAAAATTCCCGATCCAATAAGCCCAAGATCAGTATCGTACTACACTACAATTATTATAGAAGTTATAGCGATTTGTTTGAAAGTGTTATTAAAAAAAAACTTATTTAGTAACAAATGTAATGTTGAAAAGTGGTGGGGGGGGGGGGGTACAATTCATCCAAAATATATAGTTTCTTCGCGAAAAATTCTTAAAATAAATTTTAAGATTTTCGCTGAAATGGAACGCAAAAACATTTGGGACATTCCAAGTCAAATCGGACAAAATTTTTCGACCCCCTCCGTTGTGGCTGAAAATTTTCAGGGACTTTGGGCAAGTATTTAAGACTACAAATAAATTTTTTTTTTTTTTTTTTTTTTCAATTTTTTCAACAATCTATTGACAATAAAAATTAAATGCTGAAAAACATAAACATATTTTCGAATTCAATGTCAAAAGGTCAAAAAATAGTAAAAAAAACTCAATTTCTCAAATACCCCATCACGAAAATGGACGTTTTTGGTGTCAAAATGTTCGGGAGAAGTCACTCTAACATCTCGATCAAAAATCTCGATGGGATCTTAAGGATTTCGAAAGTTATGATGAGTAGTTGTTTATAATCAATAGTTTTTTACGATATTTATTGAACCCTTTGACCTAGATTTTTTTCGAAACGTCATCAATTTTCACCAAAACTTTATAAAGGGGTTTTTTTGGCCGCTGGTTACGAATCTGCGGTCGGATTTTCAAAAAAATGAACCTTTTTACATGAAATGAATTTTCGTCCACCATCTTGGCTGCCATTTTGAATGTAAAAAAAACTTACCGTTTAGGATAGTGAAAGGAGAAAAAATTCAAGATGTACAAAAAGTGAAACTTCAGATAGTACTTATTTTAAAGAAAAATCATAATGATCAATGTTAGAGTGCTTTTTAAAAAATTTCAAGATATTACGTCTCCTTAAGTGGTCCTCCACTCTAAGCATGCCCAGGGCCTTCAAGCAATGAAAGACGGCCCTGGTTTTGGCTGCGTTGAATTACGTCTCGATTAGATTTATGAGTACAACCCCAGAGCTGCACACCATACATCCATATCAGCTTGAACATAGACTGGTATATTAATCTTTCGCAATACAGGTTCATTTTGGAGTGATGTCCAATTAGCCAGTACATTTGACGCTGTTTTAATCGAATCTGTTCAGTTTTTTGTCTCACGTGATGTTTCCAGTTCAGTCTTGAGTCTAAATGTAGACCAAGATATTTTGCAGATTCTGCCTGGGGTACTTGCACCCCATTGAGGTACGTGTGTAAGCTGTTGTTTTTGCGACGCAGCGTAAATGTCACATGGACTGATTTAACCTCATTAAGCTTCATTTTCCAATCTGTTGTCCATTTGCTAACATGATTCAAGGCTCGTTGGAGTTTTTCCACCGCTTTTGGTTGGGATACGTCTGTTGACATAATTACAGTATCATCAGCGAATGTTCCGATAAATGTGTTATCTGTTGTTGGAATATCCGCAGTATAAAGCAGGTATAGGAAGGGTCCCAATACGCTTCCCTGCGGAACTCCCGCTAATATCGGACAAAAGTCAGAATATGCTTCTTCATAGATGACCCTGAACTTGCGATTAGAGAGGTATGACTCAAGCAGTTGGCAGTAATTTTGAGGTAGGAGTTTGCTCATCTTGTATATCAATCCTTCGTGCCAAACCCTGTCAAAGGCTTGAGCTACATCCAGAAATACGGCAGGGCAATATTTCTTTTCTTCTAACGCTTGCTCGATGACAGCAGTGATTCGATGGATTTGATATATTGTGGAATGGTTATTCCTGAATCCAAATTGAAAATCAGGAATGTTTACTAACGATTTCAGACGTTTTAGTAACAATTTTTCAAACAATTTAGAAATGATGGGAAGCAATGAAATTGGTCTATATGATGTTACTTCTTCATCAGGTTTGTCTGGTTTCTTCAGCATGATTATTTGGGCCGTTTTAAAACAGTTGGGCACATATTTTAAGCGTATGCAGGCATTAAATAAGTATGTGATCATGATGATTGCTTTTCGTGGAAGTTCCTTGAATAGAACGAGTGATATTCCATCGATTCCTGCTGCTTTTTTTGGATTAAGATTTCTGTCGATCACTTCGGCAACCTCCATTGGCGTGAACCTTTTAAAAACTTGATTTGGTTGATAAGTAGGTCTTATGTCAATATTGGATTGTATGTTATGAGGTTGGAACACTGTTGCAAGGTGTTGGGCAAAGAGTTCAGCTTTTTCATTGTTTTGTCGAATCCAACTGCCTTGAGCATTTCTTAGCGGTGGTATTCGAGCTACGGGTCGTTTAAATTTTCTTCTTGCTTTCCACAATGAGTAGTCTTTATCCATTTCTGGACTCAGTCCGCTCAGGTAGTTGTCAAAACATTCCTGTTTGTAATTTCTAATTAGTTTATTGACATAATTACTTACTCTATTGAACACTGTTTTATCAGCAGGATTTGTGGTAAGATGCCATATTCTCCTTGCCTTTCTTCTTTGCTTGATTTGTTCTCTGATTTCGGCCGGGTTTTTGATTTCACACTCTTCTTTGTCTTCTAATTCAGGAGTTGCTATGCTGGCTGCCATTCGAATGTGTTCAATGAAGTTATTTGTTTGTTGTTCCAATTCTTCATTACTTTTAAGCCTCACTTTTAAGCTGACCAGCTTTTCCAATGTTTCTCTGAAGAGATCCCAATCTGTATACTTATTTGCGAGATTCTGCTTTTTCTTTTTCTTGATGATTGTCGCGCTTATTGACAGCAGGACGGGTGTATGATCAGATGTTAAGTCATGAATCCCTTCCGCTTGAGTATAGCTGGAAGAAATACCTTTTATGGTGAAGAAATCAAGAAGATCTGGAATCTTTGCTGCATCCGTTGGCCAATACGTTGGTCCTCGTGAAGACAGATAATTACACTTGTTTTCGTTAATAGCACTTGATATAATTGATGTGTGTGGAAAAATCGAGCTTACAATCAAACCTAACGCTAACATTAGTTACAGAGTTTACGCGAGAGATTATGTTGTGAAGAAAAGTATAGTAATAAATTATGGGACCACGTTTTGTACAAGAAGTCATGACCTCGCACTTGCTAATATTAAGAAACAGGTTGTTATTAAAACACCAAGAATAGAAGGTGTTAAGGTCAATTTTCAAAAGTTTGCAATCCTCGGTACTCTTTATGAGACGGTACACTTTGATGTCATCGTCGTAAATAAGGATATAAGGTGACAATTTAGTAACTAGATCGAGAGTTTTCAAACAAGGTAGTATTGAATAGCTCAAACTCTTAGCCCCCACCATCAGTGCGATCTGCCGGGGGTTTATTTAATCTTAATTAAAATAGCACCACCCTATTTGTCAACCCAATAGTATTAATGTTTTATGGATAACGTGAAACAAAGGCAAAGAGAGAGGAAGATAAGGGATCTCCAAATTTATATTGTCCTAGATTAAGGAAAACCTGTATTTCCCCAAATTGGCATGAACAACTTTCAAGTAAACCAAATTAATATAACATAAAAGTTTTTGAGTTCTTTCAACATCTGCTCGTTACTTGTTGTAAATGAAAACCTGAAAGCACAATACATGAAGGCACTACATGCATCTACGTTTTACACAATAATCTTCCAAACAATCCTCTTTCATGTCCTTTACTATAGTTAAATCTGCCCATGTTTGCTAATCTAATTTCAAATGTATTTGCAGATGTCAACTAAATACAAAGGCATGACCATGACAGCCGGAAGACATAAGCTGCATGTCCTATGGTCACCGGTATTCACAGCACTATGGATCCTGTTGTATTTTCTAGCAACAATACTCTTTCACAAACTGCCACCACCTCTCCCGGATGATGGTGCTAATCCAGGCAAATTTATAGCCGAAAAAGCACAGAAAAACCTTCTCGAATTGACAAATATCGGACCTCGTGTTACAGGAAGCGCCGCTAACGAACAAGCTGCAATGCAATTTCTAATTAAACAAGTGGATAAAATCTCCAAAGGCATCAGCGATGACTACGTAGTTGAAACGAGCAATCAAACCGCTTCAGGTGGATACGTACTATTTTCCATGATTAACACGTACCAATCAATACAAAATTACGTCGTTAAGCTCTCGCCCAAAGTACGACGCAGCAATAGTTCCCTGCTTATAAATAGTCATTTCGACTCGGTTCCAGGAAGTCCAGGTGAACAAGAATCAAAACTTATGATAAAATCCTTTTTTAGATATTTGATTTTTAGGAGCGGGTGACGATGGCTTGATGGTTGTTGTTATGCTTGAGGTGTTGCGAGTCCTTTCGCAATCTCCACCGAATTCACTGAGGCATTCGATAATTTTTCTTTTCAACGGAGCTGAAGAAAATCCTCTGCAAGCCTCTCATGCCTTTATTACACAGCATCCGTGGGCAAAGGAAGTAAAGTAAATTTATCATTCAAATTTTTAAATTGTGGCTTAATTTTCTATTATCTCTAGAGCATTCATTAATTTGGATTCAGCTGGTAATGGGGGGAAAGAAGTTCTCTTTCAATCCGGACCAAATCATCCGTGGCTTATGAAGGTAAGATACAAGTGAATTATTGCTAACAACTAAACTATAATGTCTAGAAAAACGATTAGATACGGCGCAGATATAGGGACGATAACACAAGGAACTGGCTCAATATTTTTGAGTTGATTTTCTCTGTTAAAAAAATATAGCCAGAGCAGAACTCCTCAAAACCCCTTAAACTAAATAGATTAGCACGAAGGCTGATTCGATTGGCCGACTGGCTCGGTTTTTTCTTTATAAACAAATAACATAATATTATTTTCGACCATATCGATAAACTAATTTTGGTTGAGATGCTTTCTATTTCGTGGTACATAGGAAAGAAGAGGCTGCTTGCAAAGGACTCCATTTAGCGCGGCACGCTCCAGATCTTTGAGTATTAATCAGCCAACGAAAACCGCATCCATTTCGTTCCAGGAGACATTTTAAGAGCATTCGACCACCATCCCAAAGGTCTGTGGTTGGACCTGCGTCTTTCAGCTTTCCCAACTAAATAACAAAAATTCTTGTTTGTCTTCCCTCTTTGTAACAATAACCTTTTTTGCTTCTTCAGTCACCTGTAAGCGAACGGAGCCATCTCCTGTTCGATTACCAAATTCAAAGTTCTGTCGAGCCATTTACACGTACCTCTCACTTTCCCAGACTCACTTTCCAATCACTTCCAATAAACCGGTTTTTTTAGACAAGGGGCGCAGGGAAGTGTATGTGTTGGTCTCACTTGCGAATCCAAAAATATTTACGGTCTCACAGCAAATTACACTAACACAAGCATAACTTAGTTCTCTGGGGTTCACGAAAATTTACACTTAAATTTACATTTACTATCGTGTAGTACTCAATTCAGACACAGACAGGTTTGCCGTGAGTCCCCCCAAGTGACAGGTTTGCCGTGTGATTTCACTCGATGGGACCCATTCACTGACATATAATAATGGACTGCTCATCTGAAATTATTCCATACAAATCGATGGCACCCAAAAGTATAGTTGTCGCACTCATCCATAGACCCCCAAACTGACAGAAGCACTCAGACCTGATTTTATATTTTCCCTTTTGCACTAGTGATGTTTATATCTTTTGCTCTTTTCCCCATAGACCCCCGGATTTTGACATACAGAATGTCAGTTGCTAAAACAGGCGTTAACAACTTAAATCAGATACACATAAAATTTGGAAATTAATGAAAAAAAGGCATTTTAAAGGGTGAAAAAGTGAAAATAGTGTTTATTAATTTTTTTAAACAAAATATTTGTGTTGTTTTAATGTTTTAAGTACGTATTTAAAAAAATGTAAATTTCAAAAGTGATTCCGGTGTTTACATGGAGTGAAAAAAGGTTTGTAGCCTATGGAACAAATTGGTGCCATGAAAAATTCCTCATGAGCTGTCCATTCTATATGTCAGTGGACCCATTGGAATAAAACCTCGTGTTGGCTTTGTCAGTTCTTTCAAGGTTCTCTCTACTTTTCTACTTCTTCTTTGATCCGTTAGCTGGGGGTCCAAGCGGGACGTCCCCGCAACGGATACGCTGCTTTCGGTGCCGCCTTAAAAATGCGTTTTCTTGCCTAGTTTTTCCGGCCGATTCGACAGGTCGACCACTCTCCTCCTTTCACACCCTGAACTTGGGACCAGGCGACGCACAGTGGCGAGATATGCCACTGTTCCACCCAAATTACTCTAGAAGTCGTAATTTTTAAGTTATTGACAATTTTTTTTAAATGTTCATCTTGAATTTACCGAGAATGAGAAACGCCATCTGCGATCTAAGGTCTTCACGACCTAAGTCCTTCCGATATGCTACCGAATCCTACCTCCACCTCCGCGAAGATGTTGACTTTACATCGGGTGGCCCCTGGTTGCTCTTGTCTATACAAGAGCAACTGACGGAGGAGGGTGAATGGCGAGTGTTCCGCGCCCCAAAACGAAACAATTACCGGACTGGTCCTCCAGGATGGGGGTTGGGCGGCAGGCCGGCAAGCTTCCACCGTAAAAACCCACCCGTCACGAATCCTCAAGGCAGGCCTCGGACAAGAGACAGGACGGACCCAATGGCAACGACCCAGGCAACGAAATATGGAATTTGATTTTGGAACTTGGAACGTCAGAACGCTCAACAGGACGGGCGCTCTGCGTTCGCTTTTATTACTACCGGAAAAATCGGCATACCGCTCTACAGGAAACCAAATCGACTCACAGTGGTATAATGGATCTCAGAACCCACACGATACTCTCCAGCGGTTCATCGAATGGGAGAAGAGAGTTCGGAGTTGCCTTCATAGTAGAAAAGAAAATGAAATCACTGATTCTGGACTTCACCCCAGTAAATAAACAAGACTATATAACATTAGTCTCATAAACGTTCATGCGCCCACAGAAAATAAGACGGATGAGCAGGAAGAGGAATTCTACCAGGAGCTAACAAACGCCATCAGATTAATACCGTCAAACGATATTAAAATGGTGCTTGGTAACATGAACGCCAAAGTAGGAAAAGAAGGGGAATTCCTAGGATTCAAAGAAAAGCACAGCCTACATAGCGCTGACCAATGACAACGGTAGTAGATTGATCGATCTCGCTAGCTCGAACTCAATGGTAGTAAGTTCAACAATGTTCCCGCACAAAAATATCCATAAGATGACGTGGCAGGCACCAGACGGGGTGACAAATAATCTCTTTAGACCACGTCCTAATTGAGAGAAGAGGGGCCAGGAGTATACTGGATGTGAGAACTATGAGCGGAGCGTACTGTGGCTCGGACCACTATCTCGTCAAAGTGAAATTTACAGCCCGGATAACGACCAAACCCCACAGAGGGCAAACACAACTAAGGTACGATTTAGACAAGCTAAAACTTGAAGAAAGAAGAGATGCCTATCAGATTGCTATCATACAAAACCTGAGAGAAGGAGTAGGAGAAGAGCCTGGAATCAACAGCAAATGGAAAAAACTAAAAAAACAGTGTAGAGGCAGCAGAAGATGCCCTAGGCTGGGCCCCCAGACAGACTACAATTGACTGGTTTGATCAGGATTATAGAGCTGCAATAGAAGTACGAAACCAGAGCCACCGAGAGTACATCGCAAGGCCCACAAGAACAAGGATGGAAGTCTTTAAGCTAAAAAGAAGAACTGCAGAGAAGCTGTGCAGATAAAAGAAAAGAGAGTATCTAAACACGAGGATGCTACAGATACAAGAAGACTTCAACGAAGAGAGAATCAGGCAAGCTTACAAAGGAACACGCCAGATCAGCAATAAGTTTTATCCAAAAACGGATATCTGCAGGGACATAGATGGGAACCTATTAGCAGACCCGGATAGCATAAAGGAGACAATATTTTCAAAAATTATTAGGTGTGTTCGTTCGAACAGAAATCTGGCGGTTTCGGGCGCTTTCTGGCGCCCGATGGAACCCGCAGGCGAGTACGCGAACAAACCAATTAAATCCAACCCAAGGAATAAACGAAGACTCACAGGCAGAGGCAATGGTAATCCCTCAAGGTGAGGTGACACTGAATGAGGCTCGGGACGCTGTGAAAAGGCAAAAAAGCAACAAATCCCCAGGCATCGATGGAATCGCAGCTACTAAAGGAAGCAGGGTCGTAACTCCTAAGAAACTTACACAAACTCATATGCAACATCTCTGAGGAAGAAGTTATACCAGATGACTGGAAGAAAGCGAATATATGTCCAATCTACAAGAAAGGAAATACATTAACTTATTAAAACTACAGAGGCATCTCTATCCTCAGCACCAGCTACAAAACCTTCACAATTCTTGTGAAACAAAAACTAGAACCTGCAGCGGAAGGCGCCATAGGAGAATATCAAGCTGGCTTAGGACAAACAGGTCAACATCCAACCAGCTGCTGACCTTAAAACAAATTCTGGAGAAAACCTGTGAAAGGAATATAGGAAATATACCAGATATTTGTCGACTTTTCAACAGGCATATGACTCGATGAACACAGAGAAGCTGTACAGGATCCTATTAGAATCAGGAGTCCCCTCCAAGCTGGTACGATTGATAAAATGCGCAACGAATAGCGAAAGTAAGGAGCAAAAATCCAGTAATAGAAGAGTTCGAAGTGCGACAATGAGATGGACTAGCCCCCATGCTTATCAACATGGCCCTAGAATGGGTGATAAGAAAAATGTCAGTACAGAGAAGTGCGTCAATAGCAACGCAGTCTGTACAGCTTCTTAGATATGCGGATGACGTGATCATCGTGAGAAGGTCCTTCTAAGCAGCAAAAGAAGTCTATGTCGAATTAAGAGAGGAGACCAAGGACATAGGGCTGAACATCAACGAAGAGAAAACAAAGGTGATGCAACAATCCAGACCTGGAAGGTTTAGAATGGGAATATAACCATCGACGAACACAATCTAGAAGTAGTCGATAAAACAGTCTATCTTGGGTCTACAATTACAAAAAGAAACCATGAAAAGGAAGAAATAACTAGACGAATATTACTGACTACTCAAGATTTGTGCACAGAAAAACGAAATCTTCACTCTACAAAACAGTAATACGACCAGTAATGTGCTATGGTAGCGAGACTTGGACTATGACCAGGGACATAGAGGAACGAGTCAGCAGGTTTCAAAGGAAAGTTCTCAGATGCATAATAGGGCCAACGAGAGAGGATGGACTATGGCGAAGGAGATACAACAACGAGTTGTATGATATTTTTGACGACCCAGCATTTTCAACGTTTATAAAAATCAACAGACTAAGACTAGCCGGCCACGTAATCAGGATGGACGATAGTAGGTATGGGGACGGTTGAGCCTGGGAACCATGTCAAGGTCACCGCCCATCGAATCTGGGTCAAGGTCAACCACCTGTTGGTGGCCATGGATCTAGGTCACGGGGTCTACGACCGTGGGACTGGTTTGCTTGGGCGGGACCTGGGTCAGGGTCGGTCGGTGGCTTGGGACTCGGTGGGGCCGGGCTCGGCTTGGGCCGGGGCTCGGCTTGGGGCTCGGCTTGGTCCGGGCTCGGCTTGGGCTCGGTGGGGCCGGGCTCGGCTAGGGACTCGGTGGGGCTGGGCTGGGCTGGGGACTCGGCTGGGGACCCGGTGGGGCTGGTAGGTAATAGATTATGCTGTGGCGGAAGCTATCGTCCGACACGGCGGCCTCTAGTTTGGTTTGCAGGTGCGGCTTGGTTTGTCCGTGGGGGACTCGACAGGTGTGGAGTGGAAAGTGCGCATGACTGCAAAGCTGACGCGTGGTCATTTACCTCTACGCACTAATGGGCCGTTGTGGTGGAACTTTCACTCTGCAAGCATGCAAGCATTGGTTCCTATAGGAGCTCAAAGCGAAACCTGAAAAACGACTAGGGAGTGATCATAATAAAAACAATATGGTACTTGTTAAACATTTTTATTTTACTCTCTAAAACCGGATTTATTATTACACTCAGTTGTGAAATTCTGTTTTTAAATCTAAATGTATTCACTGCATACTGCTCCCATGGTCCTTTCCTGCTTTGTCTGTATGCGAAACTCCATACTACCATATATTTAACTTGTGGGTCTTCATTGAAACTTATTTTCTTCCTCATATCTGCTCGTGGAAATAATAATGAATTGCTAAAACGAATAAAATACCAACTAAAAATTTCATAGTGTTAAATGTACAAAGTATCATTTTTGATTTAGGTTGTTCTGTAAGTGGTGCTAGCTGATCTTTGAATCGTCCGCATTCGTCTTTCCTATTAACATAGATACAGTGTGGTGAACGATGTCTATGATCGAAATCTACATCCGATGCACAACTCATAGCATTTATCTGCAGAGAACAAAAGTAACATTGAACACGGTCTTTAATGTTTGTGTAAAAAAATCCACTTTTCGCTAGCTGGTCTGCTGTATCTAAGTCTATTGCTAGATTATCGAATGTTTTCAAACGATCGTATTCTTGTTTCAAGTTTAACATTTTGAATGAGTGTAACAGGTTTTATATCACGTCTTTTATATTAATCCAAGTATTGTGTTTTGATGGAAAACCAAGCCACTTCACTAGAACTTGATTACCGCGTCTTTTTATAACCTTTTCTACTAAATATACATCAGGGTTTTTCACAGGAGCTATTTCTGGTTCATAGAATCTACCTTGAATTATATTTCCTTGGTAATCTTCGAGAATATATGTTGTCGGGTAAACAGGTTTAACTTCTTTTATTTTAAATATCTCTGTGGACCAATTAGGTGTATAGCCTTTTTCGAATACATGCTTATATCTACTTATACGGACAAAATCACCTTCTTTGTATTTAGACTTTGATTTTATTTTAGGTTGTTTATACACGGATAATAAACGTTTTTCGTTACGCGGCCCAACATCTACAGGTCTCATCTTAATCGTACGATGTTTTGTTGTATTGTAGTCATCTGTCAACTTGGTCAACATGCTAATCCAACGATAATTGCCATTCATGCTGAATTCTTTCCACATCATATTTTTCAACGTTCTGTTAAATCTTTCTACAATTGAGGCTTTCAAAGTACTGTAGCTGGAATAATGGTTTATTTCGTAATCTTTCATCAGTTGACGAAACGGTTTATTAAAAAACTCTTTTCCATCATCGGTTTGTAAGTTTCTTGGAATGCGTCCTGTATTAAAAATCGACTTCACTGCTTTTACAACTTCTGATGCCTTTTTAGATTTTAAAGGTCGTGTCCATGCATACTTTGAAAAGCTATCAATCACAGTGAGAAGAAAACGAAACCCATGATTTTCTGATGAGTAAGAACCCATTTCGACCAAGTCTGCCTGCCACAAATCATCTATACCTTTGGTAGTGACATGTCGACGTTTAAAATTTTTTCGCGCTGATTTATGCAGTTCGTTGATTATCTGTCTTCTGCTCATTGTACGGAATGTATAAATACCTGCGTTGAATGACCAGTTTATATACAAAGCAAGAATGATCAAGTTTAATCACCCATTTACAATGATGGTTGCGGGGCCTTCGGGATGCGGCAAAACAACCTTTATAAAAAATCTTCTTAATACTAATAAGGTATTTATACAACCGCAAATTAGAAAAATTATATGGTGTAATGCAGAACACGGTGCACTACCTACGGATATCAAACTACAAAATATTGAATATTTAAATGCTATACCGGAGGAGTTTGTAAATCACGTAAACGAACCAACGTTGATTGTTATAGATGACATGATGTTAAATGCATATAGTAAAGAAGTTTGTGAACTGTTCACTAAGGGGTCTCATCATCGTAATTTCTCAGTAATTCTTGTGACACAAAACGTATTTCATCAGGGAAAATTCAGTCGTGATATATCGCTCAATTGTAAATATCTTGTTGTATTTAAAAACCCCCGGGATAAAAGTCAATTTACACATCTGGCCCGACAAATTTACCCAGAAAATAGTGTAGAACTTGTGAGAATATATAAAGAGATAACTCAAATGCCTTACGGGTATTTGCTAATTGATTTAACTCAGGACATTAACGACGTCTTAAGATTTCGAACTGATATATTTAATAAACACTTTGTAACCTGTTTTTGCCCGCAAAACTCTTTAAATGGTAAGAATGGCGTCACGAATGAAACGATTAAGGGAGAACAAGCATATGCTATATGTGCTTAAAAAGGCTAAACCAAATCTAAGAAAGTCCATCATACAAAATGCTGACCCTGAGGTTATAAAAACTCTTTGTGAAATTACGCTCAACACCTTAAAAGGTAACCACATGCCGCATGGAAATATCTACAACTCACTGTGTAGGTATAAAAAGGACATGCGTAAATTGATTTGCGCAAAGAGATCTGTTGCTAAACAGCGTAAAATACTAGTGCAACGAGGAGGTTTTTTACCAGTTTTATTAGGAAGTGTACTATCAGGAGTTATCGGTTCATTAATTGAAAAATATGCATAGAAATAATGGACTTAACAAGATGCTACTTCTGTCGCCAGAGGTTTACAACAGGCTTAAAGATGAAATTGAAATGAACGCAAATCAGTCCATTTTTGATAGAGCAATGAATAAAATACTGCAGAATAAAGACATGAATGATTCAGAAAAATGGTATAGCTATCGAAATCAACTAATTTCATTTTTAAATCACAATCGGAAATCCAAACGAACGTTGGATAAAGAAACAAATTTATACTTGCCACGTGAACATAATGTCAAACAAAAAAGTTTAAGAGATAGTACCACACAAACGAAAATTATTTTTAAAGATGATGTGTTAACACAGACTTCACCACCACCAGCAAAGGATTTCATAGCTGAAGAAGAAGTCTTTGAAGAAGCACATAACATAACCCCACCAAGAAGATCTTTATCACCAGCCGCTAAAAGACGATTATCAGCTAGCGGAATAGCAAAAACTCTAAGACCACCACCAAAATTACTAAGAACAACAGCTCCACCTAATGCACGTGAAAAGGATTATAAAATAATCACAGCTGAGGATGGTGTAACTCAGTATACTGTACCTGCGGCTATGAGTCCCGATGAAGCTAGCGAACATATAGACGAATTAGAACAAAGTGAAAAACAAAAAGCAGCCCAGAAACAGTCTATATTAATACCCTCTCAGCTAGAATCTGGTCAATATATGCTTTCATTTCCTTTACGCAAGCTCGGTACTAGACAGAGTGAGCGTTTGAAGACTAAAAAGGATAGACCTGCAAGTACTTCTGACATTCCTTGGGAAAGACTGTAAACAATGCCGGTGGAAATAAAAGAAAATGATTTTTATGTATGCCTTTTGAGTAATAACTCTATGCAATTTTACCCAGAAAATACGCTATCGGCTTTTACAAATGCGCTTGCGAAACCATGCAAGTTTCATGGAAACTGGCGTGTTGGAATAACTGAAATTGCATTATCAAATTTTGAAATAACAAAACGTGCAATCTCCAACAACGGGGGAAATGTGCGTAAACGAGTGAGGCGTGAATATGACCAGTTAAAGGAAACTAGAAAGCAACATCAAAAGGATTTTAAAATACTTAGCATCAAAATAAATGAAAATGTAAAACTTGAATGGACACCAGAAAATCTTGAGCAAGTTAGTTACAGACCTGGACAAATAAACCTTTCAGCATTTTTATTAACATTTTATAATGCAGTTACACCTTCATGGTATACCATGTACTTGAATGATGTTAAATCGAAAATGTGGAAGCGCTTAGAAGATGACCACTTTAATGAAGTTATCCCTGAAATAAAGTATAAGCAGGAGCCAGACGAATACATATTGCACATATATCAAGGAAAAAAGACTTCAGAAAACGTTGTGTTGAAATATAAGAACTATGAATCAATTGAAGATTTTGTTGATGATGTATTTGGTCAAGTTCCTAGGAAGAATAGAAAACATCCTGTTTTGAAGAATACAATAGACAATTATACACATCCAACGGCTAGCATAAAAACAGCTGAAAATAAAGAGAAAAAAGGTAGTGAAAAGAAGCATGATATATTCGAACTCCGTTTAGAGGAGTTGGGTGTTACGATAAAAATAAAAAAACCACTACCCTCACACTTGAATGTTAAAGATCTCATGACATTGCTTTTAGCCAATTTACACTTTGACGATAAACAACTTAGCGAAGAAGAAAAACATAAGCGAATTATTGAAATTAAAAATACAATTTTTGAAATATTGAATAGACTAAAGAAAGATTCACTCAAAGCAAAGGCACCCGAGCAACGGAAAATAACTAAAAACAGTGAAATTTTGCAGGTCCCATATGAAAAACAAAGCTCGGGCGAATTTTTATCTACACCAGTACCTATTAATACAAACATAGATAATCTGTCAAACTTCATCACAGATGTATTTCTCCAAACACCTGAAAACAAACGTAATCCTGATGCCTTGTTGACAGAAATAAAAGAGTCATTTGACACTGCGGGCTTACGCCAAGAGCACATGTCAATAATGGAAAAAATTAATTCTCTTGATACAACAATTAAAGAATTGATGTTGCGATTACCAAGAAGTACACCGGAAACTGTAAAAGATTGCCCTGAGAAAAATATAATACATATATACACTGATATTATACAACCTAGAGCTATAGGCGACAAGCTAATAAGATATCTACGAATAATACCGATTCAAGGGTGTGGTACTATATTAAGATTTGAGCATGTAGAATACTGTCCTATTGAAAAAACTTTTATTGAAAGTATTTCTATAAAAATAACTGATCATCAAGGGGAGTTAGTAGACTTTAAAACAAATTATATTCCTACATATGTAATGCTTCATTTTAAGAGACAATAAAAACTATAAATATTTGCACAACAGGCTGTTCTTGCATAGTATAAATAGAATTACGAGATGGATTCCTATTATACACGTTATTATTTAATACAAAGCGGCGGCGGTCTGTCAGATATTGGAGAACTATATCGTGGTCCACTTATTTATCAACGTGGAAGAGGAATTGGTAGCTTCTTCAGTGCATTATTTCGACACTTAAAACCTCTAGCTACATCAGGATTAAAAACATTAGCACAACAGGCTGTAAAAACAGGACAAGCTATAATACAAGATAAAAACATCAACAACAAATCAGTTAAAGATATTTTAAAGGAACAAGGTCGAGTTGCTGTTCAAGATTTAGCTCAGAAAGGTATAAATAAACTGTTTGACGGTATGAGCGGTGCAGGTATAAAAAGACCCAACCCGTTTACAACTTTACATTTAAAACCAGCTGTTAAACGCAAGAGACGTGGAAAAACACCTAAACACACGAGAAATTGCAAAACTAAAAATCAAAGAAAAGGAATAACAGCAAGGGTTTTAAAAACAAAACGAAAGATACGTAAACGTATACTGGACATATTTGATAAATAATGTCGTACAAAGAATGCATGAAATCGGAACTGGATCTTTTTTCCACACCACCAGTTCAAAGCAATATTTTGAAAACAGAAGAAGTAGCATATAAGCCAATAGCCTCACTCGACAACTCCTCCGTTCTAGAGTTTGTAACTTTGGGTCATGGAGATACATACCGTGATTTATCTAGCATATATCTTCGTTTAAAATTACAATTAATCAAAATAAAAGATGGAAAAGAAGAACTTTATTCAGATGATGGTGATGCACCAGGTTTAATAAACAACATTTTACACTCAATATTTCGACAGTGCACTGTATATTTGAATGGAAAACCAATTGCTCAAACCGACCACAATTACAATTATCGCGCTTATATTGAAAATTTATTAAATTATGGCAAAGATGCTGCATCTACCCATTTGGAGTCGGTCGGCTGGTATCTTGACAAAGATGACACGGAAATTGCAGATATCGATAAACCCGTCGCTGAATTACATCAAGGCTATTTAGATCGTCAGAAACTTTTTAATAAAAGTAGTGTAGTTGAATTGATGGGAAAAATCCATACTGATTTGCTTAATCAAGATAAGTTGCTATTAAACGGTGTCGATTTACGTGTAGTTTTATCACTTGAAAAACCAGAATTTTATATTTTATCCAAGGACGGGACCGACTCACCACAATTAAAAATCTTGGATGCAACCATGTACATGAATCACGTGACAGTTAATCCGAATATTTTGTTAGCACATGAGACAGTTCTACAGCGTTCAAATGCCATATACCCATACAAGCGAGTTGAAGTTAAAAGTTACACTATTCCAGCAAACACATTCACACTTTCACTGGATAATATCGTCATCGGACAGTTACCGAACCTAATAATTTTTGGAATGGTGGACAATGATGCGTACACTGGCAGAAGAACAAAGAACCCCTTCAACTTTAAACATAACAACATTACCAGATTCAATTTATCCGTGAATGGTGTACAGATACCAAACCAACCTCTCGAATTTGACTACTCAAAGGAAAATCCAATTAGTACACGCGGATACAATACGTTATTCAGAGGAACAGGTATTCATTACTTCGATAAAGGTCATCAAATATCCAAGACATTATTTGACAAGGGATGTTTTCTTCTCGCTTTTGATTTAACAACAGACAATTCATATAACGCGACTTGCGGCAATTTACTAAATCAAGGGACGGTACGAGTTGAAGGAAAATTTAGAGACGCTTTAAAAAATAGTGTGACATGCATTGTATATGCTGAGTACGATGGAAGCATTGAAATTGACAAGGATCGAAATGTTTACACCAACTTTTAAATCTATATAAGACGGATACTTTCAACAAACTGTTAGTTGACAAATTGCTTTACTATAGTAACAATGAGCTGTTTAATTAATGCGGAATACTTTTGCGGAGGTGAATTTACCTTCTTTAAAAAAGTCTCTTTAGCTGGATTCACTGTACAAAATAAAACGTTTACAAAGGAAATAATTTTTAAATATCCAACATCTAGTTTGGAATGCAATGAACAACAATCAAGTAAATTTGGTAATCTTGAACTAAAACGTATGGATGAAGACCTTATAAAAACTCTAGCGAAATTTAAGACAATCTTTGTTCGTGGTACATCAACTAAGGAGTTTATAAATAACTATGTTACATCTCTCACCAAGGTCATTGACTTAGAAGCAGCATTTACCTGTGAACAAGAATGAACACGATCGAACTTGCCACTGCATTGACAAATAATCGTGTAACAAACAAAATTTTTAGAGGAGTCTTCCCATGCGACCATCTACCACAAAAAATAAAAAAACCAGCATGCGTCATAGCTAATACAGATCCATCACATAAAGGCGGAACTCATTGGGTTGCATTTTATTTCCCAAAACAAGGTCCTGCAGAGTACTTTGACTCATTTGGAAGATATCCCACCAATAAGTTTTTTCAAAGATTTCTTTTAAATAATTCAAAGACTTTTTTAAATAATAAAAAACGTTTGCAAGGACAATTTTCATTAACCTGTGGACATTATTGCTGTGTATTTTTATATTCTCGATGTAGAGGAAAGAGACTAAAGAATTTTTTAACACAATTCTCCTCGAGAGATTTCAGTTTAAATGATAATAAAATAATTAATTTATATATGAAAAACTTTACACAAAGTGGTGGGGATTTTTGTAACCAATCTTGCAAAGCTGAAATCAGTACTATAAAAACCTGAACCCACAAAGTATGAATATTCAGTGTGCAAGTTTATTTGGAGTAACATGGAGCCATCACGTAGGAGACAAAGGATCGGAAAGGCTAAGCTGCCTAAATGTGAATCCGTTCCAGGAGCAGCCGCAACAACAACATCTAACAAGAAGAAGAAGAAGCTGTCCAGATGTGTAGCAGAAGTACCCGGTGAAAATCTTTTGTTAAATTACACGTACCATCTAGACGATTGCCATAACAGAAAAGTTATACTTGGGTTTGATACATCATCATTCGAGGCCAAAATAGTGTTTCATCAACATGGCCGTTTTCCTGTTTCAACAACATACCCTGGATGGACAACCGTTTTTTCTTATCTGTGTAACTTGCAAGGTCAAATCGAACTATTACCACCAAACCAGGAGGCGTTAAAGCAGGAACATAAAATCCCCATTGGCGGTGGCAGCATCACTCTAAGACAAACGGAACTTTGTAAATTATTTGAAATGCTGAAATTTTTAAATATCGTTATGTACCACAACAACAATGCTTCTGATAGCGTGAAGGAGTTTTATAAAAAGTATGTTGAAAAATGTAAGGAAAAAAATATATTAACATTACCATGTGAAGATTTCTTTATACCATCTCGTACCTCATACATTCATTTGAATTATTCACGGTTGTTTTATGAGATACCTTTGTATTGTACTGTTAATCTTGTTTTTGATACGATAAATTTCTAATAAATAAATAAAACTAAAAATATTTTTTTTATTTTAAAACCTTTTATTCACTAACATATACAAATATATATTAACACAGTTTTGTACAGCACAGCGCATAGTAGGTAACTTTCCGTGAATCATACAGAACGACTCAAAAGCTTGCAAGTTGCGTAGCTTTGGAATTTCAAGTAGAATTATTTTAGATTCTGGAAGGTATTTTTGGATAAATTTCCTCTTTTCAGGTCCTTTCACATAAATAGTTAAATTTGAATAATTTGCCAGTATGTGGGGCAATTCGTTGTAATCAATATTTCCTCCATTCCATCTTAATCCATTTATTTTGTTAAAGTTGAAATCATCTTGCCAACGAGCTCTTGGTGATAATTCATTGTACGGATATGGGGACTTAAAAAAATACAACTCTGGTACAAGTGATCCATGACGTAAAACTACCAACTCCTTAGCAAACAACTGATAATTATTTCCACTGACAAACTGAGCATCTATAATAACTGCTTTCGGATTCATGACTTTTAGTATTCAAATGAAAACTCTGAATGATTGTTAAATACTTATTTTAAGCTCTTATATATAATTCCTTGACATATAACTCGTTTCCACACCACCCATGAGGTAGAGTTTTTGGTGCGTTTTTTTTAAAATGTGGTATCCCCTATAGGCCTAGTCCACGAAACTTATTCATATATATCTCTCTGTTGTTGCTATTGCCACTCAAACAAACACATTTTCTCATCTTTTCTGTCTTTTAAACCCATATGGTAGTGAGCTGTGATCTTCCAGAAATCTTCGTTTATTTGAAGTCACTTTATATTTTTTTATTTCTGGAACTGTTACTACCTCGTGATCTTTTGTGCGTCGAATATTTTTGGATAGAATGGGGATATGGTCTTCCCTGTTGTTATTTAATATCATATTTTTAATTGAATCAAAATTTACATGTTGCGAGGCTTCATAATTCAAACAGATTCCCTTTACTTTACTCTGCAACTTGATGGATCCATCTTTTGTACAATAAACTGCGTATGCATAATTTTTAGGGCCTCCACTTGCAAAAATCTTGATATAACTTCCAGGCCCGTAGCTTTCTAATTCATCGGTCATATCTCCAATGAATTCTCCTGTTGGTGGGTCGTATTCTCCCTCTCTGCTAATATATATGACGGAATCCGTGTCATAATATAAAACTCGTTCTCCTAACTGCTCCAAATAGCCAAACAGCTTAAGTCGTGCCTGGGTAGTGGTGTAAGACGCTATTGATACGTTAACGGTTCCCAGAGATTCTGCAGCTTCTTCTCTGTAACTCCAGTTCACAATAAGCGTTTCTTCATTGATTGGGAAAAGATGTTGTACTTCTACTGCCGGATTGATTATCAGCTGATACAATTCTCCCGAGCTGTTAATTATACTGGTCTTCGGTTGGTTTTCTCGCTGTCCAAACTTTCCCCAAAAGGAGTTTAAAATTAGCTTAGCTAGCGATCTTAGTCCAGGATTCTTGTCAACTTCTGAATACTCTAGTTGTACACCTTCATTTTGTAGAAATTCCTCTAAGTATTTCCTCTTTTCCGCTTCATTCGAAGTGCATTTGCTGGGCCATCCTGATGCTTGCTGTTTCATTTTAATAAATTTGTTCATCATTGAAGTGAATAGACCACCTGAGAGGGTTGATTTGTCGTACATCTCAGTTTCATAGCTCCATATTTCGTATATATTCAGCATTTTGTATCCTCTGCTTAGGGCCATTTTTACCTCGTCAATTACCCAGGTTCCTTTTAGAGCTCTCTCCTCATCTATATGTGAGCATTCTGGGTGCTGGTTTTTCTCTTCACTACATCTATAGCACAATGGGAACATTAATTTATTATTCTGTTTAATCGGTAAAACGGGATGATACAATTCTTCAGGTGGTAAAATCTTACATTTAATTAGTCCCTCTATTTTATTTAAATCAACTTTGGAGCATGCATCTGTTCCGACAAATAATTCAGGATGACCAATTGGAAATTTCCCATACTTGCAAACCCATGGATACAATGAGCATACATCTATGTATTTTATTTTTTCACCTGGCTTGCATTCGTAATGTGTATAAGCATTACCTGTCCGACCTCCATAAAAAGCATCTCTAGGATTCAAAGGTGAATTTGCTAGTAACGGATGGTTTCTTAAAGCGTAAATGTCTTTGTTCGTATTCATTAGCTTACGAAAATCACACTCCCACATCTCAATGACCTCGTATCCATAGGAACGTAAACGCTGTGTCTTTGCGGCTGTTACTTCATATCGGTGATTTAGAGTATCGCTTCGGTCATCATGAAGAGGTTGATCACGATTATGTTTTAAACATGTGGGATGTCCATGGTAATAGCAGCCATGGAATTCAAAAATTTGATTAGTCTCTGCACAATAGCCGTCTACTTTTACTCCACTCAATACAACTTCTCTTTGTTTGGCAGCATGTGTAATATTAATTCTCCTGCTCTTTTCTTCCGATATTAACCACTGAATTGCTACTGTTGACTGATTATCGGCATTTCGATATCCCTTCCTTGGGATAATACCGATCGTATTCGGTCTAAGATAATTGCGTCGAAAAACCAGGTTGCATGCGGAGGCAATAGTTGTCGCCTCAACAAATGGATCCACTTTACATTCTGTTAACATCAATTTTCTGAATTTTAGGCATGCTTCAGTCAAAATCTGCACATCGCTAATGCAATAGTCGACAATGTCACGCTGCATATTGAATTCATCATTTTTATGTAGATCGTACCATTTGAGGAAGCTATCACGATCTTCGGTTTTCATAGAATCAGGGCTATAATATTCAGCAGGTGGTAGTAATCCAATATATTTTTCATTTTCGATTGTATTAAATAGATGAGGGAAATACCCTTTCTTGAATACGGCTGGTAAATCAAAGGCCTTTGGTAGTTGCGATAGGCTCATAGGAAAGTAATTTAGTGAGTCAATAAATTTTATATTGGCCAACTGCATCATTATAATTTTCGTTCCTCGCATTATTAATTCGGGTTTCAGGTCTGTTTTTTTCAGAATGTAATTCAATATGAATTGATGGTCAAACGCCTGACCATTATGAGCTATGACTACTACCTTTTTAAATTTCTTTCGGAACTCCAACAAATCTTTCAAAAACTTGCTTACCACACTTGTTTCATAAATCTTCAATCGAAATCCACATTTTTGACAAAAACACAACTTTTCTATATCAATGCAGAGTTCACAACGCTTCGCAACTACACATAAATTTGGCTCGTGCAACTTTATTTCTCCAACCGATTCTCCTTCTATATACTTTTCCCCTACAACTTTCTCCTGCCTTGTTTCCAAGTCGTAAAAGACGAAAAGAGTATCTTTTGTTGATGGTGTTCTGATATCTGGTTGAATAAAACAGAAGTGTCCTTGTTCTACATGTTTATCACAGATGTTGCAAAAATATTCATTACATATATGAGTTTTGTCTGCTTTATATGTCTTTAGACAATCTCTGCATTTATTTACTATTTCGCAGACACTTTTCTTATTTAGAGACCCTGAAGCTTTGTGATTGTTGAAGCAACATTCTCCTCTAAAATGGCGATTACAATCTTTGCATAATTTCTCAGCCAAGTCTTTTGTACATGCAGGAGCTTGTTGACAACACGGACATGTTCCACCGCATCTGTGTTTGTTTTTTTGATTGTACGGTGTATGACATTCCTCACAATAATAGCCACAACAAAATGTAGCGGTTAGCGAAACTATAACGTTATAATGATTGTTGTGGTACAACAAATTTAGATGTTTTCCTGCACTCTGTCCTTTAAAAATCACATCCCTTCCTTTGGCGCCATATCTATACACTGTAATCTTGTAGTAGTCTTGCAAATGTTCCTGGAATTTTTGAAGCTCTGGAATTCCTGCACCTCCATTTGGAATATCTATTTCACAATCTTTCATTAACTGCATAGCTCGCTGAGTTTGTAATTGTTCAATATCCTTCCTTACTTTGGCATACTCGGGCTCCCTATTCACATTGGACATGGCAACAACCAGAGCACGTGGTAAGCACATATTATCCTCATTTTTTATAACTACAATTCCCCTCCTTTTTGCACATTCCTCATCGAATGTGTTGTATTTCCTTGTTCTATCATTTCCTCTCCCTTGTGGCAGTCTAACGGTGGTAACATTTAAGCAGAACGTGTCTGTACTTAATCCATTGGAATTGCTTTGAAAAATTTTTCCTATCATATCCCAAACATCACTTGAATTAACTGTGGATGCCAATCTATAGCTTAACCACCCTGGACCTCTCTCCATGAAGGTGGCTCCACAAAAAGTAAATCCAACGAAATCTTCGGGCTGAACTCCTAGTAGTGCATGCTCGACGATATCGTCAACAGCTCTTTTGAACCATTCAATTGGGTCTACATTGTCAGGAGGGTTATTAATTTTAAAATTAATTTTTCGGCCTCTCACTTTAAAAGCCCTGATATACGTTATCACATCACTCGTGATCGTATATTTGCTCATTTTTTCAATAGAAATAAAAAAATTAATTGTAAAATAATAATAATTTATTTTTAAAATTTTATTTATTTTTAAATTTTATTTATTTATTTTTTTTTAAAATTTTATTTATTTTTTTTATCTCTTTTTTAAAGAAGAGCTTTTCTTCTACAGTTAAAGCTATCCTTTCGATACGCTTTAACTGTGAAATTTCTCGTCTGAGGTGAACTTTCACACCTCCACGTTTATATCCACCTCCTTTTTGTTGTTGTTGATAATCTTTTTTTTTAAACAAGTCTGCAATGAGCAGAGGTGCTGGTCCTTCTGCTGACTTCTGACGCTGCTGCTGCTGTCTTTCCTGGTATTCCTTTAAGGAAATTTTTCTTCTATCAGGTTGTTGTTGTTGTACCTGTTGTTGTTGCTGCTGCTGCACCTCTTGTTGTTGCTGAACCTGTTGCTGGTGCTGCAACCAATATCTCCTTCTACTATCTTCTGCTGCAAACCACGGCTGCTGTCTTTCCTGGTATTCCTTTAAGGAAATTTTTCTTCTACCAGGTTGCTGCTGCACTTCTTGCTGCATCAAATCTCTCCTCCTACTATCCTCTTCTGCTGCAAACCACGGCTGCTGTTGCTGCTTTCGGTTGTAATCTGGAGGCCACTGCTGTTCCTGTTGCTGCTGCAGCCGATTTCTCCTTTTATTCTCCTCTGCTGCTGAACGCCACCACGACTGCTGTTGTCTGTTGCTCCCTGCTGATGCAACTCCCTCCTTGCATTTATGTCTTATTGTCGACACTAGAAAAACAAAAGTCGGTCAGAACTAATCTGGCAAAAATTTGCCTCTGATTTCAGTTCGGCTAAGAAGCCTCTTACTGTGTTCTGTTTAATTTGATTTTCTGATTCCCAATCTCGAGTGCATGCGTTTATATACACAAATCCCCTTCATTTTTGCATAAGAAAAGCAAGTCCCTACCTTTTAATAATAATTCAAGGCAAGTGCAGTTACTTTGTAGTAAAATTACATAGGAAATTGCATTGCATTGCAAGATTATTTCATCATCATTTAAACCCGTACCTTTAATAATAATTTAAAGCAGGTGCAGTTACTTCATGGTAAAATTACGTTAAAAAGAGAATGCATATGCAATCAGGTACTCTGTATACCAACTAGTAAAATGTCTAGTAGAAATGGTAGGGGTTTCTGTGTATATATAAACCCATGCACTCGAGATTGGGAATCAGAAATCAAATTAAGCAGAACACAGTAAGAGGCTTCTTAGCCGAACTGAAATCAGAGGCGAATTTTGCCAGATTAGTTCTGACCGACAATAAGGCATAAGTGTAAGGAGGGAGTTGCATCAGCAGCAGCAGAGACAATAAGGCATAAGTGTAAGGAGGAAGTTGCATCAGCAGCAGCAGAGAGCAACAGTAGAGACAGTTCGAGCTTGAAATAAAGAGGTAAGAATTTGGTAGTGACTGCCTAATTTAAATTATTTATTTAATAAATTTTTTTTCTCCTTAGATCATGGATAACTTCGAAATAGAAAGGAAGCAGTCAAGCAGCAAAGGTGTAAAAAGGCGAATTTTAGATGGAGAAGGAAGGATGGGTGAAACCAGCAGCAGCAGCTACAAAAGAATTAACCACAGCAGCATACTCCCCATCGCGGTGGATGACGATGATGGTGATGAAGAGGAGAAGATTTTGGAGGAGATCAACAGATGCAGATACAAAAAAAGTATGTCTTTAAAAGACATGAAAGTGGATCATCTTTACCGGGTGCATGATGTTCGGCGAATAGAAACGCCGTTCGGGAAGAAGGTGGTGGCGGAGCTGGATGAAGGAAACATATACCTTCCGGTTAGGTATAACAACCTCTCTGATAGAGGAATAAATTTATTAAAAAATAAAAAATATGGTGTAGTGAATTTGGGAGAAAAGGGTAATACCTTTGATCTCATTTTCAAAAAAATTGTAGTAGAAGAAAATATATTCTTATAAATACATATGTAAAAGTATAAAATTTGTTTTATTTATTTTGATGTTTTATTTTTTATTTTTCAGCTTATTATTGTAAATAAAATAAAAAATAAAAAATTGTAAAAAAAAAATGTGTTTTTATTTTTCAAACTATTATTATTTCAGCGAAAATTTAAAAATAGCATGTCAACTTGACTGTTGACAACAAATTTTGGTATATGGTACTTATGCCAATTAATTATCGTGGGCTGAAAAATGTGTTTTTAAATACATATTGCTAATGGAAATGGTCTTTATTTTTCATTTTCTTAGGCTCTTGCAGCTGCACATGTGCACGTTATTTTCATCGGCTCACTGAGCCGCAAGATCTAAAAATAGAATTTCACAACTGCATATGTACAGAAATAATCCAACTCCATTCAACTGTCGTCCTGGTCAAATTGGCTAAGGCGTTGGTTTTTCTGTTAGCGATTTGCGTGGCGCTAGTTCGATTCCCAAGCGAAGGGTGATTGAATGACTTCATTTATTTATTTAGTAGATATGCTATGCCGGTTCTGGCGCAATTTAACATGGGGTTTTACATATAACCCCTAGATTCACCTTTTTCGCCATCTTGGATTTTCTTCGCTGTGCCAATTGGTTTGTGACGTCACATGGTCATGTACGAGAGAAAGAAAGGGTAAGAGAGAGTAACAAAAAATATACAAAAATTGACAGGGAGGGTATATACTTATTGTACGTACAGAGTGTAAGACCGGTGCTCTGCAGAGGCCAGGGCACTTACAAAATCGATCAATAACAGGTTCCGTCGCGGCTCGGGCGATAGCTTCCGCCACCACAACGGCCCATTAGTGCGTAGAGGTAAATGACCACGCGTCAGCTTTGCAGTCATGCGCACTTTCCACTCCACACCTGTCGAGTCCCCCACGGAGAAACCAAGCCGCACCTGCAAACCAAACTAGAGGCCGCCGCCTGTCAATCCGTGTCGGACGATAGCTTCCGCCACAGCATAAACAAGTACCTACCAGCCCCCACCGGGTCCCCAGCCGAGTCCCCAGCCCAGCCCAGCCCCACCGAGTCCCTAGCCGAGCCCGGCCCCACCGAGCCCAAGCCGAGCCCGGCCCAAGCCGAGCCCCAAGCCGAGCCCGGCCCAAGCCGAGCCCGGCCCCACCGAGTCCCAAGCCACCGACCGACCCTGACCCAGGTCCCGCCCAAGCAAACCAGTCCCACGGTCGTAGACCCCGTGACCTAGATCCATGGCCACCAACAGGTGATTGATTGATGGCCTTGACCCAGATTCAATGGGCGGTGACCTTGACCTGGTTCCCAGGCTCAACCGTCCCCATACCTACTGACGATAACCGTATTCCAAAACGGCTTATGGTGGCTGAAATTCCAGGAAATAGACCAGTAGGTATACCCAGGGGAAGATGGATGGACTCTATGACGGCTGACGCAGAGACAATGCTCAACATTCGGAACTGGATCATTGCTGCAAGGAACCGTCAAACTTAGAGAAATGTCCTAGAGGAGGCCAAGGCTCGATTTGGGCTGTAGCGCCATTGGATGGATGGATATTACAAAAAGTTAGCGCAGTCTTTATTTATGTCAATGTTGCCTAACTGTGTTAGAGCTGACTTTACAATTTTCTTCTCTAATTTCACTCCCGCTTTATTCAAACTTGTTTTCAGACAAATGTCAACCAACCTTTAAAAATTAATAACCACTTTTGCCATAAAAATACATAAACAAAACATGTTTGTACTTAGTATTAATTATTATTACAATGACTAAATTTTAGTATTATAGAGACAGCGTTCTACATCCGTTTGCAGCAACCCCAGCTGAAGAACTTTTCCAAAGCGGTATGGTTCCATCTGATACCGATTTTAGAGTATTCCGAGATTACGGTCGAGTACCAGGTAATAATTTTATAAATAGATTGTCGTGTAAATCAATAAAAGTATCACTTTCACTAGGATTGGATATGGCTCATTCGTACAATGGGTACGTCTACCACACAAAATACGATCGTTTCAGCACTATTCCATCAGGCACATATCAACACACTGGCGACAATGTGTTAGAATTAGCGAAAGCCTTAGCTAACGCCCCCGAAATGGATAGCCCAGAGGTGCATCCATATATAATTAAATTGTTAAAGTTTACTTCTTACCTCTTTAATATGATTTAAGGATTATGCAGAAGGACATACGGTTTACTATGACTTTTTGGGACTCTTTATGGTTTTCTACACAGAGGAACAAGGAATGATAGCTAACTTAAGCATAGCCCTAATAGCCTTGATAGCAATCTCCATTTCATTATGCTGTATGGTCCGAAATTCTGGAGTCAGTTTCTTAAGTGTATTGGCTAGTTTTGGAATGAGCATTTTAGTTCAAGTTTTAGCAATTATAGTGGGATTTGCAATTCCCCTATTACTAACTCGTATATTTGACTGGACAGGGAGGACGTTATCGTGGTTTTCTGCATCGTGGCTTATATTAGGTATTTACGGAGCTCCTCTACTATTTGCATTGAGCATTATTCCAGCACTTTACTTTACTTTCACCAGAGATGTACGTATATTTTTAAACAAAATTTTTTCAACAACTACAAATCCTCGTGTATTTTCAGAGCTCATTACTTTTATGCCATAGAATTCAATTAATTCTCCACTCTCATTGCATTTTCTTGATAATCATGCTCTGTTTGTGCGCAGCCTTCAATATACGGTCAGCTTTTCTTGTAATGATCTCAGCATTCTTCTACACAGGTACTCTGTGTATAAACTTAGTGACAACTTTCCACAATAAACGTAATCAATTTCATTGATTGAAAATCATTTACTATTTATAAAAATTACTTACTTTAGCATTTCTTTGGCTCATTCCACATTTGATTGGGCAAGTGATTCCATTCATGTTTTATTCATATCAAGTCCATTCGTCCCTTACATCGTTCATACCAATGGCTGGTCGCAGTGGCCCTTCCTCCAACCCAGAAGTAATAATCTGTGCGATATCTGTGGTTTTTGGACTGTTAATGGTCGGTTTCTTGGTAAGTCGATTCCTCAATTGTACAATTTCATTAATCATTCATTTTATTTTCTGTATGCAGGCTCCAATTCTTTGTATATTCCGCCAGGCGAAGATGATTATTAGCGGGATTTTAGTTGCAGCTATAATATTTGTTATTTTAGCGTTTACACCTATCGGATTTCCATTTCGGGCGGATTCTACACCCCAACGGCATTGGATTATGGTATGTATCAGAAAGCCGTGCTGCAAATTACCATTTTGCACTTTTCTCATTTATGCAATAACATAAATTAAAACAGTTATTATAAATCCACATTAAAGCTAATACTGTATAAGTGGACCGGCTTCAAAAATATAGTAGTCTGCATCTTTAGCCAGATGTCTCATAACAAACTCTCGTTTTATAATGCTAAAATACACGATGTTGCATAAAACAGACTCAAAACACACATTAGCTACGTTCCTTTTCTACTATTTAGTACTTGGGAGCAGAGCAGAACAGGAACGCAAAATTTTCTGATTTGAGTAAAATCTAACTGGAAATTTTTGACGTTACTTTAAACTTTACAAATAAAACATTCTTAAAAGAAGAATTTGAGACACAATGGAGAAATTAATGCGATAATTTCTAAAGTAAAACGAAAGATAATAATTTTTGATAATTATACGACTGAAGTTTTATTTATGGACGTTTTTATATGAGCAAATCAGCTCGACACAAATAAAAGCCATCTAGCGGGTAATGGCGTAAGTGAAAATAATTCACAATAGACTCGAAATGGCCGCTTTTCCCCTAGCGGATTTCAATTGTGTAATTGCAAGTGCTATCTGCTCGTTTATAAGAGCAAGTGTAGTTGCTAGTACGCAAGTGTAAAAAATAGTAAAAATTAGCAGAAAAGGAACACAGCTATTATTTCACCTCTCCATATCTCCTTGTCGCAAAAGCCTTCTGCTTATGCTTCATGTGTGTTTTTTGGCCAATAGTGATTAGACTTCGCTAAGAAATTAATTTGCCTTAGAATTTTGAATAATAGACATATAATTTAAAAAAGAGGGATAAGTGTAACTACCGGTACCAGCAAGTAGCAAAAGTAAACCTTGTATATCCGGGTTTCTTCTTCTTTTTCATTGATCCGTTAGCTGGCGGTCCGAGCGAGACGTCCCCGCTACCTATGTATACCCTGCTGTCGGTGCCGTTGGGTCTCGAATTCCATTCGTTCGCGATTCTTTTCCATTCTCGATTTGGCGACGTCTCAAGCCTCCATAACTGATAATCGTTGATTCTTTAAGTCGCCCTCGATATTCTTTAGCCAGGTTTTCTTCGGTACCGATCGCTGAATTCTCCAGTCTGCCAGATATTCTCGCCAGAGAAGTTTTTTCATCGCATTTGGAAGACCTCGAGCTTCTTAACGTCCGGTTTGAGAAGTGTTCACAATTCAGAAGGATCAACGTTCGGTAAAGGCGTACTTTCGTTTTGATGGTAATATTTGTTCGTTTCCATATGCACCACTTGAGTGAGGCCAAGTCGATGCCACTTTCGTTTCTTCAACCAATGATCCCAAATATTTGAACATCAAAACCTGTTCAATTTAGGTTCTATCGAGGTGAATACTGGCCCTCGATACATCCAAAAGTAAGCACTTTGGTCTTTTCCGCATTGATTTTTTATCCCGTATGACTAGGCGATGCGGGAAATGTCATATAAGATTTCCGTTGCTTCAACATCCGTGTCGGCGAAGACGGCGCTATCGTCGGCGAACATTAAGTCGATTAAAAAGTTGTAGTCGTCGTACCGAACTCCGAGTCATCCATCGAATGCTTCACACATTCCCGCATCGATCACAACGTTGAAGAGAAGTGGCGAAGAGAAGTGAATTGGTATTATGGAAACTTGAACATTTTCGTTATATACCTTCAATGAATGGTCCTTTCGATATATCATACAAGATTATACACTCCGCGCCACTTGATTAGGATCTACTAATATTTTCATGAAAACCAACACATTAGTTTAACCTACTTTAGAGAAAAGAATTGACAGAAACGGAGGTCATACTCATTATGGAAAATAAAAATAATAGAGAATAATTTTGTATTTATACAAATATATTAGTTATAGTTGTCCCATATATTACTATCTAGGATAAGTGAGGCAGTTGATCGAACGCTTAGGAGGCAGCAGGCCGGATTCAGGAAGGGCCGCTCCTGTATTGATCATATTAACACCTTCAGAATAATAGTGGAGCAGTCTACTGAATTCCGATCCCCCCTTCACCTTGCTTTCGTAGACTATGGGAAAGCGTTCGACTCGGTTAATAGAAGCTTCATTTGGCAGGCACTACGGCGACGTGGACTGCCTGATAAAATAATAGAATTGATAAAAGCCCTATATAACAATTCCAAATGCAGAGTTCTCCATAATGGAAAATTATCCGACAGCTTTGAGGTGAGCTCAGGAGTACGACAAGGATGCCTATTTTCGCCATTACTATTTCTTATAGTAATAAATGACATCCTTGTCGGCGCTCTAGATAATAGAACAGGCGGCATACAATGGGGTTTGGTAGACCGCCTTAAGGATCTCGACTACGCCGATGATGGCCCACAGACGGTATCATGCCAAAATCCAGAAATCCAAAATCCAGAAAACTATTAAAAATCCGGAAACGACAAAATCCAGAAACGACAAAATCCGGAAACGACAAAATTCAGAAACGACAAAATCCGGAAACGACAAAATCCAGAAACGACAAAATCCGGACATGGCAAAATCCAGAAGCGACAAAATCCAGACACGACGAAATCCTGATTTTGCCGAATTGGCAAACTAACTAATTTAGAGGGCTTCAAAAGTGCAATTTTTCGCACCTAATGCAATTTAACGTATTTAAATTTAATATTTCCAACTAAACTTGGAGAATAATTATATATATGGCAAAACTTTTGGAAGGGGACAACGTATGAAACCACAGTCCACTCCAGAATTTTGGTCTGTTTTTGAAAACATCGCATCCCATTTGCCTCGAACACAGAATAATGTAGAAGGTTGGCACAGGAGGTTGCGATCTTTAGTTGGAAGACCTCATACAGGTACGTACGATTTAATTCGGATAATTGTAAAAGAGGTAATAAACTTGTATAATGCGATTGACAAAATTTTAAACGGCCACAGTAAAAAAGTAAGGAGAGTATACCTCATGAGAGAAAAAAGAATTCAACGAATAATAGAAGAACGCGAGTCCTATTCCGAAAATGAATTTTTAAGCAGTATAGGTTTTAACTTAAAGTTGGGATAAAAAATCGCGCGATTTTTTTATTCTGGATTTGTTCTGGATTTTGTCGTGTCTGGATTTTGACGTTTCTGGATTTTGTCTTTCTGGATTTTGTCTTTCTGGATTATGACGCATATCCCCCACAGACACCAGGACTTCAAAAACATGTTAAACAATTTCGCAACAGAAAGTAGTCCAGCAGGCTTAAGGCTAAATCCGACTAAAACTAAAGAAATGCAGATAAATGCAAACACCATTGAACGAACAGCGCTGAATAACCGTGACGTGGAACTGGTAAATAAATTCTGCTACCTCGGTAGCATTACTACCGAAAATGGTGGGGCAGAAGAAGATGTCAGTTCCAGAATAAATAAAGCACGAGGCGCATATGCATGCCTGTCCCACATATGGAGATCAACGGTGATTTCCACTAACACCAAATTTCGGCTGTTCAACTCCAACGTTAAGGCAGTTCTTTTGTATGGTTGCGAAACATGGAAAGTCACCCAATTCATAACAGGGCGCCTACAAGTCTTCATCAACAGATGCCTTCGTCGTATCCTAAAAATCCGCTGGCAAGATAGAATTTCAAACGAAGAACTATGGCGCCGTGCCGGCCAAGAAAGGATAGACGACCAAATCAGGCGAAGGAAATGGAATTGGGTTGGCCACACCTTGCGACGCGAAAACGAAAATCTAGCCAAACAGGCCCTTGACTGGAATCCGCAAGGTTCCCGTCGAGTAGGAAGACCTAGAACAACGTGGAGGAGAACCCTACTAGAAGAAGCCGCAACAACTGGGAGATCCTGGTCGGAGCTAAGAGCTGTCGCGCAAAACAGAGTCCGCTGGAGGGCAACTGTTTCCACCCTATGTCCCATGAGGGATTAAAGGAGTTTAACCCTTAGCTGGCCCACTTCGCTTTTGTAACATAGCTGGCCTATGGGGTCTCAACGCACCCCACGGAAAAAAACTATTTCCACGGAAAATATGCAGTATTGACCTTTTTTAAAAATTCAGTGGAGTTCTTTGACAACCCTTTTTTATGTTCCAATAGTTAGAGACTTTTTTCTTACTACGACAGTAAAAAAATTAAGGTGCGATAAAACATGAAAAATCGACATTTTGCTTCAAAAAATCAAAACTCCTATGTTTTTTGAATGTATGGACACCCGCAACGGCGTAAAAGCTCTGTACATAACACCATCTAACACAAGTGAAACTTACAACCTTCAAGACACACTAGATGGTCCCACAAATATTGTTATTAGATTGATATCATGGAAAAAGGGTTTCTTTTAGGCCTGGGGTGTCCCTGCACCCCCAGGTCCAGCTAAGGGTTAAAGAAAAAGAAGATGAATGAATATTTGACCTGATTAACAAAATTTGCCAGATCAATAAAAGTACGCAAGCAAAGAACTTTCGTAGGGATGTACATGTACAATTTTTATGCTAACGCGAATGAAGCGTTCAAAAAAATACTAAGCAGTCTGACGGAAACAACAATATTACGTTTTCTACGCATAGCGCCTCAATATCGATAGTTACCGGCGCGTCAGCATTAGGTGCCGCGTTATAACAGTCGGTTAACGGAGATTGGCAACCCTTTTTGCGGAATTTTTCAACCCTGACAAACGATAAATATCGTACGGGGAATTACATCAGTCGCTTTTCAAAATGGGTGGAAGTGTTGCTAATGGAAATTATTAAGGCAGAAATTGTAGCCGTTACATTTTATTCTAGATGGATAAGCCGATTTGGAGTTCCACTAAGGACATCAACTGACGAGGGCAGACAATTTATAAGGAGGTTTTTACAAGACTTTAAAAGCTACGTTTAGAGGACTAAATGAGAGAGAGTGGACAAGTAGATTACTGGACTTCTCCTCGGCATTGGCAGCGTTCAAAGAGGACCTTAACGCATTTTTAGCAGAGATGGTCTATGGTCAAGGAATTCGTCTACCAGTTTTTTTAGATTCTACCAGCCCAGAAGTAACGGAAAACGAATTTGTGTACTACCTCAAGTTACACTTCAACGCGGTTAAATTTCAATCACGATAGAAGAAAACCACTCGTTCCGAAGAATCTCCACACGACGACACACGTATTTGCACAGCATGACAATGACAAGGATAGAGCTCGCAATTCGAGAGACCTTTTAAGGTAATAAAAAGAGTATCAAGGACTTTCAAAATTTTACGAAAATTAAAAGAAGACGTCATATCTATCGATCGGATCAAATCGGCTTACATGATAAAACAGCCACAGCCAGATCATGAGTTAGGGACAACCACCTAGTTAGCAAAAAAACGGACTCGGAAAATAGTCAGAGTGGTGGCACTTGCAAATACCTTGTATTTTTATAAAAAAAAAAGTGCGAATAGACATGCCGTTTTTTACAGCCTTGACAGACGACATAGTCCAGTCAAAATATGGGGTGATTCCTGGTAGTCTAAGCTTCCACCGCAAAAAAGGTACCCCATCGAACACCTCAAAACAATAAAGTGAGATTGGCTGAAAAACATGTAAAAAACATGTTAAGTAGTAAAACTAGTAAATATTTGTTGATTGCTATTTTTTAAGAATTTTTGAATTTTGTTAAAAAAACAATGATTTTATTTTCCAAAACACCTGTCTGAAATTTATACAATTTGTAGTAAATAATGAACCATTTTTGAAAAAAATTGTCTGTCTGGCAATTTTTGATAATTAGCTTCTGACAGACCTTATATTATAAATTCTTTTTCTTTATAAAAATGCACTTCATAACACCTCCTTGAATTTTGTTTTACATAAAGTTCAAGATTTCTTTTGTCTATTAAAGCTTGTCTGGCTGACAATTTTTGTTAATAAATTTATCAGACTGAATTTTGAATGCGCAGCATCAATGCATCAAGATCAATCACTGGCTTTTCAGAACACCTTGTTCAAAAAGAAAACAACTGAAATTTAAGATGTCCTCTATGCATAAAAATAAGCCTGTCATTGAAAAAATGTCAGATATAATTTTTAAGCGCCGTGACCGGGGGTTTTCTTTAAAAAAAGAGCTTTTATAAGGGCCTAGCCAAAACACCACCTTAATTTTTTCTGGAAGAAGACTTGTCATCTATTTTATGAATAAAACTTGGTAGGTCAGCAAAAAAAACCCTTGTAAAAACTGTATGTGCAATGTTTTCCTTCAAAAAACAAAAAAAAACAAACAAAAAAGTCAGCTGTTATTATCCCTAAAAAGGATTTATTATAGTGCATTTTTTTAATAAATATGGTAAACAAATTGCTGCGTATATCACCTCTGCTCAACAAATCTGCAAGTTTTGAAGCAGAGATTGGCATGTATATGTCATCAAGGGAAGTGACATTTTAGGGTAGGTTCGTTAAGTTTGTTCGCCTATTTACGTGGGTGCAAGAAATTATGAAGCAATCACAAATGAATATTAAGTAAAGTAAATTTCGAGTCATTCATTTCTACGTGATTATAGGGATGCACTGTCAAAATTTCAGCCCTTCAGCTTCAGAGGTTTAAGTTAACCCCATTTCACCCCCTTAGGGGATGAATTTCGAGTAATCGCCTCTTAGTGAATGTCCACATCATTATAGAGATGCACTGTCAAAATTTCAGCCGTTTAGCTCCAGCGGTTTGGGTTAACCCCATTTAACCCCTTAGGGGATGAATTTCAAAAAATCGCTCCTAAGTGGATGTCCACGTCATTATAGGGATGCACTGTCAAAATTTCAGCCCTATAGCTCCAGGGGTTTGGGTAAACCCCATTTCACTCCCTTAGGGGATGAATTTCGAAAAATCGCTTTATAGTGGATGTCCGTGATATTGTAGAGATGTACTGTCAAAATTTCAGCATTATAAATTTAGCGGTTTGGATAAACCCCATTTCAGCCCCTTAGGGGATACATTTCGAAAAATCGCTTTTTAGTGGATGTCCACGCCATTATAGGAATGCACTGTCAAAATTTCAGCCCTATGGTTCCAGCGGTTTTGGGTTGACCCCATTTCACCCACTTAGGGGAAGAATTTCGAAAAATCGCTTTAATAGTGGATGTCCACGTCATTAAAGGGATGCACTGTCAAAATTTCAGCCCTATAGCTCCAGCGGTTTGGGTAAACCCCATTTCACCCCCTTAGGGGAAGAATTTTGAAAAATCGCTTTAATAGTGGATTTACACGTTATTAAAGGGATACACTGTCAAAATTTCAGCCCTATAGCTCCAGCGGTTTGGGTAAACCCCATTTCACCCCCTTAGGGGATGAATTTCGAAAAATCGCTCTTTAGTGGATGTCCACATCATTATAGGGATGCACTGTCAAAATTTCAGTCCTATAGCTCCAGCGGTTTAGGTAAACCTCATTTCCCCCCTTAGGGGATGAATTTCGAAAAATCGCTTTAATAGTGGATTTCCACGCCATTATAGGGATGCACTGTCAAAATTTCAGCCCTATAGCTTTAGCGGTTGGGAAAAACCCCAATTCACCCCCTTAGGGGATGAATTTCGAAAAATCGTATTTTAGTGGATGTCCACGTCATTAAAGGGATGCACTGTCAAAATTTCAGCCCTATAGCTCCAGCGGTTTGGGTAAACCCCATTTCACCCCCTTAGGGGATGAATTTCGAAAAATCGCTTTTTAGTGAATGTCCACATCATTATAGGGATGCACTGTCAAAATTTCAGCCCTATAGCTCTAGCGGTTTGGGTAAACCCCATTTCCCCCCCCCCCCCCCTTAGGGGAAGAATTTTGAAAAATCGCTTTAATAGTGGATTTGCACGTCATTAAAGGGATGCACTGTCAAAATTTCAGCCCTATAGCTCCAGCGGTTTAGGTAAACCCCATTTCCCCCCTTAGGGGATGAATTTCGAAAAATCACTTTAATAGTGGATTTCCACGCCATTATAGGGATGCACTGTCAAAATTTCAGCCCTATAGCTTTAGCGGTTGGGAAAAACCCCAATTCACCCCCTTAGGGGATGAATTTCGAAAAATCGTATTTTAGTGGATGTCCACGTCATTAAAGGGATGCACTGCCAAAATTTCAGCCCTATAGCTCCAGCGGTTTGGGTAAACCCCATTTCCCCCCTTAGGGGAAGAATTTCGAAAAATCGCTTTAATAGATTTGCACGTCATTATAGGGATGCACTGTCAAAATTTCAGCCTTATAGCTCCAGCGGGTTTGAGTTGACCCTATTTCACCCCCTTAGGGGATGAATTTCTAAAAATCGCTACGGATGCACTGTCAAAATTTCAGCCCTTTAGCTCTAGCGGTTTAGATTGTGCGTTGTCTGTCAATCAGTTACTTTTTATACAATAGAAAAAATGTAAAGAAAAAAAATCCCCCTACAACTTATTGAACCCCATTTCACCCCCTTCAACCCTTTTTTCTCCAAAAAAAAGTAGCCTATGTCCGTCTCCAAGGTCTAAACTATGTCTGTTGCAAATTTCATTAAAATCGGTCCAGCGGCTTAGGCTTGAAAGCGTAACAGACAGACAGACAGACAGAGTTACTTTCGCATTTATAATATTAGTAAGGATTAATGTCTGTCCGCTCCATCCTAATATTTTGGCATAATTTTCATAATAATAAATTCAATAATCCACAATAATTCACGATACAACCGCGTCCGCTCAATCCTAAAATCACGACAGAACTCGACTGCTTAATTCTAGTATCCCGACAGAACTAACTCATCCTCACAATTTTAAACCAAAACCGAAAACTATTTCGTCACTAACTAGATCACTACTCAAATCATAAAATAACATTCGCATTTTTTAATACGCTTTTATTAGCTTCACTTGTAACTATGTAATAAAATCTTGGAGGTTAAATTTGACCCACTTCCCGGTTTCCGATTAAGCTGAAATTTTACATACATGTTTAGTTTGGATGACAATGCAATCTGACCATTTCAAAAAAAAAATCAAGATGGCGGTTACAAGATGGCGGCTGAATTTTGCAATTGTGCTTCCCGACCCCCGATATGGGTATCTAATGAAAGGATATGACAAGTAGATTACAATTTACTATGTGGCGTCATTCAAAATTCAAAATAGCGACTAACACAAAATGACGGACTATGGCTTTCTTTACAACCCACTCGTTATGGGTATCTAATGAAAGGATATGACAAGTAGAATACTATTATCTATGTGGAGTCACTCCAAATTCAAAATGGCAGCCGAAACAAAATGACGACGAACCCATGGATCACCTTTTTCTTTACAACGCGCTTGGTATAGGTATCAAATAAAAGCTTATGAAGAGTGTAGTACAGTAAGCTGAGTGACATCATTTTAAATCTAATATGGGGGAATACATATAAAAATACCTGGTTGCCTGTAAAGTCCGTATACGGGCGAAGTTTTTACGTGACAACGTCTTGAGACTTGAGAGTTGAGACTTGGGACTTGAGACTTGAGACTTGAGAGTTGAGAGTTGAGAGCTGTGAGCTGAGAGTTGAGAGTTGAGACTTAAGACTTGAGACTTGAGACTCGAACAGAGCGGAGAATTTGCTGATATTTTTTTTGCGAATGACTCCAGGGTATACCGATTTATAAGACGTTGACACGTCAATAGACTAAAAAGTAGAAAATAAAAAAAATAGTTTAAAAAAACTAAAAAATACGCTTTTATTTTAAAATGAACTAAAAAGTAAAAAATAATTTTGAATGTAAAATTTTTATTGCTTCATCTAGTATATGGAAACAACCTACCTTTCAAAATGTAAAAAGCGTGGGGCGAAAAGTTCCAATGTTAATAAAATATGTGGCATATATATGAATATAGGTAAAGAGATGAAGCAATAAAAACTTTACATTCAAAATTATTTTTTACTTTTTAGTTCATTTTAAAATAAAAGCGTATTTTTTAGTTTTTTTAAACTATTTTTTTTTTATTCAATAAAAAGAATTTATCAATGATTACTTTAATTCTGCATTGCCCCCATCTAGCACACGAAGCGAACATTTAATGACTACGATGGATCAGTGCGAAAAACGGATTCCGGATATCTAATACTTCCTTACGATCGACCATCGATTGAGCCAGTAAAAGGTAAAACTAAAACAACAGACATTTTAACTAACTCGTAATGCTATCTCATCTCCAGAACACGTAATCAACATGTCTTTAGTTCGCAGTACAAACAACGATTGCCCGCACGAGCTCCACTGTGGTCTCCCAATCTACACTGGCAGAATGCTTGCCATATTGTAACTATTGTACTTATATAAATTAATTTATTTATTACTTTAATTTTGATCCTATTCCAGAGATAAAAGCTACTGGATACCAGCTGATCCACCACAACTGTTTTCTGCGCCAAATCTTCGACTTATTAAAAAGGAGACTTTTTCAAGTAGGCTAACCAGATTTACTTTTGAGCTTCGAGGTCCAGATCACATGTCTATTATCATATCGCCTGTTTCAAATGAAACTGAATTAATTAATTGGTCCTTTCCCGTTCGTTTTGATAAAAGGAGTTTCTTACCGCCATATAACATATATTTTTCATATGGTATAGACTCAAGTCCACTGGAGTTTGTTTTGGACTTCAAGGTTAGCCGTTAAAAACTAGTAAAAAAATCACTTATGATTATTTTTTTCTTTAGATACCTGAGAATTGGAAGAACCAAACGTTTGGGATTGCTGTAGCAGGACATTGGACTCACCACTCAATGCATCACACAGATAAATTCAATGAATTTATAAATAGTTTCCCAGATTGGACATATGTTCAACCTTGGATTAGTTCTTATGAAAGTTGGGAATTTTAATTATATGAAATTTTTAATAAATGTTTTTATTACAACGACTGTTTAAATTGTCTGAAAGATTGACTGTTAGGTAGTAACCTTGCAAATCTTTTTCCTAGGCAAACGGCTAATGCAGCTTTATATCTGACTAATACGGCACTAGTTTTTTGTCGATGCACATTCTTTTCGCTTTAGGTTCTAATTAGTTCGTAAATTATGTACTTGTTAAAATAAGTCATTCATAAAAGCTAAAGTATGATGTCAAAACGCCTACAATTCGTGGTACTTCGCTGCACTGCAGTCCTTGTAGGACTTGAACCTCCTCCCCCAGTCTACGTTTTCTTAATTACAACCAATTTCTTACGCAAAGTTTTCGTATATCTTGCAGCACTTCATCCATCCCGCTACCATGTGGTGAGACTTACAAAGGCAAATCTCCTCTGTCAATTTAGCTAAATATTTAGGATTGCGGAGTTTGAAATAAATAAACTAAGAGTAACCGCTGCGCAAAAGATGCATGTATAATGTCCTCTTCTTCTTCTTCCTTTGTTCCGTTTGCTGGAGGTCCGAGCGGAGCGATTTCTGGTCAGTTCGGCAGGTCGACCACTCTACTCCTTTCACACCCTGGACGGCAGAGTTATATAATGTCCTAAAGGCCCCCATACACGGTCAAATTGGCTGTACAACCAGATTTTCATCAAACCTATAAGCGCAATGTATTTTGATCGGCCGACCGGCCCACAATCGATAGTTTTGGTTGTACAACCGCACTTCGCTGTACAACCAATTGGACCGTGTATGGGGGCCTTAATAAGGTACATAGAGGGTGTATTTCTGAAACTGATAAAACGCCCAGCTGTGGGAAGGTCTTGGATAGGCGAACAAAAATCGAATGGGGCGGACATAGTAACGGTTTAGCAGCTAGGGCATTTTCAATTTTTTTAGGTTGAGGTTTACATATAACCCTGTATCTTTGTAACCCTATTTTCATGAATAAGGCAGCAATTTACGCAGAATACTCCCGCCTATATAAAACCAACTTCCAAAGTTATGAGTCGTCAAAGTCCAAATTTTGTTGTTTTTCACATCAAAATTGCTTATAACTTCCAAAGTAAAGACCTGTGCATAAAAGTTGTCGAATATTATTCATAGGAAATTGTCCAAGCTTTCAAAAAATATTGATAGTAAGTTTTGGAGAAAAATGTAGTTAAAGTTGAAATTCTCTGGAAAATATTTATAATTAAATTAATTATTATTAAAAATCAACTAGTGGGGATGTGGGTTTGACCCCTTTGGTCCACACGATTAACTTCCCAGTATGATGAACGAAGATGGAATAAACTGACTTCTTACAAAATAGTTATACGTTTAGCACTAGTGGAAAATGGGCGAGTATCAAAACTGATGATAAAGCAATCCCAAGAGAAGCTAGTTCAAATAACTATATTAGTAGTAAATCCACAAGATTTTTCTAGAGAATTTGTTTTTCCTGAACGTTAGCAAACAATCATTTCCTCCGTATTTCGTTTGCTGCACTAAAGCGGGTGTTCAAATTCGTATTGAGCGTGCTGAAGCGCCGTTGACAAACTGAGAAGCGAATGACTTCTTTGGAAATTCCAAAGCTTTCCGGAGATATTAGCAAAACTGTAACTGTTAAGTACTTGTCAGACTTGACCAAAAAGAACCCATTTTGCGGTAACTACTGGAAATTCCGGGATGAACCGCAATTTTCTGAAACTGTATCACGCGTAGAAAACAATTCCCCGTCAAAAACTGTTAATCCAAGGTTTGAAAAATTCGCGCTGTTTGTAAAGGGTAACGAAATTTTTGCTCGATTTGAAAGGTTGCCGGATTTTGACAAGTGATGTTTCGTTGAAAGGCGATCGCTGTGCAGAACCCAAAAAAGATCACCTCGTTTAGAACGGGTCTCACTCCATCGAGTTTATTAGATATTAGTAAAACTTGTCAATTTAAGGTCTTTCTGACAATTAGCCGAAGTTTTTACTAATAAAGAAATAATATTAGTAAACTAATGTTGAAAACCCATTCCCATTAATTTTAGAGGTTTACAACAGAAATTCGCAGCCCTAAAGCTCAAATCAGTGTAACTATCGCCATCTAACGAACTAACCTGAAAGATGTTTGTCCATATCTACTTACTCTATAATCAATGTCGACCAGTAGGAGACATGCCGCAAATCAACAGCAAGCTTCTTCATACACACATAAGTATTTCATCTCTCGGCGCAGGGAAATAAAACTCTTTAGTAAAAATACTGAAAAAAAAGTGTCCCAAGAATGGAGCCTTGCGGAACTCCAGTGTGCAGTAGGACACTTGAGGAACTTCAGCCACCTAGTTTAACATTTTGACAGCGATTAGATAAAAATCGTTGCAAAAGCTTAAGAGAAAAGAACAAAATGTGCTTGTAAGGCAGAAGCAGGACGTGATTAAAGGCTGTAATGTTTAAGAAAGCCAGATTGTCATATTTAGATTTTTAAGTTCGAAACGCCCACAATACGCAGTTATTCAATACGCCATCAACTTATCAAGGAGATTTTACAGATATGGAAGAATACGGATAGGCCGAGGGACTGGTAGGAGAAGGGCACTGGGGAATGGGTATGATTAAAACCTGGTTCTAATTCGAGGAAAACTTTGGCACCGTGAGGCAGGAATTGAGAATGTGAGTTAAAATAGTCAATAGACTAGGTATGAGCATTTTGAAAGGACCTGCCAGGCGATGTAATGTAATTGGTGGGGTACGTTTTTGTTAGACTAGGTGGCGCAATATTCATTTTTCGTAAATTCCGTTTTCGGAAAGAAACGATTCGCACTTGAAAATTGGACCATGTTTCACAACTTTTTGTCTCGAACATCACAAATTACAAAACTTGCAACTTCAATGTTATACGACATTCACATCGCCTCGAAAACACGTGTTTTCATGGAAGTGTTTTCGGAAAACGAATGAGCTGTTCACATCGCCTTTGCTGTTTTCGAGTGACCAGTTTATTTAGAAAAATGGCAGATAATATTAAAAAAAAATAATATTTCCATTCCATGCCAAATATATTTTGGTTTATCCCTATTTAATTTAATTTTAATTTAATTTTTTCGTTTTAAATTATCTCCAGGGCAAAAGGAACGGAATTGGAATGGCCACATCTTACGAGGTGCTAACGAGAGTCTATCCAAACGGGCCCTTGACTGGGAACCGCAAGGAACCCGTCGAGTTGAACGACCTAGAACAACGTGGAGGAGAGCCCTACCATAAGAGGCCACAATGAGGAGGACAACTGATTCCGCAATATGGCACATGCGGGATTAAAGGTGCAGAAGAAAAAGAACAAACACACTAGCTCGATGTTGACCAAAGAAGTTTGCTTGCTTTTAAATATATTTGTTTTCTCTTTTACCCCCATGACACTCAAGTTTGTTGCGGATGCGGTCTTTATTTTGAATTGTTGCGGAAAAAGCAATTGCTTGCACCCCGTGAGCTAATTCTCTACGTGTGAGGTTTAATCATTGCTCATAGCTGGCTCTTTTTTACATGTTGGAACCTTCTACTACAAAATATGCGGGCCGCACAATTTCCCGCGGGTTGGCCAGGACCACCGTTGGTCTAGATATATATAATTGAGTATCATTAGCATATAAATGAAATTTTCAGATCTTAATAATAGCAGGAAGGTCATTAATAAACATGGCGAAGAAAAGAGGTTCCAGGATTGACCCTTGAGGTACGCCACAAACACACTTAGATGGGGCTGAAAAACTATTATTACTGAAAACGTATTGACCTCCAAATATGACTGCACAAATCTAAGCGTATGGTTTACCGTGTGAAATGCTTTTGAAAAATCCAGAAATAGTAGTACGGTAACCATGTCACTGGGCCTATTCACGCGGTGCATATTCATGGCAAGTAAAACCGGTTTTATAGGTGAGAGAGGGGAGGGAGCGGTAGAACTTAACGAAACATTTTTCACGCAAAAGCAAACGCGTGAAAACTTACACACATATTAAAAAGTAACTTCTATCTTTTGTTTTCTTTAGCTCTGTTTTTGTCTGACAAGTGAATTTTATCTACAAAACATTTAAACGTTTCTGTAAAGCTTTCAAATTTACTAAACATAATTACGCCCCGTGTGATTTGCGAGGGTTTAAATAAAACTAGTTTTGCTCAACATACTTATGGCATTGTGTGTATAGGCTCACTCATCATGACTTTATGGATGTCATCTGAGATCTCCAGTACCTAATGCCGTCACACAGCTATGTTGAGGGCGGAAACCAGATTGATAATCAGACAAAAAGCTTATGCCTTTCGGCTAAACGTAACTATCTTTCAGAATTTCATTCTTTTTTATAAAAAAAAAACAATCATTGTGTAATTAAGGGAGACCTTAGATTTTATATTTATTTTATACATATCAAAAAAATCTTAAAACTATTTTACTTACGCCTACAACTATCTGGCAACGGAAAAATAGCCTCGGGTGATTTTCCGTCCAAGCGACGAGCTTCCATGAGTTCGAGTTGTCATAAATAACAAAAAATCTTAGAAGCTTGCACCACTAACCTAAGTTTATTTAAATCTAGGTAAAGGGTGCTTTCCATTTAAACACAGCCAGACAAGTGTTCCATCAAGGACACAGCTAGACACAGCCGGGTGCAATCAAGACAATGCTACCAACAGTCGCGAATTGAAATGTGATCATAAATTAATAATCTATAATAATATTGTTTAATTTTTAAGATTCCCAGCATTTATAAAATGACGGGTAATTAATTTAAAGAAATGATAAACATAATCAACTATATTTCTGCCAAGAGCAGGATAGTCTTGGGTTTTATAAAAAGGTGGTTCAAAGAATTTAACAGCACCCTGATCACTAAACACCTCTACATTTCCTTTATCAGACCTTTACTTGAATATGCGTCCCAGTGGACTCCTCACTATTCTTCGCATGTTGGAAAAATTGAATCGGTTCAACGTAGGTTCGTTTGATTCGCATTGAATCCACCATACGAATACCGACTTAAGTTACTCAACTTAAGCACTCTTCACAAGCGTCGTGAGGTGGCCAATGTTGTTTTCGTTCATCAGCTCCTTAATGGACGTGTCGACTCAGGTTTTCTAAGTCACCGTGCGTCGTTTATAGATAGCAGATACAATTTGAGAGGACCCAGGACATCAACTCCTCTAACACCAATTACGGCCGATTTGAGCCTGTAAATCATTAATGTCACCAAAAATATTAATGTTTTTAGCGTGAGCATTAGCAAAGATCTCCTTAAAAGGAGTCTCTTTAATCTCTCGTGACTGCTTATGTGGTTTTGCCTGTAATTTTTCCCGTTTTTCCTTTTTAATTTTTATTTGTTGCTTAATTTTTTATTTCTATGTTTGCGTGCCTCAGCCGAGCCCACGTGATAGTGGTAAATGTTTCTCAGCCCAGCAGAGAAGTGCGCCTTCTTCATAAGAAGGGAAACTCTATTATTATAATTATTATAAAATTTATGATTTACTTGTAAAACAAAAACTAAAAAGGTTAAAGTGCGCTGGGCGGATTTTTTATTAACTTAAGTGTTTCACTTGATCTTACACGGAAGGACACAAAGCAACACGCTGTGTTGGACAGTGTCTCGCTGTGTTGTAAATTAAAATCACCCAAAACTAGAACTGTGTAGATCCTATATAAGCCCAAGCTAATCATTAACTAAATTAAAAGCTAAACAAGTCTATGTTTATAGTTTTTAGTACGAATACGCAAGGATTATTCGTCCTCCAACCACCAGTACATATTCTCTTCGCTAAAAGTGCATCGGTTGTCACAGGCCCTGCGATGCGTGTCGTAAGACAGAGGCACCCGCGATCTATCTTGGATCAATCTTTTTGAATCTCGATAAACAAATGCCTCTGGTGGAAGAAGTCCGCGTTCTCAAGTTGTTTTGTGATATCTCGCGTTCAGGTAGAACGCTCCCTGAATGGGGGAATTATCGCTCTCCGTCGCTCTTGCAATATAGCCTCGAACCAACTTTATTACGAAGTTAATATTAATAATAATAATAATAATAATAATTTATTTAACATTGTACAAAAGAACATAATTCTTACAACCGTACAAACAAAATATTAATTGGGTAAAATATATGGCAGAGATAAAATGAATATACCATACTACAAATTAAAAAACAAATAATATTAACAAAATATAAAAAATAATGTTTTAATAATAAAAAAAATGGCAAGAAAAGAAGATAAATGAAAAGAAGATTCAAAAAGTGAGTGACCCTACAAATTGTTATTTCCTTCAAGAGCCTGTTGAATAATCGCATAGAGGACGCGCTCCGCACATAGACGAGTAGTTTGTTCCACATCCGAGCAATTTGGAACAAGTAAGAGCGTTCGTATACGAGGCACCAAAAGTGTGCTAGATTGTCTGCTTAGTTGCAAGAAGTTAAGTTTTTGAAATAAATATCCAGGGCAACTGGTGTGTATAAGTTTAAAAGTGAATTTTAATCGGTGATATTTTAGGTAGTTTTCAAACGTCATACCTAGCAGAATGGGAGCATAGGGCGTGATATGATCAAAGACAAAACGAAGGGTATCATTGAACGCGATTTGCAGACAGACAGCATCAAGTTTTGAAAAAATTAGGCTTCCGTATGTGAAATAGGGCATTACCAGGGCCTTCGCCAGTCGTATACGTAAAGCAAGAGGCAATAGATTAGAGGATACACAAAGTTGGCGAAGGCAGGCATACACCTTATGAAGAACACTTCTTGGTTTGGTTACAGCAACTGTATTTACAGTCCAGGTCGACTCCCAGATTTCTTACAGAGTCAACATAGGGTAAAACATTACCATTAATTTTAATTGGGAACAGATTTTCAATGTCAATAGGAGTTTTGCTGGCGACAAGGCAGGACGACTTGGTAGGGTTCAGCAGTAATTTATACTGAACTGACCATTCAGTCACGCGTTTCAGATCACTGTTTAGCTGAACAGTACAATCCTCGACAAGTTCAAGAGGTTTGCTTAAATAGATCTGCACATCATCAGCATATAGATGAATGGAACAATGTTTGACTACATTTGGAAGGTCGTTTATATAAAGGCTGAAAAGCAAAGGGGCCCAGGATAGAGCCTTGAGGTACTCCACAATGAAGAAGCGCTGGTTCGGAGAAAGATTCCTGCACCTTAACAATTTGAGAGCGCTCCTGGAGATAGCTTTCAAAAAGTTTGACTGCAGTAGGGCCGAGTCCAAAATTTCTGCCTAGTTTTTCAAGTAACATAATATGGTCAACTGAATCAAATGCTTTTGAGCAATCGATGAGCAATCGAGTAGAACTAAGATTGCAATTTTATTGTTATCAAGTGACTCAAGAATATCAGTTGAAACTTTTAAGAATGCAGTTTCGCAACTGTGCCCAGACCTGAAACCAGATTGCCATATAGAGAGAAGACTACTTTGATTTAGATAGTACATGAGCTGCTTAGCAATAATTTTTTCAAAAACTTTAGAAAGGAAACATAGAAAACTGATTGGACGGAAGTCAGATGGTTGCGAAGAAGAAACCTTTTTCAGAATAGGTACAACAAGAGCCTGTTTCCATTGGCTAGGAAACTGAGAAACTGTAAGGCAGGTGTTAAAAATATGAGTAAGGACATTAGATATAAATGAGGCAATCAATTTCATGAACTTTGGAGAGACGTTGTCAACACCCACGGCGTTTGATTTTACAGAGAAACACGCAGAAAGAAGTTCGTGGTTATCGATACAACGAAAAGAAAAGCCATCCGGTGAGCACAGGTTGGTACAGCTACCTTCAACTGGAGCAGAGTTACTTTCAGAAATGGATGAAAAGTACTCGTTTAAATGCTCTACAGACACTTGTTGAGAATCATTCCCATACGTACCAAGATCACGAATATTGCGAATATTGTTGTCGATCCGCCTTATGGTAAAGGAAATTGTTGGCGCGAAAGTTTATGAAGCCAGATTCGGTTGTCCAATACAACCTTAAGCCCGCCCTTAAGCATTGTCTTTCGAAAACCCCAAGCTTTACCGCTTATTTTAAAAAAAAGGTATAGGTTGAACCATATTCGGCTGGGCCATAAGTTAAAATCGGTCTGACCAAGGTTTGATAGCAGATCATTTTGACCCGTGGGCTATAAAAATGCCTATTGGTCATGTGAAACGCCCTGTTTGCAAGAGCAGCACTTATATTTCTATTGAAATACTTATATTGGTCCAGCCAAAGCCCAAGATATTTCACTTCCAATTTATTTGCCTGCCATGCATTGCCTGCACATCACGAGGGGCTGTGCTAAGAGGAGTCCGGAATAGGGCCTATTCGCATTTGATTTTCAACTTCCAATCATCACTATAGCTTTCAATTGTCTCGAAGTCACGTTGAAAGATCGTCTGGATCACTCCAATCTTCAGGCCCGTCCTGTGCACAATCAGTTCATCCGCATACGCTAGTGAGAAGTGGAGTGAACTTGTTACGTTACTCATGAAGATATTAAATAAGAGCGGTGACTATACCCTGCTGCAGACCATTTTTAATATCAAAGACCTTTCTTGATGTGAAGTTAAGACTTTTGACGACCAACTTCTTCTTGAAAATCATGTTATAGATCGTGTATTGCTGAGGTTCGTCATGCCGAGTCTGACCAGTTTGTAGAGAAATCAATCAGGCATGCTTCGGTACACTGGCCTTTCATGAAGTTTCAGTATATGTCTGATACCAATTTCAACACGACATGAATAGTTTCATTCCCTGCCGGAATTCGAATTGGTTATCGGGAATTATGTTTTTTCCTCAACCTTACTGATATTCGGAAGAGGCTTATTGACCGAAGATTAGCAGGGTTACTTTTATCTTTATCCTTCTTGGGTATTGGGTACACCACTGTCGTCTTCCAGTGTCCTGAGAAATGGACATTCTTTAATCCATTGTTAAACAAAGTGGTGCATGTGACAATGGCCACCAAGGGCAAGTCGCAAAGTATCGAATCTGTATTCTGTATAATTAATTTTGAACTCATCGGAGCATACTTAGCTAGCAGAGTCGGCATCACAACACGGTCAATAAAACGTGACCTTGTCCGAGTCTTGACGCTTGAAGCGAGTCGAGTTTATCGAGCGACCGATAAAGTTGTAAATATTTTGCAATACAAAAATTGCTGGTAACAATATTTTGAAATACAGGAGAACTGTTATATTTTTCTTACTATATTACATTTCCATAAAGCTACAATTTTCTTACAGCATAGTTATAATGAATAATCTTGTTTAATTGACATCGAAGGCGATAGATATAATTATAATTTTGGCTTAATTAAAAGATTCTCTGATAAAAAAAAAATTCTTACACATGAAATAAATGAGATTATAATATTTAATGAAAGAACTTAACAATTTGTCTTACCTATTAGTATATCTTAGTCTATGGGTATTATATTCTTCAAAAATAGTTGTTAATTCAACCTTTAGACTCTTTGGAATTTCCAACGTCTCAATAACTTCTCTATTCTTCAAGTTTTGTGCAATCGTCCACATGGCATTCTCTCTTAAGCTTCTCATAGGAAAATGTATATCAATTTGTTTTCTTCTAATTGACGCGACATTCGGTAGTAAATCAACAACGAAAAATGGCTTAGGCCAATAAACATCACTGTTCTCAGCATGCATTCGTTCCCCAGTGTATTTGTCTTTGAATACCCACGGATGGGTAGAAAAAGTGTTAATTACCGCATGACTCTCGGGCTTGAGCGTTATATAATGTACAAACTTTCCTTCATAATCTACCCAATAAACATCAACAATTCTTCTTGTTTTATTCAAAAACAGTACAAATGCATTTTGAAATGACTGTTTCGAGCGCAGATTTGGATCACCCTGCATGATTTTCTTTATTTCCGCTAGATGTCACTTCGAACTTAAAGTAAATATCCAAGTTGTCAAAAATTCACTCCATATAGAAAATTATCTGAAGATGGCTGTCTGCGTTTCTATAATCGGAAAGGATGTAAGTGCTAAAAAGTATATTATAAAGAGCTGGCGAAAAACTCCCTGTATTGGCTACTTACTCTAGTTTCCGGGTAAAAGATATTAAACTAGAATTGTCGCGAAACAGTTTGTTTTAATATGTTTTATCAGCATCAAATCTGACGTCTTGCCTACAACTAACTTAAACTTTTTGGTTTGTTTACGTACTTTCCATATGCGAGGATAATTTGGTGATAAACCTTTCAACTGTCGTGAGATTCTAGTAGTATTTCCTGCTACTGGGAAAGCTTTGCTATATATAAATAATTTTGATTTGAAAATTTTAAATTTCATAACGTATTTTGTAACATTTTTCAAATTTGCACTGTTTTTATGTGTATTTTTGTAGAACTCTCCACTTTACATTGCCACATCGGATTTAGATCGAGAACTAGAGCTTCACTATCGTGTCCATGCAGCCCTTGATGTAATTGAAGAAAGATGTTTACCGGCTACAAAAGCTACTCCTGAATCTCGTGATCTTTATTTAGGTTTACTTTATTCCACGGAAACTTACAAAATGTATTTATAACTATACTAAAATCTAGTTATTACATTGGATATTAATATTTCGTTTAACTTGCAGATTTGGATATGTAACGAACACAAAAATCAAATTTATAATTGTTGTAGACTCGGGCAATATTGCGCTTCGAGAAAATGAAGTTCGATCGGTAATATAAAATTTACGTATAATATTTCCTAATTATAAATAAAATCATTTTAGATGTTCAGAAATCTTCATATATTGTACACTGATGCTGTATGCAATCCATTTTACATTCCTGGTGATCCACTTACATCAACGTAAGTATCGCTATATCAAATGTTTTTATTAATCAAAGTTTTCATCAACAAATCATTTCTGATTATCGATTTTATCTTAAGTCAGACTCCGCTTACTTAATAACCATTACCTCTTTTATAATTGCTTCGTAATAGCAATATTCAGAAGGACATTACTCGCCTTTCCCTGAACCTTAAAGTAATAAGAATACAATTTTAAAATTAGTTTTAATAATCTATTTTAAATTTTATAAATTATGCTTTCCATATTACTTAAAGTAAACTTCGCTTCTATAAATATTTGTAAAACAAAGATGTATACAAATACAAAGCGTAACTTGCGTTGTTGACATATCATCCATCTTCCTTCTTCTTTCTCTTTACTTGGCATCGCATCTTTTATACCATGTAAGGTTTTCCTTGTTTTAAACATTAACTTCTTGTGGGAAACAAAGCTTACCAATCTCACTTTGTATTACCAGCCCATCATGCCATTCACGTCTTGATGCAATGTGTAATAGTAAGCTTAGTTCGAAAGAGAAATAAAGACTAAGATAACTTAAAAAAGATCTAGAGGCTTTGCAGTTCTTCCGGGAAAATTGTGCGGCCTGCGAGATTCAACAAGATTTAACAAAATATTTTGTACTAGATGGTTCCAACATGTGAAAAAGAAAAAAAAGAGCCAACTATGAGCAATGATTAAACTTCACAGCCTGTCGTGGAGAATTAGCTCTCGGGGTGCCCCAAGTGATCGGGTTGATGGATAAAAATCCAAGCAATTGCTTTTCTCTGTAACAATGTCAAATAAAGACTGCATCCTCAACAAAATTGAATGTCATGGAAGTAGCGGAGAGAACAAGCATATTTACAAGCAAGCACACTTCTTTGGCCAGCATCGAGCTAATGTATTATGAGTGCAACAGTCTTTTTCTTTTGCTCCTTTAATCCCGCATGTGACATATTGCGGAAACAGTTTCCTCTTGTAATGTTTCGAGCACTGAAAAAGACAAAGGGAACCGGACGGAGAAGTAAAAACACCCGAACTCGTTGGAAGTCACAACTTTATTGTACTGATCTTCAGTTTCTCATCTCGGCAGATTACATTTGACTATCGAATGCCGTCAGCACTGATAACGGCTTAAATTTGTTTTAAAATATTAACGGATGCTTGTTTTTTCCCTTACAATCGGCCATTCTGACCATAATCGTCCCGATTATCCAACGGATATCAGTGCATCGAGCTTACACATAAAACTTTCTAATACATATATTATCATTGACAATAATAATACTCTTACCACAGTATACTCAAACTTTAATGATATTCCGAAAACGTTTTTTAACGCAAAACTAAAAATATATAAATCACATGAAATGTATTGAAACAAATACTGATACCAAGAAAGAATTCTTAAACTTTAACAATGTTCCGAAAGCGTTTTAAACGCAAAGCTCTAAAAAATGTATTAAACCACATGTAATGTTCAAACAAATACTGAAATGAATATGTGATAATATCGACATTTACCTTAATGCTAATATAAGTTTATCAAATAAATTCATTTCGACATATGCAAATAAAGGCTTTATCATGGAAAACCGAAAAGAATACAAATTCTAAAATTGTTATTTACAATTCGTTATTAAATTATTAATATCATGTCATTTTTAAACAATATGCTATATTTTACTGTCATCTAATCTGATATATTTTACTGTCATCTAATCTGAGATCATCCATCAACGATTATCACTAACGTATTGTTTCATGTTTGCAACAGAACAGACTCCATGATAAGGAAGTCTACTGATTTGGATGTTATCAACGTCAGCGATTCTGTACCTATCATTTCCCAGAACTTCAACGATTTTATAAGGTCCTCGATATTTAGGAAGCAGTTTTTTATTTACACCCGCGGTCGTAACAACATTTTTAATCATTACTAAATCATTTACATTGTACACATGAGGTGGTTTGTGACGTTTATCGTAATAATCTTTATTATATTCTTGACTTTTAAGGATACTTGCTGTAGCTTTTGCCCTCGTATTTATCAAATCAGGAGTTGCGTCAACATTTTTCTTTTCATCTAAATACTCCATAATTTGATCACATACTTCGCCCTTTTGATTAATACCATAAAGTAACATACTCGGAGTCGTTTTTATACTTTTGCAGACTGTGTTATTAAGTGCAAACTCAACTTTTGGTAAACATTCGTACCAATTTCCAGTTGTGTCACTTTTCGTTTCTTTAGCTAGCATTGGTGTTATGATTCTGTTGAAACGTTCAACTTGTCCATTTGACTGCGGTGATCCAGTAGCTACTTTTATATGTATTACATTATTTTGTTTTAAGAATTTGGCAAATTCTTCTGAGGTAAAGCAAGTACCACGATCGGAAATAATTTTACTCGGTCTACTATAAGAGGAAAAGTATGAATTTAAGCAAGAAATAACTTCACGAGTCTGAGTCGAGTTCACCGCATACAATTTGACAAATTTTGTAAATCCATCAACAACCAATAGTATATATTTTTTCTTTGTGCGAGTGACAGGTAAAGGACCAAAGTGGTCAATATGTATCATGTCGAAGGGTCTATTACCTTTTGGAATGCTGTGCAACTTCCCTTCGACTTTCCCTGAAGATGGAGAATAATATATACATTTAAGACAATTTCGGATATAGTCTTTAATTTTTTCTTTCATATTAGGGAACCAATAATGTCTTTTAAGATATTCATAGCACTTTTCGGGTCCTAAGTGACAAAGAGCTTCGTGGTGTGTATGAATTACTTGGTTCTCCATATGTTTAGGTACATAAAACCTAACATCCGAATTTGACTTTCTGTATACCAATCCGTCAACTAACGTAAACATTTTATTTTCCGTATGTTCAAGCTCGCTTGCTAACTTCTTAATATTACCGTCCCTATATTGCGCTGCAGCTAGTGCACACTCAAACGTTCCTTCCTCCACTACCAAAATTTCTGCGCATCTACTTAGGGCATCCACATGTTGCATTCTATTAGATTGTCGATGTTCAATGCTGTACTTGTAGTCTTGGAGCTCTAAGGCCCACCTAGATATTCGAGGGTTCAACATCTTTTTCTCGAGAGTTAAGGTCAAAGCTTGACAATCAGTGACAATTTTAAATTCAATACCAGATAAGTAAATTCTGAACCGTCTAAGTGCATATATTATAGCAAGAGTTTCTAGCTCATAGCTATGATATCTGGACTCCAAGTCAGTCGTTCTTTTTGAAAAATAAAATACAGGGTGGAATTTGTTGTCACTTTGACGCTGCAACAAAATGGCTCCAAAACCAGTACTACTCGCATCGCAGTGCAACTCTGTTTGGCTTTGTGGATTATAGATTGATAGAAGGGGTGTTTTTAGAAGTTCAGACTTTAAGAGCTCAAAAGCTTGCAATTCTTTTGACCCAAACTGAAAGCACACATCTTTCCTCGTGAGGTCATACAGTGGTTTTGCAATAATGGCAAAATTTTTAATAAATTTGCGAAAATAAGAGCATAACCCGAGAAAACTTTGCACGTCTCTTATATTCCTGGGCATTGGATAGTTTTTAATTGCCTGTAAGTTTTCAGGATTCGGCCTTATACCCTTTTCACTAACAACATACCCCAAATAAACAATTTCGTCATATAGGAACTTACATTTGTCGTATCTCAATTCTAAAGAATGCACGTTCACCAAATCAATAATTTGCTTTAGAATTTGAAAGTGTTCGGTGATTGTAGAGGTAGCAATAAGGAGATCATCCATATATGAAAAAAGCTTGTCTGAAGCTAACAAAGGCCTGAATATTTGGTTTATATATCTCTGAAAAACTGACGGAGCGTTTTTCAGCCCAAAAGGCATACGTAAATATTCAAACTGTCCCAAAGGTGTAACGAAGGACGTGTATTTAATTGATTCTTCCGACATTTTGACGTGGTGAAACCCGTTTTTGAGATCTAAAATTGTAAAATAACGTTTTCCACGAAGCCTATCTAATAAATCTTCTATCAAGGGTAACGGGTAATTATCTTTTATAGTGTGTTTATTTAACTCTCTAAAGTCAACGCACATCCTAGTTTCACCGTTCTTTTTTTTCACTAGCACGATAGGACTTGCATAAGGTGAACTACTTTCCCTTATAATTTTTTTATTTAAGAGATCATTTATAATACCTTGTAATTTTCCTTTTTCATCATACGACAAACGACGCGGTGTACAATAAAAGGGTGCATGTTTATTTAAATTGACTGTCATTTTAAAAGCTTCCATTTCTGGTCTAATAATACATTTACTACTTGATTTGAAAATAATATCTTCTACTTCTTTTTGATATTTATGACTTATTTTATTACTAATATTTAAATTTTGACCGACCTTATCATCGCTGACGTTGATACTAAAAATTTCATTTTCAAAATGTACTTCCTCCTTATCATTAGTAGATGGATCGTTGTTGCAAGGATCGTTGTTGCATGTCTCAGTTAGATTGAAGTTTATTCCTGCTTTGTTCAAAAAGTCCCGACCTAAAACTATAGAATACTTCATACTAAAATCTTTAACAACATGTAATTTTAAACTAATAGACATACCATTAAATTGAACTTTACAAAAGGTCATGCCTAGAATACTTAATTTACTTTTGTTGATTCCCACGTAGCTTTCAATTTCGTAATCATTTGTTCCAACCAAACTCGATGGGACATAACACTGTTGAACAAAACTAATTGGACTTCCAGTATCCAGCAGGGTTAGCAATGTGATGAGACAGGTATCAAAGCTGAAGTTCATCTGAAACTCAAAGTTATTTTTATTTAAAGAATTTATACCATTTTCTAGCTCGTTAGTGGAATCCTCGATGGTCAAAACTTGAGCAGCACACGGACAATTTTTGATGGAATGTCCAAATTTCCCGCAACGAAAACACGTTCCTTTTCCTCGTATAGGCTTTGGGCATTTGTTGCTGAGATGTCCACTTTCATTACAATTAAAGCACTTGAATTTCCTTTGATACACATTGTTTAAGTCTTTGGAGCCATAATCTTTAACTGGATGTGACACCGGGACTTGCTGATTAAATTTAAGTCTTTCAAACTTTCTTAGAGCATTTTTCAATTCAACTAACGTGTTAGCATTGTATAAAATAACCTTGTTGATATGTGTGTCTGTAATACCGTTAATCACGTATTGGATGAGATCAGCTTCGTCAATTTGTCCTAAAACCGCTATTTCCTTCATAGACAATAAATAAGTTTGATAGGATTCATCTCTTTTCATTTTGCGGCTTCTTAACTGGTTATGTACGTCAGCATTTGTAACTTTTTTAGAAAATTCTCCTATTAAATTTTCTTTCAGTTCTGACCAAGATCTTGGTGTAACGGACCTCAAAAACAGTTTTGCTGTTCCACACATGAGCCGCTTCGCATAAATTAATTTTGATTTTGCATCCCATTCAAATATTTCTGCCGATTCTTCAAAGGTGGATAACCATTTTTCTATAGAAAGATTATCATCACCATTAAATCGTGTAAACGAATCTTCCACGTCTTTAAAATTGAAAAATATTTTGTTGCCTCCGTTATCTGGTCCAGTTAACTCCGCTAGCTGTCTTTTCAGGGCCGCTATGTCCTGCTGTTTCTTTAGAATTCGTCTTAATGATTCCAATTCTGCATCCAATTCCTCTTCTGCAACAATGTGCACACTTGATGTTTGTTCGCCGGATGTTCCTTCGTTGCGACTGTGCTCGTAATTATCAGCATCCATGTGTGATGTAATATTTGGAGGGAAATAATTTTCCTTTTCCGCCGCCGTCAATTTACCAATTGCCTGTGTTAAACGCATTTTTAAAGCTGCTTTTAATCCCGTGGAATCTTCACCCAATTGCTCCAGTTTTTCCCTCAACTGAGGCACTGTAGCCTTTTCTAAAAATTGGACCACGTATGGCTCCATGTGTTTTAACCTCGTGCTACACTTTTCAACAAAGTTCACATAAAATTTATAGAAAAACGTTATAACTATTTTATTTGCCGAAAATAAACGATTTAGAATTACCGGATTACTTATAATCGCAACGATTTTTCACGATGCCCGTATGCACGTGAAGGAATTTCGCTTTTGTCTTACACAATGGATAATGTAATTTTTTACAAAATCAGCCTAAATTTGAACACAATTCAAAAACACGTTAAAATTCTTCTATCCCTTGGGATTAACCACATTAAAATTATTCAATTACTTAAGATTACGGAGATTTTCGCGATGCCCGTATGCACGTGATTCAATTCCGCCTTTTGTTTCAGACAATTGATAATATAAAATTTTTCAGATCAGTTGAAATTTTCACATAATTCATAGAAAACACATTAAAATTCTTTCAATCCTTAGGATTTACCACATTAAAATTTTCGATTACTTATAATACCGCAGATTTTCCACGATGACCGCATGCACGTGAACAAAATTCACATTTGTCTTAGACTTAGACAATTGATAAAAAAATTATTTTTTCAAAATTAAGAAAAATTTTAACAGCACACAAAACACGTTAAAATTGTTAACTTTTATTTAATCCGATTCACAAGTTATTATTTTTTCACTTAATTTGCATTATCACTTGGTTACTTATCCCACTTCTGAAAATTACTGTAATGTTTCGAGCACTGAAAAAGACAAAGGGAACCGGACGGAGAAGTAAAAACACCCGAACTCGTTGGAAGTCACAACTTTATTGTACTGATCTTCAGTTTCTCATCTCGGCAGATTACATTTGACTATCGAATGCCGTCAGCACTGATAACGGCTTAAATTTGTTTTAAAATATTAACGGATGCTTGTTTTTTCCCTTACACTCTTGTTGTGGCCTTTTTTAGTAGGGTTCTACTCCACGTTGTTCTAGGTCTTCCAACTCGTTGGGTTCCTTGCGGATTCTCGTCAAGCGCCTGTTTAGTTAGATTCTCGTTTGCACCTTGCAAGATGTGGCCATCCCAATTCCATTTTCCATATCGTCATCTATCCTTTGTTGGCCGGCACGTCGTAATAGATCTACATTTGTAATTTTATCTTGCCAGCAGATTTTTAGGATAAAAAGTTGAAGGCGCCATGTGGTGAATGATGATCGACTTTCCACGTTTCGCAAACATACATAAGAATTGCCTTAACATTAAAGTTGTGAGTTTTGTAATTTGTGATGTCTGGGACAAAAAGTTGTGAAACTTCGTTCAATTTTCAACTGCACCTCGTTTCTTTTCTAAAATGGAATTTACGAAAAATGTATATTGTGCCACCTTGTCTGGTGGAAACTTGCACCACCAATTACATTAAATTTCACCTGGTCTCTTAAAAATGGTCATGTCTCGTCCTTTACCTAATTCAACTCACATTCTCAACTTCTGCCTCACGGTACCAAAGTTTCCCCCCGAGTTGGAACCATGTTTTAATCATACCTATTCCCAAGTGCCCGTCTTCTATCTGTCCCCTCGATCGGTCTATGAGTATTCTTCCATTTCTGGCAAAACTCCTTGAAAAGCTGATGGCCACTCAAATAATTATGTATTGTGAACGTCTCAAACTTATAAATATGGCAATCTAGCTTTCGCAAACATCACAGCCTTCAATCACGTCCTGCTTCTGCGAAAACTGGCCTCACAAGCACATTTTGTTCTTTCTGCTCTTAAGCTTTTGCAGTTTCTTATCTAACCGCTCTCAAAAGGTTAAATTAGGTGGCTATAGTTTCTCAATAAAAGCCCTTTACAACAATTCCAAATGCAGAGTTCTCCATAATGGAAAATTATCCGACAGCTTCGAGGTGAATTCAGGAGTACGACAAGGATGTCTACTTTCGCCATTACTATTTCTTATAGTAATAAATGACATCCTTGTCGGCGCTCTAGATAATAGAACAGGCGGCATACAATGGGGTTTGCTAGACCGCCTTAAGGACCTCGACTACGCCGATGATATCTGTTTGCTGGCCCACAGACACCAGGACCTCAAAAACATGTTAAACAATTTGGCAACAGAAAGTAGTCTAGCAGGCTTAAGGCTGAATCCGAACAAAACCAAAGAAATGCGGATAAATGCAAACACACTTGAACGAACTGCGCTGAATAACCGTGACGTGGAACTGGTAGATAAATTCTGCTACCTCGGTAGCATTATTACCGAAAATGGCGGTACAGAAGAAGACGTCAGTTCCAGAATAAATAAAGCACGAGGCGCATATGCATGCCTGTTCCGCATATGGAGATCAACGGAGATCTCAACTAACACCAAATTGCGGCTGTTCAACTCCAACGTTAAGGCAGTTCTTTTGTACGGTTGCGAAACATGGAAAGTCACCCAATTCATCACAGGGCGCCTACAAGTCTTCATCAACAGATGCCTGCGTCGTACCCTAAAAATCCGCTGGCCAGATAGAATTTCAAATGAAGAGCTATGGCGCCGTGCCGGCCAAGAAAGGATAGACGACCAAATCAGGCGAAGGAAATGGAATTGGGTTGGCCACACCTTGCGACGCGATAACGAAAACCTAGCCAAACAGGCCCTTGACTGGAACCCGCAAGGATCCCGTCGAGTTGGAAGACCTAGAACAACGTGGAGGAGGACCCTACACGCAGAGGCCGCAACAACTGGGAGATCCTGGTCAGAGCTGAGAGCTGTCGCGCAAAACAGAGTCCGCTGGAGGGCAACTGTTTCCGCCCTATGTCCCATGAGGGATTAAAGGGGCACAAAGAAAAGAAGAAAGATAGTTTCTCAAGTGCCTTACTTCACGCTGGAGCATCCAAGGGTCCATTCTAGGGCCACTTTTATTCAGTATTTTTACTAATGATATTCTTAGATTCATATGTCTGCAGCTCTATTACCTGCGATGACGATGTGCAGCTTTATTACCTGCGCCAAGAGATGAAATACAGATGTGCGAAGGAGTTTGCTGTTGAATAGCGTCATGTATCCTACTAGTGGCATTAAATTTGTTGCAGTAAATCCTTCGAAATTACAGCGTATTTTTATCTTTTAACGCGTTAAAGTCGGTTCCTTTTGTTTGCATTAATAAAGCAAGAAATCTTAGGGTGGTACTGAATAGCATCGTGGCCTACTGCGATCACATTAGTTTCATGGTTAGTCAACTCTACGGATTCCTGTTTAAACTTCGTTATCATTGTGGCTTGTTGAAAAGGGTGTGCGTATGATATGCTTAAAGCCCTACTACTACCTCTTCTATTGCATGGCTTCTCCACTTATCCCATTCTAGATGCCTCAGGCACCCATAACTTGAAGTAGCATTTAACGATTGTGTATGTTTTTTGACCACATTTAACCCTACTCGAACTCCGTATTGGGCTCCTTAATGGGGCGGTTTGATGTGTTGCGCAACTGTTTGCTGAAAATCAAACGCGTTTGAAAATTTTTGCATAACGGGCAGCGTAACATAACATAAACGGAACTGAAGTTTGTGATACTCGTTGCATAGTGTATGGGAAATCACATATTTTTTGGCAAACAAATTTGCACAAATTGCTCGATCGTGTATGGGCCCCTTTATAAAGGATCGATCACATTGAACGAGTTTACAAGCTACTAGCCTTTAGTGACTATCGTGCGTGAGTATAGGCTTCTGTGCAGTTTTTGCAATTCTTCAGAAATAATAATTTAATAATTCCGCGTTTCCGCACGTTAATTGCACATCGTTCTTTCTTTGTCTTCGCAGCACAACTTGGAACTCTCTCCCTATATTATATTAAAGGCCCGTGAGATCATAATGCATTTTCAAAGTGGTCCGCGATACTATTTGAGTTTGCCACCCCTGTTTTATACCATGTAAGGTTTCCCTGTTTTAAACATTGACTTCTCGTGGGAAACAAAACTTACCAATCTCACTTTGTATTACCAGCCCATCATGCCATTTACGTCTTGGTGCAATGTATAACAGTAAGCTTAGTTCGAAGGAGCAATAAAGACTAGGATAAATTAAGAAATATCTAGAATGAGAAGGAGATTGTGGTTAACCTTCGGGGGCCTCGGTAGTCTAGAGGTAAGGCGCCTGACTACTATCCCAGAGGTCCCGGGTTCGAATCCCGGCCGAGCCCCACGGTCCTTCGCCTTTTCCACTTTCCCGCCCACATAACTTTCCTTCTTTCTTCTCCCCTCTTTACATTCCTGATTCCTCCTGTCATAGCCTCCCCGCTCCGCCAAGCGCATGTCATCGGTTGGCTGATGAGATTCAACTCGTTTCAGGAGGCATAACACTCCAGCGAGTTGTTCCTCAAAATGCCCCGATGCCAGAGTCGTGAAATGGTTGGAAGTAGGTGGAATAATATATCACGGCTAGGTTGTGGCAGCTCCGTCCCTCTCTCTCTCTTTCTACTCTACTGTCTATCTTTCGGCTAGAGCTGCTGTTCGACATTCTATACGAAAAAAATAGATTGTCGAACAGTACAAAGGAGCTTTCCCTAAGTCTCTAGTCTATCACATAAAAAAAAAAAAAAAAAACCTTGCGTTTAAATTTTTGGATGTCAGAAATACAGTGGAAGGTTGTTTGGTACTATTATTAACTTTTTTCACCTGCTCCCAAGGCCCAAATTTGTCCAAAACATATTCATATAATTCTTGCCGTGTTTATCTTAATTATATGTCAAAAATCGCAGGGTCAATTTATTTTAACATCCATATGAATACTTTTCCGCTATCGCTCCTCGTCTATTAGGCATACAGCGCTGGCCTAAGTCATACCAGCTCTTTCCTTTCCTGTTAGGAGAGTAGCGGTGGTGCCTTTCCTAGCCAGTCCGTCAGCTTTACAATTTCGCTCTATATTTCGGTGCCCAGGCACCCATACGAGAAGAGTCCTGAACTGTTGAGCCATCTCGTTAAGAGATCTGCGACATTCAGAGGTAGTTCTAGAGCTGTTTCTGCAAGAGCGCAGGGCTTTCAGAGCTGCTTGACTGTCGGAGAAGATGTAGATAGTCCGATTCATGTCTCCCTGCCGGTTGATTAGTAGAACAGCTTCCTGTATAGCTAGAACCTCCACTTGGTATACACTACAGCAGTGATTCCCAAAGTGGGTTCCACGGAACCCTACGGTTCCACGAAACAATTTTAGGGTTCCGTATCACCAGCGCCGAAGCGCAAATACATACATTCGCAGACTCACTGGCACTGCGCCAGCCGTTTAGCGCGTTCTTGCTAATCAGAAAGTGCGAGTGGCCCTTCTTCCTTGAAATTTGATCTACGTCACGCCGCGAGGGGGTTGTAAATAAAATGGTAATCCGCCCTCTTGAGATGGCCGCCATGGGCCAAACGACATATTGAGTATACTATATTGCTTATGCTTATGGTGTTCTACTTATCATACCCTTTCATTTGATACCCATGTCGAAGGGGTTGTGAAGAATATTTCAATCCGCCCTCCTGAGACTGTCGCCATGGATCTAAAGATATATTGAGTATACCATATTGGATTGTCATCGGAGCGAAAGCTGTATGCAAAATTTCAGCATGATAGGATATCCGGAAGTATTTGAAAAATTGATTTCAAAATTTGTTCCGTGAAGAAAGCTGTAATCCGTCCTCTTTAGACGGCCGCCATGGATCTAACGGTATAATGAGTATACCATTTTGCATTGTCATCGGAGCTGAAGTTGTGTGCAAAATTTCAGGGTGATCGGGTAACCGGAAGAATTCAAAAAATCGATTGCATGATATGTACCGGACGAACAGACAGACAAGAAAGCTTTCATCGTTGGGTTCCGCGAAATTTTATATATTGTAGAAAGGTTCCGAACGAAATAAAGTTTGGGAGCCACTGCACTACAGTGTTCGGCTAGTCGGAAGGAGACTTCAATTCCAAGCTCTGGGGAAAATACTCCTCTTCCTACTCGACCTTCGAGTTTAGAGCCATCAGTAAAGAAGTTTGTGGCATCCTGAGAACTGTGTGGTCGGTTTCTCCATACATGGCCAGGGCCGAACTCACCATCCTGCCACGATGCCTCGATCTTCTGTTCTGTCAAGGCCAAGGTAACGGCGTCCGGGAGTACGTTGTTAAACGCGCCCTCTATATCAAGAAATACCACTAGCGTATACTCCTGAACCTCAAGGGATTTTTCAATGGTTGAAACAAATGAGTGGAGAGCAGTATTAGTAGATTGGCCTTTATATAAGCGTGTTGGGTCTGGTACATCAATTCAAGTTAGAACTGATTCCATAAAATATTATGTACTTTTTTAATTATTTTCTTTAATTAAAACAATGAATAAAATTTCACAACAATGAATAAATTTCCACAACTGTGGATGTTTTCGCATATGATGTTATGCAAAGACTGAACACACAAAAAATTGTAACTAAAAAATGTAAATTATATGACAAATATTACATAATAAAAAACTAGTACTCATTACATCTAAGAATTAAAAGTACAGTGCTCTATACAATTTCACAAGTATAAATTAAACAGTATAGTGCTTCTTGCGATGTAACATGCCGCCCGACGTTGATTGCTGGCAATTAACAATAGATGGTCGCTCACATCAAGCTTCAAGTGGAAATAAAACAACCTTCTTAATTGACCGCTTGCATTCACCACGTGATGTCTTCACAGTGACAACACGTGTTATACCATCGTGGCCAGGATGAACCTGAATGATGCGTCCCATGACCCATTGTAGCGGCGGGAGGTTATCTTCCTTCAATAGAACAGGTGCCCCAACAGAAACACTAGTTGAATTAACTCGGTGCCATTTTGTTCTAGTGTTGAGGTTGTTCAGGTACTCCTTGTGCCATCTTTTCCAAAAATGCTGCTTCAGTTGTTGAAGATGTTGCCAATTGGACAGTCGATTCTTGTGGGCATTGGAACAATCAACCTCAGGTAAGCTTGTCAATGCGTCATTTATCAAAAAATGGCCAGGAGTCAGGCAAGTAAGATCATTAGGGTCATTTGACAGTGGGGTTAAAGGACGTGAATTAAGAATGGCTTCTATCTCAATAACATGCGTATTGAACTCTTCAAATGTTAATAATGTGGTACCTATGGTTCGTAAAAAATGTACTTTGAATAGTTTGACTGCTGATTCCCATAATCCACCAAAATGAGGACACCGTGGGGGAATAAAATGCCAATTTATACCGTCGTTAGCTAACTGATTAGAAATTGTGTTATTGTGTTTTTCAGAATTTATGAATGTATATAGTTTTTTAATTTCATTGTTGACCCCAATAAAGTTGGCTCCATTGTCAGAGTAGATGTCTTTACTTTTCCCTCTTCGAGAAAAGAACCTTTTCAATGAACTCAAAAATGCATCTGTTGTCAAATCGCTAACGACTTCTAAATGAATTGCCTTGGTCACGAAACATATAAATATTGCTACATAAACTTTTATTTTATTTCGGTTTCGGAATTTTTTCTCTTTTATGAAGAACGGCCCACAGTAATCGATTCCAGCCTTTAGAAACGGCCTTGATTGAGTTAGTCTGGACCTTGGCAAGTTACCCATAACATGGTAATTTTCAGTATTTCTAAATCGAAAACATTTAATACATGAATTAATAACCTTTTTTACAGAATTTTTACCATCAATTGGCCAATAACGGATGCGAATTTGATAATGTATTTTGAATACCTGCGTGTAATGATTTTTCATGTTCGTGCCTAATGATTAAGTTAGTTACAAAGTTACCCTTTGGTAATACTATAGGATATTTGGCATTGTAAGATAAATCTGAATTCTGCAGTCTACCGCCAACCCTAATGAGGTTGTTCTCATCTAAAAAAGGACTTAATGTTTTTAGCGAGCTTTTGTTGTGCACTGTCTTGGTTTTGAGCAATTCTGTAATCTCTCTAGTGAACGCTTGAGCTGTTATTAACAAATCGTAAACAGAATGACATTACGCGAGTTAATTTTTGAATTGAAGAAAATTTGTTTAAAATTATTTGGCTATCTAGTGTAACGTTTAATACCATGGGTTTTCTAACTTCTAATAAGGGAATTTTTATAATCTGTAATGAGGGCCACTCCTCTTTGCCTTTGTGTAGCCAGGGAGGGCCAATCTTCCACATTTCATTTTGTAACAACTCTGAAACTGTTTGTCCTCTTGACACAAAATCTGCAGGGTTTTGATTAGTACGAACGTGATGCCACTGCAGGTAATTGGTTACCGACCTAATTTCTGAAACCCTATTAGCGACAAATGTTTTTAATACATTTGGCTGCGTGTTTATCCAGTTCAAAGTAATTGTGGAATCAGACCATAAAAATGTCTCGTCAAACATTATGGTTACTGCTGATAAGACTGCTTTATATAATCGCGTTAGTAATAACGCTGCACATAATTCTAACCTGGGTATTGTGATCTTTGAGTTTAATGGTGAGACTCGACTTTTTGAACAAAGAAGTCGAGTTATGCAATTATTGGATTTATCAACTGACCTTATGTATATACACGCTCCGTATGCCATTTCACTTGCATCGCAAAACCCATGTAATTGATTATTTATTGAATTCTCAATGATGATACATCTTTCAAATGAAATTTCTTGTAAACGAGGTAATTGTTTTTTATAGTTGACCCACTGAGAATGCATATCAGGTGGTACCGCTTCATCCCAGTCGAGTTTTAACTTCCATAAATGTTGTATGAATAATTTCGCTTGTACAATGATCGGACCCAATAACCCTATCGGATCAAATAATTTTGCAATGCTTGAAAATATCAACCGTTTTGTAATTCGTGTTTCTGTGTCGATATCCTTATTGTAGTTGTATAGTAGGACATCGCGACGTGGATTCCATTGAATGCCTAAAGTTTTTATATCTTGAGCTGACTCATCGAATAAACCTATATTCGTTAACTCGTGAGGTAATGTGTTGACTAAATTTGCATCGTTAGATGACCATTTTCGCAAAACAAAGCCACCAAGGTTAAGTAATTGAATTAACTCATCTCGAAGTTGTAAAGCATCATCAAAAGACTTGCTTCCAGTTAACAAGTCATCAACATAAAAGTCGCGCTTGACAACGTGTGAAGCTAATGGAAAGTTGTATAGTTCATCCTCAGCGAGTTTGTGTAACGTACGAACCGCTAAAAACGGAGCAGAAGCTGTACCGTATGTAACTGTATTTAATTGAAAAGTTTTAATTTCATCGGTTGAATTTTCTCTCCAAAGAATCTTTTGGTAATCACGATCATCTTTGTCGACTAAAATTTGTCTGTACATTTTTTCAACGTCTGCCGTAAGCACGTATGTATGAGTACGATATCGGATAAGTAATGAAAAACTGTCATCTTGTATTGTAGGACCGACTTTAAGAGTATTGTTTAATGAAATTCCGGTGCTTGTTTTCGCTGAGCCATCAAATACAACTCGAACCTTTGTTGTAGTGCTACTTTCCTTGATTACAGCGTGATGTGGAAGGTAAAAACCAGTATGAACAGAGCCCTGATTATTTACTATGGACATATGCTTTAGATTTTCATACTCTCTCATGAATTCTGTATATTGATGTTTTAAGTCCGGGTTTTTGTCTAATTTGCGTTCTAGTGAATATAATCTTTTCAATGCAATTGAGTAAGAATGCCCGAGATGTTGAATATTTTCGTTGAATGGCAATTTAACAATATACCGCCCGTTATTATCGCGAGATGTATTTTCTACATAATGTTTTTCTACCTTTGCCTCATCAACGCTTAGAAATTTTGTCTCTGGCATTTCTTCAAGTTCCCAAAATTTTAATAGTTGATCTGTTAATGTGTTTAGAGCAATATTACATGACACAACATTAGCTTTATCATTGTGATTATTTACCTTACCGGCGATAATCCATCCGAATTTAGTCTTTTGTAACACAGCTAATTGATTGTCAATCTGTATTTGATCCATGCATAAACTTCGATAGAAAATCTCTGCGCCTATCAATGCATCAATTTCTGATGTTTTGTGAAATAATGGGTCTGCTAACGGTATATTTTTCTCTATATTCAAATGGTTAATATTTATTTGTTGTGAAGGTAATGGATTTGTAATTGTTGGTACTACTAGAAGTGAAATTTTTTCCTCAAAATTTCCTTGCAGTGAAGCAACCTTCGTCAGTACCTTGTATTTTATGGGAGTTTGTAGTTGATTCACTGCCGTTATAGAGGTATTAATTTTAGCACGTTTTAGTTGAAGAAGTTTTGCAAATCTTTCCGTGATGAAGTGAGCTTGAGCACCGCCATCTAGCACAACACGAGCTACATGTGTTTTGTTATTAATATCAGAAAATGTTACTTGAGCTGTAGCTAATAAAACTTCACTTGAGTAGTTGGCTTGCAAATTATTAACTGAGACGGACGGTGTAGCTTCCTTGCATTTATTATTTTCGAGATGTAAAAGGGTGTTGTGTTTCTTACCGCATTTCTTGCAGGGCCCACAACTGCAATTGTCAGCACTGTGCTTTTTCCTTAAGCAGTTGAAACAAAGTGCCTCTCTCTTTGCTGCTTCAACTCTGTCGGGAACTGGTAACCTTAGAAATTTTTCGCAATTAAATATTTTATGTGATTCGTTGCAGAAATTACAGTAATCTGTATTTTGTGTCGCGGCTAAAATGTTTTTCTTATTTGCAGAAACGTTGTTTTTTGTAATCGAAATCTTAGAGTTTGAACTGGATCTAATTTGGTCATATGCATTGTGGGTGTATGTAGCATCTAAAATTTGACAACGTTGTGTCAAAAAAGTTATAAATTGTTGCAATGTTGGAACATCTTTAGACGTTATTGATTTTTCCCACTCCTGGTGGGTAATTTTATCAAGCTTGGCAGTCATGCAGTAGATTAAAATTGAATCCCATTTATCTATCTCTTCCCCTAATGTCTGTAATGCTCTGGTATGTGTGTTTATGTTGTTTAAGAGTTGCCTAAGGCCTAGAACACATCCTCGTGCACACGGTGCTTGCTCGAGAAGAGCCCTTAAATGATTTTGAATGATCACTCGTTTATTTAAATACCTATCTTCCAATAAACTCCATGCAATATCATAATTAGCAGTAGACGTTTCTAACGACTGAATCACTGTTTCCGCTTCTCCACGCAAGCACGAACGAAGATAATGCAACTTTTCAACCTTTGAGAGGTGTTCCTTAGTATGCACCATCGACTTGAACGAATCTGAAAATGACAACCACTTATCATAGGCTCCGTCAAACAAAGGCAATTCAATCCGTGGCAGATGCACATTTGAGTTTGCATTTGGGAACCTACTTGTACTTACTTGAGATGATTGATTATCACGTAAAAATTTACGCGCTACACTCATTGTTGTGTAATACGCATTTTCGAATTCATCTCTATATGTAAGATGATCTGAGCTGTCGTCTAATAGCACAATCTCGATGTGGACCTCATGAAATGTAGTTAAGATGTCTTGTATTTTGTCTGTACGCAGATTGAGCTCATCAATCTGACTTGGTGTAACTGTGTTTAAAAAAGTGCTGAATAGCGTTAGCTGACGTTTTAAATTTGCCCGTGCAACCTTTAACCGAGACAATTCTGCCATTTTTCACCGTTCTTTAATCACTTAGACCCGAATAAACCTCACTGCACTCGACACCGAAATCAACTCACGAACTTAGCCCAACTCAATGACCGTTTTTATTTAATTTAATGTATTCAATAATAATCATCATTTATTTAAATGAGCATTGACAATCTTACAATATTTATTACTACTCTTACCTGAGATTGATTTATTTGTTGTCTACCTCACTAACTTTATCTTCTGCTGCAATATCTTCACTGAACTCTTCTGTAATTGTCTTCACTGAAATCTTGTAATTGTCTTCACTGAAATCTTGTAATTGTCTTCACTGAACTCGTCTGTACTTGTAATGTATGCCTGCATGCTTCTGTAGTTACTTGAATCTTCATCTTTTTGAAAGTTATTACGTAATGCTTCTTAAATTGTTACATAACGTTATGTAACCTCTTGAAAATCTTGGGTTTAAACTCTCTAGTTTCCTTTTAAATCCAGCTGCGATTTCATCCGGCTCGAAGGACCAATTTTTATGATACATCAATTCAAGTTAGAACTGATTCCATAAAATACATATTATGTACTTTTTTAATTATTTTCTTTAATTAAAACAATGAATAAAATTTCACAACAATGAATAAATTTCCACAACTGTGGATGTTTTCGCATATGATGTTATGCAACGACTGAACACACAAAAAATTGTAACTAAAAAATGTAAATTATATGACAAATATTACATAATAAAAAACTAGTACTCATTACATCTAAGAATTAAAAGTACAGTGCTCTATACAATTTCACAAGTATAAATTAAATGCGAATGCGCTTCTTGCGATGTAACAGGGTCTGCCTCAGATATATTTCGATTAGCCTTTCTAAGGTTTTTAAAAGAAAGGATGATAGGCTAATTGGCCTGAAGCCCTTAGGTGCTGAGTGGGAGGCTTTTCGCCTTAGGTATAAAAACCAATCTGACTTCTTTCCAACTAGAGAGAATGCAATTATTCTGAAGGCATCCAGCAAACATGGTCTGTAGCCATGGCATTATGTAACGAAGGCTACTATGCCGTCAGGGCCTGGTGATTTATAGGGCTGGAAGGTGTTTACTATTCAATTCTTGCTCTATTTATGATAGAATTGACCAGCTGTGATGAGGCTGAAGGGTTTATCATAATAGCTGTTTCACGCGTAGTACTACTCGGGAAGTGGGTGTCCGTAAGTAGTGTCAGGGATTCCCTGCTCGAGTCAGTCCAGTCGCCGTTTTCTTTAGTGGACAAAGATGTTTTACTGAATTACGCTTGGTATACACTACAGTGATCGGCTAGTCGGAAGGAGACTTCAATCCCAAGCTCTGGGGAAAATACTCCTCTTCCTACTCAACCTTCGAGTTTAGAGCCATCAGTAAAGAAGTTTGTGGCATCCTGAGAACTGTGTGGTCGGTTTATCCATTCATAACGAGAAGGGATGTGGACTCCGTAGCTCCTCGTGAAGTTAATCTCGAGTATGCGGAAGTCTGTATTTGTGGGGATGGTAACAAAGTTCAGCATCTCCGTGTGTCCTCCCCTGATTCCGGCCCAAAAACCAGGTTTTATTTTATTCTACAGGTTGCGACGGTTGCGCATTCTCTAGCCACAAGATTCAAAGGAGGGAGAAATAACAACATTTAGGGCGTCTGTAGGAGTGGAGCGAAATGTCCCCGTTATGCATAACTGCGCACATCTTTGCACTTTCTGTATTTTGTTTAGCACGTTTTGTTTTTTTGTTAAGCCTAACATTGTTAAGCTGGGGGGTGTTAAAGGAAGGAACTTACACCTCCTTGTGAAGAAGACCAGTTCCGTTTTTACTGGGTTAACGCTGAGTCCGCGGGCGACAGTCCAGCTAGAAAGGGTTCGTATCCCCGCTTCCATGAGATTTCAGAGGACTTGACGGAATTTACATTTTGTGATGATAGCAACGTGTTCCTCGTATGCCAGGACGTTATGCCCCTCTGTCTCCATACCTCGCAACAACTGGTTCTTATTTCCACCCATAGGAGCGGGGAAAGTACTTCTCCTTGTTACGGCCCTTTGGACCGAGCTGTCGCCCAGGGCAGAACTCACCATCCTGCCACTAAGCATTTCGTGGATGAGAGACACCAACGATGCTGCGATCTTGGTAATGGCGTCCGGAAGTACGTTGTTAAACGCGCCCTCTATGTCAAGAAATGCCACTAGTTTATATTCCTTAACCTCGAGGGATTTTTCAATGGTTGAAACCAATGAGTGGAGAGCAGTATTAGTAGACTTGCCCTTTATATAAGCGTGTTGGGCGCCAGAGAGTTCCGAGGTTAATAAGGTCTACCTCAGATATATTTCGATTAGCCTTTCTAAGGTTTTTAAAAGAAAGGATGATAGGCTAATTGGCCTGAAGCCCTTAGGTGCTGAGTGGGAGGTTCTTCGCCTTAGGTATAAAAACCAATCTGACTTCTTTCCAACTAGAGAGAATGCAATTATTCTGAAGGCATCCAGCAAACATGGTCTGTAGCCATGGCATTATGTAACGAAGGCTATTATGCCGTCAGGGCCTGGTGATTTATAGGGCTGGAAGGTGTTTACAATTCAATTCTTGCTCTATTTATAATAAAATTGACCAACTGTGATGAAGCTGAAGGGTTTATCATAATAGCTGTCTCCGGCGTAGTACTACTCGGGAAGTGAGTGTCCATAAGTAATGACAGGGATTCCCTGCTTGAGTCAGTCCAGTCGCCGTTTTCTTTAGTGGACAAATATGTTTTACTTATTTTACCCCAGTTTTCTAGCAATTTTAAACTCTTTCTTGAGGAAAAAAAATCCGTGATAGACCCCCTCTCCCCCACGTGAGATTGGGTGAAATTCAGCTCGACCCCTTCCCCAAAACGCCTCACGTAATTAATGGACGACACCAAAGGACCGTCAGCCCCACGGTCCTTCGCCTTTTCCACTTTCCCACCTACATAACTTTCCTGCCTTCCTACCTTCTCTTCTCTCTCTCTCTTCTTTCTATCTTCCGGCTAGAGCTGCTGTTCGACATTGAATACGAAACAATAGATTGTCGACAGTACAAAGGGACTTTCCCTAAGCCTCTAGTCTGTCATATAAAAAAAAAAAAAACATTTCCCACGAAAATTTCAGATAACAATTACACATTAAAAGCATCGAAAACATTTTTGCACTCCTATTTACAGAAGACGACAATTTGTTCTTAAATTTTAAATAAACTATTTCCAAGATTAATTTTATTGCAATATGAGTCAATTAATTGTTAATATCAGAAAATGTATATGTATGTAAAAACCATGAATATTTTGTAAAAAAAAGGAAAAATATAACATCTATCACTTTTTTATCGTTACAGGAAATTTGATAAGCATGTAAGAGGTATTATGTGTGGTAATCCATAATCAACTGTTAAATAAAAATATTAATTAGTATTCAGCTGGTTGTTTAACAAAATATCCCCATTGTGCATAATTATCCTTTCCATTTGGTCCTCTATATACTCTTATTTGAACTCGACCACCTTAATAAAGAAAAGTTCTTATTTTTGAGTCAAATTAAACAAGCAAAACAATTACCTTCTTTTGGTCGATATGCCCGTGCAAGAGATTGCCGCTCACTACCGCTCGAAACAAATGAACCGTAGGTAATCAAAAAGATAAAAAGCTACAAAAATTAAATTAGTTAAATTTTGTTATTATATTTTATTCGAGGGAAATCCAAACTCACAATAATTGCACAGTGCTGCATTGTAGTTAGTAGCACAATCGCAACCGACAACAGATGAAAGAGTTTTATTCGTGGAACGGTTCGACTTTATATCTTTAGATTTGTGTTTCGGTTGATTGATTGCGAAAGGGAGAAGTAAACAAAAGCTAATAGACGTAATAGACACAGACTGACAAAAACTGATTTGGTTTCTGGAGCAGGCTTAAATTTGTATAATACAAATTAAAATGTAACAAGATCACAATCAGAGTGAAGAGGAAATGCACTGCTTGAATCAAAGTGGAACAGCAAAAGTTCTTAATTATTCAGTAACATTACGAGGTTTTTGTAAGAGCCTCATTTAAATTATATTTACTACAGGTTCATTAACTATACGTGATTATATTAGGCTCTTACCTGTATCTTAGCTTAACTTTTTATATATATTTTTTTTTAAAACTTTAGAAGAAATGGCTGCCTAATTCTATACCTGAAATCATTAGGTGGCAGTAAATGTTCCAGATATTTGCATCTTTGGATTCCTATATGCATGTATATAGTCTCCGATCCAACAGTTAAAGGTACAGCAAAAGATGTTACACATTCGTGCAACAAGTAAGTAGAGCAAAATGGTTTCACGAAGAATGCGACCAGGCGACAATGCAGAAAAACAGAGCATACGGAATCATGCTAAGTAGGCCCAGAACAAGAAATTTTAAAGATGAGTATAGAGAAAAGAAACTAACTGAGAAGAGAATTAAAAAGAAGTAATGGGAGGAAGAAATGAGAAAAATAGAAGAATCAGCAAATTTAAATGACCGTAAAAAATTTAATCTAAAGTGACAATGTGCAAGGATATGGGGTGAAAGTTTAACAAATGCGATAAACGGTGCGAGCATTAAAATATAATAAGGCATAAAGGTCTGACAGCATACCGGGCGGTAAGGAAATCTGGAGAAGGAAAGAAATTTTGGAAGAAACTCTCGTTCAATATGGGACATTGAAAAGTATTCATTACTCAAACAATTCCAGACCAATCAATATCTATAATGGACTTCGACAAGAGGACGCTCTGGCCTGCCTCCTTTCAACTCGTCGTTGAGGAATGTGATCCAAGATTCGGGCGTGATATCAAGTGGTACAATCTTATGCTTAAGACATTGACATCATTGGAGGAACAACAACAGCTGTATAAGAAGCTTTCACTCAGATTGAACAGACGGCAGGAAAACTGGGACTGCATATTAACGAAAGCAAAACAAAGTACATGGTGGCCTCGTCTACAAGAACAGCTAACATTGGTCTCACAGCCAAGGAAAAGGAACACGAGTTTGAAGTGGTAAAATTATAACCTACTTCGGGTCAATAATAGTAGACGACAATAGCATGGAACCAGAAATACGCGCACGACTGCTAAAAGCTAGCAAAGTCTACTATAATATACTATAGGCCGAATGTGTGCTGCACACTAGATTTCACTTTTGGACGATGTTTTAGTGCTATTTAGAGAGAAAGCACTTGGCGATAATTGGGCCTTTCAATAGGACAGAGCACCTATCCATAAAGAAAGAGTTACTATGAAGTGGTTTGAGGAGCAAAAGTATCCCGTTTTTGATTGGCTGACACACTTTACGTAGGTAGAAGATTTATGGAGAATTGTAGTCAGAAAAGTGTATGATCCTGGAAGGCTGTTTGAAAATATAGAATCGGTCAAAATACGCATTGAACAAGCTTGGAATTCAATTTCGGAGGAAATGCTCCACACATGAGTGGCAATGGAGGATCGACCAATTACTAAATAAAGTTAGTTTATTAAAATAAGAACACTTTTTTCTTTATATTTTCTTACTGAACTTAAATCAATTTCGCACTAAAAATGCTTCAAATTTAAATGTGGATTTTACCGTTATTAAAAGAGCTAGAGATATGATTTTTTTGCCACTTATTCGCAATCCCTAGAAAGGCAACTATATTAAAATTCAAGTTTCTACAACAAAATGGGGCACTTAAATCAGTTTCGGACACTGTATATAACACCATTTTATATTTTTTTTTTCACTGTTTTTTACTAATATCACTCAGCATACGGGAAAGGGTAAGGCTGCTTACACACCAAACTCGACATCGACATGACACGATGAAATTCGACATTTTTCTGTCGCGACACACATCTATTCTTATCATTAAGCAAGTCTATTCACACTGAATTCGACATCGACACGACACGACAAGATTTTCTGTTGTGACACCCATTTATTCTTATTATTAAACGAGTGTATTCACTAGGGTGACCGTAAGAAATCGATGTCGGAATTTTATCAACGGGAACCCCACAAAATGATCAACCTTTGCAGATTTTTAGATAGCCAAAGTTTTAGCACGATTGGAGCACGTTAAACCGTGCCGCTACTCGTTCAAAGTTGGCAAAATCTCCATTTTTTTGCTGAACGGCGGAGTTTCAGTCATATCTCCAGAACAGTCCATTCTACACCCACGGGTAATGTCTTAAATTAAAGGTAATTTTGTTCTACATAATTTATATTAATACACATTTATCGTTACTTGTCGTCAAAAGGAGCTATAACAGCCTTTGTCGCCAAAAACGTGATCTGGTACCTCTAGGAACAAACTTCGAGTATTATGAAAACTACGCCGTAGGTTACATAATTTTTCTCGGGGTTCACATTGTTTCAGTTGCAAAAAAAACTTTGAGTAGTTCGTTAAGATTTTACGAATTAATTGTCCAAGTGAAAATATTGCAGCCAACACGGGAAGGTTCAAAGGAGCTTGTGTCATATTGGAACAAATGTTAGGAAAAGAGTTATTGCACCTGGCCTGTCGTCACCATATCCTTGAAGTTTTGTTGAGGAGTGTGTTCGAGTGCAAAATGGAATGAACCACTGGGCCTCAACCAGATATTTACAAGAAATTTCAGAATGCATGGTCCAAGATCGACAAGGTAAAATATGACACAGGTATCAGCGACGAAATTGTGAAAAATCATTTAACCCCAAATGAAATTGCGAACATTGCTGATGATTTCAAGACAAAATTAACGGAATGCCATCCCAGAGACGACTATAAAGAGCTATTACAGTTGGTTATGGTGTTTGTTGGAGCACTCGACGGTAATGAATTTAGATTTAGAATACCAGGTGCCATTCATCACGCTAGGTGGATGGCTAAGGCAATTTACTGTCTGAAAATATTCCTTTTCCGCGATCAATTCAAGATGAGTAAGGAGGAACAGATTCTTTGGGTGCTATTTGTATTTTTCTCGTCAAAGTATACTGCAAAGCTTGGTTCAATGCCCCCAGAGATCATCTGGCTCCCAAACAAGACCTTGATCTTTTGCAAAGTTTTTTTGACTACCAAGAGACTGACAAGGATATCTCTGAGAAAGCTCTAGCAAAATTTTCTAACCATTTATGGTATTTGAATGCCTAAGTGGTAGCTCTTGCGTTCTTTGATCCAACAATTACTAATGAAGAAAAATCAGAAATGGCAAACAAACTGCTTGAGAGCTCCGAGATTGAGTCACAACATTCTAGAGTTGTGAATCCAAAGCTTCAAAAACAACAATTGAAACAACTAGTTGAAGCAGGATTGTCCAATTTAATTACTGAGGAGACAATGAATTTCTTTGAGCGTTTTCATATCAACACAGATTTTCTCAAAGATCCTCCCAGTGCCTGGCCTGAAAATGCTCATTTCAAAGAAGGATACAGGATCGTCCAATCATTGAAGGTTGTAAATGATATGGCCGAACGAGGAGTCAAATTAATACCTGATTTCAATAATCTTCTGACCAAAAATGAGGATCAAAAGCAATATGTCCTTCAACTAGTCAGCAAGTGCCAACAGCTGTATCCTGATGTCTCCAAATCCAAGGCTCTAGAATAGATCATTATATGTAGGTATATTTAACTTCTTAGAGAAACTATTTTTCACTTTCCTCAATAAATTATGTACTTACTTAAATATAAGAGTTTTCTTTAAATAAACATTAAAGTACTAAAATAAAGATTAGTCATCATCACTTATCAAAAATAATATTCGAAGTTTGTTCCTAGAGGTACACGTTTTTGGTGACAAACGCTGTTATAGCTACTTTTGGCGACAAGTAACGGTAAATATATATGAATACAAACTATGTAGAACAGTATTACCTTTAATTTAAGACATTACCCGTGGGTATAGAATGGACTGTTCTGGAGATATGACTCTGAAACTCCGCCGTTCAGCAAAAAATGGAGATTTTGCCAACTTTGTGCGAATAGCGGCACGGTTTAACGTGCTCCAATCGTGCTAAAACTTTGGCTATCTAAAAATCTGCAAAGGCTGATCATTTTGTGGGGTTCCCATTGGCAAAATTCGTTAAAAAAATTCTCCCTTATCACTACGGTCACTCTAGTATTCACACTGAATTCGACATCGACACGACACGTCAGAACTCGACAAGGAAAAAAAACGGTTACCCACGAAGGACTTCACATTCAAATCAGTTTATATCCACTGAAGACGACACGAGGAAAAACGTCGAACGACGACTTTCGACATGTCGAGTACTTATGCAGTGACTTTCGTTGTGTCGAGTAGTTCTGGTTGAAATGGATTGTGACGCAGAGAATCTCGCCGAATCTCCGTACACACTGAATTCAACATGACACGACATGAACTTCTTGTTCATTAGGTGTCGAATTTGGTGTGTACGAAGATTCGACAAAAATTTTTTTGTCGATGGACGTTTTGCAATGTCGTGTCGATGTCGAGTTTGGTGTGTAAGCAGCCTAAAATCAAGCGTTTACGCTGTGATTAACAGCAGCACACATGAAAATGTTACAACTTGAAACTGTTTTAGCTTCCAATATCTTATATTTTTGTGACTACCAGCACGTCACACCGGTTCACAAAGCTAAAATATAGCATCCATTAATGACGTCATTAGCACTGCCCTGTATACTGGGTTATATTTCGGAACACAGCCCACGTGTTTGGAGAAGCTTGCTGTAGACTTGTGTCATGTATCCTACTGGTCGATATTAAATTTACTGCAGTTAAATCCTTTTAAATCCCAGTTTATTTTTATCTCTTTCACTGCTACTGTTCATCCTAACTTTTCCGGTATCGGGTTAAACTCGGTTCCTCTTGTTTGCGTTAATAAAGCAAGAAACTTGGGGTGGTACTGAATAGCAGCGTGTCTGCTGCGATCACACTAGTTTCATTGTTAGTAAAACAACGGACCATTGTGCTGGTTTGCTGAGAGGGGCTGTGGGTATGAATGCGTTTAGCCTTGATACCACCTCTTCTAACGCATGGCCTTTCCATGTATCCCTCTCTCGTTTGTTCTTGCGCCCATGAACGTTCAGCAGCATTTGATGATAGTGTACGCTTTTTTATAAGTAACGCTGTTTTGACCCCATTTCACCCTACTCGAACCCCGTTTTGGGCTGCTGTCTATAATATTTGTGTCGACAGAAACGGTTTGTTGGTGTAATCTTTGTTGAAGGTTTCCAGCAAATTCTCGCCTTTTAACTCTCTCCGGCAGAAGGTTTATGGAATTGCATTGGACGTTTCTGATTGTGACGATTTTAAGGTGAATATTTGGTACTACCAAATGGTGGTCGCTTCCAGTGTCTGCTCCCCTGAAGCTCCTGACAACCCATCTGCGGCTGACGCCACTCATTCTCGCAAAATATATAAAAAGGACTCACCTCCAACTCGCTGGAGTGTTATGCCTCCTGAAACGAGTTGAATCTCATCAACCAACCGATGACATGCGCTTTGATGGAGCGGAGAAGCTGTAAGGAAGACTATGACAGGAGGAATCAGGAATGTAAAGAGGGAAGAAGAAAGAAGGAAAGTTATGTAGATGAGAAAGTGGAAAAGGCGAAGGACCGTGGGGCTGGCCGGGATTCGAACCCGGGACCTTTGGGATGGTAGCCAGACGCCTTACTCACTAAGCTACCGAGGCCAAGATAAAATATGAAAAAAATAAAGGTTAGCATAATAAATTAAACGTCATTATATGTATTAAGATGTACATTCTTTTCTTTAATTCAAATTGATCATGTATATTTAGGTTACAGCCAGAGAAATGCATATAACATCGTTCTTAGTTTTTCTTCTTTTTATATGAAAGAATTAAATACAAAAGATAAAGGAAACGCAGTAGAAATTCTTTTTTTATTATTATTTTGTATCGATATTGCCGCGTTTTAGATAAACTTTTTATTTGGCGTTGTTATTTACAGTTATATTTTACTACTACGTGTTTATCTTTATTTAATAATATCCAATATACCTATGATCAATAGTTAATAATTTACTTCCATTCGCATTATACTTTATCACAATAACACAACTATTTCATAATATGTATGTAATGTACGTTTTTTAAAAAAAAAGAAAAGAAAAAGAAATTCATGTCAACTTTTTTCGGCACGAAAGTTTTCTTTCTTTCTTATGTGGTTGAATATAAAAATTACAATACAAAGGATAGTTATTAAATGCTGGAAGAGTTTTACACAACTCTATTATTTTGGACCTGATTACATTATAAACTTTTTTTTAGTGCGTAATGTTGTGTAAAAGTTTTTTTTTCGGTACAGTTGATTTACTGCATAGGCTGACAAGAAATCTTCAGGCGCCAACAAATGCTTTTCATTTATATATCCTTTACAATCTTGTTTTCTTTTTACTTAATTCTTCGTATCATAGCTGAAATTTGGCTTCGTTTTGTAATGAAATGTGAGATCTGCTGATTGTTTCCAAATAAAATGCCGGACTGTTCGTAAATCCATATTTGGATCAACGACCTGTAAAAAGAGTTATTGTTAAAATATTTAATTAGAAATGATTAGGTTACAAAGGATGTTTTCGATAATATTTGTAAAACTCAAAAGTCAAAAAGTTTAAGATAATTTATTATTATAGATAAAATTCCAACATAATTTTTCCAAAACGTTCTGAAATCAAAAGCTTGCGTCTACATGGTATTGAAATTTTGTTATTAAAAATTAAATCTTCCCACCTTAAGTAAATTGTTAACGGGTTACACGCGCTTTTCATTAGCCAACCAATTCATGCAAACGAAAGCTACAACGTTTCGACATTAGGGTTTGTAAAGAGTTCACCTGTGCATCAAATTATCGACAACCCAGGCGAGTAAAATGACCAATAGCAATTATTTCAGATAGGTGCAATTAAACGTATAATTAAAATTTGTATAAATCGAACTAGTACTTAAAGGCATACTGGAGCCTTATGCAGAAGTAGCAATTAGTAAATACCAACCTAGGTTTAGGAGAAATAGGTCAAAAATGCGCCAACTATTTTCAATAAGGCAGGGTGTCCGAAAGTGCTGGGAATATATCGTGAATCAATTTTTCATGGACTTCAAACAAGCATACGACAGCATGGGCACGGAAAAAAAGGCGTACAGTCAGAATACAAGGAGAACTGACGGAGTCCTTCCCAATTAAGAAAAGCTTAAAGCAAGGTAAGTAAGTTTGTTCAATAAATTTTAATCGTTACAAAACAGACGCAGACATGTTGAGTAGGAAGCCAACATTTCCCTTTTAACCGTAAGAATTAACGATTTCAAGGTGTTCCACCGTATCCTCACTAGGAGTTAAAGCCTTTGGGCTGCTCCAGGAGTAAATTAACATTCATTCCCAATTTATCTTGGGCCTAATAGATTCGTGTTTTTCCGTAATAACCGAACTAAAAAGCAACTTGATTCAATTAGGGCCAAGATAAATTGGGAATGAATGTTATATCTGAGTTGTTCAAATGTGACACTGAATCTTTGACCGTTTAGTTTATGAATTTTCGACCAAAAACAAGGGAGTTACAAAGATTTTAGTCTATCGTCAATGTAAATTTTAAGATATTCCGAGCTATTCGCGCGGAAACCTGGATACATATATCAATTATAGCTCATATCTTCCATAAAAAACATTTTTCAAAAAAAAAATATGTAAAGAAGTTTTTTGTGTGATTTAGTTATTGATGAAATATCAATTTTTCGAATTTTCCCGAGAATTTCCCCACTTTCCCTAGCTGTTCGCGTGCAGAACAAAGTACTCTTCAAAAACTGCTCGTGTGCCAAAAATCATTTCTATTGGTTTTGTCAGGTTTTAGTAAATTTTTTACTGCAGCGCCTGGACTACTGTTGACTGTTGAAACAAAGCAGGCTTCTGAGCTTTACGTCTTATTAAAATTTCATAACAATATTACTTAGCACACAATTCCCTATTTCATTTCGCCAAGAAGAGACCCATTTAGTTCTCTAGTTTAAGGCCAATCTCTAGTTTCATGGCATGATTAACAGAATTCTAAAGCAATTGTCTATAAAAGCTAGTGTATTCCAGGTTGATACAATATGGAAAGTAACAGAAGTGGAGATGATTCCAAAACCCGGAAAGGTAATCTCATGATATATATCAGTCAATTCTGTTCTAATATCATCCATTTGTTATACATTTTTTTAAAGAAAAGTGATTTCACAGGACATTGAAGTCTGCCACTGAAAATCTAAAATCAAGAAATTTTGTTTTAGAAAATCTCTTTACTGGAGCCTGTGGTCCAGGTGCACAGAATTACTACCACAATATAAAAATCCATTTACATTTGGCATAAGCTGGGAAAAGAGCTGCAAACTATACAGGCTGAAGAAATCATTGGAACGAACGGAGAACAGAAATACGGTATGGTTTGACTAGATGTGTGTTGATGAACAAGTGAAAGGAGAAAAAACGTCGTAAAAGAATCTTGACAACAGGCGGAATATGAAAGCTTACATGATTGAAAGGCACCAGGCCCCAGAGAGGTAGAAACAGAAGCATAGAGAATGTCATAAAACTCTTTAATAGCTTTATATGTTGAAAATAAACAGGGATAATTGATATGAAGAAGCAAAACAATGAAAACACAATACAGCCAAATTGTTTAACGCGGCAGTGGTTTCTAAGCTTTATGAAACTTTGGGCCCCTCTCCAATAAAATATGTAAATGTGTATACTAGATGCGGGTGCAAGACTTTCCGTATTTCAACATTGAATAAGTCTGACATTTTTAGTTGATTTTGACAACCATTTATTCAAATCAGTTTTTGAATACAATTAGTACGTATACTCGAGTCCAACTACATGTAGACCCGAGTCGAGTTGAAGAAGGTCGATTGAACTCGCCTCAGCTCTGCTACCTGGGATGAGTTTAAATTATGCATATAGACGCAAGTTCAGTAGTTGAATTTAGTTGACAGCAGCATCTCTTTGTTTTGTGATTTGTGACGCAAGTCGAAAAATCAACTCAACCTCAACTTAACTATTCGACTCATCTTATATATGTAGTAAATGTCCATTAAATGACCACCTCCATTCAATACGCAAAAAGTAACTTTCAGCCAGCCTGCATAACATTTTTTGCAAGAACATCATCGTAGTGGCTACGGTGGGTGAAAGACTATAAGTTTGTCAGACCTTTTTCACGCGTTTTCGGACACTCGTACACACACCTCCAACGAGAGCATGCGCGATCGAAGGTTTTTCCAATTTTAAAGAAAATGGTTTTTGAAGACACTGCGGCCCAAGACTTTCTAGTCGTGCAGTGGTGTTTCCTGAATGACTCTGTAGCCCAAATTCGACAATTTTGATTATTGACACCGTCAGAGAGTGTAAAATGAGCTTCGTCCGTAATCAAAACTTCGACTCGGCATCGATCATTCCATTTCCATATTGCAAGCGACCCGGCTTCTGCGTTAGCAACAATCTTTGAGTAAGTTTCAAGAGTAAGAGATAATCTTCCTTAGAGTCGTTACAGTCACGTTTAACGCCTGGGATCGGCACTCTCTCTTACCGCTTCAATAACTTCATTGGAGTATCGCGACCGTGGTCGAATAGGACGCTGGCGAATGGCTACAGACCCGTACTCAAAGAAATTCTTCACAAACTACGAATTGTTTTTGTATAATAAGCACGCGGTTTTCACAATTGAACGATCGTTTTCACTGTAAACCGCTATAATGTCAGCGCGTTTTTTCGATGTGAATAGACTCATAGCTAAAATGGTCCTGGATGACGCTTCAGAATCATGTACATTTGTCGAAATCGGCTTATAAATGTCAGAGTTATTCAATGTTGAAATACCGAAAGTTTAGATGGCGATGAGACTTCCTTGGAAATTAGCAGGGAGATCACTTGACCAAAAAAGATTCATATACCCGTTCTCACAGGGTATGGAACAATAAGGATTTGTTTAACAACTGGGCACATGTACCCAGTATGTCAAGAAAACAATGGCCTCATTCGAGCAAGAGCGTGGAGGCTCCTGCAGCTCACACGGGGGAGTATTACTCTGCAGCTGCCAAAGTTTTGTGTAAACGTCTACAGTTCCGTCCTCTGTCGCGACCGTACTGGGGCTTTATTCTCTATTACAATATTGTGAGAATTTTTCTCGAAACTGCCAAAATGATATTCTGTATTACAAAACTGACTCGAAACTAACAATATTGTTAGATTTTTACTCGAAAGCTCAAGGGTAATCGAGCAATTTATAAAATTTTAGGTGTGGGCGATACAATTAAAAGCTTTTGCGCTCATTTTATTTTCTGTAGGGGACATTTCTACGAGAGGAAACGATATTGTAAAGCTGGTGACATATACAAGCGTACATGCGGCTGCATTCGGTATCGCCAAATGACCGTCAATCAACTGCGTCGGTTGCAAAATTGACTGATACAGTTTGCAGAAGTGGCTAGTTTTACAAGTAAGCGCTGCAAATTTGACGATTCCGAACATCTGACTGCAATACCGAACGAATGAGTTGCGTCTACTGCCCTGCAAATGATGTTACCGAACGCAGCCTGCATTGCATTCAGAGGCTCCATGATATCCGGCGAATTTCCTCTGACACATAAGGTGTGTTCGATGACTGCTCCAGCTCAAGATTAAGCAGAAAAAATCAGCAATTTGCGTTCTTTGAGACCTTTTGACAGATCTTTTCTGCTCCTACTTGCCTTGCTCTGTGTTTTTTGAGCCTGCTCTTTGTTGAGAATTCTCACTTTTTCTGCTCCACCAAATTTGTAGGAGCAGGCAGAGCAGCCAAATTCTTCTTCTTCTTTTTCTTTTGAAAATTGTCAAATTGAAAGCAGGGAAAATCGGAAAATTGATTTATGAATGATTTATTCGGAAAATACTTGGAAATATTAAAAAATACACATTAATTTTTATAAAAATAACATTTCGATGCTATTCAATTGTTTATATTGGTATATATTTCTTCCTCTACAATTGACATTCGTATCTAACCTCTAAAAACAGAATTTGGAGCCGAATTTAGCAGAAAGGTGTTTTTTGAGCTTCTTGCTATTATCTGATTTTTTCTGTTCTGACATCAATTTGACAGCCGCTCCCAATTGAGCCGCCCTGCTCTGCTCTGAACTTTTTAAGCAGTCATCGAACACACATATAATTACGTGGTTGCGTTCCGTGCCGGCTTTCACACATAGCCCGAAAATCTAAGTAACGTGTTCATGTGTTGTGTGCTTATGCTTGTGTATGCTATCTCGAATGCGGCAATGCAGAAAAGGTTGAAAGTAGCCCAACCTTTGCGTGGCATGCCTTTCATTCACGGAATATTCCGTCAGCTCACATTTGAATACACACACTTCTATATTATCTGTCAACGAATGCAACGCATGTACGCTTGGATATGTCACCAGCTTGATAGAGAATAAGGAAGTATTTTAGTTTCGGATAAGAGTTTCGAGTGAAAAGCATTTGAGTATTGTAATAGAGAATAAGGCCCCTGGCAAGATTGCAATCTCGACAATACTGTCTAGGAAGTAATTTGACAGCTTGTGAAATCAAAACGGCGAAAAGTGATTTTAAAGTCAATATTTCTCAAGTCAAATCTTTCAATCTTAAAATCAATCCAATTTGAAAGGAACGGATTTTCCCAATATTTTATTTTCCTGCGTCTCCGTTATTTCTTCATTGCACATTTAAGAGGTTCCTGCGACACCAGCAACGTGTGAAAATATTTTGACAATGAGCTCTCTGCCTGGTCTGTTATCGGCCAGCTGTACACTATTTGACAGTTTCAGACAAAACTGTCCATCACTAACACTAAAATAAGTGGATAAAATAGATACGGACACATGTAGGTAATGGCAGACAGAAATATCTACCGATCTCTCAAGAGGACGTGGTGTCCTCATAGCTGGTAAAAACTCCATAAATAGTGAACTGATCGCGACTACATCGTCACAAACTTTTGAACATATCTTAGAACGAGTCAAATTCGGAAAGAAACACATTGTCATCAGTTCTTTTTACTTACATCCACACTCGGACGAATCTATATTATGATAATGTGATTCATATAATAGATAAAATATCCAATGGTAACAAATATATTAATCATAGGAGATTTTAATCGGCCTAATATATCTTTTATTCGCGACGAGGCAGACAGTTACTTACTTCCGATTAACGTCTTAAACCCTGTCGATATAAAGTTTATCGACATTGCAACAGGTAATTAGCCAACCAAATTCAAATGGGAAATGGTTGGATTTAATCTTTACCAACCTCTATGAGGACTTGAACGTACTTCCTGCGTCTGAGGAGAATCTATTTAATAATACTACACATCATTCCGCGTGGGTCATTAAGCTCAGTTCTACAATAACTGATTATCTCGCCTCCTATAACAACTCTGTAGTCAACGATTTTAAAAATGCCGATAATGTTAGTATTAGCACTGAATTATCCCTTATTAACTGAGAGAATCTACTTGATGGTGATGATATTGACGAGCTAGTTACTAAATTCTACAATGTTATCTTCAACGCCATTAGCAGAAGCGTCCCCAAAATCAAAAAAAAGGGATACGGATCCATAGCTTGATAAGAACATTCACATTCGGTCTCTTCGTAATAGGAGAAATAAATTGTACCGCGTAGTGAAAAATAACAATAATGTTGGTGCTGAGCAGAATTCTGAATACGCCAGGTTAGCCTCAAAATTTAATCATAAGTCACGGGAGGCCTATACTACGTACGCAGACTGTCGGTGAAAATATCATACGTAATCCTAAAAAATTCTTTGATTTCGTTAATCTATAAACTAGATATAAACTGCCTTGCAAAATCACTGTCATATCTGAGAGAAACATTTACAGAATTAGAAGATGGAGCAAAAAATATAGGGCTGCAAATAAACGCAGAGAAGAGTAAGATTCTAATTCAGTCAAGGGTGGAAAGAAGAAGAAGAAACCGCAATACCACCTGGGGGATATAACTTTGAACGGGTAAACCAATTTAACTACGTGGGGTCCACAGTCAACGAAGACAACGATGAAACGATAGACTTACAAAGAAGAATAAACGCCGCGAACAGAACATACTTCTCACTACTACCAGTAATGAAATCCAGAGACATCCACAGAAAAACTAAAATAAGAATCTACAAAACCATCATACGTACAGTAGCTACGTATGGATGTGAAGCATGGAGTGTCTCCCAGAACCCCGTAGACAAGCTGGATATATTTGAGAGGAAACTTCTCCGAAGGATATCAATGAAGACAATGCATGGAGAATGCGCTACAATCACGAATGGTACGACTTATATAAAGAATGTAAACTTTCGACCCATGCCAAACTACTACGTTTACGTTGGGCCGGCCATGTCCAAAGAATGGATGACTCAAGGATACCAAAAAAAGCCCTGTATCTACGACCAAATGGGAAAAGACCAGTTGGCAAACCACGGTTAAGGTGGGAAGATAATGTTAAGGCCGATGCAGCAAAACTGCTCAACACAAGAAACTGGAGACATGCTGCGGAGCAGAGAGACGTCTGGAGGAAGAAGCTGATGGAGGCCCAGGCTCGAATTGGGCTGTAGAGCCATTGAAGAAGAAGAATAGATCTGAAGGTCAATAAAGGTCACTGTCCGGACTGTCTACCTGCCGGTAAGTTTCCCTATCCTATGCTGTCCCTATGTGCCGGTAAGTTTCCTTCGATATGGAAGAAATCCTACCTCACACCAATCTTTAAATCAGGTGATAAACATGCAATGGACAACTATAGGGGCATTGCTATCCTATCTGTTATCCCTAAACTATTTGAAAAACTTATCTATGATAAGATTGTCCCTCTAATTGTTCCGAACCTAAACGATCAGCAACATGGTGGAACGGGTGTCGTTCCACCACATCCAATCTTATGATATTGACCTCCGAACTGCTGTGCGGTATGGATTAAGGCCCCCAGGTTGACGCTGTCTACACTGATTTCAGCAAAGCATTTGATCGAGTGGACCACCACATTTTAATTATGAAATTATTAAGATTGGATTGGATATCCGGCCCCCTTCTGGATTGGATAACATCCTATCTTAACAGGAGAGCTCATGTGGTAAGATTTCAGGGTTTCCTTTCAAAAGAAATCAATGTAACCTCAGGTGTACCGCAAGGCAGCTACCTAGGACAACTTCTATTTAACATATTCATTTCCGATCTATCTGAAAAATTAAATGGCATTCCGCACCTCTTTTACGCCGATGATTTAAAAAATTATAGTGCTATAAGGTCTCAAACTGATGTATCCTTTTTACAGCTGAAATTTAATGCACTACAAGACTGGTGCACCATTAATAATCTTCTTGTTAACACCAGTAAGTGCCACGTAATTACCTTCTCCAGGAAAAGAAACAAACAGCTGCAAAATTATTATCTCCATGACAGTGTCTTGGATCGTGCCGATCACATTGTTGATTTAGGCATTGTCCTCGACAGCAAGTTAAACTTAAACTTACACTATGATAAAATTATTGCCAAATCCAACAAGCTGTTAGGATTTATTAAGAGAAGAGCTAAAGAATTCGATATTGTATGGGTTACTAAAGCCTTGTTTTGCGCATTAGTCCGTCCTATTCTTGAATATGCTTGCCAAATTTTGGATTGAGAGCTTCCTTTCTGGCCGTTCAATCAAGGTAGTAGGCTGCTTTCGGTATCGTCAAATGATCGTCAATCAACTGCGTCGGCTGCAAAAATGACTGATGCAGTTTGCAGAAGTGACTAATTTTACTGCGAATTTGATGATTCCGACCACCTGACATTAAAATGATTGCAAGATGGCAGTGCGAATGTGCATTGCCGAACGTTTGGCAATACAATTTTCATTTCTGAGCTCTTGAGTATCATCAATTGCAATACCGAACGAATGACTATCGTCTACTGCTCTGCAAATGACGTTTCCGAACGCAGCCGTATTGGATGGCGTCGAATCCGACCCCCACCACATTTCCGCAGGTGTTCCCCAGGGCTTAATTCTATCACCAGTTCTCTTCCTAGTTTTTATAAATGACCTGCTCTCAGTCCCCTCCAACTCACTCCACAGCTTTACTGATGACGGTACTCTACGTTACTCCTATGGTTTTGATAATGTAACACAAGCGCGTGCCAGACCTTGTCTACATCATCGCCAACTGTTGTCCAATTCAATCAACAGGGACATCGAATGAATTCTTGGACTCTTTGCGCGTTCGGAAAAGGCGGCCCAAACCATCACTGTGCCTCCTCCGAAATTTCGGCTCCAAGGAACCTCAGGTTTTTTCTTGAGATCATGCCAAAAGTATTAGCAGCCATCTGGGTCATCCAGATTTCATTTTGATTTGTCTAAAAAATAATACTTTGCCATTCCTTGTCCCACGACATTACATTTTACACAAATTTATGCCTTAGAAATTTATGCTGTGGCGTTAAGATAGACTTTTTTGCTATTTGCCGCTTTTTCTGCTCGCGCAGAGTCCAATTTGTTGGATAAGTAGCCAAATGTGTGCTGCACACTAGTTTTCACTTTTGGACAATGTTTTAGTGTTATTTGAAGAGGAAGTACTTGGCGATAATTGGACCTTTCAATATGATAGTGCACTTATCCATAAAGAAAGAGCTACTATGAAGTGGTTTGAGGAGCAAAAGTATCCCGTTTGGGTTTGGCTGGCACACTCTACGGGTTTAAATCCGGTAGAAGATTTATGAAGAATTGTAGTCAGAAAGGTGTATGCTCATGGAAGGCGGTTTGAAAATATAGAATCGCTCAAAATAAGCATTTAACGTGCTTGGGGTTCAATTCCGGAGGAAATGCTCCACACATTAGTGGCGAGTATGAGAAAAAGAATTTTCCATGTTATAAAAAACAATGGAGGATCGACTAAATGTTAAATAAAGTTAATTTAGCGGTATAATTTTTTTACCACTTATTCGCAACCCCTAGAAAGGCAACTATGTTAAAATTCAGGTTTCCACAACAAAATGGGGCTGAGGAAAATGATCTGAAACATAGAAGTGTTGGGTGAACTTAAATCAATTTCGGGCACTGTATTTTTGAAATCGCGTTCCAAAATAACGCATCACCAGATGTTGCTTCCTGCACAAACGATTCATTCTGAATATCAATTATGAACAAATAATGTAATTGAAAGGGTTGCGAAAGTGATCGAAAGAATAATTCAAAAGGAAGTCTTCAAGTACGGCGGCCATAGTGAGAGAGCCATTCTAGGAGTTATGAAGGTATCAACAGTAAACTCCCGGCTTTCATTTGTGTCAATTCCTGTAGAGTCCTTTTGATAATGTAAGTGTGGCTTCGATAGACTTGAATCAGTTGAACAACTTAATTGTACAGCCATAATGGCTCTATTCAAAAATTTCAAACATTTATGTTTACATATTACATGTTATTATGTTTACATATTAAGAAGAACATATTAAGTTTAATAAAGTTCAACATTAAATAGAAAAACCCGTAGAAACATTTTTTTCATACATAATTCATTCAATACGACAAAATTTTCTCGACAACACATATCATTCATAGCAATTGAAAACTTACCACATCATTGCACAATAATTCGATCCTATCTTCAGGTGGGATTTGTGAACCTTCTGAATTTGCATCACTTTGGCTATTTTGAGATGAGTTGGAAGCATTTCCCCCGCTTGGAGTTATTTCTGCACCCAAAACTTTTTCTAATACATGCTCGCAAACTTTCCGGCATTGTATGAATTCATTTGCTACTAATCGATCCTAAAAATTATATTCTTTGTTAATTCCATTAATAAAAATATACTTATTTTCTTCATACCCTTTTCAATCTATCTGGTTTCACCATTTGTGGATGAGGTTGCAAATAGAATGGAATTTTTATAAATTTAGGAATTGCTCTTTCAATAACTACTTCAGTAACCCATTGAGGTACTGTTTCATGTAAAAGTGTACTTTCGCTTTCGCCTGCAGCATCTCTTACTAAAAGTCGACACACAGTACGACCACCAACCTCACTAGAATAACATAGTTTCGATTAGTACATCAAAGTAACTTGGAATGCTTAAATAAATGAATGTTATACCTAAATATTACAGGAGTATGCTTTGGAATCTGAAAGTAGCCATTTCCTCTAAAATCTGAGTCGGATTCATTTGCTGGCAGACTATGTGGCGGTGACCAATATTCGAGCAAAGCCTGCAGTAGTAAATTTCCGTAATTTATCTGGAAAAATAATTTAAAAAATTGTACAGTTTTTGTTTTACAAAATTTGCTTAAAAAAAACCTTTGAATCTGATCCAGGCTCCGCAAATTCTGGCAGACCCGCTTCAATTGAAACCCATGCTGCAAAACAATCAACCTCGTCCTGACCTAAAACTATTGTTGGCATCTAAAATAAACACTGTGTAATTTAAAATAATTCATAAGTTATTTTATGCGTATTTACTCCAGTTTTTAAATCCACTGTAAACCAATTTGGAATGTATACTCTTGGATTCCTTTTATTCACTTCTTCATCAAAATCTACCTTACCAAGATCTTCTTTCTTAACAACTCGTAGAACATCGTATATAGCAACGTTCTCTTCTGTGTCTCTTGTTACTATGTGCCGCTTATCATTTAGTACAACACACTTTTTAATTGCAGCACCACCTTTCAAAAAATGAAAATATTTTGTTGGAAATACGCATAAAAATGTTATGTTACCTTTAATGCAGGCCAGTTCAACACCCTTACTCTTTGTTAGATTACATCCTTCTGCTGTATTTAACGTACTTTTGTCATAATTAGGAAGTTTCCAACATCTTATGTCTGAGTTCCATGTAGTTGCCTTTGTTAAATATTAAATTATTATAATTTTTTGTATTTATCGGATATTTTTAAAACTCACCCAAACACCTTTCTTATCAATATCATAACATAAACTTAAAACTGGTGCCTTTTCTTCACATACCAGTGTACTATTACTTGGATCACGAAATTCTGTTACCACAATTTTCTTATCTCTACTCCCGGAAATGACATATTTGAAGTTATCAGTCACTAATAACGTCCAAACACCTTCTGTATGGACATGCAATGTATGTACACATCGCTGCGTTCCTAAATCCCATAATTTTATTGTACCATCTGAACTGCCGGAAACCACTTGTGTTCCATCTTGTGACACTACCAACGCTCTTACATTTTCTGTATGACCACGTAATTTCATTATTCTATTACATGTTCTAGGATCCCATATTCTTAACATATTTTCGGTTGAACCGCTTACAATAACCGTTCCAGATGGATTCATAGCTAAGCTATAAATTGAGTCCTTAGAACCGGCAAGACTAGATGCTGTTAAAAGAGATAATAAAATACAAAGATATATTTATTTAAATAATCATAAATCGTACTCGTAACGGTGTTGTTACTGGCAGTCAGTGCTGTTAGTGTGTTTACATCCCATAAAAATATTGCTTTGTCAAGACCAGCGCTTGCAACTTGCTCTCTATCTTTAGCATAAGCCAATGCTTGAACATAATCTCGATGCGTTCTGAGTGTTGACATACAAAAGCCTTTGTGGGCATTCCAAACTTTTACAGTAGTATCACAGCTGGCACTTATAACTTAAAAGATAATTTGTTAGTTTAGAATTGTTTAGAAATATTTTGTATGTTTAGCTTACGATTTCTTCCACCACAACAAAGGACAATATCGTTAACCCAATCGTTGTGATGTTCCATACTTTGGATATATCGATCTTGTGAATCTGTTTGTTTTGTATTCCATACTCTAATTATAGCATCCCTGCCAGCTGAATAAAGCTTTCCATTTCCAGGATCCAGCTGTAAGGCATTAATTCCATTTCTATGTTGTTTTTCCTCTGCGTCACGAATCACGAACGATACCTAGAGCGTTATTGAACACAAGAAGATTGGATATAAAAAAATCCTCATAAAGAAATAAACTATGATTGTAGTACAAAAGTTAAACAATCACAGGCTAAATTCTTTGAGCCATATCATGGCCTGTGAGCCTACTTCAGAAAGCGCTTATTTTTATTTTAACTAGAGTTAACTAACTCAAATGGAGACTCTCTGTTCTGTTAACCGATTTTTGCCCAAAATTTTGAGGCCACAGCCTTTATAACGGGGAAAATAGAAATAAAGTAGACAACTGGCTTGATAAAAAAGAACTGGGCAGTCAGGCAGATCTACAGAGACTGGCATTCACGTGGTAGTGAAAGATATTGAGAGGCCCCCGGGCCAAGGAAATCTTTCTCTGCAACAGCTTCATAACTGCAAAGATTAATGGGGAATCGGTGACAATAATGATTACTAAAGGTTGTCCTCAAGGAGACGACCTATTATAGAAGTGGCAGCACAGAAGTCTCAATATGTTCATAGCTGATCTCGGAGCAAGAACTTGGGCATTGGGTAAAAACTTTCAACGTACCATTAACTAATGGAAGGAAGCTAAATTTAAAACCTCCCTCTCTAGCTGCTCCCTAATTTTTTCTAGGTATAATCCTGGATCTCTCCAGATTGAGTGGGCAACTGCCAAGGCCATTACATCTCTGTCGTCAATTTGTAGGCAAAATCTGACGCCCCAAACCGAAATTAATATTTTGGCAATAAGGCCCATGATCACGTATGAATCCATTGAATGATGGGTCAAGACCAAACAAACGGGAGCTAAAACCACCTGCCCGACTGTGGCTATGAAAGCCCTATTGAAACTCCCTCCACTCCATTTATTAGTGAAAAAGGAGGCTCTGGCATCTACGAGGTTGTGGCGCCAATGATCAAATGAGCTACTAATCCATGGAGATTCTTCAAAACCATGGCAATATAAGATATGTAGCCGGCTAAGAAAGTATCATCGCCGTGCCGTCCAGAGATAATAAGTATGAGAAAATATATCAGTCTTCACTCAATTGTTGGCGGTGCCGCCACGTTGAAAATAGTATAAGAGATCTGTGCCAGATTATAAAGAAGGTGGGTCACAATTGCTCCAGGCCCGGCGCAAAAGCAAAGTATCTCAGATTATCGGCTGAGTATTGAAATTCTGTCAAGTTGGTATATCCCGTCGTAACTGTGGCTAAGGTGTCAGTAATACTATTTTTTTTCGGGCGAAATACATAATATAACCCTGTATTTTTGTAACACTATAGCATATTTTCATGTATAAGGTATCAGTCTACACAGAATCCTATTTAAGACCTATCTAAAATTGTAAAAGCGACGTTACCACTGTAACTTCCAGAATTGTGAGTCGTCAAAGTAAAAAAAAAATTTTTGCTACGGCCTTTACTTTTGAAGTTATAAGCAATTTTGATGGTAAACTAGTGGGATGTTGTGCCTAGAGACTAGCCACTAATTACGCTTTTTCATGGTATTCTTTCTGTTGAATAACACTTCAGACTGAATGACCATAAAAAATCAAGAAAATGATATTTTTTCACTTTTAATTAAGTAAATGTTTATGTTCTCCTGAGTATCATTATTAAATAATATAATTTAGTGATAGAGGAGGATTGAACTTGGTGGTTAGAACTGTTGTGCATAGTTATGAAGTTTAATTTTGTGAAAGACTGAAATAAATACCTTCTTTTGATTTTATTTTATTTTATCACTTGTTTTACTTAGAAAATGACTTTGTGAAAACTTTTGTCCCTCACTGTATATTCAGCGCTGAGGAGGAAGAGCAGATGATATTATTTAGTAACCTTCCTTCACTTTGCACTCTACCCGAGAAATTCATCGAAATATAATGAGCAACAGAGTCACATAAACAGAATCACACATGCAGAAAAAAGAAAAAGGTGAAACATTGGAAGAAGAGAATCCATGACCGAGGTGATTCGGCGTGACTGCAGGTTTCGATCTAGCTGGACATAAACATGTCCCCGCCTAGTAAAAACAGAAGTCACGAGAGAAGTTTACGTGCCGTTGGTTATATACTATTTTTGGAGTCAGACTTTCAGTCACTCGAACAACACTGTCAGCGGCGTATGCTGGGTGGGGTTTCTTCAGCGTTCCATGCTGACGGCTTTTTCTCAAAAACTCCAGCTGTTCGTTGGCAGAGCAAATTTAACAATAAGTAAAGAGCTCACTTTCCTAACTGCTCCAGACTGCAACGGGGTGCCATTTCTCTGTTGTGAACGGAAGTCATTAACATAGGGCGAAAGAGCATGGCCAATATCGGAGGAAACAGCGCTCAGAATATGTCTGGGATTTTCACCATCGCTCGACGGTATACCCCGCAGGACTACATCGTGGAGCCTAGACAGGCGACGAAAATCCTCCAATTCATTCGAGACTGTTGCTAGGTCATGTTGCCCAGTCTTGACATCATCCTGTAATTTAACAAGTTGATTGTTAAAAGTGCTATACACCTCGTCGTTTTACGCCGACAGGCGAGACTCGAGCAATTTGATTCTCTCGTCGAAAGCAGCGAACTGCTCATGAAGCAGGTGATTGAAGCTTGACATCAGCCTTTTCTCCAGGAGTTCAAAGCTATGACCAGGGACAGCTACAGATGTTACGCCTGCTTGTAATACTCTTTGGAGTATTGCTTCTAGCGGGATTACTGTCAGCAACTCCTTTAGACGGGGATCGAGTTTTATGAGATTTCGACACTTTCTATAAAAAGATTTCAGAGAAAACCAGAGCGCACTAACACAATATATTCACGGGTTCAGGATAATATATTATTTAAAAAAAGAAAATCGAGCGAACAAATTGAAACAAATTTAAATTGGAAATATGAAATGTAGCTTCGCATAACACAACTAAGTTTAATACATGTTAGAATCAAACTCCCTATATCCTTTGTTATTTAGTCTATTGTATAAATGTATAAGTAGATATTAGTCTTTTTCTATTAACCTAGCATTTAATTGAAGTTGCATAGGCGATATTGCTGAATTGACTAAGTAGGTGTCGTGTAATTTTCTATGCAAAATGTTCCCATTTTTAAATAATAATAATAATAGAGTTTCTCTTCCAATACAGAAGGCGCACTTCTCAGCTGGGCTGAGAAACTTTTACCACTCCTCTGTGGCTCAGCTGGAGCATGCAAACATAACAAATACAGAACAAATAATAGAGAAGCATGCAAAAGAAAAGAAGGACTCACGCCGCATCAAAAAGATATTTTTTTAGAGCAACTTCACTTGCTGGCATGCTAAAAACACTGATATTTTTATTGACATTAATAAGCATGTGTAACAAAGGTTCAGCCCTCAGGTTATAATCATTCGTTCTAAATGACGCACGGCTACGCAAGAAACCTGAGTCGACCTTACCATTTAGCAGCCGATGAACGAAAATAACATCAGCAACCTCGCGACGCTTATGGAGAGAGCTTAAGTTAATTAATTTAAGCCTGTTCTCGTAAGATGGAAGAATAAGAGGGTTATCCCAAGAGAGGCGGCTGAGTGCAAATCGGACAAATTTCCTTTGAACCGATTCCACTCTTCCAATTTGGGAGGAGTAGTGAGGAGACCACACCTGGGACACCTACTCAAGTAAAGGCCTCACTAAAGATATGTAGAAGTGCTTAGTGATGAGGGGATTGTTGAATTCCTTAGACCACCTTTTTATAAATCCCAGGAGTAAACTGCCCTTGGAAAAGATATAACTGATGTGAGTGGAAAAATCCAGTTTACAATCAAACCTAACCCCAAGATCAGTTACAGAGTTTACGCGAGACATTATGTTCTGAAGAAAACTATAGTCATAAATTATTGGAGTACGTTTTCTACAGAACGTCATGACCTCGCACTTGCTAATATTAAGAACCAGGTTGTTATTAGAACACCAAGAATAGAAAGTGTTAAGGTCAATTTGCAAAAGTTTGCAATCCTCGATACTCTTAATGAGCCTGTACAGTTTGATGTCATCGGCGTAAATAAGGATATTACAGCAATATTGCAACCTATTGAAATCGATCGAAGTGAGCTTGGATGACAGTCCTTCAAGATTGGCCTTTTTAAAGTTAAAAGTAAATGTGGACTCTTCATGACTTAGCTTATTGATAAAGGCAGAACAATAGCTTAGTAGAAGAGGAGGGTGATAATTATCGACAGATGACAAGACTATTGAGCTAGGCTCAACAATCAAGCTGTCTGAGTCGGAAAAGGAAACAAGATTCAACCGCCTTCCTAAAATATTATTCACACCACTCATTTGGTTCAAGCCGCATGAGAATAGGGAATTCAGAAAGCTGGATTCCATAAAATTAAGGTTGTTTCAGGGAGGTAGTTATCGTCGACATCACAAGATACCCATTGAGCATTGAGTAAATTAAAATCACCTAAAAGTAGGATTTCGTCTTAGGATCCATCATATCGACAAGACATCGTGATTGCAGTTGCGCTGATGATCAAGTGCAGGACTTAGATATTATTAAACTTGTAATCAATTAGAAACAAGCACTCAGATTCTATTGAAATGGTAAGCAGAAGTTAAATTATAAGAGGCTCAATAAGTAATTATTTAAAATCATGAAAAAAACTGTGCCCAAAACACGTACAGCGGCACATCCAGCCGCTATCAGCCTTAATATCTCATAACATCAATTTACAACAAAAACAATCAAAAATTATATGAAGTCCATCGCCGATGAGTCTGTAAAGGTAGTTTTCGCTATTTTAAAATCCTAAACAGTGGCTTAATGAACAAACTACTTTTGTCCAGTTGGATTTATTAACTAATTTGTAAACATCATCGTAATAATTAAAACGATGTCAATCACACTCGACTTGGTAGATCTGTCTGGTCCTATTCTTTTGCGATTTTCCAATAAATCATAATGAAATCCGGACTGTACATCCAAAATACAATTCCAATCCATTACTTTATTTAGATTTTTTAAAGAGACCCTCATATGTTAAGGATAGCGCATCTCAAGAATCTAAACAAACATAAAAGTATATTTAATTCATCTTTCATAAATTGTGCGTGGTGACAACTCTCGTGGGCACAACTTCATTTTAAACCACTTCAAAGTTGATGTTATTACATCAAAACAAGTTTGTTGAGCATTAATTAAGTAAATACCGCTAGATTTTACCGTTTAATAAACATTAAAGATATATATTTAACCCAAAAACACTTTGAGGTTATATAAATGGAAAAATTGTAATTTAACACACCTGCATTTTCTTGCGACCCCCTTGACAATTTTTGTGCGTCAACATATTAAATCTAAACAACTTTCTTATTAATAAAAACTTAAAAAATCAAGAATGAAAGAAAAATCTCATTTATTACAAATTTTAATTAAAATAACAATCTGTCAATATAAACAAGGACAACAGTAGTGAAGTTAGCTGCAATATCATATATTTTCAATTGTGGGGCTTGTCAATTTTATCCGCTGAATTGTGCTGTATATGTGCAATTGTTGCTCAATAATAAAGCTCAGTTGCTCTAGGTCCAGTTTTAGTGCAGGCTTAAAATTCAGTTATATTTGCTCTTTTTATAACTTCAAAAAGTTTCTCTTTGATTGTAAATAAATCTGTGTTGTATTATTTAATTGCCTTTTACTATTTGAAAAACAGTAAAAACACTGAAAACTAAATTACTGAAAGTTAAATTAGCAATATTGTTTTCTATGAATTACTTAAAACAAGGCAAAAGGGTTGGGCGAACAATCGATAACCTCTTCTCGGAAAACGATTCTTATTAGCTGCGTTCCTTTTCTGCTAATTTTTACTATTTCTTACACTTGTGTACTAGCAACTACACTTGCTCTTATAAACGAGTGGATATCACTTGCAATTACGCAATTGAAATCCGCTAGGGGAAAGCGGCCATTTCGAGTGTATTGTGAATTATTTTCACTTACGCCATTACCTGCTAGATGGCTTTTATTTGTGTCGAGCTGATTTACTCATATAAAAACGTCCATAAATAAAACTTCATTCGTATAATTATCAAAAATTATTATCTTTCGTTTTACTTTAGAAATTATCGCATTAGTTTCTCCATTGTGTCACAAATTCTTCTTTTAAGAATTTTTTATTTGTAAAGTTTAAAGTAACGTCAAAAATTTCAAGTGAGATTTTACTCAAATCAGAAAATTTTGCGTTCCTTTTCTGCTCTGCTCCCAAGTACTAAATAGTAGAAAAGGAACGCAGCTATTATGAAATCGGGAATTCGGTCTAGGCAAAGTTTTGATTTACGACAGAGATTTTAGTAACATTATCTATATCATCAATACATATATGTTTTAGACTAACATGCTAATTCATTTTTTTTTTACTTTTTAGCTCTTCCCAGTAAATTTTACTATCTTCTAGATCATTCTTGAGTATGTTACTATTTTAAGAAATGGTTTGATGCATCAGAAATGCTAGGAAAAAATACTGTCGATAATAGTGGCTTTTCCTGTTTCGCAAGACGAGGGAGGAGGAGACGAAATTGTTGCTGAAGTACGTAAGTACTGCGACAACAAAGTCGTAGAATGCCAACATAGGCTAATATCATAGACAAATAAAAGGAAAGATGAAATGTCATACAAGGAAAGTGTGCACGATTCTCTAAAAAGAGCTTTCCCATTTCCTCCATTTCAAGCTTCCTCCAGACGAAAAATGCCCCCGCTAATTCTTTGTTTTCTATGGCACTGTCAAGAGCTTTGAGTAAGTTTTATCTGAAGAGAGCAAAAGTAAATGGAGGCAATTGATTAGCGATGGATGGGAGCATGGGCCAGTTGTTTACGCTTGCGCTTTTTTTAAAGTTTTTGTTGTTTATGAAATATACGATGGGCAAATACCGAAAAACAGAGCAGTGAAGAAGATATATAAGGGAAACATAATCGGTGAACGACCAGGATGACGACCGAGGAAAAGATGGTTTGAAGCCGTAGATACATTGGAATTGGAGGACTCTAGCCAGTGAGCGAGAAGGTTGGAGGAGAAATCTGAAGGAAGCCAAGCCTCGATTTGGGCTGTAGTGCCATTGAACTGAACTGAATACGGAAACATTTTAGTTTCGGATAACAGTTTTGAGTAAAAATCATTTGAGTATTGTAAAAATAGAGAATAGGGCACCAGGTCTGTCTCTTTAGGGCCAGCTTCAATTGCGAATATATGCCCAAGAAAGTTGTAGTGGTTAGATTGAATTCATTGTTCATTGGTCCATTGCACATCTCCATATAGAAATCCGCCGCCATAAGTGCCAAAGACTTCATATCTCATTTAACTGATCCTATACACATGGACACCCTCAACGGAATCCCCTACATTCCATTGTGCTCTTATCCAAATGGTAGGTAAACAGCGCTTCCAAAGATGTAACATGGTACTGGGGCTGGTGCCGTAGGATCAAACTCTATGGTTTCGATGGCAATAGGTAGGTGGCACTCTGTTTTCCAGACTTTATTACATGCTATTGAGACTTTCGCTTGGTTGAACCTCGAGAAAGGTTCGAGAGCCGCCAATATTAAAATCTGCAGTCAAGATGTCATCAAGGCAATCTTAACGAGGAAATTTTCTTTCAAAATAATTGTAGGGTGCTTTGTCGTAGTTCAGAGCTCGACCAGGAAAAGAATGGGCCTTTTCAAGAATGCAGGTTGCGTGCGCAATGACTTATTCAGCAATTGAGAGTGTGTAGCTGAATAAGTCATTGCGCACGCAACCTGCATTCTTGAAAAGGCCCAATGTCTTGCTCTGCTAGGTTCCTGGACACAGGGAAATCGAGGGCGATGTGGAAGCAGAAAGAGGAACCTGAGACACATATGATAAACTTTATACCCTCTATCTTTAATTTGTGATGGATATCTGAAGTGTGTTTTCTCAGAGATGAGAGTACAGCAGAAACACTCTCCAATTTGCACTAGCACGCAGCAATATTTGAGTGGAACGTTTAATCTTTTGAGGAAACAGGACTGCAAAGTACCAAAAGATTGAAAACCTAAACGCAGAATTTACTTCAAAAATATTTTTTAATTTCACATTTTTTTATTCAATCATTCTCTTAAATATTTACAACTTTACAAATATTCGCTCGCTGTGTAATGTCCAATAAAATGAATAGCTGCTTTATCCTTGATTGCAAAAATAAATGGTCTATCAGCATAGAAAGTTTCTGGTTGTTTCTTGTAGATAACACCACTTAAAGGAACAATTTCAAGTGCTAAAATTAAATATTATTAATTAGTACATTGAAGAACAAAATACAATAAGGTTTCTTACCAGTAACGCCAGCAGCTTCAGTTCCAGCCTCATCAACTTCAATAAAAGTCTTGTGAATAACTTTCGATATTTTCGAATGATGATCACCCTTGAAGATTCCGGTAAGTTCTGCAGAGTCCCCAAATATCTTGTTCAAGCCAAGCTAAATAATGTAACAAGTTAATTGATTCTAATTTGTATATTTTCGTTTTTCACTTACATTTTGCAGATTTTGGTTAAGTTTCTGGCTGAATTCAATTTTGAATTTTGGTATTTTAACTTTAACAAGTGTGTTGCTCAATTTGTTGGAGATATCTAATAGATTGCTATTTTGCAAATGGCTTTCAACATCCGAAAGTGTTTTGCCTTCTTTCGGCAGAATGAACAGCATAGAGAAATCGCCGTTTTTGTAAGGCAATTCCAATGCTTTAGCGCCCAAATCATCGAATACACCATATTTAAAGTTAGCATCAAACATTGGATTATGATAGTTGAAAGTCATCATATCCACATCGAAAACTTTGTCTGCACTGTGGTGGAATGTATCTTTCCCGGTCATGTATTTCTTGAAGGGTTTATCCCAATCAGCCTTGAAGTGTACAGCATTAACCAGAATCATTTGTGCACTATCATCAATAGCATTCGCATCGACGATATCCTTAATTTTGTGGTTGGTCTTTGCATCAACCCAATCATTTATGGCTGAAGCTGCCTTTGCTTTTTGTGAAAAGTCTACATTCTCAACTTCAGAATAGAAGGAGTTCTTTGCGACATCTTGGAATTCAGGCTTTATTTCAAGCTGTTTATCTAAGAAAATTTTATTCGCTATATGCAGAATAGGGTTGCTTGAATATGAATTGATCACATCTTTGAAAGAGTTGGCAACGGTCGATTTTTCATTAGAAACTAACTTAATTCCTTTCACAAACTCCTCGGAAGTTTCCCCGGACGTACCAAAGTACACCAGCCCTAATGCAGTTTGAACTGAGAATGGGGCAATGATGATGTTTTCTGATTGCTTTGATTTTCCAATTTCTGAGTATAAATTGAATGCAAAATCGGCACTATTGTGGCGGAATGTTTCCGATGTATCACGTTTTTTGATGGTGTTTGCTGATACACAAGCAGCTGTTGTTAAAACTAAAATAAATTCTGTAAATAGAAAAAAAGAGATAAAAATACCTTTTTTATATGAAACTTTTAAATTCTGAATATCAACATAATGTAAAACGTCTTAAATCCTTTGTAGTGTTATTAGTTTGACCAATAAATGCTCATTTGCAATTCAACAAGGTGTGGGCAAGTTGTAATTGCTCAAAGATCACCCCGACAACGTCTCACCGGTGAAACTCGTGCGACACCAATACAATTTATCTCTCATCAGGTCTGGTGCGAAACAAGTTCAGGCATTCTTAGGCCTTACATATACACTTCCTTACATAGGCTAGCGTTCATCTCCGCCCTTAGTCTCCCTCACCCTGGCCTTTGCGATACAAGACGAATCGTTACCAATAAATACTTAGATCATTAAAGACTGCAATGAATAGACTCTACCATGACTTGATTTTCAAAAATCCAAAGTTTTGGGCATACCAAATTTCCATTTGAAACCAAGCTTCCAAATAATAGATTTGATTTCAATAGATTCGTATGGATATAGTGGAACCCCTACCACCATCTCGTGGATGCTAATATATCTTGACGATAGTCGACAGATTCATGACATGGCTTAATTGGAGACATCTCCGCAAAAATGTTCGTCATTGAATTCGTCTCACAATAGTACAACGGATTTAGATAGGCGGTTCGAATCGAAACTGTTTAATGAAGTTGCCATATTACTCGGCGCTCATCGAATCCGAATAACCGCCTACCATTTGCGAGCAAACGGGATAGTTGAACTAAAAGCATCCTTAATGGTGTAGAGGCCAGTAAAGCCTGAACTATATTGAAAAGCAGTGCAGCAGTAGCAGAAATTAGCCTAAACAAGGCGAAAAGTGTTTTGTACTGCACTGCACTGCCTTGTCTTAGGTTAATTTCTAAAACTTATGAAGTTGTCATTGCCATTGTGCCAAAATGGATGACGAAAAATTTATAAAATTAGAAATAAGGACTTTCTATACAACAAAAGTCACAGAGACTACAAAAAATGACAAAATACTTATATGAACAGTCAAAAACACTGCTTATTCAATGTGTTTTACCACGCGTTCTCTAAAAAGTCATTGCAACATACTGCATTGCTTAAGGCCACTAGCCAAAACTGGTTACAATAATGTTTGCCTATATAGGTTGGAAATAGCCCATCGACTACAATAATGTAGACGTTGAAATATCTCTAGTCTCATAGCTTATTAAAATATATGGGACACCAAGTAGCTACAGTCATAGTACACCTGGTTCCCCATAATTGGCAAGAGACAACCAGAGGCAATAGGAAATGGCAGTGAAAATTGATGATGCTATAAGGTTTCTTTCTGCTGCGAATAAAGCTGTAAGAGTTTAATTATTAAAAACTGAAAGAAATCAGGGGTCTGTTCAATATTTCTGCTATAGCAGCTTTTAGCAGCTATTGTCATGCTTTTCCTGTTCAAAACAGCAAAAAAGCTGCTAACGAAGCTGCTATTTTTGTGTTCAAAAACCGAGAAAAGCTGCTAATGTAGCTGCTTTTTGTTGCTCGCAGCTTCGACTGCAAGCAAGAAAGCAGCTACGTAAATCATACATGTGTGTGTAAATGTCATTGGTCGTTTTGCCAAAATGACTGACTCGAGTGAGGTTTTGTTGACATTAATACATATTAAATAATAAATTTAGGGTTCGCAACTGCACGGCCAGGCTTTTTTCTAATTGTAGGGAGAGGAATAGTTGACTGCAAGAAATACTCATACACATACAATAACACAAAGCTATGCTAGCAGCTGTTTTGCGTTCAAGATATCATAGCAGCTTTTGCTTGCTTTGCTGTAATTTGACGTTTAAAAATTCTGCTACTAAAGTTGCTATAGCAGAAATCTTGAGCAGACCCCAGATATCAGCACTTGTCGGGCTAGCAGGGGACTTGAGCACTCTTTAGTTTTATCATTTGGAGCCACTGACATATAGTAATGGACTGCTAAATGAGCAAAATCCCATACAACAAAATGGCACCAAAAACTCTACCTGCCTCGCTCCCACGTTAAATCCCAATGAACTGTAATCGTCAGCGCATGTCAGCGATATAAACATAATTAGAAAAAAATAGACCGGTATAGTTTTCGTTCTTCTGTCTCACTCTTGAGCTATTTTGAAAACTTCGTTAAACAGGGGAAATAACCGTCACGGTTTTGGAATAAACACATTTATTTAATGAAAAAACTGCTAATAAATAAAAATGAGTGATGGAAATTTATTTCCGTTAATATAAGAAACATCTTATCACTTATTTTCTCCTAAATTCGAAGAAATTTTTTTTGTTTGCATAAAAAAGGTTTTCTATTTCTGGAGAAAAATGGTGCCATTCAGCATCGTCAATCAGCAGTCCATTTCTATATGTCAGTGTTTGGAGCTAAGGCTTTCCTGCGTTTTAATTTGTGCGTTTAGAAAAGGTTAGTCATATCGACTATGGAAAAGCCATAGTCAAGCTTATCAGGCGCCAAACAAATTAAATTTGAGATTTACACTAACGAATATTACGAAAACAGTCGCTGTATATCAATTTGATTAATTATGAAATTTTGGAACGTGGAAATGTAGCATGTTCAAGACAATTTCCAAAACGATTGTTCTACGTTAAAAAAAACTTATTTTATTAACCTTTTCATTTATGTGTTAATGTATTATTGTATTATCAGCTTTACGAGTGCTCTCAAAGCCCAGGCGATTTTTGGGATAGCTGTGAAATTACACTGGTCTGCAAAAAACGGGTCATTTTTTCTCCTTTCCAATTTAATAGTCGTATCCTAAGTATTTTTTCGCGCTGAATCCGAATCCGTTGGCCAAATTGCCCTATCACGTCAGGATTTTGAGCAATCCTAACCTAAAAGTGCCAAAAAGCGTGTTTTTTGCACTTTTGCGCGTTAAATATCTCAAAACTATGGAATGATAGGGCGAATCGGACAACGGGATCGTTTTCAGCATGCCAAAATCTACAGAAAACCATGTCGAAAGCGTTAAATTTGAAAAAACTTTTTTTGTAATACTGAAAAGAAAAACTAGTACTAGTAGCTAGTCGACAACAACAGCATGGAACCAGAAATACGCGCACGACTGCTAAAAGCCAACCATGCCTACTATAGTCTATCAAGCCTCTTTAAATCCAAGCATCTAAAACCGTAAAGTCTAAACTTTCAACTATATAAGACGTTTTACCGGTTCTCACATATGCATCTGAAACGTGGGTGCTTAGCAAAAAGCACCCAAACCACTTTGCCGTGTTCTAGAGGAAAATACTTCAGAGATTTTTGGACCCGTATGTGAGGAGGATGGCTTCGGAGACTCTACAATGACGAGATGTACGAGTGCTATCGCGACATAGATGTTTTGAAGAAAGTAAAGCTCGGCAAGCTCCGGTGAGCAGGGCATCTAGCTCGTAGAGGGGCCTGCTCGGAAAGTTCCCTGCGGTAAGACAGCGAGGGAGACCCAATCTTGCCTGGAAGGATGGCGTAAACCAGGACTTTCAGAGCTTAGGAATGCCAAACTGGATGATATCGGCTCAGAATCGGGACCGGTGGAGAGAACAGTTGCAAGAGGCCAGGACCGGATCCCGGTTGTACAGCCGTTAAAGAAGAATATATTTCTTCCGCTATATTTGGTGGCGGTCATATTTGATTAAAAATTACTTCACACCGCTTACTGTATTCCACCTGTCACACTCTTTCATTTGATACTCATGTCGTGGGCTGAATTGTGTTCCATTCATTTAACTCATCATTTATAGGTACATGCTAATTGTCACGGGAACTACAAATGTGTGTAAAATTTTAGTCTATTGTAGGTTTGTTCCAATAGAAAACCTGTCCTGTCGTAGCCTGCGAAAAGTTACTTAAGTGGTGGGGGGAAATTTAGTCAAAATCCCGAAAAGTCATGGAACGCTTTTTGGGCTGTTTCATACAATTCAAGAACTGTCATTTAAATGTCATTGTGTTGTTGATTTTTTCTAAAGATAATTTGAATTTTACAAAGATAGATATGGATATAATTCGTAAAAAACGAATTTTACAAGTGATTTCGTTATACGAAGACGAAAGTTCGGGTGATGATGAAAACAAACTTCTTAATTATGTTTCATATCAGGATGATAGTGATTTACTTGTTAAAGTAAAGAAAATCAGAAAACACAAAAGAATTTCAATCCAGAGTTATTGTGAGCATGTCGTGTCCTCCCTCCATATTTTTGATATCTGTAATGGTTTTTTTTCTACAAAGAATGAAAATTAATCTGCAAAACGGTTGTTGCGGCGGTTTGTTTTCAAATAAATTTGAGGTAACAGCTGTTTTTGACATGTCAAAATGTAAGATTTCACTCCACCTAAAAATAAACTGCGGTTTCGTACTCGAGGGGAAGCAAAAATTTCCCCTCTTTTTCGAGCACGACATTCTATTGGAACAGAAATTGGGCAGTTTCATGCATCCGCGTGGACCCGTATTCTCTATTGGAACAAACCCAATAAATCTTCCAAAATTTAGTGTTAGCCGCCATTTTGAATTTGGAATGACGCCACACAGCTAATTGTATTCTAACTGTCATATCCTTTTAATTGATACCCAAGTCAGGGGGCCGCTGAGCACAATCGCAAAACTCGGCCGCCATTTTGGAACCGCATATCTGGATTTTTTTACAAATGGTCAGATTGCATGGTCATCCAAACTTAACGTGTATGCAAAATTTCAGCTCAATCGGAAAGCGGGAAGTGGGTCAAATATAACTTCAATAAAAACGTATTAAAATCGAGTCTCAACAATTCAATTTCGCCAAATAATATTAGTGTTGCAAAGTACCTGGTACAAATTGTTGGTTTTTATTTAACAAACGTCATATTGATTATGTTATCACAGAGTGCAATATTCATTTTGGAGTCCAAAATACACAATCATGAAAATGGTGTTAGCAGTGGCAACCACCATGACAATACAAATATTTATGGCCTTCCCAGTAGAAGGTATCAACTACTGGATTTGCAATTGGTCATTCAAACAATACCGTTTATACCTTAGACCTTCAAAATTCAACATAGACAGGCCACTTCTAAGATATGTATGTATTTGCTATTCGTTCCAATACGTAGTTACAAAATGATTACACAAAACACCAATTATCGATCTACCTTTTGCAACTAGGTCATTGTTGAGCTCGATTATGAATAATTATAATTATTTATTTCACACAATTCACAAAATCCATTCTCTATTAAGATTAACAAAATATCACTTCACACTTACTTATTAATTCCATAATTGCTACACTATGCGCCCTAATAAATATTAAATAAAACGGCAGTGGCTTGGTCCGTTCAACTCCAAAACAAGATCTACTGAAGGTGGATCTCAAGAGCAGGATTTTATACAAAAATGATCACTAAAACAGAATTTGAAAGATAAGAAAATTTTCTCACAAATAAACAAAAAAACCCACCGAAACGTCAGAAGATTCCCAAATTTAAAGTGAATTGCTGCTGATTTTTCATTCTTCTCTGAAGAATCCAAGTATTTCCTTAAACTTCTGAACAGAACTGATAACAAGAGTTTATGGGAATTTTGATAACCTGCAAAGGTTCTAACTGGAGCACAAATATTTTCGCATTATTTTTCTTGAATTGATTATCTTGAATTTGTTATCTGTACGGTTACCGTCTCAGAGACAAAATATTACTAACTAAAATTAATAAAACAAATAATACTTTTGAGAATTTGCTTGAAATGATCGAAAACAAACAAGCAATTTGCATGGAAGCCACAAATCCAAATAAAGACCGGTTTTTGGAAAACGTAAAGTAGAGATCCAAAACAAGTTCATGGTCACATGGAGATCACTAACTGGCAAACGAGTCTATCCCGCCTAGATTTCTCAATCAGTGGTCTTCGCACTTAAATGCATTGAAAGTGCAATTAGGTTTTAAGTGGAATTTTAGTCATTCACATTTTTCCGATATGAATTTAACTTAAAAAGTTCATCACGACTTTTTTTTATGGATTCCCTTTCAGGCATAAGATGTTGTGTCTTCTATAAAGCAAAGATTAAAGATCGATTTCGCAGTCAGTGTAAATGGAAAAAAGTCGTTGCCTTATGCCGGATCCACACGTTTGTCAAGGCTTGACAAACGTTCGCAAATTACAAACGCTTGCTTAGGTTTGAGCAGCATCCACACGCTTGCGAATGCGCTTGTATCTTCTGGACAAGCAAGCATTACGGACGTCGAGGTTGTGTCAGCCATAACTTTTGGTTTGAAGTATTTTTATTATAAAATTATGAGGAAATATTGAAAAAACAGAAAAATACAGCAGGTGGATGTTAAAAATTCATAGAAACCGTACCAGATTTCGTTATTTTATTGTTAAATTATTATTTTGTAACTTCATTCATTCATTTTATTCACACCTTAAAACAAACGTGTGGAGGCTTCGCAAACGCTTGCCACAAACTTCCTTTGATTTGCGCCTAAAAACCGACACTCGACCGGATCGGCCACAAGCGTTGCCAAGCTTGCAGAAGCCAAGCCAAACGCCTTATCCACACGTTTGAATTTGCGAACTCTTGCGAAGCCTTGGCAAACGTGTGGATCCGGCTTTACAAATGTTGGGGTAATGATTTTGAAATATGTTGTTTCAGCAACCACCTTGATTAAAAATACAAGTTTTCTTCGACCTTAATGGTGGTTCCACACGATGCAAACTTATGTCCAACTTCTATAGAATTCTGTTTGCGCAAACAATGCAGTACAAACAAATGTTCGTGTTATAAAAGTCTTAGGTATGCAAGGTCTCCCGCGCTAACTCTGTAATCGATCTAGGGGTTAGGTTAGAAAGTAAGTTGGATTTCTCCACCCACATCAATTATATCTCCTCCAAGGGCAATTCAGTCCTGGGATTTATAAAAAGATGGTCAAAGGAATTCAACAACCCTCTCATAACTAAATACTTGAACGTATCCTTGGCCAGGCCTTTGCTTGAATACGCCTCCCAGGTATGGTCTCCTTACTACTGCTCCCATGTTGGTAGAATCGAATCGGTTCAAAGGAAGTTCGTCCAGTTGGCTCTCAGCCACCTCCGGTGGGATGACCCACTTATTCTTCCGCCTTATGAGAACAGACTTAAATAACTCAAATTAAGCTCTCTCCATAAGCGTCGCGAGGTTGCTTCAAAGTCTAGAAATTAATAAGTCTTTCATCATCATATGGTTTATGAGTGAAAGACGAACAGCTATATGCATAAGTTCTTCAAATGACGATGTCAGGCTATCAGAGAGAGAATGCAATATTTTTATAAGCGCTAGCATACAACTAAACAACAGAAAATTTTATGAGTTTCTATAGGGATAATGTTGATGTAATTGTGCATATTTGCTCGTTTGTTTTGATGACTTCAATTTTGACAGCAGATTCAATTTTCTTTCCTTTTCTGTTCGGCATACTTTACCGTAAAGACAGAATCTGGCTTTGTCTCGCTGAATTCATGAAGTATGCGTTGAGTTTTGCTCAGCAGTGATGTTCATATATGCACGCACACAACCAACCGGGTGAAAATTTTGTATGAAGATGAAAGACTTGTTATTACTACACCTTTTCCAATTGTAATTCAGAAAGTATCAACTATAATTCAGAAAGTATCAATTGTAATTCAGATTAGTCAATTGTAATTCAGATAGTATCAATTGTAGTTCAGATTTGTCAATTGTAAATCAGAAAGCGTCAATTGAAATTCAGAAAGTATCAATTGTAATTCAGAAAGTGTCAATTGTAATTCAGAAAGTGTCAATTGTAATTCAGAAAAATTCAAAATCTTCTAATTGCAGCAATTTCTGCAACAGGAGTCTTATGTATGGAACGCAGAAGATTTAAATTTGTTTAACAGTTAGCTTAAACATTCGCTTTACATCATTTGCACGAAATGGGTTATCAACTGGGAGATTATTAGAGATTGCGTCAGATAACACAACTTAGCATTGAAACAGTAATAATGGGACGATATCATGCATGATGTTACTAGGAGAATATTTATTATGTAATGAAAGATTCAATTGAAATTATTTGGTCAATTTATTGCATCAATGAGATGAAAGTTGAAATTTTCTGAATTACAATTGATACTTTCTGAATTACAATTGATATTTTCTGAATTACAATTGACAAATCTGAATTACAATTGACGCTTTCTGATTTACAATTGACAAATCTGAATTACAATTGACGCTTTCTGAATTACAATTGACTAATCTGAATTACAGTTGAGGCTTTCTGAATTACAACTGGAAAAGGTGTAGACTTTGGGTCGCTGACGTTATATTCGTTCATCGGCTGATGAATGATAAGGTGGACTCAGGTTTCTTAAGAACCGCACGTCTTTTAGAGTGAATAACTACAACCTGAGAGGTGATCCTCTCCTGCGCATTTATTCGTCTAATGCTAATTATGGCATGTTCGAACCGGTTAATCGCATGCTCATAAATACCACTGACATATAGTAATGGACTGCTAAATGAGCAAAATCCCATACAAAAAAATGGCACCAAAAACTATTCCTGCCTCGCTCTCACGTTAAATCCCAATGAACTGTAATCGTCAGCGCATGTCAGCGATATAAACATAATTAGAAAAAAATAGACAGGTTTCGTTCTTCTGTCTCACTCTTGAGCTATTTTGAAAACTTCGTTAAACAGGGGAAATAACCGTCACGGTTTTGGAATAAATACATTTATTTAATGAAAAAACTGCTAATAAATAAAAATGAGTGATGGAAATTTGTTTCCGTTAATTATAACAAACATTTTATCACTTATTTTCTCCTAAATTCGAAGAATTTTTTTTGTTTGCATGAAAAAGGTTTTCTATTTCTGGAGAAAAATGGTGCCATTCAGCATCGTCAATCAGCAGTCCATTACTATATGTCAGTGATAAATACTAACAAAAATAAGAGTGTGTTTAGCCGGCTAAGTAGTGAAGCTATCCTTAAAAGGACTCTTCTCAATTTGGCTTGACTTCCTGCCCCACTCCCTTTTTGTTTTTGCATGTTTCTCAGTTTAATGTTTTGTGATCTTATATGTTATATAATAATAGCTGTGTTTATTGAGACCGAAAAAAAGGCAGAGCAGCTCGAGGCAGCTCACAGTAGAGCAACTGTCAAAAATAAATAAAGCAAGTTGGCGCAATTCAGAGCAAGAAATCTCATGAAACACTTTTCAGGCAAGAATTCTCAAAGTGCGTTGTCAGAACTTCAACCTGACAGTTTTTAAAGTGAAAGTTATTTAAACTTGATAAATACGCTACTAAATTAAAAAATGGAAAAATATTTATCAAGTCAGTTGATGGGAGCGCTGGATGATTCCTCTAATTCGGGATATTCAATTACAAACAGCTGATTGCTTGCCTGAAGTTGCTCTACCAAAAAAGGTAGAGCAGAAAACCGTGAAAACTTAGAGCAAGCTCATGAAACGCAAATCAGAGAAACTTCAGGCAAGTAAGAGCAACCAAATTGCTCATGAAACACCTTTTCGTGAGATATCTCAAACTAGCTCAACCTAGAGCTTAGAGCAGTTCAATAAACAAAGCTATTTTATGTTTGCATGTCTCAGCTGAGCCACGACTGCGGTGGTAAATGTTTCTCAGCCCTGCTGAGAAGTGCACCTTCTGAGCTAGAATGGTAACTCTATTACTATTATTAAAGTGCGAAGTATACATGTATGTCTGACTGTGCAGTCTGTACCCAGCAGGAAAAAGAGGCCTCCACGATTAATGTAGGATGGTTCTCACGCACGGGAGGTATTTAATACCTCCGAAATGTCTCCCTCTGCCATGGTTTTAACATTAACATGTCATTGGAGGAAAGGGCTCCTTCTGGCCTCCAAAAAAGTTTAAAGAGATTACTTCTATAGAACCCTCGATAGAGTTGAGTGATGTACTCCCTTAAAACTCGCTGTAGACTAAAATTGGAGATCTCGTTTTGAGCTCCAAGGTGATATGAATGGCGGCCTCCTTTCTTTCTAATGCAACGGCTGTCATGCTAGCTCAAATTGTCTAAAGTCAAATTCATTGCTTTTGACTGTTTCTATAACACAGCGAAATTCATAAGTAGTTCATAAGTGTTAAATTCATAAGTAATATAAAATAATAAACTTACCAAAAAAATGAATATTAAATAATATAAATTTATTTATATGTAGCCTGAACTCAAATGCTTTCCATCGATGATGTTCTTCTAGAGTTCTCGGCTTTCTGTAAAATTCAGCTGGTACAAATTTTCGTACTGAAATCAACCTTCGGCTCAGTTCTTTTAGCTTTTTCAAAAAAAAGAGCTTATACAGAGGTTCTGTCCGTCTGTCCATCTGTGACCTTCTTTCATCTCTGAAAGTACTGTCGCTACAGACTTGGACCAGCTCTTGATCAAGAGACCTAAAACTGAGAAAATGGTCTGGAAATTCTAACCGGAAGTATATTTAACAACAATAAAATAAATGGTTAAAAAAATTTTTTAAAAAAAATTCTTTTAATTAACTAAAAAATGTACTGAAAAGTGTACTGATGAAAAATGCGCCATTCTTTTAATTAACTTTTTCATTAAAATTGAAATTTCACGCTTTCTTTAAAATATTTTTTATTTTTTACTTTTCAGTACATTTTTTAGTTAATTAAAAGAATTTTTTTTAAAAAATTTTTTTAACCATTTATTTTATTTTCTACTTTTTAGTTTATTATATGTATTCCGCCATTTTATGATGGCAATTCTATTAGATTTAAAATTACGTCACACAGTTTACTGTATTCATTTGATACCCATGTCGTGGGCTCGGTGGAACATAATTGCAAAAACGGCCGCCATCTCGGAACCGTCTTCTTGATTTTTTTACAAAAAGGTCAGATTGCATTTAGTACTTATACATGATGAGTTGAACTCAAGTTGAACCCAAGTCTAACTACATGTAAACGGGAGTCGAGTTGGGTTAAGGTTGACTGAACTCGACTCAGCCTGCTACCTGGGTTTAGTTGAAATTATGCATACGGACATGAGTTCAGTATTTGAGTAGTTGAATTTAGTTGACAGCAGCATCTCTGTGTTTGTTTGTGATTTTTTGTAACGTGTATTGCTTCTTTATTATCAACTCACCCTTAACTCAACTATTCATCTCATCATTCATACACATTAACCACCCGAACTACGAGTGTGTGCAAAATTGGAAGTTGATCGGTTATATTTTCTACTTTTTAGTCTATTATAAGCTTTCCGCAATTTAGTGTTGGCCGCCATTTTGAATTTGGAATGACGCCACATAGCTTATTGTGTTCTACCTGTCATATCCTTTCATTTGATACCCATGTCAGAGGGCCGCGGAGCATAATTTCAAAAATCGGGCGCCATTTTGGAACCGCCATCTTGATATTTTTACAAAATGGCCAGATTGCATTGTCATCCAAACTAAACGTGTATGCCAAATTTCAGCTCTATCCGAAACCGGGAAGTGGGTCAAATTTAACTTCCAAGATTTGACGACAAACAGTGTGAGTGTTGGCCGCCATTTTGAATTTGGAATGACGCCACATAGCTTATTGTGTTCTACCTATCATATCCTTTCATTTGATACCCATGTCAGAGGGCCGCGGAGCACAATTTCAAAAATCGGGCGCCATTTTGGAACCGCCATCTTGATATTTTTACAAAATGGCCAGATTGCATTGTTATCCAAACTAAACGTGTATGCAAAATTTCAGCTCTATTCGAAACCGGGAAGTGGGTCAAATTTAACTTCCAAGATTTGACGACAAACAGTGTAAGTAAAATAAAAGCGGGCGCCATTTTGGAACCGCTATCTTGATATTTTTACAAAATGGCCAGATTGCATTGTCATCCAAACTAAACGTGTATGCAAAATTTCAGCTCTATCCGAAGCCGGGAAGTGGGTCAAATTTAACTTCCGAGATTTGACGACAAACAGTGTAAGTAAAATAAAAGCGGGCGCCATTTTGGAACCGCTATCTTGATATTTTTACAAAATGGCCAGATTGCATTGTCATCCAAACTAAACGTGTATGCAAAATTTCAGCTCTATCCGAAACCGGGAAGTGGGTCAAATTTAACTTCCAAGATTTGACGACAAACAGTGCAAGTTAAATAAAAGAATTTAAAAAAAGCGATTTCTCATAAAATACATATATCGATAGCCTAGAGGTAATGCGCTGGAAGGCTACCCCGGGGAACCAAGTTCAATCCTCGGCCGGCCGTGGTGAAATATAATTTTTTTTACTTCGGTGGAACATGTTTTGAATCTATCACTAAATTATATCATTTAATAATGATACTCAGGAAAACATAAACATTTACTTATGTAATTAAAAGTGAAACTAGTTGGGATGTGGGTTCGACCCGTTCGGTCCACACGATCAACTTCCCAGTATGATATATGTTGAATATTATGATTGGATATTTTAATAATAAATTAACAATAGGCAATATAGAATATATGTATAATACTGAGAATTTGTCACAATTGTTTATCAATATTTTCGCTAAAATGTCAAACTAAATGTGCGCACCTACAAGATTAGGATGACGAAATGAATATAAAATTGATGTGTTAATGTTTTTCGGCACCTCAATGAAGTCGAAATAGTTTTTAGTTCGCGCGGTATCGTGCAGGTACAAAAATCACTTAAGTCATTTAAACCAAAAAACCGCTGGACGGAATATTATAAAAATCTTTTCAGATTATATTGTCGCTAATACGCTTCGAACGGCACCTCAAGTAAGTCAATATCTTTCGTGGTTCGGGCGATATCGTGCAGGTATCAAAAAAACGGCTGGACCGAATTTCATGTAAATCTTTTCAGATCATATTTCGGTTGATACGCTTCGAACGACACCTCAACGAAGTCGATATCAGTTTTGGTTCGCGCGATATCGTGCAGGAAAAAATGACCACATCCGTACGCACATACACACACACATACTTCCTCCCAATTTTTTGCTTAAAATGCTCCTGGGACCTTGAAAGATGAAAATACGTTGAAATTTTCGATTTCGATTTTCGGACCGATTACAATAACTTCCTATACTGGGAAGTTAAAAAAATCATTTTCTTGATTTTTTATGGTCATCCGGTCTGAAGTGTTATTCAACAGAAAGAATACCATGAAAAAGCGTAATTAGTGGCTAGTCTCTAGGCACAACATCCTACTAGTTTTTTATCAGCACTTAACTTTGTTTTCTTATGTTTCCTACTTAGAATTAACCTTACAATTTTTTTGTAACTCCCAGGTCAATTAGATGCATAACATTCAGCGGAAATTGAGATTTCATTTTGATATTGAATCGTTCCAAAGGATGGATGTCATCCTGAAATATTCCCGAATGGTGCGGGTTGTAAAATCATTATCGGTTCTCAATTGTCCCGAAATGATACTGTACGCTAGAGTTCTATTAATTTTGTTGTCCTTTCTGTTTCTGTTCTTCGGACACCCATTTGCAGATGTATGACCAACTGTTCCAGTTAAAAGTGCTCTAACTGGACAGTACCACACGACTCTTATCTCGGTTTCTATTTTCCATTGAACAAAACTCCTTCGCTTTTCAAGTGCAACATTTCTTCAACAAATTTAATCAAAAATTCCTTAACACTTCCTGGTTTTGAGACGCCTCTAAAAATGCCAATTACAAATGGAGATATTTGCCGGTTGTCCGGGAGACTGCCTAGTATAGGTCAGGTATAGGTATAATGTCATTAACAAGCTTTTGAATAGGGGCAAACCATCGACACAAATTTCAATAAGAAGTTTATAATTTGGTTGCAATATTTGTAGTTTTAACAATTTTTTTTATGTGAAAGACTAGAGTCTCAGGAAAGGCCCTTTATACTGTTGACAATCTCTTTTCTTCGTATAGAGTGCAATGTCGAACAGTAGCTCTAGTCGGGGAAAACTGCCACAACTTACCCGGGATATATTTTTTGTCCACACCTGTAGTATGTATGTTGTATTATGAATTATGTATATTATTTATTATTACGTTGTTGTTTTTCTTGTTTTATTGTTACAGCTTATTTTGAGGAATTATGCTCCCAAGGAAGCTGTAGTTTACAGAAATTTTAAAATCGTACCACTAGCATATCAGTAAACGGGTTCTCGTTCGATTACAAAAGCTAAGTACCATTGGGCAGTTAGTACTGAGCCCGGGGATCGCTTGGGAAATCGACACTCGCCCTTGGAAAAAGACGAAAAAACAATGGCAAAAGGCAACAAAAATAAAAGTTTTTCGACATCTGGAGCTTATTAATACATATATCCACACATATTATTTATTAAGAAGGAAGGAGCATAAAAATGTATAGTACCTACCCTGCAATGACAGGCACTGTTAAAAAGTATATACGACTGGTATGGGAACGTGTATTAACTACATTTCGATAGCTCAGGAAAAAAACCTAATCTTCTAGAAAATAAAACACAATTTTTTTTGAGTGGAGAAAATCATCAAAAAAACTCCACTATTTATTCCTTAATCCTTTTTTTATAACTGACACAAGCCCGGCACACGCCAGCTTTTTCCTAAAAAACCATATATACTACAGTGTGATTAAAATGCCGCCAAAGTGGCAGCGGGACTTTTGAATCTTAAAAAATATACAGATCCGTAGCGTTTCGTACAGTCCCCGGTGTCGCGAGACACAATTCCTAACACGTTACGGCTCGAGTAACGTCCGTAATGCTACATAGGTATCCTGATTGATAGCGCATTCCACCGGTAAGACGCAAATCTTCTGTACCGGGCGTTTCAAGACTGTCGCTGCAGTTTCCACCGTAACACTTCGCACAGCTCCTTTGCTATCAGGCAATACCTCTCTAATCCTCCCCATTGTCCAGCTGGCTGGTGGCAAGTTCTCGTCCTTTAAGAGCACTAGCTGTCCGACTTTAACATTCTCGCGCTCCCGACGCCATTTTTTCCTTTCTTGTAGTGTAGCCAAATATTCACTCTCCCAGCGATGCCAAAAATCCTTAAACATTTTTTGGCGGGCGTTCCAAAGCCTCTTCCCTTGCAGATTACTTTCATTTGCAAATTCGAACGGCGGCATTGCAACAAGCGGTTCCGACACTAGAAAATGCCCAGGGGTCAATGCTTGCAGGTCCTGCGGATCGTCCGTCAATGGGGTAAGCGGACGGGAATTAAGCACTCCTTCGACTTGGCACAAAAGTGTTGTGAATTGTTGGTATTCCATTACTGTTGCGCCAACAACACGTTTGAGGTGAAACTTCATAGATTTCACCGCTGCTTCGTATATGCCACCCTGATGTGGGGCGGCGGGAGTCATAAATTTCCAATCGGTGCCCTTATTCGCAACGCGATCTACAGTTCCATCCATTAGCCACTCTTTATATGCCTTGCCAATCACTCTTTCAGCCCCAATGAAAGATGTGCCATTATCACTGAACAATCTAACACATCTTCCTCTCCTTGCTACGAAACGCTCGAAACATGCAACGAAAGAAGCTGAGGTTAAATCTGTCACTAGATCCAAATGAACTGCTCTTGTTTTCATGCATACAAACACTACGGCCCAGCATTTGTGTTGGGCGATTACCTTCCTTTCCTTATCCAAATATTTCACTTGAAATGGTCCAGCGTAATCCACTCCTGCAGATAAAAACGCCTTTGGACCGGGAGTGACCCTGTCCGCAGGCAGATCTGCCATTATCTGTTCCTGATTTATCTGTCTTTGCCGTACACATTCAATACAAGTCCGTATATAATTTTTCAATCCATCACGTAAGCGCAAAATCCAATAATTTCGACGGATATGTTGCATCATTAGCTGAATACCACCATGATGATTGACTCGGTGGGAAAAATCCATTACCAGCCATGCTAAACGCGAACCTTTTGGTATTATGATCGGATGTTTCATGTCATAAGTAAGATCTGATCTGTCTAAGCGTCCCCCTACTCGTATCAGACCTTGCTTGTCCAGAAACGGGTTGAGCGGTTCCAAATGGCTCTTATCCGGCAGCGGCCTATTCGCTGCCAACGCAGTGTATTCGCGGTTATAATATTCGCGTTGGCTTTGTCTGATGAAATATTGCCCATCCTTTTTCGGTTTGAGATGGAGGAGCGATTATCATGCTAACAGAGCGACTCACTCTTGCCGGTGGTTTGTATCTCGCCAAGCGGGCTTTCACATAGCGGAAGCAGTATGCTAGAATTCGTAACGCTTTTTCCAATTTATCGGCGTATTCCAACACGGCCATTCTCTGTCGCCAATCCAGCCCTTTCTCTCCTTTGCTGATATCCAATGCGGCACTAAATTTGGTTACGCTATATACCTTCAATTCCAAAACGTCACTGTCTGCTCGCGGTATTGGAAATTGTTCCTCAGGCCATCGCGATTCTGGCCACTGGAGCCACTCTGGTCCGTGCCACCATAACTTATTGTCTATTAACTCCGAAGGCCTTGCACCTCGACTTAGTAGGTCTGCTGGATTTTGCTTGGTGTTTACATATCGCCACGCTTTAACTGGAGCTCGTTTTTGAATATTGCGAACCCTATTCGCTACAAATTCCTTTAAGTTGGCTGGCTCTTTGCGGATCCAAAACAAAGTAACTGCTGAATCAGTCCATAGCATGGTTTCGGTTCCTTCAAACTCCATTGATGTCGATATATCCGATAGCAACCGTGACAGCAGTTCAGCGGCTGCCAATTCCAAGCGTGGAATGGTCACTTCCTTCAACGGTGCCACTCTCGTTTTTGATGCGACCAGATTGCACCGTACTTCCCCATTTGGATACTGAGCACGTATGTAAATCACTGCTCCAAATGCTTTCTTTGAGCTGTCCGAGAAGCCTATCAATTTCGTCTTTGTAGCATCTGATGTACCATACCATCTTGGAATTCTTATCTTTTCTAATAGTATGACCTCTTTCCATACGTTTGTCCATATCTCCTGAATCCCTTGACTCACTTCTTCATCCCAATCTATTTTTGATTTCCACAGCTCTTGTATTAACATCTTCAAAATTACTATTACCGGCGATATATATCCGTTTGGATCAAACAACTGTGCGGCACAGCTGACGATTTTGCGCTTCGTGAGCTTTCCGGTGGGTGGTGCTGGTGTTTTAACAACATACGTAAATTGGTCTTCTTGGTTGAGCCATTTTACCCCTAACACACTGCAAATTTTTTTTTTTTATTTATTTATTGTAGCTTCAAATTAAATTATTACAAATTAAGTACTTAATACAAACTTATAAGCTAAGCCACCACATAAACAGTGGTTTGTGCGTGGGGGCTGTGACTACCTAAGGTATATAAAAAAAAAGATTAATTCTTAATTTCCAAAATACAAAGTCTAACAATCTATATAAACTTAAATCCTAATACAAACAAATTGAAACAAATAAGTAATTTCAGTTATTGAGCTGCTTATATACAAATTCCAAAAAAAAAGAAAAAAAAAAGAAAACTAATTTTCAAACTTCTTACATCTAAATATTTAATACTATCTAATATTTAGTTCTATATTAATCACTGAATAAATTCATTGAGTACATCTCTTTTCGATATGACATATTTTTTAAGTAGCATTTTAAAATTAAATTCATTTATATAATTTCTTATGTACATTGGTAAACTATTATACAGTTTTGGGCCTAATATACTTGCATGGCGTTGCACTAGGGATTTCTTACATCTTGGAATATCTAGTGGTCGATTACGTTGCGCACGCGTGTCATGCCTTGTCATTCTCGTTGCAAATTTTTCCAAATTCTGGTATACGAATTTCAGGAGCGTTACTGTGTATAATTGCCTAATGCCCATTACATTGAATTCGGCAAATGCCTGAGTTGTCGAATAGTATTTAGTTTTACCTAGGCACATTTTTATTAATTTGCTTTGGACATTGTGCAAAATGTTAATAGTACTTCCGTGAGTAGCACCCCAGACTATTATCCCATACTGGAGAATTGATTGAGCAATCGCAAAATAAACATTTTTTAGAATTTCAAGGCCGACATAATTTCTAAGTATGCTAAATTTATATATGGTTTGCCGCAGTCTATTTGCAGTGTTGAATATATGCTTTTTCCATTTAAGATCACTATCTATGACAACCCCCAAGTATTTTACCTCTTTTGTATATTTTAGTTTTACGTTTTTTAGTTTTAAATAGTTTTCACTTGGGTTGAAGATTTTGCTGTGTCCGAAGGTCATAAATTGTGTCTTTTCTAGATTCAGCGCTAGTTTATTAAGGCAGAGCCAATTATACACATTTTTTAGGCCATCTTTAGCCAAAGATATGGCCGTGGTCCAGTTTTTTGCTTTGAATAGAAGAGCTGTATCGTCAGCGTAGGCAACAATATGTCCACTTATTCCATTTTGCTCCATATTACATAGATCATTAACATAGACTAGATAAAGTAAGGGGCCTAGTACTGTACCCTGGGGAACGCCACATCTCACTAATAAGGAATCACTAACTGCATCCATTACCCTTACGCACTGTGTCCTTTCATTTAGATAAGACTTTAGAAGGATGAGTGCCTTACCTCGAATACCAATACACTCAAGTTTGTGAAGCAGGTTTAGGTGATTTACTGTGTCGAATGCCTTTTTTAGGTCTAGGAAGATGCCAACCACATTTTCGTTGTTATCAATGGCGCGGTTTATATACTCAGACAAGTCATATAGTGCGTCTGTTGTGCTGTTTCTAGGCTTAAAACCATATTGATTCGGTGCAAGGATGTGGTTTTCAACTAGATATTTCATTAACCTTGCTTTAATGCACTTCTCAAAAATTTTACTTAAAACCGAGGTTAGAGATATCGGTCTGTAGTTATTTGGATTAAGTTTATCACCTCCTTTAGGTACGGGAGTTAGTACAGATATTTTCAATCTTTTAGGAAAAACACCTTCAGAAAGTGATTTATTAAAAATGAAAAGCAAAGGTTCCATGATGTGACCTGATATAGCTTTGATAATTTTGGGCGTATAATTGTCTAGCCCTGCAGCCTTTCTGTCATCTAGATTTGTAATATAATCTTGTATTTCTTTCAAAGTTATGGGAGGTAAATCATCAAGGTGGTTAGGGTTTCTTAGAATAGGTTGGTTTGGTATTTGCATTTGACTAGCGCAATCTACGTTTTTGGAAATGTTTTCTCCTACATATGTGAAAAACTCGTTGAATTCCTCTGCTATTTCTGCCGCTTTTCTCGTGATTCGACCATCCTTCAAACGTATTTGGGCAACTGATGTATTAGCTTTGGATTTAAAAGTGATTTCATTAACTTTGTTCCAGAGCTTTTTGGGGTTGTTCTTAACTTTAAGAATTTCATTCTTATAGTAGAGCATTTTAGCAGTTCTTATCAAGTAGTTTAGTTTGTTGCGGTATTGTTTATATTTATTCTTAAGAGATTCACAAAAAGGTTGACTTCTAAGTTCTCTGCCAAGTTTATTTCTCTGGTAAGACTGGTAAGACTGTCCCCGGAAAACACCATGCAGCTAGAATCCATGCCATCCAATTCATTTGATCTAAGGGCTTGAATTACCGCTTGGTCATTTGATTTCCATTTTCTCAATTGAAATCCAGCTGCTGCGAGAATTTGCGCAATTTGTTTAGCCAATTTAATTGCCTCTTCTACCGAATCCGCTCCTGTCACACAATCGTCCATATAGAAGTCATCTATGATTGCTTTAGCTGCTTCCGGCAAAGTGTCCGCAGCTTCCTTTGCTGCTTGTATCATACTACGAACTGCCAGGTGTGCTGAGGACGTTAGCCCAAAAGTGACCACGGTCAACCAATATTCCTTTATCTGCAGATCCGGACTCTCGCGCCAAAAGATCCGTTGGCAGTCCCAATTCTCTTCATTAACTCTGACTTGATGAAACATCTTTTTGATGTCGCCGCATACCGCAATTTTGTGGCGTCTAAATCTCATCAGAGTCGTGTGCAGTTCCGTCTGTAGCTTTGCGCCAAGCATCTGAACTTCATTGAGCGATTTTCCGAAATTTGTCTTGCATCTCGCATCGTAGACTACCCTAGGCTTTTTTAACACACAGTGATGTGGAATATGGTAGCATATTTTACCGGGTAGTGGCGGTCGTGCTACTTCCACCATGTGGCCGTTCCGCTTTAATTCCCGCATTTCATTCACATAAAACTCCTTTAATTCTGGTATATTTTCCAGCCGTTTTTCGGTACTAATGAAGCGCCGCAATGCTATTTGACGCGAGCTACCTATGTAATTTATCCCAGGTTTGAACGGAATCTTAACTACAAATGTACCGTCCACGTCCCGATAATGTGTACTGACAAAGTGATCTTCCACCATTTGCTGCTCTTCCGTTAACTTTGATGCTGTTCCAACTACCGATCCAATATTATCCTGTTCCCAAAGCTTCTCAATCATTCCATTCAACTTCTCGTTAAGTGCATCATCCACTAACGAAAATACTTTTCCAGTATGCATGTCAACGCTCTCTATATATTCCCCCATCACGACTACTCCAAACGTTGTGTTTATCAACGTTGTGCCGTCCTGCAGTGTCCTAATGTAGCGATCAAATATTTTTGCGACAACCCCAACTCCTAACGTTATATGGACCTGATCCGGTTTGGAATAGAGCGGATCAGCCAGCTTGCAATCCAATTTATACTCGTTTTGCGAAACATCCAACTCAGCGCTCGGAATTAGCGGACAAAAGTCATTTTGTGCCGGCAAAATCCAAAATGTTACCTTAATAACGCAATCCGAAACAAACCATGGTCGCACATTGACCTCAGTTTTGCGGTTGATTATAAATGGCTTAGAATCTATGTCGACTACCTGACGCGTAGCTTCTGATGTTGGACATTTAATTATATTATATAATGCCGCCGACATAAGGTTAGGCTGAGCTCCCGTATCTAACATTGCTTTAAACGGCCCATACATTACTCCGTTACATTCCAATTTCACCGATGCAGTCGGTATCAAATACTTAATATCCTCTACTATTGTGGGTTTATTAAAACAATTTGAATAACATGAATAGGGCCAATTCTTTGACAATTTATTTTTATTAGATACATTTTCTTTTTGACATTCCTCCATTTTATTCTCCAACGCATTTTCCTTTTCCTTTAGCAGATCCAGCTTTCCGTTGAGCAATTCCAGTTTTTCGTTGAACAGCGATGTAGCCACCTCCAGTGCCGACGTATCAGGCTTCTTTCCTTTGACCCATTTTGGTTTCATTTGCCGTTCCGTTTTCTTCTTCTTGGCTGAGGGGCCGTCTAGTCAATCGGTTGAACTGCTTCGATGACGGCGGATGCTATCCGAGCGGTTTGGGCGGCGGTCTTGGCGGCGCGCCTGATCTTGCACACGGGTATCCTTGACTTCCTGTACTTTCATCGCCACGTTTGCATTTGCTTTGCTTGGACAAATCATGCTGTTATGCCGCCGGTCTTCACAATGGCTGCTACCACAGCGTGACAAATCGTAGCAGCTGCTGACGCTATGGCCACGTTTCAAACATAAACGACAAAGACGATTCTTTTCGATAACCCGGATGCGGCCCGCATACGACAATGGCTTGAATTCCGGGCAGTAGAAAATTTTGTGGTCACCACCGCACGCACCACATGGATAGTTATACTTGTTAGCCATTCCAGCGACCGCTACTTGCGATGGTGCACGCGACTTATTGGCTGATCCTTGCTGCCTGCGACTCTCTGAGCGGACCGAGTGCTCGTTGAGCGGGTTTGCTTGATACATTCCTTGTTCAATGCTGTTTGCACTTACAGCAGCGTTACAACGTTCATCCAGAAACTTCACCATCTCACTAATGGTTGGCGTGTTATTGTCATTGCGGCGCAGTTCCCATTCATATGCTGATTGCGGATCCAAACGTTCATGGACAACGTGAACCAACACCATATCCCAATACTCTACTGGCAATTCTACACTTTCCAGGTTGCGAATGGTCCTCATAGTCGTATCAGACAAACGCCGAAAATCTTCAGATGTTGTCGGCAGTTCTAAAGGTTTTATGGACATGAAATGTCGCAAATATGCGCGTGCCAGCGGATAATGCTTGTCGTACACCTCATTCAAGTGCTTCCACGCGTCATCGTAGCTTTCCCCATTAACCGGCCATCCGGCCAGGGTATCACTAGCATTCTTCCGAAGCGATTTAAGCAAATTCGTAAGCTTAAAAATTGGCTCTATCTTGTCGTTCTTGTGAACTGCTGCTTCAAAGCGGTTCCGAAAATCTTTCCATGTCAGCAAATCAATCCCATCAAAAGTACCCCAAGTGTTTTGTACAGGGACTAAGAACGGAACGAAAACGAGAACGAAAGAACGAAATTAACCGAATAATTCATAAGAACGAAAACGGAAACGAAAACGAAATTTTTATTTTTCGTTGATGATTGAAAACGTAATAAATAATTTCGGTTACCGGTTTTAACCGGTTTTATGTATCGGGGATGCATGCAAGGGTCTTCTATTCACGTTGGCCTTGGAAGCTCCCAGTTCTATTTCCCACTACTTTACCGAAGTATCTACTCGCACTCATTACTAGTGCTCCGCTATAAAGTAGGAGAACCGAAGGTGACGTGATCGCCAACCACTGAAATATAGGAGTGGACTGCTAACTGACAATGCGGAAGGCACCATTTTTCTCCAGAATAAGAAAACGTTTTTTATGTAAAAAAAATTTCTTCGAATTTAGGAGAAAATAAGTAATAAGATGTCTGTTATAATTCATAGAAATAAATTTCCATCACTCAATTTTATTTATGAGCAGTTTTTTCATTAAATAAATGTATTTAGTTCAAAACTGTGACGGTTATTTCCCCTGTTTAAGGAACTTTTCAAAATAGCTCAAGGGTAAGACAGAAGAACAAAAACTATACCTGTCTATTTTTTTCTAATTAATTTTATATTGCTGACATGCGCTGATGATTAAAGTTAATTGGAATTTAACGTGTGAACGAGACAGCAATATTTTTTGGTGCCATATTTTTGTATAGGATTTTTGCTCATTTAGCAGTCCATTACTACATATATGTCAGTGTCGCCAACCAATCGCTCGCACATGCAGGGTATTCTCCTATTATTTAAGTTTTTAAAAGCATATGAAGACTCCAATTCCAAAACTGCTTCATTCCATTTTGAAAAATCAGTGAGGTAGTGGCAGTTTTGGTCTCTGAAGAGAACTTTTGAACGAACTTGTTATCCATTTCATAGCTAAACTTGCTAAATATATGTTAACCAAGCTGCGAAACTGAAAAAAGTTGACAAGATTTGTTGGAGGAGTTTGTTTTAAGGTCGAAACCGCGATTGCCTTACTGATTTTTCAAAATGGAAGGAAGCAGTTTTGGAATTGGAGTCTTCATATGTTAATAATTTTTGCCAGCTATGACTAAAATTATGACAAGTGACTTATTTGTCAAATATAAAAAAAATAAAAAAAGCATGTTGGCATACTTTTATTAGAAAAATAGTAAAAAACCGGTTTTAACCGTTATTTCATTTCGGTTCACGAAAACGAAAAACATATTTTTTGGGTGTGGACGAAAAGAACGAAAACGAAATTTTTCGTTTTCGTTCTGATCGGAAACGAACCAAATACTTTTCGTTTTTAGTCCCTGGTTTATATTCTGCTGCTGAGTCGGCATTTCGAGACGAAACACCTGGCGCTCATTTGCAACCAGCCTTTGTGTTGTGGCTCCGTTCGCTTGCACCTCCTGCGTTGGCATAATCACTTGCAATTGTGCAAGCTGCCCTTCCAATTTTCCAACTGCATCCGTAAATTTCCTTTCAATTTCGCACATTTCGGCGTTCAAACTGTCGCGTTCCTCTTGATCCGCAGCCACTCGGATCGCGTTCTTAGTTGCTTGCCTAAGCTCGACGTATTTATCTTGACCCATGGCCAACCGAGCGCGTGCCGTATAAACATCCAACTTCCCCAAATCTGGCGAATCCACAAGCTCCATCCAATAGTTAAGGCGTGTTACCATTGATGCACGCTCATACAATGCTTGATCGTGCAGAAGCAGTACACTTGTTGCTGCTTCCGAAGCAGCCGGACTGCCTTCCGGTTGTATGGATCCATTAGCCATCCTATTCCACAAAAAAGGAAAAAAAGGAGTGAACCAAAAAATCTAAAGCTTTTTCAGTAAATAACAATTCAAGAAAAAATAGATATACTCAAATTCTCAAATATATTTCAATTCTTCTTGTGCGCTACCCTAGCTCAACTTGTCTCTTTGCGAAGTTCCCAATATTTTATTAATCAATTTTTTTTGTTTTTTAATTAATTAATTTATATTTACGCTAAGCCTGCTAAGTTTCTCACTTTTTTTTCTAAAAAAAAATCGCAGTGTATACTTATCTTTTTGTGCACTGATTTTCATAGCTCAGGATAGCTCAGGAAAAAAACCTAATCTTCTAGAAAATAAAACACAATTTTTTTTGAGTGGAGAAAATCATCAAAAAAACTCCACTATTTATTCCTTAATCCTTTTTTTATAACTGACACAAGCCCGGCACACGCCAGCTTTTTCCTAAAAAACCATATATACTACAGTGTGATTAAAATGCCGCCAAAGTGGCAGCGGGACTTTTGAATCTTAAAAAATATACAGATCCGTAGCGTTTCGTACAGAACGGGAGAGCTGTAATTACCGCTGACGTGCGGTAATTTAAATGGATAGCTGATTTTCAGCCTCCGCATTCGACCATCCTGAACAATTCGTCTCACCCAGACGAACGCCTGCCCTGCCCCTTATCCGTCGTCTTCGCCTTCTTGCAGTTTATCAATAGGCTCCTCAATTTATCGGCAAGGGATAATGGTCTCGTTGGATCTTTCTGCTCAGTGTTCGGAAGTCTATGCACAGACTATCCATACCCGAGAGCCTTCCTTCTTCTTCACAAGTACCACTGGGCTTGCATAATCGGAAGAACTTTCTGTAATAATTCCACACCGAAGCCATTCCTGATCGTCTATAATTTTCTTCTCTGCTCGAGGGAATCTTCTCTGCCTTTGGTAAACTGGAATATCATCAAGAGGAATTATCCTCATCTGCACAGGTGACTCCACATGACTCGCCGATGAACATTTCTTGATCATACTAATCACTTCGGTTATGGCTGTCTCATTCGCAACCTTTCACAGTCCTCGTAAGTTGCTTTCCCAATCTGCAACTACATTGCTCTCTATATTCGCTAAGAAAGAGGTAGCTTCGCTGTCCTCCAGGATGTCGTCCTCCACGTTTACCTTCTTTGTAACCTTCTGTCGCACAAGATCCATCCCCAAAATTATTGCAAGTTTCAAGCAATTATCAGGTACTGTATGCGCCTCGACGTCGTCATACACTTCCTCATTTATTTCTAGCTTAAGGGCCTAATACACTCAATCGAGCAATTATAGGGTATCGCGCGCCCGCGAATATTAAGAAAACTATCCAACCAAATGAAATAATTTAAATTAGGTATTTTTAAGAAAACATAAATCTAGCTATTCATGGTGGAAAATTTTAATATTTTTTATTAGTATATTAGTTATAATGGTTCAAAGTTCCGTACCTGCGCCCGGAAAATACTCCTATTTAGGTGGAAAAATTTTAAAATTTTTTTAATGTACGATAAACTTAAATCGATTATCTAGCTATTCATGGTGGAAAATTTTTGAATTTTAGCCTTCTTTCATGAGTAAGTTATGTTTTAAAAATTGTCCACAAAATTTAAGAACGAAAATTCCCTAAAATTCTTCAGTTTTAATACATCAAATTTCCGCTCCAAGCAAATCTCTGCGCTAGTTGTATTCTGTATAAAGCATTTGCGTAATCATACACGAGATGCGTTTGTATAAGTGAGAGCTTCTGCTTCGGCTTTTGCAGGGGAAATTTCAAACCTTTTTTGTTGCAGGCATGGATGGTGATCGTATTTTCGGGAAAAAATAAAATCTGAGGAAAAATTGGTTTGTTTGGCAAGAATTTTAATGACTTGCTTGATGGTGATTTCCTTGATTTGAGAATTTAGGGATTCTTGCCCGGTGGTCAGGTAGTGATCAATCGGTGTTTATTATCTTGGCTTTATGAAAAACCCAAGAAAAGATTTTAATGGCAAATACTACCTTCATGTAATAATTAAGTTTTATGACATCCTTGTTTTTCGTTATTGTCTTTTTAGCCGTAACAACTTCCCGGAACTAGATTCGCAAAAAAGGTGTATCCCTTGCACAGGTATTTTACAACATGAGTGTAGATAAATTTTGCGTAAATTCATTTTTTATGGTTTTTATTATTTTTGTATGTAAATATGGGCTTTGCTGGACCTCTGGGTTAATTTGGTAGGAGGTCCGGAAATTCGGAAAGTCGGGGGTGTTTTTCAGATTTTTTAGTAAAGGGGGTGGGAGCCAAACAAAAAAAACTAGTATCTAGCACTTGCTAAATTTCAAATCAGCAAAAGCAGCGATATCAAAATTTCACATGAATGAAAAATTTAAATATCAAACAAAAAAGATCTATTCTCATATCCCATGACAGGAACAAGTTCGTAGAGTGCATTACTGCGACATTAATTCAATTTCCATTCATAATTATCTAACACTGGCTTCAATTTCTAGCCGGCGACACCGCAGAAGAGATTTCTTGAAAGTCGCCAGAAAATTTACCTCGGGCACGCACTCATAAAGTAAAGCCCAACAAGACATACGAATGCAGCCGAACCCCTTTATTGTGCAAAGATTTCCCCTCCGGCGGCCGTGTTGTGCACTGCAAGCAGTGCACAACAGGTAATTTTGACTGTGTTAGGATGTTTTTGAGATTGGGTTAGTTTAATTTTGTGACTGTATTTTTTTTTAAGCTTCCCTTAATATTTTGTTGTTGGAACTGAATTTCATGTTGGACTTCGTCGCTGAGTGTATTAGGGCCTTAAGTGTTCATAATCCTTTTGTACGTGTGTTTGATCTTAGCCCTAAAATGGATAGAGTTATATTTTTGGAAATAGATACTGGTTTTATTAAATTGATGGCGTGTTCCTTGATAACACAGATGACGCTCCCCGTGTCTAACAAACTCTCTACGACAACTCCATTGACTTTCACCGGTAGACACATGCGGTTGATGGTGATAGTATGTAGATGCAGATGAAACTTGCTGGGCCTTACAGTCCTGTCGCTTATGCCCGTATTGATTGCACTGGAAGCACTTGGGTCCTTTTTACTTCTGGGGACATGCGTGGAATTTGTGTTCCGTAGAGCCGCAATTAAAACAGTACCTTCATCGCTTCCCTTTCCTATGGCTAGCCTTTTGAGCATTTGTTTGACCGTCCATGTAGACTACCGATTTGTTACCGTCGTTCTTTATTTTCTCGTAGATCGATAACTCTTCCTTAAATTCCTGGATCGATTTCGCGCCGTACTGCACTTTAATAACATGAATCGTAAATAGGGTAACTAATAATCGAGGGTTCGTCAATTTCAGCTTGCGACGCAACGTCTATAATTTGGTACAAATATTCCAGAAACGATTCATTGTTTTCCTTCTTGTTTTCCTTCAACATGTCATGAACTTCCGCTGTGCTGATCCGTGGCTTGACTTCCGTAGAAAGTGCGATTTTTAATTCTTAGTACGTGCGCGGTTTGGCCTCACACTTGATGAACAGCTTTGCGACTCCGCTTAGCGATCGTTTACAAAGTATGCACAGTTGAAGGTCATTCTATCGAAAAGTTTCGGCGTACTGTTCAAAGTCCTGTAACCACACTTTTACGTTGGCCGTCTCGCCTCCCGAGAACTCTCGTATAATATTTCCAAAATTCGCAAAATTAAATCTCGCGTTAGTTTCATTCAGGTCGCGCTGCACTAAATATTTCACCATTAATTTCAACGGTGTGTTGCTACTTTGTAGTGTTCTCTTCCTTCGGGCTCCCTCCTACCTTCCTATGTAAAATTAACTACCACGCTTCTCGCGATTTCCACGGGTTCTGTTAGAGGTTTTACTTTGAACAAATATGGCGGCGTGAATCCTGAGGCTGTGGGCCTCGCCCAAAATGTAAGTATTTGCATGTTTTAAATTCATTTTTCAGCATTTATACCCTGACCGCGTCCGCCCGCATGGCTGCGACCATAAGGTAAACCCACCGCCCTCTCGGTGGCCCTGGACGGGTCCCCCGTATCGCCTCTTTCAATGTTTTTTTTCCTGGTTCTTAGTGGCACGAAATTTTTAGTTTTTTTTAAACTGTCACCTCTTTCGGTCTCCCTACACGACGAACCCCCCCCCATCCGGCGAGCTAGTAAGAGCAGCGCTAGTCGTGCCCACGCCAAGTGTAGTGGAGGCAATTGAGTTTCTCGGCGATACCCCTCATTCCGGACCCTTCGTCCCGCCACACCTTTTCGTTAGAAACCCTTTTCCCTAAATGTTTTTTTGTAATGAGTTTCTTTTGTGGCCCTTTTGTGGCAAAGCACTTAAGCCTCAATTATACTGGACGCAACGGAAAGCAACGGAATGGAGAGTTAACGGAATCGAACTGTGCTGGTTATACTGACGGAAGCGAACGTAATAAAATGTCACTTTTTTCAGCAATTTTTTGCCAAATTTTGGACTTTTGCTTAAAATTTTCATATCCGAGCAATTTTTTATTATAAAGACTTTCATTATCTTCCACTTTATTTATAAATTTTCCAACAAACTCTGACTACATTTTGGGCTAAATAATAAAAGACAAAATCAGCTGTTTTTAATGTTGCTTTTGACACTTCAATCCGTCGGTTCCTTCAAGTTCCAAAGTTTTGAAACTTTGATTCGGTCCGTTCCGTTGCGTTGCGTCCAGTATAACCACTTCAATACAACTTCTCTGTAATGAAAATCTTTTTGACATTTCAATCCGGTCCATTGCGTTCCGTTGCGTTCAGTATAATTGAGGCTTTAGTCCTCCTTTCCTTCGAGCGTAAGCTCACTATAACTCCCAGACAGTTACACCTGCGTTTGTGTAAGAAACAAGAGTTAACGCGAGACTCCTGTGACGCACTTGCATAACGTGCGGTCATTTAATAGGGTGGCTTGACTTGCGAAGCATCTGAAATCCAAAATACAGAAACGTCACCGTTGAGACACTTCATATATGTGTATGAAAATTTATATCTCGAAAAATGTCAAGTCAATCGTTGGTTTTATTGGCTCGATCAAAATATCGGATCCCTAATAGTCTCACATTTTGTTTTTTGGAATCAAAAGTACGAAAAATTGCTCTTTTTATACTCTCCTACCATGGTTGCAAAATATGTGATTTCCGCTCACATCACTGATTCCGCTCAAAATTTGATTCCGATCAGAAGTTGATTCCGATCAGAATATGATAGGAATCACTTTATGAGCGGAATCAAATTGGATACATATTCATTACGTTTACATGCTTACTTGAAGTATACTTGAAGTAGATTTCAAGTAACTAAATATGCATGTAAACTCGTCCTGACTTCAAGTATACTTGAGTCAAGTAAATCACAAAAATTTGTTTGATTGACTTGAAAAAGCTCATGTAAACACTACTTGAATACTTGAAAATTTGCTTGCGTATTTTTTCCTTGGAACAAGAAGAAGATAAAAACTGTAGTGAATGTATACTTTTGATGCAATATTTTTAAAGGTATTTATATTATAATTTGAAGATAGTTTCTGTTATAATACGAAAGGTCAAGTCTCAGTTCAAGAGAATTTCAAGACTTTTTGAAGTCAAGTAAAAGAGCCGAAAACGCAGCTTGAGTTTCAAGTAAATTTCAAATCAGGAACTCAAGTAAATCATGTAAACGTAATAATTGATTCCGCTCACATTGCCGATTCCTATCGGATTTGATTCCGCTAAATTTTTGATGGTGGCGCGGTGGTGATTTCTTCGCTCGATGTCACTCTTGTGCAACTATGTCTCCTACTATACGAGTACATTATGTATTAAAATTGGTATCACATCAATTGAAAAATAAACGGAAGCTTCTATTTACCTCGTTTATGACTAGGTTCAACCTAGCTTCAACCCGGGTTCAACCCAGTCATAAACGGATGTCGAGTTGAAACTGGGTTCACTCAACCCAACTCAGCTCTCCAACCTGGATCGAGTTGATATTTCGTTTCATATATGCGGGTTGAGTTGAAATTGGGTTGAAGTGACATTTGTTTTGTTTGTTTACCATCCGTGAAGTTCGCTTTCGACGTTAGTTTTGTGTTCGGTGTGTTTTTTCTGGCACAGGAAAAAAACATTATTTCGTTCTGAAGTTTTTCGTATCAACAGATGAGAATTTCACACAAAAATTTGAGGTTATGGTTTGATATCAGTTCAACTCTCTTTCAACCTTTGAATAGAGAAGATAAGGAACCGAAAATAGCGTACATGTACACGGATTTGAGGGAAGCACTTGGGATCAAGAAATTTTCTCTCCAATTCTCTCCCTCCACTTTAACCACAACAACAAAATACATTCACTTTACCCCACAACAACAAAATACATTGTCGATCCCGGACATAGGCGTAGTGAAATTTGTTCAGGTTTTGCGAAGGGTCTGCTTCAAACATTTAGCCAAGTGAAGCGTTTTCACCGAGATGGTTGCTGAGAAACGATATCCCTCCCGGTTTTTGAATGAATATAACACAGCCACTGACCGGGATCGACACAAATACGTAAAGAATGCTATTTATTAGTGTTGCCAAAATGCTTCCCCGTGCTTAATAAATTGCTCTTCCTCGTCTTCTCTATTCAGAGCTTTCAACCCAAAGTGAACTCAACTCGACATCATACAAGGTGATCGAAATTTCAACTTAACCTCGACTCAACTTTTCAACCTAGTCATAAACGGGGTAATTGACTTCGCATCGAGGCGCCCCGGGCTCCAGCTAGTTTTCATAATAAAATACAAAGGTATAAAGATATTATTATTAATAAGTTTGAACTTTAATTTTAGTAAATATTTAAAGTGGGGGAGGGGGGCTCCAGGCTTAATCTGATTCAAAAAAAATTATATTCGTCTATAAAAGTTGATAGTGTAATAATAGGTAATTGAAGGTGGGAAAGGAAAATAACTGAAATTTTCAAGTTTGATTTGAATTTCCAGATTAAGGCTCAGCAAATGGAGCACATTCAAAAAATTAATACCAGAGGAAATGAATTATAGAGATAGAACACGATATATTTTAAAACTTTTATATTTTATTTTATCAAGTACATTCTAAAATGCTTACAATTTCACAAATATTCACTAGCAGTATAGCGACCAATAAAATGAATAGCTGCTTTATCCTTGATTGCAAACAAAAATGGTCTATCAGCATAGAACGTCTTCTCTTTTTGAAACATGCCGCCCAGAATTACTAGAACTTCTAAAATAAAATACAAGCTTGCAACTAATGTTAGCACAAAATGCAAGTAACGTTTCTTACCTGTAGCGGCAGCAGCTTCTGTTCCTGTTTCATCGACCTCAATAAAAGTTTTGTGAATAACTTGCGATATTTTTGATCTGTGATCGCCCTTGAAAATTCCATCGAGTTGGGCAGAGTCTTCAAATACTCTCTTCAAGCCAAGCTATTTCAAATTAGAGTATAATTTTTGGTCGTTTATGAAGTTTGTCTGTGTATTTTTACTTACATTGTATAAATTTTGGTTAAGTTTTTCATTGAATTCAATTTTGAATTTTGGTATTTTAACTTTTACAGGTACTCTTTGCAAGCCGTCGGTAATAGCTAATAAATTTCTATTTTGTAAAAGACCTTCAACATCTTCCAGGGTATGTCCTGTTTGTGGCATAACGAACAACATTGAGAAATCGCTGTTCTTGTAAGGCAACTCCAAGCCTTCAGCGTGAATACCATTTAACAAGCCAACTTTGAATGGTAAACTTCGCTCAAAAGTCATCATATCCACATCGACAGCTTTATTTGCACTGTGGTGGAATGGTTCTTTTTTGGTTTTGGATATGTCGAATGGCACAGCCCAATCAGCCTTGAAATGCACAGCATTAAGCAGAATCATTTGAGCACTCTCATCAATAGCACTCGCATCGACGATTTCCTTAATTTTGTGGTTGGTCTTTGCATCAACCCATTCATTTATAGTCGAAGCTGCCTGTTCTTTTTGTGAAAAGTCCACATTCTCAACTTCAGAATAGAAGGAGTTCTTGGCGATGTCTTGGAATTCGGGCTTAATTTCAAAATTTTCATTTACGAACACCTTATTCGCTATATGCAGAATAGGGCTGCTTGAATAGGTTCTGATAACATTTTTGAAGGAGTTGGCAACGGTCGATTTTTGATTTGAAATTAATTTAATTCCATTTTCAAATTCCTCAGAAGTTTCTCCGGACGAACCAAAGTACACCAGCCCCAATGCAGTTTGAATCGAGAATGGAGCAATGATAAAGTTTGCTTCTTGTTTGGATTTCTCAATTTCTGAATATAATTTGAAAGCAAAATCGGCACTGTTGAGGCGGAATGTTACCGGTGTATCACCTTTTTGATAGATAGCACACAAGCAGCTATTGTTAAGCCTAAAATAAATTCTGTAAATAGAAAAAATAAAATATTAGTGATGTGATTAAAAAACGTGAGCCCTCAAAATTGTCACATTATATTTAGTATCTATTGGGTTACAATGAAAGCAGAAGCAGCATATCGATGTGGAACCAACTAAGGGCATCCGAGCCACCTCTTGCGAAGACCATAAGCATAGCAAACGGCTCTCAATCAAACAAAAATTGTGTAATGGTGTTCCGTCAGAGGTGTTCTCTAACCTCCTTTTTTAAGGGAGGGTTGCGGGGAGCTCTCGAGTTGTCCAAGGTCGTGTGAGAGCAAACACTTTCTTACAAAATAACATTGCTTTATTCATTCAAAAAATCCTTATACACTAACAATTTCTGTCTCTTAAATCTAAGTACCCAGTGGGAAATGGAGTGCTCTAAGGACAATGGAGGAGCACTCCCATGGAAGCATGGAGTGCTCCCTTTCCGCTCCCTCTCTATATATTTTTTAACATTAGATTATGTCCGCCTAGGCTAGCACTCCATTTGAGCTCCCATAGGAGCACTCCTGCAACGATGTAGTTGGAGACAAAAAGGAGCATTATAGAGCTTTTTTAAATATCTACAGTAGAGGTCAACATTAAAGTACCATAAGAATTTTTCATACCCTCAGGTGGATTTTTTGCCCTGGAGCTCTTTGAGGTATCTATAAATGTATAACTCTAATATTCTGAAGAAGAGATCCTGTCCATTGAGTCTATGGAACTCTTGACAGCAAGACGCAGCATAGAAGTATCGGGCAGAGTGGAATTCGCTACAATAAGAAAGTACACTATGCTTGTAATTGTAAATCCATAATGAGTATAGATACCAAATGACTTAGTTTGTCCTTAGCGGTCGTCCATTAATAACGTGAGGCGTTTAAGAAGGGAGGGGTCGAGCCGAGCGAATAGAAGTTCAGATCTTCAGGCACGAACTGACAATAATAACGATTTTTGTCAGCTTTCTTGAACTGCAGGCCCCATATAGTTAAGTGAGTGTATGGTGATACTTGGCCTCAAGGCGAAAACTTTCAGGCTACGGCCTGGCGGCTACCTGTGAGTAAATTGGGGCCTTAAGATATGGGAAAATCCAACACTAAAATTTACTCGATTGTTTAGCCTCCACCGGCTAGCCAAACGCGCGACACGTCGAATGCTGCAGAGTACGAGCCAAGTACCACTGACCAGCGAAAAGGCCTTTAAAATTTAGAACAACAGAACAGGCACACCCCAAATTTTAGCGTAATGAAATGCTTGTTGAGGGAGTGCTCTTGTTTTGGTAATTGGGTGTCCACTACAAGCGGAAAAACGAGATGGCATTTCATCTTAATATAAACAAAGCAGATATAATTTGACACTCAACTGACCCAGATTTCACTACGGTTACGTCACGGATTTTATACGCGAGATCCTATCCTGCAGTTCTATATTTTAAGGAAAGGCCCGCCTTGATGTGGTTACCGTAAATACGTATTTTTAGTGTATACAGCAGAGATTTTTTAAAATTGGAAAAATCTCACGTGAGATTAGGTGGGAGGGAGGGGTCGGGCCAAATCTCACGAAATCTCACAAATCACCTCACGTAATTTATGGACGACCTCATAGGGGGATGATACACGGGTCAACATGTTCTGAAACACGAGCTTTTTCTGCGCAGTTCGTAGGCAAAGGGACGGGTCAGGGTGAAGTGTGCGGTGTTGACTGAAATTAGAAACGATTTCTATTTTTCCTCCAGTTGCTTGAAAAATGTTTATGCATGCGTAACTGTCAAGCGATTCTGGGTGAAAATAATTTGGAATGCACACCCATACATATGAAATCGCAATGTTATTACACAGAGTGTTGCGTGTAGCGTGTTGACTCGTGTATCACCTCCGCGCAACAAACTGACAGTGTGTTGCAGAGACACGTTGACTCGTGTATCATCCCACTTAGGGAACGTTCAAGTAATAGGTACTTAACGCAATTTGGGGGAGATGAGGGGGGTTGTTAGACGTTACGTTGTGTTACAGGGGCGGGGGAGGGGGGATGGTGGTTCGAACAACGCGTTACGTAATATTGTTTCATTTTATAAAAATAGGGAATTCAAATGTCCCAACTTAGCAATCCTTTTCGTTTATGTTTTACGGGGAAACCCTCGCTTTATGCGAATACGAATGGCTATACGAATGTTAAAAATGATGCGAATCATTCGCATAAGCGAAGGCGGATGCGAACATTCGTAACATCCCTTATTACGAGTTAGAAATCTCTTGTTTTACTTATTATTACCGCAAACGCGATTAAAACAATAAAAAATACCGCTATTTAAGCGGTTTTCCGGTAATTTGCGCCATATAATTGTCACATTCAGGTAAAAGTGGTCACTTGGGTGTTACGTAACGTTTAGGGGGGTGTGGCGGAGGGGAGGGTGTATACAGAAAAACGTTATGCCGCGTTACAGGGGGCAGGATCAAAGATTTTCAAAAATTGCGTTACGTAATACTTGAACGCCCCCTTGTTAGGTACAATTGGGGTGCATATACCTACGTGCATATTAAAAGGAATTGTAGAAATGCGGTAATCCGGTACAACAGAGAAAGAAGAAAGCACAAATTATAAAGCCCCAGTTTATTTTGTTAAGGCCTTGACACTAAGATAATACGTCCTATTTCATTAATCAAACTCTATTTATATTATTAATAAATAATTTTGTAATAATTACTTTTCACTTCCATAACAATTGCACTTTTTTCACTTTAAAATGTTTAAAAATAAATTTTAAATGATTTAATCCGTTGCAAATTTGTACAAGATTTACTGAAAATTATCCTTCAATTTACGTTTTTATACTAAAATGACGATTACAACAAAATGTGAAAGATAAGAAATTCTTCTCAAAAATACCCCACCTTAAGCATCTAAGCACATATTTCAAATTAAAAATGTGTATTGCTGCTGGTTATTAATTTTTTGTCTTAGAGTCCAAGTAGTTGAGTCTCTTCTGGACAGAAGTGATAAGAATATTTTGTGTGGATTTTGATAACCTGTAAAGGTTCTTCTAACTAGAGCAAAAAGATGTTCACATTTTTTATTAATATCTTCGAGATTGTTATAAAATTTATTATCTGCACAATTACCGTTTCAGAGAGAATATTACAAAATAAATTTGGAGTTTTGGTATTATTAAAAGCAAGTTAACTCGAAATTATTTCCGATGAACTTACACTCAAACAATTTTACTGGATAAGCTAAAACATCCTATGCTGATAAAATAGGGACTGTGGTATTTTTCAATGCTTGTGCTTGTAGTGACCGCGTAAACTACGTCTTAACCTTTTCTAGTATATTTCACTTAGAAAGAGCTAATGATTTATTTTGATCGTAGTTCTTGATTTATGGCAGATCCAGCTAAAATTAATATTGAAAATGCATGGTTTGATTTTCTCTAGACCAACGTTGTATCGCAGAATCGCCTCATCTGAATGAAAGATGTAGCAATAATACATAGATACTGTTATTCAAATTGTTAACTCATTTTCTCAGTGGCGTAGTAACGAGATGAGTTTTGGGGACAACCCCCCCGGAAACGCCTTTTGTATGAGGAAAATTCATACTGAACATTTATAATATCACTAGCTGAGTCCCGGTACGCCTCGCTGCACCCATAAGCCAATAGTAGGCAATATATATTAAGATGGATATATGACATTTACACAGATGAAGTGCTTCAAAGAACAGGTACATGGATCGGCCGCCGTTGATCTCGGTATATTGAGTATACTACATTGCTTATACCTGATACCCGTGTCGAGGGGGTTGTGAAGATAGTGGTACTCCGCCCTCTTGAGACGGCCATCAAAGATCTAACGGTATATTGAGTATAATATATTCCTTCCTGTTTCGCACGCCAGCAAACTAAGACTTGCCGGCCTCGTAAAGAGAATAGAGAACACCAAACGGCTTATGGTATCAGAAATTTCGGAAAATATAGCAGAAGGTAGGCCCAAGACGACAACAGAGACTTAACATTCGAAACTGCAGACATGCTGCAAGGGACCACTAAAGTTGCAGAAATGTCCTAGAAGAAGCCAGGACTGTAGCGACATTGGATGGATCTAGTCTTCGGCAATAAATCAGGTTTTCCTGATTAGGACTTCGGTCTTAGCAGCTGAAAATGTCCTGCCTGTGAGCAGATTTAATGATCTGCTCTTCCATTGATGTGTGAATGACATGAACTCTTCCCCTGGATTTTAAAATAAAAAGTCATGTTTTGTCTCTTCACAAGCGGAGGTCTTTAATATCTCTCTTCTCTTAAATATTAGACTTTCTCCTGTGCTTATTTAATTAGGTAAGTTAACATATCGACAATTGGTATTGCAATTCTTCTCAACGCATGTCCATGCCTCATTTTAGTAACTGAACGATGCTCAATCTGGTAATTAAATTCTTTTAGAAACAGAGTCCATCTATCCGCTCTCAGTGGAACAACTCCTTTTTCATCGTCGCGTCGTAGCGAAAGAATTGCAGTCGGTGACAGTCTTAATCCTCCTTCCCAAAACGCTCCGCTCCGCTTAATTACTGCGGATACTATGGCGAGAACTTTTAGCGTTGTTCGGCTGAGTTTGCCTTACAACTCATGTGTTGCACTGAATGCAATTGTTGTTCGTTATTATCCCGTTGCAAGAGCAATAGCTCCGAAATCGTCCTTACTAGCACCGGCATAAATTTCCGTATGCCCTTTGCTTCAAATAACTTCAACAGTGGTGCTTTTACCAATATTTCTTTTAATGCTTTAAATTCATTTTGCTGTTCGGTTTCTATTTTTAATAGTAAAGCCTTTTTGTCAGCAATTCGCTGAACGGCGTTGCTTCAACTGCCTAGTCTGCTATAAATGTTTCGAAGTAGCGGGTTAGTCCCAGAAACATTGTAAAGTTTCCTATCATTTGATATGTTAAAGAGGAAACTCAATTACTACTTTTGTCCTCTCCTTTGATGGTATTTGCTCTTTAGCAGCCCACTGGTGCCGAATATCTTAGGATGCCCCTGGTGCAAACCAGTTTTTTTGTCAATCAGTCGATAGTCCAACGCACACACTTATTCATCGATGTTTTAATCTTTAATCAGACCGTCCGTTTGCTACGTCACTGCATCTTCTTCTTCTTTAACGGCTCTACAATCGGGAACCGGTCCTGGCCTCCCAGTAATCAGAAATCAGTGATGTAAATTAACCCTAATCATTGATGAACAATTATTCGAATCCGATTAAAAGTGATGGAATATGGGACATATGTAAGTGATGTTGACAAGATGGGAGCGATTGCAATCATTGATGGAACTTGAAACACACCCTATGTAAACATGCGTGCCACCACACACCAGCCATCACAAAGCTTCGAAATTTTGCACGAACGTCCGTGGAGGTTACCCATAATGCACCTCGAAGCACGATTTTCAAAATTCAAAATAACCGCTGAAATATGACCGATATTCAAAATGGGCACCCAAATATTAATTTCCCAATTGTGTCCGGATCTCCATGAATAACGGTGTATGGGGGGTTTTAAGGTAGCAAATAACGAATTTATAATCAAAACTTATAAATTGAAAATTTCGGGGCCAATATGGCGGACGAATTTCGTCAAATAAATGTCATTTCGCGGTCAGCTGTATGTAGGTCGTTCAAGAGTTGGGTAATCTGAAAATCTTCACATCCTACCTCTTCCAAATGGAAGAACATTAATCATAGTGTATGTGTATTCTGGCGATTTCCGTTAATGACGTGAAGTTTGCCACATTGTAAAATGTAAGAAATTCCTTAAATTTCCTTTAACCAGTAATTAGGCTGCCAGCTGAGTTAAGCTTGGAATCGACCAGAGACACGTCAATCACTAGGGATTATTCCTTTACACTAAGAGCGAAGTTAACGGAAAGCCACGAGACGCTCCGGGGAAATCTGTGGTGGCAGGACAGAAGTCATTTGTTACTCTCTCTCCCTCTCCCCCTCCCCAATCTCTCTCATGCACAGCTCACCAAAACTCACGCACAGCTCTACACAACTCACGCATAGCTCTCCAAAACTCACGCACAGAGCTTCATTGAAAATTTCGTCAGAATAATCACAGTTGCGTATGCATTATAATAGACTTCACACTATGAATGGAGGCGGTTAATACCTTCAATAAGCAACGTCCGGCAACATTGGGTGAACTAATTATTTAACGGCATGATAAATTATAACCTATATGTTATTCTGATGTATGAGCTATATTATTGTAAAGTTTCATTAAAATCCCGTCAGTAATTTGTGCGTGAAAGAGTAACCAACATCCATACAAACTTTCGCGTTCATAATATTAGTAAGATTCTTCTTCTTCTTCTTTCATCCGTTAGCTAGCGGTCCGAGCGGGACGTCCCCGCAACGGTCGGTGCCGCTGGGTCTCGAACTCTATTCACGATTCGTTTCCATTCTTGCCGGTTTTTGGCGACGTCTCGTCTTTGTCTGTCTCGTTTCGAAGGCGATCCCGTAGTGAGACGCCGAGGATCTGCCTCAAGCATCGCATTTGGAAGACCTCGAGCTTTTTTGAGCAGTGTCCACGTTTCAGATCCATAAAGAAGAATCGGAAGGATTAACGTGCGGTAAAGGCATACTTTTGTTTTGATGGAAATATTTGTTTCCATATGCACCACTTGAGCGAGGCGAATGTTGCCTGGCCGATAGTTTGATGATTCTTAATGGAACGTGCTCGGTTTCCAAGACTCTCCAACAAGCTGTTCCAATGGAAAGCGGATTTGAAATCGATGAAAACGACAGTTCGTTTGCCGCAACGAATTCTTTCTTCCATTAGCTGACGGAGTGCGAATATTTGATCAATGCATCCTCGATGTGATCTAAATCCCGCTTGTTCTTGCCGGCTCGTTTGCTCTCGATGTTTCTGTTGCCTCGATTGTATGATTTTCGTAAATACTTTGCCGACGATCGAAAGAAAGCCGCGATAATTCTTGCATTCCCGACCGTCGCCTTTCTTCAAAATTGGCACAACGATCTCTTTCTTCCACGCCGAAGAGGCACGATCCGAATGCCATATGTGTGTTATGAGAACATCAAGGCGTTGTGATAAGACATCACCTCCGGTGTCCTATTGGTTTATTGTTCGTTGTTGCAGTGTGTGGTTCCTTGAGTCTTGTTTTTTTTGTAATTTATTTTATTCGTACATATTTGAATTTCGTAAATTTGTCCATGTTCGTGTGAACAGGTAGTGTTTTAGTGGAAAAGTCAACAAGGCATTGTATTGTACCAATTTGGCAAGCGTGTAGCAAAATTCTACACAAGTAGCTTTCTATAAACGAAAGCGGGGTATATTTGAACAAAAACATAACAAGAGACATTAACATTTGAAAGAGAAAATCAACAACAATTTTATATGAAGAGTTATATATTATTATTATTATATAATCTTATTTTTGGTACGAACTACAAAGAATTACTGGCTAAGTCCAATTCCATTACACTCCAAAATGCAAGAACCATCGGCAGACTGTTCAATTGTGCGAAACTTAGCCTAGAATGATAATGAAATATAGTTAACGCAAAAAATTCTGATACTTTTAATCATACTTTTGTCATAAGTTCTGCCACATGAATAGCAGTTTTTGTATGTAATGTTAGTTCAGAAGTTCTAATTCTGCTTACACCACTTGCAAGCGCCATATAAATAATTAATTGATCCTGTAAATATTTTTTTTAATAACTAATAACAATTAAAAGAATTTTTTACCTGAACATATGAGTCTACACAAACTTTTTTACAAATACATAATTCGACTTCGAATGCTGCTTTTCTTCCTGTATTATAACTTTTTTCCTCTCTATTACCTAAAGCTGAGCCTCCTATTATGCACCCCGTCGTAGTCTCACAACCTAGTCTTTAAATATTTCGTCAATTTTGTATTACAAAATGTATTTTATGTTTATATTACATAATTCCGGAGCAATTTCCGATTGCAACTTCAGGACTTTCTTTATATGGCTCAATTTCTATTGGTTGCCGGTATTTACTAAATACTGATTTTGCTCCTTCAGCCATATCGTTAGCTACCTAGGATTTTGAAATTAAAATGTAGAAATATGTCAGAATATTAGAGTTAGAAGTTACATTAACAGGCAAAACACCAGCTACAAAACTCCATCCAAAAAACCGGCTTATTTGACCGAAATGCTCAATTGAACAAGGACGTAATTGCTTTACTGGCTTAACTATTATATTGCAGTGTCCTCCGCCTTTTGGGAAATACCTGCAATACAAATATGTTGAGAAAAAACAATTAAATTATATCTTCAAATTTTAAATGTACCCCCGTTTAAATAAGTCAAAATCGAAGGACACGCCAAACTGTTCCAAATTAGGACGAAGTATTTCTGTGATGAAATCTATCTAAAAGATTATATAAGATTTTTGGATTATATAAATGCAAAGTTCAAAGAGATCAATGTGTTTCAAACGGAAACGTACAAATATAAAATAGTGAACAAAAACGCACGTGCAGTTGGTAATTCAATTTTATTCAATAAGTACACCTCAATATTTGCAAACTTACAACCTAATCATGCAACTTATGCTAATGTATGGTTAAATTGCTTGCTGCAGTGCCCTGGTGTCGCTGGTCGTCGTGAAAATGCCAGTCCTGCGTCGTGGTGGTCAGCTGAATATTTCCTTTGATGCCCTGGATGTTTCTCTTACTACGTGTTTAATATGTTTCAAATGCAGGCAGAATTCCGGCCTTCCATTAATGGTATGCACAGGAATCCACTGCGATTGTTTGAATTCTAATATTTTCTGAACACAAACAAGCATGCAGAATTTGCCACCTTCCGCCAGTAAGCGGTGTGCAGAAACTCACTGCTAATTTCTACGACTGATACGCGAACACAAACTTAATAGCAGATAAATTCTGGCCTTCCATAAAATGGTATGCGCATGAATTTACTGCTTTTTATCTATTCTACGTGAGACAAAAACAAAGTGAATAAAGTGCAGGCAGAACCTTAGCCTTCCACAAAGTGGTGTGCCTATGCGTTCACTGCTCTTTATAAATCAAATCTACAACAAAAACATGCAGGTAAAATTTTCCGCCTTCCACGTTGTGGTGTGCGCGAAAATTTGCTGCCCGCTACCAAATTAAACACAATACAACAACAAGAGCATGTGAAATTTTCCGCCTTCCACTTAGTGGTGTGCGAGAAAATTTCCTGCTTGCTATCAAAAATTTTCAGAAATTAATATTGCATGTAAAACTCTCACCTTCCTATTGGTTTGGAGAGTTCCCTGCGTAGCTGAAAATTGAGAGAGGCCGACTAAGGATGCGTCCGCGTTTTTATAGTCCAAAGATAACGGTGTCCTTAAGGAAATTTTATTTCCTTGTTGCGAACTGCCTTATCGGCAGCGTAAAATTATTAACTTTCACCGAATTTAGAGGCCAATTGTAATAGTAATTATTTGTACTGTATTTAAAATAATTATTCTAATTTTTCTTTATATTTTTTCGACTGTTTTTCTCTTTTTTGTCGATTTTTATTGCAGGGATATTTTTATTCCCTAAAATGGCCATAAATAATTTCCTTTCTCCATTTTGTACACAACTATTCTTGTCTCGCTTTAATTTCATAAGTTTATTTTCTCTTTCTTTCTCCTTAACCTTATGGAGAAATATTATTATTAAAATATCTTTTTACGCGTATCTTTTTCGATGTTTTTAATGTTACCATTAGAATCCGCGCGAAATTCTACATAAGTTTCATATGTCATTTTCATATGAAACATAAAGTTTGACGTTTCTTTGCCGGGCGAAGTTCTGTGTACATCGCGAGTGCTGTTTTAGTGTTTTTTTACCTGTTTTTCACTAATTTTCAGGTAAGTAATGTGATGTGGTGTGTTTATTATTCACCTGTGAACAGTTGTGTGTGTTGTAGGTTTCGGAAATCGTGTTTTCTTGTGAGAAAATAGGTGGGTAAAAATGATAGGTTATATCCGTCATTTTCCACCTTAAATTGCTATTTTTCACCTGTAATGTGTGACATATACACATATTGTACAGGTGAAATGATATGTAGCACATATTGCGCAAGTGGTTTAACTTGGATGTGCTTTTTATGTGTTAATTGTTTGAATTCGGTTTGTTTACGTTCTGCGTGTGGTTGTTGTTGTTGTTTTTGACCTTCAATTATTTTCAAATTTATTAATTCTGCTTGTCTTGTTTCAGCTAAATATCGCAGGTAAGTATAATCTTATAGTTTGTTTTTAATATTTTATTAATAATTTCATTCATTTTTAGGGTTTTAGGTAAAAAGACAAGTTTCAACTTGCCGGTGCTCCGAAATGAAGTAGCCTCCAGTATGCTATAGGGGCTTGGTAAGTATCGTTGATTAATTACTCTATAAGCATTTATTTCAGGTTCATTTGTAATTTCAGCTTTTTTATCATTTTATATTTCAGGGTTATTATTTATTTTTTCCTTATGTTTCAGAGAATAATTTTTAATTCGTAGTTGGTTATTTTCTTTTTTTCAGATTTTTTTTTATTTATGAAAATTCATTGTATTGTTTACATATATTTCTCTATTTCAGCATGCCTTATAAGTTAGATTTAGTTTTTAAGTTTATTTCAAATTCGTTTTTTAAGTTTATTTTTAATTTATATTTTTAAGTCTTAGAATTAGGATAATTAGATTAAGTTTATAACTTCTTAGGACAAATTATATTTATATTTTATATGTGTTGTGTTTTTTTTTTTGTTTGAATCCTGTCCCCTTTCAGGTTGTTGTGTTCGGGGCCGAACATTCTCCCCCGCGTTGAACTCTCAAGTTCAACCTTTCTTTCAGCTTTTTTAAGCCTCTTTTGTGGTGGTGATGAAACACTATACGTCCATCTGCCTTGACCTGGAGCCGTGCCTGATAGGTGTTGGGTAAACTGACGGTGATTTCCTTTTTCCTTGTCTCTCGGACTCGATTGAACTTAATCCGTTGGATTATACTCCGAGGTAGGTATAAATCTTCGCCTTCACGGGTGACAAAGCGCTGGAAACAGTTGTTCGCACGTTGGGCTAGCTCGGTCAGGTTAGTTGTTGGTGTGAGCCTCTCCAAATTGTAGTAGAACCTCCCATTGATGATGGCTGGTTTCTCTAAGATAGGGGGTTGTGTTTGTTTTTTCGGAGGCTCCTCGGTACTAGGACCTGGACAAGATGTTGGTGTTTCCGAGGCAGATGCTGGTGGTGATGGGGTTGACAAATCGATAGTGAAGTCACAGTCGAGGTCCAAATAAGGGCTGCCGGCAGACAGGAAGCTATCTTCCACTGCCGCTAAATCTTCTTCAGTATAGTCGTATTCACTCATCTGAAAGAAGGCTTATGGATTACGGATTTCATGATAGGATAAGGACAAAACTGGATGCAAGAAACGGACATTTAACAAGACGATCACGAACGTTGCCAACTATGGAGTTAGTTATCCCTTGTGCTTGTATGTTGCTCTGTTGGCAAGCGGCAAATCTTCGTTATCGGTCTTTGAAAGCTGCTGCGGCCGGTTCTGACTTGTACCACCCGTGTCAAGCCGTCAGGTCCTGGAAATGTTTTTTCCACGATGGCGAGTGGCCAATTTGTTGGTGCTGTGGTTTCTTGTTTTATAAGCACAATGTCGCCTATTTGGAGATTCGGTTGCTCTCTTTGCCATTTTGGCCGTTGTTGCAACTGATTGAGGTAATCTTTGGACCATGTATTCCAGAATTTTTTAACTATATCTTGTATCAATTTCCATCGCCGTGATAATGACATGTTATTTTCTATATTTGGCTCTGGTACTGCATTGAGTGCTCGCCCAATCAAAAAATGCCCCGGGGTAAGAACAAAGGATTCGTCTGGATCATTTCTTACACTACATAAGGGTCGTGAGTTTAAGCAAGCTTCAACTTGATTGAGGACGGTTGCATATTCCTCAAAGGTATAAATTGAGTTTCCTAGCGTTCTACGCAAGTGATGTTTTATTGATTTCACCCCCGCTTCCCAGATTCCTCCAAAGTGGGGAGCCGCTGGTGGGTTGAAGTGCCAAGTGATCTGTTTCATTGCCAAATATTGTACAGCGTTTGGATTAGCGTCTTTTATGGCTTGTCTTACTTCTTTATCCAATATGGTTTTCGCTCCTATAAAATTGGAGCCACAGTCGGAGTATATGTCTGATGGTAATCCTCTTCTGCCAATAAAGCGTTTTAATGCTGCAATGAAGGCCATCGTAGAGAGATCTGACACCAACTCGATGTGAATGGCTCTGGTCGCTAGGCAGATGATAACACAGATGTAAGCTTTTTGTAGTTTAGCATTGCGTAACGGCGAAGTCTTGATTATTATTGGGCCAGCGTAGTCTATTCCTATTTTAGTGAATGGGTTGGTGATATTGACTCTGGGTGCTGGTAAGTCCCCCATCAACTGTGTCATAGTCTGACCTCGATGTCTGGCACAAGTGACACATTTATGTATTCTACTCGTAACGCATCGTCTAGCATCCAGAATCCAATATTTTTGGCGACTGGTAGCTAGAACGAGTGACGTTCCTCCATGAAGAGTTGCTAAGTGTAGTTGATCGATGATCATATGTGTCACTTGGTGCTCCTGCGGAAGGATGATTGGGTGCTTGGCGTCATGTGTCAATGCTGCGTTTGATAATCTGCCTCCTAATCGTATTAGACCATCCTTATCCATAAATGGAGTCAGCTTAAGCAGACGACTGGTGCGCGCTAGTGGTTGTTTATGGAGGAGCTTCGCGTAATCATCGGCAAATTCGATTTTTTGTACAAGCCGCAAGATAGTGGTCTGTGCTTCCTGGTATTCAGTTGTGGATATGTAACTAACCCGTTTTGCATGTATATTTTTGCAGTTATGTCTAAATCGTAAGAGGAGGGCAATAATATGTGTGAGCCGTGTGATGGTTGAATATCGTAGCAGAATATTGTCTTCCAGTTGAGCTAGGAAATTAACTGTGGCTGAACGTTTCACTTCGCATTCCGTATTGCTTGGTATGTTCTGAGTTTTTGGCCATTGATCGGAATTGCAAATCAACCAACTTGGTCCGTTCCACCACAGCTGGTGGTTGACCAAATTAGAAACTGTGATGCCTCTTGAAGCTATATCCGCTGGATTGTCTTTAGTGGGTACGTGCCGCCATTGATCATATCGTATCGTTTCCTGTATTTCGACGACGCGGTTAGCAACATAAGTCTTCCATTTAGCCGGATGTTCTTTCACCCATTGCAGAGTTATCATAGAATCGGTCCAGGCATATATGGGCATGTGTAGTAGTTGCATATCGTCTAGGGTGGTCTGCAGTAATCTAGCCAAGAGTACAGCTGCATTTAGCTCCAATCGAGGAATCGTTGTGGGCTTTGTGGGCGCCACTCTGGTCTTGGAAGTGAGTAAGTGTGATGTAATTTCTCCATTATCCGTCTCCACTCTTAAATACAAGACGGCTGCATATGCTCTGGATGACGCATCGCAGAACCCATGTAGCTGCATATTTGCCGTTTTGGAGTATCCGACCCATCTTGGAATACGCAGAGTTTTTAAATGCTGTAGATCCGTTTTAAATGTACTCCATTGATTCTCTATTGAGCTTGATACTGGTTGATCCCAAGCATGACCAGTTATCCATAATGACTGCATTATTATTTTTGCAGTAATCAGAATAGGTGCGAGCCATCCCAATGGATCGTATAATGAAGCGACTTGTGACAAGATATTTCTCTTGGTTGCGACGGCGTACTCCGGCAGTGGATTAACAACAAAGGAAAAATAATCTGGTCCTGGATGCCAACGAACGCCAAGAGTCTTAACGACATCATCTGAAACCAGGGTTAGGGTGGACTTTAATTCCCGATCTTCTTGTGGAATGTCTTCTAGTAATGCAGGGTAATTACTTGTCCATTTTCGTAGCTTAAAGCCCCCTGCTTTGGTGATGCTACGTAATTCTTGTTGCAGTAATTTGGCTTCCTCAACGTTGTCCGCACCGCTTAGTAAATCGTCAACATAAAAATTGTTGTATATGGCTGTGTATGCTAAGGGCCATGTTTCCCTTTCATCTTCCGCAAGTTGCTGTAACGTGCGTATAGCTAAATATGGTGCGCATGCTGTTCCAAAGGTTACTGTTTTTAATTTGTAATCCTGTGGTAGTCGAGTCTGGGGATGCTGCCAAATGATTCGCTGGAAGTTCTGGTGGTCTGGATGAATACTGATCATGCGGTACATTTTCTCTATATCCGCGTTCATGGCCACCTTATATTTTCTCCAATTTAATAGGGTCGCGAATAGTTTGGGCTGCAACGTTGGTCCTACCAAAAGGTGATCATTGAGGGATTTTCCACTCGTTGTTTTGGCGGAGGCGTCAAAAACCACTCTTAATTTTGTTGTGGAACTGTCTTTGAAGACAGCGTGATGAGGTATGTAGTAATGTTCCTCGTCATTGGTCGGGGTATCTACTGCTTCCATATGTCCAAGGTCTATGTACTCATCCAGACACTTGGTATATTCATCCTTCAGTTGAGGCTTCTTAGTGAATTGTCTCTGCAATGCCAGAAACCGGTTCATCGCTTGTGGCCTTGACTGTCCCAAGATAGGAGCCTTGTTTTCCACAAAGGGCAGCGCCACTTGATAGCTTCCATTTGCCTTCCGGAGGTGTGTTTTGTGGAAGATTTGTTGACATGTTTCGTCCTCTGGCGTGAGAATTTTCCTTGACGGAGTTTCCTCAATTTCCCAAAAACGTTTCAGCAGGTTATCTATCTTGAGATCTGCTGTGCTGGTCGTAAATGCTGCGACTTGATCGCCGACCGTAGCTGTGATTGGTCCCATTAGTATCCATCCAAACATTGTTTTGATGGCAGTTGGAGATGTATCATCTCCGCGACGAATGCCGTTTTCTAAAATCTTCACATAGGCCCTTACTCCCAGCAGGGCGTCGATGCTTCCAGTTTTCCAGAATGCTGGATCTGCTAACTGCAAGTTCTTAAGATGCTGCCAGTTTCCTTTTCGGGTTGTCGTGGTTGGTAAAGGATTAGTGATCCTGTCTATGATTAGAAACTCCTCTTTTACGGCCCGCTCAGTCTGGTAACATGATCTTAACGACAGGCTCACCTTTTGGTTTGATGTGCCTGCAGGGGCTAAATTCAAGCCCGTAATTTCTACCTCTGTTTTGGTTGGGGTAGCTCGTAGTTGTCTGCATGCATCGTCAGTGATAAAGGATGCCTCAGATCCTGGATCGATGAGACAACGTAGTAGCTTTCCTGTGCCTTGTTTGCTATGTACCATCACACGTGCAGTTGCCAGTAACGCACGGCGATTTTTCGTGGCTAAGAAAGTCTGTATTGGATGTTCAGCTTCATTAGCTGAGTGTATCTTCGGGGCTGTAGGAGATTTGTTTGGTATGTTACCTCCTTCATGAAGATTCCCTTTGGATGATGTTGACCCAGTGCTCTCTCTCCTTGACTTAGGATGTAATGTTGTATGGTGTTTTTGGTTGCACTTGCGACATCTATATTTACTCGGACAATTGTTGATTGTGTGCTGACGTGAAAAGCAGTTTAAACAACAGCCCGCGGTTTGTATAATTTTACGCCTAGCGTCCGCATTCATTGATTTGAATTTCCTGCAGAAGGCAATAAAGTGTTTGCTGTTACAAGCTGGACAACCATTTTGGTTTATTGTGTGATGTGTATGAAAGGTTTCCCTTTTGATGTGTGGGTTGGGTTTAGATGCAGGCTTAGATACTACGACATCTGCAATGGATTCTAAAACACGCAACCTGGTGGTCAAGAACGCCTTGAATTGGGCACAAGTGGGTAACGCTTGGGTAGATCCTTGTTCTTCTTCCCAAAGCCTCAATGTTGTGAATGGCAATCGTTGAACTAGTAAGTAAATCAGAATTGCATCCCACGAGCTCGTGTCCACACCAAGAGCCTTCAATTGCTGCAGGCATTCGGTTGTTGTATCGATTAATGACTTCAGACCTTTGGATGTTTCCGTCGATAGCTTAGCAATACTCAAAAATGTCTTTAGCTGATGATTAACTAAGATTCGTTTGTTCTCGTAACGTTCCTTGAGCTTTGTCCAGGCTGGATAGTAATCATCGTTGGTGGTTGGTACATGCCTTAATAAAGATTCTGCCTCCCCAACTAGACATTCCTTTAAGTAGTGCAGTTTTTGCACAGCTGTTAGCTTGGGGTTACTATGTACCAGCGACACGAACACGTCATGAAAGGAGCGCCACATATCGTAGTTGCCATTGTATTTTGGCAGGCTAATTCTAGGGAGCTGAATGTCGTGCTGCGTCCCAATTTGTTGCAGCTCTGGTGTTCTAATAGCTGGAGTGGTGCCTGGCTCTGAAGAAGTGTTTGGTGCATTTCTTTGTAATCCATCCAACAATTCACCCATATGTTCGGCGTATTTGATTTCCATTTCACTATATCGATCGAGACGCAAATACTCCACCGGGACTTCTACAGGATTATCGAGTGCTGCTTCATTTATGGCTAAGTCATTATTACAGAATTCTTCCCATAATGCCTTGTAGTCGTTGATTCTGGATTGATAATATCCATGTGAACGCTTTGCTATCGCGGTCTTTTTCCCATTTTCGACGAATTTCTCCAATCGATTTCGTAGCATAGATTGTTTTCGGCACAATTGTTGCAGAGTCGCCATGATTTAATGTATGTAAGTTTGCAAAAAGTATAAAAATTAAACAAGTTTGAATACGCTGCACGAAATCTCGGTGGAACCTCCAAATGTTTCAAACGGAAACGTACAAATATAAAATAGTGAACAAAAACGCACGTGCAGTTGGTAATTCAATTTTATTCAATAAGTACACCTCAATATTTGCAAACTTACAACCTAATCATGCAACTTATGCTAATGTATGGTTAAATTGCTTGCTGCAGTGCCCTGGTGTCGCTGGTCGTCGTGAAAATGCCAGTCCTGCGTCGTGGTGGTCAGCTGAATATTTCCTTTGATGCCCTGGATGTTTCTCTTACTACGTGTTTAATATGTTTCAAATGCAGGCAGAATTCCGGCCTTCCATTAATGGTATGCACAGGAATCCACTGCGATTGTTTGAATTCTAATATTTTCTGAACACAAACAAGCATGCAGAATTTGCCACCTTCCGCCAGTAAGCGGTGTGCAGAAACTCACTGCTAATTTCTACGACTGATACGCGAACACAAACTTAATAGCAGATAAATTCTGGCCTTCCATAAAATGGTATGCGCATGAATTTACTGCTTTTTATCTATTCTACGTGAGACAAAAACAAAGTGAATAAAGTGCAGGCAGAACCTTAGCCTTCCACAAAGTGGTGTGCCTATGCGTTCACTGCTCTTTATAAATCAAATCTACAACAAAAACATGCAGGTAAAATTTTCCGCCTTCCACGTTGTGGTGTGCGCGAAAATTTGCTGCCCGCTACCAAATTAAACACAATACAACAACAAGAGCATGTGAAATTTTCCGCCTTCCACTTAGTGGTGTGCGAGAAAATTTCCTGCTTGCTATCAAAAATTTTCAGAAATTAATATTGCATGTAAAACTCTCACCTTCCTATTGGTTTGGAGAGTTCCCTGCGTAGCTGAAAATTGAGAGAGGCCGACTAAGGATGCGTCCGCGTTTTTATAGTCCAAAGATAACGGTGTCCTTAAGGAAATTTTATTTCCTTGTTGCGAACTGCCTTATCGGCAGCGTAAAATTATTAACTTTCACCGAATTTAGAGGCCAATTGTAATAGTAATTATTTGTACTGTATTTAAAATAATTATTCTAATTTTTCTTTATATTTTTTCGACTGTTTTTCTCTTTTTTGTCGATTTTTATTGCAGGGATATTTTTATTCCCTAAAATGGCCATAAATAATTTCCTTTCTCCATTTTGTACACAACTATTCTTGTCTCGCTTTAATTTCATAAGTTTATTTTCTCTTTCTTTCTCCTTAACCTTATGGAGAAATATTATTATTAAAATATCTTTTTACGCGTATCTTTTTCGATGTTTTTAATGTTACCATTAGAATCCGCGCGAAATTCTACATAAGTTTCATATGTCATTTTCATATGAAACATAAAGTTTGACGTTTCTTTGCCGGGCGAAGTTCTGTGTACATCGCGAGTGCTGTTTTAGTGTTTTTTTACCTGTTTTTCACTAATTTTCAGGTAAGTAATGTGATGTGGTGTGTTTATTATTCACCTGTGAACAGTTGTGTGTGTTGTAGGTTTCGGAAATCGTGTTTTCTTGTGAGAAAATAGGTGGGTAAAAATGATAGGTTATATCCGTCATTTTCCACCTTAAATTGCTATTTTTCACCTGTAATGTGTGACATATACACATATTGTACAGGTGAAATGATATGTAGCACATATTGCGCAAGTGGTTTAACTTGGATGTGCTTTTTATGTGTTAATTGTTTGAATTCGGTTTGTTTACGTTCTGCGTGTGGTTGTTGTTGTTGTTTTTGACCTTCAATTATTTTCAAATTTATTAATTCTGCTTGTCTTGTTTCAGCTAAATATCGCAGGTAAGTATAATCTTATAGTTTGTTTTTAATATTTTATTAATAATTTCATTCATTTTTAGGGTTTTAGGTAAAAAGACCAGTTTCAACTTGCCGGTGCTCCGAAATGAAGTAGCCTCCAGTATGCTATAGGGGCTTGGTAAGTATCGTTGATTAATTACTCTATAAGCATTTATTTCAGGTTCATTTGTAATTTCAGCTTTTTTATCATTTTATATTTCAGGGTTATTATTTATTTTTTCCTTATGTTTCAGAGAATAATTTTTAATTCGTAGTTGGTTATTTTCTTTTTTTCAGATTTTTTTTTATTTATGAAAATTCATTGTATTGTTTACATATATTTCTCTATTTCAGCATGCCTTATAAGTTAGATTTAGTTTTTAAGTTTATTTCAAATTCGTTTTTTAAGTTTATTTTTAATTTATATTTTTAAGTCTTAGAATTAGGATAATTAGATTAAGTTTATAACTTCTTAGGACAAATTATATTTATATTTTATATGTGTTGTGTTTTTTTTTTTGTTTGAATCCTGTCCCCTTTCAGGTTGTTGTGTTCGGGGCCGAACACAATGAGAATCACTTTACTAAAGCTACAGCGTCGCCAAGGATCATCATCCCTAGAAACTCGAAAAAATCTAGTGCAATGTGTATAATAGTTACCACTTTAAAAAAGAAACTATTTAATTAACATTTCGGAAGAATCTTTAGGAACATTAACAACCAAGTCTGTCGCCTTGTTCGGTATGGTAGCTTTACTTTATAACACACATATGGCTTTCGGATCGTGTCTTGTCGGCGTGGAAGAAAGCGATCGTTGTCCAAATTTTGAAAAAAAAAAAAAAAAAAAAAAAAAACGACAGTCGGGAATGCACGAATTAGTATTAGCCTCTTTTCGATCGTCGGCGAAGTAAAATCAAACAATCGAGGCTTCAGAAACATTCAATCGAGGCTACAGAAACATCGAGGGCAAACGAGCCGGAAAGAACAAGCTGGATTTAGACCACATCGAGGATGCATTGATAAAATATTCGCACTCCGTCAGCTAATGGAAGATTGGAAATCATCGATTTCAAATCCGCTTTCAATTGCATCGATTGGAACAGCTTGTAGAGAGCCTTGTAAACCGAAAATGTGCCACTGAAAATTATTCAACTTCCCCAAGCGTCGTACGATGACTCAACCAGCAGCGTTCGTATTCGAAGAGGCTTATCCGAGGAGTTCCCGATCCAAACGGGCGTCTGGCAGGGAGACGAAGCTTCGCCACTTCCTTCAACGTTGTGATCTACGCGATTATGCGTGAAGTATTCGATGGACGACTCGGAATTCGATACGACGACAACAACTTCGTAACCAACGACAGCGCCGTCTTCGCAGACACGGATGCCGAAGCAACGGACATCTTATACGACATTTCCTGCATCGCCCAGTCATACGGGTTAAAAATCAATGCGGAAAGACAAAGGGCTCACAAATGACGGATCGAAGGCCCAGGAAGTGGTTACCTCGATGGAACCCAAATCGAACAGGTTCCGATGTTCAAATATTTGGGATCATTGGTTGAGGAAAAGAAAGTGGCATCGGCGGCCTGTTGCATTATGTGCTGTTTGCATCGGAGTGTAAAGGTGGCCCAAGGCATACCAACTCTTTCTTTTCCTAGCCAGTTCGTCAGCTTTACAATTTCCTTATATATTTCGATGACCGAGGAGGGTCCTGAACTGTTGAGCCATCTCGTTTAGAGTTCTGCGACTTTCAGAGGTAGTTCTAGAGCTGTTTGGGCAAGTGCGCAGGGCTTTCAGAGCCGCCTGACTATCTGAGTAGATGTAGATAGTCCGGTTACTATCGTCTTGCTGGTTGATTTGCAGAACAGCCTAGATAGTATGGCTAGAACCTCCGCTGGTCAACACTGTAGTGATCGGGTAGTCGAAAGGAGACTTCAGCTCTGGGGAAAATACTCCTCCTCCCACCCGACCCCCTTAGAGTCATCAGTAAAGAAGTTTATGGCACCCTGAAAACTGTGCGGTCTATTTCTCCATTCATGGCGTGAAGGGATGTGCACTCCGTAGTTCCCCGTGTAAGTAATCTCGGGTATGCAGAAGTCGGTTTTTTAGGGATAGTAACAGAGTTCAGCACTTTTTTTACTGGGTTAACGCTGAGTCCGCGGGTGGTATTCCAGCTTGAGAGGGCTTGTAGCGTCGCCTCCATGAGATCACAGAGGACTTGAGGAAATTTTCCTTTTTTGATGATAGCAACGTCATCCGCGTACGCCAGGACGTGATGCTGCTCTGCCTCCATGCGTTGCAACAGCTCGTTCATAGTTACGACCCATAGGAGTGGGGAAAGTCCTCCTCCTTGTGGAGTATCTCTATTTACGGCCTTTCGGATTGAGCTGTCGCCCAAGAACGAGCTCACCATCCTACCAGTAAGCATTTGATGGATAAGAGACACCAACGATGCATTGATCTCACGTTCTGTCAAGGTCAGGGTAATAGCGTCTGGCAAGACAATGTTGGTGGGGCTGAAGGGTTTATCGTGATAGCTGAGTGTGCCGGTGTAACATTTTTGGCGGGAAAAGAATCTGACTCAGCGATTTTCGTGTTGTTGGTCTTGGTTTTGGCATATTTGGATTTAATTTTTTAATGTTTTACACTATTTGCGCTTTTAATCGTTAGTCTACAAGACAGCTGCGCAATAAACACGTTCACTCAATGTACATTAAGCCTCTTTAGACGGGGCAAGTTTCATCGACCGACAGATATTGGCCGCGGCACCCGCTGGTCCGAGCTTCGAGAGTGAAAGGAGCAAAGCAACCTACTTACGTAGGTTCGTCAGTCCTATGTGCGTCCTGCCGATAACCTTCGTTTAGAATACGCACGTGCAGTAGCTGGACTTTTGTTTTATCTGTAGGATCATCCTGTTTAGATCTTTTCTCTAGGATAGGGGAGAATATCCTATACCCGGAACTCACATCATTATACCGTGATAATTAGTGCACGATGTGACATTTGGTTGTACCGGGCACAGGATACATTTACCAGTCTTCTGACATCGCTTCCTAGTCCCTTTCATGCACAATTAATTCATGAATCTCTTGGTGTAGTACAGGTCTTCCATATTTAACCTGCTTCGCGTGGATGCCATCTGCACCAGAAGCCTTGTTTTAAGGCGGTTTTATGGCTCCGATAACATCTACTAATGTTGGTGACCTTAGCATTATCATTAGATTATCCTGAAGCATCCAATTCCTCAGGAAGCCATTCATCCTAAAATCTTACTTCTCGCTTAGGGCTTAGAAGAGAGGGAGAACAGGTAAACTCGAGAATAACAAAACAAGAGAAAGATAGCAGAGTGCTTTGGATAAGCCCCGATAACCGATTGAAGAAAGTTACTTTCAGCGAGATAAAATAACAGCAGAAAGCTCTATGACAAATCAGCCCGCTGAAAATTGAAGTACCAACTATTTGATGATGATGAGCATTGCATATTTCAAAATATAAAAGAATTAATTTCAGACAAATCAGCTAAAGCCAAACAAAATGAATAAGCACTATTTACCTGTGGTGCCATAGCTGCATTTGTCCCACCTTTTAAATCCAGAACTACTTCTGAATTGCAAAAATACGCTACTGGAAGTGCAGCTTGAATAAGTAGTGGCACACTTCTACAATTAATATGTATTGATTACAATTTTTTTTAATTTAGGGATCCAATTTACTTACCCAGCAGTTTGAATGTGAGCAATATATTTTCCACCTTTAATATAATGCGGTGCGAACTCTAATTCTGTAGATCCGACTGTAGCTCCCTTAACCCTTGCAGAACTCATATCTCTAAGGAGCTCAACCCCTGAGAACTTACTGATAGTTTAATTTGGTTTAAAAGTAACTTATTCCTACCTTTAAGGTGCTGCGCTGCCAATCCTGGCTTTTGACGGCCCATGCGTATATTGATAATCTTAATCGGTGTCCTCGTTAAGCAGCTTAAGGCCAGAGCCACTCGTAGGATTTGTCCACCCTGATGAGGATTGGTTTTATTAATATTAAACAGATAATTCCTTCATATTACTTACACCCTCCAGAATACTCCCATCGATTTCCATTTTTTTTCTATAATAATCGAAAATTTATAAATAATTTTATTCACATTTCCCAAATTTACCCAAATTAGTCGGCTTTTCGGTATTGACAGTTCAGAATTATTTGTTTAAAGTAGAAATGTCATTTTTTGCGTGTAAAAATGTAGTGAATCAATGAAAAGTAATGTAATAAATAAAATATATATTTTATCAAATGCATTTTTCGCGAGAAGAAAATTGTAATTAAAATTTTTAAATATAAAATAATTGATGTTCAATGAAAATGTTCTTTGTTATTTCTTTCTTATTTATATTTATTATAAATTTACTTAAAATAATCTCAGTAATGCCACTAAAATGCTTTTTTCCGCTAAATCTAGTACAAACCGGTGTCATGTTTTTAAGCAATAAAAACGAGAAAGACTATTATAAAAAACTTCCAAGGGAAAGTTATGTTAAACAAAGACAGTACGATAATCATGTTGTATACTGTATATAATCAAAAAAGGGACAACAATAATCAAAATAAAAATACTGTCATCTCCGCCATATTGTTCAATCGCGCCCTGAATCCGGAGCTCGGGATGGAATCAATTTTTCCATGTTTTGTTCGGTTTATAAATTAATAAATGAATGAAAATTCGTCTATATTTCCGCCATATAACGGTGTATAGGTAAATCGCGGCTGGTTAACATCTAATCAGTGAATTGTGGGTTTATTAAATATAATTTTTTTGGTAAACCACGGAAGTGCCACAGTAAGAATTCCTTGGTGTGGTTTCGGTTGTGTATGTGCTCTGTGTCAGTCGCAAGTGTCCCCAGACGAGACTGTCAAGTTTTTGTTTCATTCAATTTGAGGCCTTCCCATATAAAGGGGCTCACATTAAGGTGCTTTTGTTGACATAAAATCATTTTGATAAAACGGCTGAACAATGGGAAATTGCCTACGAAGTCAAAAACAAGATCCTGATAAGGATAAGAATGAGCGACCTAACCCATTGGAAGATCTGCCCGGGCTGAGCGTGATGCAACAGACACCTCCGCAGGAACAGATACGGCCTGTGCCCCAAATACCAGAAAATGAAACATCAAATGCTAACGCTAAAATATTCGTAGCCCTGTACGATTATGATGCTAGAACAGATGAAGATCTGAGCTTCAGGAAAGGTGAACATTTGGAAATACTTAACGACACTCAGGTAGGTATTCTACACTCGACTTTCACAATAGAACATCAACATTAATGAGCTGAAGAGCCATGCTATGTTAATGTCCAATAAAGTAGGGGTGCGGTGATGGTTTCGCAAGCTCTTAAAAATCATTAACCGATAAAAACACAGAACTTTCTAATGGATTAAACGTTGCGCTTTACCAATCACTTTTCCATTAATTGAAGGCGCAGCAGTTATTGTTTCGCTTCAGTACGGATTCAGCATAGCTATCTAGTGCCTAGCAGACCCTGAGAAAATATACAATGCACGAGATATTAATCCCCTTCACCCCTGTTTCACGGTCAGACAAAAGAGCTTCTGGCTATGGTAGCAAGCATATCAACAATTCAACATTGCAACCTGCTCAGACAAGTTGGAAAGCTTGAATTCAATCATTGCCCCTCGGTAATCCTGTCCCCTCCCCAATCAGGTAATGTGGAAAAGATTCAATTAAAAACAAAAAGAAAAGTCTCCGCCGTCGATCAATTTGCCAGAAAATGTGCGCATTTTAATTGGATGCTTCCTGTAATGCTAAATTAGCAATGGGAATATTTAGGTAAAGTGCGTTGACTGACACAAACTGTTTTGGTGTCAGACAATAGTAAATCAGTGGCGTTTTGTTGCAAAGTCCTTCCTTTATCAATCTCGCGAAGATAGAAAGATTAAAACAATTACAGTCTGTCACTGTAGACTACTCCAAGTATTATTTAATTAAAGCCTTCCTCGTTCATGCAGAAGCAGAATGTCACCGATTCTTAAAATTGATTCTTTGAAAGTAATTCAAGTTTTTCCTTTAATTTAAGTGAGTGTACTGAAACCATAAAACTGAAACTTGAGAACACTATTTTCATTTCGTCGCACCACTGATATGACTCAGCTGCTATTTATCACCAACCCCTTGAGTGATAGAGTAGAAGACCAGACCAAGTTGTTAAATTTCAGAGATCATTTTAGTGAACACAGCTTTTGGGTAATACTAGTTACATGACTTGCGTTTAAGGAAAGCAATTAAATAGAGTTATTATAATTGAACAATTTCATAGTTGAAGTTGTATAAAAAAAGACACCTATACTAAAAACAGGAGTCCTATAACAAGAAAAAACACTTCTTATTGATTCTGTCTTATTATTTATTAGATGAATTACGACTAGGTTAGGTGCCTGTCTATACTGGGACTCATAACAATCTACTCAGATAATATTGAAGATAAACGTTTTGTCTGCACAGTGTTTTAGGCTGTCTAGATAATTTTTTATATGTAAAAAGCTTCGAAAGAAATATTTAAAGTGAAATAGATCGACCTAAGCTTAGGCATGCCAAACTGGATGATATCGGCTCAGAATCAGCACCGGTGGATGCTACAGTTGCGGAAGGCCAGGACCAGATCCCGGTTGTAGAGCCGTTGAAGAAGGAGAAGAATATCGCCCTCTTGAGACTCTTGAGTATTCTTATTAAATCACGCTACAGTCCTTGTAGATCTTGGGATTCTTGAAATTTCTTCTTCCAGTTGTCTTTACGTCTTACTAGTCCTCTCCAGTTTGTTATACGAAGTTTCCGTATATCTTCTAGTACGTACTCTCTCCACAAATTTCTTAGTCATCCTAAGTAGGCTTCTTTTTGTGTAAAAATCCTGGCTGGCATTTCTTCTTTTTCATCGTAAATGAATTCTATTTTATGTTTGTACCTATATTTCTTTCGTAATACATTTCTTCAAGCTGTTAACGAATAGCGCTTTTCATTTTGGTTTATCCTTTTTTTCTCGTGTGAGGTATTGGGTTCAAAGGTACTGCGGCCATTCATTTGGCCTATTGCACTACAACCCCTATACCTCATATTTGTAGTCCACACCGCTTGAACAAGTTCAGCAGTCTGCCTATTGGGTTGCTGCTTAGACGTGAGTGTTCGAGCAGGGACTGCTCGAACAAAGAAACCCTGCTTCTCGCTATTGCGGGGCACTCACAGAGAACGTGGAGGGCAGACTCATCCTCTTCTAGGCAAAGCCTACATGTGGGGTTCTCCGTCTTTCCTAAGTGGTAAATTATGGCAGTGTCCGGTCATCAAGCCAACAAGTGTCCTGACATCATTCCTACTGTGCCCTAAAAATTCCTTGGAAGGGAACCACTTAAAGTTAGCCAGACCAGGTGCGGACCTCCAGTGTTCAGTATTTTTCATCAAAGTCTGATCGGCCAGAGCCCTTTGCAGCAAGCTGGACGGTGCCCCAATAGTCGGCTCTGGACCGATGAATGCAATATCAGAGCCATGTTTTTTTTCTTTTGTGATAAGATGAAGCTTAGGAGTCACCCTTTGTACTATTAGTCCGTCATGTCGTTCGAGTAATGGTGCAATGTATAGTAGTAAGCTTGATCTGGAGGATAGACTAGAAGGGATAGGTTAGGAGTCTGGGAAGTGCATGAGTAGGTGTCGATGAACCTTGTGTTTGAAGTTAGAGATGTTGTATGAGCTCGGAAACACCGACTGCGCAAGACAGTTCCACAGTCGAGTCGTTCTATTTATAAATGAATGTACTGTCATGTGCGCGAAGAGGGGGGCTGTAATGTATGGAAGTGAGCCTAGTTCGCTAGTCTTGTGTTGCGGGAAAAAGTTACCGTGTAGGCAGGAGGCGCTTTATTTCAGTGGAGCAGCCACTGTAGTAATAGCGATAAAACTTGCTGAGTGCAGCTACATCCCTTCGGTGGCTTAAAGGGTCGATGGAGGAGCAAAGAGTGCTATCGCTAATGAGGAACCCAGTGATGGCCCAGTGATGGAGAGGCAAGAGGAGGATGATTAAATTGGTTATGAAGCCCTTAAGTGTCGTTCTGTGCCACCAAATTAATATAGGTGTACATCCAAAACATCGTTTTCGGCTGCAAATCCTATGAGGAACAAGCTCTGCGGCAAGCACACAGGGATCTGCGCGTTCTGCTCATCAGAGTGTCCATGTGCTGGATCCAGTTGATCTTGGCATCTTGCGTCATTCCTAAATATTTGGCTTGTTGTGAAAAGCCTATAGTTCTGCCTGTGGATGTATGTAGGTTCCAAAGGTCCTGGTAGTGATCGTTTCCTGGTGAAAAGAACCAAAATCGTTTTGTCGGGATTGACTTTTAGTCCTACGCTCTCGCACCAGCTAGAGACCAGGGGGCATATTTGGTTTCTCGAGTCGACATTGTCGTCTGTCGATAAATAAAAATTGGCATTTGGCGTCACGATATCGTCTCTTTTCGTGTCGATAAAGACATTTGACGATTATTAAAAAGCTCAATTTATGCATACAATAAACTTTTAACAATTTCTATTTTAATTAAATATACGTGGTTTGCTGCCTGGAAGTAGTACCACCCAATTTGATGGTTTTGTATGGCTGCGCTTAGCTGTCGATTTGGTCGTGAAACCAAATACGAAACTTAAAGAAAATCGAGAAGCTTTTTTTTGCTTTTTTTGAAGGATCGACTCGAGAAACCAAATACGGCCCCAGATCTAATGCCTGCTGCAGGAGCCTTGACATGGTTCCTTCGGTTTCATCTGTAACTACTATGACAACATCGTCAGTGTTAGCTTGGGCGAAAAAGTTTCGGCCGTTGAACAGCTCTTGGAGTTTATCTACAACAAGGTACCAGAGAAGTGGAGATAAAACTCCTCCCTGCGTGCAACGTTTTGTTATAGTGCCCTCCAGAGACCCCTAAACATGAGAGACCATTAGTTTGCGAGCTCTCAGCATAGAATGCTTCTTATAGTTAGAGCCCTAGGCCAAAGTATCACAGGATGTATTGTTGAAGGCTATCTTGATATCGGGGAAGGCCGTCAGTGCAACTCCTTTGCTTATAGCTGCGCATTCCAGCCTGAGTACCAGATTGTGCAGTGCTGTCTCAGTGGATTTGCTCACCTGGTACGAATGCTGAGAGTAGTACCTTAGTTGTTAAGGTTGAAGAAAAGTTTCCCTTATCGCCCGGTCGCCAACTTTCTCCATTGTTTTCATTGACTTATCGGCCTGAAAGATTTAGCCGAGGTATAATCTTAACGTCCTGGCTTAGGTATAAATGTTATGTTGACTTTCCTCCAGATAGATGGGATGTCATGTAACCATGTGGAACGAAGCCCTGAATATTTTGCATAATAAGGGAGTGACTAGGTAGCAGTCCTCCTGTAGCAGAATAGGATGGATTCCGTCGAAACGATCTAATCGCCTCTCCAATAGTTTCGTGGTTAAACACGTTCTTTGCTACTGTCCTAGGCAGCTGTGGTCATTTTAGAAAGTGCCCTGTTGTCTACTCAGCAGAAATTGTGTTACCATTTGAATAAATGGTTGTGCCTGGGAAATTTATGTATTGGTGCAATAATGCCTAAAAGCAGTTCTTCCGACAATTTTATGCTTTTCTATAGTTGACAAATGAGGCTATGTATGGCATGGTATAACTTTTCTCCACTTTTTTTCAAGATTTCCGTGGGTCTGACCTTAGGTAGTCTGTTTCTCCCTGTCTTAGGCTTATGTTCTCTTTCAAGAACTCGTCTCGCATTCAACGATTGTGTCAATACCGACATCAACCCGAACGTGTCCAAACATCAACGTTAGACGCTTGCCATTAGACCCTCTCGAGCATGGGCCACACGATGCGTTCTACCACCAAGTGTCCAAGTTTGGAGGGTGTTCATAGTATCGTGTAGACCCGGCTTTACCAAGAGACAGGTAAATTTGAATCCTCTGGATTTAAATCTTAAGGTCGCGATCTAATCACTAATCGGGATGAAGTATATTACGTTGTTTATTAGAGACTTAAGTACATGGAAAGCTACCCCAAAGTTCCTTCTAGAGTTATTGTTGCCTAGTTAGCTAAAGGCATATTCAAATGAACATTCCCAAGACTATGTAGAAACTTACTTATCGAGATTGTTCCTGGACTGGCAACGGCTCCTTCCATCGGTACCGATTTCGAACCGATTTTATCCAGTTGGCGAAACATACTCTGGAAATCTTTGTCTACACCATGCTTCGTGTGGAGGTTTAGCCTCATTCACTGTGGCATTCAATATATAGTATATCCTACCGCAAAGGACTTTCCAAGCATGTTTTCTTCACTCATATGCACTAGATGCCAGAGTAAACACCGCTTAATTTGGGTGAACGCGTCCTGCTCCTGTGTACTTGATGCTCTACCAAAATTACTTATCGACGTTTTCTTCGTAAGCTAGTATTTGAATGGATTTGCCTCTTTACACCTGTCGTCTCCGTCCCCCCTTGTCTTATATATTTAGATGTTAATTGGTCATGATCAACTGAAAGATGCCGAATTCTATCATAGCTTTATAGGGGTCTACTAGACCCGCTTATGCCTATAAAGAAGTGTCGGACTCAATTTTGAAATTTACAAGAACGAAAATTTTATTGGCTTTCGAAAACTGAGTAAAATGTATCATCGACAGTTATTGTACCTTAAAAATGGCTTCATTGATGCTGGTCTTAGAGTGATAAACCGATCCGTACCGAATCTATAAGATATGTTTTTTTATGTGACATTGTCAAGCTGAGGAGTCACCCTTTGTACCACTAGTCCGTCATGTCGTTCGTCATGGTGCAATGTCTAGTAGTAAGCTTGATCTGAAGGATAGTAGAAAAGAAATAGGTTAGGGGTCTGGAGGGTGGAGAGTACATACCGATGAACCTTGCTTTTGAACTCTGAGATGTTATATAAGTTCGGAAACACCGATTGCGGAACACAGTTCCACAATCGAGTTGTTCTATTTATAAACGAAGTACTAAATTGTAATGTGTGCGAAGAGGAGGGCTGTAGTGTGTGGGAATGAGCCGAGTTGGCTAGTCTTGTGTTGCGGAAAAAAAGTTGTCGTGTAGGCAGGAGGTTTCTAATTTCAGTGCAACAGTCGCTATGGTAACAGCGGTTAAACTTGCTGAGGGCTGCTACATTCCTACGGTGGCTTAAAGGGTCGATCGTGGAGCAAAGGGTGTTATCGCCAATGAGTTTGATGGCGCGTCTGCTGTTACATTATCCTTGCCCACAGAAATAGGGCGAAGGTTTGTGCGTGTTTTGTAGAAGATAAGGCAGTACTTTGTTATGGGTTGAATTCGACACGTTTCTTGCGGCTCACGGTCTAAGAGGCAAAGTCTGGCGCTTGCTCATCTTATGCTGTCCAATTGGTAGGAGTAACGCAGAGTGCCGTCATCGGCGAAACTTTGAAATCATTAATGAATATAAGAAAGAGAGCAGGAGGGAGGATCTACCCTTGGGGACGCCACCCGAGATGGAGTGTGGGTTGGATTCAACGCCATCCAATACTACCTTGATTGAACGGCCAGAAAAAAAGCTCTCAATCCAGTTCCTTAGAACTGAGTCGATAGCAATAGCTTGGAGTTTAGACAGCAGAGCGGGATGCCATATTCTGTCGAAAGCCTTGCAAATATCTAAAGCAACCAGACTAGACTCACGTAGCTGTAGTAGCTAATTCATTTTGCTTATTGAACGACAAAACTAATTTGTGATGTTGAGATACTTTCATTAGTTTATTTAATGTAGTTTTATTAATTCTAAATACCAAGCAGCCTCAATTGATGTTTCTGATGGCTCATTAGCAACTTTAACTTTCAGAATAAAATAACCTCACTTTCCAGTCACACGGAATGTTTTATTGTTAGTCTAGTATACAACTTAGAGAAGGAACCACAATAATATACAAACACAAATCTTAAACTGTTGTGTATTTCGTGTGCAAATGTCCGGCACTAGCCAGTGCCAGGTCCAGTTTATTTGGCTTGAGGATTTACCAACAGAGCTTCCAACGAACTTGACACAGTTCTTGAATGCTGCAAAATGGATCTAAAAATCTTAACAACCCTAGTGCTTACCGGAATGAATAGTATCAAAACGGTATCAATGCACTAAATGAAGGCTAGCACAGAGTATGTGGGCCTCGCCACTTTAATCAACCAACCAACCAACCTACCAGCTTGTATCATTTTCTCTGAATTGCGTCAGAAAATTTTAGAATTTCATAATTTTACCAATAACTATATTCCAAGTAATTTTGATATTGAGGAACGAAGCATCCTATCTACCATCCAGATCGATTTCAATCGAGAATCATACGACTTGAAGTTTTTTGCACACAATTATTATTCTCTTTGACTTTATCTCAGTACATCGATAAGTGATCATCTATGAAGACCATATGGTATATACCAAAGTGTTTCACTTTCTACTTTCGCTCGGAAAACTGTAAGGACCCTATTCCCATAGCCAAGTCACCTTTTTTCTCACTTCAATCTCTTGTCACGTCACTTTTAAAAAGTTGTATTCTCAAAGTCAAGTGACAAGACAAAAAGTGAGTGAGATAAAATGTGACTGGGATTGTCGACAGGAGATTTGATTTTGTACCTAAATTTGAAGATGAATCTAAATCCCTCCTTTCACGCAAACGTTTTTCACGAGTGCGGCTACAAAACAAGACACCGGCTACGTTCAAGTTATGCAGTAGCTGATTGTCATTTGCATTCGAATGCCGAGTATTGATGTATTTTTGCAGTTGTTTTCATATTTTGAACGCATAAATGCAATATTTTGCAATCAGCTGCGTAACTTGAACGCAGCCACCTTAGCGCCAATTGTATCCCAGCCTACTAGACGGGACTGCCGCTCCTTCCTACCTACCCACCAACAACGCAATAACTGATTTCAAGCGTTTAATAATGGCTTGTTAGGTATTGTAACCCGTTTCAGCTACCTTTTACACTAAAATAACGCTCTTGTAAGAAAAATACACCACAGCATTGCGTTGAGGCTGGTCAAATGGCCCGGTGATCTCTTAAAGAGGCATTTCGCAATTGTAAATTTTAAAAGTGGAAATGGTATTGGAATGTTAGCCTGCGAATATAAAATCATGGGTTTTAAAAGAAAGGCACGTGTAGGTACCAGGTTCTGCGGTGAAAGCCCAGATTTAGAACCCCGAGCTTGCTTGCTTTAGCTACAAAGAAGGCCATTGCCTGTAGGAATTAGATGAAACATAACGCAGGTTGGAGGTGCGCTGGTTTGGTCAACTCCAAGCGGGTTCTTCCTTCCCCAAAATAAAGAGAATCTTGTTGGAAAATCTCTTCAGTTGGCATATCTTCATATATCAAGTAAATCTAGAAGAGTAGGATTGCGATGTTTCGTAACATAGCTTTTGTTGGTGCCAGTCATGTCTCAACAGTATGTCCGAGGATAAATTCGTTGAATATGAGCTCAACGATGATGACACCGATCAAATTTCATTATTTTCTTCTGGGATGATTGATGATGAAGATGACAATATGGAACAAGTGAAAATAGAAGAGATAGAGAGATAACCAACAAAATTGTATCATAACTTATAACCCATAGATTAGGCCTACGGGGAGCAGCATGTAAAAAACGCCCCTACATTCTACCTCAAAATGGAATGCAAAAGAATGCAGCGCGATGCAGTCTTCTCAGCCCTATATCTCGTTAACTTTTGGTTTCACGTAAATTCTGTATACGACATTTTTGTGCAGATTTATCTCGCGACCAAACTTTACGTAAAACCTATAATTGAGAAAAACTTAATTTCGTGACCTTTGGCACTTTGTAAGTTGAGTGGCCAGTTGACTTTATGGACTTTTGGGAAATTATTTGTGACCTTAAAATAAAGAGAATTCCGCTGGAAAATCTCCAAATCTCCTTTGTTAGAGGTTCATGTATAAAGTGATTGGGCTAATTATGTAGTTTAAATATACATAATTATTAAATAAAATTCTTCATCTTTCTCACTAACGCACAGCACCCCAACTAAAAGCGACAGTGAAACTATAATAAAAAAGACTGTCAGCATATCAAATAAGCTCTCATTTATGACAAGAATCAACTATCAGAAAATGCGACTTTCAACACATGGCCCAAAGACTAGAACTCACAAAGGTAGTTTCCTTTTTTACTGCCAACGTCTCCATCTAGAGTGTAATGGAACAACAAGCTCTAGATGGAAAGATACTAGAGAAAAGAATAAAAGTAATGCCATCTTCAACAAGCGATTTCTTGCTCTTAGATCCAATACTACTCTATATATAGCTAAGTCAACCAAAGAAACAGTGAAATCTTACTAGATGAACCAGTAAAATTCACAAAAAAAGAGGAAAAAGCCTTTTTCTAACGCGAGTGATGTTTCCAAAGCAAGCCCCCATGAGTCACACTTGCTTTTTCAAAGCAAGCCCATATGCGTCACATATATGTATCTTTTATAGTTCATCACCAGTAAAGTTTTACTAATTTATTTTTAGAGAGAATTGTTTACTGGTTCAATCAGTAAACATACTCGAATTAACTGATTTTCCAGTGAAATTAATATTTACTGGATGAAACCGTAAAATTTACACTGGCTCGTTTTTAGAGAGTACCACCGCAGAACACTGACTTCGATGATGAAACAGGAGTTTGTCTCCTTTCTTATTGTTATTACCAAAATGGCCCCATAAGTCCTGGGGATGAGATGCCGGGTGTTGAAGAGAACTGGACCCGCCTTAAAAATACTGTCATTAGTACTGCTGATTCCATCTTAGGCAGAAGTCGTAAAGATCGGAACGACTGGTTCGATAATGAATGCAAGCTGGCAACTGAACGTAAGAATGCTGCGTACCGAGCCATGCAGCAGTCTCAGAGAACACGGGCACGCGAAGAGAACTATAAAGAGCTCAGAAAAGAAGAAAAGAGAATTCACAGACGGAAAAAGGAAGCCTGGGAAAAAAATCTCGTCTGTGAGCTAGAACAGTACAGAGAACGACGGCCGCACCAGGCGCGGGAGTTCTACCAAAGAGTCCGCAGTATGACGCAATTCACACCACGTTGCACATACTGCAAGGACAAAGAAGGTAATCTGATCACCGATCCTAAAGGCATCTTGGAGCGATGGGAAGAGCACTTTCATGAATTGCTAAATGGCGAGCTAACTGAGGATTCGGAGGCTCCACCAATATCTGATGACAATGCTATGCTGCCGCCACCAAGCATAGAAGAAGTTAGCAGAGCCATCAGCCGGCTCAAAAACAACAAGTCCTCGGGTGCAGACGGCATCGCAGCGGAGCTGGTTAAATATGGAGGGCCTACATTACACCAAGCGATTCATGAATTAATTGTGCAAGTATGGGAGCAGGAAGTGAGCCAGAAGACTGGAGAAAAGGCATCCTCTGTCCGGTACACAAAAAAGGAGATATCACAGCGTGCACTAATTATCGCGGTATAACGTTGTTGAGTACCGTGTATAAGATATTCTCCACTATCCTACAAAACAGGATGGCCCCATACGCCAGAAACATCATAGGCCATTACCAGTGTGGCTTCAGCCCAGGCAAATCAACGACTGATCAGATTTTCACCTTGAGGCAGGCTATGGAAAAATGTCTAGAGTTTCAAAACTCAATTCAACACCTCTTCATAGACTTTAAAGCCGCCTATGATAGCATAGCCAGGGTAGAACTCTACAAAGCCATGAGAGAATTCGGCATCCCCAACAAACTGACAAGACTATGTAGGTTGACCATGATCAATGTGTCAATCCAAGTAAAGGTATCCGGAACACTGTCCAGACCAATCAACATCTATAATGGACTCCGACAAGGGGACGGTCTGGCCTGCCTCCTTTTCAACTTGGCGTTGGAGAAAGTGATCCGAGATTCGGGCGTGACATCAAGGGGTACAATCCTCCACAAGTCCACCCAATTACTGGCTTACGCAGACGACATTGACATCATTGGAAGAACAACAACAGCTGTACAAGAAGCTTTCACTCAGATTGAGCAAGCGGCAGGAAATCTGGGACTGCACATTAACAAAAGCAAAACAAAGTACATGGTGGCCTCGTCTGGAAGAACACCTAACATTGGTCCCACAATCAAGGTAGCGGAACACGAGTTTGACGTGGTAAAATCATTTACCTACCTTGGGTCAATAGTAGCAGCCGACAATAGCATGGAACCAGAAATACGCGCACGACTGCTAAAAGCCAACAAAGCCTACTATAGTCTGTCAAGGCTCTTCAAATCCAAATATCTAACCATAACGTCTAAACTTTTACTATATAAGACGATGGTCTTACCCGTTCTCACATATGCATCCGAAACGTGGGTGCTTAGCAAAAAGCACTCAAACCTCTTGGGCGTGTTTGAGAGGAAAATACTTCGGAGGATTGTTGGCCCCGTATGTGAGGAAGGACGATTCCGGAGACTCTACAATGACGAGATCTACGAGCGCTATCGCGACATAGATGTTGTGAAGAAAATAAAGCTCGGTAGGCTCCGGTGGGCAGGGCATCTAGCTCGTATGAGTGAAGATGAGCCTGCTCGGAAAGTTCTCTGCGGTAAGACCTATGGGGTGCGACAGCGAGGGAGGCCCAACCTTCGCTGGAAGGATGGCGTGGACCAGGACACTCAGAGTTTAGGGATGCCAAACTGGATGACATCGGCTCAGAATCGGGACCCGGTTGTAGAGCCGTTAAATAAGAAGAAGAAAATGGCGGTGCAGAGGAAAACGAAAGTTTCAGAATATGGAAATCTACGAAGATCTCAATTAACACCAAATTGCGACTATTCAACTCCAACGTTAAGGCAGTTCTTTTGTACGGTTGCGAAACCTTGGAAAGTAACCCAATTCATCACAAGGCGCCTACACGCTTTCATCAACCTGGTATTCTAAAAACCGGATGGCAAGATAGAATTTCAAATGAACTATGGAGCCGTGTCGAGCAAGAAAGGATAGACAACGTAATCAAGTGAACTAAATGGAATTGATCTGATCACACCTTTCGACGTAAAAAGAAGAATCTAGCCAAACAGGTCCTTGACTGGAATCCGCAAGAAACCCGTTGAGCTGGCAGACCGATAACAACGAGGAGAAGAACCCTATTAGAAGACGGTAGCAAAACTGGAAGATCCTGGTCAGAGCTGAAAGCTGGCGCGCAAAACAGAGTCCGCTAGAGGGCAACTATTTCCAGCCTAGTCCCATGAGGGATTAAAGGAGCTTAAGTAAGGGGTCGTCTATTAATTACGTGAGGTGTTTAAGGGGGGGGGGGGAACACGAATTTGCACCTTGTTGAGGCAAGCCAAGGTGGGTTTTCGGGCGCCTGCATAAATATACGAATTGAATTCAGTTTTGCCACAGTTACTGCTATGACTAACGGAAACCCTACCTCTAAGGTGATTGATGTAATTATCTGAATATTTTGATTTCCATCAATCATGACTGATGGAATTGGTTGACGCCTCAAAGTTACCTAGGAGTTAAGAGTCAGACTCACGCAGTGAATAACCACGGCACCCGATTATTTAGCCGCCTGTGGTGTTCGATCCGGGGGTGAGCGACCCGCAGAAAGACTGGACATGCTGTTTTTGCGCCCGCAAATGTATGTTTTTAGATTTTTTTAAATTTGAAAAATCTCACGTGGACAATCCCTATGAAAGTTAGTTATTTTACTTACGTCCGAAGACCGGAATAGAGGCGTGGAATCATTGTCTTCTTCTTATTTGATCCGTTAGTTGGCGGTCTGGGCGGGATATCCCCACAACGGATACGCTGCTGTCGGCGCCGCTGGGTCTCGAACTCTATTCACGATTCGTTTCCATTCTTGCCGGTTTTTGTGGACGCCTTGAGTCTCGGTAACTGATAAATCGTTGATTCTTTAGGTCACCCTCGATATTTTTTAGCCAGGCTTTCTTCCAGCCTGCGGGACGGTCTCGCCAAAGAAGTGTACGTGGCAAGCGGTTATCATACATTCGGCATACATATGCAAACCACCGTAGTCGACGTTTTTGCATTTCTTCTTTGATCAGTGTCTGCTGATCGCATCTTTGTCTAACTGTCTTGTTTCGAAGGCGATCCCGAAGTGAGACATCGAGGATTTGCCTCAACCATCGCATTTGGAAGACCTCGAGCTTTTTAACGTCCGGTTTGAGCAGTGTTCACGTTTTAGATCCATAAAGAAGAATCAGAAGGATCAACGTTCGATAAAGGCGTACTTTTATTTTGATGGAAATATTTGTTCGTTTCCATATGCACTACTTGAGCGAGGCGAATGTTGCCGATGCGGCTGTGAACATCGGACGTCGACGCCACATTCGTTTCCACGCTGCTGGTTGAGCCATCGTACGACACTTGGAGAAGTTTGATGATTCTCAATGGCACGTATTCGGTTTCCAAGACTCTCCACAAGCTGTTCCAATAGATGTAATCGAAAGCGGATTTGAAATCGATGAAAACGACGATAGTTCGTTTGCCGCAACGAATTCTTACTTCCATTAGTTGACGGAGTGCGAAAATGTGGTCTAAATCCCGCTTGTTGAATCACTGCAAATAGATAAACAAGAAAAAAGGAATAGTATCGAAATATGAAAGACCATGCAGCTGTGTGGAACCGAAGCAGGGACTTCTAACGGTAGTCAGAATCAGTAGTCATATACAAATCTCTTAGCAGTATATAGAGGAATGCAGACTTTTCAATGTATTTTTTTAGTAGCTTAGAGTTAAGATGGCCAGATACCATCTAAGAGAGGTTGATTCCCACCCAGGAACATTGGCCTTGCATCTATTCTTAAATATAAATATATTTTTTACACAAAATTCGTTAATATATTTCTTAACAACCTCTTATCGTTGAAATTCGAATTGCATAAAATTTATTTAAGTACGTAATACGATAAAATGTAAGTGCAGTTATCACCCTAGTATAGGTGATAGTACACGTAGCATTGAAATATTCAAGAAGTCGTGTCCAATACTATTTTATCAAACGTGTACTCGGAAATTTGAATTGCAGACTATAGTCTGCAAATTAATCTGCATCCATTTCTTCGCTATCGTTATCAGCTGCATACTAGAAGCTTATCAGTTTGTTATTATTTCTGCTTGATAAAAAAATTTGAAAACGTTCATTGCACGAAGATAATACTAACAAGAGGCAAATGACACATTGTTTATATTCTTCGTTTAAAGCGTTTTGAAACATTTAAATATAGCCCAAAAGATCTTCTTGCACAGATGACATAATATCTAAATTCATAGCATCATCTCAATCTACAACATTTTAACACCATAGCTTCACGTAAGTGTTTTTTGAATATTCGTTAGATATTTTCCAACTTTTAGCATAAAATCGTCACACATTCTCAGGGCAAGAAAAAAATAATTCAAAACGTCGTCGTCTCGAAATTGTGACCATAAAGTAAGAGAGGTTTTAGGTCTTTAAACGATGATTAAAATTCCGCTCGCATATAGCCGTAGTTTCCTGTTCAAGTATCGTTCAAGAGGCGCGCACCAGCCTCAATATAAGTTTTTAAAATTCTGCCATGAGCAGAACTGGGCACACTGAGAAACGCTGGAGTGAATCAGAATCAGAATAACTAATCGCTAATTCTGAATGGTGGCTTATCTAAAATCTCACGGAGATTTTAATTTATTGATGTGACTGATAATTGTTATGCTTTTATTTTGCACATGGAAAAGTTATTGATCCCAAGGGAATTGGATATGTTCGTTTAGCAGAACGAAGATTCTTTCGGTTTCACTTTTTTTGTATCGTTTTAAAGCCTTATTGACTGAGCTATTTTAAGAACATGTTTTAGTGTTTTCTTATCCGAGAGCTACAGGAAATGCCAGGGAAATTTGATAAGCTTTCGTTGTAGAATTTTTTATTATTTGGGCGAGGGAGCGAGCAGTTCGGGTGTCTCATTTTGTGATATGTATTGGAAAAGTTTCCGCCTTTTGTTCCCTTTTCTTGTTTTGTATAATGCACGAGAATGATATAGGATGGGTAGTGTCCCAGTAGGAAATGGAGGAGGAGATCTCCTCGAGGGAGGTATATGGGAGATTAGAATTTTACAAGCAAATCTCTCTAGCGAACTCAGTAAGATGTTTTAGGGAGTTCGCAGCACGAAACGGGGCAAGATTTCCCTAAGGGAGGTATATGCGAGATTATAAATTTATAAACAAAACGTATTGAAGAGTTAGTGATTAAGTAAGCTTGACAAGTAAAGTCGCCATTTTAGTTCATTGCGTTGGAGTTTTATGAATATAATTTATGTTGTAAAAATCATACTGGGAGATCTGAACGCCAAAGTAGGCCGGGAGCCCATATACAGGCAATATGTCGGCAACCACAGCTTGCATGAAAACACTAATGACAATGGACAGCGAGTTGTAGAGATGGCAGCAAGTAAGAACTTGGTCGTTGCAAGTACTAGATTTGCACGTAAAGATATCCATAAAGCCACCTGGGTATCTCCTGATGGAGCCACTCGCAACCAAATAGATCATGTGTTGGTAGACCGCCGCCATCTTTCGGGTCTGATAACGGTACAAGCGTACGAGGTGCCAACTTCGACTCGGATCACTATCTTGTTGGTATGGTGCTCCGAGAGCGCATTACAACGCTGAAAAGCTTTGTATCCGCTGATCAGGCTCGAATCAACACAGCTGCACTACGCAATGAAATGGCCAGAAACAGCTACGGTCATGCATTAGAACTCGCCCTAAGTCCAGGGGATGAGATGCCGGGCGTTGAAGAGAACTGGACCCGCCTTAAAAATACTGTCATTAGTACTGCTGATTCCATCTTAGGCAGAAGTCGTAAAGATCGGAACGACTGGTTCGATAATGAATGCAAGCTGGCAACTGAACGTAAGAATGCTGCGTACCGAGCCATGCAGCAGTCTCAGAGAACACGGGCACGCGAAGAGAACTATAAAGAGCTCAGAAAAGAAGAAAAGAGAATCCACAGACGGAAAAAGGAAGCCTGGGAAAAAAATCTCGTCTGTGAGCTAGAACAGTACAGAGAACGACGGCCGCACCAGGCGCGGGAGTTCTACCAAGAGTCCGCAGTATGACGCAATTCACACCACGTTGCACATACTGCAAAGACAAAGAAGGTAATCTGATCACCGATCCTAAAGGCATCTTGGAGCAATGGGAAGAGCACTTTCATGAATTGCTAAATGGCGAGCTAACTGAGGATTCGGAGGCTCCACCAATATTTGATGACAATGCTATGCTGCCGCCACTAAGCATAGAAGAAGTTAGCAGAGCCATCAGCCGGCTCAAAAACAACAAGGCCTCGGGTGCAGACGGCATCGTAGCGGAGCTGGTTAAATATGGAGGGCCTACATTACACCAAGCGATTCATGAATTAATTGTGCAAGTATGGGAGCAGGAAGTGATGCCAGAAGACTGGAGAAAAGGCATCCTCTGTCCGGTACACAAAAAAGGAGATATCACAGCGTGCACTAATTATCGCGGTATAACGTTGTTGAGTACCGTGTATAAGATATTCTCCACTATCCTACAAAACAGGATGGCCCCATACGCCAGAAACATCATAGGCCATTACCAGTGTAGCTTCAGCCCAGGCAAATCAACGACTGATCAGATTTTCACCTTGAGGCAGGCTATGGAAAAATGTCTAGAGTTTCAAAACTCAATTCAACACCTCTTCATAGACTTTAAAGCCGCCTATGATAGCATAGCCAGGGTAGAACTCTACAAAGCCATGAGAGAATTCGGCATCCCCAACAAACTGACAAGACTATGTAGGTTGACCATGATCAATGTGTCAATCCAAGTAAAGGTATCCGGAACACTGTCCAGACCAATCAACATCTATAATGGACTCCGACAAGGGGACGGTCTGGCCTGCCTCCTTTTCAACTTGGCGTTGGAGAAAGTGATCCGAGATTCGGGCGTGACATCAAGGGGTACAATCCTCCACAAGTCCACCCAATTACTGGCTTACGCAGACGACATTGACATCATTGGAAGAACAACAACAGCTGTACAAGAAGCTTTCACTCAGATTGAGCAAGCGGCAGGAAATCTGGGACTGCACATTAACAAAAGCAAAACAAAGTACATGGTGGCCTCGTCTGGAAGAACACCTAACATTGGTCCCACAATCAAGGTAGGAACACGAGTTTGACGTGGTAAAATCATTTGCCTACCTTGGGTCAATAGTAGCAGCCGACAATAGCATGGAACCAGAAATACGCGCACGACTGCTAAAAGCCAACAAAGCCTACTATAGTCTGTCAAGGCTCTTCAAATCCAAATATCTAACCATAGCGTCTAAACTTTTACTATATAAGACGATGGTCTTACCCGTTCTCACATATGCATCCGAAACGTGGGTGCTTAGCAAAAAGCACTCAAACCTCTTGGGCGTGTTTGAGAGGAAAATACTTCGGAGGATTTTGGCCCCGTATGTGAGGAAGGACGATTCCGGAGACTCTACAATGACGAGATCTACGAGCGCTATCGCGACATAGAAGTTGTGAAGAAAATAAAGCTCGGTAGGCTCCGGTGGGCAGGGCATCTACCTCGTATGAGTGAAGATGAGCCTGCTCGGAAAGTTCTCTGCGGTAAGACCTATGGGGTGCGACAGCGAGGGAGGCCCAACCTTCGCTGGAAGGATGGCGTGGACCAGGACGCTCAGAGTTTAGGGATGCCAAACTGGATGACATCGGCTCAGAATCGAGACCGGTGGAGAGAACAGTTGCGCGAGGCCAGGACCGGATCCCGGTTGTAGATCCGTTAAAGAAGAAGAAGAATTTATGTTGAATTACTATTTATATCTTTAATTTGTTGTTTCCTTACATCTTCTTCTTTGATCCGTTAGCTGGGACGTCCCCGTAACGGATACGCTGCTGTCGGTGCCGCTGGGTCTTGAACCCTATTCACGATTCGTTTTCATTCTTGCCGGTTTTTGGCGACGTCTCGAGCCTCGGTGTCTGATAATCGTTGATTCTTTAGGTCACCCTCGATATTCTTTAGCCAGGTTTTCTTCGGTGCCGATCGCTGGACTCTCCAGCCTGCGGGACGGTCTCCTCAGAGAAGTTTACGTGGCAAGCGGTCCTTCGGCAAACATGTCCAAACCACCGTAGTCGACGTTTTTGCATTTCTTCTTCGATCAGTGTCTGCTGATCGCATCTTTGTCTGACTCTCGTTTCGAAGGCGATCGCGGAGTGAGACACAGAGGATCTGCCTCAAGCATCGCCTTTGGAAGGCCTCGAGCTTCTTAACGTCCAGGTTGAGCAGTGTCTACGTTTCAGATCCATAAAAAAGTATCGGAAGGAACAACGTTCGTTAAAGGCGTACTTTTGTTTTGATATAAATATTTATTCGTTTCCATATGCATCACTTGAGCGAGGGGCAGGTTGCGGTTGCCCGGCCGATGCGGCTTTGAATGTCCGACGTCGATGCTACTTTCGTTTCCTCAACCAATGATCCCAAATATTTGAACCTCGGAACCTGTTCGATTTGGGTTCCGTCGAGGTGAACACTGGCCTCCGATCGGTCCGTTGTGAGCACTTTGGTCTTTTCCGCATTGATTTGAGCCCTTATATAACCCATTACGGGAGAAGGCGGATGGTAAGGTGTAAGCGAGAATTAGACCCAAACAAGTGAGAATTTGCCCGATGATTCATTTGTTTTCGTATTTTTGTAATATGTAATTTCTAACTGCTCTAAGATGAGCAGTTCTGTAAGCACTCAAAGGTAAGTACTTATGTAACTACTCTAAGAAAAGTGCAAAGGTAAGGCCTTACCTCCTATGGCATCGTGTTTAAAAATAAGCACTTCTGTAAGGGCTATTGTAAGGCTTACAGGTCCTACTGGGAATGTCGTCCGACATTTGCGTTGGATGCATTCCATTCACGGAACATTCCGTGAAGTCGAATTTGAATACCCACACTTCTTTATTGACTGCCACCGTATGCAACGCATATACGCTTGGAAATTTCACCAGCTTCAGTTGCGTTGTTGCATTTATACGTGCCAAAGTTTATTCAACAAAATCTTCGTGACTAAAAATTTGTGGACACCGATTGATCAAAAATCAGTTGCGCTTGTGTGTAGACAAAGGTTTAATTTTGGTTGCAAACTGGCTGTGAGGGAGGGCTTCAATGTTTATTAAATTCTAAATTGTCATTTTCCCACGTTCGTGCTCTGGTGCCTTATTTTGTTGGAGATAACTATCACGCGAGAAATTGCAATAAAAGGAAGAGCGCCGCATCGAGTGAGCAACCCGAGCCAGCGTCAGAGCATCTCTAAATTATAGTGTGCAGAATTTTTCTTTCGAAGCACCCTAGGAGGTGTTCTTCGTTACTCCTTAATGTTCTGGTTTCGGATCCATACAGTAATATTGGCCTCATAAGAGTTCTGTATAGTTTCACTCTAGTCCTCCTTATTATGTTCCTTGTTAAGAAGTGCTTACGTAGCCCAAAGTAGCATCTATTTCCCAGCGCCAATCTCCGTTTGACTTCTAATGTCGTGTCATTATCTTTTGAAATTAGCGTTCCTAGGTATATAAATTCTTTTACTCCTTCGATGTTGTATGTCTCAATTGTCATATATTCTGGCAATCATTCCCTCTTGAAGAGATGCACATATATTTCGTTTTCTCTTCATTAATTGCTACTTAGTCCAAATTTCTTTGCTGCTCTTTCTAGCGATATGAAGGCTTATTTCACTGCTACGGGGGATCTGGCTAGAATTACGATGTCATCAGCGTATGCTAATAGTTGTACTGACTTATTGAAAATACTGCCCGCGGTGTTAATTCCTGCGTCTCTTATCACTTTTTGCCATAGCTAAGTACGTTAAATAGTAAGCACGATAGGAGGGCATCTCCTTGTCTAAGTCCTACTGTGGCGTTGAATGGTTCTGACAGCTCTCCTTCAATTCTTATTCGGCATATTACCTCTTTCATTGTTATTTTGGTCAAATCTACGAGGTGTTTGGGAAATTTTAAGTACTCCGTAGCTTTACATAATTCTTCACGTTTTATTTTATCATAGGTGTTTCTGAAGTCTATGATTAGAGAATGTATGTTTATGTTAAATTCACTTGGCTTTTCTAGGGCCACCTAAGAGGGAAAATATGGTCTGTGGTAGATCTTCCGGGGCGGAAACCGCTTTAATAGTTTCTCAGAGTTTCCCAGAGTTTCTTCTGCGTAAGGCTGCAGTTTAACGTATAAAATATTTGATAGTACTTTATATGCTGCGTTCAGTAGAGTATGCCCCTATAGTTACCGCAGTTTAGCTGATCTTTTTATGAGTAGGGCACACAATGCTCTCGCTCCATTCCGATGGTATTTGTTTCTGGGTCCATATTAGTGTTACGATTTCATGCAGGCTTAATATTACGTCTTCGCCTCCTTGTTTCAATATTATCTTTGCCCGGAGATTTGTCGTTTTTTAGTTTTTTCACTGTGTCTTGTACATCTTCTAATGTAGACATGTATCCCGCTAGTTCTTCTGCTAGCTCCACGTTTTCTGTTACCATTTGCTCCTCATCTCGAGCTAGCAGTTCTTTGAAGTGTTCACGCCAACTACTTAGTTAGAACTAGTTCTTTGGTACTTATGTAAGATCTCCCCTTCTTTTTTTTATGTGAAAGACTAGAGTCTCAGGGAAGACCCTTTATACTGTCGACAATATATTTTCTTCATATAGAGTGCAATGTCGAACAGCAGCTCTAGTCGGGGAAGGAAGGAACTGCCACAACCTACCCGCGATATTTTTCAGTCCTCCTACTTGCAACCATTACTATTGCGACTTTGGCATCGGGGCATCGAGAAACAGCTCGCTGGAGTGTTATGCCTCCGAGTTGAATCTCATCAACCAACCGATGACATGCGCTTTGGCGGAGCGGGGAAGGGCTAAGGAAGGCTATGACAAGAGGAATCAGGAATGTAAAGAGGGAAGAAGAAAGAAGGAAAGTTATGTATGTGGGAAATTGGAGAAGGCGAAGGACCGTGGGGCTTGGCCGGGAATCGAACCCGGGACCTTTCGGATAGTAGCTAGACGCCTTACTCCCTAGGCTACCGAGGCCCCAAACATTATTTTTTCACATTGTTATTCTGGGGTTGAAACCGACTCGGTGCTTATTTACCTTTTTATATAGTTTCCTGACGTGCGTCGTTTCGTTCCTTTGAACGCTTGTCCAATTCTCCTTTCCTGTATCTGTAGGATCCTCCTGTTCAGATATTCTGTCTTTTTAGTTCTGCATAACATTTTTGCAGTTCCTTTTTTTAGCTGGAATATTTCCGTCCTTGCTCTTGTGGGCCTTGCGAAGTAGTTCAGTGTTTGGTCCTTTTTGAGGCTCGAAACACTTACCATTCACACCTTTTCCATCTGTTAATCTTTTATAGACCTCTGGGTAACCCAATGTAAAGTCAACATCTTCGAGAAGATGGATGTAGGAATCGGGATCAAGGCTGTTGTTCTTAGGACTTATTAACATTTGCCGTTTCTCAGGACTTATCTCTTTAATGTATCTGTACTACAGTTGCATAACATATATTCACATATAAATTCAAGACTGGTGCTTGGCAAAGCCCACTTTGGCCTCTCTGCCATGTTCGAAAGTAAAGTCTTTCGGAGAATTGTTGTTGATATTCCAAACTTCAGTTGGAAGGATTCCTCGCCAGTTAGATGCCACAGCTGTGGAATGATATGTATAGTAAATGATCACGGCTTAGAATCGAAACCGGTGGAAAGAGCAGTCGTGAGAAGTAGGATAATTGTACAGCCAAATAAGTAAGTTAGCTTTTTCAGCATGATTCCAAACTTCTGACTTTAGACCGCGATCATATAAATAAAATTTTTGGTCATTTTAAGTAAGTAAATTAAATTTCTCTTATGTGCCATATTTTCTCTTGAGTTTTGTAAAGTTAATATTGGAAACCCAAAAGATGCAATATATTTATCATGTTCAGTCGTGTGTTATGACTATTACAGAAAGTGTTTAAATTAAAAGTTTAGTAAACACTTTTATTTACTAAACTTTTAATACAAGCATTTTCTGTACGAGTCCTCTACGAATAGTCATATAATAATAACGCATTTACCTAACAAATTAATTACAATACGTTGTGATACATATCTCTGCTACAGTAACAGCACATGTACTACACCTTCGTTTCTGTTCCCCTAAAACAATATTAATTATCGCTTAAAATTATTACTTATAAACAAATTAATTTGAATTTATTGTTTAATTATTACAGGGAGATTGGTGGCTAGCACGAAGTAAAAAGACACGGCAAGAAGGATACATACCATCGAACTATGTGGCAAAATTGAAATCCATTGAAGCAGAACCGTGAGTAAAGATTTTTGCTTATGCATTTTATGCCTATTATGATAATTAATTGCCAAATCACTTAAATGTATTGAAAGTACTGAAATATTCTCTCTTGTTTCTAGTGGGATTAATAAACTTTTAAGAAATATAAATATTGAGAAATTGAAGAAATTTTAACGAATGAATTAATTTGAAGAATTCAAGATTTCGGTTTGGTATGTGTTGTAACTATTTAAATTTCAATAACTTAATACAAAATTTTACAATGTTTTGCTTCAAATATCAACAAAATTATATTTCCTTTCTTAAGCAGGCTGTGCTAACATTAGAGCCGTTTACTTAAGAAGTGGAAGAAGCAATTCTGTTTATTCAAGATAACCTGCGTTCCTCTATTCTATTGTCTGGGATCTTCAAGAGTTGTTACAAATTCTACATTTGGCCCTATTTCCATTCTTATAGCATTCTTTTTCGAATACAATCCCTTAAGGAGTTCGTTGAAAAATAAAACACTATTAACAAGAACAAAAATTCCTTCAGTATCTCTAGACTCTAGGCTTCGGACTGGGAAAACTACAAAGGGCGTCTCAAGGAGTTCAAATAGGAACTGCGAAAGTCAAAGAGGAAATCCTAGAAGACCTTTTGTGCAGAAACCGGTTTGGGGGCTAACTAGTGAACATAATTTAGACACTATTGACAGATTGATAAACCGGGATTTACTCCTGTGGTCCCTAAAAGCCTTTCAGCCTTATAAAACACCTGGACTAGACGAAATTTATCCCATCGAAATTCAGAAAGTCACTGACCTAATTCTGAATTGGCTCGCAGCCATCTATAGGAGCTCCCTTCGTCTAAGCTACACTCCAACATCCTGGAGAGTAGCGAAGGTGACTTTCATTTCAAAAATGGGAAAAATCTCCAAAGAACTTGAGACCTATATGTCTCACCTCCTTTCTCATCAAGATTCTAGAAAGTCTTGTGAAAATGCATATTAAGCAAAGCAGATAAACCAGTAGACACTGCTCTCCACTCCCTGGTAGCGGTCATCGAAAGATCCCTTGAATTCAAGGAGTTCTCGTTGGCTGCTTTCTTAGATAGTAAAGGTGCTTTCAACAATGTTCAAAATCTCTTGTGCAGTTGAATACAAAGGAGATAAGCTAAGTAGTAAAGGTGCTGACCGGGCACTGGATTTCCCCACAACGACTTATGCAGAAGTTGTGGTAATGAAAAAGAGGAAGAAACTGTCTCCCATAATCTCTGTACATGTCCCGCCCTCGCGAGGAAAAGAGGGACTTTCCTTGGCTTACCTTTCCTTGATGGATTGAGCGAGCTGCAACATTTTGGTGTTCCTAACCTCTGTCGCTTTATCAAAAGCTCAAAATGGCTAGAAATAGCCTGAACTTGGTCCCAACACTAGAATGGCATCACAATGGTCCCAATGACGTTCCTAAGTGGGCTTCCTAGTGGGGAGCAGCCATTTCAGCATAACCTAACCTATCTCTAGACTCCCAAGAGTAGTAGCCGAAAGTGTGCTTCACACTACATTTCACTTTTGGACGATGTTTTAGTGTCATTTGGAGAGAATGCATTTGGCGATAATTGGGCGTTTCAATAGGATAGTGCATCTATCCATAAAGCAAGAGCTACTATGAAGTGGTTTGAGGAGTAAAAATGTCCAGCTTTGGACCTCCCTCTGAATCTAAAACCGATGACTAAATAAAGTTAATTTATAAAAATAATAACACTTTTTTCTTTATATTTTCTTGCTGAATTTAAATCAATTTCGCACTAAAAATGTCGTTTATGGAGAAGAGGGTGAGAAAAGACGAAAGGGGTGGGCAGATTTTTTGAACGAACTCTTTCACTGGATTTTCGAGTCAACTTTTTGACATTTGTGTTGCTGTTGTTGTTTATCTCTCTCTGGATGAAGAGAGAGAGAGAGAGAGAGTAATAGTCGAAGTTGACGTACAGCCGGTTGGAAAATTTGGCTTGTGTAAATTTTTATCGAATTTCAAAAGGAAATGGGCGATGACAGCAAATTTTTGTTGGTTGGCTGTTGGCCCGTGTGGAACTGGCCAATATATATCCGATTTCAGCAAATTCTTCTCGATCATCTTCCACTGAAACCCATTTCTCTTTGAGAATCGACAGAGGAATGTTGTCATCTAAATCCCCTTCAGTTTCTCGATTTGTTTCGACCTAAGCAGCATCATTATTAACTGAATAGCAAAATATATTTTTCCAACATTTAATTACCTCAGGCGACACTTGTCCCAAAAATGGGCAAGCAAAAACACCGCATCTTTCAAAGTGTTCATTTTGAGAACCGTTGAAATGTCATTTTCCTCCAAAGTTAGAACTTGAACTAAAAGACTTTCGAAAATAAATTTTGGTTAAACATAAGTCTACATGAGTCTACATTCATGTGCGTGAGTGAGTAGATCAGCCGTTTGTGCTCCGCGATTTTTAACCGCTTGATCACTAAAAAATTAAGTAAAATTTATAACATTGTGTGTCCTGTTAACTCCTCATTTGTCGCGTTTGGCTTTGTTACGAGTTTGCTTCTTTATATTAGCAGTTTATCCCTCGAAGAAAAAAATGGAGAAGGCTAAAGTTCCCGCCAAACTGCCTCCTAAAAAAAATCAGCTGCAAAATTCATCACCGGCAACTACCAGAAGCACTGCTAGAGCAATTTCTGAAAGTGGCTGCGGATCGAACACCATCGAAGAGCTTCTATCAGCGCTTGAAGCGAGAGTTTCTGCAAAAATGGACGACCTTGCGAATCAATTAAAAAACTCCGAAGCTCAGCTTCTGGAGCATTTAACTACTTTTAAAACTCTCACGGACAGACTGGATTCTATGGAGCGCCGTCTAACGGATGGGCTGAGCAGCATCTCTGACTCATGCCTAAGTCAGCTGACGGAGGTTAACAAAACTGTGCAGACTCTCGAGACTAAAGTCTCTAGAATGCAAAAACGGATGACGGAATTTAATATCGATGTCAACAGCACCAACAGCCAGTTCACCTCCTTGAAGTCCGATCTAGCTGATGATGCGAAACGATTCCAGAGGCTGAGTGACGTCATCATCAGAGGGATCCCAAGGAAGGCGGAAGAGGATCCACTGAGATTTATTAAAAGCATATCAGCTGATGTCAACCACCAACTGTCACCATATGTTGATGCGTTTCGCCTCAAACGGGGTAAACAAACCGGCGACAACCCAATTGTTGTTAAATTTTCAGGCCTTCGTGAAGCAAAGGCCTTTATGACTGCTATACGACGTAGCAAAAAAATGAAGTTTGCTCTCAACAACCTTGAGGGCTTTACAGCTGATTCCCCGGTATATATAAATGAAAGCCTGTCACCGCACAACAACAAATTGCTGAGTGCTGCTCTGAGGATGCGTAAAATGGGACTTTTGTATGGTGTTAATACCTTTGATGGATTTGTGCGGGTTTCTTATAGGAAAGATGACCCCCCCTTTATTGTACGTGATCTTGCTGAGCTGGAGTGTCCGTCGGTGGAATCGTTGGAGCCGCAAAATGCAAGTGTATGAATGCTTACCAACGTTCTGTTGTTTTCAACTAATTTCTATTTTTTAGCTTATTTTCTATTTTCTGTTCACCTTTCTATTGTAATTTCATTCATTGTTTCATTCTTTGCTGTTATTGTTCTTTTGGGAGGAGTGCGACTTGCAAGTATTTTTTCTCGTTTATTATTTTATTTAAATGTTTATTTTTGGTGGTCCTTGCATTTTAAGATGTGCTTCTTTATTGTTTTTTGCCATATCCGTTGTGCCTTTTGTCAACATACCTTGATTCGCGAATTTGAGTAACAGTGATGCATTTGCATTCCAGCTGCAATAACAAGGTAGGAACATTACTTAGAATTTTCAGTTCTAGGTATAGTGGCTTTAAAATCTGCTCCTTCAATGCCCGTAGCCTGAAGAACAAAATTGATGAATTTGGAGAAATGTTTCTCAATGTAGGAGTTCATGCATTGCTTGTATGCGAAACTTGGTTGAATGATTCAGTCCCATCCTCTTTTATATCTCTTGATGGCTACCGAGTGTTTCGCAACGATCGACGGGATCGTATTGGCGGAGGGGTCGCTATATATATAAAAGATTTCCTAAACGCTAAAATTGTTTGTCATTCCAAGAATTCTCTGATTGAATTTTTGGGCGTTGAAGTGTCCTGCAACTCTGATAAAATTCTCCTTATTGCTGTCTATTGCCCACCAGGCATGTTTAATACGGAAAATTTCCATGAGCTGGAACAAGCGGTAGAAAGCACTTCACGGAGATATACTAATATCTTAGTTGGTGGTGATTTTAATGTGAACCTTTTAAGGTCGTGTTGCCAGCAGCAGCAATTTCTTTATTCTATTCACCGTCTCGGATTAATTACAATCAATGCCCTGCCAACCTACTTTAAAACTACACATCCATCACAACTTGATTTACTTCTCACCAGTGACACTCGCCTAATCGTCTTCCAGAACCAAATTACTGCTCCAAGTTTCCTAGACCATGACATATTATACGTCTGTTGTAATCTTCCAGTTATATCTCAACCTGCTAAAACAATTACTTATCGTGACTTTACCAACACCGATCGTCGTAGCTTAGTTGAATGTTGTGAGCGTTTACCATGGGAAAACATGTTCACGTTAACTGATGTTGATGATAAAACCAAGTTTTTAGAGGAGCTTATTAAGCCCTTGTTTGATGAGTTTGTTCCTACTCGAACAAAAACCATTACAGAAAAATCCAAGCCTTGGTTCAATTCTGAAATTAACTCCCTGATTATTGAGCGGGAATATCTTTATCGACGATTTGTAAAAATAAAAACTGAAAGCGCTAAAAACTCCTATAAACGCCTTCGCAATATCACAACGGCTAAAATTAAAGAAGCCAAGAGAAACTTTTACGCACACCGACTCAATCCATCTTTGCCACCGAACAAACTATGGAAGAACTTAAGTAAACTAGGGGTTAAATCAACAAATGAGCCTTTCTCTTGTGACTTTGATGCCGAAAGTCTAAATTCGCACTTTACTTCGAGTAATTCTACCCGTACTACTCATATTCCTCTGTCGTCACCTAGTGGATTTAGTTTCCGTTGCGTAAATCACTCTGAAGTTCTATGTGCCTTTAATCACATTCAATCTAATGCTATAGGTAGTGACAACATATCGCCAAAATTTCTTAAATTATTGTTACCTTGCCTTTTACCTGTTATAACTCATTTGATGAATTCATGCCTCACTAGCTCCAAATTTCCCAGTTCTTGGAAACATGCCCTTGTACTGCCTGTTGCTAAATGTTCTTCCCCTGTGCGCCCTGCTGACTTCCGTCCTATTAGTATCTTGCCGTTTTTAGCAAAAGTTCTTGAGAAACTGATTGCCTTGCAAATTATTGAGCACTGTGAACGTTATCAGCTTATTAATCCCTGCCAATCGGGATTTCGAAAATCCCATAGCTGTGATACTGCACTTCTTAAAATTACAACCGACATCAGGAATTATCTAAATGGGAACCAAGTCTGCTATCTTACACTGCTTGACTTTTCCAAGGCTTTTGATAATGTTGACCACTCTCTACTCCTTGGAAAACTCCATACACAGTTTAGTTTCTCCTCATCTGCTCTCAAGCTTATGCATAGTTTCTTGAGTGACTGTTCGCAACAGGTAATGTTGCATAATCGTGCTTCAACCTCAACAATCCTTTACTGTGGTGTTCCGCAAGGTTCAATTCTCGGTCCTCTTTTATTCAGTATTTTCATTAATGACCTTCCTGCAGTAGTATACAACTCCAAAATCCACATGTACGCCGATGATGTACAGCTGTATCTCTCTATGCCTAGGGATCAATTGTTGTCAGGAGTGCGGAAACTTTCTGAGGACTTACAAAATGTTTTTCACTGGGCTTCGATCAATCGCCTTACACTTAATCCAGACAAGTCACAATATCTAGTTTTCGCTCACTCTGTAAACTCCAGTGTTGTTTTTCCCAAAATAATATTAAATGGCAATCCTATTCAACGTGTCGATCGTGCTAAAAATCTTGGAGTAATCCTGAGCCACGATATGACTTGCTGTGGCCACATTCGTTATATAGTGAATAAAACTTATTGTCTTCTCAGGAAACTCCGTCTGTATGGAAACTTGATGACTTGTGCCCTTCGTTTGCGCTTGGTAAAAGCGCTACTCTTGCCTCATCTAATGCATGGCTACTTAGTCTTTCCCTCGTTGGATGCTTCTTGTGCTCGGATAATTGAAGTGGCATACAATGATTGCATACGCTTTATTTATAATCTACGTCGGTATGACCACATTACGCCTTTCGTGAACAATGTCTTGGGGTGTTCTTTAAAAACGTATAAAGACTTGAGGTTGCTGAGATTCTTTCATGACATACTTAGAAGGCGAAAACCTTCCTACCTCTCTGAATTCATCCAGCTCTCGCAATCCCGTAGAAATAACAATGTAATCATTCCACGGTTTCGTTCTTTGTTAGGCCAACGTTCGTACTTTGTTTATGCAGCTCAGCTTTGGAATTCTCTCCCATATAGTCTGCAATTTATCGAATCAAGCAGTGTTTTCAAAAGGCGTCTCTCTGAATACCTCACGGGCAGTACCTCTTAGATTGTGGATACCACCTCAATTTGCTTGCACTCATATAATAACTCTCTTGTCATTCTCCTCTCAAAATTCAAACTTAATTCTTTTTTCGTTTGTTATTTATTTATTTTTTTTTCTCTTCTTCTTATTTAGTATCTTATTTTATAATTCATTCATGTTATAAGACATTTTTTATTGTTTATTTATTTACTCTAATTTTACTTCTTTATTTTAAGTATGTTTTGTTTGTTATACCACTTTTTTGTTGTACTAATTTAAGATTTATTCTTGTGTACAATGATTGGCCAATAAATAATAATAATAATAATAATAACGCGATTTGGTCCATGGGCTGAATTGGGTGGCAAAAACATCGTTTTGATTTTACCTTCATCGCTTGTTAGTTGCGTTTGGCAGTAGTTTAGGTCATTAATTATTTTTACGAATTTTCGTACCACTTTCAATTGATCAATGCCACGCATATTTTTAAGCCAAATTTTATCATTATAGTATTTAAAGTAAATTTGAATAGCCTTTTCCCTTAAAATACTAATTAATCAAAACCATTTGTATAATTCATTCTCCATTTCTGAAAATCGGGCATTGGCATTATACCCATGGCGACACAATTTGCAATATAACTGTGAATTCAAAAACCCCAAGTTGAAAATTTATCGTGTAATTGAGAAATAATAGTAGGTGCCCCATTATTTTTTTTTATCCTTTTTATGTCGGAAATTGTCGAAGTATCGACACCATACTTCTTTGCTAGCGCTTTTCTACTGTTACCACTATTCAGTTTTATTAATATATTATGTTTTTCGGCAGCAGTTCTATACACTGTTTATGAACTTAACTCGACATCATACACGATGGTCCAAATTACAACTCATCCTCGACTCAGTTTTTCAACCTAGTCATAAACGGGGTAAGAGGTTTGTGTGGCTTTTTTGCTGCCATGTGGATTCAATCTGATTCGAGGATAATCCCCTATTTATTTTACACACCTACAAGGGAATTCCCCGTTTTATTCGGATCCTGCAAATGGTAACGACAACACAAGGCATGCGAACCGGATTAGGGTATCCGTCCGGATTACAAGATACCAAATATGAAATCTACATTTTTAAATTATGCCCGGATTACAGTGATATCCGGATTAGGAGAGGCTCGGATTAGCGGAGCTTTTTACGGTATTCATTCTTACGTTTTATTTTTAGGCCAGGCAACGAAAAGGCATAGAGGGAAGTGTTTCGAACACAATTTTTGACTTAACTTTGTTTGGACTAGTTAGGAGGTGAACATATCAAAAATCCCCGCCCGTAGCCCTGGTGCCGGGAGGGTTGCAAGGGGGGAAGGGTTTCAAGTTTCCATTTTTCGATTTATCGCTTATTATCTCGGAAACTATGCGTCCTAGCAACATCTATACAACTTAATATACGTTGCGATGCACCCAAAAAATAAATGCGCCAAAAGAGTTGTAGAGCACTAAATTCCCTTCAATAATATGTAATAGTTTACTATTTTATCTATTTTCCTTATATTAAAAAATATGGCATTTCAAAACTAATATTCAATATTTGGAAAATAAATTATATTCCCTAGTTTTTTGCAAACCCCATATTTCAATTATTAGCCCAGTCACTTTATACATGAACCTCTGAAAAAATGCAACTGGAGATTTATCAGCGGGATTCTCTTTATTTTGGGGTCACAAATAATTTCCCAAAAGTCCATAAAGCCAACTGACCGGCTACTCGAGTTATGGGGGGTCAAAGGTCCCTAAAATCTCCTTTTCTCCAATATCTCGTAAATTATCGGTTTTACGCAATTTTTGGCTAAGTAAAGATTGTTCGTGAGATGAATCTGCATAAAAATGTCCTACACGAAATTTACGTAGAACCAATGGTTTTTGAGATATGGGTTTGGGAAAACTCGGGCATCGCACTGCATTCTTTTCCACACCACCTTTGAACTATAATGCAAGCAGCGTTTTTACATGGTATCCCCAGTAGACCTAGTCCAAAGGTTACCAAGCATAAAAAAAAATTGTTGATTATCTCTCTATCTCTTCTATCTTCACTTCTTTCATGCTGTCATCTTCATCAACACCTATCCCAGATTAAAATAACGAAATGGGGTTGGCGTCATCATCGTCCACCTCAAGTTCAATGGTTGTATCCTCAGACATCGAGTTGACATCGGGCGGGCCCGACAAGAACTATACGCAACGGAAAATTGTAATGCTACTATTCTGCATTCTGTAATTTATACGTGTGTACACAAACCTCTAAAAAAAATGCAACTGGAGATTTTCCAGCGGAATTCCCTTTATTTTGGTGTCACAAATAATTTCCCAAAAGTCCATAAAGCTAACTGGCCGGCTACTCGAGTTATGGATGGTCAAAGGTCACGAAAATCAATTTTAGTGCATTTTGCAAAACTAATGTACGAGTATTTCTGAAAAATTGATGCCCGATGCCCGAAACCCATATCTCAAAAACCATTGGTTCTACGTAAATTTCGTATAGGACTTTTTTATGCAGATTCATCTCACGAACAATCTTTACTTAGCCAAAAATTGCATAAAACCAGTTGCATTTTTTTCCAAAGGTTTATGTATGTATAAAATGCAGAATGCAGAAAAGTAGGGTTGCCATGTTCTGTAGCTTTATGGCTCTTATCGGAGCCCGTCGTGTCTCAATTCGATGTCCGGGGATTCAACCATTGCCCCTGAATTGAACGATGGTAGCGCCGACCACATTTCGTTATTTTCCTCTGAAATGAGTGTTGATGAAGATGACCACATGAAAGAAATGGAGATAGAAGAGATAGAGAGATAACCAACAAAATTATTTCATACCTTGTAACCTATGGACTAGGCCTACTGCGGATACTATATAAAAACGCTGCTTGCATTCTACTTCAAAGGTGGTGCAGAAACGAATGCAGCGCGATGGCCGAGTTTTCTCAGCCCCATATCTCAAAAACTATTGGTTCTACGAAAATTTTGTACAGGACTTTTTTATGCAAATTCATCTCACGAACAATCTTTACTTAGCCAAAAATTGCGTAAAACCGATAATTTACGAGATATTGGAGAAAAAGAGATTTTAGGGACCTTTGACCCCCTATAACTCGAGTAGCCGGTCAGTTGGCTTTATGGACTTTTGGGAAATTATTTGTGACCCCAAAATAAAGAGAATCCCGCTGATAAATCTCCAGTTGCATTTTTTCAGAGGTTTTGCCTTTTTTTTGTTTAAAGTGACTGGGCTATTATTTCTAATTACTTACAAGTATTCAATTTTTCAAGGGTTTCATTTGTAAATTTTAATAAATAATGAAAATTTTAAACAAAGATTGAAAAATTATAGTGTGTTTGGGACATGAAGAGGTAAGCTTCCATAAAATTTCGGAAAAACAAAATTTTTTTGAGGGAGATAAAAATCAAAAACGAAAAAACCATCTTTTATCAATTTTTCTCATAAAATTTGAGATTATGTGAAAAAATGGTTTCCACAAAAGCTATAGATCTTTTTATTACCTACAATTTTTATGTTTAACTCTTTTCGATAGGCTAGACCTCATTCGCTGAAAATCTTGAAAAACCATCTCCACCCCTTAAAGTTACCCCTATTTCACCTCGTAACTCGGTTCGAATTTAAATTATTTTTCCTGTTGGTGACGCTATTATTTTCTTTCCCTTCCAACATTCTTTATGCTGTTATTAATGCATTTCCCTTCCAACATTCTTTATGCTGTTATAAGTGCTGTTATTTTTGCCTTTTTTAAATTACCTGTCTCGTCGCCTAATCTGAAAATAATTTTAACAGCGCCGCAGAGTATGCAATTTGTAAATGAAATTTAAACTCTCAACATTTTATTATATTGCATATCCCCTTCAAGATTCTCAAAGCATTCGTTTATTGTCAGCCAACTTGATCAAGTTTTTGTGTTGTCCTACAGCTTGCCTGAATAGTTGAAAAGAAAGTTGCTGGAATTGTCTATGGCCTTGAGCATTTGCCAATGTAAAAAAGCGTTTTGGACTTAGGTCAGGAATATTTGGCGCCGCCGTTTACTATCAAGGGCGTTCATTCTTGGCCAAGTCACTCAACTAGACCAGAAACAACAAAATGTTTGGCAATATTCAGTCTCAGAAATTGCAGTATTTTCAGGAATAAATTTCACATTAAACTGATGAGAATAAACGGAAAACGTGTTAAGGAAAAATGTTCTGCAATGTGATGTGTTTTTTTTTGTCCTTTGCAAAATTGCAAAGTTGATAAGAGCGTCTCAAAAGTTTTGAACAGCGTCTAAGTGGCTAAACTATTCTTCGAGCGTTTGAAGAAAAACTGGCACGCTTTTTATTGTATCTAACAATCTAAGATCGCTTGATGTAGAACTTCACCAGCAACGCTTCAGCGTTACGAACAAGTGGAAGTAAGAACCGAAAACAAAAAGAAAAAATATAAAACATCAACTTTAGAGGTGAAGAACTAAGTTTAAGGAACGGCCTTCAGAAGACGTTGAACCCAGATGTGTATACAGAGCCTATGACGATTCAAAAAGTGCAGAGCTTTGTTTTGAAAATGCAGTTCAATGAGAAAAAGCAGCGTTCATAAAAAAACAATCGATTTTGAACAGGCGTTTTAAAGGTAAACCGATTGGTCACTCGCTATACTTTTCATGAGCGCACAACAATGTTATACTGAGAAGTCACTAATGAGTTTTATGTAAGCTTTGTGCGTGCATTACATCGTCTTCTGTTAATCTTTAATCTCGTTTTTGTTTTGCTATTGTTGTTGCTGCTGCTGTTAGTATGCTCGTCCTCCAGCACAGAATCGATTTTCTATTTTGATCATCATCGGGGCATTATCGCAAGGGACCGGAATTACCTTCAGCGCATCGAATGTATGAGAAGAATTTTATTAATGTAATAAAAATGTTTTATTCAAAATGATTGCATCGAGAGAAATTGAGTATGGCTATCGTTGGGCTGCCTTGCTGCAAGATGACTCAAAAAGAAAATATGAAAACATACTGGCTGGCGTCTGCCTATGCGTACATATATCTTGACAATTTTAATTTACTGAATTGTTGATTGCTTTCTAGTGGGTTAATGATATCTCGGAACACATAAAAGTATGGCAATTAAATTTGCTGCTGCGATGCAGTCGAAAATACCTTAGTAACGCAAGTTATGAGAATAACACTTTAATTCCTGCATTATCTGATGGCGCCAGAAGGACGGTTAAAAAATGTTTTTTTTTGTTATTTTTACTTTTCAATAATAAAATTGAAACTTAAGAGTCGAGAATGTTTAATGTTCCACTTTATAAAGTTGATAGATTTAAAAGACCTAAATAAATTTTCAAAAGCAATTTTTGCTACTTAAATATAATTTAATTGTTTTTAGTGGACATTCGAAGTCTTTTTGAGGACCATTTGTCGTGACTTTTCGTTTTTAGCTAATTCTAACTGAGGAGTGTCATTTCAAAAGGACTTATTTCCACCTTATCCCTTTTTTCAGTAAATGAAAATTACCATACTCTGAATTATTAATTTATTTAAAAATTCCTTTTTTACTTCACCAAAAAGGGACTCATATTTAGCTAATTCTGACTGTAGTACATTAATTTTAGAATTTATTTATATTAGGAAACAATTACTTAATAATTTGGAAATAAGCCACTTTGTTAGGTACTCGAGGAAATAAGCCGTTTTGTCAACGCCGATTTAACTCCTTTCTCAGGGGGAAAGAAAATGTAAAGGCGGCTCCACACTTGCGCCGTGAGCTAACGAACTAGGTCATCCACACTCGCGTTCACGAGTGCTCGCGGCTGTTTACGGCGTGAGTCTGCAGCCGGCTTAACGGCTGAATCAACTCGTAACATCCCAGGGGTTAATTTAAGGCATCCATTACATATGTTCATACAAGCGTTAATCAATTCCATCAGTCATGATAGATGGAAATCAATTTATTCAGATAATCACATCAATCATCACCTTAGACGCTAGGTTTTCCGTCAGTCATAGCAGTAACTGTGGCAAAACTGACCACAAAACCTATCGTCTAACGGACCCCTAATGGAGGATCTACGATGAAATGATCACATATTCCAAATTGCCAAACAAGCCTCTCAATGACTTGAACTTTAAGATGCAATTTCCTCCTCCAACCTAACCTAACCTAAACTCTTGGTTGTAATCTGCAAGTGCTTTCATGTAAAGGTTTCCCGAGAGTTTAGCTCTATTGAATAGTTTCCTAACTTCTTTACTTTTCCTTCAGGGTTTGCTGTTCCACAATGCAATCCTTCGGATGCTACTCCGTGGTCTCCCAGGACAGCTGCTTCCAAAGGCTGTCATTATCGTTTCCTTCTTGGCAGGGAGAAGGTCCACATCGGAGCTATGGATCTATTACTTATGTGGCTAACTTCTAACTTGAGGACTGCACTAGATTATATAACTGTGGTCAGCAGTGCCGGATTAAGCCAAATGGGGGCCCTAGGCCATTCAAATTTTGGGGTGCTCTTTTTTTATTAATTGTAAAATTAAACTCTCTTAAAGTCCTCTGTCAAGTCATACTCAATATACCGTTAGAACCATGGCGCCATGGAACCATTTCAAGACCCGGTACGCCTCGCTGCACCCAACAACCAATAGCAGCCACTAAAAACCATCCATTGACTTGTATTCTTCGAGATATGAATTTTACGCAGATTCAACGACACAGCTTCAAAGAACGGGTAAATGGGTCTTGAGAAGGCCACCATGGATCTAACGGTATATTGAGTATACTGTATTGCTTATTGTATTCTACTTGTCATACCCTCTCATTTTATACCCATGTCGAGGGTGCATAGTTCACATAAATTTACTATAATCAATGTAAATAAAATCCAGAATTCTTAGAAAATATGTCCCAATAATGGTTCTTACTCCCTATTCCAAAATTGTGACCTTGGGCTTATTTCTTATGAACTTTTTATTTTGGTTTCAATGTTGGCAATCATTGGCAACAGAAGCTATGTCTACTTCCCTTCTACGTTACTTTTGATTTAGTATGTGCCTTCAAGTTGAAACTCACCACACACTTGTGATTGCGTTGTGACTTGTGACTGCTTTTAGAATACGATAACCTTCGCCGAGTTAACTTCATACAATGCCTCTGGTTCCGCCCTATATTCGCCGAACCTCACACAATAAACGAAGTTGTGCTCTGCGTATCCAAGGTACCGGGGACAGGAATAAGTCGAGCCCAGCGGTGAGTTATCGTGCTCGAAACGATGGAGGGGTCCTATATCCTTCCACGTCTACTCACGTCTATCCACTTCAAGACGTACGCGAGGTCGTAATTCACTTCCACACGCTCTTTCATTTCCCACCTCTCCACGTTTGGGATAAGTCTTTGAATCCACCGACCCTGAACAGACTTGTCATCCCGTTGCAGACTCGGTGTGCGTCATCTGCCGCCGTGGTCCTGTATGCATGAAACGTGCGAAGGGCGCTTAGTCTGCATGCGGCTATTCCTTTTTTACGCTAACCACCCTAGGCATCTGGAGGGGTTACTGGGTCTAGAGCGCACACGTTGAGCAGTAATCTTGGGAGTGCTGCACAGATAGCAAGTGCTCTGCTTGGCAATAAATAAATAAATAAATAAATAAAATAAATAAGTAAATAGCGGACGCTTTATCCACCAAGCCAAGTGTGCTTTAAAATATAGCGATCATTGCTCCCAGGTAGCTTAGGGCGAGCTGTGACTGAATGATCTGTTAGCATACCTTGGTCCTTGCGGATACCAGTTTTCTCCGTTCGCAAAGCTTTAGTTTTGTCCTTATTAGGCGTCAGATCACCTGTATCAGGCCATGATTTAATGTCCCAGAGCACTTGTCCCTTTAATGTCCCATCTCATGGAGGCGATCCCGATCGCAACTGCTCCTTTTGGAATACATCATTATACATATAGGAATTCGTCCTGTGCCGTCCGACGCCGAACTTGAAGTTTTCCATTTGAGATAAAATACCAAATAACAATTTCGATTGGGGTCTGTGCTTGTTCGACTACCCATCGGGATCCAAGACGATCCGCCGCCACTATGTGCGCACCGAAAACGCACTATTCCAGTTTTAAGGCCAGTTTACATCTCAGACTCAAAGTGGAAGAAGACAGTGGCTCTGTACAAAATACTCGAAAGCTCGAAACTTTTTACAACTGTCAAACGGAAAATTTTTAAACGGTCGTAGAGGAAACAATTTAATGAGCTGCAAATCCTTTTAGATAGTTATATAAATTAATGTGTAATAAAAATGATAATTTCTAGCCAGCAAACACGACGCTCGTGGCTGCAGTATTTTGAAACACTAGTGTCCAAATATGGAACACTGAGTCACAGGCAGGGAGAGCAGCGCTGGGCTATCGACAAACTTGGGGTACGCATAGTTAATGATACACAAAAAGGGGTACGTGGGTTCAAAAAGGTTGAGAGTCCTTGTAGTAGGCATTGGAATATTGAAATTTAACAAAATTAAAAGTTTTTATTTGGTCTACGTATTCGTTAAGTAGAATAGAGCTCTAATTTGAGGCTGCCAATTGTTGTTGCCAATTTGGTGAAACAGAGACAGAACCATACTATCTTCTATGCGATAAAGGCGTTCAGATTTTCGCTTCCACTTTGAGCTTAGGTTGTAAACTGGCCTTTATTGTTAAGTGCAGTTTCCAAGCCGTTTAAAAAACTGTGAGATGGATCATCTAAGTAGACAAAAATATCTAATAATTTACGGGTGGTTTTAGGGACACCTTTGGGAGCAATAATATAAATTATATTATTTATATAAATGTAACTATTCTTTGTATCCAATGCCAATCTTTGTAATTTTCAATTCGACGCTAAACTAACTATAGTTCTCGTAATTATATACTTTCTTTACCAAAACAAGATTGAACTGTCACCTGTCAAGTTGCATTATGATTAAACGATTTTAAATTAGTTTGTTATATTTCAAGACATGTGCTTCCATCTATTACAAAAACATGCAGTTTCTGCTTTATTCAATTTAATATAGAAAGTATGTGTGTGTAATATTGCAATTAAAAATTCAAATAATAATAAACAACTTCAGATTGATTTCACTCGAAATAAAAGAAGAAAAAAGAAAGTAAAGAAATAAAAATCAAAGTTCCATCAATAAATTACGCTCGCTACAGTACAACGCCCTTTTAGCGAGCCTGGACGAGTTTTTTTGTGTTCGTTTGATCCGCTTTAAAGTGCATCAAGAGATGAACCTGCGTCCACAAATTATGACAAAATATTCATGTAGCAAGTCGATAAATTGTTCTTGAATCAAGCCAGCACTACAACACTATCGCCATTGTGGCATGCAGTGAAACTGGTTTTTTCTGCTCGGGCATTTTCAGTGATAGTTCTTTCTTCCTCGGCTATGGCAATTGCCGATCCTTGTCCATTCTCTTTTGGATCAAAAGACCCTAACACAACATGGACATCAGCTGTGTTTTCGCTGACAATCAACGTAATATACATACGTATATGGTGCTCCCCCGGCCATAATGCAACTGGGCGAACTGACGAAGCGAACTGCAAGAAATAAACCAAAATCGGGCAAAAAAGGGCTACAAAAACAACGAAAAATATTGGATTATTTTGGTCAGGACTGGCAACTTTTAGGGGTCGCCAGACAACCATTGACTTGGAATGCCTGAGAAAACCTGGACAAATCTCGCACCGTTGTGACTGATTACTTGTGAAGTTTCTTCCAAGAATATTCGTGGCTGCACAAAATTAACAAAATGCGATTTTTATTTATGTTTCTTGTTCTCTCACGTGAGGAATCGGCATTCGGTAAATTTAAATTGGGATTTCGTGTTTTTTGCTGGTTTTCTTGTGCGTGTTCCAAGATAATCCACAGAATCGGAGGAATTTTAGTGCCGCTTAAAGGAATAAAGTTTAAAAGCGTTATTCGTTACAGAACAGTGGGAGGGAGGATGTTTTTTAAAGCGGCAATTTGGGGGCAAGAATTTTGAGGACAATTTTTAGTGAAAGTTTATTTTAAATTGAATGAAAGTCTTTCGAGGCAGAATTTAATTGTCTTTTATGACGAGAGACGTTTTTGGAGCTACACAACTTGCATACAAACTACGATAAGAGTGATTGTTGCGCTGATTGAAAATGTAAAATGATCGAAAAAGGTTTTTTTGGGGTTTATGGTTTTATCTACTTACATAGAAGCTGTATGTCATTCGTACTGCGCATTGAAAATGCAATTTGGAGCAAATTTTCAACGGCACATCAGTATTTTTTCTCTATTTTTGAAAACACTGAATATAATGTTAAGTAAACCACCGAACAACCCTGTCGTAGGCGTAGGGTAATTTGACATTTACTCTTTTTCCATGAGCCGGGCTAGAGTATTCGTTGAGTTTACAGGAGGCTTTTCCACTCAAGTTAACTCGATACTGTTTCCATTGTGGTTCTGGGTTGAAGGGACAGATAAGAAATTTTACGTCGGGACTCCGTTGATATATGTGCAGTAAACGCACTTAAACAAACAAATAAGCAAAACCCGGCTTAATCCTACATGTTTCGTGGAGTTTGCTTGAATTTGCCGAAACTTAACTCAACTCGCGTCTATTTGTTCAGAGTTTCCATGGGTGTCAAGTTGAGTTGTTGTTGAGTTGAACTGACTTAACTCTATGCGCTTCCATTTCTGAGTTTTCAGTATGTGCACAATAAATTTTATTATTGATTTTTCTTTAAAGGTATTTATTAAATATAAAGCCTGTGTTCCGAAATATAAACCAGTATACTGGGAAGTGAAAATGACGTCATTGGTTGATGCTATAATTTAGTTGTGTGAACCGGTGTGACGTATTGGTAATCACAAAAATATAAGATATTGGAGACTGAAAGAGTTTCGAATTATAAAACTTTCATGTGACCTGCTGTTAATCACAGCGTAAACGGCTGATTTTATCCTTTCTTGCTGGGCAGTATGCTGGGTGATATTACGGAACACGGCCAAAGTCTCTTCTGGCGTCCAAGCGAGGCGCGACATTTTCTCATTTTCTCCAGTGTACCGTTTTTAACTGTGTGCGTGAACTCTGTTCACCGTACCCATTTTTTTTAGTTGAGCAGAGTTGAAAATATTTAGAGAAAACTCTTAACTGTGTCTATTTCCATAACTTATAATTCGGGTTCAACTCTGGTTAAAATCTCATGAAAACTCGATAATGGGCGCTTACTCTGAGTTAACCCAGGGAAAACTCTGCATGGAAACTCAGTAATTGATCACGTTCGGATACACGCCCTTAAATATACTTAGATGATGTCTTCAACTAGCGAATTTAAATATTTTGTGGAGTGTAAGGCCCTCCGCATATGAGTCGACTGATTTGTAATCCCAAATAATCAAGCGCGCAACCAGTTTTCAAACAAAATAAAGTCTTTGTCAAGTAGCTCAGATGAAACAGAACTTCTGACCAGCAAGAACAGTCGCACGTAAGCAGTTCAAACTAGTTTCAAATCGGTCTCGACTCTAGCGACCAGTGTATGGATTCCCTCTTCCGTTCACGAACAAGATCACAAAACAGTTGCAGGTGCAGCTGGCATTGTAAATCAGTCAACTCGTGTTAGGAGGGCTTAGCTCTATTCTTATTAATACTTTGCAATATTGTTAGTATTTCTCTTTTAAGTTCCGGTTCTTATAACAGGTGATTATACTGCCTAAATCCCGCATGTCTGGTCCCGCCTTCTGCGTGATCCATAGTTAGCTATTCCCTAGTTACAACTTTTTAGCATCCGATGATGAAAAATTGTGTACACCTACCCAAACATATTAAAAATCGTCTGCATAGATTGTGCTATGCCGGAGGATTAGCCCTTCGCTCCTCTCTGTTAATAAGAAATGTGCCGTATGTAATCAGACATGCAATAGATGTTACGGTATTTTTGCAAACAGCTTCAGGATAAAATATAATTATTGCTCTGCCATTTAGAGCTAAGCTGTGAATATTTTTGGCTTTACCAACTCTTCAACAACCCAAAAACGGCTGCCCGTGGGAGAAGCATGGCTTTATCACATCGAGTCCAAAAACTTTTAGTGATTGTCCTTGTGACTACATAGAAAATAAAATATATAGTTTAAAAAAACTAAAAACTACGCTTTTATTTTAAAAAGAAATCAAAAATTTAAAAAAATTTTGAATGAAAAGTTTTTATTGCTCTCGCTTGTATTTGGGAGCAATCTACCTTTCGAAATGTAAAAAAGCAATGGACTCTTTACCTATCTTATTTTATAACACTGGAACTTTTAGTTAGGGCTCATATATATTTTATTTCCTACTTTTTCAATTTCATTTGATACCCGCATAGAGGGCGTTATGAAGGAAAAGGTAATACCCCGTATACTGTGTTTGCGCCATTTTGAATTTGTAATGAGGCCACTCAGCTAATAGTATTCGACTTGTCATACTCTTCCCTTTGATACTCATAGCCAGTGGATTGTAAAGAAAAAGGTAATCCGCCGTCTTGTATTGGCCGCCATTTTGACTTTGGAATAACGCCAAACTGCCACTGTTTGGTAACAATAACAATCTATCCGGCTACCTAAATTATTAGCCATGCACATTCCAGAACAACAAAATCGATGTCTAATTGCAAACATCAACGATGTCCAACCAGCTTTTTCTCGGTCGTCCCGCTGGCCTTTCACCGATTATGTTTTCCTTATATATGTATCTTCTTCACTGTTCTGTTTTTCGGTATTCGCTGTTCCTGCCCATCGCAGTTTATTTATTTTGATATAGTTGACCATGTCTATCTCTTTATAGATTTGGTACAGTTCGGCATTGCATCTGATTCTCCAGAAATCGTTTTCTTTTAATGGGCCAATAATGTGTCTTAAGATTTTTCTCTCAAAAGCGCCTAATAAGTTCTCGACTTGGTCCACACCTCCGAGCCATAACAAGCCACAGGCCTTACAAGATATTTGTATAGTTCCTTAGCTTTCCTGTGTAGCGCTGTTGATTGAAGTACTTTTCGCAGTAAATAGAAACTTGCCCTGTAGTAATCTGCTTTTAACTTCCTCCAGCTCTTCATTTGCTGTCGACACTATTATTCCACTATTCTTCACTACCTCTACATTGTAGCTATCTATAGTGGTTGGTCCTGAGGCGTGTCCTTTCTGATCTAGTTCGCAACATTGCTTTAGCTTTGTCTTGATTAAAAGTTAAACCCATGTTTTCAGCGGCGTCGTCTAGACTTATATGGCATTCCTTTGCTCCTAATAGTGATCTACTTACTATGTTCAGTTCATCAGCGTAACCCAATATTTGCACCGACTTGTTAATTAATGTTCCATTCCTGTCTAATGGTGTTCTTCTGATGACAGCTTCTAGGACTAGGTTGAATAACATCGGTGCTAGACTATCTCCCTGTTTGAGTCCTTGTTTGACGTGGAAGCCTTCAGTTAACGAGCTTTGAACTCTAACCTGAACTATTATATCAATTATGGTTACTTTTATTAGCCTCACTAATTTTACAGGTATTCTAAGGTCTGTAAGGTTGGCAATAAGCCTTTCACTAGATATTGAATCATACGCCTGTTTAAAATCTACGAAGATCTGATGAAGGTTTACATTTTTCTCCCAACACTTCTCTAAAAGCCGTTTTAGGCAGAATATTTGGTCTTTTGCAGACATTTTCTCATGGAAACCCGCTTGGTATTCACCCAGTATTTCCTCAGCAATAGGTTCTATTCTATCTTTCAGAATATTGGTAAAACCGTTTTAGCCTGAGCTCAGTAGTGATATACCCAAGGAGTCTCTGCAGCAGAGTCGGTCGTCGCTCTTGTGTACTGGGCATATAATTGCTTTCTTCCAGTCTTGTGGTAGCGATTCCTCATTCCATATCACACATATATTAGCTTATGTAGGCATTCTACGAATTTGTTATCGCAGCACTTAAGTAGCTCAGCAACAATTTCGTCTCCTCCAGGGGCTTTATTGTTTTTGAGCTTATTTATGGCTACCGCCATTTCTAGTCTATTAATACCGCCATTTGCAGTCTATTGTGAATTATTTTTCACTTACTAAAAAGCCGATAGATGGATTTTCATTGAATTGTGACGAACTGACAGTTTTCGGTGTTATAAAAAGAATCAAGAATTTTAATGTGCGGTTTTTTAATTTTTATTTTTGTAATGGTAAGTATTAAGTACCCATATTATATTTACAATAATTGAACGCGCTTTTATTTAAAGGAAAGTTCAAAACGTTACCCAAAACAAAAAAAAAATTGTGTTCCTTTTAAGTTTTACTCCGGAGTACTTAAGAGTCCTCTACTATGTCTCTTGTTGATGTTGGAGCATTTTGGTGAAGCAGGTCGTCAAAGTTGTTTTTCCATTTATTATGGACTTCCGTTGGGTTACTAACAAAGCCGCCATTGTTTCTGCAGATACTAGTTATGGGTCCCGGGGGACCGGCCCCGTGAATTAGCCGTTTACGAGTAGATTATGTGATATCACACCTTTAACGTCAAGTCCAAAGTCCACATAGTTAAGCCGGTTATGACTGAGCAAATTAAAGGCAACATTACTCGCGGCATTGACCAAATACCACTCGAAATGTTGGAACATTTGAAAGAAATAATCTTCAAAACAGCTTTCTTTCCAAAGAATACTCTAGTCAGTCCTTTATAAAAAACGGAGAGCTTTGACAGAATCACAGACTGAGTCTAGAGAGATACTAATGATACTAATGTAGCACTTTCTTGTATACCTTAAAATGAAGATCTGAATAATCTCATCATTTTATTCTATGGCAGCATTACTCTAACTAACCGAATAAAAAAGTTACAGCGGTTCGAAAAGTCCAATAATAACCGTCGCGTCGCTTGATAATAAAATTAGATATAAGCCCCTGACTGGGAGCTTCGAGTTTGCTTAAGGCAGTCACTGGATAGTCCAGTTAAGTAGTCTACGTCAGTGAAGACTTGCGAGGTGGCGTTTATAACATACAGGTGTGTGTAACTCCTAGTCCAAGGATGGCAGAATATGCATTAGCAACGGACAACTGTACGCTAATGAGAGGTTGTACTTTATCACGACATAGGTCAAATACGACATATTATACCTTATATATTGATTAATTCCGATGTTCAGGGAATTAACGCTATCCGGGCATACTACTGCTCATGTTTAACAGGAATGAGGACTGTTGGATCATGCGCCCATGTCGTTAGTATTATATGGTACTTCGGTATTGGAAGGCATTTAGAGAACTTCGTTGGACCCGCAAGTGCCTGGAACAACATTATTATTGACAGCGACAATACTCATTAGTAAATAAAGATGTTTCATTCCCATAATCATGGGTATTATTCGTGACTACTTAACGGCAATTGGGCTGCCTTAAGCGAACTCGAAGCTCCCAGTCAGGGGCTTATATCTAATTTTATTATTAAGCGACGGTTATTATTCGACTTTTCGAACCGCTGTAACTTTTTTATTCGGTTAGTTAGAGTAATGCTGCCATAGAATAAAATGATGAGATTATTCGGATCTTCATTTTAAGGTATACAAGAAAGTGCTACAACACTGGGCCCACGTCCCATATAAAATTGCCCATTGTTCTTTAGCATTTCGAAAATCATTCTCAGTGTTATTTTGCAACACAAAGCGTACGTATTCTGATTTTTTCAAATTAGTGTTTAAAGTGACTCATCGGACGCCTTCTATTGTTTTAAGTTTTTTATTAAAACGGGTACCGTTACAGAAAATTTTTTTTATGGAAATTTTACAGCAAGGCATGTATCTTTATTTTGTATCTAAAGTTTAAATGGTTTTTATGTCATATTGCATTTTTTTAGGGTCAGTGGAATGTGTATATTTGCACATAAAATTTTAACGTAATGCCTGATTGCACAAAGAATTTAACATGTTTCTTAATCTTCTTTAATGATGATTTTTATACCAAAAGATAGTTTAGGGTCCCTTTTATGAAATACATTAGGTTTTACAGCTTACAATTATCTACTCTACTCTACGCATCGGTCAATATGGCATAGCAAACACTGTGAATTTTTTTCTTTTCAGCTTGATCTAGGCTTCTCTTGACATCCGATCCATTTATTACAGGACTTAGAAAGCTACCAAAGAAAAAAAAACTACTTTAAGTGCTGAAGTTCAAAGTTTGTTATTGATATAGTTTATTTTATGTATAATGCTCAGGACATCGTAAGAAATTCTTACTTATACATGCAAGTGCCAAACTTTATGAGAGCCTTCTTTGTGATGAGTCCGACAAAATTTTCTCTGCGAAAACTTTCGGCGAGGCGAATTTTTGGAGTGAGCGGTTCCTGGAATTGTCGTTCTGACGACATTTTGCTCTCCATACATGCAAGTCTTTTTTGCCCTTTAATCGAAAGTTTTTTTGATAAAAACGATGAAAACAACTGTGTCCGGCAAGAATCTCGCGAATTCCGGCGAGTCCGACGTCCCCAAAATGTCAAAATGAAGCAATGTTGTTCTCGATACATGCAAGTCTAATTTTTTGAACACTGGTTCTTTATTACGAATATAATAAGGTGACCACCTTGTCCGACAAAAATCACGCGACAAAATTCGAGTCCGACACCTCCAAAATGTCAAAATTATGAAATTTTGTTCTCGATACATGCATGTCGGACAAAAACGCAAATGATAAATAAATGTATTTTAGAGAGAAATTCACTATTGTCCGACAAAAATATTAAAGCAAATCCCTAGTCCGACAAAAAAAGCAAAAAATAATGTAATCATGAAATAATAAACTGTGCTGGACATATAAAACGTAATATTGCCCTCATATCGTAGTGTAGGTACTATTTTTTCAAGTTTTTCATTAATTTTTAAAATATTATTTCTGGTAATGTGTATATTATTTAATTAACCTCGGTTAAAAGTAAACTAATAGTTCTGACTTATAAAATTTAATAACTGTAATTTAATTTGATAACTTCTTGCACATAGTTTTAGGTTTCCATCTTTTTTCTTTAAACTTACAACAATTGATCCGAAAAAAATGTTTATCATTAAAATAATAAAATCCTTACTAATATTATAAATGCGAAAGTAACTCTGTCTGTCTGTTACGCTTTCACGCCTAAACCACTGGACCGATTTTGATGAAATCTGCTACAGACATAGTTTATACCTTGGACACGGACATAGGCTACTTTTTATGGAGAAAAAAAGGGTGGAAGGGGGTGAAATGGGGTTCAATAAGTTGTAAGGGGATTTTTTTTTTACTGATTTTCTAATGTATAAAAAGTAACTTACTGACAGACAACGCACAACCTAAACCGCTAGAGCTAAAGGGCTGAAATTTTGACAGTGCATCCCTATAATGATGTGGACATCCACTAAGAAGCGATTTTTTGAAATTCATCCCCTAAGGGGGTGAAATGGGGTTTACCCAAACCGCTGGAGCTGTAGGGCTGAAATTTTGACAGTGCATCCCTATAATCACGAAGAAATTAATGACTCGAAATTCACTTTATTTAATATTCATTTGTGGTTGCTTCATAATTTCTTGCACCCACGTAAATAGGCGAACAAACTTAACGAACGTTCGTCAAACCCTAAAATGTTACTTCTATTGATAACATAAACATGCCAAACTCTTCTTCAAAACTTGCAGATTTGTTGAGCAAAGGTGATATACGCAGCAATTTGTTTACCATATTTATTAAAAAAATGCAATATAATAAACCCTTTTTAAGGATAATAACTGCTGACTTTTTTGTTTTTTTTTTAAGGAAAACATTGCACATAATAAACAGTTTTTATTTAAAGGCGTTGCAAGGCACTTGGGTTTTATGCTAGTATAAAAATATATTTGTCATTCATTCGTCATCGAATTCATCTTCGCTTGTCAATTCTTCATCCTCATAGCTGCTACAGTCTTCTTCAGAATCGACTTCACTATCACCTGATTCAGCTGTAAAAATTTGAAAAATACATTACACGATTACAGGATATTTAATAATCATCATAAAAAATTGCTTTTTTACCGATATTTTCTGGTGATGTAATGTCAGAAATTAATGGACTTGCTGGACCATCGAACCAGTAATATTCAAATTTCCCCTCAATCAATGACCAGCCGCAATCTTCCGGTTCTCTGGTCGTCGGGTCACGCAAATGTGCATTGCACCAGATACTACTTATGTATAGCGTCCTTTTAATTTGTTGCAATGTTTCTTCTTTGCTTGGTGGCAATGTCGCTGCGTCAAAAGATCTCATTGATTTTTTGACTACCCTTTCATCGTTACTTTTCGTTTTAAACGATTTTTCAAACAGCTCCAATCTACCTCTGTCAACATCATCTTTAGTTTTTAGCGAGTACATCCTACATACAAATTCTTCCCTGTGTAGGGTTCATTGGTTGTCAAAATTGGCATTGGTTGTCAAAAGTTTTTACGTGCGAGATCGTTACCCAGCCATAAGTTTCAAATTTGATATTTAATTGAATTTTTTTATTAGTTTTCTCAATTTTTAATGAGTTTGTCGCACAAATTTTGTCGGACATATTTTTTTCCCTAATAAACAATTAATTTCAAAGTGAAAAAATCGAAAATCAGACATGCATGTATCGAGAACAAAATTTCATAATTTTGACATTTTGGAGGTGTCGGACTCGAATTTTGTCGCGTGATTTTTGTCGGACAAGGTGGTCACCTTATTATATTCGTAATAAAGAACCAGTGTTCAAAAAATTAGACTTGCATGTATCGAGAACAACATTGCTTCATTTTGACATTTTGGGGACGTCGGACTCGCCGGAATTCGCGAGATTCTTGTCGGACACAGTTGTTTTCATCGTTTTTATCAAAAAAACTTTCGATTAAAGGGCAAAAAAGACTTGCATGTAGGGAGAGCAAAATGTCGTCAGAACGACAATTCCAGGAACCGCTCACTCCAAAAATTCGCCTCGCCGAAAGTTTTCGCAGAGAAAATTTTGTCGGACTCATCACAAAGAAGGCTCTCATAAAGTTTGGCACTTGCATGTATAAGTAAGAATTTCTTACGATGTCCTCAGCATTATGTAGTCTTACGATGTTTTTCTTCCAAAAAATATCCATTTTGTTTACTTTTTGACGTTATTATAATTTTTTTTTTTTAATAACTTTTGTATTAATAAAAAAAATATTTTTACATTTATTTTGTATTATAAAGTGTCTTTAAACAAATACAGTTTATTTTTTCAACTTAGCTCTTGTAGTTTACTGCAAAATGATTTTTGACGCATGCTCCATGCAAGTTAAACCACTGTGCGTTGATTGTGTGCGTGCATATATGAACATCACTGCTGAGCAAAACTCAACGCATACTTCGTGAACTCGGCCAGACAAAGCTAGATTCTCTCTTTACGATAAAGTATGCATAACAGAAAAGGAAAGAAAATTGAATCAGCTGTTTTCTTTCATAAATCAAAACAAACGAGCAAATATGCACCAATACATCCCCATATAAACTCATAAAATTTTCCGACTTATGGTTGTATTCCAGCGCGTATAATGTTGCATTCTCTCTCTGATAGCCTGACATCGTCATTTGAAAAACTTGTGCATGCAGCTGTTCGCCTTTCACTCATTAACCATATGAAGATGAAAGACTTGTTAATTTCTAGACTTTGGATAGGCTTACTAGAAAGCACAAATAAGGGAACGAGAAATTCGACTTCCTAGCCAAGCAGGAAGCTTCTTTCAGTCGCAACACAAAACTTTTCCATTTCCTGTGTAAATGCCCGATTTCAGCTAAGACCAGGTAGCGAAGATTAGGCAGTTACGTTCTGTACGACTTAAAAGAGATCTCCTGATTGGAGGTTAGACGACCGATAAGCTTCCAAAATCTCACAGGATGGAATTATACCAGTCGTGTCAGCAAAACGGTGCTAAATGGGCCACCTGTCACACTGAAAGCTGCCCTACACCTATCCTAACTTAAGCTTAGAAATCACCCTTTGTACTGGCAATCCATTATGTCGATATTCCCATCATGGTGCAATGTCTAGTAGAAGCTTAGTACTGGGGATAGAATAGGTGTGAGGTTATGAGGGCTTAGGCGCGTGTTGAAGAAGGTATAGATTATCCCCGCGTTTAAACTCGCAGATGTTTTAGGTTTTCGGAAATACTGACTGCGTAACATGGCTATTGCGACAGATTGACCGTCGAGTTGTAATATATTGGCGAAACTAATATCTAGTTTGTAGAATGCACGAAAAGGGGCTGAATTCTGTGAAAATTGACACTAAAATAGTAGCGATACAATGTTCTACTATGACTCAAAGAATCGAAGGTGGAATAAATGTCTTCGTCATAGATTAGTTGTAGGACTCCTTTTTGTACTATATTTAACCACTCCATTTTGACTCCCATTGAAATTTGTATCACCTGATCGCAGGGATACCGAGCCATTTTTAAAAATTTGTTCTAGCTCATCTCTCTTGTCATTTTTGCTCGCTGGTAATGTTTTCTTGTTAAACCATATGCTTTTCTGTTGCGTTTTACGAAATATTACTAGGACTACTCTCCAACACCTCTAACGGACCTTCGTATGGTGGGCCCAAAAATATTCACACTTAGATCGTCCTGGAGAAAACGCTTTGTTTAGTATGTGACGAAGCTGCTATAGACTTGATCTCGTTGACTTTATTTTTGAATTCCTTTTCAAATTCACACGCGTCGACATTTTCCTGCTTGTCAACGAAGAATTCCCCTGCAAGCGCACTGATGTTCTAGGATTTGATAGCTGCTTAGCTGAGTGTCTAAACTATTTTCCGAATATGCCTCATATCGTCGGTCTAGAACCAGAACAACGTATGTCCAAAAAAAAAAAATAATTCCTTTTTTGAATTTTCTGGTTGTAGAAGAGTTACTTTATCCGTCTTTATATAAATTCGGCCATAACATTTTATAATAGTAGTAGTTTCCATTTTATCGTATATCCATTTCACATAACGATAATGCATAAAATTCACCTTTTAATAGCTCTCCTGTAAAATTTCAAAATTGGTGGTTACGTTCTTCTGGTTCTAGACCGACGATATGTGGCGTACTCCAGTAAGTTGACCACCTCTAGCCAAATTCAGCTGTATTCAGTAAGGTGCCGAAAAATTTATATTTTAAAGCCCCGGTAATAGCGAAGAGTACCAAATATATTTTGCACGGACATCACCTTGTTATCTTATATTCTTATCCATTCTCAAGTTGCAAAGAAAAATGAACTGGTTACCAATGAATCAACTTGAAATAAACTTACCCATTTGACCAAATTTCACAATGTTGCTTGCTATGATGACACCAACTGGGTTTCCGAAAAGTGGCCAAGTACTCATATTGAACTCTAGTATTTTACAAAAACAAATTCAAGGTTCCGTGGTTGGTCACTTTTACTCATTGATTTTTTTTTCCTGGTAAAGGAAATTAAATGCAATGGCACATAAATATTCCAAGGAATTTTTTAAAAATTAAAGAAGTGTTGCACTTCACACATTCAGTATTTTTCCTTTTATTAATAATTGAAATTTTACAATTTTTCCATCAGAATGATTCTTGCTTCTGCGATTCAATCGCCATTAATAATGGGCATTACATCGTGCTCATCTAATAGAATTCTGCAAAAACAAGCAGCATTTATCGACTACAATCTACCGATTATTCAATAACCGATCATCGATGACACATGGAACAATCAAACAAAAATCACGTGTGTGTTGTTTTTTCTAGAAAATCTCAATATCTTTGCTGTTTGCGTCATGAAGCTCTAATTGTTGTGCAATGGTGCATATACACGGCGGCTTCTGTCAGTCAACACGAAAAAAGTGTTTTCTAAAATTGATTTCAATGCCATTTCCAAAGTTACTACTGCTGATCACTTGCGCCTCTTCAGTACATAAAATTAAACAGAAATAAAATGATAAAAAAGCCCCAATGTTCAGTTGGATAATGACTCCGCCGATGCCATGTTAAAATTTTATGTTTGGTAATTTTTACATGCGATGAATTTCCGATCGATTTTTATATTGTCGATCTGACATTGGTTTCGCCATTACATAACAACCTGGAGTAAACAGTTCATTCAAACGATTTCGCCCAGTCGCAAAAGCTGTTATGAGTTCATTTGGAACAATTTGATCTAATGTCGTTGCACTCGCTATGGAGCCAGAACGTTGTTGTTTTGGGAATGATTTTTTATTTTGTTATAAAGTTTGGCATAAGTGAAGGTTTTTGGACCGTTGACATTTGAAGAGTTCATTTCTTTTAGATTTTTATTATTTTTTGAACTGCGCTCAAATGCAAATGATAAAGAGAATAAAAACTTTGGTATGTGAATTATTAGACTTGTAAATTTTACTCTCTTTCGCAATGAGATATGTACGATTGTTTGCCATATCGAAGGACATGCCGGGTAGGATCGCACAGACACTTTCTGGAACTTTCTAATGATGGTCTGTGAGTCAATTTTGTATAATTAGAAGACCTCCTATTCATTTTATCAGATAAACTTCAATCCTCGCCCAAAGAGCCGTCATGTAAATATACGCAGCTGTTATGTAAGCATCATCGAGAATATCTTTATAGTCCAGTCAAATGGTACTTTCACTCTGCATTTTCTGAAAACAGCAATTTTTTTTCATTGTCTAGGGGGGTTGGTTGGGAGTATAAAACCGAGTTTCCGGGATCCGGAGGCGTGACGTTCGGCAGCCATCTTGTTTTTAGTGATGTAAAATGGTTTGTCTTATATATCAGAAACCGTGAGACGTACAGAATTTTTGTAAATACAATTTTTTTAGATAATCAAATTATCTACAACTTTGGCTAATAATGTTTTGCCGTCATACTACTAAAAAAAAGATATGGATGAAAAATGACAAAAATTTTGGGGGTGACGAACTTTAAAGCGCTATAACTTTTTTATTATTGATTCTACATAAAAAATGCCTTAGAGCTTTTTTGTAGAGCATTTTATTACGAATAATTTGATGTGGTCATTTATTAAATTATTGTTGTTATTATTGATTTTGTATCAATGCAAACGGAGTAGTTATAACAAAAGTTCTGCATATGCTTCTATTTCGTAATATAATACTTAATATTATTGTAGGATGTCTTATCGAATTATTTTAAATTGAACTCATTTCCACACCACCCGCGAGGTAGAGTTGTCGGCGCGTTTTTTTTAATGTGGTTCCCCTGTAGGCCTAATCCACTTAACATTGGTAACATTATTATTTCTTTGTTTTTGAAGGGCCAGGTTGTGGGTCATTTATTGAAGCGTTCTCATCTTCAATAATAATTACACAGTTATCATCCGTGGGAGTTTCAGTGCCCTCGTCGAAAAAACTGTTGTCGACTTCTTGGGGCAACATTCATAGTTGAATTCATCCTCGTCTAATAACTTTGAGACTTCTACCACGTTCTCACATGTTTCACCATTGCAATTTTGACAAATCGCAGAACATTTTAAGCCACTCTTCCGGCACCCGCAGGCTGCACCACACTTGGTTTTGCACCTGCAAAAAAACAGATCCGGAGGCGCCGGCGCCATCGTCCATTTAAACAAACAAACATTCGCGACATTTTTCTCCAGCCCCAGCATTCGGGATCTTTATATCGTCCTAACCACGTTTGTACTTGGTGATATACTCTAAATATATGCATACGAGCTGCATCTTGTGTAGGAGGGAGGGCAGAGAGATTAAATTTGCTTTTAACTACACATTTTGTGAATCGCCTATACCGTAGTATATTTAATGATGTTTCCTGCTTTTCACCACCATATAAGGCAATAAAGAAACGTTCTCCGATAATACTCAGTACAGCGGGGTCAGCTTTATCATTTTGAAAAACCTCAACTTCCGAAGCTAACTCTGGGTTTTTCTCAAGGCCGTGAATAAATTTCATTTTTCCATGACTGAAAGCTGCCGATGTTGTGTCGCATCCAGAGAAGGCATGAATAAATAATATATTTTTAGCTATTATATCTCCATGTCGAAGACTTGATTGGGAATACCTTTTTTGCGGTGAACGCCCTTTTGCGGGTTTTAAGAAAAAAAACATTCGGGTGATCGCGGCCTAGAGCGGTGAGCAAAACAAGGATATCAATATCCTCCGCTACAATAGTCACGGAATCAAAAAAGTCTAAAAAAGGGCACAATTTACGATAAGTGTATCTGCACCTCCTTCTGCTTGATCAATATGATGATAAATTAAATCAGTAGATATGTGTTTTTTGGAACGTCTAAGGCGCTCCCATGACTTAGTACCAGCGATGTCTGGATCATTTGAATAACCGTCAAATATAATTATCACGTTAGAATCGTAATGACTTCGAACGTATTTTACGTATTTGTCTAAAATTATTTGAAATGATACATTTCGGTCCCATACAACAGCGTGCAGAAGATATCCGCCATCGATTACAAAAAGTTTATTTGACCCAAGGTCAACAGGATCATCAAGCGGTGCGAAGGCGTTAAACAACGCGGATTTAGTGCCCTTTCGCATACCTTCCTCAGAAAACAAAGATAATGGGAAAGGGGCGAGTTCATACTCAAAATATTGCTTCATTTGACCAATAGACTCCTTCGACACTCACATTCGTTGAAAGAGAAGCAAGGGATTTATAACGACGGGAGTTTTCTCCACCTCAATCGAACTCGAGAGCGCACTCAAAGGAAGTACTTTGTTCTTTCTCTTGTATGATAAGTCTTGAAAATGTGCTCCAATATTTTGAGAAATTAATGCATCTCCAATCTCGATCGCGCGGTAGCAATTAATACCATCATGAGCAACGACACCGGTAAAAATTGAAATTAATTCCGATCGCTCCAAAAATGGTTCATGCGATGCAAGCCAATGGTCTAATTTTTCTACGTCCTCATTGTCCCGAAGTACTCGTGAATCTCTGTGATCGACATGTTGGTCTTAGGTTTCCATAGAAAAATCACAGAAATCTTCTACCTGCTCGCAGACATCCTGTAAAGAAATCATTCCTAAAGTCCACGAAGCAAGTGTACTGCTAGAAATCCCACGCCCTCGGGTTAGTCCACCTGACGTTTTCATCATCCTCATAAGTGTCTGCTCAATGGTTTGATCAGACATGATTCCGCTCCAAAACTTATTACTTCGTCTAATTGTAAAGCGACCACCACTTGTAAAATCCTCAAGTTCTTGTGGAGGCATTTTTTGGTGCAATTCCCGCATATCTTGAAGATAAAGTTGAGCAGACTTCGCATACAAAAAGTGTCCGCTGGAGTGAAAAAAGGGAGCATTCTTTGAATCGTATCTAAATGAAGCGACCAATTTCCTGATCTTTCAGCCTCAATAAAATGCTTTAAAAGCGTGACAGTTTTAAAATATTGGATCCAGAGTTTTGAAGTTGGGCTCTTCTTCTCTAATATTTCAATAGCTTTCTCGAACTTATTTGCTACTGTTTTTAGGATCTCAGTTTCCGCTGATTCCATAACAATTGTTCGATCTACATTCGTCACGATTTCATCCATAGCATCTCTTTCTTCATCCGTGAATTCTACGAAATCCATTATTTTTTTGGCCAAGGATAAGTGTACTAAGGTGTGAGCTCGTACAGCTCTTGCATACGCATGGCCAGATATTATATTGTTTACGCAATTTGTTTATTTGTTTCAAAATTAGCCATTTATTACTTACAGCTAAAATGACCAATTCATTCAATTTTAATATTTTAAAAATGAGTAAAACTTTTTACTCCAACACGGTATGCAGAAAAATGCCATAAAATACCGTCAAAAAAATTGTATAAAAAAATACATTTACCTTGGACGTACCTTCGTTTGGCACTGCATTAAAATCAATAAGAACAACCCAAATTCAATAAATGACCACATCAAATTATTCGTAATAAAATGCTCTACAAAAAAGCTCTGAGGCAATTTTTATGTAAAATCAATAATTAAAGAGTTATAGCGCTTTAAAGTTCGTCACCCCCAAAATTTTTGTCATTTTTCATCCATATGTTTTTTATTATTAATATTACGAAAAAACATTATTTGCAAAAGTTGTAGATAATTTGATTATCTAAAAAAATGTATTCACAAAAATTCTGTAGGTCTCACGGTTTCCGAGATATAAGACAAACCATTTTTACACTAAAAACAAGATGGCGGCCGAACGTCACGTGTCCGGATCCCGAAAACTCGGTTTTATACTCCCAACCAACCCCCCTACACAATGAAAAAAGAAAATTGCTGTTTTCAGAAAATGCAGAGTTGGGCCTTTTTTCTGCACCATTTTACTGGACTATTACCCAACATTCAAGGATTACTTTTACCCGCAATCGGTGGTTTGTTTAAAATTCTTACGTTTTCCCTTTTTTGTGTGTGTTTGTAATGGGTTCAAAACGAGCCGGGCCAACCCTTGGCCTATTGCAACACAAATATGTGGGCCAGACCTTTTGAATAGGTGCCTTGTGGCTTGTCGCTTCGACTTGGACGTTCGAGCAGGGTTTTGTCGAACAACGAGACCTTGCTCCTCACTATCGCGGCCTCTCCCAGAGAACATAAAGGGTAAACTCATTCTCCTCAAGGCAAAATGTGCAGGTGGGGTCCTCCGTTCTTCCTTCATAAGTGGTTATTTAGGTGTCCTAACTTAATTTCTACTGCACCCCAACAATTCCTTGGTCGTGTTAGGAGATGGCATACGGAGATGGTCAGTCCAGGCACGTTGCGTATGTTTTACCACAACCCAATTGGCAAGGGCTCATTTCAGTAAGCTTGTGGGTTCCACAATACCCGGCTCTGTCTTGTTTTCTTCTTTGATCCGTTAGCTGGCGGTCCGAGTGAGACGTCCTCGCAACGAATACCGTGCTGTTGGTACCGCTGAGTCTCGAACTCTATTCACAATTCGTTTCCATTCTTGCCGGTTTTTGGCAATGTCTCGATCCTCGGTAACTGATAATCGTTGATTCTTTAGGTCATCCTAGTTTTTTTAGCTAGGTTTTCTTCAGTGCCGACCGCTGGATGCTCCAGTCAGCGGTACGGTCTCGCCAGAGAAGTTTACGTGGCAAGCGGTTATCATCCATTCGGCAAACATATCTATACCACCGTAGAAGACGTTCTTGCATTTCTTCTTCGATCAGTGTCTGCTGATCGCTTCTTTGTCTAATTGTCTCGCTTCGAAGGCGATCGCAACATTGAAGAGAAGTGGCGAAGCGACGTCTCCTTGTCGGACAACCGTTTGAATCGGGAACTCCTCGGATAAGGCGCTTCGAATACGAACACTACCGGAGGAGCCATCGTACGACGCTTGGAGAAGCTGGATGATTCTCAATGGCACGTGTTCGGTTTCCAAGACTCTCCACAAGCTGTTCCAATCGATGCAATCGAAAACGGATTTGAAATCCATGTTTGCCATAACGAATTCTTTCTTCCATTAGCTGATGGAGTTTGAATATTTGATCAATGTAGCCTTGATATGGTCTAAATCCAGCTTGTGCTTTTCGGCCCGTTTGCTCTCGATGTTTCTGTAGGTTCGATTGTATGATTTTCATAAATACTATGCCGACGATCGAAAGGAGGCTAATACCACGATGTCGCTTCACCGACGGGACACGATCCGAGTGGCATATGTGTGTTATGAGGACATGCAGTCGTTGTGATAAGACATCACCTCCGGCTTTGATCACCTCGGCGGTTACTTGTTCTATTCCCGGCGCTTTTTCTTTTTCAGCGATTTTATTGCTGTCTTCACCTCCATAATTGACGCTTCGGTATCGAGAAACTGATTCGTCGCGATAATCGGCGGTTCGGGTACTAAACCTTGTGGCGGATCATGGTTGTACAGCTGGTGGAAGAAGGCGTTCATGTGGAGAAGTCACAAAAGTTCCATCCGATTTTTTGATGTTTTTTTACGTCCGGTACTCGTGTTTTTTACGTCCGGTACTCTTGTTTTACGTCCGGTACTCGTGCTTCGACACCGCTTGTTCCATCTCGGCCGCAACGTTATTCCAACGTTCCAATTCCATTTTCTGTCGAACTTCTTAGTTCAATTTTTGGTATTGCCATACGTCTTTGAGCGTCGATAGAAACTTCCGTTGATCAAAATGTAGTCTCGAGTCTTTGCCGGATGTGAGTTGGTGTTTAAGTGGATGGCGGAAAATGCTGCTGCCAACGACCAAGTTGCTTGACGCTGCGAATGAAAGCGAATGATGGTGATATGACTTTCGGTTGTTAATACCATGCGAATCTACAAGCTTTGTGACAGGCCGACAGGGTTCTGCTTGTCTAGGCATCTAGCGTCATTCTTAAGTATTTGGCTTGATATGAAAAGCTTATAGTTTTGTCTGCGAGGGTACGTTCTGCAAATCTCCGTAGTGTTATTCTTCTGGAATACGCAACCAGAATCGTTTTGTCAAGGCTGACATTCAGCCCCTGGGGCACTAGCAGGAGACCAAATCCTACTGAAATGGCCTTGACTTGGTACCTTCTGCTTCCCTATCACGATGACGACATCGTCGTTGAAAAACTTCGGCCATTACGTAGCTCATTTACAACAAGGCACCACAGAAGTGGAGATATAACTCCTCCCTGTGAACATCGTTTTGCTATGGTGACCTCCAGACACCCCTCAAGATGAGAGACCATCAGCATGGAGTCGATCCAGTCGCAAATGCTTAAACGTCAAATCCTGTAAAATGAAAATTTTTAGGTTTGGCAATGTTTTTCGAAAATTGTCGAAAATCATTTGATTGGCATTTTAAACGTTGGTGCCATGATACAGGAGTCAATACATTGATCAGTCCGAACTGTTAGTTGTAAGGCCATGGGCGGGAATCGGAGTGAAGTTTGTGCTATTGAACTCCCTTTCCTGGCCTATAACCTCTCTCTTCTCTCTCGCCTTGTCTGTCGCAAAAATTGTTCAAAAGTGCGGCACAAGAAATTTGACTAAAATTTGAAACCGTAATTGATTAAAAAATGGAAACCGATTCCAATTTCGGTCAATCTAGCAAGCTTCACCCTGATCCCTCCCTCCAGCAACCAACTGGCAAATGGCAGTCCGAATTGATCTAATACCCAGGACACACCAGCACTCTTAATCTTGATTATGACGTCAAAATGACGTAGGCCCATACAAAAGATATGGAAATAAAATGCAGCATATGTCATTCTGACGTCATAATCAAGATTAAGAGTGCTGGTATAAGCATTGACCGCGCGGCTTAAGATAAAAGTTTAGTTCAACATATCTTGAAAAAGTGATGTCAAGTGTCAAAAAACCGCTACTTACAATGTGAAGGAATTCTTTCAGCTTGTTGGCAAAAAGTTTCATCATCAATCTGTATCTCATTTCTAGAACATTTTGTATCCGCATTAATGGAATCGCTCGATAAAAAGTCTATAATTAACCCGAGGCCCTATCCGAAAAGGCCGACGCCGCCGTCATAAGGGAAAATTTGAATTTTCAATCCGGTTCATCTCGCATCAGCTCCTCCCATCATTCCACCTCTCGGGCTTTGATCGATAGCTGCCAGTCCATTAAAATTTCCTCCGAAAGTTTTTTTGCTGCTCGCTGCTTATTATAAAAATTTCTCAGCAGTCCTAACAGTTCCGAAATTATTCCGAAATATTTAGGTTACCCGGAGACACGAGCCGCACACAGGAAAAAATGTAAACATCACCATTAAAATCGTATTAGCACCTGCCGAACTTTTTCTGCTGTGTCGTCAATTTTTCCGAAATTTGGTCCATGCCCAGAATGAGTCGGCGCCATTCAGGGCAGATTGTGACCTCAGGTGTGGAGCTCCGGGAGCCGTGTGTTGTTTTTAATTGAAGGAATGCCCTGCTCCCCGTTTCATGTATATGCTGCCAAGGGAGATGGGGGTCGTGCCACCAGATCTGTGACGCAATTTTCAAATCAATAATGGCCCACCTGAAAAGTTCCCGTGCATTCTTCGGATTGCTGCGTGAGGTGCACCACCAGGGCGCCAGCTGCGGCGAAACTCTGGCAGCCGGAAAAGGCTGCCCGGAATTCTGTGTTTGCATGACATTGAATCTTCTGCCAAATTAGAAAGTGCGCGATGCATCGGGATCTAATCAGAGATGCACGCGGCCGAAGTGCGTCATTCACGGAATTCGGTATATTTTTTTCCTTCCAAGAAATTTTTCGATTGTGGAAATTTAAAATATTTAAGGTTAATTTTTCATGCATGAATTTTCGTCTATTTTTAGCTGGTAACGTCATTTTCTAGTTCCTTCTTTGTGAGGAAAGGTAATAACCAGTTTTTAATCGTTATTTAATAGCAGCGAAAATGCTACTGCATTTCGTGCAGCTATTATAATTTGATTTTTATTTTTGTTATAATACACGGGTCTGCTCAACAAGTCCAATACTGAAATGTTAGTGGGATAATATTGTTATCTTATTATGTGTGAAAAGTGTATGTTCGATCATTTTTTATATAATCCTAATTATTTATTATTATCTTGATTTAATCAGTTTAGAATTGTTTATTTGAAAATAGAAAAGGTTTTATGCAGGCAAGGACATATACATAAATAGAAGCGCTTCTAGCTTAGAAGTTGTCCATTAATTACGTGAGGCGTTTGGGGGTGGGTTGTAGGACGTCGAGCCAAATCTCAGTCAATCTCACTTGGGGGAGAGGAGGGTCTTGGCAAATATCATGTATTTTTTTCCTCAAGAAACAGTTTAAAATCGCCTGAAAACTAGGTAAAATTGAGTAAAACATGTGTCTTCTCTAAAGAACCCCTTTACTTAAAGGCCGCCAGCAAGCCACATCGGTAGGCACGGTCCGATGCTGGCCACACAACACGGTGTGACTGAGGGATGAGGACTTCAGGTATCCGTCCGACAGGCCGTGGCTACATGCATCACGTGCCGTGGCCGTGGCATCATGGTGACATTATGATTCCCTACAAACACACGAGCGAAGACGACATGTTAGCATAGCCGGTTGTTAATTCAAGTGCAACAATATTCACGGCATCAACGTAAACTTTAAAGGCACAAACAGATTTTCTTCTTCTTCTTTGATCCGTGAGCTGGTGGTCCAACCGGGACGTCCCCGCAACGGATACGGTACTGTCGGTGCCGCTGTTTTTTTCCATGAGATTTCTTGCCGAGTTTCTTCGGTTTCCCGATTCTGGTCAATTCGGCAGATTGACCACCCTCCTCCTTTCACATCCTGGACTTGGGACCAGGCAACGGCGTTGTTGGTGACTGGTAAAACCTTTAAAATACACAGACCACCATATTTGCTGACACAATGGGCAGGTGGCGTGGAGAAATTAAATGTATGGGAAATTCTCTCACAGGCGGCCGTCGTTATCGCCTCCGCGCCAAAATGTTTGTGTCTTAATGCTGCAAACATGCTAAGGGCGATCGACGAATCATTTTCCACAGCGACTGTCAAAAACGAATAGAATACTCGCCCTTTGTATGTAGGATATCCGCTCTTAATGTGTGCACACAACAAATTTTGTACTGCCATTCACCGTGGCCGAGGAAAATAGGGCGAGTTTCGAAATGCATCACTACGGTATCACTGCAATATTCAGCTACAGACTTCCAATTGAAGTCTGTAGCTGAATACCGCAGTAACACCGTAGTGATGCATTTCGAAACTCGCCCATAGTTTCGCCATCGCCCCTTAGCATTTTTACAGTATAAGTCGGCTCCAGACTCACACCCGTGAATCCCCGCGAACAAGCGCGATTGCGAGTGTAAATGGCTTTTGTCCCTTAGTTCGCGCCTTGCTTTCAGGTTAGACTGAATTAGTAATGTACAATTCCGAACAAGGTGGCAGACTACAAACCACAGATGATTTGTGTGACAATTTTCTTGGACTGCAGACCCCATCCAGTTGGCGGCCGGGGTGGTGTGTGGTGATACTTGACTTCAAGGCGAAAACTTTCAGACCACGGCCTGCTGTCGACCTGTGTATGATAGAGGGCCTTAAGATATGGCTAAGTAACCAAAATGACGCCAGAGACATAGTAGCCCTCGATTGTTTAGCCGTCATCGGATAGCCAAACGCGCGACTCGGTGAATGCTGCGACGTACGAGCCAAGTAACTCTGACTCGTGTGTCCACTACAAGCGGAAAGCGAGTGGGATACAGGAGGGCCAAGTAGAAGTTGGAACTATCAGTTATCTTAAGTGTTAAATATTTTTAGTGTTAAAAACTAAGATTTTTTAAAATACGAGTCAGGCGGAGGGTGGTCGAAAAAACGCCGTGAAGTAGGTATTCGAGTAGATTTAAATCCGATGATCAGCTTAATAAGGTGACTCTGTTGTCGCCAGAAACTCGTTTGTGATTCTTGCTGTATGTTTGAACCCGGCCGACCGCCCTAGGGCGCTATGACCTAGGGGGCGCGAGATCCAGTAATACGTTAATTTATTTTGTTACTAGCTCGTTAATAGTATGGCGGCCGCCATATTGGGAATTTCAAAATCGCTTTTCCCAAGGGCAGCGAGAATCTCAAATACTACCACGAAAGTACATTTCGAAAACCCCGTTAAACGCTCCCCCACGTCACTGCAAATGCAATCTCAATCTGTATTCGAGTCGACGCCGAAATCAATTTGCTAAGAAATTTGTTGCCTGTACCGCCTGTAGCATCTAGGAAAAAAATCCGCTACTCCATTTGGCTACACGTGGCATGGTTTTGTCGTAGGATTTTTTTGATCAGCAACGGTCTTGCCTGAGATTACACGAAATGCTTTAGCTGATTTACGCCGATGAAACAAATAATCTACCCAACATGCGAAACATGCAAAATTATTGTATGTTGAATAATCAAGGGCCTTGAAATCTAGGTAAATTTCCAGGTAACATAGCTCAAAAAGTAGAAGCTATGAATATCCGATTATTTCATTTTTCTGATTTCGAGACAACTGCGCGCAATTTAGCCCACGATGCCTGCACTCGTATTTTTCTTCTCGAATGAAAGTAAAAGATGGCCTTACAACGGGCGAACATCGACCCTGATTGAAAAATAGTCTTTGGACATGTGCCGGACATCAGAGGGTTATTGCCGGGCTGTACGGCCGAACGCTTCCACGCATATACTTTTTTTTTTTTTAAAAAGAAGATTTTTTTTACTACAACAATACATTTAGTGCAGATTCTTTTTTTGTTCAAAGTAGCTGCCGTATGCCCGTATGTAGCTATTTATATATTTGGGCAAGTTTGGCCATCGTGAGCCCTTATGTGCTCCATGCCTACTGAGGAGCTAGTTAGTAGTTCATGAGTTAGTATTTCACCCCCTTCTCCAAATTTGGTGTGAGTGTATGCATGGCTCCCTCAGCCCTTACTATACTCGCCCCACCTTATCTGCCGTGCTGCGTTAGACTGATTACGGGCCAGGGGCCAACGCACTTGCTTGCACTATCCTCTTACATACTTGCCCTTCGCCACAAGAATATCAATGGGGATCATTCCTGCTATCATGCATGCCACTTTTCGGACCTTGTACGGTATGCACAGCATCCTCGAAGTGTAGTTAACCGATATGCGGAGATTTTTGAAGTAAAACTTCTTTAGGGACGTTTGCTTAAAAAAATTTACATGAGAGTGAATCAATTTCATTCGCGTAACGCTCTCACACATGAAAAATCGTCAGAACTTTCGTATAACGATGGGAAAAGGGGCGGACGGGGTACAAGAGACGATGACACTCGGGGCTGTGTGTGCAACAGTTAAAATACACTCTGCCTTACTGCATAGATTTTCTGGCATGTTAGCTACGTTGTCGCCCGGACTTTGCTTTATCTCATTAGGTGTGTTCGCGTACTCGCCTGCAGGTTCCAACGGGCGCCAGAAAGCGCCCGAAACCGCCAGATTTCTGTTCGTTTACTTTTTCTGGCTACAAAAAGAGGGGAAATTTTTACTTCCCCTACAGCCAGAAAGTGCCCGAGGTTTTAGCTCGGGCAATTACGGGCGATTTGTTTTTTGTAGCCCGAGAAAGTAAACGAACAGCAATCTGGCCATTTCGGGCGCTGTTGTCAATGTTTTCCGTTGTCATGTTTAAAAGTTGTTTATAGCCGTGATAGAAGAAATAAAAGGTGGCAGAGACAAATTTTACATTATGCTTCTCTCCTGGAACATTAATTTGACAATCCAAAACCGTTGCCAGAAAACCACAAATGGCATTTAATCTTCTTCTTCTTATTGGTAAGAAATCGCCCGAGAAGCGTTTTTTTACTTTTCAGTTTTTTGATGGAATTTCCCCCACTCTTGGCGTAAGTTTGAGCCAGAAAACTGGTAGCCAGAAAAGTACGCGAACAGAGCTATTATAGGAATACAAATTCACCATTCTGTAGAGGTGAATTATTTCAGATTTTTCTTGTGGTTTGGTCACTGGCCGGGCTTATGCCTCGGACACTTTGGAGTTGACTGACATGTTGGAAGCGGCATTATACGAGAAGAATTTTCGGCGGTGGTTTGGGTGCTTAGAATACCAAAAGGGAGTGGTGAATTAAATGTGTGAGGTGCTGTTGTTTAAAATTGGCACCCACTTCTCCTTTGGTGAAATGTGCTGAACCTTTCCCCTTTTTAAATTACAATTTTTTTAACTTGCACAAATCGACGAATCGTTTATGTCAAAACATTGCATTGTTGTGAAAATCGTTCCTGATATGTTTTTTGATTCGCTGATTACGAAAATCAGGGTCCCACAGTCTTAAAATATGGATGTCACCTTTAAATATGCTTAAAAATTCCCCTTTTTAAGTGCTTTCGCGATAATTTTAATTATAATCAAACACAATCTAATAAAATACATTTTTTGCAACATTTATATTCAAAAGTGGTTGATTTATAACAAAGCAAATTTTATGATAAGGGATAATAGTAAAGGGCTGAAACTATCCCTACATCGACTGAAAATATAAAGGCTCGTAAAAAATGTTTTTTTAACTTTATGCTTCGAATTCGGTTTAATCAGCAAAAATAAATTATTTTCCACTACGCCTAGAAGGAAGAATTTGAAAAAAGGTTGATTGCATATCTTTTTGCTCCCTTTAAAATTAATTGGCTCCCTAAAAGATTGTATGGAACGACGTAATCAGGTAATTGGCTAGGTGGCCATAAAGGGTGCCAATACCATACTCAAGTAGACTGGCTCTCGTTCGCGTAGGTAAAGCGGCTTGCGTAGGTAAAGCTTCATTGTATGTGGTTGGCGGACTGCTTGGTAAAACAATACCTGGGTTTGGAATAGTCTATGCCGATCCGGATGCAATTATTAATGATCATGAATGTAGCGGGAGCGGAGCATGCATACAGCTGGTGACATGTCCAAGCGTACATGCGTTCAATTCGTTGATAAATAATATAGAAGTGTGTGTATTCAAATGCGACCTGACGAAATGTTCCATGAATGGAATGCATGCCACGCAAAGGTCGGACTACTTTTAACTTTTTCTGTAATGCCGCATTCGAAATAGCACACACAAGTATGCACAACAAACACATGCACCTTGCATGCACTCGTTACTTAGATTTTCGGGCTATGTATGAAAGCCGGGACGGAAAAAACCATGCAATTTTATGAACCTCTGAATGCAATGCATGTACGCTTGCATATGTCACCAGCTTACTTCCATGAGGCGAATGTTTAGATTTTCGTGCCTGTGGCGGTAGTATCCATGCCTGTGGCGGAAGCGTGCATACCCGTGTGGGATGCGCACTTATATGCTATATGTACTAGGTGCACCGGGTGTATGCTTTTAAGAAAATTAGCCAATAAAAATTATTTTTAATCGGTTACTTTTAGGTTTTAATGTAAATAGGAATTCATAAATATTTTCAAATCGTATTTGTATCAAGTCCGTCAGTAGATTCGTCACTATTCTTCCTGCATCTGTCGTTGGCCTGAATTTTCTCAAGCGTACTATAGATCCGACAGACTTTCCACTATATCTATTGCATATTACTAGCCGTTGGGCACAAAAGTTTTACTTCTAAAGTGTGGTCTTAAGCACACTCATTTTTTTTCTCTCCTATTGTCCGTTTTGTCCAATGCTGCTGCCTAAAACGATGCAACATACAATAGGATCGTGCTAATCACTCTCGTTATAAGGAGGCGTTGGCTTGGCCTGGAGCCCTCTATATTAGGCAGCATTCTCGTAAGTGCTGGCCTGATCGCGAAAGCTTTTTGTGCCTTACCCACCAAGTACATTTCGAGATTGCGCCTTCGGTTAATCATCACTCCCAAATACCTAAGTACGACGTGAGAACGGATAGCCTGATTACTTATTTTTACTGCATCTTTTTCCGTTTGTTTATTGGCACTCTTTCCGTTTTGTGCTCAGCTAGCTTTAGACCAGTGCTCTCGACCCACGTCTTTATCTCTCATATCGCTACGTTCGTGAATATCTCGATTTCGTCGAGTCGCTTTTCTACTTGTCATCAGCGAACCCGACAGCTATCTCTTCTCGCAGGCAATATTTTATTATGTATGATTATCTGCAGGAGAGTGCCTAGGATGAAGTCTTAGGGTACTCCGCAAGCTGTCCTATATTCCCTTACTCCCTCATCTGGTATTGTGTAGGGTACTACCTAATAAGATATTTTATCACAATGCACACTAGATACTTCGGTGTATCCAGCTTTTGTCAATGCCATAACGATTGTAGCTTTCGAAAAATTTGCCTATAGTATTTAGGAGGCAAATCGGCCTGTAGGCCGACAGGTCTCCCAGCTTCCTAATGAGCACAAGTCTCTGATTAAGGCTAAGCGGTCCCCAACAGCTACCTGCACTGTAATGCTGCAAAACATCGTACAAACCGTGTTCTCACAGAACAGTAACACGCACAGCCTGCCTGCTAGCCTGTGGATGACGCAGACACTTCTGGAGGAGTGCTCCTTTTCACAGGGAACACTCCTTCTGGAGTGTCTGCGTCATCCGCAGGCTTGCAGGTAGGCTGTCCATGTTACTGATCTGTGAGAACAGAGTCTCTACGTTATTTTGAAGCATTACAGGGCAGGAAATCATTGGGGTCCGCTTACCCTTAATCGACGACATCACTAGCCTGTACGTATTCCAGGCTCTTAAAATGCTCCGCTTGCATTTTAACTTTCTTCTTGCCTCCCAATATTCCGTTAGGAGTTCGTCCTGGCTGTCCAATGTCCTCCTTTAGCATCAACTCTTTGAACAGTTCTTCATCAAGATTTCTCTGGGTCTATCCCGTGCTTATAGCATGGCATTGCTGCTCCGCGGAAGATTATGACGTGGTGGTCTCTTAACGTATACACTTCACCCAGCCGCCATTGAAGATCTCTGGCCATCGTGTATAACAGTATAACACGGAGGTAATTGACAGTCTAGGTTAGATGTAACTGTGCTCCATTCAATCTAGGTCAGTTGAAAGTTGGTTTCTTGGTTCTTGTAGTGAGTAGCATCAGTTGTGTATTTGCAGAATCAGCACTTTTGTCATCTGCTAACGATGCTCAGAGCTCTTTCCATGATCAATAAGCGTGATATGTAGGTATTTGCAAGAATGCATGTCGTAGTCATATGCGACCACTTTAGATCTTCCTTCCTGGCACAGGGAGCACTTCCAGTGTAATTGATAGCCTTTTCCTTCCGTGCACGCTATTCTTCAGTACACCCCCATATGTGTGCCGCCAGGCACTTCAGCTACAGCGATTAAAATATAGATATCATCACAACAAGCTTAATGAAATTAAAAATAATCCTTAATTCGCCATTTTCTTCTTCTTATCTAACAATAACTTGCCCTAGCGTCACGAACATAACATAAAAACAACCGACAAAAACTCAACTCAAAATTAACCAATTTACGTTGCCGCCCCCCACCACCTTTCGATTGTAGCGCCTTTAACTGTACACTTTTTGTGTGTGTAAACACGCGAACTTTACGTGGTCTTATTTATTAGCTCTTAGCATTTAGTATTGATTGCACGCGCGAGCGAACCGGCTTCAACTTATGAAAACTCTAAATTAATCCACCTTGTAATGAATTACGAAAAAGGTCGGCTTTAAATTATTTACTTTGGTATCATTGAAACGAAAGGACTAACAAGAAAATCATTAATTCAGAACGGAATTTTCTCAAGCTAGAACTTGTGAAAAATGTCGGAGGGGGTGGTGCCTTTTAAATTAATTATGTACAAGTATATTTTATGATTTTGTGAGCTGGATAAAGAGTTGTGGATAATCCCTTAAATGGTGATCTAGCAGCGACATTAATGAAATTGATGCTAGAAGATAACTTGATTCTTTTGCTACAATATTAAAAGGTCCTTTTATGAAATCTAATTTGTCGAAAGAGCATTAAAAAATTAATTAAATATAAAACATAATTTTTTTTTAAAAGAATTGCACGAATACGTTTTTTCGGCGTGTTGAAATCCAACCGTCGTATCGAATCGATAACCAATTCCGGTTACCAATATTCGGTTACCAGTGAAGGGCTAGCAACGCTTTCTGCCATTAAGTTGTTGCTGTGAAACCTACGAAACAACCTCGGACAGGACAGAAATTCGGGAAACTTAGGACAAAGATATCTAGATTTACCCCATTTATGACTAGGCTGAAAAGTTGAGTCGAGGTTGACCACCACCGAATATGATATCGAGTTAAGTTCACTTTGGGTTGAAATAGAGCTCACCGGAAATCAAAATATAAACTCAAATTTTTGTGTGAAATTCTCAGAACGATTTTTTTTTATTGCTGTGCAAACAAAAACACAGAAGACAAAATTACCGCCAGAGGCGGACTTCACGGATGGTATACAAACAAACAAAAATATTACTTCTTCAACCCAATTGCAACCGCCAAAGATACCAAGTCGCCCGAGGCGAAGTCAAGTTACACAAAGTGAATCGAAGTGCCTCTCTACATTCTCGACTTCTACCATGTAATGACCCAGCGAATAAAAACAGAGCATAAGAACTCATGCTATAGAACAATTGGGCCCAGTTATGCAGAAACCAACCAACCCTCATAAACCATGATTAGAGATAAATTAGAGAAAAGAATTTAATTTTTTTTAAATCTTAAAGTTTTCAGTAAAGGTTATTGCCAGTGATGTTTCTAAAATCAAATGCATTATTTGACGTTAAATAAAGTCTGATTTTGAATTTTATTTTTTTTTTTTCAAAATCATAGCAAGATTTGCGGGTTGTTTCAGCAAATTTAAAAATCAGACATTGATTTGGTTAATAAACGTTTTTAATGTCTTACGGAGCATTAATGTAGTAAATATAGGTTGGTAGATTTCTGCAAATTGAAATATATGCAACAAAAGTTCATAATGTGGTTCGAGTTCAATTTCGCCCGTTTGTGGGTTGGTAGGTTTCTGCATAACTGGGCCCAATTGATTCATAAAGAAAAGAAATGAACTAAGAAGAGCATACACAAAGCAAAAAAAAGTCCAGTATTGGGAGGAAGAAATGAGGGAAATTTTTACACAAAGTTAATCAGCAACTTAAAGAATTTAAGCTCAATATGACGATGTTGCAAGTATAAAAATAGGGATGTACTACTATACCAAGAACTGCAAAAACGTGCCTATCGAGTTCGAGGATGAAATGTTTGTACTCACAGCGACCATAAGAAAAATCGTGGTCTACCTGGACGTGCCCAAATTTAGTATGATAAAATTTGGGGACCGCAACGTGAGCTATCGAGTAAGAGCTTGAAATTACCTTTAAAATTTAGTACTTACGGAGTAAAACAAAATATTTTGGTCTGACTGGTAAAATCTGGCGCTGATGTCTTGGCAGACCACTTTTTCTTGTTGTTTTGGGACCGCAACTGACATATCGAGTAAGAGTTTCAACTGTGGTATAATCTTTCATAGTCAGCATTTCCGAGCTTTCACATCCAAGAGTTCAAAGGCAGGGTTCATTACCACCTTCTTCAATATCCCCGTACCTTCATACCCCTCAACCTACCCCCTAAGCTTACTGCTAGACATTGCACCATGACGTGACAAACGACATGACGGACTGGTGGTACAAAGGGTGACTTCTAAGCTTAGCACTGCCACATAAAAAACCACGTTTAATTTCTACGTAAACCTTAATAACTCCTATACCTCCTGCTTGGTCTTTTTAATCTGTACTGTAATCTGGGTTTTACCCGGACACTTTTAAAAATACCGCTCGGACGGTCCCCGAATGTCCTCCGAACTGGGATAAATCCGGGAAACCCGGACGGATGGCAGCCCTACCTAGGAAGCACTAAAAGGCCAAGCGACCCCACCCGCATTCTCTTATGTTCTCGTCACAGTCGCGCGATAACGAGGAGTAGGATCTAGTTATTTAGCGCAACTTTGTTTGACTAAATGTGTCTAGGTTACAAACCTTTAAGCTGAACCGGTTTAAGTGGTCTGGTCTGGAAACCAGATGGTTTCCAGATGGAAACTGGCACGGTACTTCTTGGACCTAATACACTTCACTGAACGGAAAAAAGGAAAAAGGAAAATGCTTGTCGCCTCTACATTATAGAAGGCTTGGTTACAGCAGCAACTTTTTAAATCTCCAAATTATCCACATTTATTCTACACAAAAAAAACTTGCTTTAGGCAAAATCACAAAAAAGATATTGTGGCTTGCTTTCAACTTTTTCAAAAACACCTCACTCTGCCCCATGCAAATGCGCCTTTACTAAACGTCATAAACTGAAAACGCAGTGATTAATGGGTTTATAAACCCTGAAAAAATCTCATTTCTCGCACTACCATAAAATCAGATACCTTGAACAGGAGCCAAGCCAGCTGTAGTCTGAAGTGGTGTGGTATGCTCCACGTTCTTTGTTTTTATTTTCGTTCATACATCAATTATGCCCCAGCGAAAAAAACACCGCCGTGTAAACTTGTTCTCACTCACTAGGGACGCGTTTACCTGTCTATAAAGCCAGCCTGTGAAAGGGTTAACGCAAGGACGGCGGTGGAGCAGCAAGGGGTGCCAGAATGAGACATTCTTAACATTTTCCCCCGGGGTTCAACTTTCTTGCATGCGGGCGGGCGAGTGTGTGCAGCCTGCAAGGGATTTCGTATGTATTCGCAAGCTTACATGACTTCGGACGCGTCAGCTGTATACAGCGCGTCGTTATATCACAGATTAAGGCGAACCGATTACAAAAGTATTCTAAAGAAGATATTAAAAACATGAAAACATTACGTCCAGCACGGATGAAATAAGAGTTGCTGGATTGCTGGAAACGCACACGGTATTATATCACATTCGGCGAAGTCACGCCGTTTCGGTCGGCGGTGGTTAATTGGAAATTATTTATGATTCCGAATATTATTAAAAATAAAAAAATGAAATTCACGTGAATTCATCGATAAAAAATTCTGAGGAGATAAAGTAGGCTCAGTTCGTGGCACAGCCTGCCAATTCCGAGGAACACCAAACACGCTGCACTGGCCATGGCGCACCATTAAGAAGAAGAAGAAACAAAACTGGCCAATCTGCCTCAGTGTCGCCCACCCAGCGCACTAGCATCACGCCCTGCTGTCAACAGATGGTGTCCTTCGGAATGTGTAGCCATGAGGAAAAAGTTTTGGGGCCACAAAATCTGTGTATGGAAATCTGTCTTCTCGGAAATGATTCATCTCGGCTTCAACGTAGCTTTGGTAATTCCACAGAGATACAGCAGACGTTGAACTATGTTCGGGAGCTTGGGTTGGCCACTCGAGCCCCGCTGTCAGGTACGTATATGCCTCATTTTAACACCAATGCATGGGAATTGCCTCATGAATTCTTGTTGGCGTGTGCTTTGTACGAATTGGCGTCATTTCTTCCTGGTAAAATGTGGGTAGGATTAGTGTAACTTTTTTGCATTGTCATATTGATGTCGTTTTGTTTGCAAAATATACATACATACATGCTAATGTGGATAATGAGACAAAGAAACATTCAAAATCGTGCAGAACTTGTTTTGAAGTCTTAAAGTGACAAATTATTGTTAAGGTAAAACTTTGAGGTGACAATCGTTTCTTGTTATAGATATAGGAAATGGAAAAGGTTCAGCTCAAAATTCCAATCGACCTTTTGAATTCACAGCAAAACCAAGGCCAACTAATTAGCAACTCTATTTGGCTGTAAATCTTCTTTATCAGACGCTGTTAGCGGCCTTTCATAGGCGTAGCTAAGGTAAGTAATTTTTGGGGGTGAAACCCCCCATTGACCAGAAAAATTAAGACCCATGTAAGGGATCATCCATTAATTATGTGAGGCGTTTAGGGAGAGGGGGTCGAGCCGAATCTCACCCAATCTCCGTGGGAGAGGGGGTCTTAGGAAAAACCACGTAATTTTTTTTTCAAGAAACAGTGTAAAATTTCGAGGAAACTGGGTTAAAGACGCCCATTCACTTACAGCCCGCCGGCAGTAAATGGCCTTTCAGACCAGATCGGACGGCATGGCCCGAAAAAGGCCACAAATTACTCAATCTGACTGAGGGATGCGACTTCAGGTACCCGCCTGACAGGCCGAGGTATGCAGGTGTTGTTATAATTCTGTCCAGACAAACGAGCGAAAACGCCAGCTTAGCATTGCAGGTTGTTAATTCAACTGGCAAAATTTTCATGGCCTCCACGAAAACTTCAAAACGGCTCCAGACTCACGCCGTGAACACCTGCGAACAAAGGCGAACGTTTTCGCACCAACCTGGCGTCTTGTTTTCCGTGTGGAGTGGAAACGGCGTGAAATTTTGCCGTAAATCCACGGCTTGAGTGTGAATAGAAGCTCAGATCTTCAGGCACGAACTGACGATAAAGACTTTTGTCAGTTTTTTTTGGACTGCATGCCACATACTGTTGGCGGCCGGTGTGTGTATGTGTGTGTGATGATACTTGGCCTCTAGGTGAAAACGAAAACATTCAGACCACGGCCTGCCGGAGACCTGTGTGTGAATGGGGGCCGTAAAATATAGTTAAATCCTACACAAAAATTTGTACGCGGCTATGCGAACTCCAGTACCTAAGTAGCATAGTAGCCCCTCGATTGTTTAGCCGCCATCGGCCAGCCAAACACGCAACTCGGCGAATGCTGCAGCGTACGAGGCAAGTAAGGCTGCCTTCACACTAAATAAAGCAAAACGTGTTTTTTCGCTTTAGCGCACCATAATGTGAAAGATAAATAAAAATGAGTGCTGTTATTCACACTGAATAACACAAAACCAAAAGCAGGCTACTCACAATGCTTGAGTATTTTTTCGTTTTTTGCTTATAAAACGTTTTGCTTTATTCAGTGTGAAGGCAGCCTAACACTGACTAGTCCAGGAGAGATAAAGAAAAAGTATTTAAAAGTTGAAATAAATCTACCCTGCGATTTCTTGACGCTATAATTAAGAGAAAAATTGTAGGAATTTAATGAATGTGTTTAGGATAAAATTGTTCCAGGGCAACAGGTGGTAAAAAGCTAATAATAGTAGCGAAAACACGTTTTTTTATCGTTTTGGGTACGAAAAAAATGTTGTCTCAAAAATGTAAAAACACCTGTTTCACAAAACAAGGTTGAACAAGGCTCACAATGGTCCTAGAAATTTTTTGATTGGCATTTTGGCTCGCAAAGGGTTGCTCTACAACCCCATTTTCATGAAATGTATGTAAAGTTTGATTTAACACCAAGTAACCCAATTTCACAGTCTACCGGCCCAGATTTCACTACGGTTAAGGTGACGTACATGGATTTTATACGCGAGGGCCGTTCCTGCCGTTCTATATTCTAAGGAAAGGCCCGAATTGCTGTCGGTAATAAAAAATAGCATAACAGGGCATTAGAGCAAGTGTTTCTTACCAAAGTTGCTTCCACGGAGTATCGCCAGCCACGCCAGCCTTTCTTGAGTTGGTTACCTCTGGGTTTCTGCTTCCTTGATGAACGAAGCGGATATGATCGTGGTTGTTCGCCAGGTGCTGGCGGTCGATGAGGGGACATTGCAAGTTTGGCTTTGGGCACTTTGGGACATGGGATTTTCCTGATCCTAAGCTATGCCTGACTTGCCGCCAATATGGCCACACTTTCTGCCATTTGATCGGACTTCTTTTCTGAAGGGTTTTCAGTAGGATTCTCAAACCGTATGCCCGAAGCCTTCACCTTTTCGCCAAGTTATTGTGGAGGAAATCCAGAGGGTCTTATTATCTTCTTATTAAGTAAAACGGCATTCTTCTCTTCCTCGAGAGCGATGCAGAGCCCAGCCCATCTTCTACACGGGAATACGTAGCTTCCAGAATTCTGCACCGTGGTTCGTGGGCTCAGTCTGCCCTCCTTGAAGAGGTATCCCGAAAATTTCCCTTCATTGGAGCCACATTCGGCACCCTACTCCATGGGTTAAGAAATACCCAACTGGCCTTGCAGGTCGTCCTCTTAGGAGATATGAAAGCCCAAGAAGTGTTTGGAACTTTGAGAGGTGGTAAGGTTTTTGAAAAAAAAAAGGCACCATCAAAATTTTATTTTTTGTTCAAAATTGTTTTGCACTTTCATCGCCCTTAGCACCTGGCACCTAGAGCGACCGCTCCATTCGCTCTCCCCAAAGGCCGGCGCTGTATTAATGCTGCCATCTATGAAAGTTAATTGAGCAATAGGACATTTGTTCTACGAATCTATGGTTAATTCAAAAACTCATCATTCAACTACAGACTTAAATTTGAATTTTCGGTTCAAGATGTAGACATGAAGAACGCAAATAATTTATTAACAGCAGCTAGTATTAATCTGGGAATAGCTGCTACTGTCGCTCTGAAGCAGAGATGCATTTGGGCGTATTTGAGTCGTTCTTATATTAAAACAACAAGAGTGAAGGACAGAGTATTCGGCGACGAATCCAATTTTGTCAAAAAAAGTATAATCGCAAAAATTGTCAGATGACCCTTTTTTCACTAACCCCTTCAATTTAAATTTCTAAATACCTCGCTTTCAAAAAACGATATAAATACCCATTATAAATTGGTCGAACATATAGGTACATATAATATTATAGTATTATGTTCTATCACAATTGTTTTGTTAGGTCAGGGAATTTTTTCGATTAGTCAGGGAAAAGTCAAGGGAAAGTCAGGGAATTTAAAATCATCAATGGAATTGCCACCCTGAAATGAGTATAATTACACGGCCTAACATTTTTCCTCTTAACAAACCGGTTTGTGTAAGAACTACGCAATAAACTGACTGTTCTGCATTTTTGTCGTGTAACGATTCTACTGCCTATGTAGCTGTGTACAAAGCAACAACAAGTCTCATGGTTTTCGCAGCCCCCGAGAATGAAGTTATGCTTGTGCTCGATGCATAATGGAATTTTTTTGGGATGCCCAAATGAAGAACTTCCCTGCGTCGCCTTGCCTGTATAAAACCGGTTTATTGGAAGTGTTGATGAAGGAATAATAGGCCGTGTAATTTGGCTCAATGTCTACGGATCGCGCCAAACCTCGTCTTGTGTGGGAAAACTCGTATAAACTCGTTGTCTACAGCTATAGAATTTATGTACAATCATTCACATGGAATTCTGTTTGCCAGGGGCGGTCTAAATATTCCAAGTGCTCCTGATAATCCAAAACGTTGCCTTATCAGTTTTTCATAATGGCCCTAGTAGGCAAACCTTATTTCAAATGAAATGATCAATATCTGCCGTACGTATTCGGAAAGCTTTTTGAAAATCTTTAAAAAAATACCCTAATACCCCGGGGTCACCGGACGAGCTGCGTAAGCTCGAGCAAATTCGCGAATTGAACTTCAAAATAACCTCAGTTTACATACAATTTCCACATATTCTTCTGAGGATAAATAAACCCAAAACCCAACTGATCTCACTCAAAAGAGAGTAATCAACTGGAATAGTGGAATGCTGTTCCAGTGGGTTTTTGCATTGACTGGACTTTAGTCGGTGAAGCCACTTGTGTGGATTGAACTGGACATTACTGAACTGAGGTCGGTGAAGCCGGGGCATTAAGATTTTGTTTAACTCATACACAGCTTAATTGTTGTTGTGCCATTGTTTCATATATCAGGCAATCCTGTTGGTGACCGTCAAGGGTATCACTTAGCACACTTAATATACCGGTTCTGGTTCGATAACAGAGGTTAAGCAGCATTGGACGTAATTAGTGCTCAGTTGGGAAATATAAAGTTTACTCTCATATCCACGCCGAAATTCTCAAATTTTTCGGTCTTCCTTTTCTGCTCGGAATCGACGAGCAATGATTTGCAAATGGAGCATTCCTTATGACGAAGTGCGAGTGAGGCAAGGCGTTAAATTCTACACCGGATCCACATCTCCGGGTGGTCGGGCTAGGCTAATAGGGGCCCTATCTGTACCCCCTGCCAAAATGCTAGTCGGGCATAACCCCATAACCAAGAATTTAAAACTCAACAGAAAGCTTGTAATTCAATTGACCGATTGTTACATTTTAACCGTGAGTTGTTCGCGTGCTCTCCACCCACAATGATTATGTTCTGCCGCCCCTGCTGGCAGCTGGTACTTTTGAAGCCGGGCCAGGCGTCATAATGGAGCGCTCGAATGTCCATTTATGGGCCTGTAAGCAAAAGGAATCAGGACAATAAGATTGTCGTGGAGGCAGGAAAATGTCTTTTGCAGTGGAGCAATCACATGTTGCTTGCTTTTTAAAAAAAGAGAAGAATGTGGATTCGCCGTTACCTAAATAGTTACTTGTTCAGAAATTTCACGAACGATGACTTTGAATATTTCATCCACAAGCATAAGCCTTAACAGCGGTGAGATGGCTCCTTCCAGGGGTTTGCAGAGTCCCCTGTATTTCCACTCTTCTCTTATCTAAGCTGTTGTTGAATGTCATAGCTCGAAGATTGCGGAGGATCCACTAACTTAAACCAGTCTAGATCCCTAATCTCCCCCAACTCTGCACGTATGCTGTGGGAATGCCGATGCTGTGGGTTCATGCATACCGAGCCCAATCAAAGTACAGTGCTACACCGCCCACAGCTATGGCATCTTTAGAGCATTCTACATACTCCCAGTCGAAAAAAAAATTCGAAGTAATTTTTCAATAGCCAGCAATGTTTAAATATTTTCGCTCTATAAGCGATATCAAAATCAAAATGCCGGCCAGTAGTTGCAAAATGGCCAGTATCGTCGGGCTATATGGATATATTGCCGGCAAGTTTGAACATATTGATGGATATAATGCTGAATTTTGAGCCAGCATTGTCAGCTACACATTGCCGAAAAATATTTCCCGTTTACAGGCACAAGGACTTTTACACTACTATGTTTTTTAATTTAAATGCGCCTTGTTGTTTGGCTGACGGCCGGTTTCACAGTCATACTTAAGTTTTCCTTAAACTTAAGTAAATTTTTTCACTTTAGTGAAACTTAAGTCAAATCCGGTTTCACAGTGCAATTTCTTCTTCTTCTTACTATTATATTTGTTTCTTACGGCCGCACTTCAATATTGTAAATTATGTACTTACAATAGCCGAACTTTACATGTAAAATTTCCTTTTAATCGCGTTTTCCTTGAAATGTACTGAAATCAACTGACGTGTGAATTTTCTATGCATTCTGTTTAAGAAAAACTTAAGTCTAGAGAAACTGCCACTTAAGTTACACTTAAGTAAATTTTAACTGGCAACTGTGAAACCGCCATCCATACTTAAGTGTAACTTAAGTTAATTTTTATACTTAAGTTCCCACTGTGAAATCAGCCCTAAATAAACAAAATAAATCTAAAAACATATTTCAAATAACTTTGGCATGTGCTTATTTCAGATACTAATCCACACAACAATAAATAATTATTCCTGTAAGCTAACGTAGACCGCCTAAAAATTCACGGATTGATGAAAGAAAGGTTTCACTAAAAAAATTAATTGAAGCACCTACTCAAGAATATTCTTTTTTTACATAAATCAGAGAAACCAGTCAATCCCACAAATGCCTTACTCAAACCCTCAAATGATGCCTGTTTATAGGTTAATTAATAACAAGGAAAGTGTGCTCTTACCCAAATATTTACAATCATTGATTTTGTAACGTAAATAAAGCACCTGTCAGCGGCGCTCGCACGTCAAATAAATCATTTATGGCCTATTTGTTCTTATCTAAACGGAATTTCCCACATTAAAAAGTAACGTCGCGATAACGTGCGGCGGTGCATCAGCACGTCCACAGCCTGAGAATAAAATATCGGCGGGCAATAAACTGAATTGGGACGATGATAGTGCATTTTTAAAACTTATATCATCGCCATGGCTCCTTCAGAATTATGCCAAATGCAATAAATCCGCCACAATTTGGCCGCTCTGGCACACGCCAGCGCAGCGGAGCGCGTTACATAAAAGTTAACGATTTGACACAAATTTTGCGGTGCATAAGAATTGTGTGCTGCTCGTGTGAGAGATTGTGCATAATTTTAACATATGTATGTTGCACAAATCAAAAGCCGACGAGGTATTGTCAGCGGGTTATGGACTATTTGCCAACGGCAACACGATGACTTTTCCCCAGAAATGGCAATTTGATCTGTTATGCAGCAATGCTTTGGTGAAAGTTTTGTCATTCTATTTTGGTTTACGATATTTTGTGTAAAAGTGTAGTCAAAACAATCTTTGGACCGTTTTCTGTGATTTGCAAGATTGTAACTTCTTCTTATATATTACTTCTTGTATGAAAAAGACAATCGTGGAATAATTTCCTCCCGAGCAGAGAAAACACATAGATAACATAGGTGGTCAGTCAGAAAATGATATTCATGGACCAGTCTACATAGTCCAACACTTTCGTGATGCGACATAGCAAAAGGCGGAGGACTAATGAAAGTCATGGAAGCCGGTCAGATTAAGGCGCCTGAGTATCTACGATTTCGCTACGAGACATGGTCCTTCGTACTTCCTCCGCTTGTCCTACCTAAACCGCGTTTTTTAGTAGTTCTTTGATCGAGTTCATTGAGAAAACGACAAAAGAAATTTTATGAAGCGCCATCTTCAGTGCCTAAAAATTTCAAAATTAAACGGAAGTTAAGTGTCAGTTCTGTTGACAACTGTTACTGTCACTTCCCTGTTGTTTTTATTTTTAAATGAAGTTTCACCTACAGCCTAAAAGTGTGCAATATTTCGAAAAGAAAGGGAAATATTGAAACTTCCCAAAACCTCGATAGGGATTAGAGATGCGTCGAATATGGGTTCGACCGAATACAAATATTCGGCAGAATATTCGGTAAAAAATATATCGAACCGAACATTCGGCCGAATTATTCGGTTCATTTTTGCGTAGTAAACAGGTTCATATAAGTAGGTCGGCGAAGCGCTCTACGAGTAGCAGCGTTCGCCCACCCCTCCAGCACTTCGCGCTAGCTCAGCTCGATCACTCAATGCGCCGCTCTTTCTTTTATTGCAATTTCTCGCGTGATAGAGTTATCGCCGAAAAGAAGGGACTAGAGCGAGAATGTGGGGAAATGGCATTGAGGCCCTACCCACCTGAGGGGTTTACAATCCAAGTTTCACTATTATCATGCTCACAATCAGTTTGCAACCAAAATGAAACGTTTGTCCACACATAAGCGCAACTGATTTTTGATAAATCGGGTTTCTGTTTACGCTTGCGAAAATTTTGTTGAATAAACTTTGACACTTACAAATGAAACCACGCAACTGAAACTGGTGACATTTCCAAGCGGAGAAAGTGGTTGATTTGTATTAAATCAAGGCGAAATTTATGATAAGGGGTAACGAACGTTTTGATCGAGCGCTAATCGGCTGGCTGGACAGTATTTGACAGTTCCACACAGAACTGTGCGTCAGTAGAACTGTCCCGTGTAAAGGCCGGGTAAATCAAAACAAACAAAAAATTTAAAAACAAAACAGTTTTTTGAAACTGTCTGTTTGGTGGAAACCCGGCATAACGAATAAAAATAGCTGCGTTCCTTTTCTACTATTTAATACTTGTGAGCAGAGCAGAAAAGAAACGCAAAATTTTCTGATTTGAGTAAAATCTCACTTGAAATTTTTGGCGTTACTTTAAACTTTACAAATAAAAAATTCTTTAAAGAAGAATTTGTGACACAATGGAGAAATTAATGCGATAATTTCTAAAGTAAAACGAAAGATAATAATTTTTGATAATTATACGACTGAAGTTTTATTTATGGACGTTTTTATATGAGTAAATCAGCTGGACACAAATACAAGCCATCTAGCGGGTACTGGCGTAAATGAAAATAATTCACAATAGACTCGAAATGGCCGCTTTCCCCTAGCGGATTTCAATTGTGTAATTGCAAGTGCTATCTACTCGTTTATAAGAGCAAGTGTAGTTGCTAGTACGCAAGTGTAAAAATTAGTAAAAAATAGCAGAAAAGGAACGCAGCGAATGTCTCTAATAGAGACCATAATAGCCGTCTGGTTACCAACTGTTGCGGGCAAAACGGAGTTATGTCGAGTCCAGGTAGTATAGATGCTATTAGGCATCTTTTTCTCTAGGATCCCCTTTGCAGCCCTGAGGTCTGTTGCACAAAACTACAAGTCTACAAGTGGCTGTAAAATAATACTTGTAATACAAATCCAGCAAATTTTGGTTCCACGAATAAAATTTTTCTACACTTGTAGAATTATTGAAATTATGTGGAATAAATTTTACAAGTGTAGAAGCACTAGACTCAGAACATGAATGTTTACGCGTTATTTGGGGTGCTAACTTTTTGTAGTATAAAATTAGTAAATGAAATTGCATTTTACGATGTACAAAATTTATTTTTTTGGACTTTTTTTTCTAGTACATATGTCAATAAAAAATGTGGGGTCGCAGTGGGTTAGGACAAAAAGAGGGAGAGCTTGTTAACATTAAATAACTCCTTTGCATGCTGAAAATTATCAATAACAAAGATGTGGATACTGTTATCTACAAAATGAGCCCTCAACGAGCTCTGTAAGAGTTTTTGGGTTAATGGCCATTAACTAACTTAAAATGCTAGTAATTACCTTTAGAATGAGCCCTTGATAGTCGTTCTCGTTTATATAGTTTGTGAGCAATCCAATGCTAGAGCTCGCACTGCACGTGCCTGAAATAACTGTTAACGCCATTTTTTGGAATATTTCGTTAACGGTTCCTCATATAAAAATGTAGGAAATAGCAGAAAGACCGACAATAAACATATCTTTCAAATGAGCTGTTGATCGAAACGCCATCTCGTTATATGTCCGCGACATAGCGGTTCAAAGGTCAACCACGAGGTTTACGAATTTTTAGCTGAGATACATCATTTTTGATATTCTGAAATTAAAGTTTTCGACGAGACTGTTTCAGACTGACATAAAACTTTCTTTGGAATCCGAGAAAGATAAAAATTGAAGAAATAAAGGCCGACACTTGCCCGAAACAGCGTAGATCGTTGCCTGCATATTAAGAAGCGAGCCTCAACAACTTGCACCAAATTGTCAAATGTCCGACGAGAGTCCCTGATATTCCAGGTCAAGGAGCCCATCTCCTTGACCTGTTTCTTACTTCCCATCCGACGCGGTACTCCATCAAGGTTAGCTCACCCCTTGGCAACTCGGACCATAAACTAATTAGCGCTTATTTCCCATATCCATCCTTGACCACAACCACCACAGCTCCTAAAAGAACTGTGTGGCACTATGGGAAAGCCAACTGGTTGGGTCTTATTCGCTTCTTCCAGGCCACTGACTGGGATATGTGTTTCCGTAATGCCAATGCGAACTATGCGGCCCTCTGTGTCACCAAAATTATTCGAGCGGGTATGCGCTTGTTCATCCCTCACTCTACCAAATCTGTGAAGCCTAGGCCGAACAAATGGTTCAATGGGGAATGTATGAACGCAATCAAAGCTAAAGAAGCCGCCTATAGAGCATACAGACGTTCGCCTAATGAGCTACTTCGTCGTGAGTACGTCAAACTTAGAAACTCCTGCAACTCCATCATCAGGAAAGTCAAATCATCATTTGATGATAGATTGAGAAGTAAGATTCTTAACTCCACTACAGGCAGCAAAAACTTCTGGTCCTTGGTAACTGCCATCAAGAAGAATTTTACTTCCTCCTCAACACCTCCTTTTATTCACAACAAGGAAGTGATAACAGAAAGCAAACCCAAGGCCGACCTATTAGCTTCTCTGTTCGCCGCAAATTCTTCTTTACCCGATGCTGCTATGTCACCCCCCACTCTCGAGAATACCACCCACTCAATGGACGGAGTTCACTTCAGGACTCGCGAGGTGTTTAGGTGTCTCAAAGAGCTCGACGCCAATAAATCCACTGGTCCCGACAAAATCCCCCCTATGGTACTTAAAAAATGTGCCTCACCTTTGGCTAAACCTCTGCGCAAACTTTTTGCCCTGTCTTACTTCTCCGGAGTATATCCCGACTCTTGGAAACTAGCTCATGTTCAGCCAATCCCAAAAAAAGGTGAAGCCAGCGACCCCTTAAACTACCGCCCAATAGCAATTACTTCTGTTCTCTCCAAAATCATGGAGACAATAATCAATAAAAAGCTGATGAAATATCTAGAATCCAACCAAATTATACACGACAGGCAATACGGCTTCAGATCTAAACGGTCTACTGGCGATCTGCTTGTGTCTTTAACCGAGCGTATCAACCAAAGCATTCACAGCTTTGGTGAGTCTAGCCTGGTTGCTCTAGATATATCAAAGGCTTTTGACAGAGTATGGCACCCAGCTCTGTTGAATAAACTCCAAGCTATTGGTATACACTTAGTTCTAAGGAACTGGATTAAGAGCTTTCTTTCATGCCGTTCAATCAAGGTAGTATTGGATGGCGTCGAATCCAACCCCCACGCCATTTCGGCCGGAGTTCCCCAGGGGTCAATTCTCTCACCCGCACTTTTTCTAATCTTCATTAATGATCTGCTCTCAATCCCCTCCAACCCACTTCACTGCTTCGCTGATGACGGTACTCTGAATTTCTCTTACTCCTTCGACAATATAAGACAAGCACGTGCCAGACCTTGTCTTTACCACCGTCAACTGATGTCGGCTTCGATCAACCGGGATATCGAATCGATTCTTCATTGGGGCGAAATGAACCGAGTCGAATTCAATGCCACAAAAACGAAGCACTGTCTGATCTCCAACAAAAATTGTACCGACCTTCCTCCTGTCTCGGTGGATGGAGTGAATCTAACGGCTGACTTAACTCTCAACATCCTAGGGGTAACTTTAACGGATCATCTGCGATGGAACGATCACATATTCCAAATCGCCAAACAAGCCTCCCAATGCCTTGGATTTCTCAAGAGATGCAAGTTCCTCCTCCAGCCAGCCGCATTGGCTACAATATACAAATCCTACATTCGGCCGCGCCTCGAATACAACTCACATATCTGGGCAGGCGCCCCAAAAACCACCTTGGCCTGTCTCGACAAGGTGCAAAATCGTGCCCTCAAACTCATTGGTGATGGCCCCTTTCGCGCCTCCATAGACACCTTGAGCCACCGTAGGAATGTAGCAGCCCTCTCCATACTTTATCGCTATTACCATGGCGACTGTTCCACCGAAATTCAGGACCTCCTGCCTGCACGGCAACACTTTTCCCGCAACACAAGACTAGCCCGCTCGGCTCACCCCCATACCCTACAGCCCCCTCGTTCACGCACAATACGGTTCAGAAGTTCGTTTATGAATAGAACAACTCGATTGTGGAATGATCTCCCGCAGTCGGTATTTCCGAACTCGTACAACATCGTAGAGTTCAAGCGTGAGGTTCATCGTCATTTTCTTCTACACCCTCCAGACCCCCTCTAACCTTTCCTATTCTCCTCTATTCTTCAAACCAAGCTTACTACTAGACATTGCACCATGAACTGAACGACATGACGGACTGGTAGTACAAAGGGTTACACCTAAGCTTGGTTTTTTCATATAAAAAAAAAAAAAAGAAACATGGTATGCTACTCATGTTTTACAATTCTTTTTTAGTCGTAATGTAGGTTTGTTTCTTGTACAAGGAAACTTAAAGTGGATGTCAGGTGCAAACTGTGACTTTGAAAGAGGAACATCGCAAGAAAGGACGATGAAAGTGAGCAATAATTACTGAAAAATGCCTGGACGACCCATTCACACTCGATACTGTGACGAAAGAGGCGATGGAGCATGAGAGGTACTAACAGTATCGTAAAAGAGGTACTAACAGTAGCTGTGTTCCTTTTCTGCTAATTTTTACTTTTTTTATACTTGCGTACTAGCAACTACACTTATAAACGAGTAGATAGCACTTGCAATTACACAATTGAAATCCGCTAGGGGAAAACGGCCATTTCGTGTCTATTGTGAATTATTTTCGCTTACGCCGCTAGATGGCTTTTATTTGTGTCAAGCTGATTTGCTCATATAAAAACGTCCATAAATAAAACTTCAGTCGTATAATTATCAAAAATTATCATCTTTCGTTTTACTTTAGAAATTATCGCATTAATTTCTCCATTGTGTCACAAATTCTTCTTTTAAGAATTTTTTATTTGTAAAGTTTAAATTAACGTCAAAAATTTCAAGTGAGACTTTACTCAAATCAGAAAATTTTGCGTTCCTTTTCTGCTCTGCTCGCAAGTACTAAATAGTAGAAAAGGAACGCAGCTAGTATTGTTTACCGATTAAGGCTGCAGTGCCGTTTTTGTAGATACATAATTTATTTCTCTACATCTTTGCCATTGGTCATTTTCAGCTGACATTGCAAACGAGCTATTTAAGATTAACCAGCTCTTCCTCGAGTGGACGGCTTTTGCTAACTCACTGCGACCACTGATCTGATTTTTTATTTTCAGATGTCCTTGAACAAATGCCAAAAAAAAAAATTTGTAAATCATAAAATGCAATTTCATTCGCTTTTTTCGACTTACATATTTCACTGGATTTAAAATTATATCGGACAGATTTCTACTCAAATAAAATCATCTCTTTATAAAGATGGCTTGTAAAGGTACCCTAAAAAAGTGTTCTTTGCAAAATAAGGCTGGTCGTCCACTGGAAGCGGCTACACGCTATAGGGTTCGTCCACTGCAAGCTTTTCATCCTGCTCAGTTTGAAGTGAATTTGACATAATAATTTTGTGATTTGTAAATATAGTAGGCTTTGAAGAAAATTATTTCCTGATTCGAGCGGCTAAGCGCGACCGAACCAAATTAATTCCTATTCGCGCGGCACGCTCGAATACGCCTATAGCCGCCCGCTCAAATTCGCTTGCAGTGGACACTGTTTGTATGAAATTCCTTATATTGGATCTGTAGCGGATAGCCGTGCAGCTGCTTATGAAGCCGAAACGCGTAGCCGCTCGAATACGTACGCTTCCAGTGGACGACCAGTCTAAAGGAGAATAAAGAAGTTTTGTTTGATGCTTTTAGTAACGAGCTTACTTAAAGTTCTAAAAACGAAAGATGCAAATAGACCAGTTGTCAGACACTTTGACCCGGTCCAAAATGTGATATCGCTGAAAATTGGATCATAGGTACGTTTTTGGGTGTAGGACCCGATAAAAAAAACTTTGCTGCTCTAAAGTGTATGCTAACTTCACAATTTCGAAAACAATATCGAAAACTTGGTTTTTGCGTTATATCTCGAAAAATAAAATAAAAATTCGAAAAATTAATTGCACCACGTGAAAGAGCGGAAAATTTCACTAAAAGTTATGTAATAACATATTTAAAAAAATTCTTTTTATTATTATAAAAAATTAATAAAAATATGAAAGCGAATTCGAACACTCTACGCGCGCCAAACCTCAGAATTCAAATATTCAAGCGAGGCGGTCGTGGGAAAACTAAAGTGTCGTTGCCTAAAATGTACGCATGAAGAAAAACAAAAAAGGACTTTAAAGAGGAGACTCTAAGTTTTCTAAGGAAGCCATCAGTTTTTAATTTTTCTTTTTTTTTCTCATAGAATTTCTACCATTTTCGCTGATGTTTATAAAATTGAAGATATATATTAATCGAGACCTCTAACAAAAAAGTCCTTATACATTTATGTTGGTTTTACAGATTTAGATAGGTGGGAGTATTCTGCGTAGATTGATGTCTTATTCATTAAAATATCTAATAAGGTGACAGAAAGCGAACATAGCGCTTTTCGCTTGCAAAAAATCCATAGGGAAGAAATGGGGTTTCTCCCCGAACATAGTACGATGGATCTATACAGCGATTGTCCGTCCAATACTCCTATACGGGGTCTTAGTATGGTGGCCAACCCTAAATAAGTCCACTGTGCTCAACAAACTACAGAAAGTGCAAAGATGTGCGGAGTTATGCATAACAGGAGCCCTTCGCTTCACTCCTACAGACGCCCTAAATGTTATGCTATTCCTTCCTCCTTTAAATCTTGTGGCTAAGGAAAGCGCAACCATCGCAGCCCTTAGAATAAAGGAATCTGGCTTTTGGACCGGAATCGTAGGAGGACACACGAAAGTGCTGGACTCGGTTACCATCCCCATAAAAACGGACTTCTGCATACCCGAAATCAACTTCACAAGAAACTACGGAGTCCACATCCCTTCACGTTGTGAATGAAAAAACAGACCACACAGTTCTAAAGGTGCCACAAACTTCTTTACTGATGACTCTAAACTCGAAGGTCGAGTAGGAGGAGGAGTATTTTCCCCAGAGCTTGGGATTGAAGTCTCCTTTCGACTACCCGATCACTGTAGTGTATACCAAGCAGAGGTTTTAGCAATACATGAGGCTGTTCTACTGATCAACCAACAAGGCGACAGAAATCGGGCTGTTTACATCTTTTCAGATAGTCAGGCGGCTCTGAAAGCCCTGCGCTCTTGCACAAACAGCTCTAGAACTACCTCTGAATGTCGCAGATATCTTAACGAGATGGCTCAACAGTTCAGGACCCTCCTCGTATGGGTGCCTGGGCACCGTAATATAGAGGGAAATTGTAAAGCTGACGAACTGGCTAGGAAGGGCACGACCGCTACTCTCTTTCCGGAAAAGGAAAGAGTTGGTATGCCTTGGGCCACTTTTAAACTCCAATGCAAACAGCACACAATGCTACAAGCGAAGAAGCATTGGAGGGATCTTAATAAATGCATGGTGGCCAAACTAACCTGGCCCTCTTATGATCTTCGGCGGACCACGTCATTACTGAGTCTCGGTAGACCAGACCTCTCAGCTATAGTGGGAGTGCTTACCGGACACTGTCTGATAGGGACGCATGCGACCCGCTTAGGTCTTGAGACCTACGATTTTTGCAGAAGCTGTAAAAATCCGGACGAGGAGGAAAGTGTACTACATCTCCTCTGTCACTGTCCAGCCCTATGCAGAAAGAGACTAAGCGCATTTGGCGAGCCCTTTTTAAACACGCTTACGGAGATCTCAAGGATCGGGATCCCGCAACTTAGAAGATTCATTACTTCCTCGAGATGGTTTAGCGAAGAAACGACACTTGAACAACAAGTTTAAAGTGGGATCACTATGGCATCACAATGGGCCTATCCTTTTGGCCTAAGTGTATGAGCTCAAACCAACAGCTCAGCCATATCTAACCTAACCTAACCTAAGGTGACAAAAATACAGGGTAATGTAAACCTCTACCAAAAAAGCTTCAAAACGCCATTTTTTTGCGATAATCTTTTATGTACTATCTGCCATTTTCCTTTGTACCATGAGTAACGGAACACCCTGTGTGCTTCATCGTGCCAACTCCCCATAATTTTGTAAATTAATAAAAAACTTGAACAACAACACCTTTTATTCGAAATGATTAAAACTTTATTCTAAATTCTATTTCCAACATACATGTTATAGAGGGAGCCGTCGCAACAGTACTGATTTCAATTATTCTAATTCCCTAGCTGCTAAGCTGCTGCAATTTAATAAATAACTGCATCTCCCAACTAAGGACTGATTGCGACTCAGAACTTGGGGTACGCCACACCCTGTATAATACACTATTATTGTATTGATTGAGTTCGACTTTATACGACCTAATACCTCATGGGTCAGGCGTCCTAGTTATCATCGTCGAGGTTGTGACCTCGATTGTCACCAGAGACTCCACTTTTGTCCGCCAATTATCATTCCAGCATCATTCTGCACAGCAATTATTCCCTGTCCCTACTTGATCAGTAAGCAAAAGAATAGGCAACCAATTAAGAAAACCGCGTAATGACCTTGACATCTTCCAATCTTCTTTCTTTCTATTTTTTTGCAATTAAAGCTTACCGTCTTGGCGGCGGTCAGCAGAAGAAAGACGATCCTTCTTTGATTTATAATCTTTCACATGAAGACATCTTCATTTTAATTTGTTCCATTTCGGCCCATTATTTTTGTACAATCGCCTCGTGGCTACTGATTCATTATTCTTCTTTAAGCTTACAAATGTGGTCTTTAAAATGTTCATTCATATGGAATTCGGTTATTATGAGCCAGCTAATGACTGGTTTACTATAGCATTCAAGGAAATTCGTCTAAGTGATATTCGATTGCAGCCTTGAGAGATATGCACATCTTCCTTTTTCATGTTATAATGAAAATTGGTGTTTGACGACCATCAACTGATACAAATAATTCAGAAGCAGCGATATCAACTAATTCTGTAGTCGTTCACCAATGCAATGCCAAGAGGTCAATTGTTATCAAATTCTTCGGCGAAATCCAGTTATCTCCTTGTTGTTTTAAGAAAAAGATTGTACAAATCACGCAGTGTACTCTCCTACGCCCACCAAAATGATTTCATGAATCAGTAAAATTTCCAGTTTCCCACACTTGATAAACAACAAGAATAATAATTGTCTCAATTTGAGATCTCTGAATGCGTCACCTGGAACTGAAATGCACCTTATCTAGGCTTATTTAGAAGAAACACCATTTACATGATGAACAACTTTGGCATGTTTCTGAGTAGTAGATTCATTGAAAAACTGAAAATCTCGGCTGTCTTTGTGTGGATTGTTTAGTGCCAGTCCTATTAACACTGACTGAACAAATGGCGGCTATCTCCCAAGCAAACAGCTCATTAGCGACTTAAACACGCCTAAATGCAATAAAAACCTGAATTAGATGCACAAGAAAGTGAGTATTATATACACAGTGGCTACTGGTTTCAGTATGTTTTTGTTCAATTCACCGCGTGCCAGTTCTCCAGTTGGTGGTTGTCATTATTAAGCGTGAGTAGTTACCAGGCATCAGTACGATCTCGCAAAGATGTACGACAACATGAAACGTGCTCGGTACAAATCTTTTGGTAGGTCAACACAGGGTATATTTTCTGGTTCACGGAAACCAATGAGAGTGCACATCAAGAAAATCCGCCAAAGATTTTATCATCAATGTAAATGGAAACATTAAATGCAACTTTCCTTGTTTTCCCCTAAATGGCCACCAATTGCAATTAACTTGTAATTTCATCCAACAACTCAAAATGTGTTTATGACCTGATCAAGGTGGTATCTTTGGGCCGTGTGCGCGGCATGCACTCGGACCGAACTACAGTCGCAGTCGGCGATTTCCTTGTTTCTCTGCATACCGATTTCAGCTCTTTAGCACGTGCTTTCGGTACCTGCTTTTCAATTGAAATTTGCAATTCAACGTTCTTTACCGATGTGCCTGCACCATAGCAGTGCTATAACGATGCGGCATTTTCCTGCTTCTCGAAACGCCAATAAAGTTTCGACCTTATTTAAATCAACTTTATTAGGCTTTATTTTATTTTATTTCTGCGGCTTGTCACTGGGATTGTTATACATTTTTTTATATCAATTTCGTGTGTCGCTCTTACATTGGATCTTCCGATATCGTTATTTATTGTGGTAACATTGTACAAGTCGTTGGTGAACATAAAAGTTGATAAGGATATGAGTAAGTTAATTTCATTGTCAGAGGTCGTTTTTTCATGAAGTCATACAAGACTAGAAGTTCAATGGCGATGTTCTTCATTGAATGTAAAAACATATTCTCCAGAACTCAGTTCACATTGTCTAATCAAGTGAAATTTAAGAAGTGGTAGGAACTTAAGAAAGACCAATTGGTATAGACGTGCATGATTCCTTCTATAGGTTGACTACGATTGGTATACCGCACTTAATAACCAATTCATTGAAAGCCAAACTCCGTCTTTTCATACCTCATTCTACAAAATTAAGGAACAACCTTCATTTCAGAATGTCAGGGAAGTGCATACCCAACATAAACGCTAAGACTGCGCGCCCTTCGACAACTTCAACAAATAAGTCCACGCTCGTTTTCGGTTACAATCAATAAAAGTATCTCTATTTAGATCGCCCATCCCGATCAGAAAGTTCCGTTATCAAGAGATAGGTATCTTCAATAGTTGGTACGAGCCAGGCCTTTGGCACCAGTGTTGCAGGTCAATATTGTGTTTCGCCCCTGGGTGACCTAGAAATAGCCTTATATTGCCCTAAACTTCGTCAATTCTCCTCTAAGTTTTTAAAGCGTATACTTACTAACCCTTTTTGTTTTTCATTGGAGTACGTTCGCCGGAGTAGTTGGGCGCAAATCGGCGTAGCTGCAGCTACACCAGCCCTTATTGATGTGCACCTCCGCGTACGTACTATTGTATTTTCCAAATAAAGGCTCCGCTCCACTCGTTTTCTCTTTATTTTGCTCTGCCGTTCCGTCCGCTTGATTGTGGCTACCGCTCCGTTCGTCTCGTCTAAAGTTAGGAAATGTCGAATTTCCAACCTTTTAAAACGGACGGAACGGATTGGTTCTACTTTCCGGACTGTTTTCGATTTTTCAACTGTCAAAAGAAAAAGAGGGAGAATTTTGCTGCGCTGGATGCTCTTATAAATTTGATGGAGCCGAAACAATGAGAATTCTCAACTCAAGCCAGAGCAGGTTCAAAGAACACAGAGAGAGCAGAAAAGAGCTGTCAATGAACACAAAGCTCATAGAATACACCACATGTATGTCTTGAAACTGGTCACTAGGTTTGGAAAAGGTCGGCGTCAAATCTAGTGACAAGTTGGTTTGGGCTAGGACAGCAAAGTTTGCGGACGTGTGCTGTTCCGGTCCCTAAAAAACGCGCCGAAAAAAAAAAAACAAAAAGCAAAACAAAACTGTGAACTGCGAAAAAGAACAAAAAAATTTGTGGAAAAAATAAAAACTAAAAACGTGCACAAAAAACACAATAAAAAAACAGTGTCATAAAAAACGAGCGCAGTCTAAAGGCCCCCATACACGGTCAAATTGGATGTACATCCAGATTATCATCAAACCCATAAGCGCTATGAGTTTTGATAGGCCGACCGGCCCACAATCGACAGTATAGATTGTGGACCGGTCGGCCGACCAAAAATCGTTGCGCTTATTGGTTTGATGAAATTCTGGATGTACAACCAATTTGACCGTGTATGGGGGCCTTCGCGAAGGTCCATCACCCTTCACTAGACACGACCGGACCGACGAACGGCGCAAGTAAGTACCCTTGCTCCCTACCGTCTCTCGCATCACGGTCCTACAGGTGCCGCGGCTAAAATCTGTCGGTCGATAATATTTGCCCCGTCTCAAAAGGCATAACACTTTGACGCGGACAAATTTTATTGACTCTGATGGTTGCGGCAAATGTAATGCCGGGAAATATCCTCGAAAACGTGGCGATTGAGCCCGCGCAATCGAAGTCCCGTTACAAGTCAAATTTTGCTATTGACTTTTGTAACATTCGTGGAATTCATGCGAATTTTTCTTTTGTTGAGTGCCACTTATCGACTTATAAACCCCCAATCTTCGCACTTAGTGCAACCCAAATATCACCCGATACTGACTTAGGTCATTACCAGGTGTCGGGGTACACTTTAGTGCACAATCTCTCCCCCATAGAGGTATTGCCATATTTGTTAGGGATGACGTGGCTTATTATAAAATATATTCAAACACGACTTCAGATTTCAACTATCTTTGGGTTAAAATCATATTCCAAAGCCACGTCATATTCTTCTGCTTCCTATACAGAAGTCCTAACATAAGTAACGAAGCCTCCGCTTCATCTTTTGATACTATTTCCGAACAAATCTCGGGATTTTTGTCGTCCAATCCTGAGTGTGAAATCATCGTTGCGGGTGATTTCAATGTTCACAACGCAAAATGGCTGACTTACTCAAATGGCACCAGTGTTTCTGGCAAGGACGCAGACGCCAATAATTTTCATCAAATTGTGGATCATCCCACAAAAGTCCCTGATGTTGCTGATCAAGGAACCTATCTCCTTGATCTTTTTCTAACTTCTCATCCAGCGCGTTACTCCGTCGAAGTTGATTCACCTCTTGGCAGTTCGGACCACTGCTTAGTTAGCGCTAGTTTCCCATTTAAATTTCCCACCCCTCCCAAACCAGTTAAAAGAACTGTATGGCATTATGGGAAGGCCAATTGGATGGGGCTTATTAATTTCTTCCAATCTACTGACTGGAACCTGTGTTTCCGAAACAAAAACGTCAACGCTGCTGCTATCCGTATCTCTAGATCATACAGGCAGGAATGCATTTGTTCGTTCCTCATACTACTAAATCTGTGAAGGCTAGGCCCAACAGATGGTTTAATCAGGAGTGTATGACTGCAATCAGAAATAAAGAAGCCGCCTTTCGAGCTCACAAGAGCTCCCAGAGTGAAACGCTCCGTGTAGAGTATATAAAACTAAGAAATTCCTGTAAAGTCACCATCAGGAATGTCAAAAATTCATTTGACAACAAGTTGAGAAGTAAACTCCTTAATGCAACCTCTGGTAGCAAGAACTTCTGGTCCTTGGTAAGCTCCATTAAGAAGAATTGCACTTCATCCACAACTCCTTCATTCATCCACGATAAGAAGGTGATAACAGACAGAAAATCCAAGGCCGATTTATTAGCATCTCTGTTTGCTTCCAATTCTTCTTTACCCCAAACTGATATGCTACCCCCGGTTCTCGAGCACAGCGCTCATTTAATGGACAGGGTTTTCTTCAGAACTCGTGATGTGTACAGGTGCCTCAAGGAGCTCGATATCAATAAATCCACTGGACCCGATAATATACCCCCTATCGTCTTAAAACAATGCGCCTCACCTTTGGCTAAACCTCTGCGCAAACTTTTTGCCCTATCATACTCTTCCGGAGTCTATCCAGACTCTTGGAAACTTGCCCATGTTCAGCCAATACCGAAAAAAGGTGACTACAGCCTTCCCTCCAACTACCGCCCAATAGCAATTACTTCTATTCTCTCCAAAACAATGGAGACGATAATCAACAAAAAACTTATGGGATATCTAGAATCCAACCTACTCATAAACGACAGACAGTATGGCTTCCGACGCAGAAGATCCACTGGCGATCTTTTAGTTTGTCTTACAGAACACCTCAGCCGAAGTTTGCATGGATCAGGTGAATCCAGTCTGGTTGTTTTGGATATCTCCAAGGCTTTTGATAGAGTTTGGCACTTAGCCTAGTTAGCTAAACTCAAAACTATTGGAATCGAATTACTTTTACAGAAGTGGATTGAGAGTTTCCTTTCCGGCCGTTCAATTAAGGTAGTATTGGATGGCATTAAATCTAAACCCCACCCTATCTCTGCGGGGGTCCCCCAAGGGTCAATTTTATCACCAGCCCTATTTCTTATCTTTATAAATGACCTACTTTCAATTCTCTCCAATCCACTTCTCAGCTTCGCTGACGACGGTACTCTACGTTACTCTTACGGCTACGATACAAAACAGACTCATGCCAGATCCTGTCTTGAGGATCGTGAAGTAATGTTCAACTCTATTAATAACGACATTGAACTCATTCTAGAGTGGGGAAAAAAAGAATCGTGTCGAATTCAACCCCTCCAAAACTAAGTACTGTCTTATTTCAAAGAAAAAGATCAACACATCACCATCCTTGACAGTGGATGGCGTGGAAGTAAAGGCCGACCCATCCCTACACATCTTAGGCGTGACATTAGCGAAAGACTTGCGATGGAATGACCATATATTCCAAATCGCCAAACAAGAATCCCAGTGCTTGGGATTTCTTAAGAGGTGCAAGTTCCTCCTCCAGCCATCAGCCCGTGCTGTTATTGATAAATCCTACATTCGGCCTCTTCTCGAATACAACTCTCATTTGGGGCGGCGCGTCGATAACCACCTTGGCTTGGTTAGATAAGGTGCAAAAAGGGCACTTAAATTAATTGATGACGACACCGACTGCTCCACCATCGACACCTTGAGCCACCGTAGGAGTGTAGCAGCCCTGACAAAATTTTATCGCTACTATCATAGTGACTGTTCCTCCGAGTTAAACGCTCTCCTGCCTCCACGGCAATCTTATAACCGCAACACCAGATTAGCCCACTCGTCTCATTCCCTCTACCTATAACTCCCCCTTTCACGCACTCAACAAGATAGGAATTCGTTTGTAAATAGAACTCGACTGTGGAATAATCTCTCGCAGTCAGTATTTCCGAGCTCCTACAACATCCAAGAGTTCAAATGCAGGGTTCATCGCCACCTTCTTCAACACCCCTTCGAATCCCCATAACCCTTTACCTATTCCCCCCGTACTAAGCTTGCTGCTAGACATTGCACCATGACGTGACAAACGACATGACATGAAAGGGTGACTCCTGAGTTTAGCACTGCCACATACAAAAAAAATGTATAGATTTTTCAATCAGCTATTTTGATAATTTTGACGAGGATTTCGACAACAAAATCGCTTTTGCAAACAGTTCTGAAGGAAACAGATTCATAATCATTGTCGATGGTTTAAAGTTAGTCTTTTCCCGAGTAAAAATAAATTTCGGCCTTTTGACGGGCATGATGGCCCGGCCATTTGGCGGTCAAATGACGGCCCGTTGCAGGACAGTACGGCCATTTGGGGGGCGATTGACGGTCGAATGAGGGCTTTTCGAGGGTTTTTCCCCCGAATGCAAATTTTTGCAAATGAATTGAATATTTGAGTTGCCTTTCAGCATGGAGCCCAGTACTAGTACTGACAACTTCATGGTAAATGAACTTCATGAAAGCTAAATGCATGAAGAATAATTTAATTTTTTTATAAATTAAATGGAAAATACTCTATCTAAGTCCTATTGGAGTAAACCTTCTTTCCTTAAAGTAATAAATATATGCAGTCGGAATCTACATATATTTAATTGAACAGATACTTATTAAGGGAAAGTGTTATTTAACAAAATACACTATCGTATTTTTTTATAATGGTAACAGGTACATTACATTTTTTTTATTATATATTGCGAACATACGTTATTTGGAATCAATGCTTAATTTGGTTGAAAATAAATAATTATTAATAATATTATGAACATTTTACAGTTTATTCAATGGAAAAAAATAAAAGGCTAGCTAAGCTAAGAAATATGCAATAAAATAACCAGCTTAAGCATCATGCTTTTTTGTGCAACAGTCTCTTCTTCGCTTAGCTACCTTACATCTATACTTTTATTTTCATTCTCGCGATCATCATTCTATTTGTAGCTTAATTCGTATAAATTATTTTCATCTTCTTCTATGCAAATATCTTCTATAGATATGTTAGAGCACATTATTTCGGTACAGTTTGCGCACAAATTTGAGAATTGTAAACCATGCTTCCTGCACGCACAAGAAGTATACTCACACCCACAACATACATATACCGATACGTTTCGAATTAGAAATGTTCGCCCTATGTACCATTTTCAAAAGCATTTTTAGCATTGTTCTCCAAACTTATATTAAAATGTGAGATAGACAAATTGTAGCCCCTAGCCTATACTTTCAGAAACCGTTTCGGAAATTTCAATCGGGCCACTCTGCTAATATTGGCGCAATGTGCAAGATTAGGGTCTATTTTGCTTATACTGCAATTATGCAGAAACTATACATGCGACAAATTTCATCTTTTGGCAGTTTAAAGTATATGTACCAGGGTATTATGTCCCAATAAATCATACCCTAATATTGCAAAGTAACAGAGGTATGAGTTTTTGGAAAAAATGACCTTTTTAAGGGGTTTTCTAGCTTTTCTCGGCGAAAAATTATCCGGCCGAGGTCAGAAAACCCCATTTTGTAGGGTTTTCAATTCTCTGCAAATATCCTGTTGAGACGTGATTCATCCAGTACTTTTTATTGTATACGCCAAAAACGGAAAAAGTACCCATTTTTGTTGCTAATTATTGTTTAAACAATTCCACATGAGTAAATTTTGGCTGGTTTTTTGGTTTTAGTAATCTATGAGATACCCCTGAAGTAGTAGTGCAAGCAGTTTGCTGTACAATTTTATAACAAAATCTGCCGTTTTTTTCGCTCTAATGACTGGCCTATAATAAACACACGCTTTCCAGATGCAAGTTTGAAAATGATTGCGGTGCAGTAGGGAATGGGCAGATACACTCCTGGGAGATTTCCGTTATTATTACAAAGAAACAGATCCATCGGGCGATTAATAGCTCCTTCACCCTCAAAGCGCCCCGCCCGGATGGCATACTTAAGGCGAAATTAGATATCCGACGTTTTTTTGTCGCGCAATATGACGTCATCGAAATTGTTTCTGATTGGTTGATATCCTAAAAAAAAGCTGTGCGGCAAAAAAAAACTTCGAATGTGTAATTTCACCTTTATTGCAATGCTGCAAAAAAATCTGAGTAATGCAATGGCTGGTGGTCATGCTCAAGAGCTCCGGGCGAAAGTCGTCTTCATGCCAAAGACAGAGACAATAGGTCACGAATCCGCGAAGGACTATACGCCGATGAGCCTAATATCCGTGCTTAAGATACTAGGAAGGGTCATCGACTCCCACATCCACCAATCAGTAGATGTTCGCAGCTCAACTTTCTTATTTAAGAAGTAGATTCACTGAGACAGCTTTGCACGATGTGGTGGAAACTGTCGAAAAGACCCTGTATTACAAACAATATACCCCGGCAGCCTTCTTAGACATAGACAACGTCTTAACCAACGTACGTGCTGAATCAATTTGAGAAGTTCTTATAGTCCTAAACAGATCGATAATCACATTCCCTAATAAAGGTACATCAGAAAAAAGCGTGATCTCCCGTCCATAAATTACGTGAAGTGATTTTTGTGATTTTTCGAACCTCAACTTCATTCAAGTCAGAATTCAGAGTTTAGGGCCGTTACACTCTAAACTCAAATTGGAATTGCTTTATTGCATAGAACTTTGTATGGTTCGCTCTCTGTCCATCAACGTAGAATCCACCCCGGTAGTACTTCCCTATTATTAACCGGGTAAGCTTGCGGGATGCCTTATTATTATGTTTTCATTAGAATCGACGTTAGCGCCTCGGTACTTTCGTACCATTATCTGGCCGAAAGGTGGCAATGGCCTGTATACGCGCCATTTATTTACCTGCAAGTACTTCCACGATCATGATAATCGCTTGTTTCCCTTTTCAATGTGATCCATTTCAGATCAGGCATCAATACATCATCATCCTTAAGACCAGTCGCAATACCCGAGGTAAATTTTTTATTGAGGATTTCCGAATTTTTTCCTACCAAGCCTTAAAGACGCCTTTTTTTTAAACAAATATAGTTTTTTTTAAATAAATAATTCGCTATATTCTTAAACAATATCATAGTTATTAATGAATTTATTTCTTCTCTTTCAGGTGAGTATTCTATATGGATTCTTTTATACGATAAGAGTGAAATTCTATAAAACAGGTAAAGTAAGGGTCTAGTTTCATATAAAAGAACGCGCTTCTGCCCTTCTGAAGTACTATTGAGGAGAGAAAGCTAATAACAAGGACCAGTAATATATCTAATATGTATATAGTGTATCTTTTTATGAAAATTCATTTTTTAAGTATAGTTCAAAGTTTTCAAAACGATAATTGTTGTTATAGAAAAGTTTTCGCAAATGAAAATAAAATATTGCTAACTCGTGAAACATTGAAATTTAATTTAAACAAACAGAAATATAAATATAAACTAGAAATATGTGCAGATGTAAACTTCTTGTAGATCCCCAGAGGTAAGGGAGGAAGGAAAATGTGGGAAATGAAATTGCGTACAAAAAACGTTATAATCAGTTTTGCAATAAAACGTGCAATTAAAAAGATATTGGCAAAAAACTACTTTTGAATATACGTTTTTCGACACTTAAAGCACTCTCGTGCAATATTATCCCTATGTAAAAAATAATTATAACAAAAGTTATAGATAATTGTGTGTTCTATAAGTCTTAGGCAGGACTCTTTTATGGCGGGCTAACCGTTAACGAAATATAATGTAAAGAAAGTGATATATAAAGTTTGAACCACTATAACTCCGAACATATTGACTTTACAAAAAAAAATTTCTGAACAAAAAAGTTAAACCACTTATTTATATACAAAAAAGACTATATACATTTTTTTCGTTAAATGCATAGTTTCTGCGATATAGAATTAAACGCGTTTCCCTTCACTCTAAGTTAAGCATAAGGGTGGGGATGATGCCATTTTGAATTTAAGCTCATAAAAATATATATAAAACTAGCATAAAACCCGCGTGCCTGGCAACGCCTTTAAATAAAAACTGTTTATTATGTGCACTGTTTTCCTTGAAAAAAAAAGTCAGCTGTTAAAAAAGGTTTATTATAGTGCATTTTTTTAATAAACATGGTAAACAAATTGCTGCGTATAACACCTCTGCTCAAGTTTTGAAGCAGAGATTGGCGTGTATATGTCATCAAGAGAAGTGACAAAAAAAAAATCCTAAATAAAGTGAATTTCGAGTCATTCATTTCCACGTCATTATAGGGATGCACTGTCAAAATTTCAGCCCTATAGTTCCAGCGGTTTGGGTAAACCCCATTTCACCCCCTTAGGGGATGAATTTCGAAAAATCGCTTCTTAGTGGATATCCACGTCATTATAGGGATGAACTGTCACAATTTCAGCCCCATAGCCATAGTTTTGAGTTCACCCAATTTCACCCCCTTAAGGGATGAATTTCGCAAAATCGCTGGAGATACACGGTCAAAATTTCAGCCCTTTTGCTCTAGCGGTTTAGGTTGTGCGTTGTCTGTCAGCCAGTTACTTTTTATACAATAGAAAAAAAAGTAAAGAAAAAAATCCCCTTACAACTTATTGAACCCCACTTCACCCCCTTCAACACTTTTTTTCTCCATAAAAAGGAGCCTATGTTCGCCTCCAAGGTCTAAACTATCTCTGTACCAAATTTCATCCAAATCGGTCCAGTGGTTTAGGCGTCAAAGCGTAACAGACAGACAGACAGAGTTACTTTCGCATTTATTAGTAAGGATTATTTGGTAAAAAAAATCGCGTGCGGTATTTTTCGCATTACGGAGGCCTTTTTTTCGACCCCTATTTTTTATTGCAGATTTAGATTCTTCATGACAAAATATTAAGATTTTATTCTTATCATTTTTTGTGATTCGCCTTAGATGGCGCTGTAATCGGCGGAAAAAAATAAGTCATAAATACGTTTTTCTCCGATTACAGCGCCATCTATGGCGTATCGTAAAAAATGCTTGGGACAAAATCTTCATATTTTTTTATGAAGATTCCGAATCTGCAATAAAAAATGGGGGTTTCCATTTTAGTTTTTGAAGTTGGTAGGCGCCGTTTTTGGTATGGCTGGATAGAGTTTGAAAAAATATTTGATACGTGTTTTTTGGTTTTCATTTTTTTTTTTTTTCAAAACTCTTCGAAATAATGGGGTGGTACGGGTGGTCTGAGACACCCTGTATATTACCGGTTCGAAAAGCTTGTCTATAGTCCGGTATACAGAAACAAGTTAATGTAAAAGTGAAGTGACGCCAGCACTAATGGAGAAGCAACAATAACAGCTTCGATTTTATATGGAAAGCGGTCATCACGCGACCTCAGCAATAAAATACCGTCTTACGTTATATAGTCTTTTTCATATCGAACTGTAGATTGAGGGGTCTCTGGGGAACTCATCCGACTTCGGGTTGATCAGGAGCTTTTCACGCTTCCATCACTCAGAGAACACTCTTTTGCTCAGGCCCGCTGTGAATATTTGGGCGAATTCTCCTGGAGCTTCATCGATCTGTTTGCTAAACCGTCCATTTCATTCCTTTTTCAACGGCAATCCTTTCCGTCGCAGCCGCAATTTCTTCCTCCCTTACCTCTGGGGATCTGCGTCGTTTAAGTTTACTCGTTCTGCCTTGCACCATTTAATGGACCTTAATGCCTAATCTCCAATGGCAAAACCAACCACGAACCAACCAACCAAAGTGCTGCTTCCTATTCCTTCCCATTGTATTGAATTATCCGTCTCGCTCGTGTTTTGGTCGACATGGGTAACTTTCCGTATGTGTTAGTTAAACCATTTGAGTTGCCACATGAAATTCAGCGAATTTAGTACAAAAAATGTCAAAAATCAAGGCATAAATGACGTTACTTGTAATTACAATATCCCGCCAAAAAATTTGTCAACAGAAAAGTCTAATCTAGTAATAATAATGACAAAACACACATTTCTGACATTTCACATCTACAGTGATAGAAATGTGTGTGAACACATTTTGTCAGCGAATTCAGCCTACTGGTACGTGGTTGGTTTTCTCATTGGAGATTAGGCATAATCGTTGGGGCCGATACCCTGTAAGCATCCCCAATGGATTACTATTCGCTTCCCCGCAGAGGTTCTTAAAACGCTTCGTTTTACTCTTCCGGGTGGCATTCTTAGGCTTTCTTCACGCCTCCATTCTTTAAAGGGTTCCTTGAATTTTGGTTGTTGCCGCCTTCCTGGCAGTGCCCATCCATCCAGTGGCGCTACAGCCCAAATCGAACCTGGCCTCCTCTATGGCATTTCTTTAAGTTTGACGGTCCCTTGCAGCATGTATTCAATTCCGGATGATGAGCATTGTCTCTGCGTCATCCGTCACAGAGTCTATCCATTTCCTCTTGGGCCTACCAACACTTTCCGAAATTTCTGATGTCATAAGTCGATTTGGGATACGATTGTCCTCCATCCTGATTACGTGGCCGGCTAGTCTCCCTCTGTTGATTTTTATTAAAGTTGAGAGTTGTGGGTCGTAAAAAATTTCATACAACTCGTTGTTTTATCTCCATCGCCATATTCCATCCTTTCTGGTTGGGCCTATTATTCATCTAAGAACCTTTCTCTCAAACCTGTTGACTCGTTTTTTATGTCCTGGGTCGTAGTCCAAGCCTCGCTACCATAAATGAGAGTTTCGTTTTCCCGTGCACAAATCTTGTGTGCAGTATTTCTTTTTGGGCATAAAAGGCTCCATTAGCCAATAGTATTCGTCTCGTTATTTCTTCTTTTTTTTCGTTTCTTTTTGTAATTGTAGACCCCAGGTAGACTGTTTTATCGACTACCTCTAGGTTATGTTCGTCGATAGTGATATTTCTTCTCATTCTAAATAGTCCTGCCCTGGATTGTTGCATCACTTTTGTTTTCTCTTCGTTGATGATCAGGCCTACGTCTTTTGCCACCTTTTTTAATTCGACAAAATTTTCCTTCCCACGATGTTCACGTTGTCCGCACATCCAAGTAATTGTACCGACTATGCAGCTATTGATGCACTTCTCTGGGTTGACGTTTTGGTTATTACCTATTCTAGGTGAGGTTGAAGAGCATTCGGGCCAGCCCATTCCCGTGTCTAAGTCCTTGTCGTACTTCGAACTCTTCTGTTATAAAATTTTAGATCCTAACGCATTTGATCAGTTGTGTCAGCCTTGAGGGGACTCCTAATTCCAATAGGATCTCGTATAGCCTCTCTGTTTATTGAGTCATATGTCTGTTGAAAATCAGCAAATATCTGGTACATTCCTTTCCCAGGTTTTCTCCAGAATTTGTTTTAAGATCAGCAGCTGATCCGATGTTGTCTGCGTGCCCTGAAACTAGCTTGATATTCGCCTATAAGGGTTTCCGCTATAGGTTCTAGTTTTTGCTTCAAAACGATTGTGAAGGTTTTGTATTTGACGCTGAGGAGTGGGACGCCTCGCCGCCTATTCACGTATTGGGACATTATCTTGAGTTATTACAAATTCCTCTGTCTGTGGATCCTCGTTTAATATGGAAATAGGATTCAATAGGGTCTGCAAATATCCTCTTCACCTTTCTTTTATCCTATCAGGGTCTGCCAATAGGTTCACGTCTATGTCTTTGCAAATGTCCATTCTTGGCTGTAGCTTGTTGGTGATCTGGCGCGTTTCTTTGTACGAGCTCCCGATGCTCCTCAATTTCATCATTCCACCTGATGATGCGAGTGACTCGTCCATTAGTGCATGCTGTCTGCTCAGTGCTCTCCTGCAGGATTATTTCGTTGTACATCTTTGCATAGAGCTTCTAGGCTCATCCCGTGATTATTAAGTGGTTTTGTTGCCAACTTCCTGTTGTTCTCGTGCGGAAGGTTATGGGGTGATGATCGCTGTGCGTATACCCTTCCCTCACCAGCTATAGGAGATCTCAGGCCAATTTCTTACTGATAAAGGTGATAGACCCTCTTTCACCTTTTTGAAAGGTCGAAATAAACGCTCTGCCGCTACCACGTCAATGTTAAACCCGCAATACCTGATTGGTTTCGCTCGTTCCTACTGCCTACATTTTATCTTTTCGGTCACGCTCCAGATGAACCACAGATAGACGAAGCACCATGCCACAAAGGTAGTTCGAATTCTTATCGGTCCGAGAGCTCCTAGGATACCAAGGCCAGAGCCTACAACGCCCCCAACTTTCCTGCGGATTATATTTATCAGCTCTTGTTGTTTTCTTTTTTGTTTGTTTTGTTTTCGCAGTGTCTGCCCTCTCCACGTCTTTTTTTTCGTTTATTGGTTTGATTGCTAATTACGATTTTGACATGTTACACAATTTAATATGTTTGTATATATGTTTTTCAAGCTAAGGTTGCTACTGAGCATTACAACCATTCAGTAAGAGGAATACCTAAGCAATGTAGGGTAATACCTAGGCCTAGCATAACCAAAATGCTCTGTATGGCTTTCATATAAACTATTTAGAAGAATATCCTGATTCCTGATGTCAAATTTGCATAGAATATATTAATACAAATTTTTTAAAGAAAAAAAAAACGATCCAATTTTAAACCCATTTCTCCAAAAATAAAACAAAACTTGAATAAATTAGATTTAATAAAACATTTGTTCTTTCGCAAATTTCGTGCATCGTCAATAGATGATGTTCAACTGCATAAGGATTTTATAATGAGCTTACATTTATATTATTTATTTTTTAATTAATTTTTTAACTTTTTCACTTTATTTTGTGAATAATTCTAATTTTGACATCTAAAAAAAATTATAAATTCAAGTTTTATCCACTAAAAATCAGTATTTTATCTGCCTTGGTGCGGTTTTCAATAAAAAAAAATACCAAACTCTATTGCGACGCGAGTAATTTGAAATTATTTCTATAAAACACAATTAAGTGAACTAATCATCACCATTGTTGTTATTTTAAAAAGACCGTTTGAAACACAAAAAAAAATCATGCCGATTATACAACTCGCCGGATCGTCCGCGGAAAGAATTTTATTCGGATTTGACGTTTGGCGTATTATAGAATCCGTCGAATGAAAAATAAGCAAATGACGGTAATGCAGTGTGAAAAATTTATATTGTAGAATCCGTTTGTGAATCACAGAGTTCAGTTTGAAGAAATGGTTCGAATGATGAAAACGCATCCGGATATATCTGTGAGAGGAAAGCAGTTGGTGTTTTTATTGTAAACTACACAATTCCGAGGGTCGCCATCCACATCACTGCATGCAATGCTGTAGCCGGCTGCCCGCAAGCCCTGTGTAGCACCGTTACTTACCCATGGCTTCTGTCGTTTTCTGCCACGTCAATAGGCATTGTACCACCCGCACCCTGTGGTTGTTCCTGCTGCTGTGAGCCAGCAGGAGGCTCCTTTTTTTAGCCAATCTCCTTGACTCTAATTCGGCCGAAGCCGTAGAATAGGGACATGCCCTGCTCTTTAAGCTGCATGAGCGACCTCTCGTCAAAGCTAAGGGCAAGAGTTTGACTATTCTGGTCCACCTTTCTACCCATCTCTTGCCAAGAGGTCACCTCAATTGGCTGGTTCAGAATTTCCAGCCTGCAGAGCACATGTTCCGGTTCCCTAACATCGTTAGGAGCCCAGAATGCGATCCGCTTGCATTTGGGAGGGTCCTTTTTCTCGATTACGTTGAGGTTGATCCCTTCCCACACTTGCAGCCTGGTGACAGCATTTGCCAGCTATTGGTTGGTGGGTTCGTTGGCGCAGGTGACCTTAATGAGACCCCCTGCCGCCTTTACACCTAAAAACTGAGGCGGGCAATCGTCCACTTTTGTCCACTTCAGGCAGGATTAATTCTGTGACTAATAGCCACGAAGGCTGTATTTTTTTGTGATATTTCTTACGTAGAAAACTGACTAATTTTTAAAATGAATAAAAAATGTTTTATAGTTTAAACAATGTTTATAAGTTAAAAACAATGAAATTTTTATACCACAAAAGACAAAACCCAAATAATTACGTACTCTTAAGTTTTTGCACTTAAATATTTATTTTTCTAAGGATTCGCGAAAATAGCGTTACGTGGAAAATTTGACAGCTAGTGGTGAAATTGCAGTTTCAGTGCGGATCGATAATGCAGAATTCCGTCGGATTCTATAATGCAAATATTTTCAAATGCGGATCGGATGTTCTCCCGTCGCAGAAAATCCGTCGAGTTGTATAATCGGCATGAATATGAATTGTAATAATCCCATATTTTCAAAAATGTTCCTGGAAAACGATAAAAAGAAAAGTTCTTTAGGATTTAAGACTACATATTAATTAAACAATATTTATTTACAAAAAATGTGGATGTATTTATTTAACTTGAACAATCATATATTTGGGAGACTTCGCACTCTTCCCTAGTGATATGAAAGCTCTCTCGCCGTAATGGGATAAAAGCTTAAGAGTAAAATAAAATGAGATTGTAAGAGGTGCCTCTTTTTCCTTTTGAGCCAGTATAATGTCATACTTCAAATGAGGCGAAAGCTATTGTAATAGCCGCAGAACCGACCTCTAAAACCCTATATTATCGGGAAAAAAAACAACACCTATTGTAAGCAACATTAGAGAATAGGAATAGTAGAATACTTTAGCGTGGTGTGCCTGAACTTGGAACCTCGCTGTCGTCTTTTCTAAGTCCATGGTATGAAAGGACCTGCCGAATTGACCGAAGAAACTAGGCAAGAAACCGCATTTTTTTAAAAGCGCCACCGTCAGCAGCGTATCTGTTGCGGGGAGGTCCCACTCGGACCGTCATCTAACGGATCAAAGTAGTAAGAGTAAAAAAGTTGTGCCTGAACTAAAGTACGGTCTAAGGAAATTAGGTAATATTAGTGCTGGGTTTTTTACGCAATTCTATGATATCGGCAAGAAGTTTTTTTTACCCTCTCCTCTTTTATTGGCACCTCTACGGTTTCCGTTAATTTAACAGTGCATCCCTACGCGGACAACCACTAAGACGCGATTTTACGAAATTCATCCCATAAGAAGGTGAAATGGGGCTGAATAGGTTGTATGAGGAATATTTCTTCTTTATTCAAATTTTCTTCAAACTTAGTATAAATACTCCACGGCATAAATAATGAAACCCGTGTATCATCATTTTTCGAAATTCAACCCCTAGGGGTGTGAAACAATTGTATGAGAAGTTGTTTATTATAATAAGCTTACAATGTTATTAGTTTGGTTAGATTAAATCTTGCAACTAAATTTTGACCCACTTTCATAAAACCGATCAACTTAAAATTTTGCATATAATAGTTCGCGTGACAATGCAATCTGACCATTTTGTAACAAAATCAAGATGGCGATTCCAAGATGGCGGCCGATTTTACATTTGTGCTCCCATCCTCGAAATGAGTATCAAATGAAAGGGTATGACAAATAGAATACTATTAGCTGTGTGGCGTCATTAAAAATTGAATATGGCGACCAAAACCAAATGCGGATCACATTTTTCTTTACAACGCGCTTTTTATGGGTATCAAATGAAAGCTCATGACGAGTGTAGTACAGTATAAGCTATGTGATGCCATTTTAAATTTAAAATGGCGGTCACTACAAAATGGCGGAAGACATAATAGACTAAAAAGTAGAAAATAAAAAATATAGTTAAAAAAAAATACACTTTTATTTTAAAATAAACTAATAAGTAAAAAAAATAATTTTGAATGTAAGGTTTTTATTTCTGCACCCAGTATATGGAAACAACCTACCTGCAAAATTGAGCATCTCTAATGTTGGCCCATTTGAAATCGGTGGTATACGCGTCGTTTGGACTCTAATGTGTTCTCCTGCTGCCAAGAGGATTAGATTGTCGGCGTACTAGTATTTGTCGATTTACGAAGAAATTCGTCATTAGATTTATTATCTGTGGAGGGAAATGTCATTTGTGCAGCTTTTTGGAGATCCAGTAGTCCCGTACACGATCGAAAGCTTTTGTTAGGCCCATCGATAGAATTATTGCATGTTTTCTTTGCCACAAAGCTTTGCGTAAGCTGGCTTCCTGCTCGAGGTGGAGGGTTTGCACACTCCTGCCCGGTCTATCTGAGGTACTTCTCCCATATATCACAAGTAAGTCATTAACGTATTACAGGTATAACTTTATATAAGAGAACTTAAAGTATATGTACAATGTGTCCGGTTCATGGCAAAAGGCTTAGTATTTATTTGGTCAATGAATATATAATCCGAGCAAGTATTAATCCACTTCCCACTTGCTTTTAAGTGTCTTTTTAATTGTCTGCTTCATTATTAGTACGTAGACAATGTGTCTATTACCTGAATTCAGGTGTCAAGTACCTCCAAATTTAGAATTTTTAACACTTTGTATCTTGTCAATTAAAATAAACGAATTTCCAAAATTATGATAAAAATTTAAATCCCGGCTGCTAGTTAAGTTAAATCAAATTTCATCGAAACAAGGGTTCAATGTAAAGAATAAATTATTCATCGAATTGGCATGCATATTTCACTAGAAATTACCTGACGTCAAAATTTTGCTCATTTATTATGCGTTTTTAATACTGGGTTATTTGTTATGCACCTGTTTGACATTCCGCAAAAAATCCACAAAACTGGTTTAAGGCATTGTGGAATACTTTGCGTTTTTAATTATTAAATTTCAACGAATCAAACAGATTTTCCAAGTTTCCTCTCCGTCATTAAAAAAATCCCCATTTGGCATTTCATTGCGATTCTTTCTACGACTGCGATTCACAATCGAAATAAATAAAAATCAAAGTGGAGATTGTTATTGCTTTTGAGACACATCAGAACAACATTATTGCATCTCTTAGAATTACAAATTACTTCCATTTCATCTAAAATTTATCGCTTACGGCGCAAATTATGTCACCAATCATGTCTCGATAAATTATCATATTTGTATGGAAAATCCATTTTGTTTTGAAGTTAGTATCATTGAAAGGTTCTTCCGTCCGGAAAAGACCGCTCAGATGCGAATTTATTACGTCGTTAGTATATGTAATGGCGATAGTAATTGTGCTGGCTTAGAATTTGAATGAAATCCAGCTGAAAATTGTGTCTTTTTGTGCCGTAATTATTTTGCTGTTTGTTTATCTATTTATAAGAGTGTAAATTGCTTCGCGGAAATCCTTATTACGATTTATTCCTTTTAGTAGACCCAGATCTATGGTGGTTGAGGTGTTTAGTATAATAATCAAGAGGCATTGCCTCAATCAAGGCCGTAGACACGATACAATTATCGGTGCAATTCCTTTCTTATAGGCAAATTGATCGACTATCACTATGGTCAATATAGTTTTTGTATGAGAATATAAGATAGGTATTGTTGGCCCCTTACATAAGGGAGGATGATTTGTGACTCTAAGGCTGGCCGTATACCGAAACTGCATAGGGGTCATATGCAGCTTTTCGTAACTCTTTGCATGGAGATTTATGTAACAAAGCGGCATGTGATGATTTGTTTCATATGTAAATGTCAGCAAGCTATGCAGCTTTGATATACATACGACCCGCCTAAAACAACGAAATCTGCGAGGGCTAGCAATCTCGATAAATCAACAGCATATGTAGATTCTGCCACAGTAACGTCATCGGTTGTAGTCTTGGATGTGGTTGTAGGCTTATCTTGAATCTTTAGTTTTGGTTCGTTTTTGGCTTGAAGCTTGGATATGAACTTTATTCTGGATAACAACCTTTGTGACGGGTTACAAAAGCTTTGAGTGAGCTTTAATATTCTAGAGATGTCGCCGCTAGCTTTGATACTTTGTATGACAACCGATAATTTCTGCGCCAGACCGACATAGCTATACTACTTGAAGCAGTTCGTTAAAATTATGATTTTTTTTTTTTCAATATTTAAAGTAAGAAGCCAAAGTAAAAGCTGGTGTTTTCTTCAGACCATAAATAAAGAAAATAATGGCCAGCAGGGAATTTCCACAGTTACTCAACGCTAAAGAAAGTCAAGAATGGGGCAGCCTCAATGCAGTGTTTCTTAGTTTTCGCGAAAACAACAAAGATGACAACAGCATATTTCAACTATGCTAGATACTTTAAACTCATAGATTGCTCATAACTCAGGTAGTTGATATGGTGGAAACGTTAGTTATACAATTTCAGATAGGAGGGAGTATTCTTCGTACATTGATAACTTCTTCATGAAAATAGCTTATAGGGCAACATAAAATACAGGCTAATATGTAAAACTCTACCAAAAATAAATCAAAACGCCCCAATGGCTAAACAATTAAGACTCCCCTCTCACCACCATACGAGTTTTTGTTCGTCTATCCAAAAGGCGACTGCTTTGTAACTTAAGTGGGTATATCTTGTATAATGGCTTAAATTTTTTTTATTTTATTATTATTATTATTTATTTTTTTTATGTTCTATTACTATTTGCTTTAAATTGTTTTTTTGGGGTCGCCCCTAACGGAGGATCTGCGATGCCATGATCACATATTCCAAATCGCCCAACAAGCCTCCCAATGCCTTAGATTTCTTAAGAGATGCAAGTTCCTCCTCCAGTCCGCCTTGAACATTCGGTCCCGCCTTGAATACAATTCGTATATCTAGACACGTGACACAAAAAACAACTTGGCTTCCTTCAACAAGGTGCAAAATCGTGCCAACAAGCTTATTCCTTTAAGCCAACGTAGAAATGTAGCAGCCCTCCAATACATTATCGCTATTTCCATCGCAACTATTCCACTGAAATTCAGAACCTTCTGCCTGCACAGAAATATTTTTCCCGCAACACAAAACTAGCCTGCTCGGCCCACCCCCATACCCTACAACTCAACCCCTGGGACACAATACGATCTAGAAGTTCGTTTATGAATTGAACAACTCAACTGTGGAATAATTTCCTACAGTCAGTATTTCCCAACTCGTACAACATCTTAGAGCTCAAACGTTCATCGATATTTCCTTGAGCACCCCCAGACCGCTTCTAACCTCTTCTATTCTTCAAATCAAGCTTTCTACTATATATTGCACCATGACGTTAACAACAAGACAAACTGGTAGTACAAAGGATAACTCGTAAGCTCGGTTGCTTCACATAAAATTTTTTTTTACACTTGCGGGAAAAATTACGAAATATTTGGCGAGACCTCTCCTCTTCCCTGTCCCCCGATTCGGGTTGACCCCCTCCCCCTTAAAACTTTTCTTCTTCTTTAACGGCTCTACATCCGGGATCCGGTCCTGTCGCAACGGTTCTCTCCACCGGTACCGATTCTAAGCCGATGTCATCCAGTTTGGCATCCCTAAGCTCTGAGCGTCCTGGTCTACGCCATCCTTCCAGCAGAGGTTGGTACTCCCTCGCTGTCGCACCCAAGGCCGTACCCGGGGGGGGGGTCAGAGGGGTTGAAATCCCCCCCCCCCGAAATTTTCCAGAAATAAGTATTTTAAAACACAAGTTTTCATGAATTAAAGAGAATGATATTTTCTTGGTATTTTGATATTTAATTAATGGTGTTTATGAATTGAACTGGCAACTGGCCTTGCTGATGCATCACGAGAAGCATGTGTGAAAACAGGCAAAACAGCATGTCTATAATAGTCTACTCGCAGCCACCCGCGTAGCCCCTGTTCTGCTCACAACCAATGTGTTGCTCAGTAGTAGGTGTGTTATGTAAGAGGTGTATCGCTAACGTGTCTCTTTCTCCCTATCTCTCTCTGACTACCATCCCGCCCACCAGCACTAGCCTAGCGCTAGTGTAACTTTCCTGTTACTGGCCGTCAATGTTACCGTAAGATGAATTTTGAAAGTAGTAAAATCTACTACCTTTTTGAAAAAAGGGGTAGCAAATTTTTTTGATTTTAAATCAATTTTAAAATACCCCATTGTCACTACGAAAATTTACGCATATATGTAGCTTAAATAGCTACAGCTGACCCGGCGAACTTCATACCGCCTCAGAATCCATAAATGTTCTGTTAACTATTTAGCTGGGTAGCAATCGAGTCGATTCCAAATCATTGAAGCACATATGCGACATTTTTTGTTTTGTTGTCAGGTGTGAGAACGAACAAAGTGAATGGTTTGCCAACACGTGAACATGCTACACACAATTCACCGTGAGAAAAATATTCATTTTCTAGATTCAGGCCACAAAAACTCTAGGATTCACCTAGTGATTTGTTGATCGTCATGGTGAATACAAGACAAATCGGCAATTGAATTGCAAAAATTCAGCAGAAATGAAATCAATCCGTTCGCAGATGGATCATTTAGCAAGGCAACTAGCATGTTTGTTCTCAACTGTCGTGTCTTCGTGTCTTAGCTGATGCAGCACAAAATGTTGGAAACAATTTACCATTGACAGTTTGAAGTGATTCAAATGATATCGGCCAACGAACATTCACTAGCAACAACCGCAAGTAGAAGCATTCCTCATTGTTCGGATGAACTCTGCAAATGCGACCAAGAGCATCAGTAGAATGCGTCGCCTTGCTTCCGAAGTTGAAATTTCTTGGATGAAGCGTTCCAAGTGTAAGAACGTGGCATCTGCAAACGGATAGCATTGGCAAATCGAAAAGAAACTGGCCAAAGTTCACACTGGAGGTGTTTCAGCACGTTGAACAACTTTCGATGCGTTGAAATAAACTCGTTGATAATTCTCAAGATGAACTGCAAAATGTGCAACAGTGGGATGACGCTCATAAATGGGAATGATATCTAATATAACCCAAATCACCTCATTGCAACTCACATATCGTAATATCACCAAAAAAGCCGTTCCATACAAAATGTATGAAAAAATGAATTTTCTTCATAAATATTTTTTCGTGAAATATCCGATGTTTTAATAGTTATTCTCCAATACAGAACGAAGACAAATCCAACAAATCAAAAATCTTAAAATTCGGTCCAGCCGTTCTTGAGTTATAAATGGTGTAACTAGCCGGACTTTGTTTTATATAAATGTAGGTGAGGCGTGAGGGCCTTTACTGTAGTTTTTTATTCTTAGGCTGCGATCGATTTAGCCATAAATAAAAAAAATAGAATTATCAAAAAAAGGTAGTAGTAACTTGATGTAGTAGTGTAGTATATAATCATGTTTTTTTAAAAAGATAGTAAAACTACTACATATGTAGTAGAACGGTAACGCTGCTGGCCGTCTATAAAAGCAAAGCCGTCGTCATTTTGACTGTGATTTATTTACATCTGTTGAGTCGGTTGGGCATTAGTTTATTCGGTGACTTTGTTTCACTGTTCAGTTCAGTTTGTTAGTTTCGTTTGTTTTTTAGTTTAGATCTTCTGCAGCTAGTGCTAGTGTTAGATGCCAGCTGCAAACAATTTTCTATAGTTCTCCAACTCTGAAGACAACACATTCTTATGGTCAAAGGGTCACATATATGATATGTTAATGCAAAAACATTCTAATGACTATCCTTTTATTTTTTAGTTAAAATTCTCGAGTCAAACCATAGTTTTTTGCCTCTAAACTCTGACTAATTAAGGGTTAAACTCGGCCTGAAAATGCGTCATTTGACACTTAAATTTTGTCAATTTTCCTGGACCCCTTGCCTTACTAGTGGGTATTCTATACATTCCAGACCCCCCGGTGTTTTAACCCCCCCCCCCCCCCCCACCAATTTTTTTCCTGGGTACGGCCTTGCCGCACCCCATAGGTACCCGCAGAGAATTCTCCTTTGAACACCTCACGTACATAATTCGTAATTAATGGACGACACCTTTTTACCACAAAAAAAAATTCAAATTCGCAATATCATTCTGTCATCTATAAAAGCAATTCAGTTGAATCTATTTTTTTTAAATTCATAATATGCAGCTTAGGAAACATCATGTGTACTACTAGTTTGTCATTTTTTTACGTGGAAGATTAAATGCTCAAAAAAGGCGCTTTATACTGTCGACAATCTATTTTTTTCGTAAGAGTGCAATGTCAAACAACAGCTCTTGTCACTTGCAGGCTGCCCGTTCGCGCACTCTACAAGATAGCAATTCGTTTATCAATTGAACAACTCGACTGTGAAATAATCTCTCGCAGTCAGTATTTCCGAGCTCCTACAACATTCAAGAGCTTAAACGCTGGATTCATCACAAACTTCTTCAATACCCCCCGAACCTTCATAACCCTTAACCTATTTCCCCCTCCGCCCGTACTAAGCTTACATTGCACCATGACGTTACAAACGACTTGGCGGACTGGTGGCACAAAGGGAGACTCCTGAGCTTAGCACTGCCACATAAAGAAAGGTCGGGAAGGAAGGAACTGTTACAACCCATGGTACAATAATTACAAGGTAAGCTCATAAGAGCCCCGTGACGTCACTCAAATCTTAGTTCACAAAGGAAAAAAGCTCTCTCGTGACGTCACTCAGATCTTTTCTCATATAAAAATGGTAGAAGCTTTTCAAGATGGAAACAGAGCTTTTCCCTGCGAGCCTACCTTGTATTATTGTACCATGCTACAACCTAGCCTCGAGAAGCAATCACTGGAGTGATATGCTTCCTGAAACGAGTTGAATCTCATCAACCAACCGATAACATGCGCTTGGTGGAGGAGGAATCAGGAATGTAATGAGGGAAGAGGAAAGAAGGCGAAGAGCCGTGGTGGTGCCGGGATTCGAACCCGCGACCTCTGAGATGGTAGTCAGGCGTCTTACTCCCTACCTAGGCCCCAAATATAACGGTAAGTTTAGGCGGTAATGGCGCAGTTCGTAAAATCAAGTGGAAACAGTTTACAGTTTTGATGCTACAATTACTCTGCTACTCTTCCCATCTATAGAATAATTTGTCCACGGTATTATGAACAAATGGTATTCCATATCCTAGCGTAATTTTGTAGTCTGTTTCTAGGAAAATGAAAGCCTTTTGTTCAAAAAGTAAAAAAAATGGCCACGCTTGTATTTTACATACATCTCCAAGCTGCAATCAATGCGTCGTCCAGTCCGGTCATAAAAATTTAAAGTTCCGTTTATTGCAGAACTGCGCAAAAGATTACCAGCAAACATTTTGTTTTGGTACATGGAGCCCTTCTTCTTGGGAGATAAGCAAGGTATAGAAACTTCTATAATTCTCGTTTTTTTAAAACCAAAAAAGAAAAGATAGAACAATATAGGGTCCTATACCTCTCTCACTTGAACTCAAAAGCAGGAGTTCCCGCGAAGCTCGTGTGGCTACCAAGAGCTGCTATTGCCTAGCACTGGTTTATTGGTAGAAACTGAAGAAGTTGCAATAGATCGTACGTATAATAAAATGGCCTTGCCAGCTGGCCGGCGTTATGTCTTGCACTGAGGAGGTGAAATCATTTAATAACTAATTTAATTAACCCATTACTGGGTGCGCCCCCTAGAAAATGGCGCCCTCCCCTAGGGCTCCAGGTCTATATAAGGTCTTGACATTCCACGTTTTGTGGTACCTGTATTAATTTTGGCCACAGTTTAAAAATTTGATAACTAATCTAGGTCTTTTATTTAAAACTTGCAAATAACTTTCCCAATTAGTTAAAACAACACAATAGTTTCAATACAACGATTAGTTTCCTAAAACCCCGTTCGGAAACTTATTTTGGTATGATCCAATCAATCCATAAACAACTGGGATATCGAAACACAAGCAAAAGATCATCGATCAATTACAAAGGCTAAGTGCTGGCAACTCTGCAAAAGTGCATTTTAAGTCTCCACATCTTCGTGATACATAGTTAAAAAGTCTCCAATTTCTCAGATCTTGCATTGAATTTTCTTCTCTTCTTGCATTTTACCTGTTGATGAGAATATACATCAAAGAAAGACTGTTACTGGGGCTGATGTACCTGTGTGTGCCTGTGCTGCAATCAAGCTCTCCGCCAGGTATCGTGTATCTCCTATCGCAGCGCTCACTGACTTAAAATCCAGTCCTGGTCGTTGCCGACACGTTCGTTGTTTGTTTGGAGCTAAGCTAAGTTGGTGTGGTGTCTCGTTGGGGTCTCGAAAAATTTCTTTGGAAAATTTTATCCGCAATAAACTCCAGTCGTCTTCGATATCGCGATTAACCCAGACGTGTTGGTTGAACAACAGATAGAGAGCATGGTGGATATTATTATTATTGATTCCGAGACTTTTATGAAAAATTATAAATTTGCCGCGCCGACAACTTATAAAGGTTTCGGTTTAAACTTTTCTAACCGCATAACGTCTTACGCTATCCAGCCTAGAAGTTTCCCCACATGCACTATTTCGATCGAGTTCGGTTTTTAGTGCCGCAGATAAAATAATAATATTGGTTTTCAGACTCCAGTTACACACAGTAGTGTACTGCCTAAGCCAACCCAAAATGATGAAAATTGGACTAGAATTTTCGCAACATCAAAGTTGTCCGCTTGTGGTTTCTGCGATATTTTTCGGGTCGCGAGAGTAAAGTTGTTAACAATTGCAATTCTATTTTTGATCGGGACTTTCAGTGATCAATGCTGCATTTATGTGAAAAGTTTTAACTCAAAAAGTAAATAAATAAATAAAAAGAAACAAAACATCAACAAAGTAGTGACATTGCGCATTGCATTATTTTTTTCTAACAATTTTATGGTTTTTTCCTTGCTATTGTTGCCAACTTTTCTGTTGTATTTGTTGTTAGATGAAAAGTGATTGCTACTGACGTTAGCGTTGCAGCTCAAGCGTTAGCGTGTATTGTTCTCACTTATCCGTTCATATGTTATTATTGCAAAAAAATAAAAAAAAATAAGTAATTTTTGTGTGTTACAAAAGTTTATAAAGTTGTGTTAGTGTAATTCTTTATTGCTTAAAAAAAAATTGCACAAAAATCAGAAGAATTAAAAAAAAGAAGGCAAATAAACCTGAGGCATTGGTAACAAGTAGTGTGCTACAGGAAGATTTATACAACAACAACATAAAATATATAATGGATAAAGAAGTAGCGATTGTTGAAACGTTATTGAAGTGTGATTGCAAGTAAATTGTTTGGTGTTAGATAATACGCTGCCGACCAAATCCAAAAAGAAGGAAAATTGTAGGTAAATTGTTTTTTATTTTAATTTATTTTCTTTGTCATAAACGGAAATTATTTTGCTTCGTTTTGTTTGTTTCAAAAAAAAAAAAAAACTAAATAAATAAAATTGAAAGTAACATGGAAAAATCCTCAAATTTATTGATAAAGTAATGATATCAGGAATATTAAAAACATGCTCTATAAGTGAATAAATCGTATATAGGTTTTGTTAAACGTGCTTTTTAGTAAAAATAAAGAAACTACCCACCTTAGTCCTAGATGGTCGTTGATGATTTACCTCCGATTGTTTCATCCATCCAAAGGCGTATAGACCAAATCGCGCCTTGGCCTTCTCTAGAGCGTTTAATTCAATAGTTCCTTGCAGCAAATCTCGCGGATGCTCAGCATTGCTTCTGCGTCAACCATCACAGTGTCTATTAGAGATGCACCGAATGTTCGGCCGAATATTCGTATTCGGTATAATCGGCGTATTTTTTAATGTTCGTATTCGGCCGAATATTCGGTTAGTTTGCCGAATAATTACCGAAAATTTAAATAGTATTACTTTAAGAGTTACATATGTTAAAGAGGCTTTATTCTGGAATGGTACATAGGTAGTATTTGTAAATGAAACAAACACTTCTTTGTGTAACCATAGATATTTATTCACAAAATCAAAAATTAAAAAAATTGAGAGTCACAAGAGGGTCGACAGAAATGAGAACGATTTAAAAGTAGTTTGCAACTACCTACCTGCGTGCGAGTGTTCTTGTCGGTTGGAAGCAATATCAAGCTGGTGACAGGCAAGCGTACCTGTGTTGCATTCAGCGGTTCCATGAATGTCCACCAACACCTAATATACGTCCCGGCTTTTAACATAACCCAAAAATCTAAGTAACTAGTGTACAGACTCAAACAGAACCAATTCATTCCGTCCGCTCCGCACGTTTTTTCTTTGTTATTTTTGACGTTCCGTCCGCTTGATTGTGGCTACCGCTCCGTTTGTCTCATAGAAAGTTTATGGAAATGTCAAATTTCCTTTTAAAAATGGACGGAACGGATTGGTTCTATTTGAGCCTTATGATTGTGTGTGCTATGTCGAATGCGACAGAAAAACTGGAAAGTAGACGGACATTTGTCCTGCATATATTCCATTCTCGGAATATTCCGTCAAATCGAATTTGAATTCATGCACTTGTGATTTCCCCACCATTCTTGCTTTAGTACATTATTTTTGGGCGATAACTATCACGCGGGAAATTTAAATAAAAAAAAGACTGACTGAAGCGGTGGGCGAACGCTGCTACTTGCAAAGCGCTTCGCTAACGGATATGAACCTGTTTACTGCGCAAAAATGAACCGAATAATTCGGCCGAATGTTCGGTTTGGTACAATTGTGACCGAATATTCTGCCGAATATTCGTATTCGGTCGAATCCATATTCGGCGCATCTCTAGTGTCTATTCATTCTCTCCTGGATGTAGCTACTGGTATCATCAACATCAGGAGCTCCACAGCCTATTGTTGGCCATGTATTCATCCAGCATTCGCCTCCATGATTCTCGATCCCTGGCCCGACTTTTCCAGTTCTTATATCCAACTGTTTCAAGTCATCCTCGACGTCATCTATGTATCTTTTCTTAGGGCGACCTGGTCTCCGTTTTCCTGGCGGTACTTTCCTCAGCACTATCTTTGTCGGGTTCCGTTCCCCACCTCATTGGACATGATCACTCCATCGTACTCTGCATATTTTGATCACTTTAACAACGTTTGGAATCTTACTGATTTCATACAACTCTGAGTTGTATCTTCTCCTCCAAACGTTATCAACCTGTATTCCTTTGTAGATCGAACGAAAGATTTTCCTTTCAAGTCTTCCTACCAATGCTTCGTGTGTGTTTTTAAATGTCGTGTGTGTTTGTAATGTGTTGTGTAAACTGCCAATTTTATCTTCCTTGAAAAATTTCAGTACGTCAGGTGCTTGCGTAGACCAAAGTAGCATTTATTACCCAGTGCTATTCGTCTTCTGATTTCGGCCGATGTATCTCCTTTTGTTATAATCGTAGCTAGATGTACGAACCCATCCACTGCTTCTATATTTTCTCTGCTATTTCTGGCGTTTTTTGCACACATACTTTGTTTTGTGCTCGTTTATTTCGAACCCGATTTTATAAAGTGCTCAAGTGCTACAAAGTTCTCCTTCATGTTCTCAAATGATCTTCCAAGGATAGCAATATCGTCGGCAAAGGCTAATATTTGCACGGACCTATGTATCAAAGATACACCCTGTTGTGTTAATCGATGAATCTTTTACTGCAGGAGAGGGCGTCACCTTGCTTTAATCCTCTATTTGTGGGGATTATTCACCATAAATTCTGACCTTACACCTTGCATCTTTTAACGAGCTTTTTATCAGTTCTACAAGGTGTTTTTGTATTCCGAGTTGTTCCATGGCATCAAATAACTCATTACGGTTCACACTATCGTAAGCATATTTATCAGAGTCTATATTTGCGCCGCGGTATGCTCTCACTTCCAGCAGATTGTATTGATGGCGTCCGTCTATAAGGACATGATCAATTAAGCATCCTACGATATCTTAGGGAAAATCCAAGATAGGGTATATTGAATGTTCGTTCATACTTTCGCATCCTATCGAATATCAGCCCTATCGTTCGATACCATTTTGTTATTATTCAACGAGCTCCATAATTTCGGTTCATAGAAGGATATCCCTGGCCGTGTTTTTTTAATAAACTGGGTTTTGAGTTCATTAAAAAAACGGCAAGGGGAATTTTGCAAAACCTCAACTGAATCTATCTTCAGAGTATTTATCATAAATAGCTGTTGCCTTGGTGATATTCAATTCAAAGTTTGGTTTCGTAAATATTTAGACACATGAGGATATTGTCTAGGGCACAGAGAATGCGCTTCACAAATTAGTCTTTTACCCTCAGAATCCACTGGATTATTTGGTATCACTGTCTAGTGATAAAACGTTTAAAGAATATCAATTCGGAAAATATCTGAAAATGTTTACCATATAGATTTCCACCATAGAAGAGAAAAACGCATAGTTTATTTGTTATTTAAATCAATTTAATGTATAAAATAAGTTGGAAAATATATATTTTAATTTATACTGTCTGCTTGCGGCAACAAACAAGGTAACTTGAACCATTAGTTGCTTTTAAAAGAACTAAAATAAAATAATTAAAATGAGACGTTGTTCTTTCAAAACTTTTCCCACAATTTGTCCGACAGTTGTGGTATTTTCAAACCCTTCTCAGATTACTGTATCCTGTAGTAAGCGCCTTTACTTCTCCCTTTCTGTAATATACATATATTAAATGAGTTTTTAAAAAACTAGTCATCCCGATACTTACTAATTTCTGTTTTCCATTATGTCACACAAAATTCACAAAATTAAAATGACATTTCTCCTTCGATTTGAAGTTGGCCGCATTCGGGAAAGCAGGGAAATTTTAAAATTTCCCAGTAACCTCGATAGAGACCCAGATAGACCCCGATAAAACCTGGGTTTTCGGATTTGTATGGCGAAGAACCAGCCAGTTCATTAAAAAAACACGGCCCCTATCGCTCTAAATTTGATCAACGTGATAATTTACAGCCTCATCGGATTTCATTTTGACTATGCCAGGAATTTCGGAGAACGCGCACTTCCATTTGATGATTGGCGGGACAAGCTCAGCCGAGTACTCTAAAAGTTTTTGACAGGTGATATATGTACATACACATATGTATGTGTGGCCCGATTATTCTGATGGAAAACAATATCCTACGATTAAGAGGTCTCGAACGTTTCTGTATGATTAATTATTTCACAATAAGGAAATTCCCACGCTCCAAAAACCCCATCCACCCACGATTATTCACTATTCAGTGGATTAACACCGTCTAAATAAAAATAAAATATTATTTTTAATGTAGCGACTGTAAATTCATTGGATTCATTCAAACTAATTTCCATAATGGTATTTCCCATAGATGCAAAAACTAAACCTTTTTTAATGCGAACCTGATGAAATTTTATGGAAATGAACAATTTGGGGAAGTGGCCAGAGCTAACCATAGATTTGAAAGCTGTTTAAAGTCATTACAACGGGAAGTGCGCATTTTAGTTCATCAAGTCATTCATTCTTTGCAGTTTTTATTTTATTTTCTCCAAATTTTATAAACATTTTATTGCGTAAACATTCGACGTATTTCGACTCTTTTCAATTCAATGACAATTTCTCAAATAAAAATGTATTCCAAGAATTGCAAACGTCCACAGAATTTAACAAAATCATAAAATATAAAAATGGTGATGATAAGCTTAGAAGCCGTGTAATTATCGACAGTATGCATCCTAATTCATTGTTTGCTTTCTTGATAGGATCCTAAAAAATACGACACCTGTAAAATCTCACCACAAAGAATTACCTTCGCCTGGTGGATTTCTACTTTCTGTGTCTTCTGAGGCAAATCATCAGAGCGTTTGAGAGCGTATGCCGCAAATGTAAAGTTTAATTCAACTTGTTGTAAAATCCCGAAAACATAATCAAAAAGGCCAATTTTTTTAGAATGAATATCAATTGCTTAATGGAATAGCTAAGAATAACTCGAGTACTATATAAATGATAAGCGCCATCTATTTGTCTCGACATCACAACCTGTCATGTCAAATTAACATTTTTTTTTCACCATTTTTGTCTGCCTTTTTATATTTTGATTTATTCAAGTTAAAAAAAGATTTACTTACATACGTGATCATGTTCTAGTGATTCATTCTCGTACTGGTTATTTCCGAATCATTTTTGCTGACATGGTACTGTACTTTACGAGGTACGTTTTAGGGCTTTAGATATTTTGTTTTACCTCAAATATTCAGTGTTTTCGTTATTTCTTTTTTAAACATTCTTATAACTGTATTGTAACAGTATAATTGCATATGGGGCAGCCCTGGACCTCTTGTTTTATTGTTGGATTATATACTGTATAATTTATATAAAAATATTTGCTTTGTTATTCGTTGTAAATCCAATGTAGTTTCCCTTAAAATTTACAACTTTGTAATCAAATGCTCCCTTGAATTCTCCTTGTTAACTCAAATTACTATTTTCTTAGGCGTGCATTGGGGTGTTTGTTTACATGATTCAAATTAATGTAATTTATTATGCTCAGCAAAGTCTTCGAAGCATTAGTTTCGATTGAGTACACTGAATTTTCAAATTGTCCCAGTATGGATTACTCTCCTAGATTTTTAATATTTTACAACCTCTGCAACACAAACAACAATTTCAAAGCATTTTGGTTCGTATTTTTAAGCAATTGTAGCATCGACGTCCGACGTTCACAGCCGGATCGGCCAAGCAACAGCAACATTCGCCTCGCTCAAGTGGTGCATATGGAAACGAGCAAATATTTCCATCAAAACAAAAGTACGCCTTTACCGATCCTTCCGATTCTTCTTTATGGATCTGAAACGTGGAAACTGCTCAAACTGAACGTTAAGAAGCTCGAGATCTTCCAAATGCGATGATTTAGGCAGGTGTCTTACTAAGCGATCGCCTTCAAAACGAGACAGTCAGACAAAGATGTGATCAGACACTGATCGAAGAAGAAAGACAAAAACGTCGACTACGGTGGTTTGGACATGTTTGCCAAATGATTAATGACCGCTTGCCACGTAAACTTTTCTGGCGGGACCATCCAAGAGAATTCAGCGGTCGGCACCGAAGAAAACCTGGCTAAAGAATGTCGAGGGTGACCTAGAGAATCAACGGTTATCAGTTACCGAAGCTCGAGACGTCGCCAAAAACGGCAAGAATGGAAACGAATTGTGAATAGAGTTCGAGACTCAGTGGCACCGACAGCAGCGTATCCGTTGTGGGGACGTCCCTCTCAGACCGCCACCTAACGGATCAAAGAAGAAGAAGAAGTAGCAATTGTCTGTCGGGAATTGTTCGAATTTAGTTTGGATATTAAGAGGGGTTGCAGTTCTTCTCTCGCAATACTTCGAGGACCCTTGTAACCTCTGCAAGGTTGTCCGCAATTTTTGCTAATCTACCTGCGGCTTGGTCTATGTTGACTGCAAAAATTGCTTGAATTTGCGGGGAAGACGTTACGGCCAGATAATTTGTGGCTAGAACTTCCGCATATACTACGACGAGTTGAAACCATCATTAAAGAAGTTTGTGTCACCCTGAAAACTATGCGGTCTTGCTTCCATTCGTGAAGGGATGTGGACTCCGTAGTTCCTCGTAAAATTTATTTCGGGTATGCAGAACTCCAGAAGTTTGGATCTTATACCTCCTTGTAAAGAGGACCAGTTCCGTTTTAATGGCTGATGGCGGGTGGCAGTCCAGCTTGAAAGGGTTTGTAAAGCCGCCTCCATGAGATCACCGAGGACTTGAGGAAAATTGTCATGCATGCGTCGCAACATTTTTTCATAGTTACGAGTTACGACCCATAGGAGCAGGAAAGTACTCTCCTTGCGGAGTGCCTCTATTTACGGCCCTTGGGACCGAACTGTCACCTAGGACCGAACTCACCATCCTGCCAGTCAGCATTTTGTGGATGAGAGACACCAACTATGCTTCGATCGTCTGTTCTATCAATGTTTTTAAAACATTTTTTTTTTTTTTTTTTCTCACTCTTTTCCAACTTGAATTTACGACACACAGCTAATTGTATTCTACTTATCATAATCATTCATTTGATACACATATCGAGGGGGTGTACAGTAAAAGGTTATGGGCCATTTTGTGGTGGCCGCCATATTGGATTGAAAATGACGTCGCATAGCTTACTGTATTCTATTCGTCATTCTCTTCTATTTGATATCCATGGCTTGGTGTTCCGCCATTTTTTGGTGGGCGTCATATTAGATTGAAAATGACGTCGCATAGCTTACTGTATTCTACTCGTCATACTCTTCCATTTAATACCCATGTTGGGGCGTTGTAAAGAAAAAGGTAATCCGCCATTTTGTGGTGTTACTATATTCCATTATCCTCAAAACCAAAGATTTGTGCCAAATGTGAGCACTACAGGATATCGGAACATGGACGAAAAATGGATCGCAAGATTCGACCCCAGAAATATTCGCCATTTTATGGTGGCCGCCATATTGGATGTACCACAAAATTGGCCTCTTGATATAGGCGTAAACTCACTTTCACCTCCCGTTGACTCTTCTTTGTCAGATGACACTGTTAAATCTACCGCCCTTCTCTTCATATGATTGTTTTTGTGGTCACCAATTTGAGAGGTCGTAGTTCCACCACTCTTGAGGTTAGCCGTTCCTACAGCGTCTGGACCTGTAAAGCTTCAAGATACAAGCGATAGCGCCACAAACATTTTCAGAATCCCTGTGATTTAACCATAGTTTACAACCCAAAGTCAACGCGAAAGTGCACTTTGAAGCTCTTTTGTCGAACAGAAATTCGCGTGCGTTTTTCTCTGTGGTACGAAAACTTCAGAACTTTCGTGAACAGAGAAAAAGCATATAAATTTCTGTTGCTATAAACGAGCTTCAAAGTGCAAATTTCGCGTTGACTTTGCGATGTAAACTGGGCTTTACACTCGAGTAAACTTTTCTCTAGATACACTCATTTACATTTGCAACTGAACTCTTACTTACTTCTGCTTAGAGTGGTTTTCCCAGTAGCACTGTACAGTGTTTTATATAGTAATTTGTGCAGTACTCTCCTTCTGGATAGTGTTTACTAAGTAAAAGGTACTTTGTTACAGATCGTTCGAAATACCCTGTTTTACCGCTTTCACAATAAAAGTTCTTATCAATATACCCCAAAAGCACACTCCAATAAAAAAGCGGAACACCAATAAAACCATTTTCGTACTAATATTCATAACCAAACAATAAAACCCCCACTTCTTCCGAAAATCAAACAAACCTCAAAAACACTTAATAACACAAAGTTGCGATCGTCGGCGGTATTTTTTCTTGATTTATTCAAAACGTTAGCAGCCAAAGACTTGATATTTGCATTGCAAAACAACACCAGCAGACGTTAAATTACCTGTGAAGCATCTCACCTGACAACTGCCACCTACTCCTCTTCACAGTGACATTTCGCACCGCGAGTAACACTCTAGTTTCTTTGCTGTTTTGCTTTTCTTTTCGTCTCAGTTTTGGGAAAGCATGTCACCCTTGCCTCTGCACAGTGATCACGTCTGCACATCGACATCAGGAACAAATCTAGAAAATTGCCAATTAGTTAATCTGTTACAAGCGATTTTGCGTGTGTTTTTGCTGTGATAACCGCTCGTCACATCACCAGATTACTGAAGACTAGGCACCACATGTAACACTTACCTTCTTCGCCTGGGCTCGGGTTACCACAATGGCAGAGCGCTGCTGGCTTATGATGATTCTTCTTGGCTTGTCGCATGTGAGAGCTGCAGTTACAAATGCTGAGGAGGAAAAAGCCACAAACTAGAAACTAGGGTTCGTAAAACGTCCAATCCATCATTGCGTCACTTGTCGTGTTGGTCGTGTACCGCGCTGTTGACTTTTGCTGTCATCAGCTGGAAAATTTGTTGCTGTAGTCTCTGCTCGAATTTCGTGGCGTGTTAAAAACTTTCTAACAAGATGACAAACAAAAAACTCAAGATTAGCCACCTTCGTTTCATTGCATTTAAAGTAGTAACCTCAGAACAGAATTGAGGGCTTCTTCAATGCGGTTTCATTTCGAACGGGGAAAAAAGTTGGAAAGCAAAAGTAGTTCATGTTGTTTTTTGTATCTTCTCGTTTTTTATTTGGATTTGAATCGTCCGATCGGTTGTTTGTTTCTGTTGCTGCTGAAAAATGGCTAACCCCGGTGATTATATGCTGGGTGGGTCTTAAGCCAGCACTTAAACCGCTTAATGAAAGTCTATTCGATATCATAAAGTTCTACTTGTTGAACTGCTGACTTGCCGTCTGATTGGGGCTGGGTGATCTTACACATGATCGTCAGCGGCTCGAAGAGATAATATCAGTGTAATTAGCATAAACTGTGGGAGACGAAAACTTTTATTTCAGTGTCAAACCGGTCTTTTATTATAGTATCTAGATTTTTTTGTGTGCTCAATAATAACTGTTAATATTCTGTGCTCTCTTAAATGCCGTAGCTTCTGTTTGGATGTTTGGAGAAAGATTTCGTTCTAAATTTATTTCGAGAAATTGTCAGTATATGCTTATGACTCTTACATTTTCTTATAAAAATGCAACGCACTAATTCCAGTAGTAAACACATATTTGATTCGGAAAGAAATTGGATTCAGCGTCATCTTTCATGGTAGGAACGCCAATCTGAAAAACAATTCAAGACATTCATTTAAGCGCGTTGCAAATGGTCGAACATTTTTCTATTAGTGAGAATATATTATTAATAAACCTATAAAAACTGGATCTAGTGTAAATAGATGTGGAAGCTTGTTACTCTTGGCACTCTATGTTATGGACTAGACAACTTGTAACTTCAAACTAAAAGTGATGCAATTTCTATCTAAATTGCAATTTTTCATACACACAGTAGTGCCACATAATGCAGATGTACATAGTACTATAGTAACGTGTGTGAGTCGGGAAAACCCTGAATATGATAAATATTTTGAGCTGGATCAAAAATTTTCGAGGATGCTTTACACGGCGTTAGAATTTTTCTTTCTTTCTTCAATATGCTCCTTCAATTCCTCTCTCAAGGGCTCTCCTCCAAGTTGTTCTAGGTCTTCCGAATCGATGAGTTCTTCGCGGATTCCAGTCAAGGGCCTGTTTGGCTAGATTTTCGTTTTCGTGTCGTAAGGTGTGGCCAATCCAATTCCAGTTTCCGAGCCACTTCGTCGTGAGTACGTCAAACTTAGAAACTCCTGTAACTCCATCATCAGGAAAGTCAAATCATCATTTGATGATAGATTGAGAAGTAAGATTCTTAACTCCACTACAGGCAGCAAAAACTTCTGGTCCTTGGTAACTGCCATCAAGAAGAATTTTACTTCCTCCTCAACACCCCCTTTTATTCACAACAAGGAAGTGATAACAGAAAGCAAACCCAAGGCCGACCTATTAGCTTCTTTATTGGCCGCAAATTCTTCTTTACCCGATGCTGCTATGTCACCCCCCCCCCCCCCTCTCGAGAATACCACCCACTCAATGGATGGAGTTCACTTCAGGACTCGCGAGGTGTTTAGGTGTCTCAAAGAACTCGACGCCAATAAATCCACTGGTCCCAACAAAATCCCCCCTATGGTACTTAAAAAATGTGCCTCACCTTTGGCTAAACCTCTGCGCAAACTTTTTGCCCTGTCTTACTTCTCCGGAGTGTATCCCGATTCTTGGAAACTAGCTCATGTTCATTCAATCCCAAAAAAAGGTGAAGCCAGCGACCCCTTAAACTACCGCCCAATAGCAATTACTTCTGTTCTCTCCAAAATCATGGAGACAATAATCAATAAAAAGCTCATGAAATATCTAGAATCCAACCAAATTATACACGACAGGCAATACGGCTTCAGATCTAAACGGTCTACTGGCGATCTGCTTGTGTGTTTAACCGAGCGTATCAACCAAAGCATTCACAGCTTTGGTGAGTCTAGCCTAGTTGCTCTAGATATATCAAAGGCTTTTGACAGAGTATGGCACCCAGCTCTGTTGAATAAACTCCAAGCTATTGGTGTACACTTAGTTCTAAGGAACTGGATTAAGAGCTTTCTTTCATGCCGTTCAATCAAGGTAGTATTGGATGGCGTCGAATCCAACCCCCGCGCCATTTCGGCCGGAGTTCCCCAGGGGTCAATTCTCTCACCCGCACTTTTTCTAATCTTCATTAATGATCTGCTCTCAATCCCCTCCAACCCACTTCCCTGCTTCGTTGATGACGGTACTCTGAATTTCTCTTACTCCTTCGACAATATAAGACAAGCACGTGCCAGACCTTGTCTTTACCACCGTCAACTGATGTCGGCTTCGATCAACCGGGATATCGAATCGATTCTTCATTGGGGCGGAAATGAACCGCGTCGAATTCAATGCCACAAAAACGAAGCACTGTCTGATCTCCATCAAAAATTGTACCGACCTTCCTCCTGTCTCGGTGGATGGAGAGAGTCTAACGGCTGACTCAACTCTCAACATCCTAGGGGTAACTTTAACGGGAACGATCACATATTCCAAATCGCCAAACAAGCCTCCCAATGCCTTGGATTTCTCAAGAGATGCAAATTCCTCCTTCAGCCAGCCGCATTGGCTACAATATACAAATCCTACATTCGGCCGCGCCTCGAATACAACTCGCATATTTGGGCAGGCGCCCCAAAAACCACCTTGGCTTGTCTCGACAAGGAGCAAAATCGTGCCCTCAAACTCATTGGTGATGGCCCCTTTCGCGCCTCCATAGACACCTTGAGCCACCGTAGGAATGTAGCAGCCCTCTCCATACTTTATCGCTGTTACCATGGCGACTGTTCCACCGAAATTCAGCACCTCCTGCCTGCATGGCAATACTTTTCCCGCAACACAAGACTAGCCCACTCGGCTCACCCCCATACCCTACAGCCCCCTCGTTCACGCACAATACGGTTTAGAAGTTCGTAGAACAACTCGTCTGTGGAATAATCTCCCGCAGTCAGTATTTCCGAACTCGTCCAACATGTTAGAGTTCAAACGTGAGGTTCATCGTCATTTTCTTCTACACCCTCCAGACCCCCTCTAACCTTTCCTATTCTCCTCTATTCTTCAAACCAAGCTTACTACTAGACATTGCACCATGAACTGAACGACATGAGGGACTGGTAGTACAAAGGGTTACACCTAAGCTTGGCTTTTTCATAAAAAAAAAAAAAAAAAACAACGCCCGTTCAATGGACAGGGTACTTCAGGACTCGCGAGGTGTACAGGTGCCTCAAGGAGCTTGATGCCAACAAATCCACTGGACCCGATAATATACCTCCTATCGTCTTAAAACAATGCGCCTCACCTTTGACTTATCATACTTCTCCGGAGTCTATCCAGACTCTTGGAAACTTGCCCATGTTCAGCCAATACCGAAAAAGGTGACTCCAGCCTTTCCTCCGACTACCGCCCAATATCAATTACTTCTACTCTCTCCAAAACGATGGAGACGATAATCAACAAGAAACTAGAATCCAACCTACTCATAAATGACAGACAGTATGTCTTCCGACGCAAAATATCCACTGGCGATCTTTTAGTTTGTTTTACAGAACACCTCAAGCGAAGCCTGCGTGGATCTCTTGAGTTTATTCTGTTTGCTCTGGATATCTCCAAGGCTTTTGATAGAGTTTGGCACTCAGCCCTGCTAACTAAGCTCAAAGCTATTGGAGTCGACTCACTTTTACATAAGTGAATTGAAAATTTCTTTTCCGACCGTTCAATCAAGGTAGTATTGGATGGTGTAAAATTTGCATCCCACACCCGATCTCTGCCGGGGTCCCCCAGGGGCCATTGTTATCACCAGCCCTATTTCTTATATTTATAAATGACCTCCTTTCAATCCCCTCTAACCTACTTCTCAGCTTCACTGACGACGGTACCCTGCGTTACTCTTACGGCTTTGATACAAGACAGCCACGTGCCAGACCCTGTCTTGATGACCGTGATCTAATGTCCAACTCTATTAATAACGACATTAAACTCATTCTAGAGTGACAAGCAAGAATCGTGTCGAATTCAACCCCATGAAAACCAAGTACTGTGTTATTTCAAAGAAACAGTTCAACACCTCTCCATTCGTAGCCTTGGGTAAAGTTGAACTAATGGCCGACCCTTCCCTACACATCTTAGGCGTGACATTAGCCAAAGACTTGCGATGGAATGATCATTATTTCAAAACGTCAAACAAGCATCCCAGTACTTGGGATTTGTTAAGAAGTGCAAGTTCCTCTTCCAATGATCGGCCCGTGCTGTTATTTATAAATCCCACATTCGGCCTCTTCTTGAATGCAACTCCCGGGTTTGGTGCGGTGCTTCGATAACCATCTCAGGATGGTTAAATAAGGTGCAAAAAAGGGTCCTTAAATTAATTGATGAGGACAACGTTTGCTCCACCATCGACCCTTCGGGCGACCACAGTGGGCTAGATTTGGAAAAAAGTGGACAAAAATAGAATGCGTTGTCTTATACATTCGAAATTTTGGCTACATGGGTGTTTCACATCGCTGATCACAAATCCGTTATTAAAACTATCAAAACAAAATGGCGGATCCAATATGGTGGACGGATTTTACAAAGACTCGCATATTCTGAGAACAAAAGAATTGTAAAAAGCAAATGGTTTATTTTTAATTTTTTTATTTTTATTTTTAATTAAAATTAATTACTTTAAAATAATCATACATACATTTATAAACTTTACGTATATACATTAAGGGTCTGTGCCAAAATAGCAATTCAAATGTCAATTTGTATGGAAAACCCATTTCAATTGGTAAATTTGATTTTTGACGGTTTGCGTCTTTGGAAAGGAGGCAACTATTTTAAACGAATTCGTTGACAGTTGAAATCATTTCAATTTTGAATTTTGAAGTAATTGGTTCATTTAAAATTTAAAAGACAAGATAAAAGAATTTAAAAAAAATGGAGCCTTCGTTGCTACTAGTGAACTCAGATGGTACAATTGCTTTACTTAAGTCCCTGCTAGTTTCTGTGTCGGATATATGAAGCAACCTCAAAGCTTCGCCAGACAAACTGTTATTACGTTTAGGGTATTTCCGGCACATGCTCGAAATATAAGGGTCGGATGTGACGGGAAGACGATTGAATACATCCTCCATATTTCCTTGTCTAGAAGTTTTTTTTTTCTTAAATCTTTGTTACGCGCCTCCTGGGCGTCTTCAGACATTTCACCAATTAAATGTAATAAATTAAATTTTCATACATTTTTCCGAAAATTTTTTTTTCGTGGTTATTGATCATTCTCTTACATTAGCATGTATTATTATTTAATAACGGTAAAACACATAAAAATTTTCTACATACCTTCAGGATCACTCTCCATTGAACTTAATTAATATTACACACTCAGATATAAAGTTATTGGGATTTAACGTAGGAAGTATTTTTCGCGGTGAAGACACGCAAATGCAGATATGTCCAAAGTATCTAACTTCGGAATGCCTCAGATCCGCAGGCTTTAAAGCTACCCGCCCCATTCTTCGGAAAAACGTCCAGGGGATCACCCTCTATAAAATAATTCCTATAGAAAAAGGCATTTAAAAAAAAATTTTTTTTGATTTTTGTCCACTTTTTTTAGAATCTAGCCCACTGTGGTGACCGTAGGAACCCAAGTAACAAATTTCGTCTCATAAGACTCTACTAGTGTCTTATGAGAGGATATTCGACTTTTTTAAGAGAGCACCACTCTCATAACTTACTCTTATAGAACACTACAGGTGCTTTATGAATGCGTTGTGAGAATTAAATGGCACAATTATGAGAGTTATTTTAGTCTTATAAAAATACCTTAGCTCTCTTTGCAAGGGTAACTATAAGCGTGCTATAAGAGCTATATGTACTCTCCTTAACAGAACTGTTAGAAAGGAAGCAATATATGGAAAGGCGATGTTATTTAGAATAAAATAATTTTTATGAGAGTTAAAACAGTTAAAATCTTTGGGAGTAAAGCTCTCATAAAAAAGACTCAATAAGAATAGAGGTTTTCTTGTACTCAATATAAGAGTATAAACATTATCTCATTATGAGAATGAAAGACTTAGTAACTCTAGTAGACTTATTATCTCATAATTACACCATGACGTGACAAATGACATGACGGACTAGTAGTACAAAGGGTGACTCATGAGCTTAGCACTACCACATAAAAAAAGTGCCCATAAATGCGTCAATAGGTCATTCTACCGAAAATCTCCTGTGGGTCTCTAAAGTGTCCTAATGGAAAAAATGAACCACATTATTATCTTCTATTCTGTCCGTATTCGGCTTATGCCTTTGCATCGCGGGCCAGATAACCTTTCTCTATCTAGTATACCTACCTACCTACTTTCTCTCCCGACGTTTTTGAACCTGGTACTGAACCGATACGTTTAGTTTTTTTCCTCCTATTGCCCGTTCTGTCCAATTCCGGTGCATACAATAGGATCAAACCAAACACTCACGTGATAAGAAGGCTTCGGCCTGGCCTGTCCCCTATATTATTCAGCATCCTCCGAGTGCTTCGCTGATAGCAGAAGCCTTTTACACCGTGCCTGCTAAATGCACCATAACCAGTTGGAATCTGCGCAAATTTAATAAGTACGGAGATTGAGGTTTTAAGCTTCTTGCAAAACTATCTAGAAAAGTTGGCTATATTTTGACCTCCTTCTTTCTGGTGTTTGAATAAAAATCATTCTATTAATTTGTTCAGTCATTGCCATATGCAACTTAGGCGTGAAATCTTAATCGTACAACGGCATGATTGTATCCTTTTTCCAGACACACTCTTTATTCACTACGAAGGATTTTGCACTCCGAAATCTCGAAATCCTGCTCATGATACTTATAGCAAAAATTACTCAGAAAGATACGACACTGTAATCCTTTCTGTGCGAAGAAAAAGGAAAGTAAAAATCTATTCATTCTAATCTATTCATATACGCGCTCCGGAATGGCGAGAGGGCGGAGCAACGGCAAACTACACAAACACATGCAGAGCAGGAAGTACACGAAGATGGTACATGAATTCACACAGCAAAATAAAAGTGCAGACGGCACAAAAAATTGCGGAGAAGAGAAATCAGTGCGTCTCTTTCGCACTTCGTGAAATAACAATTTTGTTTCGCTTGCACCTTGTCGATTGATATATTCACTCGCAAGGGAGCTTATGGGAAATTTTGAGAGTGTCGTATCTTTGTGGGTAATTTTTGCTTATAGTATGGGAGCCCACGATGCTAAGTGGTAATTTACTCGAGCGTCGTAGGAATCCATTGGATTTTGAAGATTACTAGATAGTAGAAAGAAAATAAGATTATATGATGTATACATCGCTGTGGGGAACGTCTACAGCCTATGCCTACTCGAGCGCGTCAGATATTCAAAGGGATGTTAAGTGAACCCGAACGAAGCTCCTATTCAAAAGGCTGACGATTTGGATGTGACTCAAGTTCTTTCCTCTGGAAGGAAAAGCGAACTGCATTATTTACACGCCCGTTTAAAACCCATTCACAGTTCTATAAGCGAGTATGCGTCCTTATACTCTCCTCTATCATCTACTCTGCGTAGTGAACTTACCCTTAGATATGTTAGAGTTACCCAACAGGGTGCAAGGTATTCCCCATATGTTAATATGCTGCGTTTGAGTAAATCTCAAAAACTCCGTCTTGAGCGCCCCTACTGTTAGTAAGCATTCATATTTCCGATCAGTGCAAATAAATTAATTAATTAGTACTATTATTTTTCACCATTTTTTACCTTCTATGCCTTTTGCAACTTGATTTTGGCTCACTTTCATGTAACCGATTTTTCCCCTATACAAAATCAAGATGGCGGCCGAATTTCGCAATTGTGCTTCCCGATCCCCGACATGGGTATCAAATGAAAGTGTATTACGAGTAGAATACTATTAACTGTGTGTCATCATTCCAAATTAAAAATGGCGGTCAACGAAAAATGGCGGATTGTGAGCACAATCTTTTTTTATTGAAAGACGTTGAAACACACGCGGGTTTTGCTAGTATGAAATAAAGCTCTTTTATGGATCATTAGCAGTATTCTTCTTTTGATGTTTTTGTTGTTTTCAAATTGAATTTCTATGTAGGTGAACCAGTTTTGTGACAACTGTCTAATTAGTCTTTCAATGTCTAACCATTCCCAGTCAATGTATTGGCCGAAATACTAAAAAAATGGCTTATGTCATTTGGAAAGACGTCACGTATAAACATTTAACCAGTGCTGACATCTATGCGTGACATTTGAATGGCCCTTTGCTGTCTTAATCAGTCTTTTAACACTGCCACTGCCAAATTATCCAGAAACTTGAATTTTAATTGATATATTAAATAAAATGTATGAATTTAGTTTAAACATTGAATACAATCTTCACATTTCACAGCTTACAGAAAAAGACTTTCTTTAAGAATTATGTAAAAGAAATACATCTACACTTTGGTTTTTGTGAATTTTAGATTGAAATCAATTTTCCCAACTAAAAATGTGCATTGCGCACTTGTTGCAACAATCATCACAACCTTGCGCCAATTTCTTTTTAATTGTCAGTGCAATTTCCGTTGCTCTTCAATATCATTTGCGCGCCGCCAATTAAAACTCTAAATGCTTTGCAATATTGAAACCGCCCTCAAAACTCGTTTTGTATCTCTCATATTATCTGATTAAACTCTGCAATTTCCGGTGTTTAATTCAAAATTACACAAAAAAAAGTTAAAAAAATTAAAACTTTTATTTTTTTTCCAAAACATAACTATACCAAAATATAATAATTCTCACCATTCATTCACGCGTGGTTATTTCGTTGCTGTTATTTTTTTTTATTTTAAAATATAATTGCCAACGTATATATGTATGTATACCGCTTGTACCTGCGACCGGTAAAACGTCAGGTACTGTTCGCGGACACCATAAAGTCGTCAACGAGGTTCATTCTCACTGGAACGTGAAAATCGCGAGAAAGTCAACGTTTCTTTGCCTCTTCAGTTGTCGTATCGAATTCGCGTTATTTCTGCCGTTTCTACCGTTTGTGCGCCATGTTTAACTTTTATTTTCTAAAAATATTTTATGTTCATTTCATTTCGTTTTATTACCCAGCAAAAGACAACAAGAGTACATACTCCCGTTCCGCCCGCTCTCGTGGTGGTGTGGACACACCTTCTCCGTCCGCGCACTTGACCAGAATTTAGTGTGTTTTGTCACGAAGTTGTTTTTTTTGTTGTTGTTGTTATTTTGAAACGGTTAAAAAACGGTTTAATAAATTCATACTTTGGGAACCGTTTGTTTTTTGTGCGTCCTCCCTTTTTTCATGGTGCGCAGATTCTTTACTGTTAAAAGGCTAGACCTAGTGGAAAATATGTCTAAGGAAAACTGTTAGGTTTCCATTTTGCAGCCCCCCGATGATAATTCTGCTAGTTTTTATGCAGTTCATTCATTATTGACGCGATTGCATTATAAAGTTTTGGTTGAATGCAAATCGAAATTTATTCGCTTTCGTAGCCGCCGCCTTTTTGTTAACGATCTTTTTGCATAACCGTTGGTGGATTTAAAGCAAAAGGTTTGGTCATATTCGTAAGAAAAGGTATTGTTGGTAATTATTTTTGATTGCTTTATTTCGAGCTGTTTTCGGTTTTTTCTTTCGCCTTCGCTTTTCTTTTTAGGGTTGGGAAATTTTTAGTTAAGGGCCTTGAGATTTTCGGTTTGGGTTTTTTTTTAGATAATAGGTGAGGAAATTTATGGGAAATTTATTATGCGGTACTAATTATTTTTAATCGTAAAATATTGTGAAGGTTTGCATGGAATAAACCAATTGAATTTATTTTTCATTGCGTGATTCTGAACTAATTGTTATGAGGGTAATGAATAGGGGAAATTATTACGTATTAATAAGTCTGATTATCCGTGATCTGGTTATTTTTTATTCAGAACGCGAATTGTATTAAAGAGCAAAACTTATTGATAAAACATTAACAAAATTTCACCTTTAAGCCTGAATTATACTGGTCCCAACGTAAAGCAACGGGTTAATTTTGTTAGTTATACTGACGGAATCGTACGTATGTAAATGTCACTTTTTTCATCAATGTTTTGCCAAATTTTGAACTTATGCTTAAAATTTTTTATCCGTGCAATTTTTTATTATACAGAATTTCATTATCTTCCACTTCATTTATTAATTTTTCAACACACTCTGCCACTATTTTGGGCTCAATAATAAATGACAAAATCAGCTGTTTTCAATGCTGTTTTTGACACTTCAATCCGTCGGTGCCTTCAAGTTCCAAAGTTATGAAACTTGCATCTGGTCCCTAGATTTGCGTTGCGTCCACTATAACCACTTCTATTCAATTTCCCTGTAATGAAACTCATTTAGACATTTCAATCCGGTCTGTTGCGTCCCGTATAATTGTGGCTTAACACATACTATTTTTTTATGTGGAAAACTAGAGGCTCAGGAAAAGCCATTTATACTATCGACAATCTATTTTTTTCGTATAGAGTGCAATGTCGAACAGCAGCTCTAGTCGGGAAGGAAGGGACTCTCACAACTTAGCCGCGATATTTTTATTCCACCTACTCCACCATTACTATAGCGACTCTGACATCGGGCATAGAGAAAAAATTCGCTGGAGTGTTATGCTTCCTAAAACGAGCGTGTTGAATCTCATCAACCAACCGATAACATGCGCTTTGGTGGGACGGGGAAAGACAAACGAAGGCTATGACAGGAGGAATCAGGAATGGATAAATCTACAATATAGTAGTACCCATCTCCGATTTTTATTGAAATTTTGAAATTTTATGTATTTTGGCCCGTACGATTCATTTTTGGAAAAATAAGTTGTGGGCAAAATGTTGTCCCACATATTACTATCTAGGATAAGAGAGCCAGTAGACCGAACGTTTAGAAGGCAGCAGCTTGGATTTAGGAAAGGCCGCTCATGTATAGATCATTTTAACACTTTGAGAAACATAGCTGAGCAGTCTACTGAATTATGATCCCCCTTTATCTTGCTTCCGTAGACTATGAGAGCTTCATATGGAATTCACTACGGCAAGGTGGAATGCCTGATAAAATAATGGAATTGATAAACGCCTTATACAACAATTCTAAATGCAGAGTTCTCCATAATCGAAAATTATCCGACAGCTTTGAGATAAGTTCAGGAGTACGACAAAGATGTCTACTTTCGCTATTACTATTTCTTATAGTAATAAATGACATCGTTGTCGGAGCTCTAGATTGTAGAACAGGCGGCATTGGGATGATATCTGTTTGCTGGCCCACAGACACCAGGACCTCAAAAACATGTTAAACAATTTAGCAACAGAAAGTTGCTGCAGGCTTAAGGCTAAATCCGACTAAACCTAAAGAAATGCGGATTAATTCACACACCATTGAACGGACAACGCTGAACAATCGTCACGTGGAACTGGTAGATAAATTCTGCTACCTCAGTATTATTATTACCGAAAATGGCGGTGCAGAAGAAGACGTGAGTTCCAGAACAAAAAAAAGCACGAAGCGCATATGCATGCCTGTCTCGCATATGGAGATCAACGGAGTTGGCAACTAACACCAAATTACGGCTGTTTAACCGCAACGTTAAGACAGTTCTTTTGTACGGTTACGCAACATGGAAAGTCACCCAATTAATCATAGGGCGCCTACAAGTTTTCATCAACAGATGCCTGCGTCGTATCCTAAAAATGAAGAACCGTGCCGACCAAGAAAGGATAGACGACAAATCAGCCGAAGGAAATGGAATTGGATTGGCCCCACCTTGCGACGCGAAAACGAAAATCTAGCCAAACAGGCCCTTGATTGATCCCGTCGAGCCGGAAGACCTAGAACTGCGTGGAGGATAACTCTACTAGCAGAGGCCGCAACAACTGGGAGATTCTGGTCAGAGCTGAGAACTGTCGCGCAAAACAGAGCCCGCTGGAGGGTAGCTGTTTCCGCCCTATGTCCTATGAGGGATCAAAGGAACATAAAGAAAGAAGAAAGCCTTACAGAACAGCCCAGCCAAAGTTTGCATTAATTTGGAGAATTGGTTACCTTGGATACATCCGGTAACATCCCCCATTCGTCTTCGTGGACTATGTAAAACTGATGCCTGATTTATTCCTGAACATTGTAGGTGGAAACAACGCTCATTTCCTCTACTATAGACTCTTTGAATCAGCCTAGAAATAAAGCAGCCCTGACATAATTTTATAGCTACTTTCATAGCAATTGTTTAACCAAAATAAACCCACGATTAGCCCAAGACACCTTATATATGAATGAAAGCGAACTCTAACTTAGACAAGAAGCGTGTTACAGAATTCCAAATTTAGCCTAAATTTAGAGAGCTCTTATACAAAAGTGAGGGTCATCTAGTACAAAAGTTAATAACCGGAATTTGCAGTAGATGGCCCTTCCTTCGCCCTCTTTGCCAAATCTAAATTTTAGAATTTTTAGGCTTACAGAATACAAAACTGCTCTAAATTTTGAATTTTGGCTCTAAAATCTAACTCTAAATCGGTACGGAAACCCAGTGCTGAACATATAGCCTATATTCCTAAATAGAAACCAGCATATTGGCCAGTGTTAATAGCGTCGTCACAGTTAGTAGTGAAAAACTACAGAATCGCGTGCGATTTTAGACTCATTAGCCTGGGTTCTATTAGAAAACACCAATTATGACACATTTAATATACACCATAATCAGGTTTCGCCGTTAGCTTTTCTGTTCGTCAATACAAAACAAAAAATTTAAATCATGTGTTTACTTCAGCCTGCTTATGCATTACTTATGCCTCATCAAATGAAATTATTATATTAAATCACTGAATTTATTTTGCTCAAATATCCGCCAATAAACTCATTAATTTGAAGGACAAAGTTGCTCAAATTTGACGTTTTCTTTCACTTAACTTTCATTTTCAGCAAAGTTGAGTGATTTTTCTATTTTTTGCAATCAAGAGCAGCTTAGCAATCAAAAAAAAAAGTTTTGTAATTAAAAGTTAAAATAGTTAATACAAGAGTGTTTCCCAGAAATTCTAGAAATTTTATGTAACTTGACCTTTGTTTGTGCTCGGAATTTTATATTTATTGAGCAAACTTACAAATAAAAAAAAAGTTCAGTGCATTACTTTCGAATTTATAAACAAATATTGCAACGAAATGCATTAACCCAATTAGTTATGTGAGGAGAAACTCCGCGGTATACATTTCGGAATAAAAAAAAAGATAATTGCGCACCATTTAGGTTTCTTCTTAAATATTTTGAACCATACGAGGAAACAAGTGTTAGCAAAAGTCCAAATCACTCAAAAGTTTTATCGATAAATAATTTTCATCTTTTAGTGACTTCAACCAGAATTTAGGTCTATCCATTATTTCTGGTGGCACAAAAAGAAGTCCGGTTGAAATTTATCGCGTTTATAGTAAGTTCTTTATTTTCGCAAGAATTCCAAACGTAAACAAAACTAACTGTAAAATTGCACTACTTCTTAACTAAGTAAAATAATCCATCCGATCAAATATGGTCAATTCTTCTTAGTGCCAATGTCAATCACCCTATCTGCCGGATGCTCAGGTATCACACAAACGATGATGCTTTCATCTAGTGTCTACCGATCTATCTTTAGAGAGCCTCTGGTAGTGTTTGATCGCGGATTCACCGCTGTTTATCCTCCATGTTCGCCTTTAATCTTCCGCAAGTACGCAAGTAACATCATCGGTCGCATACTTTATTGGATGCATAAATGCATACACCCTGGCTGCATCACTGAATGTATCACGATATCTTTGTTGTATGTTGTATATTGTGCTGCTTTGGCAATGGATAAGGATGTCACCACTTAACCTCTTTTGATTTTGTTGGCTTAGCGTTATTTCGTTTAGTTTTTTTTCTGTATCCCAAAGAATCGCAACAACGCATCTGGGGTATGCATCAGTCACGACGTTCTCCACGCAAATCTCTTCTTTGTGTCGCTGCACTTCTAGACCTGATTTATATTTATTTTGTGGTGAAAATATCGATATTGGAGCGATTGTTGAACATTCGAATATTTGAATAGGAGATAATGTTTTCTCGTGTGTTTGAATTATTGAATTCTGGAATTTCGGAAAACGTTGAAATTTTACTTGAAATGAGGTTTAGTTGACTGCCCTATACTGAGAAGGCACATATGTATGAATTCTTAGGGAGCAGATAACTCCACTTTTAGTCAATCGGCGTATCGGGTTCCAGTAAGTAATATATAATGTAGTAGAAGTACTTAATTAACGGGTGAATTTGATTTGCAAAAGGATTAATTTGATTTTAAAAAGGGCGAATTTAATGTGAAAAACTGTAACACACATGCAGTAGGTAAGGAAAATGTGATAGCTGACCCATCTCCTAACATCCTAGACACAACCTTATTTTCACATCTGTGATGGAATAATCACATATTCCAAATCGCCAAACCAGCTTACCAATGCCTGGGATTCCTCAAGAGATGCAAGTTCCTCCTTCAGCCAAGTGCTCTATTGAATGCAACTCGTATATCTGGACGGGCGCCTCAAAACTAACCTTGACATAGCTGGACAAGGTGCAAAATCGCGCCATCAAACTCATGGGCGATAGCATCCTCTTCCATCGACCCTTTAAGCCACCGTCGGAATGTAGCATCCCTAAGCAAATTTTACCGGTATTACCATAGCGACTGTTTGACTGAAATTAGAAACAACCCAGTAACTGTTTTCCAGCAACAAGACTAGCCAACTCGACTCACCCCCACACTCTACAGCCCTCCTCTTCGCGCACATTAAGGTTTATTAGTTCGTTTATAAATAGAACAACTGGATTGTGAAACTGTCTTCCGCATTCGGTGTTTCCGAACTCATATAACATCTCATAGTTCAAACGCAAGGTTCATCGACATCTACTCACGCCTCCTCCAGATCTCTAGCCTATCCTATCCCATCTATCCTTCAAATTAAGCTTACTACTAGACACTGACCATGACTTCAACGACATAACAGACTAGTAGTACAAATGGTGATTCCTAAGCTTGACGTTATTACATAAAAAAACACACAACATTTTTGTACGCGAAGTTTCACCTCTACTTATGTATGTTCTTAATTACACAATATTTTTTTTTTATTCAAGTTATATTTTCGCGCTCACTTCTTGAATTTTGACAGATCGAATATTATTTGTGCAGTCGACCGTCACATGACGTTAACCTCTAACGTCAACATAATTTTAACGAAACAATAATTTAATTTGCGCCATCTATGAACAAATTTTAATAATTTGTAAATATTTTCCTGCTGTTTTGGTAGAATTTATATATATGACATCACTTTGTTGCTATCATGGCTGTCGGTGTTGCTGTCTTGAAGCAGTGTTCTTTTATTCGCTCTTTTGGCAGTGATCTTCTTGAAATTCATCAGCTCAAGTTGTTAAAATCCAAAATGATAAGCGAAATAAATTGGAAACTAAATTGTTAGTATACCTGTGCTTGATTTGATTCAAGATTTTTGTTTTTTGCTCGTTATTTTGCATTCGTTTTTTATTCGCTTGGATTTGTGTTTCTGATTGAGTTATATTCAATTCTGTCTTATGTTCTTTAATACACAATTTTATTTTTTTTTTACAAAACTTGCATATTAAACTGACAGCTGTAAACGAATGAGAAGGCAATTTCCGTTTCATACAATTGTCCTTGTTTTTGTTTTCAATTGTGAATTGTGACAGCGAGAGTGAGAAGGCAACTTCCATTTCATATAATTGTCCTTGTTTTCGTGGCCAATTCTGAATTCACTCATACCTGTTCGAATCTCTAGAACGGGAGAAGGGAACTTTCACTTTAGTCCCCAGAACGAAAGCAAGGAAGTTTCACTTCAAAAGTAGGCAATAACCTTTCGTAATGGCTGATCAAAAACTTTTTCGAAAAAAAAAAAATAGTTTTTGAGACATTTTTTGGTCGAAAAGTGATTTTCGATAACTTTGACCTTGATTAACTTTCAAACGGTCAATCGGTTCAACATTTTTGTAAGAACTAAAGTTGTAGAGAATTTCATTGTCAACATTTTGGCACAGGGTTGTACGACCTATAGAAACCGAGATACATGCAAAAATCAGGTAAAATACGATATCTAAGGCGGCCATGTTTTTTGTGATTCCGAAATTGTTTTCTTTAAAATGTCTAACTAATCTGTGGACCAATTTTCAGCCTATTTTGAGTTTTGTCTCCTTTCGTGTGTTTTTTTGCTTATTGCCCCGGACTATAGTCATTTAATCGATAACCGATTTTTCCTTCTATAAAATTGCTGAAATTGTACTTGTGACAATTTAACTTTCCAGTATCGGTATATAGTTGTTTATTTTCTTTTAGAGTGAGAGGCTCTTGAGCCCACATGTTTCCGTCGAATCCGTATATATGTACGCTATGTTCTGTTCCTTATCTTCTCTATTCAAAGAGTTAGACCTAGAGTGTGTTTCTTTATTCATTCTGTAGAAGAAATCGACAGAAAATGCGTTTCTTTATTCATTCCCAAGTTTCGAATTGACAAATGAGGCGTTTCTTTATTCATTCGGAATATGCGGAATGTATTCTTTTTAAGCTACCTCATGAGGTGGAACATTTTTAGAATAAAAGGAATTAACCTTACTTTTGCAAATATTCTGCTGTCATAATTGTGTCGCAAGATATTTTTAAAATACACAACTCTTTTGTATAAATCGACATTATTTTCAATATGTTAAAGCCCAAAACAGAATGAATGCAGAAACTTCAACTTCAACTTTGCATTTTGACAGTTTCATACATTTTCTATAGTACTCACATTCAGTTAACATACTCAATGCAGTAAACGCTGCAGTAGACTTTGTGCCGACTTGGACTTTGAAAATTTTTAAAGTTGCAGGACTATCAACATAACATTTCGATTTTCTCACTGTAGCCAAATTATAAAATTTAATTTGATTGAGTATATTGTATGCAAAATATAATTTTCGCAGGTAATACACGTAAAGGCCACATACAATAAAAATAAATTGGTCCATTTATTCAAAATTTATAATTTCTGATATGTTATTAAGTGGTGATCGCAATTGTAAATACTACCTGTCAGCGTTGTGCGGCAAAGTCGACTTTACTGTGACGGTGAAGTCAAAGTCGAAGTTTCTGCATTCATTCTGTTTCAGGCCTTACGTTCCTTTCCGGTGCGTTTCTTTATTCATTCTATTCCGAATGTTCCATCAAGTATTATTTTTATTCTGTTCCTTCTATGGAATGAATAAAGAAACACACCCGTAATGATTTTTTTATGTAAACGACGCCATCTATTAAATATCTCTCTCCTGCATTGATCAACCTTTTCCTTTTTAAATTACCAAACAAATTTCTACCATTTTTCAGTGTTTTGTTAATCATATAAAAAATTCCATAATATATGTATTTGAATGGAACTAAACAAATTGTTTATTTTTACGATTCTAAACTAAAAGAAATTGCACAATTAAAAATTAATACAGAAGAAGAAAATGTTGCTACAAAACAAAAAACATAAAAGAGGAATTACTTAAAACTTTATTTGAAGCAAAATAGTTTCCATTATTTTATTTTTACCATAAAAAAAACAAGGGGATGAATGTGTAACTAAATTAATTATTTTTTTTCTAGCTCACACATATAATTCATTCACCCCAACACATCCGTGCAGTTAAATAAAAAATATAAAAATTAAACAAAAACACAACTTAAATTATAAAAACTAAGAGGAAACAATTGTGATTAAACAAAAAAAATTAATAAAATAATTTATTAAAAAAAAATCTTGCCATAAAGAATTTTGTTATTAGTTTTTATTTATTTAATTTATTTCATCATCGAAAAACACAACTACAGCTACTATAAATTTTTGGAAAAGGGACATTTTCTTAAAAAAAAAAAAAAATAGAACTCCTTTTATTGAATTGCATTGGATATTGTGATTGAATTGAATAGTAAATAATAATACAGAAAAAAGGAGAATTAGTAAATAATACAAAAAAAGTAAATAAATTGAAAATAATCAGCAGTCATGACGACAATGCCAGTAGTTTGGTGTACAGATCCAAATTCAGTTAATAATAAACCAACCGCATTTGCCTTGCATGGTATTCAGCTACAAGGAAATGTTACAGAAAAACAAGTTTTAGCATTGCGTGAACTTGTTAATGCTGCAGCTGAAGGTCGTCTAATATTGCCAGCTGATGGTAGCTTTATGCTATTAGATAGTGGATTAGGTCTTGAAAGCTCCATTGTTGGTGGAACGAAAGCCAATACTGAAAAGAATTTAGTAAATTTATATAATAAAAATTTTAGTAATGTTAATAGTAATAATAATACATTTATATTAATGCCAGTTACTAATATATCTGGCAATAATGGTGCACAATTACGATTAGAAGGAAAAGATGATGGTGAAAATATTGTAAATATTGATAAGCCAGCTAGTAATAATAATACTGGTCAAACTGCTGAATTGGTTGAATCTACTGTGAATAGTGCTTGTAATAATAATAATAATAAAAGTGATGTTATTGAAGAATGTAAAGAGAATAAACCACCTGATTTAGATAATATAAAAAATACAGATGTAAAAATATTTAATCCACCACATGATAATGATTCAGAAATCCTATACGAATTCCTTTGCTGTGCTAAATGCTTAAACGAGAATACAAGGTGCTTAAATAAAATAGCAACTAAAACGAATAATTCAAATATATTAAAAAGATATTTAAAAACTACAACAAAATTACGTTCAAAATTGCTTGAACAAGATCCAGTTTATAGTATTGCTAATAAATATATAAAAAAACGTACAATAACAACAAGACTACGTAAAAATTTATATGTAACAAAAAAATTTAAATTGGTACGTTCCCAAGCTAAATTTGCAATTAATAATAATAATTCTAATAATAATATTAATAATAATAATTCAACACCTACAACAACAGTTGATGCTGCTGCAAGTGCAACAGATCCAGCATATCCAGTTGCTAACAACGATATCATCAGACATCATCATACTAAGGAAATTCCAGTTTATGCAACAGTTAATAAAATACGAAAAAATAAAATTAATTCAGATATTAACGACTCGATTATACCAGTGCCAGCATATACTCATCGTAATGATGATATATCATCAGCAAAATACTGTGATAAATTTACAAATACAACGCAAACCGATGATTTGATGCTAATTAATGAATTAGATCAATCGTCAGCATCAACAGCAACATTTGGTGTATTAAAATTAAAAGAGGATTGCATTGATGATATAACTAATAATAAATATGATAAACAAAGAAATAAAGATATAAATACATCATCGACACTATTACTAGACATACAATCGCCATCCAGCAACAGTTCAAGTCGTAAAACAAGTTTTGATTCTACATGCACGATAAGTTCAATGGATTCTGGATTTATTGAAATGCAAAATAAAACCGAATATACACCATTAACAAGTATTTTATTCAATAATAAGATAACAACTGGCAATAGCTGTGATATAGTAGTAAATAATCAATCTGATGATTGTTTAATACAAATGGATTCAGTTGCAACTGATAGTAATAGTAGTAGTGATAAGGGTGAAAAAATTGCTAGATTAAATTTAAAAGAATGTTTAACACAATCAAGAAATCGTCGTAAATCATACGAAGAATTTAAGGCACTATTCAATTGTAATAATACTTCTGTGCAAAAGGATAAAAACGATATCATTTGTAATACAGAAGAGAAAACACGTTTTCGAAGACGTTCATATCAAGAATTTCGTAATATGTACGGACATGATACAACTTCCAGCAACAATAAAACACAATCAAATAATCTCGAAGTAATATCCGAACAATCAAAGGATAATTTTCAATTTTCTAGTCTAAGATCAAGTAATAAAATTGAAAATGATAATTTAAAAACATCAAAATCTGACTCAAATATCAAATTAATTGATACTGTACAAAAAATTGATGATAAAAAAATAATTGATAAAGAATTACCTGACGATTTAATCATGGATAAACAATCTGATAAGTATTTTCTAACGGAAAAAGAAAAGGCTAAACTACGTCGAAAATCATATGAAGAATTTAAAATGTTAGTAAAAGAATGTGAATCACCAAAGTTATTACGAAGACAAAAATCAACACGACGATATTCATCGATACATTTGAGAAAAGAATCGATTAAAGATGAAAATATTGTAGAACCAACATCATCGTCATCAACATCACAATCAACAAAAGTATCAACAATAAAACAAATATGTCAATCACTAGCAAAAACATCAACAAAATTCGATTTAGAACAAATCGAAGATAAATCCGCATCGACTTCATCAATACCACCTGCAACAGGAGATCAAAAGGATAAATCAGAAATATATAAAAAGAACTTCAAAATTTACGATAAAATAATTTATGGTACAATTTACGATATAATACAGCGTAAGAATGACATATATGCGATGACATATCAAAAATATGATAAATATATGACTTATGGAACAATTTATGAAATATTACATCGTAAAACAAGTCAATCAGATTTATTTCAACGTAAACGTGCATTATCTGAAAAATTTCGTAAAAGTTTAAATAAAAAACTCCAAGGTAATATACAAAATGTATTTTCGAAAAATTATTCGAGTTTAAAATGTAATGGAACTATTTACGATATAATTCAAAAACAGCAAGAAAAAAGCATGGATTCTACTACTATCCATAGTGACAGTAAGCAACTAACTAAATATGGAACTATTTATGACATAATACAGAGTGAAAAATCTGAATCATCAACAAATAATAATAGTAATAGCAATAGCACTAGCAATAAAGCAAAAAATAATCGGTTTACTGTAAGTAAAATTGATGAAACGTGTCAAAAAATCAAAACCTTAACTGACGATGATGACGATAATACATTAAAAGCTAGCGGTGATGGCTACAATGTTATAAAATCACCAAAAAATAATAAAAAATCAACAAAAATGCGAAGATTCTCAAATATTCTAACATATACAACTACATCGAATAAAAATAATATAATTGGTGATAATGAAAAAATATCACGAAAACTATCCTCAATAATAAATCGCGATAGTCAAACATCAGATTCTAATAAAAATCTAACATCATTAAGTAGTCATCATTTGCAAATTGCTTCAGTCAACGATTCATCAACCGCTGCTATAAACATAACATCAATGCCAGAAGAAATGTACTCAAGAATAAGCAAAAATCGCTTACGTACTGGGCAAATATTCAAATCGAATTCCTTAGATGCGATCTCCTTAAGTGCACCATCAGATACTGTTGTTATTAAGACATCAACGCCATCATCCACAACAGCAGTAACAAAAAAATCAAGTAAAAAAATTTCCATTGATAATAGTGACATCAGTCCAATTCATCGTCATCGTTACTGTGACGGACACGTGCAAGCTACTTCACTATTGTCGTCGTCTCAACAGAATAATAATATATTTAAAATAAAACAACAAGATTGTTCACTACATCATCGTCAATTTGAAAAGTCAAAGTCTGCAGCAACAATTGTCGGTAGTGATTTATGCTCAATTTTATTGGGCAACAACATCACTGATAATCGAGCAACATCAGCCAGTAGTGCCAATATAAATGTTACTGCTAACAGTAATCTAGCTATACCAAACATTACACTAACGCATTCGTCATCAACAACTTCGTTAGCATTGTCGTCTATTGATGGCAATAATCCAGGTGTTGTTGTTAGCGGTGATAAGAAACTGTCACCAACTCTATTGCCCAAAATATGTAGCTCGGCGACGGCGATCATGAAAAAAGGCAAATCGCGAAGACTTTCGGAATTTACGAGAGGTGAATTTTTAAATGAAAAACCGTAAGTGAATGATGAATGATTTTTTTTTTATTTTTATTTTAGTTTATTTTAAATTTTTTGCTATAAGTTTTACATAAAATCGACATTTTCTGGTATTCTGGTATTAGGTAATAAATTGGAAGCACGCGCAAATTGTTATAAATAGATTTTCAATAAAATGTGCTCTGAATGAAATGAATAACCAAGAAACATTGTTGCTATTTGCATGTTTTTTTAAATAAAAGTTACAAACGATTTAACTAGAGCAAACTACAAATGAACGTTGAAGAATTTTAAGTTTTTTATTCTAGCATGTTCCTTTTGCATTAATTTTGGTCATGACTGTATCTGGCAAAATGTTTATATCTGAAGAGATTTTCTAGGGTATTTACCATTCGATGGAGATAGGTCTATCAGCAATTGTACAGAACCGCATTTTCCAATAATCCAAACTCACTCCCATTATTAAGTTTTTCTATGCTATGGGACTATTGTCAGTGTCATGTCAAAAGTGACAATTTGAAGTTGACGATTGTGTAAATTAATCTTAAAAGAATTTATTGGCTTGTACCGAACATAGTTTCTTGCAAACATGTTTTATTCTTTCTTTTGCTGAATATCACGAATTATTCTTAATAATTTCACATAACTACATATATTGACAGTCCTTGAAACCCAGCTGATGAGAAAAATTCTAATATTTCAAGGAGCATGAGAAAAAGAAAGAAGAAAAATCCCACGAAAAAGTTAAACTGCAGAAAATTCCCTACGAATAGTGAATACCCTTGCTGTATTTTTTAAATTTCATATAAGATTTGTGTAGCCCCTATTTTTTTATTCAAATTTCATCATTTAAGCTAAGTTTGCAAAATTCATCCGCCATATTGGTGCCACCATTTTGAATTTACAAATTTTGATCACAGAACCGTTATTTGTGGGTTTAAAAACACCCGATGCCGATTTTCTATGGAATCGCATTAATTGAGTGCAAAATTCGTCCGCCATCTTGGAAGCGCCATCTTAATTTTTTTTACAAAATTTTCAGATTTCATTGTCACGGGAACTCAAGGTGTGTGCAAAGTTTCATAAGAATCGGTTAAGTAAGAGTAATTTAAAAAGCTAGATGACTAGATTTAGAAAAGTTTGATCTAATTACTTCTGTTTCTGCCTATGCTACCCAGCCTAAAGGCCGTGACACAATTACTAGGTATGCCTGATGGCTTGAAGCACTACACGTTACAAAAATCACAAACAAAACACAGTGATACTGGTGCCAACTAAATTTAACTACTGAACTCGCTTCTATATGTATAATTTCAACTCAACCCAGGTAGCAGAGCTGAGTCGGGCTCAGGTAATTCAACTCGACTCGAATCTATATGTACATATGTAGTTGGACTTGGATTCAAACTGAGCTCAACTCAACATGTATAATTTTTACGCATCATACTCACATTCTCTACCATCTACACTTGCTCTGTTCAGTGTTGGTTCAATTTGAATGTAAACGTTCCAGAACATCTTATGTTTCCTTCATGCTCTTGTGTTTTTTGCAATGTATATCCATTGCCCGTTTGTTAATTTTTTTTTTTGAGTTTTTGTTTAATGTTGTTGGTAATCTCTTCTTTCATAAATTTAACTCTTTTACTTGTCCTTGCGCTGCACCTAATCATGCTTGTTATTACTGCTCGCTGGATTGTTGTTTCGGTTTCAACAAGAATGAATTGTTTTAAGAAGTACTGCCACGCTTACATTAGGTTCTGGCAGACATCGGCTTCGAAATCGAAGTCGAAGGTACGATTGTGTCATCGCCTTATGCTGCGTACACACCGGCCCAACGTTCGTTGGGACGGGTATTCGGTTTAGGTTAAACTTCGATGCCCGTCCACACCACATTCGCTCAAATGGCTTGTTTCCTTTGATGTTACCGCCACGCTACGGATTGCAAGCGAACGCCAACGAATCTTCGTTGGCTTTCGCTAAACCGTCCACACAGAACCAACGAACGTCAACGAATCCGATTCGCTAGCCTTCGTTGGGCCGGTGTGTACGCAGCATTAAAAGCTTAGAATAGAGAAGCATTTCGGCAACACATATGTAAAGCACTGCCATATAGTATTTGTGTATAAACCGGACTATGGCAGTGTCATATAATCAAAAACCGGCAGGGATTGCGTTTCTCAGCAACCATCCAGACACATCACTTGGCTGAAAATGTTTAGAGCACACGTGAAGTAATTTCGGTACACCTTTGTTCACGTTATACAGTGTATTTTGTCGTTGCGGTCAAGCTTGTTTACATTTTAAATTGTGCAGAAAAACTGCACTTTTAATTTGTTTTATTGGAGTTAAATGTACTCGCACTTCCAAAAAATAAACAACTGAATATCCAACGAGACACTTTATTCTTTGGATTGAAAGCATAAAGTCTACACTTCATATTCATAAATTAAGAAAAATTACTTTCCTCTTACGGCGAACTTCATTTTATCTACACTAATTTTTATCACGCTCGGATTGTCACTTTGTAAAAAAATCTATAACTTCAATTTAAGGCCGAATTATAATGGCCGGGTTTCCTAGCATACAATTTAGACCTAATCGAATATAATGAACGCATTCGAGCGGATTCGGTCGGATTTGAACGCATTCGCAACTGTCAAAAATTTCATAAACATAACGTTAAAAGTATAAGTGCAAAAATGTTTACCGGCGTACAACACATCAACGAGGCTAAAAATTATGAAATTATTTATAATTAAACCAAAAGTGGCTACAAAAACAAAAAAATGAAGACATTTTGTTTAAAATAAACTTTGACGTTTTAATCCGAGCAGATGCGTTATTATAATCAGCCAATTTCTTATCCGATCCAATGCGTTTTTTTTTGACAATCCAATCCGCTCATTATAATTGGGCCTTTACAATTAGAACTGTCAAAGACAAGAGCTGTCTGACTAGCCTGACACCTATGAACATATACATATATAGTTGGTTCTTTTTCTTTTAGAGCGAGAACCCAGATTCTTCTCTTGAGCCCAGATGCTTCCCTCGAATCCGTATTCATCTAGGCTATGTTCTGTTCCTTATTTTCTCTATTTTAAGCTTAAAAGGCTCGCCACGTGCCTTCGAAATTCGAAAAAAGTTTATTGTAATTCATATAAATTGTTAATATTTTTTTTTTCTATTCCTTTATCTTTTATTTTCTCCCTACTGGTTTATAACAACTTATAAGCACCTTCTACAAATTGACATATAACATGATACATATCTCGGCCTTGCTGGGGTTGCCAATTTCAAAACATTAAGTTTTTAGACAAATTATTAAAATGTTCCCATTTGAAACTATTATATACCTTCTGCAATTTGTCTCTTTGTAAAAAGAGATTTTAAGTGTATTCCAATATAGAAAAAAATAAAAAAAACACCTCCATTAATTTAGCTATAAACAAAATGTCGTTAGTCAGTATTCACTTCGAAAATGAATCATTTTACACCGCTTCAAATTGTTAATAGTTCTCTGAAAATCATTATAATTTTATTGGCTGCAGTAAATACAACCACAATTAATAAATGGAACATTAACACCTTAAACTTGGCACATTATTACTATGTCCTGTTCTACCGTTTCCATTAAAAAATGTTACGATCGCTAAGCAATTACCTGAGACTTTACACAACTCTCTTAATCTTCTTCTATTTTTATCTTCCAACGATTATGAATAACAAACTGGGCTGGATTCGTAATTCCATAAAGCCACGCAATTCAATTTTTCGAGCTTGTAGCCTCCGGCGACAACAGCACATTTGACAGGCAATTAAGGCGTTCTAGCGATAGTTGAAGCCGTTAGAGCAAAAGTGCGGATCGTTTCTTCAATTTAGCGTGGAATTGATTGCTGACCTTGAACTAGAGAATAATAATGTGATGTGTTCAATTTACCGTTCTCTTATGAATTTTGTGTGGATATGCATAGCCAGACGTCAGGTAGAGCCGGGACAGAAGCTCAGCTTTATTTACTTTGGGCTCGAGCATGTGAAAGAGAATGAATGATGATCACAATGAACTTTTAATAAATTCATTTCAACAATTGATTGATTGGGAATTCGGGTGTGGCTATAAATTTTGTTGAATTGTACGGATTAAATTGATTTAAAGCGTAACGGTTTCTTTTTTGGTCAAAGGTGGTGGAACATTATTTTCAAATTAATAACGAATGATTAATTTATTAACATTTAACAAAAGAACCTGGCCAGCATCGATCTGTACGTAGAATAGAGAAAGAGGCACGAAGAGGTGATTGTGAATTATTCTTTAGTTTTATAAAATGATTAATTTGAAGAATAAGAACTTAATAGAATGTACACACCGATTTGGTTACCCACTATTGAGATTGTTTCAAGCGCTAACCATAACAATTTAGATGGTTTGTGCATGGTTTGCCGAACATATTCAAACCAAGTAAGAATTGCAAACCGATAAAAAAATATTGGATATTTTACTTCGCAACTCATAAACATTGGTATCGATGTTGATGAAATCATCAAAAAACGGGACCATCTTTATCGTTTTGAAATAAAAAATGTACGATCTACAGACGTGTTCTGGGTGAAAGTTCTTGAAGAACTACATTCTGGGAATAAGCCTAGGTATAAGCGTAGTTGCAAACTTGCAACAGCTTTGGTGTCATTGCTATTTTCAAAAGCTTCAGTTGAGGAGGCATTTTCCAATCCAAACGTTGTTCAAGATAAGCTGCACAATAGAATGTCAATAACGTTTGGATTCAATCATGCGAATACGGTTTATTTTAACCCGAAAAACGGGCCACTCCTGGAGCCATCGACAGTGATGATAAAACTTTTTTCTTCCGAAAATGTTTTCAAAGTTGATTTTGTGTTCCTCGACGAAAGTTATCAAAATATTGATTGGAAAAGCTATACAACGTGTATCTCACGAAACTGGTCACTAGATTTGACGTTTGAATGGGCCGACCTTTTCCAATGTCGCATTTAGTGACTAGTTTCAAGAGATACACTTAGTCGAAAAATTCAACAATTTGCCTTCATTGCGATTTTTGACAGCACTTTTCTGCTCTCAATTGCCTTGATCTGTGTTCTTTGAGCCTACCCTGGGTTAAGAATTCTCACTTTTTCTACTCCACCCACAGACATATAATAATGGACTGCTCATCAGCAATTATTCCCATACAAACCGATGGCACCAAAAAGGTATAGTCGCTCGCTCATCCATAAGCCCCCAAACTGACAGAAGCACTCAGAAATAAAATCAATTAGAAAAAAATTGACGAGTATAGTGATGTTTATATCTTTTGCTCTTTTCCCATAAGCCCCCGGATTTTGACATACAGAATGTCAGTTGCTAAGACAGGCGTTAAGAACTTAAATCAGATACACATAAAATTTGCAAATTAATGAAAAAAAGGCATTTTAAAAGGAGAAAAAGTGAAAATAGTGTTTATTAATTTTTTTAAACAACATATTTGTGTTGTTTTAATGTTTTAAGTACGTATGTATTTAAAAAAATGTAAATTTCAAAAGTGATTCCGGTGTTTACATGGAGTGAAAAAAGGTTTTTAGCCTATGGAACAAATTGGTGCCATGAAAAATTTCTCATAAGCAGTCCATTCTATATGTCAGTGACTCCACCATATTTGCAGGAGCAGCGAGAGCAGCAAAATTTTTCTTCTTTTTCTTTCGACAGTTGTCAAATTGCATACAGGAAAAATCGGAAAATTGATTAATTCGGAAAATACTTGGAAATATTAAAAAATAAATATTAATTTTTATAAAAAATAATATTTCGAAGCCATTCAATTGTTTTATCGGCATATATTTCTTCTTCTAAAATTGACATTCGTATCTAACATCTAAAATCGGAATTTAGAGCAAAGTCGAGTAGAAAAGTGTTCTTTGTGATTGTTCTGGAAGTAGCAGCCATCGAATACACCTACGCATTTTGTCGCTTTTTCATATGTGTACGTACATACAACGACAATTGATTTGATTTGAATATAACTTTAAAGCATGGAAGTTATAATTGGAAAATGTTTAATAAAGCAAATATCTAAAATGTCATTTTAAACTCAAACACGATATGATTATTTTTTCACACCAAATATGTCAATACATGCGGCTCTGAATAAAGTGACTTATTATTTGGAAACATGCGATTAATATCACTAATAATAATAATTGAAAACAAAAATTAAATCAACCCTGACGGTTTGAGTTTGGCGGAGGCGTCTAGGACTGCTTTAAATGTTTTAGATCAATGTAAATGTTTGAGATCGTGCAGATCAACCTCCAACCCTTCGAGACAGCCACAGACAATCTTCAGTTTTGCTTAAAGCAGGAAAACCTGGATCACGGCTTAAGGGGACAGCAACCGTTTTGCCGCCCGGCTCTACTAAACATGATTTTTTGACTTCAACATTTTATATCTTCCAAACCGCTGGTTTGATTGTAAAGAAATTTTTTTTTAAAATGTTCAGAACTTCTCATTTTGTAGCGTGGAGATTTTAGAAGTTTTCTTTTTCTTTTTTTTCGGTCCTGGAACTTAAATCAAAAATTTAACAAAAATAACTACTTTTTTCGCCGTTTTTGACAGATTTTTCACGAATGCCATGCCCGATTTTCAATTTCTTTTTTTCTATGTGTTCCCTATTATGTACTGCATCAATTAAGCAGACAACTTTTTGATATATCAATTTGCTGATGAATTATAGTCAAAGCGATATGTAATAAAATTTTACGCTAAATAGGTTTGCAAAATATTTTTTTTCTCCCGTTGTAAGCAATATTTCAAAAAGTTGTCTGTTCAGTTAAAACAGCATTCCATAAGCTTTCGAATGATGTAAGGTGTATTGGTTTATCTTAAACCAGAGCCGAGAAAAGTGTTTTTGAAGTTCAGAAAAGGTGAGTTTTCAGGACGGCCATTTTTCGAAAAAAACCGGGGTTTTGCGTATTCCGACATCGTTTTCGTTCGATATCGCTATAATCGATAATTATCGGATTTTCATTTTCCTTGCACCATTCAATGCAGAATTGTTTATAGATTATAATAAAAAAATAAAAAAAAAATTGATTTTTTGATCGAAAATTCGGTTGCTGTCCCCTTAATAAAAATGCCCTGGGTACGAGGACGAATTATAAAAGTGTTCTAAAACAGGCAGTAGATTGGAGTTCGGAAGGGAATAACAACAGGACTAAAATCGAATGGGCCAACCTGGTAGTAGTGTACGACGCCAATGCGCTTTGGTGAAGCAACGACAATAACGAGCGGGAGTTCACTATTCGATTTTATCATCTAAAACTAAAAAAACGTATTCAATTTAGAGATGTAGGCCTTTTCAATAATTAAACTTGAATTAATATCCAGACTGAGATGAATAGAAAACTCTTGACTTGGCCATGAATAAACCAAAATTTGCTACGCTACGAAATATGGCTAAGTCACATCTTTAAAGTTTCTAATGATGTTGTACCTATCTTAAAACGCTTTTGCTTACTTTATTTAATATAATACACCTTATGACGTACTTACTGTACCAAAACATTGAATTGTTGATTGTAACACAAAATTAATTCCCACTAATATCTTTTTAACATTTGATACTCATAATAAATCTGGATTGATTCTGTGTCTGTCTCGACTAAAATAAAAATTTATTGCGAATTAAAAACCGCCACCAATAAGTTATTAGTTTACCTATTTGTGGTTATTAGTATCAAATTTAATTCGATTTGCTTAGCTCGCATTTCATCTTACATCATTAAATATTGGTATTTTTTTCCGCAGTCAAACAATAGATCTTAGTGACTGCAATTAGCTGGGAATCATTTATCAATCAACACAAATTTTAGATGAGCGGCTTTCTTGTGTTCTTAGAAAAATTATTAATCATAGTTTTTTTTTATTTATTATGTTGATTAGAAAAAAGACTTAACTCGTGTCCTTTTTTTGTGTTAAGTTTGTTAAGATGATGATAATGTTATTTCACTTAGCCAAAGCTATCGACGTATTTTTTTTACTGAAGGTATTAATCGATCGATCGTAACGCGGCAGTCAATGTCATTTTGTCAATTCAGTAGGAATTTTAGAATAGATATAAAGAGATGGAGTAAAAGAACTATTGATAAAGGTTGAACTTTCATTTCCCTGAACTTATTTCGTTTTCATCAAATTCAAACCTCTTTTAAGATGGGCGTCTTTGCTCGTTTTGACGAGTATTCAGCATCGTAACAGCGAAAACCACCAATGTCGTTACAACGAAAACTTAAATAGAGAGTCCTCTGCCGGTCCATATACCAAAACATGACCAAAACTTCTTTGCGACTCGTAAATTTCTGGCAATACTTCAGTGACGCCTCGGACATTATTGTAAGGGTTCACGCTTTCTATACTTGACATCGAAATATTCGCCGTGGGTAGGTAAACTAATTGGTAGTTATTGTCAATTGGATTTACGGACGCTAACATAGTTGTTGAACACACTGCACACGTTACAGCCAGTATCTCCCATAAATCAAGACAACATTTTTGTTATAGTTGGCTCCTGTATGTGTTATACAGGGTGTATCAGCGAAAATGTCGAAACGCCTGGCTGTGGATAGATCTTCGATAGACGAACAAAAAATCGTATGGGTGGGGGGGAATCATAACGGTTTTGCCACTGGGACGTTTTGAAACTTTTTAGGTAGAAGTTTACATATTACCCTGTAGAGAGCAATATACGCAGAATACTGCCACCTATCTAAAACTGTAAAAGTCAAGGGGTCAACCCACCAACATTCAGAGTTATGAGTCATCAAAGACAAAATTTTGTATTTTTTTTTTTTTCACTAAAATTTCCACTTCAACCACCTTTTTCCCAAAAAAATACGTAGTTAACCAATATTTTTCTTTACAAAATTGGAAAGCTTGGACAATTTCCTATGAATAATGTCTAACAACTATTATGCTACGACCTTTAGGTACTGTTGAAGTTATTAGCAAATTTATTGGTATTTCGTCCTTTGGTGGTCTATTTCGTCCTTTTTGAGTACTTTTTCACCTGAGTTTTGTCGAAAAGTACCAAATAAGCAACAAATAAGGCCAATTTTCGCATTAAAATTGCTTATAATTTCAACATAAAGGTCGTAGCCAAAGATGTTGGTGGGTTGACCCTTTTCTGAAGCTTATCCAGCTGCCACGTAACTCCGAACATTGAGAATTTGGTCGACCATCTGTTTCGTCATAGTTGAATAAGAACGCAGGGCACTCGTTAAGCTATAAATTTCATTCAAATCAACAAAGCTACAGCGGGCAAACTTTTAAATTCCAATGGTGGTAGCTAAATAGAATAGGTCTGATAGTTGTTTCAAGTTGCCGGCTCTGCGGGGTGAAGCACTTATAAGACTAGGAGGAGGAGATTGAGTCCCTACATCGCGACTTCGCTGCTCCAGGGAGATTTGGAATATGAATCCCAAATCAATTTTTGGCTATATCACAAGCCTTAAGCCGGAACTATAATAAACGTTAAACAACATAAGTCAATAGTCTGAACCTAAAGCCCGGTACTCACTTGTTGCAAACCGGCGTTTCGTATCCCTGTATCGTTTCAATTGTTGATTGATACGAACAAAACAGGAACCCAAATTTTTCGTGTATCATCACTGCGTTTCGAATCATCCAGCCTGTATCATGTTTGATGCGGGAGCGCGATACGGTTATCTGGTCAGTGTGTGATTTGAAGTGACGATGAACAGAATACGCGCATGCCCGTCCACACTTCCTCCTAAAGCGTATCGTATCATTCCTTTGATGTGACGGAGAAAAACCGCTAAATGAGAGATCGGGTTTGGATTGTATCATTTCGCACATTTTGAAACGAAGCGTTGCAATTTTTTTAGAAAAAATTTTTAAGAACGGTGATACGAAACGCCGGTTTGCAACAAGTGGGTACCGGGCTTTATATGACGTACCGTAACGTAACTGTACGTAACCTAAAGTACGAACATGAGTGTTTATATTGAACCAATCTAAATGTATGTCATAAACTTGACGAATGTTCGTAAGCATGCATAAGCGGCATCAGTCCCCAAGCAGTTTTTCAGTTAAATTTTTTCGGGTAATTGTTAGAATTTGCGCTCCAGAGTAAAAACGCTCAAAAAAATTTGGATATATTTAGGGTGATATATGAGTGCCCCAATAAGGGATACATAGGAGTAAGTTGTGATTTGGAGGAACCTACGATTTCCGTGTCGCCCAGTTTGGCAATGGATTTCGATGAAGCACCTTAAAAGAAGACAAAAATGTAAAACAGTTTTTTTTGTTGTCCCGCTTGGTTTTCAAGATATTTAAAATTTGAAGGTTTTAGCTATACAGGTACATACATATGTATATCTCAACCTTGAAATTACTATTTCGGCTCATAATTCAGTCAACTTTCTCAAAAAATTATGATTCTCCGATTCTAAACCTTTACTTTTTTCTTTCTTTTTTTGCTTAGCACTTTTAAGCTGTTTATATGTATTTGAGGCTGTCAGCGCAAAAGTTTTGTAACCCACAATTTAAGCTGGATGCGGTTTTGGTGTAATATCCATTCCTTACATTATGAATTGCCAATGCAATTGCAGTAAGCTACTTTTTGTCTTCCAAAAACATATACCATTAGAAACATCGTTTTTGGACAAAACAACACATATATTACATAGTGTCCTAATTAGATAGTCTGGGGTTACACCACTTATGCGCTGATAGCTTCATTTGTTCAATTCAATTAAACAAATCGCTTAAATCTGCATTTACGGAATCTAGATCTTACTTGTCACTTACATGTTTTCATTTAAGGCCGTGTGTCAAAATAATGTATGTAGGTATATGTAAGTAAGCTCAAATTCGTTCCTTTCTCTTAGGGTACTGTTCGTTATATTAGGTTCGTTTCGAGTGATTTAATACGAAAATGTACCCTGGATCACAATAAACGTACATCACTTATATTAGTTTTCGTTAAAAGTAATATATCGCCTTCTTATGCGAACCAGATTGTTCTATTCAAACTCAAATTTAAACAATATTTATTGCAATTATTATGGTCGATTGTACGTCAAGCTTCGTCTATTATAGTTGAATTGTTACCCTGGAAGATGTTTAACGACGGAGTTTCATCAAAAGACCTAATAAAACTAATCACATGGTCCGCTAAAGCACCTCCTTAAAGAAATAATGAAGTTGTTATCGAAGGTTTTCTGTGAGTATTTCATTTAGTTGTCATTTTATTTTTGTGCTATAATTTTATTGTTGAATAACTTTGAAAAGCAAACATAAAACTGTCCAACATCTTGATATGACAACAAATCCGGAAAAAGAAGTCCTGAAAGCGCACAATTATTATGCCATGGAATAAACAAATTTAAAATAAATTAAAATTTTCTAGTTTCCAGACTTCTTATTAATAACCAAGCAACGTGTGTCTCCTGCACCAGCATACCGAATGCACGATTTAAGGTAATTAAAAATATCTGAACGCGATCTACTTTATCCGCGCCATAATTGGCGCCAATGCAAAATAGAGTGCCACACAGCTCCTGGCTAAGTAAGTAATAGATTTTCTCTGCTCTGCGATCGCCCCTATATACATATATATCGGTAGTCCGCTGCACGGTTATGGTATCTAAAATTAGTAGTAACAGAGGAGCCTTGTTACCATTTTCTCTATAATACGCATTTATTATGGGAACAAGAGAGGACAGGTTACCCCCTTTTTTGCCTACATAAATTGTCAGGTCGTCTGTTCGCATATATATGGTTGATGGCTGTGGAAGCATTTTTTTTTCTTTCCCATCATATATGATTAACATCACTGGCGGATTGGCATGCAAAGAGAAATTGACACCGCATGCAATTAGTTATCTTAGCTAACAACAACATTGTAGAAATGGAAACGCGTCGATGCTTTTCTTCTTTCTACGAAATAATTTTATCAATAACTGTTCTTTTGATTGAAATTGTAATGGATCTCGAATTCCATCTCTCGCATGTCATGCAAAATGCTTTCTGCTTACGTAATATCAGCATCGCATGCAATTCATCTCGGAGCTCTCTTTCCCTATCCTTTATCCAACTTCGAAATCGGGAAATTCTTCGATCATAAATTTAATTTGATTTTATTGTTAATAAAAGTCAATAGGAAATGAGTCAAAAATATCTGCAGTTGATGAAGTTGATTCAATAACTCCATTTAGCAATTATTATTTGTGAATAGGGAATAGCAAGCAAGCAAACCTCCCATTACCCAGCTTACCTTCCTTTATTTTTCTCGTAATTCTATGAATACCCCAATACTTGGCAAGTCATTATTAATTATTACATTTTCAATTTCAATTAAAATTGTACCTTCACAAAAGGATATTAATTATTTTCAGAGAAATTTTAAATGTTTTTTTTTGTTCACATGGCACTCCTATTATTTTATGGAATGGTCTGTCATCTGTGGGTTTTTATTTATTCGATTAACTGAATTAAACGGAAATAACAGAGGTTGGAAAAACCAAATATCCTACATATGTATATTTACCGGGTGGTGTTCATTTGGAAGAGAACAATCACTTACCTGACAACATGACTTTTATATGGCTTTGTTCAAAAGCTTTGTTTCATTTATCAATAGCTGTTTGCACAAACTGGACTACTTGAGAATGAACGAATCAATGTTATAATGTATATTATCATAATTTTCTTGATAATTACAAAAGGCCTTTAAACGTGAACTGTTATAGGTTTGTGAAGTTGGTTTTCGCTCGAAACCACACTTTTGAAGTATTATGGAACTTTAGTTTAGTTACATTAGTTCGTCGAATACACGGGATTGGTACGGAAAAAATCAGAACAATTAATTTTATAATAAAGTCAAATTATGTTTTCAATCACTTGATATTGGAAATGGTTATAAAAATGGACGCCTGATAGTGTAAAGTTAAGAGGACCAGCTCTTTTATTAACATCGACAGCTCGGCACATTCTTAGACTAGTGTTCTGACTCCACTACACCCAACTTTCTTTCTGTTTGATTTCGATTCATTAACGGATTGTATTTAAAAATATCTTCTTATTCCAATGGCGTTACAGCCCAACTTGGCTTCCTCTAATCTTTTCCGCCAGTCTTCTCGATTTCTGGCTCCCAGTACGGTATGTGGAGTAGTGTCTCCGAATCTGCTACAACCGCATCCTTCCATTTTTCTTCTTCGATGATGCCAGTGAAAATCTTCTTTGCTGTTCTGTTCGGCGTGCCTAGTCCAGCGAAATCTATTGAGTTTTATGCAACGTTTTATGTCGTCATAGATTTGATATTTATTTAGTTACTAGCGAACACCGGCGTGCGTTCAAACGCCTTTCATTAAAAAAAGATTATCTGTGTACAGTATACGTGGTAAGAAAAAGGTATCATGAAAAAAGGACAAATCTTCAAAAATTGAATTTTAGAGTTTGTTACAACTTTTTTAAGATTCGATGATGAAAAATTGTGTACTACATGCACAACAGACGCCTAGCCAAACATATTCAGAATCGTAAGCATAGATTTTGCTATAGCGGGGATTAGACAAACTGTGCAGAACTCCCCTCAAAATTGTCTTTTCCCTAAAAAGTGCCAAAAAATAATCAATTTTACAAAATCTACACCCACCGTGCAGCTCCCATTGGCGCCCATACAAAAATCTAATAAATACTTACTCTTACTTATCCTATTTTATTAACACTGGAACTTTTCGTTAGAGCTTCACGCTTTTCTACATTTCGAAAGGTAGTTTGTTCCCATATTCTGGCTGGAGCTATGAAAACTTTACTTTCAGAATTATTTTTTACTAGTTTTTAGTTTTTTTTTAACCATATATTTATTTGTTATTTTTAGTCTATTATATGTCTTCCGCTATTTTGTGGTGACCGCCATATTTGTTTTTAAATGACGTCATACAGCTTATGTTCTTACCTACTGCCTACAATGCCATCCTAAGGTCCCACTATTATCCCAAATTATGGAAAACATCACAAATATGTATGATAGCAAAGCCAGGGAAATTGCCCACTGATGTGAGCTCATATAGGCCTATCAGTCTTCTTCCAACCATCTCAAAAGTGTTTGAAAAAATTTTCCTAGACAGACTAAAGCCAATATTAGAGGAAAACAACATAATCCCAGAACATCAATTTGGTTTCCGAAAACAACATTCTACTATAGAGCAAACACATACAGTGGTACATCAAATCAGGAAAACTCTGGAAAACAAAGAATGCTGCTCTGCAGTATTCTTAGATATACAACAAGCATTTGATAAAGTTTGGCACAACGGACTTTTATATAAACTTAAAACTTTGCTTCCAAACTCATACTACATGATAATAAAATCATATTTGCACCAAAGAACCTTCCAGGTCAAATTTGGAGAAGAATACTCAGATCTATACGAAATTAGAGCGTCAGTACCTCAAGGATCTGTAATAGGGCCAGTTCTTTACTCGATTTTCACATCAGATTTGCCAATAACTGAAGGTGTTGAAACGGCAACATATGCTGATGATACGGCTTGTTTGGTCAGTAACAAAGATCCCATTAGAGCATCACAGATATTGCAGACATATCTCAACAAAATTGACCTATGGATGAAAAGGTGGAGGATAAAGTGCAGCACCAACAAATCAAACCACATCACGTTTACTCTCAGGAAAGGCGACTGTGCATCAGTTTCCATGGAAGGTAATCCACTGCCAAAAAAAGCTTGCGTCAAGTATCTTGGATTACATCTTGACAGAAGGCTTACATGGTCACATCACATAAAGGCGAAAAGAACTGAATTAAATATACAATATAAAACCTTATACTGGCTAATTGGAAATAAATCCTCGTTGTCATTAAACAATAAAATTTTAATATACAAATCCATAATCAAACCAATATGGACCTACGGCATAGAACTGTGGGGGTCTGCTTCAAATTCTAACTTAGAAATACTGCAAAGGTTCCAAAATCAAATACTAAGGTCATTTACCCGTGCCCCTTGGTTTACTAAAAATGTCGAGATACACAACTATCTTCAAATACCAACAATAAAAGAAGAAGTAAAAAATCGCTGTGTCAAGTACAAAACCAGATTAAAAGATCATACCAATCAACTTGCTAAAAACCTAATGAACGGAGAAAGGGACACAACACGCCTGAAACGATGGCACATCCTGAACTTAGACAACAGAAGCTGAATCCTGTGGCAATTAAATAATGGATAATGTTCATAGAAACATTACCCACCGTGATATACTCGTACAAACAATTTAATTATGGCTTAGTAGCCGATTGTAAATAGTTTTATATATTAAATAAAAAAAAAAAAAAACCTACTGCCATTTTGTGTTGGCCCCCATTTTGAATTTGGAATAAAGCGACACAGATAATAGTATTCTACTTGTCACACCCTTTCATTTGATACCCATACCGATCGAGTAGCCTGTAAAGAAAAATAGAATCCGCCATTTTTCGTTAGCCGCCAGAGCAACACAGCTAATAGAATTCTACTTGTCCCACCATTTTATATGATACCCATGCCCAGCGCGTTGTAAAGAAAAAGGTGGTACACATTTTAAATTTGTAGAGTGACGCCACACAAATAATAGTATTCTACTTGTCATACGTTTTGAGTTTATACCCATACCGAAAAAGGTAATCCGCCATTTGGTGTCGGCCGGCATTTTGAATTTGGAAGGACGCCATACAAATAATTGTATTTTATTTATTATACCCTTTCATTTGATACCCACGCCACGGCGAGAATTGGGAAACATAATTGCATAATTTTTTTCCTTCATGAAATAGACGACTTTGACTCGACGGACGGCGAAATCGGCAAACAAAATTTTGTCGGACACATATACCATATAATTCCACATATTTTTCTTAAACGATCCTGAAAAAATTGGCTTGTTATTAATAAATTTTTGGAAGCCCATAACTTAGCAGGTTTGGGGTGGTAGACACCAACATTAGGGTCCAACATTTTTGTTGGACGAGTTTTGTTTCGCGCGTTTGGTAAAAAAACAGTATCTATAAATTTTTTGGGTACCATAAAAAGGTCGACTTTCGAGCAGCATGGAGGAAAAAAGCCGCGGTTTCAAACATTTTCGCAGAAGAAAAGTTGGTAGACTAGGGTTTCTTAATCCATACAAAAAGTTTCAAGAGAGTATGTATGAATATTTTTTTTGTGAAACCGGCCCTAGAACACAAAAATTAGTCACATTTTCTTTTAAAGGCTAGAACTTTTTTTCCTTCAATTTTAACAAAAAAAAAAATAATAAGTTATTTTTAGAGGCGTTCATAAAGAATAATTTTCATTCATACTTTTTTATTTTAATCATTCATTCTGAATATTTTTTTGATGTTTTTATGTCCTCCTCTCCCTAGAAATTCCCAATAACAGGAAGTAATATGAATAAAAGAAACACTTTACGTTATAAGAAATGCCGATGTTTGAATAAGGTAATAAAATTGATCAACAATTTATTGTGGCTCTTTATAATTGGCTCCCAAGGATATTTCAGCTCCAGGCCCGCAAGGTGATGTAGGTGATGATGTCTGCTGCTGATATGCGACTCAATTCATTACTAAATTCCTACGTCCAAAGGAGGATTCAAGGCTGTATCAGATCAAATTTTTGAGCAGCGACAGCAGCAGCGGAAGAGGCAGCATGCTGCTTCTTGTATCAGATTCCTTGTACCAGCAGCAGGCAGCAAACGCTTTTGACAACTAAATTTTTTAAGTTGTGAAGTGAAATGTCAAAAAAAGCTGCCTTGATGGGCCGCAAAATTAGGATTAGGAATGAAAATGCAGCGGCAGCATTCAGTGCTGCTTCTGTGGTCATGTGACACGCTCTGACCAATAGAAACAGTTTGCTGCTGATATTTTTGTTGCGCTGCTTTGGATCTGATACAGCCTTCAGAGTTCAGTTTGCGGAGGAATTGAATCAACGCATAGAGCCGTGTATCATGTGTTTTTTCTGAGCTCAAGCAACGCCGAGCAGACCTAAATCATAGATAAATTGGAGTTGTCAATTGTTGTTTAGAGGGTCAACGTAGGATGAAGTTTGCGAGATGGAGCGAAAATACAATCGGTTTTTATTTGTCAGTCAGTACAATAGAATAGAAAATGTTTATATATGTATATATGATTGACAGTCATTTTCTTTAGAAAATATTTAGGAACTCGGGATGGTTGCTGAGAAACGCAATCCCTCCCGGTTTTTGACTAAATATGACACTTGGGTTATACACAAACACTAAAAAATGCTGTGCATAAGTGTTACCGAAATCGGGGAATTCAATTAATTGCACTTCCTTCTCTTCTCTATTCAAAGCTCGTTCTCTCCAGTTTGTTGTACGAAGTTTCCGTACATCTGCTTAACTAAAATGGCGCCAAAAACCAACCACTTAGAATCCACTTTTTGTAGTAGAAGTGGCTATAGTTATCCTCAACCGTAACTAAACATTATTTTTTCTTAAATCTAATCAAAATTCTTGCTATAAACAATTATAAAAAATTACAATATTATTTTTTTTTATTAAAAATGAATCTGTCATGATTAATTTAAAAAGAATTCAACAATATAATTTTCCGCTGCATCTAATGTCATTGCCACACAGAGTGAGTGTGTGATAATTATGCATCATGAGAGTGTTTTTTTTTTTTTTTTTTTTTTTTTTTCATTTCCGCCAAGTATGGTTTGTAATAAGTTTTGCACGTTAAGGTCAAACACGTCAGGGCTGAAAGTGACTTCACTAAGAGCAACAATAACAACAACAAAAATAACAACAATAACAACAGAATTGGCCGACAATGAATTCGTTTATTTACACTTGTGAATACCCTAGTCGATTTTTAAGTACGTTGGAAGTAATCTAGATGTAACTAGTGTAATTAGGAAGAATACGTATTTTTCGTTATCGTCAATTGTTTATTAATGAAAATTTATTTATCATTACTTTCAAACAATTGGTATGGAAAACAGGCAATTGTACATTGAATATGGTTTCTTTATGTCTATTGATACAGGTAAGCAATTTTTCTAGAAAATTTCTTGTTAGAATTGTTTTTGGAAAATATTAAACACTCGAGTTGTTTGAGTTGACAATAACTGACAATTGTTGTTAAGTTGACAATTTAGTGACGTGATTATTTAGACTGTTCTTGGCATGAAGACCCAATAGTTTTGCTCTGCTTATTCCAAGATATCAAACTATATATTCCATCATTGATCGACAAGGAGGCAGGAGGATTATTCACAACGCATTTATAAATTATAAGCGTTTGAATCAGATTCTTACTGCACGTACAGATATTGCATTTTCAGGGCTATTCAAAAAGTTTTGTCAACAAGTAATAATTAATTACACGTCATTTTCTTAGAGAATGGTTTAATTGTTTTGAAAACATCTTATGAAAAAATCTACACAACACAGAAACACTCACATCGACTCACTCAAACGACTGCCAAATAATATCAGCGCGTCCAAGAGGCTGAAACTTTGGTGAGTAATTGTCAAAAGATGCGCAACTACATTCACTAGCTTTTATTTACGAGTACTGCCATCTTCACGTTGAGGTCGGAACTGTTCAGACCCCCTTCATAGTTGGCAGATCCAAATATTTCTATAGCGGTCTTGCGTTTCATCGGAACTGATCCTAACATGCACCAAACGAAAGCGAAAAATTGGATCTGCCCCTCTTCGAGCAAGGTCTTCAACTTTTTGACTATGAAGTCTGTCAACCTACGTAAACAAAAGCCGATGTTTAAAAAGGTGGAGTTTGCGCATGAACTGCCTCTATACGAAAGTAACGTTTATTTATTTATCACTGTTTCTGAAAAATAAAAGCATTATCTAAAAGCACTCTTTCCGTCGCCATCTTTGTACAAAAGAGTGTGCTAAGGGGGATGATACACGGGTCAACATGTTCTGAAACACGAGCTTTTTCTGCGCAGTTCGTCGGCAAAGGGACGGGTCAGGGTGAAGTGTGCGGTGTTGACTGAAGCTAGAAACGATTTCTATTTTTCCTCCAGTTGCTTGAAAAATGTTTATGTATGCGTAACTGTCAAGCGATTCTGGGTGAAAATAATTTGGAATGCACACCCATACATATGAAATCGCAATGTTATTACACAGAGTGTTGCGTGTAGCGTGTTGACTCGTGTATCACCTCCGCGCAACAAACTGACAGTGTGTTGCAGAGACACGTTGACTCGTGTATCATCCCACTAATGAAGATCATTGAACCGAACTTTATTGAACTGAAGTCGGTGAAGCCGAAGCATGACATACATTCAATTCAGCTTAGAATGGAATTCACCCAATTGTCGCTCTGAAGGCTTCTGCTACATTTTCATTAATAAAAAGAAGTCGTTGGTGATTGTTTTTGAGAAGGATGGGACATCGTCATCATCATCAATCAATTTTGGATTGATTAGACACAATTTTGGCTCTTGTTCACACTTTTCTTATTTTCTTGGTTGTTTTTATTGAAAATAACTTCGCAAGCTGTTTTCGAATTGTATAAAAAAACACTTGTTTTCGATTGTGTTTTTACCCAAAATGGGAATTTTTGACAAGAACGCCGCATTGGATTCAAAGCACAATGACATTTGACGCCTGTTGCAAAAATTATGGCACATTCCCATTAGGACTTCACTTATGCAAAAATTATGAGACGTTCACATTATGGCATTACGTACAGGAACACACCTAATTTCAGTAAAAAAGATTTAACGTGTAAACTAACGCATACTAAATGTGCTTCTTCTTGCTCTTTATATTTTCTCTATTAACATACACACATTAATATTTCTAATATAGCCAAGAAAGCTATTCACGTGTGTATCAGGAATGTTTTCTAAAACCGGTCATACAAAGCTTGAAGGAATGCCAATGTGTGCCTATCCAATCATTTACTAATTCCAACTATTGTTAAACTCTGGCAAAAACTTAAAGGCGCAAGTCACAAAACAAGTTGTGATCACAGACATCATCATCATATTTACGATAATTTGAACTCGTCTAAAAAAATGTTATCTTCTTCTGCTGCTAGCGAGTCCATAAAACAGTTGCGAATGCAGCAGACGCATAAATATCACTTCATCTCTGCGATACTTGCAATAAGAAAATGCACGACTAACCTTAGGTAATTTACCCACCAACAATATAAATAGATTTGTCCTTTAATAAACACTAATGGTGCAACGCCAATTTAAAAAATGGTTTCCAAGCCCTGTTTTTCTTCTTCAATATCCATTATTACCACATTTACTGTCTGCAGATTTAAATTGCATCTAGGAATGTAATAAAAAAAAACTTGCGAAATCTTATTATTCTTTGTTCTAAAGAACGAGCGAGCACAGGACTAGGTTAGAAGTACACGGAGTGATGAAGCGTGTAACAAGGTACAAAAAGAAAACGAAAAAATATGTACAATTAAAATCCTCTTTTCAAGGGAGCGTGAAAAAAATATGTAGAGACAACGAAATACCATAATAAATTCTCTTCATGGCGCCACTGAAGAATTTTCTCGTAAAACTTGCAACAAAAATTCATTTCATCTGGCGCTAAGATACCTGCAAGTTGCGCGCAGTCCAATGCAGCTGACCGCTCAACTACCTTTCAGTAAATATCCATGCAAGAGAGTAAGAGTGGGGAAAGTGGAGATAAAATTATTGTAAACATAAAATCGATTTTAAATATTCAGTCAGATTCACAATAAGAAATTGTAAAACATCCAAAATTGACATTAAATACGTTTTATTTGGATATTTAATATAAATGGAGGAACTGCAGTAGAAATCATAAAATTTTCCACTTCGTCAACTGAAAAGAAAAAATCCCCCAAGTCTCTCCACCTCTGATTTCTTGAAAATGGTCCCCATTGACAGGGACAGCGACTCTGAGGCATTCTACTTCGGTCCGTGAAAATATGATTCACGAAGTGTCAGTCATGATTTATGCGCTTCACATCCAGAAATTCCAGACATTTTTGACATTTTGACTTACGTCACTTTTTAGACCATTTACTGATCATTAACAGCTTTAAAACCAAAAAAACAACGAAGTTATCCCATTTCATATCTTGAATGGTTTGTCTTTACCAGAATTTCGACGCGCTTTCAATTAAATTTGGAATTTAATGCCCGGTTTTTTCATTCACCTGTGATAGCAAATTGAAATGATTTGTCCAATCGAATTTTTATTAACAGGAATCAAAAACAAGGAAGACAGCAAAAAAACAAAAACATTCATTGGCATCTCTGGTGAAAGTCGTCAGATTGGGTGAAGGTCGTTAAAAGTTGTAAAAAAAAGCTTCGGCAAATGTAATTTTCGGGTGTTTGGTGTGACTTTTGCACAAACACAGTTTTGGCTGCTGGCAAAGGCCTTTGTTTTTTGGAAATTGGCTGGCGCCGTGTCGTTCTGGTTTGTTTTTATGTTGGCCTTTTTCCTTCTTTTTTTCGCATAATTTATTATCAAGGTAACCGGTACTCGAAGATGATGGAGACGGAACGATGGCGATGGAGATGCCGCCTTATGTTAGCGAACTTTTCGCAGAAGACAATCATTAGCATAACAATGAAAGGCGAATATTCGGAGGCTTGTGTAATAATATCTTCCTGGAATTGGTTTTCTGGGTGAAAAGTGGAGAAAATCATGTTTGTTTTGTATGAGTTGGTGCGAATTGTAAAGAAATTTGTTAAATGATTGATCTGTCAATAAATTAAGAAAAAAACTTGGGTTTTTTGAACGGTAAATAAATACATGGTTATTATGGATTCATGTCTTTTGTGACAAGACGAAGATTTCTCTTATAGAAGTAGCGCTCTATCAAAATGTTGCTTGTACCTAAAAATAGTCAACGAAAAGCTGTAATAATTTTAATGCACTATGAAATATGTAGGTACTAATTAAAAGAAGAAATTTATAGATTTGTTTTCTTGCCTGAAAAAATAATTTACAGCCTCTATACGAGGATTTTCGGGCAAATGACACATAAAACATAAAACTGGTTTTCCTATAAAAACATTTTTTTTAAATAAGGATTTTAAATTATGTACTTGCTTACTTCTTACTTTTAAAGGTAACGGTAAGTAAATTTATAAACTAAAGACCGTACCGGGTGCAATGCAGCAAAGTGTCCTGGCTTTCTTAACGTCGTATCAGAGTTAAATTTGGGTGAGTTCCAAAACGCATCACTGCAGTAACCTTAAATCTCAAATTAAAACTGGCCGCTTCCATTTTTATTTATGATTTATTAACAATTTTTTTGGGCTCACTTGTTAAAAGTATATGTAATATATTACACCACTTTTATTTCAAAACAAACTCTAAAAACACACATTGATCCTCTTTGTTAAAATAAACAATTACTTTGAGATTATATTTTACCGGTAACTGTCAAAAATCGTGTTCCATTGGTGATGTATTCGGATGTACTTGTGAGTAGAAAAAATCGCCCAATGGATTGCAGCTATTATTTCTGATAAGATTTTTACGCTGGTCACTTGACAAGCAAAGCAGCAATGAGTACAACTTACACGGAAGACATCAAACAATTATCAGCATAATATGAGCATTCCCTATTTTATTCTATTCTTCTATTTTTTAAACATTTCTACATGACGAAGCAACGAGCGATTGAAATAAAGAATGTTATTTTTTTCCATTTTTCGTATGGCCAATAACCTTTTGTCAAATTTGAATATTATCAATATGGAGTACATGGTTCTCCATCTATGGGAAAAAGAAAAACCTAACAGAATCGCTGTTTTGACAGTTAAGGATTTGCCATAATTGTAAAAAATTGGACATTAGGCGCTTTTAAGTCTCAATTAATGGCACAAATGATAACGATTATATAGGTGTCTTGATATTAATGTGATTGGGAGTTATAGTGTAGCGGAAAAGTAAAAAAGGAAACATCCAGAAATAATAGCGCAAATGGTCTTAGTATTATAATTACAATCCATTTGTTTAATAAAATAAAAATAATATTCGTTCAAAAAAATTAAGCATTTATTCATATTAATCCTCTTATTATCTATTTCATTTCGTCATATGCAATTTTAACAACTCAATTAATTCAAAAAAATACCAAATTCATAGAGAAGATAAACTTAAGCTATACTATAATGTTGAATTTCCGATGCATATAAATTTAATGTTGACTGATTTATATTTGTGTAATCATAAACGCAATTTCAATAAAAACCTCTATTTGATACTGTGAAACTTGTTGTACCGTTAAAAGATGCCGTTTAACAAGACGAAAAATATTTGTGATGACGGCATTCTCATTGATTTTTTAAACCAACTTTATGTAATTGTTGGTACTTAATTCAGCATATTGCTACATGGAAATTCGTATGATTTAATCCTTCTGGTTATCAGGCTACCGTATTAAATAATTTACTCTGCAGGTAATATAAAAAAGTCCCGTAACCCGAGTCGTGGCACAAATCATACGTAGAAAAGTTATACAAAGAGGGAATCATATACGCAAAAAATTCAAAGGAACGTGGTTATTGAGATTAAATTCATATTTAATAAAAATTGTGGGTCCAACGTTGAAATCCAAAAAAAAATAAAGTAGATACATAATCAGCCCAAGAAATCCAAAAAAAAATCCCATCACCCGAAGGAAGCATGCATTTCTAAGGAGACATGCTCTTAATAAAAAGTGCATTACACCTCCCAATGCAAGTCCAGAATCGAATCACGAAGGCGCGCGCTGCTGGTGTCGATGCCACTTGTTAAAATTTCTGCTGAGCTCGTTCGATAGTAGAAGAACCCTTTTTTCGAAATTACTATTGCCCAATATTTGATGTGCTGCCACATGTGCCATCACGAACGTAGGTATTTTCTATGTTTTTTGGGCAACACAAATGTCAGTTCGTGTTTATTTACATTTACTCCGTCGCCGTCGCCTTAGATTTTGTTTTTGATTTTGTTAAGTAAATTGGTGTTTTATTTTGCGTGAACTATCCGGTAAGTGCATTTATTTTTATTTGTGTGACTCTGGTTCGTTCGTATTTTATATATTTTTATTCATATTTGATGTGTTTTGTTCTTATTTTCTGTTTTTATGAACACATAAAATTCTAGTTTTGTCAGTTAATTTTTAATATAGGTTTCTTTTTTAATAATAACATTTTGTAATTTAACTTATTTTAATTGAATTCCTTCTTTATTTACATTTTCATAGTAGTCTTAACATAATTTAATTTAATTCATTTTTGTGCATTTCATTTAAATTAATTTCATTTTTTGTACCTTTGTAATTTCAATTGGCATAGTGTTTATATACATATAAATTGTGTTTTTTTATTCTAATTCTTTATATTTTGCAGTGATGACAATGTTGGTTAGGAGGATACTAATACAGGAAAAATAGAAAAATGGTTGGGTAATTATTATTATTATGAATTATTAAATTTGTTTATTAGTTTATTTATTTATTTCTTTGTAGATTTATCATGTGTTGGGCGGCGCCGAACATTCTCCCCCCTGTTGAACAGCCTTGTTCAACAATTTTTTCACAACTCCCCTCTTGTGATAGGAGAAGAATATCAGTCGACCATCGGGTTTCACTTTAAGCCGAACCTGGTAGCGTCCTGGGAGGGTTATCGTTTTCTCCTTCCCTTTCGTTTTAGCTAAGGCCTCAAAATTTATTCGCTTCAAAACGTCGCGGGTGAGATATATATCGAGTCCTTCTCTAGTCCGGAACTTTTGGTGGGTGTTCTCCATTCGCATCTGAAGCTCGCCCATCGTTGTGGTGGTCCTCAATAAATGGAGTGATGTTTCACGAGCTCCATTTATGGTAGCAGGCTCAGGTAATGTTGCAGTGGTATGTCTGGTGGAATCCCTTAATTCACGAATACGTTCATCTTGATGTGTCCGGGCAAGTGTGCTCTCTGGTGGTGATGATGTAGACATATGCATCTTCTCAGGTGTACTACGAGGAACTGGGTCTGCGTAGAAATCAGGATCAGGCTCGTCATCCATAGAGAAAAAGATTTTTTCTTGAAGTATGAGTACATCTTCGTCGTAATCCATCTGAAAAGATCTTGTGAACTACCTTGTTTAATTATCTTTTTAGGACAATCACAACATTGAAACACTGACAACACGCGACAGTTGATTAGTACTGATTTGAAACTACGTTACTTCTACTGGTAAACGGGCTAATTTGGATATTGGTCGTTTTAAGGTATTGGTTTGCGTTCTGATTTGTGCCACTCGGATTAAACCATCTGACCCTGGATATACTTCGTCTACAACGCCCAAGGGCCATTTTGCTGGTGGAGTATTTTCATTCGTTACAAGTACTACATCCCCAATTTTCAGGTTTTTTCGTTCATGCTGCCATTTGGTTCGGGTTTGCAGATGATGTAAATAGTCTCGTGACCACTGTTTCCAAAACTGGTGTACCTTTTGTTGAACTTGTTTCCATTTTTGGGTTAAGGTTGCTTCCTTGGCGTAGTCCGGCTCTGGTAGAGTGTTTAATGCTTGTCCAATGAGAAAATGTCCTGGAGTAAGTATCTCAGGACTGCTTGGATCTGTACTGACGTAACATAATGGACGTGAATTTAGAATAGCTTCTATTTGAGTTAATAACGTCGCATATTCTTCAAAGGTCAATGTCATGTTTCCTAGGCTTCTACGCAAGTGGTGTTTCACCGATCGAACAGCTGCCTCCCAGATTCCTCCAAAATGTGGTGCTGCTGGTGGGTTGAAGTGCCAATTGATAGCCTGCTGAGTAAAATATTGCCTAGCTTCCTGTGTCGCATGTGCTATGACGTCCTTCAATTCCCTATCCAATGTTGATTTGGCTCCTATAAAATTGCTGCCACAGTCGGAGTAGATATCCGTGCATAGACCTCTTCTGGAGATAAACCTTCGTAAAGCAGCGATGAAGGCATCTGTTGTTAGGGCTGAGACTAGTTCGATATGTATGGCCTTCGTTGCCATACAAACAAATATACTTAGATAAGCTTTTAATAACTTCGCCTTTCTGCACGGGGATGCCTTTACTACCACTGGTCCTGCATAATCTATGCCCACCTTGCTGAATGGTTTTGATATATTGACCCTAGCTTCTGGTAAGTCTCCCATGCGTTGCTGACAAACTTCCTTTCGATAACGAAAGCATGTGATACATTTATGAAGTCTGGTGGTGATGGCTCGCCTTGCATCCAAAATCCAATATTTGCTCCTGCTTGTTGCTAGCACTAACGATGTCCCACCATGTAAAGTGTTCCGATGCAGTTCGTCGATGATAAGCGATACTATGTGGTGAGTTTTTGGAAGGATAATTGGATGTTTTTTGTTGTACGTTATGGACGCATGCAATAAACGACCCTTTACTCGCATTATTCCTTGGGTGTCTAGAAATGGGGTTAGCTGCAATAACTTGCTTCTTGGTGACAGAGGTTTGTTTCGAAGTAAGTTATCATAATCCTTGGGAAAACTTGCTCGTTGTATTTCCTTGAAGATAATCCTCTCTGCGTTGCGTATTTCCCCATTAGAAATGAGCCCGACTTGCTTTTTCGATGTGTTCCTGCAATTGCCTATGAACCGAAGGAGTAGTGCGATGATCCTGGTTGTTTTTCCAAATGAAGAGTAACGGGTAAAGATGTCTTCTTGGGTTTCCAATACAAAGTTTGCTGAACGAACAACTTTAGCCTCCAAGTTAGTAGTTGTGTCACCTTGCTTGATATCAGGCCAATTCTCCACGGGCATAGCTAACCATGATGGACCATGCCACCATATATCTTTGGATAGAAGGTCCTCTACTGTGGTGCCTCTGGATGCCAGATCCGCGGGGTTGTCTGTGGTAGGTACGTGTTTCCAAGTCTCATATATTTAAGGCTGTCCTGAATTTCCACCACCCTGTTTGCTACATAGGTCTTCCATCGAGATGGATGTTCTTTGATCCATTGTAATACTATAGTCGAGTCCGTCCAGGCATAAATAGGTACATTTTCTAATTCCATATCAGTGACAGTGGTTTTGATTAGTCTTGCAAGAATAACTGCCCCATTGAGTTCGAGTCGTGGAATAGTTGTAGGTTTGTTAGGTGCCACTCTGGTTTTTGCAGTTAATAATGTCGATGAGATACTACCGTCTTGCTGCACTACTCGTAAATACAGTACCGCTGCATATGCCCTTGCCGACGCGTCGCAAAAGCCATGGAGTTGAAGCTGCGCTGTATTGGTGTACCGAATCCATCTCAGTATTTTGATCCGAGGTAACGTTTTCAAATCCTCCTTGAAATTTTTCCAATTGTGGACGACGGTTAATGACACAGGATCATCCCATGCACAACCTGTAATCCACATTGTTTGCATCAGTATCTTCGCCACAACTATCACTGGTGCTAACCATCCAAGAGGATCATACAATGAAGCAATTTCTGACAATATAGAACGTTTGGTGTATAAGTCTTGTTCAGGCTTTGGTTTAAAATGGAAAGTGAAGTAATCTTCACCAGGCAACCATCGAATCCCCAACGTTTTAATTGCCTCCTCTTCGCAAATGTCTAAAGCACCTCGATTCTCACAATATTCAGGTGGCAAGTGTTCTAATAAACCCTTGTGATTACTTGCCCACTTTCGTAAATTAAACCCCCCCGACTTCATCATATTGATTAACTCGGTCTGCAGAAGTTTAGCCGTGGATATATCATCAGCTCCAGTTAACAGATCGTCAACATAGAAATCCTTCATTGTTACCCTTGATGCCAATGGCCAGTTGCTGCTTTCATCGCTGGCTAATTGTTGTAGAGTTCGTATCGCGAGGTAAGGTGCGGATGTTGTGCCGAAGGTAACAGTTTTCAACTCGTAGTCTTGCACTTGACCAGTTGTTGGATGTGTCCATATTATTCTTTGAAACGAACGTTGCTCTGGATGAATGAAAATCATGCGATACATTTTTTCAATGTCCGCCGTCATCGCGATTTTATGTTTACGCCACTTCAATAATGTAGCGAACAGTTTAGGCTGTAAAATTGGACCCTTCAAAAGATGATCGTTTAACGACTTGCCGTTGGTTGTCTTGCTTGAAGCATCAAAAACTACTCTCAATTTCGTGGTAGTGCTTTCCTTGAAAACAGCATGGTGTGGTATATAATAATGTGGCTTGTTTTCAGGAACTGGACCTACCACTTCCATATGGTCGAGCTTGAGATACTCATCAAGACATGCAGCGTAATCTTTGGCTAGTGTTGGGTTCCTCCTGAATTGTTTTTGAAGAGCTGTAAATCTTGCCAATGCCTGTGGTCGCGATTCGCCTAAGTCAGGGGTTTCATTGTTTAGAAATGGCAATCTTACTTGGTACTGCCCATTACTCTGTCGTTCATGTGTCGTTTCATAAATGGTTTGGCATTTGACTTCTGCTTCCTTAAACACTGGATGCGTAGGATATTCCTCGATTTCGAAAAACTGTTGTAATTGCTGGTTAAGATCGTTTTCCGTAGTAGCCACTAACGAAATTGCTTTCCGATGTAATGGGTTGGAGGTTGGTCCTACTATAATCCATCCAAAAATGGTGTTGATGACCGCCGGAGATGTTTTTGTTCCCCTAATGAGTCCGGATTGCACTATTTGGGCATAAACGTTTGCCCCGAGTAAGGCGTCGATTTTTCCTGGTTTCCAATAGGTCGGGTCAGCTAATGTGAGACGGTCTATACGGTGTATGTTTTCCTTGGAAATTCGTTGTTTTGGTAAGGGGTCTGTGATTGTCTTTAAGATAAGAAAAGTTTCCTCCACTATTGGTCCAGTTAGTTGCCTCGATTGTAATTGTAAGACGGCCTCCTTACTGGAACTGGCTGCAGGGTAAGGACCTATACCAGTGATTACCATTGAAGTGGAGTTGCATTGTGCCCCTATTTTGGCGCAGGCTTCTTCTGTTAAGAAGGACGATTGCGATCCTGGATCGATGAGACATCTTAAGGTGGTTGCTTGCCTTGATCCACCTTTAACGGCTACCAATGCCGTTGATAATAACGCGCGCACGTTTTGCCTTGTTACGAAGGCTTGAACTGTTTCTGGCTCGATTGTGTTGTGGGAATTCCCTTGTTGTTGGTCCTTCACTGTTGATACATTAATGTTATTCTTAAAGTGTGGAGGATACGGTGTAGTTGATTCGCTTGACTTATCTTGATGAAGGGACGTATGGTGTCGTTGTTTGCATTTGAAACAGTTGTATTTGCTGGTACAATTGACTTGACTATGACTGCTGGATAAACAGTTAATGCATAACTGTGCTTTGTTAATGACCCTTTGTTTGTCTTCAGGTGCCATCTTGTTGTACTTATAACATTTAAGAACGAAATGCTTTCCTTTACAGGCTGGACATCTTCCTTCCTTTGTAGCATGATACACTGATGTGCTTGTTTTGGATTGAACGTTGGGCTTGGATTGTGTTGTTTTAGTACCTATAGCATCTGAAATAGATTCGAGCACTTTGAGACGAGTAGTTATAAATGTCTTAAATTCCTTGAAGCTGGGTAGATCATCTTTGGCACCTTGCTCTTCTTCCCACAGCTTCAGTGTATGGAAAGGTAGTTTCTGCACTAAAAGATAAATTAATAATACATCCCAGGACTGCGTGTCTACTTTGAGACCATTAAGTTGTTGTAAGCACTCCTCAGATGTGTCTATTAACGTTTTAATACCCCTCGCCGTTTCCGTCATTAGTTTTGGTTGCTGCACTAGTCTTTTTAACTGATGATTCACTAGAATGCGCGTGTTTTCGAAACGACCCTTTAATTTATTCCATGCAGGTAAATAATCAGCATCCGTAGTTGGCGTGTGTCGTAAAACTTGTTCCGCTTCTCCTATTAAACATGATTTAAGATGGTATAGCTTTTGTACTGGAGACAGTTTATTATTATTGTGCACTAAGGAAGTGAACATGTCACAAAATGACCTCCACATGTCGTAGTTACCATCAAATTTTGGAAGGGAAATCCTCGGAAGAGCTGGTTCCTGATGTACCGTAACCACTGACGTTGGTTCATTCTGGATTGGGTGGACAAGTGAGGCTTCGAATTTGAGCTTACGTAGACCTTCCGTTAATTCGCTTAAATAGTCGGAATATTTTGCTTCGGTGTAGCTATAATACTCCTCAGAAATATATTTAGGCTCGCTATCATCGGTTGAGGATTCCTTTACTGCTCGTTCCTCATAGTAGAGTTCCATTATTTTGAAATCTAAAGAACTGTACTGCATCCATAAGTCCTTTAATTCGGCGCTTCGTGTCTCGTAAAAACCTTGGGTTCGTTTAGCTAAACCCGTTTTCTTGGCATTCTCAATATATTTATCAATCCTGCCTCTCAAGACGATTTCTTGAATTAGCAGCTTTTTCAGCTCAGACATTGTACTTGATTTATGAACAGAGGTATAACCGAAAAATTAAACAAATAAACTGGAATTATACACGGGCCACTCACTGTTCCTGGATGGAACCACCAAAAACTGTCTTGATATTAATGTGATTGGGAGTTATAGTGTAGCGGAAAAGTAAAAAAGGAAACATCCAGAAATAATAGCGCAAATGGTCTTAGTATTATAATTACAATCCATTTGTTTAATAAAATAAAAATAATATTCGTTCAAAAAAATTAAGCATTTATTCATATTAATCCTCTTATTATCTATTTCATTTCGTCATATGCAATTTTAACAACTCAATTAATTCAAAAAAATACCAAATTCATAGAGAAGATAAACTTAAGCTATACTATAATGTTGAATTTCCGATGCATATAAATTTAATGTTGACTGATTTATATTTGTGTAATCATAAACGCAATTTCAATAAAAACCTCTATTTGATACTGTGAAACTTGTTGTACCGTTAAAAGATGCCGTTTAACAAGACGAAAAATATTTGTGATGACGGCATTCTCATTGATTTTTTAAACCAACTTTATGTAATTGTTGGTACTTAATTCAGCATATTGCTACATGGAAATTCGTATGATTTAATCCTTCTGGTTATCAGGCTACCGTATTAAATAATTTACTCTGCAGGTAATATAAAAAAGTCCCGTAACCCGAGTCGTGGCACAAATCATACGTAGAAAAGTTATACAAAGAGGGAATCATATACGCAAAAAATTCAAAGGAACGTGGTTATTGAGATTAAATTCATATTTAATAAAAATTGTGGGTCCAACGTTGAAATCCAAAAAAAAATAAAGTAGATACATAATCAGCCCAAGAAATCCAAAAAAAAATCCCATCACCCGAAGGAAGCATGCATTTCTAAGGAGACATGCTCTTAATAAAAAGTGCATTACACCTCCCAATGCAAGTCCAGAATCGAATCACGAAGGCGCGCGCTGCTGGTGTCGATGCCACTTGTTAAAATTTCTGCTGAGCTCGTTCGATAGTAGAAGAACCCTTTTTTCGAAATTACTATTGCCCAATATTTGATGTGCTGCCACATGTGCCATCACGAACGTAGGTATTTTCTATGTTTTTTGGGCAACACAAATGTCAGTTCGTGTTTATTTACATTTACTCCGTCGCCGTCGCCTTAGATTTTGTTTTTGATTTTGTTAAGTAAATTGGTGTTTTATTTTGCGTGAACTATCCGGTAAGTGCATTTATTTTTATTTGTGTGACTCTGGTTCGTTCGTATTTTATATATTTTTATTCATATTTGATGTGTTTTGTTCTTATTTTCTGTTTTTATGAACACATAAAATTCTAGTTTTGTCAGTTAATTTTTAATATAGGTTTCTTTTTTAATAATAACATTTTGTAATTTAACTTATTTTAATTGAATTCCTTCTTTATTTACATTTTCATAGTAGTCTTAACATAATTTAATTTAATTCATTTTTGTGCATTTCATTTAAATTAATTTCATTTTTTGTACCTTTGTAATTTCAATTGGCATAGTGTTTATATACATATAAATTGTGTTTTTTTATTCTAATTCTTTATATTTTGCAGTGATGACAATGTTGGTTAGGAGGATACTAATACAGGAAAAATAGAAAAATGGTTGGGTAATTATTATTATTATGAATTATTAAATTTGTTTATTAGTTTATTTATTTATTTCTTTGTAGATTTATCATGTGTTGGGCGGCGCCGAACAATAGGTGTCCGCTCATCGGTTTTTCACATTTGTTGACAAGTTTTGAAGAGCTTTTTAGTTTCGATAAATACATACATACATATATGTATACAATTTATATAATTTATGGCGGATGTTGAGCTTGGCCTGTTCATCACAAGAGAAATCAAAATTTACATTTTTTCACCTTGTATTGACTGCATTCTTGTAAAATAACTTATTTTTCTTTCATTCAACTACTTTAAATTTGAAAACAATCTATCCATCGAACTGTCAAAGCAACGGGCTGAATAGCTGAAACGAATCTTGAAATGAAATAAATTTATATCTTTCGTTCTGTTCGTTTGTATGACCGAGTTTGTACATTTTCATACGATTTATTTCATTCTTTTCGTTTCCGTTCGTTTGAGTTTCTTCTATTTGTTTGGGCCCTAAGGTTGATACACAGGACCATTAGGTTGTCCACTGGAAGCGTATTCGAGCGGCTATGCGCTTCGGCTACATGAGTGGCTACACGTGGCTATGGGCGACAGATCCAACATAAGAAAACTAACAAAAAATTGTAATGGGGGGTATCGTAAAGTTTTAAAATTGTTTTGGTAGAGGTTTACAGATTACCCTGTATTTTTGTAACCCGATTAGATATTTTCGTGAATAAGGCAGCAATCTACGCAGAATACTCCCACCCTCACTGTAAACTGTAAAAGTGAAGATTTCAACCCACCAACGTCCAAAGTTATGAGGCGTCAAAAAAAAAATTTTTTTCACTAAAATTGCAATTTCAATCAACTTTTTCTCCAAAAAATACTTAGTTATTCATTTTTTTTTTAATTGGAAAGCTTGAAAAATTTCCTATAGATAATTACCGAGTTTATAGCAGAAAAATTAAATCGACTTAACTCAAAATTACGTCAAAATTTCGAATTAGCGTATAAACGGGTAGAAATACATTCTTATAACTATGGCTTAAGCCGAAAAATTTCGGTTTAAGCCATAATTCAATTTACCTCGTTTATAGGGTAAAAAATTTTGGATGATCCATAATTCGAATTATTTTTGGAGTAGCTATAAACTAGGTAAATGTCTACCAACTTTTATGCTTCGGCCTTTACTTTTGAAATTATAAGCAATTTTAATATTAAAATTGGCCTTATGTAGTGCTTATTTGATACTTTTCGATAAAACTCAGGTCATCTTAATATATATAACTGATTTGCTTAATAGACTAAGAATGACGTGGTAACAATATTTAGCACTGTTTTATCCACCGTTATCTTGGCAGTAAACATAACAATCTGAAAAACAAATGTCATCAATTGGGTAAGATAAAACATACTTCAACAATTCTTTCTTTCTACAGATTTGTTATGCAATGTAAACGTCAATGGAATACTAAAGCAGAAGCCGTAAACAGTTACATACTCGTATATGTAAAAATATGAATTCATTTTTTTTTCTTGAATACTGAGAACAATTTGTTGATATAATAAATTATGAATTTAAATATTAATGTTAAATAAACTTTTGTTTATAAAGCCATAAACAAATTTTTTAACTTCAATACTCTTGACAATTGTAAATTCAACTTGCAAGTTGAATTTTAAGTGAGTTTTCTTATAGCAGGATGTTTTATTACTGACACTTAGATGTCAGTTATTGACAAATATGTGATACTTCCTTGTTTGTGTTTTTATGATATAAATTTAATAGAAAGTGTGACAAATTGATCTATAGACCGAATATACACGATCGAACAACACATAGATATCATCGAGACTTATGAACATAGGTGATCTATAAAGGAGAGTAAAATATGTGATTTTTTTAGGAATGAGCCAAATATTGTGTAAAAATTTTAAGAAACTGATTCTGTTCATGATTTGCTAAGGTCGGGCAGACCAAAAAGTGACTTCTAATGAAAATATTGTTGCTGAGCGTAAAAATGTTGATGCTGAGTGGTCAACATAGACTCGATGACTTTCTCATCAACTACGGATCTATCTCTGGTGATGATACACCGCTAAATCTTTCTTCTTCTTCTTTAAACTCCTTTAATCCCTCATGGGACATAGGGCGGAAACAGTTGCCCTCCAGCGGACTCTGTTTTGCGCGACAGCTCTCAGCTCCGACCAGGATCTCCCAGTTGTTGCGGCTTCTTCTAGTAGGGTTCTCCTCCACGTTGTTCTAGGTCTTCCTACTCGACGGGAACCTTGCGGATTCCAGTCAAGGGCCTGTTTGGCTAGGTTTTCGTTTTCGCGTCGCAAGGTGTGGCCAACCCAATTCCATTTCCTTCGCCTGATTTGGTCGTCTATCCTTTCTTGGCCGGCACGGCGCCAAAGTTCTTCGTTTGAAATTCTATCTTGCCAGCGGATTTTTAGGATACGACGAAGGCATCTGTTGATGAAGACTTGTAGGCGCCCTGTGATGAATTGGGTGACTTGCCATGTTTCGCAACCATACAAAAGAACTGCCTTAACGTTGGAGTTGAACAGCCGCAATTTGGTGTTAGTTGAGATCTCCGTTGATCTCCATATGCCGGACAGGCATGCATATGCGCCTCGTGCTTTGTTTATTCTGGAACTTACGTCTTCTTCTGCCCCACCATTTTCGGTAATAACACTACCGCGGTAGCGGCTATGCATTTAATAAATTCCTACGTCAATTTTCAGTTTTGATAGACCAGGAGAGGGTTTCTAATTCCGTAAACTTCACTCCGATCCCCTCTCTTGGACTACCAACAGACAATTGACAGTTGAAACTGATAAATACACTCGCGTATCATAAAGCTAAGGTATTAGCTTTGTTTTTTGAATGCTCAGTCATTTATGTTCGTTCGGACTTTTTTGACTGCTCTTTTGTACTCTTAACTGCCCTGCTCTATGTTCTTTGAGCTTGATGTGAGTTCAGAATTCATACCTTTTCTGCTTCAGTAAACTTATACGAGCAGGTATAGCAAGCAAGAGTACAATTGTAAAATCGAAAGAAGGAAAAATACTAAACTTGATTTATGAATTCGAAAAATGCTTGAATATTAAAAAATTAACATTAATGTTTTGAAAACTTGCTTTATATTTGTGCATCTAAAATTGATTGTCAAGTTTCGAACTCATAATAATGGAATTTAGAACATGTTGAGTAGTAAAAATAGTCTTTGAGATGTTGCTATTTTCTTTTTTTTTGTCTGCTCTTCTTAATTTGATATCTGCTCCCAACTAAATTACTCTGCTCGCACTTTTGAAACAGTCAGCGAAAAAAACGTTTGCTTAATTCTCTGTTGAACAAATGGAGTTTGAAAATGAATTGGTTTTATCACTTACACAATTAATTAGCGGCGTGGTAGTTTTTGACGACCCTCTTCATGTCAAGTCTCAACTTTTTTTAAAACACAACAAGAAGAAGATTTTAAGATTTTCTAACCTATGACATATGTATGTATTAAAGAATATGTGATACGAACATAGTTTGTTCAAAGATATTGATGTAATTATGCTTTAATATAATTCAGTCTTATTTAATAACTCAATTATTTAATAAATATATTCGTAATTTTCCCACAGATCAATCAAAGATCTCCCTCCCACATTCATTTAATCAAGCCAAACATTACTTTGCGACATATACAATTTTTCGACGACGACGCTATCGACTTTTATTATTAAAGACCATTAGTAACACAGTTAATTCCAGCAAGATGAAATGATTACACTTCATTGCCTGTGGGTTCGTTTGTCTATGAAACATCCGCCACCTTTTAAGCCTTTAGATACATCTTTATAGCATAAAATCGCGAACATAAATCAGAGCGGATAATCTTAAAGACTCCTCCATAAATGCGGACGACAAACATCCATGGCACTTATAATCAATTGCATATATATGATATGGCAAAGTCTACGTCAGATATATGTATTGTGTATGTATATATATACTGCAAGTAGAAGAGAAATGCCACAACAACGTTTTATGTGGTGATAAAGCAGCAAATAAAAAAACATAAATAGGAAAAAAGCAACAACAAAAAAATTGATTAAGCGTTCAAGTCGGAGCTCGTCTGGTCAGTAGTGATGTCCGCTTCTCCAACATAATTTATGCGCGTTATGTATCTTGGCTTTATATGATACTCCTAAATGCTTACCATCATAGCATAGACGTGAGCCAGGTAGGCAAGCATACATCATGTTGTTTCATTTTTGTTTTTGTTTTGACATCAACATGAATTTGCTAAGTTGGCGCCATCGTTCATCTCTCTCGGCACTTGTCATTATGGGGGAAATTGACACAAAATATTGCTACTTTTTCGATTTGTTGACAAGATTCTAATGCGGGCACTACCATAATCGCTGTCTTATCTTAAAAACTCTTTAATTACTGTAGATAGCTGCTTTTCAAGGCATGCATTTAAAAACAGTTTTATCTTAATTAACTTCGAAAATTTTGCAGATATATTATAAAAATGGTTACTACTGACTTATAAATGTGATCAAATGCTGCACGTATAAACAAGATTGTAAAGCGATCTTGTCAGAGAAATCTCCAGAAAGGGTAATGACACAATCTATTAAAGATACCCATGAGCAGCAGGCCACTAGAGCTGCACTGATGCAGTTGCTCTGATCGGTTAAGTTGTGTACCGTAGTTGGTATGTTGATATGTTTTAAAAATAGATTTTGAAACTTTTACATTTTTAGATACAAAACTTTACCATAATTTCTTCAGCCTTTCCCATAAAAAGTATGTAACTGGTTTTTATAAGTTATAAATAGAATTTTGTCTCCATATCGCCTTTTCATAGATAATGAATTACGATTATTTTATCTAGAAAAAGAAGTTCTGTTTGTTTTAATTAATTTCAATATGTATCGTTACACCGTATGATTAGCTGATGAGCACAGAATTTATAAGGAGTTCACGTAATTATTTTTTTGTAATTTTTGATAACAAGAAACACTTTGCATTATAGTAATGGCAAATCAATGTTTTATACAATTGAAATTTAAAATTGGCTCTTAGGCTAAGTATGCTATGTATGTATGTATGCAAACCAATATAAACTTTTATGTAAAAAGTAATCAGAATTTTTTCTCAACAAATTTCTGTACCTAGTATGGGGTTCGCTCAAAAAAAGTGCTAGTTCTAATCTGACATATAGATGTAGCTTCCTCCTGATGATGCCTTCCATTTTTTTTCATGACCGAAATTGACATTTCGTTTGTGACGTAAAATAGATTTGACTGCGGGAAGTGTTTCATATAGAGTTTAATGTAATTAAAGAACACTTTTAGTAGTTCTTTATTATTTTAGTGTTGTTTTAAATAAAATTGAAATCGTAACGTATTCGGTTTGTGAGAAAATTCCTTTCTCTTAGGCTCGCTCTACTATATCGTGGCCCTCTCGGTCCAATCTCATGCTACTCTCGATCCAGTCCAATATTTTTACAGGAAAAGCAATCGCCAGATTCACACTTTCGCCCCCATTCAAGCTCCGTTCCACCAGTCATACTCCGATACCGTTCAATCCAAAACAATAATCTCGATCCGGTCTAATATTTTATAGGAAAAACAATCTCGTATTCACATTTATTCGTGTGCCAATTACATTCGGATATTAATCACCTTAGTGTAGCTGTGCAGAGGGAATTTTGGAATTTGATCCAACACCCTTTCAATATTCGCGAAAAACCTGTATACCAATTTATCCTGTGTGCTCCGCCGCTTATTTACACATAATGGCTTGTTATAACACTGAAACTCTCTAAAACAACTCGAATACCGTGTTCACAATGTTAAAGTTCTAATTTTGCTATGTGCACAGCATTGAAGTGAACTTTCGGACATAATTTAAAAAATGTCAATAACAGATGTTAAATGAAAAGAAATTGCCAATGGAGCTCTCGACCTCTGCAAGACTGTTTTGCTATTTATGCTACAATTTTCGAAGATCTCCAATTTGACAAAAAGACCAAGATGGTGAAAAATAAATATCTTAAGCCCGGTACCCACTTGTTGCAAACCGGCGTTTCGTATCCCTGTATCGTTTCAATTGTTGATTGATACGAACAAAACAGGAACCCAAATTTTTCGTGTATCATCACTGCGTTTCGAATCATCCAGCCTGTATCATGTTTGATGCGGGAGCGCGATACGGTTATCTGGTCAGTGTGTGATAAAGCAACAGGATACGCGCATGCCCGTCCACACTTCCTCCTAAAGCGTATCGTATCATTCCTTTGATGTGACGGAGAAAACCCGCTAAATGAGAGATCGGGTTTGGATTGTATCATTTCGCACATTTTGAAACGAAGCGTTGCAATTTTTTTAGAAAAAAATTTAAAGAACGGTGATACGAAACGCCGGTTTGCAACAAGTGGGTACCGGGCTTTACGCATTTTATTGGGAGAGGCAAATATCGAGGCGTTTTTCAGAGTGCCGGCAGTGTGCATTGTCATCCAGCAAGCCAAGCGTTCTGTACGCCGCACAGTGGTCTGAAATCCCAAAAACCTGGACAAAAGTACCAAAACGAAAGTTTATATTTAGGTACTTTTTTCACGTGGGTTAGGTAAAGTGGTCCCCCTGGGGTATTTTAAGGCCCTTGGCAAGAGGCAGATGTTCGAAATCTCTTTTGTAATCCATTTGGAAAGTGAGTGTCGAACACGCTACATGCAGAGCGTTCTTTCGGAGCAAAAGTACGTGTTACGTTTTTGCGTGTAGATTGCAGTATGTTTGCCCGTTTTCTTTTCTGTAAAAAGGTTTCTTCTCCAAAGAGTAAGTACAATTATACTGTGTTATTGAAATGAACATAAATAAATAATTGTATTGTTTATTTATGATCAAATATGTAGTAAATTGTGGTGATTTGATTAACGATTCGGCTTATAAATTGATGGCTAAGTACAAACTTCCACCGACTTCCACTATGAAATACGCATGTAATTGTTTATTAATCATCTCTGCAAAACATATAAAAAAATCAGCTGCTCCTGCTTGCTCCATGTCATTCTATCCACGATAGAGCAAAATATCCATGGCTCTGGGGACTACCCCCACTGTGTTTCAGGCCGAGGTACTTGCCATCTAGGTGTCTGCTCAGACTTGTATTAATAGAGCTGCATTGCTGGCCATTAAATCTCACAGGGTGTCATCAAAGACTGTGTTGGATTGTCTGCGATCTCTGAAATTCCTCAGCAGGAACAACAGTGTCACGCTGATGTGGATTCCGGGCCGCGAAGGTCACATTGGTAATGAAATTGCCGACAGCCTGGCTAGAGTAGGCGCAAACTCATCACTTATCGGTCCGGAACCTTTCTGCAGCTTAGCAAGCCACCACGTTAGAGCGGCCATCAAAAATTGGGTCGACCAGCTGTTTCTTCATAGCTGGACAAACACTCAGGGTGCCCCTCAAGCTAAAAGATGCATCCAAATCGATAAAGCTAAAGCGGGCAAACTTTTACATCTCAACAGTTGGAAGCTAAAAATAATAACAGAGTTCTTGACGGGCCACTGTTCGCTTAACTACCATCTAAACAAAATAGGTCTGATGGCTGATTGTAGCTGTCGGTTCTGCGGAGCAGTTCCCAAAACTGCGGGGCACTTGCTGTGCGACTGTGAGGATACAGCGAGGAAGAGATTGAGCCTCCTCCATCGTGACTTCCCTACCCCAGGGCGATTTGGGACAGAAATCCTAAATCAGTTTTAGTCAATATTAGAAGCCTTAACCTTCATGGTTATTAAAGACGAGGATGGGACAATAGGCCAAATAAATAGGTCGCAGTGCCGGCAAAGGCACCCTTCAACAAGAAATAGAAATATTCACGATATACTACATATTTGCTCAACGTATAGTTTTGAACGTCCTATTCAGACGCTATATATTAACCTTTTTTCATCTTTATAACAAAGTATTTATAACAAATCTTTGCAACAAATAAAGCCTAATGTATTTGAACTTGAAAAAAAGTTTTGCGTCTAAAATTTATTTAATAATTGTTAAATTAAATAAAAAAAGTTTATTTTCATTAACAATTCTAGTACATTTTCGTTAAAAATTATTAAATTATTACAACCACAAAATGTCCTTATTACAGATTTTCATTCAATTCAAAAAAACAAAATTGGCCGCCATATTGGATTCACTATTTTGTTTAGTAAAAATCTAATGACGAATTAATAATTAGCGACTCCGAACAGCCATTATTGCATAATTTCATTCAATTCAATTAAATATGAACAAAGTTGGTCGCCATATTGGATCCGCCCTTTTTTTCAAAATCAGATAACGAATTCTTACTCAGTGACCCTGAAAACCTCCATATACCAATTTTCATCAAATTTGCTTAATTTTTCATAACGTTGGCCGCCATATTGGATCCGCCATTTTGTTTTTTGAAAATCCGATAACGGATTCTTACTCAGCGACCGCGAAAACCCCCATATACCGATTTTCATCAAATTTGCTTAATTTTTCATAAAGTTGGCCGCCATATTGGATCCGCCATTTTGGTTTTTGAAAATCTGATAACGGATTCTTACTCAGCGACCGCGAAAACCCCCATATACCGATTTTCATAAAAAAATATTTTTTCTTACTGTAGTAAATTAATTTTGTCCAGGTTTTGGGGATTTCAGACCACTGTGCGCCGGTTGAAATGACGTCAACATTGCCCTTGCGGCAATCCAGGAAATTAGAGCGACGTTCATATATCTTACAAAAAGTAGTAGAACTCAACCATGCCGAATAAGCGATGTACCCTTTACCCGAAACCCAATCTTTTTCCACTCAAGAATAACTTTTCGCCTTTTTTCTAAATGCCCAAGTGATCGGTTTTATACATGAAGTGAGTCAGAATTTGCACGGCTTAAAAAAGCCCAGAAGTGTTGTAAAATACACTGTGGCCGTTTACATGATGTTCAAAAAGGGAAAAAATAAGAACTCTTTCCTAAATTGTGAAGCAGAGAATGCGCCAAGATCTCCCAGAGGGTCTGCCATAACTTCCTGTTTCGTAAATCTTCCACATCTTCAACCGTGAACTTGTTTTGGTCGGACAACATTTCGTATGACATTATCTAGCTGTTATCAAAACTAAAGACGTTGCGCTTCATAAAAAGCTCAAGTTTGCCGGGGACTGCCTGCGATACCGAGGATTCTCTTCTATCAGAATAGAGGACTGCATTTGGAAAAGTTGGATTTTTACTCAGGCATACCGGGCCTGGTTCTAGTTAACGTAACAATGTTAATGTTACAGAGGGTTAGGTCTAGGTCAGGATCAGGTATTTCAGCTCTAATAACTGATAATGAAGGAGTTTGAGGGACCCCATGTTTTTCCAATTCACTGAGCGCATTTAATACTACGCAGGGCCAATGGTGGAACCTTTAGTCAGGAGCTTCATCATATGTTTCATTTTCACGTGTGGAAAACCTTCGCTACTTCGTTTACAGGTAATAAAAAGGAACTGGCAGTCCGAAAAGGCACCTTGAAGTTAACTCCAATTAGCCACCATATTAATCATTAGCCACCATATTAATCATCTAAATGCAATGAAAAGAGAACGCTAATCGCAATACTCTTATCGGATGATCCTCAGATTGACTTTTCCAAGAACAAAATTCTGATCTCGCACCTATACATCGCTATAAAAGGTATATTAGCCATATTGCAGGAAATGTTGTCCAGTTAAATAACTCTGGCTTCTGTACAATAAAAAGGGCTGGTTGAGTAATTACACTGTCATATAATATGTCCAACAACTTACTATATGACTTGCCGAAGTCCCGAACGCTTGCATTATTTAAGAAAAGTATCCAATTTCAAAACTTTAATCCAATCATTTCTTGAGGTGTCAACTTGCACGATATAATTTATCCCAAAAAAAGCGTTGGATACAATCTTGGAAATCCCAGCTTAAACTAATTTCATTTAATGCCATAATATTTCTCCCCTGAATTGTCACATTCTCGATTTTGTAACAAAAAATCCTACGCAAATTGCGAATAACCTGTTCAAACGATTTATAAACACCTGAGTGCAGACTTCCCATTGTTTAACAGCATACACGAGAGACTTGCAGGTCTCCAAAGACATGCTTCCTCGCTAGGTAAACTTTAAAATTGACGTTTTAAGTTGACTCCACATTTGCTGCTTATCTAGCTGTGTGTTTTTCGTCTCTTATTTTCAACCACCGAATACCGAACTCTGTTTCTTGATCACCTGAACCAATATTTTTTCCCATATTACGTTTTCGTTTTTCAGGCGAAATTTGGCGGATTTTACTGGCTGTTGACTCAGTCAAGCGTTAACCGTCTCTCGTTCACGAATACGTAATATATGTATGGATATCTAAAATCTACGCCAAGTCAGGTAAGATGACTCTCTTTAACCCATTGTGAAATGGTTACCTGAAGTTAAAGTTCATTGCCCCATGATTGTCGAAAAAGATGCAAGATTACGGATACAGCCGCCACAACACGTACAGCCAGACCGTTTTATTGGTTACTTCCCGTTGTGCGTTGTTGCACCTTTAATTCTTCGGAAATCGTTTAATAATTAAAAAAAATAAAAAAGAAGAAGAAGAAGAGAAGGCGGAGAGAAATAAAACTTGTCCGTACAACGTCCAGCGGGGAAATAAACAATACTTCATTGTGCGGCTTTCATAAATTTGTATCAAGCGACCTGGATTTTGTTGTTGTTGTTCCTTTTGTTGTTTTTTACCTTCTTAGTAAAATTGATGGCCCACCGGTGTTTTTAATGCGGATTTGTGGCCTTAAAATTTTTGTGCTGGATGTCATTTTTGCAGAGATTTTGTTGTTGCTGTACCTTTCTTTATCGTCCAGAGAAAAAAATTTAAGATAAATCAAAACTCGCGCTGCAGAATTTCGATTTAGCAAACATTTTGCTGCAAATTGAGTAGTTTTGCGGCTTTTGTAGATCATGGTCGTCGACGGTGTCTGATGAGAGTTATATGTGGACTGGCTTTTTCTGTAGTTTTTTTTTTCTACTTTATGCAAACCTAGTGGAAAATTTTCTCAATGTGGGGGTGGTATCAATTGGAATTTCTCATAAGTAAATGCATAAAGTAACTTTGAAATTTAAAGGTTACAGCTGGGGCAATGATATTTTTTTCTGCAGGTGAAGGATGCTGCAGTTGCAGTCAGATAATTCCATATTTTTAGGAATATATTAATTGTCAAGGCTTATCTTGTTAGAGAACATTGCAAATTAACTTTGAAATAGCTATTGCCAATTAAGACTGTAAAAATACAACAGGCTGAGAGATAAACTCATTAACTCCGCTGCTGGCAGTAAAAGCTTCTGGTCCTTGGTAACCCCCAGCAGGAAGAATTTTACCTCATACACAACGCCTCCATTCATCTACAATAGGCAGGTGATTACAGAAAGCAAACCCAAGGCCGACCTACTTGCATCTCTGCTCGCCGCAAACTCTACCTTACCCGATGTTGACATGACATGAGAGTTATCTTCAGAACGCGTGAAATGTATAGGTGTCTCCAAGAGCTTGACTCCAATAAATCCACTGGCCCCGACAATATTTCCCCTATGGTTCTTAAAAAATGTACCTTACCTTTGGCTAAACCTCTACACAAACTTTTCGCCCTATCCTGCTTCTCCGGAGTCCATCCCGACTCCTGGAAACTGGCCCATGTACAGCCCATACCAAAAGAAGGTGGCGCTAGTGACCCCGCTTACTACCGCCCTATTCTCTCCAAAGTGATGGAGACAATTAGTGATGAGCAAACGCAAGAACTAGGCAAGACTAATCTAGTCTTCTTATTGTCTTGTTCTTGTTCAGTCTGTCTTGTTCTTGTTTTTGGAAGCATAACTAAGTCTTGTTCTTAGTCTTGCTAAATGACAAGACTGCAAGAACAAGACTATTGTTGCTCATCACTAGAGACAATAATAAACAAGAGGCTTCTGAGATATCGTGAACGCCACCAAATATTAAATGACAAACAGTATGGCTTTAGACCAAAAAGATCTACTGATGATCTCCTTGTTTGCCTAACAAAGCACGTCAACCAAATTATACACCGATTTGGTGAATCTGGCCTGGTTACTCTAGATATCTCCAAGGCTTTTGACTGAGTGTGGCATCCTGCTCTATTAACTAAACTCCAAGCTATTGGTATTGACTTCGTTCTAAAGAACTGGATTAAGAGCTTCTGGCCGTTCAATCAAGGTAGTATTAGATGGCGTAGAATCCGACCCCGGTCTCATCTCCGCAGGTGCTCCCCAGGGCTCAATTCTATCACCAGCTCTCTTCCTAATTATAAATGGCCTGCTCTCAATCCCCTCAAACTCACTCCCCAGCTTTGCCGTCGACAGTACTCTACGCTACTCCTATGGCTCCGATACTGTAGAACAGGCACGCGCCAGACCTTGTCTGCATTATCGCAAACTGCATTTCAATCAACAGGGACATCGAACGATTTCTTTACTGGGGCCGCAAGAACCGTGTCGAATTCAATGCATTAAAAACGAAATACTATCTCATCTCCAAGAAAAACCTGCCGACCCTCCTTCTATTTCAGTGAACAATAAAAACCTAACGGCAGAACCGTCTTTAAACATCCTAGGCATAACACTAGCCGAAGATCTGCGCTGGAATAACCACATATTCGAAATTGCTAAACAAGCATCACAGTGCCTGGGATTCCTTAAAAGATGCAAATTCCTCCTTCACCCGTCGGCCAGGGCTACAATCTACAAGTCCTACATTCGTCCCCGCCTCGAATACAACTCATATATTTGGGCTGGAGCCCCGAGAACCACCTTAGCCTGGCTGAACAAGGTGCAAAGTCGCGCTCTCAAACTTATTGGCGATAGCACCATGTGCTCTTCCATTGACTCTTTAAGCCATCGTAGAAATATAGTAGCTCTTGCATAATTTTACCGTTTTTTACCACAACGACTGCTCCACTGAAATAAGTAACCTTATGTTCACAGCCGGCGCTTGGTTTTTTTGTGCCCGGTGCAGTATGCTCTTTTGCGCGCATCAGTTGATCATATGAAAGAAAGATTCAAAGTCACCGGCACACGTTTTCATTATTATTTTTTTTCAAGTTTTATTTTTTTTATCTGAAGTTGCGCCCCCATCTAATTGCGCCCGGTGTAAGTGCACCATTTACACCTATGAAAGCGCCGCCCCTGCTTATGCCTCCACGGCAACATTTCTCCCGCAACACAAGACTTGCCCGCTCGGCTCACCCTTATAGTCTATAGCCCTTATCTTCGCGCACACTCCGATCTAGAAATTCGTTTGTAACAAGAACAACTCGACTGTGGAACAACTTACCTCAGTCAGTATTCCCGAACTCATAGAACACCCAAGAGTTCAAACTCAACTTCACCACCATCTCCTCCAACACCCACCCGAGTCCCCCTAATCTATCCTTCTCTATATCTTTCTTTCTATCCTTCGAGCTAAGCTTACTATTAGACATTGCACCATGGCGTGTACAACATGACGGACTGTACAAAGGGTCACATAAAAAAAACATCCAATATAGTTGCAAGTGAAATTATTTATTACCCTTTGTCTTTTCAATTGCTAATTTATAAAAATATTAACTCTTACTACCAGGAGCAGCAGCTAACATTTTACCTATAATTATTATAAGTAGAGATCTAATCTACTTGTCTGGCAACATTAACATGTGATATGTGCACTTTATCAGATTATGACAAGCTAATTGCACAAAATCTAGATGAAAGCATATTATATAAATGTTTATATGCCACGATCAGAATCAAAACTTCCAACTTTTTCCAATCCAATCTGCTCCAATTTAATTCTTGAAAAGAAAATTTACCTATTTAATACCTGTTGAGTGACTCGGCCAGAAACATATATTACACATAAATTGCCATTTATTTGTTAATGCTAAAATTGGCTCTATTTCGCACTTTTTTAGTACTTTTTCACCTAAGCTTCTGTCGAAAAGTCAGGCCAATTTCAACTTCAGGAAATAAGCCCAATTTTAACAACAAAGAGCCCTACACTACTCGCGATGTTGCTTCGGCGAAGTGCCTCTCTACATTCGATCTCTCTAGAGCTGCTGTTCGACATACACCAAAAAATAGATTGTCGACAGTACAAGGGGGTTTTCACTGAGCCTCTAGTATTTCACATAAAAAAATCAAAAATTCGTCAAGTTTATTACGTTAATTTAGGTGGGTGCCACATGGACATTTATGTTCGTACTTTAGGTTACGTTCAGTTACTTTACGTTACGTCATATTTGGTTCTGGCTAAGCCTATGCAGTAGCCGCTGTAGATCAGTCCCATACCCGGGAGGGGAAATTCAATTGTCAGTTGAAAATTCAAGAAAGGGGATGGGCGGATGGCAGTGAAGTTTACGGAATTGAGCACCCCCCCCCCCCCCTCCTTTCCAATCAACTGACAATTGACAACAGATAAATTGACTCGTGTATCATCACCCCTGACAACCTCATAACAAATCATTGGTTTATTTGACATATCAAAGTAAGTAATGCAAGTCGAGATATAAAAATGGCACCGGTTAATTGTCATTTTTCAGAAAGCTTAATTACTGAATACTGTCAAAAATATCCCCATTCATTTTGAGCAAGATTTCTCATCGTCCACTTTCACCCTCTTCTCCGCAAACTCCGTTATTAGCAGATTTTTGTTGTTTGGTTGTTAACCTGTGAAAAGCTGGGAAACGCTTTTTTAAATTCTACTTCTTCAAACGCTCTGCTTCATGAAACTTGTTCGCAGCGCCAGCAAAAAACTTGGACAGCTTGCGAAGATTTGATTCGCATTTTTCAATTTATGAATCTTGCACATGGTTGCTTTAATGAAAGTAATGCAAAATGTAATATACGCAGACTGCATTATTAAAAACAACCGATGTTTAAGATAACTTCCGGATTTTTTTTTAAATGTCCATTTCGTATAGTATTCGATGTAACTAACATGTTCCAAAAAATAATTTTTGAGACTGGAAAAAATTCCTTATGTTGTGCTTGTCTGCCTCCACTATACACGTAAACGATTTAATCGGCTTTGATGTATGCTACGGCGCATGTCAAATCTGAAACAAAAGAAACCAAAGAACTCTGGCTCTGATCAAACACTAACATCAATATTAAAGTTCTAAATAACATGTCTTAAACATTATCATAGTACGATAGCATCGTCAACAGTATTAAGGGAGCATTTCCCTTTGTTGGGTCAAAAAAAATCATTTCATTTCGCTTAATCGTTAGATATATGTTTTAAAAATATGATCCCAAAATTTCAGATCGATACCTCGAGTAGATGGAAAGTTACAGGCCATTTTCCCGAAACCACTTGTTTTGTACACTTCGGAAGAGATAAAAAGAAAACGGTTCAAGATATCGTTTTAAAATTTGGCATAATTGTTGTTCTTTAAATTTGTCACGGAATGACCGTTTTGATTTTTTAATTTTTTAATTTGTTAAAAATTTATAACAATAAATGTGGCTAAAAAAATAGACGAAAATCAACCTTTTTTTTTTCAAAAGTCCGCCATTTTGTTATTTTTTCAAATTTCAAAAAACCATTTTCGTCAGTCAGTAGGTAGTAGGGTTTAGTTTTATAAAATCTGTGTATTTTTGATTTTAGGTCACGTGTGCGACCTTGAGCACTTCCGAGGAAGAGGCGTGCGCGGCGGACACATCAATCTTTGTCCGTATGGAGGGGGGATTAAAACATTTTTGATTGGCCCAACAACTTTTTTTAATATAGTCGAAAGATGAATAAAAGTTATAAAAAAAGAATTTTGTAGATTACTCTATTAGTTTTCTTTAAAAGGAATCCTAAAAATTGGTCTATTTTCGAGCTGACAAAGGGAAATGCTGCCTTAAGGAAGTCGACTTCGTTGAACTTCCAAAAAAAAAGTTCCACAGCGTCTTAATATTTTTATCTATTAATCTTTAAACCGACTTTTGTTTTAAGAAGTATTTAGATTGACAGGGGTGTTCCACAATTCGAGTGGAATGAAATGGAATCGGAATTCAATTTCACTCGAATTAAATATATGTTACATATGGAATTAATCTAAATGTAGAACATTTAATTTCGATTTCGAACTTATATTCGATAGAAGTCGAATTGTGGAACATCGCCGTGTATTTTATTTACATACCAAAAAATGTTTACAATTTTCTAATTTACAATACAAAAGTTGAAAAGTTAATTTAAGTTTAAATGTAAAAATATTATTATATTTTCAAATGAATCGTCTTCTAACTATTGTTTTTTTTTATTTTTCCAGATGGTACTTCCGTAAAATAAAGCGTATTGAGGCTGAAAAGAAACTCTTGTTGCCAGAAAATGAACATGGAGCATTTTTAATTCGAGATTCTGAAAGCCGGCACAACGACTATTCGTTATCAGGTATTTACAAATATTATTTAAAAAATCAATAAATGAATTAAACGTTTTGTAAATATTACATGAAGTACATATCCTAATTATAGCAAATCGAAGATCGATTTAGTAGAATCTTTTCGATTTTAATACTTAAGTATTTAACATTAGCTGCGTTCTTTTTACACCGTGATCCCACTCACATCATTAACTTTCACTTAAACCAAGAACAACAACTTGATGCAAAAAAGATTTGGATCAAAATCTTTGATACGAAAATAGCTTGTGGAGCAAGCTTTAGTCGCTTTAGCGACTGATATAAATTTCGACAGAACACATCAAAAATCAGACTACAACTCTAAAAAAACCTAAATTGCCTTCGATGATCCAACTCCGTTCTTTTATGCTCGGCTGGTCTGATCTGGATCACGGTGTAAAAAGAACGCAGCTAATAATGCAGATTTCAATAATTGTCCTGTGATCTAACAATATTCGATATTTTTTGTGGGGATTATTGTAAAGTCAAGTGTATGAACCACAGACATTTAATCATCTAAAAAACATCAACATTCAAGTTGCAATTCATGGAATAATAAGTTCGTTATTCGAATTGTTGGTGACACCGTTTTCTCTTCCACGTATAATTGTAATGGATCATACTATCAATCTATATTAATGAAAAAAGGTTTCTGTATGTATTAATGAATGCATGAATGTATGTGTGCGTTATAACGGGCGAACCAGTCCGTGGGGATCTTCCATGAAACACCTCCAAGCCTTAGTTTCGAAATTCAACGTGCCCGCCGAAAATTAATCGAAATTCAAAATGGCCAACCAAATATGAATTTGCAAATTGTGTTCCGATTTCAATGAAAGTTTTTAAAGGCGCTAATAACGATTTTATGTTCAAAAATTATAAATTCAAAATGGCAGCGCCATTATGGCCGCCGAATTTGCCAATAGTATTCCGATTCCAATCAAAATCGAAATCTGGGTGATTTTAAGGTTGTCATTAATCTTCCGATTTCCGCAAAAATGAGGATTTCGGACGAAATCTCATGTGAAATCTCATATTTTGGCATATAAAACGAAATCGCCTTACGGGGGAGATTTCAATGAAATCTCGATCGAAATCTTGCTAATGGCTATTCAGCCTATTCAGCATTGTACTTAGCATGGAGAAATTTCACAGCTGTAAAAAAATTTTGACAGTACGAATTTGTTATTTTTAAATTTTCTACCTTTAACGTTTAAAATGGAGTTTAAATGAATGTTTATATTTTTTCCTTATTTTACAAGCCTATTCTTTCCAAATTCCTCAGTTTTGTTGATATAATTACGTTTTTGAAATTTGGTATGCAACTTTGTTATGACAAGCGAAAACTGCTTGGTGCGATATAAACACATTTGGATTTCGCAAAACGTTTTATCAAAACCTGCAGATTTAAAGTGCGATGGAAACATGGTATAACGTATTTATGATCAAAACTTATAAATTCAAAAAGGCGGACGATTTTTTCCAATTGTATTCCGATTCCAATGAAAGGCGGTATCTGGGGTTTCTAACTTATACATTTTGAATTTCAGAGTCTATGTACCGGACGAATTTTCCCAAATAAGTGCAATTTTCGGGGAAGGGCTGGCATCTGGGTAAACAAATAAAACGTAGGTCAGTGACATTGCAGATAAGACCCCAGGGGCCAGGCATTTGTCAAACATGAAATTTTTCTTCATTATATTGCATGTCTGATAATGGACAACATCCGATCTGAAGTCACACTCCCTCAGTACATGATTCCAAGCGTATATTGTCTACTATCGTTTAAACATTCTTTCAAGATGTAATAATAATTTGGATTATTTAATGTTTAATTTAACTAAAAGTCCATACTAATGCCTGTCTCCCCAAAATTATTAGAGCACACTGCAGATCTGACTTATTTTCTTGAGATTATACTATGCACATAATATTTGCTGACAAAACTATTTTTAAATACTGTTTCACAAATATTTACTTTAGTACCTTTTAAGACTATTTCATGTGTGTGTTTTTTTACCATAAGTTTATTACGGGCACCGCTGTGAGTCATCAGTTATTGTTCATATTATAAAGAATAAGTTCACTGGAAAAATCCGAAGTTATAACCAAAAAACTAAAATTTAGCAGTTTTTTAAGTTTTAATTTTTTTTGAGGTTATGCGTACAGATAAAAATTTCATATTGTAACCCTCACAGCTCATAGCCAATATCATAAAGAACATCCTCTATTTTTTGCTTTTTTCGGACCTACACATGCCGAGATATACGCATCTATATTTAGAAAGAACGACCAAAATGATAAAATTTTCACAAAATGGCCGATAGCATACGGAGCGTCGGCTGCTAAAAGTAGAAAATGTCCATTTCGTATGGATTCGATGTAACTAACATGTTTCACAAAAAAAGTATTAGACTGGAAACAATTCCTTATGTTTAACTTATCTGACTCCACTATATGTTATTTTTAAGTTTTTTTTGGTTACGGCTTCGATACTTTTACTTTTATGGTTCGCCTTGCGCATTGCTTCCCTTATCCTGAACCTTACGAACCGCCACTGTTAGAAAAATCTGGCGGAATCAATCCCAAAGTAGTTTAAAATGGTCTGAATACTTTGTTTAATTGAATCATTAGTTCGTTTGACATACAACACAATTAGCCGCGATTTATGCCGTGTTCACAATGTTAAAGTGCTAATTTTGCTATGTGCACAGTGTTGAAGTGAATTTTCGGACATAATGTCAATATCAGCTGTTACATTAAAAAAATATTCACTAAAGAAATTGCCAACAGAATTCTCGGTCTTTACTAAAACTTAATTTGACCGGACTTTACTTAATTTTAAAATCAAATTTACTTAATTTTTAAGTAAAGTCGATAAAATTTGGCGAGATTTCTGTTAACTGAATTTTAGTTCAGATTATCTCTTTCGGAAAAAATATGTAAGTGCTGCCATCTAATGACCCGAATGAGAAAAAACGGAAAATTAGATTTTTATTAACTCAATTTTCACAAATTATGCACTTGCAAAGCTCTCAAATGACTTTTGTAGCAATATTTTTTTTTATTTTTAATATATTTTATGTTTTTCAATACAAAATAAGCAGCGTAAATAACCTACTTTGGTACAATAATTCTGCTTGTTCATTAGTGTGAGAACCAGATGTCACTTGCTTATTCCGAATTTCCGAAATTTGAGTGTTGAAGTTGAAGTAGAGCCAACTTTAACTGATGTTCTCAAATTTTGACTTGAGATGGAAATAGAGAATTAGGCAGTGGAATGAGCGGGACGAAACATAAAATAAATCCACTTTCTCATTGTGCACGAGGCATTACTCTCATATGTACTGAGTTTCCATGCATATTTTACCATGGGCTTTTTGAAGAGTAGGTCCCCATGGAAACGGGGTTGAGTAAAGTTTCGTTAAATCCAAGTAAACTCAAAGAACCCAGTTCTGTTAAGCTGAGTTTTGCATAAGTGTGTGATTAAGGGCCGATTTCACAGTTATGCCGTGTTCACAATGTTAAAGTGCTAATTTTGCTATGTGCACAGTGTTGAAGTGAATTTTCGGACATAATTTAAAAAATGTCAATATCAGCTGTTACATTAAAAAAATATTCACTAAAGAAATTGCCAACAGAATTCTCGATCTTTACTAAAACTTGATTTGGCCGGACTTTACGTAATTTTAAAATCAAATTTACTTAATTTTTAAGTAAAGTCGATAAAATTTGGCGAAATTTCTGTTAACTGAATTTTAGTTCAGACTATCTCTTTCGGAAAAAATATGTAAGTGCTGCCATCTAATGACCCCCGAATGAGAAAAAACGGAAAATTAGATTTTTATTAACTCAATTTTCACAAATTATGCTCTCGCTAAGCTCTCAAATGACTTTTGTCGCAATAATTTTTTTATTTTTAATATATTTTATGTTTTTCAATAGAAAATAAGTAACATAAATAACCTACTTTGGTACTATAATTCTGCTTGTTCATTAGTGTGAGAACCAGATGTCACTTGCTTATTCCGAATTCCCGAAATTTGAGTGTTGAAGTTGAAGTTGAGCCAACTTTAACTAATGTTCTCAAATTTTGACTTGGGATGGAAATAGAGAATTAGGCAGTGAAATGAGCGGGACGAAACATAAAATAAATCCACTTTCTCATTGTGCACGAGGCACCATACTTAAGTTATCCTTAAACTTAAGTAAATTTTTTCACTTAAGATAAACTTAAGTCAAATTCGGTTGACATGCATGGCAGTGCATTTTCTTCTTCTTACTATTATAATTGTTTCTTACGGCAGTACTTCAGTATTGTAAATTATGACCTTACAATAGCCGAACTTTACATGTAAAATTTCCCAAAACAGGATATATGCAGCCGATTTAACTTCGCCCACCAAACCACCAACTATTTGAACGACAGAACAACAAGAAATGAATGTTGCATCTCATCCCATAGCTCATAGCTATCGCCAAAAGGAAAGAAAGGAAACCAATTCATACAAAATCCAATATTTCAGCTTGACCCTGATTGAAACTTTCTGCGAATATTTTATTTATTGGAAATCATAAATCATAATTTTTAACCCGCTTTACGCATACATACTTTTTATATTCAAAATGATAGGATTAATTTTAAAGAACAAGCTCAAATATTCCACTTTTTTCTGATATAAATGATTCATATTGTGTCCCCATTCTAAAAACCAAACTTTCTTTCAATATATCACATGCCTAGCCTAAAGTACTTTCGATAAATTATGTAATGACCGAAAGTTCTTGTCTTTGTTGTAAAAGTAGAACGCAGCCATTGAATATAGAAAAAAATCAATGATTTCCATATTTTTAGCAAATCATTATTATTATGCAGAACAAACAGTATTAAACGAGAATCTCCATAAGAATTTGCTTTCGTTATGAAATTTTTCGCCTGCGTGCTACATAGCTTTCACCTTTATTTTTTTTATATTTTTTTTTTGTTTTTGGTTTTTTTGGTGTCATGGAGAACATTTTACCTTTTCCACAAATTATAAGTCTTTTTTCTGCATGCATATAAAATGTGTATTTCCCAAGAGTAAGTAAACAAAGCCACCTAGTGGCATGCATGTAGTTTCTGTTTTCCTATTATAAATTATTCACCTTCGGCTACAGCAGCAGCAGCTTTAGCCCGCCATCTGGCGCGCTTACATCTCTGCAGAGATCACGGGTATTGCCTCATTGCCGTCAGCAGCATTACATCAGATGACGAAGAGGCGACCCCTACCTGCATTTTCTGGTGATGAAGGAAGCAAAAATAGCATTCACGAGAAAAGACTTTATTTTAGGTTTTTGTTTTTCCAAAAGTTCCTAGAATGTACTAAATCGTTAAAAATAATTCCCTTTTTCGAAGGGATTGACCGAAATTGCATAAAGTTGACCTAATTTTGTTAAATCTTGAAAGAAGAGGTTGTAAATTTGTAATTGTAATGTTTCGAGGGGAATTGTAAAATTAATCTTCTTCTTCTATAATAATAAAAGAAAGTCAGTCAGTCAGTCTGTGTGTGTGTGGCTGCTTGTGCGTACCCCACAAGGAAAAGGAAACATACAATCATGAATGCTGGAAACCTTCCGAGGAAGCATTCTCGAGTTTGGAAGCATTCCCTTCCGTACTCTAGTTCATATTCTTTTTATCCATCCATGTCATTGGATGGAAGACTAAGAATGAAGCTTTTGCGGAAATAAAATTAAAAAAATTCTCTATACCTTCTCTGGGCAACGAACAGGAAGGCTTCCTTATTCCTACCAATAGGAAGCATTCTCAATTTTCCTTGTGGGACCGAACAGAATTCTGTTTTTTTTGTAGATGCGCCTCTTGCAGCTTGATTTTGACCCACTTTCATGTAAACGATCAACCCCGAATTTTGCCCATATGAATAGTTCGCGTGACAATGCAATATAACACTTTTGTAAACGAATCAATATGGCGGCCGAATTTTCCAATTGTGTTTCCCGATCCCCGGCGCGGCGGCTAAAATAAAACGGGGGATTCGATTTCCGAATACGGTGTTCCGATTTCCATGAAAATCGGTATCTGAGGTTTTTAAGGTCGATCAGAACTTTATGATCAAATGAAAGAGTATGACAAATAGATAACAATTAGATATGTAGCTTGAGTCCAAATTCAAAATGGCGGCTAAAATAAAACGGGGGATTCGATTTCCGAATACGGTGTTCCGATTTCCATGAAAATCGGTATCTAGGTTTTTAAGGTCGATCAGAACTTTATGATCAAAACTTATAAATTGAAAATGGCTGCGCGAATATGGCCGACGAATTTGTCAATTGTGTCCCAACTTCAATGAAAGTGGGTATCTAGGGGTTTTAAAGGTTGCAAATAACGAATTTATGATCAAAACTTATAAATTTTAAATTTCGGGGCAGACCAATTTTGCCAAATAAGTGTTATTTCCCGTTCAGCTGTATGAAGGTTGTTCAAAGTTTCTGAAGAAATTTCTTAAATTTCCCCTAACCAGTATAGAAACAGTAAAAATTGTAGAAACTGTGAAAATAGGTTTTCATATTTGTATGCAGAAGAACTCTGTATCTATATTAATAAACGAAAGTTTCTGTGTATGTGCATTTAGGTATGTGTTTATGTGTGCGCTATAGCGGATCAGTCATCGCAGATCTTCGAAAATTTGCACGAAGGTCCGTGGGGCCTCCCATGATGCATCTCGAAGCCCGATGTTTGATATTCAAAATGACTGCCGAAATATGATCGAAATTCAAAATAGCCACCCAAATATAAATTTGCATTTGTATTTCCATTGCAATGAAAATTGGTATATAGGGGTTTTTAATTTAGCAAATAACGAATTTATGATCAGAACATATAGATAAGTTCAAAATTATGGGTCCAATATGACGCACGAATTTTGCCAAGCCACATTCTGAAAGTAGTAAATTTCTTAAATTTCCTCTAACCAGTAAAGAAACAGTGAGAACGGTAGAAAGTGTCGAAGTTTTCAAATTTGTGCGCCCCTAGATTGTCATCATGAGGTTAAACGATGTCATCTATCGCTTCCAAAAAGTTCGATCGGTAAGAACGGGACCTGGAGGATGCTGTGCTCGGGACGAACACTAAGTAAGAAGGGGGCAGAGTAACGGCTAACCGAAAAGAGAAAGTTAAAACTCCAATTCACCGAAAAGGTGCATGTTCAGAGGTATCTACTTGAATACATAACGCAGTGTCACATCCCAATTTAGTACGTTTGTTCTAATTGAACCCCCGATAAGATTTGGAAGAGGGAGAAGAAGAGCAGGAATTAGGAGCACACGTGTAAGGAAACAAATTGTTCCAATTAATCCCTGACGAATCCGAGAACACTCAAGAAGAAATATTACAATATTTTTATAGGTATCTAGCTCTGAATTTGTATATGGTATCCAAAATATTTTCTTCCAGATTTATTGTTTTTTTTTTTTCATTATACTGTTTTCCTACCGCGGACAATGCACACAAAATTTTTGTTATTTATTGGGGCTGCAGCGCACCGGGTTTTTGCTAGTTAATATATAAAATCCGGAGAAAATCCTCGACTATTGACACCTCACTTGACACCTTCTTTTTTGGTTCTTCTTCTTCTATTTAAATTTTATTCAATTTGTAGAAAAATGAACATCTACATAAATTACAACCAAATTAAAAACGGTACTATATTTTTTAGAGCTTCTATTAATTTTAATTAATTACATAAAATCTCTTTAAAAAGTACAAAAAAAAATTAAAAATAGAAAAATGCACAACATGCTGCGCCGCCGCCATCAAGACTAGTAGCAACGAAGAAATGTAAATAAATTAAGAAAAAAAACTTCGAACGTCCATTTAGTTGTTGTTGGTAGTTTTTAGAGAAGGTTAAGCTTTTTAAAAACCAGTTTTTTTCCTAAGCTATTTGAATAATTTAGCGAGTTTTGATTATCATCTGTGACCTATTTCGTGGTCAGTTTTTTAAATGCATCTTGGAAGTGCATCCCTTGTCTTCCGGTTGATTCTGATGAAATTTTTCTTAAAATAAGCATCTTTCATAAAAGAAAAACTTTTCCACGCAGGAGGAAATATGAATGTTTATCGTCGTTTTGATTAGAAAATTTGGTTTTTGAAAGATTTTTATGACTTGAACCTAGTTTATTTTTTGTTTGATGAAAAATTACATATTCTTATGCAGTTTCAGGTGATTCTTATCATAAATCTAAAATTTCATCAGTTGGGTTAAATAACAGAACTATTTTGGAGAAATGTTTTGTAATTATTGTGAAATGCTCGAAACATAGAAAATATTGAAATTGTCAAAATTTGTAGGTTGATTTAATTTAGAAAATCACGACTAGTGATGCTCTGACTAGCTCGATGGGTGGGGTGGGGTCGCGGTATTGGGATGCCGAAGAAGGTGACAGTTGAACTGCAAAAAAAACTCGTCCTTATCATCTTCTTCTTCTTTGATCCGTTAGCTGGCGGTCCGAATGCAATGAATACGCTGCTGTCGGTGCCGCTGGCTCCCGAACTCTATTCACGATTCGTTTCCAGTCTTGCCGGTTTTTGGCGACATGTCGACCCTCGGTAACTGATAATCGTTGATTCTTTTTAGGTCACCCTCGATATTCTTTAACCAGGTTTTCTTCGGTGCCGATCACTGGATCCTCAAGTCTGCGGGACAAGCTCACCAGAGAAGTTTACGTGGCAAGCGGTTATCATCAGATAGTTGGCGTTTTCGCATTTTTTCTTCGATCAGTTTCTGCTGATCGCATCTTTATCTAACTTTTTTTTTGTGAAAGACCGATGACATGCGCTTATGGTGGAGCGGGGAAGGGCTAAGGAAGGCTACGACAGAAGGAATCAGGCATGTAAAGAGGGAAGAAGAAAGAAGGAAAGTTAAGTAGGTGGGAAAGTGGAAAAGACGAAGGACCGTGGGTCTGGTCGGGGTTCGAACCCGGGACCTCTGGGATAGTAGTTAGGCGCCCTAACCCTAGACTACCAAGGCCCCCTAGACTGTTTCGTTTCGAAGGCCATCGGGTAGTGAGACACCGAGAATCTGCCTCAAGCATCGCATTTGGGAGACCTCGAGCTTCTTAACATCCGGTTTGAGCAGTGTCCACATTTCAGATCTATAACCCAATCAGAAATTAACAAACGTCCCAGATCTGGCCCAGCGCAGGCTACGGACATTCGACGCTCGGTAACCAACCGTTGGGCCAAACCTGGAAATGATAACGCTACCCAGCGCTCAGTCGAAGGTCAAAGCCAAGCGCTGGGTATCGAATGGCTACTGAGCGTTTTTTAATATTAAATAATATTTTGTTATTATTGAGTTATTTATTTTGAGTAATTATATAAAATAAAAAATATGAAATATAAATAATATTAGTATTATAATAGCCCAGTCACTTTATACATGAACCTCTGAAAAAATGCAACTGGAGATTTTCCAGCGGAATTCCCTTTATTTTGGTGTCACAAATAATTTCCCAAAAGTCCATAAAGCTAACTGGCCGGCTACTCGAGTTATGGAGGGTCAAAGGTCACGAAAATCAATTTTAGTGCATTTTGGAAAACTAATGTACGAGTATTTCTGAAAAATTGATGCCCGATGCCCGAAACCCATATCTCAAAAACCATTGGTTCTACGTAAATTTCGTATAGGACATTTTTATGCAGATTTATCTCACGAACAATCTTTACTTAGCCAAAAATTGCATAAAACCAGTTGCATTTTTTCCAAAGGTTTATATGTATAAAATGCAGAATGCAGAAAAGTAGGGTTGCCATGTTCTGTAGCTTATGGCTCTTATCGGGGCCCGTCGTGTCTCAATTCGATGTCCGGGGATTCAACCACTGCCCCTGAGTTGAACGATGGTAGCGCCGACCACATTTCGTTATTTTCCTCTGAAATGAGTGTTGATGAAGATGACCACATGAAAGAAACGGAGATAGAAGAGATAGAGAGATAACCAACAAAATTATTTCATACCTTGTAACCTATGGACTAGGCCTACTGCGGATACTATATAAAAACGCTGCTTGTATTCTACTTCAAAGGTGGTGCGGAAACGAATGCAGCGCGATGGCCGAGTTTTCTCAGCTCCATATCTCAAAAACTATTGGTTCTACGTAAATTTTGTACAGGACTTTTTTATGCAGATTCATCTCACGAACAATCTTTATTTAGCCAAAAATTGCGTAAAACCGATAATTTACGAGATATTGGAGAAAAAGAGATTTTAGGGACCTTTGACCCCCTATAACTCGAGTAGCCGGTCAGTTGGCTTTATGGACTTTTGGGAAATTATTTGTGACCCCAAAATAAAGAGAATCCCGCTGATAAATCTCCAGTTGCATTTTTTCAGAGGTTTTGCCTTTTTTTTGTATAAAGTGACTGGGCTATAAAAAATGTATTTCTCGAAAATTTTTAAGATAAGTTTTTCACAATTTTTTTTTATTTGTCAATTTTTACGTAAAAGTTATTATGAGCCCAGTACAAAAAAGCTCAACCGTTGGTGAGTGTTGTCTGTACTCTGGCCTTGCGTTGGCAACGAACACTCTAACACGGTACTTTCTAAATTTGTGCACTGGCCTAGGTTAAATATTCAACCGTTGGGCTTTTACGCTGGGCCAGCGCTGGGTCGTTTGCAACGTCTGGCATTGTACCGAAATTTCTTATTGGGAAAGAAGAATCAGAAGGATCAACGTTCGGTAAAGGCGTACTTTTGTTTTGATAGAAATATTTGTTCGTTTCCATATGCATCACTTGAGCGATGCGAATGTTGCTGTTGCCTGGCCGCTGCAGCTGTGAACGTCGGCCGTCGATGCCACTTTCGTTTCCTCAACCAATAATCCCAAATATTTGCACATCGGAACCTGTTCGATTTGGGTTCCATCGAAGGGAACACTGGTCCTCGATCTGTCCGTTGTGAGCACTTCGCTCTTTTCCTCATTGATTTTTAACCCGTATGACTGGGCGATGTAGGAAACGTCGTAAAAGATGTCCGTTGCTTCGGCATCCTTGTAGGCGAAGATGGCGTTATCGTCGGCGAACACTAAGACGGTTGCGAAGTTGTCGTCGTATCAAACTCCGAGTCGTCCATCGAATGCTTCACGCATAATCGCGTCGATCACAACGTTGTAGAGAAATGGCGAAGCGACTTCTGTCTGTCGAACACCCATTTGAATCGGGAACTCCTCTGTTAAGTCGCTTCGAATACGAACGCTTGTTGTCAATGGCACGTGTACGGTTTCCAAGGCTCTCCACAAGCTGTTCCAATGGATCCAATCGAAAGCGGATTTGAAATCGATGAAAACGACGGCAGTTCGTTTGCCGCAACGAATTCTTTCTTAGCTGACGGAGTGCGAATATTTGATCAATACATCCTTGATGTGGTCTAAATTCAGTTTGTTCTTTCCGGCTCGTTTGCTTTCGATGTTTCTGTAGCCTCGATTACACTTTGCCGACGATCGAAGGGAGGCCAGTACCGCGAAAATACTTGCATTCCCGCCTTTTTTCAAAATTGAGACAACAATCGCTTTCTTTCACGCCGACGGGACATGATCCGAATGCCATATTTGTGTTATGAGGACATCAAGTCATTGTGATAAGACATCACCTCCGGCTTTGATCATCTCGGCGGTTACTTGGGCTATTCCGGACCGTTACTTGGTCTTTTCCATTTTTCAGCGATTTTATTGCCATCTTCACCTCGGTTATCGGTTCGGTATCGAGAAACAGGAGATTCATCGGCTGTTTGATAATCGGCGGTTCTGGTGTTGGACATTGTGGCGGATCCTGGTTGTACAGCTGGTGGAAGAATTCTCTCCACCGCTGCAGGCGCTCATGGAGAGAAGTCACGAAAGTTCCATCCGATTTTTTGATGTTGTCGTTTGTTGATGTTGTTTTACCGCCTAACCGCCGGATTGTCTGGACCAGCGTCCGGTACTTCTTCCATGTCGCCCGTAACATTATTCCAGTATGCTTCTCGTTCTGATTTCATTTTCAGTCGATTATCTTTGTTCAATCGTCGGTATTGCTCAAAGTCGACATGTTTCATTTGCTTCCGCTGATCGACGAGGTCCAGACAGCTGCCTGAGATCCAGGGCTGTGTCCTTTTACGAATAGGTGGACACAACTCCATTGCACACTTCACAATAGACTCCAACAATTGCCGTTCTTCTACATCGGTATCGTCCGGTATTGCGAGCGCCGCGAATTTGTTGGATAATGCCATTTGAAATTCTTGTTCGATGGCCTGATCCCGAAGGCACGCCCAATTCTTCTTGGCTGGTGGTGGCTACGTTTTCTTCGCTCTTTGAAATCGCATCTGTAATTTCGCTTGAACAAGATAATAGTCGGATCCGCAATCGGGCCCACACATTGCACGTAACGTCTTTGAGCGTCGATTGAATTCTTGTGTAGATCAAAATATCTAACATTGCCGAGTCTTTGCCGGATTAATTTCGCCAGGCGAGTTGGTGTTTGAGTGGATGGCAGAAAATGCTGTTGCCAACGATCAAGTTGTTTGACGCTGCGAATGAAAGCAGGTGTAAGCCGTTGTTGTTAATTATTTCATGCACGAATTTGTCCATCGTTCCTTTCCATCCGGTTCGATCTGCTCCTGAATGTACATTGAAGTCCCCCCTGAGTATTATTAATTCGGCTCGAGGTATCATATTCAGCGTATGTTGGAGCTAATCATAAAATTCGTCCTTGTTCGCGTCCGTGCTGGTCTCGGTTGGCGCATAAACGGATATGATATGGGCCTTGATCGTTCCACTGATGGTTATAACCGCCAAACGTTCGAATATCGGTTGGCAGCCTGTCGATAGACCATAAAGCCGACGCCGGTCTCTCGTCTCTCACCACCGGAATAGTAAAGCGTCATCGTATCGTCGATTGCTGGCAGGACGATCATCAATGTCCCGGATCCGGTAAGTCGTAGTTCTGATAGCGCAGCAACTGATATTTTGCATTTAAAAAACTCCAATGCTATGATTTCATGTTGACCGATGTGATATCCTGTTCGTACATTCCACACGGTGAATTGTATTCCCACTTTCGGTGTGACCAATTTGGGTGTTCGGCCAGTAATCCACTTCTCACCAGCATCCCTGGACCTCAGTGCAGTAGCATTATTTCGTGAATAATTAATACGTGTATGTGGTCACTTCGGCAGGTCGACCACACTCCTCCTTTCACATCCTGGACTTGGGGTCAGACGACGGCGGAGTTAGTGGCGTAGTAGTAGTTATATGGGCACCGTAAAGTACTGGTGTTTATCATTGCACAAATACCCTTCAATACTATTCGTATCCGCCCTTCAAATTACCAGCGGAGAATTTGCCTGCAGATATTTGTGTTTTTATCAATTAGATAATTCATTCAATTTTAGTTATCTTAGGTAATGTATATTTCGTTAAAAATTCAATTCCTTTATCAATGTACATATACGAATAACAGTGTGAGCGCACCAAATTAAGTGTTCCATAAATGAATTAGAAAAAAATATATTTTAAATATGAAATATTCTCGAAACCAAAAAAAGTGATCGTTCATGGTGTCAGCTAGTTTTTAGCAAACAAAATTTGGAAAGATCCAGACAGCTGTTGAAATATTTAAGTAAATTGGCGAACAACTGTTTTTTATTGCATCATACTTTCAAAATTTATTCAATGATTAATACAACGTAAAAACATCGACCTAAGATCGTTTCAATAATATTGATACAAAACATATCAATATTAACTTATTTTCGTCTGTTTTCATACGTTTTGACTTGGTGAAAACGCAGACGATGTCAACAGTGTGATAAAGCATGGTTGAACTTTTAGAAAAAAAGTTTTTTTTTTTAATTTCATTAAACTTGAATAACTCTTAGACTAATCATCGTAAAGATACTTAATTAGGATCGTCTTTTAGGTAAATGTGTATTCTTTTAGTTGATATAAAGGACAGCAATTTGATTGACTCATAGGAATTGAAGTAGATTTTAGATATTTGATGATCTTTCTACGCTGTCGCCACGAAGATCAGAAGAAGCCAACTCCAACGTCTCCTCTTCAACCTGGTCTAGGAGAAAGTTATCCATAATTAGGATGTGGCAACAAGAAGCCAAATCCTTCTTAAGTCTATTCACAAATACTGGCGTCTGCGTGGTCTAGCTTCTTAAGGCCATTTTCTGCCGCATGTTCCACTATCTAGAGCGCTGACAAGGATGTCGTTTATTATTATATAAGAAATAGTAATGGTGAAAGAAGGTATCTTTGTCGTGCTCCAAAACTCATCTCAAAGCCGTCGGACAAGTTTTCATTGTGAAGAACTCTGCATTTGGAATTGTTGCATAGGGCTAATATCAATTCCATTATTTTATTAGGCAGCCCATGTTGCAGTAGTGCCTGCCATATAAAGCTCCTATTGACCGAGTCGAACGCTCTCTCATAGTCTACGATAACAAGGTACAGGCCGGGTCGTAATTCAGTAGACTAGGTACCAGCGCTGCCAGCTCTTTCCTCGAGAGACCACTAGAATCGACTTTTAAAACCACCAGAAAACCACTAAAATGTTTTTCTCTTCGCCAAAAGTAGCTAGATATTACACCAACTCAAAAGTCCCTCAAACTTAAGCGGAAATAATGAAACTAACTCAAAAAAAAAACATCAATATTTTAATAATAGAATTGGCATAATTGCTTTGACCAATTAATATTATACCATTATGCAAAGTCGAGAAAATTGGTGAACTGAACTTTAAAATATCCTCAGTTCGCATACAATACCCACATATTCAACTGAGGATAAAATAGACCTTAGTTCGCCCAACTGGAGTCGAATTGAAGTTAAATGTAAAAGCCCGCTCCAAAGAGAGTAATCAACAGGAATAATGAAATGCCATTCCAAAGAGGTTTTGAATTTCTAACTTTTGGCGAAAAAGCAACAACCATTTCAAATATGAACTGGACTTTAGTCCGTGAAGCTATATGGAATGAACTGAACATTAATGAACTAAGGTGGGTGAAGCCGGGGCTTCAGCCTCACTCTAAGGATTTACACTGCTCTAATAACGCACCTTGTCAGGTTAACTGGTTAATGGGGGTACCAAAGTTTCACTAAGGTTGGGGGTTTACCAAGCGAACGACACACCTCCTTGTTTCGTCTGGTAGTCTGGAATTGCCGACGCCTCAGCCTTGGTTAGTGGAATCCACCATTTTTAGGAGGCGTGAGACTCGAACGAAGATATCTTCCGCCATCTTGACGGTTACCTCTGAACTCATACAAGATCAAGAGCTCAACCTCAAAGTTCAGTGTCACCTCCTCATGCTGCCCTTGAGTTCCTTGAACCTATCATATTCTTTTTCTACTCTTCGAACTAAGCTTCATTCTAGGCATTGCATCATGACATGAACGACATGTATAAAGGGTGACGTCTGAGGTTAGACTTTCATTTATTGCTGACAATGTTCATGCTGCTAAATCCTTTCAACATCGGTGTTCGAATGTGGGAAAATTAGTAACGAAATAGCAAAAGTGGCCGGACTATAACCCAAATCGAGTTACTCCTGATGCGTCTTTAAACTACAGAGCTTCATACGAAATTTTGTTGGTATACTTCTGTACTTCAGAAGAAGGATTTAAGGCTACTGCTCATCAACTTTGGCAATAAACTCTTGGTTTTGTTTGAGTGAATTATTAGGGCATTACTAACTGTTGTCTTATTATGGTTAGGGGCATGGCCAACACTAATTTTGTAAACTTGTTTATTTTCCTCTTGCCACCAAAAAACCCACTAGCCACTAAATTTTTTGTTTTAGTGGTAAAACCACTAAGTTGGCAACGCTGCTAGGTGTCAATATGGTCAATGCAGGAGCGACCCTTTCTGAATCCAGCCTGCTGTCTTCTAAGCGTTCGGTCTACTGCCTCTCTTATCCTTGATAATATGATGTGGGGCAAGATTTTGCCCACAGTAGAAATAGACAGATGCCTCTCCTATTGTCACGTATTGTTCCGTCCTCCTTTTTTGGTATTTTGACTATGATACCTTCCGTCCAATCCTCCGGAAAGGTACAGGTAGGGAATGCAATCCAGCACCCAAACGATAATCTTGCAAATCCGCAAGATTGAGACCATCAATCCCGCGGATCCGCAACATTTGCAGGATTGTACAATATTTTAGAATTATTAGCCCACAACATTATTATCTAAGTCAGTATGGAATGGAAGCTTTCCAGAGTCGAATCTGTATACTTTTCTTCGAATGCGTAATGCCCACTTTCTAGATCGAATCATCTCTTCTTTTAACATTGCAATCCTAGGGTCGAAGGCACAACGGCCATTTTTTACAATACAATTCATTCCAATATGAAGACCTACTTTTTGCATTACCATACCTTCCAATATAAAGGCCAATGAGCTACCTTTTGCTTTACCATACCTTCCAAAAACTGGTTTTAGAAAGAAGAGGGTGGGAGAGGGACGACCGAAAGTAGATACATAATTATTACATCATCCTATTTTACGAACTGCTTCAGCATTTTTCTTCGATAATGAACAAAGGGAAAATAGTTCATGTTCCTTATTCATGAGACTTTACAATACCATTCCTTCCAATTTGCCTCATTACACGGCATAACATTTCTTCCATCAACACTTCCAATAATTCCAATAAACCGGTTTTAGGGGCAAGGGGTCGCGGGGAAGTTTGTTACTTGTGCATCCCAAAAAATTCTCGACTGCAACAGAGCATCACACTAACACAATCATAATTTCATTCTCGAGGTCTACGAAAATGACTTAGCTTAACTGAAAGTTTGTACACAGCTACAAAGACAATAGAATTGTTACACGAAAAAATGCAGAACAGTCAGTTTATCGTGTAATTCGTATAACCCGCACAAACCGGTTTGTTAAGGCAGAAAGTGTAATGCCGTGTAATTTGCCTCAATAGCCATCGATTCACATTGTTTCCAAAATATACAAAGAGTTCCCTATTGGGAACTATCTGGATTTGGGATATCCCCGTACAGAGAGAAATTCACTCGTCACTCGACTTACAGATATGTACTTCGATTTGGGGATTCCCTATTACCGTACATGATGTTATGCGAATTTAGGCTGGAAAAAATAAAATCTTGCAAATCTTGCGGATCCCGCACGTGTTATCCCGCATTTGTAATCCCGCTAATTTCATGCGGGATCCCGCATTTGCGGGATTGCGGATCCGCGGGATTGCATTCCCTCGTACAGGTATTCCGAGCTTTTTCAAGGATTGACTTTAGGCTTTAGTCGACTTTCAACAATTCTGGCGGGATGACATCTTTTCCCGCTGGGTAATGTGCTTGCGCTCTCAAAACCTCTTCGGCAATCGGCTAGGCCTCTGATGCAAACCTCCAGTTTATCTCTGCTATGCCATCTAAGTCGAAGTTAAAGCTTCACTTCAATTCTCTGTGATAGTTGTACTAGTTTAAGGTGCGTTTGAAGTTCAGGTTTGATTAGACTTATTAAGATTAAGATTCATAATAGCCGTGTTTTTTTAATGAACCATATATGTAGTTCTTTCATCGAGTTCATTAAAAAACGACAAGGGTTTCATGTAGCGCCTACTTCGATGCTTAAAAATTTCAAAATTAAACGGAAGTTAAGTGTTATTTTTTGCACTGTTACACGAAATCCTCGCTAGAAAATAATAAATATGTTTCTAAAAAATCAATTATTTGTTATAAATTTGCTCTCATCACTTTCCTGTTGTTTTTATTTTTAAATTACGTCTTTTCGACCCCCGAAAATATGCAACATGCCAACCCCCGAAACAACATGTCATCCCCCGAAAGTATTCAATATGAAATTTAAGAAATTTCCCAAAACCTCGATAGAAACCCCGATAAAACTTGGGTTTTGAGATTTGTATGGGGAAGAACTATACAGTTCATTAAAAAAACACGGCTAATATCACAAATAGATATATCTAAGTGTTATATTGGATTTAAGTGTAATATTGTAAAGTATAAATTAGAGAAAGTAATTTTGATGCATATCTTTTCTTTTAATTTTAGTTCGCGACGGTGACACTGTTAAACATTACCGAATAAGACAATTAGATGAAGGTGGATTTTTCATAGCACGAAGAACAACATTCAGGTTTGTCACAATATCTTATTTCAATAAAAAAAATAGTTCATACCTAATAATATCTATTTAGAACACTGCAAGAACTGGTAGAGCACTATTCCAAGGATTCCGATGGTCTTTGTGTAAACTTATGTAAACCCTGTGTCCAGGTAATACATTATTTTTATAATTTTATTTTCATATTTATATATCATCAAAATAACAAAAGTTTTCAGCATTTTTCATCATCATTAAAATATTTTTATTTCATAAAAGTTTAAAAAAAAATCTCATAATTTTAATTTAACTCATGTTGATATTTTTCTTAAAAAAAATGAAAATTTTAATTAATAAAAGAAATAAAAGAAAAGGTGAAAATAACTAAAACAAAAAATGAACACGTTTTTGATTAGATTCTTTTTTCTAATATTTTTGTTCAGTCTAACCAATTCATGGGTCTGTTTGAGGTAGGAGTCTAGCCGATCCTCAAATTTGATGTAATTTATTTCTGGTGTTTTTCATTTTTCTCTTCAAAAAAAAAGATTCTCTTTTAGTTTCGTTGTGTATGTTTTCTTTCCTGTTTAAATTATGTTACAAATTATTTTATTAGATATTTTATAAAAAGTGATATAAAACAAAAACAATAATAAAGTCAAATATACTTTTTTTTAAATCAAGGCAAAATTTGTTTCAGAACCAGATGTCGTTGTTGAATCGAGTAGATGTAATTGGGTAAATAGAATAAGGTCAGGTCAATTCTTATTTTGTCAATAATGATTGGTATATGACCTTCCAAATGCTATATGACAATGAAGTTACAAATTTTTGTTTACAAGTCAAACATTATTGTTATTTCTGGAGGTACGATCAATGCTATTAGATACTATTTAAATATTCAAGGGTACAATTTCTATGTCAAAATGAACTTTCCTGTAATTTCATTTTTATTTCAAATGAATAAACAAACATTGCGTTATTTAATCAAGAAATTTATTATGACACCGTGGATTGTGCAAAAGTACAAGATCGTCTGGGATATAATCAAGTGCAGTTATGTTAGTTTTTCATAGAAATGCAACTAAGCAACTAAATTTATACCTTTTAGGCTCTAGTCCGGGGAAAATAGCAAGAAAAAACCCACGAAATGAGACAAAACTCCAAAATGGCTGATAATTGGTGGACAGCTTTCTTGTGACATTATAAGAAAACAATTTCGGAATCCAGAAAAATGAGACATGGCCGCCGGAGATATCGCATTTTTCCCGACTTTTCTATGTATCTTGGTTTCTATAGGTCATACAACAAATTTGTTTTTGATCAATCCAATACAAAGCGTTATTGACTACAAAAAGTAATTTCTTCATTTTTTTCGAAAACTTAACCCTTTCGCTTATTATTATTCAAGGTTAAAGTTTGTAAAAATCACTTTTTGACCAAAAAGTAACTCAAAAACTGTTTTTTTTTTCTCGAATAAAAACAAAAACATTTTTTATCTTATACCAAATATACATTGCAAATCGAGCCTTGGCCTCCTCAAGGGCATTTCTCCAAGTTTGACGGTCCCTTGCAGCATGTCTCCAGTTCCGGATGTTGAGCATTGACTCTGCATCATCCATCACAGAGTATCCATCTCCTCCTGGGTCTAACTACTGGCCTACTTCCCGAAATTTCTAAGGCTATAAGCCGTTTTGGGATACGATTGTCCTCCATCCTGATTACGTGGCTGGCTAGTCTCAGTCTGTTGATTTTTATTAAAGTTGATAGTTGTGGGTCGTCAAAAATTTCATACAACTCGTTGTTCCATCTTCTTCGCCATATTCCATCCGCTCTGGTTGGGCCTATTATGCATCTGAGAATTTTCCTCTCGAATCTGTTGACCCGGTCCTCTATGGCCTGGGTCATAATCCAAGTCTCGCTACCATAACACAGTACTGGTCGTATTCTGTTTCGTTTTCCTGTGCACAAATCTTGAGTGCAGGATTTGTTTTTGGGTATAAAAGGTTCTATTAGCCAGTAGTATTCGTCTGGTTATTTTTTTTTTCTTCGTTTCTTTTTGTGATTGTATACCCAAGCCATTCCATCTCCTTGTCTAAGCCCTTGACGTACTCCGAACTCCTCTGTATTGCATTTGATCAGTTGTACCAACTTTGAGGGGACTCTTATTTCCGATAACATCTCGTATAGCCTCTCTCTGTTTATTGAGTCATATGCCTGTTGAAAGTCGACAAATATCTGGTATACATCTACATTCCTTTCCCAGGTTTTCTTCAGAATTTGCCTTAAGGTTAGCAGTTGGTCCGATGTTGACCTGTTTGTCCTAAAATCAGCTTGATATTCTCCTATAAGGCCTGCCGCTATAGGTTCCAGTTTTTGTTTCTCAAGAATTGTGAACATTTTGCAGCTGGTGCTGAGGAGTGGTATGCCTCCTGTAGTTTTTGCAGTTTAATTTATCTCCTTTCTTGTATATTGGACATATAATCGCTTTCTTTTAGTCCTCTGGTATAACTTCTTCCTACCGTGTAAGGTTTGTAATAGTTGGGGTCCTTCTTCCTTTAGCAACTCAGCTGCTATTCCATCGGCGCCAGGCCTTCTTACAGCTTCCCGCACCTCATCCAGTGTTGGTGGTTCTATTGAGATGTTATCTTGGGGTATTACAAATGCCGCTGTTTGTCCATTCTCGTTTAATATGGGGATAGGATTTCTGAAAATCTCTCCACCTTTCCTTTATCCTATCACGATCTGCCAAGAAGTGCCCATATATGTCCTTGCAGATGTCCGTTCTTGGCTGAAACTTATTGGTGATCTGGCGAGTTCCTTTGTACGCTTGTCTAATTCTCCCTTCATTAAAGTCTTCCTGTATCTGTAATATTTTCCTATTTAGATATTCCCTCTTCTTCTTTCTGCACATCTTGTCTGAGATTTTTCGTTTTTCCTGGAAGACTTACATCCTTGCTCTTGTTGACCTTGCGATGTACTCTCGGTGGCTCTGGTTTCTTTCTTCAATTGCGGCTCTACAGTCCTGCTCAAACCAATAACTTCTAGTCTGTCTGGGGGCCCAGCCTAGTGCCTCTTCTGCTGCCCCCTTTATGCTGCTTTTGACTTGCAACCATTTGTCGTTGATGTTGGGCTGATCATCTACCTCTCTCAAGTTTTGTACGACAGCATGTTGGTAGTCATCTCTTATTTCTTCCCGTTTTAGCTTATCTATGTCACCAGAAAACAGTATGGGATTAATCTCTTTGTGTATGTGATTAGACTTTGGAATAGACTTCCTCTATCCATTCAAAAAACAGTAGTTGTACTACTCTACTGTCCTTACATACTTCTTTCGTATTTTCTTTCTTCTCTCTTACATCTTTCAAGTTCTTGGCTCTTCTATCTTAACCTAGTTGTAAGAATTTAGGATTATTCACCATTTGTAATGTACTCTAAAAGATTGTAATCTTATGTACTCTGCCAAATAAATAACAATAACCGTTCAACGACTTGCCGTAACCAACACAATAAGCATTTAAATACTAATATCAAATCTCGAAAATTAAAATGAAAAAACTAATTTATATCACTTTTTACAAAAATCACTTTCCTAGAACGCACGCTTTTCTAATTTTATTTTTATTCATCACAACACATAAGAAACCGGTTAATGTTATTCCTTGAGAGAACCGAGTGTAAAATATAATAAAAGAATGTAAATACCCGTTTAATTAATTAAATATTTTGGTGGTAGTGTAATTCCTATACGCCAAAATATCCATTACCTTCAATTCCTGAGTGGTAAGCTAGATTTAAAATGATCGCAACAAAATTCATTCAGCAAAACTGGCTTTAATCATAAATGCCATTTTATTAGTTCACTTTTGCAAAGTTACAAAAACAGAGTTAATTTTTTAAAATATAATTTGAAATTTAATTAAAAAAATTGTTTTTTGTTTAAATAGGTTGAAAAGCCAGTAACTGAAGGTCTATCACATCGCACAAGAGATCAGTGGGAAATTGATAGAAGTTCCCTGAAATTTGTGCGTAAACTTGGCTCCGGACAATTTGGTGAAGTATGGGAGGGATTGTGGAACAGTACAACTCCTGTAGCGATTAAAACATTAAAATCGGGTAATGTTGCTTTAAAAATTCGTTTTTTTTTTAATCGTAATAATTATTATTTTTGTTTGTATTCCAGGCACTATGGATCCCAAAGACTTTTTAGCTGAAGCTCAAATAATGAAAAAATTACGTCACAAAAAACTTATCCAATTGTATGCAGTTTGCACAGTAGAAGAGCCCATTTATATCATTACTGAACTTATGAAGCATGGTTCTCTGTTGGAATATTTACAAGGTAAACAACACAACAAATATTGTAATTCTTAAAAAAGGATCAAACTTAGGTTAGGTTAGGTTAGATACGGCTGAGCTGTTGCTTTTAGCTCATACACTTAGGCCAAAAGGATAGGCCTATTGTGATGCCATAGTGATCCCACTTTAAAACTGATGTTAAAGTGTCGTTTCTGCGCTAAAACCATCTCAAGGAAGTAATGAATCTTCTAAGTTGCGGGATCCCAATCTTCGAGATTTCCGCAAGGGTGCTTAGAAAGGGTTCGCCAAATGTGGTTACAGCTTCTGCAGAAATCGTAGGTCTCAAGACCTAAGCAGATCCCATACGTCCCTATCAGACTGTGTCCGGTCAGCACTCCCACTATAACTGAAAGGTCTTGTCTCCCGAGGCTCAGTTCTGTGGTGGTCCGTCTGAGATCATAAGAGGGGCAGGTTAATTTGTCTTCTTTAAGCTCCTTTAATCCCTCATGGGACATAGGACGGAAACAGTTGCCATCCAGCGGACATTATTTTGCGCGACAGCTCCCAGCCCTGACCAGGATTTCCCAATTGTTGCGGCTTCTGGTAATAGGGTTCTCCGCCACGTTGTTCTAGGTCTTCTTAATCGACGGATTCTAGGCAAAGGCCTGTTTGGCTAGATTTTCGTCTTCGCGTCGCAAGGTGTGGCTAACCCAATTCCAATTCCTTCGCCTGATTTGGTTAATTATAGGTTAATTTGGCCAAAGTTCATTTGTTAAGATCCCTCCAATGCTTTTTCGCTTGTTGCATTGTGTGTTGCTTGCATCGGAGTTTAAAGGTGGCCCAAGGCATACCAACTCCTTCCTTTCTTGGAAGGAAAGTAGCGGTCGTGCCTTTCCTAGCCAGTTCATCAGCTTTACAATTTCCTTCTATATTTCGGTGACCTGGCACCCATACGAGGAGGGTAGAGAAACTTAAATTAGCAAAAAAATCAAAGAATTTGTTACTCATTAGTATAGTTTAAAAGGAAATTTCCCATAAAAAACGTAGGGAGTTCACGTATCATGTATTCATGTATCATGTATCATTTATGTCTTTAAACCCATACAGAGAAGAATCTATGAAGAATAGGTGCGACTGAATTTCATGGCACGCAATGCATGGAACTAAACTTTTGAATTTCGCTATCAGGAAAGTCAAATCATTATTTGATTATTAGTTGAGAAGCAAAGTTTTCACCAACCACTACAAAAAAAATACTGGTAACTTTCATTTCAACGGGCTTAATTCCAATTAGCAAATCCAAGGCCGATTAATACGCATCTCTGTTTTCATCGAAGTCTTCTTGTGATACTAAATAAATACGTCATAGCTTAAACTTCTACACAAGCACACTTTGCCCCTTCATATTCTTCAGTTTTTAACCAAATTTGAAAACTTACATGTGTTAAGTCATTAACGAAAAAAGGTGATTGCAACAACATCTCTAATTACTGTTCAAAAGCGATTAATTATTGATTAATTTAATTCTCTCCAAAGTCATGGAGGCAATAATTAACGAAAAGCTTATGAAATATCAATGAAAAGTTCATGGGAAATCCTGGGGTCGTCTATGAGTAAATTCTATCAACTGATCTAATATAATCTTTGTAACTGTCCTACTTAGTCTTCTCCAATACATTTCACAGTTTCTCAACACTGTAAGTTACGCTTATTCCAATGACGCTACAGCCCAAGTCGGGCCTTGGCTTCCTCTAATCTTTCCCCCCATTGTTCTCGATTTCTGGCCGAAGTTCACCGCATCTGCTACAACCAAATCCTTCTATCTTTTCCGCGGCCTACCTACGGAACTTTCGGTGTTGTCAATGAAGACCTTCTTTGCTGCTCTATCTTCTAACATTCGTTCGACGTGTCCAGCCCAGAGAAGTCTATTGATTTTTATGAACTTAGTCTATGTCGTCATAGATTTGACATGTCTCTTCCTGACAAATTGAGCCTATTATGCTTGTCAAAATCTTCCTTTCAAAGGGATTTAAAATGTCCTCTTTCCTTTTTGTGAGCGTCCATGTTTCAGTCCCGTAGCATATAACAGGGCGAATTAGTGTCTAATATAGTGTAAATTTTGAAAATGGCATATTTTCTGCCTATCATTTTTAAGACTTCTATGCGTTTTCGAATTGGACTTAGCGTTTTTATCTTTCTGCAACTTCCTCTATTGTAGGCTTTCGCGTATGGATTTTGGGTCATCTCTATTTCGGTTGTATGTTTCTTTCTGTATTATGATTATGTTTTCTTTGAGGTAAATGCCCTGCCGAGCTTTATTTTCCTCACAACATTTTAGAAGAATACTACTCGTAGATCTTGCCGTTGTAAAGTCTCTGGAATCGTTCTCCACACATATCAAACTTTAGACGGAAATTTTTTTTATCCGAAACTTCGCTGCAACCCCAAAAATCGTTAAAAATCAAAGTTGTCCCCAAAATCATTCATTTGTGGATACAGGGAACCTTCGGATTACCGGTAGCAATTTTTGCTCGAATCGTTTTTCACAGGAAATATGGGACCGTTGCCATACTTTTGCCACACCTTGTATATAACATGTAAGCTTAAGGCCTCTGTGCTGAATGTCGAGTCGTGATTTGTGACAAGTTTTTTGAGTTGAAGAAATCGACGTTTTAATCGAATTACGATTTTCGGCATAGTGGCCTAGAGTGGAAGTGCTAAGTGCGAGTTTAGCCCCTATGCTGAAAGTCGCAATTCGTCTGAAACGCCACTTTCTTCAACTCAAAAAACTTGTCACGAAACACGACTCCACATTCAGCACAGGGGCCTAAATATTATGAGCGCATGTTGAGATGTGTCATATTAAAATACTCCAAGCAAAGGAAGGGTGAATCAGTGCAGTCTCCACAGTATGTCACATTTTTTTAGTCCAATTCTTTGCCTTTAGCCTACCTTCTTCTTCTGCTCCTTTAATTCATCGTGGGACATAGAGCGGAAACAGTTGGATTCTGTTTATGGGACAACCAATCAGATAGATGAAATGTCCGTCTGCAGCACATAGAAAGTTGTAATAGAGGATGGCAGGAGCTATAGTAATAGTAATAGCAACTATTCGCGCTCAAATCGCCGCCATCAGAAACATCCAACTCGATGCCATCAGCCGTTCATGGTTTAACGTAGATCTTCTGCGGAGCAGCATTAAAGGGCGGGAATTTGCTCGGAGTTCTGACGAAACAAATATTGAAGAGCTATGGGATGGGGCACCAAAAAGGGCGCTATATTATAACAGCGGAAGTTGTTAGAATCTCCCACCCTTTGTTCAGGAGTCACCCTGTGCTCTACTAGTCCGTTATGTCGTTTGTCACGTCATGGTGCAATGTCTAGCAGTAAGCTTAGTACAGGAGGGAAATAGGTTAAGGGTTATGAGGGTTCAGGATGGTGTTGAAGAAGATGGCGATGAACCCTGCATTTGATCTCTTGGATATTGTAGGAGTTCGGAAATGCTGACTGCGAAAGGCTGTTCCACAGTCGAGTTGTTCTATTTAGAAATAAATTACTAGTTTGTAAAGTGCGTGAACTTGGCAGGCACTACGGCGACGTGGACTGCCAGATAAAATAATAAAATTGATAGAAGCCCTATATAACAATTCTAAATGCAGAGTTCTCCATAATGGAAAATTATCCGACAGCTTTCAGGTGAGCTCAGGAGTACCACAAGGATGCCTACTTTCGCCATTACTATAGCAATAAGTGACATCCTTGTCGGCGCTCTAGATAGTAGAACAGGTGGAAAATGAACCATTCAGGTTGAAGAAGAAATAATCTCTCCTTCTTTGAAGTGCTTCTCGTCGCCTAGCAGCTTTCTTTGCGACGCTTTACGGTATACTTTTTAGTAGAGTGCTTTCCCAAAAGCTGTTTTGTAATTTGGGACCACATCTTCAGTTGCCTATGTTTTCCGCTTCCGAGCTCGTTTATCTGCTGCCTTTTATCACGGTGGACACTTTTTCTTACCTCCCGGTGGGATTGCAAGTATGGTAATGCCGTTGGCCAACGCCACTTCTACAGTTTTCGGTTTCGTTGCTGCCAGAATGGAAAAGTTTCTCACAACTAACGGAAGAGCATCTGATGTCACATTTTCCGCTGTTGTCGTGCTTCATTTCGATCAAATTTCATTTTTAATTTTCGAAGAGCTTCTGTAGCACAACATTTGAGGAATATTGTTGTCATATTACATATTACGTTTCTGTCAAGATTTTAAACTAGCACAAAACACACAATTTGAAATGAAAGCAAATAGATAATTGAAAAACTAAATATAAATATTTACAGGAAAAGGACGTAACTTGAAAATGCCAGTGCTGATTGATATGGCAGCACAAATAGCTGCAGGCATGGCGTTCCTAGAATCCCAAAATTACATTCATCGAGATTTAGCTGCACGTAATGTTTTAGTAGCAGACAATAATATTGTTAAAATTGCCGACTTCGGATTAGCTAGGTACATTTTTTTATATTTACTTTGCCAGGAAAACATAAGCTAATTTATAAAACATTCCATTAGGCTAATAAAAGAAGACGAATACGAAGCTAGAGTAGGGGCTAGATTCCCAATTAAATGGACAGCACCAGAAGCAGCAAATTATAGTAAATTCTCAATAAAATCCGATGTTTGGAGTTTTGGTATTTTATTAACAGAGTTAGTCACTTATGGACGAATTCCATATCCAGGTAAGAAAATTAATAAAGACAAAAATACAATATGTTTATTAGGTAAAAATGATATTAATATTAATAATATATTTAGGTATGACAAATGCCGAAGTATTAACACAAGTTGAACATGGCTATAGAATGCCATTGCCGCCAAATTGTGAACCTCGTCTATATGAAATAATGCTTGAATGTTGGCATAAAGATCCAATGAGAAGACCAACATTCGAGACATTACAATGGAAATTAGAAGATTTCTATACTTTGGACCAAAGTGACTATAAAGAAGCACAAGCCTACTGATAAATGCTGAGTCAAATTTAAATTTTTTTTTCTTTACTTAAATTTAAGTTTAGTTATAAAAAAAAATAAATGAAAATCAACATCCAAAATATTTGTACTATAATAATAACCAATGATGATGAATTTATTTAAAAAGAAGAAGAAAGAAAGAAACTTATTACACAAAAAATATATATATTCGTAATACAAAATAAAAAAAAAGAAATTAATTACCTATCTATCGAACAAAAACAAAAAAAAAGAAAAATACTTTGCCTGAATGAAGAATATGTATAGAGATTGATAAAGGTGTTATATAAGTTAACTCTTTTTCTGTTCTCTTTATTTTATTGCTATATAAAAATATGTACTTTTAAAGTAAATGCTTTAAATATTGTTTATTATTATTTTTATTATATAAAATAATTATTTTAAGACTTTTTTTGTGCACACCCATGATTAAAATATTTGTTTTTAAACTAACGCAAAAAAAAAAACAAAACAAACAAACAAGAAATGTAATAATAACATAAATTGCGACAATTTTTGTATCTTCCACTATTTATTAAAAATACTATCATTTATTTGTTCAGTATGAAACAAATACACTGTAAATTAATTTATTTATTTAAGTAAAAAAATGCGCGAGGATATTAAAATATTTTTTTTTTAAATACATACATAGATACTAAAATGACATCAAAAAATTTATTTTTTGTGTTTTTTTAAAACATTCTGAATTTTGTTGTAATAATGAAGGCGTAGTAGGTATACTTTAACGAAAAAACAAAAAACAAATGCCAAAACTATCATTTTTTTGTATATACAATATGCTGTAAAGACAACAATTAGAACACTATCTAAATTCATAAATCTTCCATGTAGTTTAGAATTTTCGTTTCACAAATTTATTGCATTTTTTTTATATATGGGAGCAACTTTGTAATTTCAGTTTATTTTTGTTTCCAATAATTTATTCTATGTTTGTTTAAAACAAGAAAAAAAAACACACTTATTGAGAATTAGGTGCGATAATGCCAGAGAAACAAATTCCTATTTAAATTCATGCAAAATAAGAAAATTTAAATATTGTTTTTGCGGATCTTATCACTGCCAGCCTAAATGTAAACGGCAAATACATATATTCAGTTGAGCTGAATTAAAAAATAATAATATATAAAAAATCAAAATCGTAAAAGCGTTCTCTGACTTAATGTGAAATATTTTGCACTCTTTTGAAATTGGATTTTATTTTAATAAATGTCGTTTCTGCGGTGTTTATGTTTAAAGAAAATATGTTCTCTTTTAGGAGGGAATAATTAACCTATTAACAGCTTTTAATAATAAACGAAATTAAACGGTACGCTGTAATCGTTTTTATATGAATAAATTCGTCTTGCACGCTATCTAAGGGCCGCAAACATCTTCGAGAAATACCTTTAACCAAAAGTGCTATGTTTAAAATGCTTAAACATCAAATAGTGTAAAACATGAGATTTTTATGTCTTTTCTAAAATTTTCGAAAATCACTGGGATTTTGTATCGCGACTTTTACCCACGTTTTATACTGTGGATCTCTCGCTCCTGGTACTATTTCAATGTAAACTCACTCCAATATTGTTTAGAGCTCGCGCCATAAAACAAGGGAATCTAAAAATCGCTGTTTCCATGTGCAGTGAGTGTCTGAAGCCCCCACAATCGAGCATCGTCTCTCCGTTTGTTTAAAAACGCAAATAACCGACCCGTTAATATACTCAATTATAATTCCTCATACGCGATCATTTCCCTTCTTTTGTGACAAGGGCTCCAACGCTTGTTTATATGGAAAATAAGAGCTTTCAGAGCCACATACGAAACCATCATCTCATATCTCAAACCACGCTCTTTTTATCCGGGAATACAGCGGAAGAACAAAATTATGCTGGAAAGTTGGTTTCGTGAGAAGACGGTGTGAAAGAACCATGAAAGGGTTATACAACTCCAGCGCACATTCCCAGAGCATTTTTAATCGAACACACTGAACACAAAAGAGCATTTTAAAAAACAACAAGACAGTAACTTTTGACGTACAGTTGGTTGAAACCAAACGCCCGTGTAAAGTCTCATGCGACTTTTTATCAAATTTTAAAAGAGATTACATCGTACATGGCAATCTTTTGATCGTCTCAGAAATTTTAATTTTTTTATGTGATTGCAAATCGTTGACATTTTCGAAAAGTGCCGTACTCGCTTGTAAAAAGACCCATTGTTGTTGCAATTTAACAAAAAAGCTCTTAGATTACGCTTTCGAAGTTTTGAGATTTTACACATGTCGAAGGTAGTGTAATTTATCTTAAATCTTGGATATTATGCAGAGTGAACTAGTGAACATAGCAGAGTGAACATATTTAAACCACATCGGAATTATAGATATATTCCATAAAAAACGACATCCTTTCTATGGTATCCCTTGGCCTTGCCGTATAGCCCTTACTACCTATTATTCTGGATAAAATTAACCCTCAATATGTCTTTCTCATTATGCCACATATAAATCACTATAATTTTTAAACTAACACAAGTTTTCGTATTATAAAATAGTGGCAGCAGTATAATTGCTGAGGTTACATCAGCTACTGCTACTGATTCGGCGTTTAATAATGCACAAAATATATTGGCAATAAAATGGTAAATAGCTTGCCAGTAGTTCATATTTATGAAAACCAGAGCATGCGTTTTTTTTTTTATTGAAAACCATAGTTTTTAATGGTACCACATCTTTATTTTACAAATATCCCAGAAAATTTTAATTTTTATATAAATTTTAGTATGGATTCTGAAATTTTTACCTGTAAGTATTCAAGGCATGATCTCATCTCGGACATTTAATTCTGGACAGAAACAGGGCTATTGTTATGAAGATAGCACATCCTCAAAACTGAATTTAAAATTTCAAACAAATATTATCTTATCGAATTTATCTTCTGAAAGTAAATAGAATTCCTTCTTTAAATTATTAACTATGAAAATATGTATTTTTATTTTGCATTTGCTTCTAGTTTTTCTTTTTTCTTTAAAAAATCATCAGTATTATATTTTACTGCCAAATATTCAGATAACTAATGAAACTGTAATTTATAATATTATATTTGGTTCATAATTTGTATTAAAGTGAAGGGCTGGTTGTGATTCGTTGGGTTATAAAAGCTAACTAATCGTTGGCACTCTAGTCCCATTAATAATAAACAGAATTGTGAAAATATACTTTATAAGTCATTTGTTAGTAGCAATATACGTTGTTGTGCAAAATATTGACTTCTATTTCGGATTCCGCCAGCGTGAAAGTAAATGCGAATTTCATAGTTTGCATCTGTGATTACCGAAAACTACCGAAAACATTCGGAGTGGAATGTACGGCAGTTCTTGTAGAAGCTCTTTCGTCGGATTCAATAATCACTCAACAACGGCGGGAATGCCAGATCCGCCGGATCCTTATATACGGGATATAATTCTATTAAAAAATAAAGGTATATTTTTTTCTCAATATTAGTAAATGTATAACATTTTTTTATTTACTTTATATATTAACAAACTAGTAACAAATATACATACAAGGAATAACGGTAAAAGATATAATAGCACTCAGTATACAAGCAAGTATACTTTTGCGAGGATATTCCATTTTTCTCTTAATATTTACATAAGAGACGCGGCCTTTGTTTTTATTAACTTCAGCCCATACCCACATTAAATTGCAAATTATATTTTGAGCATTATTTTCCCATTTGATTTTCAATTCAATTGATTTTTTTCACATAAGCGGCGTTCTTCTAAATAAATTTTTGATTGGATTCAAAATCGGAGATTGGTCCAGCTAATAATGAAGTACTTGAATCTAATTATCAGTAATCCATTGACTTAGCAACTTCGAAGTGTGTTTTGGATAATTATCTTGGTGCATCTTTCGAAGTTGCATCTTCCATTAGTCGTAAGATAACATATTGTTTGCTAAAATGGCCCCATATTTCTTCCTATTTATTGTCCTGATACTTTCATGACAACGTCTATGCCACATCCTGAGAATATAGTCTATGTTAACACATTAACACTGTCCTGTTTAGCGATTATCTTATAATATCGTAGATCAAGTCGTTGGTATTTACGTTGACTGGGGCCTTATTCTCTATTACAATACTCAAATGCTTTTTACTCAAAACTGTTATCCGAAACTGAAATGCTTCCGTATTTCCTATTACAATATTGCTTCCTTTAGTATAAATGTCCCCGAACGAAAAGAAAATGAGTATAAGAGGTTACAATCGCACATACCTAAAATTTTAGAAATTGCTCGATTTCCCTTTAGCTTTCGAGTAAAAATCGAACAATATTGTTACAATTTCGAGTAGAATTTAGTCAGTTATGTTATGTTAATAAAGAACTCGATTTTGGCAATTTCGAGAAAAACCTCACAAAATTGTAATAGAGAATAAGGCCCCAGTGCTCGCCAGCTGAAAAGCTGTGTCTTGTTTTTTTGGACCGAAATGGCCTTTTTTTTAAATTTCCCATTGAAACATGTTTCTTCTTCCATCTTCCAACAGAGGGGATTCAGGTGTCTCTCACTGAATTATTGATCTTTAATAGTACGACTAGTACGAACTGCAAATCAAGAACTATGGCACCATGCCGGCCGAGAAAGGATAGACGACAAAAACAGGTGAACGAAATGGAATTGATTGCCCACACCTTGCGAAGGACAATGGAAGAAGTCACAAACAATCTGTGCAGCTTCTTTAATATATGGAAATGAAGGCATGAAACACTTTCTCAATTTGTTTTCGAACTGCCCCGTCCAATTGCGCCCGGTGCAGGTGCACCATTTGCCCCTATGAAAGCGCCACCCCTGGTTATATGTGTGACTCGGGTACATAATATGCTTTGACATAAATATGTCTTATCCCTGCCCAGCGGGAAATGTAATGGCTAGGTAAGCGAGGTGGTAATGATATGGACCCATTACCTTTGCGATGAAATCATAGCTTACTTTTACATAGGGATGTCTTAGGGCGGTAAGTACTTACTGTAGGTCTTACAGACGAGGACTTATTTCAGAGGTGAAGTGTATTAGGTGAATACATAGATTACCATGTAAGGCATGCAGAATAAATTTCTGGCTACCCTTTTTGGCATTAAAAATATTAGTAACCGAAATTACCATTGCATTTCTGCTACATTGGGTGAGAATTTTATTAGCAAAATATCTTTTTGACTGCACTTGGTCACGATCCACTCCGAACGAATTTTGAGGACGGAATAAACTCAAGAAGAGAGGATTTGACAAGACAAAGACCAAGAATAAGAAAAGCACATCACATTTCCAACGAAAGTATTTCACAAGTCATTACCAAGTCGCTTACCTAGCCATTACAATGTAAAGACCTCCATTTTCCTAAATTTGCAGTCGAATTTTACGATTACCATGTAGGCGGTTACACAAATCAGTGAAGAATTCTTGGGTTATCTGAGTAACTCCTCGCTAGTTTTCCCGCTGGGTGGGGTCTATTTGAAAGAATGTGCGGAACGGAAATGACCATGACTCATTTTTTGTTTTGTTTTGTTTATTCTTTCGTCATTGGGTGGACTTTTTTTGTTCTATCGCTGCGAGTTCTTGTTCCAAGAGTGAGAAAAAGTGTCGAGGATTTTTTACTTTGTGTGAGATTTTTTAAACAGCTTAGAAAAGGTGTGCTTGAGTCGTCCGTCGCGCGATATTTTTGTGTTTTCGAAGCGGGGCGGAATCAGAGTCGATATCAGGGAATTTTCTTACTACGCAGTTTGGGTGGTGCGGTCGCGGTGCCTTTAGAATTTTTGCAAAAGCACAATTTTTTTATTTTGAACGATTTCGTTTCGTGTGTTTGTATTCTGTTACATTGTGGAAAAAGGACATCTTGAAACACGTCCTGGACAAGGTGGTTGAAGGGTATGTATTGAAGCGAGACAGATATACATATATTGTTGTGTGCATTCCTTTCGACCCCCTCCGGGGGGTTCTTTCCAATAAGAACAAGAAGGTGATTTCCAATAAGAACAAGAAACAAATAGACCCCAGGGATAAGACATATTCATGTCTACTGTGCCATCGAGAAGCCATGGCACTTCCCGTCTTTTTTTCTATACTTTCTTATGTTTCATTGCTATACATTAAATAGTCAAATAATTCTTGCTAGAAATCCTGCCAATTTTCTAATTAACATACTATATAAAATAAATTAAAATTATTTGTTATACAATTACTAAAATTAAGAACAAAAGTATATATTATTTTAAATTAAATTGTTGCTACTGTTTTATACACCACTACCAACAAAAAAAAAATAAAATCGAATTTCAAAAGAGTCACAAAATATTATTCAAATTAAGTAAAACAATCACAGAAGAAACACACAAATTTAATTTCCGACCATTGTTATTTACCATATAAAAATATTAATGTTAAAATATTCCAATATATTAAATAATTATGTTAACTATTCACACGCATACGCAAAAAATTCATTTTACTTCAACCGGCCTAATAAAATTTTTATTGTTAATAAGAATTATTTTGTTGTTAACAAAATATCTAACAAAAATGGCTTTTATTTTGCTTTTATTTTATTATGTTATTTCACACATAATTTTTTTTAGTTATTTCATGTCTCTTGTGTTCTATTTATTGTTAATTAATTTTTTTTCTCTGTGTGTAGAATTATTAGTTATTAATAAATTCCATAGGTATTTGTTTTTTCTTAAGTTAATTATTTTTTGATTCATATATTTTTTATATAAATATATTTTTTTTTTTGTAAATGGCCAAGGCTGATTTTTAAGATAATAATAAATGAAATGAAAAAAAAAGATTTAAATGTATTAATAAATTATTTCTTAATAATAGATAAAAAGATGATTAATAACAAAAAAAAAGAAAAACAATTTTATGTATAAAAAAAAGAAATTCTTTCAACAATCGACAAAATAAGAATTTTACGCACACGAAAAAGATACTGTTTATTATGAAATATATAAAAAAGATTTATGCTGATAATTATGTAATAAATTAAGAATACTATGCATTAAAAATTGTTTAATTGGAGAATATTAAAGAAAAAATTATATTTGAATATTTATAGTTATTTAAAAAAAGAAAACAAAATGATTTATTCTGGGCTACGATTTTGTGCTGGTATAACATGAGAGTCTTAAAGATAAACATTTTATTTTATAATTTTTTTAATATCTGATATAAATTAGGAATAAATAATATTTGGATAATGAAATTAATCGTATCAGGAGATTTCTGACCTTTTATTTGAATTTTTTATACATTTCACACCTGCATACTATATAAAAGCATATGATTTGGTTAAGGTGTTAGAGAAATTTATCCTTATAAGTTCAACTTTGGCCTTGACCCCTTTGCTGAAAATCGAGTCGTCACGACACGACGGCCCTTATTCCCATAGTCACGCCACCCATTGGAAAATGTGACAAACCATTTTTCGTATTCTTATAGTCACCTGAGTGACAATTGTCACAAAAATGAGAGTGTGACATTCCCGAAGTCATTTATAATTGCATTTCTCATGATTGTAAATGGCCATTGATAAATTCGCGCATAATTTTAAAAAACATCTTTTATATTGGACTTACATCACGTATTTAATAAAAATTTGGATTTCCCTGTAAAAAATAATAACTTCAATTATTTTACGACTGAAATCTATTTAGGTCCATAATTAAAATACATATGTACATATCTTTCCAAATAATTTCAAACGAAAAATTGTAAAATATTTTATTTTGGAGTTATAATGAAGAAAATCCGTGAAAACTCCACATTCATTAGGAACGGTAATGTATTTGCACTTAGCTACATGGCGCACGCCAGAGAACGCGCCAACACCAAGAAGAGCGCCAGTGCTACATTGTAGTTCCGACTTAAATCATCAAAAATATTAAAATAAAGCATATTTCTTACCCATTGTCACTATTCATTTAAAAGAAATCCTAGCGTCACCTACATATTCCAAGTGATAAAAAATGACTTCTTTCAGTGACATTTGCTACAAAAAATGACTTCGAGAATGCCATCCTTAATTTTGTCACATTTTATACACACAAACTTTTTCCTTGTCACTCGACTGTGAGAATACCATTTCAAAAGTGACCTGACAAAAAATGTGAGGTGAGAAAAAAGTGAGGTGACTATGGGAATAGGGGCCTACAAGTCGTTTGAGTTAGAGAAAGTGACTTTTCAGTCGAATTACACGACTTTCGGTACAGGGGCCTAAACTCAGCTTAGTATTTATACTTTAGGCTACTGTGTTGAAAGTTGTAATTCGACTGAAAAGTCATTTTCTTCCACTACTTGTCTTGTCGTGACGATTCGACTTTTAGCACAGGGGTTATTATTTCTTGTGTGTTGGTTACTGCTCAGTTCCTTTCTTATTTATTGCGATATCTAAAAATAATTGAAGTATGTCTTTTAACATAAAAAATATTTATTAAATTCGCCAAAAATTAAGGCAATCATAGCTTCTTCACTTCTAATTATCCTTATTATGATAAGTAATTTTATTTTCATTTTAATGATTAAAATAAAGTGGAAAAGACAATCAAGATTAGACTACACATAATTATAATATCGAATTGGAACTTTAAATAAAAAAAAATAAATTTAAAACAAATATTTTCTTTGCTTTATAGTAACATGAGATTTCCTGAGAATTATGCTTTTATATTTTTTGGCACAATTTAGTTTAATACATTTTCATCAAATGGAAGAAAACCCTTCATAATTAATTTTAAAATATTAAAAATGCTAAAAATAAAAACTTTTTTCTTCCGAAAAAAACGTAATGTTAAGGATTATTATTATTATTATTATCATGAAAAAAATAAGTTAAATCCTCATTATTAACATTATATTAAAAATAAAACAAAAAAAGTCTAGTTGTAAAAGCACAAAATTGTTTTTAAAAAATTGCTGTAAGAAAAAAAGGATGATTTTTTTTACAAAAACTTTTTACTGCGTACTGGAATAATTATTATATAAAAAACAACAAAAAAAAGATATCAATCAAATTATTAAGAAAAATGTTTTCTTAAATGTAATTTAATAATATTAAGAAAATGTATAAAGATAAATAATAATTTTTAAACAGATTTAAAAAAAAATAAAAACATTAAGCATACACACACGCTATTATTTGTTAAGTTTGACTGCATCTTTTTCTAATGATTTATTCAAAATACTAAAATTAAGACGAGTATTTTAGGGAGGGAAAATTCTAGTGTTCTAATTATTAAAAACAAAAATAAATAAAATGAATTAAATAATATTATGTATTTGTAATAAAAAAAGAAAAGAAATATTATGTCTTAAATTGTGTCTTCACTTATAATTATTAATCTCCTAGCAAAATACACGTAGTATTTTATGAGTTTTTTATTTTTATTTTTTATTTTTTTTACTTCTTTTCAATCGTAGAATTTATAACAAAGTTTGTGCAAAATACAAAAAAAAAATAAAAAAATAAACGTGTATTCTTTTATATATATATTTAGGACTATGCAAATTTTTTGTAATTTTTAAATAAAATCATAGTAATATCCCGAAAATATGTTTTATTTTATTAAAAATTATTTTATTTGAGAAAATTGTTTATTTTCAGACATAACAATCAAAATTTAAAAGTAGCTTTTGGTTCAAGTGAGCAACTTCACAGTGATCCCCATGATCTTGCCATCATTGTCTCTGGGAAGTTTGACTTGACCATTACAGAGAATGAGAACAGCACTCCAAGAAGTTCAAATATGGTGTACCAAGAAGGGCCTGGCAATCAACCCAAATAAGGCTGTCCTGGTATCTTTCTCCAAACGCTACAAAGTGGATCAAGGTTCTATCTGTATCCAGGGTAATACCCAGTCAAATATTTAGGAGTAAAGTTAGGCATTTTCAGGGGTCAAATTTATTCTGTAAACAAAAATTGACATTCCAATCTGATCATCCACAAAATTTTAAAACATTTTGATGGCGAGTATACTGGACGTAATAATAATGAAAGGAGCGTACTGCGGCTCGGATCACTATCTAGTCAAGCTAAAATTGAAAACACGGATAGCAACCAAAGCGCATAGAGGGCAAGTTCAACCAAAATACGATATAGATAAGCTAAAACTGAAAGAAAGAAGAGATGCTACCAGCATGCTGTCGTACAAAACTAGGGAGAGGCAAAAGAACAGCCCATCATCAAAGACAAATATTGTTTTTTTTTATTTTTATTTTATTAATTGAAATGTTACAACAATGTTTACATTTCATAAAACTACAACTAGTTTACACTAACGAGCAGTTTAAATTTGACATTACATTAAAAGACAAAAAGGAAACAATATTACATTATATACAAAATTATTTTAAATTTTAAATCATTTAGGTGCCACCAATTAACTCATGCGGTTTGGTGCGCTTCAATCTACGAATTAGTCCGTTTGTATTGGTGAGTTCCACTACTTTTGGATTTATGTGTTGTCTCAGCTTTCGATCATGGACTCCGGCGTATTCCACAACCGTTTCTGCTACAGTGCTCAGTTTAAGGTCGCGCTGGAGATCAATATTTCTTATATACCATGGCACATTCACTATTCCTCTTATTATTTTATTTTGGAATCGTTGGATAGTTTCTATATTATTTTCAGTGGCACACCCCCACAACTGAATTCCGTATGTCCACACGGGTCTTAATATCTGTTTATATATAAGCAGTTTATTGTGTATGGATAGAGCTGATCTTCTACTGATAAGCCAATGTAGTTTTCTAAGTTTGATGTTGAGTTCCTTTTTTTTTCTTTTTTATATGTTCTTTCCACGTAAGTTTTGCATCTAAATTCATCCTAAATATTTTGCAGTATTGGAGTATGGTATTTGCATTCCAGAGATGGTAATTGGAAGCGGCTGAGTTATTTTGTTTGTGAGGTTCTTCTTCTTTAACGGCTCTACAACCGGGATCCGGTCCTGGCCTCGCGCAACTGTTCTCTCCACCGGTCCTGATTCTGAGCCGATGTCATCCAGTTTGGCATCCCTAAACTCTGAGCGTCCTGGTCCACGCCATCCTTCCAGCGAAGGTTGGGCCTCCCTCGCTGTCGCACCCCATAGATCTTACCGCAGAGAACTTTCCGAGCAGGCTCATCTTCACTCATACGAGCTAGATGCCCTGCCCACCGGAGCCTACCGAGCTTTATTTTTTTCACAACATCTATGTCACTATAGCGCTCGTAGATCTCGTCATTGTAGAGTCTCCGGAATCTTTCTTCCTCACATACGGGGCCAACAACCCTCCGAAGTATTTTCCTCTCAAACACGCCCAAGAGGTTTGAGTGCTTTTTGCTAAGCACCCACGTTTCGGATGCATACTATGTGAGAACGGGTACGATAGTAAAAGTTTAGTCGTTATGGTTAGATATTTGGATTTGAAGAACCTTGACAGACTATAGTAGGCTATATTGGCTTTTAGCAGTCGTGCGCGTCTTTCTGGTTCCATGCTAATGTCGGCTGCTACTATTGACCCAAGGTAGGTAAATGTTTACCACGTCAAACTCGTGTTCCGCTACCTTGATTGTGAGACGAATGTTATGTGTTCTTCCAGCCGAGGCCACCATGTACTTTGTTTTGCTTTCGTTAATGTGCAGTCCCAGATTTCCTGCCGCTTGCTCAATCTGAGTGAAAGCTTCTTGTACAGCTGTTGTTGTTCTTTCAATGATGTCAATGTCGTCTGCGTAAGCCAGTAATTGGGTGGAGGATTGTACCCCTTGACGTCACGCCCGAATCTCGGATCACTTTCACCAACGCCAGATTGAAGAGGAGGCAGGCCAGACCGTCCCCTTGTCGGAGTCCATTATAGATGTTGATTGGTCTGGACAGTGTTCCGGATACCTTTACTTGGCTTGACACATTGATCATGGTCAACCTACATAGTCTTGTCAGTTTGTTGGGGATGCCAAATTCTCTCATGGCTTTGTAGAGTTCTACCCTGGCTATGCTATCATAGGCGGCTTTAAAGTCTATGAAGAGGTGTAGAATTGATTTTTGAAACTCTAGACATTTTTCCATAGCCTGCCTCAAGGTGAAAATCTGATCAGTCGTTGATTTGCCTGGGCTGAAGCCACACTGGTAATGTCCTATGATGTTTCTGGCGTATGGGGCCATCCTGTTTTGTAGGATAGCGGAGAATATCTTATACACGGTACTCAACAACGTTATACCGCGATAATTAGTGCACGCTGTGATATCTCCTTTTTTGTGTACCGGACAGAGGATTCCTTTTCTCCAGTCTTCATTTCCTGCTCCCATACTTGCACAATTAATTCATGAATCGCTTGGTGTAATGTAGGCCCTCCATATTTAACCAGCTCCGCTGCGATGCCGTCTTGTTGTTTTTGAGCCGGCTGATGGCTCTGCTATCTTCTTCTATGCTTGGTTATCATCAGATATTGGTGGAGCCTCCGAATCCTCAGTTAGCTCGCCATTTAGCAATTCATGAAAGTGCTCTTCCCATCGCTCCTTTAGGATCGGTGATCAGATTCCCTTCTTTGTCCTTGCAGTATGTGCAACGTGGTGTGAATTGCGTCATACTGCGGACGCTTTGGTAGAACTCCCACGCCTGGTGCGGCCGTCGTTCTCTGTACTGTTCTAGCTCACAGACGAGATTTTTTCCCAGGCTTCCTTTTTTCGTCTGTGAATTCTCTTTTCTTCTTTTCTGAGCTCTGTAAGCGTAGGCCACATAGCACATGTGTTCCGAGGTCCGTCTATCCGTTTTCCGTCTCTCAATCTTTCCGTGTTCAGATATATATTTTTATTTCAGCCACAATTATCCGTTTTTTGTCTCCGTGTTTTCGTGTTCCGATATTTATTTTTATGCTAGTCACAAGCGTTCGTTGCCATGGCATCCTTGATTTTTTTTTTTTTTTTTTTATGTGAAAGACTAGAGTCTCAGGAAAAGCCCTTTATACTGTTGACAAATGAGTGCTTTTGCGATTTCGATTTGCTTAATCTACAAAAAATTGAGTTAACGTTTCCGTCAATCCGTTCAAAAGTTCAAATTTGTTTATCTTATCCATTCCCGTGTTTTTATCGTTCCGTTCTGTTTTTGTTTATCTGGTCAAACAGTACTAAGCCATTGTATTCAATTTTGACAGGAAGCGGAACACGGAAGACGTGAGCTATGTGGCTCCCGCTTTATAGTTTTCTTCGCGGGCCCGTGTTCTCTGAGACTGCTGCTTGGCTCGGTACGCAGCATTCTTACGTTCAGTTGCCAGCTTGCATTCATTATCGAAGCAGTCGTTCCGATCTTTACGACTTCTGCCTAAGATGGAATCAGCAGTACTAATGACAGTATTTTTAAGGCGGGTCCAGTTCTCGTCGACACCCGGCATCTCATCCCCAGGACTTAGGGCGAGTTCTAATGCATGGCCGTAGCTGTTTCTGGCCATTTCATTGCGTAGCGCAGCTGTGTTGATTCAAGCCTGATCAGCGGATACCAAGCTTTTCAGCGTTGTAATGCGCTCTCGGAGCACCATACCAACAAGATAGTGATCCGAGTCGAAGTTGGCACCTCGGTACGTTCGTACCGTCACCAGACCCGAAAGGTGGCGGCGATCTATCAACACATGGTCTATTTGCTTGCAAGTGGCTCCATCAGTAGATACCCAGGTGGCTTTATGGATATCTTTACGCGTAAATCTATTACTTGCAACGATCAAGTTCGTACTTGCTGCCATCTCTACAACTCGCTGTCCATTGTCATTAGTGTTTTCATGTAAGCTGTGGATGCCGACATATTGCCTGTATATAGGCTCCCGACCTACTTTTGCGGTCAGATCTCCCAGTATGATTTTTACATCAAAACCTGCGCCAGGCATTAAGTTCACGTTCAACTAATTCGAAGAATTCTTCTTTATCATCATCCGGGGACTCTTCTGTAGGTGCGTGAACGTTTATGAGGCTGATGTTCTTAAATTTACCTCGCATACGAAAGGAGCATAGCCTTTCGTTTATTGCATTAAAGCCGATAATGGTAGGCTTCATTCTTTTGCTAACCATAAAACCTACTCCGAGAACATGGTGTTTTGAATGACAGCTGTAATACTCATACTCAGGTTTTTGCAAAACACCATTCCCTGTCCATCTCATCTCCTGAATGGCAGTGTCAGCTTTATGCTTTGACACGGTATCGGCCAGATGTTGTGTTGCTCGAGTTCTGTACAGAGTTCGAACATTCCATGAAAAAATTTGTAAATCGTTTTGCCTTTTTCGTTGCCATGGTCGTCGTCGTTTATTCCAGTATCCGAGGCATGTTGCTCGTTCCGTAATAATTGTTTTTTACGGGTAAGGTTATTAGCCTCACGCCAACCTTACTTGGAAGGAACTAGCCCGATCATATTAGCCTATCCTCTCTCATAGAATAGTTACCAGTGGCCACCGCTAGGAGGTTATGATCGCACTTCCATTAGTCCGAAATAGTTGCGGCACGTGCATGTTATGCTACATATTATGCCTAATCTCCAATGGCAAAACCAACCACGAACCAACCAACCAAAGTGCTGCTTCCTATTCCTTCCCATTGTAAATTGAATTATCCGTCTCGCTCGTGTTTTGGTCGACATGGGTTAACTTTTCGTATGTGTTAGTTAAATTCACATCTACAGTGATAGAAATGTGTGTGAACACATTTTGTCAGCTAATTCAGCCTACTGGTACGTGGTTGGTTCGTGGTTGGTTTTTCCATTGGAGATTAGGCATTATATTCCCCCTATTCCGCTGATGACTGACCACCTGTTTGTGAGGTTAACGTGTACTAATTTAGTGCTATTTAGATGTATACGCCACTTTTTAGTCTAATTGACTACAGTATCTACAGCTTTTTGGAGAATACGGGTTGATTCTATTTCACTTTTCTCGACTGCTAGTATTACTGTATCGTCGGCGAAAGTGCCTATTATACTATTTGAGGGGACTGGAAGGTCATTCGTAAAAAGTAGATATAACATTGGACCTAATATATTTCCTTGAGGTACTCCAGCTCTTATTTCTTTTATGTTGGAGTAAGCATCTTCTTGCTTGATGCGAAAGAATCTTTTTGAGAGATAGGATTCCAAAATTGTCCCATTTTCTTCGGGAAAGAGTGATCTCAGCTTATAAAGTAGTCCTTCATGCCATACCTTGTCAAACGCTTGAGCAACATCTAAAAATATAGCTGAACATACCATTTTTTCTTCCAGAATTTTTTCTTCCTTCTTTTTTTCTTGCTTTTTCAATAACGTAGACGATTCTATGAACCTGGGGCCGTATTTGGTTTCTCGAGTCGACATTGTCGTCTGTCGATAAACAAAAATTGGCATTTGGCGACACGATATCGTCTCTTTACGTGTCGATAAAGACGTTTGACGATTATTAAAAAGCTCAATTTATGCATGCAATAAGCTTATAACAATTTATATTTTAATTAAATATACGGGGTTTGCTGCCCTTGGAGTAATACCACAATTAGATGGTTTTGTATGGCCGCGCTTATCTCTCGATTTGGTCGTGATGCCAAATATGAAACTTAGAGAAAGTCGAGAAGCTTTTTTTGTCGAGTCGATCCATCGTGTCGAGAAATCAAATACGGGCCCTGCTCTATGGTAGAATGCTTCTTTCTGAATCCAAACTGGTGAGTTGGTATCAAAGACAAATGGGAGCAAATTAATAGCATCATAAAGGGGGCAGCAGAAGAGGCACTAAGCTGACAGCCCCAGACAGACTAAAATTGACTGGTTTGATCAGGACTGTATAGTCGCAATTGAAGAAAGAAACCGGAGCCACCGGTCATGGAAATCTTCAAGCAAACAGAGAAATCGCAGACAAGCTTTTCAGAAAGAAGAAGAAACAAAATCTAAATAGGTGGATCTTACAGATACAGGAAGACTTCAATGAAGGGAGAAATAGACAAGCGTATAAAAGAACTCGCCAGGTCACCAATAAGTTTCAGTTAAGAACGGATATCTGCAAAGACATAGATGCGAACCAATTAGCAGACCCGGTTAGGATAAAGGAAAGGTGTAGAGAATATTTTCAGAGCCTATTGAGTCCTACTCCCATACTGTTTTTTATGTGAAAGACTAGAGTCTTATACCAGAGACACACTTGTGGTATAGTAATTACAATATGAGCAATATTGCAATATACTTCAGGTGTGTCTCTATATACTGAGAAAAAATCTCGGTATACACTCAGTATACTCAACATTGAAACTCAATATCCCAATTGAGAAAAACTTCGTGGTATAGCTCAGTATACCCTAGATTTAAACCGAAGAATAGTCTGGGCATAACCCAAAATGATAATTTCGAACAGAATTTTAATTCTAAATTTTCTATTTCACTTTTATTTTTAATATAAATTAATAATAATTTCACGATATTTCTATTCATATTTAACTTCAATTTAACTGCAGCCCAATAATTTTTTTCGATTTGCAAATCTGACAGATAAATGACAACCAAATAACTCAGTATACTAATGCAAGTGTGTCTTCACATTTTTATATTGCAATATGGCAATATTGCAATATCCCGATCTCAATTGCTATACCACAAGTCTGTCTCCGGTATTAGGAAAGGTCCTTTATACTGTCTCGACAATCTATTTTCTTCATAAAGAGTGCAATGTCGAACTATGTCGGTCTAGTTGGGGAAGGAAGGAACTGTCACAACCTACCCGTGATATTTGTTAGTCCACCTACTCCCAACCATTACTGTCGCGACTTGGACATCGGGGCATCGAAAAATAACTCACTGGAGTGTATGTCTCCTGAAACGAGTTGAATCTCTTCAACCAACCGGCGCACAGTGGGGCCCGCTCATAGAAGGTTCTGCTCAAAACTCAATTTTCAAAATTTGGATATTTTTCAAAAAGATTGTATCATCGTAAATGTAATAATGTATCAGATCACGTGTAAAAATATTAAGTCGCTGACTGCTATGAGTCATCGAGCGCATGAGCATAAAGTTCATAGTTTAGGCAAAATAATACTTTTGCGAAAAAGGAATGCCAGTTTATTTATTTATTTATTTATTTATTTATTTGCCAAACAAGGCACCTAACAAAAACAGTTACAGATTATGCGCGATATAAAAACATTAATTTCTAACATTTAACGATAAAATCTATGGAAGTGTATTATGTCGGTGATCAAGCAAGGTATGTTAATTCTTATTTAATTTTGTATTATATGATAAATTCATTGGTTTGTGATACAGGGCTTAAAATTTGTGGTAGTGTATATTTTTTCGTAGGAGGTTCTTTAAATGACATTTTCTCGAAAACGCGCAAAGTCCTATTGCTAATTTTTTCGATTAACTAATATACAAAGGCTTCCTTTTATAATAAAAAAAGAATCAAAAATAGAACTTTGCGCATTTTAGAGAAAATGTTATTTAAAGAACCTCCTACGAAAAAATATACACTACCACAAATTTTAAGCCCTGTATCACAAACCAATGAATTTATCATATAATACAAAATTAAATAAGAATTAACATACCTTGTGTCGCGGCACGACGATTTCCCCGGAAAGATGGCTGGCTTCGAACAATAAAACACAACTTTTACGTTAAACAAAAATAAATCTATTTATTCTTTAGTATTTTTTGCCAATCTCTCCTTTTTAACAACTAATTAACTTTTTATTTATTTGCGCGGTAGGCGGCGGCGTCCTCTTCTTCTTCTTTTTTCTCGACCAGTCTCTTCTTCTTCCTCCAAAAAGTGGCCTTTCTTGTTTCTTCCTCTACTTGACCCTTGTGGTCCCTTTTCTGCTGCCTCATCGACATTGCCATTGCCGATCACCTCGACATCCTCCCCCTCGTGAATCGACCCTATAATCGATTCACTTTCCACATCACCTTCCTCAGTCAATACAGCTAGTTTGTTCGTAGGTCTCTTCAGGGTCGTTCCTCTAGCGGTCTGGACATCTGCTATTCTTGCTACGCCGTCCGTTCCAGGATATAATTTAACGACTCGGCCTCTGCACCACTCATTTCTCGGCTTATCAACATCTATTATTATTACCAAACTTCCTTCCTGTATGGCTCGTTTACGGTCGTCTCCATGCCATTTAGTTCGACGTGTCAACTCTGGCAAATACTCAAGCACCCATCTCCTCCAGAAATGATTCTTCAACTGTTGTGCTATACGCCATTGTTTCCTCATACATAATAACCTTTTCTCAAATGGCAAGGGAGTTTGGGTTGAGTTTGTCCGGCCCAAAAGGAAATGATTGGGCGTTAACGGCTCTTCTTGATCAGGTGAAATAGGCAAATCGGTCAGTGGTCTAGAATTGATTATGTTTTCTGCTTCCACCAGCAAGCTGTATAGAGTTTCCGGACGAGGGGCGATCTCCCTCAATATGTGCTGAAGTACCCCTTTCACAGATTGAACCAGTCTTTCCCAACACCCACCACTACTAGGATTGGCAGGGCAGTTGAATAACCATTCTATGCCATATGACGACAAAACTTGTTCTATTTTGCTATTATCCAAAAACTCAGTGACATGACGCAATTCTTTTTCCACACCCACAAAGTTGGTACCATTATCCGATCTTATCCTCCTCGGTATCCCTCTTCTATTGATGAAATTTCTAAGACATATTATACATGCGTCAGTGGACAAGTCGGTGGCGATTTCCAAATGTACCGCACGGATGGTAAGACATGTAAACAAGGCAATCCAGCGTTTTTCCTGTCTACGCCCTACTTTGACTTTGACAGGCCCGAAATAATCCAAGCCAGTATAGGTAAAAGGTGCTACATATGGCGTAACTCTGTCCTCTGGCAATTGCCCCATTATTGGCTGATACGGCTTAGCATTTCTTATTTTACAGTATTGACAGTTTCGACTGACCTTTCGCACCAAGGCTTTCAAATGCGGTATCCAGAATTTTATTCTAATTTGGCAGCATATCAAACTATGGTTATGATGATGGAATCTTCTGTGATAATAATCGGCTATCAGGTAAGTTAATGTATGGTTCTTTGGCAGTATTATCGGGTTTCTGGCCGTTATTGGCAAGGCTGCGGCAGCATCGACTCTCCCATTCAATCGTATCACACCGTTGTCATCAAGGTAAGGCGTTAAAGTGTACAAGACGCTGCGTTTATCAACGGTTCCGTTCGCTTTCAATGTCTCGTAATCTTTTGTAAACAACGATCTCTGGGCACTCGCACACATATAATCTTCGGCTAATTCTAATTCATTCGCCTTCAGTTCACCTCGTTGTTTTTCCCCATCTTTCTTCGCGGCCTTGCAATTATTTATGAATCTGAACATCCATGCAGTTGTTCTCTTTAGCCGCTCATATTTTGAAAATCGAGAGACATCCGGCAACGTTTCCATGACCTGTACGGAGTGTGTCACTTGGCAATATTTTCGTCTCAATTCCACTTCACAATGTTGTGGATCGTATTTCTGTGTTGGCCATAAAGTTTGATCTTTTAGGAATTCCGGACCTCGTATCCATCTACCATTCGGATTATACTCTACCGGATACTTCATCCTGGTTGCTTCATCAGCTACGTTATCCTTGGACGGCAGCCACTTCCAATCCTTCATCGAGCTGTTCTCCAAAATTTCGGCTATTCTGTGGGCGACGAAAGGCTTATATTTACGGTGGTCTGATCTTATCCAGCTAATGACCGTCATCGAGTCGCTCCAGAACGTACAACTGTCGACGGTAACCGAATGATTTTTTACTATCAGGTTTTTTAAACGTACCCCTAGGACTGCTGCTTGCAACTCAAGTCGTGGAATGGATAACAGTTTCCGTGGTGCACAACGCGTTTTGGAGGCAACACATACTATTTCCGCATGATCTTCCTTGTCCTTTATACGCCAGTAAGCAACGGCCGCGTAGGCTACTTCGCTCGCATCCACGAATACATGTAATTGAAGTTCCTGGCCTTTTAGTAAATTATCTGAATAACATCTGGGTACCTTCAACTCTTCAACTGACTTCAACCGCTTGAACCACTGTTTCCACTTGTCGTAGATATCATCTGGCAACTGCTCGTTCCAATCTAGTCCAACTCTCCAGGTTTCCTGCAAAATCAGTTTCCCATATATACTCATGTTACCCAATAGACCGAAAGGATCAAAGATTGACATAACGATGCTGAGCAACTCTCTTTTATTAAGCTTTCTTTGAAATGTCAATATCTCTGGCGGCGCATGATGGAACTTGAAACCAAATCTGAACTCATCACTGTCAATTTTCCAAAACATCCCCAATACACGTTCACCTTTGTCCATCTTCTTCTCATTCTCAAACTCATTCCTTTGCTCTTTGTTCATTTCTGTCATTAAATTCATTGAATTCGATAGGAACCCTCTCAACTCGAACCCACCGGCAGCGTGTATGGCTTTTACCTCCGTGCAAATCTTTATGGCTTCTTCTTCCGTCTCGAAACTGGCAACGTAGTCATCGACGTAATGTTTTGCTTTAATTTCACTTACTGCGCGGGGATTTGTATTTATGAACCTATCGGCGTTGGTGTTCTTTACATATTGGGCTAAGCTTGGTGAACATGAAGCTCCGAAAATCATAACTGTCATAACAAATGTCTTTAAGATTGACTCCTGGTTCTCTCTCCATAAAAATCTTTGGAATTGTTGGTCTTCGGCTCTTACTCTTACCTGATGAAACATTTCCTTAATGTCGGCACAAGCGCCTATAGCTGCTTGTCTAAACTTGAATAATACTGCTATCAAGGGCTCATTCATGTCCGGCCCTGGCATTAGCAAGTCATTCAGTGATATCCCTTTCGTTTTAGCGGCGGCGTCAAAAACTAGTCTTAATTTTCCCGGCTTGTTGGGATTTATGACTCCAAAGTGAGGTAAGTACCATACATTTTCTTCTTTTCCCTTTAACTCGTGATCAGCAAGTTCTCTGGCATATCCTTTTTCTACGTACTCCTTAATCTTTTGTCCATACAGACTGGCTAAACCGTTCGTTTTTGATAATTTATTCTCTAAGCTTTCAAGGCGTTTCTTAGCTAGCGGCAAACTATCAGGCAGTTCCATTTTATTTTCTCTCCACAGTAAACCTGTTTCGTAACGTCCACCTATATCCTTTGTTGTTTGCTCCATAATATTTTTGGCCCTCTTGTCATCTTCTGATATTAGCACTTCACTATTTCCTTTCATTCCAAATTCCTCTGTTTCCAGATATTCCTCGACGACCTTATGTATTTCCTTTAATTCGTTGTTTCCAACCGTGTTCAACGATATGTTTAGCACGTGTTCGTTTCCTTGGGCATTAGCTTTGATTGGGCCATAAACTACCCACCCCAGTAGGGTTTTTGCTGTGACGGCACCCGATTCTGCTACTCTAGCGGCATTCATCTGTATTCCGAGGTGACAATTATCGACTCCGATTAATATCCCGGGCTTAACGTTGTTATAATTCAAGAAAGGTATATTTCTCGTATAACTGCACTTACTGCTTAACTCTCTCATATCCAAACTCTGAGTAGGCAGGTCGAGGTTCTTGACGGTATAAACTTTCGGCAAATGAAATCTTTTGGCAGTCTTAGCTACACCGGATATCTCCATCCTGACGGTTCTTGACGGTTCGGAGGATAGAACACCTCTTATCCACTGTAAGTTTAACGTCTCTCTTTTACCTTTTAGCTCTAGTTTTTCCGCAAGACTCTCATCCATAATTGTTACCGAGGAGCCTTCGTCCAGGAGTGCATAAGTAGTGGTACTTTTATTTGGACCATATATCTTCACCGGCAGCACTCGAAAGAGAACCTTTTGTTCCTGGTTTTTAACAGCACCGAAATTAAGAACGGGTTGAGTTTTAGTTTCTTCATGTAGTGAGATGTGATGTTTACGTGTACAACCATCTTTACCACATATTTTCTTTCTTTTGCAGTTGTAGACGCTGTGCCCTGGGCGGAGACACGAGAAGCATAAACTTTTTGATTTAACTATCTTCCATCTGTCTCCGGCTGACATTTGAATATATCTGACGCATACTGGCACCCAATGGTTTTCTTGGCAAATCACACATCGAACTCGTTCTATTTGGCTGTCATTTGCTGCATGTAGGACTGTGTTGCTATGCCTGTCAGCTCCCCGTCCGCGTTGGCCTCCCAAATTATCCTGTATCCCTATGATAAGCTTGGAAATATTTTCCAGCCAGCAGCTGAAGTCTTTGATGGTGGGGTAAGACTCAAGCCTTGTGACATATTGAGCCCACTCTAATCGTTTTGACATTGGCAGTTTATTTATTAATTCATCCAATAGCACTGGATTCCCTAAGTGCTGACCTGCTTTGGCTGCCTCCATAAAGCCCACTAAATTATTTACCTTTATAGCTAATGGGACTATCAATTCCAACTTGTTTTCACCTATTGTAGATATTTCCTTAACTTTATCTATCTGTAATCTAATTAGTTTTTCTGGTCTACCGTACCTTAATTGCAGCTGTTCTATTACCTTCATTACGTTTTGTGGATGAATCAATAAATACTGCACACTTTCCCTAGCTTCGCCATATAAACCTTTTTGAAGCCTTATTAGGTTTTCTAAACTCGAATATTGATATGATTTAGTTGTTTCTTCGAAACTTGTCACGAACAACGGCCACTCTTCTATATTTCCGCCAAAGCGCGGTAAGTCATACAATTTTTTACCCGATTCCATCTTATTCGGCGTTAATGTCATAACTGGCTCATTTGGTGTGGAAGTAAACTCGAACATTTGATTTTGTATGTTTAAACCCGATGTCTTGGGCGTACATGGCTCCATCATCGCCCCGTCTTTAATTTTCATACTGTTTTGTCTGACATCTTGGATGTCAGCCTTCAATTCTTTCATTTGATCTATCATTTCAACCTGCATTTTTCTCATGTTCTCCATTAATTCCTTCATTGTCACTGAGTTTTTGTCGTTGTTTTTGGCTATGACTGTATTGTTCAATTCACTAGAGGTTTCATGCACATGTTTATCAAACTCTTTACTAACCTTTGCTGGCGGATCTCCCTGACGTTTTTCTCTTCTTGGCGGCATGATGAGACGATATGGCTGGAGTGTAGCTAGTAATACTGGCTGCTATGTGATGACGACTTCTGTCCCCTGAGGAAATTCAGCACGTACTTGATGAACTTTCTGTCGGTTGCACTGTGACGGTTCCAACGACGATAATTACTCCTCCTTTCCAGTAGACCAAAATTCCTTTCTGGCAAAACAAGGATAAGTTGCCCTTGGTCGGAGTTGTTGACAATAAAGGCTGACAAATCGAAGAAAACTTCCTGGCAAAATGGTAGCGTTATTAATAATGTCAATAATAATAATTTTCAAGTTATTATAAGGCCGGCAACTGAAGAATAACTCCTTCCTGGCATAAATGGTGTAACTATTCTTAATGAAGCTGGCAAAGCTTCGCGGCAATCCAATAATAAAGTTGGCTAATAAAGAATAAAACTGTCGCGGCACGACGATTTCCCCGGAAAGATGGCTGGCTTCGAACAATAAAACACAACTTTTACGTTAAACAAAAATAAATCTATTTATTCTTTAGTATTTTTTGCCAATCTCTCCTTTTTAACAACTAATTAACTTTTTATTTATTTGCGCGGTAGGCGGCGGCGTCCTCTTCTTCTTCTTTTTTCTCGACCAGTCTCTTCTTCTTCCTCCAAAAAGTGGCCTTTCTTGTTTCTTCCTCTACTTGACCCTTGTGGTCCCTTTTCTGCTGCCTCATCGACATTGCCATTGCCGATCACCTCGACACCTTGCTTGATCACCGACATAATACACTTCCATAGATTTTATCGTTAAATGTTAGAAATTAATGTTTTTATATCGCGCATAATCTGTAACTGTTTTTGTTAGGTGCCTTGTTTGGCAAATAAATAAATAAATAAATAAATAAATAAACTGGCATTCCTTTTTCGCAAAAGTATTATTTTGCCTAAACTATGAAGTTTATGCTCATGCGCTCGATGACTCATAGCAGTCAGCGACTTAATATTTTTACACGTGATCTGATACATTATTACAACTACGATGATACAATCTTTTTGAAAAATTTCCACATTTTGAAAATTGAGTTTTGAGCAGAACCTTCTATGAGCGGGCCCCACTGTGCGGCGATGACATACGTTGTGGTGGAGCGGAAGGGCTAAGGAGGCTATGACAGAAGGAATCAAAGCTGGAAGAAGAAAGAAGGAAAGTTATGTAGTGGAAAAGGCGAAGGACCGTGGGGCTGGCCGAGATTCGAACCCGGGACCTCTTGGATAATAGCCAGACGCCTTATTCCCTAAGCTACCGATGCACCCCTACTGGCTACTGAACGAGAATCCAATTCGTCAAGATAATAACTCAATATGTAGAATCACCAACACTGGATGAGGTACGTGAAGCTGTAAAAAGGCAAAAAAGCAATAAATCGTCAGGCGTCGATGGAATGGCAGCTGAGCTGCTAAAGGAAGGAAGATCACAAGAATTACGAACCTTACACGAACTTATATGCAGCATCTGGGAGGAAGAAGTTATACCAGATGACTACTGTCACTACTTGGTTATGCGGATGACGTGAGCATCATGGGAAGGTTCTTTTTGGCAGCAAAAGAAGCTTATATCAAATTAAAAGAGATGGCAAAAGACATAGGCCTGAAGATAAAACGAAGGTGACGGAACAATCCAGAGCAGGAAGATTTAGAATGGGAAGAAATATAACCATCGACGAACATAACCTAGAAGACGTCGCTAAAACAGTCTACCAATCACAAAAAGAACCGAAGAAATAGAAGAAATAACCAGACGAATATTACTGGCTAATAGAGCCTTTTATTTCCAAAAACAAATACTGCACTCAAGATTTGTGCACACGAAAACGAAACTCTCACTCTACAAAACAGTAATACGACGAGTACTGTGTTATGGTAACGAGACTTGGACTATGACTCAGGACATAGAGGAAGGAGTCAACGAGGGCTTGAAAGAAAAATCTCAGATGCATAATAAACCAGAGAGGATGGAATATGGCGAAGGAGATACAACAATGAGTTGTATGAAATTTTTGACGACCCAGATTTCTAAACTTTAACAAAAAATTTTAGACTAAGACTAGACGACCACGTAATCAGGATGGAGGATACTCGCATCCCAAAAGGGCTATGATATCAGAAATTTCGGGAAATATACCAGTAGACTTCTTTTATCCTAGCAGTAGGCCCTAGATAGACTCTGTGACGACTGACGCAGAGGCAATGGCCCCTGTGCTGAAAGTCGAGTCATATGGCAGTCGCATGAAGATGTCGTCTCGTTTTTTAGTTGGTGTGCTGAGAGTCAGGTAGCATGACAAGTCGTTTGAGTTGAAGAAATTGTCGTTTCAGCAAAATTACGACTGTCAGCGCAGGGGCCAGAGAGTGTAGGTGCTAAGTTTTTGTGTTTCGTGAGGAATAAACATTTTTAGTTTGAAGAATAAACATTTTTAGTTTGAAGAATGAACATTTTAAAGTTTGTGTTCCGCGAAAATTTTAATAAATTATAAACAATTTGCGATTAAAAATGTTAAATTCTGCTGAGTCGTGGTTTAGTAGAAGATAGCAAACGGGAAGAATTAAAAATTTCATGTTATTATTTCTTCCCAAACATTTGTGTAATTTATCAGCATATGGCCGGGTTCATGTTTGCCCTGGCCGGGTTCATGTTTGCTGAACTGACTTAGATCTAAATAGCAGCACAGCATTCATGAACGTCGCAGTTAAATTGTCGAAGTCTACTAAGACAGAGTTAAATTTAAAACTGCAAAAACTTACACTACGTAGTCAGCACTAAAAAAGGTGAGCCCGGCTTATCTCTGCCCTTTAGCAACAGTCCAAAATAACAAGTATGTATTTTCTTTCAAATTTTCCTACTTTTCTCACTAACGCAAACAGCCCGACCAAAAGTGACAACAAAACTACAATAAAAGCGACTGTCAGCACACCAAATAAGCTGTCATTTATGTCAGCATATTTTACACGACAAGAATCGACTATCCGCACACCGCTGCCAGTGATCAACATCCGGAACTGGAGACATGCTATAAGGGATCGTCAAACTTGGAGAAGGTCCCTTAGGAGGCCAAGGCTCACCTTCCCTTCACCTTCCAACAAGCTCAGTCAGAAAAAACAAGATAAGGGGGGGCGGAATTGTCTGTTTTGCACGCGGGCGTTGAAGCGACTAGCGGCGGGCCTGGCCATATGGGCCTGCAAAAGGCTTCTGGGTAAGACATGGGGACAAATGATGTACTGGATGTACAAAACGATCGTTAAACCTGTGGTCGCTAATGCCGCTAGTTGGGTTTGTCGGTTTTTAAAAACCGGGTTTCAAAACCGGTTTTACAAGAAAATATAAACGGATTTTTACGTTGCACTTCTTCTATTAACTAAAAAAATTAAATAAAGATTACTAAAAATAAAGACAGAAGATGACTGCGATGTTAGAAAAAGTGACGAAGAAGAAAATCACCTGTATCTATTACAGCACTTAATAAGTACTTTGGATGCCATATTGATGGCGCCACTACTGGCAAATCCATATGATTTTTTAGATAGTACAACCTTCAAGCGATATATGTCAGAAATTCATGTCATTCCGACCATTTCTTTACAAGTCACAGTGGTTTTAGTGATGCTACTTTTGTAAATTTCAAAGCAATAGAAAAAACTGAAATTGGTTGTAGATACAGCATTAATAATGAATGAAAAACTACCGTTCAAGCAAAGTAGTGGGTTGAAAGGTGTTAGTCCTATTCTCTACCGAAACAAAAGGTAGAGAAGTTGCTTTCAGCAATTCCAAAAAAAACAATGCGCAAAATCGTTTTGGAAGAGCAGAAAGTGAAGTTGCGTGATATAGTTGACACCTAGAAAATATCAGAAGGCAGTGCATCACTGACATATAGAATGGACAGCTCATGAGGAATTTTTCATGGCACCAATTTGTTCCATAGGCTACAAACCTTTTTCACTCCATGTAAACACCGGAATCACTTAGTGCGTTTCCATGACAGCTTGAAGCTTACTTGAAGCGTACTTCAAGTACAAATGTAAACGCAAGCAGCTCGACTGGAGTCGATAAAAAAGATTTTTGTGATCGGCTTGAGTGCTTGTCATGTAAACCGAGCTTGAAAGCTTGAGTGCTCGAAAGTGCGAAATTTAGACTTGTACATGTGTCTAAAGGTAATTTTTTGGAATATGAGGAGGCAAAAATATTAATGAAGAAATAAAAGCACGATAAAAGGAAGAAATATAATAGTAACTTCAAATGACAGCTAAAGAACTCAAGCTCATTTCAAGCTAATATGCCGCTTCAAGTAGGCAGAGCATATACGCGCTCGAGTTCTTGAGATTTTCAAGCCTTCGAGTACTCAAGCTGTCATGGAAACGTAGTAACTTTTGAAATTTACATTTTTTTAAATACGTACTTAAAACATTAAAATAACACAAATATTTTGTTTAAAAAAATTAATAAACACTATTTTCACTTTTCACCTTTTAAAATGCCTTTTTTTCATTAATTTCCAAATTTTATGTGTATCTTATACCGGAGACAGACTTGTGGTATAGCAATTGAGATCGGGATATTGCAATATTGCCATATTGCAATATAAAAATGTGAAGACACACTTGCATTAGTATACTGAGTTATTTGGTTGTCATTTATCTGTCAGATTTGCAAATCGAAAAAAATTATTGGGCTGCAGTTAAATTGAAGTTAAATATGAATAGAAATATCGTGAAATTATTATTAATTTATATTAAAAATAAAAGTGAAATAGAAAATTTAGAATTAAAATTCTGTTCGAAATTATCATTTTGGGTTATGCCCAGACTATTCTTCGGTTTAAATCTAGGGTATACTGAGCTATACCACGAAGTTTTTCTCAATTGGGATATTGAGTTTCAATGTTGAGTATACTGAGTGTATACCGAGATTTTTTCTCAGTATATAGAGACACACCTGAAGTATATTGCAATATTGCTCATATTGTAATTACTATACCACAAGTGTGTCTCTGGTATGATGATTTAAGTTCTTAACGCCTGTTTTAGCAACTGACATTCTGTATGTCAAAATCCGGGGGTCTATGGGGAAAAGAGCAAAAGATATAAACATCACTAGTGCAAAAGGGAAAATATAAAATCAGGTCTGAGTGCTTCTGTCAGTTTGGGGGTCTATGGGTGAGTGCGACAACTATACTTTTGGGTGCCATCGATTTGTATGGAATAATTTCAGATGAGCAGTCCATTATTATATGTCAGTGCAGTGCATTCACTATTTTGCCTAAGAAAGCTCTATGAGCACCGCGTTTGCTCATTGTTGACCAAAAGCAATAACGCGTTGATGATTAGGCCCCCATCCACGGTCAAACAAATCGTCAAACCAATTTTCGACAAACAGCGCACACATTTATGCTTTGACATTTTTGGCCATCAACGAGGAAAACTTTCTTCAAACATCCCGAGCGACATTTCATATAATCTACTGTAAACAAAGCGAACTTTACATGGCACACAGGCAAAACTCACACACACACATTTAAGCTGTTTGAAGGAAATATTAAACCAGACGAATATTTTCTTCAAACAGCGGCAAACTTCGAAAACTTGTATTTTATACACGCACACTTGCAATTTTTTCGATGTTGGCCAGGAATTTGACGATTTGTTTGACCGTGGATGGGGGCCTATTCAGAGCGCAGTTTGAAGCCTTTTTAGACTGTTTTGGAGTTTTTCATGCGATGTGAGAATGGATGAAATGTGGATTCATCTGTACACTCCAGAGTTAAAATGGCAGTCAGCTGAGTGAACAGCTACCAGGAAAGCCGTCCAAAGCGACAAAAACGCAAAATTGTATGTATGTATGTCAGTGCTCCAGGCACAAATCTGAAGGTTCCTATGCCCGACTGGGCATCAAAACAGAGGAACCGTTGAAAAATATTCTTAGGATAATAAAGACCAACGAGGAGTCCTTCGAAGTATTGGGAAAGAATGAAAACCGACTAAGGTTTTTAAAAGCCCTACAGAAGAGGAATCTGCGAATGTGGATGAACTGGTGGGGGGTTCCGGCTTGGAGGAGGGCGCTGAGGACGACGCTCAGGTGCAAAATAGCCACAAACAACCTTCAGATTTTCTTCTTTTAGGAATGTCACCTTAATACAAGAATTCTGAGTACGGGACAGAGCGTTTATATCGGAGGAACAGGCACTATGATAGTAGCGATAAAATTTTGTCAGTGCTGCTACAGTGGTTCAAGAGGTCGGTGGTGTCGTCAACAATTAATTTAAGGGCTCTTTTTTGCACCTTGTCTAACCATCCCAAGTTGGTTATCAAGGCGCCGCACACTGGGACAGATAGACGACAAAAATAAGAACACACATATTTTATATTTTTTGGCTTAATATCATCTCAACATAATATGTCAATTAACATAATTATAAAACGGAGCAATATTAGATGATGTAATATTAGATGTAATACGGCCAGAGCTGTAAAAAGATAGAGTTTTACATATCACCCTGTATTTTTGTAACCCTATAACCTATTTTCATGAGTAAGGTACCAATGAACGCAAAATTCCTCCACTTATCTATGATGTTAAAATTGATGGTTCTATCTTCGCAAGCTTAAGAGTTATAAGTTGTCAAAGTCCAACTTTTGGGTTTTTTTAACAAAAATGTCAACTTGGTAGGTGAAGGTCTGTTTAACAAAGGGGGAAATATGGGGACCGCTTTATGGATTTTTTAAAATCATTAATGTTTATTGGTCTAAAAAAAATTCGATATAAAGTGGGGGGCCTCGGTAGCCTAGGGGTAAGGCGCCTGACTACTATCCCAGAGGTCCCGGGTTCGAATCCCGGTCAGCCCCACGGTCCTTCGCCTTTTCCACTTTTCCACCCACATAACTTTCCTTCTTTCTTCTCCCCTCTTTACATTCCTGATTCCTCCTGTCATAGCCTTCGCTAGTCCCTCCCCGCTCCACCAAGCGCATGTCATCGGTTGGTTGAAGAGATTCAACTCGTTTCAGGAGGCATAACACTCCAGCGAGTTGTTTCTCAAATGCCCCGATGCCAGAGTCGCGAAATGGTTGGAAGTAGGTGGAATAAAAATATATCGCGGCTAGGTTGTGGCAGCTCCTTCCTACTTCTCTCTCTACTTCTCATCTTCCGGCTAGAGTTGCTGTTCGACATTCTATAGGAAAAAAAATAGATTGTCGAACAGTACAAAGGGGGCTTTCCCTAAGTCTCTAGCCTATCACATAAAAAAAAAACTATGTGGAACTTTTTTTAAAAAACCTGAAATTGCAGTTTGGTAGCTATTTATTTAATACTTAGAAAAACGTCTTATATACTACATAAGTATTTTAATTTATTAACAAATTTTTGAAAAAAAGTGCCTTTCGCTTCTTCCTCTATACTGTTGGTATTTCGAGCGCGATTGATTCTCGCATTGACTTTGGGTCAGAGAGGGGAAGTTTAGCGCGTGTTACCAGCCAATTATGTCAATATCACGCCATTGTTTATTTGTAGTATTATAGAGTGGTTATTTAAGAATGTATCCCAGTTAGTTTTGGTCAGTTAAAATGTTATCAGTTTTTTTTATTTTTGTCGCCGTAAAGAGGCAGTCCGTCCTTGTGTGTGCCGTCCCATACGAGGGAGTTGTATTTGAGAAGAGGCCGAATGTAGGATTTATAAATAACAGCACGGGCCGATGGCTTGAGGAGGAACTTGCCTGGAACCTCTTAAGAAATCCCAACACTGGGATGCTTCTTTGGCGATTTGAAATATGTGGTCATTCCATAGCAAGTCTTTGGCTAATGTCAAGCCCAAGATGTGTTCACCCACTCTCAAGAATGGAGATGTGTTGAACTTTATTTTCTTAAATAAACAGTACTTGGTTTTCCCACTCTAGAATGACTTCAATGTCGTTATTAATAGAGTTAACTCCGCCGTCGCCTGGGTCCCAAATCCAGGGTGTGAAAGGAGGAGGGTGCCCAGAAGAAACTAGGCAATAAACCGCATTTTTCAAAGCGGCGCTGTTGCGGGGACTGCGCTCGGACCGCAAGCTAACGTATCAAAGAAGAAGATTAATAGAGTTGGACATTAGTTCACGATCATCAAGACAGGATCTGGCATGAGTCTGTCTTGTAACGAAGCTGTAAGAGTAACGCAGAGTACCGTCGTCAGAGAAGCTGAAAAGTAGGTTGGAGGGGATTGAAAATAGGTCATTTATAAAAATAAGAAATAGTGCCGGTGATAAAATTGACCCCTGGGTGACCCCCGCAGAGATCAATTTTAGTGCGGATTTGACGCCATCCAATAATACCTTGATTGAACGGCCGGAAAGAAAACTCTCAATCCATTGCTGTAGAATTGAGTCGACTCCAATATCTTTGAGTTTAGCTAACAGGGTTGAGTGCCAAACTCTATCGAAAGCCTTGGAGATATCCAAAACAACTAGACTAGACTCACCTACTCGGGTCTAAACGCACCAGGTGGTTACTTTCATAGGTGGTTTGCAAAATTCAGTACCACAGTATAAGAAAACCGTTTAAATTATATTTAAAAAAAACATTATACTTTTCACAGACCTTCTATCCAAGCAACGAAATAAAATTAAGTAAAATTAAACGGCCCAGCTAACCGACGCCAAAGGACGCCATCTTTTGTAAAAAGCCGATCTAACAAATCCATTGAAGCAACAATTCATTTGTTCAGTACATTCTTGTTCTGATTCTAGGTGTTTTCTTTCTTTTTGGGATTTGTCAAAGTTGTAAACAATTGTCAAAATTTCTCCAATTGCGGATTTAGAATAGTAATATGAAAAAATGATAAAATAACCAAATTAAATTACTCTTAGTTGTGAAGTTAACTGGTTAAAGTTGTAGGTATTCGATATAAATTATACAGAATATGAATCTAAAATTTAAACTTATTTTTCAGTCAACGCATCGCACGCCCTCACTTTTTCGAGGATGCGATTTTTAATTTACTAACTACTGAATTATTATTTATTGCTCTAATACGATGAGATTCGCATGGAATTATCTACTTGTATTAATTTGGATCGCTTATTTAATATCATCTGGGGTTTTATTATTTTCACGAGGCTTTTTACTTTCTCGTGTGTCGCAAAAGGACGTCAGCACATGCCGGCGTCTATCAGAAGACATTAATGAGGTATGAGAACAACTTAAATATTTATTCAAGCAAACTAGATAAAATTTGGACTGCAGCGTGCTACTGGATAATAGTAAAGGTCAATTAAAACTTACTGACATTACATAATACGGTGCACAAGTGGAGGTTTGAATCCTATTGAACCCATTACTTGGTATTGATTTAAACAGACTCGACTCGAATGGCTTTTGCGCTTTCGGAATTCTTGCTTTTTATTATTTACTAATTCCGATGAAGTAATCTTGAAATGTTTGTTCTGCCCTAATTAACATCATAAATTTAAGAAAAAGGCAAATATTTTAAAGCGTGTCGTGAAAACTGTTGAAATAGTTGATGTCATTGAACTCGTCATCGCATGACTAACACCTGGGATGAAAATTTTAATGTGCTCGCTCTGAAGCCAACATTAATTTGGATTTGTTGACGATATTAGTATTCTATGGATTTGATTGTAATTTCGAAACGACCCTCATGCTTTAGTAAATAAGTACACCTTATTCGTTATACGATGATAATTTTCGTGGCAATACTGTTTTGACGAATTTCGGGCAATTTGAATGTTTGCTGATTTGGAGTTACTCAAATAACTATAGTACAATATAAAAACTCAAGGCTCTTCAAATCTGAGCATCTAACCACAACGTCTATATAAGACGATGGTCTTACCCGTACTCATATGCATCCGGGACGTGGGTGCTTAGTAAAAGCATTCTAACCTCTTTTGGCAGTGTTTGAGAAGAAAATAATTTGGAGAATTGTTGGCCTTGTATGTGAGGAAGGACGATTCCGGAGACTACAATGACGAGATCTACGAGCGCTATCGCGCGACGTAGATGCTGTGAAGAAAATAAATCTCCATAGGCTCGCCGGTGAGCAGGCAACTAAATCGTATGAGTGAAGATGAATCTGCTCGGAAATTTCTCTGCGGGGTGCAACAACGAAGGAGAGGAGTTGGTAGGTTTTTTGTACCTATACTAACCCTATCGCACTATTATCAATCATTATGACTACTGTTGCAAATGTTGTGAGGTGATTTTTGAAAAAAAAAAAAATTATAGTGCTTTATTTGCGGGCGATTTTTCAGCCTAAAGCAAACCATTGCAATTTAGGAATCTTACCAGTGATCTGATTTCCAGTCTGGAGATTTCTTTTTAGTAAGTAAATGACATAGGCGTCAATATCAATTATATGCCGGCGATATGAAGATATATAGAGAAATTATTAATGAACTAGATCTTTATACCGTCCAGCTCGCCATATGTAAAACTGAGGATTAGTGTGTCGTAAATAAGTTATTAAACATAAAAAAGTGTGCAGTGATCTCATTTAAGCGATCCTAGAAGCAACTCGGGGGCCTCGGTAGTCCTTCGGGCCTTCGCCTTTCCCACTTTCCCCACCTACATAACTTTCCTACTTTCTTCTTCCCTCTTTACTTTCCTGATTCTTCCTGTCATAGCCTTCCCTAGCATCATTGTTAACAAAACGCCGTCAATTGTGGATGAGGATAAATATCATCCAGCGTTAGCAGCTCAATTCTGCACCAGCTTAAAACACAACCATACCCCGTTTTACCTATTCAGAAATGCTGACTATGCAGCCTTGAATTGCAACTTTCTAAGGATAAATTGGCTCGGTCTTTATAAATTCAATAATATTGATAATAAGGTATAAGTCGTAAACAAAGCAATAGCGGAGTTTGTTCCACTGAATGGAAAAAGGAATCTAGACTCCTTGCTGGTTCTGCAATGAACTAATATACATTACAAAACAAAAGAAAAAAAAGGAACTTCAAAAGGAATAATACTCATCGTAATTATATAATCTTTAGAAAAATTAGAACTGAATGTAAAAAATTACTGTTACCGTAAATATTTAGACAAGGTTGAGAATGGATGGAAATACAGGCCCCTGTGCTGAATGTCGAGTCGTGATTTGTGACAAGTTTTTTGAGATGAAGAAAGTGACGTTTTAATCGAATTACGATTTTCAGCATAGTGGCCTAGAGTGGTAGTGCTAAGTGCGAGTTTAACTCCCTTTGCTGAAAGTCGCAATTCATCTGAAACGCCACTTTCTTCAACTCAAAAAACTTGTCACAAATCACGACTCGACATTCAGCACAGGGGCCATGTATGAGGTAGAAAATTTTTGGAACTTTATTAAAAATAAAAGACGTAATTCCATCAGACGATATTCCATCAACTATGATCTGGGAAAATTTTTCTGCAAGTAATGGCGATGAAGGCAGTGATCTGCTGGCATCATTTTTCAAAAGTAGTTAAGAAATACCTTCTATTATACCACCTCAACTTTTGGCTGCCTTTGACGGGACTAGTAAATGTTATGAGGCTCCTGACGCACACGTCTCTAATTTTGAAGTTTGCTTTGATGATGTTTATCGTCAATTGCCATTGTTAAATGTTAAGAAAGGCGCTGGACCTGACAAAATACCTAATATTTTTTAAAAGAACTGCGCGGTCAGCCTTTGTGAGTCTATCACTCATATTACACAACTTTGGTAACGGGCGTTTTCCCCGCTGTATGGAAATTATCCTATATCAACCTCATCCATACCTCATCCATAAATCTGGTGATAAGTCCAACGTGATCAGCTATAGGCCAATTTGTATTCAGTTATCGTTAGCTAAACTCCTGGAAAAAATAGCCTTGCCACAATTGATATTTGCCTTCAAAAATATTATATTATATATGCGAGTTAATGTCCATCTATCAGGGTTCGCACTTGGGTTCAACTCTCTCCAACATCGTTATAAATGACATAGGTGCTAACATCAGTTCAGAATATCAATTATATGCCGACGATATGAAGATATATAGAGAAACTAGCATAAAACCCGCGTGCCTTGCAACGCCTTGAAATAAAAACTGTTTATTATGTGCACTGTTTTCCTTGAAAAAAGCAAACAAAAAAGTCAGCTGTTATTATCCCTAAAAAAGGTTTATTATAGTGTATTTTTTTAATAAACATGGTAAACAAATTGCTGCGTATATCACCTCTGCTCAACAAATCAAATTTTGAAGCAGAGATTGGCGTGTTATGTCATCAACAGAAGTGACAAAGGAATCCTAAATAAAGTGAATTTCGAGTCATTCATTTCCACGCGATTATAGGGATGCACTTTCAAAATTTCAGCCCTTCAGCCCCAGCGGTTTGGGTTAACTCCATTTAAACCCTTTAGGGGATGAATTTCGAAAAATCGCTTTATAGTGGATGTCCACGTCATTATAGGGATGCACGGTCAAAATTTCAGACCTATAGCTCCAGCGGTTTTGGGTTGACCCCATTTCACCCCCTTATGGGATGGATGAATTTCGGAAAATCGCTCTATAGTGGATGTGCACGCCATTATAAGAATGCACTGTCAAAATGTTAGCCCTATAGCTCAGGCGGTTTGGGTTCACCCCTTCAGGGGAAGAATTTCGCAAAATCGCTTTATAGTGGATGTCCACGTCATTATAGGGATGCACTGTCGAAATTTCAGCCCTGTAGCTCCAGCGGTTTTGGGTTGACCCCGGGGATGAATTTCGCAAAATCGCTTTATAGTGGATGTCCACGTAATTATAGGGATGTACTGTCAAAATTTCAGCCCTATAGCTCCAGCGGTTTGGGTAAACCCCATTTCACCCCCTCAGGGGATGAATTTCGAAAAATCGCTTTATAGTGGATGTCCACGTCATTATAGGGATGCACAGTCAAAATTTCAGACCTATAGCTCCAGCGGTTTTGGGTTGACCCCATTTCACCCCCTTATGGGATGGATGAATTTCGGAAAATCGCTCTATAGTGGATGTGCACGCCATTATAAGAATGCACTGTCAAAATGTTAGCCCTATAGCTCAGGCGGTTTGGGTTCACCCCTTCAGGGGAAGAATTTCGCAAAATCGCTTTATAGTGGATGTCCACGTCATTATAGGGATGCACTGTCGAAATTTCAGCCCTGTAGCTCCAGCGGTTTTGGGTTGACCCCGGGGATGAATTTCGCAAAATCGCTTTATAGTGGATGTCCACGTAATTATAGGGATGTACTGTCAAAATTTCAGCCCTATAGCTCCAGCGGTTTGGGTAAACCCCATTTCACCCCCTTAGGGGATGAATTTTGAAAAATCGCTATATAGTGGATGTCCACGTCATTATAGGGATGCACTGTAAAAATTTCAGCCCTATAGCTCCAGCGGTTTGGGTAAATCCCATCTCACCCTCTTAGGGGATGAATTTCGAAAAATCGCTTCTTAGTGGATGTCCACGTCATGATAGGAATGCACTGTCAAAATTTCAGGCCCATAGCTCCAGCTGTTTTAGTTGACCCCATTTCACCCCCTTAGGGGATGAATTTCGCAAAATCGCTGGGGATGCACGGTCAAAATTTCAGCCTTTTAGCTCTAGCGGTTTAGGTTGTGCGTTGTCTGTCAGCCAGTTACTTTTTATACAATAGATAAAAAAAGTGAAGAAAAAAATCCCCTTACAACTTATTGAACCCCATTTCACCCCCTTCAAAACTTTTTTTTCCATAAAAAGTAGCCTATGTCCGTCTCCAAGGTCTAGACTATCTCTGTACCAAATTTCATCAAAATCGGTCCAGTGGTTTAGGCGTGAAAGCGTAACAGACAGACAGAGTTACTTTCGCATTTATAATATTAGTAAGGATTAATAATGAACTAGATCTTTATACCCTCCAGATCGACATCTGCGAAATTGAGGCTTGGTGTGTTGTAAATAAATTATCATTAAACATAAAAAAATGTGCAGCCCCTTACGCTTATTTACGCAATCCCACAAGCAACTCCCATTGATATATACTTGATGGCCAAATTGTCCTAACGACTAGAACCATTAAAGAGCACAAATTAACCTTCTCTGAACATATTAATAAGATAACGCTTCAAAGAGTTTAGGAATGCCAAAACACTGATACTTCTTTTCTCAGCGTTCGTCAAACCTATACTGGAATATGGATCTGTGGTTTGGTCTCCGTTTACTCAACAACACATCAGTCGTATTGAAAAAATCCAACGTAAATTCTGTAAATCTTACTCTATATTGAGGGTTCTGATCGTGTTAACACTATAATGACATTGCTCAACAATATAAGCTCAGTAGCCTACTAAGTCGCAGGCAGGCGGCTGACTTGCCTTTCTTCTACAAAGTCATCAACGGAAAGATCGATTCGCCAGAAGTTCTAGCTGATTTTGGACTTATCTGTTCAAGGGTTGTGCTAAGAACTAGGAGATTGCTGTCAGTTTTTTTTTTTTTTTTTTTTTTATGTGATAGTCTAAGCTCAGGTGTCACCCTTTGTACTACTAGTACGTCATGTCGTTTAGGTCATGGTGCAATGTCCAGTAGTAAGCTTAGCTCGAAAGATAGAGAGAAGGACATAATAGGTTAGGGGGAGTCAAGGGGGTGTTGCAGAAAGTGGCGATGAACCTTGCGTTTGAACTCTTGGATGTTGTATGAGTTCGGGAGTACCGTCTTTGGAAGGTTGTTCCACAGACGAGTGGTTCTTGTTATAAACGAATTTCTAGATCGGAGTGTGCGCGAAGATAAGGGCTGTAAACTGAGGGGGTGAGCCGAGCGGGCAAGTCTTGTGTTGCGGGAAAAATGTTGCCGTGGAGGCATAAGGTTACTTATTTCAGTGGAGCAATCATTATGAAAAAAAAGATAAAATTTTGCTAGAGCTGCAACATTCCTACGGTGGCTTAATGAGTCAATTGAAGAGCAAATGGCGCTGTCACCAATAAGTTTGAGAGCACGGTTTTGCACCTTGTCCAGCCAAGCTAAGATGGTTCTTGGGGCCCCGGCCCAGATATACGAGTTGTATTCAAGACGGGGACGAATGTAGGACTTGTATATTATAGCCCTGGCAGACGGCTGAAGGAGAAATTTGCACCTTTTGAGGAATCCTAGACACTGGGATGCTTGTTTAGCACTTTGGAATATGTGGTTATTCCAGCGCAGATCTTCAGCTAATGTTACGCCTAGGATGTTTAGAGAGGGTTCTGCCGTTACGGTCTTGTTGTCCACTGAAATAGAAAGCGGTTCGGTGCAAGTTTTATTGGAGATGAGACAGTACTTCGTTTTAGATGCATTGAATTCGACACGGTTCTTGCGGCCCCATTCAAGAATTCGTTCGATGTCCCTGTTGATTGAATTGGTCAACAGTTGGCGATGATGTAGACAAGGTCTGGCACGCGCTTGTGTTACATTATCAAAACCATAGGAGTAACGTAGAGTACCGTCATCAGCAAAGCTGTGGAGTGAGTTAGAGGGGACTGAGAGCAGGTCATTTATAAAAACTAGGAAGAGAACTGGTGATAGAATTGAGCCCTGGGGAACACCTGCGGAGATGTGGTGGGGGTCGGATTCGACGCCATCCAATACTACCTTGATTGAACGGCCTGAAAGGAAGCTCTAGCAGAAATTACGTCTACCCAAAAACCGAATAGCCAGGCTTGTGAACCAAAGCTACGTGGATGTTGATTACTTTGGAGCATCCCTGTCATCGTTATCTGGGAGTATTAAAAATTTGCTTTGTAATGGTCAATAATTTTTTATATGTTCAATATTGTACAATTTTTTAATCAAATCTTATTTAATTAATACTGTCCTTCTCCGAACGTTGTCTTCTTTTGGTATAACTTATTTGTAATCTATGTATGTATAAATAAATAAATAATATGACACAAAGTATATACGCACTCGAGTTCTTGAGATTTTCAAGCTTTCGAGCACTCAAGCTACCATTAGATGCATAAGGCTTTCATGGTTGGATTCCTATTTGAGAAATCGTAAACAGGCTTTTTTCCAGCCTACTGTCTTCATATTTTGAGGGGCCTTCTGAGGGAAGCCACTTAGACCCTCTTTTATTTATCGTATTTGTAAATTCTGTTTCAACTTTTTATAAGCATGCTTCAGTAGTCCTTTATGCGTATACTCCGAGTCAGACTGTGCCCTACTTCAGGCTGAACTAAATGTATCTTTTGAATGTTCTAGGAATGGCATTGATCTGGAGTTAAGTACTAGTAATGCTACATGCTATGCATTTTCTTATTTTCGGTCAAAAGACCATTTAATCTACCTTAACTCACTCGATGGCTGTATACTTGCTTGTTCGACGGCTATTAGAGATCTTTGGGTATGCTCTGAACACAAGTTCGACTCTACAGTCCACAAAGGAGTCTGCAATAAAGTAGATGAAATGCTTCGTTTTACTAAGAGAAACGCTGTCGGATTTAAGGACCCTTTTGGCACTAAAGACTCTTTTCGTTTTTCATCAGCTATATGGTCTCCTTACACGAAAGTGCATGAAGATCGAATCGAGGCTGTCCAAAGAAATTTCTCGAGTTATGTAGTAAGTTAAACTAGGCATGGCAGGTTCCAACTTACAGTGCTAAATCTAAATGCAGACGTATTTTGGCACCTATTATGTTTGTGAGAGATACTCTGTGCTTTAAAGTTCAATCTTCTTCTATTCACGCTTTGTTCAATATTTATGTGCCTGAGACACGCCTTAGATCTACATCTTTGCTGTTTGTACCAACGTACAAAACCACGTATGGGCTGAATTGCCTGTCATCATCTTGATTTATCAATGGATAGACAAATTTTTAAGGAAACTGTAAAATTACACTTGCAACATTCCTCAAGAGATGTAAATATCTCCTTCATAACAATAACAGACAAAATAGACTAATTGCAAAATCGCACCTATAATTTAGTCCATTATCGATATATGCAGCGACCTTAGACGCATAGAAACCAGAGCAATACTTTGTCGATGTTATTGCAATAATTGCTGCATTGAAATAAAATAAGTCTTGCCTAAAGGTAGTCTGTTGTCACCGCAACACCTGGCTATGTCCGTCGAATGCCTTCATCCTGATAACAACTATTTTTTCATGAATAATTTATCATTAATTTAAGAAAATGATTGTAAACTAACCTCCATTGGTATTTGCGAACTCATATAATATCAGATATCCCGACCACCTTTACATATTCTCTCCTCCATTTGAGCTATGCCCACTAATTACATGGAAATGACATGACAAACTGGTAGCACACAAAAATGCCCCGATCTTAATCATAAGTTAACAGTATGTTTGTTTTTTATTTCAGGACTATTACCTAAATGAAAAAATAGTCCGTGAAATTTTCAAAGATGTAAATGCGTCCTCTAATTTATGTCTTCCAAAGAAGTCGAGAGTAATAGTTCTAGTCATAGATGCCTTAAAATATGAATTTGGCCTTTACAAGCCAAATGTTGACAATCCACTGCCGTATGAAAATAAATTAGTAATTTTGAATGAGCTGCTTAACGATCATCCAAATCATAGCCGTTTAATGAAATTTCGTGCTGATCCACCAACAACAACATTACAACGACTGAAAGGCTTAACAACCGGGAGTTTGCCGACATTTGTTGATGTTGGATCAAATTTTGCAACGCCAGAAATTAATGAAGATAACATTATTGATCAGGTAATATTTAACCTTCTATTTGCTAATGAATTTTCTATTTTAATTGTTTAATTTTGCGATTAGATTGTTAATAATAATTTATCTGCTGTTTTTCTTGGAGATAGCACATGGACTGATTTGTATCCAAAGAGATTCAAACGAAAATACTCGTATCCAAGTTTTGATATTTTTGATTTAGATACAGTTGATAATGAAATTCTCGCGCATCTTCCTAGCGAACTAAAACAGGATGACTGGGATGTATTAATCGCACATTTTCTAGGAGTAGATCACTGTGGGCACAAACATGGTCCAGTGCACAATGAAATGTCACGAAAATTAAACGAAATGGATGAAATGATCAGGTTAGTTTATCATATTATAGATGTTCCCAAAGCTGTGAATTTTCATATTTATTAAAGATCTGTAGTTGATCAAATGGATAATGATACAACTTTATTGATAATGGGCGATCACGGTATGACGATATCTGGGGATCATGGTGGCGAGTCTGAAGATGAATTGAATGCGTTATTATTTGCCTATTCTAAAAAACATAGATTTATCACCACTGACTATGGATCTGATAATAGCACAATGCAGCAGGTTAGTAAACATAATATTTTGCTTTGTTTTTTTTATTGATCTGGTTCAATTTTTTATCGAATATATACATGAACTGCAATGCCACTCATTGCCTATTGTCGGCCAAAAACAATATGTGTTCAGCTATTTAGCTATTTGATTTTTAAAGTAACCGGAATTGAATTAGTTTCATTTTTCAACAAATAGAGATTTTACATAGGCTCATGGTCAAAACAAGACTGTTGTTCGACCTTTCGACCGCGGATTCATTCTTCATCTCAGGCCTTTATTATTGACAATGTTACAAGAATCGTCAATTAATCAAAAACTCAAAAACATGTATACAAATGCAGTACAAATAAAGAAATTTAATTCTACAGAACTATAAACAATGATTCGATGGAGCAACTAGTTTCCACAGAGCCGCAAACGAAATCACAATCTTCTACTCCTGTTATCAATGCTTGTCCTTCTATCAATTAACTGTCTATATGCGTTGCTAACGTTGTTACAGTAAGACTGCATTCTCTCTTAGTATCTCCCAACTTCTACAATCGTGGCATTGTTGAGGTTTATGTTCTTTTTGATGCAATGGAGAGCTACGCCAATTTTTAGGAGCTCAACTTTAATACCCTGAGAGACCTTTTAGAAGTTTCTGTTTGTAGGTACTAACATGCACAGCTGAACAGGCTGTTCCTATTCCCCTAAACAGTCGACGATGTCCAAGTGCAATTTATCCAACTTCCCTTTTGTTCGCAGTTAATAGGTTAAGGATTATCAGGGTTCGAGAGGTGTTAAACTGTTTTTTAAAATGGGACAGTATTTGATTTTCGACGGGTTGAATTCGACACCATTCTTGCTTCCTCACTGTAGAATGATTTTAATGTTTATTAATAGAGTTAGACATTAGTTCACGGTCATCAAGACAGTCTTGTATCCAAACTGTAAGAGTAACGCAGGGTACCGTCGTAAGTGATGGGACCTCCGCAGAAATCGGGTGGGGTGCGGATTTGACGGCATTCAATATTACCTTGATTGAATTGCCGAAAAGGAAACTCTCGATCCACTTCTGTAGAAGTGAGTCAATTCCAATAGCTTTGAGTTTAGCTAACAGGACTGAGTGCCAAACTCTATCGAAAGCCTTGGAGATATCCAGAGCAACCAGACTCATCAAATCCATGCAGACTTCGACTGAGGTGTTCAGTAAAACAATCTAAAAGATCGCTAGTGGATCTTTTTTGTCGGAAGCCATAATGTCTGTTGCTTTTTTTGTTGATTATCATCTCCATGGCTTTGGAGAGAATATAAGTAATTGCTATTGGTGGTAATTGGAGGGGTTGCTGGAGTGCCCTTTTTTCGGTATGGGCTGAACATGGGCAAGTTTCCAAGACTCTGGAAAAACTCCGGAGAAGTAGGATAGGGGAAAAAATTTGCGCAAAGGTTTAGCCAAAGGGGCGGCGCATTGTTTTTAGACGATAGGGAGTATATTATCGGGTCTAGTGGATTTGTTGGCATCGAGCTCCTTTAGCTTTGTTTGCATTCATGCACTCCCGATTATACCATCTGTTGGGCCTAAGTTTCACTGATTTGGTTGAATGTGGAATGAACAAATGTATTCTTTCCTGTATGATCCTGGTGATATGGATAGCGGCAGAGTTGAAGTTTTTATTTCGGAAATACAGGCCCCTGTCAGTAGATTGGAAAACATTAATAAGCCCCAGCCAATTGGCCTTCCAATAATGCCATATAGTTCTTCTAACTGGTTGGGGAGGGGTGATAAATTTGAATGGGAAATTAGCGCTGACTAGGCAGTGGTCCGATTTCCCGAGAGGTGCCTCAATTTCGACCGAGTAACGCGCTGGATGAGAAGTTAGAAAAATATCAAGGAGATAGGTTCTTTGACCGGCAATATCAAGGACTTTTTGAGCTCGACGTCCTTGCCAGAAACACTGGGGCCATTTGAATAAGTCAGCCATTTAACGTTATGAACATTTAAATCACCCGCAATGATGATTTCACACTCAGGATTGGACGGCAAAAATCCCGAGATTTGTTCGGAAATCGTATCAAATGATGTATTGGAGGCTTCGTTACTTATGTTAGGACTTCTGTATAATATGACGTGGGTTTGGAAAATGATTTTAATCCAAAGATAGTTAAAATCTGAAGTCGTGCTGGAATATATTTTATAATAAGCCATGTCATCCCTAACAATACAATATAGGGATTGTGCATTAAGGTGTTCTCCGACATCTGGTAATGACCTATGTCAGTATCGGGTGATATTTGGGTTTCACAAAGTGCGAAGATTAGCGCTTTCGAATTATTTAAGAGGCACTCAACCAAAGAGAAATTCGCATGGTCCACGAATGTTACAGAAGTCAATTACAAAGCTTGACTTGTAATGGGACTTCGGTTGCACGGGCTCAATCGCCGCATTCTGAGGAATGTTTCACAGCTCCTCGTTAAAGTGTTATGCCTTTTGAGACGGGGCAAATTTCATGGACCCAAAGATTTTGGCCGCGACATTTGCAGGTCCGACATTCGAGTGAGGGTATGGACCAAGTGTATTTACTTGTGCTGTTCGTGCGTCCTTTGTCTATCAAAGGGTGCTGAAGCTTTCGCGTTACACTGCGGCTCGTTGACTTTTACTATCTTTTGTTTTTATTTTCTGTTGTATTTTTGTGGTTTGTTTTTTTATTTCACCGATTTTATTGTTGTTTTTTTTTTGTGTGGATGTCGAATTTTAATTTCTATGTGAAAACTCAATTGGTATATCTTTAATTCGCGTATTTTACGGACCGAACCAGCAAACGTCTGCACTCCACGCTGTCCCAGACCAAACTCCTTGGTTGTTTGGATAAAGTGGCGAGGTCAACATACTCTGTGCTGACCTTCAATTAACGCATTAGCGCTGTTTGATACCACTCATTCTCATGCACACTGTGTTTGTACAGGTTTTAAATCCAAATTGTAGAATAAAGTTCTTTGGATGCTCTGTTGTTAGGTCTTCAAGTTCGTTCAGTACATGGCTGCAAAATGAACAGGGCCTGGCCCTGGCTAGTGCCGGACAGGACCACCTCTTCCACTGAAGAGGCATCCATATTCGAAACCTCGCTTGCTAATTCATCAACTCTCTTGTTCCCCTGTTTATTCCTATGGCGTGAACCCACAGTAGGGTGTTGTTTGAATGGTGGAGTTGAGAGCTAAGATAACAGCTTGGGTGTCAGTTACCACTGCCGTATTCCCTCTTCTAGAGTTATTTTCTTTCGCCAGTTTGCACGCCTTCCAAATTACCAGCATTTATGCCTGGAAGACACAGGATCTCTCCGGGAGACTGAATTTTTTGCTAGACAAGTATGTTGCTAACCCCATATGGCTTTTCTAGCTTTCTTGCCAGTACCAATTTTCTTTGAGTCCGACTGCGATACAAGAGATTTGGTACATGGTTCAGAGGTTCAGTGGAAGAAGGTAAAGGATAGTGTAGCTTGGCCCCTTAACTGAACCCCTTTGTTTTTTGGGAAGATCGATTTATGTAATTATATTGTTTAAAGAGTGTTAAATTGAATATAATCTCCCCATCTTCTTTTTATAAAGTAATTGATCTAGGTAAGGGTAAATCAAATGCCGATTATAGTTGACATAATAAATATTTACATATAAATAGCACAAAATACTAATTAATTACAAATCCAAAAAAATTAATCCCGATAATTTTTTTGCAGATCGACATAGTCCCAACATTAGCAACAATTTTGGGCATTCCAATACCATATTCTAATCTCGGATTAATCAACTTTAATATAGTACCAGATGTTCCAGTCTCAAACATGCAAAAATTTCAAGCTCTAACATTACATGCTTGGCACAACGCTAAACAAATAGCGACATATTTTCAAAATTATGCCAAACAAAATCAGCGAACATTTGATTTTGATGAAATGGACGACATCGAAAATAAGTTTTTAGGACTGACATTTCGCGTTAACACATTACATAGTGATGCTGCCTTCAGAGATTTTATTCTAGATCTAAATGATCATTTAAGAAATATTTTAAGCATATGCCGTAACATTTGGGTAAAATTTGATGCAAATCAAATGTCTCAGGGATTATTGTTAACATTTCTTCCAATATTCTTTTCATTTCTACTCATAAATAATTCACGTGTTACTGAATTTCCAAGAATATTCACGACACAAGTTGTTTCGTTCATATATTTTTCAAATTTTATGCTTTCAGTATTAAGCTACCGTTATTATAAAGATTTTTCTATGAAATCTGAAGAACATAGTGTAATTTTTATGACTAGTATGTTAAGCACGTTAATACTGGTATTTTTGACAACACAAAATTGGCCAGAAATAGCCACAAATTGGAGTCATATGAATCGTTTTGCTAATATGCCGACAAGGTTAATTTTTATAATATCAATCAGCGTATTCTTTTCAAACAGTTTTATTATTCAAGAACAAAAAATTCTATCGTACCTGTTAATTGCTTCACTTGCAATTTTACTATATGAAATTATTTTAGAAAATAATAAACGTTCTGACTATAGAATAAAATTTAGATTGAATATATTTCTTAAATCTGCCGTATTTAGATTAACTATGGCAGCATTAATTGCCATAGCTCTAATAAGATTTTCATATTTGCTTTTCCGTTGTAGAGAAGAGCAAGGAGATTGTGGGGATTTTTCAAACAGTTACACAGGTTTTACTTTTCAAAAGGGGTCCAAATCGCAAATGTACATAATTACAATATTGTCATTAATAGTTTATACAACGCTTACACGTATTTATTTACGAGCATGTGGTAATTTAACTGGATTTTCTATACACGTTATATTTGCCCGTTATGGGCCAACATTGGCTGCCATTTGTGCTGGCGGTTATATTTTACTCGTAAATAGTTCAATTAAAGGCATTAGCAGAACACATATAGATTCATTAGCGTGGGTTATATTTGTAATATTTATTCTTCAACTTTTGATCTTATTCACTAGCCCATTAATGACATACGTAATACCTAAGAAAATGCAAACGATTCCGGTTAATCCGTATGGCAATGTTGCTGCTGAAATATTTAAAAAAATGAAAAAAATATATGAAGGGAGCAGTCACACAGATACACATAACGATGTACCGGTTGTTTATGGTTTGGCGACGGTGTATTCTTCATCAATAATTTCATTTGCTGTTGTGTTAGCATTGTTTCTTGTTATCTTATTGGATGGCAGAGCAGCACTTGGTATGTTTATTTGTATATTTTTCGGATCGGTGCTTTTAGTGATTCATTCGATATTGAGATACAGAACAGCTCATAGCCTTGGTGAGTATTTTATTTTAATTAGCTATGTGTTATTCAATATAATATAAGTCTACCGCTTTTTGGTAAAGATGAGCTTTGCCAAAAGAGAATAATTCGTGGGTTGTTGTTGCAAAACTTAGTTTCGTTTGTTTTACATTTGTTAACATTCGATAAAATAAAATAACATGGGTCATATAACGGCATTTGTCGATCCTGATAATCTAGGGATTGGAACAACGGTGGGCACCCCCGGCCCGTGACATCTTGAGAGGAGTTTATAAATAAATATTTTTCGATGCAATTCGTCTAGCTCAAATTGAATATTAAACGCGCATAGCAACATGTATGGTCATAATTTAGTACTAATGTTAAAACTAACATCCATTGGTAACACTATGCATAATTTCTTTTATTACCGCCATACAAAAACTGGTTTTATACACAAGAGGCAGAAAAGTGTTTTTTCCCCTTATTTTTGTCTCAGAAAATTTATCAGACTCATCTGTCCATCGCACTAACACAATTATAATCTCCTTCTCGGAAATCTCTGAAAGCTATAAGATTTTTCCCTTCTCATTCGCGTTTATCGTACAATTCGTTCCGTGCGCAGGAATCTTCAAAGGTGGGGTCCGAACTTATATTTTTGTCGGGCAATAGAGTTGGTAGAAGTGTTTGATGAAAAAAGTGCTCAAATTTTTGATCATCAAAATACAAAATGTATTTTGATTTTATCACTACAAACTCGTGTTCCTCTACCTTGATTGTGGGGCCAATGTTAGGTGTTCTTCCAGACGAGGCCACCATGTAGTTTGTTTTGCTTTCGTTAATGTGCATTCCCAGATTTCCTGCCGCTTGCTTAGTCTGTGTGAAAGCTTCTTGTACAGCTGTTGTTGTTCTTCATCCAATGATGTCAATGTCGTCTGCATAAATCAGTAATTGGGTGCACTTGTAACACTTGGATTGTGCCCCTTGATGTCACGCTCGAATCTCGGTATACTTTCTCCAACGCGAGGTTGAAAAGAAGGACCGTTACCTTGTCGGAGTCCATTATAGATGTTGATTGGTCTGGACAGTGTTCCGGATACCTTTACTTGGCTTGTCACATTGGCCATGGTCAACCTACATAGACTTGTCAGTTTGTTGGGGATGCCGAATTCTCTCATGGCTTTGTAGTGTTCTACTCTGGCTATGCTATCATAGGCGGCTTTAAAGTCTATGAAGAGATGTTGAATTGAGTTTTGAAACTCTAGACATTTTTCCATTCAAGGTGAAAATCTGATCAGTCCTTGATTTGCCTGGGCTGAAGCCGCACTGGTATTGGCCTATGATGTTTCTGGCGTATGGGGCCATCCTGTTTTGTAGGATAGCGGAGAATATCTTATACACGGTACTCAACAACGTTATACCGCGATAATTAGTGCGCGTTATGGTATCTCCTTTTTTATGTACCGGGTAGAGGATGTATTTTCTCCAGTCTTTTGGCATCACTTTCTGCTCCCATACTTGTACAATTAATTCATGAATGGCTTGGTGTAATGTAGGTCCTCCATATTAAACCAGCTCCGCTGCGATGCCGGCTGCACCCGAAGTCTTGCTGTTTTTGAGCCGGCTGATGGCTCTGCTAACTTCTTTTATGCTTGGTTGCGGCAGCATAGCATTATCATCAGATATTGGTCTGATCTCTGAACCCTCAGTTAGCTCGCCACTTATCAATTCATGAAAGTGTTCTTTCCATCGCTCCAAGATGCCTTAAGGATCGGTGATCAGATTCCCTTCTTTGTCCTTGCAGTATGTGCAACGTGGTGTGAATTGCGCCATACTGCAGACTCTTCGGTAGAACTCCCGCGCCGTCGCTCTCTGTACTGTTTACAGACGAGATTTTTTCTCAGACTTCCTTGTGTCTGTGAATTCTCTTTTCTTCTTTTCTGAGCTCTTTATATTTCTCCTCGCGTGCCCGTGTTCTCTGAGACTGCTGCATTGGTCGGTACGCAGCATTCTTACGTTCAGTTGCCAGCTTGCATTCATTAATGAACCAGTTGTTCCAAGCTCTACCACTCCTGCCTAAGATGGAATCAGCAGATCCAATGACAATATTTTTAAGGCGGGTCTAGCTCTCGTCAACGGCCGGCATCTCATCCCCGGACGGAGGGTGAGTTCTAATGCATGACCGTAGCTGTTTCTGGCCTTTTCATTACGTAGTGCAGATGTGTTGATTCGAGCCTGATCAGCGGATACCAAGCTTTTCAGCGTCGTAATGCGCTCTCGGAGCACCATACCAACAAGATAGTGATCCGAGTCGAAGCTAGCACCTCGGTACGTTCGTACCGTCATTAGACCCGAAAGGTGGCGGCGATCTATCAACACAATGGTCTATTTGGTTGCGAGTGGCTCCATCAGGAGATACCCAGGTGGCTTTATGGATATCTTAACGCGCAAATCTATTACTTGCAACGACCAAGTTCTTACTTGATGCCATCTCTACAACTCGCTGTCCATTTTCATTAGTGTTTTCATGTAAGCTGTGGTTGCCGACATATTGCCTGTATATGGGCTCCCGGCCTACTTTGGCGTTCAGATCTCCCAGTATGATTTTTACATCATACCTGGGGCAGGCATTAAGTTCCCGTTCAATTAATTCGAAGAATTCTTCTTTATCATCATCCGGGGACTCTTCTGTAGGTGCGTGAACGTTTATGAGGCTAATGTTCTTAAATTTACCTCGCATACGAAGGGAGCATAGCCTTTCGTTTATTGCTTTAAGGCCGATAATGGTAGGCTTCATTCTTTTGCTAACCATAAAACCTACTCCGAGAACATGGTATTTTGTATGACAGCTGTAATATACGTCATACTCAGATTTTGTAAAACACCATTCCCTGTCCATCAGTATGCGGTAATGTCAGCTTTATACTTTTACTGGGTATTGGCCAGATGTTGTGTAGCTCGAGTTCAAACATTCCATGAGAAAACTCGTAAATCGTTTTGCTTTTTCGTTAGCCTCACGCCAACCTTACTTGGAAGGGACTAGCCCGATCATATTAGCCTATCCTCTCTCATAGAATAGTTACCAGTGGCCACCACTAGGAGGTTATGATCGCACTTCCATCAGTCCGAAATAGTTGCGACACGTGCTTGTTATGCTACTTGTTATTCCCCCTGCTCCGCTGATGACGGACCATCAGAAATAAGACATTACCTTTATAGAAATTCATCATTAAATTTTAAGTTCATAACAGTTCAATGGCAAGGACCGTAGCATTCGATGTAGTCAAACGACGTTTTCGATATCCATGTTGCTATTCGTTAAGAGTTGAAACTATTCGAGGACAGTTTCGAGATTGATGATGAGATTATAATGCCCTTGTAGCTCGTTTACCTATGCGATCTACCTATTGGTGTGAGAAAGGATTTCTTCCATATCGTAGGAAAAGTTCTGCATTGCAAAAAACTATAAAGCTAATTTACAAACCTATGACTTTATTGGTGTTACTGTTGCTTAAACCGGAAATTAGGTAAAAATCATTTACAATGGCTTGCAACTCAGTGTTGACGAAATTAGTGTGCGTTGTGGCAGAAGGGAGGTTGCCACATAATGAGCTTTAGCGTCGTGATTTTTAAAACGTACAAATAACTTTTCATTAAAAATGTAAATAACAAATTATTTTAAATTTTTTGGGGGTCGTCTAACTCTTCTGTAGAGTTCTTTTCTTCTTCTAGTAGTCCTACTTCTTTTTTTATATTTATATAATAATTGTTTAACATAATCAAACTAGTTTTAAAACGATAGCGTTTGATAAATTACTAACGTTTGAATGATATATTTTCAGATAGATGTACTCAGCCAACTTTCACAGCAATTGTTACATGGTTATTACTTTCACATTTTTGCTTCTTTGCAACATCGCATCAAACCACATTATCACAAATTGATTGGAGAGCAGCATTTATTGGTAGATCAGCAAATTACGATCATTCAAATATGCTATCTGGACTTTTAGTAATGTTAAACACATTTTGCGGCCAAATATTTTTCTTAGTGATATACGGACTTCTCAGTTCAGAAACTTTCTCGTTACATGCTTTATTTCCTAATTTAATACCGCGACTTCCGAAAGATAGAAGAAATGAAATCTACTCTGATATTCGCGAAACAAAAATTAGTAAAAAAGATGTCCATCATCGCGATATAGACTTTGATATTACAAGGGGTGAATTATTACTTTATGAAAACGAAGGAGTATTCATGGGATCAGCTTTTAAACTTGGGTGCCAATTTTTTATGTTACAAGGAGTCAAGGTGAGTATTATTTTTTTTAACATTACGAATATGCTATATAAATTGTTTTTTTTTTTATATTTCAGGTCTTTTGCGCAATGATGGCGTGTACAATTCACTGCCGACATTTGATGGTCTGGAAAATTTTTGCTCCACGTTTTATATATGAAGGCTTGGCGACATTTGTCTCTTTTCCGTCATTGATTTTTGGTTATTTACTTTTAGCGCGTGTTCATTGGTCTGTTAGCCGACTTATAAACAGAATTGAGAAAACAAAATAAAATGTCACAAAATAGTTTTTTTTAAAGAAAACAAAGCAATATTGTACCATTGTACAATTTTTTGAATAGATTTCTCTTTTTATTGCATTTTGTCTTTATTATTCTAATACTCCTAAAAAATATTTTGTATTATTTCAAAGATTTATTTTATTTTGTTGAAGTTATATGGGTAAATAAATTTGATTTAACAAGTTCACGCTCGACTCTTTTTCATATTCATCATGAGCCTCGACTATGCAAAGAAGCTATTTTTCTGCAGTATTTGTTTGTTTCATTCCATGCCATTTTGCAGATTTGCTGCAAGTTAAAATTATCGTGTTAAAGATTACACGAATTTTGAACTCATTCGTTAATAATTCGGAACTACGTGGTCAATGGACGAATGGGCCAGCAGATTGGAAAAAATCGATAAAGGCGAATAAAGTGGTAACTACGAACCGAAAAGAGGATATTAACGTACACCGAAACAAAATACCTCTAGACCCTAACCGGAACACCAGTAACACGTCAAGCCCTTCGCAGCAGGATAACGACACCTTAATCTTCTTCCTCAGAGGCGCACCAGCACAAGCGGACTCGTCTTGGGTAATGGGATTATTTCTTAAACCGATCAACTGCGAAGAAGTAAGATCGCGTAAAAAGAAGCTTAAAAACTTTAAGATGACTTCACCCGCTAGATTGCTAGCTCAACATCTGACATCCTTAAATGGAATAAATAAACTCTTCGCCGTTGGAAAAACATGGTTACACGAGGAAAATTGCACCCAAGTTATTTGTAAGGGATGGGTCTAATAATACTAATTATAAGATAAACACTAACCTTATTGTAAGCTCCAAAAAATTTAAAAATATGAATATACTAACAAAACATGCAACATCCCCTAATATCCGCAGTAACATTAACTCTAAAATCATTAAAACCAATACTAACAGCATTCCCATCCCTACCACTGCCGTCTCTGCACAGTTACTTCCTTCTCTTCTCTCTATCTTCCGGCTAGAGCTGCTGGTCGACATTCACTCTATACGAAAAAATAGATTGTCGACAGTACAAAGGGACTTTCCCTAAGCCTCGTAGTCTGTCACATAAAAAAATAAATAAATAAATAATAGCGATTTATACCCGAACTTTTCTCGTAGCCATATTATCATCGGCGGCCGTTATTATTCCGATGCTAACGAGATTCCGATAAACAATCAACCTTCCCTTAACCCTTCACAACCTCATACTCCTACGGTGGCATAAACACCAATATTGGCGAGTGCTTCCGAAAAACATATCAACAGCATCACTGCAACCAAAACAAACTTCTTGGACTCTCTATAGTCTCCGAACGTAAAAAATACTTTAATATCGGCAGACTCAATCGAGGGACGGTACCTATAATCTCGCCTCAGAGATCGAAAGATTTTCGATAATGTAAGGCTCTTCCTTGCTTATATGAACAGCAAACCCGACTCTACCTGTGTAAATGGTAAGACCAGGACCAGCCTCATTATTTCGATCCAATAAGAAGGTCTCCCCATCGATCGAAATACCATGCTTAAACTCTACACTGCGTATCATAAGCAATACCAGGGGCCGGTTCGTGTATGGCGAACGACGATAATCGTACGAAAAAAAATTGAAGTCGACGAAAATTTTAGCATTCGCATAGGACGAAAGAATTTTTTTCGTATCCTCGATAGAAACCACAATATTGAAATACGAAAAATGTTACAACAACTGCTGTAAAAATATACAACTATTTATTATTTGAAAATTATTAATCATAATAAGGCAAAAACTTGATAGCCCAAGACCTTTCGACTGCCTTTCGTCGGCTCGAACTCGAGACAAAAAAAAAGTTCTTTTTCGACATGCCAGGGATCGTAAATAACTGTTATATTTGTATTTTTGACTTAAAAAATCAAATAGTAAATGTTGTCTGATCTGCATAAAATTTATACTGGGTACTCAGAATAGCAAGTTCTACGGTGGGATTACTTTTAAATTGTAGATTTTTATTATAAAAGTCAAGTTTAATAGTTAAAATTAATTTTAATTTTTTAAATAAAAAATAACAGTTATATTTAACTAAAAAAGTTTTAGGTCATTAAAAACACTTATTTTTGTTTTTTATTTGAAAAGTCTTTCAAAACTGTTTGAGATGACTTTTATTTTTAAAATCAAAAATAACTGTTAAAAAAGACTTTTATTTTTTTCTGTCTTGCATAAAAGTCTTTTTAAGATTTTTATTTTTCCAGTTTTTCTATAAAAGTCTTTGAAGACTTTTATTTTTAAAATATAAAAATAAAAGTCTTTTGCTGAAAACAGATAAATAGTCCATTCAAAACGTTAAGAAAATCGAACCCTGAAGGTCTTTGGGGTCGCTGATCACGAAAATCGGGGTTCTGCGGTCCTAAAACATGGGCGTCACCCTTAAAAATGCAAAAAAACACCCCTTTTTGGGGGTTTTTCGCGATTATTTCGATAATAATGAAAACTAATGCAATGAAATACTCTTTTTTAATATTTATTTGCGAAGGTGGTTGATTTGTACCAGTGTTGGGCAAAATTTAATCTGATTGATGATTAATGATTGCGACTAAAAGCTGTAGTCTGTAATCATGATTAGAGATTGATATATTTAATCAGAGAAGTAATCATTTTAGGCGATTGATGATTGATCAATTTCAACCGCAATCATGATTAAATGATTAAAATTTTAGATTAAAAATGAATTTTTTTGGAGATGTTAAGTTTTAACGTTGGATTTCTATTCTTTAATGTTTTATTTGAATACTAGCTGGAACCCGGTGCGCCTCGCTGCACAAATAAGCCAATAGTATGGCGTGCGCAAAACAATTGGGAATCTCAAAATCGATGGGCACTGAGAGTCTCAAATCCCGGGATGCAAGTACATTCGTAAAGAAAAGTGTAACTCCGTTCGTTTAAAAACCCAAATCACTTGCTCATTTATATCCCTAATCACAATTCAGCGGTCTCACTGCCACTCTTGTCGTGGTCAGATGCTATGAGGGAGTGTTTTTGCCCGTAAATGAATTTCGAAGAAGAAATTACAATGCACGTCCGCTTGAACTTTATCCATACACGAAATTTTAATGGGTGTGAAATTGTCAGTTCACCGCCTGTGTTTATATTTCCAATTCTTTTGGTACGCGCTATAGCTTCCGTTTATTTTGCAGTTGAGGTGATAAGAATTTTAATATACAGTAGGAGCCATTTTCGTATTTTTGATTCCGAATAATATCGATGCTATCGATTGAAATTTCGCTATTTGAAACGACCAAAAGTTGGTTTTTTCAATACTGTTCCATAGATGTGATGCTTTCAAGCATGCATCCGTTCAGGTCATTTGCAGGCTTTGATCGAAGTATACCAGGCAAAGTTGAGCAAGTAGTGTCAGAGCGCCTACCATGGATTAGGTTTTCCTCGGAAATCTTGAAAAGCCCTGTCATGCGCTTCGACCTATTTTTTATAGGCCATGGTGCATTCGCTCCAAAATAATAATTTTGCACGGATGTGGCAATACGGGAGTTTTTACTGATGTTACATGTAGGCAGCGCCGTAACTAGGCATGTGCAGGCGGTGCGGCGCACCAGGGCCCCCGGCCCTGAGGGGCCCCCGAAGATTTCCTTTTTTTTAATTCTTTTATTTAACTTACACTGTTTGTCGTCAAATCTTGGAAGTTAAATTTGACCCACTTCCCGGTTTCGGATAGAGCTGAAATTTTGCATACACGTTTAGTTTGGATGACAATGCAATCTGGCCATTTTGTAAAAATATCAAGATGGCGGTTCCAAAATGGCGCCCGATTTTTGAAATTGTGCTCCGCGGCCCTCTGACATGGGTATCAAATGAAAGGACAGGTAGAACACAATAAGCTATGTGGCGTCATTCCAAATTCAAAATGGCGGCCAACACTAAATTGCGGAAAGCTTATAATAGACTAAAAAGTAGAAAATATAACCGATCAACTTCCAATTTTGCACACACTCGTAGTTCGGGTGGTTAATGTGTATGAATGATGAGATGAATAGTTGAGTTAAGGGTGAGTTGATAATAAAGAAGCAATACACGTTACAAAAAATCACAAACACAGAGATGCTGCTGTCAACTAAATTCAACTACTCAAATACTGAACTCATGTCCGTATGCATAATTTCAACTAAACCCAGGTAGCAGAGCTGAGTCGAGTTCAGTCAACCTTAACCCAACTCGACTCCCGTTTACATGTAGTTAGACTTGGGTTCAACTTGAGTTCAACTCATCATGTATAAGTACTAAATGCAATCTGACCTTTTTGTAAAAAAATCAAGAAGACGGTTCCGAGATTGCGGCCGTTTTTGCAATTATGTTCCACCGAGCCCACGACATGGGTATCAAATGAATACAGTAAACTGTGTGACGTAATTTTAAATCTAATAGAATTGCCATCATAAAATGGCGGAATACATATAATAAACTAAAAAGTAGAAAATAAAATAAATGGTTAAAAAAAAATTTTAAAAAAAATTCTTCTCATTAACTAAAAAATGTACTGAAAAGTAAAAAATAAAAAATATTTTAAAGAAAGCGTGAAATTTCAATTTTAATGAAAAAGTTAATAAAAAGAATGGCGCATTTTTCATCAAAAATTGAAAATATAACTGTAAATCGCGTGAGATTTACAATAACCCTCAATTTTTTGCTTTGTTAATTTCAAATTCTAACAAAATTTTTTGATGAAAAATGCGCCATTCTTTTAATTAACTTTTTCATTAAAATTGAAATTTCACGCTTTCTTTAAAATATTTTTTATTTTTTACTTTTCAGTACATTTTTTAGTTAATGAGAAGAATTTTTTTTAAAATTTTTTTTTAACCATTTATTTTTTTAGAATTCGTTTTAAAGTATGAGCTAGAAAAGATCTTTGATAACGTTTTTATAACATTGTATAAAATTGGATCTATGTACTTTTTTATGGAAAGGGCCCCTGGGAAACTTTTTTTTCTAGAACGCTCTTATTGGTATCTAATAGAAAATGTTTTCGAGAACCCTTTTTTTTTTAATGAACGCTACTTTGTTAGAGAGCTTATGATTTTATTATTTACATGCATTAAGTAGCGATTTCATGGGATGAGCGTAAGTTTTTTACAATGCAACAGACAAGTGCAGAAATATATCTTTCTCTTTCTGTTTCGTAAAAACCAGTACAAACTTGACGCTCAACGCTTGACGCCCCTATGAATAAGACCTTTAAGTAGAGATTTCATGGGAGCGTCAAGCGTCGAGCGTTAAGTTTTTACAATGCAACAGACAGAGAAAGAAATATAGTCGCTCTCTTTCTGTTGCATTGAAAACACTTGACGCTTGACGCCCACATGAAATTTCACCTTTAGGCACAACGCTCTTTTGTTTTAAACTTCTCGTGCTCTCGCGTTGTACGAGCGAACGAAATCTCCTTTTTTTTAGAAATTCATTTTCAAGGGCCCCTTACGAAATCTTGCACAAGGGCCCCCGAGACCCTCGCTACGGCGCTGATAGTTGCCGTACAATTTTGTTGAAAAAATCAGATTTATCGCGAAGGACGCGGTTCTCTGAACTTGGATTGAAGTAACTTCGGCTGCATGTGCCTGATTTTAGCAATGTATGGCTTAAATGAAAGGTCTCGAAACCAAAAAGACGACAAATTCAATAATCAGATGTTCGTCGCTTTTTCTTTTTGAGCTATGGTACCTGGAAATTTGCATAGATTTCAAGGTGCTTGATTTTTCAACATACAATAATTTTGCATGGGACATATTTTTTTTCATATTTCTTACGGAAAAATTACTCTTTATCATGCCGTTAAATGTTTGAAAAGTTCGCCCAATGTTGCCAAACGTTGCTTATTGAACGTATTAACTGTCTCCATTCATAGTGTGAAGTGTGACATCATCGGGCATTGCATCAACGCTACTTGATGGTGGATGTTTAGTGTATTGAGCACCCAAGTTCCTATTGAATTTGAACCAGAGAGAAACACCTACATGCAGCGCCGTAGCGAGGGTCTCGGGGGCCCTTGTGCAAGATTTCGTAAGGGGCCCTTGAAAATGAATTTCTAAAAAAAAAAGTGATTTCGAAGCCTTTTCGAAGTCCATTAAAAAAAGGGTTCAAAGGTCGTGAGAAATTGAAAACAGCTTTATACTTTGGGTTAAACAATTTCTTTATTTCTCTTATGTGTGCACATACACGCTCGACGCTTGACGCTCCCATGAAATCTCTACTTAAAGGTCTTATTGATAGGGGCGTCAAGCGTCGAGCGTCAAGTTTGTACTGGTTTTTACGAAACAGAAAGAGAAAGATATATTTCTGCACTTGTCTGTTGCATTGTATAAAACCTTACGCCAAATGCCTGACGCTCATCCCATGAAATCGCTACTTAATGAATGTAAATAATAAAATCATAAGCTCTCTAACAAAGCAGCGTTCATTAAAAAAAAGGGTTCTCGAAAACATTTTCTATTAGATACTAATAAGAGCATTCTAGAAAAAAAAGTTTCCCAGGGTCCCTTTACATAAAAAAGTAGATCCAATTTTATACAATGTTATAAAAACGTTATCGAAGATCTTTTCTAGCTCATACTTTAAAACGAATTCTAAAAAAAAAAACTTCGGGGCCCCTCAGGGCCGGGGCCCTGGTGCGCCGCACCGCCTGCACATGCCTAGTTACGGCGCTGTGTACAATAAATTAAATTTCAATTTGCACTTCGATAATTTTATTGCAAGATCTTGCAAACTTCTAGGCTTTATAAAGAGAAGAGCCAAGGAACCCCCTCTTATTGCACTTATAGTTGGATTTCTGGAGTTACTTCACCCCTACAGCAAAAGATATGAAATAAGACTCCAAAGCAAATAATCCTCTAATATTTTAAAATATGGAACTGACGTGTTCTTCTGCATCGCCATTTTCGGTAATAATACTACCGAGGTAGCAGAATTTATTTATCAGTTCAACGTCACGTTTATTCAGCGCTGTCCGTTCAAGGGTGTTTGCATTTATCCGCATTTCTTTGGTTTTATTCGAATTTAGCCTTAAGCTTGCTGGTGCCAAATTGTTTAACATGTTTTTAAGGTGGGCCAGAAAACATATAATCTGCGTAGACGGGGTCCTAAGGGCGGGCTAGCAAACCCCATTGTTTGCCATCTGTCCTACTATCTACAGCGTTGACAAGTATGTCATTTATTACTATAGAAAATAGTAATGGCGAAAATAAGCATCCTTATCGTACTCGTGAGGTCACTTCAAAGCTGTCAAACAACTTTCCATTGTAAAGAACTCTGCATTTGGAATTGTTGTATAGACCTTTTATTAATTCTATTATTTTGTTAGGCAATCCTCGTTGCCGTAGTGCCTGCCATATAAACTTCCTATTAAACGAGTCAAACGCGTTCTCATAATATATGAAAGCAAGGTAAAGGGAGATCGTAATTCAGTACATTGCTCCACTGTGATTCGCAAAGTTCTGAATCCAGCCTGCTGTTTTCTGTTCGGGCTACTCTCTATCTTATCCTAGCAGTCCATTTGTTAGGGGTTTGAACTCTAACTAAATGTTAACTCTCTAATTTCTTTTTAAAAAAAAAGTTTTTAAAAATTACGCAAAAAGTACAAAAACAAAAAATTCAGTTTTTAGCTAATATCTCTTAAACGGTAAACCTTATCATAAAATAGTGTTTGCAGTTTCTAGATCAATCGATACATTTTCCAGAACGAATTGCCATCCATGGGATATCGCAGTTTTAAAATATCCCCTAATTGGCAACATGTATAGGCTATCAGACGTTCAATAAATCTTCTGTTGGACAGCGTGGCTAATATTTTCAGGGGTGATTCCTGGATGTATTTGGAGAAAAAAATTGTTCTAGAGAGGGGGGCTTTCCTCACTATCCACTAAGATACAGGATGTTTCCGAAGGAACACTGACTCCGTTTAGAAGATATAAAATAAATAAAACACCTCAACCGAAGTTTGGATGGATTTGGTGAGTCCAGCCTGGTTGCTCTAGATATTTCCAAGGCTTTTGATAGAGCATGGCATTCAACCCTGTTACTCAAAGCTATTAAATCGACTCACAACTTCAAAACTACCTAGATTGAACGTTACCTTTCCTGTCGTATTGGATAGCTTCAAATCCGAACTTCACCCCAACTCTGCGGGAGTTCCCCAGGAGTCAATTTTATCAGTTGCTCTAGTTTTTATCTGACCTACTTTCAATCCCTTCCAACCCACTTCAAAGCTTCGCACTCTGCGTTACTCATACGGCTTTGATAATGCAAGGCAAGCACGTGCCAGATTCCGTCTTTACGATCGCGAACTTATGTCCAAACCACTAAACAATTGAACTCATTTTTGATTAGGGCCACAGGAAAAAGAATTCGACAATGCCTCGAAAAACAATTCCAGTGTCTTATATCCAATTAAAAGTGCAACGCCATCTGTGACAGTGGATTCGTTGAGCTTATCGATTCATCTCTTAACATGTTAAGCTTGACATTAGCCAGAGGCTTGCGATGGAATGTCCACATATTCCAAATCTCCAAACAAGCATCCGAGTGGTTGGGATGTCTTCTCGAATACAACTCTCTACCATCGCGTTCTTAGATCAAGTACCAAAAAGGTCTCTTTCAAAATTATTGATGACGTCGGCGTTTGCTTCATCATCGACCCATGATGTGTCGTCCTACCCCCAGGGTAGGAATATAGCAGTACTGACAAAATTTTATCGCTACTATCCCTGTGACGGTTCCAGCGCACACACGCAACACCAGATTACCCCACTCGTCTCATTCTAAGCTATGTGAATGATCTCATTGTTGTCTATTTATCAATAGAAATAAATGACAAAGTCGAATAACAAAGGCCAGCTGAAAACACTCAATATTATTGTATTTAGGCTGGTAAAAAAATGAAATTTTGTTAAATGAAAAAATTTATTAATCTTTTTTTATCATAATACTATTATTAACTATGAAAACACCTTGAGCTTCACCGCAGATTTATTCTTATTTGAAAAACAAAGAAAGTTGGATATGACCAACCTATTAACAATGAGCTGCTTAAAAAATATTTTTCAAATTTTCGTGGCAATTAAATATTTTTAGTATTAGTCTAGTCGGCGAGGCATTTTTATGGCTTATTTTATGGCGAGATTATTATTGGAATCGCTTCGTTTTAGGGTGTAGTTTAATTAACACCCTAAGTTTGCTCGCGATTTGGTTGACCGCGTAACTTTTTAATTAACTTATTGTTTTAATTAACTTATTTTAGTACAACATATGCATTGAGAAAGCCCTTCGTTATAAAATTCTCTAAAAGATTAGAACTCCTTCGGTGCAAGTGTGATCTTGTAAATAGCTTCCCAAGTTTTAAAATCAAGTTACTTTCACTATTTGTTTACTCGAAAATAACCGCACATAGAAGGCTGAAAATTCTTACAGATGGTGTTTATGTAGTGCCGACAACAAAAACGACTAAAAGTTGCTATTTTTCAAAAATTCCAACGAGATTTCATTTTCAATTGTTGCTTAAGTTTTCTAAATGAGGTTCCCAATTATAAAACGATCTTACAAAAAATGGCAGCAATGTTAAAAAAAGTAGATCGTTTATTACTCAAAAAGTAATGAACCGATCTTGTTGAAATTCTTACATTTTAGACAACTTACATTTTAACCTCAAAACCGCTAACACACAACAAACACTAACGGCTGAACGAAGCTGATTACAAATATGCCATCATTTGTTTAGACGAAAACATGGCGATATCGTCTTGCCAGATAGCATTTTGACAGAATCTTTTCGTTTCGTTTCATCTTCGGGAGTACATGCCCAGGTATATGTAATTTTCTTTTTAAAATAACAGCTTATTCCCTATTCCGAACAAAATGAGTTGAGTTATCATCATGCTATAGTAAATTGATAAAGTATAAAAACGTCTCTCGACAAAAATGTTATTCCCGCAACACCGGATTAGTCCGATCGACTCAGCTCCACTGACTACATCTCCCCTTTTGGTTCATATTAGAGACAAGCTGGTTTTGTTGTAATTGTATTCCTGTGAAGGTAGGAAAGCCTTTATTTCGGTATAAAAACCGCTATCATAGTAGCGATAAAGATCGAAAGTTTTGTCAATTCTGCCACATTTTTACGGTGGCTCAAAGGATCGACGATGGACGAAATGGCGTCACCATCAGAGTTTGGCACCTTTCAACTCTAAGAAAAAAATTGATAACTGCCCTAATACTATGCAGTACACGAACTGGCCTAGCTGTGAGTCGCCTGTGATTTGTAATATGTTTGCAACATTCTTTCATCAATTTTTCACACCCTCTGAGTTTCAACCTAATGATAATAATTTTCGTCACACAGTTCCTAACCGTGAGGCTCATATTTTACCTCTCTCAATTACCAGTGCTGATACTGTGAAACATCTCGACGAACTCCCATTCGACTTCATTTCTGGCGCCGACGGTATTCCTCCTGCTGTCCTGTGCGGAGGTTCTCCAGTCTCCACTGAAAACCCCTTTTTCAAAATCCTTGGATAAAGGGTACTGGCCTACTCTTTGGAAGAATTCGTTCATAATTCCTATTCACAAAATGGTAGCAAGAACGAAATATCGAATTATAAACCAGTTGCGCAGTTGTTATACCGAAACTTTTTGAAGCAATTAACTATTCTGCAATTGTTCCTACCGTTGAGACAATCAATGGTTTTCTTACAGCTCGTTCCACTACCACCAATCTTCTTGAGTTCACTTCTCATGCTGTCAAGGGCTCGTTTCCGGCTGTCAAACTGATTGTGTTTACACTCATTTTAGTAAGGCATTTGAAAAATTCTCCCACTCTATTATAATTCTCAAATTAAGAATGGGAGTTTTTGAACTTAAAAAAGTTATGGTAGTGGTTATGTTGTAGTTAACCATGGAGTTTTTGAACGAAAAAAGTTTACCACAGTTAACCATGGTAAGGTTTTAGGACGCGGTTCGTGTCGTTTTCAGTCGACGTCGAATTGCGAGAACTGGCCCCTGGTTCTAAAATTTTTAACTACACCTTTTCTAATGAGGTGATTCCTCGTGTTAATTTTGTTAAAGGTCTCGGGATTCGATTTGATATTAAGCTGGATTTTCCCACTAACATCAACTATATCTCTTCCAGTTTAGTCCTGGGTTTTATTTAAAAGGTGGTCCAAAAAAATTAACAACCCCTTGATTACTAAACATCTATACATTTCTCTTGTCAGACCATAACTCGAATATGCGTCCCAGGTTTGGTCTCCTCACCACAATTCGCATGTTAGAACTATTGAATCGGTTCAACGAAGGTTCGTTCGATTCGCACTGAATCATCTTCCTTGGGAAACCCATTAGTTCTTCCATCTTATAAATCACGGCTTAAGTTCTGAAATTAAGCTCTCTTCACAAACACCGTGAGGTGGCCGATGTTGTCGCCGTGCGTCATTAAGAGAGAGTCGTTAGAGTCTAAGAGAACCACCTCTATTATAAATCAACTCCTCTAACGCGAATTACGGCAGATTTGAACCTGTCAATCGCATGTTCATTAACGTGAACCAGAACATTAATGCCTTTAGCGTGAGCATTAGTAAAGATGTCCTCAAAAGGAGTATTTTACCTCTCACGTGACCGGTTTTTTGTCGTTTGCATGATTTACATGTTAATTTGAATGTCTTTAATGATATAATCTTTAATTTTTAATTTATGTTTGCATGCTTAGTTGAGAGTCTCATCTCAGCGCTTGATTGTGATGAGTTGGTTACTTTTTCTTGGCCCAGATGAGGCCTTCTGTGTTTGAAGGGTTTACTCTATTACTAAAAAACCTATTTTTGATACGGCGTGATTCCTTCTTTGCTTTGCAGGTTTCTCTATTATTTGGTTCTGTATATGTATATGCTTTCATGTTTGCATGCTCCAGCTGAGCCACAGAACAGTGATAAATGTTTCTCAGCCCAGCTGAGAAGTGTGCCTTCTGTATTAGAAGGGTTACTTTATTATTAAATTCGAGTTACCTCTTCGAACCTCAAGTTGTAGTTTAGCCACAAAGCTAAACCAGGGGCCGTATTTGGTTTCTCGAGTCGATGGATCGACTCGACAAAAAAAGCTTCTCGATTTTCTTTAAGTTTCGTATTTGGTTTCACGACCAAATCGACAGCTAAGCGCAGCCATACAAAACCATCAAATTGGGTGGTATTACTCCAAGGCGGCAAATCACGTATTTAATTAAAATAGAAATTGTTAAAAATTTATTGCATGCATAAATTGAGCTTTTTAATAATCGTCAAATGTCTTTATCGACACGTCAAGAGACGATATCGTGTCGCCAAATGCCAATTTTTATTTATCGACAGACGACAATGTCGACTCGAGAAACCAAATACGGCCCCTGCATAGGTGACCATTTATTTTATGCTCGTCTTTACAAACCGTATGTCAATTTGGGGTATGATAATGCGAAGGCTTTCCTAGCAGCACTTCCAGTATGTAAATTTCAGTGGAGTCTGTTATCTAGAATCATACCTATATCTAGCGTGGAGAATTACTTTGCTTCTTCTGGTGAAGGCTACGATGATCGTTATGAACATGAACGTTATGAAGGTCAGACTTCTCTCAAATAAAATATTTCTTCTTTCTTTTCTGTTGACAGCAAATTCCTGCACCTGCCTGTTCGAAGTATCTCACATAAAAAATTGTCTGCCGTCGTCCGTGTTGCAAATAAAAAATAATATTTATGAATGGCGGCCTTTCACTTCTTCTTCTTTAACGACTCTACAACCGGGATCCGGTCCTGGCCTCTCGCAACAGTTCTCTAAACCGATCCCGATTCTGAGCGTCCCTAAGTCAGATTGGCATCCCTCAGCTCTGAGCGTCCTGGTCTGCGCCATCCTTCCAGCGAAGGTTGGGGCTCCCTCGTTGTAGCAACCCATAGATCTTACCGCAGAGAACTTTCCGAGCAGGCTCATCTTCCCTCATATGAGCTAGATGCCCTGCCCACCGGAGCCTACCGCTTTATTTTCTTCACAACACCTATGTCGCGATAGCGCCCGTAGATCTCGTCATTGTAGAGTCTCCGGAATCGTCCTTCCTCACATACGGGGCCGACAATCCTCCGAAATATTTTCCTCTCGAACACGGTTTGAGTACTTTTTGCTAAGCACCCACGTTTCAGATGCATATGTGACAACCGGTACGACCATCTTCTTATATAGTAAAAGTTTCGACGTTATGGTTCGATGCTTGGATTTAAGAGCCTTGACAGACTATAGTAGGCTTTGTTGGCTTTCAGCAGTTGTGCGCCTATTTCTGGTTCCATGATATTCAGCCTTATTCTCGTTGTCGAGTGCCATGCCAGATGTCACTTCGACTCTCAATCGGTATTCTGATTGTCAATCTAAGGCTGCGGTTACGCTGGCTGAAAGTTGGCGATAGTCCAGCTGGTGCCAGCTGTTACAAGAAAATTAAACACAAGGAACGAATTCAGAGTGGTTAGGCTGAAACTTGCAAGCTTTCACACATTCATGAAAGTTCATGACAGCGTGATAGCTAATCAAATTGGTTTAGTTAGCTGGCACCACTTGAGATTAAAATTGGGAAAATGGATTCTGAAAAATTAATAAACGAAGTGAGGAATAGGAAATTGTTGTGGGATGCAACGGCTGGCACTAAAACTTGGATGATGAGGTGCCATTGGCGAAGGTGGACGTTGTAGTAGAAATTTAAGATAACTACTTTCTGTTAAAAATAACATATCTTCAAATGATGACGTCCATCATGAAAAATTGTTGTTAATAAAGCACTGAAAAGTTTATACCAAAAAACGATACGATCCGAGCTAATCGACGCCGTGTACATAACTATCATGGACTGTCTTGCAGCATAACCACTAAACAATGAAAGCTTGAATTGTAACAGCTGGCACCAGCTGGACTATCACCAACTTTCAGCCAGAGTAACCGCAGCCTAAGTGACGCCTGGCAAACGTCGAATTCTAATTGTCACTAGGCGGAAGTGTCATGTGACAATTTTGTCAGTACGTTTGTAGGTATCGACAGTTCTGTCTTTAGCAAAATGGAAACAGAAAATAGGTAAACAAAAATTGTTTTGATTGTATATTCCTTAAAAAATTATAGAAAATCCACATCCGAAAACAGCAAAACAAATTAATTCATTTTATTTATTTTTACAAATTCTTACGCATTTTCACATCAAACTCAATTGTCAAATGAAAATGTATTTCATTTAATAACCTACTTCGTAGCTCCGTCACTCGCCTAAGCCAAATCTAACTTGGGCGTTTCGACAATGAGAATAATACCCCGGCCTCACCGGCCTCAGTTTAATCAAGTTCACTTCAATCGGCATAAATGGCTTCACCGGCTAGCATGTTCAGTTCGTGCTTGAAATTGTTGTTGCTTTTTCGCCAGAAATTAGAAATGCAAAAGCTCACTGGAATGCCATTCCATTATTCCAATTTTTTACTCTCTTTTGAGCGAGCTTTTACTTTGAAACTCAATTTCATGTTCTGTAGGCCCAAAGCAGGCATTTTTTCCTGACTTTAAAATGTGAAAAATGTATGGGAAATCAGGAAATTTTAAAGTACTGTAGACTAATTTGCTCGAACTTGCGAAAATTTGGCGGTGAAGCCGGGGTATTAGGCTGATTGTCGGCGTCTACTATTGACGCAAGGTAGATAAATGATTTTACCACTTCAAACTCGTGTTCCTCTACCTTGATTGTGGGACCAATGTAAGGTGTTCTTGTAAACGGCCTTTCACTTACTGTATCCAATATACTGAACGCTGAGTAAGAATTGCTCAAATTCATCAAAAAAATATACAAATAAAATTGCTAGGAATAATTTCCGCAAGTTGGAAATTAGTAGAATCCTTAAAAAACTGAATTCCCCTGTAAAATATGATGTAGCAGTAAATAAAGTAAAAATAGAAAAATTTAATCTCAGAACTTTATTTTGAATTTTTGTTTCTTTTCTTTTTTTTAATACAGTACACACAATCACTGGAGAAAATTAGTGATAAAAAATATATTTCTCTGTGTGACACGAAAAAATATTAAAGCGTTTTTATATTAAGTTTTTTCCATTTTGTTTTTCATTTATTAAGTACTATAATTTCTGATATTTATTTTCTCTTTACACTTCTCCCACATTCTTTTTAAATTTATTTTGTCGCTTCTTTGGTGTTATCTACTTTGATATTTAAACATTATAATAATTTTTTTTAATATGCATTTTCTTAAATAACAAAATTGTATATGTATAACATTTAAATATTGCAAAATCTCAAAAAGAAAATAAAAAAGTTGATGTCAAAAATAGCAATAGTAGTAACACACACAACAATGCATTTGGCTAAAACAGCTCATCAAAGTTTATAAAATATTTGAGAAATTTAAAAAAAAAATGAATTGGTTGTTTCTTTAAAAATTTTAAATAAATTATTTAATCTAGATTAACCTTTAGCCTTGCCATTCAAAAGTTTTTTACTAGGTACTCCATTTGCTTTAACTTTCTTGTCAGCTTCCACTTGGTCTAAAAAAATAAATTTTTTTGTTGTTGGAATGTTTTATAGCTTTAATTTTTTTGTTTTTTGGTATTTAATTTTATTTTTCTTGTTTTAGTTGTTAGTACATATAAACATTCAGCCAATTTTATTTAAAATGCCTTTGGATGTGCAACTGTAAAGCTATAATGATTATATTTATACCTACCTAGTGAATAATATTTATTATATTTTTAGTTAAGATGATTTATTTTTATTATGGCTTCACACTTTGTTCTGAAACAGAACAAAACCAAAAAAAATATGCTACAAAATACTTTACTTCTGTTACTTATTAATCTAAATTTGAAGAAACTAAAGAATTTATTTACTATGTTAACTGAATATTGTGCTAGAAAATGTGTATTTTTCAATGCAAGCAGACAACTATAAAAAATAAATCATAGATACTAAATCTAACCATGCAATTCTAAATCTAAAATAATGTACATATTTGGTTAAAAAATTATTTCAAAACGTAATTTTCGTAGATCTACGTTGTTCCCATATGCAACAGTTGGGAATGTGTGCTTATTAACAAACATCAAACAACGCATGGGTTATATATTCTTTTAAAAAATAAAAGTCATTATAGTATGTTTTTTGGTATGCATAGAAAATAGCAACACAAATTTAAAAAGGTTAATTCACAGGCAAATGTATTTAGCGAAATTATTTAACGTCACAATGCAAAAATGACATTGATTCATTCACATTGATAATAAGTAATAGTTTGGATCGAGCGAGGGACTTCTGTACAAACTTGTCAGATACAGTAGGACCGGATCGCAACTATACATGATTTATAATATGATTTCAAAGAATAAATAAGTTCGTCGTCAAAAGTGGGAACTTCACATCAAGTAGGGTCTTTACTAGAGATGCGCCGAATATAGGCTCGACCGAATACGAACATTCGGTAGAATTGTTCGGTTCAATTTTGCGCAGTCAACAGGTTCAAACAGGTCGGCTTTCGGCTAGGCGTTCTGCGAGTGGCAGCAATGACCTACCCCCTCAGCACTTCGCGCTATCTCAATGCGCCCTCTATCTTTTATCGCAATTTCTGGCGTGATAAGAGTTATCGCAAACAAATAAGGGACTAGAGCACGATTGTAGGGAAATGACAATTCCATAAACATTGAGTCACATGATTCGACTGATTTGCACTTTCAAACTGGTTTCACAATAATCATGCTCACAACCAGTTTGCAACCAAAATAAAACCTTTGTCCACACACACAACAGCAACTCATTTTTGATCATTCGGTGTTCTGTGTCCACGAATTTTTAGTCACGAAGATTTTGTTGAATAAGAACAGTCGCAAGCAACCAATTGCAACGTTGTTTCAAATGAGTCTCGTTTCTGGCGAGTGGTTTGTGGATTCTCAATTTTTTTAATTTTTGATTTTGTGTATAAATCCCAGTAGGGAATAGAAATACTTTAAAAAGTACTTCTGCAGAAGCAGTCCAGTACATCCATCCATTAAAAAAAAGACATTACATTAACACGGCGATAGTACTTCTTTTTTTAGATTGGAAGGCGAAGATCAATTTTAGCAAATACAAATCGATCCTTTTTCGGCTCTAAACAGCGCTGAACAATCTTTTAAAATTTTGAATAATGCTGGTCAAGCATACCTTGGCTGTGGCTGGACCAATACTTGTATTTCAATAGAAATGTGATGCTTCTCTTACTAAGGCAAACAAGCGTTTCAAGTGACAAAAAGTTTTTTTTATAGCAGACGCGTAAGCCCACGAGTCAAAGAGAACTGCCAATTTTGACTTATGGTTACGCATGATCCCCTTTTTACATAGAAAAGTTACGGACTTTGAAAGACAATGCTTAAGGGCGTACGTAAGTTTGTATCGAACAGCCGAGTCTGGGATTACCAAGTTCCACGCCAACAACGTCCCATAAGGCAGTTATTAATAAAACCGACAACTTCATAATCAAGTTGATTCGGGGTCATGTTGCCCTGCAGTGAGATTTATCTATCTGGACTCCAAGAAATGGGCCCAGGATGGACAGGAATTGCCTCTTTTCTATATCATGTATCGCAAAGCATGCGAGTGCATGTTAACTTTAAGCATTTAGTTAAATATATATTAGAATAGAATAATAATTGGTTTTAAAAACTGAAAAAATTTGATAATCATTAAGTTTTTTTTGTCCTAGTACTGAGCTAAATCCGAAACATTCAAAGGGGGTCGTCCATTAATTACGTGAGGCGTCGAGCTGAATCTCACCCAATCTCACGTGGGGGAGAGGGGGGTGACGACAAGTATCACGTAATTTTTTTTTCTCAAGAAACAGTGTAAAACCCCCATTAACGTACAGACCAGGTCAGCAGGCACATCCCGACGAAAGTCACACATTATTTAGTCTGACTAAGCGATGAGGACTTCAAGTATACGCGAACACTAGTGTGGATGGTTGTCGCCCTTAGTTCGCGCCTTGCTTTCAGTTCCGAGTGGATACGGCTTGAATTCGTGCCGTGAATTCACAGCTTGAAACTGAATAAAGGGTCAGATATCAGGGTCAAACTGACGATAAATACCCGCACATAAAGATTTTTGTCACTTTTCTTGGACTGAGGGCCCCATCCAGTTGGTGGCCGGTGAGTGTATGGTGATACTTGGCTTCAAGGCGAAAACTTTCAGAATTTTCAACAATCAAAAATGGCGTAAAGATAATGCCCAAGTTCAAAGGCACAAATGGTTTAAATAATTAAGGTATTTCGCTGCTTGAGAACCGTCTTAAGCGATAATTGTAAAAATCAAGCTGGTTGTAGTTTATCAATATTATTTAATTTACTTGTTCATTTGCTTTCGTTTATTTATGGTTTCACTCCGCAGGTTCAGCTACCTAAAGTATTTATATGGTAGCACAACTGTAATGTTCCAGCATTGTCACAATTGGGCAAGAGTATTTCGGCTGCATTTATTGTCGTCTATGTCACTAATAATCTGAAAGGCACCTCCAAAATGGTCTCATCGCATTAACGCGTCTGGTCGCATAAACGCGGCCAAAGATACAAATACGTAGAAAGCCATAAATCAAGACAACGCCGTTTACGTAAGTTAATGTGATTTTAATCATTTCATCATAGAGTGCCAATAACTTTTAGTCGATAGAAAGAAAATTGAAAAATGCCAACGCCAATATTGCTGCAATAACTTCTGTTGGGCTTCTATATTATTGAATACGAGCCACGGTATAACGTTAAGAGAAGCACAATTGAAAAGAAATGAAACTAGGCGGTAAAAGTGGAAACGCAAAAATCATGTCCTCTATGGTTGGGAATAGGGCTCGTGAACTGAGGGGTGGCAAGCTAAATTCTGAATGCAGCAAGAAAAATAAACACAATTTAATATTCGAGATTATAATTGCGGCTGAACAAAGAGAAACATTTTCAAACATCTATTAGGATTTGCAGAAGACAAATTTAAATGAATTTTGAATATACCTTGAATTAGGCGCATAAGGTAATTACGACTTTAAGTGAACAACTGCGCCTAAGCACACATGTCTGCTTCCTAATTTGTTGCGCGGAATGTACACGAATTAAACGACATAGTTTTATTTTACGCTCGATTTCTGTAAACCCATTTAGCTTAAGAGATTTCTTAAGGTAATTAAAGTATAACTTTATCGGAGGTATTACCGGCGGTGGATAAATTGGGTTTTACCAACAAATACAATGTCGAAGCTCAGGTTAAAAATATGTATATAACTTTTGCAGTTTTTAGAGTAGCTAATTTTCCAGGCAATATAGTATAATACCTAGTAAAATCACAGTAGCCGATTGTTGAATAATTTTAAATAATCGTTTTGAACTCGAACTATAACTTTACATAAAACTAGGCTGAAATGTATGTAAGGCAGGATGTTTCTTCCGGAGGCGTAGAAGAGATCTACAAGCAGCATCCAGACATAAATGTGGTGAAGAAAATAAAGCTCGGTAGGATCCGTTGGGCAGGACATATAGTTCGTATGAATAAAGAGGAACCAGGTCAAATAAGTACCTTTGTACTTCAACAAGATACACAACTCCAAGACAAAACTTTACAAAACAATAATATAACATAGAAACTGTTAAAGAATTTACTTATCTTGGGACAGTATTGCAAGTTGACAGCGGAGATCAGAAGGAGAATAACCGTTGCTAGCAGAAGCTATTTTGGCCTTCCACAACATCTTACATCACGCATTTTGTCTAGAGGAATGAAGTTTAAACTCAGGAGCGGCGCTTCCATAGGTACGAATGGTGCATTTGCACCGGGCGCAGTTTGTTGGGACGCAATTTCCGAAATTAAGAAATTTAAAACAAACGTAAAACTCCCTGTACTTACTCCTCCGCGTGCAGGACGTTTTTAGAGATTTTAGCTTTTAGATAAAATTGGCCCCTGGGGACCCCGCAGAGATCGGGTGGAATGCGGATTTAACGTCATCCAATACTACCTTGATTGAACGGTCGTAGTGAGTCGACTCCAATAGCTTTGAGTTTAGCTAGCTAACAAGGCTGAGTGCCAAACTCTATCGAAAGTCTTGGCGATATCCAGAGCAACCAGACTAGACTGTAAGACAAACTAAAAGATCGGCAGCGGATCTCTTTTGCGGAAGCCATGCTGTCTGTCGTTTATGAGTAGGTTGGATTCTATATATCATATAAGTTTTTTGTTGATTATCGTCTCTATGGTTTTGGAGACGTAATAACTTTTGGGCGGTAATTGGAGGGAAGGCTGGAGTCACCTTTTTTCGGTATGGGCTGAATATGGGGAAGTTTCCAAGAATCTGGATAAACTTCGGAAAAGTATGATAGGGCAAAAAGTAGGCGCATTGTTGTAAGATGATAGGGCGTATATTATCGAGTCCAGTGGATTTGTTGGCATCGAGCTCCTTGAGGCACCTGTACAACTAGCGAATTATGAAGAAAACTGTGTCCATTAAATGAGCGTTGTGCTCGAGAACCGGGGGTAGCGATCAGTTTCGGGTAAAGAAGAATTTGAAGCGAACAGAGATGCTAACAAATCGGCCTTGGTATGATTTATGGAAAGCAACAGCGAAGTAGACCCAACCTCTGCTCTCTGTTAGTGTAAACCAGAACGTGCAGAGCTTTAAGGTACCAAACTGGATGACATCGAAACGGAATCGCGGACGATGAGAGCACTTGCAACGCCAGGATCCTATTGCATTAGAATCGAATAAAATAAGTAAGTACGATTTTATTATATTTTAATAAGAAAAAATTCTAGAATTTTTCTTTTGAAAGGTCATTTTTACTGTGACTACTAAAGTTATCTTTAAGAACTTTCTTATTCGTGAAAGTATCTTTTTTTATAGCAAGAGCGAGGGAAATTACGTATCATCTATATACATGATACAGACATAGACTGCATTTCAAAAAGCACGGACTTATTAATTGTACTTTCGTAGAATTTGTTCTTTTTTATTAAAATATATTTTTCGTCCACTGCCAGTTTATGAAACTATAACTCAATATATGAATAATAATATAATCAATAATAATAATGTATGAATTTAATAATATATCAATACGATGGAAGTAGCGTAAATGGATGTGATAACTATTATTCCGACATTCAATAATCTTTACCTCTCACAGTTTTGGTTGTAATTCGTTGTTTTCCAGTTGATATTTTTATTTAACGATAAGAAAATATAGTTGCTTGCTTAATTTATGTATATTTTATAGTTATTATACTATTTCTAATTAATTAATATTAATAGACGAACATTTTTCGTTTCCGATACCATTCTTATTTGGTTTTCAATCATCATCATCTATAATTATAATTATATAAGAATTATTTTTTTTTTTAATTATGTCAAAAAGTTTCAAGAAATACTAAGTGTATTGCAAAGCGATACCAAATAGCATTTTTCTACGTCTCGATTCCCAGTAAGAAGCCGACGATAAGCCTCGCTTTGTTTTTGCCATTGGTAATATGGAAAAGGGTGCCCACAAATTATTAATTTCCATTACTTAGCATAACGCTTTTGTTGGAACGTTTCAAGCTGTACTTTAACACTAAATTTACACTATAAACTACACTACAATATAATATTCTAAAATGCGCCAGTATTTTCGAGATGGCTGTGTACAAAAAATAATATAAATGCATCAAGGCACTTGTAGTATTGTTTAAATAAGCTATTCTACTTCTACTACAAATTTTATATCCTGATGCCGCATCATAATAAAAATTATCATACTTAGCACAAATAATGATCGAACAAACTATTTATTCTATTTTTCTGGCTATTTTATATTGGATTTCTATCAACGGCATCTGAATGTAAATTTATTTATACAACACTAATGTATGTACTATAAAATAATAAAGTAAACAACAAACATATTTACCAAACTAGACTAAAAAGCATATGAAACGCTTTTACCAATAATACATGCCAATTAAATAAAATGCAAAAAATGAATGTGCTATTATTGTACATCCAAAGGAATCAAATTATCAATGAATAGACCAAGCAAGGAAGAAATAAACTGATTTATGATAAATAAATGTTAAAAAAAAATAAAAAACATTTCAATCTCTGGCATCTAGTAGGTAGTTGCTTTCCTTACCGTGAAGCGATCGACAAAATTTTTTGGTAATACTCCAATCTTCCTTAAGTGAAAGATTGAACATGGAGTAATCTGGATCTCCTGTAACTTCTTTGACAATATTCAAAAATTTTGGCAAACAGTTTTTAAGGGCGTCACCAGATAGCGAGGAATATGTTTCTAATAAAATCAGTCCTTTGCATCTAATAATAAATTTGTTAATAAAAATACATATATTTGAAAAGCGAATTAAACAATTAAAAATACCTTGGATGTCCTGGTTCCTTATAGATGTCTAGTTGAAAGTACTGGTTGTTGATGAGGAAGCATCGCCGCTTTTTATAAATGGTAAAATGGGCATCGTCCCGTTGAGCCAACAGATTCATGTAATCACGATGAGTTAATTGGGTTTTAACTTCAACCGATTGCCCATGCACATGTGGGCGCCTAATTGTGTGAATATAACTCCAATGATTCTTCTGGCCACGTTTTCGTAAACGTGCTTGTACTTTTGGTCCTGATGATTGAAGATAATGATGTACAACATCAAAGTCTTGAAACGGTGGAAATTCAGAGTCATCCGGCAAACTACTAACTAAAATAAAAAGAAAATTAATTAGATATTTAGTAAATTTTCTCGCTATGAAGGTAAGTTATTTTTCTTATCATTTGTTAGGTTAGGTTAGTAGTAAGTAGTAAAACAGGAACAGGTCCTCTTCACAAGGAAGTATAAGATCCCTCATTTAACACCCTCGGTGTAACAATTAGCAAAAGTGCCAAATCCTTGGAAATAGTCCTGGCCAAGAAACTCATTGGAAAGAAATGGGGCTTTTCCCTAACCGAGCACGAGGGATCTACACAGCGATCATACGCCCAATCCTCCTTTACCGGGTCTTAGTATGGTGACCCTGAGTAAATCCACCGTGCTAAATAAAATACAGAAAGTACAAAGATGTGACTTGTGGCTGGGGAAAGCGCAACCGTCGCAGCCCTTAGAATAAAAGAAGCTGGTTTTTGGACCGAAATCAGGGGAGGACACACGAAGGTGCTGAACTCTGTTACCATCCCCACAAAAACGGTCTTCTGCATACTCGAGATTAACTTAACGAGGAACTACGGAGTCGTAGTAGTAACCATCACGTTGGGAATGGAAAAAAAATCGCATAGTGGGTGCCACAAACTTGTTTACTGACGGCTCTAAACTCGAAGGTCGAGCAGGAGGAGTATTTTCCCCAGAGCTTGGGATTGAAGTCTCTTTGCGCAATACATGAAGCTGTTCTAATAATCAGCCAGCGACAGGAATCGGACTGTCTACATCTTTTCAGATATGCAAGCAGCTCTGAAAGCCCTGCGCTCTTGCACAAAAAAACTAAAATTATGTCTGAATGTCGCAGATCTCTTAACGAGATGGCTGAGTAGTTAAGGACCCACCTCGTATGTAGGGGCTGCGCTTTCATAGGTGCGAATGGAGCCCTCGCAGCGGGCGCCATTGAACGAGGGCGCTAGTTCAGAAGATTTAAAGAAAAATTAAATAAGTGGAAAAATGAAATTACATGAACTTACACAAATTTTCAAGAAGTTACACAAATTCTGTCTCAGTACTATCTCGCGCGATAAAAAGCGGCGAAAATTTACTCCCCTCGTTCAGGAAGTTACACGAGATTTTTGCTTCAAGATATTTTCATATAATTTCTGCTCAAAAAGTGAAACAAGAGAGGCAAAAGTAAAAATTTCAGAAGAAAAATCCACCAAGTGAGAGAAAATCTCTCATTCAACTGTGGCTCTCAAATTTTAACATGAGAAGTAAATACAGAATTGAGCAGTAGAATGAGCGAGACGAAACACAAAATAATTTCATTTTCACGACGCTGGCTGGAGCACTTTTTGAAAATTTTGTAAAATGCACCATATCAACTCACACAAAGAAAATTTTTTGTCCCGATGGCTCTGTGTTGCGTATTGTTGTTTACTGTGATTGATGTAAACTGCAGGGCGCGGTTGGAGCACTTTTAAATTTTGTTCCAAGTTTCGTAAAAGAGGTAAATGAACGAAATGAGAGCAAAATATCTTGTGGAGAGAATTCTAACGATATTTTTATGTTATGCGAGTTAGTATGGTGCAATTTTAAATTTTGTGCCCCTGCAGGAATATAATGACGAATTTATGAGTGAAATATTTTTATTTGATTTCAAACTTTGAGTGATACAAGTGATTAATTAATTAAAATTAATGACAATTATTAAATAAGTAATGCTTTTTAAAATGTGTTATTTATGTTATTAGAATTATTGGGGCCTATTCTGCAATTTTTCATAAAATATTATTTTATGTTATGTTATGATGATAAAATTTCTTCTTCATAAAATGAAAATAAAATAATTTCGAAATTCCTATTCTGTCATGGTTCCATAAAATTATTTTATGGAATCTTTTATGAACACATAACATAAAAGATTTAGTATAATCCGCTCTGAGTTCTATTACGCTTTGCACAGTTCGGTTGAAAATGAACAGCTGATCGGTTGTAAATGAAAATAAACAAAATCAAACCGTAAATTGGTGTCAGTGTTGTTCAGGAAGAAGATTAAGATTTCGGATTGTAAGTGGAGAGTGATTTTTTTATGTGATAGTCTAAGCTCAGGTGTCACCCTTTGTACTACTACCTCGTCATGTATGAGTCATGGTGCAATGTCCAGTAGTAAGCTTAGCTCGAAGGACAGAGAGAAGTATAGAATAAGTTAGAGGGAGTCATGGGGGTGTTGGAGTAAATGGCAACGAACCTTGCGTTTGAACTCGGAGGTGTTGTATGAGTTCGGGAATACTGTCTTTGGAAGGTTGTTCCACAGACGAGTTGTTCTTGTTATAAACGAATTTCTAGATCGGAGTGTGCACGAAGATAAGGGCTGTAAACTGTGGGGGTGAGCCAAGCAGCCAAATCTTGTATTGCGGGAGAAATGTTGCCGTATAGGCATGAGATTACTTATTTCAATGGAGCAGTCATTATGAAAAAAACAGTCTTGTCTTGTTCTTGCTAAATGTGTAACAAGACTTAGTTATGCCTGCAAGAACAAGAACAAGACTTAGTTATGCCTACAAGAACCAGAACAAGACAGACTGAACAAGACTAGACTAGTCTTGTCTTGTTCTTGCGTTTGCTCATCACTAGCCCTGGCAGACGGCTGAAGGAGGAATTTGCACCTTTTGAGAAATCCTAGACCCTGGGATGCTTGCTTACCACTTTGAAATATGTGGTTATTCCAGCGCAAATCTTTAGCTAAAAATGTTTAAAGACAGTTCTGCCGTTAGGTTTTTATTGTCCACTGAAAAAAAGGAGGGTCGGTCGATGTAGGTTTTATTGGAATGAGGCAATAAAAGGTTAAAAGCAGGCAATAGAAGAAAATATGAATCACGGTTCGAAGGACCATATGAATAAATGGATATTAAAAAAAATACTAACATAAAGATTAAGATAGGAGATGAAATCAAAGAAGTACAACATTTGAAGAATGACACACGGCTTTCCGCTATTTCTGTCAAAATAAAAATTATGAGTGCCCTGGGCATATTTATTTTTAATTAATCACGTCTGTAATTTTCATAAAATATGTCAAAATACCCCTAAAATGTGCTGCTGAGATTCTTTTATGTTATGAAGCATAACAGGAAATATTTTATATTATGATTCATAAAAGAAAATAAAATTTGTCGGGCAGAATAGGATTTTAGAAAATTCTTTTATTTTATGGCATAACATAACATAAAATGATAAAATTTTACCGACAGAATAGGCCCCATTATATGAATTATTTATATGTTATTAGAATTAATTTGTTTTATAAGTTTATTTAATATTTAAGTAAGTAGTTACAATCGTATTCTACAATGGTTTTAGACGAACTGAATTTCTTTGTTTTTTAGTTGACAATACACTTAATTATTTGCTAAGGTGGCGTTGACATAAAACTTTGCAAAGCAGTTTTCCAACAATTTGCTTATTGTTTTTTTTTGTATTTTTAAGAATCTTAAAATATTTTTCTGTGCTTATCTTCAAGGTGTGAGTTACGTAAGTATTTAAATAATTTTAATAAATAGTAGTCTGATGTAGTTGAAGAAAGTTAGGTAAATACTCAAAATATTTCCCTGCCTACGATAGATTCAAGGTATTATAGTAATGGTAAATAACAGTGGTAAATTAGTTAATAGATTTTGATTGGTTTATTAAATTAAAAAAACCCATCTTTTGTTCTTGTTTTTTTGTAATCTTTTTCAAAACTAAAGGAAACTAAAGTTCACTTTGCTGTTCGGGATATACTGATTGGGAAGACTAGTAAAAAAAGGTGGAAAAGTTTTACCAATATGGAAAATTTTAAATGTCGGAAAGAAATAGAATTAACATTCAGGGTGAATAAAACAGTAGATTCTACGTTGCAAAAAGAAATGTCTGAGGAAGCTCAGAAGTGGTCAGAGATTTTAAGGCTAGCACAAAAGGATTTTTGATAGATTTACGAAATGTTGTTCCATTTCAGGAATTTATTGAAAAAAAAGTAAATTGTTACCAAATTAGAAGTGCCGTGTGTATTTCCCGTCTTTGCGATCCAGATGAAAGCTGATGGGGCGGAAATTTGCCTACTGCACCGGGCGCAAAACAACCACGCGCCGGCCCTGCTCGTATGGGTGCCTGGTCACCGAAACGAAGAAGGAACTTGTATAGCTGACGAACTGATTAGGAGAGGTACGACCGCCGCTCTTCCTCCAGAAAGGAAAGGGTTGGTATGCCTTAAGCCACTTTCAAACTCCGATGCAAACAGCATACAATGCAACAAGGGAAGAAACATTGGGGGTAGCATTAAGGATCTTAATAAATGCACTGTGGCTAAATTAACTTGGCCTTTGTGTGATCTCAGGCGACCCGCTTAGGTCTTGAGACCTAGAATTTTTGCAGAAGCTGTAAGAATCTATACGAGGAAACAGTTCCGCAACTACATCTCCTCTATCACTGCCCAGCCCTAAGCAGAAGGAGACTAACCACATTTGGTGAGACCTTTCTAAGTACGCTTGCAGAGATCTCGAAGATTGGGATCTCGCAACTTAGAAGATTCATTACTTCCTCGAGATGGTTTAGCGAAGAAACGACACTTGAAAATCAGGTGTTTAAAGTGGGATTACTATGGCATCACAATGGGCCTATCCTTTTGTACTAAATGTATGAGCTCAAACCAACAGCTCAGCCATATCTAACCTAACCAATCATTTGTTAACAGTATCAATTTTTTGATCACCAAGCGATTCAAAAAGTAACAATATCTGAAGCACTTATGATAATCTTATCCTAATTACGTAATTGTATTGACGACCAATTAATACCAAACAAAGGATTGTGATACCCAAATTACCCTTTTCAATATGATCCGAAGCTCTTGACGGATAATTCCTATAATTAACCATGGTCATCTATTAGAAATTTATACTGAATATATCGCGCAGATCTTCATCTTTCTGTGGGTCTTCCTTATTATTTTTTATTACTCTATAGAACATCTCAAAAGGACTTTTCTTCAAAAATACAAGCGATTTTCATGATTTCAAAATAATATTTAAAAATTCATGTGGCAATCTAATTAGATACAGTGAAATCACCAACGAACCGAACCTACCGAGTAAAAATAATATCAGAAATTCTATACTTACTAAGATATTTAAGTTTTCTAGAAGTAGTTTTGAGACGATCGCCAACATCAATACCCAATTTTTGACAAACGCTCTCAATCATTCTATTCATTTTGGTTTCAAAATCAGTTGAGTTATCGATCACATCAAAATACGGATGTCCAACCCAAGCTGCGGCAGCCTTATAGTCTAAGTCTCTGGCTAAATCAACGCCTTCTGAGCGGCACGCATGATCCTAGAAAAAAAAGTTAATAATGAATTTAAAAAAATTAATAATATAAATAGAAAAATTACCTCAGTCGTGTAGAAATCTTCAGCTCCATTCGCAGCAGATACAAGATGTAAAATTTGGTTGTAACGATTGTCTCTTAGTTCAATTGCATTCCAGTTATTACTTGCCATCATTCTTTCACATTTTTCCTTTGTTATGTCTGGATTAAAAAGAAATCGATTAGCAAATTAAATATATATAAAAATATTAAATAAACAATTTACATGCTGTTGCATCCATAACCCCACGATCACATATTATAAGACAATTTCGGTTACATGACTGCCCTAATTCAAAAAAGGTGTTTTCAATTTGAATCATAGTCCGAATCAAATTTTCCTGAAATTTGTAAGCTGCAAAAATATAAAATATATTTAGTTATTAAAATTATAGTCGGAAGATACACATAGTTTTTATTAAGCAGTGAATAATGAAAGAATGAAATGTAAGATTGTTGTAGAAATAAAATAAAAACAGAACAAGAAATTATGTAGGGAGTATAACTATGTATGGTGTTTTTATTAAAGAAAATACTGGTAATTGGAAAGGATTATTTAGGTAATTACACTTTAAATTTATCTCTTTTCCTAATTGAACGCAGTATCGGCGGATCGTGGTAGTGGGTATTTTATCTAAAAAGCAAAGAAGGTAGGGCACTTCATTTTGAATCGGAAGACGGGTCGACGGTATACAGGACAACAAGAAGGGGTCCGCAGGGATCTGTCCTGGGCCCTGTCCTGGGGACCACCTTGTATAACACTGTGTTGAGGCTACGCCTCCTACAAGGAGCGGTTCGCGCTTGGATTCGAGCACCACAGCGAGAAAGTGGATATAGGACGACACCATGATAAGATCAAATTGTGCGCAAACGAAGCGATCTTGGAGATTAAAGCGTGGACTGACAGCGCTGTTCAGCGCTTGCTGAGCACAAAACTGACCATCAAGGTATGGGAATAGCTCATTCACTCACAGCACGCCCTAAGATACCTGGGAGTGATGATCGACCGGAGGATAAATTTTGCACACTTGGAGGACATGGCGAATAGGGGCGCCATATCAAGGCGTCGCCTCCTGATGATTATCTCAGTCGTGCTATGCGTATCAATATAGACAGCTACGTTGAAGAGGACGGCCAACAGCAGAAAATGGAGGACCGCATATAGACTAAGCGGTCTCCGTGCATGTTCATCTATGACCCAGCATTATGTTGGAGGAGATGAAAATACAGTGCGATGGCAGGTGGGAAGGGTCTGTTAAGGAGTGGTGGACTCACAGACTTGAAAAGATGGTTTACAAAAGACTGTGAAGCAGTGAGTTACGGATACAGTGCATGCAGACCATATCTTCTTTTATGGTATGAGGTTCGGCGAATCTAGGTTGAAACTAGAGGCAATGGCAGTAGCGCCACTAACACCGAAAAACCTCCAAGGACCCATAATCAAGAACGTGGATGGATGGAAACTGGAAATGAAGCTGAAGGATATACACAGGAAATTGAGGTTGGAACAAGCCGAAGTAACGTCAGGAATATTAGCTGCTAGAAAAAGCTTTTCCATTGCCGCGACGCTATACTACAAAGCCAGTCACGCTGGGAGATTGGAATACCAGAAGGTGTTTTTAGTTACGTGCAGGAGCGTGTCGGTAGAATGACTGGCTTCTCACCTGCCGAAATACGAAAATAAAAGAAGTAATTGAACGCGATAACAATGAATAAAAGCAAAAGTGCGAAGTGAACACGGTTTACAAAAAGAATCACACGCTCGGTGCAACTCAAATTTTACCACTACTGGGGTACTGGGGTACTACTACCCACCATACCCACATTATCCGCCGGCTACGGTTGAACGGATTAGCATTAATACAAATAGACCAAATTATACTAAAATGTAAAATTTATCGAATATGAGTACAAAGTTTGTTAGAAGTCTAGAACGTAGGCTGCTGAAAAAGTTCCAACAATCTGGTAAATTACTATCTATATTGAAACTTTTCAGCCACTGTTATATTCGTTAAATTAACGTTTCTAATCTAAACTTTAACTGACAGTTTGTAATTAGGCGATTTGTAATTAGTTTTGTTTGCAGAATATTTTAAAAATCGCGAGTTATGAAAAAGGTTGCGAAAATTTTCAGGTTGTGATTCTTTAGGCTTAGGTTACACTAGTTGCGAGTTCTGACGAAATCGAATAGGCCGGAACTGTCCGTTGGAAGTTAGGGTTACCCTGTGCCATTCGGAATATCTCTATTTTTTTTTTTTTATGTGAAAGGCTAGAGTCTCAGGGAATACCCTTTATACTGTCGACAATCTATTTTCTTCAAATAGAGTGCAATGTCGAACAGCAGCTCTAGTCGGGGAAGGAAGGAACTGCCACAACCTACCCGCGATATTTTTCAGTCCACCTACTTCCAACCATTACTATTGCGACTTTGGCATCGGGGCATCGAGAAACAGCTCGCTGGAGTGTTATGCCTCCTGAAACGAGTTGAATTTCATCAACCAACCGATGACATGCGCTTTGGCGGAGCGGGGAAGGGCTAAGGAAGGCTATGACAAGAGGAATCAGGAATGTAAAGAGGGAAGAAGAAAGAAGGAAAGTTATGTAGGTGGGAAATTGGAAAAGGCGAAGGACCGTGGGACTTGGCCGGGAATCGAACCCGGGACCTCTCGGATAGTAGCTAGACGCCTTACTCCCTAGGCTACCGAGGCCCCTATGTCTCTGCCTGCTCGCGAAGATGGAAGCCCGTTGATTTTTACACATTACCCTTTACAAATTTTTATCTACTAGGATGTCGAGCACTAAATATCTTCTAGAGAATATCGCGCTATACTGTTTACGAAACATGTCAAGCTATTTTTAGCAGCCGATTGAGTCGGCGAGCGGGAGACAGTCCTGTTGGAGTGTTATGCCTCCTGAAACATGTGAATCCCACTAACCAGCCGACAAAGGCTGTGACCCCAACGGTACCAGACTGCCAGGTCAACAAGGAGCTGCACCGACCGCTGGGTGAAGACCCGACCTAAGCGGAAATTTGGTACACTATTATTAGCCGGTTAAGCCGGCGTGATGCCTTATTAGGGCTACCATCTAATTGACGTGCACTCTAATAGCATTTATGTACGTATTTTGAACTTGCTTAGCTTATTAGCCTTATGCCGGGGTTTCCACTAAATAGATAAAACAAGAAACGAAACAAAAACTTTTTAAGCCAACAAAAATATCAATGTTTTGCCAAAATCTTAAAATTTTGAAACCATTTTTGTCGAAGAATAGTGTACACAAACCTCGAAAAATTGTTTTTTAACTGTCTGTTTGATGCAAACCCGGCGGCAGTATAATGACAAATGTAGTCCATCTCCGAAATAAAGCAACAATTGAAACACAGTAAATGTCAAGCTACTCTACAAAACTTATTTTTTTTGCAGTCCCGCAAATCCCGCGGATCCGCAGGATTATTGTCCTCGATCCCGCAGGCTTGCGGGATTGAGATTTTGATGCGGGATTGGATTCCCTAATCATGACAATGACAGCTCTGGGTTTATATTTTTCACAGGGAAAGTTTGTGTTTTTGTGTAAATAATACCATTCCCACTAAAAAAAATTAATTACGCCATAAAAGGGCGTTCCTGAAATGTCGGTTTATAGTATTTTCGGACCAAACCAGGGGTCGGGGCTCGGTAGTCTAGGAGTAAGACGCCTGACTGCCATTCCAGAGATCTCGGATTCGAATCCCGGCAGTGCCACGGTCCTTCGCCTTCATCACTTACATAACTTTCCTTTTTTCTTCTTCCCTCTTTATATTCCTGATTCCCCTGTCATAGCCATTCCTAGTCCTTCCCCGCTCGACCAAGCGCATGTCCTTGACATTGCACTCTACGAAAAAAATTTTTTTGTCAGTACCAGGGCCTTGCCTTAAGCCTCTAGTCTATCTCATAAAAAAAGTCATAGATGCTTATTACTCGTCTAAGAAAAATTGGGTATATCTATAATTTTTTAATAAAACCCAAATAATCGAATCGCATTTAAAAATGCGACATTAATATTAAATAATTAGTTCATAAATAAAAATAAATTACAAAGCTATTTGAAGATTCATAAAATTTTCTTTAAACTCAATTTCAATTCAACCCAAAGCTTTAGCTACTCCCACGAGTATCGTAACTAAAGCATTCAAAGTGTCATAATTTCGAAAGTCCCTACTTTACTGATATCATAAGCAGTTTATTCCCGAAAAATATTTTGCACAACTTCTTTGTGCTGTGTATTGTGTTGTATTAATTTAAGATTTTAATTTTAAGTTACTTGGAAAATATATTTTTCAGAAACTGTATTGCTTCTTCTTTCATATTTTGCATGCAACAGAAATTATGACAGTTTACGAACATTTTCAAATACAATGGTTTATTTATAAATTGCGGATATGCCTAGTCATCAATCGAGAATCCAATTGCCGACATGTAAAGAACATTGCAATATGGTAAATGTGCATTGACGAGATGCCTTCATAATAAAAATTATTGAGCAGTAGTGTGGCTTTCATGAAATGTTTTAACAAATCTATAATAAATAAGACACATTTTATCAATATGTATAAATGATGGACGATTATTACTTTGGAGTTATGCCAAACAAATTCTGTTTGGAAAACCATTAATATAGAACTATTTATTAAAACTGATCAATCTTTCACCAACGAACATTAGCTTGAAAAATTCTTCGGAATATTTTATTGCCAAAACGAGAGACCAGCCCAAAAAAATTGTTATTTTGATCTTATGACGAACAATTCAACTTCGGACTGGACGGGGTTATTGACAGCATCCATTGTCGCAGGGTTGTAGCAAAAAAACGTTCGTTTCTGCCATGCGTAAGTAGACACTCGCCTACGAACTAATATTAAAATTTGGATAGGGTTTAATGTACGAAAAAATCTCAAAATAACATCCACCCATTCAGCGAATTTCACATTTTTCTCGTGAAAGTTTGTTCGTTTCATTCAGCAAAAGACATCCGGTCATATGCAAAAGAGCTGTTCAGTTAGGCAATAGGAACTGACTTGTGAATATGCAGGCTTAGATAATAATGGTATAATAGAAATATAGTAGATATGTTCCCGCGCGTTTCGTGGACAAGATTTTCCTGCGTCAACTTATTCGAATAGTTCGTTGGAAAATCGAAAAGTAAAGAAACAACTTTTGTGTAATTTCTTGCACAAATCAAGAAGAATATAACATAAAAGTCATTTGTGTCTTCAAAATTATGGACATTATTGAAATTATTCAAATTATTGTAGAATGCCACCAAATGAAGAATATCTTTTAGTGCGGCATGCATGACAAGGGGTAGTTGTTTGACATTTGAGCAAGAGCTCGCCGGGAGCTTAAACCTCGTGTACTTTTCTGTACTCTCTTGCGACCACGCGATTTCACATTTGATTAATGGAAGAGGCCTAATATGAGTAGGCCCCATCTTGCGCATGCTGAAGAAATAAGAAAGGTTAAGCAGTTCTTTTATTTTCTTTTGTGAATAAAAAAAAATATTTTAACGCAATATAAAACCAATATCAATCAATTAACGATCGGACAGTGCTATATTGCAGGGACTGAGTGTTGGATTGTAGAAACTGTGCAAAATTCAAAAAGCGTTTGCTGAAAGGATGGAAAGTTGGGGAAACTGATATTCGTATTGATACTTCAAAGCTACCTTTATGTTAGGTTAGATATGGCTGAGCTGTTGGTTTAAGCACATACTCTTAGGCCAAAAGGATAGGCTCATTGTGATGCCATAGTGATCCCATTTTAAAGCTGATGTTAACGTGTCGTTTCTTCGCTCAGCCATCTCGAGGAAGTTGAGGGATCCCAATCTTCGAGATATCCGCAAGCGTGCTTAGCAAGGGTTTACCAAATGTGGCTAACCTGTGGTTTGAGAACTGTTTGGCACTCGCAGGGCTTTCAAAGCCGCCTGACTGTCTGAGAAGATGTAGACTTTCCGGTTACTATCGCCTTGCTGGTTGATTTGCAGAACAGCCTCTTGTATGCCTAGAACCTCCGCTTGGTATACACTGCAGTGATCGGGTAGTCGGAAGGAGACTTTAATTCCAATCTCTGAAAATCCCATGTTCTGTCAAGGTTAAGGTAATTGCGTCCGGCAATACATTGTTAAACGCTCCCTCTATGTCAAGAAATGCTACAAATGTATACTCCTTGACCTCGAGGGATTTTTCAATGGTAGAGACCAATGAGTGAAGAGCAGAATCAGTAGAGTTGACCTTTGTATAGGCGTGTTGTGCGCCAAAGAGTTCCAAGGTTAGTATGGTCTGCCTCAGATATACATATATATCGATCAGCTTTTGTAGAGTTTTTAATAGAAAGGATGATCGGCCTAAAGTCTTTGGGTGTTGCGTTGAAGGCTTTTCCTGTCTTAGGTATGAAAACTACTTTAACCTCTTTCCAACCAGAGGGAATGCAGTTATTTGAAGGCACTCAGTAAACATGGCGCTGCAGTCAGGGCCTGGGCTGGAAGGTGTTTACAGCCAATTTTATTTTTGCTGTACTTATGGTAGATTTGATCAGCTGTGGTGAGGCTGAAGGGTTTATCGTGATAGCTGTCTCAACCGTAGTACTACTCGGGAAGTGGGTGGTCATAATTAGTTTCAGGGATTCTCTGCTTGAGTCAGTCCAATCGCCGTTTTCTTTGCGTAAATAACAAAGCATTGTTTGCACTTTAGTTAATATTTTACGCAGTCTTTTTATGTGGACCCTATATTGCTACCAAACGTAGCCAAGGAGGTACGTTTTGTCCTTCCTTATTGCCACTACCCTTAGCGACCATATAAATCCAATTATTTTCCATAATCACAAGCTGAACTCTCTTCAATCAAGGAAAAGGATTGAAAAAATATTAACCAGTTATTTTTTATAGGTATTTAAAAAGATATGAACGGATCGAGCAGATGGCCGATTCTATGTAATGTATTATTATCCGACATTGCGCTGTAAGGGTTTCGATTTCTGTTCTATGTCGTCCTTTTAAAGCCGCGCATACACCGGCCTGATGAGTCCCGGGAGAAAATAGAATCTGAAAAATAAATTTTAGACGGTATTCTTTCTGCAATAAGGCGGAACTGATGGGAATATAATGAAAAAGTATTATATGGAGACGGTGAGGACGGAATTCGAACTGAAATAAGGCGGGAAAATTGTAGTGGTAAGTAAAACAGAAACGAGACTGAAAGTTTTGTATAAAAATAGCGGTGTCAGAATAAATCATCAAATATCATCAGTTACACTTCATTAGTATCATCAAAAGGCTAAAAAGAGGTGGAAACAAGGCGGAAGGATTCTTAGGAAGGGCTTGGGATTTCTTGGACTTTTTTGAATTTTTTTTTAAATGTTACTCCATCAAGCTAAATGTTGAAATGTTTTCGTCTAAATTCCGTCCCAATTCTTTTTGATGAGAAAAGAGTAATATTTAGCCACTAGTTATAATAGTGATAGTAGGCATGATGAATTTTAGAGCTATTTCATACTAGTCAAGCTACATTAACACCTAAAATAAAAATTGTTTGTGGCATTAAATGAGTTTTATAGGAAGACAATGCGATTCGGACAGCATAATGCAAATGTAATTTTGGTAAAAATCGCTCCAGCAATCATGATAAACATACTCCCCAGACATGACAACTATTAAAAACGTTCAAGCATATTTCATAAGAGTAAGCAATATTACTTTGTGACAGTGCCTTAGGGTGACTTCGTAAATGTAAAATTTAAGCAGTCGGTTTAAGTCAAGACTTCATAAATGTCTCAGTTTTAAAGCAGTGTATTCATAATTGCATCGTAAACGTCAAATCTTTGCATTGAAATGGGAATTTCGGCATCATGAATAGCTATGATGCAAAATGTAAAAAATCGGCAAAGTGCGCGGAATAAACGCAAAATGACAAAAGGAAGAGGCGTTTTACGTAAATTTAAAAATTCATCCATGACCTGTTTTGTATTTGTAGGCCACTTAATGTTTTCTGCAGCTGTAGAACTGATTAGAATAACTTTTTATCCATTTTGCAAAAAAGTAAAAAAAGTACACTTCATAAATGTCAAATTCAAAACTGCACAACTTTGTCTAAGCTTTTACTGAACTTTGACTTGACTGCATTAATACTGTATTTTGACACATTTTGTTGGCATTTACGAAGTCATCCTTATTTCTTTACTCTATTAAAAAAAATCGTTTAATTGCGCGATTAGTTTTTATAGCTATTTTTAAACTACCCCATTTTACCGATCTTGGTAAACCGCAGTTTGTAATTTTTCTTTTCAAAGATTTAAGTTGCCGCCGAAAAATTAAGAATTCTTAACGCTATTGTTAATCTTTTCAAGTTTCTTTATACTTGAAAATAAATGCATTCTGGGATTATTGAAATTTTGAATTAAATAAAATCCCATACTAATCGGATATAAGATTTCCCGGAAAAATAAATTAAAGATTGCTTATCTGAATTATTACAACAATTCGTACTCACAAAAATGTTTCAGATAAATTTGTCAATATTTTGTGTTATCAATTTGTTTTGAAGAAGGACGTACTTGGCAATGGATCTTATCAGCATTATCGGTTGTAGGATTTTTATACTTTCTTTGATTTCATTTAAGTCAGTATATTCTTCCGGTAGTTTTCATGTTCTTATTCGTTTTCCATAATGATAGATTGATTCATATATGTAGATAGTATAAGCTGTTACCATTGTCAGTTGTGATATTTTAACATCCGCAACGTAGCGTTCGTCAAAATCACATCACATTAAACGTTATGGGGAGCGGTTAAGTATTATGTAACGCAATTTTTAAACATTTTTGATCCCCTCCACCTTGTACCACGCTGTAACGTTTCCTACCAGATTTTTTTACCTAAAAATGTCAATTATGTCGCGCAAAATCAGTAAAATGTCGTTAGTTATTATTTCTATGTTGTTTTCAGTAACAATATAAAACGGCATCCTAAGACTATGTGTCGTAGCAGTGGACAATGCAGAAAAGCCCTTCTGACAACAAGTTGCTTTGGCCGCACTACACTTGAATGACGGCCATGAGAAATCTTGCTATGCACTTTACGACTGCCCACTTGCACACTCTTTTGGGCTGCGAAATAAATCCTGGTTGCACACATTTTGATTTTAAGATCGAATTATACTATGAAAAAAGAAATCGTAAAAATTTTTAAAGTTAGTGACAGGTGAGCGGACAACATCACAAGCAGTGGTGCAAACTTGCATGATCCTATCCTCCGTATCACGGCAGGAAGACATCCGTTAAGACAGACAGACGTCTGGGCATTTAACGACTTAAAGGGAATATTGCGATTCACCAACGTGGGCGCTATATCACCATAAATTCGGTTCTGCTGGACCAAGCAAGCGTTTCTTCACCATCTTGAAAATTGCGTCTTTCTGAATCTTCCTCGAGAGTCATTCCTTTGTCAAGATGTAAATCTAAATGTTTATGTGGCAAGATACCGCCTGAGAGTTGTTTGGTTTGCTGAGGAGTGTCATGCATCGCTCAATCCTTACTAATTTTATAAATGCCAAAGTAACTCTGACTGTCTCTCTGTTACGTCTAAACCGCTGAACCGAGATAGATTAGACCTTGGAGAAGGACATAGGCTACTTTTTGTCGCGAAAAAAATGTTTAAAGGGGTTGAAATAGGGGAATTAAAGTTCGTATTAAGGTCCAAACTAATTAAAAAATTAAAAAAATTTATATCCTTAATTGACAGACAGCGCACCTCTATAATGACGTGAACATCTCCTAAGAAGCAATTTTTCGAAATTCATCCCTTAACGGGGTTAATCCAAGCCGGGCTAAAGGGCTGAGAATTCAGCCCCTAAGGGATTCGGAATTCAAATTTTTTCAGATTTGTCCTCTTCCCATTATATCTTTTTCCTTCCGTGGACAGTGCACATAAAAAACTTTTTGAAGTTGCTTAAAAAATTTACATGAGAGTGAATCAATTTCATTCGTGTAACGCTCTACACATTGAAAAATAGTCAGAAATTTCGTATAACGATGGGAAATGGGCGGACGGGGTACAAGAGACGAAGAAACTCGGGGCTGTGTGTGCAACAGTTAAAGTACACTCTGCCTTACTGCATAGATTTTCTGGCATGTTAGCTAAAAATTTTACTTCTAAAGTGTGGTCTTAAGCACACTCATATTTTTTTTTATTTAAAGGCGTGCCTTGCAGTGTTTTATGCTAGTTATACATATGTATATACTCCATATGTTATGGTAGCAAAAAGCTTCTTGAAGTAATTTTTTTGGACTCGACATGTGCAAATTGCTTGGAGCCTAGATAAACTCCGGAGAACTATGATTATAGACATTTAAGTAGATTCTATGGGTCAAAAGGAGAAGACGTGGATACATCCATCAGGCCTTTATTATTGAAAATGCAACATTTCTGAAAGACTTCGAAATTTTTATTGGAGGTACCAAAATAAACATCTAAAAAGTGAATTTTTTAGACCATGGGTGGCCCAACCAGCGGGCCGGGGTAATTCAAATTTAATTTAATATAATTTAAGAAGAGAGTTACAAAGTTGTGTTGCGAAGACAAAGAAAGAACGATGAACAATTTACGTGTGGAAAATGCGGAATTATTAAATTATTATTTTTGAGGAATTGCGAACGCTGCACGAACCGATTTACGCTTCTGTAGGATATCGTGAAACAATCGCAATCACGATAGTTACTTAAGGCTCTCGATAACACTGAGTGAGTTTACATGTTACTAGCTGGCGAGTTTAGAATCCGTCGAATCAGCTAGTGCGATATTGACAATGACACTCAAAACTTTCCACTCGCAGCTAGTTCACCAGCAACTATGATGTCACACGGTTAGTAAACTAACTAAGGAGCCCACACACCATACAGTAGCAAGTAAAGTAGCCCGGCTTTCAACTTTCTCGGCAGATTGTTTACAAGTTGCTAGTTAGCTAGTGAACATGATGACACTGGGCTTAGTCCAGAAGAGATAGCGGAAAAGTATTTAAAAGTTGAAAAAAATCTACCCTGCGGTGTCCTGACGCTATAATTAAGAGAAAAATAGTAAGAATTCAATGAATGTGTTTTGGATAAAATTGGTCCAGGGGAAGAACAGGTGGGAAAAAGTCAATAATAGTAGCGAAAACAAGTATTTCCACGTTTTAGGTACGAAAAACATGTTGTTTTGGAAAACAAAAAATACTACATAATAGCGCTTAAAGACGAAAAATATGAGTTTTGGACAATTGAAATCGGTCAACAGGTTTTTTAAAAAAGTTTTTTTTTGTTTTTAAGAAAAGGCTTAAAGAGCTCACGAAAAACTCAAAAGAATAGCTTAACATACTACCGCAGATAAGTAAAATACAAATGCCCAGTCGAATAGGCGAAACGTGTTGCTGAAAGCGATTAAGTTAAGCTAAATATTTAAATGTTGCAGCCATGTAGCTGGCTGCAGCATGGCAAATTTTGGCCCAGCTCCAGCAACAGACAGAACCGTACGGTGTGCAAGAATATGAAACGAATTGCAACATTGAAACGAACCCCTCACACAAGTGGCTAGAAAAGGGTGCGCAACAAAAGTTCGCGTGATGCGAGTTTCTAATTTCTACCCCACGCCAAAAAGTGCCAGTCGTGTCTAAAGAAGTTATCACTTCAAAAAAAAAATTGTTCGCATGCCAATACTCACCAAAACTAACTTATTGCAACAATTATTTGTGCTTCTAAGGTGGCAAAAAAAGCCCAAAGAGCTTTGAAGGGATCTATTTTCAGGACAGATGATTAGACCCCGCGCCATAAAGAAAGGGAAATGAGAATGCATGCGGAATTGCGATAGAGAATATAAATGAGCTGGTAATTGGCTTTTTTAAACAAACAGAGTGGCGTTACTCGATTCCGAGGAATTAAGATTCTCACTGTGCATAGAAACAGCGAATTTGAGTTTTCCTTACATTATGTTGCGGGGTATATCACAACTCTTTTTTTTCTATGAATAATTAAAACACATTCAAAACTATCACTGGGGTTTCTAGGTGTAGCAAATTTGGGAATGTTATGCGTAGCAAGCAAACAAATATCGTAAAAAAACAGAAGAAAAATAACAAAAGAAGTTTTATTTTTGCTGTTAAAATTAATTTATCCTGATATCCACATAAGAAACAAATGATAAAATCATAAAAATATTTTCACAATTTTAGATAAAAAATGAAATGTGTTCAACCTTGACAGGAAAAAAATACAACAGTCTCACCACCGTTAAAAACAAGCTTAAATTGATAAAAATAGATTCCATAAGTAAATAAACTGAACAGAAATGCAATAGGGGCTTGGCAAAGCTTACTATAGAAAGCTTCCTAGATAGAAGAGCAACAACTATAATAGAAATAATTGAAACATTTCTCCCCCTGTCTTGTCTTATCAGCGCAAGGTTCGCGCAATCTTTCAAGATCAAAGTTTAACTAAATTCGTGCAGAAATGCCGCGCGATTACATTATTGTTTTTGTTATTACAACTATGTATACGGCAGCAGCAATGTCTGATTAATTGAATGGCACTCTACGTTTTTCCCTCGGTTAACATGTAGGCGATAAGTAAGCACAAAACCAAACTACATATATAGTATGTATCTTTTCAAAAATATTACGTCACAATTAACGTAAGCAAGAAGCGAACAAAGCTGCCGGTCATGCTTTTCTCATATCAGTATGAGTTTTTCAGGGGAGAGTAAATCTCTACAGTAAAAAAATATTTTCTTGAAAATAAGTTGAAAACGATGAAAAAAAAATTATAATCACGTGAAAATAGGAACATTTTAAACATTTAGAAAAATAATTGGCACATATCCGAGTTCTATTTCTGCTTAATGGGGTGGGAACCAGAAAACCGACGATGAGTTTTCACTATTCTTATTATGCCACCATGCCGCCATTGAGAATATCTTTTGGACCAGGGCTAGTAGTATACACCCGTCAAATTGTGCATAGTTTGTTCTTTTGAACAGAAAACAACAACAACCAAAAAAACAACCAACAACAACAACAAAAAATAACAGACACAAAACACAAAATCAATTTCATATGTGCTGCACCGGCACCACACAAAATTAAGCTTATTGGCCTAAGCAATTTTATGTGTTATAAAATAGAGCAATCAACTTAAAGAGTAATGCAGCATCAAGTTTTGAGGGATGAATACTTTGAGATCATTTTGTGTATTTAAAAAAAAATAAAGATTCTCAAGGCGAGGTGTTTGTTAAAAGCACTCACCTTCACTGCCTGGCTTTTCAGCTGCAGATGCAAGGCATCTAGGACATGATGCTGTCAAATCAATATCACTATGCTCAGGAACCACATTACTGAACCGACGATATTTGTTAGATGAAGGACATTTTGTCGGTACTAATAAAGTAGAAATGAAAAAATAAAATAATAATTTAAAAATGAAACTAAAAACAAAAAATCCCTTAAAATATAATCTTATCAAAATTAGACAAAATTCACGTAAATTGCCGAAATTAAATATTGTCATAAAATATTGTTAAATAACTTTTATGTCTGAAGATAACCAAGTTCAAAAAGTTAAAAAAAAAAAAACAGTTCCATGTGAACAATTAAAAACGGAAATTTAAATTGTGATCACAAATATTTAAGAAGATGGTCCCTAATATCGCTACCTATTAGTGAATCCTTGAGCTTTTTTTTGTATTACCTCTATTCAAAGAAAGAACAACTACACAATTTAAGTAAGATTAGATTAGTAACAAATACTATTTAATCCTTCTTTGGTTGTTTTCGACTACCTTTCGATATCAAATCAGCCCCAAAAGTTTTTCAAAAAATTAATGAGAATATGATGATATCCCAGGAACTATAGTATATACGCAAATACAGACTCTGATCACTTCTTAATACGAATGAAAATTAGGGCCGCAATAAACACAAGAAGAAGAAACAGAGACAGAAAATAAAACATGGCAGGATTGAAGGAAGAGCAAACTAGGGCTGAATATGAGAACCTTCACAACGTAAGAATAAATGAAACTATACCTTTTCAACTTCAAATTGGGATTAAACAATTTCAGATTGCGACTAAACAATTTCAAATTGGGACTTATGGGTTTAGTTCATCATGAAATTACCAAGAGTGCTTTTAAGGGGTTATATCTATGTCAGGGTTGTATCTATGTATATTTTTTTCCTATTTTTTTTATTGGCTAAAAGTATGCCAAAACATCCCTAGAATTGGAATAAAAAAAGTCCAAATACTAATATACTTCAGACAATTTTTTGAATTCGGCGGTCGTAAATTAAATTATTACTTATCGATCATAGATAATGGACTTCTAAATGTACGGCCTTGGAAGGTCAACTGTATGGTGCTGGCATAGCAGGGTAAAGGTGAAAAAATTTATACGTAGGAAATAATTGAAATTTCACAGATCTACAACGTTCTAAAACTTCAAACGTGTTTTTCTCGAAACCATGTTTGTGAAATCGGCCGGACACCAAACTCCGTCAGCTTTCATCCGATTTACTTGAAATTGTAACTGTAGCTTCTTAATATGATTATCTAGTGAAGTACACACGATTTTTGCGATTGGTTAACAAGAAAAAAAATTATAAACAATTTAAATCGATTTTTTTCGCCAAAAAAACGATTTTTTTTAAACCGCCGCTATTTTGCGAAAAAAACTAGCAAAACTCATGAAGATAATAAAAAAAAAATTTATTGCTCCAGATGCTGATGGGGCTGCGTAATGTGTCCGGCCGCGGGACACTTTTGAAAATACTACATACGTTACCATGATCTACAGCAGCCATTTTGTTTTAAATTTCGTATAAAAAAAGTTGTTTGTACTCTTGAAGAGTTGCCCTATCGATTGGTATATTGCTGATTGTTGAATTAGACTTCGACGCTAAACATCAAATCGTCCTACCGAAATCAAATTTCACAAAATCTTTGGTCAGATATTACCATCATAAGCACCTACACGTTGGCTGTCAAACTTTATTGTCTGTGCTTCGCAATAGATTTTGGATTCTTGGTGGAAGACTCATCATCAAACAGATAGTACGAAATTGTGTTCGTTGCTCACGACTACGTCCAAAACTAATAAAGCAACTAATGGGACAATTGCCTTGTCCTAGGGTCCAACCCAGTCCTGCCTTTTACCACACCGGAGTAGATTTCTGTGGACCATTCTTTATTAAGCACATAATTCGAAATCGGCCTCCTATCAAGGCATATGTTTGTTTATTTGTGTGTTTGAGTGTGAAGGCTGTCCATATAGAAGTAGCGACAAATCTATCCACTGAAGCTTTCTTGTCGGCCTTCATCAAATTTAAAGCTCGACGACCAAATGTAAGGGTGGTGTATTCGGATAATGCAACAAATTTCGTAGGAGGATATCGAGAATTGCAAGAATTGAATGAGCTATTTAAATCTGAGGAGCATTCTCGGCTGGTTCAGGAGATGTGTTCAAGAGACGGAATAAGCTGGATATTTATTCCACCACGGTCACCTCACTTTGGTGGCCTCTGGGAGGCTGCAATAAAACAGGCCAAACATCATTTACGTCGAGTGCTCGGCCTTCAGTCCTATTCCATGGATGAGTTGCAGAGAATCACGTGTCAGGTTGAAAGTATACTAAACTCTCGTCCCCTTATTCCTCTTACAGATGATATTGACGATCTTCAAGCCTTAACTCCAGGGCATTTTCTTGTTGGTGGTCCTATGATCGGGGTTCCTCATCCTACTCTCGTCGACGCGAACATCAATCGCCTGTCCAGATGGCAACAATTGCAGGCGAATCTACAAACATTTTGGCTACGCTGGCAGAAGGAATACCTTCAAGGTTTGCAAAGAAGAAATAAATGGAAGTCCACATATCCCGACATAAAGGTAGGCTCTCTGGTACTTCTAAAAGAAGACAATCCTCCTCCCCTCAAGTGGGCGTTGGGCCGTATCAATGAGGTTCACACTGGAGAAGATGGTCATGTCCGAGTCGTCGTCATTCGTACTATAGGTGGTATCGTCAAAAGAGCTATCACCAAGATTTGCCCGTTACCAGTGGAGCAGGAAAATCATTCCAATGTGTTGGAAGCGGATACTTCCAAGGCGGCCGGTTTATGTTAACTACTTCCTAATTTCCAATTATATAAATTCATATTATTTTATTATTACTATTTATTATGTTAACTATTTCCTAAATTCCAACTATAAATTTAATTCATTGTTTTGAATGTAAATTTCATTTCATGTAAAATTCTAAAATTTCAATACCTATGGTAACACTAAATTTTTGTTCTCTTCTTTCTTATCATTATCCTAATAATGTACCGTAATTTAACTTTCATTTGAATTGATATCGATATTGAATTTTTGTAAATGAAAAAATAGTCACGATCTGTAAGCCTAGAAGTGCGAAATAAAGTTCCCGTCACATAGTAAAATCGTTGTTATTAGTTGCCTTAAAAAATCTTAAGGATTACAATTGGTAACACCTTTCTCACAAAATCCTGAAAAAAAGCCTTGTTTTTTACCGTCACATAGATATAACCCCTTAAGAAGCCAGAGGCCAAGCGATCAAAATAAACAGGATACGATGGATTGGTCATGTCCATTAAGTGTATAAAAAGTAATCTAAGTCCATTAACCATTTTTAAAGAAAATGAAGTAAATTTAGCTAAATAATGATTTTCATTAATCAATTGTAACTTCCTGTCTTTCTGCCCTTCTACAAACAGAATTCTCAGAAATCCGAATGCTCCATCTAAATTTTTGTAAATTCTTCTAGTTATGAAATTTACTGTCTCAGTAATATTTTGTGGAATTTACTTTTAAGTAAAATTAAGTAATTTTGCGTCCTTTTAAACTCTGCAAAATTAGCGCACACTTTGTTTTAATATACCCTTTTTGAATTTAATTTTCAATAAAAGCTTTGAAATATGAATAACAAAATTGAAATGACGAGGTCAAGAATTGAACCTGAAATATCAAGTCGTGAGGAAACCACTCAACCAATTCATCGATACTCACATGTCTGGCTCATTATATGGGCAAAAACGGGGAAAAGGGCATATGCGTGTCGGGAGCCGATGACCGTTTTAGAGTCGGAAATGAGTACCCCAAAAAAATGCTTTCGGTGGATACCGACCTAGACAACATTTTTCCACAAAAAAAAAACGGCCATCCAGCCAGCCGTAAAGCCCGGCAGGCCCCAGAAACTGTGCAAAATGTCCCCTCCGTGGCATGTCCCAACTACAAAAATCCAGATTAGTTGCGCATATTAAATGGACCATCTTGTGCGATTCGGGATAGGACGTTCACGAATGGTTCTTGGGGCCTTAAAACTTTGATTTTTTCTCTTTTATCGCAAACCGGAACGCCAGAATACAGAACTTACACGTATTCGAATTTTGTCCGAAATTTTCCGTTAAAATTGCGAACCACAGTGCCGCTAGAGCCTGCATGCGTTCGAATGTTCTGTTGTGGCTCCCTCTGCTCGGGGGATATTTCATGAACCTGCAACAATTCGAAAACCCATTCGGCGCGTTCGATTTGAATCCCTACCTCCAAAATTCGCTTGCTCTAAAATTCAAAGTGCAAACGCATATTCAAACAAATTCCCACCGTGGCGTGGCAGTCGCGGTTTCAACTTCAAATCGAAAAAAACGCGTCAGAAGTGGAAAGTTCAAGTTGTTCTAAGAAGCTGAGGTCACCGGTAAGCGGAAATTCACTTACGATTCTTCCTGAACTCAGAAAAGCGATTTTAAGTCAAATAGTCCCCTCCGTGGCAGCTTTTTCTTGAAATCTTCAATAAAGATAGAAATTCTGAGAAAATTTCCCCAAGAAAGCTCCAAAATGAGTCGTACAGCGTTGTAACCCCTGTAGCAGAAACGGGCTTGTTTTGGGGCCATATGGGTGGAGAACCCACAAGAAACTCGGTCGGTAAACTTTTTTTTGCTGGATTTTGAATGTGCAAATATGCCTTTTTTCGCGTTTTTGCCCATATCTGGCTTATGGCATATAAAGACTTTTCATATAAAGACGATGCTACTCTTTTTTTTAATATCTCTATCTTGTTCTGTCTTGCTCAATGCACATCTTCCGTAAGTTTCGCGTGAGGAAAATGTTATTACATTATAACAGCAAAATGTTACAACATTTGAAATATTACTCTCAACGCGCGCAAAGATGTTTCATATCAAAAACACGTACGGTATTCTAATGGGGTACTAGGAGAAATGAATGCTTGATGGATTTTAAAAATAAAATTATGAATGCACCACCCTCCTTGTAACCCTTTGATGTAAATAAAGAGATTACGATACAAGCAGATGGTTTCAAAACGCGCGTTTGGATGTCGAAAAATAACACCGTTAGAAAATAGTTTCCTGCGTGTTTTTTTTTTTTGAAAAAATTCGAAAATCGAGGTATAATATGAGCGCCACCCTTTTCGCAATTATTTCAATAATAAAAATAATCCAATGAAATGCATCTTTTACAATATGTATTTATTTGGGAAAGGGTGTTGATTTATATGGTCAAAACTACCCCAAATCTTTTGAAAATAAAAAAAATTGTAAAAAATTGTTTTTCCATTTTATGCTTCTAACTCCATTGAACGCGTATAGAAATTATGTTCAACCCTTAAAAGGCTAAAACTCCCTTTGCCTTTGCAATTTTAAAAATCAATTTTAAATAAAAACTGCAACAAAATAAAATTAAAAAAATGCAATCTTTTTGCAAATTCAACTTAAATTTAGGAGTAGTTCCATCTGGCGCTTCATCTGATCACGCCACGCCAAAACAAGAACAATTTTTAGACCCTCACGGTACACAATTCCAACGAGAGAGAAAATTCGTTATGTTTCATTAATCTCCATAATTTCTTTATTTTTTTTTTACTGAAGTCATCTATTGGCAACAAAAAGAATTCGGTCCACTCAACAAACAATTTGCAGAAAACCCCACGGATCATCTTGTTGATTTAAATAAAATTTGGTGGGGAAATTCCACAATGTTGCATTCGATAAGTCGAAAAACTAGTTCTCGGTATAGCCCCATTATAAATATAAACAATACGTGATTTAAAGTTGGGTATAAAAATACTGCAATAAAAAAACATAGTATTTTTCTGCGTTTATTTTTATGCAAACCAGAACGATTTTAAACGGATTTTGAGGTTACGAAGAAGACATTTATATATAAAGTCTAATCTGCAATATTCTAATATCGAGCCGAATTTTTCCCTTGTAGCTATAAAAGAGAGGCACTAATATAGTTTTTAGTAAATTGCTTCACCAATATCTTTCCCTACAAATTGTTATTGAATGATGTCTTACATGAAATTAATAGTCAAGAGATAGATGGTGGTATAAAAATAAAATTCGGTTTCTTTTTTGGAAAAATGCCAACCTTTAAAATTGTTATCAAAAATTCATGGCATGTTATCGAAATTGAAAAAAAAGAAGATTAAATTGGATCACTGGAAAAACAGAAAAATCTTTTGAAGACTTCATTCCAATTTTTTCTACATTTGAATATCAATTTACTAGATTAACATTTATTACGGGATCGGAAAATGGCGAAGAAAAGACAATCTTTATGAAAGGAAAACGACAAAAGAGTTATTACCGATTTTTGTTTCGATTTCTAAAAAGGATCTTACTTCAAGTTAGTTATTTAAGTTCTAAATGGTTAACTTGACGCCTAGATGTCGGCACTGTATAATGTTTCCACGAGATGACTTTCCAAAATTTTGTTTAGATAAGCCCGGTATGCTAGGCTCAAGTAATTACTTGACCTATCTTAAACCTATGTATGTAAAAAAAATTGTCAAGAAATGGCTCAGAAATATTTTCTGCTGCGGTATGCTAGGTTCAAGAAATCACACCAGAAAAATCGTGTTTTTTTAATGACGCGCAGATGTCGCTATTGATAAAATTTTAGTTTTTCTTCCAGAAATAAGTGTCGAGGCACTTATTTCTTTAAGTAATTTTGACGTTTCATGGGTTATTTTTAAATTGAAAGTAGAAGTTGAAGGAAGCCTTGCGTTTTAAGTAATCGTTGAACCCTTAACAAAACAACTGTACTGTCAGCAATGACAATTAGACAAATGCCAAAATTTCTTACCGGCTGTCACTTTTTCTTAAGGGAATAAATGCAGTTTTCTTGAGCAAATTCCTTGAGCCTAGCATACCGGGCTATAGAAGATAATACAATTTATGGGAACCATATCATAATGAGGCGTCTTTCAGGCAAGACGGCATAACATGTCACACAACACTAGAAAACGTTACGTTTTTTGGTGGGGGGTTTTTCAAAAGCCGAGTGCATGCAAACAATTAATGATCTCAAGCAACATGTCATATAAAAATTTTGATATTAATTGATGCCTGTAGATCAAGTCGGGTTTGTGTTTTATTAAAAAAAAAAAACAATAAAATAAGACAAAAAGGGGGTTAACTTCAGACTTCCGTGTAACAGATCTTGGAACTTTTTTTAAATTGTTCAAAACACTATACGTATAAAATCTCACCCATTCAAAAATGCCGCTACTTCCTATTGTTGCAATTTATAAACAATTATTGCAAAATTAAACACGAAATTGTATTGTGCGCTAAATTTAAAAAATGCCAATGAAAAACATGCTGGGAGGACTCCCCATATACACCAGCAATCTCAACCCCTGCCCCCAACCAACCATCCCCTCTCTCGTCCAAAAAAAAGGAAATTTTTTAATATTTCAACACATCTTAACTTTTTTTAGAAGTCACATAGTCGACCAATTTCTTCAAATTCTTGCTCAGGACACTTTTTTCTATAATTCCCTAAAATCTCAGCCCCCCACAGAGGTGGGGGTCAAAAAGGTGACAATTACCAAAAGCTGTATACTATGTGCCCAATTTTGCTCGCCACTGTATTCAATCTCGTGTCACAGTGTTTGTCATCGAACTCCTCCGAAACGGGTTGACCGATTTTTTAGTACCCAAGTAGAAATTCTTCTAGTTTTTGACGAGGCCCTTCGAGTAACTTGTTAGTAAATGTGGGGAAAAGCTAGTCTAGTATTTCCCTACGAGTAGCTTGAGAGAAAATGATAAGGAAAAACTACCAACTAGCATTTTCCAACAAGTTACTTGTGAGGAAATTCTGGCGAAAACTATTCTAGTATTTCCCTACAAAGAATTCGAGGGAAAACTATAGGGAGGAAACTATTCTTGTAGATTTCTACAAGTAACTGTAGAGAAAATGATATAGAATAGTATATTCTGTAACAAGTTTGGAATGATGCATATTCCGCACAAGTGGAAGTTTGCGGTCCACGAGTGCGGAATATGCCATTCAAAACGTGTTGCAGACTCTACTTTTTCTACGCCTCTAAAATAGATTTTATTATTATTTTGTAAACAAAAACGTACCTACCTAATGTAAAGCTATTGTCACAACTGAAGAAAATGACAGTTAAGAATCAATGGCATTTACTGGTAAACAGCACCAATATCAGTTGAACGGATAAAGGCGCAACCTATTCCTAATTAAATAATTTGACAATAGATGCCGCCGAAAAGTTATTCAAAAAATGCTTTTATGTTCTGTAATTTAATAATTGAATTGTTTATTTAAAGCAAAAATGGTCTAGCGGAACATCTTTGATTGTTTATTATTGAAATATTTCTTTTTTTCCTTTAATTTATTAATTAATAAATAAAAAGAATAACACCATCATATTCTTGGCTTTTGAGCAACAGATGTCGCCCCTAGAGTCATTCCATAACAAGTGATGGAATGAATATTCCACACGGGTGCGGAATGCCCGCAATTCCGTGTCTAAAAGCAATATCAGAATGCTCGTATTCTACAAGAGGCGTAGAAAAAAATCTATTCTAGAATTGTTTTGAGTAATTTGCGGGGAAATGATAGTGTAAAACAATTTTAGTGTTTTCCTACAAATACTCGCCACCAAAGGTTACCAAAAATCTATATGCTTTCTGCCAGCAATAGCTAGTTTTCTAAGAGAAGTTTTCGGCTAGAAATCAAAGTTTTTTTGCAAGTAATCGGCTAGTTTTCTACGAAATTATGATTAATTTTTTACTGGGGACTGGCTAGTTGTCTACGAGGGACTTTTTTTTATGTGAAAGACTAGTCTCAGGAAAGGCCCTTTATACTGTGTCGACAATCTATTTTCTTCATATAGAGTGCAATGTCGAACAGCAGCTCTAGTGAAGGAACTGCCACAATCTACCGCGATATTTTTTAGTTCACCTGCTCCCACCATTACTGTCGCGACTTTGACATCGGGGGATCGAGAAACAACTCGCTGGAATGTCATGCCTCCTGAAAAGAGTTGAATCTCAACCACCAACCGATGACATGCGCTTTGTTGGAGCGGGGAGGAGCTAAGGAAAGCTATGACAGGAGGAATCAGAAATGTAAAGAGGGAAGAAGAAAAAAGGAAAGTTATGTAAGTAGGAAAGTGGAAAAGACGAAGGACCGTAGAGCTGGACGGGATTCGAACCCGGGACTTCTGGAATGGTAACCAAACGCCTTACTTCCTACGCTACCGAGGCCCCAACTGGCCCACTGACTGGCTAGTTTGTTGCGAGTTAATGGCCAGGGGCTTTCACATAAAAAAACTGTCCCATTCGCACTCTTTTTGTATACATATTTGTTTTGTCTAACTCTTTTCGTTCAGTGTCTGTATATGTCCAAACAATCTCAACATACCTTTCTCAATTTACGGAACTACAACTTCGTTCACTATACAGATTGATCGCATCGGAGCGGATAGGAAACTGCTCTGATTAAATGAACGGATCTGTTCGCGTCATTTCTCCTATTAATTGTTCATCACAAAACATTTTTTAATTATAAAAAAGCAAACAAAATAATATGTTTACAAAAATTCTGACAGTCCAATTCGGCGATTTCTAAACAAACGAAAACGAATCCGCACAGTTCCGCCCAAATACGCATGTATCCGTTCATTGTAATCCAGGAAAACCACTTTGACAGTTCAAAACGATTCTGATCCGCTCTCATCCGTTCATTGTCATTGGACCTTTAATCCAAGGTGTAAAGACACCATACCGAAGACTGAAGACCAACCAGTGGGTATAAACAGGCTGTAGCGCGTTAAAAACCTTTACTAAGGTTAACCATGTTTAATTATGCTAAACTTTTGTTGTTCAAAAACTCCGTGGTTAACTACAACATAACCACGAGCATAACTTTTTGGCGTTCAAAAACTCCCGTGGCTAACGATGGTGTAGTTAAATTTTAACCCTGCTCGGGAGCATGACTGTTGCTTTAATGTTAAATTAAAGTGGGTTTTGTGAGATTATTGAAAATAAATAATAACATACGAAATAATTAAAACAAGTAGCGGAGAAAAAAAATTTCATTTTCTTTAACTCGTAGTTAACCATGGTGCGCTTAAAAACCTCCAACCACAGCTTACTTCGTGGTTTACCATAGTAAGGATTTTGAACCCGCTCCTGATCGTAAACGGTCCCCGCCGATACCCGGCCAAGGTAACGTTCTGTTCTGGTATGGAGCTCTGCCCAGGCGGACTTCGCTTTACTCGTGGAAACAACATGAACAAAAATAATAATGACAAGAAACCAAAACTAACAGATGCACAGACGACTCGAAACAGCAACGACAAGAATTGCGAATCTTTCCCCCTCGGAGGAAAGAGCGTGCTCTAAGTTTAACAATCGCCAGCTCTGGCTTTGCAACCAAACGCAACCAACCACAGTACTTCAGAATCAGGCTCGGGATAGAGTTTTCGCTGACGGGTCTGAGTTGTAGTAACAGATCGTCTAGGTGATCCTCCTTGTCTGTGTTACGTTTATAAGCCTTACATCGTTACTTTAGATCGTTATAGAAATACACAACATGAATTGTAGAAATTAGAATTCAATTAGAAGTTTTGCTTTTTGCGAAAACGATCTATAAACAAACACCTAGAGACATCGAAGTAATGTCATTTATCACCTTAAAATGTTGTGGATTTGTTATGTACATTTTTGTTTATTTTGTTTTTTCAATCCAAAAGCAGCTTTATTTATTATCTAAACAAAAGATAAGTGGCAAATATCACTGGGTACCCACTTTTTTGTTTTAAATAAAAATTAACTTCTTGATTGTCAATTCGATTCCTATCTTTAATCAATACTAAAACGTTTTGATAATAAACAATTATCGGTTATTATGAAACTCACGCGACGTTATTCCGCAATATTTTCTTCTTGTGTTTTTTTTTGTGTTATAACTAAAATATCAAGGCGATTTGTAATGCAAACCGGTAACGAAGAAAAGTGACATTGAATAAAAAAGAATTACATCAATTAAGGTTTTATGTAACTAGCATGTCATGGCTTCAGCAAATCGATTACGTTCCATAGAAGAGAAAGTACACGTAAATTCTGGCTTGGTACGTAAGAATATTATTGGATTTAAAATACGCCTATTTATATTAATGTATAGAAAACTTTTTCGATTTAAGAAAAAAAGAATGAAAATTTTCAATAATGTAATGCAAAAATATATTAACCTAGGGGTGCCATCGCCTAAATTGCCGAGGCCGGACAAAAACTGCAAAAACCCCGGAATTTGGGTGAAATTGAGTTTATTCCCCGGACACCCATTTAAAAAAAAATTAACGAATATGTTTTCTGGCAAGTTAAAATCCAACCGTCGTCGTATCGAATCGATAACCAACTATATATTCGGCTACCAGCGAAGGGTTGGCAACACTTTCTGGCATTACGTTCTTGCTAAGAAACCGACGACACAACCTCGGACAGGACCGAAACTTGGGAAACTTAGGGCAAAGTTATCTACAATTACCCCGCTTATGACTAGGTGCTGTACCAAATTACTAAACAGCTCTGGGGAAAGCACTCTACTAAAAAGCATGCTTAAGAGTGCGGATGCAAGGCTGCCGTGACGACGAGGAGCAACTCCAAAGATGGAGAGATTACTTCTTCGCCGCCATGAATGGTTCACTTGTACAGGAGCCTCAGGAAACCAGCAACAATGCACAGCCAATAAGAATCACCACCCGGACCCCATCCAAGACGGAAATAGTAGCCGCAATTCATGCGAAGGCCAATGGTAAAGCAGATGGAAAAGAGGGCATCCCGCCAGAATTGTTGAAAGCCGATTCAAACCTCATAGCAGATGCGCTTCAGCCAATCCTGGAAATAGCATGGAACACCTGTACCTTTCCGGAGGATTGGACGGAAGGTATCATAGTCAAAATACCAAAAAAGAGGAACCTAACAATATGCGACAACTGGAGAGACATCTGTTTACTATCTACAGTGGGAAAAATTTTGTCCCATATATTACTATCTAGGATAAGTGAGGCAGTAGACCGAACGCTTAGGAGGCAGCAGGCCGGATTCAGGAAGGGCCGCTCATGTATTGATCATATCAACACCTTACGCATAATAGTGGAGCATTCTACTGAATTCCTTTCGTAAACCATGAGAAAGCATTCGATTCGGTCAATAGGAGCTTTATATGGCAGGCACTACGGCGACGTGGACTGTCTGATAAAATAATAGAATTGATAAAAGACCGGAGTCCGACAAGGATGGCTACTTTCGCCATTACTATTTCTTATAGTAATAAACGACATCTTTGTCGGCGCTCTAGATAGTAGAACAGGCAATGGGGTTTGCTAGACCGCCTTAAGGATCTCGACTACGCAGATGATATGTGTTTGCTGGCTCACACACATCAGGACCTGAAAAACATGTTAAGCAATTTGGCAACAGAAAGTAGTCCAGCAGGCTAATTCAGACTAAAACTAAAGAAATGCGGATTAATGCAAACACCATTGAACGGCCTGCGCTGAATAACCGTGACGTGGAACTGGTAGATAAATTCTGCTACCTCGGTAGTATTATTAATGAAAGTGGCGGTGCAGAAGAAGATGTCAGTTCCAGAATAAATAAAGCATGATGCGCATATGCATGCCTGTTCCGCATATGGAGATCAACGGAGATCTCAACTAACACCAAATTGCGGCTGTTTAACTCCAACGTGAAGGCAGTTCTTTTGTACGATTGCGAAACATGGAAAATCACCCAATTCATCACAGGGCGCCTAGAAGTCTTCATCAACAGATGCCTGCGTCGAATCCTAAAAATCCGCTGGCAGGGTAGAATTTCAAACGAAGAACTATGGCGCCGTGCCAGCCAAGAAAGGATTGACCACACCTTGCGACGCGAAAACGAAAATCTAGCCAAACAGGCGCTTGACTGGAATACGCAAGGATCCCGTCGAGTCGGAACACCTAGAACAACGTGGAGGAGAACCCTACTAGCATAAGCCGCAAAAACTGGGTGTCGCGCAAAACAGAGTCCGTTGGAGTGCAACTGTTTCCGCCCTATGTCCCATGAGGGATTAAAGGAGCGCAATGATGAAATGATGATGATGACTAGGTTGAAAAGTTGAGTCGAGGTTGGGTTGAAATTTTGACCACCGTATATAATGTCTAGTGAAGTTCACTTTGGATTGAAATAGAGTTGAACTGAAATCAAAACATAACCTAAAATCTCTGTGTGAAATTCTCATTTATAGAACGAAATAGCGAAGATAAAACTAACGCCAAAGGCGGACTTCGCAGGTGGTAAACATACAAAACAAATGTCACTTTAAACCAATTCCAACTTAACCAGTGTATTTGAGGCGAAAACCCCAGGTAGGAGAGCTGAGTTGGGTTGAGTGCACCCAGTTTCAATTCGACCACCGTTTAAGACTGAGTTGAACCTGGGTCGCACCTAGTCATAAATGGGTAAATAAAAACGAGAAAAGGAAACCGTGACAGAAAATAAATGTGTCAGAATTAAAAGAAGAGCAAATTAGCGGTGAATATGAAACATTCTAGACATAAAGCTAGCACTCCATTACTAGAGAAGTTTTTTCGTAGTTGATCTAAGTCCGAAGCATGGTATTCAGAAACAAGGCGCTTGAAGCCACTTGGTGACCCATTTCTTTTTAAAATCGAAGCTGTTGTTGTTTCTGCACTAGTACTGGCGCTAGAGGAAGCTTTTTTACGGTATTGGAGGCTGTCAGTCTTTTTTATATTACTTTGTTTCTGTATACCGTAGTTCGAAGTGCTTGACTACACACTCATGCAACCTAGTGAGGTGTTCAGTCCCCGGCACACATCGAAGTGCCTCTCTACATTCGACCAACTTCGATCAACTTTGCGAGTAGAGTAGAGCAGGTTTAAGGATAACTAAACTTAACAATGTAATGACACAGCAGACAAGTAGACACAGAACCTTTAAAATTTCAAAATTTGAGCAACCTTCAGGACCAAGCCCAAATTAGTTTGGGACTGCCAACTGCTTCATGAGTTGGGCGTGCTCAGTAAAATTACTCTTGTCTGGGTCCCGGGTGACCCTGGCTAAACAGGGCTCTGTTATAGCATTCATTGGTCCAGAGCCGGCTATTGAGGCACCTTCCAGCTTGCTGCAAAGGGCCCTGGCCGATCGGATTTTGATGAAACATACTGAACGCTGGAGATCCGCGCCTGGACTGGGCAACTCTAAGCGGTTACTTCCTGTGCCGTCCCCTAAGACGGCCAAGGAATTGTTACGGCGCAGCAGGAGTGATGTTAGGACACTTGTTGGCTTGATTACCGGACACTGTGCACTAAATTTCCACTCATGGAGGATAGGAAGCGCGGAGGACCCCACATGTAGGCTTTGCCTGGAAGAGGATGAGTCTGCCTTCCACATTCTCTGTGAGTGCCCCGCAATAGCGAGGAGCAGGGTCTCTTTGTTCGAGGAGTCCCTACCCGAACACTCAAATCTATGCGACAAACCACTAGGCAGACTGCTGAACTTGTTCAAGCGGTCTGGCCTACAAATATGAGGGGTAGGGGCTGTAGTACAATAGGCCAAATTAATGGTCGCAGTACCTTTGGACCAAAGACCTCACACAGGAAAAAAGACACAGAACAAAAGATTCATAAAGAAAAGAAACGAACAAAGAACAGCATACACAAAGCAAAAAATGGGGATGAAAATCGTGCCTATCGAGTACGAGGATGAAATGTTAGTTCTCACAGTGACCGCGAGAAAAATTTGATCTGCCTGGGCGGAAGTAGTGCCCAAATTTAGTATGTCCGTTTTCCGGAAAATGTTTGGGGCCGTAACGTGACCTATCGAGTAAGAGTTTCAACCTACAATCGAACTAAAGTTTAAACATTTTTACATTAGAAAATAAAGATCTATCGGGTTTGTGCCGGTGCCAAGTGTCTGATAGACCACTTTTTATTTAATAGTAGTAGTGTTTAATTACTATTTAAACCTTAATAACTCCTATACCGACTGGCACTTGGTTGGTCATTAGTTATTTTGATCTGAAAAGAAATAGGTTGGACATTGAGTCGTTTGATAACTAAAACTTGGTTTCCTTGAACGACTGGATTAGGTTCTCTTTTCGTTTCGGACCGGTGTAATTTTGATAACTTTTTTTGCATTTTTGCCCCGCCGAAGTTGGCTTGGATATGGACTACGAGTCAATTTTTAATTAGTAATAGAGTTAACCCTTCTAATACAGAAGGCGAACTTCTTATCTGAACCAAGAAAGGTTTACCTACTCAGCACAACCAAGCGCTGAGATGAGGCTCAACACTAAGCATGCAAACATAAAAATTAGTAAATTAAATTAACATGTAACCAACGCAGGCAACGGGAAACATAAGTGGTCACGTGAGATTTAAAAGAATCCTTTTAAGGACATCTTTACCAATGCTCACACTAAAGACATTAATATTATTATTAACATTAATGAACATACGGTTTACGGTGATCTAGAAAACCTGAATCAACCTTTCCATTAAGGGGCTGATGAACAAATACAAAATCGGCCATCTCACGACGCTTGTGAAGAGAGCTTAAGTTGAGTATCTTAAGCCGGGATTCATATGAACTAATGGGTTTTCCCAATGAAGATGATTCAGTGCGAATCTAACAAACCTTCGTTGAACCGATTCAATAGTTCTAACATGCGAAGAGTAATGAGGAGACCAAACCTGGGATGCATATTCTTATGTGACGAACAATTTGATGTGACGGTACAATGTCATCAACGTAAATCAATATTCTGCAGTGGCTTAGCAAGGGAACAATGTCAACAATTGATAAGATAACTTCCTTGAGGGACACCGGATGTAGCCAAAAAACGTTAGGCGCATCGCTCATTTTATTCAAGCCAAGTGAGACTAAGGAGTTAAGAAAGCAGGATTCCTTAGAATTCAGGTTGCCTGCGGGGAGGTAGTTATCGTCATCTTCATCCGATACCCATTGAATATTGGAAAGTCCCCTAGGAGAAGTAACTCATCACTAGAGTCCGTCATACACAGGATATGATCAACACAAGAGATAAGGATATCATAGAGATTTTTGCCTCCATCGTCAAGAGTGCTTATCATATCTGGTGGGATATAGCAGCACAGAAGAAAGAGATTAGTTTCTGATAAAGAAATTTTAAGAGCGACAAGCTCAATGTCAAGGTGAATAGAAAAACTAGGAAGCAAAAATAGGTTACACGGCAGGTGGCTGCTACAAGCCAGGAGTACGCCACCTCCACGAGCTTCCGAGTCAGTGTGACGGTCCCTCCGAAAGGCTTGGTAGGAGGAATCGAAGAGTTCAGCTTATTAAGAATGCCTTCATAGAACCAGGTTTCAGTGATTTCTATGACATCGAACCCGCTAGCCGTCGATGCCTGAAGGATGTCGTTAGCTTTCGACCTTGTTCCATCTAAGAATCTCGGCAAGAACAGGCAGACAAAACAAAAGAAGCAACAGGCAAAAAACAGTTCCTGGGCCTATAGATTTTTATTCACAGATAGTTTCTGTCACAGTTTCAGGAAAAAATCGCGAGATGAAGATATTTAAAGGTCTCGGCATCGTATCCAGAGGGTGCGCTGCTCCAAGGGAGCAGTAACTTCAGTGACCGGGGGATTGACCACTATGAGCGGCGGAGAGGTTGATACCGAGACCGACTAAGATTTGTTTTAATTTATTAAGTATCGGTATCCTGGTTTTACCCGGACACTTTTTAAAGTCCCTCCCGGACGCCCTCCAAACTGGGACAAATCCGGGAAAACCCGGACGGATGCCAGCACTATAATTAACCATATATAAGTTTAAATGGATCTTTTAAACGATATTTGGAGAAATCATGATGACGATGATTAATTCAATTTGTGTAATATGTAGATAAATAAAAAGGGATGATGTTGCGAATGAATTATATTCTATATACATTTATTATAACTCACCTTCTTTTTCTGTGAGATCTGAGAACTTGACGCCACCACTGCAAAATTAACGTTATTAACCGTTATTTAAAACACAACAATTTATAACATATTTTATTTTGTGATATTGAACTAAAAAAAAAACTTGAATATCAAAAACAAAAAAAAGGGAAAAAAATAATGAAATAAAATAAAATAAAAATAAAAATTGTACAAAAAAAATTCAAAAAAATTGTAAAAGGGCTAATAAACTAACCCATGTACTTTAAAAATATTTTATAATTATATATAAAATTGCACTTCTTTATATTAAAATTTATTTAATGCCAATAGATAAATAGGCATTTACCTGAGAAGAACAGTGGCCGTTTCAGGCACGCGGAATACCTGAAAAAATTGATATAAACGAAAACGCTCATTTCGGCCTAATTCAGGCAAAATATATATAAAAAAAACTTATAAAAAAAAACAGATTTTTTTTTATACGAATATATGTAAAATATTAGACACAAAGCCAGTTTCTCTCAATAAGTGTAAAGATTTAAATCTTATTAAATAATATTAGTAAAAGAATTTATTTTCATTTTAATACTTACGACTGTTAAGGAAATTATATTTAAATTTTGTTTTTTTCGGGAGGGCAAAAGTAAATAAAATTTATTTTAAATCAAAATTTTTTTTTATGTTTAGCACAATTCTTGAATAAGGAGTGTAAATTTTTTACCACGTTGCAAAAAGCTTTTCAAGGACCTTGCATGTCAAAATCTAAACAGAAGTTATGATTAAGAGAAAAAGTAATGACGACAACGTACTCTTTGAAAGATGTGTAATGAGTGAATTGCGACATGAAATGGAATTGATTATTATTAATCCGGTAATAACGCGGTTTTGACAAATTGTGCAAAAACACATGCGGATGTTATCACCTGAGGTGAAATCATAAAAAAATTGTTTCTACAAAATCCTGATTATGAGCTTCAACTGAATTTTATTTTATCTAATATAAACATGATTTTAACGACAACAAAAATCAGATAATACTTCGAGATATTTGGTCAAAAACGCAGGGTATGGTGAGGATCTCTCAGGGCCGGCGTTTGAGTTTTTTTTGGCGCCCGGTGCACTTTGTTATATTGCGCCCCATAACTTGTTTATTTTTGAACGCAGTGAAAGACAATGTAAAAAGACGCAAACACTCGCTCAATGAGTGAAATATTATTCATAGTTTGCACAAAATTTAAGATCGCACCATAACAATGTATACCGTATAAAATAAAAAAGATTACATAAATAGGAAGTTTCACAAGGGTCAACATCCAACCGCCAAAATTCTGCTGAAAACGTCGTTTGTGGAGAAGAGAGTAGGTGAGGATGATGGGGCGGCCAGATTTTCTAAACCTATGAATTTTTTCACGGAATTTGTTGACATCTGTATGGTGTGCCATTCTAACGTATAGCTTGTTCGAAAAGTTGGCTCTTGTGATTCTTCATCGAGTTTCAAAAAGGGTATGACGATTACAGCCAACCGAGAGAAACTGGCCATATTTGTTAGACAGTAATACCCCGGCTTCATCTGCGCAAGTTGGAGGCAATTAGTGTACTGAACTTCAATTTTTGCCTGAGCTCCCATACATTTCCACATATTGAACTCAGGAAAAATAAATCCTGAATTGGCCCAACAGAACATGAAATTGAGATTGAATGTAAAAGCTCGCTCAAAAGAGAGTAATCTACTGAAATAATGGAGTATCATTCCAGTGAGCTTTTAGCATTTCTAATTTCTGGCGAAAAAGCAACAACAATTTCAAGCCGGCGAAGCTGAACATGCAGATTGAATTGAACTTTATTAAACTGAGGCCGGTGAAGCCGGGATATAAAAAAATAAACAAAAAAGAGCAGTTAAAGGATGGTTTCGCCCCAAGGAATTTTGTTCTTTTACTTCTTTTAACAATTCTAACAGAATTTAAATGTGCAGCAACAGCGCCCTCAAGTTTATATCAATCACGGTAAACAGCAATACACAATCCAAAGCCATCGGAATAATTTTTCCTTTGTGTGAGTGGATATGGCGCTTTTTAAAGAATTTTCAAAAAGTGCTCCAAATAAAAGAGATTTTTCTTTCACTTGGGAGATTTTTTCCTGAATTTCTCGAATCTCGAAGCTAAATTCTCTGGAAACTTCCTACAAGAGGAGAAGTGAAATTACAGGGACAAAAATTGGATAAATTTGTGCATCCGTGAGAATACTTTTCAATTTTTATTTTTTATCTTAATTTTTATTAAATTTTAATTTCTGAAATTACGCCCCCGACAAATTGCGCCCGGTGCCAGTGCACCATTCGCGCGTCCCTGGGATCTCTACCGGTACGGAAATCGCAAATCTTACTTCCACGGTGAAACATGGTGAAGCTTCAGAGGGCTAGGAATCTTGTTATCATTATGTGTACAAATCAAATAAATCAATACTTATTTGAATTTGTTATAAAATAATTTAAGGCCAAGAATTCAGACATTGAGTGTAATATTCATACAGCGAAAATTATGAGAGAATTAGCCGCAATTGACTCTCCTCGATAATATCTAGACTAGGGTTTGACGATTTTTAAACGCCGGGCTTGAAAATCAGTTTTTAAAAGAAAATTTTATGGTCCGAAACCTTTTTTTTTTTCAGGACAAAATATGCGGTCAAATATGTGGTAAAGATGGTATCCGGCCAGAATTGTTGAAAGCCGATAAGAGCCTCTTAGCAGATGCGCTACAGCCAACCCTGGAAATAGCATGGAACACCTGTACCTTCCAGGACGATTGAACGGAAGGTATCATAGTCAAAATACCCAGAAAGGGGGACCTAACAATTTGTTAAGGGGCCCATACACGAGCGAACAATTTGCGCAAATTGGTGTTTGCCAAAAAATATGAAATTGTCCATACACTACGTAACGAGTTGCGCAAACTTCATTTACGTTTATGTTTTCGTGCATAAAACATGTCTGAACCAACGTGTTTGGCAATTATAATTGCAGTTTTTTTAGAGAGTAAGGCGAAGCATTTCGATGAATTCCCTCCAGAATACTATTTCAGCTTTCCTCACAGCCATTTTCTCACTTATTTTGAGCACAATACTTGAGCAATTAAAATTTCAATGTCCGCAGAATGCACCAACATCTCCATACACGAGGAATCAACTTGCGCATCTCTGCCCGTTGCACAAAAATTTTCAAACATGTTTGATTTTCATCAAACAGTTGCGCAACATATCAAACCGCTCCATACACGGGGAAAATGTTTGCACATCAGGCTACGTTGCGCAAATTGTTCGACCGTGTATGGGCCCCTTTACAATTGGAGAGGCATCTGTCTTTTATCTAATGTGAGCAAATCTTGTTGCATATATTTCTAACTAAGATAAGAAAGGCAGTAGACCGAACGCTTAGAAGGAAACAGGCTGTATTCAGAAAAGGCTCCTCCTACATAGACCATATTAACACCTTGAGAATCATAGTGGAGCAGTCTACTGAATTACGATCCCCCTTACCTTGCTTTCGTAGACTATGAAATAGCGTTCTGCTTGGTCAGTAAGAGATTTATCTGGCAGGCACCAAAACTATTGCTGTCCTGCTCCCACGTTAAATTCCTATGAACTTTCATCTTTCAATCAGTCAGCGCATGTCAGCGATATAAACATAGTAAGAAAAAAATAGGCAAGAATAGCTTTTGTTCTTCTTCTCTTGAGCTATTTTGAAATGTTCGTTAAACAGGGGGAAATAACCCTCACAAATTTGAAATAAATACATTTATTAAATGAAAAAATTGCTGATAAATAAATATGAGTGATGGAAATTTATTTCTATCAATTATAACAAACATCTTATTACTTATTTTCTCCTAAATTCGAGGAAACATTTTTTGTTTCCATAAAAAAGGTTTTCTATTTCTTATTACTTATTTTCTCCTAAATTCGAGGAAACATTTTTTGTTTCCATAAAAAAGGTTTTCTATTTCTGGAGAAAAATTCAGCATTGCAAATCAGCAGTCCATTCATATATGTCAGTGCGTACGTCGTATCCTAAAAATCCGCTGACAAAATAGAATTTCAAATGAAGAACTATGGTGCCGTGCCGGCAAAGAAAGGATAGACGACCAAATCAGGCGAAGGCAATCGAATTGGATGGACCACTAATTATACACGAGGCATGAGGAAGTGAATTTATTTTGTATTTCGTCTCGCTCATTCCACTGTCTAATTCTGTTTTTACATCTCATGTCAAAAATTGAGAACATCAGTTAAATTTGGCTCAACTTCAACACTCAAATTTCGGAAAATCGGAATAAGCATGTGACATCTATTTCTCACACTGATGAACAAGGAAAATTATTGTACCAAAGTATGTTATTTATGTTAATTATTTTGTATTGATAAAAAAAAATATTTAAAATAAAAAAATTATTACAACAAAATTCATTTAAGAATCGCCATATTATTTCGGGTCATTAGATGGCAGTACCATACGTTTTTTTTTTTTCAGGTAACAGAAATCTCGCCAAATTAATAATTTGGAAAATTATATAATCTCCGTTCAAACAAAAGTTTTAGTAAAGGTCGAGAATTCGCAGGTTCCTTTGCTACTATTTTAAATTAACAGCTGTTATGGACATTTCAAAAATTATGTTGCAGCAAAGTTGCAATTGCATGTGCACATAGTACTTGCTGTGCACATAGCACTTTGACATTGTGAACACGGAATAAAACAGCATATATGATCCGAAAATCTACGACGTAATGCTGGAATTTTCCAGTTCAAATCATTGAGTCGAGTGATAAACAAGAATACAGAACAACGTATCGGTGCCCTTTGAAACGAGCCGAGATCTCAGACAAGGAGACTCTCTATCCTGCTTACAATTTAACATCTGATGATGCAATGGTAAGGGTCGATGATCGAGGCGATGCAATGGTAAGGAACGAATTTCAGTTCAGCGAAAGAATGTATGTCAACATTATACATAAAACAACAGCAAAAAATAATTACATACTTTTAAATTCACTACGCTGCACATTTTATAAATTCAAGCAAAATTTTAGCCTTATTTTGCGCCTTAGTAGCTAATAACATCCATTTCTAGCATTAGAAGTAGCGCAACTGTTATTTTTAAAGTTCAATTAAGAAGCACATGCCATTGAAACTATGTAACCATCAACTAATCAATCACCTTCGATTATACCAATCTTTTCTAATAATGAAACCCCCTTAATTTTCAACACCTAAACCTCTCTTCACGTGCATCTTTTTATCCTGTTTTCAGCGCCCGAAATTGGTCAATTTCGAATAAATCATTCAAAATGATTCCAGAAACTATGAAAAGTATGTATCAGTGTCGTCAATATAACCCATATAAACCCACATTCTGCTAATGCATGTAGTTTTTGTGATTTTCAACAAAAACAAGTAACATAACAACGAAAACATAATAAAAATAAAAAAATGTTTTGTATCACAGCAGAAAAACAGTTTAATAGATGTGCAGGTCGATAACACGAAACATAAAATTGCTTCGGAGAAAACAAGGTTCACGAATTGGGATGTGAAAAATATTTTTTTCTCATTTTTATGCAATTCTGCGGGACTAGCCTAGGTTCAGCATTTAGGTACATGTATTAAATTGACCCCTCATCTCAAGTGTTAAGGGACAAATTCATTCCATAGGTGGCAACAATTTTTTCTTTACATGTGGGTGAAAAGTACTCATGAGTAAGATTCAAAAGAAGGTTACTCAATAAGTACTTTTTCTTAGTTCTTTACAAAGTGCACACTTTTATTAGGAAAATAAATTTAAATTAATAATTTTTAGATGTGTTGTCTACTACAGGTTACGGCTATCTCACGATAGAATGCGATTCAGGCACATGGAAGAAAAAGGCGCAAATTTGTCTCATTTACTTTGGCATTCACTGAAAGCTTTCAACGAAAGTTTGGCTTATACCTACGTAGTTTAGTTATAAGTCGAATCCTAAACTTAAAACATTAAGGCGCGTTTCCAGTACAGCTTTCAGCGCAACGTCAGCGTAGCCCTGTTTCAAATAGCAGCTTCAAGTTGGTCGGAGCAAGTCAGCTTTTTCGAAATTATAATATTTTCCAAATAATTTAACTATCAAATGTCATGTTATAGACGACATCTTTCCAAACTTTGTTTTTCTTTTCGGTATGGATGTAAGGCCTGAATTACTCTGTCGCTGACGTCGGTCGCGCACCGTCAGTCGCGTAGCGCGCTGGCCATCAGCAGCAATGAAAACATCCGTAGTGCGATACCGACCGCAATCATCATCATCGGTATCAATATTCATGGCAACTACACGCGCGCACGTACCATTTAGCCGACGGTCGGGAAGAGTGAGGATGCTCATAGCGTTCTATAGCGCGTCAGTCGACCGACGTACGCGGCGCTGACGAGCGAGACCGACGCTCGCCATACGCGGCGCGTAGCAACTCGCGCGTCGCTGATGTCAGCGTCACAGTGTGGTGCTTTATAGAACACAACGTATATTCGTACGCGCGACCGACGTACGCGACCGACGTCAGCGACAGAGTAATTCAGGCCTAACATTCCACAAGAGCTCTTCACCGTGCACGAGCTCAATAAATTGAAAATATTGTACACTACTTAAACAAGCCATGATTTATTTTTGTGATATTTTGCAATAAGCAGTTTGACAGTTTAGCAACAATTCGAAAATGCACAATACAGCTTTTTCGAAAATACAAGTTTCAGTAATAAATAATAGCTGAAATAATAATAACTTCTCCAATATTAAATTTTCTTTTACCAAATTATGAAATGCAGAATTGAATAAAATCCGTTTAATTAGTTTTTTTTGCTAATTTCTTCATTCACAAGAACACTGCGCCTTTGCACCATCTTGTATCAAATAGGTGCAGCTAAAATTTCGAAAGCTTTCGCAGTTGCCAACGCGAAAGTAGAACTGGAACCAACTTTTGCGCTAGCGTCCAGCGGCAATGTGAAATTTTGAAAGAGAAAAAAAATACGATGCTGTCATGTGAAACGTAGAGATACCAAATAACGTGAAGCTCCACGCTGTATTGGAAACGCGCCTTTAAGGGGAGTTTACATCCCAGACTCAAAGTGGAAGAATAAAGTGGCCTTGTACAAAATACAAGCGCAAAGTTTCGTTGATAGCTCGAAACTTTTTACAGTTGTCAAACGTAAAATTTTTAGCATTGTCGCAGGTAAAATAATTTAATGAGCTGCAAAGCCTTTTTATTAGTTTCAAACATTTCCACATTTCATTTTTGATTTTTCAAACTGTCGAAAACAAGGTAAATATGCAAAAACTTCTAAAAAAGCCACAAGAAACCGCGAAAGTGACATCTAGTAGGCATTAGAATACTTAAATTTAACGAAACTAAAAGCTTTTTTCGAAACTTCGCATTCGTAAAGTAGAATAGAGCTCTACTTTGAGGCTGCCGTTTTCTGTTGCTACTTTGGTGAAACAGAGACAGAACCATACTATCTTCTATGCGATAAAGGAGGTCAGATTTGCGCTTCCACTTTGAGGCTGGGATGTAAACTGGCCTTTATCGTTCAAAATTGATATAACTTTATACTCTGTTAAGAAAGGAGTACAATTCAGCTTGATGGAAATTACCAATGACCAGAAGTTTATACTGTCTGCAGTGGTATTAATAGTAATAGAGTAAACCCTTCGAACACAGAAGACGCACTTCTCAGCTGGGTCAAGAAACATTAACCTACTCAGCACAATCAAGCGCTGAGATGAAGCTCTGAACTAAGCATGCAAACATAAATTAAAAATTAAAGATTAATCATTAAAGACATCCAAATTAACATGTAACCCACGCAAACCACAGAAAACGTAAGCGGTCACGTGAGACATCTTTACTAATGCTCATCTGTAAGACATTGCTCACGCTAATGACATTAATGAACATGCGAAAGGTTCAAATCTGCCGTAATTCATGCTAGAGGAGGAGTTGGTTTGTAAAAGAGGTGGTTCTCTCAGATTATAACGACTCTCTCTAAACGATGCTCGGCGACCTAGAAAACCTGAATCAACCTTTCCATTAAGGAGCTGATGAACAAATACAAAATCGGCCATCTCACGACGCTTGTGAAGAGAACTTAAGTTGAGTAACTTAAGCCGGTATTCGGATGTCAAGGTCAACTTGCAAAAGTTTGCAATCCCCGATACTCTTTATGTGACGGCACAACTTGATGTCATCAGCGTAAATCAATATTCTACAGTCTTAGCAAGGGAACAATGTCATCAATTGATAGAATGAAGAGAAGAGGACGAAAATGACTTCCTTGAGGGACACCGGATGCCGCTTCAATGGTTACTGATTTGGATTGGATTCACGAAAAAGAATTTGATAGGTCCGGTCAGCTTAGTAAGACTGGAACCATACTAGTAGCGCTCGCGGAAAGCCTGGCATTCTTAATTTGAGAATTATAATAGAATGGGAAAGCTTGTCAAATGCCTTACTGAAATCAGTGTAAACACAATCAGTTTGACAACCAGAAACGAAGCGCTCGACAGGATGAGAAGTGAACTCAAAAAGATTGGTGGTAGTGGAACGAGCTGCAAGAAAACCATGTTGATTCGTTGAGACCAGCCTCTTGCAGATAGGAACGAGTGTAGAATACAAAATTGATTCAAAAGATAATTGATTGAGAACCTTACTTCTCAACTTGTCGTCATATGATGATTTGACCGTTCTGATGATAGAGAGAGTTTCTCAATTTGATATACTCCCAACGAAAGAAACCATTCGGGGAACGGAACGGGGACCAGATATGGGAAATTAGTGCTAGCTAGGCAGTGGTCCTGGTCGCCAAGGCGATTGTCTACTTTGACAGAATATCGTGTCGAGTGAGAAGAAAGAATTAGTTGAAGGAAATGGGATCTTCGATCTGCACGATCAGGGACTCTCTTAAGACAGTTTACAATTTGATGTAAATTAATGAAGTTTGTAAAACAAACAGTGGAAAAATACAAATCCGAAGATCCGTGCGGAAATAGTATCGAAGACTCAAGTGAAGGCTTCATTCAGTGTTGCCAGATCATTAGTGCGTTTCTCCCCTAAGTGCCCTAGAGATAGCTCTATATTCCCCTGAATCTCGTTACTTCTTCTCTAAGTTTTTGAAACCTATACTTACTAACCCATATGATTTGTATTGGGTCATGATCCATATTTATGAGTTCGTAATAAATTTCAGAGGATCATTTACTTTCTTTTTCAATTATTGATTATTATTAATATATTAGACTGTTTCCAAAGAAAAAGTCACTTTATTCAAAACCGCATGTGTTGACAGAAAAGAACAGAAAATAGCAACAACCTCAAAGAACAATTTTCTGTTCTAATTTGCTCTAAATTCCGTTTTTAGAAGTTAGGCACGAATGCCAATTTCATAAGAAGAAATATATGCCAATAAGAGTATCAAAATGGATACAAGTATTTTTTAAATTAAACTTATTTATATTCGTATTTGGAAGATTGAAACAAAATAAAGTTTTTTGTCTTTTTGTCATCTATTACAAATCGTTTGTTAAACGAATGTGGTGGTGCAGAAAAAGTGAGAATTCTTGTCCCAGAACAGGTTCAAAGAAAACAGAGTAGGGGAATTGATTGAGAGTAGAAAAGAGCTTTTGACAGTCTTAATGAACTCCTACAGGTCATCGAATACACCAAATGTATCTCTTAAGACTGGTCACTAGATTTGACATTGGAAGAGGTCGGCCCATTTAACCCGCCGTCTGCTACTGGGGTATTTCAATACCCCAGTCTTTTTTAAAATCTGTATATTTTCTAATTGGGCGCTGCTAATTATTAAAAATTAAAAATATTGAAAGTTATTCTTTGGCTATTAAAACAAATAAAAATTAAAGTTAACACTTAAAAGAGCAAACCCAAATTTTGTTAGACTTTTTAAACCATTTTTAGTTCCCTAAAGTATACAAGGAAACGAAATACCCCATGTAGCAGACTATGTACACAAAAAACCATGTAGCATACGGCGGGTTAAACGTCAAATCTAGTGATCAGTTTTAACAGATACACGTTGTGTAGTTTTTTCAATCAATATTTTGATACATTTCGTCAAGGACAACAAAATTACTTTTGAAAACACTTTAGGAAGAAAACAGATTCACCATCATTGTGGATGGCTCAAAGTTACACGTTTTTCGCGTTAAACCGTATTCACATGATCGCATCTAGTCATTGTACAATGCCATGGCGCAGCTAATCCTTAACAACGTTTGCGATGGAAAGTACCTTCTCAACTGAGGCATTTGGAAAAGGCAACGACAACAAAGCGATTACAAGTTTGCTTAACGCTTATCATACCTAGGCTCATCCCCATCATCTACTTCTGTAAATCGTATATCTTTTACCCCGTTTATGACGCCCTAGTCGGAAGATAGTGAAAGAGAATTGAAGGAAGCAACTGCCACAACTAGCGATATTTTATTCCATCTACTCCCAACCATTATTATCGCGACTCTGACATCGAGAAATAACTCGCTGGAATCTTATGGCTCCTGAAACAAGTTGAATCTCATTAAGCAACCGATGACATGCGCTTGGGGGAGGGAGGACGCGCTAGGAAAAGCTAAGTATAACAGGAGGAATCAGGAATGTCAAGAGAGAAGAATAAAGAGTGAAAGTTAGGGCGGAGAAATGGGCAGGGCGAAGGACCATGATGCTGCCGGGATTCGGACCGGGGACCTCTGGGATGGTAGCCAGATGCCTTACTTACCTAGACTACCGAGTTTACCACCTTTCGCCAAGTTGAGTTCACATTGGGTTGAATTAGAATTGTACTAAAATCAAAACCCAACCTCAAATTTCTGTTTCAAATTCTCAGTAAATATGTAAAAAAAATAAAACATGGAAGGTAATCAGAACGAAATAATTTTATTTTCCACGCTCCGCCAAAAGCAGACTTCACAAATGGTGAACAAACAAAACAAATGTCACTCCAATCCAATTACAACTCAACCCACGTATATGAGGCGAATTATCAACCCGATCCAGGCAGGAAAGTTGAATTGAGTTGAGTGGACCCAATTTCTACGCGACCCCGATTTATAAGTGGGTTGAATCTGGGTTGAACCTTGTCATAAACGGGGTATTTGAACGAAAGCTATATGGTACATTTTTAGGTATTTCTTGCTTCAGTTGTTGAATGAAAACAAAGTATTCGGATCGCAATTTTTACTTAATTCATTGTTATCATATCCATAATCGATACATTCGATCGGAATCAAGTAGTTACGAAATGAGAATTCACTCAACGAGTTTCTGTTGATTACTTTCAAATATTGTGGGAGAACCATTATTTTCAAGTTGACTGGATTAAAACAAGAATATACGTAATTGCATTCCCCTAAAAATTCCCCTGACGAGATTTCTTCCCTGTATTTCCCCTGGCGAGCTAAAATTCTCCTAAATTCAGGGGAGATTTCCCTGATCTTGCAACACTGGTTTCATTACTAATTTTAAGGCTACTGTAGAGAAAAGAGAAGAATATGACGTGACTATGGAGAATTGTTTTGATCCAAAGATGACTAAAATCAGAAGGTGTATTTCTGTACCCTTTCTGAAACGCCACGTCATTCCTAATATAAACGGCTAATCCCCTCTGGGCGGAAAAGTTATGCATTAAGCATTAAGCTATACTCTGGCACCTTAAATCAATCTAAATCAAGATTAGGTAACAATTGGGCTTCAATCAGTGCAAGAATATTAGGGGCATGTAGTAACCAGGTAGAAGCTCCGCAAGATGATCACTTAACACGATTAATTACTGAGTTCATGCGTAAAACTACTGAAATCCAGTTTTGATTTTCAACTCCGAAATATGGCAGGGATCGATGACGATAATATCATATCTGGTAGCTGTAACAATATTACAGTCCCACGAAAATTTTCGCACCTCAGAAAGTAGAAGCAATGCATATAACAATTTAATAGCCATACAAAATTATATTAGCAAACAACTGAAATGAATGTTTTTAAATGTTGTTTAAGTAGTTATATGAAGTGGCTTCTTCAAAAAGTGTAAATAAAACTCTTATGAGCCTAACAAATTTAATGTGTTTGTTTGTTTTTACTAAATTGATTACATTTTAGTTTTAGCACTAATTCTTTTTTTTCTATATAGCGTATATTGTTCTTTTTAAGTGAATTCTATTTACGTGTAATTTTCAGGAACTTGTATATCTCGTAAAAAGAGGTTTAGAATTAAAATTTTATGATGTGAAACTTTGTAGAAGTGAATTATTAACAATATGAAAAAATTTAACGCTTTTTATTTTCAAAAAAAAAAAAACTAATAAGAAGAATGATTGCGTATTCATCAATATTTTAATTACATTAAATTGCAGCAAGATGCATTTGAAAAACACAAATATTTTATTTACTTTGCCTTGGACTAACAAAAAAAAATTAATTTAATTGGATTTATTTTTCGACATTGAACACCAACTTCCTACATATTCATTATGTTCCCTCAAGGCGGCAAATTTTTAATCTCTCAGTGGAATTAATTCTTATATAATTTGATACGGATTTTGATTAATAACTATGATGAAAAAGCAAAAAATATGCTTTTTGTAAAAAAAAATTCATAATTGCTTAATTTTTACTTATTCAACACAAATTAAATAATTTTTATTTTAAATGCATTTTAGCGACAATAATTGTTGCGCAGTTTCAACGTTCTTTTGTTATTATAAAATTAATTAAATTTCTGTATTAAATTTTGAAATAAGAGAATGAATGCAAAATTCAAATTTAAGAGCAAATCACGAATGTAAGATAATAAATATGATTTGGAAGATAATGTCCAAACATTTTTCCAAAACTGGCTATCGTTTGTGTTAATTTTTGAAATATATTTTAAAATATCAAAATTAAACTAACCTTCCAGCCCAAATTTTCAAAAAAGGTACATAGTCGTGACTGGCCCGTAGTTTTACCACCGCAAGGACCTGGAAAGAAGAAAGATGAAAATATTATATTCTGGATTTTAGTATTATATTTTAAAAAAAACAATGTTTTTTAATGATAATATTAAGTTCACGAATTGTCGTTTGTTCTTGCAGTTCGGTCATATTGTTGTCTAATAGTAGTAGCAAGGAAGAATGCATTTTAAGAAATGAGAAGTCAGGAGGGTATTATTATCTTTTATATTAATAGGCAAACAAAACGTTTGTACACGCTAAGGCTTTTTTGTTCATGGACCGATTTCGTTTAAATTTTCAGAAAATGTTCTTTTTATGGCATAGTTTTGTAATAAGGAATTTCAACGAAATCGATTCACGAATAAAAAAGTTATAGCGATTTTAATTTTTCGAATTTTAAAAAGCCGTTGGAAAATTTCAATTTTTTGTGAACATCAACGTAGAGCTGAGTAGCCTACGATTGACACAAATGCCGTTTCAGTGAAGCGAATGAGAAACAGAGAAAAACAAGCGTTTGTGTAGATTTTTGGCGGCATAACTGACTTAAAAAAAACTCGATCACTTTGTGCGTGCATTTTTTTTATACTCTTTTGTGTATAGTATTATTGAGTTGTATTGTGTAAGGGGCTGCCGTTCGTTTTTTGGCGAATGCCTTTAGAAATTTTAATTGATTCATTTAAGTGTGCTTTGAATGTTATTCTGCGTAATTTTTATTCGTTTTCGTATGGTTCTCGGAATCTGAGTTGTATTTTTGTCATTCCAAACAGTTAACTGCGAATTTTGAGTGCAATTTATCGGTGACTACTTACGTTTTTTCCGCGTTTTCTTTTCGAAATGCCAAGACAACGACGGGGACGCTCGAATGTCGATTTTAGATCGCTTCGCGAAAATACTAGAAATCGCGTTAGAAATTTACGTAGTGCTAATGAAATGAATGTTGTAAATAATGAATTGAATAGTGGTGTGAATGAAATGAGGAGTGTAGAATCAAAGTCCGCTATTTGCAAAAATCAAAAAATTTCAGCTGGCAATGCCATTTATTTCATATGGTATTTAGGGAGCCTTTGCATCCAAAATACGTCGCAATATCGTTTAAATTTATATAGATTTTTAATGTCAAAAACTAAGTGTAGTTTCAAAAGGCTCTTTTTAAACTTTTGTTGAGTCTGCAAAGTCCGCTCTTTTGCATTTTCTCAGTTCGCTTAACATCATACATTCAATTTCTCCCACAAATACTGACTATCTTATTTTTTCCCTAAAATGCAAGATATGAGCAAATAATTCTGATAGAAAAAATATAAGGAACTTCGCACACATCAGCCTACTCTCTCCCGACTCCTTTGTTTTTGCCTTTAGTAAGACATGTTTTGCAAACATTTTTCTCCCCAGTATGCTGGTAGATTTCAACTTTGAACACTTGCATGTGCGCTTTGCCGATCCGCATGGCAAGGTGCAATTCTCTGTTCAAACTTTGAACACATATTTAAAGTCTCGTGAATGGAAAAACCAAGAGGAATTAATATTATATAAGAACATTGTGCAAAATGAATTATTTGAAGTTGAAGAAAATTCGTCCGAAGAAATTTGTGTCTTCGAAGAAGATTCAACATTGAAAATATAATGATAATCACGCCATTTTCGTCAAGAAGAGACTGTTTAATTTTTTATTATATGTTATTCTGAAAGAATTTTATGTTTTGTTATAATAAATGTTTGTTTTATAAATAAATAGTTTGGTTTCAAAATCCGTTTCTTTTAACAATGGTAGTTTCAAAACTCGTTATTTTTAGTGTTTAGTTGCAAAACACTTTCTTTTTAAATTTACAGTTTAAAAAAATATAGGTAAATGACGTGTTTTAGGAAAAATTTTTTGTGATTAAACTGATATATCTATAGGCAATCGAATATAATTGGTCTTTTTGAAAAATCTTCAAAGTGAAAAAAATTACAAGTTTTTCGTGTTTTACTCAAAACCACTTAACATGCGAATAGCGGGCTTTGATTCTACACTCCTCAAATGAATGTTGATGCATTTCATAATGAAATGTTTGTTGATGGTGTTGCACCTTTAGAAATTTTGACTGATTCTTTTAAATGTGCTTTGAATGTTATTCCGGTTAATTTTGATTCGTTTTCGTGTGGTTCTTTTAGGCTGGCCGCGCACGTACGATTTCTGTGTTCGGTTTCCGAATTCGGTTTCCGTACTCGGACAACCGAATGCAGGCATTTCATACAAATAATTATACTTACCGCGCACGTTCTTAAATATTCCGTTCGGAAACCATTCCTGATATTCGGTTCGGAAGCCAGGACTTGCGTTCGGAAAATCCGAACGGAAAAAAACCGAATGGCGTCATCCCGAACGCAGCGCTCACATACATTTTTGCTTAACCGGCGCACACGTCAGGAAATTTCCATTCGGAACCGCGCCAGTGCTGTGCCGAGTACATTTTTTATATTTTGTTGTATTTTGTGGCAGTATTTTTTGTCGATCCGTCGATTTTTGTCGATTCCTAATACAAAAAACCAAACGTCTGCGCTAAGTTCACGGAATCCCGAGTCGGAATTCCGAATTCGGAAACCCAACACGGAAACCGTACGTGTGCGGCCAGCCTTAATATGAGTTGTCATTTTTGTCGTGCCAAACATTTTCTGACTGAAGTAACTTTACGTAATACTGAGGCATTTTCTTTGTGTTGTCATAAAGGCAAAGTTAATCTACCTCCACTTTCTCAAAATTACTTTTTCAATAATTTTTTTGAAGAATTAACTTCGAATGAAAGTGGTATTAAAAATCGTTCTAAAAATTTTTCTGCAAATATTCGTTCGTATAATGCTGCCTTTGCAATGATTAGCTCTGAGTGTAATTTGTCAAATGACACTGCAAATGGCATATATCATTTTAAAATCCATAACATTTTCTATCACCGAACTGGTGCCTTAATTCCTGGCTATGGCCGACCTCCATGTTATGCACAATTGTATTTCTATGATGTAGATACTGCTGCTAATCATAGAATAAATAGAAATGCGAATATTGAATGTAATATTGATATTATGCGTGAAATAGGTTTGAGTTAGATCGGATTAATCCTTTTGTTCACTCATTCAGGTCCATGTATGAATATTGTCAAAGGCCTGAGAATATTGCAGCTGAAGTTTCTATGATCATAAAAGTTAATAACCAAGTTGATATTCGTCGTTTCAATGATGCTGTAGTAACTGGTGTTGCTGCTATTTTCCACTACATAGCCAAGCAAGACGTCATGGATGCGATTAAAAAAAATCCTTGGGAAATTTTAGATGTTCTGGAGCGACAATGGAAATGTTTCATAGTAATTAAAAATTCGCCATTGCGTATAATTTTTTTTTTGAAATAAAAATATTGAAATTGAATTTAAATTCGAACAAATCGTGAATTTTATATATTTATTGTTTTTGTGACCGAATTTCGGTAACGGGGATCCCAACTAGTTCTTATAAAACCTGCACCAACCTTCCTTCTGACTCAGTGGGCAAAGCATATCTTACAGCTGATCCTTCTCTTAACCTCTTGGGTAAAACTTTATCTGAGGACTTGCGATGGAATGATCACATATTCCGAATCGCTAAACAAGCATCCCAATGCCTAGGATTTCTTAAGAGATGCAAATTTCTTCTCCCACCAGCAGCAGGACTACAATCTACAAATCTTACATCCGGCCCGCCTCGTGTATAACTCATTTGTCTGAGCAGGCGCCTCGAAAGCCGCCTTAGCGTGGCTAAACAAGGTGCAACGCCGCGCCACACAGTGGGACCAAATCCAAAAAAGCTGGCCAAAAGTCTAAAAAAAAGTTTATAGATTGCGGTTTTTTTTTGGGGGGATGATTCGAGGACACTTCCAATAGTAAGCAATCAATCACGGAAGGTTCGATTTTTTTCTACGGACTGAGAAATTGTAGTTGCTACTTTACTCTTTTTGCTTATTTTTAAACGTTAATACTGTGAAAAAAGGTTTACGTTTTCAAAACGCTATAAAAAATTAAGTAACAAAGCAATCGTGGTCGTGTAAAGTGGAATTTTCTTTGGAAGGTATGTAGAGTATAAAAAAATTGCACTATACCCATTAGGCAAGTATATAATACACAGTAAGCATCTATTACACGTGCTTTTTATGAATTAGGATTGTAAGAATGCGATATATATTGGACAAAAAGTAATATTGCCACTCTGCTCCACTGGAAAACTTGCTGGGCGTTGTTGGTAAAGGTGTATTCCTTCACCTCCAAAAAAAAATCCGCTGCCCAAAATTGCCCCTCCGTGTTTTAAGGGGTCACATACGTCCAGCATCTAGCCCATGGAAATGGTACTTCAATATTGCAAAAATGCGAGACAAGGTTTTATTTTAGGGATGTGTAGGGGGGGTCAGTGTGAGCTTAAATCTGAGTTTTCGGGATTCTAACCCACTCCCCCCCCCCAATTTGGCCGCCATCTTGGAAAAGGTGCGCAAATGGTTTTTCCATTATATATCTCCGTAACAGTACATCTTACAGAAAATTTGCAAGGGCACTTTTTGTTTATAATTAAATTATCTACAATATATTAGCAAGATATTTTTGAGTAAATTTAATAATTAAGAAGTTATAAGCCTTAGAACACCAAAATTAGTCACAGTATTTTCTTTTAATGGCTATAACTTTTTTTCCTTGAATTTTAACAAAAAAAAAAACTAATAATAGGTTTTTTAGAGGATTTCATAAGGAATCATTTTCATTCATACTTTTTTTTAAATTCATTCACTACTATTTGGAGGGGTTATGTTAACCATATTGAGTCCGCCATTTTGAAAATCGAAATTTCGACACCGGATTCGTCATCAGCGACCTCGAAAACCCCCTAGTGTGAAATTTGAGATCATTTAATGCACTTTTTGACTTTTGGCCAGCTTTTTTGGATTTGGTCCCACTGTGCGCCATCCGAATCATCGGCGATGACAGCCTTTGCATCTCCATCGTCTCTCTGAGCCACGGTAGGAATGTAGCAGCGCTTTCTATACTTTCTTTATCACTGTTACCACAGCGACTGTTCCACTGAAATTCAGGGCCTTCTGCCTGCACGGCAATATTTTTCCCGCAACACAAGACTAGCCCGCTCGGCTCACCCCCATACCCTACAGCCCCCCTTTCGCGCAGAACATGTTCTAGAAGTTCGTTTATGAATAGAACAACTCGACTGTGGAATAATCTCCCACAGTCAGTTTTCCCGAACTCATACAACACCCAAGAGTTCAAACGTAGGGTTCATCGCCACCTGCTTCAACACCCCCCCAAACCCCCTAATCCTATCATTTTCTTTTCCATCTTTCAAACCAAGCTTGCTGCTAGACATTGCACCATGACCTGAGCAACATGACAGACTGCTAGTATAAAGGGTGATTCCTACGCTTGGTTTTCCCACGTAAAAAAAGTGTGGCCACACAAAACTATCAAATTGTGTGATATTGCTGAAAGTACGTAATTAAAAGAGAAACTGTTAAAAGTTTATTGTACGTTTATTGTGCAAGTCTTTTAATAAACGTCAAACGTCTTTATCGACACGTAAAGAGACGATAAGGTTGTCTATATCGTGTTGTCAACGTGTTAGGGGGCAGTTAGATCTTGTATCCCCTATTAACTCAGTCAATATGACGGTCGAACCCAGTCCAATAATTCTGATGTCTGTTGACAATTGCCACCCTCGTCTCTTGCTTAATTATTGCTTCAACTCAGTGTTCGGAGGTAGAAACCCATTCCTTTAACTTGAGAACGTTGTTCCCTTCACTAGAGTACGTGGTCGAATCCGTTCTGAGCTCGGTGGAACGTTGCTGATATACTGGGAAGCAAATTACGAAAACAACTCTCCATCCAAAAAGTGTTGATCTAGAGGGTTTGAAACATTCGTAAAAGGGGGTAACGTAATTTTTGCACGGTATTCAAAAAGTGGTCGGATTTTGACAAGTGATGTCTCATTGGAAAGCTATCATTCCTCATTCTATCAATCCACGAAAGGGCTTCATTAGAATGGGCTTCGTTCAAACAAGTTTATTAGATATTAGAAAACCCAATCCATTTAAGGTCTTGTCATTTAAACAAAAGAAAGGCTAACTTTAGGGAACTATCATCCATTCATTACTTTAGAGTATGCGTACAACAGACACCTAGCCAAACATATTCAGAATCGTCTGCATACATTTTGCTCTGCCCGCCCTGACAAGGGTGGTAGCACGTAAGTTGCTTCAATCGACCTCTTCATACAAAAATTCAATGTTCTTTTAGATTTACATACGGATTTTAAAAAAACCATCAAAACGAGCATGATTTTGTCCGATTTGTTGGAGTGCCTATCGCATGAACTAGAATCGTTTCGATTGGTAAAAAATTATCCGACTTTCGTCCGATTTTCCATATTCAAAAATTGTTTTTTTTTTTTTTTTCGAAAAATAGGCGCCATTTTATTAGTTTTTGACAAAAAAAAATTCTAGTTCATGCGATAACCCCTTCAACAACGAATAATTGGCAATTTTTAGTGTATTTTTTTGTCAGATCATCCAGTCGCCCAAAATCATGGCCGGCGTCATTTTTTTGATGTATTTTCTTTAAAAAGTCCGTATGTCAAGATTTTTTTTTATTTGAACGTAAATAAACATACCCACAGAGTTTCAAAACGATATTTTTTTTTGAAAATCGTAACCAGAAAGACCCCTTAAAAACAAACTAGTGGGATGTTGTGCCTAGAGACTAGCCACTAATTACGCTTTTTCATGGTATTGTTTCTGTTGAATAACACTTCAGCCTGGATGACCATAAAAAAACAAAAAAATTATATTTTTTCAGTTATAATTAAGTAAATGTTTATGTTCTCCTGAGTATCCTTATTAAATAATATAATTTAGTGATAGATTCAAAACAAATTCCACCGAAGTAAAAAAAATTATATTTCACCATTGCGCGGCCGAGGATTGAACTTGGTTCCCCGGGGTAGGATTCCAGCGCTTTAGCTCTGGGCTACCGATATATGTACTTTATTAGAAATCTCTTTATTGCCGTAAAATATACTTCCGGTTGGAATTTCCAGACCATTTTCTCAGTTTTGGGTCTCTTGATCAAGAGCTACAATTTGAGATATGGCCCTGTAGCGACAGTACTTTCAGAAAGAAGGTCACAGACGGACAGACAGACAGACCCTCTGTATAAGTTTTTTTTTAAAGCTAAAACTGAGATAATTTGCGATCTTTTAGTGGGTGGACGTTGTATTATTAAAAATTTTATTTTATAAAAAGGCGGCTAAAATCGTAATCAGCAACCCGAAAAACCCCCGTATGCTAATTTTTGTGGCAATTGAAGGATGTTTCACTACTTCTGGTCACCATTGGAATGAATAATTGGCCTTAGATTTTCGACAATCCAAAACAATCTTAAGAAAAATCCCGATGGAGAGAGAATTGATCTCTCATGAAATACAGCTCATATTATTTTATAGCCTTGTTCTCCTTTTTATGTGAGTCGACAGTTTATTTGTACACTACTATAAAAACAATTTTACCATTCAATTCGATTCCATTTTAAAGCCGAAAAGAGAAAAACAAAGTAATAGTTTAAAACAATTTAAAACATACACTTTTATTTTAAAAAGAATTAAAAAGTAAAAAAAAATCATTCTGAAAGCAGTTTTATTGTTTCTATTTAGGTACAACCGTTCGAATCAAGCCATGAATAAAAAAGATAATAAATGGGTGAAACAATAAAACTTGGCATTAAATATTAATTTAGTTAATTTTAAAATAAAAGCGTTTTTTTTTGTTTTTATTTTAAACTATTACTTTTAGAGAACAACTTCCACCGAAGAAACACCTTTTTGTGAGTGGGTCGAAGTTCAAGTTATCTTCCACATATTTCGAATTATTTTACGCCAATTTTGTTTGTATATTTAGGATTCGAGTATAAAACTGCGTTACCAGAACAAATATAATAAAATGAAGCATCTTACCACATGTTTAGATAATTTTATTTTAAGTAAAAGTTTTGTTTTGTGATCTGAAAACTTCTTACAATTTTCTGGTTAATTTCAAAATTCCTAATGTGATAATCCTTTGAATGACGTAACAAGTTTAAGTTTGTGATATATTTTGTGCTCCATTTCACTTATTTATTATAGTGTAACATACAAATACTTTCTACACGTCCCCAAATAATTTTTGGCATAAATCCAATTTTAAAAATGATTTTTTTTATAAGAAATAAAACTTTAAAGACTTTCGGTTCTAGTTAAATTATTCAGACCTTTATTTTTTTTTTGTGAATTTTTTTATGGCAAAAGAATGTTAAAATACATATAATATTAAAACAGAAGACAATAAGTATTGAAACGTCCTTGGGGCGTCTTTTTAACCTACATCAAGGTAATATTCCTTTCGTGATAAGTCATATTAGCATGTCTTAAGAATTAACAGAACAAATACGTTTATAATATATCATGTGCGTATCCATACCCATGGAAAGTTACTTAATACCTGCTTGACATTATGCCGAGTTGAAAGAGAATGAAATAAGATAGAAAAAAAATGTCTTTTATCCCTTGAAGATTACTATCCTTATAAATATAATTAAAAAGCCTAACTTTTTGGATTAAATTCGCATTAAATGATAATATATGTTTCCCCATAAAAAATACAATTAAAACTTTTTAACTGTCATACATGAACAGAAAATTCGTAATTAAAACCCAGAAACCCATAATGAAGCGCGCGTACTTGATCAAACCTATTGCTTCTCGACTATAATTGAAATTTTACCTCAAAAGTTTATTGATTTAACAAAATGCTTGTCTAGATATTTATTAAAAGACATCGACTCTTTAAAGAGACAACAGCAAAATACTTATGGCAATTAATTAAAGTAATTGATTATCATTTCGTTATTCATTATCACGCAAGCAATCCGCGGTGGGGTAGACTGATACCTATTATCTGATACTTGCTTGATGTGCAAATGTCGAACTGCACCACTGTTTCGTTCGCTTTTGTTTTTTGAGTTGCAATGCAATGATAACTTTTGTAGATAACAGAGTTTTGTTGTTATTAATCTCAAGCAGCAACAGCTGATCAGGACAGATAGTGAATGTGGGTTTATACTGGCATGTATCCATGATATTATGAGGTAATTGTTTGTGGTTTGGGGAGAGAAGCAAGAATATTTTGATTGAAAACTTGAGTGCAAGTGTATTATTGATTGAATGATTTATGGATGGTTGGAAATCGTATATAAAAAGATGCATAAAAAACATAGTAGTAGATTAAGGTGCGGGACAACCTAGAAACTAGTTGGGATGTGGTTTGACCCCATCGGTCCACATGATCAACTTCTCAGTATGATGGACGTAGACGAAATAAACTGACTTCTTACAAAATAGTAATACGTTTAGCACTAGTGTCAGAACTGGTGACAAAGCAATCCTGAGAGAAGCTAGTTCAAATAACTATAATAGTTGTAAATCCACAAGAATTTTCTAGAAAATTTGTTTTTCCAGAACGTTAGCAAACAAACATTTCCTTCGTTCGCTATACTAAAGTTCGATTTCGTATTGAGCATGGTGAAGCTGATAAACTGGAAAGCGAATGACTTCATTTGGAAATTCCATCGAGTTTATTAGATATTAGAAAAACTTATCAATTTGAGGTCTTTTTGAAACTTAGCCGAAACCAAATGTTATGAAATTTTTTCAGAACATTTTTTCGTTAATATTCTTCTTTTGGTACCTCAAAGTCGATATAGTAGTTTTTGGTTCGCGCGGTATCGTGCAGGTTGTAACGAACCACGTTCGTTACGAAGAACCCTCTCTTAGAAAAATACAAAAGTAACCCGCCTCACCTCGTACCTACACCTTGCCGCGGTGGTGGGGCTTGCGAGTCTCGTAGTAGCGTTAGGCTATGTCGGCGGTAGCTAGCTGGTAACCAGCAAGCCACTGGTAGGGACACCCATGCCGAACAGGCTAATTGCGAAGAGGCCAGACTAAGCTAGGTACATCCACTTTCCCCCACCTTTTCTCTCTCTCTCCTTTTCCTTTCCCCTCGCCGTTTCCCCACTTCTAAGCCAAGGTGTTTACCGTGCCGATGGCTGCATGGCCAGCCAGTGGTTAAAGAGTGCTGGTCGCGAACGGTTCCCTCCGATGCCCGGGCAAGGTCGGAGAGTACAAGTGCCTTATCCTGGTAAGCGGCTCTGGCAGGATGGACCCCTCTTTCCGCACTACTCGTGGGACTTTTATGGAAAAACCCAAACCCAAATTAACAAAAAAAAAACAACCGCCTCCAGTTCGGGGGCTCCCAAAACCACACCTACTGCCTGCAAGGGCAACGAGGTGGACAAAAGGGAAAAAGGAGCTTTAGACTCTAATCCGGAGCTCCCCACTCCCTCTAAGCCAATTGCTTCAACAGAAGCAGGCCCTTCAACTGCACCCGTGCAGTCTTCGAATGCCTCTAAGGAGGCTATAAAAACTAAAAAGCCTGGGTCTAAAGGCGCTCCACCATCAAAGGTGAAGTACCAAGCCCAACGCAGCGCCCAGAGAATCCTTGCTCGATTCAAGGGAACTGCAAAGGGTGAAATCACCGAGAAGCAACAAGCTTCGCTAAGGTGGGCGACGCGGGTTGTCAGCGAGCAAACTTCGCAAACTGGCAACCCAACACCGAAGCGTCAGAGGTTCCTTGAGGAACCTAATCACCCTGAGGCTAAACATAGCAGGAACACTTCCGTACATCCTGCTACTACTAAGACCTACAGCCAAGTGCTGGAAGGTCAGATCGTGATCGCCGTCATGGACGAAAACGGTCCAGATGGCACCATTTTGCCTGATAAATGGAGGAAACTTGAGGTCAGGCTCGCGACAATTTTCCTCCCAATCCTTCAGGAGCATCCTGGCACTGCTCCTCACTGTCGCGATAGCGGATGGTTTCAGAGCCGCGTGAAGCTCATCGCTTGTGCCGATCAGAGATCTGTCGATCTCTATAGGATAGCAATATCCAGAATTGGGGAAGCATGGCCATCCGCCAAACTCAAGGTCGTTATGAGGGAGGAAATCCCGAATCGGCCAAGAGCGCGTTCCTGGATCCCAGCAGAACCAGCCGAACCTCAGGCTATTCTGGATATTATTCGGTTGAGTAACCCACAGCTACAGACGTCTTCGTGGAGGATTACGAAACTGGAGGACCCTAAAGGCGACGGCCGAGCAGTTACATTAGTAATTAGCGAGGAGTCGCTGGAACCTTTGGCGAAATCTGAAGGCGTCATAAGCTATGGGTTTTCTTCAATCACCCTGAGGTTATACAAAAAAGACTCTTTGTCCCAGAGTGGAACGGTTTCAACTGCTCCACCTGTGGCTCCAGATGGTGAGCCCTCGGGCACTGCGGGTGTTACAGGTACGGATGTTTCTGATTCCAACGTACCTGGCACTGCGGGTGACACAGGTATGCAAGTAGCTGAACCCAATGTGCCTAGTATTGCGGATGCTACAGGAACAGGAGTAACTGATCCTAAGGTGCCTGAGGATACTCACCTACCAATCCTGGGTTCAAACGACCCTCTCTTCTTATCCTCTGAGAATTCTAACTTCTCAGTTCCTTCACCGTCAAGGACGGAGGATGAACTGGGTGACTTTGCTGTACAGTATCTACAGTATTATTGGTTATATCTTGAACAAGCATTTTCTCATTTTCATCATTTACCGGGATGTTATCTCCATTAGTTGCTTGAGTAATTTGATTTATTTCATTCCTACTTCCATTGAATTCTAGGAAAGACACTATAGACTTATGGTAACTAAAGCAACTAACAAAGATTTTAGATTGGAAATTGTCCAAAAATCTCATAAATACCGAATCAATCGTTGTTCCATACCGCGTCGTGCTCTGATCTTTATCATTCGACGTTTTCAAATCTAGTTTTTAATTTTTTGAGAACATAGTATATTTGTAATATGCAGTACATTGTATATAGTCAAGACCCTCTCAACTACAGGCCTCGTAGATGTATTTTTCGTGGTGGTGGTAATGGTCCCAAAAGTCACCACACACCGGAGTAACATGGCGCGGAAGCCGTACGCGCAGAATTTTTGTGTTTATTTTGCAGTAAAAAGTGATAAAATATTGTATTTTAACACTTTTAACTGCACTTGGATTTATCAGTGAATAGTTTTTTAGTGATTTCATTAAAAAAAATAAAACAAATTTGGTGATTAAGTGTGTTTAAGTGTTCAAATTGTTAAGGCGATCAACTTTTTTTTCACATCCATGGTGTTTTTTCATGTTTATTTACGAAAAAAATGTTAAATATTTAATGTTTTGTGTAGTTATGGAATTAAAAGTGATTTTAAAGTGATTAATACATATATTATGATATTATTATTAAAAATATAGGTGCCGAAAAACACTTCTCTTATTCACTTTTCCATTCGCACTTTTCTGTACTTATATGTTTAGTAATAATTGGAAAATAAATTAATTAATGACTTTAAAATCACTTTTAATTAAATATTCAGCATATTTTCCCTTAATATACACGAAAAAAACACCGCGAATGTAAAATAAATTTATCACCTTAACAATTAAGACACCAAAAATACACTAAATCACTATTTTTTTTATATATTTTTTTATTAAATCACTAAAGAAATAATCACTGATAATCCTTGTATGGTTTAAAGCGATAAATTTCAATAATTTACCACTTTTTACCACAAAACTATGACGAAAACACTCGCGAACGTACTCTGCGCCATTAAATTCTCAGCAACTGTCAAATTTTGGGACCATTCTCAGGAATTGTTGTATTAGTGCCCAATAAAACTGCATGGCCTGTAGTTGAGAGGGTCTTGATATAGTACGTAATATATAATATATATGTATAATACATAGTAAATAATGTAACATACTACCCAAGCTACCCACAGCTGCAAAGAGCATGGCAACTTTTGGTCGAGCTCCAGCAACAGACAGCAACGATGGTGTTCGAGAAGATGAAATGAATGTTGAGAGCGGCGTCTGCATCATGAAATGAATGTGTGCGAGAATATGACGAATTTTGAGAGCAGCGTCTCCATTGCGGGAATATGAAATGAATGCTGAGAGAAGCCTCTGCATTGCAACATTGAAACCCAATCCCTTCCACCAAGCGCGGGTTATTTTGCCTCGCACACGAATTATACGCTGCTGTCTGTAGGTGGAGCTCAACAAAAATTTTCCATGCTCTAGCCAGCTACATGGCCACAAGTGCCAGAAACGAATGTGCAACAAAAGTGCGCGTGTGGCGAATTCTTTGTTTTTACCCCTGGCGAAAAAGTGCCAATTGTGCCTAAAAAATTAACATTTTAAAAACGGTACGACCGAATGCTATGAAAATCTTTTCAGATCATATCTACTACCTTTAATACGTTTCTAACTACATCTCAAATAAGTGGATATCTTTTGTGGTTCGCGCGATATCGTGTAGGTACAAAAATCACTTATTTCGTTTAAACCAAAAAACGGCTCGACCAAATTTTATACAAAATTGCTCAGATCATATTTCCGTTAAAACGCTTCGAACGACACCTCAAGATACGTTCGGCCGGTCATATCCAAAGAATGGATAACTCAAGGACACCAAAAAAAACCGGTATCTACTACCAGATGGCAAAAGACCAGTGGCATGGCAAACCACGGTCAAGGTGGGAAGACAATGTTACGGCCGGTGCAGCAAAACTGCTCGACACAAGAAACTGAGGACAAGCTGCAAAGTAGAGAGACGTTTGAAGGAAGAAGCTGACGGAGGCCAAAGCTCGAGTTGGGCTGTAGAGCTATCGAAGAAGAATAAGAAGCTTATCGTGCTTTGTCCCGAATACCCCAGAAAGTATGACGGAAGCATGGATGATGGGATATTACAAAAACACACTTCACATATTAAAAGGAAAATCGGTGGACACTGCATAGTAGGCACACCCAGAAGAAGATGGATCGACTATTCGACGGCTAACTCAGAACCAATGCTCAACATCCGGATCTGGAGATATGCCGCAAGGGGTGCAACGCCGTTAGATAGATGAAAATATGACGCAGAAGAAATAGAGAAAATATAATATACTAAAAGTTACGTAATTAAATTTTATCCAAATATAAAAGTGATATTTTATTTTATTTAAAAAATTAACAATAAAAAATGGCTATACACCCACCTACATCAAAAACTCTTAATTAAGGCTCCACTTTATTGCAGCATATTTTATTAAAAACCCACATAGAACTCGTGATAGGATATTAAAACAGTATGAATATCGTAAAATTTTGAACACAGATGTCTTCAATGTATCGAAAAGACGCAATATGATTAAATAGGGGTAGTACAAATGGTTGTGTGTGTCCAGTGTGTAATTCAAGTAGCCTTTCTATCTTAATTTATGTTTACAAAATTGCCTCAAAACATGACAAAAACGATATATTTATTCAATATGAAAATTGTATAAAGAAATAAACTTAATTTGCATTCGATTAAGGTTCAGTTAACTCGATGCTCGGTTGAAATTCTATGAAACTAGTTTCCAAATATTTTTTAAAAAGTTTGTCCACTCTCATTCATAAAAATGGAAATTTTCAACCTACAATCATTTAAAAATGTGAGAGAGCAAGAAAATTTTATTAGAAGCGCGGAAAAATAAAGTTGTGTTAAGAGTGCCTATCGCCAGCTTCTTCAAAAAAAATACTCTAGCAACTAATGGTGCAGGTTCAATAGATTACTCATCAGTGATTGATCCTAATTATTCAAATTAATTCAATGAACATACAACAGCAGCACGTGAAGCAAATTAATGTTAATCAATTTTATCAAATTCACAAGCAACGTGGGAATACAACTTCTTCGGTTATTTGTTTTTAAAATGACGATTTCAATTAAATTTATTTGCATGGTGCTAAGACAGCGGCGATAATTCCGGTTCTCCTGTTTGGACAATTTGACGATTTATCCGTTATCGATATTAGAAATTAAACAATTTATTTACTTAATGAAAAAGGGGCGAGTGAATTGCGTGATTGAGCGTCACTCTTCGTTAAGGAAACGACACGAAATGTACTTTCAATCGAATTAATGGAACTTAACTTTTATTGTGAAAAAAGAAAATGAATTCATCAAATTTGTAGTCGTGTTGGTTTCGTGTTCTTAACTGTTTCTAGTTTTATATAATTCATCTGAATTTGGAGATATATATACTTCTTTCAATAAGCAATGTAGATAAGATTTCATTACTGCACCTAGTATAGTGAGAATTCTCACGCTCATTTAACAATGCAAGGTGATCTTCAAGATTCCACACAGCATAAAGCGTCTTCGTATAACAAAACATTCCTACGAATCGGCAATCAATACCTCGTAACTGGATGGATAATACTACGACGATCTTTCAAACCAGGACACCAATCGGAACTTAGAATCACTGCTTCTTGATTGACCGGTATAAAATCAAAGTCATGGAGCTCTGCGACTCTTATATTCTGGCAGAAACGAAGCCGAAAGTCGTAGGAGTGGCGTTGGCGTAATATTCGCCAAAGAAGCCAGATTCAATCTTATTAGCTGGTCACCAGTTTCTGAGGATTATTACCGTGCACCTGCTTACCAGAGTAAGTATACGGTATTCGGCCGACCCAAGCTTCATATGCAGCTTTTCGTTACTATTGCTTGGAGATAAATGTAGCAAAGCGACATGTGACGATTTGTTCCACATAAAAAAAGTATGATGTGTCGCTAATAAGCATGTGAAGCTTTAGTATACAGCCGACCTAAAGCGCGGTCGGTACCCACTTTTTGCAAACCAGCCTATAGTATCCCTGTGCTGTTTCAATTGTCGATTGATAAGGAAAAAACAGGAACCCAGATTATTCGAGGATCATCACTGCGTTCCGAATCATCCAGCCTATACAATCATTGATGCGGGAGCTCTGTTTCGAAGTGGCGTCCGAACGTTATTATCAAAAACCACTAAACAGTGGAGGAAAATGCAACGGCAACAAGACAAGGGATACGCGCATGCCCGTCCACACTATCTCCTAAGCGTATAGTATCATTCCTTTGATGTGACGGAGAAAAATCGCTAATTGAGAGATCGACTTCGATTTTGAACGCACATTGCAATTATTTTTAGAAAAAAGTTTAAAGAACGGAGATACGAGACGACGGTTTGCAACAAGTGGGTACTGGGCTTCTACGGTAGTGCAATGCTACGCTCAAACTGAAGACGAAGACGACGACACCAAGGACGAGTTTTATATGCGACTGAATGAGATTTATACGCTCTATTCCAAGGGGGGACATAATTATTTTAATGAGTGACTTAAAGGCACAGATCGGTCCCAACAACGCCGGCTTTGTACACTTGTACACAAACGGAAATCAAGGCATAGGCCCAAGTCACTAACAGTAACGATGAGCTTTTCGTTGACATCTGCAGCTCCCACCCACTCACTCATGGTAGGTGAATCTTACTTTTGTCACAAGATACACCAGGAGATCTGGGTATCGCCCGATGGTAGAACGAAAAACCATAGGATGTTAGGAGCTTTAGGGGAGCATACACTGTGACCACCAGTGCCGGCGGATCGTTTGGGCCCAGGTGGGTAGTCTGACACACAAACCCCTTTCAAAATTGTTATTTGGCAACAACCTTTCTTAAAGGGTAGACCAATTCATTGTGAGTCGGAATGTGGGCCCACGGTGTGCAAAACAACATGTGGAGTTCCGTAGAGATCTATCCTGGGTCCCCTCCTGTGGATCACAAAGTATTTAGGCTACGCCTCCCAAAAAGAACGTTTCGACCCGGTTCGCGGATGACATCTGGGTAGTGCTTGTAGGACGACGCCTCTATGATGCTGTAAACATGCTAGGCGATGGCCAAACGATTTTCGTCGGTAAAGGCGAAAGTACCGACGAAATAAATTCATTGTGTGCGTACACTAAGAACGACGGTGACAGAGATAATAACTCCGACAGCCGATTATGCTACAGGGCCATTCAGGAACACAGGGAAATAGCAACACAATCCCATACCATAGCACCCACGCAACTTTTTCAGGCAACACTACGAAATAGAAATTAGATTGAATCTGTCGGCATGTATTCTATTAGTTTTTGACAGTCGCTGTATAAAGCGATTCGTTGATCGCCCTTAGCATGTTTAGTTTACAGGATGAGATCGAAGCATGCGCCTACGAAGCTGTTAAGGTCTATACATTTCTATTAGAGATACGCCGAAAATGGGTTCGACCTAACACGAATATTCGGTCAAAAATGTACGAATTATTCGGCTCAATTTTACGCAGTAAACAGGTTCATATAGGTCAGCGAAGCGTTCTGCAAAGCAACGTTTGCCCACCCCACCTGCACTTCGCGCCGCTCTTTCTTTTATTGCAATTTCTCTCGTGATAGAGTAGTTATCGCCAAAAAATAAGGGACTAAAGCAAGAATCTGGGGAAATGACAATTCCCTAAACATTGAGGCCCTACGCACATGAGTGGACTGATTTGCAATCTCAGTTTGAAACTGGTTTGACATTATCACGCTAACAACCAGTTTGCAACCAAAATAAAACCTTTGTCCACACACAAACCCAACTGATTTTTGATAAATCAGTATTCTGTGCTCACGAAGATTTTATTGAAACTGGTGGCATTTCCAAGCGTACAAGTGTTGCATTCGGTGACAGACGATATAGAAGTGTGCGTATTCGAATGCATGCAACACAAATGTCGGTCTACCTTGTTACTTAGGTTTTTGGGTTATGTTTAAAAGCCGGGACGGAATGCAACCACGCAATGAAACGCAGGAACGCCTGTCTGTCACCAGTTTGACATTGCTTCCGACCGGCAGGAACAGTCGCACGAAACCAGTTGCAAACTACTTTCAATCGATCTCGTTTTTGTCGACTCGTGTCAAGCACATAATTTCACAATTCTTTTATTTTGTGAAAAAAAAAAAAATGGTTACACAAAGAAGTGCTTGTTTCATTTACAAATACTACCTATCTACGGTTCCACAATAAAGCCTCTTTAACATACATACATATGTAGCTATAATTTCTAATATCTGCTACATTTTTTCTCAAAGTTGTGACCTACTTTTCATAATGAGTTGTGTTTAATGAACTACTCTAGGTTGCGTTTAGTTGAGAGATCTCAGCAAAACGTGTTTCAAGAGCCTGCTCTAAGTTGAACTGGAGCAACTTAATGCACTGTTTTTTGCTTTACCTTTTTGGTTTTCATATTTACATAGATTTGTTACTGGAAAAAAATGCATCGAAAGGCACTCAACTACCAGAAAAAGTAGTGTTAGATCATTAATTTAGAAAATTAATTTTAATTTATTAAATTAAATAATATATAGCAAAGAAAGGAGATACGTACTTTTAGGGAACAATGGAAACACAAATTTGTGCGGCTTATTAATAAAAATGGCCAGGTCAGGCAATAAAAATGACCTTTTTTTCTATTTGAACCAATATACAACTACAAACTACAACAACAGCGAATGGCAGCACTGACTGAGATTGACATATGATCGTTGAAAAGGGAGAACCCGTTACGTAAACGAGCGGCTAGTCTGTCGTCTGAAGTGCTCGATACTCTCCCCGGTGTCTATCCATTGTTCTGTGAAAAGGGTCGCATACCTGGCATTCATATAATAGTCTGGAATTTATAGAAACGAATTTTCGTTGACTTTTATGGTTTAAATTCGTTAGTATTGTTTTCTTCGCGGAAACTGAAATTGAATCTGTAAACTCGTTTTCCTCGAAATGGCTTTTTTGAAGTCGGTGACCAAAATTACCCGAAAACTACTGAACCGATCTTTTTGAAACTTGGCAGACTTATTCAATATACAGGATGCGAGAATAGTCCGGCAACTGTTCGGTATTTCCTAAACGGTAGGTTTTCATGAAAAAAGTTTATAGCAAAAGTTTGTCAGCTTGGAGGGGAGAATCGTTTGCACACAAAACTCACCCCCACCCATTCATCCACTCGCAGGGGGTGGGGTGGGGGGGATGGTAAGCAAATGAGAGCATCAGACATGTATAGACGTTTTCAAACCTCGTGACATCCCGCGCATCTTCCCCAGCTAAGCTCTTAAAAATGTTAAAAAGTTCAGACAAAAGCTTCACTTAACTCCTCCTATCAAATCACTTGCTGCCATGTAATCAGTCGCGACTTTGTATTGCTAAAGGGAGGTGTATTTTTCTGGGACTTCGATGATTATTTAAAAAAATTACAAATTATGACTGAAAAACACCCGTTTTTATATATTTTTTTTTATTTTAAGGTTTTTATATTTTACACAAATGCCACAGAAATAATTTGTAGTAATTTCTACTAAAAAATACGATATTTGTGTTTTTATCACTTTGATTACTAGATTTTTGACATTTTCCGCCAGTCGCAAGCGCGCTTCTGCCCGGGGAGCTTGTGTTGCTTGCGGCTGCGGAGAACTCTCAATTTATGAATGAAAATGCTCATATCTTTAAAAGAATTTTTTCCAGCAATTCTTTTAATTTATTTTAAATTTAGGGATGGGAAATATTTAGCATAATTATAGTAAAATTATGCTTATTACGATGGATAAACTGCCTTTGTTGAGCAGGAGTTTTACATGTATTTCAAAGCTCTGCTCAATACATATAAAGATTACTTAACTTTATTCATCCGGCATGCGCACATCCCTTCCCAAATTATTTTGTTGGGTTTTTTCTGCGTTTGTTGCCTTTTTAAGTTAAAAGAGGGGAAATGATAGAACAAATTTTATGAAATTGGGCAACGAGGTGCGCAGAACCCTTCAAATTATTTGTGTCACGGAGTTTGAAAACTTCTATACCATCCCCGTCTACAACAAACGATGACACCACTCTGGAAGAAGTACAAAATGCCTTACGATCCTTAAGAAACAACAAATTTCCAGGAATTGATAACATCCCAGCAGAGTTGATCAAACAAGGAGGCGAGTCGCATTCAGCAGCTATACATGAACTACTATGCTGCATATGGAGCAACGAAAAATGCCTGAAGATTGGAAGCAATCTGCCCAATACAGAAGAAAAAAGATAAATTCAACTGCCGCTGGAGTTTTATGCCTCCTGAAACGAGTTGAATCTCATGCATGCGCTTGGTGGAGCGGGGAATGACTAGAGAAGGCTATGACAGAAAGAATGTAAAGAGGGAAGAAGCGAGAAATATATAAAAGGGGTACGTTGTGATACATGCTAGAATATAATTTTTACAAAAGTTCTTGAATAATAGTTTAAAATTGGCAGCTAGCAAACACGACGCTCGTTACTACTACATTTGTGGATGTAGTATTTTGGAGCACTAGTATCCAAATATGGAACACTGAGTCGCAGACAGGAAGAGCAGCGCTGGGCTACCGGCAAACTTGGGGTACGCATAAGTTAATGAAACACAAAAAAGGGTATGTGGGTTCAAAAAGAGTCCGTGCCTTAGAGAAATATTTACAGAATTAGAAAATGTAGCCAAACATATAGTGCTGCAAATAAGCAGGAAAGAAAAAGAAAAAACCACAACACCACCTGGGGAAATATATCTTCGAACGGGTAAACCAATTTAACAACCTGGGGACAGTCAGTCAGCGAAGACAACGATGAAACGATAGACGTACAAAGAAGAATAAACGCCATACACTGAACATACTTCTCATTACTGCCAGTAATTACATCCAGAGACTTCCACAGAAAAACCAAAATAAGAATCTACAAAACCATCATACGTACAGTAGCTACGCTTACGTCAAAAAGATGGATATATTTCAGAGGAAGGTTCTCCGAAGGATATACGGGCCCAATCAATGAAGAGAATGCATGGAGAATACGATACAATCACGAAGTGTACGATTTATACGAAGAGTGTACTGCGTTTAGGTTGGACCGGCAGTGTTGCCAAGTTAGCGCTTTAGCGCTTAAAAATAGCCTTTAGCGCGTAAGCGCTAGTATAGTGCTTTCAAAAAATTCTTAGCGATTTTCAGCTTCGAAATAGTTCTTGAGCAACAACTTCTGAAAATTAACCAACCATTTCCTAAAAACAGGAATTGAACGCATTCTCTACTTCATATTATGCTTTTCCTTATTGCGTATTTGTACTAAGTTCTCCTACCAAGAGGAAGATAAGTCGTATTTAAATTTGAATTGCGACAGAAGAACTACTACTCGTTCGAATTTCTTAATAAAAAATGAATAAGTTTAATTATGTCCTATATTTAGGCTGTTATCATTAAAATAGAGCACTAAATTTTTTAACGCTCCTTCAATTAAATTAGAGCTAAATTTTAGCGCTCATTCATTTATATAGTCGCTAAGTTTTAGCGCTTTGCTGCTTGTACACTGCACACTGTGGACCGGTCATGGTGGGAAGATGACGTTGGGAAGGCCGATGCAAAACTGCTCAACACAAGAAACTGGAGACAAGCTGCGGAGGCCAAGGCTCAAATTGGGCCATCGAAGAAGAAGAAGAAATAAGTAAATAGATATATGGTCATTCCGCCACAACGTTTGCCAGACCAAAATTCGATCATGTGCGATTAAATGTATGCCCTAGTATACATTTAGAAAAATTGGACAACCCATATCTGGGTAATTGGTGTTCCTTTCAACTATTACCGAACTAGTTCTGCAACATAATCTAGGCCTAGACGGGTAACTTTGTTATCCTTAGACGAGGATATTTGTGTGTGTGCGGATAATTACATTAAGCAGAAACACATGCCAAAATTTCTGGTGAAGATGCTACTACGCTTCTCTCTTGTCCTTCCTATATCTCCCTTGTAAAAAAACTGGTTCGGTAAAATTTGAAGGAAGGAATACCGGTGTATATACCATTAATGTGTACAAAGTTTTTATTCTTGCTGTTTATTACATAAAATATTAAATGTAGATTATATCTTTTATTTACTTCATTCGAACTTAAAATTATCAGGAAAAAAGTAAAACAGCATTTTTTTATTTATTCCAAACGCAGCTTACAGTTATATAATTGAGATAAACTTATGGAACCGCTGATACCTGGTAAAGAAAACATTCAGGGTGTAAAATCACACGTAGAAAATTATTTTTGCCCAAAAACAATACCGATAAGGAAACGGCGGCACCACCTTAGAAGAAACATTGCGACAGCACCTCATCGCCGTGCTACTTTTATGTATAAAATCGTATTTCATGCATCACTTGTTCGCTTGTTATGTAAACAAACAAAATGAGAAATTAATAGAACCAAAGACTTTTTTCAATGGTGAATAAACTTCAACTTTGAATGACCTTTGAAATAATCGTGACTATTTTAGGGGTGTGAGTAAATTTTTGAAGAGAAGAAACCCCTGACTCGCACTGATTGGGATTTATAGAAAAGAACTGCATGAGACAATTTGACGAAAAGCGAAAATAAGTACTGCGGCGGCAGGCAGATAAAGCACGTTTTGCAAAATATTTTATTTCATATTTTGTCTAGAATTTCAGAATTCAAAAATACCCTGGTGTCGCGCAAAAGTTGTTATTCTACGCCAAATTTTTTTCGTTTTTTGAAATTAGCTTGAATGTTGTGGAAATCAAACAAACACTAGCCAAAATTCTGAATGAGATGAAGAAAACCGCGTGCTTTTGAACAAATAGAGATATTGTATTGCTAAAGAAATTCAACAAAAAAGCATGAAATCGGCTAGTATTGAGCAGTGACACTTACCGCCTGTTAAAACAATTTTATAAACAACTTTAAACTGCTTTGCTGAATCCATCCTCGTCCTCGTTTAGTTTTAAAAAAGCAATAAATCGCAGAAAATACTTATCCTTGGTTGAGGAAAAAAAAGTTATTCAAAAAATTTCAGGAAAATGTTCACAAAAAAGTTACACTATCACAGATATTTACTTTAATAAATTTAATTATGGTTAAGCGATTGACTCATTTTATATTTGTTATAATTAATTATCAAATGTACTTGATGTTAACCATTTTTGCACAATTTTCTGTTTTAAGTTGTTTGTAAGAGTAAACGACATCGAACTTTATTTTAAGAAGGCAGAGACGAAGACGCCTGGCCAAGAACTCAGAATAGAATAGAAATGACAATTCTCCGAAAGAAGTTTTCACGACGGCGCGTGGTTCGATACTGTGAGATTTTTTCATTATTAAGTTTGTTAGCCTGATGATGTATGGATGCGTTCCGTTTGTTTTGATAAATCTAACGGTAAAAATCGGATGAAAAACTGGTTATTTTAAAAAGAAAATATTTCTCCATCAGTTTTCTTTGCAGATTATTTTTTGAATAATGTGCAAATAATAAGTAACACCCAAAGACCGGTTCTACACTTCAACTTTGCATTCCACCTTTTTACGTTCAACTTTTTTTTCTTTTTCACTCCAATGCAAAGTTTGAAACAGACTAGAGTTGAAAGGAAAATGGAAAGCAGCTCAGAATTGAATGGAAATTTGCATTCTAACTTTTGTGTTTTCGTTCAACATTTTTATGAGTGTGCGAATATGTATGAATAGGAGTGCACACGGATAGCAGTGACAGGGACAGCCGAGCCCTTTGATCTTCTTCTTGAAAAGTTGAAAATGTGTAGACACGACCGACAAAATTCAACCTCAAAAAGTGGAATGCAAAGTTGAGTGTGTAGAGCTGGTAAAGACTGCATTTTGCAGTGGTGGATAGGCATAAGTAATAAAAATGTTAATTACGATCATGTGTGGAAGTTTATTACCATCATGTAATGTCGCCCAAATACTAACCACGTCTCTTGCAACAGACCAAAGTCCGCTTGCCTACATTTAGATGGTGACGTCTAAATGCCACCATCTTATTGGAACCAGGGCCGGCTTTAAGGCTCGAACCGAACCAATTCGTTCGGTCCGTTTTTAAAAGTTGGAAATTTGACATTTCCATAGACATGAAACGAACGAAGCGGTAGCCGCAATCAAGCGGACAGAACATCAAAAATAACAAAGAAAAAACGTGCGGAGCGGACGGAACGGATTGGTTCCGTTTGAGCCTTTAATCAATGGGCGCATGCAGCGCTCTCAGCGGAAAAGCCGCTTAGCTGAACAACACAGCGTAAAAAGTAACTCAGCGATATGTGTCGGCTGAATGTGTAGCTAAGTTAAAATTTATTTTGACAGCTAATTTTTTTTTTCTATTTTAAATAACATCAATTCACTATCGCTGAGCTACTTAGCATAAAATTTTTACGCTGAGAAATTTGCCAGCCGCTGAGCTAAGCTGCTTGGTTCAGCCAGCCATCTAACGAGCTCAGCACTTAGCCGCTACTCAGCCGCTGAGTGCGCTGGATGCACCCATTGTTATAATTTTTGTCTTAAACTGAGCTGTTTCTTCTGAGTTATCGGACCGGTGAAAGTGCTTTTGTGGACAATTCAGGATCTAAAAAAATCTTTGAGGGTGATTTTCTCGAAACACATAGGGTCGAGACACATCCAGGCGTGCTTTGAACACATCCAAACCTAAATAAATTATTATTAAATAAAATTAAATTAAAAAATATAAAAATGTAAAATTTCACTTTAAACAAATAAGAATTAAAAAAAGTCAACAAATTTTATTTTATTTACCACATTTACATGTCATATTAAAAATAACATAAAAACTAGCCAACTAATTTTATTTTATTTAAATGATTTTTGAATTTTACACTTTTCGCGAATCGCAATGTTCATTAGCAAATTTTACAGCTGTCATCAGTTAGGCTTATTGTGTTTTGAGTATTCCGCGGACAGCTGTGTAGCTCGCCTCAAGGAAAGCATTGGGGGGTTTCAGACCTGGAGCGCGTTCAAAAACCTTACTATAGTAAACCACGAGGTAAGCTGTGGTTATGCTACATCACTTCACTTAACCACGAAAGTTTATGTTTAACCATGAAGGTTTTTGAACGCACCGTGGTTAACTACGTGGTAAAGAAAATTTAAAATATTTTTCCATAAAATAGTGTCGGCTATTTGCCTCAATTATTTCCAATAATTATTTAATTAAAATAATCTCACAAATCCCACTCTGATTTGTTCATTATTAACATTAAAACAAATGTCAAAAAATTGTTTTTTATTCTTCTTCTTCTTAACTATCGCTAACCATGCTCCCGAGCATGGTTAAAATTCAACTACACTATGGTTAACCACGGGAGTTTTTGAACGCCAAAAAGTTATGCTCGTGGTTATGTTGTAGTTAACCACGGAGTTTTTGAACGACAAAAGTTTACCATAGTTAACCATGGTTAACCATAGTAAGGTTTTTGAACGCGCTCCTGATGTGGTAACAACGTTGTAAACCCGATTTTTTAGGAGAAAGAGGTGAAAAGAAGGGAAGGAGGTGTTGTAACCTTTTCCCACAAAAATTTTTGGTTGAAAACTTTTGAACACTAACACTTGCACATGACCATTTTTATCTCCTTTTTAATTTTTCCCAATGAAATGTCATTCGTTAATTTAAAAAAAACGGTTTCTGTTATTACTTTGAAATGCAAATGGCAGACAATTGAACACGACCGCAAACTCATTGTTTAATAGATCTAATAGATTAAAATGTCTAAAAGCAGCTCGGAGAATTTAAAATAGTAAATAAGAAGAATATCGACAGGAATACACACACATCAACAACCCCTTGTAAAGATAGAAAAAATGTTCCCATTGCAACAGGAACCGTGTGAAACGGTGGAACGTTGTAACAACAGCTAAATGACCCAACGTCTGAAACCACCCATTGATAGATTAGATTTAAAAATAGCCTGGATGTGTTTCGGTCCATATTTTGTCATAATGTGCGAAACTCATTGTGGTTGGGCCTTCATTAAAGGGGCTCCACCGTCTATTGTTAGCCTTGGCTTCCTCTAGCGTTGGCCTCCATTAAGGCCGTATCAGAACCTCAAAATTGGCAGCGTGCAGCTTATTATGACATGCAGCTTATTATTATGTATCAGAACCTCTGCAGCGCTGCACCGACAAGTGTTTCTATTGGCTGAGGCTGGTAAAATGACAAGCAAAGCAGCACCAGAGCAGCGTGCTGCATTTTCATCTCAAACTCTAATTTTGCTGCATATATACATGCAGCACTTTTGACACTTCTTACTTGACAAGTGAATTTAAAGAAGACGCGCGAAATTTTCAACGAGTGAACAACAGGCGGTAGTTTTTTGTTAAAAGAATTAGATCATGGAGGGATTATTAACATTTTCAAAAATTTTATTTCGAGGTTTTACTGTCAAACAAAAATTGCGCTGCACGGGTGAGACAGCAGGATCTGATACAGACTGCAGCATGCTGCTCTGGCGCTGCTGCTGCACGCTGCACATTTTTAGGTTCTGATACAGCCTAATAGAAACATTAGTGATTGCAGCGCTGCATGAGGTCAGCCTTAATTCTCGATCTCTAGCCCGTCTTTATCAGTTTCTTATTTTGAAGTATACTTAAATAACTCCTTAATTGTATTTTCTATTGTGTAGTGCTATATAAGAGGTTGTAATCTTCAGCACTTTTATAATAAATTATTTGAATATTTAAAATTATTTGAAGTGTCTTAAGGTGTCTGCGACGTCGTCTATATATCTTTTCAACAGAGCTCAAAGACCGTACAATCTCACAACGGATCCCAGTAGTGGGCCCTAGGAGCACTGTTCTGTACAGAAATACCAACCCTTCGCACCCACTAGTCGAGCCCTGAATAAAGCTGAGCGCAACTACCCAACAGACGAAAAGGTTTAAATCTGGAAACAAGATGAAAATGAATATACATAACCTAATTGTAGTGAGAGATTGTGAGGGAGATTGCACGTTTATCTGGGTTCATCAGCGCTGAAATAGACTCTATTCTGGTAAACGCTGCTCAACGTTGGTTGACATTGCTAGTGGCTGTGAAGGTCCCTATTCCCATAGTCACATCATAGTTATGGGGGCCTCGGTAGTCTAGGGGTAAGGCGCCTGACTGCTATCCCAGAGGTCCCGGGTTCGAATCCCGGCCAGCCCCACGGTCCTTCGCCTTTTCCAGTTTCGCACCTTCATAACTTTCCTACTTTCTTCTTCCCTCTTTACATTCCTGATTCCTCGTGTCGTAACCTTCCTTAGCCCTTCCCCGTTCAACCAAAGCGCATGTCATCGGTTGGTTGATGAGATTTAACTCGTTTCAGGAGGCATAACACTCCACCGAGTTGTTTCTCGATGCCCCGTTTATGTCGCGATAGTAATGGTTGAGTATGTGCAAAATATCGCGGGAAGGCTGTGGCGGTTCCTTTCTCCCCGACTAGAGCTGCTGTTCGACATTGCACTCTATACGAAGAAAATAGATTGTCAACAGTATAAAGGGCCTTTCCTGAGACTCTAGTCTTTCACATAAAAAAACCCCTTGAAAAATATGACAAACCAATTTTCGTATTCTCGTAGTCACCTATTGTAGAAAGTTACGGCATTTGTTTGTACCTTTTATCACTCAACGGCCGTGATGGTTGGTGGACTTAACTGTTCATAATTAACGAATATTTTTACATTTCGCCTTACTTTGGCTAAATTTTACCCCCTTCGCTATTTCCTTGTGTTTACGGTAAATTGCCTCCTGTTCATTATTTTAGTTCTAGCATATAAAAATAATGTTAAATCATCAGAAATATTAAAATAAAACATATTTCCCACCCTTTGTTCTATTTAAAAAAAATCGTAGTGCCATCTACTATTTCCAAGTGACAAAAAATAACAATTTTCAGTGACATTTGCTGCAAAAAATGACTTCGAGAACACCACACCGAGTTTTTTGACATTTTATCTCACCAATTTTTTCCTTGTCACTCGGCTATGAGAATACCACTTTAAAAGTGACGTGACAAAAAATGTGAGGTGAGAAAAAAAGTGAGGTGACAATGGGAATCTATTTGTTTTGACTGCGAGTTTTTTTTTAAATTGTGATGAGAAGAAATTAAAAAACCTAAAGTTGTATATGATAAAAGGAGTTATAGAAACACCATATTGTAATAGTTATAATAGTGAATAAAGGTATTCATTTTGACTGTTATGTTTAAATTTCACCTAGCAATTTTTGCAATTTTTGTACCTTAAAAACAAATCAAGTAGTATTTCCAGTCAATTATCCCGTTTATGACTAAGTTGAAAAGTTGAGTCGAGGTTGAGTTGAAATTGCGACCACCGTATATTACCGAGTTTCCATGGGAGTCGAGTTGAGTTGAAATGACCCTTCAACTCAACGACTCAACTCTATGCGTTTCCATGGCTGACTTTTTTGGCTGTGTACAGACAGCTGAATGTGTACTTGTATTAAGCAAGCAGCTGTTTTTAAATTTGACGTAATATTTTTGTTATTATAAAATAGTGATCATGGACCATAAAATTAATTTATTGTGTTCGTTGTATAACAGAAATGTTATAAACAGGCGCGACATTTTGACTTTTTTAACATTTGACAATCCCGTTTGTAGTTGTGTGCGTGAACTCTGTTCAATCTACCTATTTTCGTTGAGTTGAGCAGAGTTGAAAATCTTTAACGAAAACTCTTGACTGCCACTAGCCCTAACTATAATGATCTTAAGACGTCATAAGATTCTTCGTCAAATTCTCTTAAGACTGATTAATTATCTGTCAAATCGTAAGCTCAGCTATAATAGCCTTAAAGGCACCTTTACATTATATGACTTGTCATATGACTTTACTGTCAATAAAGTCAAAGCTAACATAAAATGTCAAATGAAATTTGTTTTTGACATGTCATACGACTATCTGTCAAAATTTGCTTTGAATATTTCTGTTATGACTTGTCAAAATTAACTGTGAACACAATACGAAGCAAGATAGATTATCAACTTGTAATTTTGATAGAAAAATCATATGATAAATCAAGTCAAAACAGAGAATATTCAAAACAAAATTTTACAGAATGTCGTATGTCATGTCAAAAACAAATGTCATTGTTAGGTTTGACTTCATTGACAGTAAAGTCATATGACAAGTCATATAATGTAAAGGTACCTTAAGACGTTTTGACATTTGTAAAAGGTAAACAAATCGAGTCTGGGAAAGCGTCCAATAAATTAAAAAATGGAAATTAACAATACTTTTAATGAAGAACTGATTGAATTAGTTCAAAACTGTTTTTTTTATTGAATCTATTTATTTTTCTTACACAACAGGTTTTCTTTTTATTTTTTTCACATCTTTTACCAATTTCACTAATAACGCCAAATTATTTAATAACTCCTAATTACCCATTTAGCAAAAAAACGTTTTCTGACACTAGAAACACTAAAGAAAATTACCCTTTTCTTATGATTGCTTAAGATTTGTACGCTCGTTACCGTACATTAAAGACTTGACGAAAGATTGGAAAAGTTAACGAAAGATTGCTTAAGGCCATTATAGTTGGTATTATGACATTTCATAGGAGCGTAAAAAATCTTAAGGTATCTTAAGACCATTATAGTTAGGGCTACTGTTTCCATGGAGTTCAACTCGGGTCAACTCTGGTTGAACTCTCATGGAAACTCAGTATATGATGTCGAGTTGAGTTCACTTTGGGTTGAAATAGAGTTGAATTGATATCAAACCATAACCTCAAATTTTTGTGTGAAATTGTCATTTACAGATACGTAAACATTCAGAGCGAAATAATTTATTTTTCCTGTACCAGAAAAAACATCGAACACAAAACTAACGCCGAAGCCGGACTTCACGGATAGTAAACAGACAAGACAAATGTCACTTCAACCCAATTTCAACTCAACCTGTGTATATGAGGTAAAATATCAACTCGATCCAGGTAGGAGAGCTGAGTTGGGTTGAGTGGACCCAGTTTCAACTCGACATTCGTTTATGACTGGGTTGAACCCAGGTTGAATCTGGGTTGAACCTAGTCATAAACGGGGTAAATGCATGCGGACTCTGATGACCGTTCAATGTGTTCACACCCGACGTTATGAACGTCTGTTCACAGCGCTGTTGAACGTTTATGGACGTGCAATATGTTTCCAGCTTTCAATCTTGATGCTAAAGGAGATCTTGATACTTTTGGTTATGCCAGATTCTTTGTATAATTGATAAAAATCGTGATAAAGGCACCTTTACATTATATGACTTGTCATATGACTTTACTGTCAATAAAGTCAAAGCTAACATAAAATGTCAAATGACATTTGTTTTTGACATGTCATACGACTATCTGTCAAAATTTGCTTTGAATATTTCTGTTATGACTTGTCAAAATTAACTGTGAACACAATACGAAGCAAGATAGATTATCAACTTGTAATTTTGATAAAAAAATCATATGATAAATCAAGTCAAAAGAGAGAATATTCAAAACAAAATTTGACCAGAATGTCGTATGTCATGTCAAAAACAAATGTCATTGTTAGGTTTGACTTCATTGACAGTAAAGTCATATGACAAGTCATATAATGTAAAGGTACCTTAATGAAAATTTATGGTATGATTCTTGGATTATATGGCTGTCGTGGAAGTTTCTTCATTTACGAACCCTCTTTGGTGCACTAGCTAGTTAACAAAAAACACGACAAAAACAACATTATGATCGGTTCTGGACTTCCTTACGCATACCAAACTAACATTCATTAGCCAATGCTATTCGTCTGCTGTATTCGGCAGATGTATCATTACCTTTCGTTATAATCGTGGTTTTGACTTGTCAAAATTCCCGGTTTTTGACTAAATATGACACCGCCATTGTCCGGGTTAGACACAAATACTAAAGAATGCTGTGCATAAGTGTTACCAAAATGCTTCCCTGGTTTTAATTAATTGCGCTTCCTTCTCTTCTCTATTCAAAGAGTTGAGATTGATATTTTTTAATTTATGAATGACGCAAGATTTTTCTCCACCCTTTATCCATTCTCGTTTTTTCTTGACAGTTTCTATACTTTGAAAACTTTCTCTTCCGACTGGTATGAGCTCATTTTTAACTAAACTAAACGTTGAAAGAAAAAGTAGACACGAGCGACAGAATTGAACGTCAAAAAAGGGGAATGCAAAGTTGAATGTGTTGAACCGGTCAGGCATAACATTTTTCATGTAACTCCAGAAATCGTTTCTATTCGCTTCGCCCTTACCCGGCCATTACACGAGTAAGTTCTGCTGAATGTCAATCAGTACTAACTCTGTCAAATCCGCTGACTGAGTTGATTACGTTCGGTCAACTGTCAAGTCAGTTGTCGACGACCAATGCTTCCTTGAATGCATAAATAGGAGAGGTTAAATCCCATAAGCAAGGGTTTTCCTCGTACTTTTCTATGAGGTTTAATATTTGTAGGCGACTATATTTAACCATTTTTTCCTAATATAAACACATTTTGGGATTTTTTAATTATTTAGTCTGAAGACATACCATTTAAAATACTGAATTTGACATATCTCTGACTAGTCAGCACTGGCTTCAAAACCGTTTCGACGGCGTTGACTTGTTAGGGGGATGATACACGGGTCAACATGTTGAGCAACACGATCTTTTTCTGCGCAGTTCGTAGGCCAAGGGAAGGGTCAGGGTGAAGTGTGCGGTGTTGACTGAAACTAGAAACGATTTCTATTTTTCCTCCAGTTGCTTGAAAAATGTTTATGTATGCGTGACTGTCAAGCGCTTCTGGGTGAAAATAATTTGGAATGCACACCCACACATATAAAATCGCATTGTAATTATACAGAGTGTAGCGTGTTGAGTAGTGTATCACCTCCGCTCAACAAACTGACAGTGTGTTGCAGATACACGTTGACTCGTGTATCATCCCACTTAGTAAAAAGAGCCCGTCAGCGTGTGTTTACCCAAGTCAGTGTCAATGACAGTGTCAGTGGTCACCGACCCGTCTAATGGCCGGGTTATCCTTCGCTTGACACACGACTGCGCAGCAAAATCTCGTGTTGATCAGCATGTTGAGACGGTTGACAGTTTAGTCATATAACTGAATTTAAAAAAAATATTATTAAATTTATTCCGTAAACAAAAGCTCTGAAAATCTGCGCTGACCCAAATAAAGGAAAAGAATATAAAAAATCTTGTTATTAAACAGCAAAATAGGGTACCTTCCTATTTCAATATTGAATAAATTGAATTGAATTGATTATCACCTAGTTGACACTTTGGACATTTCAAACCTGAATAAATTTTTCAAAGTTGTCACACTTGGCTTGCAAAGTTGTTCTGTGAGTGCCGTCAAACCGATCGAAGGTTCTTGGCGTAGATTTTTAATTAAAAGTGTGTATAAATACTGTTCAAAATAGAAATAAATGTAAAAAATGGCTTTAATTTGCGCAAGTAAGTCAACGCCATGAGTAAAAACGCTCAATAGTAATTTTATTTAAAGAAAATGATATAATTTTGAGGTTAAGATTACTAAGCGGCTTTCATATTTTAGTAACAAATGAGGTGCCTGATCAACCTGTAGTATCACCTTCATCTGGAGCGATTTTTGAGAGAAGAATTATCGAAAAGTATATACTTGAAAATGGATGTGATCCAATTAACGGAAAGGAATTAAAAGCAGAGGATTTAATAGAAGTTAAAACTCCACCAATTGTGAAACCTAAACCTCCCAGTGCCACGAGTATTCCGGCTACTTTAAAAACTATGCAAGATGAATGGGATGCATTAATGTTACATACATTTACACAAAGGCAGCAGTTACAAACTGCTAGACAAGAATTAAGTCACGCTTTATATCAACACGATGCAGCATGCCGTGTTATTGCTAGACTTAATAAGGAAGTTACAGCTGCCAGGGAAGCTCTTGCTACGTTAAAACCTCAAGCTGGTATTACTGCTGCACCTTCTACAATACCGCAGCCAGCAATAGCTGCAGAGGCTGCAGGTGTGGCCACACAACCTATAGAGCAAGCTGGAATGAGCTCTGAGGTTATTCAAAAACTTCAGGATAAAGCCACTGTATTAACGCAGGAAAGAAAGAAAAGGGGACGCACTGTTCCAGAAGAACTTATTACACAAGATCAAATAAAAACGTTCCTTACAGTCGCTTCCCATCCAGTAAGTATTATATAATTGGAATACATACATCGTTTTTAAAGCAATATATATTTTTTAAAGGGCTTACATTCAGCGTCCATTCCTGGTATATTGGCGCTAGACATAAATAGTGCTGATCATAGCAAAATTCTAACTGGTGGGAATGATAAAAATGCAACTGTGTTTAATAAGGATACAGAGCAAGTTGTTGCTATTCTTAAAGGACACACTAAGAAGATTACCAAAGTTATTTATCATCCAGACGAAGATACTGTTATAACTGGATCTCCAGACACAACAATTCGTATCTGGAATGTTCCAAAGTATATTTTATTCTTGAATGTTTTGAAGTTTATGAAATTTATTTACATTTTTTTTTGCAAAACTAGCTGCCAAACTCAATTGCTCCTAAGATGTCATGATGGCCCGGTAACTGGTCTGTCGCTTCATCCAACTGGAGACTATATTCTGTCTACATCTTCTGATAAGCACTGGGCATTTTCTGATATTAGAACTGGGCGTCTTTTGACAAAGGTAAGTTTACATGAAAAATATTTTTCAAAGTGATTCGATTTTTACCCAAAGCAAGCAAATTCTTTTCGCAAAAGTATAAGCAACTATGAAGGATAGTATGACATTGAATTAATAGCTGTAGGCAAATAAGTGGGTTGAATATTAATCGTAAATCCAGGGTGCTTAACCAATTTGAATGGTTTTGTAATTGCTACATGTTCTGTAAAGTTCAGCTCAAAGAAAAGAATATGTTAAGGCTTAAGCACTTGTCGCAGATCCCCGGTTAGTGCTACGCCTAGAATGTTATTCTAGGTCGTCCACTGATACAGCAGGCAAAGTGTTAAGATTAAGATAAAATAGTATTTTCTTTTAGAAGTATTGAATTCGTTATGATTCTGATGGCCCTAATGAAGAATTACTTCAATATTCGTGTTGATTGGACTGTGAAAGAGTTCACGATCATAAATATCTGCCAAGGCGTATATTCCCGTCATCAGCGAAGCTATGCAGTTGGTCTAAGGGGACTGGGGAGCCAATGAAGGCGGAAAAGTTGTCATAACCGTTGAGTTTAAACGCGCATCTTTGTACTTTGTCAAGCGATGCATTTAAATGGCCAGTTCAGATGTTGTACTCGAGGCGGGCCGGATGTATGGCTTGCAGATTATAGCTCATGATGCTGGCTGAAGGCATTGGAACGTTTGTATGGCGAATTGGAATTTGTCCCAGTATTGCCCAGTTATCCCTAGGATGTTAAGAGTTGTGAAAGCCGTTAGATTGTCATTATACCCTGAGATAGAAGGGAGCTCGGTGACAGTTTTGTTATAAATAGACAGTACTTCGTTTTGGAGGCAAATGACTTTTGCGGCCCCAATCAAGAATGAAATCAATATCCTGCTTGATAGAATTGGAATGCAGTTCACGGTTGTCTTCTTCAATCGCAGATTACAAACATTCACCTTTCTGGGTAATGAATTAGGGTGAGTCCGAAAATTCAACGCTGTGGAGTCACTGCAATATTCAGCAATCGGAATATTTCAGTGATAGATTTTCGAACTCATACTTACTTGACTTATTCTTTAATTTCTCAAGGGACATAGTGCGGAAACAGTTGCCTTCGAGTTGACTCTGTTTTGTGCGACAATTCTTAACTCCGTTCAAGGATCAAGGTCTCCCAGTTGTTGCCGCCTCCGCTAATAGAGTTCTCCTTCATGTTGTTCTGGTCTTCCTAATCGACAAGGGAAGCCAAGGGTCAAGGGCCTGTTTGGCTAGATTTGCGTTTTCGTCGTCTATCCTTTCTTGGCACAGTTCTTCATTTCTTATTCTAACATGCCAGTAGATTTTTAAGATACGGCGTAAGCACCGACCTGTTGATGAAAAAATATAAACACTTTGTGATGACTTTGGTGACTTTCCATGCTTCGGCACTATACAAAAGAAGCCTTAACATTGGAGTTATGCAGCCGCAATTTGGTGTTAATTGAGATCTCCGTTCATTGCCATACAGGCATGCGTATGCGCTTCGTGCTTTATTTATTCTGGAACTGTCATCTTCTTGTGCCCCGCCATTTTTGGTAATAACGCTAATACATTTATCTACTAGCTCTACGTCGCGGTTATTCAGCGCTCTATGTTCAATAGTGTTTGCATTTATCCGCATGTCTTTAGTTTTCGTCTGTTTTTGCCTTAAGCCTGCCGAACATGGAGTTCGTATATAAGCCTGCCGTAGAGTTCGCTATATAAATCACCATTTAACCGAGTGTAAAGTAAAGGCGGTCGTAATTCAGTACATCCACTATGATTCTCATGGTGTTAATTTGGTCTAAGCAGGAGCGGCCCTCATGCTTAGGAGCTTAGGACATTTTTGAAAAAAATCAAGATGGCCGGCGAATTTTGCAATGAGCTTTGCTCCAGTACTTTTCCTGCAAAAATTTGTTGGGCAAAAACTTAGTCGAATGGTGGGGATAATTTTGTCAAAAATTCAGAAAGTAAAGAAACGACTTTTGGGCAATTTCTTGCAAATAAAGAAGATAACATAAATGTCGATTGTCTATGTGAATGCCGCTTTTTAAGATACCCACACACATACAAAAAATTGTCAATTGACAACTTGCAAGAAATCACAGGACCGAAAACCTCCGGGCAGTGTTACCGTTCTGCTACATATGTGTAGTGGTTTTACTACCTTTTTAGAAAAAAAAATAGTCTACTACACTACTACATCAAGTTATCATTCTACTACTTTTTTTTTTCGATAATTCTAATGTTTTTTAGTCATAAGTCGATCGCAGCCTTAGAATAAGGAACTACAGGAAAGTTCCTCACGTATAAAATCTGTGTTCGTGAGCGTAGTGAAATCTGGTGTCACTGACTGTTGAGGGTTTGCCGACTGTCAAGTTAGTCTCATTTTGTTTACAACGCATTATTATTTCAGCGAAAACATAGCTTGATGCTCATTATTGCAACTCGATGTAAATAAGGCGAATAAAATGAATACTTTTAATCCAAAACAAACTCGGGTTAGTTACACCATTTATAATTCAAGAAGGGCTGGACCGATTTTTATGATTTTTGATTTGTTGGATTTGTCTCTGTTCAAAATAGCAGAATAACTTTTAAAACATCGGGTATTTCACGAAAAAAATGTATGAAGAAAATTCAGGGCGCTTTCAGTAATGCAGGATGCGTGCGCAAATGACTTATTCAGCAATTGAAAGAGTGAAGCTTTCAATGACTGAATAAGTCAATTGCGCACGCATCCTGCATTACTGAAAGCGCCCTCAATTTCTCATGCATTTTGTACGGAACGGCTATTTTGATGATAACACGATATACATATGAGTTCCAATGAGGCGATTTGGTGTAGAATTATGATTCCCTATTCATGAGCGTCATCCCATTTGTACATTTGGAAGTGCATCTGGAGAATGGTGAACGAGCTTATTTCAACGTATCAAATGTTACACAACGTGCTTATACACCTCCAGCGACAACTTCCACCAGTTTCTTTTCGTTTCGCGAAAGCGATCCGTTTGCATGAACTTTGTTGTACTCTGAGATGCCGCGTTATTATACTTGGAACGCTCGAACATCGAAGAAATTTCAACGTCGAAAGCAAGGCGATGCGGTTCCTGATCATCGGGATGCGCGTTCTACTGATGCACTTGGTCGCGTTTACACAGTTCATCCGAAGAATGACGAATGCTTCTACAAAAAAAAATATGCTACCTCTCTTTTCAAAAAGGTAGTAGATTTTACTTCTCTCAAAATTCTTCTTACGGTAACATTACCTCCGGCTAATTCCTGCACGAGGGGAAGTGAAAATTTCCCCGCTTTTCAAACACAATTTGGGAAAATTTTGGTCCCGCGGGATCCCACATTCGAGTTCTGGAACAAAGCTATATTGTGATTCCCGATCGCCGATAGGGGTAAGGTATAACCCCAGCGTGAAATGAAGCGATTCCAAAATGGCACTGAATCGATTCTTATGAAGCAGGGGAGTGCTTCTCTTAGCCTTACCGTGTATTTCTTTTTTAACATTGAATGTCCTAGCGAGGAAGCGATTCTATTATGGTTATTTGTACCGCTTTGAAAGGTAATGTAGAAGGCAGCATAATTGGTTCGGTTTACTTTTGCAGGTGGAAAAAAGCTTTGTTTAGATTGGAGTTCCTACTGCTTTTATATTCTTCATAGGTAATTATTGTGAATTAGCCTTTACATGAAAGAAAATCAATGTTAATATAAAAAAAAAGATGAGATTTTCAAAAATTTAAAATTTAACTAAAAATAATTCTAAAAATACTTTTAATAAATCGCCGCTTTCCGACAACAAACAAGATTATCACGACAAAAGCCAAGATTTAACCTATTGCGGGAAACATGTGGTTATGAAAAGATTCCTTTGGCATTTATTTTATTTGGAAGCACATCTAGTATTTCCCGCTTAACCAGTAAGAAATATTCGCTTTAAATAGAAGCGAGGTTCAAGCGCTTCTTTGGTGCACATTTGTAACCAAAAACAAAGCGCATTTTATGTGCAGACTTGGGAAGCTTACTCGCAGCACGGTTTTGTTTTTTTACTTTTGCTTCTTGAGATGGAGCTATCGAAGCTTGAGGCAAAAGTTCCATATAAAACCGAAACTGTGAGAAAACCTGCTTACTTCTACCTTCGTTTGAATCGCATTGTTGGCTCTTACAAATCAGCTTAACTATATTACGAAAGCAAGATTCGCCATATTTATATTTAAAAGTTTGAAACAATTCGCAATTGTTTGAGTGGCCATCAGCTTTTCAAGGAGTTTTACCAGAAATGGAAGAATGCTGATAAGCCCAAAATCGTAGGGATAGGTAGGAGAAGGGTACTTGGGAATTAGTCCATTCAAAACGCACGTTATGGTGTTCCAAAATAACACCGTTAAGAAAATCGAACCCTAAACGTTTTTGGGGTCGCTGATCACGAAAATCGAGGTCCGCGGTCCTAAAATTAGGGCGTCACCCCTAAAAATGCAAAAAACACCCCTTTTTAGGGGGGTTTCGTGATTATTTCAGTAATAATGAAAACTAATGCGATGAAATGCACTTTTTTTTAATATTTATTTGCGAAGGGGGTTGATTTATACTAAATTAAGGCGAACTTAATGGTATGGGGTACTCCTAAAGGGTTAAAAGTACCCCTAAATTGGCGAAAAATGGCAATACATAATTGTAAAAAAAATTTTTTTTTCAAGTTTATGCTTCAAATTCAATTGTGGGCGTACTGTCAGGCAAAAATAAATTATTTTCAACCCAAGGGGTTAAAACTACTCCTACTATAATAAAAACAACTTTATATAAAAAAAATTGCAAAAATTTATCAATTTATATTTTCTAATAAAAAAAAATTTTTATTCAAACAATTCATTACAAAAAATTTAAATCGCAATCTACGAAAAGAAATTTTTTTTTCAATTTACCCCTAATGTTTAACTCCTTTAAGAGGGTTAAAATTTTTCCAAATGTTTTAATAATATTTCATCAGATATAAAATTTTAATGCAAAACAATAAATTTCAATTTGTTCCAATTACAATTACAATGTGGGGGTAATTTTACCCCCTTAAGAGTTGAAAAAAATAATTTTTTGCTGATTATACCTTTTGAACGAAATTTCAAACAAAAAGCAAAAAAAAAAATTGCAGCAGCTCTAGTCTATCCTGAAGCTATTTGAAAAATACCGTAACATCTGTTGCATGCCTAATTATATGCTGGACATTTTTTTGCCCCTTCTGTTCGTCTCAAGCCAGAATGAAAAACAGAGAGAAAATGTTTTTAGGACCATCAAATTGTGCATATTTGGGCTGCACGGTAAATTTACAAAATTGAGCGAAGTTCTGCACAGGGCGTCTAATTTCCCAACGTAACGAAAAGTAACGGACTATTCTGAATATGTTTGGCTAGGTGTCTGTTGTACACGTACTACACAATTTTTTATCATCGGATCTTAAAGAAGTTGTAACATACTCTAAAAAATTTGAAGTAACTGAAATCAGTTCTTGCAGATTTCGTCTTTTTTCATTATACATTTTTCCTAACGCGGACTGTGCAGACATAATCTTTTTTTTGCAACGTACACGGGTTTTTGCTAGTTTACTATAATTACTTAATTTCAAATACTAAAATATTAAAAAATATAACTTTCAATGCAGGTAATTGATACCGCTGAAGTTGGACTAACTACTGCCCAATTCCATCCTGACGGCTTAATTTTTGGCACCGGTACTGATGATTCGCAAGTAAAGATTTGGGACTTGAAGGAGCAAAGCAATGTCGCCAATTTCCCTGGACATACCGGACCAATATCAGCAATATCATTTTCGGAAAACGGTTACTACTTAGCAACTGCAGCTGATGATGCATGCGTTAAATTGTGGGATTTAAGAAAATTGAAAAATTTCAAAACAATTCAATTAGACGATGGATACGAAGTCCGAGATCTTTGCTTTGATCAAAGCGGAACATATTTAGCTATAGCCGGAACTGACGTTAGGTAAGACTATTGATTATATTTTTTCCTATTATTCTTTTAATGATTGTTCTTTTTTTTATAGAATTTATTTATGTAAACAGTGGCAAGATTTGAAGTTTTTTAACGATCATACAGCATTAGCAACGGGAGTTAGATTTGGAAAGCATGCTCAGTATTTAGCTTCAACTAGTATGGATCGTACTCTTAAGCTATATGGTATAGAGTAGATATTTAAGAAAGTAAATAATATTTTTTATCATCATATTGAGTTGAAAGGAGGAACGAGAACATTTAATTTTAGATTTTATTTGTACCACTAAGTTTCTTATGAATAAATAGTTGACTTTATTAATAATTGGTGAAAACTTAGCATTTTGCTTTTATGGCTGTCGGCCTTTACTGCCACACGAAGAAAGCTGTATGTATCAAAAACAACAATAAAAATAATAAATTCTCTATCAGCCATAAGAAGCAAGGGCGTTGAGTTTTTTTTTTGCGAACACTAATAATGGAAATCATTGTCCATACTAAACAAGCCTTGATGTACTTCGCAGTTGACTCGCCTCCCGATAATTTTGTTCAGTTGAGAGCTGAGTTCATGTTAAATTCCGATCATTGTCAAAGCAGCAGCTAAAATCGGTTAAGTTATATCGGTGTCACGAAAAGAACAAACTTATTTGTATACATACTTATAGAATCATTAAGCCACTGTACGAATATACCAATGCTGAAAAATGTTACGGCCATATATGTACATTGACTTTTCCAGGCTTTTTGTTCGTGTCGATGACACGGTTATTCCTGTCCCAGAAGATCAACCCGATCGTCTCATAACTGCCAACCTAAACCTCTTTCTTTGGTGCACACTTAGAAATTTGTTCGCCAGTAGAATAACGTCATTGTGGAATAACTTTCCTCCTTAATTATTTCTGTAAGATTTCAGAAATAACAACCAATAGTTCAAACTGGCGCCTTTCAGTATCGTAACTCCACTTATATTAATCTGCGGCACACCAACAAAGTTCAGTACTAAGGTTCGCATCAACTTCACGAGCTACTTGGTCCTTGTCAAGCAATGACGAAACAGGTGGGTGACCATCTTTCGATTTTACGTTGTGGCTGGCTAAAAACAAAACTTTGCCCCTACTCGAAAGCACTGCAATTCTGACCGAATCGATAGGTGATCCACAAGGTCTCCTGGCCAGGGGATCCTTTTTCTCTGCTAAGTTAAAAAAAATCACAAGCACTAAAAACAAAAATAAAATGCAGTAGAAACTAAGCGCCGCAATGTAACGCGAAGGCTTCAACCACGTTTAATAGACAAAACCCGCGACCGACGAACAGCAGGAGTAAGATCCCTTGCCCCCCTACCCACACACGAATCCCTAACCTGCAAGTGTCGCCATCTGTCGGTGTATGAAATTTGTCCCGTCTCAAAAGGCATAGCATTTTGACGCGGACAAATATTATTGACCTCTGTTGTGGCAAATGTAATTTCGGGAAATATTCCTGAGAATGTGGCGATTGAACCCGCAACCGAAGTCCCGTTACAAGTCACGCTTTGTTATTGACTTCTGTAACATTCGTGGACTTCATGCGAATTTCTCGTTTGTTGAGTGCCACTTATTGAATTTTAAACCACCAGCACTTTATGAAACCCAAATATCACCCGATACTGACTTAGATCATTACCAGATACCGGGATACATTTTAGTGCCCAATCTCTCTCGCCATAGGGGCATTGCCATCTATGTTATGAATGACGTGGTTTATTATAAAATATATAAAAGCACGTCTTCAGATTTTAAACCTTTTTGGAATAAAATCATCTTCCAAACCGACGTCATATTTTTTTGTTTCCCATACATAAGTCCTAACATAAATAACAAAGCCTCCACTTCATAATTTGATACTATTACCGAACAAATTCGGGATATTTGTCATTCAATCCTGAGTGGGAAATCATGGCTGCGGGTGATTTCAATGTTCACAATGTAGGGCCTTTCCGTAAACGTTAAAGCAACAGAGCAACAATGCATCGGCAACAAAGCAGTGCAAACAATTTGCATATGTATGCGGTACATCCATCCGTTCCTAAACGCAAAATGCAATAGGAGTGAAAACCTAAAATTACTAAAAAGTAAACATTATAAACAGCTAAAGCAAACATCTGTTGAACAAGGAGAACTTTCATCCACTACTCAAAAGCTTGACTGTTGGGCAAAAAACTTGAATCTTGTACGTTTCTGAACGAATGACTTTGGATCATCTGCGTATACGAACTCGTTGCAAAGCATATGTATCCGCTTACGAAAAGCCCCTAAACTGACAGACTTACTCAAATGGCACCGTAGCGGCATAAGTGACCACAGGTTTAACGACCGTATTGTACATCCAGTACAACATTTGTAGTATATGGCCTCAGGTCTTACCCAAAAGCGTTTTTCAGACACTTATGACCCTTATGGCTATACAATTGGCGTAGTCCAGTTAAGTGTGCCAGTTCAGTCTCTTCACTTCTCTTGTCTAGCTTCACTTTTAAATATATTACTGAGCCTGAGTACTCAACTGTGGTACCCTGGATGCAAATAGCGTTTGGAGAAAGGTACAAGGATAGCCTTACTTTTACCCCATTAAACAATATCCCAATATCTTTACACATTGCAGTTAATCAATCTGTCGTTTCACCGGGACACTTTACTGGACGACTGAAATGAAAGCCAGTGTTGCTGTCATGGTAGGAAGAGATAAGAACATTAATAAGCTGTGTGGCCGCATTTTCCAGTTCAAACACTGAGCTAATAGAAGCCGCAAGCAAATCTGACTTCGAGGCCACAAGCCCCTGAAACTTAGACCATTTTGCCTTCTGAGAATCCAGAGTCGCGGATATGTGGGAGGCCCGCAATGTTGAATCTAATGTGCAGATGATCTGATAGTGAGGCTACGTCGTGAGACACTCACTCCTTTCTGTAAAATGGTAAGGTAAAATGCCTCCCAGCGAAAGTCTTGTACAGGGTGAAGGATGCTGATGCCCCTTTCGCATGGTGCAAGTTAACTTGAGTGCCCTTATGGCGATCATTTTTTTCGAGTAGAAATCTTGATCTAGGATTTTACCTAGATATTTAGCCTTCTTTAAGAAAACCATTTTTTACCATCTAGCTTCCTTTCTTCTACTATGTCAGTTTTTTGTGGGTTAATAGCCAAGTTTTTGCTCTGACAAGTCTCCTTGAGGCAGACTAACAGGGATAGTTAGATAGCCATTCATCTCAGCAGTTACCAATCTGCTGCTGAGAAGCAATGTGATACATCTTGCAGTGGGAGTTCAATTTTATGCTGCGGCTTCGTTAATCACGTCAAAGGTAACCTTCACAAACTCGATGTCTGCAAAATCGCAGATTTCGGGCGTTGTCAATAATGCACTCTCCAAGGCTTATTTGACTCTGGACTCATAATCAGCATAATGCCAGAAAAACCATTTGTGTGGGTGACTGATCTGATAAATTTGGCCATTTCTTGTTTTGTTTTTTTTGTTGAACTGCCCAAAATGTTTCTCGAAGTATGGAAAATCGAATACATTAGATAGAAAACTCGTTTCTACCTATCATCCTATTTCTCTTCACCAAATAAAAAGTGAAACAACACTATTAGGCATCTTCATTTATTTTATTTCTAAATTTAATAACAGAATATTTCAAATTAATATTAAAGTTTGTTACATTTTCAAGTTGAAAATTCTTTGCCAATTCCAGTATTTTTTTCTGAAAATCTTCAATCTCATCCTTTCTTAGAACAGAATACACCTTCGTCTCGAACATAAGCAAGCAATTTTCATTAAACATATCCCGGAATTTATTTTTTATAATCGGAAAATACTTGTTTGAGACAAAAACTATATCGAAAAAATTATGAAATTTCGTTCCATCTTGCAAATGTATTGCATCTTCTGGCGAAAGAATGATTATTTTTATATTTGGAGTAGGAATGAATGGTCTTTCATATTTTTTAAGCTGAATATCGCTGGAATCTGATGCAGAGAGATTTTCGCCCAATTGAAAAATAATCCCGCCGTATTTCTGTTCGTTTATATCATCACACTTATATTCCTGCTTTTCCTGGATTTCATACAAAATCTCATATAAATTATGCTTGGTAACATCTGTAGATCGATAATCATTGGTACCGTGAAACGATTTGAGCATTTTTTCATTGCCAGTTTTTATTCCAAAAGTACAAAATGGACCAACTTCAATATCCCCAAGGTATCCCTTATGATAGTAATTTGTGCCATTACGAGCCAGACCTAAAGCTAAAGTTTTATTTGGACAAGATTGTTCGAACTCTGGAAATGTGAATGCAATTCCTTTATCTCTCCATACTTTGTACTCCTGCGGACAAATTTGTTTCGCATCTGTATCCTTTAGTTTCATCTGCAAATCCCAATCGAAAACCCCATCTCTGTGGTCATATCGCACTCCAAGCAAATGGCGAATTCTGTCATCCCAATTCTTTTTAATGTTGAAAACATGTCCTTCGCGTGGCTGGTAGAAGTTGAAAACTTCTTCTAAGCCATCCCTTTCGCGATATTTTAAATTTTCAATCCGCAATGATGGTGCTATTTCGTCCAAATAGGCCGAGTCGGTGATGATTTTTCTAAGTGTCTCCGCTTTACTCATTACATAGTAATGCGAGAAGGGACGCAAAAGGGTGTTGCCATAAACATCCATAAAAAGGTGAACTTTATGCAGCAAAGATATTTCTTCAGAATTCTCCAAAGCAATCGACAACAGGATAAGATTCCTTGCAATTAATTCCACTGTGCCGTCTATAACATAGAAATTTATTTTGGCATCATGTTTGTATGATTTTGCGATAGTCTTCATTATGTTTCTTGGATCTGCACTCCCAAAAAGAAGGACGTTAAGCTCCTTTGGCTCATTTTTAATACTTTTAACGTATTCTTCATAAAAATCCAAACATTCACTAAATCCCCAGAACATTGTTGAATATTCTTAATTTACACTTCTATCTGTACGCGTTTCTTCAAGTTTAGTTTGATCGATAATAAAGCGGTTACTAGGACATATTTAATAAAGTTTTTCTGTAGTTAGGTATAGATGATTTATAAAATGAATATACATTCTTCCTTGTGAATTAAAGGAAGAAAGGAACAACTAATATAGCTAATTGAATTCTACTTGTCATACCCTTTCATTTGATACCCATGTCGGAGGTCGGGTGCCACAATTGCAAAATTCGACCCCTTCTTGGAACCACCATCTTGATTTTTTTAGAAAATGGTCAGATTGCATTATCACGCGAGCTATATACATATATGTAAGTATGTGCAAAATATTTGATCGGTTATATGCAAGTGGGTGAAAATCAAGTTGCAATACAACTTACAGGCGAAGAAAGCGTAAAATAACGGGCCACCATAATCATGGTTTAAACGCAACGACAAATAATAATGAAGAAATTCATAGAATTCTGGACAATATTTGACAAAATGCCGTCAATTGTGGATGAGGTTAAATATCATCCAGCGTTAGCAGCTCAATTTAAACTCTGCTCCAGCTTAAAACACAACGATACCCCGTCATATGCCAATTTGTTGTCAGTCATCGTTAAGCTTCACTCCTTGAAAAATAGTCTTGCTACAATTGTTATTTGCCTTATAGTTACTAGGCAGCAGGGTTTTTTTTGTGGTAGATCCACGACCACGAATCTGTTTGGGTATGTTAATTACGTTCTAAACTCACTAAGCAAAGGAAAGGAAGGGCATAAATTATATACGGATTTTAGTAAAGCCTTTGATACGGTGGACCATGAAATCCTGCTGAAAAAACTGAGTCTATATGGTGTAAGATCTAAAGCTTTGGCTGGCATGGTTGCGCTCATACCTTTGCAACAGACGTTTTCAGGTGCGAGTTAATGGCCACCTATCAAATGAATTTTATTCTACTTCTGGCGTCCCTCAGGGTTCGAACTTGAACCCAACTCTCTTCAGCATATTTATAAATGATGTGTTACAGCTCAGAATAACCATTATATGGCGACGGTATGAAGACGTATAGAGAAATTAATAATGAACTAGATCTTTAAACAAATGTGCAGTGATCTCATTTACGCGATGCCACGAGACACTCCCAGTAATATATGTATATACTTGAGGGTCAAATTATCCCAACGGCTAGAACGTCTTTAATCGAGTAATATTTGATGACAAATTAACCTTCTCTGGATATATTAATACCATAACACTTCCTGCGTATCGAAGCCTAGGTTTTATTTATAGAGCAAGGAAAGAGTTTAGTGATGCCAAAAAACTGATACTTCTTTTCTCAGCCTATACTAGCACATGGATGTGTGGTCTTGTCTCCGTTTACCCAACAAAACATCAGCCGCATTGAAAAAAATCAACGTGAATTTTGTAAATGCTTACTCTATATTGAGGGTTCTGAGCATGTTAATAATATAAGTGACATTGCGCAACAATGTAAGCTCAGTAGCCTACTATTCGCAGACAGGTGGCTGAATTGTATTTCTTCTACAAAGTCATCAACGGTAAGATCGATTCGCAGAAGTTCTAGCTGATTTTGGACTTATCTGTTCGAGGGTTGAGCTAAGAACTACAAGACTGCTATCAGTAGTAAAAGCTCTAGTAGAAGTACGTCTACCATGTAGTCCATTCAAAACGCGCGTTATGGTGTTCTAAAATAACACCGTTAAGAAAATCGAACCCTAAACGTTTTTGGGGTCGCTGACCGCGAAAATCGAGGTCCCGCGGTCCTAAAATTAGGGCGTCACCACTAAAAATGCAAAAAACACCCTTTTTTAGGGGGTTTTCGCGATTATTTCAGTAATAATGAAAACTAATGCGATGAAATGCACTTTTTTTAATATTTGCGAAGGTGGTTGATTTATACTAAATTAAGGCGAACTTAACCCGCCGTCTGCTACTGGGGTATTTCAATACCCCAGCCATTTTTAAAATCTGGAAATCTTCTCTTATTCTTGCATGAATTATTAAAAATTAAAAATATTGAAAGTTATTCTTTGGCTATTAAAACAAATAAAAATTAAAGTTAACACTTAAAAGAGCAAACCCAAATTTTGTTAGATTTTTTAAAGCATTTTTAGTACCCTAAAGTATACAAGGAAACGAAATACCCCATGTAGCAGACTATGTACACAAAAAACCATGTAGCATACGGCGGGTTAATAGTAAGGGGTACTCCTAAAGGGTTGAAAGTACCCCTAAATTGGCGAAAAATGGCAAAAATTGTAAAAAAAAAATTTTCCCAAGTTTATGCTTCAAATTCGATTGTGGGCGTACTGTCAGGCAAAAATAAATTATTTTCAACCCTTAAGGGGTTAAAACTACCCATACAATATAGTTCATTGAAAACTAGGTGGGGGTGTTCCAAAATAACACCGTTAATAAAATCGAACCCTACACGTTTTTGGGGTCGCTGATCACGAAAATCGATGTCCCGCGGTCTCGATATAATTACTGCAAAATGTTTGCTTTCTTGTACGTAAACAACTGCTTATTAATAAACTCTTAAGAAATTGTTAAATAGAAAATTGAAAAATACTTACAAGAGGTGAATTGTGTCTTTTATATATTTAAATTTTACTAACTATAATACTATAGATAACGATATTTATAATATTTTTTAATGAATAAGTTACTTTGAAAGTACTTACAGCAAAATTGCTATGGATTGTAGAGAAAAGAAATTACATTTGTTTTGATTTAAAAAAAAACGTTAGTACTTGAGCGAATTCGAGATTTGTTTACTTAAACACAAGCCACTGAGGTTATACTGAATTTTCAGAAATATATTTTCTCCTTACGATATACACAAACGCAGACTTCTTTTAATTATTATGCTTAATATTACAAGTACAATAACAATGCTCTTTAGATAAGAAAAAAATCGTAAAAATTTCTTTTAATATTTAACACAAAACAACTTCATGAAGACGCAATTTCTTTCAATGGACCTTCTAAATATAAAGATAAAGCAGCCGCCTTTTGCTTTAACAATCCTAGTCCAACATGTTCTTTAGCATAAAGGCACAACAGCAAATTAGCAACCTGTAGTATAGGAATTATAGAAGGTAATATACTATCTTCGAAGATTTTATATTACCTGAGTTATCGCTACATGACCGTTTTCACATTCTAATAGAACAAATTTCAATCTATCTTCCCTGAAAGCATTACGACCATGTTTTTCATATGCAGCCCACACATTACTTGCTATAGCAGCTGTTACTCTTGCATCTCGATCTCCATAGCCTGAATATGCTAGAAGTGCACCTTCTTGGCTTAGTAGTCTAAAATACAGTGTTTATTTATTTAATGTTTAGCTACTAAAGAATATATATTTTTTACAATGTATTTTCAACTCCTCCAGTATTCGCCTGGCTTAAAACCTGCGTTAATGCTTTCGGTTTCAGCATTTTAACAAAAATAATGAATAAATAAGTAAATCCCACCCTTCCAATATTTTGATAAATCTTGTTTTGACAGTTTTGCTTTGACACTTGTTTGACGTGCAAACTAGAGTTACAGTTTGTTTACAGCGGGGTAATTTGAAGAAAATTATTTTAATTTTTTTTAAATTATAAAAAAAAATTTGATCTTCATAAAAATAAACAATACTCCCGATTAAATTATTCGTTCCTACTTACTTTCCTCACGAGCTTTTAGATAGGCGGGGAAGTGGATGATGAGCGGCTTCACCTCCACTTTCCCGTTCGTCTACATAATGGCCCCATACGCGAGCGCCCCATTATGGCGACACTCCAATGTTTCCAAGGCCCCTGTGCTGAAAGTCGAGTCGTGATTTGTGACAAATTGTTTGAGTTGAAGAAAGTGACGTTTCAATCGAATTACGATTTTCAGCATAGTGGCTCAAAGTGGAAGTGCTAAGTTCGAGTTTAGCCCCCTATGCTGAAAGTCGCAATTCGACTGAAACGACCTTTCTTCAACTCAAAAAATTTGTCGCGAATCACGACTCGACTTTCAGTACAGAGCTTAGAATACAAAACTACAGGAAGGGCCCTCGCCCAATTAAAACGTAGTGAAATTCGTTTTGTATGAGTGCCCACGCTTTGGTAGTTGTTTGTACACTACAAGCGTAAAAACCGAGTAAAATAGAGGAGGGGCAAGAGCGAGTTAAAATTATGAGTAATCTAAAATAAAATCTTGCCCCCACAAATGAACTTTTTACACGGCGGCACTCCGAAATCTAATCAGCTGATCCCCTTGGATTTTGCGTTGGGTCATTTAATGTAAACAAAGAAATTCAAGCAAATAACATTTACATTATTTGGACAATTTATCACAGTGATTCATATATTTATTAATGTAAATATCTAATATGTGTGTTTAAGCATTATTTTATTTAGCACATTCACCTGAAGAACGATTTTTCTCATGCATATTTCCATTTATTTCTGCATTAACAAACTGCACACTTCATTGTTCTTTTTTTCACAGAAAACTCACTCGTTAGCACTTTAATTATACTTTAAACTCTTCTTTATACTTTCTTTCTTTTTTTAAGTTAGTTTTGATAATAAGATTTCGGATAACTTTATAAAAAAACTCGTCTTAAAAAAGTATTCCACCGAACGCGGGAACACAAGCAGCTAACTAACCCAATTTGACAGTTGACTAACCCTCGGATTTCACTACGCTCACATACAGGGATTATACACTCGAAGGCTTTTCCTGTAGTTCTCTATTCCAAGGTACAGAGGCCAAAGTCCATTATTGGACCAGGTCGAAAATTGGAGAACACACACGATAGCGCCTCAGCCAGTCAGCCGATATTGTAGTCGGTTACAAAAAGATTAAACTTTGTTTTTAAAAAGCTTACATCTCCCTCCGACAAGGGACAAGTTCACAGATCGAAAATCTAGATAGAAAATTCCGCAAAAATAAGGAAAACTGTGTCAAATGCGTCACATGATTGTTGCATCGTCAAATTTATACGAAAAAGAAATTATATTTCAGGAACATATCGCCCCTATTATGCAAGAAGGGGGTTATCATTTTAGGCAAAAATGAGTTAAGTGCACTGACAAATAATAATGGACTGCTCATCAGCAATTATTCTCATACAAACCGATGGCACCAAAAAGGTATAGTCGACTCGCTCATCCATAAGCCCCCAAACTGACAGAAGCATTCAGAAGTAAAATCAGACTGACAGAAAAAATCAGGTTAAATCAATAGGGAATCTTACGCAAAGGTAAACTCAGATGGCGCCACCGAAGTATAACGTAAACAAACAACAACAACATAACAGCAACAGCAACAAAAATATAATATTCATATACTGACCTGTCTTAAATGCTTTTTTAATATAACCTTCAGACTTAAAATGATCTGGACAAAACCTTGAATGTTTTGCACCCTTAAACTTTTTGCGACGCACAGCTATTTCCCATTGTTTTTTTGAAATAAATGAACCAATATGTATTATTGCATCCAAATAAACCACACCGATGCATATTTATTAGAATGTAAGATTTTATCATTGAATGACCGAAAAATCACAGTAATCGAGAACTGTCTGAGAGGCGGGAGACAAATGTCACTTCATGTTTACGTTATAATACATTGGCGCCCCTAGCGGGAAAAATTTCCAGTAAGGTTCCCTATTGACGGGTATAGTGATGTTAATATCTTTTGCTCTTTTCCCCATAGATCCCCGGATTTTGACATACAGAATGTCAGTTGCTAAAACAGGCGTTAAGAACTTAAATCAGATACACATAAAATTTGCAAATTAATGAAAAAAAGGCATTTTAAAAGGTGAAAAAGTGAAAATAGTGTTAATTAATTTTTTTAAACAAAATATTTGTGTTGTTTTAATGTTTTAAGTACGTATTTAAAAAAATGTAAATTTCAAAAGTGATTCCGGTGTTTACATGGAGTGAAAAAAGGTTTGTAGCCTATGGAACAAATTGGTGCCATGAAAAATTCCTCAGTCCATTCTATATGTCAGTGGTTAAGTGTTATAAAATGTATTAGTAGCAAAGCCTTCTATATTTACAAGCCATGCACAAAGAAATCTCACACTCACATTGAAAGCATAATAGGACTTCAATTTAGCTGCCAAACAGTGTGGAGTGTGGTTATGTGCTTTTATTTAGAATAAATTAATCGTCTTTTAACAAATAAAAGCAAGCGTTGTGGACATTAATTGTTACATTTATTTAATACATTTTACAAACATTGTGTTAATAATGTAAATAATAAGTATAACTGCACTTGGAGTAAATTATGGACATTTAGGCATATAGTTCGTTATTCCTCGTTCACCTTTTCTTTTTCGTTCAGCAAATGCTGCACCTGAAATTTAAACAAATATTTGGGAATGTTTAGCAAACTATCAATTTCAACTTATCTTCATTTTACCCTTTTCCTTTAACAATTTTTAGTCCCTTTTCCATCCTTGAGCATGTAGTGTATGTAACAATGAACGCCCAAACGAAAATTTTGTCATAACTGCAAATACCGCGGCAAATTGAAATTATGTTCGTTTTATCTTTTAAAAAAAAACTATTGCTTTTAACAAAAAACACGGCACTTTCATTTATCTTTCATTTCCGCGGCACGAAACACTTGTGTCCCTCGATATAAATGGGATTTTGACCTTTTGTTGCTCCATGACCAACATAATTCCCCCAAATGAGTCCTATTAGTAACATATATTTAAATTGCTCACTTATGACACTTATTTTGGACACTTTTTGCACCTTGCACGTTTTTTATTTTGTTAAAATTAACTCTTATAAGTCTTATTTTTAATAAAATCGTAATCGTAACCGCGCCACGAAAACTTATTTCCCTTGCTTTTAATGGGATTTTGACATTTCACGAATCTTGGTTGGGACTTCATACAACTACTTACCCACACCTACAGCATGGCTTGTAAATGTAGAAGGCTTTGATTAGTAGTCGAGCGTGATATGTAAAAATAATACAACTGAACGTCTCATATTTAGATATATCGCTCCACAACTGAAAGCTATACAGTAATACAAAGCGCTTATTGGAAATGTAAGATGTAGGTTAGCCCCTTCTTGCATAATAGGGGCGATATGTATCTCGGGACACTTGCTGCCCAGAGACATTTGTATCGAGGGGCATTCACATGACGCTGCCCAGTGGGTTTCAAATCCAATTAAATATCCAGATGTTTGGCTGTGGGTTGGGTGCACACATATTGTTGTTTTGGCGTGGAGTGATGTAATTTGGATGGTTGGAGCGCTCGTGTATTGGGCCCTTAAGACGGTGATTAGACTTTTCGTTCCTACTTACGTTCCTTACGAGCGAGAGGGGAAGTGGGGTGAAGCCCTTCATCATTTCCACTTCCCCGTTCTTATATTAAGCTCGTGAGGAAAGTACGTAGGAATAAACAGTCTAATCACCGTCTAAAAGAGATTATCTATGCATCGCGGAAACTGTCATTTTTAGGAGGTATCTAGCCTGAACGCACTTTTATTTATGCAGCTTGATACCCTTGGAATAGAGAACTACAGGAAAGGCCTTCGAGTGTATAATCCCTGTATGTGAGCGTAGTGAAATCTGGGGGTTAGTCAACTGTCAAATTGGGTTAGTTAGCTGATTGTGTTCCCGCGTTCGGTGGAATACTTTTTTAAGACGAGTTTTTTTATAAAATTATCCGAAATCTTATCATCAAAACTAACTTAATAATAGAAAGAAAGTATAAAGAATAGTTTAAACTATAATTAAAGTTCTAGTGAGTGAGTTTTCTGTGAAAAAAAGAACAATGAAGTGTGCAGTTTGTTAATGCAGGAATAAATGGAAATATGCACGAGATAAATCGTTCTTCAGGTGAATGTGCTAAATAAAATAGTGCTTAAACACACATATTAGATATTTACATTAATAAATATGTGAATCACTGTGATAAATTGTCCAAATAATGTAAAAGTTATTTGGTTGAATTTCTTTGTTTACATTAAATGACCCAACGCAAATTCAAGGGGATCAGCTGTTTGGATTTCGGAGTGACGCCGTGTAAAAAGTTCTTTTGTGGGGGCAAGATTTTGTTTTAGATTACTCATAATTTTAACTCGCTCTTGCCCCTCCTCTATTTTACTCGGTTTTTACGCTTGTAGTGTACACACAACTACCAAAGCGTGGGCACTCATTCAAAACGAATTTCACTACGTTTTAATTGGGCGAGGGCCCTTCCTGTAGATTTGTATTCTAAGTTGATACCGCTTTAAATTTATAATTGTGAACTATCAGATGTTGATTCTCTATGCTGCTTGTGTCAAAATCTTTATAGGTTATGTTATCTATCAAGTCCGCTATAAGTTTATCCGGTTTTTTATTAATGTTATTAAGTACTATATAAGTTAAATAGGAATGATTAGAAAAATATTGAAATGGAAGACTTATGGTCTTGCATTTAAAAGGAGCATAGATATAATACAATCACAACCTGCCTACGAATATCCCATTCGTTATTTAACGTCTTCGAAATCACTGTGGCAGAATGATTCTAGTAACAAATTATCAGATAAGGAGAAAAAAATAAAAATAATTCAGTTGGAGGCAGATGTTGCTAGACAAGAGGGTCGACGTGTGCCTCAATTATCTTCCATAAAAGATGAACATTGGGCCCACCTACTGACCCTTACAACTCGCTCTGCCAGAAATAAGTACTATGGATTTCTTTGGCAAATAGAAAAGAAAAAAGAGAGTAAGGAGAAAAAGAAATTAGAACGCCAAGAAAAAAATGTAATAAGGAAAGCTGAACAAAAATTAGATGCAGAACAAAATAACCACATTGTGTATGGCTTAAATCATACAAGCTTCTTGCTTCGAGTATACGATTCCACCATTAACCATTGGAATAATCACAAGTAAGTTTTTATAAGAACTTTTTATATTCCATTAATCTAACTTCGTTCAGTTGATATATTCAAATTTTTTGCACGTATTACTCGAGTCACATTTTTTGGACAGTACTCGTTCGCATCTTCTTCGATGGCCCTACAGTGATTCTTGAGCTCCATCAGCTTCTTCTTCCAGACGTCTCGCTGCCCCACAACATGCTTACAATTTCTCATATTGACGAATTTTGCTACATCAGCCTTAACATTCTCTTCCTACCTTGATCATGGTTTGCTAACTGGTCTTTTCCTTTCAGGCACTAGATTCAGGGCTGTTTGTGTCATTCTTAAGTCATCCATTCTTTGAAAATGACCAACCCAACGGAAACTCAGAAGCTTGGCATGTGTTTAGCTCTTTTTATAAGTCGTACAATTCGTGATTGTATCGTTTCCTTCATGCATTGTCTACATTGACTCCCTATATCCTTCGGAGAACCTTTCTTTCAAATATACCAATCTTATCTGCAGATTTTTGGGAATTACTTATCTGTCTTACATTCCTCGTCGTACCGTTCGCTGTCAGTATCGTCTTCAGTTTTAACCATTCAAAGAAAACAATGGTCTATACGGATTATCAACAACTTTTACGCGCTATTCATACTGAGACCGAGCGAACACCATCTCAGAGAAGACGATTGTTTTATCAGTTTACCACGGACGTCGATATGTGCAAAACGACATGACAAACAAATCTTTTCGTGCTATTTGCCTCGCTCTTTAGCGACTGAAAACGTTAACATCGCCACCTTCAACCTGCCCACGTTAGCAGCAATTAAAAAAGATAAACCGAGTTACAAAATCTCCAAGAGCTACAAAATCCCATTTAGAAAATCTTCAACATCGGCTGCTCTCACCAATGCTTTCTATGAATCATCAGGTTTAGTATGAATCAAGCACAGGCAACACGATTCGGCATACTATTTGAACTTTCTTTAGATCAAGGATAAAAGGCCGCAGACAAATGAGCTCGCAGAAAAAGCGGAAAACGCGGCAAACATAGGCAACAGTAAGGTGCTGTACCAAATCACTAAACAGCTCTCGGGAAAGCCTCTACTAAAAAGCATGCCGTTAAGAGTGCGGATGGAAGGATGCTGTGCAGCGACGGGGAGCAACTCCAAAGATGGAGAGATTACTTCTTCGCCGCCCTGAATGGTTCACTTGCACAGGAACCTCAGGAAAACAACATCAATGCACAGCCAATAAGAGTCGCCACCCGGGCCGCATCCAAGACGGAAATACATAGTAACCGCAATTCATGCAATGGCCAATGGTAAAGCAGCTGGGAAAGATGGCATCCCGCCAGAATTGTTGAAAGCCGACTCGAGCCTCATAGCAGATGCGCTTCAGCCAATCCTGGAAATAGCATGTGTTATAAACAAAAACCCGCCTAAAAAATCGATTCTAAATTTTAATAATCATTACTGTTCAAAAGTATAAATTCCTACCCGGTCATATTTTATTCTTCTAAATTCATAAATCCCTAACATTTATAAAAAATTACCCGATCATATTTATTTCAAATTTTTAACTTTCATAAAAAATTATCACACGGGAAATTCAAATGCAATATTGCACATAATAATTTCTTAGAAATCCACGGTGATAAACCCAGTGGATCAACATAAAAATTATTCTTATCAGAATCAGGTGTCAGGTTTCAGCTCGAATCTGTCTGCTTGCTGCACATTCGGGCGGTAAGAAAATCTGTTTTCTGCCGAGATCGGCAGCTTTTTCCTTGCGGCGTGGGAATAGTTTTTCCTTTTTTCCAAACCACGCCAGGGCCGGTAACGGTAAAAATTAATAATTGGATTAAGTGTTGTTTGAACTACGATCGGCGGCGGGCGTTGTCCCGAATATTAAAAAGTATTGTTCTAACTTTAACCGGCGGCGGATCGCGTCTTAACTTGAATCGGCGTATTAAAAATTAAAAGTGTTGATCTAACCTTAACGGGCGGCGGACGGTTCTTGTTTTTGAATAAAGTTGTTGTCTAAACCATAACCGACGGCGGGCGATTTTTAGTTTCCGAACTAATTTGAATGTTCTAAAAGTGTTGTTTGAGCCATCATTCGCGGCGAGTATTGTTTTGATTTAAACCGGTGTCGGGCAAAGAGAAATCTTGAGTTTTAAATTTTAAGGACAAAAATGTGATTTTGCAAATAAAAATATAATTAAAAAATGTGTAAAAATAGAAAGAAATATTAGAAAACAACGCTTTTTCATATTGGATATAAAAAATAATGAGTTGCATAGTTGAAGCATAGGGATAACATTCCTGTTAAAATAATAAATAAATCATCGCTCAAAAAATAAATATAAAAGTGAGTTTTTTTAATATATAACATTTTTGGCGCAGCCGGTAGGATCCGAGCGAGCCTATCATTTGATCAAGTGCTGGGTATTGGCACCCTAACCCTTAAACTCAGGACCGAGCCTAGTTCTGAGGGCACGAGATCAAAGAGGCACTGACCCCGGATCCTATGCGAACAACGAACAGGGCAGTTACAACTATAGGTGGTAGAAACCTCCCTGCCCTGCAACGCACCCAAAGGTGCCACCGGTGGACTAACGCGGGCTTCATCCCTGCCCAGGATAAAGTTCGTTAAGAACCAACAAGGGGACGTTTTAACTATAGACGCTCCCCCGACGTGGGAATCCCAAGTTAAATCATCAAGAATCAACGTTAAAATCATCAAGGGCTTCGACTATTAGCCCTTCAACATTACTAACCTGTAATTAAAGTGAATTAAAGTGAGGCCAGTAAGCTAAAGGCCTTTAGCTTTTCTAAAATCTTCGCTCGGGGGTGTTCATCCACGGTGCCTCTGCTCCAGGCGGGCACGCGCTCACCCCCATTGTAATTTCATCGAGGGACTTACGCGGGCTTCATCCCTGCCCAATAGTTGATGTCGGACAGCGAAAATCCACTCAACGATTCCAGCTCCAGCGATCCAGAAACGCCATCGTTAACCACAGGCGTAATTCCAGCTACTTCTACCCCAGCACTACAATCAACAGTTCCTGAACTACAATCAACAGTAGCAGCCCTACAGGTGCCCATTGCCACACCAGGCACATCCACAACACCACTCACTGCACCGTTATCACCAAGCAGACTACGCAGCGGGCGAATAAGAACAGGACCTAGTCAAGTAAGTCTACAAGCCTATTTAGACCATTTGTATAAAGAAGCCAGGGAAGGCAAAAAATCTTCGATCCCCCAGTACGACTTACTCAATAAACAGGTAGCTAAGAGCCACGGGCAAAGACTCGCCCAGATAGATCAATTTAGAGAAGCTACCAAGAAGTTCGTACAGGAGATCCAGGATTTTAAAGAATTCCCGGGCCTAAACCCCCTAGAAAGTAAGGAAATAGAAGATCCTCAAAATTTAAGTAGGCAGGAATTAGATAATTCTGCGAGTAGCGTCAGGGACCCAAGTAAGGCCGAAGTGCTACTTAATTGGGTTAGTGTATCATTTTCAGACTCCGAAAAGGAGCTTACCTTAGAAGATCCCGCCTATAAAAATATAAAGCCCCTCAAAATGGCGGATTATACAAAAGTCGCCCGTCTCACTTCCGAATTAGTTCCTATTTTCTCAGGCGGTCAATCCCCCAATATAGTGATAGATCTACAAACGTTTTTGGGATGTTGTCACCGCGTGGTTCAGTGTCTGAACGACACAGACAAACCAGCCTTTTTACAGATCTATCCCACGAGGCTACGAGGCGAAGCTTACCAATTAATAGCCTCCACTCAACCAGCCACATTCGAAGAGGCTGAAAAATTACTTAATCAAACATACCTGCCCAGAGAAACCTACCAGGAACTGGTAAACAAACTAATCACTCTGCGGCAGTATCCTTTAGAGACACTGATAGCCTTCACGGCTCGAATTAAGCAGATGTTACAATCTTGCAAAGAGGCGGCCACCACCAAGTACGGTGCCGCAAGTGTCCAAACAGTACAGGCGCAGCTTAATGACTTTGCAAAAGATGCTCTTAAAAGCGGGGTCAATAACCCCTACCTCTGCCAATACCTTCTTACCTTAGAAGATCAAACACTGGATACATTAATTCAAAAGGCATTAGATATGGAACGCCTGCAACTAACAGTCATGCACTTGCAGCCTAACACAACCCCCGCGACGTACGCTATGAGTCAGCCCGAAACCAGTAATCCGCCCTCTGGGATCCCCCTCTCACAAAATCTTCCCTTCCAAAATAATATAAGCTGGACACCCACGCATGGAATCACCCCCACGGCATCGCAGATACCCCCTAACTCAGCCCCATCTGCTAACACTCCATTGCCACCACCGCTCATACAACAACAACAACACTCCATATACCAGTCACCACCGCCCTTAACACCACAACAATACCCCATCTATCAGTCAACAACGCCCGCACCACAGACAACACAACACTTCGTTAACCAAACACTACCACTCACACAAGAAAGAGTACCTCAGCCTAGTTCCTTTTCCAACAGATCTACACAGTCCCAAACACTCGCAAACATAACTTGCACCTTCTGCCGACGCCGGGGACACACATACAGCGAATGTATGAAGCGTAAAAACACTCCATTATGTTCACACTGCCAAAATTATGGGCACGACGTCAGAGAGTGTCGCCGACTTAAGTATGAACGTAACCAAGCCATGGTCAGGAACGGGCCCCCCTTACAAAATCCCTATAATAATTACAACAACACCCCACCTCAAAATTACCCGCCGAATAATTATATGAACTCCCAGGGTAGGGCTGATGACAATAGAAGGAGTCCTCGCCCCGGATCGGGCCAACCCAATCCAAACGCACCTAGTAATAGAACCCCACGAGTGTACCAGGTAAGCCGAAAGTGCGATTTTTGTGGCCGCCGTAGCCACGTAGTGAGCGAGTGCGCTCAGAAGAGAATGTGGGAAGAAAAGCAGCAGGGAAACGACGAGCCGTCGAGCCAAAATTCCCTGGCCCGACAACAATAAGTCTACACACTCCCAAGGGTACACCTCAGTCGCCCCGAGTCAAACTTCCACTAGCTACCTTACCCTTAGATATCAGCCGTAAAGGCAAAGTCAAATTAGTAGTGGACACCGGCGCTGAGGTAAGCGTCATCAAACAAAATAGGCTTAAATCCCAGGTCAAAATAAATCAGGAAGAAAAATGCACCCTCCTAACCCCTGCCGGAACTACAGAAACCATAGGGAGCTGTCACGGAAATTTCGACCTCCCCACTAAAATCCCTAGCTCTTTCCAGGTAGTAGAGGATACACCAGACTTTCTGAACGATGGATTATTAGGGTACGACTTCATCTCGGATAATTGCCACGTAGAGGGGCCTAACCGAAGTTTGAAGTTCCCTCGCACAATAACAAACCCTGAAGAATTTAGCGTTCCATTGACATTCGACGAACATTCGCCCAAAGAACGGGCAGTCGAAGTGAGGCACAGTATGGAAACCCATACTGTCTCCAAGGCCCCTAACTCGGAGGCTGACTGCAAAACCCAAAGGTCGACTGACAAAATCGAAAGTCAAAGGGAACCTATACGGACTAAGATAGAATTGGGACTGGCGACGCGAGTGCCGGCCCGTACCCAACAAATAATCGCAGTGCCGCTAAACCTAAAGGAAGAAATGGTCTGTCTGTCTCAGGAAGTAAAACCCGGAGTATTCCTCTCAAATAGCCTTTTACCCAAGGGAAAGGACACAGTTCCGGTAAGCATTCTTAACAGTACCAACATCCCAGTGTCCATATCCGCACTTAACCTAACACTGGTCCCAACCAGTAAATATGTAATAATACCACTTCAAGCGATACCACGGCCAACCTTAGTTAAACAATCCACCATAGATTCGGCCCCCATGGCCCCTGAAACCTATGCCTCTGAGAACCCCAGTCTAAATGTCATTCGTACTTTCTTAAACACAGTCGCTCTATTCCTAATCAATCATCTAATAACGATATGGTCCGCATGCAACTCTAAGTGCGCCGACCAAGATAGCCCCCAAGGCTCCTACCAAACTAACGGTGCTTGCGAGTACAAGAGCCCCAACGTTGGCCAACAAACTCCATCACCCTCACCCATAAAAAAGAAAAAGGGAACAACTTCCCAAGCAAAGGCACCATACACCCCTGCCTCTAAACTTCTAAAAAGCAAACGATTAGGTACGCAAACCCCAAAGAGCAAAACCGAGGCAAGAATTAAAAACATCCGGTATTCATTTCCAAACCCCGAATACCCGGTCTCACAAGACCTCGAAGCCCGCTTAGAACAGATCAAAAAGGAGTTGAATCTGGACGAAAACCTAAGCGCGGAGGAAAGACAGTCGATTACCGACCTCTGCTACGAATACCACGATATTTTCCATCTAAAGGGCGATCTCCTCACGCATACAACCGCAATCCAACACGAAATACCTTTAATACGGGACCAGGCACCCATAAACCAGAAGATGTACCGACTGCCAGAAAGTCAGAGGCAGATAATAAATGATCAATTACAAGAAATGCTGGAAAACGATATAGTACAGCCTAGCAAAAGCCCATGGAACTCCCCTCTCCTACTAGTTCCCAAGAAGGCAGGCGCCGACGGTGAGAAAAAGTGGCGTGTCGTCGTCGATTTTCGTAAACTTAACGAAAAAACAATTGGCGACGCCTTCCCATTGCCACGCATAGAAGAGATCTTAGACCAGCTAGGACACTCACGTTACTTCACCACTCTTGATCTAGCCAGCGGCTATCACCAAGTTCTGGTCGATCCCAGGGATCAAGATAAAACCGCCTTCAGTACCAATTACGGGCACTACGAGTTCAAACGTATGCCGTTCGGGCTAAAAGGAGCCCCGGCTACGTTCCAAAGACTAATGAACTACGTACTCACCGGCCTTCAGGGCCTAGAATGTTTCGTCTACCTAGATGACATTGTCATCTATGGTAAGAGCCTAGAAGACCACAACCAGAAGCTCAGAAAGGTTTTCGACAAACTGAGGGAGCATAACCTCAAGTTGCAGTCCGAAAAGTGCCAATTCCTACGAAAGGAGGTAGTCTACTTAGGGCACATCTGCTCAGAGAAAGGAGCGCTCCCAGACACCAAGAAGACGGCGTGCGTCCAAGAATACCCGGAACCACGCACTATACGCCAGGTCCAATCTTTCATCGGACTCGCGAATTACTATAGAAAATTTATTCCCGATTTCTCAAAAATCGTCCGACCTCTAACCAACCTTCTCCGTAAGGACGTAAAATTCTCTTGGACCCCTAGATGCCAAGAAGCCTTCGACCAAATCAAGGCAGCACTGGTCAAGCCCCCCCTACTAATCTACCCCGACTTCACTAAACCCTTTAATCTGACTACAGATGCCAGTAGTGAAGCCCTTGGGGCTGTACTTTCACAAGGGGAAGTTGGAAAAGACCAACCCATTGCCTACGCCAGTCGAACCCTGAACAAGGCTGAACGTAATTACTCCACCATCGAAAAGGAGCTTTTAGCAATAGTCTGGGCTGTGAAAAATTTCAGGTGCTACCTACAAGGTCGCACATTCACAGTGTATACTGATCACAAACCGTTGAAAGGAGTATTCAACGTAAAAGACCCTACCACCCGATTGGTGCGCTTCCACCACAAGCTCTCCGAATACGATTACAATATTGAATACAAACCCGGCAAATATAATACTAATGCCGACGCCCTCAGTCGTATTCCGCAAGACACCAAGACTCAACAAACTTCCACTGTCAAAGCAGTAGTCCACTCACCCATGGAACCTCCCCCAGGAGGCCACAACCAAAGATGCAACGTAGTCACCCGTGCCCAAGCACGAGGCGAAAGACAAAATCCTACGCCCGAACAAGAGGCCCTAATTGAGGTAACAGATGTAGGCATTGCCCCCGAAGGCAACGGTATTAAAAACTCAGATGACCAACCAATCAATTCACCCGAATCCCCAATTTCGCAGAACCCCGTGGACACATTAGTCGAAACCAACCCCCCTCAAGAGGCTGAAATTAATCAAAAGCCCAAAATCACGGTAATCACAGATCCCGAAGAGATAGCCACCATCCTGAAAGACTATCATGACTCCGCTTTCGGAGGACATCAGGGCGTAATCAAAACATATAAACGAATCCGTAGAAAGTACTGGTGGCGCCATATGCTTAGGGACATAGGGAAATATATTCGTAGATGTAGAAAGTGTCAGACAAATAAGTCCACGCCGGCCCTCAAAATGCCGATGGTAATCACAGACGTGGCCGAAAGACCATTCGACAAGGTATATCTCGACATAGTGGGACCCCTAGAAACTACTAATTCCGGAAACCTGTACATCTTAACATTTCAAGATAACTTAAGCAAGTTCCTAGATTGCTATGCTATCCCGAACGCCGAAGCCGAAACCGTTGCGCAGATAGTCTTTGACCAAATTATTACCCGCTACGGGATACCGAAAAGCATAGTGACCGACCAGGGCACCAACTTTCTCAGCGGCTTATTCAAGGGCCTATGCAAACTCCTAAAAATTAAAAAACTACAAACTTCCGCTTATCATCCCCAATCCAACGGCGCTCTAGAACGGGCCCACAGGCCCCTAGTAGAATATTTGCGTAGTATCACTGACCAAAACCCCAAATCATGGGATCAATATTTACGAACCGCCGCGTTCGTCTATAATAATAGTATTCACGACAGCACCAAGCTAACTCCCATGGACTGTCTTTACGGTTTCTCGCCTGATGTCCCCTCAAATCTAAAAAAGGATCCCGAGCCACTATACAATCACGAAAGCTACTACCACCTTCTAAAGTATAAACTACAAAAGACATACTCAATAGCCCGGCAAAATTTGCTAGCAAGTAAACAGAAATCTAAAGCCCACTATGACCAAACAACTAGAACCCACACCTTCCATGTTGGCGACCAAGTCCTTATAAAGAGCGAAAACCGGAAGGGCAAACTATCTGCCATCTGGAGAGGTCCTTATCCTATAGTAGCAATTACAAGCCCAGTGAACACCAAAATTAAAATAGGTAACAAACAAACAGTAGTCCATAATAACCGCCTGAAACCCTTCTACGAATAAATTACAAAACTCCATAATAAAATAATAATATCCTTAATTTACACAAGTACCAAATTCAAATTTGCACCCTAATAAACGGCTCCACCACAGTAACAGTAGATACGATACCTAGGCCCCTTAGTAGATGTCACACCTTACCAAGAGCCTCCTCTATACAACTAGTACAACCAGCAAAATAACTAGAACCGCTAAACGCGACCCTTACATAATAGTCCAGTCCCCTCGCTACTCTTAGCGTACGCCTAATCCCTCAGATTAAAGGTCTCATAAAATGTGTTCAGGTGCACGAAAACTATAAATAACCATGCCCAACTAACTCCGCCCGATCTATAAATATACCCCCGAGAAGGGCTGTTACATTGCCCCCATCCGCCCAAGAGGCCACGAACTTGCTCCTTGACGCTGCCCAGAACTATTCCAAAATGGGCGAACTCAAAATTATATGTAATGGGTAAAACGCATAAATATAATAATAAGTTATTAGATCTTGTAAGAATAGAGAAGAAAAAATTATTAAATAATAATAATGTAGAAGGTAAAACATTAGAAATTAGAAAACATTGTGGAAGGAAGTAAAATTAATAAGAATTGTGGAAAAGTCAAGAGTAGTAATTAATACACAAATCAAAATCAAAAGAATTACTGGGCGAAAGGCCTTAAATAAATAACAAACAAAGAACTATTCCAAAATGGGCGAAAGCTCATTGAAGTGTATGTAATGTATAAAACGTTCTTCCCAAATATTAGAACTTGTAAAATTAGAAAAGTAAAAATTATTAAATAATAAGAATTGTAAAAGATAGAAAGAATTGTAGAAGAAAATATTAAATAAATAAGATAAGAAACATTGTAGAAAATAATAAATGACAAAATGCGCCCGGCCCTTAGAGATGTAAGCCTAGAGAGTCACATAATATAATAATATATGAAAACGCCCCTAAAGGCTGTTAGAATTAAAAAAAAAAAAAATTATGAAAGACTAGTGTAAGTAAGTAGAAACGTTGTACATAAAGCCCTAAAACCGCCAAAAACGCAACCCGCAAATTTTTAAATACGAGCAATGCCCCCTTGCTTTGCGTCGTAGCATTGCTCTTATTGAGCCCCCCAAGGAGTTGTTATAAACAAAAACCCGCCTAAAAAATCGATTCTAAATTTTAATAATCATTACTGTTCAAAAGTATAAATTCCTACCCGGTCATATTTTATTCTTCTAAATTCATAAATCCCTAACATTTATAAAAAATTACCCGATCATATTTATTTCAAATTTTTAACTTTCATAAAAAATTATCACACGGGAAATTCAAATGCAATATTGCACATAATAATTTCTTAGAAATCCACGGTGATAAACCCAGTGGATCAACATAAAAATTATTCTTATCAGAATCAGGTGTCAGGTTTCAGCTCGAATCTGTCTGCTTGCTGCACATTCGGGCGGTAAGAAAATCTGTTTTCTGCCGAGATCGGCAGCTTTTTCCTTGCGGCGTGGGAATAGTTTTTCCTTTTTTCCAAACCACGCCAGGGCCGGTAACGGTAAAAATTAATAATTGGATTAAGTGTTGTTTGAACTACGATCGGCGGCGGGCGTTGTCCCGAATATTAAAAAGTATTGTTCTAACTTTAACCGGCGGCGGATCGCGTCTTAACTTGAATCGGCGTATTAAAAATTAAAAGTGTTGATCTAACCTTAACGGGCGGCGGACGGTTCTTGTTTTTGAATAAAGTTGTTGTCTAAACCATAACCGACGGCGGGCGATTTTTAGTTTCCGAACTAATTTGAATGTTCTAAAAGTGTTGTTTGAGCCATCATTCGCGGCGAGTATTGTTTTGATTTAAACCGGTGTCGGGCAAAGAGAAATCTTGAGTTTTAAATTTTAAGGACAAAAATGTGATTTTGCAAATAAAAATATAATTAAAAAATGTGTAAAAATAGAAAGAAATATTAGAAAACAACGCTTTTTCATATTGGATATAAAAAATAATGAGTTGCATAGTTGAAGCATAGGGATAACATTCCTGTTAAAATAATAAATAAATCATCGCTCAAAAAATAAATATAAAAGTGAGTTTTTTTAATATATAACACATGGAACACCTGTACCTTTCCGGAGGTTTGGACGAAAGGTATCATAGTCAAAATACCAAAAAAAAAAAGGGGAGGGGGGGGCCTAACAATATGCGGCAACTGGAGAGGCGTCTGTATATTATCTACTGTGGGCAAAATTTTATCCCATATATTACTATCTAGGATAAGTGAGGCAGTAGACCGAACGCTTAGGAGGCATTCAGGAAGGGCCGCTCATGTATTGATCATATTAACACCTTGAGAATTATAGTGGGGCAGTCTACTGAATTCCGATCTCCCCTTTACCTTGCTTTCGTAGACTATGAGATAGCGTTCGACTCGGTTACAGCTAGGAGCTTCATTTGGCGTCGTGGACTGCCTGATAAAATAATAGAATTGATAAAAGCCCTATACAATTCCAAATGCAGAGTTCTCCATAATGGAAAATTATCCGACAGTTTTCAGGTGAGCTCAGGAGTATGACAAGGATGCCTACTTTCGCCATTACTATTTATTATAGTAATAAATGACATCCTTGTCGGCGCTCTAGATAGTAGAACAGGCGGCATACAGTGGCGTTTGCTAGACAGGCTTAAAGATCTCGACTACGCCGATGATATCTGTTTGCTGGCCCACAGACACCAGGACCTCGAAAACATATTAAACAATTTGGCAACAGAAAGTAGTCCAGCAGGCTTATGGCTAAATCCAACTAAAACAAAAGAAATGCGGATAAATGCAAACACCATTGAACGGACAGCGCTGAATAACTGTGATGTGGAACTGGTAGATAAATTCTGATACCTTGGTAGCATTATTACATCAGAATAAATAAAGCACGAGGCGCATATACATGCCTGTCCCGCATATGGAGATCAACGGAGATCTCCACTAACACCAAATTGTGGCTGTTCAACTCCAACGTTAAGGCAGTTCTTTTGTACGGTTGCGAAAGTCACAGAGCGCCTACAAGTCTTCATCAACAGGTGCCTGCGTCGTATCCTAAAAATCCGCTGGCAGGATAGAATTTCAAACGAAGAACTAGAGCGCCGTGCCGGCCACGAAAATCTAGCCAAACAGGCCCTTGACTGGAATCCGCAACGATCCCGTCGAGTAAAAAGACCTAGAACAACGTTGAGGAGAACCCTACTAGCAGAAGCCGCAACAACTGGGAGATCCTGGTCGGAGCAGAGAGCTGTCGCGCAAAACAGAGTCCGCTGGAGGGCAACTGTTTCCGCCCTATGTCCCATGAGGGATTAAAGGAGCTTAAAGAAGATCAAGGAACATAATTCCAAATTGTTAACGAAATTGCCAAAACTATCGGATGACACGGAATCCGAATAACCTCCAGCCGTTTTTTTATGTGATAGACTAGAAGCTCAGAAAAGGGCCTTTTTACTGTCGACAATTTATTTTTTCGTATAGAGTTCAATGTGATTTAACAAATCAATTAATACATAAATAATCCATTTCAGACTGATTCGCGCTATGCAGTTTGGGGAAAAAATAGTCTTAGATTGTTCTTACGACGATCATATGAACAAAAGGGAAGCAGCCAACGCGGCTAAACAACTAATGTTTTGTTTTGCTCAAAATAGAATACATGATGATCCTTTCGATGTGCATTTCTGCAATGCAAATTATAATGGCAATACAATGCGGCAACTAGAAAAATATATACCAACAATGAAAGATCCAGAATTTCCATTAAATATACACGAAAAATGTTTTACTGAAATTTTTCCAAAAGAAAAATTAGTTTACTTAACACCACATTGTAGAAATGATTTAGTTGAATATAATCCAGACGATATCTACATCATCGGAGCAATAGTGGATAAGGTATATTAATTTGTAATACGTTATAAAATTTTATATATTAAGTAATTTAATTTTAGGTCAATAACGAACCTGTATCTTTAGCAAAGGCAAAAAAATTAGGTTTAAGAATGGCACGACTACCACTCGATAGATATTTACAGTGGGGCGCTGGTTCAGGGAAGTCTTTAACCCTAAATCAAATGATTGATATTTTGTTAGATATAAAGAAGACGAAAGATTGGAATTTTGCTCTTAGGCATGTACCTCGGCGAAAAGTAATTGACGAGAGGGAGGAAGAAGAAATGAAGCAACGAGAAATACAACAGGCCAAAGTCAGAGCGAAAAAATTTACATTTGATATTGATTCTTGGGGTACGTCCAAGAAAAGAGTTAGAAGTAAATAATAAAGTCTAATCTATTTTAAATAATGAATTCTTTTATTTTCATTCATTCATTCGTAATTTGTATTGCTATTACATTGTTTAGGTAAGTTAAATGTACTGTTTATCCATTTCTTCATAAAGCTTATTTCACGTTTTTTTTTTTTTAACTAAAAGACTAGAGTCACAGGAAACGCCCTTTATACTGTGTCGACGATCTATTTTCTTCATATAGAGGTGCAATGTCGAACAGCAGCTCTAGTCGGGGAAGAAAGGAACTGTCACAACCTACCAGCGATATTTTGCAGTCCACCTACTCCCAACCATTACTGGCGACTTTGTCATCGGGGCATTGAGAAACAACTCGCTGGAGTGTTATGCCTCCTGAAACGAGTTGAATCTCATCAACCAACCGATGACATGCGCTTTTGGTGAAGCGGGGAAGGGCTAACTAAGGCTATGACAGAAGGAATCAGGAATGTAAAGAGGGAAGAAGAAAGAAGGAAAGTTATGTGGTGGGAAAGTGGAAAAGGCGAAGGACCTTTGGGCTGGCCGGGATTCGAACCCGGGACCTCTGGGATAGTAGCCAGACGCCTTACTCCCTAGGCTACCGAGGCCCCGAGAGGTTACTGTAAGGAAATGTTTGATAATTAGTAGACACATTTCCCCGAACATGGTTTCTATATAAGCTTGCATTACGCGGTTTATAACAATTTATTCAGGAATCCCTTTGGATATTACAATATTTTCTTATGTAGTAGATATAATACAGAATCCGTGAACGAGTTCACTTGAGGCGTGCAGTTGCAAAACTCGTTAACTGCACTTTTTGAAAAAAAAATGAGTTAACGATGCCAAATTACTCTTTAGGTTATGTTCTACCATTTGAACTATATTTTTGTTCAAAATTTGCTCATAAGGCGTATTTTTCCAGCTGTCAAACATCAATAGTTAATTCAAAAGCCAAAGTAATTCAAAAGTTTTTGGCGTTTTTCTCAAAATTACTTAACTTGCAGTTAGCGAGTTTTGCAACTGCACGCCTCACTTACTTTTTTTTGTGGTAAGATGAAGCTTAAGAGCCTTTTTACTACTAGTCCGTCATGCCTTTCAAGTCATGGTGCGTTGTATAGTAGTAAGATTAGGAGTCTGGAGGGTGCATGAGTAGAGGTCGATGAATCTTGCGTTTGAATTCCGAGATGTTATATGAGCTCGGAAACACCGACTGTGGAAGAGAGTTCCACAATCGAGTTGTTCTATTTATAAAGAAACTGCTAAAAAATTGCCGTATAGGCAGGGGTTTTTGATTTCAGTGGAGAAGTCGCTATGGTAATAGCGCTGTAATTGCTGAGCGCTGCTACATTCCTACGGTGGCTTAAAGGTTCTATGGAGGAGCAGAGGATGTTTTCGCCAATAGGTTTGATGGCACGGTTTTGCACCTTGTCTAGCCAAACCAAGGTGGTTTTAGGGGCGCCTGTCCAAATATATCAGTTGTATTCAAGGCGGGGCCGAATGTAAGAGCTGTAGATTGTACCCAAGGCAGCTGGATGAAGGGGAAACTTGCATCTCTTAAGGAAGCCAAGGTATTGATGCGCTTGTTTGGTGACTTGGAGTATGTGATTATTCTATCGCAGATCGTTGGATAAAGTCACGCCGAGGATGTTAAGATTTGGGTCAGCTGTTATATTATCCTCGCCCGCTAAAATGGAGGGAAGGTTGGTGCAGGGGCCGGTTCGTGTATGTCGAAAACGAAAATTTTTTTTCGTCTCGGGTTCGCGTAGGTCGAAAAATTGAAAATTTTTGTCTGAAGTCGACGAAAGACAGTCGAAAGGTCAAAGGCTATCGAGTTTTTGCCTTATTATGATTAATAATTTTCAACTAATAAATAGTTGTAAATTTTTACAGCAGTTGTAACATTTTTCGTGTTTCAATATTGTGGTTCCTATCGAGGATACGAAAAAGTTTCCTTCGACCTATGCGAACGCTAAAATTTCCGTCGACAAAATTTTTCGACTTCAATTTTCTTTCGCCATATTATCGTCGTTCGCCATACACGAACCGGCCCCAGGTTTTACTGGACAATATACAATACTTGGTTTTGGTTTCGTTGAGCTCGATACAATTTTTGCGGCCCCAATGAATTTAATGTCCGCGGTAAGAGAGTTGGGCATGAGTTCACGTTCTAAGATACAAGACACTTGGTTGTCCTATGTTGTCGGTGGGGTATGAGTAACGCAGGTTACCGTCAGAGCAGATCATTAATGAATATAAAAAAAGAGTAGGTGAGAGAATTGCCTCTTGGGCCGAAGTGCAGGGCGCTTTCAGTAATGCAGGATGCGTGCGCAAATGACTTATTCAGCAATTGAAAGTGAAAGCTTTCAATGACTGAATAAGTCAATTGCGCACGCATCCTGCATTACTGAAAGCGCCCGCAGTTAGGGTTGGATTCAACGCCATCCAATACTACCTTGATTGAATGGCCAGAAAGAAAGATCTCAATCCAGTTCTGAGTCAATACCAATAATTTGGAGTTTAGACAGCAGAGCGGGATGTCATACTCTGTCAAAGGCCATGGAGATATCTAGAGCAACCAGACCAGACTCACCGAAGCCATGAATGCTCTGGTTGATGTGTTCAGTCAGGCACACAAGAAGGTCTTCAGTAGACCTTTTTGGTCTAAAGCCGTTCTGCCTGTCGTGAATAATTTGGTTAGATTCTACATAGTTCATCAACCTTCTATTGATTATTGCCTCCATAATTTTGGAGAGGACAGAGGTTATTGCTATTGGGTGGTAATTTAAAGGGTCGCTGGCTTCACCTTTTTTGGAAATGGCTGAACATGAGCTAGTTTCCAAGAGTTGGGATAAACTCCGGAGAAATACGACAGGGCAAGAAGTTTGCGCAGAGGTTTAACCAAGGGTACATTTCTTGAGTACCATTGGGGGAATATTATCAGGGACAGTGTATTTATTGACATCAATCTCTTTGAGACACTTATACACCTCTCATGTCCTGAAGAAAATTCCGTAACTTTTTCTCCAACATTTAAAATTCTGAGATCGTATTTAATATCAAGATTCGATGCATCAATTCGAAAAACATTCGTCGATTTACTTTAAGTTTTATATTTTGCATAACAGCATATATTTTGCAATCGAGAGAAAACGATACCAATACCATTCAAGTATTACTACTTGCTAAAAATCATTACCTGGTACTTACTTTTTTTCGTTTTTTTTAAATATCTAAATTATTATTACTAAGCATAGGGCTTCTACAAGGCTTCTCCATCGGACTCGGTTTTGAGCTATCCTTGTGGTTTCAATCCCAAGTTTTTTGATTTTTTTTTTCATTACTGTCCTCCATGTATTTTTCGGTCTATCGACATCTGTACTTCCATTCAAGTGCTTTTTTCGTTAATGCATTATTTTCCGTAGGATATGCCCTATTGACGTCCATTTCCTTTTCTTGATCTATCTGATCTAAATAGTTTCCCGTTAATATAATAGTAAATGTTTATAAACAAAGGCAATCAAGGTAAAAAAACATGTATTAACAAATAAATCTTTGAGAGTATTCAAGAAAAACCTCTTTAATCTTTAACAATAGAAGTCTTAGATGTGCCGAAATATTTTAGGCTTGAAAGGGCACACTTCACAACAGAGTTAAAATTCAAGGACAAATATTATAAATCTTTTTCGCATAAATTAAGTATAATATATATTTATTTCATATATTGTAGCATTAATTTCGTCTTCTTCTGACACGGGATATTCTCCATGCATTAGGCTCTTCGTATTTATTATATAAAGGTTCAAGACGTTGATTCTTCTTAAATTTACTAAGTTTTGTTGGATCAGAAAATCGAAAGAACGATGAAGCAAACTCAACTAGCCACTTTGGATCTATGGTAGTTACTTCACGCATATATTCTTTAGTTGTTTGCACCAGCTCATGATAAACTACCCATTCCGGTTGCCTATTAAAGAGTGCACTAGATGGATGAATGTAAACAACCTGTGAATCAACCAATGTACGATATCCTTCTTGGGGATCTTTTTTCGATGCGTTCCTGAAAAATCCAGAGCATATGGCTTTTTGGATTCGGACTGTATTCTTTCCAGCTGATACAACATCGAGCTTGTGTCGGTCCATTATACCTAAAAGTTGTTTTCGAACATCTTGGGCTCTCTTTAAAGTACGAATTTGTACAAAATTTTCATAACACCATGCATTTGAAAATTTGTTGTTTTTCCAGCTGTTATATACCGCCAATAATGTTAAATGATCTCCTTCAGGTTGGTTAAATTTAGCCTTTTTCTGATCGGCAAGTGATTGCTTGTCTTTTGGCCTGTAGAACACATTCTGAACACTCAGCATAGATACTATAGTAAGCACTTCGTCTGAGCACTGGAGAGCCACTGACATGATTAACATTTTCGACAAGTTTGGCTCTAAAGGAAATTCCGCCATCCTTCGTCCCAACCTAGTGAGCAGGCCTTCATCATCCAAAGCAGATAGTGAGTGCAATTGCTCTAAGGCCATTACTAAAGATTCAACCGGAGGAGCATCCATGAAATCGAAATGAAGCAAATCATTAATGCCCATTGTTTTTAGCTGAAGTACAGTTGTAGCTAAATTAGTTCGTTGAATTTCTGGAACTGGTGTCGGCAACATTTCATCCCTATAAGCGCGTTCTGTATATAACCTATAACATTTTCCAGGCCCAGTTCTTCCAGCTCTGCCAGCTCGTTGTTTCGCAGCTGCTTGTGATATGGGAGTAACTACCAAAGAATCCATTCCAGTTTTCGAATTGTAAACTTTTTGCTTAACAAATCCTGGATCAACAACATAGAATATTCCATCGATAGTTAAAGATGTTTCGGCAATATTTGTCGCTATAACAACTTTACGGCTTCCTGCTGGAGCTGGCTCGAAGATACGGGTTTGCATTTCTGACGGTAAAGCTGAATATACCGGTAAAATTATTAATTCTGGGACGTCTGGACCTAAACTCTTCATTCTTTCATATAAAATTTCACAGGCAGTATCGATCTCTTCTTGACCAGTCAAAAATAGTAGGATGTCGCCCGGTGGTTCACGCAAATGAATTTGCATCACAGTTATCAAAGAAGCATCTAAATAATCAGTTTCTGGCTCTTTCGTGTAAAGAACTTCTACTGGGAATGTTCGCCCGGGTATTGTGAAAATTGGAGCCTCGAAGAAATATTGTGAGAACTTGACTGCATCCAATGTTGCTGATGTTACTATTAGTTTTAGTTCCGGTCGCTTTTGTACTGCCTGAAAACAATGGAGCTTTAGTTGATTTCATATGAATTTTGCTTAAAATGTAAGGATATGATAGGTTAGTCTCTCGTAGTGAAATTGTCTCAGTAGCAGATTTAGTAGTAATAAACCTGGAAATTTTTCAATTAAATAGAAAGAGCTAGAAAACGATTACTATGGAATGAATAATATTGAAAAATGATATGGATGTCCATCGTTTATCATTCCCTCTTATGCAATGGTAATGCAAAAGTTAATAAATTTATACGAATGAAATGTGCTTTCAAAATTTATTCAGAGGCTAGCATAAACATCATAAAATGGAACACCAACGATACCTCTCTTAGAAGAAAGGTGTTAGGAATGGTTTGGTTTCCGGAGATTTGGACCTGTTCGAGAGTTTTTTTTTTCATATAGGGAATGAAGGTGTTGCTATAAAGGCGGCTACACACATAACTGTATGCTTGAGATGCACGTATGTTCAATCTTTTTGTGCATGCTTGCACAACTTCTCTGCAGCCTCCACACGACGCAATCAGGGTTATCCATAATTTATCCTTTAAGATCAAAACAGATTTGCGACGTAGTACGGCGCAGTCGGTCGTTTAGCGCAAAGGTAAAACATACGGTATATAACGAAATTACGTCTAAGTCGCCGTTTGAGCAAAATTCCAAAATTGCAGTCGGCTTCTTTTTCGTGATAGTTGACGATTGAAAATCCCTGTTAGCATTCTTTCCCAGCAGGAAAATCAGTAATTACGGAACACAGTAATAGGTGTTTTCTTGCAAGAATCAGTATGGTTATCCTCACGTATTACAATGTAATGCAAAAAGTAGTAAATCAACCTTTAAATCGATGTTTCGAACATTTATTCTTTTATTTTCTCTCTGTTTTGTTTGCCCATTTGACACATTTCCTTTGGAGCTTGTTTGATCTTGTTTTCAATTGTGTGCGGGATTTCGTCATTCTACGTCATTCGTCGATTACCGTCCTAGGACATCACAATGGAAATGTAATCGATTCCGTAACGCAAAAAGTAATGCAAAGAATTTTTCGGATGGATTACAACTTCGATGCCACAACCATTACTTTTCCTGCTGGGTTCTTCCGAAGTTCGTATAGCGTGCCCTACCCAGATCTTTCTTTTATGTGTGACCATTGCTTTTCGAAGCAGAACACGAATCGGATCATGGAATGTGAGAGCACTGCTTGCTGATGGACAGATGAATGAAGTCCTCAACGAGATGAATCGATATAAAATCAAGGTCACTCAGCAAGACCATATGGTCCGACGCGGGCGAACAGCTGATCACCAGCTTCTGAGAGGATTATTACCGTGCGCCTGCCAATGCTACGCTCCAACTGAAGACGCAGGTGACAACACCAAGGAAGAGTTCTCTATGCGACTGAATGAGGGTTTTCACTCTATTCCAAGGAGAGACATCATTGTTTTAATGGGTGACCTAAACGCACAGATCAGGCCCAACAGCACCCACCTTGAACACACAATAGGAAATCAAGGTATAGGCTAGATCACTAACAGCAAAGGTGAGCTTTTCGTTGACTTTTGTAGTTCCCACCAACTCATAGTAGGTGGAACCTACTTTTGTCACAAGAAGTTACACAAGGAGACCTGGGTATCGCCCGATGGTAGAACGAGAAACCAGATAAATCATTCTAGAGGATGCCAGGAGCTTTAGGGGAGAAGACACTGGAAGTGAACACCATTTGATAGTAGCAACTATTCGCCGCAATCAGAAACGTCCAACGCGATGCCATAAACCGTAGATGGTTTAACGAAGACCTTCTGCGGGACAGCATTAAAAGGCGAGAATTTGCTGGGAATCTACAACAAACCTTAAGCCAGCAGAGTCTGCCGAAAATAACATTGAAGAACTGTAGAGTACTACAAAGGGTGCTATTACAAAAGCAGCGGAAACAAGCATTGGTTGTGTCGGTTATATCGGACACTGCCTGGGCAAATATAGAACGCAGAAGGGCCTCAAATATAACGTGAGCTCTACAAGCGACCCGGACCAACGTCACCAATTTGAACGGGAATACTCCCAATTGCACCGGGAGGTAAAAGAAGCGTCCGGCAGATAAACGAGCTCGTAGAAAAAGCGGAAAACGCGCCAAACACAGGGTACAGTAGGGTGCTGCACCAAACCACTAAACAGCTCTCGTGAAAGCACTCTACTAAAAAGCATTCTGTTAAGAGTGCGGATGGAAGGCTGCTGTGCAGTGACGAGGAGCAACTCTAAAGATGAAAAGATCACTTCTTCGCCGTTTTGAATGGTTCATTTGCCCAGGAACTTCCGGAAAACAGCAATAATGCACAGCCAAGAAGAATCAACACCCGTGCACCATCCAAAAGAGAAATAGTAACCGCAATTCACACAATGGCCAATGGTTAAGCTGGAAAAGATAACATTCCGCCAGAATTGTTGAAAGCCGACTCAAGTCTCATAGCTGATACATTACAACCAATCCTGGAAATAGCATGGAACACTATACCTTTCCGGAGGATTGGACAGAAGGTATCATAGTCAAAATACCAAAAAAAGGGACCTAACAATATGTGACAATTGGAGAGGCATCTGTCTATTATCTACTGTGGGTAAAATCTTGTCTTATATTATCAAGGATTAAAGAGACAGTAGACCGAAAGCTTAGAGAATCATAGTGGAGCAGTCTACTGAATTACGATCCCCCCTGTACCTTGCTTTCGTAGACTATGAGAAAGCGTTCGACTCAGTTAATAGGAGCTTTATATGGCAGACACTACGGCATCATGGACTGCTTGATAAAATAATAGAATTAATAAAAGCCCTATACAACAATTTCAAATGCTGAGTTCTTTATAATGGAAAATTTTCCGACAACTTTGAGGTGAGTTCAGGAGTACGACAAGGATGCTTACTTTCGCTTTTACTATTTCTTATAGTAATAAACGACATCCTTGTCAGCGCTCTACACAGTTGGACAGACGGTTTGCTGGACCGCCTTAGGGATCTCGACTACGCGGATCATATCTGCTTGCTGGTCCACAGCCATCAGAACCTCAAAAATATGTTCAACAATTTAGTAACAGAAAGTAGTCCCCCAGGCTTAAGGTTAAATCCGAATAAAACCAAAGAAATGTGGATAAATGCAAACGTGGAACTGGTAGATAAATTCTCTTACCTCGGTCAGACGTCAGTTACAGAATAAATAAAGCACGAAGCGCATATGCATGCCTGTTCCGCATATGAAGATCAACGGAGATCTCAACTAACACCAAATTGCGGCTGTTCAACTTCAACGTTAAGGCAGTTATTTTGTACAATTGCGAAACATGTAAAGTCACCGAATTCATCACAGGGCGCCTGCATTAACAGATGCCTACGTCGTATCTTAAAAATCCGCTGGCAAGATAGAACTTCAAACCATACCGCCATGCCGGCCAAGAAAGGATAGACGACCAAATCAGGCGAAGGAAATGGAATTGGACTGGCCACACCTTGCGACACCAAAACGAAAATCTAGTCAAACAAACCCTTGACTGGAATCCGCAAGGATCCCGTCGAGTCGGAAGACTTAGGACAAGGTGGAAGAGAACCATAATAGCAGAGGCCACAACAACTGGGAGATCCTGGTCGGAGCTGAGAGCTGTCGCACTCAATGGAGTCCGCTGGAGGGCAACTGTTTCCGCCCTATGTCGAGATTAAAGGAGCATGAAGAAGATTATTATATACGTACTTGTTTCAACAATCCAAATAAAACATCTGTATGAATTGTCCGTTCATGAGCTTCGTCCAACATAATAACAGAATACGATTTCAAATCAAGATCCATTAAGCATTCTCGCAATAACATACCGTCTGTCATGTACCTAAAAAAAAATTTAATAAACATCATCGAACAACTTGATTTTAGATAAAAAATACTTACTTAATTACAGTTTCAGGGCTGGTACAATCCTCAAAACGAATTGTGTAGCCAACTTCTTGCCCTAAACGACATCCAAATTCCTCGGCAACTCGTTTTGCTACAGACATAGCTGCAACACGACGAGGTTGTGTGCATCCAATTTTGCCTCTAGCAATAAATCCACACTCTGCTAAATATTGTGTAATTTGTGTTGTTTTTCCAGAGCCCGTCTCTCCAATTACAATAAGTATTTGATTATCTGTAACAGCCTATGTTTAAAGAACGCATTTAATAATGTTTGATCAGTGTTTTTTTTATAAATAAATTACTTTTATCAAATCATCCCGCAATTTAAATATGGGAAGTGATTGCCTTTGTTCAATTAAAGACATATCAGTCTTCTTGCCAAAAGACGATTTCTTTCCACCGATAACGTGCTTTTTCCATTCCGGTACTTCTTGCGGAGTCATCCCGATACCTCTGACATTTGCTGCTAGAGCTCGACTGTCCTCTGCATAATAGAAAGATTGTCTTAATATGTACATATTAAAAAAAATAAACTTATATTACCATCCGGCAATGGATCTATCCAATTTTTGTTCAAACTTGTTGGTATAGAATCCATTTCCTGTTCTCTTTGCAACATTTTTTGCTCTCTTCTCTCTTTGGCCAAAGCCGATTGCATCATGGCAGCTTGTGCTAATGATCCGTCGGGGTTTTTAACAATGCGAACGGGTGATAAGTCATGTAGGGCTCGCCCATGACCTTGTAGGAATGGAGGTTCTTCTTCTACAATCTCAATTTCAATATCGGCCTCATCATCCTCATCCTTTGGTAATAATCTAGAAAATAAATTGCATAACACAATTCTGTATCAAGCAGGAATAAAATAAGCTTACCCTGTTTCATCATCAAAATCTGGCAGTTCACTTCGATCAATAACACCAGAAGAAATCATTTGTTTAATCTCCCAGCGTTCAGGACTAGAAATTCGAGTTACTCGTTTTCTGCTCTCATCCTCTTCCCCATCCATATTGCCTTGCAAATGTAGCATTGAGGTACCGCCCACAGGTCTGTCTGGATTTCTGTCCCTCAAGTCGCTTTCTTTAAGTTGTGAATGTGAAGCAGGATTTAAATCTCTTCCTGATGCTTGATCAACCTCCTTCATAGAAAGAGAAACTTTTTGTCCAGCTAACGACATTACTTTCACCTTAACAATGTTCCCTCGCGACACCACTTCCGAAACATCTGTGACTCTTCCTTCTGATCGCAACTGAGAAATATGGACTAATCCTTCCCATCGCTTACGTAATCCAAACAGTTGGACAAAACATCCAAACGGAACGATATTTGCTACTTTTCCTGTATATATTTTACCCGGTTCTGGATCATCCGCCATTGGTGTAGGACTACGTCGTTTTTCTCTAACAGGACTACGTTCGTATCGACGATCTCTGTCACGAGAATCTCTACGTCTCCGATCTCTTGATCTAGAGCGTCGTCTGTTTCGATCTCGCGACATACTCTTCCGGTTTCTTGACCTGCTTCGTCTACGTTCTCGTGATTTTCCACGTCTGTCGTGAGATCTGTTGGATTTCTCTCTCGATCTACTTCTAGTTACACGTTTATCGCGTGAACGACTCCGCTGTTTTCTATCTCTGCCTCTAGATCTGCTTCTGTGGCGTCTTGCTCTATCTCCTCGATCTCGTTCCTTTGATTTACTTCTACTTCGACTTCTTAATTTAACTTTTTTCCTTTCGTTAGAAACACTTCGTTTCTTGCGTTCGCTGCCTACCTCCTCTACCTTTTCAAATTTGCTTGGTGCTAATGCTTCTAACTCTGCCATCGCATCGTCTACAACTGAAAATGGCTTTTTGTCTTTTTCAGCACCATCTTCCATTTTCTTGGGATTCTCATTTGGTATAGCTAATCCAGGGAACTTTACTGCCAATTTGTTTTTATCGCTTGGCAGCACATCTAAGGATTTGCTTGAGCTTGCAGGACCACTCTTCGAAGAGGGCTTCATTAACTGAATAATGCGAAGTAAATTACTGATGAAAGAGTCTGGAAACTCAGCTCCATTTTCAAGTAATACTTTTTTAAACAAGTCAAACGTATTATTTTTTTCCGCCAAGTCAATAATAAATTCAGCTAAAACAAGATTTGGAGTAAACTTTGGAATGAAGGAAGGTTGCCTAAACTTACCCAAGTCCTTATCGTTAAGTCCCAAGTGATTATCCAATTCTGTACATATTTTTGACACCAAAGAAAGGTGTTCTAATTTCTGCAACTCTTCCATGGTTTCTTGTGCATTTAAATTCAATAATTCTCGATGAGGAAAAGGAAAACTAAAGCAAAACGCTCAGCAGTCATTTTTGACAGATTGACTTAGAGCATTGCCAGATGGAATGGTATCAAAGCATTACTCACGAAGTGATCATTTGTACGGTATAATACAAAGACCACTTCTACACGTCTCATTTTCCGTTCAACACTTTTAACTATTATTTATTTCTTCTTACATTTGTGAGCGGAAGTTTATTCATGTCACAAAACGAACCTCGGTTCTTTTCGCGTTCTTACTTTACCGAAACTAAACGAAACAACAGTATGAACAACGTACGTGCATTATGGGAGGCAGCACTGATTTCCGGACGTAGCACAACTTAACGTAAGTGCACGTAAACTAAACTATCCTGTTTATTCTTCCACAACTTCAATAAATCAAATAAACCGCTTAAATCTGCATTTACGAAATGCATCATCATCATGCGTTTTCATTTACGACCTACTCATGACGCAAGTTAATTCAAATTGTTTGGGCTTCTTACCCTTTTACGTCATATTTGTTTGAGGCTTTACGTGCACTACAGTTGGCTTTTTTCCGCATTTTCTATCGTTTACCCGGGGGCCAGACGATCAATTTTCCTGCAATTACAATTTGAAATTTTGATTATCACACTTTTATCGGCAGGAATTTCATTGCACTGCAATTCGTTCTTGCGAGAAACGTGCAGGAGATAGTTGCACGTTTTTTGTACTAATTTTCGTTAATTCAGTCATTTTGTAATAAAAAAAAATAGTGAACCGCCTCTAATTTTATTTCGTAAAAAAATTTATGTTATAAAAATATTGCATCAAAAGTATACATTCACTACAGTTTTTATCTTCTTCTTGTTCCAAGGAAAAAATACGGATGCAAAATTTCATGTATTCAAGTAGCGTTTACAAGAGCTTGTTCAAGTCAAACAAATTTTTATGATTTACTTGACTGAAGTATACTTGAAGGCATATTTAGTTACTTGTAATTTACTTCAATTATACTTCAAGTAAGCATGTAAACATAATGTCTATGTCTATGATTGGACGTTACTTAAGTAAGTTCCTCACGAGGTTTTAGGTGAAAGGGGAAGTGGAGATGAAGCCCTTCATCATCTCCACTTCCCCTTCCCCGTTCATCTAAAAGGCTCGTGCACTGACATATAATAATGGACTGCTCATCAGCAATTATTCCCATACAAACCGATGGCACCAAAAAGGTATAGTCGCTCGCTCATCCATAAGCCCCCAAACTGACAGAAGCACTCAGAAATAAAATCAATTAGAAAAAAATAGACGGGTATAGTGATGTTTATACCTTTTGCGTTAAATCAATTAGAAAAAAGTAGACGGGTATAGTGATGTTTATATCTTTTGCTCTTTTCCCCATAAGCCCCCGGACAGAATGTCAGTTGCTAAGACAGGCGTTAAGAACTTAAATCAGATACACATAAAATTTGCAAATTAATGAAAAAAAGGCATTTTAAAAGGTGAAAAAGTGAAAATAGTGTTTATTAATTTTTTTAAACAAAATATTTGTGTTGTTTTAATGTTTTACGTACGTATTTAAAAAAATATAAATTTCAAAAGTGATTCCGGTGTTTACATGGAGTGAAAAAAGGTTTTTAGCATATGGAACAAATTGGTGCCATGAACAATTTCTCATAAGCAGTCCATTCTATATGTCAGTGGGCTCGTGGGGAACGTACGTAGAAACGTCCAGTCTAATCACCGACCATTGGCTGAGGCTGCTAAACTAAACAAGCAAAGCAGCACCCAGAGCAACGAGCTGCATGTTCATCAACGTTCTGCATGTCCTAATTTGCTGCACCCTGCCAAGCTTGAGGTTCTGATAAGGTCTGTAATCTGGTTTTAAAGAATACACTATCAATATATGTATGTATTTCAAACTGGATGTTCATTTTGCACATAAAAAGCCAGACACTTTTGTTTCGGTAATTACTTTTCCATAAAAATGTCTGCCATTTTAGATTACAAGAGTCTTAAAACAAATAATTTTGAATTGCTGAAATTTGGGTTAAACGAAGGTGTGTTGTGCTAAAGCGTCTAAAAATATAAAAGTTAAAAATAATTCGCAAATATATATATGGGAAATTTGACCACAAAAGTCCAACGGGTTCCATAGTGTAGCGGTTATCACGTCTGCTTTACACGCAGAAGGTCTCCAGTTCGATCCTGGATGGAACCACGTGCGGATTTTTTATTTGTGAAAATTATTCTCTATTTTTAACAAATTCGCATTGCATCATGCCATACCTCTCGTCTAAAAGCAAGAAGTTCCTTGTAAGTAGCTGTTTCCGGTTAATCATTTTATGACGACAACCCAGATATTACTTCAATTCTGACATGAAAGGAATACGATGAGACGCCTGAATGGACATCGCATAGAGGAGCTATGGGCGCAATGGGATTCATTGCACAACCGGTCTTACTTATAGTCCAGTCAAAATAGACTAAATTATGATTCCAGTTTGCATTAATTCCCAACAAGCTGGATTTTTGTGCAGGCCTTGGATGCGTCATTACAAATGACATGTCAAAAGTCCCCATCGATCCCGCTTGTGCGTTGTTTTTTATTCGAGGTCAAAGGTCACAAATTTGCGTATATCTCTGAAACAACGCGAGCTATCGAAAAATGGTTTAGACAAAGTTTGTAGATCGTAAAATTGTCTACAAAAAAGATCCCAACACTTTTCTTCTACAAAGCATCGTTTTCGAGATATCGTGACTTTAGACCGGAGGAAAGTAGAATTTTCGACCATATGCACATTTGAGGATATTTTGGACAAATATCTTCAGTATGTTCGTAGACACTTTGGTCACAACGTTACTTCGATGTTATGTGAAGAATTTGCAGCTGCCAATATTGTTGTGAAACAAGAAAATTAATTGACTAAAAGTTATTAAGTTTAAAAAAAGTAGTTAAACCAAAATCATATCAGGAATATATATAAGCGGTAGTTGTCCCGGCAGACCTGGTTCCGCTTGAAATTAATTAACTGACTGGAAAACATTACGAAACAACAAAAGAGATATCAATTTGACTCAAAATTATTTATTTCAGTTATTTACATTTCAATGTAATAATGGCATTATGAATTCAATTTTTGAAATGTTTTGATGTTCATTCATTGCAATGCCTTTCGATAAACGATGTTTTCCGTTTTGCCGTCTTCTGCGTAGTTATACGAACAAAGCTGATGGTCATCCAATGCGAAACCAGGCGACATAAAGTTGAGAGCCGTATGAGAAGCACGGATACTCTAATTGATTCCGCAAATATCCCCTTGCGCCTTGTTAATTGCCATTGCGAAGGCAAGTTGAATCGGACATAGTTATTAAGCTTTTTCACAGACAATCTGGTGTCATTGCAAAGTCTTGGTTGATTGATGTTTCGCAACTGCCGAGCCGACTTTCCACCGAAGATAATGCCACCCATATCTAAGAAGAATAAAGTAATGCACCATTTCGTTGGTGCCACCATATTGGATTAAAATGGCGCCAAAAAGGCAATCCGCCATTTTATGGTGGCCGCCATATTGGATGTACCATAAAATTGAATATACTTTATTGAATTGCCTTCAAACCAAAGGTGTTTGCCAAATTTAGGCATCACCGGATATCGGGAAGTAATCGAAAAATCGATCGCAAGATTCCTCCCTCACAGAAAACGGTTAAGATAAAGCTTGTAAAAATCAGTCCAGCCGTTTATGAATCGGTTAAAATTGTAAATCTAAACCATTCTCGAATCAACTTAATCATACACACGAAATTTCATAAAAATCAGTTCAGCCGTTTAGAAGGAGTTCGATTACATACACACGGACAGAAGAAATATGTATATAAAGATATGATACAATAAATTAGTATAAATAATTATTATGTCCAAACATAATAGTGTAGTGTACAAAAAAGTGTATAAACAACATTTTAAATAAATTTAATTAAATTTGGATCATCGAAATAACTCCAATAACTTCGTCCAAATCTAGGTTAAATGGCATAGGCACCAGCTCATTCCTTGTTTGAGCCTTTGATGGACTTGGAAAGCATCTGTTATAGTGTTCTAAACTCTTACGCGGGCATTTGTGTGGAGGTGGGTTAATTGTATCAGACGTTTGCTTAACTGGTAAACCTAACTCGAGTAGGATCTGAAGTAGTCTTTCTCTGGAACGAGTTGTATGCCTCCTTCAAGGCCATAAAGATATGGTATATGTGAACATTCCTCTCCCAGCATTTTTCTAGGAGTTGTTTTAGTGTGAAGAGCCAAACTTTATCTATGTTGGTTTTTTTTATCCTATAGGAAGAAATGCAGTTCCCCTCACAGCGTAGCCTATTCCCTTTGTTATGGAAGGCGCAAATTATGGCTTCCTTCCAGTCGTTCGGTAGCTATTCCTCCATTCTAAATCTTTGTGATCAGTTCATGCAATTTTTCTACTACTACGCTTCCTATTTAACGAGTTCACTAACTATTCCATCGATTCCCGGGGCTTTGCATTTCTTCAAGCGGTGGGGGTACCATGTTAATACTCGGAACATCATATGATAAGTCCGCATCGCACGTTCGTTGGTATATATACATCGTATCAGTATTATCATTGAGGAGCACTACAAACTGTTCTTTTCATCTTGCTTGGATTACAGCGGGCTCTGCTATAGTCCCGTCATTGTTATGCTGGCATAGGGTTGTGCTTCATATGAAGTACTACTGATTGTCTTGACTTCGCGGTAGGCATGCCTGATTTTATTGTTCTGGAAGTTGTCATGAATATTCTGCACATTTGTAGCTTAAGTCCCCAATTTTTTCATGGGTAAAGTCTATATAGGCCATCCTCTTCATTGCTCGGTTCAGTTTAGGGTCAAGTATAACACCAAGGTACTTGAGCCTCGAGGCTAGATGTAACTGTACTCCACAGTTGAAAGTTGGGTTCTTTATTATTGTAGTGAACAGTGAACAAAATCACGTACTACAGCTTATAGCTCTTTACTATTCTACCTACCTGTAGGTCAGTCTATCGTCATCTGCCTTCTGCGAGAAAAAAATAACACAGCGAAAGAAGAAAAAATAAAGTCACTGCTAACAAAAATTTCTGCAAAGCAGGTCTCATAAACGTGTAACAGATTCTTGGAAAGGGTAAGATAATAGATATTATCCAATGAGCTAGAGGATCTACGTCGGCAGTCGAGGCTCAAAGATGTGGTTGATCGAGGTATTCCTACCACTGCCAACGACAAGCCGAGGCACATTTTAGATTAGCTCGCCTCCACCATTGGGCATGAACTAACGCGTTATGTTAATGTATTTCGATCACTACAGCGCCGACGGCTTGAATCTCAGGCTGGCAAAGTGAGAAAGGCAAGCTCATTGCTGATTATTAAATTCCCGTCAGCCAACAAGCAGTTCGAGTTCTTACGAAAAAGTCGCCAGCACGGACTTATTGCCTTGAACAATTTGAACTTGGGATTTGCCTCTGACAGCGTGATTCATATAAACGAAAGACTGGCACGTAAGCTCCAATGAAGGAATCTTGTTTCCACTGCCTTCACTCGTCGCGGCCAAGTATATGTGCAGTTGCGGAAAAATGATGTTGCTCTCCTCGTTCTTCTTGATTTCAGTAAGGCATTTGATAGTGTTGTTGACCACATGCGCCTATTTACCAAATTGGCAACCCACATGAGGTTTACATCCTCTGCTACCTCTTTCATTCGTAGTTACCTACAGAATCGTTCCCCAAAAGTATGGCACTTTTCGAAAATGTCAATGACTGGCTTTTGATTTGAATCAAGTGTTCTAGCAAAATTTTGACGATTGCGTCAAGTGTTCGAAAACTGTTTTATAAGTCAACAATTTGATTATAATCTGTGCGCAACAAAGCAGTCTCTTCAAAGCAACTGCAAATGATTTCGGCAAATAAATTGCCATGGCAATCTTTCATCGTCGAAGGACTTTTAAATTTTTGATGTGATTGCAAATCGTGGACATTTTCGAAAAGTGCCTATGGTTGCATAACTCGATTTCGGATCCCTTACCGATAACGTCCGGCATTCCGCAGAGCTCCATACTAGGACCATTGCTCTTTTTTATATACATAAATGATCTTAGCAGTGACGTGTCAAGCTGCAAACTCCACATGTATGCAGATTATGTTCAGATCTAGTTAAATAGTCGCCTTGGACTGGCTGAGAACTGTATTGGGACATAAATGCAGATCTCAAGCGTATTTATCAATGGTCTTTATCCAACTGTCTACAACTAAATGCCTCTAACAGGATTTAGAGTTGTAGACGTTTGGATAGAGACCATTGATAAATACGCTTGAGATCTGCATTTATGCTCGCAATCTCCCAGCATTCCAATGTATAGGAGTGAATTAAATACCGACCGTTTTCCACCTATCGTTCTTATGAACACATGCCTACCTTATCAAACGCGTGTCATTAATCTAGATTCTAAGTTCTAATTCTCAACTTTTCTATCTAAAATTTATGGTAATTTACGGCGTCTCTGGCTATACGCCTCTATACCCTTAGGCATGTGCTCAAAGATAATTAAATATCTTGTGCTACCATACTTTAATTACGCTAGTTTGGTCTTTCCTGCTCTTGTTGCTGCATGCATGTCGTGGTAAGCTAATGTGGCCTTCAACGACTGCGTAAGGTTTGTGTACAGTTTTCGCCGATCCGATAACATCAGCCCATATCGTTGTTCCCTTCTGGGATGCACAATTGGTGATTACCTAGTCCTCAAGGCATTGGCATTTGTTTATAAGCTTCTACATTCCGAACGTCCATCTGACCTACATGAATATCTCCGAATTGGACGTAAGTCTTAAAGAACGTTATTTATACTGCCAATGCCAAGAGTGTCTTTCTTGGTTGGGCAAAGATCTTTTTTTGTTCATTCGTTTCAAGTTTAGAATAGTCTGCCTAACTATGTACAAAATGCGGGGTCGTTAAATGTGTTCAGGAAACGCATCTTCAATTTTTTGAATAATCAGTAATATTCGTTCAACTAGATTCTTTTTAATATTTACTTGTTTTGCTTTTGTTTCCTTTCTCACTTTTTAAGCCGTGTTTTTTTAATGAACTATATAGTTCTTCCCCATACAAATCTCAAGACCCAGGTTTTATCGGGGTCTCTATCGAGGTTTTGGGAAATTTCTCAATTTCTTTTTCTTTCCGGAATATTGCATACTTACGGAAAGACGTAATTTAAAAATAAAAACAACAGGAAAGTGATGAGAGCAAATTTATAACAAATAATTGATTTTTTAGAAACATTATTATTATTTCCTGGCGAAAAATAACACTTAACTTTCGTTTAATTTTGAAATTTTTAAGCATCGAAGTAGGCGCTTCATGAAATTACCCTTATCGTTTTTTTAATGAACTCGATAAAAGAACTATTACTGTTCATTAAAAAAACACGGCTATTAATGTGCTGTAATTAGTAATTATAATGGCCTCGATTCCCGAAAACGACGGATCGGGAACTCCCGCGGTGATTGAGATTCCCTTCACGTGAAGTTCACGGTTGCTAGCGATGCTTCAATACGCCGGGAGTAGTGCCATATTAAACTGCGGAATTAAAACTCCGAAAATAAATCAGCTGATTTTTTGACATATGGGAAATGTGATATGGGAAAAAACAATCACCGGAAATATTTTCGATAAACTACAAGTTTGTCAAATTATTAATAAACTAATGAAATCCTTTTTTGGGGAAACAAACAATTACCGGAAAGATGTTGAATAAACTAATTCTTTTTAAATTTTTTTAAATTCCTTCTTTCTATAAATTTAAAAAGCAAACAATTATTTTAAAAAATTTCTAAGTTAAAATAAAACCACCAAATAACAACTTCAACTTCAAAAGTTTTATTCGATAAATCCATGAAAAGTTACAAAAATTGTACAATAATAGAAAATACTAGCCATAAAACCGTAAAACTAAATGAAGGGCACTTAAACACTTTAAGTTATAATGAAAGTAATAGAATACTGATGTTAAGCAAGCCAGGTGAATAGTCTGGCTGTGAGAATGTCACCAAATAAAACAAAAAACATCAACTTATGTACTTGTACATGTTTAAATATCACTCTACAAGTGTAATCCGCTAAAATTTTCCCGCGGATGTCAAATGTCAAATTCTATCACGCAAATCAGCAATCGCGTATTGCATAATCGCGTGAGTCTTCACTCCGAATTTTTTCGGAAATAAATTCAGCAACCGCGGAATAGGGAATCGCAAAGTGTCAAATCCGCACTCACTTCCGACTCGCCCGGATTCGGGAATCGAGGCCAATGTCAAAAGATTATGTAATCTTGATGTACAATTCATGAAACAAACATCTCTAAATAGTATAAAACAAAGTCGCTGTTTTCGTCTGTCTGTTTCTCCGCTTACTTCTTCTAAACCACGCAACGGATTTTGATACGGTTTTCACTATCTTTTAGAGAATTTCTTCCGGAAGGTTTATATGTATAAATATATGCATACTATAATAGAGAAAAGCCGAGAATTCCAAAGAATTGTAACGATGATAAGTTGTAAGGGGATTTTTTTTCTTTACTTTTTTTTTCTATTGCATAAAAAGTAACTGACTGACAGACAACACACAACCTAAACCGCTAGAGCTAAAGGGCTAAAATTTTGACACTGCATCCCTATAATGACGTGGACATCCACTAAGAAGCGATTTTTCGAAATTCATCCCCTAAGCGGGTGAAATGGGGTTTACCCAAACCGCTGGAGCTATAGGGCTGAAATTTTGACAGTGCATCCTCTTAATGACGTGAACATCCACTAAGAAGCGGTTTTGCGAAATTCATTCCCTAAGGGGGTGAAATGGGGTTAACCCACACCGCTGAAGCTGAAGGGCTCTAATTTTGACCGTGCATCGCTATAATAACGTGGACATCCACTTAGGAACGATTTTTTGAAATTTATCCCCTAAGGGGGTTAAATGGGGTTAACCCAAATCGCTGGAGCTAAACAGCTGAAATTTTGACAGTGCATCTCTATAGTGACGTGGACATTCACTAAGAAGCGATTTTTCGAAATTCATCCCCTAAAGGGGTGAAAAAGGGATGAAATGGGGTTAACCCAAACCTCTGAAGCTGAAGGGCTGGAATTTTGACAGTGCATCCCTATAATCACGAAAAAATGAATGACTCGAAATTAACTTTATTTAATATTCATTTGTGATTGCTTCATAATTTCTTGCACCCACGTAAATAGGCGAACAAACTTAACGAACTTTTGTCAAACCCTAAAATGTCACTTCTCTTGATGACTTATACATGCCAATCTCTGCTTCAAAACTTGCAGATTTGTGAGCAGAGGTGATATACGCAGCAATTTGTTTACCATATTTATTAAAAAAATGCACTATAATAAATCCTTTTTAGGGATAATAATAGCTGACTTATTTTTTTTTTTTTTTGAAGGAAAATATTGCACATAATAAATAGTTTTTATTTAAAGGCGTTGCAAGGCACGGCGTTCACTCTGGAAACAGTGGACAGCTCAAGGGGTGACACAAAGAATAGTTGTCAATTAATTTATTTCTTTATCTTATAATCTAAGACTTATTGGTAATTTATGAAGTTTTTGACATATCATTCGCTATCACTACTAGCAGAATCTAAATTTATGACCTCTGCATTCTTCCTCAGCCTCATCTCATTGTGATTCTTGGTAATAGCACAAATAATATCTTCACATACACAATTTATAACAATATCATCGTCCGTTGATTGTATGCGACGAAGATTTGGTCCCTTTATTAATGCGGAAATTAAAGTATGTAATTTTTGCGGAATTGCCGACTCGCTTTCCATATTCCCTTCAGGTTCAACCTTCATGATTCTGTTTGTTTCCATTTTCTTTACAGCATACCTAATATCGTATGCATAATTTTGTAATTGTAAGGTACTAGATATAGCATCTACATTATTTTTTAATACATCAATTGGCAATGCGCTTTTATAAATTATACTTTTTGATGAAACATTCCCGACAACTTTTATTTCAATTACATCGCCGTATTTACTTAAAATCTTGTCCCGCAAATGATGTGGCATGTATGTTTCAAAGGTATCATCGCCCGACAATGATGTTTCTGATGCGATATCTAGTAGCAAAGATATATATTTGTTATAAAAGTCTATAAAATAAAAAACATTTCCTTTATCTATGATTTCTTCAAAAAGAAATAACTCCATTGATTCGAATGCCTTTTTATGAATATCGCGAAGTGTTTTCCATGCCGTATCGGCAGCTTTCTCTGATTTAGCAGTGTGTTGACGCTCATACTTTAATTTGCAAAACTTATGATAAGGAAAGCTAATTTCTCCGTTTAGTCTATTTAATAAATTCTCGTCATTGTTCAGAGCTGCCATTTGTTTTAATTTGTCGGTACAGTTGTAAGATCTTCTACTGTTGGCTGTTAATTCAAACCGTGACCCAATGCGTAGTTTCAGTTTGGAACAAAAAATGCATGGTTGTTTTTTGGGCTGTAGTTTTGCAGGTTCATTTGTAATCTCTTCCTGTAATTCTGTAGGTTCATTCAAAATCTCAATTTTTGGAGTTATGCCTCCGATAGGGACATAAGCTGGGTCAAGCCCATCCTGCTGCGGATCTGTAATCTCCTGATTGCTGCTGTTCGACTGATCATGAGCAGTATTAGAAGAAGTACTCAGCTGATTCTAAAAATGAACAATTCAATAAATTAATGTAAATGGAATAATCGCATTTATTCAAATATTTAAGAATAGGTTTAATAATTATAATTTTATTAAGTAAATTTCAAATACGACTTGAAAAACTGAATAGTCGAAAAAACGGTGTGCACAGGAGACATTATTATATAGCAACTTAAATAACCTCAAGGACTGCATCGAGACAAGGAAGTCAGAGAGGTAGAGGTTCCGCCAAAAGAGTTGATGCCGAGAAAGTCGCGTTTTCCATGCGCAGTAGAATCCCCGCATGCCGTTCCCGTCCCTTAGCCTAGTCGCAACAAATTTCGAAGGGGAAATTTGAAAATACATAAGCGCATTTCCTAACAATATGTGCGCAATTTTTATTTGTGTGCAGCTTTAATTTCCCCAGCTGCACGCTCCGGCATCAACACTTTTGGCGGAACCTCTAGCAAGGACGTTTAGAGTAAAATATTTTATGTAGGAGAGTTAGTGCCATGACATTGAGAAAACGAAAGAGCAAACATCCCAGTAGTGAATTTTGCACGTCCGACACATGATCAGATCTACGGAGGTAAAAAACAAATCTCAGACAATCATTGAATGCGACCCTGAGTCGTTGATGACAGGACAAATCAAGAGACATATAAACAAGGGCGTCATCGAGACAATGCAGCGGAATAGGGGATCTCACAAGCTTGGCACGGATAGAAGAAGGTACTATATATCTTAAACAGCATAAGGGAACCATGATTACAACAGGAAAGCTTACAGTTAATAAATATCCAAAGGCTCATCACTTACTAATAGATTAGGAGTTGGAGTATATTCAGAGGCTATAGGACGCTGGCTGATAAGCAGTGCTTGGGATTTAATTGGATTAAGTTTGGGAATTTATAGGAGCTCCATTCACTGATTCTAGATAAATATTATTCATATCGGTAGTATCGGATACAATATCACTAGGAGGAAAAGAATTGTAGAGCTGAAGATCATCAGGATACATATGAAAAGAACAGCCGTCAATGACAGAAGGAAGATCATTGATGTACAGAATAAAAAGAAGAGGACCCAGTATCGAGCCTTCAGGCACACCCAGACGCACCGGGAGAAGAGAGGGTGTTCTGCCGTTGGGCCGAACACATTGGAATCTATCAGAAATAAGAGAGCAGAAAAGACCCGTGACAGAGTAAGAGAAGTGCAAAAGCCAAGAGAAATCGAGCAGAACCAAAAATGCAATATAACCTTCATCGATCGCAGTCCTAAGATCAGTTGTAACCCTTAACATAGCAATCTCACAAGTGTGCGATTTACGAAAGCCAGATTGATAGATAGAAAGAAAATTATTTCGTTCAAGATGGCTCATCACTTGAGTAAAAATAATTTTTTCAATGCTTTGGCGAGAAAGGGAAGGATGCTCACAGGACGAAAATCGGATATATCAGATGGAGACAGCCTTTTGGGTAAAGGGATCACAATGGCTTTTTTCCAGAGCAAATGGAATTCAGATGCGGTGAGACAATAGTTAAAAACATGAGTGATAGGTTCAGCAATTAGGGGAGATAGGATTTTGAGAAAACGTGGAGAAATTCCATCGAAGCCAATACTGTTCGAGAAGACTGACAGTAGAGATTCAAGAACTTCTAAAGAATCAGCACAGCGGAAGTAAAACTACCAGGACGGAGCGAGTCAGAGGAGGAGGAATTAGAAAAAGATAGACGATCATATCCATATCTCGGGGAGAGCCGATGAAGCACCAAGTGAGCGAAGGTTAGACCAAAGTCGTTTCGGATCTAGGTTAGGATTAAGCTTGCGAGCATAGAACTCATGTTTAACAGCTTTGACTTTGAGGTTGAAGCGATTGCGGAGCACTTTGTACTCAATTAAGTAACTGCGAATTTTAGTTCTACGGTAACGCCGGTACATAGACTCGCGCTGGATTATCAAATCCCGAATCTCGCGTGAAAACCATAGACAGCGAGAAGAAGTTTTGACTCTAGGGGTAACAAGCGGTACACTTTGGTCGTACAGTGATTGAATGAAGGAGGACAAGATAGCAGCCTTATCGTCGACAGAGGAAGAGATATAGATAATAGATGCCATACCAAGGTGGAGAGAACGACACTTAGAAACCGCTCAGGATTGCTGTTGCTGTAGTCACGGTAAGAGGAAGCAGAAGGTAGGAATGAGAAATAGATAGAGAGAAAAAGGATGTCATGGTCAAGAAAACTCAGAGAAGAAATTGTATTGTGTCACACCACTGCGCCGATGGATATAACAGCGAGAACATCAAGGAATGATGGATTTCGACAACTCATAAAAGTTGGGAGTTTATTTAAAACATGAAGGTCCAATGACTCGAACATATAATTAAGAGATTTCGCCGGACCAAGTTTACAGTGAAATCACCAGCAGCAACTAGATTAACATTGGAAGTGAAAACTTCTATGGCGAGTATGGCGAGTCTGTATTTCCAAATCAATCTTAATATTACAGGAAAAATGTCTACGACATACCAACTATTTTGCTTAAAACAGCTCTTAAAGAAGTGCTGGGAGAAAAATGTAAACGTATATCAGATATTCGTATATTTTAAACAGTCGTATAGACCTTAGAATACATGCAAAATAAGTGAGGCTTAAAAAAGTAACCATAAAAGATACAATAGCTCTGGTAAGGGTTCAAAACTCGATAGCTAAACAAGGACTCAATCAGGGAGACGGTCTAGCACCGATGTTATTCAACCTAGCCCTAGAAGCTGACCTCAGAAGAACAGCATTAGACAGAAATGGAACATTAATTGACTAGTCGGAGCAAATATTGGGTTATGCTGATGTTCTGTACATAGTACGTATTAGGAGCAAAGGAATATTACATAAGTTTAGACAACGCCGCTAAAAACATGGGTTTAACAATTAATCAAGACAAAACTAAAGCAATGTTGCAGAATGACGACCGAACAAAAGAGGGCCTACGAAATTGGAGGACTCTAACCAGTGAGCGAGACGGTTAGAGGAGAAAACTGAAAAGGCCAAGGCTCGATTTGGGCTGTAGTGCCATTCAACTGAACTGTTATTTGGCAGTGTGAAGAACCTCTTGTTGGGTTGCGGAGCCCACGCAAGAAAACTGAACGCGGAGCAAACTGACTTGACTTATGCTCCTATAATCCCTCATGGGATATAGGGCGGAAACAGTTGCCCGCCAGTGGACTCTCAGCTCTCACGAAGATCTCCCAGTTGTTGCGGCCTCTGCTAATAGGGCTCTCCTTCTCCTCCACCCTGTTCTGGGCCTTCCAACTCGACGGGATTTTCGTTTTTGCGTCGCAAGGTGTGGCTAATCCGTTTCCTTCATCTGATTTAGTCGTCTATCCATTCTTGCCGCACGGCGCCATAGCTCTTCATTTGAAATTCTATCTTGCTAGCGGATTATAAGTATACAACGTAGGCATCAGTTGACGAAAACTTAAGGCACCTTATGATGAATTGGGTGACTTTTCGCGTTACCATACAAAAGAACTGTCTTAACGTTCGAGCTGAAAAGCCGCAAATTGATGCTAATTAAGGTCTTTGTTGATCTTCATATGCGGAACAGGCATGCACATGCGCTTTATTTATTCTGGAACTGACGTTTCCTTTAGCACCACCATTTTCGGTAATGATACTACCGAGGTAACAGAATTTATCTACCAGTTTCATGTCACGGTTCTTTGGCTTCTTTGGTTTTATTCAGATTCAGCCTTAAGCCAGCTGGACTACTTTTTGTTAACAAATTGTTTAACGCGGTTTTCAGGTCCTGGTGTCTGTGGGCCAGCAAAGAGATATCATCCGCGTGGTCGAGATCCTTAAGGCGCTCCAGCAAACTAGCACTGACAAGGATCTCATTTATATAAGAAATAGTAAAGGCGAAAGTAGGCATCCTTGTCGTACTCCTGAGCTTACTTCAAAGCTTTGGGATAATTTTACATTGTGAAGAATTCTGCATTTGGAAATGTTGTGTAGAGCTCTTATCAATTTTATTGTTTTATCAGGCAATCCAGTTGCCGTAGTACCTGCCATATATTAGCCGAGCTGAACGTTTTCTGTTAGTTTGTGAAAGCAAGGTAGAATCGTAAATCAGTAGATTGCTCCACTGTGGCTCTCAAAGTGTTAATATGATCTATGCATGATCGGCCTTTCCTGAATCCAGCCTGCTGCCTTCTAAGCGTTCGTACTATGGACAAAATCATGACCCATATATTACTATCTAGGAAAAGAGAGGCGGTATTTTTTAATTTTGCTGGAGCGGTGAAGCTGCGGAAGAGTATGACAAAACGTAAAGCTTGTGTAGAGGTTTAGTCTAAGGTGAGACACTTTTTGAATATCCTCTGGCACGTTATCCATTCACTTACTTCTTGGTCCTCCTAAGCTTGTTTTTCCGTTCCATTGCAAATTCTTATTTCAGAAGCTCGTACCACGTGTCCGAGCTATTGTAGTCAAATTTATATGTTTCATCATAAATCTCCGCAGCCTGTTATTGGTCTAGGCTTCCTGCAACTTCCTCCTCCAGAACTGTCGGTTTCTGGCTTAAAACCTCCAATTTATTATATCTAGGGTTGGTAGATCTTCTTCTACGCTATCTCTATATCTCTTTTTTGGACGTCCCATGCCCCTGTGTCCGTCTGGTCTCTTCTTCATAATAATTTTTGTTATGCTGTCACCACTACTACGTTCAACATGTCCTGCCCATCGGATTCTGTTTATTTTTATAAAAAAAATTTTTTTTATACAACTGATACAGTTCGTGATTGCATCTTCTCCTCCAAACAACGTTTTCGTTGATTCTTCCATATATAGGGCGCAGGATTTTTCTTTTGAAATACCCTAGGAGGTGTTCTTTGTTACTTCTTAATGTCCAGGTTTCGGATCCATATAGTAGTATAGGCCTTACACGGGTTCTGTATAGTTTCACTTCAGTCCTCATTGATATGTCCCTTGTTAAGTAGTGTTTACGTAGTACAAAGTAGCATCTATTTCCCAGCGCTAGTCTCCCTTTGACTTCTGTGTCGTTATTTTTTGAAATTAGCATCCCTAAGTATATAAATTCTTTTACTCTTTCGATTTTATTTATCAATTGTCATATTCTGGCGATCATTCCGTTTTTTAGAGATGCACATAAATGTATTTCGTTTTCTCTTCATTATTGCTGGTCCAAATTTCTTTGCCGCTTTTTCTAGCGTTAAGGTTTCTTTCTTTGCTACGGTGGATGTCAACAGCGTATGCCAATAGTTGTACCGACTTGTTGAAAATACTGTCCGCGGTGTTAATTCCTGCGTCTCTTATCACTTATCTTTTTCCATATCTATGTTAAATAGTAAGCACGATAGGGCATCTCCTTGTTTTAGTCCTACTGTGGCGTTGAATGGTTCTAACATCTCTCCTTCAATTCTTATTCTGCATATTACTTCTTTCATTGTCATTTCGGTCAAATCTACGAGGTGTCTGGCAAATCTTAAGTACTCCACAGCTTTATATAATTCTTCACGTTTGATGGCGTTTCTGAATTCTATGAATAGAAAATGTATGTTTATTTGTCATTGACCTGTACCTAATCACTCTTGTATTATTGCTCGCTGGTTGTGCTCACTAGTGATGTTCATACAATGCACACACCAAATTTCTCAAATTGTTTAATATCGTTATTTTTTAAATTAAACTGCACATCAAATCAAAATACGCAAATCATCTAATAAGTTTCCGTTTAAAATGAATTTTGCCCATCAAATCACACATAAAGCACAAATGCTCGCTTGTACTAAACTCTGTAACGTAAATGATAATGAAGATGGCGCATCAGCTGACATTTGTTTCCAAACATTTTCTTGTGCTTGTCTATAAATCTTACTAATCCAAGTGAAACTGAAAAATAAGTTGTAATATCAACACAAAGTAAAATTGTAAATTTTTAATTCTATTTGTTAAAAATCAAATTCAATTGTAAACATATCGATTTTTTAATTTTGTTACGAAAAAAACAGAGCAACACTGCGCAGCATAAAAACTTGATACTTTGACGATTTTGCGAAAAATAAAATAGCGCCATCTGAGTAGTCTCATTTGCGAAATGAATTCTCGATGCGGATCCTACATTCGATCACCCAACCTGATTCTTCACTCGAGTCAAAGTTTTTATTCCACTCAGAACGCAAATGAGATGGTGTCAAACGGCCTTAAATCATGAAACAATTTTGCGACAGCCGGTTTCATTGACCCCACAGATCGCCATTGTTGACATAACAAAATTATAAAATGACTTAAATGTTAAAGTTAATAATAACTCACCATATTTTTAAATATTTCAAATTTTTTTCGGTATGCATCTTGTAGGACCATTACTTTTCTATAACACTTGATATGATAACCCATTTTATTAAAACAGCTTTTTGTTAGCTGGATATCACCGTACTTATAATTATTACTTCTACGGAAAGCAATCATGTTCGTCACATTATTAAATGATTTTATGCTAAATGGAGTGACATGTTTTTTCTCCTGACATACGAAACAAGTCGGCAAAGGCATTTTGTTATAGTGATTTTCTGTATTTACTCAGAAAATGCTATCACCCCTCTCTAATCTCACTACAGCGACTCGTATTCAACGAAAATCAACGACAAACTGACAGCAAAACACGCGGATTTTCGGATAACCACCCACTTCAGTGGAAGCGAGAGAGCTGTAGAAAATTCTTGTATACCAACTCTGGGACTGGGAGTACTGTGTGTAGGAGCGAGAGGTTCGCAATAATCTTACATTGTATAGTAGAAAAACAAAGCGAAAGGAACGGACGACAGCGACAGAGAATTTAAAAAACACATGGACAAGTATAGTGCAGACATAGCCTTCGTTCGTATGAACTAATGTTTGTCATCGAGACTTTCTGTAGCATTCTGTATGGGCCTTAAACAAGGAGCAAATCCTGTTCGATCCTCAAGCTGCTTCCTGTTGCGGTTGTGTTGTAAGAGAGCCAGGGAAGTAGGACCGCGAGTTCGATATGGCCACCCGGCGGTACCAAGGGCCTAATTTTTTAGGTCTCTAGTCTTTCACGTGAAAATGCGATATCCTATAATTTTCAAAATTAGGTCTGTTGGGTATAGCATAAGGGATTCCTATATTTATTTTTTATTTCTTAGTTCCAATTATTATCCCTCATATTAATCAGATACATAATGTATGAATACTGCGCATATAAAGTCAATTCTGCCATAGTAAATAATAATTTTTTCCTGGTTAACCAATTTCGAATGAAATCAATTTCAAAGGGCCCTAAAAATAAGTTTAAAAGAATAAGGTGTTATGAGATGTACCTTTATTATTAATTAATTATTATTGTTTCAGGAGGTCTGTCAGATAAATAAAAATCCTGACGAAAATTTACAACTGGACCAATTTATCTAAAAATTACTAAGTAAATTTCAACTTGCTGTTATGTGCCATGAAATTTCATTATAGTGTAGCTAATTATTCACCCGTTTATTTAGAATAGACAGCGATTCTACTTGTAGCAACACCTCCATTTTCTACTCGGAGTAGTTCAAAGTTTTTGATTTTCTACTCGCATCTATCATATTAGAGACGTACACATTTTTATATTTTATGTGAAAAAGTTGAATTAGTTAAATAAGTAGAATTCTATTTAGTTTAATTAGCTAAACAGTTATTAATTATATTCTATGGAGCGATACAGAAAAAGAAATTTGACCAACTATTTGATCAAAATGTAATTCTTGCAGCCCATTCTCCAAGTGGTTCCATAGTGTAGCGGTTATCACGTCTGCTTTACACGCAGAAGGTCTCCAGTTCGATCCTGGATGGAACCAAGGGGTAAATTTTTTATTTCGAAATTTCTTTTAATAATATAAATAAAATTGAGATTTTACTTTCTAAATAATTCTTAATGAGGAAAATAATATGGACTTATATCAACTTGTATGAAAGTAGAGAGAAATCAAGGCAATCGGTTCGAGTTCGTAAGCGCAAACAACTAATGCCTTATTTACGCATAAACATGGCGAACAAGGGCTTTTTTTATAAATTTATGCGATTTATAACCTTTTTATAAGCACTATTAGTAATTTGAGGAACCGGCGAACAAAACGATCTAATTACACAAATTGAAATTTTACAGGAGAAGCCAAAACCTGAATGACGTACATATTTACGATTGATACCTTTTAATTTTCCCATATAATTTTTGTGATTTTTTTACATTATGTTAATTCCAGATTCCTACCATAAGATAAAACGTAAGATATTTAAATTTAAAAACGGCAATTATGCCGTTTTGTTTGCAACTGGTGCAATTGTTACGTGAGTTTTTTTGCAGACATTTTTTTAAGTGAGGATACAAAATTAAATCTGATATGTATAACTTACTAAATGGCGGTCGTTCTGAGACTTCCTACCAGCTCTTTTCTTTTTCTTCGATCCTGAAGAAATTGTATTCACAATTTCAGAGGACATCATCACCTTTTCCAAAAAAAAAAAAAAATACTTCTACTATTTATAGCAGTCTAATCTAATCGAAATAAAAGCTAGTGCTGCCTCATTAAAAGCAAATGTTCTAAATGATATCTTACAAATTTGTTTGAAATTTATTCGATTTTAACGAAAACGTGCTCGCTTGTCCAAAGCTGTTAAAATTTTTCTGTAGTTATAACGTTTTGATTGAAATTCTGAACTTTGAGTAGATTACTTATTGGACATTTTGAACGAAAACGAGGACTAAATTAGATTCACGGGGTCATAAGCTGCCAGATTAAATGGAAAAAAATTGACCAAAAGTGTAATTAGATCATTTTGTTCGCCTGCTGCTCATTTTTCATTTGTAACCAATAACCACAATATAAATTATTTATTATTCCATGGGTTTTTTCCTATCTTTCTTCTTCTACATTTTTTACATGTTGAAATTACCTTTGTCTTTATCCAGCAGTCTAAATATTTGATCAAAAGGGGGTATGTACTCAAAATTATTCTCTCAAAAGGCATTATTTCAATTGCTCAATCAATGAAATGGTGTTACCTACTAGTTAGTCGAAAAGGGTTTCCCCGCACTAGTATTAGGTACTATAAAAAACATTTGTAGTTCATAGTACAAATGTACAGTAAAATTTCAAATCGTGATTTGAAATACTGATTACTACTGTTGAAATACATACCATAAATAGTACAAAAATAAATCTATAGAGGGTATTATTTATGGTTGAAGATGTTTCATGTATGCCGCTTCACCTAAGCGGAACTATAAGTCCAATAAAACAAGGCTGGGAAATTCTTTGAAATCCTTTGAAACATCAGCAGGCCACATTTAATATTCTAAAGAGTATAGTTAGGTAGAATTAATACTTATGAATAATTTTGAGTTAGTCTAGTGTAGATTATCGAACAGTGTGCATCGTGTGCGCCTTCTCCATATTCAGTTTTCATAAGATTTAATACAGAGCACCTTTTAATATAAAACTGTTTTTGTTTCATTTAAAATAACCTTTCCCAATAACTACTTTTGCCCGAGGAGAAACTAAACTATAGAGGCATACCTCTTTTAGGCACAGTATATGAGACTGGAACCTTATGTAGAAGCGGCAATAAGTGAATACCAAGCTGAATTCAGATCAGATAGGTCAACCATGGATCAACTTTTTTCAATAAGGCAAATCCCCCGAAAATGCTGGGAATACAAAATCGACGTGTATGAACTTTTCATCGACTTCAAACAAGCATACGTCAGCATCGATAACAAATGTATGCGACAATGCTGCCCCTAAACATCCCCCTACAGATAGTGAAACTGACGAAAATAACAAGTCAAGGTGTGCAGTCAGAATACAAGGAGAATTGACGGAGTCCTTCCCAGTCAGGCAAGGCTTGAAGCAGGGCGATGGGCTGGCACCCATGCCTAGAGGGAGTAAACATTGATGCGAACGCAACCCTGCTTAACAAATCAAAGCAGTTGGCAGGATATGCCGATGATATAAACTGCCTTGCCAGCTGCAGCAATGTCTTGAAATTCTTCCCTATTTATTCTAAAAAACAATCAGATAATAGTACATATAACGGAAAGAAAATATTTATATTTCTTACGTTCTTTCGTAATTATCCTTCAAAAGAAAGACAATGCACTTTGATATTGCGGTTCTGTCAGCGGCATCCAATAACTGCATCAAATATATGCAAAAAATGTATTAGTATATGTTAAAAATATATTATATCTGTTGCAGATATATTATATGGTTTACACATTTATTATTCCTTTAATCGTATTAAATTGGGAAAACTTATACCACAGTCAAATTTCTACAGTGCATATAAAATACGTTTGGCATATGGATTTTATCTATTGGACAAATTTTATGAACACGAGAATTAAAGTTTACTTACAATGTATACACTTTAAGATTTTAATATAATCAAATTTTCTCTTAAATCTACATTTATATCTCTAATAGATAATTTTCAATTGTTGCGGAGATGTAAGAGAAAAATATAGTTCTGATATCAATATAAAATGTGCTGCATAGTATTATATTTGTGACAAAAAGATTTGTATTTGTTGCAAACATAGTGAATGAAAATTTTTTTTCAGTGTACAAAGATAAATAAACGCCGCAAACAGAACATACTTCTCACTACTGCCAGAAATGAAGTCAAGAGACATCCACAGAAAAACCAAAATAATCTACAAAACCATCATACGTACAGTATAGCTACGTATGGACGTGGAGCATGAAGTATCTTCCAGAAATCGGACGACAAGATAGATATATGTTTTCGAGAGGGATATTCTGCATGGAGAATACGCAACAATCACGAAATGTATGACTTATATAAAGAGTGTAAACTTTCGACCCATGCTACTGCGTTTACGTTGGGCCGGTCATGTCCAAAGAATGGATGACTCAAGGACAACAAAAAAACCCGTATCTACTACCAGAAGGCAAAAGACCAGTTGGAAAACCACAGTCAATGTGGGAGGACAACCCCCTCGACATGGGTATCATTACCAATCATTTCGATGATTAACAAAACGCGCTCATATTGGACTCTGGTAGGTCGCAACTGTGGTCCCAAGAGGGCGGATTACCATTTTCTGCACAGCTTCTCCGACGTGGGTATCAAATGAAAGTGTAGGATAAGTAGAATACAATAAGCAATATAGAATACTAAATATAGCGTTAGATCTACGGCGGCCGTCTCAAAAGGGCGGATCAACATTTTCCTACACTCGGCCCCGCCTCGAATTCAACTCGTATCTCTGGGCAGTGGTCCTGAGTACTACTTTAGCGTTGTTGGACAAGGTACCAAACCGAGCTCTCCAACTCTTTGGCGACGGCACCATCTGCTTCGCAATTGATTCATTAAGCCACCGCAGGAATGAAGTGATTCTGGCGAAATTCTACCGCATCTACCATAACGGCTATTCCATCGAAATATATAGCCTCCTACCTCCACTGCAATGTTTTCCCCGCAACATTAGACTAGCCCCTTCGGCATAGCCCTTATTTTCACGCACACATCAGTTTAGAAATTCGTTCTTTTCGAGAACAATTTGACTCTAGAACAACCTTCCACAGTCAGTATTCCCGCACTCATACAACATCCAAGAGTAAGGTTCATCTCCATTTCCTCAAGCACTCCCAGACTCCTTTTCATCTGTCTTATCCTTTCTCTATCCTTCGAGCTAAGCTTGCTACCAGATATCTAGGGTGGTAGCAAGTAAGTTGTTTCAATTGACCTCTTCCTACAAAAGAATGTTACTGACGGGTACGACATGACGGACTGGTAGTACACAGGGTTACATACATAAAAACCCGTGACGAATTAAGGGGTTGCTCTGATTTTTGAGGCAAAAAATTGACTATTTTTGGATTTTTTTTTACAGAAAACCCTTATTATTTTTATATACAAAATTTTTTCATAGTATTAGATAACTTTTAGAGATCACAAAAAAAATTTTAATTTTTTTTTTTGCCGTCATAAATAAATATGTAGCACGCGCTGAAGTTGACACCTCAAAAATAACATGGAAAACGGTTCCATCGATAGCTCCGTCCCCATTGGTCAGAACCAGAAAAGTGAAAAACGGTTTTGTTAAAAATTATGTCCTTTAGTTCGCTTATGTCAACATTAGTAAAAATTGCATCAAAAAAAAAATTTAAGGACATTTTAGTGAAAAAACGTAAAAATGCAACTTTTCTGGCCCAAAATGGGAGGATAAAATACTAATAGTAAGATTTTGAAAAAAAATTTTACACAGGCGAACTCGACAACATCATTTTCGATAAATTGACATAAGTGGTAAGTCAATATATTAAATAGTTTCTTTTGAATCGCTGGAACCGTTTTGAAAAATGGCATTTTGAGAAAAACGCGTTTAAAGTTTTTTTACGTTTCACTGTAGCCGAACTAACCGAAATAATGTAAGTAAATTCAAACGTATATTTGCGTTACTATATACATATAGTGGCTGATGTTGTTATTTGCACGAATGCGTATGTATATTTTACATTCGTGTAAATAACAATAACATCAGGTACTATGTATATAAACTATAACAGTAGCACTACCACGCACTGAACGTCCGACAGAAAATCAGTTTTTTTGCACTTACAATACTGCATATAACTTTTTAACGAAAAAAAATTTCGTACTAATATTTTAGGAACGTATTCTACACATATTAATAAATATAAAAAGGCAAAAAAAAAATTTCGTTTTTTTTAAACCAAAAATCAGAGCAACCCCTTAAAGCGAAGAGCTCAAAGAAATCAGTAGACGAATTCTACACTGAAACAAAACCTTCTTTCTTCTTATTATTCCCCTTTCATCCCTCATGGGACTTGTAGGCACCCTGAGATGAATTGGGTGACTTTCCAAAGCTGCCTTCATGTTGGAGTTGAACAGCCGCAATTTGGTGTTAGTGGAGATCTCCATTGATCTAGCTCCACGTAACGGTTATTCTGTTGCCAAATTGTTTAGCCTGTTTTTTAGGTCCTGATGCATGATAGGCCAGCAAACAGATATCATCCGCGTAGTCGAGATCCAAGAAATAGTAATGGCGAAAGTAGGCATCCTTGTCGTACTCCTGAACTCACCTCAAAGCTGTCGAATGATATTCCATTATGGAGAACTCTGCATTTGGAATTGTTATATAGGGCTTTTATCAACTCTATTATTTTATCAGGCAGTCCACATCGCCGTAGTGCCTGCCATATAAAGCTGCTATTGACCGAGTCGAACGTTTTCTGATAGTCTATGAAAGCAAGATACAGGGGGGTCGTAATTCAGTAGACTGCTCCACTATGATTCGCAAGGTGTTAATATGCTCTATGCAGTTAATTACTGCGTGTCCGAATTTTCCCATAGTTCCTTCTCAGCCGGTTCGATCTGCTCCTGAATGTGCATTGAAGTCCCCCGAGAGTATGATTTATTCAGTTTGAGGTAGCGTATGCAAGGTCTGTTGAAGCTGAACGTAAAATCCGTCCTGGTTCGCGTCCGGGCTGATCTCGGTTGACGCATAAACGGGCAAGATATGGGTCTCGTTCCACCGATGGTTATAACCACCAAATGCTCGGTTTCGGTTGGAATGCGATAACGCACTATCGACCATAAAAACCCGACGCCGGCCTGTCGTCTCTCACCACCGGAAAAGTAAAACCTTATCGTTTCGTCGATTGTTGGCGGGGCGATCGTCAATGTCTCGGATCCGGCAAGTCGTAGTTCCGAGAGCGCAGCAACTGATATTTTGCATGTCAATAATTCTATTGCTGATTTTCTTTTGACCGATGTGATGTCCTGTTCATACATTCCACGCGGCGAATTGAATTTCTATTTTCGGTGTGACTAATTTAGGTGTTCGGCGGGTAACTCACTTCTCACAAGCATTAGTGGTCTTCGCCTTTATCCTAGCAGAACCTCCAAAAGTGCATTCGGCAGAAAAACGCATTGTGCCCAAACTAAATCCCTAAAGTTTTTCTCACAAAACCACCTTTGCCCTAACTAAACCTCCAGAAGTGGATTCAATCTAGCTAAAATTTCAAAAGTGGTCAAAACCACATTTTGCCCAAACTATTTTTTCTCCGGATACCATCCAACACACACAGTCTCCAGTAACTTTACCTGGCCTCTTGTGCCTCTTCCCTTTTTCCTAGCCTTATGCGTGAGAGCCTGGCGCGAATAAAATCGAGATATACATATGTTGAAAACCAAGAGCGCGTTCAAAAACCTTACTATGGTTAACCATGGTTAACTATGGTAAACTTTTGTCGTTCAAAAACTCCGTGGTTAAATACAACATAACCCCGAGCATAACTTTTTGGCGTTCAAAAACTCCCGTGGTTAACCATGGTGTAGTTAAATTTTAACCATGCTCGGGAGCATGGTTAGCGATAGTTAAGAAGAAGAATAAAAACAATTTTTTGACATTTGTTTTAATGTTGATAATGAACAAATCGAAGTGGGATTTGTGAGATTATTTTAAATAAATAATTATGGAAATAATTGAGGCAAATAGCCGACACTATTTTATGGAAATTTTTTTTAAATTTTCTTTACCATGTAGTTAATCACGGTGCGTTCAAAAACCTCCATGGTTAAACATAAACTTTCGTGGTTAAGTGAAGTGATGTAGCATAACCACAGCTTACCTCGTGGTTTACTATAGTAAGGTTTTTGAACGCGCTCCAAGTAGCATCTTGGCACCATGGCACCGAGCGATAACCCCTATCCGCGAAAACTTCTTTACATAACATACCTCCGAGCGGTCTCCATATTCCTAAGAAAATCGCGCCATCGTTGTCCCAGATTTATCATACTCCGATCGAAGATAATTTTTTCTTACAAAACTGTTCCACAATTTCACATATTTTGCTATTTCCCCCATTATTAAAAACAAACTTTTACTATTCATTCATTCACTTTGCCGAACCCGCCGTATGCAAATATTTTGAATATGTAGATTGATGAAACAAATTCTGAAGCGGAGAACTAATGATGAAATAACAGTACACAAAACCACAAACAGCTCAGGTATTTTTGCAAAAAAACGTGTTTCATCTGAATTTCAAGTTTAATCATCACCAGTATTTCACAAATCAAGCCTTACTCATTCGCGAACATCAATAGAATTTTCGCAGAAGCCGAATAGAGATCAGTAGGGGATTTCATCCTTGGTTAATGCTGTGCAGGTTCATGTGTGGATTAGTGCAGAAATAGTAATAATTAATAGCATTTAGGATCTTTCATAAATTCCATGGTTAGACTGGTGTAAATTGGCTTCTCTTTTTCTCGTAAAGAATTTGTTCAAAGGGATTTTTCCGGAAATTAAAGTAATTTCTCTTTCCACTTTTAGCTATTCTTTTTTTTCTGTGTATGAAAAAATATTACCAAAGGAAATCTCGATCTCTGGAGAAATTCACCACTCACCACACATCGCGTTCTAACACTGGAGAAAATATAATACAAAAACTCAAATAACAAAAAGCGCATCACCTTGGTGCATTTCCCACGCTGACTGCACATCCGCATCTGCTCCTTCTCCATTTTACGTCATCATCATAAAGAGAATCGCCGGGTGCCGGGTCTAAATGCATTGCACACACAACACAGATGAGCCAAGAGAGGCCGCCACCATACCACCGCGCACCATCAACACCACACCAACGATGAAACACAAAAAAAAAAATAAGAAAAGGGAAGTAAATCTGAATCCTGTTTTTCCACCTCACCCATCCGAGGCCGGGCAGCAGAGACTCGTGGTAACCAGCTGGAGAATCCCAATCCCAACCAACATAAGCAGGCACCACCAAAAAGGGGGCTCTGCTGGCGCGGCTTCGTCGTTCTCCAGCTGAGCATGGCGATACCGAAGCGAATTCAGTTGATTGAGTGCGTTTCTTGGGTTCGGTGTCGTTTGCTCGGTGTAAGTTCAGCCGCTGCAGAGCTCCGGTAAAGGTGAGTCGTGGTAGAGTAGTGAACGGCGAAAAGAAGACGAGCTTGATTGAATCCGTGTTAATTTTTTTGTGGTGTTGTGATGTGAGTGTTGCACTTCTTGGACGTGCCGTGTGAGAGATATACCCACGATAATAATAATAATAATAGTAAGAAAGAAATTTGGGTGAAGAGCACAAAAGTTAATGGAAGTAAAAAAAGAAGAAAAAGAAATTCAAATGAAATGATGTGAATCTTTAAGAAAGCATCTTTTAGAAGAAGAAAAAATAAGAAGTATATAGAGCAGAAGAAATTTGTGTGAATTTTGTGTGCACGGGGATAAAACGTTTTTGTTTTTTGGTTAAGTTCAAAATGGCCCTATCTAAACGGATTAAATGCTTCAAGTATCTGGTGTACAGCTACGTAGTACTGTTAACGGTAAGTAAATGTGCTGGCTGTTTAATTTCTTGGTAAACCTCATCAATCCAGGTTCTTTCTCCACATGTTGCTGCTGGTTGGACGCGTTGTTTTCTTTTTTTTTTAAATTATATTTATGTAACATAACGGTAGTATGTAAGCGGCCCGCATTACCATTTTTTTTTACCTGAGTGTATATGTCAGATGATAAACCACATTCGTTTAGTGGTGCACCTACCTTTCTTTGCTCTTTGTTTCATCAACTGTATAACAGCGGTAGATACTAATAACAACAACAACAACGACACAAAAATGTACGCCGCGGCACCGGCAACGACGGTACCCGTGAGCATTCACAATGCTTTGGGTTTTCCTATTTTGAAAAAAAAAGCCTCGTTGAAGCACTGCCAGGTTCGTCGAAGTAATTTCATCATTGCTGTACCGATTCTGGTTGGTCATGAAGAGTTTGAGGAATTCCTACTCCTTTATATACATACATATATCCGTAGCCAGGATTTTTGGGATCTCTCTGTTATCACCAATCTTATTGTTAGTAGTAGGGCGCTCCTGGGGGGCTATGAACAGGGGATGTGATATACGCACTTTCAACTTTGACCTTAAACTGTTTTTGTATTTATTTTTTGGTGTAGAGAAAAGCGAATCGCCGCGGAGAGGAGAAGGAAGAATCATTTCGTTTCGTTTCTCATACCCAGAAAAGGATCAGAGTTATACTGATTTTCCTGACTGAGTGTGTACACTATTTATAACGTTATGTAATGTGCTAAAAGAAAATTTTTGCGCGACCTTGAAACTGGGTGCGCAGATTCATCCTAGTTGCAAGGGTGCAAGAAAACAATTTTTTTTTCGGTATATATACATACATATACATATAAGTGTGTATATAGATCGAGTTTTTTTATTATTGTGCCACCAAATGCAAGGACTCTATCCCATCTTCTGGCTTCGCAGTGTTTACACGCAGATTTTAATCCAGTCTAGTATTAGATTTTAGTTAGATATTATATAGTGTGTGCTTTTAAAGTAGAGTTGTTTTGTTGTTTTTCAGCATCCTAAAAAAATAGAAAATAAAGTGCTTGCTTGCTGGATATATAAGCTTTTTTTTCTCTCTATAGAATATATAATTATTTTGTTTGGTTTTGTTATTTCTGAAAATATATTTATAAAAAAGAACGACAAAAAGTCTAGTGTGTACAAGCTTTTTAATATGTTTTCGCTTGAGAGATGTGAGGAAGGACTTGTTGTCGGGCGTGGAATTAAAGCTATTCTCAAGGTCAGTTAGAAAATAGACAGTAATTTATAATTCAGCATATTTTCGCAATGGCCATTTTTACTGGTACAGTTATTTGTTTTCTTCTTCTTTTCTTTGTTGTTGATGCTGAGATGTTGAGAAAAACTTGTGACTATCAAAAAAAAAAAAATCGGCGGGATATAATCCTTGAGTGTGTAAATATTTTGACCAGCACAGAAAGTTTACAAATAAAAAAAAAATAAATGTTTTGATTAAAAAATTCTTATCTAACCTTAAACATATCTGAATTAAACAAAATAAATATAAATATAAATTTAGATTAAATTTTAGTGATACACATACATGCATGCACTTACACTATAAAGAAACACGATATAAAAAATGTATAAACAATAATGGTAAACCTGATATTATTAATAATAATCATATATTAAAAAGAATTTTGAGCTTTTATTTTTGTATCTAAAAACTTATGTACATATATACATATATATGTATGTACATAATAAAAGAAAGTTATTACAAAAGCTTCTAAAGCAATTACTAAAGGAGATTGCGTCCTTCATTTTGTTGTTGTTAGTGTATGCGTACAAAATTGTATTTAATACAGATTTTATTTTACTTAAGGATGCCATAATTAATGAAGAATTGTCTTCTTTAATCTTATTTTATTAACTTCCCAGTATAGGGAAGTTATTGTAATTGGTCCGAAAATCGAAATCGCAATTTTCAACGTATTTTCATTTTTCAAGGTCCCAAGAGCATTTTAAGCAAAAATTTGGGTGGAAGTATGTGTGTGTGTGCGTACGTTTGTGGTCATTTTTTCCTGAACGATATCGCGCGAACCAAAAAAGATAACGACTTCGTTGTGGTGTCGTTAGAAGCGTATTAACGGAAATATGATGAAACGATTTTTATAATATTCGGTCGAGCCGTTTTTTGGTTGAAGCGTCATATGTAAGTGATTTTTGTACCTGCGCGGTATCGCCCGAATCACAAAAGATATCGACTTACTTGAGATGCCGTTCGAAGCGTATTAGCGACAATATAATATGACATAAGTGATTTTTGTACCTGCACTATACCTTTCGAACCAAAAACTATATAGACTTCTTTGAGGTGCCGAGAGAGGAATATTAACGATAAAAAGCCCTGAAAAAATTTCACAACATTCGGTCGAGCCTTTTTTTGGAGAAACTTCGGCTAAGGGTCAGAAATACCCTAAATATAAGTTTTGCTAATATCTAATAAACTCGATGGAATGATACCCGTTCTAAACGAAGTAATCTTTTTTGGTTTCTGCACAGCAACAGCCTTCCAACAAAACATCACTTATCAAAATCCGACAATCTTAAAAAATTGTGCAAAAATTTCGTTACTTTTATAAACATCAAGAATTTGTCAAACCTTGGACCAGCAGTTTTTGACGGGGAATTGCTTTCTACGCGTGAATTCAGGAAATTGCGTTTCATATCGGGATTTCTAGTAGTTACCGCAAATTTTTTTTAAGTGTGACAAGTACATTACATTGATTAGTTTTGCTAATATCTTCGTAAAGCTTTGGAATTTCCAAATGAAGTCATTCGCTTCCCAGTTTATCAACGGCGCTTCAACACGCTCTATACGAATTCGCTTTAGTGTAGCGAACGAAATACGTAGGAAATGTTTGTTTGCTAACGTTCAGAAAAAACAAATTCTGTAGAAAAATCTTGTGGATTTACAACTATTATAGTTATTTGAACTAGCTTCTCTCAGGATTGCTTTGTCCTCAGTTCTGATACTAGTCAATTTCCCACTAGTGCTAAATGTATAACTATTTTGTAAGAAATCAGTTTATTCCATCTTCGTTCCTCATACTGGGAAGTTAATCGTTTGGACCGAAGGGGTCAAACCCAGATCCCAACTAGTTTCATTATAAATAAACTCAAACTCAAACTTTTTATTCAGAATAAATTGATTTATTTATTCAAAGTTAATACACTATTAACATGCGTGAGCTTTAGCCTGTGTCTGTGTAAATATATATACTATATAAATTTTGTTCAAGGTTAACTGAAATTTAAAAACAATTTCAAAAATTTCTTACTAAATAATTTCCATAGTGCTTTAAAATATGTTAATTTATTATATAAAGGTGTGTATGCCTTTTTCTTAGAGATTGAGTGCAATTAAACACGATTTATTACGATTAAAGCTTTTCTTTTTAGCTCGGCGACACATGATGGCAAATGTTAAATAAAAAAAAATTCGAAGTAAAATTTTTAAACAAATTAAACTTATTTAAAAATCACTAGTATCGAATTTTTATCGTTAGAAAAATTTTAACAATTTTTTGTCTTATATAAAAAACACCTCTCCACTTACAAATTGCAGGTGGTTAAATCTTCCTCTGATCCCCACCCCTGTACTCTTTTTTCAACATTAACCCATGCGCTTGAGAGAGGGAGAGAATCTGTGCGGATAATTTTTGTATCACCGTTCTTTTCTGTTTTTTAATATCATCAGAGCAAAAGTGTACTTATAGTGTGTACCATAAAAAAAGAATTTGTTTTAATATTTCATTTTTAATGCACTTATGGTAATTTTTTTTTCATTACACACACTTCTTTATTATGTTTATTTAACTCTCTTGGTTTAGGTTATATAACTTTGAATTTTTACTTACTATAACGGAAAACAAGGATAATGGGATAATTCAGATTCTGTTTTTTTGTTGTTGCTTGTGGGGGAGTCCATTTTTTTGGAGTCGATTAAGGTATGAGTTTTGAGAACGTTTCAGTTTTTGATGAATAAAAACGTTTATGTTGGCGTTGTAAAAATTAAAAAAGGAATGCAGGGTGGCTACTTTCTCGGAAACCTGGAAGAGTCAGGGAATTTGAGTAATCTGGAAATGTCAGGGGATTTTCACTTTAAAATCCTGGAATTTTACTGTATTGTTTTAGTTGGGCCCGACTATCGGAACCGATTATCGTATCCGACTACCGGATTAGGCCGAAAACTTGAACCTATAGTCGAAGGAAAGCAAGTGAACCCTTTTTAAATACTTTTTATAAGCTCGGTTTTTTGTCTGTCAGTTTGTCCGGTACAAATTTTGCAATAGTTATCCGATTATGCTGAAATTTTGCACACAGCTTTAGCTCCAATGGCAATGCAATATGGTATACTCAATATATTACCTAATTCTAAGGACAGAATAAAATAAGCTATGTCTCCTTCTTTAACAACAATCTTGATGGCGTTAATTGAAAATTGTGTACCGGTATTGGAATGCACAGTAACTACAGGCGCAGCACAGTGAGTCAAAAGGCCGAAAAGCTGGCCAAAAGTCTTTAACATTAACCAATTAATTTGAAATTTGGTATTTCTAGGTTTTTGTGGTCGGTGATCACGAATTTGGTGTCCATTTTTCCATAAACAATATGGCGGCTTCAAAATGGCGACTAAAAGTAGTAAAATATCCTTCAATCGCTACAAAACTTGGTATACGGGGGTTTTTGGGGTCGCTGATTACGAATTTAGTGTTCATTTTTTCATAAACAAGATGGCGGCTTCAAAATGGCGTTAAAAGTAGTAAAATATCCTTCTATTGCTATAAAACTGGGTATACGGGGGCTTTGGGGTCTCTGATTACGAACTTAGGGTCCATTTTTTCATAAACAAGATGGCGGCTTCAAAATGGCGACTAAAAGTAGTGAAATATCGTTCAATCGCTACAAAACTTGGTATACGGGGCTTTTTCGGGTTTCGAATTTAGCGGCCTTTTTTTAATAAAAAATAAAATTTTAAATAAAAACTTGTAAGGAAATCACCACTACTGAAAATATTAACCATGTAGTTCAACCAAGGATTTATTGAACGTCTGATGATCTTTATAAGTCGCCAATAAGTGAATACGAGTATTTAAATCGTTAAAACGGAAAATTCAGAACATTTTTTTTGCAAGTAATAGTATAATATACAAATTTTTTAACCACTATTTTATGATAACACTTACCATTTAACATGTATTTGCAAAAAAACTGATATTTTGACCCTAAAACTCCTAGGATGAAGGGTAGAAAATCGGTAGACTTTATAACCCCTTATAAGAACCCTAAAAGGAAGTTCTCTGCCACATTCATTTTAGCCTATACCCAATCATTTCCGCTATTTCGCTTTTTTCGACTTAATTTACCTATACTATTTCCGAGCTCAACAAATATAAAGAACATTCCGAAAAATTTTATGTAGCAGTTTATAAAAACAATATTTATATAAATATGTTATATAATACCTACATTATGTAATATGAATACATAAAAAGGTTATTTATACACAAATAAAAGAATGGGAATAAACCATAAAATGATGCACTTTTTAAATAAAAACGTCCACCTCCTAAAAGATCGCAAAAGTCTCAATTTTTGTTGTTTGAATTTTGTGTAGAAATGTTTAAGGAACATATTAAAAAAAAAATTGAAAGCGAGAGACTTTTTTTGTAGGGCTTCTTTAACAAAAGATTTTCTAGCTAAAATAATAAAAATTTTACTGTCTTTCATTAATTATTTAATTATACAGGTATAAAAATAGACCATATTGCTTATAGAAATGTTTTCTACATACCTTGAGGAGAAGAATCCATTTTTTTTAAATAAATAATTTTTACCACAGTAAAATAATAAGCACAACAAATAGCAGCTCCGACAAGGGCTTAAAAATTCTCACAATCACTTGCTGTAATGGTCACTTGCTGTAATGGTCACACTGATCCTGCGAAGAGAAAAAGGACACCTGACCGCCATAAACCGGTTTAATGCGTGGCAGGGGTCTCTTACTAGATATTTATCAGGCAAAAAGTTCGAAATTCGAACTTCAATTTTTCGACTCTTTTGGCCAGCTTTTTGGCGCCCCACTGTGCTCAGGTACATTTACTGATATGTATGAGCAAGAGTACTTGCGAGTACTCACGAGTGAAAATAGTAAAAAGGATCAGAAAAGAGACGCAGCTAATATTGAAATAATAATATTAATAATATTCTTCATTTAATTTTTCAGGAATATCAAAATTAAACAGATTGATTATTAGTAGATTTATGTAACAGTTTTCCGCATGTATCTGTCATAGTACCAAGATGCTCAAAATCGATTGCAAAATTTCACTGATAAGACTATAAAAGGCAGAAAATAATTATTTAGATAAAAAAACTTTTTTATATAGCACGTTTTTAAAACGAACTAAAAAGTACAAAATAATTTCTCCTAGCCACATACGGATTTAGAACCACATACATATACATATATTCCTAACAACATACAGATAGCCCTGAAAATTTGTTATTGTGAATTTGAAATAGCTATGAAAATATTTGTAAGATTTAAAACGAAAAAAACGTGGGGCGCATTCTATAGACAATAGTAAGGAGTGTAAAGTAGCTGGGTTGAGAAATCATTTGCATCAATCATGCATGCGTCCCACGTTTTTTCAATGAATCGAAGTGGATCAAGTAAAGTTCAAGTCGAAAGCTCAAGACATGGTGTAATTGTAACGAATGTTTGGCAATCCTTCTTCATTTTTGGACTAAAAAATAAACTTTAAAAAACCTAGAGAGCCGAAATCAATAAGTTTTTCCTAGCCGTTTGTTGTATTTACGAAAGCCCGTAAACGCACGAACTCAATCTTAAATTCTTCTCTGTCATTACCTTGAGTAGCTTGATCAGGTTAAATTCCTCATCGTCGCCAACTAATATTATGACTGGCCACTTTTCGGCCAAGTTCGCATGCTGCTAGCACTTTTCTCCCACTTCATCAAGTATCAAGCCAGCATAAAAGAAGGAAATCACAAAATCGCTATGTTCAGGGGCATTGATAGTTTGCAGTACTCAGAAATAAGCAAGGTCACTGTTTGTTTCCACAATTCCACATGCGTGCTCCTTTCCCTTATTTTAAGACGCGGGCTCTACTTTGATGAAGAAATTATTTCTGCTAGGGATTGTTCACACAAGTTTTTAAACCATTTAGCCAAAGCAAGATTCCTCATAAGTTGAGTACGAAAAACAAAATAGACCAAATTAAGACCAGCGATTGGCTGCTTAAATGCAATGATATGTTAAACGGTGATGTAAAATGGGTCAGAACAACTATCAGAAGGCTGAAAGATCATGCACAAGAATTGCGAATCGTAGCAAATATTCGCGAAGTCAAGATTGGTGATGTGTGTGGTGGAACTGGAATGAAAACGACCCATTTTAGGTATTTCCAGTTAATCAGACGATTGATTCTCTACTGTGGACTACTAAAGGGATGAAGTCAGGCAATTGAACGAAAACGATGCGAATTGGATAATAGGAACGGTGCAGTCTCCCATCACGACAAAGCCCGACCCATAGAAATATAAACAAAACACAAAATAACTCTAAGCCAGATTGCACACATAGCCTTGTTCTGATTCAGACAGGATAGCTGGTTTGGTCCACTTTTGCCCGCTGCTCACTGGCTATACCTGACTTTCCATATTATATTACAATCTTCCTTCTGAAATACTATACATATTTCAGGATATAACGCAGTCTGAAAAATTTCAAATTTTTTTCTGGAAACCTGGAAAAGTCAGGGAAATATGGTCATAGTATGAAAAAATGGCCACACAGAAATCGTTTTATGTTGAACCCCACTTCATGTTTTCGAATGCGTTATAGCCAATGAAGTAACGTGATATCAGGCCTTCACAAGCTATATGAGGGATCATTGTTAGATGTTCAAGCTGCAGTATTATGTAGCTTTATCACCTAGTTATATAATCCCACCTAGTTATAAAATCCCACAGTTTCTGGTATCCTCGGCGCACAGCATGCCTATACAAAGGGCCAATCTACTGATATTGCTCTTCACTCATTGGTTTCAGCCATTGAAAAATCCCTCGAGGTCAAGGAGTATACACTAGCCCCCTAACCCTGGACTTGACAGAACATTGGATCGAGGCATCGCTGATGTTTCTTATCCACCAAAGGCTTACTGGCAGGCTGGTGCGCTCGATCTAGGGCGAGAGCTCGTTCCGGAAGACCATAAATAGAGGCACTCCGCAAGAAGGAGTACTTTCCCGCTGCTATGGGTTGTAACTATGAACCAGCTATTGTGACGCATGGATGCAGAGGGGCATCACGCCCCTGCGTACTCTGATGACGTTATTACCATCAAAAAAGGAAAATTTCCTCAAATGATCTGTGATCTCATGGAGGCGACGTTACAAACCGTCTCAATCTGGAATGCCACCCGCGTTAACCCAGTAACGGAACTAGTCCTACAAAGGTATAAATCCCCACCTTTAACACTCTACCCTTACGGGCGTGTGCCAGTCTGGCTTTTGTGATCTCTGTGGTTTTGAACTATTTTCACTCAGTCCTCAGACCTTAGCTTCTGGACCATCTTTTACTCCCATAAATTGCGCAGGTTAGACAGTTTATAGTTCAGTTATCTCAAATGCGTCTATTTCCCATTATTATAAAAATGTACTAAAATCACAAAACTGACGAGTCTGAGCAAAAAAAACCGAATAATGAACTCACGAATCCACACACTCTCAGTTCAGTACTCAGCGTGTGGTTCAGAGTTTCTGTCATTCTTCTTCTTCTTTAAACTCCTTTAATCCCTCATGGGACATAGGACGGAAACAGTTGCCCTCCAGCGGACTCTGACGACAGCTCTTAGCTCCGACCGGGATCTCCCAGTTGTTGCGGCTTCTGCTAGTAGGGTTCTCCTCCACGTTGTTCTAGGTCTTCCGACTCGACGGGATCCTTGCGGATTCCAGTCGAGGGCCTGTTTGGTTAGATTTTCGTTTTCGCGTCGCAAGGTGTGGGCAACCCAATTCCATTTCCTTCGTCTGATTTGGTCGTTTATCCTTTCTTGGCCGGCACGGCGCCAAAGTTCTTCGTTTGAAATTCTATCTTGCCAGCGGATTTTTAGGATACGACGAAGGCATCTGTACATTAAGACTTATAGGCGCCCTGTGATGAATTGGGTGACTTTCCATGTTTCGCAACCATACAAAAGAACTGCCTTAACGTTGGAGTTGAACAGCCGCTATTTGGTGTTAGTGGAGATCACCGTTGATCTCCATATGCGTTTCTGTCATTGCATACATTTAAATCGGCCTTTTGCATTTTATTTTTCCCATGTGACGACCTGTTAGTTTCAATATCTAATAATCTATAGTTTTAAATTAGCCGGAAGTAAACGGAAGTAACAAGGTCAGCTGCCTCCAAAACTACGCTAAGCGATCTCAGAACAGAAAATCTACAACAGAGCACTGATATCGCCAGAATTAAGCGACAACAAATGAAGTCCCTATGCAGTGCTGAACATCAAAAATGTGATAACCGGAAATAATACTTCATATAAAGTATAACAAATTAGATATTAAAATAAATTCGTCTTTTTAAAACTTTTGTCGGTATGTCCGTGTGTCTGTCTGTCTGCCTGTTTGTCCGGGATAATCTCGGAAACGGCTAATCCGATTGCGATAGGACTTTCACGGGAAGATTTAGTACTTTCTCGGATATCTTTTAGGTTGCTTTTTCATTCGGGTCCAACTATCGTATCAGACGCAAAACTGGCAACTTTTTTATCATTCCAGGGGTGGTGGCACTTACTTCAACTGACCCTTCATACAAAAATCTTGAATTTTCCCCGGGAACGTCAAAATCTACGGGCACGAGACGTATTCTGAATATAATTGCCTAGGTGTCTGTTGTGCCCGTAGTAAAAAAAATTTCCGATAGGTGGCGACAAACATCGAATTTTGAAAAAAGTTGTAAAATATTTTTTTTTTTGTGGATAATAATCTAATTTTGTTTATGTACCCAAAATCACGTTTTGCAGATTTGTTCTTGTTTTCATTATAACTTGTGCAGTTTGTTTTATTGTAAGGCTTTGCAACGCACGGGGGCTTTTGCTAGTAAATACATGAAAGAAAAGAGCTTCAATTATTTTCGAAAAGGATACGTTCATAAAGTAAACTCCTGCCTTTCACAGCTCAAATTATGACAGCAATAATATTGCACTCCAATACTTTATGGGTGGTAATTATAACCCCGAAATAAGATTGATTTGTGTACAAATCCATCATCTATGATCCATCTTCAGTCTAGCCGAACAGAACTGATCGGAATTCCACCTACAAAAAATCACAACAGAGTTTTCCTTGTAAAGCTAGTTCACCATGACATTTAACTTGCAACTATGTACATAAATTTATCCGGATCAATACTCATTCCTGCACTAAGTTAAACGGCAATAAAATTCAATGACCGTAAAGAAAAAAAAGTTCAAATTAAAGTAAATATGGACGAAATAAAAATAAACACAATTTCCCTGTAACCCAGACAATGACCAAAAGATATTCTCGCAACCGAGAGGAGATTTTTTCACGCCTTACTCTAGGTCATGTGTACACAGTCCGCGTCTTGCCGCGGTGGTGCTGGGGATTTGTATAAAACGGCGGAGTTTTTTTTTGCTTTTGTTGTTTTGATTGAAGTCAAATATGTAGGTAGTGTAAATAAACAAAAAAGTCTATGCAGAACCGCGCCGTACGTACGTAGCGCGCTGTGACGTGTCTGTAATGCTAAGTTGGAATTCTCTCCTTCTTTTAATTCAAGACCTGAATTCATCACACGCCAATTAAAACGAGGAAAACTAATGCCAAACCTACAGACCACGTGCCTTTGTTTTTGTTGTTGTTGTCTTCGAAAAGGAAATCGCTTTCTGCTTGATTGATAAGAAGAAAACGAGTTAAAAAAGTCCCAAAGCACACGAGGCAGACACAAAAATCTCGAAGCGAAAAAAGTACACTATTCACGATGCACATTCATTTTATGTACACCTACCTCCAAGAAAACTCCAAACAGGTTTTACTTGATCTCAATTTTACCTGAGATTTTTTCTTTTCCCCTTCTTCAAAAAAACTTAATTTTTTCTTATTCAATTCATCGCATCATTGCCAGATGGAAGGGGTATAATTACTACGTACATTGTGTTCGTGTCTAGAAGTAACTAGTTTTTTTTTGTTGGTCGTATATAAAACAACATGTCGACTCGCTTCACATCACACCTGGTGCAGGTTTTGGTATGGGTTTAGTTAGGTTAATTATAAGGGTACTGAACATGCGCGAAGGAGAGAACATTGGACTTCGACGGTAGTAAAACAAAACTTGCGCATTCACCGTAGCGCAACAAAAGCAGAACTCCAATGGTGTAAAAGTGACGTTATTGCTTCTGGGACGAGCGCGATTTGGACAATTTTTATATGGAGAAAAATTCATGCAAATTAAGTTTGTCGACCTCATTGCTTGCATGTCTGATTGTTTTTTTTGGTGTATTGTTTTTCCTTGTTTTTTTAGATTGATTAGATATGTGTGAAATAATGAAAATTGTAGTATAGTAAAAGATTTTTATGAATGATAATAATAACACACCTGAAATTTAACGTGGTTTTTATGCATAGCACAAAGTATTGTTGAATTAAGTGTCGACATTCTTGAGGCTAGTAGCGAGGCTAAAATTTTGCATAAACTGAATTGGAAAGTTAGAAGAAATATTTCCGCTGCATAAGATGCACTCAGTTGTTGAATTTGATTTGTTTTACAAGATCAGCACATAATATCTTAATATAATAGAATCTTAATTAACAAATTTTTATTTTATATTTTATTCTATTATTAGAGCTGCCTAAATCGTATAGATCTATCAGTCTTTTCTCTTTGAAAAGGTTGGATCATTACATCAGGTAGAGCTCTCCGCTCCCTTACATAGCTCTCAATTATCAACAGAGACTTTACACCACCTAGTCAGCGCGTTCCATGACGTTGAGGGTGCTTTCGATAACACTACCTATGATTATATTTCTAGAGGGCGGGCTTTCCTCACACAATTGAGTTGGTAAATACCATGCTAGGGCGTAACACGTACTTCTATTCTCAAAAATAGAACCAGGGAAAATTTTACTGGTTCATCAACAAAGAAAAAAATAAAAAAAAAACAATAATTTCACTGGAAAATCCGGTCATTCATCCTGATTGAACCAGTGAAACGTTTATATTCTAGGCAATTATCTTGATAGTCCAGCGGATAGCGGTAAAAATCGTGTATTACCTCAGAATTTTTTCGGACAGCACCGATTTTTATGAAATTTGGGAATTAAGCTTATCTTACCCTCCTCTTCAAAAGTTATATGTTCTTTATTTATTTATTTATTAATAAACCAAAACAAGGCACACTTCAAACTAATTTACATCATTGCCCTTATCATAGCACATAGCTATATTGATTAGTACAGAACTAGGAAGACAAAAAAAGGTGAAGCCAGCGACCCCTTAAACTACCGCCCAATAGCAATTACTTCTGTTATCTCCAAAATCATGGAGACAATAATCAATAAAAAGCTGATGAAATATCTAGAATCCAACCAAATTATACACGACAGGCAATACGGCTTCAGATCTAAACGGTCTACTGGCGATCTGCTTGTGTGTTTAACCGAGCGTATCAACCAAAGAATTCACAGCTTTGGTGAGTCTAGCCTGGTTGCTCTGGCCGGAGTTCCCCAGGGGTCAATTCTTGTACCCGCACTTTTTCTTATCTTCATTAATGATCTGCTCTCAATCCCCTCCAACCCACTTCACTGCTTCGCTGATGACGGTACTCTGAATTTCTCTTACTCCTTCGACAGTATAAGACAAGCACGTACCAGACCTTGTCTTTACCACCGTCAATTGATGTCGACCTCGATCAACCGGGATATCGAATCGATTCTTCATTGGGGCGAAATGAACCGCGTCGAATTCAACGCCACAAAAACGAAGTACTGTCTGATCTCCAACAAAAATTGTACCGACCTTCCTCCTATCTCAGTGGATAAAAAGAATCTAACGGCGCTGACTCAACTCTCAACATTCTAGGGGTAACTTTAACGGAGCATCTGCGATGGAATGATCACATATTCCAAATCGCCAAACAAGCCTCCCAATGCGCAGTGGGCTGGCCCATACGACAAAAGTCAAAAAATCAACTCTTTAGTTTGTCACTTTCATGGTTCAATAAAGCTTGTACAAGATCCATATATTATGAAAATATACAAATTTAGCATTTCGAAAATCATTCTCAGTGTTATCTTGCAACACAAAGGGTACGTATTCCGATTTTTTCAAATTAGTGTTTAAAGTGACTCATCGGACGCCTTCTATTGTTATAAGTTTTTTATTAAAACGGGTACCGTTACAGAAAATTTTTTTTATGGAAATTTTACAGCAAGGCATGTATCTTTATTTTGTATCTAAAGTTTAAATGGTTTTTATGTCATATTGTATTTTTTGAGGGTCTGTGGAATGTGTATATTTGCACATAAAATTTTAACGTAATGCCTGATTGCACAAAGAATTTAACATGTTTCTTAATCTTTTTTAATGATGATTTTTATACCAAAAGATAGTTTAGAGTCCCTTTTATGAAATACATTAAGTTTTACAGCTTACAATTATCTACTCTACTCTACGCATCGGTCAATATGGCATAGCAAACACTGTGAATTTTTTTCTTTTCAGCTTGATCTAATAATTTTTCAATCTTCTGTTGTAGGTACATCATCTTACACGTGCAACCTGTCTAGAATGCATGTGTATGAGCTTTGGAACACTAAAGCGGGCACAATGGCTCAGAGAAGTGATAAAGATTTTCAAACTTTACTCACGAATTTACCTGAGTCGATTGACAAAGAAAATTTGGATTTTATTGGACTTTTGCAGTTACGTGTTAACTATATGTGTACACGAATAGCTGTCATGCTGAAGGGCTGCAAAGGTAACAAGCCCTATTTTATGAAGAAGCATTCAACATGGTTGAATGTTTCTGAAGAAATACATTGTAACGCATCAACAACGATGCCTACTGAGTCTGCTTGCTCTTCTAACGATCGTCATCGCGGCCGTCCACGAAAAGATTTTAGTAAATGCAGTACGAGAACCAAACAACGGCGACTTGCTGAGTTGGCAAATGTAGACATGTCGCTCAGTGAACATGTTCGTAATACCAGTTTTTCTGAATCGTCAAGAAGGATCGAATGTAAAGCAAGTGAAGTTTTTTCTTTAATTGTTGAAGCAAAACTAACAAAGCACCAATATTTATTGATACGAAATTTTGAAAATAGTAAAGGTCATAATGTGTTTCCATCATATAACCAAGTGTTACTTAGCAAAAAGGAGTGTTACCCTAGAAACATTGAAGTGTCGGAAGCCGGTGCTGAAGTAGAACTTCAAAATCTCTTAGACCGAATAGCTCTATCGCATAAAGAAGTGTTTGAAAACGTAGTGACCTCTTCCTGTGACCTAAAGTTAATTGGGAAATGGGGCTTTGATGGTAGCACGGGACATAGTGAGTACAAGCAGGCCTTTAGTGAAGCCGAATTTCGTGACAGCAACTTGTTTGTTACTTCCTATGTTCCGCTGCGCTTGGTGGATTCAGTAAACGATAATATTATTTGGAAAAATCCTAGACCAGGGGTTCCCAACCTTTCTGTGGTGTGGGCGCATTCGAGATTGCAAAACAAACTGGCGGGCACAAGTCGGATTTAAAAACAACACATCACCTTGGTAGCACCTGATGATAACAGTAAGAGTTTACAACGACCGCTCGCTGTGACAACTAATATTATAGTACTATAATAATACAATAAAGACGCCGGGAAAGACATGATTGTAAGGCTTCTTTCATATTGATGGCGGTTTGGCCGCGATTTTATTGCTTTTCGTACTAAGTAAGTCAGTTTTACTCAAAGCTACTTAGCGAGAAAAACAATAAAAATGCAACCAAATCGTGGGACCTAACCGACAAAGTTAGGGTCTAAAGGTCTAATTCGCGTGGTGGATTAGACAGATGTTATTGTAGCCAATTTAGCGAATTTCTCACTACATCTAGCAAGATTTTTAAAATTAAAGTAACTTTTAATTTTTTTTTTATTTTTAAGATTTTTTTTTTCGTATTTAGCACTTTGTCGCGGGCACAATTAAATATCTTCGTGGGCACATATGCGCCCGCGGGCACAAGGTTGGGAATCCCTGTCCTAGACCATCATCTGTTCGGTACTGCAGGCCAATACGTTTTAAATTCGTGAAAGAAAGTGTTGATATATCTCGTGGGGAAGAAAATTATTTTAAGGAGAAAATATCATGGTTGACTCCAACAACTGTTACAGTTAATGAACGCGAATTTAGTATTGGACATAATTTACTATTAACCATGGTAGATGGCAAAGTTTGTTCTGCCCTTTCTGATACAAGTTCGGCCAAATGTTACATCTGTGAAGCTAAGCCTTCTGAAATGAACAACATTGAGATGTGCTTGCAAAGGCCAATTTATGAAGATCGTTTTCAGTTCGGGCTTTCTACTCTCCACACATGGATTCGCTTTTTCGAGTATTTTCTCCATCTTGCTTATAGGCTCAACATTAGAAAATGGCAAGTGAGGTCTCAAGAAGACAAAGACAAACTTTGCCAAAATAAAGGGCGCATTCAATCTGAATTTAGAAAGAAACTGGGTCTTATTGTAGATCAGCCAAAAATAGGTGGTAGTGGAACATCTAACGATGGAAACACAGCACGTAAATTTTTTGAGTGCAGTGCAATTTCGGCAGAAATTACTGGCTTAGATAAAAATCTAATCGATAGATGTTCCACTATCTTGAATACGATGAGCTCAGGCTATGATATAAATGTAGAGAGATTTAAACATTTTACTTTAGAAACAGCACGTAAACTAGTCGAAAGTTATCCTTGGTATTTTATGCCCGCATCCGTTCACAAAGTTTTAATTCATGGACCGGATGTTATAAGAAAAGCTTTATTACCTATTGGCGAGTTGTCTGAAGAAGCGGCTGAGTCTAGAAATAAAGATTTAAAGTCTTTTAGATTGAACCACACCCGGAAATACTCAAGAGCTGTTTCCAATCTTGATTTAATCAATAGGCTTCTTTTGACATCCGATCCATTTATTACAGGACTTAGAAAGCTACCAAAGAAAAAAAAACTACTTTAAGTGCTGAAGTTCAAAGTTTGTTATTAATATAAGTTTATTTTATGTAGTCTTACGATTTTTTTTTCCAAAAAATATCCATTTTGATTACTTTTTGACGTCATTATAATTTTTTGAATTTTTTTTATTTTAATAACTTTTATATTAATAAAAAAAAATATTTTTACATTTATTTTGTATTATAAAGTGTCTTTAAACAAATACAGTTTATTTTTTCAACTTAGCTCTTGTAGTTTACTGTAAAATGATTTTTGACGCATGCTCCATGCAAGCTAAACCACTGTGCAATGCCTTGGATTTCTCAAGAGATGCAAGTTCCTCCTCCAGCCAGCCGCATTGGCTACAATATACAAATCCTACATTCGACCACGCCTCGAATACAACTCGCATATCTGGGCAGGCGCCCCAAAAACCACCTTGGCTTGTCTCGACAAGGTGCAAAATCGTGCCCTCAAACTCATTGTGGAATAATCTCCCGCAGTCAGTATTTCCGAACTCGTACAACACATTAAAGTACAAACGTGAGGTTCATCGTCATTTTCTTCTACACCCTCCAGATCCCCTCTAACCTTTCCTATTCTCCTCTATTCTTCAAACCAAGCTTACTACTAGACATTGCACCATGAACTGCACGACATGACGGAATGGTAGTATAAAGGCTTACACCTAAGCTTGGTTTTTTCATTAAAAAAAAAAAATAAATAAGGATATCAATTTTCTTTTAAAGGACTGCTTACTTATGGAGGGGGAAAACAGGATTTGTAGGTATTGAAGACCGCACAACATCTGTTAACAGGTTCGTTCTTAGCCTACGTCGTGGATATGACGTAGCGCGAAAAGAAGAAATTTTGTCTGTACTGATTCAATCCTATTACTACTTACATCGAATATGGGATCCCATTGGGCGGACAAGGGAACAGAAAAGAGTTTTAGTAACCCAAACATTGCCAAATTCTTTAGCTTTTCTGTTAATAAATCCTAATAGCTTGTTGGGTCTGGCAGTAATTGTAATTGTTGTCTAGAGCAACACCTAAATCCCTAGTTTGATCGACATGGTCAAAACCTTGTCGTTCAGATAATACTGCTGGAGCTATATATATTTTTTTCGTGAGAAGGTGATTGAGTGACATTTAGCGATGTTGAGATACAGTCTATTCGTTGTGCACCAGTGCATTCCGTTTTGACTGAAAGAACGATACATCACAGAGAGATATCCTTCAGTTTGTCGGATAAATCAGAGATAAATATATGGAACAAGAGTGGGCCTAGATGACTGCCCTGGGGTACATAGGAAGTCACGTCGATTCCTTTTGATAGAAATCCTTGAAATCTAACCACCTGAGTTCTTCCGCCAAGATAAGATCTTATCTATTTCAGGGCAGCACCGGATATTGTACCACATAACAGTTCAGAGGTTTCCTTTTCTGAATCCATGCTGTTGCTCGTTAAGAAGTGGGTCAATGACGGGAGCTATCTTGCCGAACACAATTTTTTCACAAAATTTTGGGATTGAAGAGAGAATGGCAATCCCCTATAGGTATTCATCAAGTGCTTGTTGTCCAGCAAGTGTGGGTCTTGATGTGTGCTTTTCGTTTTTAGGGGGTGAAAACTACCATTTTTGACAAAAAATATAATATACAATATATTTAAGCAATATTTCGATGAAATCACGTTCAAATATGTAAAATAAACTTTCTTTCATATACTGGAATGTTATTTATGATTAAATTCAATGTTTCACCTCTCCAAACTCCCTATGACGAAATTCACAACAAAATTCGTTTTTAACACTTTAAAATTATTTAATCGTGCATTTATGATAAATTAAAATCCAACTTCGGCTAAGTGTCGGAAAAAGGTTAAATTGATAAAAGTTTTGCTGATATCTAATAAACTCGAATGGAATGAGACCCGATCTAAACGAAGTGATCTTTTTTTGATTCTGCACAGCGATAGCTTTGGAGCAAAACATCACTTATCAAAATCCGACAACCTTTAAAAATCGTGAAAAAATACGTTACCCTTTACAAACATCACGAATTCTTCAAGCCTGGGATCAGCACTTTTTTGACGGGGAATTGTTTTCTACGCCCTACAATTTCAGTAAATTGTGCTTCATCCCGGGATTTCCAGTAGTTACCGAAAAATTTGTTCTTTTTGGTCAAGTCCGACAAGTGCTTTACATTGATTAGTTTAGATATCTCCGGAAAGCTGAATGAATCATTCGCTTCCCGGGTAATCAATTCGAACACCCGCTTTAGTATAGCGAACGAAGTACGAAAGAAATGTTTGTTTGCTAACGTTCAGGAAAAACAAATTCTCTAGAAAATCTTGTGGGTTTACAACTATTACAGTTATTTGAAGTAGCTTCTCTCAGGATTACTTTGTCATCAGTTCTGATACTAGTCTATTTCGCACTAGTGCTAAACGTATAACTATTTTGTTCGAAGTTAGTTTATTTCGTTTACGTTCATCATACTGAAAAGTTAATCGTGTGGATCGAAAGGGTTAAACCCACATACCAACTAGTTTTAATTAATCAGTACGATTTTTCACCATTATTAACGTTCTACGTCTGTTGCATCTTGATTTTCCCCATTTATGTAACGAATCAACCCCAAACTTTGCCTATATGCATAGTTCGCGTGATAATGATGATGGCGGACGAATTTCGAAATTGTGTTCCCCGATCCGCGGCGTGGGTATCAAATGAACGGATGTGACAAGTAGAATACTTTATCTTACAAGACACCCGGTATGGGTTTCAAAAGAAAGGGTATGGCAAGTAGGATACTCACGGCGTCACTGCAAATTCAAAATGGTGGCAAACGCCAAATGGCAGCCAACACAAGGACTGGTGTGACATGTAGAATACTATTATCTGTGTCGTGTTATTCCAAATTCAAAATGGCGGTCAACAGAAATTGGCGGATTATCTTTTTCTTGGTGCCGTCGAGAGTTCGCTCTGAGTGCTCGCCAAGTGCAGACGTCTTTCCTTGCGCATTTTGTTTTTCATAAGTTTTTTTTTTTTTTGGGAAATAATTCCCGGGACGAAGCAATTTTAATTACAAACTGTAAAGCGTAATTTCGCTAGACTCGAGAAGTGTTTAGTATTATTTTCGGAATTCCTCTTTTTGTGTTTACCATTTTTGGTACTGAAGCGAGGTGCGACAGAAATGCCGGCTGGCGGGGGCGAAGCCCCCCAGCCAAGCGTTAAGAGACTGATGCCCCGCAAGGTCATTTTGAACAAAAGAGGCGACAGCGACCTAAAACAGCTGGCTCGAGACGATAAATTTGTGAAAGAAGTGTATGACGGCCTGGAGAACTGGACTGCAGGAAAAAGTCAAGTACAGAAGCTAACGGCAGCGGCTCATCCAAGCGGTTCCAGTGAAGAGAGAAATTCTCTGTCTGTTAGCAGCCTTGATGACATCATGGAGACAACAGAGGATGACGGAATTAAGGATAAGGAAGATTCTAATATTAATATTAGTAGACCAAATGTAAGTAGTAGCATTAGCATTGACATTGGTAATAACAATCTTAATGAGGAAGACCTGGTGGGCTTCACATTGGTGAAGAAAGGAGCGAAGGCTCGTTCGGTAGTTGGAAACTCTGTAAATACAGATATTGGTAGCGAGAATATATTTACTCCTCTGGCAGGGGCTGAGGGAGCTGCGCCTAGCAGGGAGCCAAATCCTAGGGAGGCAAAAATCAAGTGGTGCCCTCCAATTTTCATCACAGGGGTGAAACCTGCTGCGATTCTGCGAATATGCAGAGAAAAAGTTGCTGAATTTAAGTTCAAAGTTCAGAAAATAAATTTCGTTAAGGCTAAAATCTTTGTTGATAACGTGGTAGTACATCAACTGATTATGGAGGTGGTTAGGAAGTCGGTGGCGGGAGCTTTCACTTTCACCCCTAAGGCATCCAAGGGAGAAACCTATGTACTTAAAGGATTAATAGGGAGCCCACCAGTTGAAGGAGTCAGCAGCGAGTTGAGTAGGGCAAATAGTAATGTGAAAATTTCATGGGTCAAACCCATAGTCTCTAAAAATCCAAAAAATGAGGGCCACATTGATAATTACTTAGTAAAGCTCGAGGCAGGGATTCCTGGCACTGAGCTGCTGAAAATAAGAACCCTTATGTACCATGTGATTAGGTTTGAGCGGCCGTATAAGCGAACGCACATTCAATGCTTCAGATGTCAGGCATATGGCCATATCAGTGTCAACTGTGCCAACAACCCTAAGTGTATTAGATGCGGACTGAACTGTGGGAACCTATGTCCGAAAAGGGGGCCGGACCATGAGGGTAAACCAGTATGTGCTAACTGTGAATCACCCTGCGAATTACAAGGGGTGCCCAAATTTTATCGCGTATATGAAGAGGAGGGCTGACAATGTAAAGCAAGCCAGACAGGCCCGCGAATTAAGAAGGGAGAAAGTAGAGATAAATATGAACTCCAGAACAAAACAGGGATGGTCGTATGCTCAGGTACTCGGGGGCAAGCGGGAAGAAAAAAGTACATGGCAGGCCTTCACTACAGAATCCAACAGACTTTTCGGGGTGCCTGTTGGGACGCTAATGGCCAAGCTGAAAGAATTCTGGCAAGGGTATGTTATGCTGCCTGAAACAGAGAAGGCGGCGGCGTATATAAATTTTCTGGAGAATCTACAATGCAAGTAAGGCTTCTCTCAATTAATGTTAACTCGCTTCGCTCCCCTGAGCGAGCTTTAGTTTTATCCAAGGAGTTAAATGATAAAACTCCTCATTTTGCATTCTTGGTGGAGACCCGACTCCAGCCAAGCAATAACCCATTAATAGAGAACTTTAGATTATTAAGAAGTGATAATGGTAGAGGAACCGCGGTGGCTATCCGAGACACCCTCAAAGTTGAGAGAGTAAATTTTCACACATCATTAGCCTCCACAACCTTTGTGAACTGGCCTATTTTTATAGGAGGGCGACCCCGCAAAATCCTAGTGGGAGCCATTTACGTGCCGTGTAATGTTGGACGAGATTGGGTGGACGAGCTCGAGAGGATTCAAGCGTTGGCTGAAGGGTTTGATGGCTTTCTTATTGGAGGAGACTTCAATGCGCGGCACCCACTCTGTGGTGACACCGTCACAAACGCGAATGGCAAAATCTTTCATCGCTGGTTTATGTCTTCAGCCTTCATGCATTCCGAGATCGTCCACCCGGGGTCCCCAACGTTTCCGAGAGGGATGTCGCACTTAGACTTCTTCTGGATTTCATCGTCGCTTGCGAACAATCCGATATGTCAAACTTTCGCATACCCGTCGGACCACTACGGTGTGTCACTCCAGCTGCAGAACGATCTGGAAACTGAGCATGTGCTACAGCAATCAACTCTCTCTTTCAAAGACGTGAACTGGACTAGCTTCAACATAGATTTGTATCGTCTCCTGAACCAAACCCCACCCCCAGAAAATAGAAATCTTTCTAACCAGGAGCTTGAGTTGCAAGCGGAGAGGTTAGCAAGAGTAATAAAGACTTGCGTCAATATGCATGTGAAACGGGTCAATTGGAAACGCAAGTACAATTACATATCTGAGCTAACTCTAAAACTGGTCAAGGTACGAAACCAGTGGTTGAGAGCTCTTAAGCGAATACTTCACAGAACTGCGAACAGATTCGATAGAGCATATGTCGAATTATCGGCCAGAATTACCTGTCTCAGCAAAATTATTAGGGAATCGGTGAAAAAAGATGCGAATGAGTGGTACAAGAGAGAACTCAGAGGAATACGACCCTCTCCTCAGGCTTTTCGTGAGGTGAATAGGTTAACGGGTAGGAAGCGAAATAATGCAGGTTTGCACAACTCAGAGGTTTCAGCGAATGGCAGGGTTTACCGTGAACTGGAAGAAAAGCTGGAACTCTTTAAGAACAGGTACGAAGAGATATTTACGGCGGGAATTTATGACTACAATGAAGCAGTGAAGGTACGAGCCAGTGAAGTGGCGATAAGGTTCGAACTGGATCCTCCAAATCCGAATGTCTCTTTCTCCGGTGCGAATCCGGCTTCAAGACCGGTTGAGGGTTGGCTTTCAACCACGCCTGAAGATATACTCGCCCTAAGAAATAGGCTGAACAACAAGAAATCAGCAGGCGTAGACGGAGTCTCTAACTACATTCTAAGAAAAAGCCTTGGGGTGCTAGCTCCACAGCTAGCTGTTATCTTCAATAACTGTCTTAATAATAGTTTCTTCCCCGCCTCGTGGAAGAAGGCAAAAATTCTTCCTATTCCTAAGGTATCAAAGCCAGTGAAACCAGAGGATTATCGACCGGTCTCCCTGCTCTCAAATTTGGGGAAGCTGCTGGAGAGACTGATCCTGAGCAGGCTGGAGAATTTCTGTGACAGCAACCGAATCATCCCGAAGTCCCAGTTTGGATTCGAAAGGGAGCACTCAACGGAACAGGCACTCCTCCTCCTGCATGACCATATAACACGAAACCTCCGAGACAAGAAATGTACGGTAGCATGTAGTATTGACCTCAAGCAGGCGTTTGATCGAGTTTGGCATCAAGGCCTGCTACTGAAGATGAATAACGCGGGCTGCCCGTACCCTCTTGTTAAACTAATTCATAGCTTCCTGGCGGGTAGATCGGGAGTAGTGCAGATAAGGGACTCTCTCTCGCCTTCATTCGGCATATCTGCGGGTGTTCCTCAAGGCTCGATACTTGGCCCGAAGCTATTTAACTTCTTCTTGCACGATTTCCCGCATAGAAGCGGGCAAGCCAACACAAGTTGTATCCAATACGCAGACGACACACTGGTTCTTGCGTCCAATGTATCCCCATTAAGGGCAGTAGAGGATATCCAAACCCACATAGACGAGGTACTGGAATACTTGAAAACATGGAATATAGAAGTCAACTCTGAAAAGTGCATACTAATGTGCTTCAGGAACGCTTCAGGTTGGGGACACAGAAACGCACCAAGGGAGGCCAAATCAATACGGGTCAAGATGCTCGATCACGTACTATCCCCGAAGACGAGTATGAAATACCTTGGAGTTAACATGCATCCGAGACTCAAATGGAACCCCCACGTTAGACTCAAAATTATGAGGGCGCGAATAGTAATGGCCAGCCTGAAGCCCTTAATTAATTCAAAAACGCTTTATAGTGGAACTAAAACCCTTCTGTACAAGACAATAATCAGGCCGGTTCTGGCCTACGCATTCCCTGTTTGGTGCTCGATATCCCCGACGGTGGCGAAAGAGCTACAGGTCTTTGAGAGGAAGGTGCTGAGACACTGTACGTCTCTCTACATGAGAGAGGAAAATAAATGGTACTCAAATGAACATCTATACAGGGAGGCCAAGATTACTCCATTGATGCAGTACCTGTCCAAGTCAATGCTGTACAGACTGAGCAATATGGTGACGCACCCGAATTCCTTGATTAGGAACATGGCAACTGAAAACATAATGCAACCAGCCTCGGTACAAAAGTACCTATCCCCTTTCAATCTTCTTCACCCTGATTCTGCTGGCCTACTTAGCTCTGCGGTCGGCGCATCTCTCCCTGCCTTTTATGCCGGGGGCTACCACCCAAATGATAGAGGATGATCACGATGCGGGGCCCGCAGGTCTCCGCGTTTGGCTTTGGATTCAAATCTTGTTTTGGTTAGGGCAGTAGTAAGGCTGCCTTGAATGCTAATGCTACTATGTAAGAATATGTATTTAATGAAAAGTAAAAGTACAAATGAACTAGTAGTAAGCCAAATAAAATATAGCTTTTTGAAAATAAAATAAGGAAAAACAAATTTAGTAAATAAAAATAATAAAGAAATGAATTAACTAAAATGTAGTTATAAGTCCTTATGTATATGTAAATAAAATAATTTTTAATTTTAGTAAGTAAAATTTATAACAATCGGGTACTTTAATTAGATGTAATAATAGCCAAAGTGTGCCTTGAATAGTGAAAGCCCTTTTGTTTTTAAGCTTAGTTTAAGATCCGAGCTGAACTCACTGCTCATATAGTAATTTTATAATGTTTTATCTCTTTTAGGTTTTATTATTATACAATAGAAAAAACAATTTTTTTTAATGAAATATAAATTTTAATAATTAATTGTATTAAATAATAGTAAAAAGAGATATAAATTTACGTAATAAGTAAGTCTATGTAAGACCCAACGAATTTGTTTGTAAATAGTAGATTAAGAGATTGAGCAAGCATGCAAACATGCCTAGTACCAGTGGGTCAAAACAAATAAATAATTTTTTTTTTAATTTTAAGTGGTCTTCAGTGTACAATGTACACCACTCTCATTTGTTATATATAATAGGCCAACAGGCAAAGCACTAGCGGTAAGGGTAGAGCAACTTGAACACCGTTATGAAATGTCAATAGATTAGTAGACTTGTATTCTATAATGTAGTTGGACCAAGATCCACATGTATATGAGTTGTAAAAATGATAGCCCAGACATAATCTGAAGTCGGCGAATTCCCTAGCCTTAAGAACATATGTAAAGAAATGAACTGAAGCTAAATAAATTTTTTACTAAAAGTTAAAAAAAAAAAAAGTTGGTGCCGTCGAGCTCAATTCCAATTTCCCGATTGCAATGGGTCGGCGACCACCTGTTTTCCAGACTGAAATACATGCCATTGAAACCTGTCTTGTCTTTTATTTCTTCTTCTATTTAACATTTTTAGCTTGTTTCTTACTGACTTTTGAAGTTGTGGCTGTGCTCATTTCTTGCATTTATGTATCAGTTTCCTGATAGAGTGCACAAACAGGGAAGACTGCTAAACATCCTTTGCTCCACCTCCTCAGGACTTAACATATGTGTTCTAAATGCGAGAAGTCTGAACAACAAAATGGATGAATTGAGACGGATGTTTGATCAAACATAGATACAGGTTGTGCTTGTGAGTGAGACTTGGTTAAAACCAGAAATCCCCTCCTCTTTTGTTTCCCTTCGTAATTTTGTGTTACATCGTGGTGATCGGTTTGACCGCACTGGTGGTGGTGTCGCTGTATATGTGACCTCTTCGCTCTCCTCAAGAGTGCTCGGTAAGTCTAATGGCTTACAATTCGAGTTTATTGCTGTTGAGATAAAATCTCCATATGACAAATGTGTTGTTATCAGCGTATACTGTCCTCCCAATGCCTTCAATTCCGATATCGCTACTGAGTTCTCCGATCTTGTTTCTTCTCTTTCTCACCACTATGAGAACATAATTGTTGCGGGTGACTTTAATGCTGATCTGCTCAAAATCAATCCTCGTGCGAATGCTCTTAGATTTAGACATTTCTAAATTGTCAAAACCCATCCTTGCTTGATGTCCTAGCTACTACCTGCACTGATGCAGTGTTAAAGCATCATCAACTTCCCCCCCCCCCCCCTAGCTTTCTGGACCATGACCTATTATTCCTTTCCGTTCGGTTCTCTCTTGGTGTGCTCTGCGTGTCTAGTTCGTATACTTTTCATGATTTTAGTAACATCAATGTTGATCAAATGTCTGAAGCTGTCTCCGCCATTCCTTGGGATGTTATCTATCGTACTACTTGTGTTGACGCTAAAGTAAGTTTGCTGACTCTATTTACTCAATCTCTCTTTGATCAATGTGTGCCGCTGGTCACAAGAAGCCGTAGGCCATCCTCACCCTGTCCTTGGTTTTCTAGTGAAATCCGAAATGAAATGAAATGAATCAGCGAGAGTGCATGTACAGGCGTTATCGCAAGACTAGGATCCTTAGATATCTTAACGCCTATAAACAGCTTCGCAACCTCGTCACTAGTAAAGTCAAATCACGAAAACGTAGTTTTTATGCCCGTAAGCTTGATCCCTCTTTAAACACCAAGCAACTCTGGTCCAACCTTGGCTCGCTGGGCATACGTGCTACTGCACCCTCCCATTTTGATATCGATGTTGACCTTCTAAATCGCTCATTCATTCAATCCCCTCCTGTTTTCCCTATCTCCCGATCTTTCTCAGTCCTTCCGCATAGTACTGATGGCTTTGCTTTCCGCTGTGTGGACTCCTCGGAAGTTTTTGAAATACTGCTCTCCATTTCATCAAGCTGCATCGGTTATGATGGAATCTCTCCACGGTTTTTCAAGCTGCTCGCCCCCTTAATTTTGAATATCAATACGCATGTTTTTAATTACTGCCTGACTACTTCCCAAGTTCCCTTGTTATGGAAAAAAGCCATAGTGATCCCCTTACCGAAAAAATCTTCTCCTGCTGATATCTCAGATTTCCGTCCCATTAGCATTCTTCCTTTCCTTGCTAAAGCCTTCAAACTGTTTTCATTCAAGTCCAGCGCTACCTTGAATCTAATAGCCCTATTTCTGAATATCAATCTGGTTCTCGTAAAAATCATAGCTGCGAAACAGCTATACTAAAGGTAACTACTGACATTCGCTCTGCGCTTGATAAAGGTGACGTTGCAGTATTAGTGCTTCTTGATTTCTCGAAAGCCTTCGACTCGGTGGTGCACACGATCCTGCTTTCCAAACTAAGTCAGTGCTATCGCTTCTCTTCTTCTCCTACAGGTGCCTTCTGGTGTTCCACAAGGTTCAATTCTTGGTCCTCTACTATTTTCATTATATATTAATGATCTCCCCTCTACTATTGGCCACTGTTCCTTTCATCTATATGCTGATGATCTCCAATTGTATTCTTCTTGCCCTCTTTCACAGATTGATTCTTGTATTTCTGACTTGAATAGCACTCTATCTCGAATAAATGAGTGGAGTGCTCTCAATTTCCTTAAATTAAACCCTAAAAAATCACAAGTACTTGTGTTAAGTCGTAGCTCTATGCTCCCCGTCAGAATGCCACTCATTTATCTGGATAACATACTTCTTCCTATTGTTGATCGGGTCCATAATCTTGGTATTGCTGTTAATGCCAAACTAACCTGCTGTAATCAAGTTTCACTAATGCTCTCCAAAATCTATGGGACTTTACGTAAGCTCTGGCTTTATGGTAGTCTCCTATCACCCACAATTCGTTCAATGCTTGTAAAATCTCTCATTCTCCCGCACTTCCTCTATGGCTCACTTGTTTACATTGTGTATGATTCATCCTGTCGTCAACGACTTAATGTTGCATTCAATGACTGCTTACGCTTTATCTTCCACTTGAGAAGATCAGATCATGCATCATCGGTTCGGAATTCACTAATAGGCTGTAACCTCTTTTGCTTTTTCGATATTATGGCACTAGCTCTTCTACATAAAGTCTTCTACGCTAAAAGCCCTTCTTACCTATCCGACTTCCTTACCCCCTTGCAAACCTCGAGATCACTTAAATTTCTTATACCAGCCCATCGGTCTCGAATTGGTAGTCGTTCCTTTTTTGTGCACGCGATTAGACTCTGGAATGATCTTCCCTCCTCTTTACAAAGAATTAGCACAGTCACCACTCTCAGGAAACAAGTTTCTCTTCTCCTATCCACCTCTTCTCTATAGCTTTCCCTTCTCTCTTCTACTTTCTAATAGGCAAAGTTCCCCTCTTTCTATCTACTATTGAACAACCTTGATATGCCTCTTAACTCTAGCTGTTCTCTATTCTGTTAGGTATTAAGCTTAGACTAGGTATTTTTCTTGCCATGTTAGAATTCAAATTATAATGATATTGTACTATAAAAGATGTAAGTCTTGTGTACTTTCTTATGTATAAAATAAATTGAATTGAATTGAAACCTTGGCTCAACCTTGAGAAAGGTTTGAAAGGCGCCAACATTAGAATATTTTTGGACAGCCATTAAGGCACTGTGCCACCATGGAAGTTTTATTTCAAAATAGTTTCAGGGTGTTTTGATGTACTCCAGAGCTTTCCCAAAACAATAAAGTCGCGCTCTAATATAGGACGGGGTTAAGGTAAGGCGTAAAGGTAATACTTCAGCCTGGCGTCATCAGCAAGAGTTTTTAAAAAGAGATCTCTCGAAGGCGCTCAATAGAGCCGGAACAGCCTAACCGTCTAGGTACCTACATATCTGCTATATCTAGTTACATTGCTCTGCCTTTCTCTGATTCTTTGGATTTCGTAATGGTTAAGCTGCTGGTGGAAACGTTCCACCATTATCCACACCTCCTCCGACCCCATCATTGGTAGAGGATGTTCTCCGGTGTCAACTGTTTTGTGCTTCGCAAACTTTGTGCATTTAAAGCATATGAAGCAAAGTGTTTACAGCCTTTGGAGAGCAAAATTTTGAAAAACTGTAAGAAAACAGGAAGCCGAAGCATTCGCAGCCGGACCTGTATGCTTCTGAAAGCTTTTAAGTAATTTGATTCGCAGCAATATGAAATAAAAAGCTTTAACTGTCTACAGCAACGTAAGCTTAAAAATATATGTTTTGCTTTAAGTTTACTTTGCTTTCAAACCCTGCTTTTATCATTTCACCAGTACACGTTCGGTGGACGTCTTCAGGGTTTAGGGCGCTATAGCATGGAGGCATCGCTCATTATACTACTAGGTCCATATATATTTTTCCCACCCAACAATTTGCTTTTCGTAGCCTCAGGCCCGTGCAGGATCTGCCTGTATCCGATTGCCTGATGTATAGATCAGTGTTGGGATGTGTTGCGAAATAGTGCAGCAGAATGATTAGAATTTTTTTATGTCTATTTGTCTTCGTCCAGTTGGATTTATGGAATTTTGAGAAATGATATGTGACGCCTAAATAAAGGGAATCCCCCTGGAAGATCTTCAGTTGGCACTTTTTAGAGATTTGACCGTTTTTGTCTCGCAAACGACTAAGCTATAAGCATATAAATCACATAAAAGTGAGAGGTCGGAATTACAAAAAAAATAAGTATTGCATGCTTGACTGGCTGACTAACTGACAGGCTAAAATTGGCATGAGGGACTGACAATCATGAATGTCTTGTTTTTTACCATTTATCCTGAAATAGCACCACGAGCCTGGCTAATGATACAAGCTTAGTAATTATGCATATAAAATTACAAAACGCTTTATTTTTTCTAAATTCCAAGTTACCATTCAACAATTAAACTCCAAAACAGCAGACCGGAAATTTGCCACACCAATGACTTTAACCTTAAAATTCCCCATACTGAAAAACTGTGGGGAAACGTTTTATGATTTAATAAGAAAAAATCTTCCTCATTAATTACATCTGCGGAGATACGACATTCACCGAAAAATTCTCTCAACGAAACATTTCCTTAAGAAATTGCGTTTCGTGGGCAGAGCATTCGTAGTTGATGCTTTAACAAGCGTCGCAAAACGCTTCTTAAGTACTAAATCTACACCAAAGCAATTAAATTAATCATTGTGAACCTTAACTTAATAGTTTTGCTCATTACAATTTCACGAAATAAAAACGCTAAGTGTTTAATATTATGAAAAAATAAAAGAAAATTAGTTTGCGGATAAGAAGTTTAATTGACCAGCGAAATTTTTTATTTCCATAACTCTTTCCGCTTGCAAAAGTTCAAGGATAACGCAAAAATTCACCTCTGGCAACACAAACATCTTAATCCCTTTTTACGTTTGATTTTACGTCCATACTGCGTATTAGGAATCCCACATCCCTTCGGAGATTGTGCCGCAACCCCTGGTTAGTGGAGAGCTGTATAGAAAAATGCACATCCCTTTAATATTCACTACTGCGAAATTTATCGATCCTGCCACATAAGAAGAGGTACCAAAAAGGGACGGGAAAAACCATTTGTCCTTTGGTTCCTCTTGCCAATTTTCTCATCACGATACAAAATAAAACCATTAAAACGGTATATTTTACCGGTCTGCAGGTGAACATTATACAAAGAAACCGCGCTGAAAGAATATCATTCCATTCCAGGATATTCATTCCTGCTTTATCCTTGTTTAATGTCAACACTTGTATCGTGCTGCATTTTCCGCGCATCCGAATGGATCCGGACTCTGCAGTGATGAATAGTGGATGAGGTTTTTTGTGCTTGGAATGGTTTTGGGGAATATTTCTATTAGAGCATTTCCGAGTTTTATTAGCTTTGATTGGTTTGATCCCGCAAATGGCAAGGTAATACCGAGTTATCAAGAGAAAGGACCATAAAGCAGTCTAAGGAACTTGAAGTGTATGTCCTTATCCTACGGATACGGATGCGGACAAATCTACTCTACTAAACTCACTCAGAAAAGTAGCTTAGTTCGATTGTGTTTCTGCGATTTAATCTAAAAATTGATACACGTTTCTACAGAGGAGGTAACTAAAAGGTCTTTCATTACTAATAACTACTTAAGTCCCCATTTTGCCGAGCAACTTTGTCTTTAGGGTAATCATTCTCATAACTGCGTAGATGCTTAGAATTAGGGGCTGTTTATTAACTCGACACCTTAGGACCACTCAGACTCACGTCTGAGCAATTAGAGACCTCTTCTCACTGACAAATTTCCTTCACGTGTCCATCCTGAGTCTACTCAGTTTTAAGTCTTGTTTAATCATGTTATTCGGAGTCTCAGAATGTTGATGCCTTTCATCTCCTTATAGAAGTGTTTTGTCACATATGGAGTCTTAAGGCACGAATGTTTCGAATACAAAGTTGGTACTTTGCATTTTGCAGAAATTACAATGTAGTCATAGAAGCAATTGGTATTTTTATACCAATCTTTGCTATACGTTATGGATAATTATGTGAATATTCACAAGGAGAAGCATGTAGTCAAGACCATATTTTAAAGAATTTGTGCCATCTTCATTGTCAAGTTAAATTAAATACTTCAACTTACTTGCCGAAAAATGCTCTGCTCTCATACCCTCTCGCAATTGTTCTGCACTGACTTTAATTCTGAGACGATTTCGCCACGCTTACCATCCTGAAGCCCTGCTTAGGCGTCTCCGCAAAATCGAGATGTTCGCGAACAAAACGTTATGCTACTTCCGTTTTGTGGTCACTTAGCATTATATTAGCTGCGTTCCTTTTCTGCTAATTTTTACTATTTTTTACACTTGCGTACTAGCAACTACACTTGCTCTTATAAACGAGTAGATAGCACTTGCAATTACACAATTGAAATCCGCTAGGGGGAAAGCGGCCATTTCGAGTCTATTGTGAATTATTTTTACTTACCCGCTAGATGACTTTTATTTGTGTCGAGCTGATTTTCTCATATAAAAACGTCCATAAATAACACTTCAGTCGTATAATTATCAAAAATTATTATCTTTCGTTTTACTTTAGAAATTATCGCATTAATTTCTCCATTGTGTCACAAATTCTTCTTTTAAGAATTTTTTATTTGTAAAGTTTAAAGTAACGTCAAAAATTTCAAGTGAGATTTTACTCAAATCAGAAATTTTGCGTTCCTTTTCTGCTCTGCTCACAAGTACTAAATAGTAGAAAAGGAACGCAGCTAGGAAAGGAACTCCAAATTTCACAACAATAAAAGAAATTCACCGACTCCAATTTTCACAAAATTAATTTCACAACCTCTCTAATTAAAACTCTTTGTCTTATTAAATTTTCTCTTAAGCAGCAACTATAATAGACTAAAAAGAACAATCCTTCTAATGTGAAAAAGAATTATTTTACTAAACGTCCTTAAATTCAAACAATGTTCGCTGTGACTATTAAGATCGATTGTATTTTAAATTGAATAAAAAAATATCATTAGGCTTTTAAACATTTCGCTCATGCTTTGAACCTACATTTCTTCTAAACGGAGCAACTCAAGTTCCTGATCTTTATATCAAATAAAAGAATACACTTTGACCTAAAAGATGAGTCTAAGTATATTGGTTTACGATAATTGGTCTAGGAGTTATTCAACTCTAAATAAATGACAAAAAAAGACATTGTTTTTTCGCGAACACCCTGTATCTTAGTGGTTAGCCCCCTATCTAGAACACATTTTTCCTCCAAATACATCCAGGAATTAGAAAAGTAGTCCAACTTGAACGTCGGAAAACCTATACAAGTCGTGAATGAGTTCATATGAATATTTTAAATCTTTAAAACGGTGATATCTCATGAATGGCAATACGTACGGGAAAATGTATAATAACATTTTTTGTAGAAAATCGTATGAGCTACAAACTTTGTGAATATTTTTTTATGATAGGACTTACGGTTTCAGATGCATTTGCAAAAAAATAGATATATTGACCCTAAAACCCCCTAGAAAGAAAGGTTCCCGGGGTAGAAAATCGGTAGACTTTATAACCCCTTATTAAGAACCCTAAAAGGAAGCTCCGTGCCGATTTTCAGCCTGTACCCAATCATTTCCGCTATTTTTACTATTTTTCCTGTACTATTAAGCAATATTAAATTTGCTCTTAAAATTTTGCTTCGTAATTTCGTTTTTGACTCTTCTTGAAATATGAATTTTCGTTTATGTATATTGACTAAAGAAAAAGAGATCGAGGATAGGTAAAGATCAATGTTACCGTCAGATGAATTTTGAGAGTAGTAAAATCTACTACCTTTTTGAAAAAAAAAAGGTAGCAAACTTTTTTGATTTCAAATCAATTTTTAATTTTTTTGTCACCTGCGAGAACGATCAAAGCGGATGGTTTGCCGTCACGTGAACATGCTACGTATAACTTACCGTCAGAGAAACATTCATTTTTTAGATTCAGGCCAAAAACACTCAAGGATTGGCCTTAGGATTTGTTGATCGTCATGATGAAAGCTGTCGTTTCTATATAAAGCGCCACTGATTCGATGATTTGAGGTAAGCGTTTATTTCATGGGTAGTGGTGGTTCATGGAATGATTGATAGTGTCATCTTGAGCCAATGCGCAGATCTTTCATAGTTCGATTGAGTGCTTCCAATGCGCAATGCGCTTCCAATTGTGTATTCATCCCAGACAATGACTACTTGAGCTTTGGCCAGTGCTAGTGTTTTGCAAAGTTACATGTCGGGTTTTGAATCGTTTGAAGGTTTAACGGCAATTTCAACATCCTTCTGGCAACGTGGCAACTATCCCAGAAGAAGCAACTGCTACAGCAACTTCGGATCTCGTACGAGCAATGGCCAAAATTAATGATAAGACGAATACCTTGCAAACTCCACACGGCGCATCGGGGAAACAGGCCACCATTCCCATAATTAATTGACTTCATTAACGTATCGCACACTTCCTTCTGTTGGGTACTCAACAGTGGTACATTCGCTCGAGCCTATTGGTTCAAAGCATTTCGATCATCTTCATGTTCCAAGTCTCAATTGAAAGTGTCGTTCATTCGACGATATGGCGTTAGTATTCCTAACTTGACTAACCAACTGCCGCATATGAGGCAACACATGTCATCAATCAAAAGCAAAGCCTGGTTATGTATCTCGCCATTCACCTTGAGATCGGGATTTACTGAACTGAACCGAATTCGGTGTAAATTTTTTTCGGATATGTCATCCTTGTATTTGTTCTACAATTCACATGGATTCGATGGGAAGTATGTCAAAATAATGATAGCAAATAATGTACGTATCTGACACGGAGAAACAATTTCTTTACCGTTTTCAACCAAATTGAGCTGTTGCAGCACGAATTGATGGGAACATCTCACTTTTGAGAGTTCGAAGCTATTCAAATGTTATTGGCCCACGAACAATCACCAGCAACAACCGCAAGTAGAAACATTCGTCATTCTTCGTATGAACTCTGCAAATGCGACCAAGAGCATCATTACAATTCACATCCGGATGATCAGGAACCGTATCGCCTTGCTTCCGACGTTGAAATTTCTTCGATGGGGAGTTCCAAGTGGAGTAAGGTGACAAATCGAAAAAACTGGTCAAAGTTATCGCTGTAGATGTTTCAGCAAGTTGCGCATCATTCGATGCGTTGAAAGAACCCGTTGACCATTCTCAAGATGTACCGCCAAATGTACAACAGTAAGATGAAGCTTAATAATGGAGAATGATGATATACACAAAATCGCTTCATTAAAACTAACATATCGTGATATCATCAAACGATGTTTTAGTAGTTATTCTGTTATTTGGGTCGCTCCCCAGATGTCACCACGCTCACGTACACGGATTTTATAGGCGAGTACCTTTCCTGTAGTACTTTTTTTTTAAGCATATTTATTTATTCATTATAATAAGACTTATAGGCTATGCTTAAACCTACTTTCTCTATCTAACTTAACTACTTCCGTGGAGGACGGACACTCTAAGCTAAACCCTATTTCCTGTAGTACTTTATACCAACGCTGCAATCGATTTAGACATAAATAAAATAAAATTAGAATTATCGAAAAAAGGTAGTAGAATGATAACTTGATGTAGTAGTGTAGTAGATAATCATTTTTTTTCTAAAAAGGTAGTAAAACTACTACATATGTAGTAGAACGGTAACGCTGGGTGAAGTCTATAATTTTGCAGCTTCCATTATATTTTTTATGATTCTCTTTAATGATGATTTAAAGGGGTAGATAATAGTTTTATGAATTGCACCTTTGAGTACAGCTGTGTGAAGTTGGCCCCCCGAATTGCGAATTTCAAATTTGTACTGGGGGAATCGATTGACCATTTTTTGACCATTATTGACCACCATTAACTTTCGTTTGACCACCCGCCATTTTCGAGAAACAATCAAAACAACTTTGGGGGGCTAACTTCACGCTAGCCCCCCGAGTTTGATATTTCGATAATTTTAAATCGGAAAAGGATTGACCACTTTTTGACCATTATTGACCACCAAAATATGTCGTTTGACCACCCTCCAATTTTACAAAAAAAAAATTTTAATGTATTACTACAGTAAAAAGCCAGAAGTGCTTAAGTGCAAATTTGACGATTTTGAGTTTATTGCATTTTTGTATTCAGTATTTTATTCTTAATCATTGGTATAATTTTTGTCTTAAACTGAGCTGTGATTGCTGAGCTATTGGAGCGACAAAAGTGGTTTTGTGCACAATTCTGTATCTAAAAAAATCTTTGAAGGCGATTATCTCGAAACACATATTTTGCACTTAGACACTTCTGGCTGTGTACTGTAGATTAGTCACCTGCGAAAGAATTCGAAATGCAACGAGCAGTTTCTCCAAAATTTTAAGAGCCGTTCTCTAACATTTTGTATAATTAACTTGAATGTCTCATTTGAAATTGTTTAAAATTTTTTTGACGCGTTTTCAAAGGTGGTCAAACGTCAAATTACGTTTCTAACGCCTTTGCGAAGGTGGTCAAACGTTTTCAGCGTTTGACCACATGTCATTATCAAATTTCACTAGAACAACCGCGAAAAATGATCTAACTTCGTGATGCGTCTCTTTTGAAATTGTATAAAAAATTTTTACGCATTTTGAGAGGTGGTCAAACGTCAAATTACGTTTCTAACGCCTTTGCGAAGGTGGTCAAACGTTTTCAGCGTTTGACCACTCGTCATTATCAAATTTCACTAGAACAACCGCGAAAAATGATCTAACTTCGTGATGCGTCTCTTTTGAAATTGTAAATTTTTTTTTACGCATTTTGAGAGGTGGTCAAACGTCAAATTACGTTTCTAACGCCTTTGCGAAGGTGGTCAAACGTTTTCAGCGTTTGACCACTCGTCATTATCAAATTTCACTAGAACAACCGCGAAAAATGATCTAACTTCGTGATGCGTCTCTTTTGAAATTGTAAAAAAAATTTGTACGCATTTTGAGAGGTGGTCAAACGTCAAATTACGTTTCTAACGCCTTTGCGAAGGTGGTCAAACGTTTTCAGCGTTTGACCACTCGTCATTATCAAATTTCACTAGAACAACCGCGAAAAATGATCTAACTTCGTGATGCGTCTCTTTTGAAATTGTAAATTTTTTTTTACGCATTTTGAGAGGTGGTCTAACGTCAAATTACGTTTCTAACGCCTTTGCGAAGGTGGTCAAACGTTTTCAGCGTTTGACCACTCGTCATTATCAAATTTCACTAGAACAACCGCGAAAAATGATCTAACTTCGTGATGCGTCTCTTTTGAAATTGTAAAAAAAATTTTTACGCATTTTGAGAGGTGGTCAAACGTCAAATTACGTTTCTAACGCCTTTGCGAAGGTGGTCAAACGTTTTCAGCGTTTGACCACTCGTCATTATCAAATTTCACTAGAACAACCGCGAAAAATGATCTAACTTCGTGATGCGTCTCTTTTGAAATTGTAAATTTTTTTTTACGCATTTTGAGAGGTGGTCAAACGTCAAATTACGTTTCTAACGCCTTTGCGAAGGTGGTCAAACGTTTTCAGCGTTTGACCACTCGTCATTATCAAATTTCACTAGAACAACCGCGAAAAATGATCTAACTTCGTGATGCGTCTCTTTTGAAATTGTAAATTTTTTTTTACGCATTTTGAGAGGTGGTCAAACGTCAAATTACGTTTCTAACGCCTTTGCGAAGGTGGTCAAACGTTTTCAGCGTTTGACCACTCGTCATTATCAAATTTCACTAGAACAACCGCGAAAAATGATCTAACTTCGTGATGCGTCTCTTTTGAAATTGTAAAAAAAATTTTTACGCATTTTGAGAGGTGGTCAAACGTCAAATTACGTTTCTAACGCCTTTGCGAAGGTGGTCAAACGTTTTCAGCGTTTGACCACTCGTCATTATCAAATTTCACTAGAACAACCGCGAAAAATGATCTAACTTCGTGATGCGTCTCTTTTGAAATTGTAAATTTTTTTTTACGCATTTTGAGAGGTGGTCAAACGTCAAATTACGTTTCTAACGCCTTTGCGAAGGTGGTCAAACGTTTTCAGCGTTTGACCACTCGTCATTATCAAATTTCACTAGAACAACCGCGAAAAATGATCTAACTTCGTGATGCGTCTCTTTTGAAATTGTAAAAAAAAATTTTACGCATTTTGAGAGGTGGTCAAACGTCAAATTACGTTTCTAACGCCTTTGCGAAGGTGGTCAAACGTTTTCAGCGTTTGACCACTCGTCATTATCAAATTTCACTAGAACAACCGCGAAAAATGATCTAACTTCGTGATGCGTCTCTTTTGAAATTGTAAAATTTTTTTTTTGCGCATTTTGAGAGGTGGTCAAATTACGTTTCTAACGCCTTTGGGAAGGTGGTGAAACGTTTTCAGCGTTTGACCACTCGTCATTATCAAATTTCATTAGAACAACCGCGAAAAATGATCTAACTTCGTGATGCGTCTCTTTTGAAATTGTAAAAAAAAAATTTTTACGCATTTTGAGAGGTGGTCAAACGTCAAATTACGTTTCTAACGCCTTTGCGAAGGTGGTGAAACGTTTTCAGCGTTTGACCACTCGTCATTATCAAATTTCACTAGAACAACCGCGAAAAATGATCTAACTTCGTGATGCGTCTCTTTTGAAATTTTAAAAAATATTTTTACGCATTTTGAGAGGTGGTCAAACGTCAAATTACGTTTCTAACGCCTTTGCGAAGGTGGTCAAACGTTTTAAACGTTTGACCGCTCGTCATTATCGAATTATAACACAGTCTGATTTTTTAATATCTTCCTTTGTTGTAGACCCCCTTGGGTGTGCCAATAACTTTGAGAGCCACCTTATGTATGTAGGTATATGTATGTTCGCAATAGGCTCCTATACCGTAAAACCGATGTTGATGAATTTTAAACCAAGTTCTATTGACAATAAAACTTAGAACATACGCTATTCTATTACTTTCTAAAGACACTCCTAGATGGCGCTGCATGGAGAGCTTCGTTGAAAATCATCGCAGACCTTTGCATTTCTGCATAAAGGTCCGTGGGGTCTCCCATGAAGCACCTCGAAGACCAATTTTCGAAATTCAAAATGGCCGTCGAAATATGATCAAAATTAAAAATGGCCACAGAAATATGGTTGAATTTGCCAATTTTATTCCGATTCCAATGAAAGTGGGTGTATAGAGGGTTTTCAGGTCGCAAATAACGAATTTGTGGTCAAAACTTATAGATTCAAAATGGCTGCCCCAATATGGCCGACAAATTTGCAAATTGTTTTCCGATTCCAATGAAAATCGGTATCCGGGATTTCTTAAGGTAGCAAATAACGAATTTATGGTCAGAAGTTATGAATTCAAAATGTCGGGCCAATATGGCGGACGACTTAAAGGTGTTTAACGTCGCAAATAACAAATTTGTGGTCAAAACTTATGAATTTAAAAAGGCCACGCCAATATTGCCATCGAATTTGCAAATTTTGTTCCGCTTCCAATGAAAACTTGCATTCTGAACCTAATGTCTCAGACTTTTATTAGAATAGTTGGTTATGTTTAATTTTGAAGATTTGGATTAATTTCAAATATTTTAATGTTGGGTGCAGTGCAAAATATGTTCCGAACACGCTCCTACACCGTGCAACCGATCTTAATGAAATTTTAACCATGTGTTATTTACAATAAAACTTAAAAAATAGGTTATTCTATTACTTTCTAAAGCCACTTCTAGGTGGCGCTGTCATGGACAGCTTTGTTGAAAATTTTCTACAAATCGCCGATTGTATTCTATAATAATAATAATATATAACAATATAGTTAACCCTTCTAACGCAGAAGCGTAAGGCGCACTTCTCAGGTAGGCTGAGAAACATTCACCACCGTCACGTGGGCTCAGCTGAGGCATGCAAACATAAAAGTAACAAATAAAATTCAAATAAAAATGGAAAACGAAAAACAAATAAACAAAAAAAAACATTAAATGCAAACCACATAAGTAGTCACGTGAGATCAAAAAGACTCCTTTTAAGGACATCTTTACTAATGCTCTCGCTAAAGACATTAATATTTTTATTCACGTTTATATGCAAGCGATTTACAGGTTCAAAACGACCGTAATTCGTGTTAGAGGTGTTGATATGTAAAAGAGGTGGCCCTCTCTGATTATAATCAGTCTTTTTAAACGACACACGGCGACTTAGAAAACCGGAGTAGACCTGATTCTAATGAAAAACGGTATAGTAGCAAATAGCGAATTTATGATCAAAACTTATAATTTCCAAAAGGCGAGTCTAGTACGGCGGACGAATTTAGTCAATTGTATTCTGGAGGTTTTAAACTTTTTTAATTAAAAATGGCCGCGCCGATATCGGGAACGAGTCTGCCAATTGTTTTCCGATCCCAATAAAATTCGGTATAGTGAGGTTTTAAGGTAACAAATAACGAAATTATGATCAAAATTTATAACAAGTTTGGCTATTTGTCTTCCGATTTCTATTAAATTCCGAAACTGCCTTATTTATCCCAATTTGATAACATATGGCCAAGAGAAATTTGTTGGTATCGATATTAACGTACGAAAATAAAACATATCCAATTTGAAATTTTTTTTCTGGTCTCCGAAACTATAAAGGCCGTAGATAAGTTTAAGTAGTAAAGTTTGTTTAGCCAGAAACTTACGAGTGCCTCGTCGTGAAGTGGCCATTTACTCGCAACAAACTAGGCAATCCCTAACTACCTTTTACTATGAATAAATACTAATTATATTGATAGAAAAATAAATCAATATTATATTAATTGATAATACTATCATTGCAAAGAGTAAAAAAAATTGAATATTGAAATTTGATAATGACAAGTGGTCAAACGCTGAAAACGTTTGACCACCTTCGCAAAGCCTTTAGAAACGTAAGTTGACGTTTGACCACCTCTCAAAATGCGTAAAAAATTTTTTTTACAATTTCAAAAGAGACGCATCACGAAGTTAGATCATTTTTCGCGGTTGTTCTAGTGAAATTTGATAATGACGAGTGGTCAAACGCTGAAAACGTTTGACCACCTTCGCAAAGGCGTTAGAAACGTAATTTGACGTTTGACCACCTCTCAAAATGCGTAAAAATTTTTTTTACAATTTCAAAAGAGACGCATCACGAAGTTAGATCATTTTTCGCGGTTGTTCTAGTGAAATTTGATAATGACGAGTGGTCAAACGCTGAAAACGTTTAACCACCTTCGCAAAGGCGTTAGAAACGTAATTTGACGTTTGACCACCTCTCAAAATGCGTAAAAAAAAATTTTACAATTTCAAAAGAGACGCATCATGAAGTTAGATCATTTTTCGCGGTTGTTCTAGTGAAATTTGATAATGACGAGTGGTCAAACGCTGAAAACGTTTGACCACCTTCGCAAAGGCGTTAGAAACGTAATTTGACGTTTGACCACCTCTCAAAATGCGTAAAATTTTTTTTTTACAATTTCAAAAGAGACGCATCACGAAGTTAGATCATTTTTCGCGGTTGTTCTAGTGAAATTTGATAATGACGAGTGGTCAAACGCTGAAAACGTTTGACCACCTTCGCAAAGGCGTTAGAAACGTAATTTGACGTTTGACCACCTCTCAAAATGCGTAAAAATTTTTTTTACAATTTCAAAAGAGACGCATCACGAAGTTAGATCATTTTTCGCGGTTGTTCTAGTGAAATTTGATAATGACGAGTGGTCAAACGCTGAAAACGTTTGACCACCTTCGCAAAGGCGTTAGAAATGTAATTTGACGTTTGACCACCTCTCAAAATGCGTAAAAAAAAATTTTACAATTTCAAAAGAGACGCATCATGAAGTTAGATCATTTTTCGCGGTTGTTCTAGTGAAATTTGATAATGACGAGTGGTCAAACGCTGAAAACGTTTCACCACCTTCGCAAAGGCGTTAGAAACGTAATTTGACGTTTGACCACCTCTCAAAATGCGTAAATTTTTTTTTTTACAATTTCAAAAGAGACGCATCACGAAGTTAGATCATTTTTCGCGGTTGTTCTAGTGAAATTTGATAATGACGAGTGGTCAAACGCTGAAAACGTTTGACCACCTTCGCAAAGGCGTTAGAAACGTAATTTGACGTTTGACCACCTCTCAAAATGCGTAAAAAAAAATTTTACAATTTCAAAAGAGACGCATCATGAAGTTAGATCATTTTTCGCGGTTGTTCTAGTGAAATTTGATAATGACGAGTGGTCAAACGCTGAAAACGTTTGACCACCTTCGCAAAGGCGTTAGAAACGTAATTTGACGTTTGACCACCTCTCAAAATGCGTAAAAAAAAATTTTACAATTTCAAAAGAGACGCATCATGAAGTTAGATCATTTTTCGCGGTTGTTCTAGTGAAATTTGATAATGACGAGTGGTCAAACGCTGAAAACGTTTCACCACCTTCGCAAAGGCGTTAGAAACGTAATTTGACGTTTGACCACCTCTCAAAATGCGTAAAATTTTTTTTTTACAATTTCAAAAGAGACGCATCACGAAGTTAGATCATTTTTCGCGGTTGTTCTAGTGAAATTTGATAATGACGAGTGGTCAAACGCTGAAAACGTTTCACCACCTTCGCAAAGGCGTTAGAAACGTAATTTGACGTTTGACCACCTCTCAAAATGCGTAAAAAAAATTTTACAATTTCAAAAGAGACGCATCATGAAGTTAGATCATTTTTCGCGGTTGTTCTAGTGAAATTTGATAATGACGAGTGGTCAAACGCTGAAAACGTTTGACCACCTTCGCAAAGGCGTTAGAAACGTAATTTGACGTTTGACCACCTCTCAAAATGCGTAAAAAAAATTTTACAATTTCAAAAGAGACGCATCATGAAGTTAGATCATTTTTCGCGGTTGTTCTAGTGAAATTTGATAATGACGAGTGGTCAAAACCTGAAAACGTTTGACCACCTTCGCAAAGGCGTTAGAAACGTAATTTGACGTTTGACCACCTCTCAAAATGCGTAAAATTTTTTTTTTACAATTTCAAAAGAGACGCATCACGAAGTTAGATCATTTTTCGCGGTTGTTCTAGTGAAATTTGATAATGACGAGTGGTCAAACGCTGAAAACGTTTCACCACCTTCGCAAAGGCCTTAGAAACGTAATTTGACGTTTGACCACCTCTCAAAATGCGTAAAAAAAAAATTTTACAATTTCAAAAGAGACGCATCATGAAGTTAGATCATTTTTCGCGGTTGTTCTAGTGAAATTTGATAATGACGAGTGGTCAAACGCTGAAAACGTTTGACCACCTTCGCAAAGGCGTTAGAAACGTAATTTGACGTTTGACCACCTCTCAAAATGCGTAAAAAAAATTTTACAATTTCAAAAGAGACGCATCATGAAGTTAGATCATTTTTCGCGGTTGTTCTAGTGAAATTTGATAATGACGAGTGGTCAAACGCTGAAAACGTTTCACCACCTTCGCAAAGGCGTTAGAAACGTAATTTGACGTTTGACCACCTCTCAAAATGCGTAAAATTTTTTTTTTACAATTTCAAAAGAGACGCATCACGAAGTTAGATCATTTTTCGCGGTTGTTCTAGTGAAATTTGATAATGACGAGTGGTCAAACGCTGAAAACGTTTCACCACCTTCGCAAAGGCGTTAGAAACGTAATTTGACGTTTGACCACCTCTCAAAATGCGTAAAAAAAATTTTACAATTTCAAAAGAGACGCATCATGAAGTTAGATCATTTTTCGCGGTTGTTCTAGTGAAATTTGATAATGACGAGTGGTCAAACGCTGAAAACGTTTGACCACCTTCGCAAAGGCGTTAGAAACGTAATTTGACGTTTGACCACCTCTCAAAATGCGTAAAAAAAATTTTACAATTTCAAAAGAGACGCATCATGAAGTTAGATCATTTTTCGCGGTTGTTCTAGTGAAATTTGATAATGACGAGTGGTCAAAACCTGAAAACGTTTGACCACCTTCGCAAAGGCGTTAGAAACGTAATTTGACGTTTGACCACCTCTCAAAATGCGTAAAATTTTTTTTTTACAATTTCAAAAGAGACGCATCACGAAGTTAGATCATTTTTCGCGGTTGTTCTAGTGAAATTTGATAATGACGAGTGGTCAAACGCTGAAAACGTTTCACCACCTTCGCAAAGGCCTTAGAAACGTAATTTGACGTTTGACCACCTCTCAAAATGCGTAAAAAAAAAATTTTACAATTTCAAAAGAGACGCATCATGAAGTTAGATCATTTTTCGCGGTTGTTCTAGTGAAATTTGATAATGACGAGTGGTCAAACGCTGAAAACGTTTGACCACCTTCGCAAAGGCGTTAGAAACGTAATTTGACGTTTGACCACCTCTCAAAATGCGTAAAAAAAATTTTACAATTTCAAAAGAGACGCATCATGAAGTTAGATCATTTTTCGCGGTTGTTCTAGTGAAATTTGATAATGACGAGTGGTCAAACGCTGAAAACGTTTCACCACCTTCGCAAAGGCGTTAGAAACGTAATTTGACGTTTGACCACCTCTCAAAATGCGTAAAATTTTTTTTTTACAATTTCAAAAGAGACGCATCACGAAGTTAGATCATTTTTCGCGGTTGTTCTAGTGAAATTTGATAATGACGAGTGGTCAAACGCTGAAAACGTTTCACCACCTTCGCAAAGGCGTTAGAAACGTAATTTGACGTTTGACCACCTCTCAAAATGCGTAAAAAAAATTTTACAATTTCAAAAGAGACGCATCATGAAGTTAGATCATTTTTCGCGGTTGTTCTAGTGAAATTTGATAATGACGAGTGGTCAAACGCTGAAAACGTTTGACCACCTTCGCAAAGGCGTTAGAAACGTAATTTGACGTTTGACCACCTCTCAAAATGCGTAAAAAAAATTTTACAATTTCAAAAGAGACGCATCATGAAGTTAGATCATTTTTCGCGGTTGTTCTAGTGAAATTTGATAATGACGAGTGGTCAAAACCTGAAAACGTTTGACCACCTTCGCAAAGGCGTTAGAAACGTAATTTGACGTTTGACCACCTCTCAAAATGCGTAAAATTTTTTTTTTACAATTTCAAAAGAGACGCATCACGAAGTTAGATCATTTTTCGCGGTTGTTCTAGTGAAATTTGATAATGACGAGTGGTCAAACGCTGAAAACGTTTCACCACCTTCGCAAAGGCCTTAGAAACGTAATTTGACGTTTGACCACCTCTCAAAATGCGTAAAAAAAAAATTTTACAATTTCAAAAGAGACGCATCATGAAGTTAGATCATTTTTCGCGGTTGTTCTAGTGAAATTTGATAATGACGAGTGGTCAAACGCTGAAAACGTTTGACCACCTTCGCAAAGGCGTTAGAAACGTAATTTGACGTTTGACCACCTCTCAAAATGCGTAAAATTTTTTTTTTACAATTTCAAAAGAGACGCATCACGAAGTTAGATCATTTTTCGCGGTTGTTCTAGTGAAATTTGATAATGACGAGTGGTCAAACGCTGAAAACGTTTCACCACCTTCGCAAAGGCCTTAGAAACGTAATTTGACGTTTGACCACCTCTCAAAATGCGTAAAAAAAAAATTTTACAATTTCAAAAGAGACGCATCATGAAGTTAGATCATTTTTCGCGGTTGTTCTAGTGAAATTTGATAATGACGAGTGGTCAAACGCTGAAAACGTTTGACCACCTTCGCAAAGGCGTTAGAAACGTAATTTGACGTTTGACCACCTCTGAAAACGCGTCAATTTTAAACAATTTCAAATGAGACATTCAAGTTAATTATACAAAATGTTAGAGAACGGCGCTTAAAATTTTGGAGAAACTGCTCGATGCATTTCGAATTCCTTCGCAGGTGACTAATACATTGAAATTTTTTTTTTTTGTAAAATTGGAGGGTGGTCAAACGACATATTTTGGTGGTCAATAATGGTCAAAAAGTGGTCAATCCTTTTCCGATTTAAAATTATCGAAATATCAAACTCGGGGGGCTAGCGTGAAGTTAGCCCCCCAAAGTTGTTTTGATTGGTTCTCGAAAATGGCGGGTGGTCAAACGAAAGTTTATGGTGGTCAATAATGGTCAAAAAATGGTCAATCGATTCCCCCAGTACAAATTTGAAATTCGCAATTCGGGGGGCCAACTTCACACAGCTTTTGAGTACGGGTGGCCTGGTGTTATTTTTTGCAAGAAGATTGTAATGATGGTAGGCGATGGTTATAAAAGAGAATAGAGCGTGTGTTCGAGGTATGCAGGGTTTTATTATGACTATCTTTTTAGATTTTGAGCCAAAATTAAATTAGGCATTTGTATGAAAAATTAAATGAGATCAAAGTAGTAGCTGCAGTTTTTCAACGGACGTTTTAATTATCTTTGGACGTTTTAATTATCAACAGTATCTGAAAAAAGGCGCAAAACGCCCACTAGCAGCGGAACTTTTTCGAAAAATTGACGTAAAAATGTAGAAATTCACGATTTTCAATTTGATTTTTTTCACTTTTGGGAAGTTTAAAGATTTTTTTTGTTCACCATCATAAAGCGCATAAAAGACCTTATGTACATTTAAAAAAAGGAAAAACCTCATACGATGTGATGCACAAAAATTATTAGGCAATTAATTTTCAAATTGGAAGTCCATTTTTTGAACTTGCATAAGATTGACCTGGAATTTTAACTAGTTAGTATAATTTCTGAGTAAGGAAAGTACACTGAAAAAATTCGAAACTATAACATGTCATAACGAACAGCCTTCATTTTATTTTGCTTTTTTCGGACCTACACATACCGATATATACGCATCTGTATTTAAAAGAACGACCAAAATGGTATAATTTCCTCATAATGGCCGATATCTTACGTAGCGTTGATTGCTAGAGGTAGACAATGTCCATTTTGTATAGTATTCGATGCAACTAACATGTTCCAAAAATTTTTTTTAGATTAGAAACAATGCCTTACGTTTTGCTTATCTGACTATGACTTTGCTTATGTTATTAAAACGTTTTTATTAGCTCGCTTTCTTGTCTGTCTGTTTGTCCGGTACAAATCTTGCAATCGATTTTTTTAATACTTCTGGTTACCCGATCACCTTGAAATTTTGCACACAACTTCAGATCCGATGAAAATGCACTATGGTATACTCATTATACCGTTAGATTCATGGCGGAGGTCTCAAGAGGACGGATTACTGTTTTCTTCACGGAACAAATTTTGCAATCGATTTTTCAAATACTTCCGGATATCCTATCAAGGTGAAATTTTGCACACAGCTTTATCTCCCATGACAATGCAATATGGTATATACCTTTAGATCTATGGAGGCCGTCTCAGGAGGGCGGATTGAAATATTCTTCACAACTCCTTCGACATGGGTATCAAATGAAAGGATATGATAAGAAGAACACCATAAGCAATATAGTATACTCAATTTATCGTTTGGTCCATGACGGCCTTCTCAAGAGGGCAGATTATCATTTATTCACAACCTCTTCGACATGGGTATCAAATGAAAGAGCAATATATAGTATACTCAATATATCGTTTGGTACATGGCGGCTATCTCAAGAGGGCGGATTACAATCTGGCGGCAATCTCAAAATGGCGGATTAACATTTTTTTCACAACACCCGAAACATGGGTATCAAATGAAATGGTATGATAAGTAGAGCACCATAAGCAATATAGTATACTTAATTTATCGTTTGGTTCAAGGCGGCAATCTCAAGAGGGCGGATTACCATTTTCTTCACGACCCCTTCAACAAGGGTATCAAATGGAAGACTATGACAAGTAGAAGACCATAAGCAATATAGTATACTCAATATATCATTTGGTCCATGGCGGCCATCTCAAGAGGGCGGACTACCATTTTCTTCACAACCCCCTCGACATGAGTATCAAATAAAAGGGTATGATAAGTAGGACACCATAAGCAATATATTAAACTCAATTTATCGTTTGGTCCATGGCAGCCTTCTCAAGAGCGCGGATTACTATTTTCTTCACAACCCCTTCGACATGGGAATCAAATGAAAAGGCATTATAAGTAGAATGCCATAGCCTATGTCGTTAGATTCATGGCGGCCATCTTAAGAGGGCGGATTACCATTTTCTTCACAACACCCGAGACATGGGTATCAAAATAAAAGGCTATGAAAAGTAGAACTCCATAAGCAATATAGTATACTCAATAATTTGGTCCATGGCGGTCATCTCAAGAGGGCGAATTACCATCGTCTTCACAACCCCTTCGAGATGGGTATCACGTACTATATTAAAAATTTTTTTTATCTATATAATTATTTTTCATTTTTTGTAGTCAAAACCTTAATTTTACTTTTATCGTTCGGCTTGCGCATTGCTTCCCTTATCCTGAACCTTATGAACCGCCACTGGTACACATACCTACTTCCTGTATGTTTTCGATTTAACATAATGAACTATGAACCAAAAATTCAACGAATTGCACCGTTCAATTACAGTATCCGTCAGATTTGGACCCGGCTTTTGCCTGTTCCTCTAAAGCCATGAAACAATATTCGTGGAACGACGTTTATACAGAAAAAATGTTTCGACGGCGATGAATTATTCGTTGGCTAACGCATCGAAATAAAATTGCACGTATGTTGATGACCAGGAACTTGGAAAATGAATGGCCTATATATTTTGTGCTTTATTGAACAATTCCCGGTATTCATTGGACAGATGTTGAATGTTAATATAACTTTTATTTCTTTTTCATTTTCGGTTCTAATGATTAGACATTAGTTTGCATGACATCATACATATATTTCTACAATTTCCCGTGCAATGCTAAAACTATGAATTTAAATTATGCCGCAGTAGAGGAAATGGCACGTACAATGGCACCAACATATTAAAGACCATCTTCGATTTTCGGTTTCTTTGAAAAGTATATTTAAGTGAAATGACAAAAAAATCAAGCAACCCTCAAAAGTCGAGGAATATTTTTAATGAATACCGGTAGCTTTACTTTTTATGTTCGCCTCATCCTCTAAGGACACAGTCTCATGACATAGGCTAATGAAACATGCACTTAATTGGGTCACGTTGATAAAAAGGCGCTTCAAATCCCATTCATCTGAAGAGCAGAGCGAATACAAGATATAATCTGTATCAAGAGATGAAATAAGGAGGCACACAACCTCCTGTCAAGTATATACAAGAAGGATATCGCTTCCTGGTTGAACATCTGTAAAACTGAAACCTGCCATGGAATGATGCCCTGCCCAGAGGGAGGGGGATATAATACGTATAAAAGGACTGCTGCATTAGGGTGAGGTGACAGCCGTGCCAGCCGAGGCATAGACACAAAATGGAGATATTTGTTAGTTGATGCTGTATGAATTTGATGAAAGGAGCGGACTTTTATAATTAAAGAATGTTTAAGACTTCAAATTAGGTTTGAGCTTCGTGAATGTCCGCATGCTTCGGGTGAAGGAGAAACTTTCATTGTGGAAGAAGCATCACATTTTTTCGTTAACAATGCAATAGTATGACTGCTGCATTTCTATTGTTGGGAGAGAAGAAACCATTTTTATTAAAAGCAAGGATAAGGTTGAGATGCTAGTGGCAGTGTGTGAATGTGTTAGCTTTTAGAGCTTGGCGACTGGCGATAGAGAATTCCGAGAGTAGGAATTTGAAAAGAAAGAACAGAAACCTTCAAAATTCAGCAAAACATCATATGTAAATAGAATTGTGGAGGGTTTAAAAACATCCAGGAATGACGCCTCTTTATACTAGATATGAATCCATCAGCTAATTCGAGGAATGCTTCTTTATGAAAAATGGCGTCCTTATCTATTCTCATAAAAACTAAAAAAGCGCCGACTCTTTTAAAAATATCTCAGGCCAAGTTTTTTTATTATGTTATTCTTTTTCACTCTCGACTGCCTAGTGGCTTGCCTTTGAGACTGGACTTGTCGAGCAGGGTATCGTTGTACAACACACCACTGCCGTGGTGATCATGACCAATTGTGGACTCCTGTTGGAAAGGAGTTGCGGGGCACAGGTGTGCTCCGTTGGGCCCCAATTCCACTACACTTAGTTCCTTGCCTTGACCGTCCAGTGGATTTAAAAACTTAGGGCAGAGCGGCGCCTTTGCGGAATGTTGGCCACTATCCTGGCTTCAGTCTATTGCGAAGGTGTTTGAGAAAGCGAGGCTACGGGCGTTTTATGCCGCCCCGATTTCACTCCGGCCCCCCTTGTTTTGATCCTCTCCACCTTAATTGGTGCATAGAAGTCCCATGAGTACGGTAGGAAGGAGGAAGGTCCATCCTGATAGGGCATCCATCAGAATAAGGCACACAGCCCTCGACACGATAACTTTATATTTTGGCTGGGTAGGCCCGATCATATTAGTCCATCCCTTTTAGGACAGCTTCCAGGGCCAGGGCCTTAGTAGTCTGGTGTAGTTCCAAATCCGACCTCCACATCTGCACCATGCGCCTGGGAGCCTGTAGCAGAGCTAACTGCAGGGCGGGCAGGGCAAATCCGTACCCCCAAGGGTAAAGACGGTAGGTCCAAGGGTCCTAAAGAAGCCAAAAAGACCGGGCTTGTCAAACGCTCCTTGGAGAAATAATGAGCGCCATAAGGGCACTCCAAGTAAATTTGCGCCATGCGAAGGGCCACCTTGCGCAAGACTTCTGCGGGGAGGCATCTTACCCTTGCTCTTATTCTGGGGCTTTGGCTAACCGATGGCAGTCAAAGGAATTACCACCGGCTCAAGTAAATTAGTATATGATATGCAAGGCGCCTCGTGCTGTCCTTTTAAATGACAATCGCGTCACACATCTCTCCATTACCAACTTTATTTCTAGAGATCTAGTGGCAATCTAGTGGTTGCGGCTTCCACCGCCAACGGGTTCCAAGAAATCGTCTTTGCGTTCGCCTATTTTTGGGGATGTAGCAATAGTGCCACCCCAGGAGGTTCAAGAACTCATTGAGTTCTACCGCAAGACGAACCGGCAATTCGTCATCGGCTGTGATGCAAATGCTCACCACTCCATCTGGGGGACTGCCGATGTAAACGAAAGGGGTGAGTGTCTTCTAGAATGTCTTGTTATGAATAACATAGATATTGCAAATAGGGATGCAAACCCACTTTTATCACTGCTAGTAGCAAAGAGGTGCTGGATATCACCTTCACGAGTAAGCTTCTCTCCGACAGGATTAAATCTGGCGTGTTCTGGACGAGGCCTCGCTGTTGGATCATCTGCACATTAGATTTGACATTACGGGCCTCCCACATATCCGCGCCTCTTCTTTGGTTCCTAAGAAAACCAACTGGTCTAAGTTTCAGGAGCTTTTGGCCTCGAAATCAGACCTGGTTGCTGCTTCTATCAGCTCAGTGTGCGAACTGGAGAATGCGGCCACGCTGCTTACTGACGTGCTGATCTCTTCCTACCATGGCAGCAACACTGTCTCTTCCTTTCAGCGGTCAGGTCAAGTGCTCTGGTGGAACGACGACAGGTTAGCTGCAATGCGTAGAGATGTTAGGAGATTGTTGAATAGGGCAAAACATACCGGGCATTGGAATGAATATAGGTTTACCCTGGATTGGAATAATTGTGAGAGCCTTCAGACTCTACCAGAGGCGTCTAGATTCCAAAAGCTACTTTCCAAAAACTCCTTCAACGGAGTGGGCCTTCTCAAAGAAAAGATAAAACCCGGTCAAAAAAACGATACACAAAAAGAAGGATAGCTTCTACACCTCTAAAAAACCATAAAGAAACCTTGAGGTACCTGCTCAGAGAGCACTTTGCAGGGTCAATTCTCCAGACCGCTTATCCATTGGATGCATAAAACCATCCCAGACCGTTATTCCCGGAGTCTTTCTGGGAACTGCTTCGACCGTGACAAGGTTAAATGGTCAGTGGCCTCTTTTTAACCCTATAAATCCCCGGGAGGAGATAGAATTTTTCCGGCACGCGGACCTGTCCCACAGCTGCAATGGAGGCAGGACAATTGGATTGACCACTTTACATTTCTTCATATGGAAATCCGCCGCCATAAGTGCGTTGAGATTTCAGATCTCATCCAACCACTATACAGTCAAAGCCCGAGTAAAAATAAATTTCGGCCTTTTGACGGGCGTGATGACGGCCCGTTGCAGGACAGTACGGCCATTCGGCGGGCGATTGACGGTCGAATGAGGGCTTTTCGAGGGCTTTTCCATCAAAAGGCCAAAATTTATTTTTACTCGAGCGAGAAATAACGAGAAAAATACATAAATCACGCTTTAGGCTGGTCGTCCACTGGAAGCGTATTCGAGCGGCTTTATGCATTTGGCATTTTTATGGCCTCTATAAGGCCTTCTCGGAAATTGAAATCTTTTGTTCAAGTTTGCCCGTCATTTGCCCGACGGGGCAATGGGCGTTTGCCCATCTGTGCTCGCCCTAAAAAATTTAAAAACTCTACGGCCGTGGTTTGACTCTTGAAAAGCCAAGTCGCCGTTTTTTGCCCCTTGAAAGGCCGTCATTTGCCCCAACGCCCGCCAAATGCCCTTTTTTTATTTTTACTCGGGAGGACACATGGATATCCTCAACAATAGCATAGACTTACTCTATCCCTCTATCCCTTACTCTAGCCACGATGTTCAAAAAGCAGGCATCTATTTTTTTAGTTTTTCTTCCAGCTTCACAGTAGTACTGTGAAGCTGCTGCTCTATTGTCCTTACCTTATTTGTTTCGTATCTTCTTTCTTCTCTCTTACTTCTTTCAAATTCTTCGCTCTTCTATCTTAAGAATTTAGGATTATTTACCATTTGTAATGTACTCTAAAAGATTGTAATCTTGTGTACTCTGCCAAATAAATAAATAACAATATCCCAAACATTTCCATTTGCCGCGTATCCGACCATATGATTAGTGAACTGCGATTCCAAAGGAAATCCAGGGCCGGATCGTTCTGAGTGGGAGGAACTTATCCTACCTGGGGATCCAAAACATCTCCACTGGTTTACCGACGGGTCAAAGATGGAACATGGTACAGGGGCTGATGTCGCAGGACCCAACTCCAAGGTCTCGATGGGAACGGGCAAGTGGCCTTCTGTTTTCTAGACCGAAATACATGCCATTGGACATGCGACCTGCGCTAGGCTCAACCGTCAGCAAGGTCTGAAAGGCGCCAACATTAAAATCTTTTCTGACAGTCAAGCTGCCATCAAGGCGCACTCTCAACAAGAAAGTTTTCTTCTAAAATAGTTGCAGGGTGTTTTGACAGCCTCTCGAGAGTGCTCAGAACTATTCTGTTTTCTATGAGGCCAGGCACATTTTTGCACTTGATTTAACAACCTGATATGCTAAACTGTCGTCTTCACCCTTGTGTCTGCAGGGAATCATGACGTCACCTGCATGCCACGGCCTGTCAAGCGGATACTTGAAGTCCTCATCCTGCCTGCCGACTTGGCCTGCCGGCGGCCCGTTAGGTAATGGGGGTCTTTAGTGGAGAAACATGTTGTACTTAAATTAACCCTTTTCTAGCAATTTTACACTGTTTCTTGAGGTAAAATATTTACGTGATATTTTCCGGGACCCCCCGCTCCCACGTGAGATTGGGTGAGATTCGCCTCGACCCCCTCCCCGTAAACACCTCACATAATTAATGGACGACTCCTTACGTGAAAATGTATGAGAACTTAGGTCTGACCTGAAGTTCAGTGGTTTTCTGGTGGCTTTAAATTCGAATCTAGTGGTCCCACGAAAAAAGAGCTGGCAACGCTGGTTAGTTCTTATATGTAGGAGAGTGAAGGTTCATAAGGCTCACCTCACTTCACTCTTCTTTGGAAACAAAGAGCACACTGATTTATTTTAAATTCCATAAATAATAATCGGAACAGTATGGCTTACATCAATTAAGAAATTTGCGGAAGGGGCCCGGGTGAAAAGTTGTTAACCAATATGTTCATAATTGTATTTTTTTGTGACGAAAAGTCATAAATACATTTCGAAGGCTGCACACCTCTGATTCATAAGTAGTAACGATATATCGAGCCGCTTGTTTCAGAACACGGAAATCGGCTCACCTCTTGTGAATAAATTGTGCTCTCTACAAATCCATCCAATGCCGCTGATCTTTAAGTCTTACAACAACTCTCTCCACGTCCCAGTCCAGTCGTGTAATTTGCTCCGAATGCTGTTCCTCCACTTAAGAAACGTGTCTCTTAACATTCCCATCACGTGCTTTATGAATTGGACTGCAGCAGCATAGAACTGACTTTTTTCTTTCAGCTGAACTGACAAAAAACAGGCCATCGAAAATCTTCAGATGCACCCGAATTGGCCGTCTTCAAACATACAATGTTTTTTTTGTTCTGTGTCGTTGTTGCTCCTCGTCGTGGGCTCACGATGTCACGTTTATTAGTGAAAATCTTAGTTTGTATTCTAGGCCCCTTCCATGGATGTTAAACGAAAAACTTTTCGGCTATTGAATACAAAAAATTTTGATTATGGATATTTTCGACATTAAAGAAATTTCTGAGAAGTTGAGGTAAATGAACGTGAAAAAGGGTCAGATATTTATTGAAGCGAGGCATTCCGCGGGAAATATTCTTGGCAGAACTGGAGCTAGATTACGGTTGGGTTTTATAGAGATAGAGAGGGGAAGTACTTATTTCAGAAATTTACTCCTTAATTGAGTGAGGTAAGGCAAGAATCTCATTGCGGGCAGAAATATGTTTAATAGGATTAGCTATGCGCCTGGAGTAGCTTGCGTAGTAAATAAAGAAGACTTTTTATATTTAAAAATAACTTGATTCAACAGTTTATTGATAAATTGCGATCCGCTATTAATATTATATTTTATTTAACAACAGTTAGTTTAGTTATTGCTACTCAAGCAATATATTAACATATTTTGCAAGAGTATTAAGATTATAATCATACATGTATTTGCATCCTTTGTTTCCTATTCAAATAGTTGGTCTAAACTTTTCTGATATATAGTAGAAGAAGGCGGTTGATAAACATCATAGAAATTTTCAAATCGTGTATGTTCGCTTCGCTTCAAGTCCAAACCTCACGTCATCTCAGCCTGTGTCCCCAACGATCCAATCCTATCACCTGCCCGGTTCCAATCGATGCTGCAAGCCGCCCGGCAAAAGCTTGATTTCGGCTTGCTGCTTTGGCTTTGGAAATTTTCGTGAGAGGCTGCCAAAAGCTTGCAGGCATTGGAATCAAGTAAACATGGATTTTGTAGAGGTCACATGTATTTATGTGCTTCGAGCCTAGCTAGAAATAGGACGAATCAAAGAAAGTCATTTTGAGTCCATCCAATATTAAGCCAAAGGCTTTTAAATGGACAATTTTACCAGTTATCTGATGATTTACGAGAACATCCGACAAAAGTACTTTCGAATGATAGTTTTGTTGACTCTGCTGGGACGTCGTATTACACTTTTCTACCGCACCAATAAATAATTCCGTATCTAAGAGAGACTTGTTACCCTTAGGAAGTCAAGACTGCAACTCCAGTGTGCGGAGACAGGCTCGAACATGCAAGAGATCGTGTTGGATTTATTTAGTTGCCGCAACTTAAAAATCGCCTATGTGCGGAGTTACGTTTACTTCATTGCATTCTATTTTTGTGATTACAAAGTTGCTTGAAATTAGTTGCTAGTGCCGGCCTTGGGTGGTTGCACTTTATCTGAACTATTAGACATTTCGATAAAACTTCGTGACCAAAAACTATGTGGGCATGGAACACCGATTGATCCCAAAATCAGTTGTGGCTGTGTGTGGGCACGTGATTATATTGAAACAAGTTTGAAATCAGTCGACTCGCGTGCCGAGGGTCTTCATTCCAGAAAACAGCCCTAATAAAGCATCTAACCGTCTTAACCCTTGTAATAACAGGGTACCATTGTTCCGCTTAGGTCGGGTCTTCACCTAGCGAACGGTGCACTTTTTTGCGCATCTGGTAGTCTGGTACTGCATGTAGCCTTTGTCGGCTGGTTAGCGGGATTCTCTTGTTTCAGGAGGTACAACACAATGAAGATGGCTGTCTCCTGCTAACACCGACTTTTGGGGCTCAGCTTACCCTTAACCTATCATATTTTTTTTCTATCTTCGAGCTAAGCTTACCACTAGACTTTGCACCATGAAGTAAACGACATGGGGGACTGGTACTGTAAAGACACCTAAGCGTAGACTCTTCCACATAAAAAAATCGTTAAGGTATCTGCCTACTAAGCAATGCAGCTATAACACAAAATCGTCTAAAGGTGGATTTACATATCCGACGTTTTTCTGTCGCGCCGCTCTTTTTTACAATTTCGACCAATAGGAAACAATCTCTGCGACATCTGCTGCTGATTGTAAGTAAAATTTGAGGTTATGTGTCACTGAAATGTTTATTTATTTGAAATTGCTTGGTTTTGTGTGGACTAAAGAGAGGTTTTATTTAAAATAGTTTATTTGTTAATTTATATTTTTTAGTTACTTTCATTTTTACTCTCTTCAAGTCCGTTATCAAAATTCACGATTGTTTTTGGCCGCGACAGAATTCATCACAAATGTAAACGCGTATTGAAAATCTGCGACAGAAATGATCAGCTGTGATACGGCGCAACGGAAAAACGTCGGATATGTAAATCCACCTTTAGTATATTTATGTACGTGTATCCGAACGTGATCAATTGCTGAGTTTCCATGCAGAGTTTACCCTCGCTTAACTCAGGCTAAGCGCCCGTGGAAACGCAGGTTGAGTAAATTTTCGTTAAATCCAAGAACACTATGGCGAGTTACACCACCGTATTTTATAAAAATAACCACTTCGTTTAGGAAATAATATTCACCAAACTTAAGTTTTATTTTTGCTCTCAATACTTATTATTTTGATTTTATATTACTTCTGATTGTTTGCGCGTGGACCGATTGCACTGTACTTGGAGAACACGATTTAAAGAACTTTGAAGAAAGAATGGAGAAATGGAGATGCCGGAAATTGGCTCGATATCTGAACTGTGGTTCGGTGATCGATGGAGTGTTCCGACCGATCGTTTTGATCGTGCCGGAAGTTCTTGTGTGGCATTGCGTAAAGTTTGGTAATTAAACTTTACGCGGCCACTACAACACTCCAAGAAAACTGTAGGATTAAGCCGGGTTTGGCATATGTGTATTTGTTTAAGTGCGTTTACCGCACACAGAGTTCAAACGTATAGTTTGTCCCCCAGACCCCCTAATTCTTCCTAATCTCCTCTATTCTTCAAACAAAGCTTGCTTGACAGACTGCTACTACAAAGAGTAAGCTTGGTCTTATCATGCGCTACCCCGCTCCTCCATTTCATCGGAACCCAGTAAATGTCAAGTTACCATACGCCTACGGCAGGAGATTCCCAAGTCCATATATAACTTGGCCGCTAATTGTATTGTATTTTTAAGCAGCCGGCTGAGCATGCAAACATTGGGGTTAGCAAGAGCCAGCCTTGTTGAATTGTTATCTCTCCTGAAGTAAGTCAATCTCGCTAACCAGCCCACAAAGGCTGTGACGCCGGCAGTACCAGACTAGCAGGTGAACAAGAAGGTGCAATTTTGCTACACAACTTAGAAGTAGAATTTGACATAATAATACTAACAGAAACATGACTTAGAGACAATGATTGTTATAATATGGAAGGATTCATAACTTTTAAGAAACCAAATGTATTAAATAAATGCGATGGCGTTATGGTATACGTGAGAGATAATCATATTGTAAGAATGCTGGACTGCAAAATCACTGATGCTAACGTGATTGAATTATCCATTGATTTACCGGGGCATGACAAAATTAATATCACCTGTGTGTATAGGTCCCCGAGTCAAAACCCCATCAATTTCATAAACTCACTCGATAAGTGCCTTGAAAACAGGAAAGGAATTAGAAACCATATGGTTGTAGGAGATATAAAAATAAATATCCTGGATTCTAAATCAGTTATAGCAAACGAGTATTTGGATGTTATGACTAAAAATGGGTTTAATGAGTACTTGTTGGGTAAAACAAGAATAGGGAACAACAAGGGCACCTGTATCGACCACATATTTCTTAAGAATACCACAGAATTTTCCTTCACTCCTGCGATCTTCGAAACATATATAACTGACCATTTCACTGTTACAGCAAAACTAACTGCGACAGCGGCTAGAGTGCATAACAACCAAAACAGAATATACACAAATCACGTCGATTTAAAAAAAACTTAATGATACCTTAGTCCACGAAAGTTGGGATCAGATATATTTACAACAGGATGTAGACATTTGCATGAATAACTTTTACGAAATCATAAACAAGGCAATAGCAGAGAGTTCTAAGAAAAAAATGGGAAAAAAAGTTAAATATAAGCCGATAAAACAATGGATTACACCTGGAATTGTCAATTCGATAAAACAGAGAAATAAACTTGGCAGAGAACTTAGAAGTCAACGATTTAATAAATATAAATAATACTGCAACTAACTAAACTACTTGATAAGAACTGCTAAAATGCTCTACTATAAAAATGAAATTCTGAAAGTTAAGAACAACCCCAAAAAGCTCTGGAACAAAGTTAATGAAATCACTTTTAAATCCAAATACATCAGTTGCTCAAATACGTTTGAATGATGGTCGAATCACGAGAAAAGAGGCAGAAATAGCAGAAGAATTCAATGAGTTTTTCCTTTTTCACATATGTAGGAGAAAACATTTCCAAAAACGTAGATTGCGCTAGTCAAATGCAAATACCAAACCAACCTATTCTAAGAAACCCTAACCACCTTGATGATTTACCTCCCATAATTTTGAAAGAAATACAAGGTTATATTACAATTCTAGATGACAGAAAGGCTGCAGGGATAGACAATTATACGCCCAAAATTATCAAAGCTATATCAGGTCACATCATGGAACCTTTGCTTTTCATTTTTAATAAATCACTTGCTGAAGGTGTTTTTCCTAAAAGATTGAAAATATCTATACTAACTCCCGTACCTAAAGGAGGTGATAAACTTAATCCAAATAACTACAGACCGATATCTCTAACCTCGGGTCTAAGTAAAATTTTTGAGAAGTGCATTAAAGCAAGGTTAATGAAATATCTAGTTGAAAACTACATCCTTGCACCGAATCAATATGGTTTTAAGCCTAGAAACAGCACAACAGACGCACTATATGACTTGTCTTTTTTTTTTTTTTTTTTTTTTTATGTGACAGACTAGAGGCTTAGGGAAAGTCCCTTTGTACTGTCGACAATCTATTTTTTTCGTATAGAGTGAATGTCGAACAGCAGCTCTAGCCGGAAGATAGAGAGAAGAGAAGGAAGTAACTGTCATAACCTAGCCGCGATATTTTATTCCACCTACTCACAACCATTTCGCGACTCTGACATCGGGGCGTCGAGAACAACTCGCTGGAGTGTTATGCCTCCTGAAACGAGTTGAATCTCATCAACCAACCGATGGCATGCGCTTGGTGGAGCCGGGAAGGACTAGTGAAGGCTATGACAGGGGAATCAGGAATGTAAAGAGGGAAGAAGAAAGAAGGAAAGTTAGGTGGGAAAGGCGAAGGACCGTGGCGCCGCCGGGATTCGAACCCGGGACCTCTGGGGATAGCAGTCAGGCGCCTTACCTCTAGACTACCGAAGCCCCCCCTGTCTGAGTATATAAACCGCGCCATTGATAACAACGAAAATGTGGTTGGCATCTTCCTAGACCTAAAAAAGGCATTCGACACCGTAAATCACCTAAAACTGCTTCACAAACTTGAGTGTATTGGTATTCGAGGTAAGGCACTCATCCTTGTAAAGTCTTATCTAAATGAAAGGACACAGTGCGTAAGGGTAATGGATGCAGTTAGTGATTCCTTATTAGTGACATGTGGCGTGCCCCTGGGTACAGTACTAGGCCCCTTACTTTATCTAGTCTATGTTAATGATCTATGTAATATGGAGCAAAATGGAATAAGTGGACATATTGTTGCCTACGCTGACGATACAGCTCTTCTATTCAAAGCAAATAACTGGACCACGGTCATATCTTTGGCTAAAGATGGCCTAAAAAATGTATATAATTGGCTCTGCCTTAATAAACTAGCGCTGAATCTAGAAAAGACACAATTTATGACCTTCGGACACAGCAAAATCTTCAACCCAAGTGAAAACTATTTAAAACTAAAAAACATAAAACTAAAATATACAAAAGAGGTAAAATACTTGGGGGTTGTCATAGATATAGACCTTAAATGGAAAAAGTATATATATTCAACACTGCAAATAGACTGCGGCAAACCATATATAAATTTAGAATACTTAGAAATTATGTCGACCTTGAAATTTTAAAATATTTTTATTTTGCGATTGCTCAATCACTTCTCCAGTATGGGATAATAGTTTGGGGTGCTACTCACGGAAGTACTATTAACATTTTGCACAATGTCCAAAGCAAATTAATAAAAATGTGCCTAGGTAAAACTAAATATATTCGACAACTCAGGCATTTGCTGAATTCAATGTAATGGAATGGGCATTAGGCAATTATACACAGTAACGCTCCTGAAATTTGTATACCAGAATTTGGCAAAATTTGCTACCAGAATGACAAGACATGACACGCGTGCGCAACGTAATCGACCACTAGATATTCCAAGATGTAAGAAATCCCTAGTGCAACGCCATGCGAGTATATTAGGCCCAAAACTGTATAATAGTTTACCAATGTACATAAGAAATTATAAATGAATTTAATTTTAAAATGCTACTTAAAAAATATGTCATATCGAAAAGAGATGTACTCAATGAATTTATTCAGTGATTAAATAGAATTAAATATTAGATAGTATTAAATATTTAGATGTAAGAAGTTTGAAAATTAGTTTTTTTATTTTTTTTTGTATTAGGATTTAAGTTTATATAGATTGTTAGACTTTGCATTTTGGAAATTAAGAATTAATCTAGTTTTTATATACCTTAGGTAGTCACAGTCCGCACGCACAAACCACTGTTTATGTGGTGGGCTTAGCTTGAAAGTTTGTACTAAGTACTTAATTTGTAATAATTTAATTTGAAGCTACAATAAATAAATAAAAAAAAAATGTCTGCCGCCTAAGCGGAACTTTGAAATCCTATTATTAATCGGTTGGTTACCTCTTACGGCCAGTTGACAGTCTTTTCCGTTAGCGCGCTATGTTCTCAATAGGCCATATTTCACCGTGGTTCCCGGGCTCCCTATAAAAAAAAAATCCTTTTCTTGACCGATTCTGCGACCTTAGCTTACTACTAGACATTGCGCCATGGCGTCAAAGACATGACGCAATGGTAGTTTGAAACGTGACTCCTGAGCTTAAGCTCCTATAAAAAAGAGTTATTAAAACGCTTTACGATTTAGCTGACAAGGACACTTGTTGCCGATGAAATTGAGTTCTAAACAAGCAAAAACTTACACTTAATACTCACAGTAGGTGACTGTCCTATCTGAATTAATGTTTTCAAGACATGCGATGTTACGTTACTCAAAATTATGTTGTTATGTTGCTTGGTACGCTGACTATACTGTCCTCCTCAAGACACGTCGCGATGTTCCAAACGTATGCCGCATAACTCAACAAATCAAATCCATCATTTGTTCGTATTTAACAAATTGTCCAAATTCGCCTTTATGTTTTTATCATGCTTAAAATACGCTTAATCTCTGCACAAACCATTTGGCCTTGCATGTTAAACCCTTCTTATATAGACAACAGGGGATTTCGCGGATATCCAGGTGCGATTTGGCTCGCACTTAATTCTATCAAATGACATGTCAAGTGTTCATTAATCTTCTATGGAGATTAATTTAGCACTTTATTGGCGTTCTTTTGTCATATAATTTTCGGAATTAGGTACAGAAATTTAGTGTATTTGAGCAAGGCTTTAACTCTTTGAAAAGCAGTTTTTAATATCGTTCCAGTGAGTTCGTGCTCAGAGAATGAACTCTCGTTTCATTCAAACGAACTTTATCCAATATTGCTTTAAAAGCCTGAAAAGGATCAATTTCACATTGGCAAAAAAGCATTGCCACCAAGTGTGTATCCTGTGACAGCGAGAAAATTCGCATATGATCCCGACAAAGATGTCCTGATGTCTGAACGTTCGTTATGAGAGTTCATTACAAATTGAGGACAAGCATCCACATAAAATCAATTCTGTCTGCAGTCCCGTGAGAATGTAACATAAAAGGACAAAACGTTAACACAAAGCCTCGCGGAAATAAGGCTGTATTCGATGTGAACAACAAATTTTCAATTATGCACAAAAAACATTACAGCAGCGCCATCATATCCTTGCCCGCCCGCCCGGCAAGACTGGCTGCCACGAACGTTTGATTCGTTAAAAGGGGAAATTCAAGGAATTGGTTCATGCCGTTGCTTGTCTGGCGAAAGGCTCGTATATTTTAAATTTAGTCCTGTTTTCTGAATATACACCCCGAGTACGAAAATAAACTGACTTGCAAACGGCAAAAAGGACTTATGTGGGTATCTGGGTCGAAAGTGCAAATCTATAATTTCATTATGGTGAATAGGGTGCATGCTCGTCGTTGTTTTGTGGGCTACTTATGTTGGTATAAATGTTTCTTGGTGTGTGTGTGTGTGTGTGTGGATGTTTCTCTATATACGCGACTGCAGTGTATTCAAATTTTAGAGACGAGAAAGATTACGGGAAAAGTTTCGAGCGTTGAAAATTGGTAATTTGTGAAATTAAATTGCTTAACAGCCAATTACCGCACTAGAGGGATTTTCTGGGAATCTCTTCTTGAATTAATAAAAGCAATTTTAGGTTTTGTAAGCATTGTTCATAATTGTTCCTTAAATTAAATTGAATTGTTTTGTTTGTAGGATTGTAATCTAGAGTTACGGATGTGGTTAGGTTCATTTAATTACTTACTTTAACGGCTCTACAACCAGAATCCTATCCTGGCCTCTTACAACAATTGCTTCTACCGGCCCCGATTGGGATGTTAACGCGCACACCAAGCATCACGCGCACGCTCGTAGCTAGTTATGAGTACCCATAGTGAGCGCAAGCGGCCGATACAATTATGACACGTTCACGCTGCAGGCACAAAAATCTAAAAATGGCTTCGCTATAGAGGTATGCACACCTCTGTTACAGATATGAATGCATCTGTAATCGTCCATTCCAAACGTGTTTTAACAAGCCGTCCCCTTCTAAGTTTTAACCAGGTCCACTGCTGCTTGACCTACGCAATAAAACCAGAACCGGTCTATTGAGTATGCTAATGGCACCATTATGGTCACCAAGATAATCTAGATAGATCTTCGTGCTAAGAAATTTATCAAAGCTCAAATCTTGCTCTTTTTAGCCTAGAAAAACTGTGAGCGCGTAGCAGGCTTGGTTTGGACTATTCGGTGCGGCTATTATTGATGCCTGCCTCTAGCGGGCTGCATTTGGAAAAGTATAATTTTTACTCACAGGCGTATCGTGCCTTATTTGTGTGACATACAAAAGTTTTGACGCTGTGCGTGCCTGTTTCAGGCTAAGAACCCAGTAGGAAAAAGTAGATGAGGAGCCCGATACACTCGGACGCTCGCCCGACCGACATTTTCCCCTCCCCGTCGGACGGCTAGCTGGCTTACGAGCGAGTCGGTCTACCTGTCGCTCGACATTTTCAATGTAAAATAATGATTTAAATTGTTCTCAGGTAGACCGACTTGATCGCAAGCGAGCTAGCCGTCCGCCGGCGAGGGGAAGTTTCGGCCGGCCAAGCGTCAAAGTGTGGTTCTTGCATCGGGGTCCTCAAATAAAAAGCAGTAAGACAGCCCGTCGATTCCTACAGCAACGGTATCAAAGCACTATCTCACCAGATGCATATAAATCTATACAATTGCTGCATAATAAAAGTGCTGAGCTCTGCGGACATGCAAGGTTAAAATACCATGAAATTTCTTACTGCTTCAAAAAAGCGCTTTAAAAGACCTTTCGAAGCATTTTTTTTTCTACTGGGAACGGAAGGCTTTTATTTTCACTATGAACTTTATTCACCCAAGTCGCCCAAGTTTTATTTATAGCCGTGTGCGTATTTGTGGTTCCATGCTAATGTCGGGTACTACAAATGACCCAAGGTAGGTAAACGATTTTACTACTTCAAACTCACGTTGCTCTACCTGGATTGGGGGACGAATGTAAGTCGTCCTTGCAGACGGGGTCACCAAGTACTTTGTTTTGCTTTCACTGATGTGCAGTCCTAGCCTTCGTGTCGTGCAATCCTAGCTTTCGTGTGACAACTTCACTAGTTAGCAAGCTAAAAACACTCCTATTTTTGTTAGCATTTTTAAGCATGTGATTAACTGGTTCAAACATGCCATAATTGGCATTAGAGCAATAAATGCGCAAGAGAGGTTCACCTCTCACTCTAAATGATGTTGATGTGAAACCTACGCCTACCTTGCCATTCATCAGCCGATGAACAAATATAACGTCACCGACCTCGCAACGCTTATGGAGAGAGCTTAAGTTTAGCAATTGAAGTCTGCTCTCATAAGGCCGAAGAATAAGTGGGTCCTCCCACGGGAGATGGCTAAGTGCAAATCGGACGAACTTACTTTGAACCGATTCCATTCTACCAACATGGGAGGAGTAGCAAGAAGACCATTCTGTGAGGCGTATTTAAGCAAAGGCCTAACTAAAGATACGTACAAGTGCTTAGTGATGAGGGGGTGGTTGAATTCCCTGGACTATCTCTATATTTAATCTATATTTATAAATCCCAGGACTGAATTGCCCTTGGAGGAGATATAATTGATGTAGGTGGAGAAATCCAACTTACTTTCTAACTTAACCCCAGGATCGAGTACAGAGTTAGCGAGGGAGACCTTGTTGTCGAGAAAAGTATAGCCATAAGTTATAAGACCCCGTTTCCTACAAAAAGTCTTGATCTCACATTTCCTAATATTAAGCACCAGATTGTTGTTGGAACACCAATAGTAGAAGGTGTTAAGGTCTGCTGGCAGAAAGTTGCAAACCTCTATACTCCTTATGTGGCGATACATTTTGATGTCATCAGCATAAATAAGGATTTTACAGTGCTTTAGCAGGGTAATAATGTCGTAAATTGATAAATTAAAAAAGAGAGGGCCAGGATGACTGCCTTGCGGGACACCAGAGGACGCTTCGATGTTTTTAGATTTGACTCCACGGCCTAGAACCTGGTAGGTTTTGTCGGCTAAGTACAACTGGAACCATAACACAAAGGCATGCGGAATGCCTAATTTCTTTAGTTTAAAAACTACAAGTATTTTTCGCATATCAAGTCTAGAATGCTAGAGCTTACCCATAGTTTACGTAGGCAACCATCATTTTTTTCGAAGAACTGTGCTCTTATAAAGTTATAAGTTCTGCAACGACTAAATTTAGCAAGTCTAGGTTTCTGATTGACTCCACGTAAGGCAAGATGACGTCATTTATTGCAGAGGGTAATTTATTAGTAGCAGTCCAATCAGAAATACTGCTCAGATCATCGTTTAGTCGGCACACTGGCAAAGTTAAAATGTCCCGCCTCGCTTGGACGTCAGAAGACTTTATATTTAATAAATACGTTTTAAGAAATATTTATAACAAAATTTATTTATGGAAAAAGATGGAAGAAAACGGATCACCAATGGAAACGCATAGAGTTATGTCATTGAGTTGAAGTGTCATTTCGATTCAACCACAACTCAACTCGACTCCTATGGAAACTCGGTAAATATTCACTCTCTAAGAATAACGCAAGCTCACAAGAAAAAAAAACATTTTTGATTTCAAAATGCTTCTATATGAATGGGGTCACTCAAGTTTTTATTTTTCGTAAATACCCTGTATCTGAGCGGATACTGGGGATAGCTCCCTCCCTTGAAATATTTTTTTCTCCAAATGTATTCAGGAATCACCCCATAGTTGAATGTCTATTTTCACTGGACTATGCCGTCTGTCAAGGGCATAAAAAACTCATTATTTGGTTGACATAAATTTTGGAACTAAACTGCATGGCTACAAATCGTTCACATTTCAGGCACATCACAATTTCTAGTATATCAGCGGTGCACTGTCGATAGAATAAATCTCGCATTAAAACTTCTCCTCGAATTGAATATGCCTGCCACAAGCGTTAATAAATATAATGATCCCTTAGAAAAACTTTTTCCGCTTTTTTACACATTTCCAATTGATTTTCACAAATTCACAAAACGATTACAAACAATTTTATTGGAATTTGGACAGGACTAGGGGTGTAGGATCAGCTACAAATGTGATTATAGCATTCAATTTTAACACAACTAACAAAATTTTAAAACTATTAAGAAGCAATCTAAATTATGTTGTAGTATTTTCAGGAAATTAATCAACGAAATGCAATTAATATGGCCCGTATACATCTGTCTTTCTAATATCATAAAACCATTGAACTAATTTAAATGACTGATTTTTTAATTGAAGCAGAATTGCCTCAACAAGACTAATCGTGTTTTATATTTGAACATAATTTTGCTTTTTTGGCCTCAAAAATTAATAAAACAAGAGTTTTCATGTGCATGTCTAATCTCAGGGATTATTCCTTGTACTTAGTGCTGTGGCCAGATAATTGGAGGTCCTGTGCAAAATTTAGCGAGAGGCCTCAGACAGTACAAAAACATTTCCTTCATAGAGACTCGTCTCCGCGACAGCATTATGGAAACTTGAAACAGAATTATGGGCCCTATGTTTAGTCGCGCAGGCCGACTTTTCTGGAGCTCATGGAAGCGAAACCACTGATTATGTCCTCCTATGTCACGTTGGCCAGGCAATCGTCTTCGATCAGCGTTGAGAACTTAGTGGTTTTACCACTAGAACTGGTAGTTTAGACTTGCTTTTAATGGGAAAAAATCGTATCTAGTGGCTGGTGGGTTTTTTTGGTGGTAAGAGGAAAGTGTATAAGTATGCAAAATTAGTGTTGGCCATGCACTAAACCACAGTAAGACATCAATTACTACTGACCTAATGATTCACTTAAATAAAACCCAAGAGTTTATTGCGAAAGTTGATGAATAGAAGCGTGAAATGCTCTGAAGCGGAATGAAACCAAAAATACCAACCAATTTTCGTATGAAGTTCTGCAGTTTAAAGAAGCATCAAGAGTAACTGGATTTGAATAATTGCCCGGCCACTATACTTTTCATTCCTAAGTTTGCCACATTCCAACACCGATATTGAAAGACTTGAGCAGCATGAATATTGTCAAGAGTAAGTGAAAGTTTAACCTCAGGTGTCACCCTTTATATTAACGTCGTCGTTGATGTCATGGTGCAATGTCTAGTAGGAAGCTTAGTGCGATGAATATGAAAAGGATAGGATAGGTTAAGGGAAGTGGTGGCGGCGATCCTCGAGTTTGAAATCTATATTTTTTTTTTAAACACCTTTATTGGTATGGTTACTACAATCTTAATTAATATTAATTTATTAGTATAGTTAACAATAGTACTTAAATTAAGCATGTCTTAAAGTAAGCATACACTTGTATGGGATTTCTGTACCAGTGTCCAGTTCTCGTAGTATGTAGTATTCATCAATTATGCATCAGTTCGTGAGGTTTTACTCTTTTGAGTCGTCTTATTTCGTTGGTGGTATCCAATAATTGTATAGCCTCAACGTTGGTGTGGGCCAGAAGTCTCTTCTCGTGTTTAATGGCATATTCGCGGATGACCTCCTCTATCCATTTTATATCCAAATCATCATGTATTTCTTTATTAGTCACATAGCGGTAAGCGTTGGTGATCATTCGAAGACATTTGTTTTGGCTGCGTTGAATTACGTCTCGATTAGATTTATGAGTACAACTCCAGAGCTGCACACCATACATCCATATCGGCTTGAACATAGACTGGTATATTAGTCTTTTGCAATACAGGTTCATTTTGGAGTGATGTCCAATTAGCCAGTATATTTGACGCTGTTTTAATCGAATCTGTTCAGTTTTTTGTCTCACGTGATGTTTCCAGTTCAGTCTTGAGTCTAAATGTAGACCAAGATATTTTGCAGATTCTGCCTGGGGTACTTGCACCCCATTAAGGTACGTGTGTAAGCTGTTGTTTTTGCGACGCAGCGTAAATGTCACATGGACTGATTTAACCTCATTAAGCTTGATTTTCCAATCTGTTGTCCATTTGCTAACATGATTCAAGGCTCGTTGGAGTTTTTCCACCGCTTTTGGTTGGGATACGTCTGTTGACATAATTACAGTATTATCAGCGAATGTTCCGATAAATGTGTTATCTGTTGTTGGAATATCCGCAGTATAAAGCAGGTATAGGAAGGGTCCCAATAGGCTTCCCTGCGGAACTCCCGCTAATATCGGACAAAAGTCAGAATATGTTTCTTCATGGATGACCCTGAACTTGCGATTACAGAGGTATGACTCAAGCAGTTGGCAGTAATTTTGTGGTAGGAGTTTGTTCATCTTGTATATCAATCCTTCGTGCCAAACCCTGTCAAAGGCTTGAGCTACATCCAGAAATACGGCAGGGCAATATTTCTTTTCTTCTAACTCTTGCTCGATGACAGCAGTGATTCGATGGATTTGATCTATTGTGGAATGGTTATTCCTGAATCCAAATTGAAAATCAGGAATGTTTACTAACGGTTTCAGACGTTTTAGTAACAATTTTTCAAACAATTTAGAAATGATGGGAAGCAATGAAATTGGTCTATATGATGTTACTTCTTCATCAGGTTTGTCTGGTTTCTTCAGCATGATTATTTGGGCCGTTTTAAAACAGTTGGGCACATATTTTAAGCGTATGCAGGCATTAAATAAGTATGTGATCATGATGATTGGTTTTTGTGGAAGTTTCTTGAATAGACCGGGTGATATTCCATCGATTCCTGCTGCTTTTTTTGGATTAAGATTTCTGTCGATCACTTCGGCAACCTCCATTGGTGTGAACCTTTTAAAAACTTGATTTGGTTGATAAGTAGGTCTTATGTCAATATTGGATTGTATGTTATGAGGTTGGAACACTGTTGCAAGATGTTGGGCAAAGAGTTCAGCTTTTTCATTATCTTGTCGAATCCAACTGCCTTGAGCATTTCTTAGCGGTGGTATTCGAGTTACGGGTCGTTTAAATTTTCTTGTTGCTTTCCACAATGAGTAGTCTTTATCCATTTCTGGACTCAGTCCGCTCAGGTAGCTGTCAAAGCATTCCTGTTTGTAATTTTTAATTAGTTTATTGACATAATTACTTACTCTATTGAACGCTGTTTTATCAGCAGGATTTCTGGTAAGATGCCATATTCTCCTTGCCTTTCTTCTTTGCTTGATTTGTTCTCTGATTTCGGCCGGGTATTTGATTTCACACTCTTCTTTGTCTTCTAATTCAGGAGTTGCTATGCTGGCTGCCATTCGAATGTGTTCAATGAAGTTATTTGTTTGTTGTTCCAATTCTTCATTACTTTTAAGCCTCACTTTTAAGCTGACCAGCTTTTCCAATGTTTCCCTGAAGAGATCCCAATCTGTATACTTATTTGTGAGATTCTGCTTTTTCTTTTTCTTGATGATTGTCGCTCTTATTGACAGCAGAACGGGTGTATGATCAGATGTTAAGTCATGAATCCCTTCTGCTTGAGTATAGCTGGAAGAAATACCTTTTATGATGAAGAAATCAAGAAGATCTGGAATCTTTGCTGCATCCGTTGGCCAATACGTTGGTCCTCGTGAAGACAGATAATCACACTTGTTTTCGTTAATAGCACTTAGAAGTTCATTTCCTTTTCCGGGTGAAATTAGTCTGGAACCCCATGCCGTATGCTTTATATTGTAGTGTCCGCCAATAATGAATCTTGGACCAAGTTTATTGAAGACGTTGGTAAATTGAGATTTCGTTGGGGTATCTCGTGGAGGACAGTATGCTGCCGCAATATTTAGATCTGCACCATTATATTATATTTAATTGAAATCTTGATTTTGTATTAGCTCTAAGGCAACCGTCTTGGTTAGCGGAAGATATTCTTGTTGGAGTCTCACGCCTCCTGAAAATGGTGGATCCCGCTAACCAGCTGACAAGGGCTGTGTCCCCGGCAGTGCCAGTCTGCCAGATGGAACAAGGAGGTGCCTCGCCCGCCCGGTAAAGACCCAAAGTTAGTGGAGCTTTGGTACCCCGATTAACCAGCTAAGCGTTATTAGGGCCGTGTATACCCTTAGTGTGCAGGCTAATGCCTCCGGCTTCACCTACATCAGTTAAATAATGCTCAGTTCAATCCACCTAAGTGGCTTCAAGCTTCTTGGTAGGTAGAGATCTTGTGGGGGGGGGGGGGATGTCCCTCATTCCCCCTTGTATCCGCCACTGGTGTATGTGAACGTCCGAGCATCGAAGAAGCTCTCTGTCTGTGTTGAATCTTTGAGAAATTGTTAAAAATTTGCTAGAAACCTGCTTGTGACCTGCTGAAGACTGTACCAATTCAGCTGAAATTTTTGTAAGATTTTTTTCGGTGTAGAGCACCATTCCAGGGGTTAGCACCACCAAAAATGTAAAAACAAAAATCGCCCCTACAAATAAGGGCCACTCTAAATACAGTCAAATTTTCAGAGCCGCGGCTGTTTGTGGATTTATGTATAAAATTGCCACTATAAAATTTGAATACCAAATTGTCTCAAGTTGAAACTCACTACACACTTATGATTGAATGTGGCCTGTGACTGCTTTTAGAATACGGGGATATATTGAAAAAACACCAAAATCTACCCAAAATAATTTGTTTTTCTATCTTGTTCTACGAACTTAGATTAGTTTAGGTTGAAATGGCTGCTCCCTCATTGTGGTGCCATTCTGGTGTTCGGATAAAGTTTAGGCAATTTTAAGCCATTTTGAGCTTTTGATAAAGCGACAGAGGCTAGTCAATCCATCAAGGAAGGGTGAGCCAAAGAAGGCCCCTCCTTTCCTTGCGAGGGCAGGGCATGTACAGAGGAGATGGGAGACAGTTTCTTCCTCTTCTTCATTACCACAACTCAGAACCAGAACCTTTACTGTATGGCATATCTCCTTTTTGTTCAACTGAACAAGAGATTTTGAACGCTTTGTCTCCAAAGTTGGCATCATTGCATGAAGAGTGCGGCACACTGTTGCTGTGGTCCATCTCAACCCAGCTCGAGCTAAGCTGATTTTCCTCACAGCTATATTAGTTTGTAGGTGGCTAAGGGCATTCCCATCCGGGCTAAGTAGGGTGTCTTTTCTTTTCGGTTCCCTGTCTAGCATGCTCATCTGCCCTACAGTTTCCCCTAAACCCACTGGAACCCAACACAATGTTATATCAAACTGAGTGACAGTCTCACACAGAGAACTGCGGCAGTTCAGAAGACCCGTGGATGTTATGACGACAGAGTTAAAACCCTTGAGGGCCGCTTGGCTATCCGATAGAATACTTATATTCTCAGGAATGATGGTATTGAAACCTGTCTCCAAGGTCCACGTAGGTGTAGTGTAGTCTAGGTTGCCCGCAGCGGTAGCGAACCTCCTAATGGATGAGTGACCATATGAATATGGCGTCCATCCAAGAAAAGTCTTTGTCCTAGCGGCCGTCCAGGCTGTCATTTGCTCGGCGTGTATGTTCGAAGAAGAAAGATGTAATAAGACATTCAGCGCAGCTATTAGGGTGCTTCTTATTGCACCACTGAAACGCAGCTCAACTGTTCTTTGGATTCTTTCCAGTATCTTACGATACGTAATATTCTGTAGTGCAAACCACCATACTGATATGCCATGCGTAAGTATAGGTCTGATTACGGCTGTATACAGCCAGTGGACGATGCGGGGGTTAGGCCCCAATTGACTCCGATCGTTCTCTGGGATCAGAAGAGAGCTGTTTCGGCCTTATTAGCTCTATTTAAAAGATTCGGCCTCCTTGTTAGTTTCCTATCGAGTACGAGACCTAGAAATTTCGCATGCTCCTTTAGATTGCGATTCATTGCGTCTTAAAGAAGGAAAATTAGGAAGTCTATGCCTTTTTGTAAAGAGTACTACTTCAGTCTTGGCTGGGTTAACGCGTAGACCCTTTGTAGTAGCCCAATGAGCAAGCGTTTCCAATGCTTGTTGCAGTATATCTCTTATTGTTGATGTACTTGCCGGTCACGACCAACACAATATCATCAGCATAGGCCACCGTGGTGCACCCAGATTCCCTTCGAGTTATCAACACTTCGTTGACTGTCATATTTCAAAGGAGCGGCGATAAACTCCACCTTGTGGGGTACCTCTTCCAACTCGTCTGGCTTCTTCCGAAAGCCCCAATCTAGACTTTATGATCCTGCACCTCAGCAGCTGATCAACAAAGGACCTTCAATGTAATTTTTCGTTTGTTTGTGTTAGTTTGAATTAGAATCAAAAATCCATATTTTAACCTTGGCCGGTGTTGAGAAATATGTATGCAAACATTTAGGCTACTTTCAAAGTTCTTAGGGCACACTCAATTTTCAATTCCTCCTACATTATGAAAAATACGTCAAGGCTGCAAAAGAAAAAAACTACCCAAGTTTCCATACCCCGAAAACCAAAACCATCACTCCCACTGCGCAAACAACACAGCCGTAATTGTGCTGTCAATGAAAAGTGATATCCTAAAACAAATTTTTCAGTCGTGACCGTTTTACACATTTTGTATCAGATTTCACGTCAATTCACGAGCACATTGTTTTTGCGCCATCTACAATATAGGGCGACATAATTGCGAACAGTTACAACGGCGGAAACTAGCATATCCGATGAGAAGTCATTAGTCCGCCGGCGACTCCAGCTATGATACGCGAGAGCATGGCTGACATATGTTCAATCGCCTAGTTGATGTGACAGTTTGGAGATGAATCAGTAGACGCCGTCCTAGATTCTCCGGAGCTGGTTAAACATGGAAACTTGAAACTTTAAAGAAACGCCATCTCGGCCATAAATACCACTGTTCCCGCGCATTTTTAAAAGGGCCTTGCACCCTAAGCGGAACTAAATACGCTTTTAGAGAGGACTAGTCTCGTTTTGACGCCCTTTGAACTGAACGTTGCCTACCTTTCCTCTTTAAGACAGACTGAATGCACTCCGAAGGATGGCAACAAAAAACTTGTTTAGCGGAAGTGGCAGGATAAAGTAGGGTGGTCTTACTAGGGTCCTTTAGTAGTTCTTCAGGCTGTCTCTTCGATGGCGTAGTAAATCTCCCTTTCATGACATTTTATTGTACGGGCGTCCTGGCAATCGATAAAATTGCGAGACTTGAATGAGATCCTTCAGCGGCGGACTGAGTAGCTGCAAGATGTACGGGAAGCGAGCCGGCACGGCGCACGGTGCAACAAAACAAAGCTCGAAAGTTTTTGTGCAGCTTTGTGCATTTACGTCATACATCAGAGGGTAATGGTGCAGTGTAATGGGTGCACGTTTTGCGAATTTTCCCTCCGCGGAGGTTTATTTTTGCGCTTTATGACTTCTAAGATTTTTCCAGTTTTGCGGAGGCTTTGATTGTTGGCTGGAAAATAACCGCCTGAAATTTACCAATTCAAACTGATGACGACGCCATATTATTGAAGAGTGCTCGCTCTCCTTCGAGTGCTTAGCGAGTTTCCTAAGCTAAAATTAAATGCAGCTGCTTTTTTGTTTCATTGTCAATATCACGCACGCAATCTTGTTAAGGAGGAGAACGAAATACAGAAAGTGTAAATGTAATTAGAAAGATTTGTTGTTTTTGAATGAATTCTCCTTGAACGGAGCCCGTTTTGGGATGTGCTTGCTATGAGGTGAATTGCTCGGCAGGAGGGAATCCGTGCTAAATTAGCTTTATTTTTGATGGTAAAAATTAGTTTTGGTTTTGTTAATCTTTTTTAAATAATATTTAAGATATCAGCCACACTAGTACATATGTAATTGATTAGGCATCATATAAGTTTACAGATCTTGAAATAAATATGTGTAGAAGTTGATTTTTCGTTTTCACGACGATCTAAAAACATTGAATTACTCAGAGTTAAGTTTCATTCTAGCTGGTATATATGTAGCTTGTTTGTACTTATGATAGCTACCCTCGCGTGGCTAAGCGTCATGAGAGACTGAGCCTGCAGCGATCATTTTTAACGCCAACGTGTTTAAATTTACGCTTGCGGAAAAGCCAACCTGAAGTAACATGAACATTTGTAATTATTTCCTATTGCATTCCAGAAGAGCATTTTATAACCGTAGGTTCATGTAATCGTGCACTTAATTCTTAGTTGCCAACTTTGTCAAGTCTTTCGAAATCCGACGAAATCAAGAGGTTTGTTGACGTTAGATCTCATATTTATACATTAAAGCTCCTTGTCAATGCAACCTCTACATCATTCCATATCATTCTGCATTATTCCGGATCATTGGAGAATTTGTTCCAAGTATTAAACTATAATTTCTCCAATGTTCAAACTATTTCCAAAAGATTGCTGCACAAATCGTTGCAATTAGGGAATTCAATCCCGCGAACGCGGTATCCTACAAATGCGGGATCCCACACAATTTTTGCGGGATCAGTGATGCCGGACTAGACTTACCGGATTCGCGGGATTTGGGCAGTAGAATTACCTGCTAGAAAAAACAGGACTTAATAGAGAAATATTAACAATATTGCAAAGTATTAATAAAAATAGATGTAGGCCCTCTGAACACGAGTCGACTGAGTTGCAATTCCTTTGTTTCGTGATCCTCCCCGTGTACGGAAGTGAGAATTTATACACGGGTTGACAGAAACGAAGACGACTTGAAACTAGTCTGAACTGCTCGCGTGTAACTGTTTTTGCCGGTCGGAAGCGATTTCAGTTGCGTGGTTGCACTTCATCTGAACTACAGGGTGGGCCAGAAAGAATTGCGAATTTGAAAAAATCACTAAAAAAACTAAGTACAATTCACATACAAATTTTTATTTCTACAAAAATTTAGATCTGGGAAATTCATTTCTTAAAAATAGTATCATCCAGATGTCGCGCTGCAAACATTCTTCGAATCTGAGCCTCAAATTGGTAAAAACTCGCTGGCACATTGCACGGGGAATATCTGCCATTTCTTTCCGGATATTGGTCTTCAACTGGCCAATTGTGGCTGGGTTATTGGAATAGACTCTACTTTTTAGGTATCCCCCCACAAAAAAAAAGTCCAGTGGTGTAAGATCCGGACTTCTAGGAGGCCATTCAATGTCACCTCGGCGCGATATCAGTTTCTCAGCAAACATCTCGTTTACAACCGCCAAAGAGGCATTAGCTGTGTGGCATGTCGCGCCATCCTGTTGAAACCATGTCGCTAAATTTCCGAGAACAGAGCTACTTAACCCCACCACCCTCGCAGTCCCCTCTCTAAAGCTTCAAACGCAAGAGTGGTTTTAAAATCGTACTCCTTTCTGGCCCACCCTGTACTTGACATTTTACCACAACCTCGTGACTAAAAACTATGTGGGCACAGAACCCCGATTGATTCAAAATCAGTTGTGCTCGTATATGGACAAAGGGTTCATTGCATTGTTTGCTAATTGCAAACTGGCTTTGAGCGTGTTTATTGTGAAACCAGTTTGAAATTGGGATTGAAAATCTGTCGAGTCAATGGGCCCGCACATTGCACTCCACAAAATATTTAAATTCGTAAGTTGAGGATATCTGCCTACAACAATAACACAAACTTGTCGTAAGTGTTTTTATATACGTATTTCCGAACGTGACCAATTACTCAGTTTCAATACAGAGTTTACCCTTAATTTACAGTAAGCGCCTATGGAAATGCGGGATCGATTCCAGCGTAGTTCAGAATTGGCCTTAATACTTTGTTCGTACTGACTTAACAGTTTGTTAAGCTCTCATTTCATATACGAGGTGTGACAATTAAGTAATGAGACTGATTATATTGCCGCGATTGTGGTAACCCTGCGACCTTGAAATTCCCTTTCCCTTCTCTCGGCATCCTTCCCCTCTCCATTGATATATTTGCCATCGCTCTAGCTTGTTTAGTTCGCCTGCTCTGTCGTGTTGAGTAAACGTGTGTTCGTGGTGCTCGTCACGTCACTCGTTTTTCGGGCGGGGGGCGTGCCGAGACAATCATTGTGAGCTTTGGCGTTTGGTTTCCGGGTCGTATTGAAAAAACCAGCTCTCATCGCCTGTAATAACTCGATCAAGCAGCGTGGGATCGTTTTCCACTTGTTCCAAACAGTCTTCTGCGATGGTCATTCTGCTGCTTTTGCTCCTCGGAAAGGTTCCTTGGAACCATCTTCACGCACAACTTTCTCATCCCTAAATCGTCGGTTAAAATTTGTCTGACTGTTTCACGGTTCATACCCGGTTCCGACGCCAACATTCGAACTGTTAAACGCCGATCTTCACAGATCAGGGCGCGCACACGCTGCGCATTCGTGTCAGTCCGCACCTCGACTGGTCTCCCGCTCCGCGCCTCGTCTTCCACGCTTTCACGCCCCTCCTTAAATTCTTTATGCCATCGAAACACCTGGGCACGACTAAGAGCACTATCACCATGCACTTTTAGAATTTTAGCGTACGTTGTAATTTGACGCAAAATTTTATCGCGACGCATTGTTCTTGATTTTGTTTTTCCATTTTCGTGACGAGCACCACGAACACACGTTTACTCAACACGACAGAGCAGGCGAACTAAACAAGCTAGAGCGATGGCAAATATATCAATGGAGAGGGGAAGGATGCCGAGAGAATGGAGAGGGAATTTCAAGGTCGCAGGGTTACCACAATCGCGGCAATATAATCAGTCTCATTACTTAATTGTCACACCTCGTAATAATTCATAAATTTATGAACATAACTATCTAGAGCAAATTTTATGATATTTTTTACAGTCCCGCAAACCCCGCGGATCCGCGGGACTGTTGACCTCGATCCCGCGAACATGCGGGATTTAGATTTTGATGCGGGATTAGATTTCCGAGTAGCAATATTTATACAATGACTAACAACAGCACTCAAAAAATTTCTTTTTCATCAACAAAACTTGATATCAGGGTGAGCTAAATCGACATTTAATCATGTCGAGAAACTGCATAGTCCATTTCCAAACTAAGCAAAATGTGGTGTTGACTTGGATGAAGGTCTCAGGGTATACCTTTCTGTACCTAAAGGAATTGATCTACTCATTTGCTTGGAATGACGTGACTTATAGTGGAGTCAGATAAGCGAAACATAAGGCATTGTGTCCAGTCTCAAATTTTTTTTTTTGGAAAATGTTAGTTACATCGACGACTAAACGAAATGGAAATTTTCTACTCAAAAATTGAAAATATAACTGTAAATCGCTGCAGATTTACAATAACCCTCAATTTTTTGCTTTATTAATTTCATTATTTTTATATTAAGAAATTTACATTTTTTATAAAATCATCATTTTTAATTTTGTTTGTTTTTCAATATATTTAAGATTTTATATATTAATTTATAAAGCGTAGTAAAAAAAATTTTGAAGAAAATTCTAACAAAAATTTTTGATGAAAAATGCGCCATTCTTTTAATTAACTTTTTGATTAAAATTGGAATTTCATATCCTTTCATTTGATACCCATGTCAGAGGGCCGCGGAGCACAATTTCAAAAATCGGCCGCCATTTTGGAACCGCCATCTTGATATTTTTACAAAATGCAAAATTTCAGCTCTATCCGAAACCGGGAAGTGGGTCAAATTTAACTTACAAGATTTGACGACAAACAGTGTAAGTTAAATAAAAGAATTTAAAAATAGAGGCTGTTCGTCGCTGCTCAATTATGGGCTTTTGGTGATAACTTCGATACTTTAAGTGGAATTTGATGAAATTTTCAAAGGTTATACTTATATAATGTGAACAATAACTGGTTAAAATTTCTAATGCAAGGCTCAAAAATTGACTTCAAATTTGAAAATTGATTGGCCTATCAGTTTTGTGCATCGCATCGTGTGACGTTCTTTCTTTTTTTCAAATGTAGTTTTTTTTATGCGCTTTATGTTGGTAAACAAGAAAAAATTTTAGATTTAAAAAAAGTGAAAAATATCGAATAGAAAATCGTAAATTTTTGCATTTTTAACTTCCCAGTATAGGAAGTTATTGTAATCGGTCCGATAACCGAAATCGAAATTTTCGACGTATTTTCATCTTTCAAGGTCCCAGGAGCATTTTAAGCAAAAAATTGGGAGGAAGTATGTGTGTGTGTGCGTACGGATGTGGTCATTTTTTCCTGCACGATATCGCGCGAACCAAAACTGATATCGACTTCGTTGAGGTGTCGTTCGAAGCGTATTAACCGAAATATGATCTGAAATGATTTTCATAAAATTCGGTCGAGCCGTTTTTTTGTTTAAGCGTCGTAAGTGATTTTTGTACCTGCACGATATCGCCCGAACCACGAAAGATATTGACTTACTTGAGGTGCCGTTCGAAGCGTATTAGCGACAATATGATCTGAAAAGATTTTTATAATATTCGGTCGAGCGGTTTTTTGATTTAAATGACATAAGTGCAGGTACACGATACCGCGCGAACTAAAAACTAAATCGACTTGATTGAGGTGCCGAAAAAAGAATATTAACGAAGAAATGCTCTGAAAAAAATTTCATAATATTCGGTCGGGCTTTTTTGTTTAAATAGAAAAATTTCGGCTAATTGTCAGAAACACCTTAAATTGACAAGTTTTGCTAATATCTAATAAACTCGATGAAATGAGACCCGTTCTAAACGAAGTGATCACACACACACAAGTTCTGCACAGCGATAGCCTTCGAACAAAACATCATTTGTCAAAATCCGACAACCTTTCAAAACCGTCCAAAAATTTCCTTACCCTTTACAAACATCACGAATTTTTCAAACCTTGGATTAGCACTTTTTGACGGGGAATTGTTTTCTACGCGTGATACAGTTCCAAAAAATTGCGGTTCATCCCGGGATTTCCAGGAGTTACCGCAAAATTTGTTCTTTTTGGTCAAGTCTGACCTAACAGTTACAGTTTTGCTAATATCACCGGAAAGCTTTGGAATTTCCAAATGAAGTCATTCGCTTCTCAGTTTGTCAACGGCGCTTCAGCACGCTCAATACGAATTTGAACACTCGCCTTAGTGCAGCGAACGAAATACGGAGGACATGTTTTTTTTGCTAACGTTCAGGAACAACAAATTCTCTAGAAAAATCTTGTGGATTTACTACTATTATAGTTATTTGAACTAGCTTCTCTCGGGATTGTTTTGTCATCAGTTCTGATACTAGCCAATTTACCACTAGTGCTAAACGTATAACTATTTTTTAAGAAGTCAGTTTATTCCATCTTCGTTCATCATATTGGAAAGTTAATCGTTTGGACCGAAGGGGTCAAACCCACATCCCAACTAGTTTGTCAATTTCACATTTTATGTTGAAAGTCAATTTTTCGAAAAATTAGATCAGCAATGAACTAATAATACAATAGACCACATTCCTATAATTCCAATGAATAGTGGTATGACCAATCAAATTAAGAGATCACAAAAACGATTTGGATTGGCGTTTGCAATCACCATCAACAAAGCTCAGGGTCAATCTTTAGAATTGTGCGGCTTAAATCTAGACACAGATTGCTTCTCACATGGACAATTAAATGACGCGTATTCTAGAGTGGGCCAACCAGGCTGAGAGGTAAATTCATTAACTGCACTGCTTGAAGTAAAAACTTCTGGTCCTTGGTAACCTCCATCAGGAGGAATTTCACTTCACATGCTACGCCTCCATTCATTTACAATAAGCAGGTGATAACAGAAAACAAACCCAAGGCCGACCTACTTGCATCTCTGTACATCGCAAATTCTTCATGTCCCGATGCTGACATGTAGCCTCGCAAATCGAGTGTTCCACCCACTCAATGGACAGCAATTTTTTCAGGACGCATGAAATGAATAGGTGAATCAAAGAGGTAGATACCAACGAATCCACTGGCCCCGACAATATTACCCCTATGATTCTTACCTTTGGCTAAACCTCTGGTTCTCACCCTTAGCTAAACCTCTGCCCAAACTTTTCGCCCATGTTCAGGCGGTATCGAAAAAAGGTGACGGTGGTGACCCGGCTAACTACCACCCAATAGCAATTAGTTCTATTCTCGCCCAAGTCATGAACACATAATAAACAAAAGGCTTCTGAGATATCTTGATTGCTACTAAATATTGAACGACAAACAGTATGGCTTTAGATCAAAAAGATCTACTGGCGACCTTCTTATTTGCCTACCAGAGATTATCAACCAAAGTATACACCGATTTGGCGAATCTGCCCTGGTTGCTCTGATATCTCCAAGGCTTTTGTAGGAGTATGGCATCCCGCTCTGTTATCTAAACTCCAAGCTATTGGTATTGACTCTGCTTTAAGGAACTGGATTAAGAGCTTCCTTTCTCGCCGTTTAATCAATGGCGTCGAATCCAATCCCCACACCATCTTCGCAGGTGCTTCTTCTTCTTCTTCGATGGCTCTACAGCCCAATTCAAGCCTTGGCCTCCATCAGCCTCTTCCTCCAAACGTCTCTCTGCTCCGCAGCTTGCCTCCAGTTTCTTGTATTGAGGGTTGCGATCGCATGGTTACATTGCGAACTACTCCTTCTAGGCAGAGATTAAATAGCATTGGTGCTAGCTCATCGGCCTGTATCAGCCTTATCTGACTGGGAAGGACTTCGTCAATTCTCCTTGTATTCTGACTGCACACTTTGTATTTTCATTGTCATTTTTGTTAATTTTACTATCTTTAGGACGATGTTTAGGATTGTCGCTTGTTCTATTGGTGAAAAATGTTCGTTGTGTCTTTTCGACTGAGTGTGGAGAAAACCTGTTTTTAGAAACTTTTATTGTAAAAATAATACTAAAGACAAAATGCGTCCAAATTCATACTCTCGCATAATTCACGCACAGACATAAACTCAGCGAAAAATCCAATTCTTCATTTCGTCATTACTTCCATCAACAAAACGAGTGTGAAGCCAAAAATAATAAAATATGATAAAATCCAGAGAGCCCTTAATTAATTCGATCCGATATCATTAAACAAAATCCAATCCATAATGCCGCCTTACATCTTCCGTTCCTTATCAGTACTTGTCGGCTTAGAGTACAAAACTAATAACCCAGAAGACATTGTAGTGGCTTCTGGTGCTCCCAGCAAGGACAATCCTCCAGTTAAAGAGAGCTATTTATGGAAGAAAATTTGCCCTGTGATCTAATAATGGAGTAAATGAGGCCATGTACCTCTTGGAGGGAACTCGAGTGACGAAAACCATCATGTCAAGGTGTAGCCATTATAAAGTAGTGGTGGGGATTGAGAGGCTTCAGACCTCGCTCGTTGTGGTGCTGCCGATGAAAATGAAAGTTGTGAAACTATGTGGCTGATATGTTTTGTTGCATCGATATTAATGCGAAGGGAGTTTGTTTTCACTTCGTAAATTGCCATGATTTACATCTTTTTCGGACACAGGAAACTGATCACGTAACAAAATGAACCGAGAACAACCTTCGTCTGTCGACAAACTCTAGAAATAGTACGGTGCCTGTCTATGAACGACGCAGGGCTAGGATCTGTTTTGGGATTTATCGACACGTTTTCGGGATTTATGCAGATTAATATTCTCTTAAATTAATGATTATTTTGATTAAATTTAGCCCCGGGTTTTAATTTAATCAAAACATCGAATCCTTCCCTCCTCGCCATGGAATACCAACTGCCGGCTGGATGGTAGGGAGAGACACAAAGGAACGGCACAATGCCTGAAGAGCTCCAAGAATCATTGTATAACCACCAAAACAAATCTTTACTAAAAGGGTGGTTTGCTTGAATTGGGATAAAAGCTGAGCCTTGACACATTTACCCAGGCATCAGACTGTGCACTACACAAGGATAGCTACGAGAAACCTTAAAACTTTAGACTGCCATATTGATTTTTGCCATTGCATCAAAGGGAAATACTGTGAAATGCGCCCTTGTTAACTTCGTCTCGCAAGAACAGAAGAGAGAAATTAAATTATCCTGCATCCCTAACACAATTCTTTTTCGTGTTATACGCTTTTTGTGTGGCACAGATTCAGGGCAAGGTTGAAGCTGAGGAAATGAGTTTCCAAAAACAAAACTAGGATTGTAGACCATGTTTCTTGCCACTCTCTCTCTTTCTGCAGTTCAATCCGAAATAGACATGCATGATGCAAGTTTAATTTAACTGTTCTACATTTTGGTAACTCCATGCGCCTTTTTGGGGTCATTCAACTTGAGTGTTTCTCAGAAAGTCTGCGAGTGTAATAAACAACCGCAGAACATGAAACTATGTTGAAATTGGGCCAATGATTTTATCTCCTTGGAATCCAACAATGAGCTTAAAATAGTTGCCAAAACTTAATTGATTTAAAGGATTTGGATGAGATTCTATAACCATATCGTTTTGCATGTTCTCGATTGATATTTATTGCCATTTTTGTTGAAAGCGTGTTTAAGGGATTAATACTAATAAGATTATGTAAATGTAGACTTTGAGGAACTGATAAATAAAAGATTTGCTAAAATTAGAAACTATACTAACTGTAAGGAGCGTGACATTTGACAAAATGACCAAGTTCTGTTGGTGCACATGTACGCCTCTTAAAAGGACATAAACTTGCATGCTTATCCAAACCATTTCAACTTGTTTAGATTGTTTTATTTAATATGAATATGGTCTAGAACTCAGAACTCAGTGTTGTCGATGCTTCTATCATAAAGTGCAATGTCAAACAGGACCGCCCATTCGAAAAGATAGTAGAGAGAAAGAACTTATTGAAAGAGCTGACAACGCCAGTACGAGGTTTCTATTCGCCAACTCCCATCCATACACAGTAAACTTCGGCGATTGAATAAGAGATGACTACCTCAGTTCGTCCTTACGAACGATGTCTTCAGAAAGGACACCGACCAGAAGCTCTCCCGCCTTAACGGAGAATAGCTCCCGTAGACGCAGCGCCCCCGCTAGAGCCACCTTTTTCGCTACCAGGTGTAGCGGAGGGAGATTCAGTAGGGCCTCCATAGCCGCAGTCGGACAGGCCAGTCTTTGCACCCTGGCCAGCTTAATCATAGCACCCTTTTGTTTGGTCTTGACCCAGCATGCGATGGATGCATATGTGACCATGGGCCTTACGACCGTCATATACAGTTTTTTTTTACAAATTGACGACAAATATGGAGAGATGTAATTGCCTTGGCTCCAGGAGAGCTTTTGATCCAGGATTATGCCTAGATATGTCGCCTCCTTTGAAAAAACCATTTCTTTGTCATCCAAGGAGAGAACTTTTAAATTTAGCTTCCTTCTATTAGTCTTTTCTTCTTCTTTGATCCGTTAGCTGGCGGTCCGACCCTGCTGTCGGTGCCACTTTAAAAAATGAGGTCTTGCCTAGTTTGTTGGGTTTCCCGATTCTGGTCAATTCGGCAGGCTCTGCTCATAGAGGGAAATCTTTCGATAGTATCATATTGTTCCTGTTCCGAGTGTAGGGTGGACCTGCGACGTTTTGCTTTTTCTTCTAGAGTTCAACGTTACTGGCTCTCACATTTGTACAGTTCGGATCGATTTTCGTCTCTAAGTAAGCGATAAAGTAGCACAATACCTACTTCATGCTGTGATAATTTTTGCCCCATCTATTATACTTTCAACGAATTGTAATTTGTAACGATTTATGCAGTTATAGTGTCTCGGTTGGTCACTAATAATACACGATAATTACATAAACAAATTTTATTCAAATTAATTGAATTCACTAACAAAAGGCTAACATAAATTATACATTTATTCAATATTTTATTTAACCAACAAAAATGGACGAATGAATTCTGTAGCTACTTTACCGGGAACAGTTGCGAAATTCACTCACACCATCACATCGTTCAATTCTTACCCTGGTGGTGAGATGTGTAATTAAATCATGTTTGTGCTGCCACACAGTCAGTTAACGACGCGCCATCTATAAGTTAGAGCTAGAAAAAAAATTGTAATAATTGAAGTTGTTAAGCTTTTCGAATTTTCTAAATGATTCTAAAGTCAAATGTTCCAGTAATAAAAGTCTCTCTCCAGATTGAGGTGGAATGATCTAGAACTTGGGTAACAGAGGGGCTTGGCTATAGAAATACAGTGGCAGCGCTTTAATTTGAAAAGCGATCGAAGTGGTCTAATGGCTCAAAGTGACCTAAAGAGCGAAAAATTGTAATTAAGAAGTGAATTAATAGGCAATAAATAGGCGTTATTAGTGGAAGTAAGTGAACTTTAGGAGTTGTGTTTGTAGTCATTGAATTGTTAATAAATAAATTTTGTATGGACCTTTAAAAGGTGTGTTCCTTAATTAATCCTACCAGTCCGCCGTAAAAACGCAACAATATAAGTTTTAAACGACTATACAACATTTCACTACACTCTGGCCCTAAGGTAGTATGTATGGCCTTCACTTGAACCTGGTCTTTCTCTTCTAAACCGCGGTAGCCATTCCCACCCTGCCTCCGAGTTCTCTGTGTACCATACAATTCCATCCAGAAGTATAGAATTCTTCAAACTCCGTGACACAAAAAATTTGAGCAGTTCTGCGCACCTCGTTGCCACTCACTCACTCATTTTGTGTTGGTCGCCGTGTTGAATTTGGAATGACACCAAATAGGTAATTTCACTGTAATTATTAACCCCTTTCATTTGACACCAATGTCCTGGATCGGGGGGCGCAATTGGGAAATTCGTCCGCCATCTTAATTTTTTAACAAAATGGTCAGATTGCATTGTCACGCGAACTATACATAATGTGCAAAATTTCAAGTTTATCGGTTATATGGAAGGTCGAAGTGGAGTCGATTTGTCTAAATACATACATAGGTACTTCATTCATACAGATGAAGCTAATATAAAGGATATACAAATATCTTAAAACATGCCCCCAAAAATACTGAATCTTCCAGTGAAAATCCCATCCCCATCGGATTAGCCGTTTCCGAGATTATCCCGGACAAGCAGACAGAAATACAGACATACGGACACACAAAAATTTTAAAATTGCGTGATTTTGTGTTAATATGATGTAAATAACCATATGAACTTAGAAAAACACAATTATTTTGAAATCACAGACAGACATAACGCCATTTGAATTACACTCCAATTATATTTATATAGATTAACTCAACGAAATTGTCTATTTGTGCTACAATAAAAGAAATTATCACAAAAAAGAGTCATAAACATTCTCAAATTTTATCATCCTATTAAATTTTGTTACCATTCCTTCTCGCACTGGCTGACATCTAAAACCATTTATAAGTCCTGCATATGACATCGCCTTTGCAGCTAGGAAACTTTATCTTCCTTTTAAGACAGCTTACAACACAAGCAAATTAAATAAATGAAATTTATAAATTTTTAAATAAAAACTCTCTCGCTGCTCCAAAAATAAAACAAACGTTCCAAATGTCAATCAAGTATTCTGGTCACGTTTTTCACGTTCCTCTCATACATAAAGAACAATCCCTCTTCTTAAGTAACATCTTGAAAATTTAACTTGATCAATATTGCCATATATTATACATATTTCACATACAGCTCTTTAATAGATGCCAAAAAAATTTCAATCACGTTTCAAATTGATATAAGTGTGCGTTAGGCAGATTTTGAAAATGTTCAATAAATTTTTCATAACGAGCCATCAGATCACTTCTAGGGTGGGTACCTGACAATTTTAGTTGTTTTGCACCATTAACAGATAAATGAATATTCACATTTCTGCATTTGTCGGTGAATAATAAAAATTTTAGATAAAAGATCGATAACTGTTTAAAAATGTTCATCATTTAATAATTTGAGAATTTTTTTTTGCTGCTTACTTCCACGAGACTGAATATTATTTATTTATTTATAAAATTGTAGTTTAAAAAAACTAAAAAATACACTTTTATTATAAAATGGACAAACAAGTAAAAAATAATTTTGAATGCGATAACGAAAAGTTCCAGTATTAATAACATAAAAATATAGGTATAGGGGCTTCACCTTTTTTTACATTTAAGTAAGTGGCTGCATCAATAAAAACTTTACATTCAAAATTATTTTTTTACATTTTTGTCCATTTTATAATAAAAGTGTATTTTTTAGTTTTTTTAAATTATTTATTTTTATTTTCTCCTTTATATGTCTTGCGCCACTTTATGCTGACGGCCATATTAGATTTAGAATTACGTCCCACAGCTTACTGTATTTTCCTTGTCATACTCTTTCATTTGATACTCATGTCGAGACCAGAACACAATTGCAAAAATCGGCCGCTATCTTGGAACCGCCTTCTTGAATTTTTTACAAATGGTAAGATTGCATTTAGTAGGTACTCATACATTATAAGTTGAACTCAGGTTGAAACCGAGTCCAACTACATGTATGTAGATGGGAGTCGAGTTAAGTTAGGGTCGATTTGGTCGGGTTGGGTTGAAATTATGCATATGGACCTGAGTTCAGTAGTAGTTGAATTTAGTTGACAGCAGCATGGTCGACTTTCCGAAGTGACCAGAAGAAACTAGGCAATAAACCGTATTTTTTAAAGCGGCACCGACAGCAGCATATCCGTTGCGGGGACTTCCCGATCGGACCGCCAGCTATCGGATCAAAGAAGAAGAAGAAGTTGACAGCAGCATCTCTGTGTTTAGTTTGTGATTTTTTGTAACATGTAGTGCTTTTTTTTTATTAACTCAACCTCAACTCAACTATATAACTATTCATGTTATCACGGCAGTCTTAGCTTAAGTGTCACCCTTTGTACTACCAGTCCGTCATGTCATAGATGTCAGGGTACAATGTCTAGTAGTACGCTTAGCTTGAAGGATAAAGAGAAAGATAGGATAGATTTGGGGGTGTCGGGTGGGTGTTGGGCTGTTGCATGAGTTCGGGAATACTTACTGTGGTAGGATATTCCACAATCGAGTTGTTCTTGTTATAAACGAAATTCTAAACCGGAGTGTGTGCGAAGGAAGATAAGGACTACAGACTATAATGGCTGGTTTACACGTATTAAGTAGTTAAGTGTTCAACTAAATTTTAACTTAATTTTAAGTGACTTAATTTCAAGTAATCGTTTACACGTATTCAACACTTAATTTTAGTGAAGCTCTTTAGTTCGCTAAAGATGGGCGTCAAAATTTTAAAAAATAGAGTCATAAAATTTGTTTTAAATGAGATTTTCGACGAAGTAAAAGATGAAATAGCCAGAAAAGAGAGAATACCTAAAAGATTGTGGGTGAGAAATTGGATAAGCAGGAGAAATGAATACGGCGCTAGTGCAACTTTGTTCCATGAATTAGATGGAGAAGATAAACAAGAGTATTTCTCTGGGCTACGTATGTCAGAAGAATCCTTTAATTACTCTTGCTGTCTAAAGTTCAACATGAGATACAGAAAAGAGATACTGTAATGCGATGTGCATTAGAACCAAAATTAAAATTGCATATTGTACTATATTTTCTCGCTACTGGAAATAGTTTTCGCAGTCTATCTCAAGCCCTTGTTGTTTCGCTTGTTTGTTTCCTTCTTTATTATTTCTTACATTCCACAAACATTCATGCTTACACGAACGCGACGCTATTCAAACAAATTTATGCATCTAACTAAAATGAATCACTAGACCCACCTACTAAACCGAAAAATAGAAAAAATTCTATTCTACTTGCTTACTAACCCCCTAAATTTTAACTTGCAACTTATTACTAAATTCAATGTTTACATGCATTAAGTCACTTAAAATTAAGTTAAAATTTAGTTAAATACTTGACTACTTAATACGTGTAAACCAGCCATAAGGGTGAGCCGAGCGTTGCGTGAGAAGCTTACTTATTTCAGCGGAGCAGTCGTGATAAAAACTTTTTAAAGAGCTTCTACGTTTCTAAGGTGGCCTAAGCACGGCTTTGCACCTTGTCCATCCAAGCTAAGGAGGTTCTCGGGGCCCCGACCTAGATATACGAGTTGTATTCGAGGCGGGGACAAATGTAGGACTTTTAGATTGTAGCCCTGGCCGACGGTTGAAGGAGGAATTTGCATCTTTGATAGGATTCCAGCGCCTTAACTCTAGGCTATCGATTATGTACTTTATTAGAAATCTCTTTTTTGTCGTTAAATATACTTCCGGTTGCAATTTCCAGACCATTTTCTCAGTTTTAGGTCTCTTGATCAAGAGCTACAATTTGAGATATGGCCCAAGTCTGTAGCGACAGTACTTTCAGAGATGACAGAAAGTCACAGACGGACAGACAGACAGAGTCTCTATATAAACTATTTTTTTGGAAAAAGCTAAAACTAGGAAGAGATCTGGTTATTGAATTGAGCCCTGAGGAACACCTGCATAGTTGGTGTGGGGGTTAAATTCGACGCCATCCAATACTACCTTGATTGAACGGCCAGAAAGGAAGCTGGAAGAATCCAATTCTTTAGAACGAAGTCAATACCAATGCTTGGAGTTTAGTTAACAGAGCGAGGTGCCGCACTCTTAAAAGCCTTGGAGATATCTAGAGCAACCAGGTCAGATTCACCAAATCGGTGTGTACAGTGGTTGAGATGCTCTGTTAGGCAAATAAGAAGATCGTCAGTAGATCTTTTTGGTCTAAAGCCGTATTGTTTGCCATATAATATTTGGTTTCGTTCAAGATATCTCAGAAGACTCTTGTTAACTTCCCAGTATAGGGAAGTTATTGTAATCGGTCCGAAAATCGAAATCGAAATTTTCAAAGTATTTGCATTTTTCAAGGTCCCAATAGCACTTTAAGCAAAAATTTGAGGGGAAGTCTGTGTGTGTGTGCGTAAGAGAACGACTTCGTTGAGGTCTCGTTCGAAGGGTATTAACGGAAATATGATCTGAAAAGATTTTTTTATAAAATTCGGTCGAGCCGTTTTTTTTTGTTTAAACGACTTATGTGATTTTTGTACCTACACGATATCGCGCAAACGAGCAATGATACTAACTTTGTTGACATGCCGATCGTAGCAAATGACTGAAGTTATATTTTGAAAAGGTTTTCATAAAATTTGGCCGAGCTGTCTTTTGGTTTAAACAACATAAATAGTTTTTATACGTGCACAACCGCGCGAACCAACAATGTTATCGTGTCGTTTAGGTGTCGTTCGAATAATATTAACTATCGGAAAAGATGACCTTTACAAGTCGGGAATGATAGAATATGAGTATTTTAACTTATTAAAACGACAATATCTCAGAAATGGCAATTCCTACGAGAAAATGTATAATATATTTTTTTGTAGATAATCGCCTAATCTACAAACTTTGTTAACACAATTTTCTGATAAGACGTACGGTTTAGCATATATTTGCAAAAAACTGATATTTTGACCCTTTGAATAAAAAAGTTTGCAGCCGCCCAATCGCGTGGCAGTCTCTACAGCTTACGTATAATAATGTTTTTAACGGCTGTTCCAATTTTCAGCAACTTCGGAATTATCTTCCAGTCAAACCTCTAATTTGACTGGACTATAATGGCTATTGGGCGTCACGTTTTTTGGTATGGGCTCAACATAGGCCAATCTGCAGGAGTCGGGATAGACTCCGGAGAAGTAGGAGAGGGCGAAAAGTTTACGCAGAGGTTTAGCCAAAGGTGAGACACATTTTTTAAGAATCATAGGGGGAATGTAGTGGGGGCCAGTAGATCAGTCACTTTATACAAAAAAAGTGAATAAATCTGAGTGGAACTGAAAAAATGCAACTGGAGATTTATCAGCGGGATTCTCTCTATTTTGGGCTCACAAATAATTTCCCATAAAGCCAACTGACCGGCATATCGAGTTATGGAGGGTCAAAGGTCACGAAAATCGATTTTCAGAAATATTCATACTTTTTTTTTTTTTTTTTTTTTTTTTTATATGAAAAAACCAAGCTTAGGTGTAACCCTTTGTACTACCAGTCCGTCATGTCGTTCAGTTCATGGTGCAATGTCTAGTAGTAGCTTGGTTTGAAGAATAGAGGAGAATAGGAAAGGTTAGAGGGGGTCTGGAGGGTGTAGAAGAAAATGACGATGAACCTCACGTTTGAACTCTAAGATGTTGTACGAGTTCGGAAATACCGACTGCGGGAGATCATTCCACAATCGAGTTGTTCTATTCATAAACGAACTTCTGAACCGTATTGTGCGTGAACGAGGGGGCTGTAGGGTATGGGGGTGAGCCGAGCGGGCTAGTCTTGTGTTGCGGGAAAATACAAAATACACAATTGCAAAATACACTAAAATTGATTTTCGTGACCTTTGACCCTCCATGTCTAATATTTGTAAATTTGAGGGAGTATGAAACTTTACAAATATAAATTAGACCCCGTCAGCTTCTAAACATGGTACGCTACATCAGGCTCCAGCAACAAGTAGTTGAGCTACATGTTGCCAAAGTAACGCAACAAGAGTGCCTTTTTATCAATTTCGCTTATTATTGAACTTAAAATCCATGGTCCTTATGTATTCGTTATTATTTTAATGTTCAGCTTGTTAGGTTGTCGAAAGAAACTCTAATTCAGCAATCCTCAGCACTGAGTTTTTCGCTGTCCCTAGTCAAGTGTCTTTTCCGCTGATATCGCTGGATGCACCGATTGCAAAATTTCTCATTTACTTTTGTATATTCCACCTGTTTTCCGTCGTTTGTTTAAACTTTCTATTATTAAACTTAGGACATGTTTTTAATTCACAAGTAAAAGAAAGATAAAAAAAGAGCCATGTACAAAACTTTTAACTGCGGGGAATATTGGAAATTGTGTCTGAGCCAAAAATGCTGTAAACGGACAAGGCTGGGGACGTTGTAAAGCTAAGTAAAATTCAAGAGTCAATACCATCAGTTTGCGATGTAAACGCCCTAGTCCCCCACTAAACGTCCAACTTTTTTTTGGCTTTGACGGTTTCAACTCGTCGGGCCGCAGAGGCAGTAAATAGAATCTCTTCCTGTGTCAAGTGTTGAAACAAAAAATTTGAATCGTGTAAATATCAATTTTTTTCAACTCAGCAAAAGTTACACTGAAAACACCAAAAGGGTTGAACGAAGAGTTGAACGTGTAGAAGGGAGCCTAGGATATTACAATAAAAGATTCGATTTACTGTTTATGATGCAACTTTTTTGTGGCAAATCCATAGACGGCCTCAAAGGATATAAGGCGGCATTCCACCCTGGATTTTTTTCTGTATTTATTTGATTGGAATGCCGATGGGTTAATGCCTTGAACTTTCGTTTGGAGTCCTCAATTATCCAAGGCATTGCAATATTATTGTTTCTTTGTTAAGAAGTAGTCAACATGCTCCAATGTCAATCACATTGACTATTGAAAATTCTTGATAGCATTGTAAGCGTTTGTTTAAGGAAGTAAAAGGGATTGCTCGCATTTTTTGTTAAAGGCAGTAGCTCAGAATACCAAACAAATACGGCTTTCGCGACTATTACTGCTATAAATAGGCCGAAACTTTGTTTGCGTGCTGCTATATTGGGCAAAAACTTCAAGAACCCAAGATTAACCACCCTAATAAGGCATCTCGCGGGCTTAACAGGTTAATAATAGGGTGCGGAAGTTTCGCCTAGATCTGGTTTTCACCTTGCTGGCGTTACACTACTTAGTTCACCTGGAATTCTGATACTGCCCGCTTAACAGCCGGCTTTACACCGTGCGGTGAACGTTTCATTCGAATGTTACCTTCTGAAGCCGGTTCTACACGATGTGGTGAACGTTCATGCGAATGTTGGCTTCTAACGGTTAATTCAATACCCACAATAGCCCAAACGTGTCCAAACACAAGCGTTGGACGCTTGACATTGGGCATTCGTAGTCGGCAACACGATGCGTCCTATCATCAAGCGTCCAACGTAGGAGGGTGCTCATAGCATCGTGTAGAGCCGGCTTGACTATTGAGTCAGCATCGACAACAGCCCGAAGGTGTCCACAAACGGACTTTGGACGCTTGGCAGTGGATATTCGGGGTTCGCGCATCGGCAACACACATATCTTATGGCTGCTACGATTTGGGTTCCATCGAGGTGAACACTGGCCCTCGATCCGTCCGTTGTGAGCACTTTGGTCTTTTAATCCGTATGATCGGGCGGTGTCGTGTAAGATATCCGTCGGTTCGGCATCCATGTAGGCGAAGACGCCACTATCATCGGCGAACACCAAGTCGGTTACGAATCGATTTGAATCGGGAATTCCTAGGATAAGTCGCTTCGAATACAAACGCTGCTGGTTGAGCCATCGTACGACGCTTCGAGGAGTAGGATGATGTTCAATGACACGTATTCGATATCCAAGGCTCCCCACAAGCTGTCCCAATCGATGCAATAGAAAGCGGATTTGATATCGATGAAAACGACGACCGTTCGAATTCTTTTTTCCATTAGCTGACGGAGTGCGAATATTTGATCAATGCAACCTCAATGTGGTCTAAATCCCGCTTGTTTCTTCGGGCTCGTTTGGTCTCGATGTTTCTGTAGTCTCGATTGTATGATTTTCGTCAATACTTTGCCACCTTTGAAGTTATTGTGATAAGACATCACCTCCGGTTTTGATCATTTCGGCTGTTACTGGATCTATCCAGGCGCTTTTCCATTTTACAGCAATTATATTTCCGTCTGTACCTCGATAATTGTCAGTTCGGTAGAGAGAAACTGATTCATCGGCTGTTCGATAATCGGCGATTCGAATGCTGGCCCTTGTGGCGGATCGTGGTTGTGCAGCTGGTGGAAGATTTCTCTCCACCGCTGCAGGCGCCCATCGGGAGAAGTCACAAAAGTTCCATCCGATTTGTTGATGTTGTTTTGCCGCCTATTCGCCGGATTGTCTTGTACAGCGCCCGGTACACGTGCCTCGACGCCGCTTCTTCCATGTCGGCCGCAACGTTATTCCAGTACGCTTCCCGTTCCAATTTAATTTTCTGTCGAACTTCTTTGTTTAACCGTGGCTCGACATCGACGTGTTTCATTCGTTTCTGCTGATCAACCAGATCCAGACAGCTCTACGAGATCCATGGCTATGCCCGTTTACGGATAGGTGGACACAGTGTTGCGACCAGGCAATTAGAGGCCCCGTGCGTTTTTTTTGCGCGCCGTGTTGTGCGATTTCGTGCCGTGTGATTTGGGTGGCCCATCCAATGAAGTACAAATTCAAATAATGAATTCAAATGAATTTTATTGCCAAAATATTGATTCGCTCACAAGGCCCCTAACACGCGGCCCTGTGCAGTTGCACACTGACGATGACAATGACAATTGAGTTTCTTCTACATTAATATCATCACGTACGTCTATTTCTTCTTGGCTGGTGGTGGCTCCGTTTTCTTCGCTCTTTGTAATCGCATCTGTAATTTCGCTGGAATGGTTCGATCCAAAATCGGGCCCACGTATTGCACGCACTTCTTTCAGCGTCGATTGGAATCTTGCGTTGATCAAAACGTAGCCTAACGTCGCCGAGTCGTTGCCGGGTAGATATCGCTACGAGAATTGGTGTTTGAATGGATGGCGAAAGATGCTGTTGCCAACGATAAAATTGTTTAACGCTACGAATGAAAGGAGGCGTAAGCCGTTGTCGTTAATTACTCCATGTCCGAATTTGCCAATCGTTTCTTCCCAACCGGTTCGATTTGCAACTGAATGTGTATGAGTATGTTTAATTCGGTTCGATGCATCGTATTCAACGTTTGTTGAAGCTGATCGTAAAATTCGTCCTGGTTCGGGTCTGGGATGGTCTCGGTTGGCGCATAAACGGATACGATCTGGGTCTTGATCGTTCCACCGATGGTTATAACCGCTAAAAGCGGTTGAAATGCAATAACGCTGCTGACTGCCCGTCGATCGATCATAAACCCGACGCCGGCCTCTTATATCTCACCAACGAAATAGTCGATCTTCGTCGATTGTTGGCGGGACGTTCGTCAATGTCCCGGATCCGGTAAGTCATAGTTCCGAAAGCGCAGCAACTGCTATTTTGCACTTCACGCGGCGAATTGATTTCGATTTTCGATGTGATTAATTTTGTCTTCCAGAAAACCACTTCACACCAGCAACCATGGTCCCCAACGCTGGCGCATCGACTGCCTCTGATGCAGCAGCATTATTTCGTCAATAGTTAGTTCGTATATCCATGCGGTTTCGTGCCTAGTTTCTTTGGTTCGTTCAACCACCCTCCTCCTTTCACATCCCATTACCCATTAGGAAATAAATACATACATAATGCAGATAATATGTTCCCATTTTCTGAAATTGGCTGTACTCAGGTATAAAAAGATGCTGCCACCTACAAACATACATATAGTCCAACAAAAAACAAATTACTTTCCAAACAACTGAACTAAACATGAATTTGGAATTTAAAAAAGTGCTAATCTATCGCCGTACTACTGACAGAGAACGGCCAAGTGTGAGAAAACCGTTATTTCGTGTCATGGTGTCATTCGTTAACGTCAAATTTAAATTTTAAGAAAAAGCGCAAATATGTGCACACAATGCGGCGGTAAAGTGTTAATTTTGAAATAAAACAAATTTATTGGACAAAAAAAGAAAACACCGATGCCATTATTTCTAGAACTCTTTATCTGCAATCGATTTTTTTAATTTACAAAGAACTCTCTTATAAATAAACTTTTCTGGATAACATGACAGTAAATGTTATACAATGACTTTGTGGCAACTTTACGGCTCACGGCTCATCGAGCATCAAAGCTTGACGGCGCACATTTTCACACACACACTTTTTTACAATAACTCTTTTTTGGCAAATTCATCGACTGTTGATAGGACCATTAAGCGCACCGATAGGAGCATTCGTTATCTGTTAACAATGGCAAAAATTGTAAATTCGAAAAAGTATTGGACCACTCCCAAGCATTTTCCCCATTGGAACATCAGTATTCATAGCGGCCCAGAAGCAATTAGACATTAGACTTCCACAGCAGTTCCAGCTTGAGGGAAAGTTTTCTTTTTTAGTGTTCTAGGGAAGGGGAAGGGAAGCATATATTTTTATCTTAATGCTTCTAGAAGCACACCAGAGCCGAATACTATCTGCATATCATTAACAGCTTCATTGGCCGTCATCATTATCTGAAACTAAATAAAACATGAGATACTCTGGTGTGCATGTGTATGTAGCGACGAGCCTGCTACGGCAAAAAAGGGTGGAGAGTAGCAGCATGTTTATGTAAGCTGTTCTCCAGGCGTCTTCCAGAATCGAACGGAAGCTCGCTTGAGTTATAATGTAATCGCTGCATTAATGCTTCAATCCACCGAAAATCTTATTTTTATTTTCGATTGCGCCGCCGCAGAATGATGAACAGCGCCGTGCCCTTAGAGGTCATTTTGTTAAGCGGTCGTCCTTTAACCATGACGGCCTGACGGACTTCCACTGGAGTTGGCAAGCGTCTTGCGAGAAAACCCAAGAATCTTTCCCAAAACTTTGATTTCCGAAATTATTCAAACTAGTTCAATGGCATCTTTATGCTACAATTTCATGGAAACATGTGGTTTGGGAGTTTTTTTATTTTAACGTAAAACGTCTGCAGCGTGGATTTTACTTCACTTTTTTTTTGTTTTTGGAAGGGACCCCACTGGTTGGCTGCGTCTTTTATAAATAAACTTTTCGTTCTTATGCGAGATTACTGCTTAGACCGGAGCCCTGCATGTGTTTGCGCGCTGTGCTGGCCTAAAAGGATGTACATAATTGATTTTATTGGATTTTTGTTAAGACTGTATATTGCAAAAGGAATTCTAATGTTTTGATTGCTTGCTCGGCAGCATAAATTCCCCAATTTAATGTTGCGGGAGAAGTTAAACATTTTTGAGAGAAAAAAAAGAAGTTTTTTTTATCAACATTCATTCGATCATACATTAAATTTAATCGGAATAAATTCTTTTTAAATCAAGTTGTCAGTTGATAAGTAAACTTTGAAGAATGTGCTTCTTTCGAAATTGGTCATTTATTATATGTATATGCATGTGGGGCAACAAAATTCTATGGCAATCGATAATCTAATTTTGAGTAATTCGAATGTTGAGATTTTTCAATTCGTTACAAAAATTACAACAAATTCGATTTAAATCAAAAAGTGTATATGTATATGAAAGGTAGATATGAAGAATGAAGAAATATTTATATATGACAAGAATCGTCGTAGCACGTAACGTCATCACGTACGTCATCGAAGCACGTAAAAAACACATAAAACTACATAATACATACATCTGTGCGACCACTTTCCGAAGAGTCCGCCTATAACGAACCCACTCTGTCCACGCTAAATTCCATGTTGCACTATAGATAACTCTCCAAATTTCAAAAGTAAAATGTCAGATCCCATTGAACATTGAGCACTGATACGGAAAAGGCGGTACTGTGTGTATGTCAGTGAAAAATTCATCACGGAAGCCACTGAAAACGGAAAACATCGGGCCTTGGCGTTGCGAATATGTGTGGATCATCCTCTATCCGTGTTATTAGCGATTTAGCCGCCTTTTAATTCGCAATGAAAGCTGGCTAGGCACGGCCGCACCTAGAACCTGAGCTACCGTCATTTTTCGAGCCTATTGAGTATGAATGAACCAAAATTGGAGCGTCGACTCAAATAACTATTTTGTTGGTATGATGCTTCGAAAACACATTATAGTACAGGAAAAATAGTAAAAATAGCGGAAATGATTGGGTACAGGCTTAAAATTGGCACAGAGCTTCCTTTTAGGGTTCTTTATAAGGGGTTATAAAGTCTACCGATTTTCTACCCCGGGAACCTTTCTTTTTAGGGGGTTTTAGGGTCAAAATATCTGTTTTTTGCAAATGCATCTGAAACCGTAAGTCGCCTATCATAAAAAAATGTTCACAAAGTTTGTAGCTCATACGATTTTCTACAAAAAATGTTATTATACATTTTCCCGTATGTATTGCCATTCATGAGATATCACCGTTTTAAAGATTTAAAATATTCATATGAACTCATTCACGACTTGTATAGGTTTTCCGACGTTCAAGTTGGACTACTTTTCTAATTTTTTCAGGGGTCATTCCTGGATGTATTTGCAGGAAAAATGTGTTCGGATGAGGACTTACGGTTTCAGATGCATTTGCAAAAAACAGATATTTTGACCCTAAAACCCCCTAAAAAGAAAGGTTCCCGGGGTAGAAAATCGGTAGACTTTATAACCCCTTATTAAGAACCCTAAAAGGAAGCTCTGTGCCAATTTTCAGCCTGTACCCGACCATTTCCGCTATTTCGCTTTTTTCGGCTTAATTTGACTGTACTATAAGTAAATTGGGTGTGTGTATCTGAACTTAATCAATTGTGAAACCCAAATATCACCCGATAATGACTTAGGTTATTACCAGGTGTCGGGGTACACTTTAGTGCACAATCTCTCCCCCCATAGGGGTATTGCCATTTATGTTAGGGACGACGTGGCTTATGTTAAGCACTCACCTTGTTGAGGGCATCCTACATCCTGGGGGTTTCACCACATTCGGGTTTGATTAGACGGCCATCGTCTCGGGTTTTAAGTATTTAAAATTCATACGTTACCGTTTATATTAATTCGGGAATTTATTCAATATGTTTAAACGATTTTATTAAGGTTATATTAGTTTCCAATGGTCGATTTTATTATAGGTAGTTCATACTTAGTTTATTAATATTTTCAAAAGATTTTAATAAATTTTATAAAAACATCTCCAAATTTATGTAATTAGTATATTCAGTTCAAATTTAGTTTATTATGTCCAACCGATTTTAAGTTTTTTTATAATTATTATATGCAGTTCAAATTTAGGTTATTATTTACAAATGAAGTTATTAAATTGTATATTAAAATTTCAAGACGTTATTTTTATTATATGCAGGTCATAGTTATGTCATTATTTTCACGGATTTTATTAACTTTTATATTAAAATTTCTAACTTTCGGGCTACGGGTCTACGTCATTCAGCCCCGCCTCCGGAGGGGTTAAGTTCAAGTGACACCACTGTGAACGCTTCTACATTGTCCGCATCATCATTAAGTTCCTCGAGTATGGGCAATCGTCTCGGACAACGGCGCTCGTCAACGGCCACGACTTGGTTTTTCAATGTCGCTTACACCATGCGCTCCCTAGTGAGTGTGGCACGAGAGACGTTTCGTTCTGTCGGGAGGAGTCCCAACTCTGCATATCTCCCGTGCTCTCTTAGGCGAGCGTCTTATAGGGTCGCTGGGCCTCATGAGCCTGAGATGTGTCTAGATTGTCGGCTCCATACTCGGGCGGACCTAGTCCTGCCGGTGTTGGTTGGACATCAATGGCGTATCTATCGGGTCAGGGAACCTCCCCTCCCAAGGCGAAGCGGGATGACGAAGACCATGTAGAAAAAGAAGGTGTAGAAGAAGAAGGTGTGAGAAAGAAACCTCCGCGAGAGGGACCGTGCGGTCATACTACCACGACTGGTCAGCGGGTGCCGCTGAAATCCAGGAAGGCGGTCGACAGACAGTCTACAAACGGGATCGGACGGATCTGATAAAACGAACACAAATGCCACCAGGCGAACCAAACAATCTGGCCAGGTGAACAGCAGCCACCTGCAACCAGATCCCACCGAAAACACACTTCAATGAAACCTTTGGCAACAGACTTTTCGCAAGGTCAGGCGATAAAACGCCTGTTAACCCAGACGGTCCGACCAAACTAAATAATGGATAAAGAAAAAGATGAGAGACCACTGTCAGATCAGGCCCGCACAGTGCCAGGCGATATGACGCCTGTTAGCCAGATCCCGGGCCAGCCTGACAGGGAGTGAACAAATGCGGAGGCTACCGCAAAAAGATTATAAAAGGTAAAATTGTTGAAAGAGAGGAAAAATAGGAGAGCTGAAAAGAAAAAGTGGCAAAGGCTAAGGCATCGCGGTAAATACCTTCGCCCGATTGGGCCTACCCGAGCTCAGGGTGAGGAGAAAAAGAGAGAAGAAAAAGGATGAGGCGACTGTGCCCCTGAGAGAACTGGTCTGGCAGCCTCAGTATAAACTCTAACATTGAAACTTGGTCCCAGACGACCAAGGAAAACAAGGAGGTGTACCACCGCCAGAGAAGCTATCTAGCAACCTAAGCGGCTTAAAGGTACCCTGACAGTTGACCGGTGAAGCCGGCGAGATGCCTTATTAGGGCGACTCGGATTTGCTCTAGCAACCACGGCTAAACTAAGACATTAAACCTTGATCTAAGATGGTCAAGGGAAAACAAGGAGGTGTACCACCGCCAGAGAGGCTATCTAGCAACCTAAGCGGATTAAAGGTACCCTATCAGTTAACCGGTGAAGCCGGCGAGATGCCTTATTAGGGCGACTCGGAATTGCTCTAGCAACCACGGCTAAACTAAGACATTAAACCTTGATCTAAGATGGTCAAGGAAAACAAGGAGGTGTACCACCGCCAGAGAGGCTATCTAGCAACCTAAGCGGATTAAGGGCACCCTATCAGTTAACCGGTGAAGCCGGCGAGATGCCTTATTAGGGCGACTCGGAGGCCTAGCTCGATGACAGTTTGGTCATCGACGAATGTCTTTTGCATGATATATACCTAACGACCGTCCGGTGAAATCCTCTAGCTCGTAACGGCTATGTCCAACTTTTCTTTTCACTCGCGCCTTTAGGAATTTGGCTGCTAACTTCGCGTTAAACCCATCTGCCTTATTACTCACTGGGAAGGTTCTCCTGAACACTATCTGTCCTGGGTCGAAGCTAATCACTCGACATCGTAGGTCATAAGTCTTTTGGTGACGCAGGTGTGCTTCTGCCAGCTTCCGTTCGACTCGCTCACGCAGTAGTTGTTGCCGGTCAACCAAAGGAAGTACCGAAATATTCCCATCCTGCAGGGCCCCTAGTTTCGTTAACAACGGATATGTTGATCCGTGAAGAATCATATGATATCCGAATAAGACTTGATACGGAGACATTCCTATGGATTCATGGTGGGAACTGCGGAGTGCACATTCTATGGCTGATAGGTGGTTTGCCCACTCTCGATGGTCCTCGGACAGATAAGCTCTAATTGCGGCTAATACGGAGCGATTGACACGTTCAGAGGCGTTCGGGTGAGGGGAATATATAGGTGTTCGCAGATGTTTAACCCCGTAATCATTCATCAGCTTTTCAAACTCTTTCGACGTGAAGTGTCGCCCGTTATCCGTGAATATAACTTCGGGCACTCCAAACGCGTGGAAAATACGGTGTTCTAGGAATTCAGTGGCCGCCTTTGACGTTTCTGATGTGACTGGATGAAGGAAAGGGTACTTGCTGAAGGCATCTAGTACGACTAATACGGCGGTGTGTCCCTTCTTAGATCTGGGGTAAGGGCCTAAGTAATCAACATACAGAAATTGAAAGGGTCGGTGCGTTTCCATTGCTTTACCCATCGGCGGTCGTAGGGAGGTATTGGGAGCCTTGGACTCCTTGCAGACTTCACACCGAGTGATATATTCCCGGACTTGACTTGCCATGGACGGCCAAAAATACTTTTCACGTAACCGATGCAAGGTTTTACCAATACCGCCATGCGAAGCCTGGGGTGGCGCATGAGCGGACTCAACTAGGGAAGCAGTGAGTTCCTCCGGGATCCACAATTTCCAACTCAGGTCATCCGTTACGGGGTCGCCGGTACGTGGGGTCGAACGGTGGAACACGTATCCATCTGACACCTGGAGATCGGGAAACTGACCAGCCTGCTCGCGGATTTGGTCCGCGAGACGCTGGTAGTCCGTCGATCTGAAGGCGGCAGACGACAGGTCCACATCTCGACAGAAGGACAGATCGTCCACGCAGTCGACGCGCGATAAGGCGTCCGGCACCACGTTCTGGCTACCCTTACGGTGCTCTATTGAAAATTGGAATCCCTGGAGTTTTAAGCTCCACCGTGCCAATCGGCCGCTTAGGTCTGCCTGGCTCATAAGCCACTTCAAGCTAGCATGGTCCGTAATAATGGTGAAGGTGTGGCCTTCCACGTAGGCTCTGAATTTTTTTACGCTTAAGACCGCTGCGTAGCACTCCAGTTCTGTTATTGAATAATTCCGCTGAGCGTTATTGAGTTTTTTTGAAAAATACGCGATGGGGTGTTCGTCATCGCCATGCTTTTGGAACAAGACGCTTCCAACCCCTGTCTTGCTTGCGTCACACTGGATAAAGAAAGGACGGGTGAAGTCCGGGGTGACTAGTAAGGGAGCTGACATCATCAATTTCCTCAACTCCGTGAAGGCCTGTTGGGCCTCGTCGGTCCAAGTAAATTTGGCGGCCTTCAGGCAGTCCGTGATGGGAGAGGCGATGCTCGCATAGTTGCCTATGAATCGCCTATACCATCCCGTCATGCCTAAAAAGCGCCTCACCTGCTTGGTCGACCTTGGTGTTGGGAAATCTCTGATGGCAGCCACCTTGTCCGGGTCTGTCTTGAGTGTTCCGTCCCCAATAATGAAACCCAAGTATTTTACCTCCTTTACGCAGAACCGGCTTTTGGCCAGGTTCACAGTTAAGCCAGCAAGGCAGAGGCAGGAGGCGACTCGTTCCAGCAGCCTGACGTGCGTATCAAAGTCTGGGGATACTACCAATAAATCGTCCAAATAGACAAACACATTTTCCCGCAACGAGCCTGGGATGGCCTTGTCCATCAGGCGGCACATGCGCTGTGGCGCGTTGCACAGTCCGAACGGCATCACCGTGAACTGATACAACGGCCTGCCTGGGACTGTGAAAGCGGTCTTTTCCCTAGATTTTTCCTCTAAAGGAATCTGCCAGAAGGCATCCTTTAGATCTATAGCGGAGATATACTTAGTGTCCTGTAACCGTCCCAAAAGACCGTCGATGTGTGGCAATGGATATGCGTCCTTCACCGTAACTGCATTCACCTTGCGGGAGTCCAGGCAAAGCCGTACTTTGCCCGGCTTTCGAACCAGGACTACAGGTGAGTTCCATGGGCTGTTGCTCTCTTCAATCACACCTAGACTCAGCATGCGATCGACCTCCCCATACATGAGGGTCTGGATGGCAGGAGAGACTGGGTAATGCCTCTGCTTAATAGGCACCGCCTCGCCAGTGTCGATAACATGCTGTTCCAAGTGTGTCTTGCCGAGGCCGCAGGTGTCCGAAGACGGGAACCGCGCCTTAGCCTGATTCAATCGCACCTGCTGGGCTTCCGCAAGGCGATGGCAGTTTGGATCCTGAGTGGGGCCTAGCTGTATTTCGCCAATTAGATGTGGGGCCAGGTTAAAGGCCTTCCAAAAGTCTATTCCAAGGTATAGCCGCTGTAACAAGCTAGGGACTATAAATATATTCAAAAGCGAAGTGCGTGCCCCGTAAGTCACAGGGACTGTGATGTAGCCTACTATCCCTTTAGGGGTGCCGTCAGCCACTTGGACAGAGGTGTGCAAGCGGCGTAGCTGTGCTTCTGGGTGATTCTGGAGGAACGACTCTGCCCCTCTTCCCAGGCAACTCATGCTTGCCCCGCTGTCTAATAATCCAGTCACGCTTTCGCCCAAAATTTGGACATTCAAAAACGGCCGCTCATCCGGGACGTCATTAATTATAGCTGAAATAGCCATATTAGCCATTTGTCGTTTTTCGTTAGCCCTTAACCGTATACGCGGGACCTTAACTGGTCGATGAACGTCATCGCCTTCTTGGAAGATTCGTTTTCGGACCTTATGGTAATTATCCCATCGGTGCATGAAGGAAATCTTAGCCTGTGGAGTAGGGAAGTCCGGTAAAGGTTCTGCTGATGGTGGATCAGAACAATCCGTCGTACAAGATGGTGAGACAGGTCTGGGTGAGGAAAAGTCAGGACTTATCTCGGGTGCGGGTCTCTGCGAGGCCTCGCACCCGGATTCGGGTTTCCCGAACACTTCGGACAAGTAGGGGTATAAGTATCTGGTCTACCACAGCGATAGCAGAATACTTTTCGGTCTGGAGAAGTGCACTCAGTGAAAGTGTGACCGTCTTGTCGGCAATTCCAGCAATTAACTGGCCGTCTCGCTACCTGGGCACCCTTGAGTTCATCGATGGTGGGTGATTGGTCATACTCTTCCTCCGGGTACGTTGTGACACGTTGTCGTGAGTGTAAATCGTCTAATTCATGTACCTTATACTGGTGACGCCCTTCTTCCTTCTTTGCTCGCTGCCACCTTTCCACTCTAATGCACGCTTCGCGAAGCTGGCGCATATTGTCATACGTTGACCCCATTACCGCCCCTAGGGAAGAACTAAGGTTGGACATGACAATCTGTACCAGCTCGGCGGAGGGCATTGGCCTTGACAAGCGATTTGAAAGTGCTAACATTTTGGCGGCGTATACATCGTAGGACTGACCCAATTGTTTGGTTTCTAAGAGTTCTTTAATAATCTGGTAGTCGGTCTCACGCCCTCCAAATTGGTCGAGCAAGCTAGTTTTAAATTCAGACCACATAGGATTAGGATGGTGCCGACGGAATTGGGTCCAGTACCAGTCTTCGGCGGGGCCTGACAGAAGAGCTACAATGTTTCGAGTTAGCTCTGAGTTTAAGATTTCCTCATCCCGAGCTCTAGCTTCGGCCCGGTAGAGAAATTCCTCGGCCAAGATTTCTCCCGGCCGACCTGAGAACTTGACGTTCCATCCTACAACAGGGGATTTCCGTTTGAAGGAGGGTCCCGTCCTATCATATTGTGCGTTAGGACGGTCACCTGTGCTGGAGGTGCGGTGGGGGATTCCAGCTGGGTCTGTCTCTAGGGAAGCAGAACTAGGGCGGTGGAGTGTTGATGGTTCTCCCAGGCTGGCTCGGTTTGGGCGTAGTTGCGACATTTGTTCGTATCGATCTTGCATTCGGCTCAGTTCTTGTTTTAGACTTGCCACTTGTTCGATCAGAGCCTCCAATGGGGCATCATGATCAGGCTCACCAGACTCTACACCAGGCAGAGCTTCATCAGCTGGTTCACCGGCGTCTGAGGGTGGAGCAGTATTTGCCCCTGCGCGCGTCGTAGGCATAATGAAAAGCGAAGGCGGCTTTGTTGCGAGGGAAAGTTGCCGCAGATATCACAACCCAGTAATGATAACCCCGAAGAGAGAAATTTTTGAACTTATTAGACGAAGAGTGTGTACGTTGGTAAAGCCCGCAACCGATAATGACCGCTACTCCGTCCTGTGATAGTTTAGCCAAATTACTGAAGGTATATTCTACGCGAGACAAAACTAGTTAAATTATTGTTGCCGCGGGGTTAACGGCGTATTACGAATGTACTATAGCTAAGAAGCTCCCATTGAATTGTAACGCATATCTAATTTTATATGTCTAAAACTTCAAATTTGGATTACGGTATTATTATTACGGAAATATAGATGATGCTGGATTGATGCAAAAAAAAATAAATTTTGAAAAGATTAAATTTAATTAGCCTTACCTCATAATCCCCAACGGTATACTGTCGTTCTATTAATTTATGTAAACAAGTAGAGAAAGTTACTTACTGCTTCAGAGAAAATTAACCAGATAATTTATCTCCTAATACCATGCGAAGAACATCCAAAGACAAAACTTACGGGTATGTAGTGGACCCTTTTCGAAACAATTTCTTAAGGCGAACTATTATGTAAAGTAACCCGTATCAATAATTCCTTCATTTAAAATAAATCTTTCAATTAAATAAGTACTATAAGTATCGAGTGTTTAGAAAAATATAATTGGTTTTTTTTTTTCTTTGTTATGGTGGGAGACGGCCCTCCGATGCAGGACGTCCTCCCCAAGGCATCGGTGGCTCACGGCGCCGGTGACAGGCGGCTTATCTTAAGCCGCGTGACACCAGCGTCGCCAGACACCTAGTGCCTACATTCATGGGATCGACGCCGGAGATGGAAACAGTCTAGTGCCTATCCCCATCTTCACCGTCGAGTCCCTAATATCAACTTTTGGGAATCCCCTTCCATGGCAGATCCCCAGTGACCACGAAGAAGAAGAAGAAGAGATAGAAGCCTCCCGAGAAGTTTGCAGGGACCATTCCGACACCCCACCACAACTGGTCAACACCCTGTTGATATCCAGGAAGGCGGTGTGTCGAAGTGGTCATTAAACGGGGGCGGGTGGATAACCAGGCCGTCGAACCTGTCGCATGGCCAGGCGATAGGACGCCTGTTAGCCAAGACGGTGCAGGGTCAACGGTCAGGCACCCACTCACCCATGCTACTCAAAAAAAAATAAATATAGGGAAGAAAACCAAAAAAGAATGTAGTGTCCACTGTCCGCGCAGACTCGCGCAGTGCCAGGCGATAGGACGCCTGTTAGCCAGACTCCGAGTCCGCTGGACAGGAACTAATCAATATGGGGAGACTACCGCAAAAGATACTAGAAAGGTGAAGTTGTGGAAGCAGAAGAAAGATAGAAAAGATGAAAAAAAGGAAGAAGTGAAAAGGGCTAAGGCACCGCGGTAAGTACCTTCGCCCGGGCTCAATAGTCAGAGGGACTTGGACTTAGAAGTGAACTAAAAGAAGGAAGCCCACTCATGACTCCTCTCACTGGCCTAAGCCACGTAATAATTATCAAAAGGTCGGCTAAATTATAAAGGAAAATGATTAAAAATGAGAGCATGAGACTCTTAATCTCAGGGTCGTGGGTTCGAGCCCCACGTTGGGCGCCATTTTATGTAACTGTCTGGAGTGGGTGTGCCATAGCACGAAGTAGGAAAGGAAACACATCTCAATTAAGGATGTGCAAGACTCGTTTTACACAAAAAAATAATTTGGAGAAGGGGCAGAAGAAAGTGACTGGGTAGGCTTGGCCGCCGAGGGGGATTGCCGAAATTGTGGCATCCGCTGCACCGATCGTCGGCACGACGTGCGGTGCTCAAACTAGCTCGCCGGATGGGGTGGGGTTCGCGGAGCAGGGATGCCGGAGGGTGACAGTTCAAACAAACTAAAACTCGTGCCTACATACGAAAATTTAAAAAGGGGACGGCAGTGGCGGAGAGACAAACCTACCGAGGCCAACAAGAGGGGGCTAGAAAACTAGGGGAGAGAGATGGTCACTGGTTATACTGCCATATTAAAGGAGGTTCACAAAATTTCAATCAAATTATAAATGTTAAGCACTCACCTTGTTGAGGGCATCCTACATCCTGGGGGTTTCACCACATTCGGGTTTGATTAGACGGCCATCGTCTCGGGTTTTAAGTATTTAAAATTCATACGTTACCGTTTATATTAATTCGGGAATTTATTCAATATGTTTAAACGATTTTATTAAGGTTATATTAGTTTCCAATGGTCGATTTTATTATAGGTAGTTCATACTTAGTTTATTAATATTTTCAAAAGATTTTAATAAATTTTATAAAAACATCTCCAAATTTATGTAATTAGTATATGTGACGCGATTCGAGAAAAGGGACCTACTGTCCAAAAAGAAAACTTTACAGGAGAAGCGATTGAAAGAAAGACGGAGGAGAGCGAATACACTGAGCTGCCACTTTAAACACTTTTGAAGACACATTTGTAAATATTTATTGCTCAGAAAGTAATTGGAATAAATTAATTCTGATTGCACAGAATTAAAGAGGAGATTTAAAACCTTAAGAATCACTCATAATCCGAAAATCGATTTTTTGGACAGTAGGTCCCTTTTCTCGAATCGCGTCACATATTCAGTTCAAATTTAGTTTATTATGTCCAACCGATTTTAAGTTTTTTTATAATTATTATATGCAGTTCAAATTTAGGTTATTATTTACAAATGAAGTTATTAAATTGTATATTAAAATTTCAAGACGTTATTTTTATTATATGCAGGTCATAGTTATGTCATTATTTTCACGGATTTTATTAACTTTTATATTAAAATTTCTAACTTTATTTATTAGATGCAGTTCATGATTATGTTATTATTTCCAAGGGAGTTTATTCATTTTTATATTAAAATTTATAACTTTATTTTTATTAGAGCCAGTTCATAATTCGGTAATTACTTTCGAAAGATTTTATTAATTTTTTTATATTAAAATTCATTCTTGATTTGTATTAACTGCAGTTCATAATTATGTTATTACTAGCTGGGACCCGGTGCGCCTACGCTGCACCCATAAGTCAATAGTAAACAATAAAAACCATCCATTGACCTAATATTTTTCGAGATATGCATTTTACACAGATGAAATGCCTCAAAGAACATGGGTCTTGCGTCGGCCGCCATGAATCGGTATATTGAGTCTACTACATTGCTTATTGTATTCTACTTATCATACCCTTTCATTTGATACCCATGTTGAGGGGATTGTGAAGAAAGTGGTAATCCGGCCTCTTTAGACGGCCGCCATGGATCTAAAGATATATTTTGTATACTACATTGCTTATTGTATTCTACTTATCATACCCTTTCATTTGATACCCATGTCGAGGTGGTTGTGAAGAAAGTGGTAATTCGGCCTCTTGAGACGGCCGCCATGGATCTAAAGATATATTTTGTATACTACATTGCTTATTGTATTCTACTTATCGTACCCTTTCATTTGATACCCATGTCGAGGTGGTTGTGAAGAAAGTGGTACCCCGCCCTCTTGAGACGGCCGCCATGGATCTAAAGATATATTTTGTATACTACATTGCTTATTGTATTCTCCTTAACATACCCTTTCATTTGATACCCATGTTGAGGTGGTTGTGAAGAAAGTGGTAATCCGGCCTCTTGAGACGGCCGCCATGGATCTAAAGATATATTTTGTATACTACATTGCTTATTGTATTCTACTTATCATACCCTTTCATTTGATACCCATGTCGAGGTGGTTGTGAAGAAAGTGGTAATCCGGCCTCTTGAGACGGTCGCCATGGATCTAAAGATATATTTTGTATACTACATTGCTTATTATATTCTACTTATCATACCCTTTCATTTGATACCCATGTCGAGGTGGTTGTGAAGAAAGTGGTACCCCGCCCTCTTGAGACGGCCGCCATGGATCTAAAGATATATTTTGTATACTACATTGTTTATTGTATTCTACTTATCATACCCTTTCATTTGATACCCATGTCGAGGTGGTTGTGAAGAAAGCGGTACCCCGCCCTCTTGAGACGGCCGCCATGGATCTAAAGATATATTTTGTATACTACATTGCTTATTGTATTCTCCTTAACATACCCTTTCATTTGATACCCATGTCGAGGTGGTTGTGAAGAAAGTGGTACCCCGCCCTCTTGAGACGGTCGCCATGGATCTAAAGATATATTTTGTATACTACATTGCTTATTATATTCTACTTATCATACCCTTTCATTTGATACCCATGTCGAGGTGGTTGTGAAGAAAGTGGTAATCCGGCCTCTTGAGACGGTCGCCATGGATCTAAAGATATATTTTGTATACTACATTGCTTATTATATTCTACTTATCATACCCTTTCATTTGATACCCATGTCGAGGTGGTTGTGAAGAAAGTGGTACCCCGCCCTCTTGAGACGGTCGCCATGGATCTAAAGATATATTTTGTATACTACATTGTTTATTATATTCTACTTATCATACCCTTTCATTTGATACCCATGTCGAGGTGGTTGTGAAGAAAGTGGCACCCCGCCCTCTTGAGAAGGCCGCCATGGATCTAAAGATATATTTTGTATACTACATTGCTTATTGTATTCTCCTTAACATACCCTTTCATTTGATACCCATGTTGAGGTGGTTGTGAAGAAAGTGGTAATCCGGCCTCTTGAGACGGCCGCCATGGATCTAAAGATATATTTTGTATACTACATTGCTTATTGTATTCTACTTATCATACCCTTTCATTTGATACCCATGTCGAGGTGGTTGTGAAGAAAGTGGTAATCCGGCCTCTTGAGACGGTCGCCATGGATCTAAAGATATATTTTGTATTCTACATTGCTTATTATATTCTACTTATCATACCCTTTCATTTGATACCCATGTCGAGGTGGTTGTGAAGAAAGTGGTACACCGCCCTCTTGAGACGGCCGCTGTGGATCATTTTAGTTTCAATAGCGTCATGGCCTACCTATTGTTTGACAGCTGCGTAAATTTGAAATTTTCATTAAATGTAATGATTCAATTTAATGACAATTTTACATTTGTCAAACAATAGGTAGGCCATGAAGCTATTGAAACTAAAATGAAGTGAAAATTCCTAAAATTACCATTTTTGTTCCGATTTTGCAGTTGTTTTTTTGGTTAAAGGTATAAAAAATAGCCTACGACCTGTTCTCAGACCTACCAAATATTCACAAAAAATTTCATGCAAATTGGTCAACCCGTTTCGGAGGAGTACGGTAACAAACACTGTGACACGAGATTTTTATAGATATAGATTTCCAATGGATTTTATTCATTTTTATATTAAAATTTATAACTTTATTTATTAGATGCCGTTCATAATTATTTCCAAGGGATTTTATTCATTTTTATATTAAAATTTATAACTTTATTTTTATTAGGGCCAGGTCATAATTCGGTTATTATTTTCGAAGGATTTCATTAATTTTTATATTAAAATTCAACCTTGATTGGTGTTAGATGCAGTTCTTAATTATGTTATTATTTCCAAGGGATTTTATTCATTTTTATATTAAAATTTATAACTTTATTTATTAGATGCAGTTCATAATTATGTTATTATTTTAGAAGGATTTTATTAAATTTTAAATTTTTTTTTTTCTTCTTTTTATTTTTTTTTCTTTATATTGGCTTCACTTTTGGGTCTAGCTTCCTGGCAGCGCTTGAGAGCCCATTCAGATGCCCGAAAGGCGAAAAAAATGGAAACTGTAACTTTATTATTCCGTTAGTTAAGATCAACAAGACTCTTCCGTTCATGCACAAGCCGCCGCGAAATTCCTTTTTCTTTTAATAAAACAACACTAATAAAGCGAGTGTGGCTTAAGAAATAAATATGACAGATTTTTTTTCTTCACTCATTTTCCCGCGCTTCTGTCGATAGAAATCCAAAAATCACACTTTTGGCAACTGCTAGGGGTTTGCGAATCTTGTTCACGACGCTAGATGTTCACTGTGCACCATTTATACTTTCCCGTGATAGAAAGCCAGAGGTGGATCACTTCTGGGGCTAAAGAAACATTTTAATTGCTTTCTTTCAATATTTACTGCGAGCGTAGAACAACTCAATTTTCACTTTTCTAATCCCCGAAACGAGAGGAGGAGATATTTCCTTGTGACTCGCACAACACACGCCAGAATATACAAAACAATCGGTCACTAGATGGATCAATACAATTTAGAGCACATTTAATACTATCGATAATGCTGATTGAGTCGCGAACTGATATAATTTTCTACATATAATTTGAATAAGGTAATTTTCACAATTTCTCTGACTACTTTTCTACTGACATCCTCGCGATCACAAGCACACCGCCCAACTCGTCACCTTTCTACGACCAAAAAAAACTTGCTTCTCGTCCGCTCGCTCTCGATCCCGAAGCTTGACTTCAAATCCAAAAAAAAATTTCGCCGGATCAGGCGATTTTTCGATCGAAGGCAAAAAAACGCGTCCCGTTAACCCGCATTCCTTGTTGCGTATTCTATTGAACATTGCTTTATTGTTTGTTTGTGTGTGCATTTAAAATTGAATGGTTGGGTATGAGATTGGAGTTTGCTATTTTATTGATTGGTTGTGTGTGTAAGTTACTTTGCATTGTTGGGTATTGAGGTTGATTTTCGCCACTTTATTGTGTGTTTGACCGTGGGTTAAGGGAATTTATGGCTGTCGCATTTGATAAATATATGTGTGTTTTATATGCATTTTGGGAAGCGGGATTATTGCCATTGGGTTTAAAGGACTTGACTCTTCGACAATGCCGGGCTGCCATTTAATTTACAGCTTACATTTGCCTTGCATAGAAAAATTTTATGGTAGACAACGGTGTTAGTGCCTTTGTTTTATTCTGGTGGTATGTCTTTCCGTAGGGCGACCGTTACACTTATTATAAAATATACTCAAGCACGACTTCAGATTTTAATTATCTTTGGATTAAAATCATATTCCAAAGCCACGTAATATTCTTCTGCTTCCTATACAGAAGCCCTAACATAAGTAACGAAGCCTCCACCTTATCTTTTGATAAAATTTCCGAACAAATCTCGGGATTTTTGTCGTCCAATCCTGAGTGTGAAATCATCGTTGCGGGTGATTTCAATGTTCACAACGTTAAATGGCTGACTTACTCAAATGGCACCAGTATTTCTGGCAAGGACGTCGAGCTCTTTGCAGACATCAATAACTTGCATCAAATTGTGGATCATCCCACAAGAGTCCCTGATGCTGCTGGTCAAGGAAGATATCTCCTTGATCTTTTCCTTACTTCTCATCCAGCGCGTTACTCCGTCGAAGTTGATTCACCTCTCGGCAATTCAGACCACTGCCTAATCAGCGCTAACTTCCCATTCGAATTTCCCACCCCTCCCAAACCAGTTCGAAGAACTGTATGGCATTATGGGAAGGCCAATTGGCTGGGGCTTATTAATTTTTTCCAGTCTACAGACTGGAATCTGTGTTTCCGGAATAGAAACGCCAACTCTGCCGCTATCCGTATCACCAGGATCATACAGGCAGGAATGCATTTGTTCATTCCCCATTCTACCAAATCTGTGAAGCCTAGGCCTAACAGATGGTTTAATCGGGAGTGTATGAATGCAATCAAAACTAAAGAAGCCGCCTTTCGAGCTTACAAGAGCTCCCCGAGTGAATCGCTCCGTATAGAGTACATACAACAAAGAAATTCTTGTAAAGCCACCATCAAGAAAGTCAAAACCTTATTTGACAACAAATTGAGAAGTAAACTCCTAAATGCAACCTCCGGTAGCAAAAACTTCTGGTCCTTGGTAAGTTCCATCAAGAAGAATTTCACTACAACTTCAACCCCTTCCTTTATTCACAATGAGAAGGTAATAACAGACAGCAAATCCAAGGCCAATTTATTAGCATCTCTGTTTGCTTCAAATTCTTCTCTACCCCAAAATGATACGCTACCCCCGGTCCTCGAGCACAGCGCTCATTCAATGGACAGGGTTTTCTTCAGGACTCGCGAGGTGTACAGGTGCCTCAAAGAGCTCGATGCCAACAAATCCACTGGACCCGATAATATACCCCCTATCGTCTTAAAACAATGCGCCTCACCTTTGGCTAAACCTCTGCGCAAATTATTTCCCCTGTCATATTTCTCCGGAGTTTATCCCGACTCTTGGAAACTTGCCCATGTTCAGCCCATACCGAAAAAAGGTGACTCCAGCGATCCCTCCAACTACCGCCCAATAGCAATTACTTCTATTCTCTCCAAAACCATGGAGACGATAATCAACAAAAAGCTAATGGGATATCTAGAATCCAACCAACTTATCAACGACAAACAATACGGCTTCCGACAAAAAAGATCCACTGGTGATCTTTTAGTTTGCCTTACAGAGCACCTCAGCCGAAGTTTGCATGGATCTGGTGAATCCAGTTTGGTTGCTTTGGATATCTCCAAGGCTTTTGATAGAGTATGGCACTCAGCCTTGTTAGCTAAACTCAAAGCTATTGGAATTGACTCGCTTCTGTGTAAGTGGGTTGAAAGTTTCCTTTCCGGTCGTTCAATTAAGGTAGTATTGGATGGCGTCAAATCTGAATCTCATCCCATCTCGGCGGGAGTCCCCCAGGGGTCAATTTTATCACCGGCCCTATTTCTCATCTTTATAAATGACCTACTTTCAGTCCCCTGCAACCCACTTCTCAGCTTCGCTGACGACGGTACTCAACGTTACTCGTACAGCTTCGATACAAGACAGACTCATGCCAGATCCTGTCTTGATGATCGCGAACTAATGTTCAACTCTATTAATAACGACATTGAACTTATTATAAAGTGGGGAAAAAAGAATCGTGTCGAATTCAACCCCTCCAAAACCAAGTACTGTCTTATTTCAAAGAAAAAGATCAACACATCACCATCCTTGACAGTGGATGGCGTGGAAGTAAAGGCCGACCCATCCCTACACATCTTAGGCGTGACATTAGCCAAAGACTTGCGATGGAATGACCATATATTCCAAATCGCCAAACAAGCATCCCAGTGCTTGGGATTTCTTAAGAGGTGCAGGTTCCTCCTCCAGCCATCGGCCCGTGCTGTTATTTATAAATCCTACATTCGTTCTCTTCTCGAATATAACTCCCTCGTTTGGGGCGGCGCCCCAATAACCACCTTGGCATGGTTAGATAAGGTGCAAAAAAGGGCACTCAAGTTAATTGATGACGACACCGCCTGCTCCACCATCGACCCCTTGAGCCACCGTAGGAATGTAGCAGCACTGACAAAATTTTATCGCTACTATCATAGCGACTGTTCCTCCGAGTTAAACGCTCTCCTGCCTCCACGGCAATCTTATACCCGCAACACCAGATTAGCCCACTCGTCTCATTCCCTTCACCTGCAACTCCCCCTTTCACGCACTCAACAAGATATGAATTCCTTTGTTAATAGAACAACTCGACTGTGGAATAACCTCTCGCAGTCAGTATTTCCGAGCTCCTTCAACATCCAAGAGTTCAAACGCAGGGTTCATCACCACCTTCTTCAATACCCCCACGTACCTTTTAATCCTTAACCTATACCCCTCCCCATCCCCCCGTACTAAGCTTACTGCTAGACATTGCACCATGACGTGACAAATGACATGACGGACTAGTAGTACAAAGGGTGACTCCTGAGCTTAGCACTGCCACATAAAAAAAAAAAAAAAAAAAAATTGCTGAGTTTCCATACAGGGTTTATCCTGTGTTAACTCAGAGTAAGCGCCAATGGAAACGGGAGTTGGGTAAAGTTTCGTTAAATCCAAAAAACTCGACGAAGCACGTCGGCTTGAACCGGGTTTTGCAAAATTAGTTTTCTGCAACATGAACGGCAGAAACTGGGGCCTCGTAGTCAGTTGCTTCATCGACCTCAACACTACCTGTAGCTGTTGTTCTATTTTGTCCAATCTGTCGTTTACATTCGGGTTTGGTTCACTTACGGCTGCTACCAGGGGCTCAAGCATGTTAGTGTGTTCGAGTATTTTATCAAAAATTTCAGCTAATTTACTCAACTCAAAATCCTTAGTAGCTGAAAGGACATATTTTACACTTACCGGCATGCGCTGTAACCACAAGGATTTCACCACCTCTTCATTCATGCCTTCGGGGGCAAAGTTGAACATCTCTCGGAGAAGTTGTGAAGGTGTTTTATTTCTTAGTTCCAGCTCGGTAAATAACTTTTGTAGCGACTTCTCTTTTGATTCGGTGAAGTGAGTGATGAGTTTGTCGTGACTGGTATTTTGCTATATGCGGGGGTTTTCTAATGATATCAGAGACTTGACAAAGGATCGATTGAAGCTAAAACTATATAGTAGCGCTCGTCGTCGTCCACAAATCGGTGCGTGTGGAACCTGGCCTCTACTTGGGCAAACCAAAGTTCAGGATCATTCCTCCAGAAATGTGGCAATCTGATTTGCGACCCTCCTGCATTGCTGTCGCTATCGCTGCTAGACTTCTGAAGAGCTCTTGGTTTTTCTTTATTTTTGTCCGACACCATTTTATGCGTCCATCTCTTTTTTTGAAATCCTAGAAATTGGGCCTCTAAAACTTTTCGGGGTCACCAATGTCGCTGTCTGGTTGTGACTTTGTCGTGTTACAACCATAAGCGAGCGGAATAAATAAAAGTCTAATCAATTATTTACATAAGTCAAATCTTTTATTTTCAATCGAATTTATTTATTTGCAACCTTGATCGATTGAGCTAACAAAAGGTAATGAGAAAAACGCCGTAGCAGCAAGTATTCGTTTCTGCTACTAATCCGGTCAAGTTGTGGATATTTCTAAGTTTTTCCGATAGCGGCTGGGAAGGATTGCCACAGTTTTAACAAAACTTATAGGAAACATATATTTATAGGTAATTACATTTTTTTATGTACCCTAAAACAAGTTTTGCAAATTTGTTCTTTGTTTCATTGTATCTTTTTTTTATCCCGGATTGTGCACACCTATTTTTATTTATTAAAAGGCGTTGCAACGCACGCGGGTTTTTGCTAGTTTTTAAATAATCTTACCAACCTTGGAATATTTTTTTACGTAAGATGATTTCTGAAAATTAAATAACAACCACCAAAAAACTCCGCAGTTATAACCTTCAAGTATTCACCTTTCCCCTCTTAAAAGTCAGCATCCAGGATATCTTTATCATAAGATTCTTTTTGTATGAAAGTATCCTGAAAGAGCTGCTGGAAGGCTACACATACACAAAACACGTTACTTTAAAACATGCGCAGGTCTTTTGTATTCCTAAGCAGTTTTGGCTATACCATGAATTTGGGTCCTTATTTTTTATTAGAATCTCTACGTACGTACACAAACCATTTCAACATTTGAACTGGTATTGCTCCCCGGTTTCGTATACACATTCGCCCAAGAAACTAGAAGGTGAATTATATAAACAAATGCTTCAAGTGCTCCCCGTTCGCCCCAAAAACTGTAGTCACCAAGTTGGTCGAAAATCCCCTTTAAGCCTTAAAGATATCCCAGAAGCCTTGGCCTTAACAACAAACAACTTGCTCTCTCTCAGCACTCACCCTCTCTATCTAGCTATCTCTGTCTATCTCTTCTCCTTCGCACGAAATTTTTCAGTGGGATAGGTCTGGAGTTTCGAGGAGGATGCTGTTCGCATATTATATACAGAGCCATTTCACTCAGGTTTCGTAATAAGGATTTTAATCAATTCCCATTTAATCAAAAATTGAAATGAAGCCACCATATTCAGAAGCATTTATGCAAATTGCTTTGCCAGCGCCCCGTGCAGCCCCAGCGCCCTCTCGTAATATTTAGGCTCCAGTTACATACGACAAAAACCATACAGAAACGAAAAGGCGTAAAAACGGAGTGCAAAGCTCATTTTTTATGAAAGTTTTCACATCTGCTAGCTGGGCACTCCACCCCCACACCCCATAGCAGTTGGCCGCAGCACTCGTGTATAGCATTTGATGTGCTGCTGGTGGAGCACTTGGCCTTGACCTTGGATGCAATCCTTTTTCCCTGGGAATGCTCCCAGGGGTAGTTTTGGCATGTTTATAATTGCAGCGCTGCGCTGAGGAGGAAAATTTGTGTTCTTGTGATGTGTTCTCTAGCCTGGGATAAACTGCGTCACTGCGAAAAGGGGCGCTTCCAACAGTGGGGAAAAAGGGACAAAAATATAGTGGGGGCTGCGGTTTCGTATTCATGTGCAGTAGAGAGCTGCTTCTCCACCAAGTAAAAAGAAAGTGAGTTTGTGGGGTTTATATTGAATTTAGGTCAATTCGCAGCTTCCGATTTGTATGTTGCGACAACGACAGCAACGAAATCATATTTCCATAGAGAAAAGGACTCAGTGGCGTTGCCAGATGAAATCTTTCCTTTTATTGTAGTTTTCGAATATGTAAGGATGTGGATATATAGGTTATTGTAGAAGTTTCTATTGTGTTCAATGTCATTATCGATATTTATTAATCGGCTATCGTTTCTTTGTGTATAGTTTAGTGGTTTGGTTTTATAGACCTTTCACAATCAACAAGGAAGGCAAAATCTCGGGCAAAATATGAAAATAACAAAAGATGCTTACGTAATCTTAATTTATCTCAATAATCTATTTTTGGAGCGTAAGAAATCTTCTCTATCTGCTTTTTACATCGTAATCCTTTTCAAGGTTCAGAAAAATATTAATATCGGACCTGTACAGTCTGGTAAATACAAATTCGTATTTTTTTATTAATGCTAACGCTGTAATTACAGATACAAAATAAAAACATTAAGAATGTGAATTAAAAGTTCGTGGGCTCGGAGATTGTTTATTGGGGCAGTTTAAAACAGACTTAAAAGAAGTGATATGGATTAATCAAGAATAGCATGAAATAATTAAACACGTGCATTTACGAACGAATTCAGCGTGGTTCAGCCTATAGTGTTTCTAATGAAATTTGTTACATTTAGAAGAACAGCTAAGATTCATGCTATACAATGAACGAGCCGAGTTTTTCGCGGTCTGGGATAATAATACTTTATTGAGTTTTAAAAAAAATTGGCAGAGTTCGGTGTATAGCATGAGTCTTAGCTGTTCTTTTAAATGTAACAAATTTCATTATCTGCCAATGATCTTGACGAGATACACTCCTCATACCCCAAGTTATTTTTAACATGTTTGCTGATAGGCTCAGCGAAATTTATTGTCCCAACTCTGTTCCAAGGCACACTGATCCAACTGATGCGCACACTTGTCATAGATGATCTATCCCTGTCGATTGAAGATATACTGACCGGTTTAAACAATCGTGACCCGAAAAGGGTCATGGACCTGACAATCTGCCCTCTAGTTTTTTGCAACGATGCTCAAATCATATCTCATTCCCTCTGCATCTCATCTTTAACAGATCATTATCGTTAGAAAGTTTCCTACGATATGGAAGAAATCCTACCGCATACCAATCCATAAGACGTCTGATAAGCATTCAACTACAGAGGTATTGCCATTTTATCATCAATCCCCAAACTAATTGGAAACCTCATCCACGACAAGATTGTCTATTTAATCGACCCAGACTTAAATGAACAACAACACGGCTTCACAAAAGGGCGTTCGACCACTTCAAACCTCATGGTCTTAATCTCCGAACTCCTCTGTAGCATGTAGAAGGGCCATCAAATCGATGCTATTTATTCTGACTTCAGCAGGGCCTTTGATAAGCTAGACCACCAAATGTTACTTGTTAAACTCTCAAGATTTGGAATAACAGGGTCTGCCCTTGAATGATTAAGATCATATCTCAACGAAAGAACACAGGTTATCAGATTTCAAGGATTATATATATAGATTTTCGAGGGATACCGAATCAGACCACTATTTGCGGGTCCCTTTTCGTCCCTCTGCCTAGAGTCATCTTATTGGGGTTGCAGTGGGTTGTCCCATTGCTCCCTTACTTCGACTCCCCTAGTTATCGCGAGCAGCTGATTGAAGGGAGTCTGCCTCATGTCCTCCATCCAATGGAGTCCAGTTATGGCAGCCCTTTTCCTCGCCACCGCCGGACAGTGACACACTATGTGTGTGGCCGTCTCAGGTTCCTCCAGGCACATCCGACAGGTGTCATCCTCCAGAATTCCCATTCTTTTTAGGTGATACCTGAAACATCCGTGTCCTGTAATCAGTGCCACCAACCATCTGAGGGTTCTCCTTTGCATATGCAGGATCCTTCTTCTGGCTGCGGTAATCGGCAACGTAAGCACCATCTTAGCCTGCCTACACGTGGTCATAGCGTCCCACCGTCTCCGGTGTTCCTCAGCGACCCATTTCTCGATGCAGTTCCTCACCAACCCTCTGCCAATGGCAGAGTATGGCTCCGGTCCCCAGAATTCCGAGGTTGACCCCTGTTTTGCCAGGTTGTCAGCCTTTTCGTTCCCATCGATGCCTGTATGTCCTCTAACCCAAGCTAGCGTCACGTTGTTTTGTTTCGCACACCTGTTCAGTTTTTGGACACATTCCAACGCCAGACACGCATTAATCTCTGTCTGATTCATGCGCTTAATCACAGCCTGATTGTCCAGTGCTATAAGGATACTTCTTCCCTGCACCTGACCCTCACTTATGTGATCCAGCGCGTGCAGCAGAGCAAGCATTTCCGCCTGGTAGACTGAGGTGTAATTCCCCAAAGCCAGAGAGCAGGTCAGATTTAAGTCCTCCGAGAAGACTCCCGCACCTGCTCTGCCGTCAATCTTGGATCCGTCCGTGAAGATATATATGTCTTCCGGTCTCCCTTCGGGGAGCGTTCCGTTCCCTATGAGGGTTTTATGATACCTTTCGGTCACCCTCATTTTTGTGATCCCTTCCATGGGCATCATGAGCTCCCTAATCCCTTTAATGCGATCCAGGATCTTCATGTGCCCATATAAGGTTCCTGACGCCTGCCATGCGGCATCACGTCTCATCCGAATCGCTGAGGCTGCCGCAGTCTTCATCACCTGGAGATCTAACGGCAGCAGACCTAACAGCGCCTCCAATGCCGCGGCGGGTGTGGTGCGGAAAGCACCGCTCACACCTACGCAGGCCATTCTTTGCACCTTGTCCAAATGCCTCTTGACGGTTTTCTGTGTGGCTTTAGTCCACCAGACCACCGAGGCATAAGTTATGATGGGTCTCACCATCATGGTATATGTCCAGTATGCTAACCTTGGTGAGATACCCCACCTTAGTCCACATACTCTTCTGCACTGGTGAAGCACCCTTGTCGCCTTCTTAATCTTCTCTTCAACGTGGTATTTCCAGGTTAGTCGCGAGTCCAAGTATACACCCAGATACTTGACCATCCCAGACACCTTGATCCTCGATCCAAAAAGCATGAGGGGCTGAAAATCCAGATCTTTAATCTTCCTAGTGAAGATTATCGCGTCTGTCTTATTGGCATTTATGGTGAGGCCCTGTTCCGTACACCACTGCTCAACCACTTGGAGTGCATTCCTCATGATATCTGCCGTAGTGCTCATAAACTTGCCACGTGCCACAATCGCTACATCATCTGCATACCCAACGGTATGCACGCCCATTACCTCTAGCCGCCTGAGCAGAGTGTCCACAGTGATGTTCCACAGGAGGGGCGATAGGACCCCGCCCTGTGGGCATCCCTTGCTGACCCTCCCTCGAAGCCGCGAGTCTCCTGTCTGAATCCTTACCGCTCTGTTTTTCAGCATGCTGTCCACCCACCTTACAATCATGGGGCTGACCTCGCGCCTCACCAGAGCGTCTTTGAGTTGTTGAACTGTATCTTGTCGAAGGCGCCTTCGATGTCCATAATAACGGCCATCGCTATGCCTCCGGTATACAGTTCCCCCTCGGCTACTCGCACCAGTTGGTGAAGTGCCGTTTCTGTAGATCTGCCAGCCTGGTAAGCGTGCTGGCTTCTACTTAAAGGGTGCCTCCTTAGCATAGTACTCTCCAGGTGGTCTGCCACCACTCTTTCCATTGTTTTCAACAGAAAGGATGTTAGGCTGACTGGCCTGGAGGACTTCGCCTCGGTGTAGTCCTTCTTGCCTGGCTTAGGGAGAAATACCACTTTGGTTTCCCTCCACACCGCCGGAATGTATCCTGTTGCTAGACAGGTAACGAATATTCCCCTAAGCCTGGGTGCAATGATATCTTTGCCCCATTGAAGCAGCGCAGGGAATATTCCGTCACGCCCCGATGTCTTGAAGGGAGAGAATGTGTCTATTGCACGTCTCACCCCTTCCTCCGTCACCACCCCGTTAGCCTCCTCTCGGTTCATCCTTGTAGCCATTCTGTTACGAATAGTCCAAGATTTACCCGAGATATAGCTGCCAGGAAAGTGAACTTCCATCAGGATCTTGTTGGTTTCCTCCAGCGTCTCCGTCATCCTCCCCGACGGGTCACGAACGAGTCCGACTTTGGAGACCGGGTCCCTGGAGATCATTTTCTGAAGTCTGCTGGCCTCAGATATGCTCTCCATGCTCGAGCAGAAATCCCTCCACGACTCCCTTTTCCGTCGTCGCAGAGTTTGTTTCATTTCTCTTTTCTTGGCTTTATAATTCTCCCAGGCAACCGGGTCATTGCACCTCATCGCTTGGTTGAAAGCCCTTCTGACCTCTTTCTTCAGTTTCTCCAGCTCCCTACACCACCAGGGTGTGGGATCATGGTCATCCACTGACGTAAGAGGACACGCCACTCGAAAAGCGTTCTCTATCGCTGTCTGCAGGACATGCAACTGAGACTCTGCTTCTCTTGTGGTTTTCGGTGCCCTTGGCACGCGCTCCCCGAGATTCCTGCGCAACATTTCAGTATATCTAGACGTGTCCGTGTTGCGGGGAATTCTCGTTGTTCTAATTCCGTCTCCCCTGCCCGGGGTTCCGTACTCTATCTCAAATGAAATGGCTCTGTGATCTGACATAGTCGTCCGATCCATCACCTCCCAGTTGGTCAATCTTGTCAACATCCGGTTGCTGCATAGAGTTATATCTATGACTTCCCTTCGTCTAGCATCGACGAAGGTTGGTTCTACCCCTCTATTTGCAATAACTAGATTGTTGCATTCCACAAATTCGAGCAAAGCCTCTCCTCTATGGTTGTCGTTGGTGCTTCCCCACACCGTGTTGTGTGCATTTGCGTCGCAACCAACTATTAACCCTGTGCCTTTTTCGCCACAGGTAATAACCAGAATTTCCAACTCCCTGGTGGGCGGAGGATCTGGCGAATCGTACGGAAGGTAGGCTGAGGCTAGAATGAAAGCCCCACTTCCAGTACCTACGCGTACTGCTGTGAGATCTGGTGTGCACAAGTGCGGCAGTAAAACCGCCTGCACTCCGTGTTTCACCAGCACACACGTCCTCACTCTTTCATTCGCATTGGGAACGTACAGAGTGTCAAAGCTCCCAGATAGTCCCCTAATCCTACCGTTGTAGATCCAGGGTTCCTGTATGAGAGCAATATCCAGCTTCATCTCACCGAAGCCTCGCGTCATCATTGCTGATGCTGCTCTGCTATGGTGTAGATTCAACTGGCAAACCTTTAATTGCCGGATTTCAAGGATTCCTTTAAAATGAAATCGACGTAACTTTCGGTGTTCCTCAGGGCAGTTATCTTGGCCCTATTCTGTTCAATATATTCATCTCTGACCTATCTAAGAAATTAGAGAATATCCCGCATGTCTTTTACGCGGACGATCTTAAAATATTCAGTGTTATCAGGTCCCAAACTGACGTATCGTATATTCAGTTGAATCTCAATGCGTTACAAGACTGGTGCACCACTAATAAATTGCATCTTAACATCAACAAATGTCAAGCAATTACCTTCTCCCGCAAACATAACACACTGCTGTATTATTATAAGCTCAACGACACGGTGTTGAATCAAGTCGATCAAATTGTCGATGAAACCTAGCCTAGATAAAACTTTAATTTCAATTTGGCTTTATAAACAGAAGAACTAAAGAATTCGACAATATATGGTTCACAAAAACTCTCTTCTGTTCTCTAGTCCGTCCTATCCTGGAATATGCATGTCCCATCTGGGATCCCATATTTCTCATAAGTAGCAACAGGATAGAATCAATTTAGAAGAAATTTATCCTCTTTGCTCTGAGAAGTCTACACGGCCCTCGTGACTTTCTAAGCCTACAACCCTGCACGGACAGGCTCAAGGTGTTGGACCTCTTGCCGCTCTCTGCTAGGAGAAATTTTTTTATCGCGTCTCTCGCCTTAGAAGTCCTTGACGGCAACGTGAGGAAGAAAAGCTCATGGAATAATAAATTATGTATATTGTGGTTATCGGTTCTAAATGAAAAATTACTTATAGTGCATATAAAAAGGCAATAAATCGCATAAATTTATAAAAAAAAACCACCTTATTTGCCAGGTTTAGGCGTAAGTTTAGCTCTAGTTGTTTGCCCTTACGTACTCGGCTAACTACCGCTTGCCTTGATTTAAGAAGAGATACATTATCCTGATAAATAAGATCGTGTAATGTCGCTTATGTATATTTCTTTTTGTAGTTTACATTTTATAAAGAAAGTACTAAAGGGAAACTTATCTGCAACCCCAACCACCAAGCTACTATCAGCATGCGTACCAGGCGAGCAAGTCCACTGCACAATCTGGTGCTCAGGCTGGAATGCGAAGCTCTAAACAAAGGAGTTGCACTGATGGCCTTCCTCGATATCGAGGGAGCTTTTGACAATACATCCTTTGTATTATAGCTAGGGCTCTAAGTAGACGTAGTCTAAGTAGCAGTTTCTGCAACTAGATTGACTCTATGCTGAAAACACGCAAACTAATGGTCTCTCATGTTGAGGGGCCTCTGGAGAGTATTATAGGTTGTCCACATCGAGGAGTTTTATCTCCACTTCTCTGGTGCCTTGTTGTAGATGAACTCATAGAGCTGCTCAACGGCCGAAACTTTTCTGACGATGTAGTCACAGTAGTTACAGGTGAAACTGAAGGAGCCATGTCAAGGTGTCTGCAGCAAGCAGTAGATCTGGTTTCTAGCTGGTGCGATAGTTTAGGACTAAAAATTTATCCCGACAAAACGAATCTGATTCCTTTCACCAGGAAACGATCACTACCTGGACTTTTGGAACCTACACTCGCAGGCAGAACTATAGGGGTTTCACAACCAGCCAAATATTTAGAAGTGTCCATAAAAGCCAAGCTCAACTAGAACCAGCACATGTACATTCTGATGAGCAGAATGCGGAGATCTCTGTGGGCTTGCCGCAGAGCTTGCTGTTTCACATGGGGTTTGCAATCGAAAACCACCCACCAGCTGCAAAGGGCCCTGGCCGATCGGACTTTGATGAAACATACTGAACGCTGGAGGTCCGCGCCTGGACTGGTCAACTCTAAACGGTCCCTTCCTGTGATTTGTTAGGGCGCAATAAAAATAATGTCAGGACACTTGTTGGCTTGATTAGACACTGTGTCCTAAATTACCACTTAGGGAGGATAGGAAGGGCGGACGACTTCACATGTAGGAGGGGGAGCAGGGCTCCTTTGTTCGAGGATTCCCTGGTCGAACATTCGAGTCTAAGCATTCAGCATTCATAGCCGAATTCAAGCTAACTGCATATTTATCTCAATCTTCAATAATTTCCATATAGTACATGCTTATGTATTTTTCTGCTTCAATTAGGGATAGTTTAGGGGCGTTTTTGGGACCTTCTACATATATCCCAAACGCAAAGTGGGAACGCAAAGTGGAGCCCTTTTATCGCACAGAAGCATTTTTATGCTTTTCTCTCTGCTGCACGAACGTGGACTCCAGACAAGGAAAAATATACATAGTATACAAATATCGGCGCGATAAAAGAGCTCCAATTTGCATTTTGAGATGTAAACGGGCTTTTATCTACAGTTCACAGCCAGAAGTGCTTAAGTGCAAAAAACGCGTTTCGAGAAAATCGCCCTCAAAGATTTTTTTAGATACAGCATTTTGCGAAAAACCACTTTTGCCAGTCCAATAACTCGTCCACAGCTCAGTTTAACATAAGAATTATAGCACTGATTAAGAATAAAATACTGGATACAAAAATTCAACTAGTTGGGATGTGGGTTTGACCCCTTCGGTCCACACGATTAACTTCCCAGTATGATGAACGAAGATGGAATAAACTGGCTTCTTACAAAATAGTTATACGTTTAGCACTAGTGGAAAATTGGATAGTATTAGAACTGATGACAAAGCCATCCCGAGAGAAGCTAGTTCAAATAACTATAATAATATTAAATCCACAAGATTTTTCTAGAGAATTTGTGTTTCCTGAACTTTGGCAAACAAACATTTCCTCCGTATTTCGTTCGCTGCACTAAAGCGAGTGTTCAAATTCGTATTGAGCGTGTTGAAGCGCCATTGACAAACTGAGAAGCGAATGACTTCATTTGGAAATTCCAAAGCGTTCCGGAGATATTAGCAAAACTTTAACTGAAAAGTACTTGTCAGACTTGACCAAAAAGAACAAATTTTGCGGTAACTACTGGAAATCCCGGGATGAACCGCAATTTTTTGGAACTGTATCACACGTAGAAAACAATTCCCCGTCAAAAAGTGATAATCCAAGGTTTGAAAAATTCGCGCAGTTTGTAAAGGGTAACGAATTTTTGCACGATTCTGAAAAGTTGTCGGATTTTGACAAGTGATGTTTTGTTCGAAGGCTATCGCTGTGCAGAACCCAAAAAAGATCACTTCGTTTAGAACGGGTCTCATTCCATCGAGTTTATTAGATATTAGCAAAACATGTCAATTTAAGGTCTTTCTGACAATTAGCCGAAGTTTTTTCTATTTAAACAAAAAAGGCCCGACCGAATATTATGAAATTTTTTTCAGAGCATTTCTTCGTTAATATTCCTTTTTCGGCACCTCAATGAAGTCGATATAGTTTTTAGTTTGCGCGGTATCGTGCAGGTTCAAAAATCATAAACGTCGTTTACACAAAAAAAAAACGGCTCGACCGAATATTATAAAAATCTTTTCAGATTATATTGTCGCTAATACGCTTCGAACGGCATCTCAAGTAATTCAATATCTTTCGTGGTTCGGGCGATATCGTGCAGGTACAAAAGTCACTTACGCCGCTTAAACAAAAAAACGGCTCGACCGAATTTTATGAAAATCTTTTCAAATCATATTTCGGTTAATACGCTTCGAACGACACCTCAACAAAGTCGATATCTTTTTTGGTTCGCGCGATATCGTGTAGGAAAAAATGACCACATCCGTACGCACACACACACACATACTTCCTCCCAATTTTTTGCTTAAAATGCTCCTGGAACCTTGAAAGATGAAAATACGTCGAAATTTTCGATTTCGATTTTCGGACCGATTACAATAACTTCCTATACTGGGAAGTTAATAAACTCAAAATCATCAAATTTGCACTTAAGCACTTTTGGCTTTTTACTGTAGTTTGAGTTTGAATTTATATCCCATTCTGAGTAGAAATCAGACTCGCCCGTTCTTAGATTGAAACAGGCACAGGCAAAGTCAAAACGCCTGAATGGCACCCGACACCGGTATTGTATAACTGAGTAAAATATTACTTTTCCAAAATTGTATAGGACGAAAAACGAGCTATTATTTTGGTCGCCATAGATCAGTGATTCCCAAAGTGGGTTCCGCGGAACCTTATGGTTCCACGAAAAAATTGTAGGGTTCCGTGTCACCAGCGCCGAAGCACAGATACATTCGCAGACTCACTGACGCTGCGCCGGCCGTTTAACGCGTTCTTGCTAATCAGAAAGTGCGAGTGGCCCTTCTTCCTTGAAATTTGGTCTACGTCACGCCGCGTAACATTTTGGCCGCCATTCCTTATTCCCATATCGAGGAGGTTACGAAGAAAATGGTAATCCGCCCTCTTGAGATGGCCGCCATGGGCCAAACGATATATCGAGTATACTACACTTATGGTGTTCTACTTATCATACCGTTTCATTTGATACCCATGTCGAAGGGGTTGTGAAGAATATTTTAATCCGCCCTCCTAAGGCTGCCGCCATGGATCTAAAGGTATATTGAGTATACCATTTTGCATTGTCATCGGAGCTAAAGCTGATAATAGCATGATAGGATATCCGTAAGTATTTGAAAATTGATTGCAAAATTTGTTCCATGAAGAAAGCAGCAATCCGTTCTCTTGAGACGGCCGCCATGGATCTAACGGTATAATGAGTATACCATTTTGCATTGTGTCATCGGAGCGGAAGTTGTGTGCAAAATTTCAGGGTGATCGGGTAACCGGAAGTATTCAAAAAATCGATTGCAAGATAGACAAACAGACCAGACAAACAGACAGACAAGAAAGCTTTCATCGTTGGGTTCCGCCAAATTTTGTACATTGTAGAAAGGTTCCGAACGAAATACAGTTTGGGAACCACTGCCATAGATGGTACCAGTATGCTTACTCAGTAGACCATCACATCTGTAACAGAGGCATACATACCTCCGGCGGGCGCATTTTTAGATTGGGACAGGCATTTGCTCGCGATTAACCAACGCTAAGGAAATTCGCCAAAAAGGTCAAAAAAGTACTCAAGGATTACTTTTAAATGAGTGAAAAGTATTCATTAAGTAATTTTCTTTCGATTCTACTCATGAGTATTTAATCGAGTACTCTCTTCCGAATCTGTATCCCTACTCATGGTAGCGATATTGCATAAGTCGCCATTTAACAATATTGTTTCTTGATATAAAAAATTATCTATACTCTTCATACTAGAATTTGGCGCCGGCTTTAAAAACCTTTGCCAAGTATGCAATTCGAAAATCAGCAATACGCCCTGTATAACAATATACTATAACTGTTTGCTTCATTGAACTTGCTAAACGCTTCCTGATTGACCACCATCTTCAAATATTTCTTCCATCTGGGCTTACTAGCACGATCTTACTTTTTTGTATTAAAAAATGCATTTTCGCTTAACTTGTAAAGTGATTGATAAATTTATGACCTCAAACTGCCAACTTTCCTTACCTCAAGAGGTTAGGAATTGTATTTAATTGAAACTTTCCTGCTTACTTCCTTATTGATTTTCATGGTTTTTCCTCTTAATGAAGTCTCATACTGCTTCATCTTCAGAAGGCAAATGTCCTGAACGAAACTTCTTAAATCGGCTTCTTCGACAAAATCCGCACAAAGTTAGTCCTGTGTCGAGCATGCCACATACTTTATAAAAGTTTTATCAGTTTGCACTTGAACAACACTTACACTTCAAATTTACCACACAAATTCCAAAAGTGGCCAAATTCTATGTTTCAGATTATTAAAAAGTTTCCAGTTTATTGCAACTAACAAATTGCATACATACATATAGTTTTACTTGGGTACATGTAGAACGAGTTACATCACTGGGCAGGATAGATCTACGCCTAGACCACGGTCAATACAAAGTCGGGTCAATGTGTTAAATACTACAAGATTTAATTCCTAATCGATTGGTCATCCCCATTCAAACCACTTTAAAATGTCCTTAATGCCTGCTTGTGCTCAGATAAGTTTTATCTCAAAAATTTGTTCTAGAAGGCTGGAAAGTTCCTTATTCACCCACCAACCAGCCTTTATCCTGGCGCATAGACGCTTAAGGATATGCACTTAATTAGGCCACAAAAACACCCTCACGATGACTGCGGCACAATCCTTTCCCTTTAAAGGCAAATAGCGGCAGTAAAAATACACACTGCGTATGTGTGTGTATCGATTGGAGCTTATTACAACTTTAAATTAAAATTTTTGCTATTTTCATCCTAGCTTAACTCACTTATTAGTTCGAGGATAATTACCATGAAATCTCATGAATTTTGTTTGTAGTCCTCTGTAAACAACCAATTTGCCACACCTTCACACTGGGAAGCCTTAATGAAAGGGTTTCGTGTAAGAGTACTATTTAAATAACGAGAACGTTAGAATGGGCGATAGAATTGATTGCGGTAGTTTAACTTGTATTGTACCCTTGCCACATTCACATGGAAAACGAATTAGCTTCTAATTTTCTCAGTGGTGGATCCATTTTTTTTTGTGATACGATAAAGCTTAGGATACGATAAAGCACTAGTATTGTACTACTAGTTCGTCATGTCGTTCTAGCAACAATGCAATGTATAGTAGTAAGCTTGATCTGAAGGATAGAATAGAAAGGATAGGTTAGGGGTTTGGAGGGTGCATGAGGAGGTGTCGATGAACCTTGCGTTTGAACTCAGAGATGTTATATGAGCTCGGAAACACCGACTGCGGAAGACAGTTCCACAGTCGAATTGTTCTATTTATAAACGAACCTTTATCGTCACCGTTCTACTACATACTACATATAGTTTTACTACTCTTTTAGAAAAAGATGATAATCTACTACATCAAGTTATCATTTTAATCCTTTTTTCGATAATTCTATTTTTTTTATTTATGGCTAAATCGATCACAGCCTTAGAACAAATAACTACAGGAAAGGGCCTCGCCTATCAAATACGTGTCACGTATACTCAAACATTTTGTATGGAACGGCTTTTTTGATGGTATCACGATATGTGAAATGAAAGGATTTTGAGAATGATCAACGAATTTATTTCAACGCATCGAATGTTGCTCAAAATGCTGACACACCTCCAGCAACAACTGTGTACAGTTTCTTTTCGATTTGCCGAAGCGATCCGTTTGCACGAACGTTGCTCTCCTCTGAGATGCCACTTTATTATACTTGGAAACCCTCATCGAAAAAGGCGTTCCTGATCATATGGATGTGCGTTCTTATGATGCTCTTGGTCGCATTTGCAGAGTTCATCCGAAGCATAACGAATGCTTCTACTTGCAGTTGTTGCTGGTGAATGTTCGTGGGCCGATATCATATGAATCACTTCAAACTGGTGCTGGCGAGATGTTTCCAGCATTGCGTGCTGCACCAGCTCAATTTGGTTGAAAACGATACTCATTGGGAACATGATAATCGCTGAAGAAATTGTTCCTGCATCGCCATGTCAGATACGCACATTCTGTCATTATTTTGACATTCTTCCCATCGAATCCACGAAAATTGGGATAAAAATACACCGAATTCGGTTCAGTTCAAGGAATCCCGAGCTCAAGCTGAATGACGAGATACATAACCAGGGTTTGCTTTTGATCGAACACATGTGTTACCTCATGTTCGGCAGTTTGTTAGCCAAGTTAGGAATACCAACGCCTTATCGTTAAACGAACGACGCTTTCAATAGAGAATTGGAGCATGAACGTGAACAAGATCAAAATGCATTGAACCAATCGGTTCGAGCGAATGTACCACTATCAAACTATGAAAGATCTGCGCAATAACTCAAGATGTTTTGGAGGCGCAATTATTCTACTATTTGGAGATTTTCGCCAAACACTATCACTCATTCCAAGATCCACCGCTGCTGATGAAAAAAACGCTTGCCTCAAATCATCGACTCAGTGGCGCTTTATGAAGAAACGACAGCTGACGACAAACATGCCAGCTGCCTTTCTAAACGATCCATTTACCGAAGATTTGTCTAAGCAATTGCTGACTATCGGTAATGGCAGTGTTGCTTTCGACGAATCGAATGGTTTGAAACACTGGTGGTTTTTACCTCTGTCGCTTTATTAAAAGTTCCGAATGGCTTGAAATGCCCTGAATTTTGTTCCAACACTAGAATGGCATTTCAACGGGCCTAATGGTGTACCTAAATGTGCTCTCTAGTAGGGAAGCAGCTATTTCAATTTAACCTAACCTAAAGGAACATATATAATAAAGAGCAATTAAAGAGGAATTCTCACCACAAAGAATTTTGCTCTCCACATTTCGTTTATTTCTCTTTTAACAATTCTTGGTACAGAATTTAAAAATGCAGCAACAGTGCCCGTTAGTTTATATCAATCACGGTAAACAGCAATACACAGGACAGAGCCATCGGAATATTTTTTTCTTCGTGTGAGTAGATATGGTGCTTTTTACAGAATTTTTAAAAAGTGCACGGTAGAATAAACAAATGAGAACTTTTGTGTATTCGTTCACTTTTTGAGTAAAATTTCGAGTAACATTTCTTGAGTAAAATTTTATAAAAATCTTGAAGCCTGGAAACTTCCTGCACGAGGAGAAGTAAAATTTCCCGGTTTTTCTTGCATGAGAAAACACAGGGACAGAAATTTGTGTAATTTCTTGCACCCGTGAGAATACTTGTCATTATTTTCCAAAGTTTTAAACTCTTTTTAAATCTTAATTTCTGAAATTGCGCCCGGTGCAAGTGCACAATTCGCACGTATGAAAACGCCGCCCCTGTTCCTGATGGTAGAATTACAGGAATTTCTTATTTTGATATATGTACTCACGACGAAAGGACTCACTTGGGAGTGTCTGTACGCTGTTTCGCGGTTTCTTTAGCTTTAATAGCGTCCATGCATTCCCCATTAAACCATCTATTCGGCCTTGTCTTTATTGATTTGGTAGAATGAGGAGTAAATAAGCGCATTCCAGCCCATATAATTTTAGTTATACAACATACAAACATAATTATTTGAATATTTTAAATATACATATATAAACTTAAATTCAAACTAAACTCCAGTTTTTAACTAATTTTTCAGATAACTGGAGCTGCACAAATAGTCTTAGGAGCTGCTTTATTATGGGGCCATATTGGTTACTTTTCAATTGTCCAAAACAAATTTTGGGCACCATCAACAATCCTTTTAGCTTTAGGACCAGTGACATTCATTTTGTGCTGGATGGGATGTCAGGCCACTAATCAGAAGAAGAGATGCCTGTTGGGTTTGGTAATATGGACTTCCTTGAAGCTTTAATATTCATTAACTTGAACTAACTAATTGAACTCATTACTTTCTCTCTTACAGTTTAGCGCATTACTGGTAGCTGTAATATGTATTCAATTTATTATTTGCGGATGGGCCCTGGCTATGAGGGAGAGCCTTCCAGCTGCAGTGGAGGTGTATGTTGACGATTCGTTCGTTGAGTTTTTAGACAAATTTTCTAGAGCAAAAGCGGATCGATTCCACTTATGGAATCGAATGCAAACTCAAGTAAACACAATTTTTAATTAAAATAATACAAAACAGAAAAAAAAATGATTACATAAACTCATCATAATTTGTTTTTATTTTTTAGCTGCAATGCTGTGGTGTGGATGCTCCCTCCGACTATAGACGAATATCATTGCCATGGTCGTGCTGTTCACGGCCAGAAAGCCCCGATGAGTCTGCTTGTGATTCCCACTATCGAAGAGGCTGCCTATCTGTTTTAACACAGGAGATCCGTGATAGACTTTTATATGCATGTTTTGCGGCTGCCGGCATTGCTCTTATTCAGGTAATGCCCCGTACTTAATATCATATTAAAAATGGGTAAAATTTCGTTTTACGATTATTGATGCAGATATGAGAAGTTGTTTAATCAATGTATCCAATTGTATCATTAACTAGCATAATAATGTAAGTTTATGTATTTTAAATTAGCACCCAAGCTGAGAGATATAAAATAGGACAAATATTTGCGTGCAGTAAAAGCCTAAATTGGGGCATATTTGCGGGGTTTTTGTTATAGTAATAAGGAATGTTTTATTTGTTGACATTGTCGTCTTCCTTATGATCTGGTTTTATTTTTAGGAATATAATTTTAGCTTAACTAAAAGAAAATAGGTTTATTTTTGTTCCTTGGGCCAATCTGTTGAACCTTAACAGTTTTATTATACTACAAAGCAGGACAACTTTGTCTTCGCAAAAATATTCAATGTAATTTCCATACTAGCTGCTGGTCTTGCAATTTTATTGTAATAACTTTACCACATGTCAAATATGAAATGATGAGTTTTGCCGCTTTAACTAAATGAGTTTCCTGCTGTTGCTAAAATATAAACAAACATGAATCAGAGGAAAAAGTATGGAGGGTAATACATCCAGAAAAAGATTTTAGTGTCACCTTTCTGGTATGGAGATTTAGTTGACTGTTATTTTGTAACAATAGCATGACCTTGGATTGGGCAAGGGCGCCTCGGTATAAGTGCTCCTTCAGTATATTTATTTATTTTTATTTATTTTATTTGGACGGATTTTGAACCGATTTCATCCAGTGTGGCATCTCTAAGCTGTCGCACCCTTTAGATCTTACCACTCCTTCAGTATATATTCATTTTATTGGACGTACAATTTAAGTTAATATATCGAAAGTTTTTATTAAAAGATATTTTTATTATAAAAATACAATTTGTTCCATTAATTTACCATTTTTTAAAGTATCTATTTGAGTTATTTAAAGAGTTTTTCCTAGAATTTTTTGCTGAACTTGCTGGACATCGAGATATCTCCACATAAGCTTCGACACAAGAACGCACCTATTCCGTGGTTGATAAGAAAACCAATTGGTCTAAGTTTCAGGCGTTTATTGCTTCGAAATTAGACTTGCTCGTCGCCTCTTTTATTCTCGACAAGCTTGGTGTGTCATTTTAGATCCAGCTTGGATTGGAAATACTTTTCAACTATCCGGAGGGAAGTCGTGGTATTTTATCATCCCTAAACAGAGCAGCAGGCTCTTTGAGTGGCCTAAATCCTATACATACAACCAATCAGCTTAACCTGTTTTCTTTTGAACACGATGGAAACTCTCGCATAGTTCTCGATGATTCGTTTACTCAAAGTGTAATCGAACAGAGGTGGCTTAATACCATCTAGTCAGCAAAATCGAAAGAGCTCTCCTTAGGTTAGGTTAGGTTGAAATGGCTACCCCCACCAGGGAGCCCACTTAGGCACGCTGTTGGGCCCATTGTGATGCTATTCTAGTGTTGGGACATAGTTCAGGCCATTTCAAGCCATTTTGAGCTTTTGATAAAGCGATTGAGTCTAGTGACATCAATATTTTGCAGCTCGCTCAATCCATCAAGGAAAGGTGAGCCAAGGAAGGTCCCTCTTTTCCTTGCTAGGGCGGGACATGTGCAGAGAAGATGGGAGACAGTTTCTTCCTCATCTTCATTACCACAACTTCTGCATAAGTCGTTGTGGTGCGGAAGTCCTAATCTTTCGGCGTGTGGGCCGAAGGGACAATGACCAGTCAGCACCTTTGGCTTATCTCCTTTTTGTTCAACTGAACAAGAGATTTTGAGCGCTTTGCGTCCAAAGTTGGCCACATTGAATGGAGAGTGCGACAAACAGTTGCTGTGGTCCATCTCAGCCCAGCTCGAGCTAAGCTGATTTTTCTCACAGCTAGTTTATAGGTGGCTAAGGGCATTCCCATTCGGGTTAAGTGGGGTGTCCTTTCCACTTCGGTTCCCTGTCTAGCAAGCTCATCTGCCCTACAGTTTGCCCTAATCCCACTGTGTCCAGGAACCCAATACAGTGTTATATGAAACTGAGTGGCAGTCTCACACAGAGACCTGCGGCAGTTCAGAAGAGTCGTGGATGTTGTGACGACAGAAGTAAGAGCCTTGAGAGCCGCTTGGCTATCCGATAGAATACATATATTCTTCTGAGATATATTATTTATCTTCAACCATTCGAGAGCCTCCCAAATCGCAGTTACTTCCGCTTGGAAGACGCTGCAGTGGTCGGGTAGACGAAGAGAGGTATTTATATTTAATGCCTCGGAAAAGATACCAGAGCCTACATTGTTCCCAATTTTTGAGCCATCTGTGAAGATACATAATGACCCAGTTGGGATAACACCATCTGTCCAGTCATCTCTAGCCGGAATGATGGTATTGAAGCCTTTCTCCAAGGCCCACGTAGGTGTGGTATAGTCTAGGTTGTTCGCAGTGATGGCGAACTTCCTAAGAATGGATGAGTGGCCATATGAGTATGGAGTCCATCCAAGAGAAGCCTTTGTCCTGGCAGCCGACCAGGCTGCCATTTGCTCGGCGTGTATGTCCAAAGGAGTAAGATGCAATAAGACATCCAGCGCAGCTGTAGGGGTGCTTCTCATTGCACCACTGATACACAGCTCAGCTGTTCTTTGGATTCTTTCCAGTATCTTACGATACGTAATCTTCTGTTGTGCAGTCCACCATACCGATATGCCATGCATAAGTATGGGTCTGATTACAGCTGCATAGAGCCAGTGGACGATACGGGGTTTAAGGCCCCAGCTGACTCCGATCGTTCTTTGGCATAAGAAGAGAGCTGTTTTGGCCTTATTTGCTCTTTCTAAAAGATTCGGCCTCCACGTTAGTTTCCTATCGAGCACGAGACCTAGAAATTTCGCATCCTCCTTTAGATGCAGCGTTTCATTGCAAAGTCTTGAAGGAGGAAAATTGGGAAGTATATGCTTCTTTGTAAAGAGCACTACTTCAGTCTTGGCTGGGTTGACGCCCAGACCCTTTGTAGTAGCCCAATGAGCAAGAGTATCCAATGCTCGTTGCATTATATCTCTTATTGTTGAGATGTACTTGCCGGTCACCACCAGCACAATATCATCAGCATAGGCCACCCTGGTGCACCCAGAGTTCTCCTTGCTAAGGCAATTGGTTTATGTGCGTTCGTTGACATCGAGTATGCTTTCTATAACACTAGCTAGGATTCTATTTCTATAGAACTAGCTCTCAGAAATTTGGATCCACACAATTGAGTGAATAAAATCCATGCTTGTAGAAGCTGAAGTTCTGTCCCCGCTGCTCTGGTCACCGATTGTAGTTGAACTTTTGATCAAACTACACTGATCTTGCCATCATTGTCTCGGGAAAGTTTGGCTTGACCATTATGAGGTCACGAGAATAGCACTGCGAGAATTCAATCGTGGCGTACCAATCCTCAAGTGCCGCAAAATGCAATAGCTTACTTGGGTCTTCAATAATGTGTCTTTGGATTGGCTTCGTTGCACATCTACGTATGAAAATCCGCCGCCATAATTGCCTTGGAATTCCAAAACCGCTGTGGTTTTCTTTAACTAAAGACGGTCTTGCTTTCGGTCTAACTTGGCTGCGATGTTTCCCATATGGGCTGATCCTACAGTCAATTAAAAAAATACCTCCTCGAAATTCTTCTAAATATCCTCGAAATTTCTGAAAACAGTTACTGTGGGATTAAGTACAATATAAACTTTTTTGAATCAATCCCAACAGCCTTCGTGATAGATGTCAGCAGGATAATGTCTTCTATGCCAAGGTAAGACTTCAAATTTCTTATAGCAAAGGCAGATGTCATGTATAGATTTCACTAGGTGACAAGATGCTGCATCTTGCAAGAAGTTGTAATAGGAGCAGACATAGGGTAAAGAGTCTTATTCGGAGGAATTATGCCACATAATCACCATTTTGTATTAGTTTTTCGCTATTTAGACCAGTGCAGATACGCTTTTAAAAAGCCAAAAACTAGAAAAATTCTTAGCAGTATATGGAAGGTGGGAAAATTTAGGATAAATGCTACTTAAACAAGGAAAAATCGAGAGCACCACAGCAGATGACCGGAAAGGGGGCGGGGGAGCCAAAATGTGAGTTTTAGGGGGTATCGAAAAACGTTAAATGTAAACGTTGTAGATAATTAAAAGATCTAGAGCTTTTGTTCAAACCATTTTTCGACATAACCTCAAAAATTGGAGGAAAGCGTCAAAAACCGAGTCTTTCGTTTATCATTTTTATCTTTCACAAAAATGATCCAATTTTAATGAAATTTGAGGAAATTTGTGTTCCGTAAACTTCGCTAATACTTTATCTCTCTTTGACATAAAGCTGTAAGAATGGCGCAAAACTGTAAACTTAATGTAATATACAATTGATACAATTGATGAAATCGTTAATAAATATTTGCATTACGTACATAGTCACTACGCAGCAAACAGTTACGTTGTTTTTGATGGGTATCCCGAAGCTGATACGGCTACTACAAATACACCACTCGCATCTAGCGCTAAAACAGCAAGTTCAATGAGTACTAAGAAATGCGAACGTTCGCGCAGAAAAACTGGACGAACTATTCCAGCCTTTGAGTTTTGGGGTCATACAAAAATTCCATTTACTCCAGAAATTTTTTTGTCTAATGAACAAAATAAGAAAAAACTTATAGAAACACTTTCAGAACGTTTTAAGTCTGAAAAAATCATTTGTAAACAAGCGGAAGAAGATGCTGATGCACTAATTGTTAATACAGCCATTCAAGTAGCTGAAGATCCAACGAAAATCGTAGTAATTGTTGGACAGGATATAGATCTTCTAGTTCTTTTAAACCAATTAAATTCAAATTATTCCGTTATTTATTTTCACAAACCGGGTACCGGTAATACAAAAGATTCGTTTTACACATCAAATAGCTTCAAACATGAGCAAGAAAAAAAACTTGTTGCTTTTTTACACTGTATTTCTGGATGTGACACGACATCCAGTTATACTGGGAAAAGTAAAAAAACGATCGTAAAATTACTGCTTGGTAACCAAAATTTATCAAAACTGGCAGAAATTTCCTTTCAGAGAAATGCAAAATGTCGAAAAATTGTTTGAACAAAAGCTCTAGATCTTTTAATTATCTACAACGTTTACATTTAACGTTTTTCGATAGGAGGTCTACTTTTCTCAGAAATCGCAAAAAAACACGTTTAACCCCCTAAAACTCACATTTTGGCTCCCCCGCCCCCTTTCCGGTCATCTGCTGCGGTACTCTCGATTTTCCTTGTTTAAGTAGCATTTATCCTAAATTTTCCCACCTTCCATATACTGCTAAGAATTTTTTTTTTCTCAAAAATTATCTGCACTGGTCTAATTGTACATTTAGCGAAATATAAGCGACCATATCTAGTACCAGTGGATAATTTAGTTTCGACTACTTCGCTAGACTTCTAAACCACGGCTTTTTTTTTTATGTGAAAGACTAGAGTCACAGGAAACGCCCTTTATACTGTGTCGACAATCTATTTTCTTCATATAGAGTTCAATGTCGAACAGCAGCTCTAGTCGGGGAAGAAAGGAACTGTCACAACCTACCAGCGATATTTTGCAGTCCACCTACTCCCACCATTACTGGCGACTTTTGTCATCGGGGCATCGAGAAACAACTCGCTGGAGTGTTATGCCTCCTGAAACGAGTTGAATCTCATCAACCAACCGATGACATGCGCTTTGGTGAAGCGGGGAAGGGCTAACTAAGGCTATGACAGAAGGAATCAGGAATGTAAAGAGGGAAGAAGAAAGAAGGAAAGTTATGTAGGTGGGAAAGTGGAAAAGGCGAAGGACCGTGGGGCTGGCCGGGATTCGAATCCGGGACCTCTGGGATAGTAGCCAGACGCCTTACTCCCTAGGCTACGGAGGTCCCCAGGCTGATATGATATTTCGAATCCTTAGTGTTAGTCCATAAACTGATCTTTAACTTGCACATGAGGGAATTATTATGACAATTTTAATATTCTTTTGGTTAGCCCTTGGCCTGCCGTTTTCCTTATTTCACTGCCTGTGTTCATTCAAACTTTCTTGACGAACGTCCTGATTATTGCAGCAACTGATGGAACTCCAAACATGCTCTCTTTTAGCAATTTCACAGTAGACAAACATTCCAATAACATGAACCTCTGAAAAAGAGATTTTTCAGTGGGATTCTCTTTATTTTGGCGTCACAAATAATTTCCCAAAAGTCCGTAAAGCCAACTGACCGGCTACTCAAGTTATGGAGGGTCAATGGACAGGAAAATTAATTTTTCAGAAATATTCATTCTTTAGTTTTGCAAAATGCACTAACATTAAATTTTCGTGACCTTTGACCCTCCTTGAGAGTTTGGATGCCGTGAAAGACTTTCGGCTAGTTCCTTAATAACTTGTAATCCTTTGCTGCTTTATTGCTAGTTAGCTACTGTAGATATCTTCCCCAATATTCTATATTCGTCTACATTATAGACCTGATCAGGAGGCGATCAATTATGGGTATTTCAACTTCGACTACAAAAAAAAAATAAAATTACGTTTTAGCTATTGCATAATATCCTACCTAGAATGCGTAAATAAAATAAGGTGCTAAATGGGAGACAGATATAAACATAATTAAAAAAATTTCAAAAAATAATATCTTTATATAGTACGGCTTTTTGTTATCTAAGCTCATCAGAAAACCATTGTTTGTGTATTTGCCACATTGGATGCTGTTCAACAAGCTCTTTTGCAATAATGTTAAATTTATTCAATGATCAAATTCTGTTTGAAGTTTAAGAAGAACAAATCTCAATTGAAAGTCAACTAGCTTATACTTAGTTGCGTCTATAGGTGAAGCCTAGTAAAGAACTAAGCATTGCCACTTATAGTCTCCCTTCAGACGACTAGCTTCCATGGACCCTAGGTTAGGTTAGGTTGAAATGGCTGCTCCTCCACTAGGTAGCCCGCTTAGGCACGCCTTTGGACCCATTATGATGCCGTTCTAGTGCTGGGAAAGAGTGCAGGCCATTTCAAGCCATTTTTGAGAAAAGAGGCACCTCTTACAAGCTCATTTTAAAATCGTGTCCTACCTAACACTATACGATAATATTGTAGGTAGTCCTAATAAGGCATCCCGCCGGCTTAACGGGCTAATAATGGGGTACCAAAGTTCCGCTTAGGTCGGGTCTTCACGTAGCGGACGGTGCACCTCTTTGCTCACCTTGTAGTCTGGTATTGCCTGCGTCACAGGCTTTATCGGCTGATTAGCAGGATTCTCTTGTTTTAGTAGGCATAGCACTCGGACGAGATTGTCTCCTGCTAACCTCGAAGTCTTTAAGTAAAGTCTTTAACTTTAAGTAAATTTCAAGGTCAGAATTTCATATAAAATATAATTTATAAAAATGTGATTCTTAGCCCATCAAATCTCCTGCCATTTAGCAAGTAACCTTTCGGTAAGATGCTCGTTTTATTTAAACTCTCGAAACTGGTCCAAATCTCTTTTGTCTATAAAATATGATATTTCAGAGAGTTTACACTTTACGTCCACAATATCTGCTTATCTGTAAAAGATCAATAAATGTGAAAAAATTAATATATTTTATGACTTTTTCTCGTAGAGCAGCTTCAGGGTCGATATTAGGAGTCAAGTATGTAAAGGCCCCTTATTTTTGCTCACATGATCTCTACTAATTTCAATCAATATCAGTCAAATAAATTTTTATTTTCGCGGTACAGAAACTCCATTCGAGTTTGATTATGTTTCAGTGAATTCCTCTTTAGTCAAAACAATTCCTGGAGTTATTCAGGAAGAGCAACGGCCGTTTGTATTTTGTTACCAGATATCTACATACATAGGTGTATTCAAAACAAACAAAACTGTTCTTATATTGACTTTATTGTTTTTTTTTTTTTTTAAATAAATCTTTCCCCTGGAATCGTAAACTTCCAGGATATATCAGGCAGAGGAAAATGACAGATGGTCTTGTTATTTATTTGTTTCCTCAACTACGACTGAACTACAACAGTTCACCTTTTCCGGAGTTCTCCCGGGAATTTTTCCTGAATGAAATCGAAGTTCTGTAATCGTATATAATACTGCATCCGTGGAATAATAAAAGATGGAAAACTTGATTTTTATAGATGTACTACCATTGAATATACCCACTTTAATGTGTCTCCGCATGCAAATTTAATTCTCTGTAGACTTTCTGGAATAACAGTCCTGCAAGATTCTTCTTCGGGACGTCTTGCAAGGGAGTCTTGTTTGTCTGGCAATTGAAAATTTTGTTGAAGGTCTTGGTCTCCACTTTTTATTTGTTTGAAGTTTTCCATCCAATTAGCCACAAATTCAAGACTCTTGATGTCGTGTTTGTAACATTGCGGACCTTCTTTGGGAAATTATAAAGGTGTTGGTTTAAAAGAGCATTATTTCAACGTCCATTCATAAACTTATTTCATTTGTGACAATTTACTACAATAGAAAAATTCAACTGAAACGAATTTTTGAAGAATTTTACCTTGGACCAGATTTAGTTTTCTTGCTCATAGGTTCATAGGTCCTTTGTCATTAGGGTCATGGTTTTGAAAATGAGTGCTATTAAGTTATATTTTTCAACTGGTTTAAGAGATTGTAGGTGTTAAAAGGGCATAAGAGGAAAATTGCCTAGGGGCCAGTGCCATTGACGGATGCTTGCGTTTCGTTCCCTTCATAGTCATACGGCACCGTACGTCACTTGCAAGCATTTAACGAGCATTCGTCAAATTTATTATGTCAATTTAGGTCGGTGCCATATGATCGTACTTTAGGTTTCGCACACATTTGCCAATTATTCCCCTAAAATATTACGAAAATATTAAAGCAACTACGGGCGTTTGAAGGAAATGTAAAATAATATTTCGGGTTTTATGACTGGTAATGTAACGGTCAATCTTTTTCATCTTTGCACTCGATATTTTAATAATAATTGAATTTTTTGGACTGACGTGTTCCACGTTTTTCACCTATTCCATTGCCACGTTGAAAAGCATCGAAGCCAGTCCATCCACTTGTCTATGACTCTTTTCCACTTCGAACTCTACTGTCACGGCATTTTGGATCCTTACTTTTACCAGGGAACTATTCGTCGCGCATTTGATCAGTTATACCAGCTTTGAAGGGACTCCGCTGACCTACGCCGTGTTTCTTTCTGGTCGATCTTAAACTTACTTCAACTTAATCCTTCGAAGTCTCATTGCAACTTTTTCTCTCATTCTGCCACTCTTCTGGGGTTCCTTTAGTCAGGGTTGAGAAGGTAAGAAATCTAGGAGCTACCTTGAATGCCAAAATGACCTGCTGCGATCATGTTAGTTCCTTCATTCGCAAAACATACGGGCAACTGTCGAAACTCAGGTTCCATTGCGGTTTGCTCAGGACTCAGGACGGTTTGGACTGTCTGTTTGTATTTAGTGAAGACGCTAATTTTACCACTTCTAATACATGGTTTGTCTATGCTTCCTGCTCTTGACGCCTCCTGCGCCCGTTAACATGAAATTGTCTTTAGCGACTGGGTTCTCCTTTAAGCCCTCATGGGACATAGGGCGGAAACACTTGCCCTCCAGCAGACCCTGTTTTGTGCGACAGCTCGGAGCTCCGACCAAGATCTTACAGTTGTTGCGGCCTCTGCTAATAGGGTTCTCCTCCACGTTGTTCTAGGTCTTCCGACTGGACGGGATGCTTGTGGAGTCGTGAAGGTCCTGTGTGGCTAAATTCTCGTTTTCGAGTCGCAAGGAATGGCCAACCCAATTCCATTTCCTTCGCCTGATTTGGACGTCTATCCTTTCTTGGCCGGCACGGCGCCATAGTTCTTCGTTTAAAATTCTATCTTGCCAGCGGATTTTTCGGATACGACGCAGGCATCTGTTGATGAAGACTTGTAGGCGCCCTGTTATGAATTGGGTGACTTTCCATGTTTCGCAACCGTACAAAAGAACTGCCTTAACGTTGGAGTTGAACAGACGCAATTTGGTGTTAGTTGAGATCTCCGTTGGTCTCCATATCCGGAACAGGCATGTAATGCGCCTCGTGCTTTATTTATTCTGGAACTGACATTTTCTTCTGCACCGCCATTTTCGGGAATAATACTACCGAGGTAGCAGAATTTGGTGTTTGCATTTATCCGCATTTCTTCAGTTTTAGTCGGATTTAGCCTTAAGCTTGCTGGACTACTTTCTGTTGCCAAATTTTTGAGATCCGATTTCGAGATCCTTAAGGGGAGGTTCTGGTCAACTGGCCTTAAAAGTCGAGCGTTTCGGGATTTTTTTTAAGGTATTAAAACATAAAATAATAAAAAAACGGTTTTTTGGTAGTTGTAGGTAAACAACTAAAGTTTTCAAATATATATATATATATATATATATATATATATATATATATATATATATATATATATATATATATATTTATATATATATATATATATTTGTTTCAAAATCCAAAATGGCGGCTCATGCCAAGTCCTTGTGAGGTCGTGCGCGCAGCGAAATCATCTGCCCAGGTGTCTGAAATGCAGGATATTCCAAATGAAATTAGTTCAACATATTGGCGAGGGCTTATACCACAAATTAGGATAATTTGACGAAAAAAAGTGAAAAAAATACAATTGAAAAAAATGTGTATTTTTTTTACTTTTTTTTAGAAAAACGGCTCATAAAATGATTAATTAAGAAAAAATTTCAATAATTATCGGTATAAGCTCTCATAAATTAAATTTACTTCAAGAATTTCAAAACTTCAAGGAAATCGGTTGAGCGGTTGTCGAGATATTTGGTACCGCGCACTTGAATTCGTCGAACAGATAATTAGCTTCAAAGTTCCGGTCGCTCCGCTCTGAGCAATGCACGCATCACTTTGAAGCGCTGTAACTTTTGAAAAAATTAATAAAACGCAAAACGGGTTTACAGACTTATTCAAAAAAAGTAAAAATAAAATAAATGGTTAAAAAAAATTTTTAAAAAAAATTCTTTTCATTAACTAAAAAATGTACTGAAAAGTAAAAAATAAAAAATATTTTAAAGAAAGCGTGATATTTCAATTTTAATGAAAAAGTTAATTAAAAGAATTCATCGAAAATTGAAAATATAACAGTAAATCGCGTGAGATTTACAATAACCCTCAATTTTTTGCTTTGTTAATTTCAAATTCTAACAAAATTTTTTGATGAAAAATGCGCCATTCTTTTAATTAACTTTTTCATTAAAATTGAAATTTCACGCTTTCTTTAAAATATTTTTTATTTTTTACTTTTCAGTACATTTTTTAGTTAATGAAAAGAATTTTTTTTTAAAATTTTTTTTAACCATTTATTATATTTTCTACTTTTTAGTTTATTATATGTATTCCGCCATTTTATGATGGCAATTCTATTAGATTTAAAATTACGTCACACAGTTTACTGTATTCATTTGATACCCATGTCGTGGGCTCGGTGGAACATAATTGCAAAAACGGCCGACATCTCGGAACCGTCTTCTTGATTTTTTTACAAAAGGTCAGATTGCATTTAGTACTTATACATGATGAGTTGAACTCAAGTTGAACCCAAGTCTAACTACATGTAAACGGGAGTCGAGTTGGGTTAAGGTTGACTGAACTCGACTCAGCTCTGCTACCTGGGTTTAGTTGAAATTATGCATACGGACAAGAGTTCAGTATTTGAGTAGTTGAATTTAGTTGACAGCAGCATCTCTGTGTTTGTTTGTGATTTTTTATAACGTGTATTGCTTCTTTATTATCAACTCACCCTCAACTATTCATCTCATCATTCATACACATTAACCACCCGAACTACGAGTGTGTGCAAAATTGGAAGTTGATCGGTTATATTTTCTACTTTTAAGTCTATTATAAGCTTTCCGCAATTTAGTGTTGGCCGCCATTTTGAATTTGGAATGACGCCACATAGCTTATTGTGTTCTACCTGTCATATCCTTTCATTTGATACCCATGTCAGAGGGCCGCGGAGCACAATTTCAAAAATTGGGCGCCATTTTGGAACCGCCATCTTGATATTTTTACAAAATGGCCAGATTGCATTGTCATCCAAACTAAACGTGTATGCAAAATTTCAGCTCTATCCGAAACCGGGAAGTGGGTCAAATTTAACTTCCAAGATTTGACGACAAACAGTGTAAGTTAAATAAAAGAATTTAAAAAATCAATTTTTTGAAACAATTTGACCAGAACCTCCCCTTAAGGCGGTCTAGCAAACCCCATTGTATGCCGCCTGTTCTACTATCTAGAGCGCCGACAAGGATGTCATTTATTACTATAAGAAATAGTACACGCGAGAGTAGGCATCCTTGTCGTACTCCTGAGCTCACCTCAAAGCTGTCGGATAATTTTCCATTATGGAGAACTCTGCGTTTGGAATTGTTATATAGGGCTTTAATCAATTCTATTATTTTATCAGGTAGTCCACGTCGCCGTAGTGCCTGCTATATAAAGCTCCTATTAACCGAGTCGAACGCTTTCTCATAATCTACGAAAGCAAGGTAAAGGGGTATCGGAATTCAGTAGACTGCTCCACTATGATTCTCAAGGTGTTAATATGGTCTATACATGAGCAGGCCTTCCTGAATCCGGCCTGCTGCCTTCTAAGCGTTCGGTTTACTGCCTCTCTTACCCTAGATAGTAATATATGGGATAAATATTTGTCCACAGTAGATAGTAAACAGATGCCTCTCCAGTTGTCGCATATTGTTAGGTCCCCCTTTTTGGGTATTTTGACTGTGATACCTTCCGTCCAATCCTCCGGAAAGGTACAGGTGTTTCATGCTATTTCCAAAATTGGCTGTAGTGTATCTGCTATGAGGCTTGAATCTGCTTTCAACAATTCTGGAGGGATGCCTTCTTTTCCAGCTGCTTTACCATTGGCCAACGCATGCATTTCGGTTACTATTTCCGTTTTGGATGGGGCCCGGGTGGTGATCCTTATTGGCTGTGCATTGTTGCTGTTTTCCTGAAGTTCCTGTGCAAGTGAATCATTCAGAGCGGCCAAGAAGTAATTTCTCCATCTTTGGAGCTGCTCCTCATCTACCTCTTAACGGCATGCCTTTTAGTAGAGCGGTTTCACGAGAGCTGTTTAGTAATTTGGCACAGCACTTTACTGTTGCCTGTGTTTACCGCTTTTTCTGCGAGTTAGTTTCTCTGCTGCCTTTTATCACGCCAGACACTTCTCTTTACTTCCCGATGTATTTGGGAGTATTCCTGTTAAAGTTGGTGACGTTTTTTCGGGTCGCTTGTAGAATTTACGTTATTTTTGAAGGCCCTCTTTCGCTCTGTTTTTTGCCAGGCTGTGTCCGAGACCCAGTATTGCATGTTTCTTTGGACATAACCGATGCTCGTTTTCGCAGCCGTCAATTTAGCGCCCATTGTCGTACTCCACAGCTCTTTAATATTTTTGTAGTCAGAAACGGTTTGCTGGTTTAATACTTTTTGCAGGTTGCCAGCAAATTCTCGCCTGTTAACGCTCTCTCGCAGAAGGTATACGTTAAACCTTCTACGGTTTATAGCATCTCGTTGAACGTTTCTGATTGTGGCGATTTTAAGGCGAATAGTTGCTACAACCAAATGGTGGTCCTTTCCAGTGTTTGCTGCCCTGAAGCTCCTGACATCTTCCAGAATAGTTCTCTATCTGCGGCTGATGGCCACGTGATCTATCTGATTTCTCGTTCTACCATCGGGCGATACCCAGCTCTCTTTGTTTATCTTCTTGTGACAAAAGTAAGTTCCACCTACCGTGAGTTGGTGAGAACTACAAAAGTCATCGAAGAGCTCATAATTATTATTGTTAACTTGGCTTAGACCTTGATTTCCAATGTTCAAGGCCGGTGTTGTCACGGCCGGTCTGTGCGTTTAAGCCACCCATTAAAACAATGATGTCTCCAGTTGGTATAGAGCGAAAAACCTCATTCAGTCGCATATAGAACTCGTCGTTCATGTCATCTTCTGCGTCCAGTTGGAGCATAGTATCGGACTACCGTCTGGTCTGGTACGGTATATTTCACTCTTAATTTTAATTTCCTTCTGTCAATTGTTTTTTTTTTTCTCCCTTCTTAACTTTATTTTTATTTGTTTGTTTTTTTCTTCTCTTTCTTCATCTTGTTATCATCTATGCTCTCCAAATGTACTTTAATATAAGATTGTGTACATGTGCTACAAATTAAAATAAATAGAATAAAAGTGTAAAGTAAAGACGTAAGGATCGTAGAGGAACATTTTCTAAACTTGGAAATTTCTGTTTAACTTAGATATTTTTACTACAACTGTACTTAAAGCTTTCGGTTCTTGTCTTCGATTGGTGTTAAGTTTTCAAAAGCTACCAAAAGCTGGAATAATCTAAACTTATTGAGCTTTTTCTTGCATGGTCTTAACTAACCCAAGTTGAGTGCCATGGTTGTAGTCATGGAAAGGGTTTAGGAAAAATGGTTTAAAACTTGGTATTAACGGAAATTTTATTTATACTTTATTTTTGTACTAACTGAAACTAACAAGCTTCTTTTCTTAATTCTTTTACAGAGTATTGGAGTATTTTGTGCCATTCAACTAACTGTACTTCTTGGAAGAGCTGCCGATGGAGAGGATATCAATTCGGTTGCAAAGCGCCAGCATGAACTTCTGCCACTATCGATAACAGATAAAGGACGCCGGGACTTGCCATCGCCAATGACTTCCCCGATGGCGCCCGGCCATCGACTACTGAAGACTGCTCCTCCACCGCCACCACCCACCATGCCGAAATGACAAAGTATCAGTTTCTAAAGTACTTAAAACAAGACGAAAACATTTTGATAGAGCTCCTTTGCCGCCCATCGGCCGGGCCTATCGATTGTAGTTTATGTGATAGATTTTATGCGGCCGGACGCAAGCAAGAAGAATCTTTCTGCTTGGGTCCACTTAAAAATGGTCGCTCTTGTTTTAGTTTTTAAGAGTAGCCGTTAAAAGCATTTCAAAAGTATTTTTCTAATTAACTAACTTAAGACGAGTTAAAGACCTTTTTTTATTTAATTTTTTGCCGTTTAAAGGCACTTTCTTGGGCTATTCTCCGAGTTAAAGGAAAAAATCTTCGATGTTCATAGATAGATAGTTACGACACTTGTAGAGGTTAGCTTCACTTGACCAAATTCCATCACTATTTAAAAAAGGGAAAAACAAAACCTTACAAATTTAATTGTTCAAAACAGTTTATAAGTTCAGGATTATTCGAATCTTATAACAAAAAAATTAAACAAAACAAAAACTCCAACAGAATTTCTCTTCTTTGTAGAAGAATTAAGCAATCTTTTTACTTAAAATTGTTTAGTTTAACAATTGTCATATAGATTTTATTTATTTTTTACATTTCTTCTTGACTTTATTGTTCAACGTGTATTTTTACAATATGTATAAATTGTAAGGTCAATGGATTCTTAATATTTTTATTTAGTTTTTACAAAACTTTTTTTGTATGTATATACATAGTAAGATATTTTACTAAAACAAAACAATGTCCTTAAGGTGTGTTTATCTTAACTCCAAATGAAAACTGCATATTAAATAAAACTCTTAAATATAAACAACTAAAGGTCTAACACTTATTGATTTCCTAGGCCCCCTTTGTATTTTTGTTCGAGATTTATTTTCAGGATCTTCGGAGGACGTCTAGACAGCCTGTTGGGGTAACATCTAGCAGTGGTCATGCAAGATTTGATTACCAGTGAATTGGAAAACTTCGCGAAGGGTCCGTCGATTTGCTATTGTCCTAGTTTGTACGCTGCATCATCTGAGCGAAATTTTAAGGGTGGAAGCAATTTAAATGGCGCCAGGAATTGGATATACATACTTCCACGTTAATTTATATCTCGAAATTCAGATATTTGTTGCTATGATACGAAATAAAAACAAAATTTTTAAGTTGGTTGTTTGTGCTTTGATAATAAAGCCTCTCACAACGAACATACTATAGAACTTATCAGAGACGATATGGGTAATAGTATTTATAAATAATTTTTCGCATCCCATAATTATTTATGAGGGGGCGGTTTAAATATACAAATCACCAACAAAAAAACATAACAAGTTTTTTTGGAAAACAAAGTTTGAGGAAAATAATGTTATGGAATTTGTTACATACTGGCACGAGGAAGAAGATCGAAATCATAGAGGCCAAGGGCAACGAACTGAATGACTGGTTCGACCAAAATAGAATTCAGCGGATAGTTCATCATCATCCTATCCAGCGGAATGACGGACAGCGCTGAATAACCGTGACGTGGAACTGGTAGATAAATTCTGCTACCTCGGTAGTATTATTACTGGCCAAAGAGGCCCTTGACTGGAATCCGTAAGGAACCCGGCGAGTCGGAAGATCTAGAGCAACGTGGAGGAAAACCCTATTAGCAGAGGCCACAACAAATTGGAGATCCTGGTATTCTTTTCAACTTGGCCCTAGAATGGGTGATAAGAAACACGTCAGTACAGAGAAGTGCGACCATAGCAATGCGTCTGTACAACTACTTGGATATGTCGAATTAAGAGAGGCGGCCAAGACCATAGGGCTGAACATCAACGAAGAGAAAACAAAGGTGATGCAACAATCCAGAGCTGGAAGGTTTAGACTGGGAAGAAATATAACCCTCGACGAAGACGATCTAGAAGTAGTCGATAAAACAGTCTACCTTGGGTCTACAATTACAAAAGGAAACGATGAAAAGAAAGAAATAGCTAGACGAATATTACTGGCTAATAGAGCTTTTATGCCCAAAACAAATCCTGCAGTCAAGATTTGTGCACAGAAAAACGAAACTTTCACTCTACAAAACAGTAATACGGCCAGTACTGTGCTATGGCAGCGAGACTTGGACTATGACCCAGGACATGGAGGAATGAGTCAACAGGTTTGAGAGGAAAGTTCTCAGATGCATAATAGGCCCAACGAGAGCGGATAGAATATGGCGAAACAGATACAACAACGAATTGTATGAAATTTTTGAGGACCCAAAACTCTCAACGTTTATAAAAATCAACAGACTAAGACTAGCCGGCCACGTAATTAGGATGGACGACAACCGTATTTCAAAATGGCTTATGGTGGCCGAAATTCCAGGAAATAGACCAGTAGGTAGACCCAAGAGGAGATGGATGGACTCTGTGACGGCTGACGCAGAGACAATGCTCAACATTCGGAACTAGAGAACTGCTGCAAGGAACCGTGAAACTTGGAGAAATGTCCTAGAGGAGGCCAAGGCTCGTTTTGGACTGTAGCGCCATTGTATGGATGGTCAGAGTATGTATGTATATACATCCAAGCGGTTCTTTTTTGGTTTCACCCTTGCTATACTATAGGATTGGTCTACCAGTTCTGAATACAAACGAGACAAACTGTTAATAATAGAGTAAACCCTTCTAACACAGAAGAGGCACTTCTCAGCTGGGCCAAGAAAAATTAACAATTAAAAGTTGAAGATTATAACATTAAAGGCATCCAAATTAATATGTAACCCACCAAACAACAGAAAAAGTAAACGGTAGCGTGAGATTAAAAAGACTCCTTCTAAGGACATCTTTACTAATGCTCACGCTAAAAACATTAATGAACATGCGATTGACAGGTTCAAATCTGCCGTAATTCGTGTTAGAGAAGTTGATTTGAGGTGGTCCTCTCAGATTATAACGACTCTCTCTAAACGACGCACGGTGACTTAGAAAACCTGAGTCAACCTTTCCATTGAGGAGCTGATGAACAAATACAACATCGGCCAACTCACGATGCTCGTGAAGAGAGCTTAAGTTGAGTAACTTAAGCCAAGATTCATATGATGGAATAACTAATGGGTTTTCCCAAGGAAGATAATTTAGTGCGAATCGATCGTACCTTCGTTGAATCGATAGTTCTAACATGAGAATTGGGACGCATATTCGAGTAATGGAAATGTATAGGTGTTTAGTAATCAAGGGGTTGTTAAATTCTTTGGACCACCTTTTAATAAAACCCAGGACTAAACTACCTCTGGAAGAAATAGAGGTTGTGAGTGGAAAATTCCAGCGTACTATCATTAGCATGGGGAATAACCTCGTTAGAAAAGGCGTAATTAAAAATTATAGGACTACGTCTCATACTAAAAGCCATGATTTCAAATTTACTAACACTAAGAACCAGGTTGTTGTTAGCACACCAAGAGTAAGAGGTATCAAGGTCAACTTGCAAAAGTCAGTGTCTTAGCAAAGGAACAATGTCATCAATTGATAGGATAAAGAGAAGAGGGCCAAGAAGACTTCCTTGAGGGACACGGGATGACATTTCAATGATTACTGATTTGGATCCATAAAAAAGAACTTGGTAGGTCCTGTCAGCTAAGTAAGACTGGAACAATACTAGAAGGACATTCTTAATTTGAGAATTATAAAGGAATGGGAGAGCTTGTAAAATACCTTACTAAAATCAGTGTAAACAAAATCAGTTTGACAACCGAAAACGAAGTCCTCGGCAGCATGAGAAGTAAACTGTGAGTTAACTGCGTTTAGGGGGAAGTTTTAGTCGTGATGCAACAGCCATGCAAATGTCATGTGAGTAATTCGACTCCCAGAATAATCTTGATTGATTCAAAAAGTTTCGGTATAACAGACAACTTCGCAACTGGTCTATAATACGACATTTCGTTCTTGATACCACTTTTATGAATAGGAATTATGAACGAATTCTTCCAAAGAGTAGGAAAGTACCCTTTATCCAGGGATTTTTGAAAAAGGGTTTTCAGTGGAGGCTGGGGAACAGGGTCTGTACTCCCGAAGACTAGACGATGGGGAAACGAAACGAAATAACGAGACGAGACGAAAATATATTTTCTACTCCTGGAGACGATAATCTTGCGTTTGTAAATTTTGACCTATTATGCAAAACAAATTAAACCTATCAAAATAATTAACAATCCCAACTTACAATTTAACCTCAAAACCGACCACGCACAACAAGCACTAATGTCTAAACGAAGACGATTACAAATGCGTCATCGTTTGTTTAGAAGAAAACGAGACGATATCGTCGTCCAAGGTAGCATTTTGACAAAACGGTTTCGTTTTCGTTTCGTTTTGACTTCGGGAGTACAGGCCCTTGTCTTACGGGCAGTAGGAGGAATACCGTCGGAGCCAGAAGTGAAGTCGAATGGGAGTTCGTGGACATGTTTCACGATATCAGCACTGGTAATTGGGTAATTGAGAGAGGTAAAATATGAGCTTCACGGTTAGGAACTATGTGACGAAAATTATTGTTATTAGGCTGAAATGATGCATGATGCAAACATATTGCCAATCACAGGCGACTCACAGCTAGACCAGTTCGTGTGCTGCATAGTGTTAGGCTAGTTATCAACTTTTTTCTTAGATTTTTGAAGTAAAACTTCTTTAGGGACGTTTGCTTAAAAAAATTTACATGAGAGTGAATCAATTTCATTCGTGTAACGCTCTCACACATGAAAAATCGTCAGAACTTTCGTATAACGATGGGAAAGGGTACGAGAGACGAAGAAACTCGGGGCTGTGTATGCAACAGCAAAAATACACTCTGCCTTACTGCATAAATTTTCTGGCATGTTAGCTACGTTGTCGCCCAGACTTTGCTTTATCTCATTATAGGAATACAAATTCACCATTATGTTGAGGTGAATTATTTGAGATTTTTCTTGTGGTTTGGTCACTGTGGATCTGCAAGTGGATCTGCTTTTTGGCGTGACCAAACATGTAACACTGCCGGGAAGTTAGAATACCAAAAGGGAGTGGTGAATTAAATGTGTGAGGTGCTCTTGTTTTAAATTGGCACCCACTTCCCCTTTGGTGAGATGTGCTGCACCTTTCCCCTTTTTAAATTACAATTTTTTTAACTTGCAACAAATCGACGTATCGTTTATGTCAAAACATTACACTGTTGTGAAAATCGTTCCTGTTGTTTTTGGGTCGCTGATTTTGAAAATCGGGGTCCCACAGTCTTAAAACATGCATATCTCCTTTAAATATGCTTAAAAACTCCCTTTTTTTAAGGATTTCGTGATAATTTTAATTATAATCAAAAACAATCCATTAAAATACATTTTTTGCAATATTTATATTCAAAAGTGGTTGATTTATAACAAAGCAAATTTTATGATAAGGGATAATAGTAAAGGGCTAAAACTATCCCTGCATCGACTGAAAATATAAAGGTTTGTAAAAAATGTTTTTTCAACTTTATGTTTCAAATTTGGTTTAATCAGCTAAAATAAATTATTTTCAACTACGCCTAGATAAAAGAAGAATTTGAAAAAGCTTGATTGTTTTTTGCATTTCTTTTTGCTCCCTTTAAAATTAATTAGCTCTCTAAAAGATTATATGGGACGAAGAAATCAGGTAATTGGCTAGGTGGCTATAAAGGGTGCCAATACCATACTCAAGTAGATTGGCTCTCGTTTGCGTAGATAAAGCGACTCGCGCAGGTAAAGCTTCATTGGATGTGGTTGGCGGACTGCTTGGTAAAACAATACTTGGGTTTGGAATAGTCTATGCCGATGCGGATGCAATTATTAATGATCATGAATGTAGCGGGAGCGGAGCATGCATACAGCTGGTGACATATCCAAGCGTACATGCGTTCAATTCGTTGATAAATAATATAGAAGTGTGTATTCAAATGCGACCTGACGGAATGTTCCATGAATGGAATGCATGCCACGCAAAGGTCGGACTACTTTTAACTTTTTCTGTAATGCCGCATTCGAAATAGCACACACAAGTATCCACAACAAACACATGCACCTTGCATGCACTCGTTACTTAGATTTTCGGGCTATGTGTGAAAGTCGGGACGGAAAAAACCATGCAATTTTATGAACCTCTGAATGTAATGCATGTACGCTTGCATATGTCAGCAGCTTACTTCCATGAGGCGAATGTTTAGATTTTCGTGCCTGTGGCGGTAGTATCCATGCCTGTGGCGGAAGCGTGCATACCCGTGTGGGATGCGCACTTATATGCTATACGTACTAGGTGCACCGCGTGTATGCTTTTAAGAAAATTAGCCAATAAAAATTATTTTTACTCGGTTACTTTTAGGTTTTAATGTAAATAGGAATTCATAAATATTGATATTTTCAAATAGTATTTGTATCAAATCCGTCAGTAGATTCGTCAGTATTCTTCCTGCATCTGTCGTTGGCCTGAATTTTCTCAAGTGTACTATAGATCCGACAGACTTTCCACTATATCTATTGCATATTACTAGCCGTTGGGCACAAAAGTTTTACTTCTAAAGTGTGGTCTTAAGCACACTCATATATTTTTTTTATGTGGGAAAACCAAGCTTAGGTATCACCCTTTGTACTACCAGTCTGTCATGTCGTTCAGGTCATGGTTCAGTGTCTAGTAGCAAGCTTGGTTTGAAAGATAGAAGAGAAAATGATAGGACTAGGGGGGTCTGGGGGGTGTTGGAGCAGGTGGCGATGAACCTTACGTTTGAACTCTTGGGTGTTGTACGAGTTCGGGAAAACTGACTGTGGAACATTATTCCACAGTCGAGTTGTTCTATTCATAAACGATCTTCTAGAACATATTGTTCGCGAAAGGGGGGCTGTAGGGTATGGAGGTGAGCCGAGGGGGCCGAGTCTTGTGTTGCGGGAAAAATATTGCCGTGCAGGCAGAAGGTCCTGAATTTCAGTGGAACAGTCGCTGTGGTAATAGCGATAAAGCATGGAGAGCGCTGCTACATTCCTACGGTGGCTCAGAGAGTCGATGGAGATGCAAGGGCTGTCATCTCCGATGATTCGGATGCCGCAGCTTTGCACTTTGTCAAATTTAAAGAAGTTCCTAGGATCAGTAAACACTTTATAACTCATGCTTCTAAGATATTCCCAAAAGAGAGTGAACGAAATCTGTTATAGCAATTGATAAATGAATTGCGATTCGGAGAGTCCTTTTTCTTTAAATGGGTTTTCCAGAGTCTATTCTTCTGATTTTTCAACTGCTTAGGTTCATTATTGAACCAAGATGGAGATGAACTGGGCTCATAAGGTACGCAAGAAACGAGCGCTTCGTATAAGACCGTGCCACATCGTCATCCAATTCATTTGCGAAAAGTAAGGTGGTGAAATCAACCATGGCAAGAAGGCAGCACACTAAAATTAGCCTTTTTAAAGTGGAAGGAATGGGTTACCACCTTCGGACAAGGAGTATTCTCCGAGTTGAAGCAATAATTGAGCAGGAGAGGAGGATGGTAATTGTCAACAAACGTCATGACTATTGGACTGGGTTCAACAATTATGTTGACTGAGTCAGTAAAGAATATAAAATCCAACTGCCTCCCTAATATATTAGTCACCCCGCTCATTTGATTCAAGCCGAATGAGAAGACTCCCTTGCACAGCAGTTAATTGAAGGTCGGTTTTGAAGCCACTTTAGGCTTCATTATGGGTGCGTCGGACTTTTTTGGGGAAAACTTTTCAGCAGGCTTTCCAGACCGTGTAGTTGGAGCCTCGCCCTTTTCGCAGCGGCATTTTTACCCCTCTTCTTAATAGCAAGAATGGTTTTCCTCTCTTCCTGGGGGGCCACGCAAATCCTGGCAGCATCTTCACGGAAGTAGCCAGCGTTCAAAAGCCGCTTAAAACGCTTGCGAGTTGCGCCACTCCGGTTTTTAGAAGGAGCTTTCGCTTTTTCGGGTCGCCCTCCGATGAGGCAGAAGGTGAACGCGGTTCCGTAGGTGGGCCTCTAAGGATATCTTCTTCCATTGAAGGAGTGATCTCCGCGTCATCTATGGCGGTTCGTGGACTCAGACTGCCCTCAGAGGGATCCCGAAAATTACCCTTCACTGGGGCCATGATTGGCACCCTGCTTGGTGGGAACTACAGAAGTCAACGAAAAACGTGCCATTGTTATTAGTAACTAGGCTTAGACCTTGATTGTGTGTTCTAGACCGGTGTTACTGTGGTCGATCTATGCGATTCAAAACAATGATGTCTCCACTCAGAGAGCGAAAAACCTCATTCAGTCGCATATAAAACTCGTCTTTGACGACATTTACCTAGTTTATAGCAGAAAAATTAAATCGATTTAACTCAAAGTTACATCCAAATTTCGAATTAGCGTATAAGCGGGTATTAAATACATTCTTATAACTATAGGCCGTATCAGATCAAATTTTTGATCAGCGACAGCAGCAGCGGAAGAGGCAGCATGCTGCTTCTTGTATCAGATTCGTTGTAGCAGCAGCAGGCAGCAAACGCTTTTTCGTTTTAAATAAAAAACTGAAATGTCAAAAAAGCTGGCTTGATGGGCAGCAAAATTAGGATTAGGAATGAAAATGCAGCGGCAGCATTCAGTGCTGCTTCTGTGGTCATGTGACCCGCTTTGACCAATAGAAACAGTTTGCTGCTGATACTTTTGTTGCGCTGCTTTGGATCTGATACAGCCTTATGGCTTAAGCCGAAATATTTCGAATTAGCGGAGTAGCTATAACTAGGTAATTGTCTGCGTCTTCGGTTGGAACGTACCCTTGATTATGTACCGGTTCATATCGTTCTCGACTTCATCCAGCTGTCCGTCAAAAAGCAGTGTTATTACATTCCACGTTCCGTCATCATGTTGTCCATCCGGTTCCGAGGCATTGTTAGTAGATTCGTAGCAATGGTGTTTTTATGGGAACGGGTTGTTAACCCCATAATATTCTTTTGAGGAAGTACGCCGAGGTATCGCGGGTAGATGCGTTAGAACTTGCTAACGACGCTGCTAAGTGTTCGTCTGCAGAGACTCTTCTCAGGTTTTGGTAAAAGCGACAAATCGGGTGCCACCACCTTCCCAGGTCTTTGTTATCCGTTCTGCTCTTAGGGGGTTCGGGGGCTCATTGATTCTATATTAATAAAAGAAAGTGTCTGTCAGCCTGTGTGTCTGCTTGTGCGTACCGTTGGGGCCAAACTAGAAGATATAGAAATCTGATTTTTTTTTATAGATGCATGGATACCCCAACAGGTGGAAGAAAGTTTCCGTTTTTCGACATTTTAATTAGTTTTTTTTAGTAGTACGATTTTTGACAATTTTCTGTGTTCTACACCTCTTGCTCTTGATTTTGACCAACTTTCATGTTACCGAACAACCCCAAATTTTTACCATATGCATGCATATATGTAGTCCGCGTGACAATGCAATATGACATTGTTTTAAAAGATTCAGGATCTCGGCCGAATTTCGCAATTACGTTTCCCGATCTCTGACATGGTTATCAAATGAAAGGGTATTAGGAGTAGAATACAATTAGCTGTGTGGCATGATTCCAAATTCAAAATGGCGGCCAACGCTAATACATAACAGAGTAAAAACTAGAAAACATAACCTATCAACTTGAAATTTTACACATTTTCATAGTTTGAGTGACATTGCAGTCAGATTATTTTGTAAAAAAATCAAGATGGCGATTCCAAGATGACGGCCGCATTTTGCAATTATTTTCTCTGACCCATGTCATAGGTACTAAATATAAAAAAATATTTTAAAAACCGACTTCAGAAAAAAACCCGCGATGCACAAAAAAGGATGAAATAATTGTTTGTAATTCTTAACAACATCAATCCAATAAAAATGGATCTAGAAAGAAGAATCACTTTTGAAGACGGTGCTAACACATGTGGGTGATATATTAAGGGCATAAGCCTAACAAAGAAATGTAAACAATTGCCGAAGCAAGAGTTAGTGCAATCAAAGTCAACTACCACCTGGCACCGTCTTCAAAAGTGATTCTTCTTTCTAGATCCATTCTTATTGGATTGATGTTGTTAAGAATTACAAACAATTATTTCATCCTTTTTTGTGCATCGCGGGTTTTTTTCTGAAGTCGGTTTTTAAAATATTTTTTTATTTCGTGCTTTTTAGTCCATTCATTTTTTAATATTGCCTGACATTGCAAGGAGCCTACGTTTTTACGACGCCACATAGCGAAGTGTATTCTACTTGTCACACCTTTTCATTTGATACCCATGTCTGGGGTCGGGGAGCGCAATTGCAAAATTTGATTGCAGATTGTATTGTCATGCGAACTATACGTATGTGCAAAATTTGCAGTTGATCGGTTAAATGGAACTGGGTCAAAATCAAGTTGCAAGATTTGTTTACACTATACACACATACAGATCAAGATAACATAATGCATATAAAAAGTTAAGTTGCCATTGATATCGGGGAAATTAAATGTAAACAATAAACTTCTTTGATTCTTCATCCACGTCATGGTATATTTATTTATTCGATATAAACAATAGTTTTTTGAGCTGCAAATTTCGCCATAATTTCGTTCTTATCGGCTTTTGTTCTGGAAGCAAATTTACAGACGCATTCACGTCGAAAACTTGTTTAATATGGAACAAAATTCCCCGAACGAAATTAAAAAATAATTATTTTGTCGATATATAGAAAAAAAAAGCACCGCGAGCCCTTGGGATCGAACTCGCACCCCACAGACAAGAATACTTGTCTCTAGCCCTTTGCGCTATGTCAAGTACTATCGGCCGCTGACCAATATGTTAATAAATCATTTCAGAAAAAAGAAAGAGAGAAAAAGAAAAAAACCGGCTGCCCCGACCGGAATCGAACCTGCAACGCTGAATCGAGGATCCGACGCTTGAGTTTGAGTTTTAAAAGCATTTTATTTATCTTAACATCTATCTTAATATAAATTTAACTAAACGCTTAAAGTTAATTATTCTAGCCTATTCTAATCTATCTAACTTACTGGCCCTCAGCAGGCACTCTAAATTAATCTATGTCTTATATTAACTTATGCCTTTCGGCTAAAACTTATCTTTTTTAATTTTATTTTATTTTAAAATATCATTTCAATTTATAATAATCTAAGAAAAATTATAACAAAAAACTTAGACACTATGTTTATTTTATATATAAAAACTTAAATCTACTTAATCAATAACTTATTTCTAACTATCTGGGCGGGGGGCAGCGGAGACGATAAAATCGTCTCAGGTGATCCCCGTCCAGGCGACGGGCTTCCACAGGCTCGAGTGATGCTAGAGCTCAAGCTCGTGAAAGCTCGCACCACTTACTTACAAGCTAATTAACCTAACCACAAAACTATCCGGACGGGGTACAGCGGAGGACCTGCCTCGGATGTACTCCTTCCAGGCGACGAGCTTCCACGGGCTCGTGTTAGCAAAACTAACAAAACAAACAAAAACAAACAAACAACAAACAAACAACAAACAAACAATAGACAAACAAAGCTAACAAAACCTCGTGGCAGCTCGCACATAAGCTCACTTAAAACTAAATCTATTACATACTAAGTAAAAACTATAACTAATCCTATCTAAGCCCTAAGCTAATCGTTAAGTCTAAATTACAAGCTAAACTAGTCTATATCTAATAATTTAAGGGCGAATACGCAATAACTAGTCGCCCAACCACCAGTACAGTGAGTAGGCGTTGGCGGCATCTTTTTTATCTCTTTCTGAGATTCTGGTACTGAACCTCAAGAGCTCCTGAACATTCCCATCCTCTTCAGTATAGGTATATCGCTTGTCACACGCCCTGCGATGCAAGTGGTAGAAGAGAGGCACCCCCGATCTATCTTGGACCAATCTTTTTGAATCCAGGTACACAAATGTCTCTGGAGAAATAAAGCCGCGTTCACAAGCTGTTTTGTGGTATCTCGCGTTCGGGTAGAACGCTCCCCGAATGAGAGGATTGTCGCTCTCCGTCGCTCTAGCAATATGGCCTCGAATCAACTTGATTATGAAGTTGTCGATCCTATTAACAGATGCCTTATCGTAAAGAACATTGTTGGCGTGAAACTTCGTGAAGCCAGATTCGGGTGTCCGATACAACCTTAAGCACGCCCGTAAGCATTGTCTTTCGAAAACCCGAAGCTTTTCCATATAAAAGGGAGATACGTTGAACCACACTGGGCAACCATAAGTTAACATCGGTCTGACCAAGGCCTGGTAGCAGATCACCTTTACCCGTGAGCTTAGGTATCTGCTATAAAAAAGCCTTTTAGTCATGTGAAACGCCTTGTTTGCCTTGTCCAGAGCAGCACTTACATTTCTATTGAAATACAAGTACTGATCCAGCCAAAGCCCAAGGTATTTCACTTCCGATTTCCTTTCTAATGCTTGTCCAGCATTGTTCGAAATTTTAAAAGTTTTCCAGTTCCTCTGTACATCGTAGGAAGCTCTTTTTAGAACAGTACGAAAGAGGATCGATTCGCATTTGCTAACATTGATCTTCAACTTCCAATCATCACTATAGCGTTCGATTGTTTCGAAGTCACGTTGTAGGAGCGTCTGGATCACTCCAATCTTCGGCCCCGTCCTGTACACAATCAGGTCATCCGCATACGCCAAAGCGAAGCGGAGTGAACTAATTAGGTCACTCGTAAAGATATTAAATAAGAGCGGCGAGTTTACCGCACCCTGTTGCAGACCATTTTTAATGTCAAAGACCCTACTGGAAGTGAAGTTGCCACTTTTGACGAAGAACTTCTTCTTTGAGATCATATTATAAATCGTGTATAGCTGGGGTCCTGACATGCCAAGTCTGACCAGTTTGTAGAGAAGACCTTCGATCCATACTGTATCGAATGCCTTCTCAAAATCGATCAGGCATGCTCCGGTACACTGGCCTTTCATGAAGTTCCAGTGTATGTCTGATACCAATTTCGACACGGCATGAATAGTGTCATGCCCTGCCCGGAATCCGAATTGGTTATCGGGAATTATCTTTTTTTCCTCAACCCATTTAGATAATGATCTATTAATCACTATTTCAAACACCTTGCTGATATTCGGAAGCAAACTAATTGACTGAAGATTAGCAGGGTTACTTTTATCTTTACCCTTTTTGGGTATTGGGTACACCACTGCCGTCTTCCAGTGTCCTGGAAAATGGGCGTTGTTTAACGTGTTGTTAAGCAAAGTGGTGTATGTGTCTATGGCTACCAGAGGCAAATTCTTTAGCACGATGTTTGGGATACCATCCACCCCGGACGACTTCTTATTGTTTAGGTGGCGAAATATTAACAGGAGATCAATTTTTCTAATGAAAGTAGAATTTAGTTGGGCCGCGGGAATATCATTCGCTGGGCAGTCTTCACTGAATTCGATGATTGATCGATTCTCAGATTTCCAAGCTTCAATTTCATTAGACAATCTGAAATGGTTCAGTAAGGCCCTATTCTCAAGGTCAAAATTCGCCCGAACACTGGTGTTCTCGTCAACACTCGGCTTTTGTGTTTGTGCAGTGCGTCGATCGTTGCATTCCTGTAGCAGTCCGTGCTGTTCTTTTTTTTCGTTCTTGGTATAGTCTTATCCATCGTCTGTATGATGAGATTGTCCATATTTTTGAGATATGAATCAATCTCATTGTTGGTTAGATTCCTGGTCGTTGGAGGTAGCAGTCTGGTATTCTGTATTGCCCTTTCCATAGCCTTCTCGAATTTTGGCCAGTGCATCTTTTGGTATGCAAAAGGGTGCACTTCGCAATATTCCAGAAGTTCTACGGAATCGTCAGGGACTTGTACTGTTATTTCAAGTCCATAATGGTCGCTGTCGTAGGGCACTGTTGTTAAGCAGTTTGTCTCGTTCGTATTTATCCCTGGTAGACCCATCCGAGAATCTGGCAGGCATAAATCCAGAAACGACCCACCGCCTGGGTATGATGGTATGTCTGTAGCGAGAAGGTTAATTTTTCGCTGAATTCTATTTTGGACCAACCAGTCATTCAGTTGGCTGCCCCTGGTATTAGCTGTTTGGTTTCCCCATGCCGAATGACGTGCGTTTAAATCTCCGGCCAATAAGTAAAAATTTTGCTCCGACTCCAGTTGAAGGCTTTGAAAGAGCAAGTTCAATTCCTCTATAAATAGCCTGGATTGAGAAGTTTGGGGTGCGTACGCGGCAATTATATACAACCTTCTGCCACTAGACAGAGGGATGTATATAACGCACGCTTCTAGCACCTGAAACGTTTCTGTATCCCTGCTATACACGATTTTATATTTCAGGGAAGTCTTTATTAGTATTAGTAGGCCTCCGCCTTGTATGGCATTAGGTCGATCACGCCTAATTACCACATAATCTTTGTAATCCATTTTGTGCTTCTCGCTTAGTTTAGTTTCACTAGCCAAAAGCACATCCGGATTTTGGTTCTGCAAGAGGGTTAGTAAGTTCGCCCTTCTCTCGTTTCGTATCAACGAGTTGACATTCACCGCAATGACCTCGATCGTGTCCTCCCTGCGTAAAGCCATTAAACAGCTTACCCAGAGATGGTTTCTGTCGAAAAGAACGCAGAGTATACTATGTCTAGACGAGCGGCTTGCTCGCTTAGTTGTTGCTGGAGCTGTGCGATTTGCCCTTGTATAGACAAGAGAACCGCCTTAAGGTCACCGTCTCCAGAGCTCGCTGCAGGAGCAGCTTTAGGAGCTTGTTGTTTTGTTGTCTGGACTCCTGTAGCCATTTGGGCAAAGGACATACCAGGAACAACGAAATTTTTGAACATTTGCGTTTTTTTCGCTTGTTCAGCCTCTAATTGGTCTTTTCGCGCTTTAATGCGTTGCTTGAGCTCTGCATATTTAGGGCATCCTCTATAACTAGCAGGATGTCCATTTGATTTGCAGAGAACACAGAACAGCTTGCTCTTGTCCGCAACTTTTTCTTTCCCCAAGGGACATTCACCTTGCTTGTGGTTATTATCACATTTGACGCACCTAAAAGCCATTTGGCAGTTAGCTGCGGCGTGACCAAACCTTTGGCACCTCATGCATTGGAGGATACCAGCTTTTTTGTTAATTTTCTCCCATGTGACGACGTGGAAGTTAACATATTTAATGGATTTTAAATTTTCCAGCCGACTGTCGGGAGTCAATTGGACGAGAAAGATAGGCAGATGCCTCTCAGAGGAGCGTGGGCCGTGCTGAAGCGTTTGACGGCTGTAAATTTTAAATTTTCTATATTTAATTACTGTAGGTCATTCAGGAGCTCTTGCGGGTCAGAATCCGCATCAAGCCCTTTTAAGAGGGCGCTTTGCACCTTTTCACCTTTCGTGGTGAAGGTGAAAAATTGGGTATTCGCCCTTTCTAAAACAATCTTCATTTTTTTAAAATCCTCTACACTACTTAAAACTAACGCATGCTTTGTCCCATTTAATCGCTTAATATAAAAGTTTGCGTGCTTAAGCACCTGTTTCGCTAACCTAGCAAAGATTACCCACAAAGATACGACACTCTCAAAATTTCCCATAAGCTCCCTTGCGAGTGAATATATCAATCGACAAGGTGCAAGCGAGACAAAATTCAATTTAAAAACAAAAAAAAATCGAAGAAAGAAAGGGTAAATAAAGAAATGTTATTTCACGAAGTGCGAAAGAGACGCACTGATTTCTCTTCTCCGCAATTTTTTGTGCCGTCTGGACTTTTATTTTGCTTGTGTGAATTCATGTACCATCTTCTTGTACTTCCAGCTCTGCATGTGTTTGTGTAGTTTGCCGTTGCTCCGCCATCTCGCCATTCCGGAGCGTGTATATGAATAGACAGAAGATCATAGATTTTTACTTTCCTTTTTCTTCGCACAGAAAGGATTACAGTGTCGTATCTTTCTGAGTTATCTTTGCTTATAGCAAAGATTACCCACAAAGATACGACACTCTCAAAATCTCCCATAAGCTCCCTTGCGAGTGAATATATCAATCGACAAGGTGCAAGCGAGACAAAATTCAATTCAAAAACAAACAAAAAATCGAAGAAAGAAAGGGTAAATAAAGAAATGTTATTTCACGAAGTGCGAAAGAGACGCACTGATTTCTCTTCTCCGCAATTTTTTGTGCCGTCTGGACTTTTATTTTGCTTGTGTGAATTCATGTACCATCTTCTTGTACTTCCAGCTCTGCATGTGTTTGTGTAGTTTGCCGTTGCTCCGCCATCTCGCCATTCCGGAGCGTGTATATGAATAGACAGAAGATCATGTATTTTTACTTTCCTTTTTCTTCGCACAGAAAGGATTACAGTGTCGTATCTTTCTGAGTTATCTTTGCTTATAGTATCCACCGGCTTTTGGTGGAAAATGTTGATTGGTGGTATTTTCTCCTTCTTCTGTTGTTGTTGTTGTTGGGGCTTTGTTGTCCGCTGCTGTGGTTGTTGTTGTTGGGGCATAATACTCTGCGTCAGCTGTTGTTGTTTTTGTTGTTGTTGCTTCGCCTCGAGCACTGCCGTTTTCGTCGCCTTTGTTGAGGATCCGACGCTCTATCCACTTCGCCATCGGACTGCTGCCAGATTTACAACAATAAAGTAATTTGTTCGGTGCCCATGAAATATTTAGGTTGAACTTTAACAGGTTGAATTTTAACAGTTTTTTCTGCCTAACTTCGAACTCCGTTATCAGAATTTAGAAAAAATTTAACGGGACCACCGTGGGAAGTCCCCTTTCAAATGAACCAAAAAAAAAAGCAAAAAAGTTATTGGGTTACAAAGTTATGCGTGAACAGGACCACAAAATACCTACACGTCGAATTGAGTAACCTCCTCTTTTTTTGAAGTCGGTTAAAAATGGTGTGACAAATAGAATACTATTAGCTGTGTAGGGCACAACCTGGTTATCAAATGAAAGGGGGTGACAAGTAGAATACCATTATCTGTGTCGCGTCATTCCACATTCAAAATGGCGGCCAATACAAAATGGTGGTTTACCTTTTTCTTTACAACGCCTTCGGTATGGGTATCAAATGAAAGTGTGTGACGAGTATAGTACAGTAAGATGTGTGGCGCCATTTTAAATCAAATATGGCGGTTACCACAAAATGGCGGAAGACATAATAGACTAAAAATTTAAAAAAAATTAAAAAAATTAAAAACACTAAAAAACACGATTTTATTTTAACATGAAAGAAAAGTAAAAAAATAATTTTGAATGTTGAGTTTTTATTGCTTCAGTCAGTATATGGAAACAACATACATTTCGAAATGGAAAAAACGTGGGGCACTAACGAAAAGTTCCAGTGTTAATACAATAAGATAGTTAAAGATTCGATTTTACGTTTTTGGGCTGCTAACGAGCAAATATGCAAATGTCATTACTTTTTTGGCACTTTTTCTGGGAAAACAATTTTGTGGAGAGGTGGCGCAATGGGCGAAGTTCTGCACAGGGCGTCTAATCTCCTGCCATAGCCAAATCTATGCCGATGATTCTGAATATGTTTGGCTAGGCGTCTGTTGTGCACGTCGTAACAATTTTTCATCATCGAATCTTAAACAAGTTGTCACATTCTCTAAATTTTTTGAAGTATCCAAAATCAATTTATGCAGATTTCTTCTATTTTCATTATACCTTTTTCCTACCGCGAACTTTGCACACATAACCTTATTTTTGTTGAAAGGCGTTGCAAGGCACGCGGGCTTTTGCTAGTTGTTAACAAAGATGTTTTAAAGTGTACAGAGTGTATTCCTTAACTAATCCTACGAATCCGTTAAGTCGCAAAAACGCGTTCAACTTTGACCCAATTATCAGTAACTTATAAGAGCTATAAATGTCAGATATCAAAACAACTTTCCGATATTTGATATCCATTATCAACCATATGTTGAGGCGTTCACAACGCATTAAAGGAAAAATGGGGGATTCGCCGATTCTTATTCTGACCCGAAAACCTTTAACAGCAACGCAGCAAGATGACCTGGAAACCTTTGAGTTGAGACTTTCCCCAAAACAAATTACTTATCCTTGGATTCCATTTAAAGATAAATTTTTTTGGGAATGTAAACATTCAGGTGTGTCTAGATATCCTCGGTTTCCATAAATTTCGCTGTTGTCGTGATATCCTTGAACCAAAAACCTTTCCGAATATATGTGTGTATATGCAAAATTTGGTGACATCACTTGTCTTGGAAGTCCGAGAAGTCACACGAGATGAAATGCCACCGAAGGAGTTGAGCGCAAATGTCCAAATCTTGAAGTCTTATCTTTGCATATCGCATTGAAGGTAGTTATCGATTTTCATATGATTTGGTCTGCTGTTTATGCTCGGAAGACGGAGGGGACTTTATCTAGTGGAGTATGTAAATATTGATAGCTGCCCCCAAAGCGACGCCAACCAGGCAGTCTGCCTTTCGAATAGTCCCACTCCTGTTGCGAGGCTCCCTTTTATTTTTAAATCTTCATCCCTGTGCGAAACCATACTGCGCTGAGTGAGGGCTGCGTCGTCTACTGTGGACTGTGGGGCGCTCTTTCCCCCCACAACATTTTATGAACGAATTCCTCAGCAACGAATCCATGACAAAAATGTGTTAACAAAATGATCTCATCGCAGGCTTCGTTCGAGTGGAGTCGATAAAAGCTCCAGTGACTATCAACTGGTGTTGTGTACAGTTGGTGGAGCTGAGCTTTGTCGAAGAGGGACGGGGCGAAACGTGCTGCTGCTGAGTGGTATTTGTAATTTGGTAGTTGTAGAAAATGATTACCGCCACCCCCGAAATAGTTCCACCAAAAAATAAGAATGGACATCTTTGTTTCACTTGACAGAGGAAGTTGAGGCCTGGCGTCTTTGTTTGAATACGTGTTTCGTGAACTGGGGCTGACGACGACAATTTCTGAAGACTCTTTTTGTATTCAACATGTGGGCCTGAAATTTCATCATAACCATGCATGCCAGTGCGGTCACGCGACTTGCTGCCATGAAATGTATAGTATTAAATTCGGAAACTTCATTCTTTATTTATTAATTTTTAGTATTCGTTTCGAGTACTTTCGGGGGGTTTTAGCCGCTTGAAAGTTTTTGTGTGATGATCCGCTGTTTGCTGATGTTAATCATAGAGAGACTTGAACAACTTCCATTGTATTTTGGGAAAGTAAACAATTTTCGACAAACGAGGGTTGAGATATAGCATTGGAATGCCCCAAGTCATGTTTTTGTTGTTAGTGTGATAAATATTTCTGGCTAATCGATATTCATAACTAGTTACACATCCCACTTTCGCTTTCAATTAATCATTTTATCAAAGCGTTGTTAGTATTGTGGGAAAATACAGATTAATCGATAGTAATCACTTCGTCAATCCTTCATATTTTAAGTAATTAGTACGGCTTTGATGGTATAGTGAAAACGATGTTTAAGTGGTGTCTTAGTTATGGAAAAATCGTTATTCCAAAATATGTTATTCTGGAAAATTTGAGTCTCAGAAATTGTATTCATAAATGAGTGAACCTAGCTCCTGTGTTACCTCATAAAAGCAATAAGTTAAAAGACTGTGATCTTTTTGTTGAGATAACACAAAATGTGGCATCATGAGGAGCCCCACAGCCTACTTTTGACCTTGGCTTCTTCCAGCGTTCGCCTCCATGATTTACCTTGTTTATGCATAAGTCGAATTTTGGCTTAAGATAGAATCCGGCTCCGTATAAACAGTGTTAAGTCGAAATTCGACCATGTCCTTCCGATGTGGTATCGAATCCTAAATCCACCTCCACGAAGATGTTGACTTTACATCCGGTGACCCCTGGATGCTCGTGTCTATACAAGAGTAACTGACTGACAGGAGTGTTTCGCGTTTCCAAACGAAACAATTTCCGGATTGGTCCTCCAGGTTGGGGGTTGGGCGGCAGGCTGACAACCTTCCACCGTAAAAACCCACCCGTCACGAATCCTCAAGGCAGGCCTCGGACAGGAGGGACCCAACGACCCCAGGCAACGAAATATGCAATTTAATTTTGGAACTTGAGAACGCTTAACTGCGTTCTACGGCATAGCAATCACTGCTCTACAAAAACCCAATGGACTCACAGTGGCATAATGGATCTTGGAATCCAGGGGGGGGGGGGGGCGGGGGGGCGCCGACGAGAGCTGGACTCGCCTTAAAAATATTGTCATTGGTACTGCTGATTCCACCTTAAGAGAAGAAGAGTTGGGAACGACTGGGTCAAGCTGGCAAGTGAGTTCACACCACATTGCACATACGGCAACGACAAAGAAGGGAATATGATAACCGATCCTAAAGGCATCTTAGAGCGATGGGAAGAGTACTTTCATGAAGTGCTAAATGATGACCTAACTGAGAATTCGGAGGCTCCACCAATGCTATGCTATGCTGCCGCCTCCAAACATAGAAGAAGTTAGTAGAGCCATGAGCCGGTTCAAAAACAACAAGGTCTCCGGTGCAGACGGCATCGCAGCGGAGCTGGTTAAATATGAAGGGCCTACATTACACCAAACGATTCATGAATTAATTGTGAAAGAATAGGAGCAGTTAGTGATGCCAGAAGACTGGAGAAAAGGCATCCTCTACCCGGTACATAAAAAAGGAGATATCACAGCGTGCACTATCACTAAGATACTCTCCGCTATCCTACAAAACAGGATAGTCCCATATGCCAGAAACATCTTAGGCCAAAACCAGTGTTGCTTCAGAAAAGGCAAATCAACGACTAATCATATTTTCACCTTGAAACAGGCTATGGAAAAATGTCTAGAGTTTAAAACTCAATTCAACTAAATTCAATTAAAAACTCTTCATAGACTTTAAAGCCGCCTATAATAGTATGCCAGGGTGGAACTCTACAAAGCCATGAGAGAATTCGGCATCCCCAGTCTATGTAGGTTGACCATGACCAATGCGACAAGCCCAGTAAAGGTATCTGAAACACTGTCCAGACCAATCAACATATATAATGGATTCCGACAAGAGGACGGTCTGGCCTGCCTTCTTCTCAACCTGGCGTTGGAGAAAGTGATCCGAGACTCGGGCGAGACAACAAGGGGCACAATCCTCCACAAGTTCACCCATGCAGACAACATTGATATCATTGGAAGAACAACAACAGCTGTACAAGAAGCTTTCACTCAGATTGAGCGAGCGGCAGGAACTCTGGGACTGCACATTAACAAAAGCAAAACAAAATACATGGTGGCCTCGTCTATAAGAACACCCAACATTGGTCCCATAATCAAGGTAGGGGAACACGAGTTTGTATTCTATTTGTCACACTCTTTCATTTGATGCCCATGTCGGGGAGAGTCGACTGATGCAAAAATTCGGCCACCTTCTTGGAACTGCTATCTTGATTTTTTTACAAAACGGTCAGATTGCACTGTCACGCGAACTATACATATTAGTGGAGTCAGATAAGCATCAAATTTTGCTTTCAGTTGCTTCCAGTTAGTTTGTTTGTTAGTTACATCGAATACTATACGAAATGGACATTTTCTACCTCTAGCAACCGCCAATTCTAAAGCTATCGGCCATTATGTCAAAAATTTACCGTTTTGGTCGTTCTTTCTAAATATAGATGCGTATGTGGAGGTCCGAGAGGCTGTTCGTTATGATATTGGATATCAGCGACTACAATATGAAATTTTTATCAGCATACCTAACCTAAAAAAACAAAAACTGAAGAAAGTGCTCTTTTTTTGTGATAACTGCCGTGAAATTTGATGAAATTAAAAAAAAATTCTAAAATTTCACTTTTTTTTGATAAAAATCAATTTTTCAAAAAGTTAGATCAACATACATACAGTAGTGTCGCGATAATCCGAATGCTTGACAATCCGAAATTCGCGGTAATCCGAAACAAAAATTTTCTGTATTTGTGTCTTTATAATCCGAAAAAGCCATGAAAAAGTGTCCGCAATAATCCGAAATTTTCTTTTACTGATGTTTTTTTACCCCGAAAATTTCTTCGTCTTTTCGTATATGTATTTAGGTTTTCAGCCAGAGAAGTGACTTTTATCCCTACCCTATGATAGTATGCTCATACACTCGTTCTTTCGTATACATATGTATTTAGGTTTTCAGCCAGAGAAGGAACACGTGACTTTATCCCTACTCTATGATAGTATGCTCATACTGGTAATGCGGGGATTCCCCGTTTAGAGATGATTAGAGATATTCTGATTGTCAGATAAACATGAGAAACTTAGTAGGTTTAAATTATCGGACGTGAATAAAGGAATACCTTTTGCAATGCCGCGCGTGAGCAAAAGAAAACATAAAACACTGAACTTAAAAGTGAAAGGTGAAATTATAAAGGAAATATTAAGAAGAAAAAGTTTAAAAGCTGTTGCTAACAAATACGATGTGGGAATTTCGACAGTGTTTGATATTAAGAAAAATAAAGACAAAATTTTAAATTTTATTGCCGAAAGTGATGCTGGTCCTGGTGAGAAAAAGACGCTTAAGCATGGTGAATACCCGGAAATGGAAAAAAATCTGTATTCCTGGTTTTTACGTCAACGAGAGCGACATGTGCCAGTATCTAATTAGACTCTTATTGAAAAAGCTAAGGTTTTGCATCAACAATATTACCCTAATCGACCATTCAATGCTAGTAGAGGCTGGGTGTATAACTTTAGAAAAAGGCATGGAATACGTCCACTTACAATTTCAGGAGAAAAGTTAAGCTGTAATATTTCTGAAGTTGATCCATTCAAAAAGGTTTTTTTCCGATAAAATAAAAGAGCTCAACTTAACACCGGCTCAAATATTTAACGCGGATGAAAGCGCTTTATTTTGGCGGATGCTTCCGAATAAAACACTTGTTGGCTCCCAAGAAAGAACTGCTTTAGGTCGCAAGATTTGTAAGGAGAGGGTAACGTTTTTATGTTGTGCCAACGCAGATGGTTCAAAAAAATTAGAACTTCTTGTAATCGGGAAATCGTCAGCTCCAAGAGTACTGAAAAATGTACAGTTACCTGTTCATTACAAATCTACAAAAAACGCTTGGATGACGTCTTCATTGTTTGAGGAGTGGTTTATAAATTCATTCTGTGTGGAAGTGAAAGATTTTTTAGTAAATAAGGGCTTAGCACCAAGAGCACTTTTACTTATCGACAATGCACCTTGTCATCCGCCTCTAGTGAGCCGTGATGGAAACATTACAACGATGTTTTTACCTGCAAATACCACGCCCTTGCTCCAACCAATGGACCAAAATGCCATACGTGTAACTAAATTAAACTATCGTAAAAGTTTTTTAATGCATATCTTATAAGTGATGATGAAATTGCTTTGAACACAAGTTTAAAAAAATTTACATTAAAAGATGCCATTTTTTGCTTAGCGGGAGCCTGGGATATAGTTAATAAAGAAATTTTACAGAAGTGTTGGAGGACACTCATTCCTCAGGAACAAGGATCAGACGATGGCTTCGGATCAGAGGACGATATTCCTTTGAATATATTGCGTAATCAGTTACTTTCAGATCAGGATAATATCAACGAATTAACCATTATATTGAACCAAATCTGTAATGAAAGTTTTCGTACCACTGAAGTTAATGAATGGGTGGAAAATGCGGATATTGATCTTTCATCAACATCAGATGAGGAAACCATCCCAGAATGTGATCCAACCCAGATTAACGATAATAGAATTAGATCGGAAGACGCTATTGGAAGTTTTGATATTTGTATTTTGTGGGCAGAACAAAATGACTTACCTGTTCATCAAATCCTACTTTTAAGACGTATGAGGGAGACAGCTGTGACTAGTTGTATAAGAAAAACGAAACAATCGAAGATTTCGAATTTTTTTGCTAGTAACTACTGACATTAAAGTTTATTTTTATCTTTAATTTATATACTCTGTACCTATGTTCATGCATGTATACGTAATAAGGAAAATTACTTTTTTATTTTATATGAATGCAAAAATTTGTTCGAACTGAAATATGCAAATAAATACATAAATGGTTAAGACTAAATAAATATCAAAATTTGTCTTATTTTTTTAAATTCCTAGAGGTATTCAAATGATTTGGTAATCCGGAAAATTCGATAATCCGAAATGGTCTTAAAAGTTACCTCTTCGGATTATCGCGACACTACTGTATATCAAAAATGAACTAATAATACGATAGAAATTGAGCTTTGCCAAAAAAGGTAAAATTTTTCGAAAAAAAGCAAAATTTCTATTCGATTTTTTTCATTTTGTTTTTCAAGTTTAACATTTTTTTCGCCATCATAAAGCGCATAAAATAACCTACATTTGAAAAGAAAAAAGGATCTCATACGATGCGAAGCACAAAAACTATTGGCCAATCAATTTTCAAATTTCAAGTCAATTTTTGGGACTTGTATAAGATATTTTGATTTGAAATTTTAACCAGTTATTGTTCACATTCACAACTTTTGAAAATTTCATCAAATTTTACTTAAAATATCCGAAGCTATCACCAAAAAAACAAAATTGAGCAGTTTCTTCAATTTTTGATTATTTTTGAGGTTAGATGTGCACCCGAGTAAAAATAAAATTAGGCCTTACAACGGGCGAATACCAAAAATGATTAAAATGTAGTCCTCGGACTTTGAAGGGCATCAGAAAACTCGTTGCAGGACAGTTCGACCGTACACCACACACACATGCACCCCCCGACGGGTATACGTTTGGATTTTCGAGCTCGTTGCTCTTGTGCATCTATAATCTTGTAGGATAAATGGAAAGGACCATTCATTGTAGGTATATAACGAAAATGTTCAAGTTCCTATAAAACAAATTCAACAATACATTTGGGGCAATTTAATTTTTGGCCCAAATTTTCCCGTGGAATGCCCGCGTGTACAGCTTGGTTCCTTGCCATTTAAATTTTTTAGTCAAGTTTGGCCGTCGAAAGGCTGTATAAACCCCCATTAAAATGGTTAAAAATTCTACGGCCGTCATATCCCCTTTAAAAAGCCATACGTCCGCTGTTCGACCGCTATAAGCCCGTTTTTTTATTTTTACTCGGGCAGATAAAAATTTCATATTGTAGTCGCTGATAGTCAATATCAAGAATATGTGAGGCGTGCAGTTGCAAAACTCGTTAACTGCACTTTTTGAAAAAAATGAGTTAACGATGCCAAATTACTCTTTAGGTTATGTTCTACCATTTGAACTATATTTTTGTTCAAAATTTGCTCATAAGGCGTATTTTTGCAGCTGTCAAACATCAATAGTTAATTCAAAAGCCATAGAAAAGCCAAAGTAATTCAAAAGTTTTTGGCGTTTTTCTCAAAATTACTTAACTTGCAGTTAGCGAGTTTTGCAACTGCACGCCTCATGTAGATGAAATAAATAGAAGAGTGACAAATGCAAGTAACGACAGCGCCGAAGACATAGAGGTTAAATGGAGTAACTTAAAAACCCTAATCAAAGAATCAGCGTCAAATACTCTAGGATACGAGCCCCGTGAAAGAAGAAATGAACGGTTCGACGATGACTGTGCACGAGTAACGCAGGAAAAGAATGTAGCATATCAAGTGATGTTACAGAAACACAGAACGAGAAATGCAGCTGAGCTGTACAAAGAAAAAAGAAGGCAGGTGAAAAGAGTGCACAAAGCGAAGAAAAAGGAGTACTGGGAAAACGAAATGTTAAAAATAGAAGAAGCGAACAGCCGAAACGACGTCAGGCAACTATATAAAAAAGTAAATGAGCACCGAGTCGGTTTCAAGCCCAGAGTAACTATGTGCAAAAATAAGAATGGGGAAATCTTAAGCACCAAAGAACTAGTTCTAACTAGATGGCGCGAACACTTCAAAGAACTGCTAGCTGGAGATGAGGAGCAACCGCCAACAGAAAACGTGGAAGTAGCAGAAGAACTAGCGGGAGATATGCCTACATCAGAAGATGTACAAGACGCAGTGAAAAAACTGAAAAACAACAAATCTCCGGGTAAAGATAACATTGTAGCAGAGCTATTAAAAAAGGAGGTGGAAACGTAATATTAAGCCTGCATGAAATCGTAACACTAATATGGACCCAGAAACAAATACCATCGGAATGGAGCGAGGGCATTGTGTGCCCTATACATAAAAAAGGAGATCAGCTAAACTGCCGTAACTATAGAGGCATCACTCTACTGAACGTAGCATATAAAGTATTTTCAAATATTTTATACCTTAAACTGCAGCCTTACGCAGAAGAAGCTCTGGGAAACTATCAAAGCGGGTTCCGTCCCGGAAGATCTACCACAGACCATATTTTCACACTTAGGCAGGTCCTAGAAAAGGCGAATGAATTTAACATAAACATACATTCGCTATTCATAGACTTCAGAAACGCCCATGATAAAATAAAACGTGAAGAATTATACAAAGCTATGGAGTACCTAAGATTCCCCAAACACCTCGTAAATTTGACCAAAATCACAATGAAAGAGGTATTATGCAGAATAAGAATTGAAGGAGAGCTATCAGAACCATTCAACGCCACAGTAGGACTAAGACAAGGAGATGCCCTATCGTGCTTACTATTTAACGTAGCTATGGAAAAAGTGATAAGAGACGCAGGAATTAACACCGCGGGCAGTATTTTCAACAAGTCGGTACAAATATTGGCGTACGCTGACGACATCGTAATACTAGCCAGATCCCCCGTAGCAATGAAAGAAGCCTTCATATCGCTAGAAAGAGCAGCAAAGAAACTCGGACTAGCAATTAATGAAGAGAAAACGAAATATATGTGCATCTCCAAAAGACGTAATGATCGCCAGAATATGACAATTGATACATACAACATCGAAGCAGTAAAAGAATTTATATATCTAGGGACGCTAATTTCAAAAGACAACGACACGACATTAGAAGTTAAAAGGAGATTAGCGCTGGGAAACAGATGCTACTTTGGGCTACGTAAACATTTCTTATCAAGGAACATATCAAGAAGCACTAAAGTAAAACTGTACAGAACTCTTATAAGGCCAATACTACTGTATGGATCCGAAACCTGGACATTAAGAAGTAACGAAGAACACCTCCTAGGGTGCTTCGAAAGAAAAATCCTGCGCACTATATATGGAGGAATCAACGAAAACGGTGTTTGGAGGAGAAGATACAATCACGAATTGTATCAGTTGTATAAAGATCCAAACATCATAAAAACTATAAAAATTAACAGAATCCGATGGGCAGGACATGTTGAACGTAGCAGTGACGACAGCATAACAAAAATTATTATGAACAAGAGACCAGACGGACACAGAGGTGCGGGACGTCCAAAAAAGAGGTATTTAGATAGCGTAGAAGAAGATCTACGAACCCTAGGTATAAGAAATTGGAGACTTCAAGCCAGGGACCGACAGTTCTGGAGGAGGATGTTGCAGGAAGCCAAGGCCAATAACAGGCTGTGGAGCTATTTATGATGATGATGATAGTCAATATCATAACGAAGTATTCGCTTTGTTGGACCTACAAATACCAAAACTTACGCATCTATATTTAGGCTGTGTTCAGGAATGTAACCCAGTATATAGGGCAGTGCTAACGACGGCACTAATTCATGCCATATTATAGTTGTGTGAACCGATATAAGGTACTGGTAATAACAAACAAAAGCAGCCTTATTATCGTGGTCGAGTGACGTGACAGATGTATCACTTCGACCTTAAATTGGTATTTTCGATTCGATCAAAATTCGATTTCTGGTGAGCAAATCGACAAAATTCATATTTAATTGTCGCAAGGTGGCGTGTGAAATGAAATTTTCCTCGATACGTGGGTAGGTATCGACAGTTTCATACCACCGCGTCTCCCGTAGTCACGTCACTCGCTAACGAGAACACCACCGAGAATTTTAGAGGCTGAAACATACCGAGTTTATAGCAGAAAAATTAAATCGACTTAACTCAAAATTACGTCAAAATTTCGAATTAGCGTATAAACGGGTAGAAATACATTCTTATAACTATTAGTGCGTTTCCATGACAGCTTGAAGCTTACTTGAAGCGTACTTCAAGTACAAATGTAAACGCAAGCAGCTCGACTGGAGTCGATCAAAAAGATTTTTGTGATCGGCTCGAGTGCTTGTCATGTAAACCAAGCTTGAAAGCTTGAGTGCTCGAAATTGCGAAAGTTAGGCCTGTAAATGTGTCTAAAGGTAATGTGTAGGAATATGAAGAGACAAAAATACTTATGAAGAAATAAAAGCACCATAAAAGGAAGAAATAAAAGAAATATAATAGTAACTTCAAATGACAGCTAAATAACTCAAGCTCAGTTCAAGCTAATATGCCACTTCAAGTAGGCAGAGCATATACGCGCTCGAGTTCTTGAGATTTTCAAGCCTTCGAGTACTCAAGCTGTCATGGAAACGTAGTATTTGGCTTAAGCCGAAAAATTTCTGTTTAAGCCATAATTCGATTTACCTCGTTTATAGGGTAAAAATTTTTGGATGATCCATAATTCGAATTATTTTTGGAGTAGCTATAAACTAGGTAACAGTTTCAAGTTGTTACACTTTTACCGAGTTTCCATGGGAGTCGAGTTGAGTTGAGGTTGAGTTGAAATGACACTTCAACTCAACGACTCAACTCTATGCGTTTCCATGGCTGACTTTTCTGCCTGTGTACAGACAGCTGAATGTGTACTTGTATTAAGCAAGCAGCTGTTTTTAAATTTGACGTAATATTTTTGTTATTGTAAAATAGCGATCATGGACCATAAAATTAATTTATTGTGTTCGTTGTATAACAGAAATGTTATAAACAGGCGCGACATTTTGACTTTTTTAACATTTGACAATCCCGTTTGTAGTTGTGTGCGTGAACTCTGTTCAATATGGAAACTCAGTATTTGATGTATTCTGCTGTTACCCGGCCATTACACGGGTTAGTTCTACTGACACTGAATCGTGTAAACACTCACTGACGGGGGGTTTTTTTGCTGACAAGCCATCGCTGTCGAGATAGTTTTGAAGTCAGTGAAATATCAAATTCAGCTTTTTCATTGGAGGAGTACAGATGCGAATTGTCATGCCTTTAAAATAACTAATTAAAAAATCTAAAAATGTGTTTATTTTAGGGAAAAATAGTGGAAAATAAATAAGTTGCCCTCAAAAAATAAACCTATTAGAAAAGTACCGGAAAAATCCTTGCTTATGAGATTTAATCTCTACTATTTACTCATTCAAGGAAGCATGCATACAAGTCGACTGCATTTTAAAAATGAACTGGCCTGCTGGTTGATCGAACGTTATCAACTTAGAGTCAATCGATTTGAAGAACAGAGTCAGTACTAGCAGTCAACGTAACTGACTCGTGTAATGGCCGGGTTAATTACAGAATAAATGCTTGATTTTATTCTTTCTTGCTGCACAGTATGCTGGGTGATATTACGGAACACGGCCTTAAGCCCGCTACACACTATCGTCGTTTTACTCTGCGTTCGTCGAACAGCGTTGTCCGAACGACGTACGCCTCTATTCTAGACACATTACTCGTCGTTAAGTTCGCGTAGTATAATGGACGAAAATAATTTGTTAGCAGTAGCGGCTGTTCTTGCTGGAAAAAATAGGAGGAAGGAAAAGAACGTGTATGGTGCAAACACCCTAGTTATTAAAAAGAAATGAATTTTCGCATGTGAATATTTCAAATGAACTGTCGTTAGAGCCTGATGATTGGAGGAATTATTTAAGTATGAATGAAGACTGCTATAAGGAGCTTTCAAAAGTGGTTACTCCTTTTATTCAAAAGCAAGATACTAAATTCTATATAGAACATTTTTACTTTGACGCTTTGGGTTTGGAGCCTCAAAAAGAGAAGAAATTCAACTTTGCCCATAAAATACTATATATACTTTTTTGTAGGGGAGGGAATGAACCGTATTATAAGGTAAGTTTGAAACAAATCCCAACAGGCTCTTGTTAAAAAAATGTTATTAACAAAGTTTAAATTAAAAAAAATGTTACTAAATGTCATTGGAAATTGTTTATATATTTTTTTTTGGAAAGTACGGAAAAAATACATAAGGATACGTGTTCTTTGCTTTCCATTATCAACAAATCTTCGGACTTACAATTTTAAATAAAAAATGCTTCGTTTTTGAGGTGGGAACACTTGAGGTGGAATGCCCCACATTTATTCTCCACAAACACGGTTGGCTTTTATAAAGTTGAATAAACTCGAAAAGAAATTCTTTTGAGCAATATCTCAGGTCCGCCATAATTTAAAATGTCAGTGCACATCTACTTCACTGTTTTATGACGAACGACGACGTTCAGTTTTCATACACACTATCGTCGTACAGCGCACGGCGTACAGCGAACGGAGAAAAATCAAAACGGATTTGATTTTTCGCTGTGGCGAAAAACGCGGCGGCGTTGCCATCCACACTGCAATTTTTTATCGTCGTTCGTCGTACGGACAAAGCCGTTCGACATACGCGGAGTAAAACGACGATAGTGTGTAGCGGGCTTTAGAAAGAACGAACAAAATGGAAATTTTTTGACATAATGACTATTTGACAACTTACGTAGCGGCAGTTGCTAGAGGTAGAAAATGTCCATTTCGTATAGTATTCGATGTAATTAACTTGTCCCAAAAAAATACAGTCTGGAAACAACAGGTGTGTTCGATGACTGCTCCAGCTCAAGATTGAGCAGAAAAAATCAGCAATTTGCGTTCTTTGAGACTTTTTTTGACAGATCTTTTCTGCTGCCATTTGTCGTGCTCTGTGTTTTTTGAGCCTGCTCTATGTTGAGAATTCCCACTTTTTCTGCTCCACCAAATTTATAGGAGCAGGCAGAGCAGCCAAATTCTTCTTCTTCTTTTTCTTTTGACAATTGTCAAATTGAAAGCAGGAAAAATCGGAAAATTGATTAATGAATGATTTATTCGAAAAATTCTTGGAAATATTGAAAAATAAACATTCATTTTTATAAAAATAACATTTCGATGCTATTCAATTGGTTTTATCTATATATATAAAAGTGAATGTTTGTCTGTGTGTGTAAGTCCTTTATAGACTCCGAAACCGCTCATCCGATTGGCATATTTTTTTGGATATAGGGGTTTTCCCTTCTGGTGAAATTATTCCAAACTGCGCTTGAGCGAATGCCAACGGATGATTATAAAGTCGTCATTAGAGCGGACAAAACACCATCTGGCGAGCACGAAAGACGCTTCAATGCTCCAACGATCGATGATGTAGCAATTGTAATGGTCGGAACAGAGTTTGATCGGCGAGACATCATTATCAACAGACGAAGTGCAGTTCTTCAACGTGTTGCTGAAACGCACAGATCGTACGACGCATTACAGTATCCGATACTATTTTGGCAAGGAGAGGACGGCTATCATTTCAACGTGATGCAAACCAATACTGTCACTGGTACAGCAAGAACAGAAAAGGTGAGTTATAATGAATTTTTCACGAAGTTCAATCGAAGCAAACGTATCTAGGTGTATATCATGAGTTGGGAGCAAAAGTAACACAAATAGAAAATTGTGACTTGCGATAAGGTCTATAAATGCAAATCATAAGTTTCGATTTGTTTAGTTGTGCTGATCGAAGATTTTGTTTGCGACTATCGACCTTACTGCCCATTGCATGTCACAATCTTCGATTAATCAACAAATCTGAATTTATGATTTGCAATTATAGACCTTATTGCTGAAGGGAGTAATGTTGATAGTCGAACACTTTTGCTCTCAGCTTGAAATATAAAAATCAGTGTGCGTCTGTATCTTACGTATATATTCCTAAACTCCTCATCCGATTACCATGAACATTTGCATATAGGGTTTTTCGGGTAAGATGAACGTTTTCCTTTCATATATTTTGCTCTATCTCAGTCAGTAGAGGGCGCTGTATTACAAACTAGCTGGGACCCGGTGCGCCTATGCTGCACCCATAAGCCAATAGTAGTAATCAGGTGATATGAATTTTAATATACAGTAGGAGAGTTTGAAAAAGTAAATTTTTTGGTATTTTTGATTTCAAATAACAAAATGTGAAACTATTAGGGGTCTGACATTTTGATCGAGACAATAAAAATCATCCATTGACATGGCATTTTTCGAGATATGAATTTTCATACACAGATGAAGTGTCTCAATGAACCGTTTATTTTCTGTATTTTGGATAGCTGGGACCCGGTGCGCCTCGCTGCACCCAACGTTTATACATTTAAAATCAATCCAAACCACTGACATATAGAATGGACTGCTCATGAGGAATTTTTCATGGCACCAATTTGTTCCATAGGCTACAAACCTTTTTTCACTCCATATAAACACCGGAATCACTTTTGAAATTAACATTTTTTTAAATACGTACTTAAAACATTAAAACCACACAAATATTTTGTTTAAAAAAATTAATAAACACTATTTTCACTTTTTCACCGTTTAAAATGCCTTTTTTTCATTAATTTGCAAATTTTATATGTATCTGATTTAAGTTCTTAACGCCTGTTTTAGCTTTTTTTAGTTTACTTCTGAGTGCTTCTGTCAGTTTGGAGGCTTATGGATGAGCGAGTCGACTATAACTTTTTGGTGCCATCGGTTTGTATGGGAATAATTGCTGATGAGCAGTCCATGTCTATATGTCATTGATCCAAACCTTCAGAATTCTACTCTTCTTAACCATTAACGAAAAACCAACTATTCCTATAAAAGTTGGAGTCATTAGATTCAAAATTTTATTTGAATGAACTATGACCAAAATTGCCTGTGTATTCTGTTAAAACCATGAACATTAAAAGATTTAAAATTAATGCAAAAGCAGCATCCAGCACTCGAAATTCGAGGGCCATTTTCTATAGATTTTCTGGAAGTCTGCAATAACAAAATTTTTCGAGAACAATAAAACTAAATTGAAAAATGAAACAAATTTTTTATAGTTGGAAAAAGCAATGCCAAAAAACCAACTTTTATTATCTCTTAATGGATTTGAGAATCGCAAAGTGTCAAATCCGCACTCACTTCCCTCCCGTCGGATCTGGGAATCGAGGCCAATGCAAAATTGTGGTCATATATGGGAATTAAATGTAACAGATGCCATATGTTTCATAGGAGAATTAATTGTACAATTATTTTCTAATTTTTAGCGTTCTTTTGTGCCGTGTATAAATTAAATTGCGATTCTGCATTTCTTTGAGCTCATGGTGAAACAGTTTTCGTTACATTTGGAGAGTTTAATTTCTGGAAAATGGTGCTAGAAAATAAGGTTTGCCATGTCAATGGATGGTTTTTATTGTCTCGATCAAAATGTCAGATCCCTAATAGTTTCACATTTTGTTATTTGAAATCAAAAATACCAAAAAATTGACCTTTTCAAACTCTCCTACTGTATATTAAAATTCATATCACCTGATTACTACTATTGGCTTATGGGCGCAGCATAGGCGCACCGGGTCCCAGCTAGTTGGTATATATTTCTTCTCCTAAAATTGACATTCGTCATTGAAAACGTAATTTGGAGCAAAGTTGAGCGGAAAAGTGTTTTTTGAGGTTGTTGCTATTTTCTGATTTTTTCCGCTCTGACATCAATTAGACAGTTACTCCCAATTGAGCCACTCTGCTCTGCTCTGCTCTGAACTTTTTAAGCAGTCATCGAACACCCTTACTTCCTTATGTTTTGTTTATCTGACTCCATTATATGAACAAAATTTGAAGTTGATCGGTTATTTGGACGTGGGTCAAAATCAAGTTGCAAGATTTGTTTACTTACTACAAACAACATTCAGGAAAGAAGCTAAACATATGTATATATGCATAAAGCGTATAAAAGCTTAATTGTCATTGATATCGGAGAAGTTAAAAGAAAAAATCGAATTCTTTGATTTTTCACGTACATCATGGTATATTTCTTTTTTCGATATAAACAATAGTTTTTGAGCTGCAACTCGAAACTGTATGCCATAGTTTGACTATCATTTGACAAGATTTTTCTAGAGAATTTGTTTTTCCTGAACGTTAGCAAATAAACATTTCCTCCGTATTTCGTTCGCTGCACTAAAGCGGGTGTTCAAATTGGGCGCCGTTGAAAAACTGAGAAGCGAATGACTTCATTTGGAAATTCCAAAGCTTTCCGGAGATATTAGTAAAACTGTAACTGTTAAGTACTTGTCAGACAGACTTGACCAAAAAGAACCAATTTTGCGGAAACTACTGGAAATTTCGGGATGAACCGCAATTTTCTGAAACTGTATCACGCGTAGAAAACAATTCCCCGTCAAAAACTGCTAATCCAAGGTTTGAAAAATTCGCGCTGTTTGTAAAGGGTAATGAAATTTTTGCACGATTTTGAAGGTTGTAGGATTTTGACAAGTGATGTTTCGTTGAAAGGCGATCGCAGTGCAGAACCCAAAAAAGATCACCTCGTTTAGAACGGGTCTCTTTCCATCGAGTTTATAAGTTATTAGCAAAACTTGTCAATTTAAGGTCTTTCTGACAATTAGGGCCTGTGTGAATTGGGACTAAATTGATGACTAAACTAAATTTGGCAGTTTTCGTCGTTAATGTAGGAATTTGCTGTGTGAATTCGTTTGATGACTAAATTCAATTGACAATATTTTTTACTTTTATAATTTTTAGCATATGCTTTTCATATAGTAAGCAACTAAACATATGGATGTAGAAAATATCACTATTGACAACAGGCTATTAGTTCTTCACTTTATTTTCCGTTGCGTTGAACTATTTTGAAATAAATTCACCCTCAATTTAGTCAACTGTCAAACAATTTAGTCTCCTCGTCAGAAGACTAAATACTGTATTATCGACACTAAATTTTAGTCATCGAATTCACACAGGCCCTTAGTCGAAGTTTTCCTATTTAAACAAACTAGGCCTGACCGAATACTATTACATTTTTTTCAGAGCTTTCCTTCGTTAATATTGTTTTTTCGGCACCTCAATGAAGTCGATATAGTTTTTAGTTTGCGTGGTATCGTGCAGGCACAAAAATCATAAACGTCGATTAAACAAAAAAACGGTACGACCGAATTTTATCAAAATGAAAATACGTCGAAAATTTCGATTTCGATTTTCGGACCGATTACAATAGCTTCCTATACTGGGAAGTTAAAAATCACTTACTTCGCATAAACAAAAAAACGGCTAGACCGAATTTCATGAAAACCTTTTCAGATCATATTTCGGTTAATACGCTTTGAACACACCTCAATGAAGTCAGTATCATTTTTGGTTTGTGTTCTATAGAGCATGTACAAAAATCACTTACGCCCTTTAAACATTGATACCGCTCGATCGAATTTTATGAAAATCTTTTCAAACTGTACTTTCGGTAATACGCTACGATCGGCATCTCAAAGAAGTCGGTATCATGGTTGGTTCGTGCTATATCGTGCAGGTACGAAAATCACTTACGTCGCTTAAACAAAAAAACGGCTACACCGAATTTCATGAAAATCTTTTCAGATCATATTTCGGTTAATACGCTTCGAACGACACCTCAACGAAGTCGATATCAGTTTTGGTTCGCGCGATATCGTGCAGGAAAAAATGACCACATCCGTACGCACACACACACTTCCTCCCAATTTTTTGCTTAAAATGCTCTTGGGACCTTGAAAGATGAAAATACGTTGAAATTTTCGATTTCGGTTTTCGGACCGATTACAATAACTTCCTATCCTGGGAAGTAAAAATCGGCTAGTACGAAATATAAAGATCTGAGCAAATATGTATGTATGTCCTTAAAACAAACTGCACTAATAAAATTTCAACTATGCAAGTATGCTGAAATATGTATCCATAACGATTTTTGTTAGCTGCCTTAGAAACCACCGACAACGAGTGTTCAAGATATCCTCTGGGAGCAATCTCGCCATCCACGCATACCCAATTTTATATTTAGTTTCAAAGTTGTATTTTCGGCGCCAAACTTTTACCACTTGTTTACACATACACACTTGTTGAAAGATTTATAGCTTACGCACAAACGTTCATGTTTTTCCTCTTATTACTCCCAAAAAAATTGCGAGGGTGCGTCTAGAATTTTTTAATAAAACTTTCGATGACATCATCCATGACGAACTGTGGCACCCGCACCGGTTTCAATGCATGCTTTGTGAAAAAGTGAGCACGACAAGGCTTCAACCTTGGTGCTTGCGACGTGAGCAGCCATAGCCTGTTGCTGCTACAAACTATCGCTTTTGAGATCGTCGTTGCGATGCATTCACACTGCATTCGTTGCATCGGGAAATTCCATATTTCTTCTAGGCTGCATGCATGTTGATACTTGAGTTGATGCGAGCATCATTTTTGGATGCATTGGTGCTGCCATATTCAATTGGTGACGAATCAGTCTGAAAAGCTTTTATCAAATTGTTTTCTCTCTCTTCCCATCTCACGTGCTCTTGTTACTTTAGTGTGGGTTAATAAACAGAAACAGCTTTTGTCCACAGTTCGACAGAAGAAATTGGCTGAAATCGTTGATTATGTTTTCTGAAGTTCGATCTAACGTTGAATTGGTTTTCACAGGGACAAAGGATTCCGATGATTTATATGTCAAAATTTATGATATATTTGTTGTTGTTTTTGGAATATCCTTTGCTTCCTTATTCTAGACAGCAAAAGAGATTAAGAAACAACAAAGAGCGAAAAAATTTGTTGAAATCGTCCAAGCATTCATCGGACTTTAGTTTGTTGACTGTTTGGCTGATTTTGCCTCGTGTAAAAACGGCCACACAAACAGGATACACAACTACACCCAAACATTCAGTTAACTGGGTTTGTTTGTATTCGAGTATTGCCAACACAGAGCTTTACTAGAAAATAATTCCATGCATTTTCTTCGCATTAACTTCAGTCAGCAAGAAATCGTCGAAGTGTTTGGATCGTAGCTTATTGGTTGGATATCGCCTTCTTTTGAAACTGTGAACTCTGGTTTAGCCACAATCCGAATTGCAGTTTGCTTTAATAATTTTTACGTGCCTTTAATTGATTTAAAGGTGAAAACAAAAAAAAGTGCCTTTGAAGGAATCAAAAAGGATTTAACAAAAGTGAAGTGATTTATTTTTTTTGCAAATAATTTTTAAGTGTCCGAAGAAAAGGGAATACACTATTTTTCAAAATGGGCTGTGCTACATCAACCGTTAAATATATCTTATTTATTTTCAATTTGCTCTGTGCGGTAAGTACTCCGAAAGTTAATAAATAAATAATTAATAGCTTCCTGTTTTGTGCTTAACATACAAAGTGGATTACGACGCCGCCTTCTTTAATTATAACGGGTTCTTCACGTTACACACAAAATGGCTAATTGCCGTCGTAATCTTAAAAAAAAGTTGAACTGTGCTTTATTAAAATAATAACAGTTTGTCATGTCTTAACCTTTTCTTTAATTAAATGGTGTCCGGTACTTTCTTTAATTTTGACAAAACGAAGAGTTAAATCTAAAATAGAAAACCTAAATTTGTAAAGAGCGGTTTCAGAATAACTCCTGGCAATTCTTGAAGATTTAGAGAAACGTGAGACCAACAGCCGCTTTTAACAAAATGACCGCCTTATTGGCAGTGACGCAAGATGCACGTCTACTCGGATCTGTGCTGTATTTACGTTCGTCAAAAAAATGCAAATGAAACTCGTTTTCAAAATCTCGACGAATATAGTTTGGTGCAACAACAACAATGCAAACAAAAAACAGCTTCCACATTCATCCTGCCACAGAAGAAAGGCAGCACAGATTTCTCTCGGGTGTGGAGGGCTGCGTTTCCATCCCCCTTGCGTATCCCATCTTGAATGGCTGCATGTCTTCTTATACACTACTATAGTATCACCACCAGATGCACTGTAAATGCATTAATGGAGTTTCACTTCTCAAATTCACGCTAAGGAAAATTGAAACCTGTTGCATATGGTGGCAGCATTTTCCTTACAGTGTTGCCGTCTCTAGCGGGATTATGGTGTTTATGTTTTAAAGACTATCTTTCGTGTTTTCATGACAATCGTGTTCCTTTTGCTTTTTTTTAAATTTCACGACACGCTGATTGCATGCGAAAGTAACAACTTTTGTAGGCTATACGAACTACTGAACGAACACCTTTAGGAGTAACAATGTTAAAAACTGGAAGGTTTGTAAGTGATGTGTAGTTGCCGTTGGTGTTTTCTTCTTCACTGGGTTCTGTCTAATGACGGTTTTTTTTCGGTCTAACTGACCTTGACAGAAACTTGTTTTGGGTATTCCATGTTCATGGAATCGGAACTGAAACCAGTTTTTTTTTATAATTTTAGAGAAAATAAAAGAGTCACTTGATTTGTATATTTGAGGTAAGAGGTTTTCACTAGATAGAGCTTTGTTGCAGGTAAAGGCCTTTTTCGCACTATTATTGTTAAACAAGTATTTGGTGGTGCAGATAACTGGCATTGGGCTTCTACAAAGCTTCACCATTGAACTTTTCGACTTCTTTCATTGCTGTTCTTCGCCAGAGATTTTTGGGTCTACCAACACCTTTACTTCCTTGCGATGGTTTTGTTAACGCAATATGTTCCTTTCGTAGGATGTGCCCTATGGACGTCCATTTTCTTTTCTTTATCTGTTGTGATAATTAGTTCTTGTTTTGTGAAGCTCCTTATAACTCTGTTTTTATTACTTTTCTAATACCCTCGACACACCAGCTTTCTTAATCTTGATTATGACGTCAAAATGACGTAAACCCATACAAAAGATATGGACATAAAATGCAGTCTACATCAAAATATACGTTGTGTGTAAATTTCATCGAAATTGGTGAAATAATACAGGAGGTATCACCTGTTCAATTATTGAAAAAACGGTACTTTAGAGTGGAATTACAGGATAACGGGACTTGAGCGACATTTCTTTTTTTCACAGTTGAAATGTACATAACTAACTGTACTTTGTGTAAAAATTTCATCAAAATCGGAGGTGGGTACTGTTATATTCTAGCTTTACCCCTATACACATACCTAGGAAAATGATACTTCACATGCCACTTTCCGACAATTAAATAGGAATTTTGTTGGTTTGCTTGATAGAATTCTGTTAGATTGCAATTAGATTACCAATTTTAGGTCGAAGTGACACATCTGACACTCACTCGAGAATAGGGTTGAATGTGTCCGGGTAAAACCTTTTTGTGTCAGAGGTGACCCGATCAATTGAATATAAAGCAATAAATTAAAACAAATCTTAGTTAAAAACTGACTCGTAATCTGCAAACTCTACAAAGTTCAAATGCAAGTTCCAGTGACAATTTAATTATAAAACGATCTGAAACGAAAAGTGGACTTTATCCAGTCGTTCAAGTTTTTATTTATCGAACGAATCAATGTTCAACCAATTTCTTTTCAGATCAAAATGAGCTGATGCCAATCGGTATAGGAGTTATTACGGTTTAAATATTAATTAAAAACTAAAATAAAAGGTGGTCTGCCAGGCACTAGGCACCGGCAAAGACTCGGCAGGCCTGTGTTTTCCAGTATAAAAATGTTTAAACTTTAATTTGGTTGAAGGCTGAAACTCTTACTCAATAGGTCAGTTGGGGTCCCAAAACAACAATAAACGAAGTGGTCTGCCAAATCATAAGCACTAGGTTTGACCAGGTAGACCTAAATATTTCGCATTCGATAGGTCACGTTGCGGCCCAAAAATTTCGCGGAAAACGCACATACTAAACTTGGGCACTACCTCCGCCCTGCGCAGACCACGATTTTTCTTATGGACGCTGTGAGGACTAACATTTCAAATAGTTGTATTTTATCCAAAAGGTAGTGTGCAAAAGGTAGTTAACTAATATTTTTTTCCAAAATTGGAAACCTTGGACAATTTTCTAAATAATGTCCGGACAATTTTTATGCTATGGCCTTAATGTTAAAATTGGCTTGGTTGGTAAGGTCTCACTCCCATGGAGCAATATGGATTTCACGGAGGAGTTGAATATATAACTTTGATACTTTTAAACGACTTGTTAGATTACAAAAATGAAATATTCAAAATTGAACTAAAACTCAGCTTTTGAAATAATATTCCTTCGAACGAAGGTGACCCCCGCTGCATTGGTACCACTAAATTATCAAATCCTTGCGTTACAGTTCGGAACATTGACAAAGCCATTGTGTTAGGATCTTTAGAACCGTTATTTCTTTGATGCCAGTCGTTGTCGCTTTCATTTTTCTATCAAAATGCGCAAAATGGCAGAAAATCAGTTTGTAAAATAACTTTGTGGCAGGTAAATAATTAATTTTAATTGTTTACAGAGCATCGAATAAATTAAGTAATTTTTTCTGTTCTGATTATTGGGCTTCACAATAGTGGCTTATCTGGGCGGAAAATTACACTGCAATTGCAAATAAGTGAAACTTGCGTACATCAAAACACAATGAATTAGTAATTGTGTGCAACTGGGCAAATTCAGGACGGAAGACAATTCTGACAAGTCGTGTTGAAAGAAGTTCAAGTTAATTAAAAAAAATGTAACGAAACGAGCGCTGGGGTTATCCGAAAGTCATAAAATTCGGAAATAGGAAAATGGTATTCCCCAATGCGAATTCGTTTTAAATTTTTCCGTCTGTGATCGGATTTTAGTCCGTGGGTAAGGCCATTGACCATTGGTTTGTTTCAAATTATTTTAAAAACTTTAATGTTCTTGAAACAATTGTTCGTCTAAAAATGTTAAATTGAGTTGATAAATGAAATTGGTTGGCTGAAAATAATTTATTTTCGAATATTTATATTTATCAATAATTTCAATACTATTCGATCGCATTCAGCAACTGCGATATCATCTGCACATTCAAATTTTTCCAACCGTTTTTAATTTTTGGGTGTTTAAGTTGTTTATACCTCCGTGACTTTTTTTGAACTTTTGCTCAACTTATTTAACTGTTTCACAATAGTAGTCCAAGTGTTAAACTTGGTTCAAAATTGCCTTGAACTGGAACCACTAAATTTAGCTGCTTAAGTCAATGCTCAGGATATAAGTGAGAGACGTGACATTCAGGAACACACAGACTTAAAGCTTGTAATTGTCAATTGAAATTTTCTCAATTGTAAAAAGTAGCAAATATTATTTTTTGAAATAAAGGATGATATTTAAGAGGAAATTGATGAAAAAGAAGAAGCATATACTCCAATTAAAACTGTTTCGTAGCCGAATATTGGGATGATTTCGAGTTCTATACTCGTATTAGAATGTGCCTGGGAAATACCAGATCAGATACCGATACCTATTCAACATAAAAGTCAGCAATGACGAAGTACCGGAGAATTTTTCCATACATATGCGAAAAATACCGGCGTTTTTTTGTTGTACCAAATAAAGCCAATTTTAACTTCAAAATCTGCTAGTTAATATCTTCACAAATAAAGGCCGTAGCATAAAAATTACCTGCACATTATACACTAGAAATATTCCACGCTTTGTAATTTTGGAAAAAAATGTTTTTTCGCATATTTTTTTTTTTTTTTTTTTTTTTTTTTTATGTGGCAGACTAGAGGCTTAGGGAAAGTCCCTTTGTACTGTCGACAATCTATTTTTTTTCCATATACACCGTCGAACAGCAGCTCTAGCCGGAAGATAGAGAGAAGAGAGAGAGAAAGAAGAGAGGAAGGAACTGTCACAGCCTGACTGCGATATTTTTATTCCACCAACTCTCAACCATTTCGCGACTCTGACTCTGACATCGGGGCATCGAGAACAACTCGCTGGAGTGTTATGCCTCCTGAAACGAGTTGAATCTCTTCAACCAACCGATGGCATGCGCTTGGTGGAGCGTGGAAGAGAACTAGTGAAGGCTATGACAGGAGGAATCAGGAATGTAAAGAGGGAAGAAGAAAGAAGGAAAGTTATGTAGGCGGGAAATTGGGAAAGGCTAGGACCGTGGCACCACCGGGATTCGAACCCGGGACCTCTTGGGATAGTAGTCAGGCGCCTTACCCCTAGACTACCGAGGCCCCCGAGGCATATGCATGAAGAGCACGATTGCGCTCCCCGGTATTCTAAGGGTTAAGGCCCAATTACAATGAACGGATCTACGCGGATTGAAATGTCAAAAGAACGCATCAGAACGGATAGGAAACTGCACTGATTACAATGAACGGATCAGTTCGCATTTAAACGTCAAAGTGTTTAGTATACAAACATTTCATTTCATTTTTAATCTTGGAATTTTTATATCCACTCTTTGCCTTGTTGTACAGTATTTCATAATCTTTCACTTCTGTGATTAACTGCTCGTCCGAAAACATTTTTAAAAACATAACAAATCAAAAAAAAATAAAACCTTAAACATTCACAGCTTTTGTTTACCAAAATTTTGACAGCTCAATCCGGCCACGGTATACATATATAAGGGCTGCGTTCAGTTAGTGGCATAATGTAACATAATGAAAATATGGCAAAAGAAAAGAGAAGGGTTGAATGTTGCATTGTGTAACGAAACTTAACTGAACGATATGTGTTGGTTTATGCCACAAATGTCAAATTCACTATGACCAACTTTCAACTGTCACTATGCAACGTTCGAAGATGCAAAATAGCTTCATCGGTTTATGTTACATAAACGACATAACATCGTCGTTAACTGAACGAATTTTTGTGCTACAAACGTCAAAAAAGTTTTACATAGAACCTTAACTGAACGACTTTGTGTTACATTAGTCACATAATGTTACATTGTGCTACTAACTGAACGCACTCAAGGTAATGTATTCCCGAAATGTCAATTTTATGTGACGTCAGTGAAATCGTTCGGGGCTAAACAAATTTAAAAATAATTTTTGCGAGTTTTATTAAGGTGAAAAGTTGTGATTAATAAATAAAGGAAGTATTAAGATAAGAAAAAAATGGTTAAATGTGATGTTATAAGTTGTGAGAATTATAAAAACAAACGATATTGTGTGGTGAAGATGAAATATTTAACATTTTCGAAGGTTCAAAATTTGTGTGGTTTGCGGATCCGAGATTGTGGCAATAAAAGTGATTTAAATATGCATACCGCAAAAATACGCGTTGGCCACTTTTTAGAGCAGGGCTGTAGATTAGAAGACATTCATTTTAAGACCCCAATTGTGAAGAAAACCCCTAAGAAAGGAACTATTCCAAGTCAAAACAGAGAAGAAAGGGCTAATGAAAGATACTAAAGGCAAATTGTGTTGAATAAAAAGGAAATATGAAATAACATACTGATTTTACTTAAATACTGATTACTAAATTGTCTATGTCGCTACCTTTTAACTTCCCTGATCTCTTTGATTTCTAAAAGGGAAACACTCAAATGAAAGAAGTTATGCGATATTTATCAGAAAAATAATGTTGCTGCCCATATTCTGTATTTACTTTCTGCAAAATTTGCCTTTGTTCTCTTTTATTAACTTTTTCTTCTCAAGTATGAGAAACTTTAATTAGGAATAGCTCCTTTCTTAAGGGTTTTCTTCACAATTGGGGTCTTAAAATGAATGTCTTCTAATCTATAGTTCTGCTCTAAAAAGTGGCCAACGCGTATTTTTGCGGTATGCATATTTAAATCACTTTTATTGCCACAATCTCGGATCCGCAAACCACACAAATTTTGAACCTTCGAAAATGTTAAATATTTCATCTTCACCACACAATATCGTTTGTTTTTATAATTCTCACAACTTATAACATCACATTTAACCATTTTTTTCTTATCTTAATACTTCCTTTATTTATTAATCACAACTTTTCACCTTAATAAAACTCGCAAAAATTATTTTTAAAGGACAATGGGCGGATTGGTACAACCCCTCAATAGCAATGATATATACATCGGTAGATAGGTATTTTTAAGTAGAACAATATTGACTATGGCGGCGTTTTTCTATTCGTTGTCCGTTTGGAGTTATGGCTACAAATGTGAAAATGTTTTTTTATGCTTTTATTTAATGTTTTTTTTTACCGATACGTATTTATATTAGACCGAGGCTTCAGGGATAGTTTAGATGACATAGAGGCACATGGCTATGAATATTATGTACCTCCAACCAAAGCTCGTCAGGAGACACAACTCAGTACCGAGCAAGCCAACGACGCACGAGCGGTTACGATGTGCCGATGGGTAGTGGAAGTGGTGAATGGCAGGTTTAAGCGTGATTTTAAACTTTTGCGCCATAGATATTTTAATAGAGCGCTGCCAAGTATGTTCAATGATTTTAAAATCGCTGCTGCCATTTTAAACCACTTCCACGTACCTATTACAGATAATGCACTCGCAGAAGAGTTTTTAACTCAAATAAGAGCTAAAGTAGATTCGCCGAATCTTTTATATAATTATGTTGAAAGGAAGCGACTCATTTCCCGAAGGGCTAACTTTCAACGTTTGGCAGCTAATGAGCTAGAATCCTTTCCAATATTGTCAGAGGAACAAATAATTGTCTTTGCGTTGGGTACTTATCAATTAAAACTGGCAAGGTCTTACTGCCCTGAACACATTACAAACGGCTTGTACTTAATAGAAGTTTATAGAGAAAACGATTTAGATGACTTGCCTGATTATGGGATGGATGAAGATGTGTGGCTGTTACGTGGACGTATCCAATCAAGACACGTGCGTTCAAGAATATACTATTGTTATATTTTAGTAAATAATAATGAAAATGAAAATAATCCCATAGTACAGAATTATTGTACATGTTTAACCGGACGACGTACCATGGGCACTTGTGCGCATACTTTATCAATAATATGGTATTTAGGACACGAAAGACACACGGGATTTACTGTACCTGCAGCCTTCTTAAATGACGTAATCGTGGATGAAACATAAAACATAAATACTCATAAGAGAATTATGTAGGTACGTACCTACGTACCTATTATGTATGGACCTAGTAATAATAAGCAATTGCAGATTTTGTTGACAATATGACGTGGCACGATTATTCTGTGTTTACTTTATACCTTCTACGTTCAATAACCAATATTTTTTTGAAAATAAAAAATATAATATATGCAAGCAAAATCGATGGACAAAGCGGCCTATAACTCCGAATGGACAACGAATAGAAAAACGCCGCCATTGTCAATATTGTTCTACTAAGAAATACCTATCCAATGATGTTTAAATTATTGCTATTGGAGGGTTGTACCAGGTCCCGTGCTTTTTTGCCCATTGTCATTTGTTTAGCCCCGAACGATTTCACTGACGTCACGATCGAAATGACAGCTCAATGTTTACATTCGGATTACATTACTTTATTATATGTATACCGTGAATCCGGCCACGGTATACATATATATGTATACCGTGAATCCGGCGATTTCTAAACAAACTAAAACGAATCCGGCACAGATACGGTCAAATGCGTTTGAATCCGTTCATTGGAATCGGTTAAATAGAAAACGCATGCTTGGAAAACCACTTTGACAGTTCAATCCGATTCTGTTCCGCTCTAATCCGGTCATTGTAATTGGGCCTTTAATGTTCTTTCATACTTATTTCATTGGTTAATTTTTCTACTTGTCTGTTGTCGTTTCGGCTATGTCTTGTCACTAGTTTTTTTTCTCAACAACTAGGTAGTTCAGTATCCACATTTGCTCCTCGGCAACTCCTCACTATTATGCTACTACCATGCCTAGTGTTGCTTAGAATATGGTCAATTTTATTATGTGTTTGTCATTTGGAGACAATATTATCTACACTTAGGGTGAGTTGCACCAAATCATTGATTAAAGTTATTGTTAAAATTAACTTTAACAATAACAAAGTTGTTAAAGTTCCAGTTTGTAAAAATGAGTTGCACCACCCAACCGTTTGTTAAAGTATCGTTAACGGCTATTTTGATTTAAATTTACATATTTGTGGATTTTTAAGTTTGTGAGTTTATTGAAAATGGCACCCCTGTCTGGAACTATGACAACTGTCAAAGTTAACAATAACACTATCGTTAAAATGGTTAAAACTATCGTTAAAATGTTACCTCATGTTAACAATTGTTAAACGGTGCAACTCTCGTTTTGTCTAACCGGAGATTCGATAACCGATCAAGTTTTAGCTTTTTCAAAAAAAAAGCTTATACAGAGGCTCTGTCCGTCTGTCCGTCTGAAGCCTACTTTTATCTCTGAAAGTACTTCCGCTACAGACTTGGGCCATATCTCAAAATGTAGCTCTTGGTCAAAAGACCAAAAACTGAGAAAATGGTCTGGAAATTTCAACCAGAAGTATATTTAAACAACAAAAAAGAGCCTTTAAAGAAAATATTGTGACTAATTTTTGTGTTCTAAGGCTTATAACTTCTTAATTATTCATTTTACCACAAAATTTCTAAGTACATAATAAATTGTAGATTATTTAATTCTAAACAAAAAGTGTCCTTGCAAATTTCCGGTAAGATGTGCCGTTTCGGAGATATAGTGGAAAAACCATTTGCAAACGTTTTCCAAGATGGCGACCAAAGGGGGGGGGGGTTATAATCCCGAAAACTCAAACTTAAGCTCACCCTGACCCCCCCCCACACATCCCAAAAATAAAACCTTGTCCTGCATTTTTGCAATGTTAAAGTACCATTTCCATGGACTATAAAGGGCTAGGGAAAGTCCCTCGTCTGTGGGGCTGCGAGTTCGATCCTTCGGCTCGCGGTGCTTTTTTTTCGTCATAATAATTTTTTTTAATTTCCTTCGGGGATTTTGTTTCATATGAAACAAGTTTTTGACATGAATACGTCTCTAAATTTGCTTCCAGAACAAAAACCGATGATAACGAAATTATGGCATATAGTTTTTATTTGCTGCTCAAAAACTATTGTTTATATTTAATAAAGAAATATACCATGACTTGTGTGAAGAATCAAAGAATTTTATTGTTTCCATTTGATTTCCTTTTTTTAAGCTATGATGATTATATTGTAGTGTTTGTTAAATACTTTGTTAAGTTTTAGATTACGCAGTCTCACAACTTATAACCTACAAAAACTTTTCAAGATTAATTATATATAGCGTTGGTCAGTGTGATACTTATGAATCTCCATGGCCAAACTAGGGTGCGGTAAGCCGAATTTTTAACAATAACACATGTATGTTTAAGTAAAATAATACACCTAATTCTGTTGTGCAAAGTGCATCACATTAGATTTTCCTCCAATCCAAAGAAAAATGTTTAGATTCGTTTTCTATAGTGTTTACATGTGTGATGTGCTTTTTTTTCCAATTTGACACATTCGAATTATTGGCCTCGATTCCCAGATCCGGCGGGTTGGAAGTGAGTGCGGATCAATCTCCACTTAATATATTGCCATCCAATCTGAAGTGTTATTCAACAGAAAGAATACCATGAAAAAGCGTAATTAGTGGCTAGTCTCTAGGCACAACATCCCACTAGTTTGTTACGGTTAAAGTTAATTGGTACAACTCACCCTTAAATGTTAAGCTCGCGATCCGATCACTAATCACGATGAAATGTCTGATGTTGTTTGTTAGGGATTTAAGCATACATAAACTAATGCAAAAGTTACTTCTGTTCATTATTTTCGCTGTAGAAGATGATAGCGTGTCTTCTTCTAGGACTCTTAATCCATATCGCCTAAGCTCTTCTATCATTTCTGCCACTGCTCCATGTTTATATGATGTCTTGACATTCCAAGTATGCAAATTTTATATCCTTGTTCCTTAAAGCATTTGTCCTAAGGCAATACTGAGGGTTTTGTGGTGAATCATGATTGTTCGGAGACTGGCTTCTCGAACATAACAAGAATTGTTTTCTGAGGGGACGTTGTGAACATCTCGCCTAAACTCTTGCTAAAGTACTATTTACCAAATTTGTATGTCTCCTCTGGGCATGAGTAGTGTAGTTAGAAACTCGAGATAGGCTTACAGGTTTTACTAGTAGTACAGGAAAATTAAGCCGAAAAAACAAAATGATTGGGTGCAGGCTTTTAGGGTTCTCAATAAGGGGTTATAAAGTCTACCGATTTTCTACCCCAGGAAGCTCGCTTTTTAGGGTGTTTTAGGGTCAAAATACCACATACAGCTTAAACCGTAAGCCTATCATAAAGTAATGTTCACAAAATTTACCTAAAAGATAAGCCTAAGTTATGTTGCTTTACGATAATTGGTCCAGGCGTTAATCAAATTTAATAAAATTAAAAAAAAAATATATTTTTTCGTAAACACCTTGTATCTAAGTGGATAGCCTCCTCTCTAGAATAACTTTTTTATCCAAATATATCCAGGAATCACCCCTGAAAAAATTAGCAACGTAGTGCAACTTGAACGTCCGATGACCTGTACAATTCGTGAATGAGTGCATATGCATATGAGTATTTTCAATCGTTCATCCGATTGAGGGTGATATCTCATGAATGGCAATTCGTACGGGAAAATGTATATTAACTCTTTTTGTAGAGAATCGCATGATCTACAAACTATGTGAACATCATTTTATGATAAAACCTATTGTTTAAGATGGTTTTCAAAAAAACTGATATTTTGACCCTAAAACCCACTAAAAAGGGGGGTGGAAGATTGGTTGACTTTATTACCCCTTATTAAGAACCCTAAAAGGAAGTTCTGTGCCAATTTTCAGCCTGTACCCTCGCTATTTTCACTATTTTACCTGTACTATAGAGATTGCTATAATAACTAGGTGCGTGGCAAAATTCAAAATGTTAAACACACGATGTTGAACTGACACGTTTCAACTCAAACCGAAAGTAGGTGAAATTTGGTTTTGACATCGGTGACAGTTATTCACCAACCACAAACGCATTGAATATTGCCACATTTTGTAGGTTTCTGTTGTTGCAAATATTGCATTTTGTTTGCAGTGGTGCTCAACATGTCGAATATTGCCACGCGCCCACCACCTTTAAACATTTTTTGAGGTTTTTCTTCAATCCACTATACTCCTGGTGATAGAGACACGTCGAATATGGGTTCGACCGAATACGAATATTCGGTCCAGGGATGAAAACTCAATTGCATAAGATTTCTCTCCCAACCGATCCAAATTTCCCCTTAAGTCAAAGAATTTCCCTCCCGAACATAAAATCTATAAAATTGAAAAACACATTTATTTAACTGATAATAAATAACAAATAAATCATCAAAGTCTTCGTTATTGCTTAAGAAAAAAATCTTTTTTGGTTTAACATAAAATAACTAAAATAAAATAAAGCAATATTACATAAATAGGCAGGCAATTTAAGTTCACACGCCTTGATTGTCGATGTTCGACTTGAATTCGACAGTAAAAAAAATAAAAACTATTACATATAATTCTTCTTGTTTGCACTGATAATGAAAACGCTTAAAACGTTTTTGAATCGAGAAGCAAGTACTATACTAACCTCCATGAAAAGTATTTTATTATGAATTAAAAACAACTTTTAATCTTTTTCAAACTTGTTATCATACATATTCTGTGTAAAGAGATTTAAATGTTTTGAATTAACACCAACATTTTAGCAATATTTATCTTTGAGCATTCTTTTTGCGTGTAAGATTTCTTTAATAAATAAATTTCCCTCTGAAAGAATGGATTTCCCTTTTCCCTTTTTGTTTTTATTTTTCCCGCAAATCGGGAAATTTCCCTGCAGTTTTCATCACTGATTCGGTCAAAAACGTACCGAACCGAACATTCGGCCGAATTATTCGGTTCAGTAAGCAGGTTCATATATAGTACAGAATCAGTAGAAGAACGACCTTCACCGATCGAGTCACCGAATGAAAGGGAATTGTCCGAACTTGGCCATTTTTGTACGCGATGCTATGCAAAAAAATAATTTACCAATATTTTAAATTCTATTTTAGTAAACATCTGGTGCAAATAACTTTGTATCAATTGGCATTGTAAAAAAAACCTTTTTTTTAGTATTTGATTTGATGCTACACATGAACTGGCTTCGGATTTGGTTTCAGTGTTGCCAAATCAAACCTCCATAAACCAATAAATTCAAATCGATTTAAAATACAATGCAATCTCTCTACTATATTGAATATAGTTTTCATTAAATTCTACTAATGAAAATGTTCTCATAATTTATGAATCTGACTAATAAATAAACATAATTAAAAAAAAAACAAGTTTTATTTCATACATAACCTGTTTCAATTAAATGTTAAAAAAACATCTAAATAAAAATCTTGATACAAAATTAGCTGTAGATCCTCATTCTTACTGATTTGAGCTAATAAATCAATCACATATTATTAGCTGAACTGTTTGTTTAAGAGTGGCCAAAGTCCCATAGAAATTGGACAATTCCCTTTATGCTAACAAATGTGGGTTGCCTAACGAAGAATGTACAAGGCTATATTTAATAGGCGTTTTTTTGCCGCCTTTTTCTCTATTTTGAGGAGATATTAGGTATTTTGGTGAAATTAGGGCCTCACCATACGCACATGAATCGACTGATTTGCAATCCCAGCTTCAAACAGGTTTCACCATTATCACGCTAACAACCAGTGTGCAACCAAAATTAAACCTTTGTCCACACACAGCGCAACTGATTGTTGATGAATCGGTGTTCTGTGCTCACGAAGATTTTGTTGAATAATGACACGTACAAATGCAACCACGCAACTGAAACTGGTGACATTTCCAAGCGTACATGCGTTGCATTCAGTGACAGACAATATAGACATGTGTGTATTCAAATGCGACTTGACGGAATATTCCGTGGATGGACTGCATGCAACGCAAATGTCGGTGTACTTTCAACTTTTTCTGTATAGCCGCATGCGTCATAACACACCCAATCATACCCCCGTTACTTAGATTTTTGGGTTATGTTTAAAAGACGGGTCGATTCGTGTGTGGATTCTCGATTTTTAAAATTTTTGATTTGTGAATAAATATGGTTACACAGAGAAGTGTTTGTTTCATTTACAAATACATACTACCTATGTACGGTTCCACAATAAAGCCTCTTTAAGATATGTAACTCTTAAAATAAAACTATTTAAATATTCGGTAACTATTCGGCAAACTAACCGAATATTCGGCCGAATACGAACATTAAAAAATACGCCGAATACGAATATTCGGCCGAACATTCGGCGCATCTCTACCTGGTGATGTTATTGGAATAAATTCTTCCCCCACTGATTCTGTTGCAGTGTTGAGCCGATTGATAAAATAGGGCGTCCACACTTGAGAAATTCTGTCATATCTATGCAGAACTCGACATTATCTGCTCTCGCCGCATTGAGCTTTTGCTTGATACTTAGGATCTGCTAATTTTATTAACTTTTTAATGGAACTTTCGGCTCCTTTTCTGTTTCTTAAGGTCAAACCTTAATGTACGCTTTGCTTGCTTTGCTTTGACATATTAAAAAAACGAATGCTCAGTTATGAGGCAAAATAAAATACCGAAGCGGCTAAGGCACAGCTTTTACATATAAAACCTGTAGATCTCGGTAAAGCAAAGCAAGTCAAGCGTATCTTCGAGTTTAACCTTGAACCTCGACTAGCTCTTTGAGTCTTTTTAAATATTTCTTTTCTCTTCACTGCATATTTTGCTAGCATTTCCCCTGATTTGCTTATCTTAATCCTCTTATGCTCCTCATGTTATCATCAAGCGTCATGTTATCATCAAGCTGACGCAAAAGACAAAAATTTATCTTTCCACAAAAATTGACCCCGGCACTCCGTTTTGACCTGGTCACTTACTAGCGATAATTTTTCATTTTTAAAAATAAAATCTGACCTCGCAGGGCAAAACTATTACCGGCCATAACAAAATCACGCCCGGCGTCTTTGACAATTTCAATTATTAATTAAAATAATTAGTGTTGTTCAGATTACATTCAATAAAACTTGCCAAAATTTCATATGACGATAACGATAAAAAAATAAGTGGGGTTACAAGATACATTCGCATATTTGAAATTTCATTCAGGTGCCAAAACTTCCGAGTTATCGGCCTGCAAAATAATGCGCCAAAATTCTCATTCATATGAAAAAACTATGCTGCAAAGAAGGTGAAAGTTGTTTTATAATAAACTACATATATTTGTGCCTTTCTTAATTTATTATTAGGTAATAAAAAAATAAGACGATTATTCGAAAATATCTTTCGGGGCAGCATTTTATGTCGGTTACGCATGATGGCAGCCGACATTTCGAACAAGCTTGGGCTTTGTCATCATTCGGGGCAGGGCGCGGCTGTGGGACTATTTTTACCCTCGGGAATTTCTCTTATCAGGAAATGTTTGTCAATTTACCACCACTTAATGACTTCTAGATATTTCACGCCTATCTACTCTTTTTTCTGCTTGAAGGGAATTTACTAAAAGTCGCCGGTTTTTTACGTAAGTTTAGATAAAGCAATTTTACACAGGAAAAGATTGGTTAAAATTCACAATGAGAGACAACCGGAAGAATTTTGTTGCAATTAAGAAATTGTTCTTTTTAATGGTTTAATTGTGTTAAGATTTTTGTGGTTGATTTCTCCGAGTAAGGAAATACGAAGTTTTTAAGGCGAATTTTTTAATCCGATTGAGGTTTAGCTTAAATAATTAATTTTATTTATCATTTTTCTTTTGAAAATGGTGTCCATAATCAAGATGTTGAAATTTTCAAAGTAACTTCCAGATAAATTTTGTTTATTTTTGAGCCTGCTTGAAAAGATACTGTGCTATCTTCGATGTAGTTGATAAGCCATAGCGCTCATGCGTGTTAAGTTATCTTAAAATAGGAAGAGGTTTAATTGTTTAATTTGGAAATGACCATTGCTCATTTATTTGAACACTTGGAATAGATTTAGTCATTTTTCGTTATACAATATTCATATGAACTTATATAACTGATAATATATAAATTTTTAAAAATACTTGTTGACTATAAGTAGTTCCAAAAAAAAGTAAAATATTATCATAATCTGCACAAACTGATGATGTCAATCAACAGTAAAATGACATGTAGTATATGAATATTCGAAACTATTCAGGATTGATATCTATAAGTATGATCACAGATTCGAAAGTGCTGTCCTAATCGAGCATATAGTTATATATGATCAGGCTATTCCTTTCTATGTAATATCTCGAGTAAAAATAATTACATAATACGTATATTGTCGCGCATTTTTAAAAGCATATAATATGCGCCCGTAAGGGGTCGTATATTAATTACGTGAGGTGATTTTTGCCATTTTTCGACCGCAAACTTCAAGCGTTAAAATTATTTAGTTTTTTCTTAAAAAGAAGGTTCATTTACATCACATAGCTTACTGTATTCTGTTCGTCATACCCTCTCATTTGATACCCATGTCGGGGGTGAAGTAAAGAAAGGGTACTCCGCTATTTTATATTGGCCGCCATATTGGATGTACCAAAAAATTTAATATTTTATATTATATTGTCTTCAGAACCAAAGGTGTGTGCCAAATTTGACCAACACCGGATATCGGGAAGTGGTCGAAAAATCGATCGCAAGACATCCCTCACAGAGAATGAAGTTATTATAAAGCTTGTAAAATATCGATTATTATATCGATATAGCAGTCTGTTTTCAGCCCTTTTGGCAAGACGTAGTTATCCGCCCCCTTTCATTTCGGTTTCCTAGATGATCTAGATCACATGCTAGAAAAGGTGGAAGATATTAAACACAACATTGAAAAGGTTACAGATCGTTCGCAAAACACTCGGACTATGTAGTAGGCTAGCCGGTGGTGGTTAAAAATTCGAGAAGCTACTTTGCTACTTTTTGTACAGGATTTAGCTGTAACTTAGTGGAGAGACTTGTTTTATTTAATTTAATCCAGTTCTCTCGCTAACAACGATATACATCCTATTTCAGTAGGAGGGCGAATTTACGCTGTATCCACATAGAATAGAAAACAAGGAGCGAACTAGGCATGAACCCTTGAACGCGAGTGTTAGCCTAGAGATGGCTTAACGGCTGACACAACTCGCAACATCCTAGGGGTAACTTTAAGGCGTCCATTAGACGTTCATAGAAGCATCAATCAATTCCATCAGGCACCATAGACGGTAAGTTTTCCGTCACTCATAGCAGTAACTGTTGCAAGATTGGCAGCAAAACTTATGGTCTAATGGACCCCTAACGGAGAATCTTCGATGGAATGATCACTTATTCCAAATCGTTAAACAAGCCTCCCAATGCCTTGGATTTCTTAAAAGATGCAAGTTCCTCCTCTAGCCAGCCGTCGTGCCTACAATCAACAAATCCTTCATTCGGCCCCGCCTTCAATACATTTTGAATATCTAGGCGTGCGCTCCAAAAATTACCTTGGATTGCGGTGCCAATATAGACCCTTTAAGTGATCGCAGGAAGGTAGCAGCCCTCTCTAAACTTAATCGCTGTTACCATAGCGACTGTTCCACTAAAACCACCTGCTTGCACGGCAATATTTTTCCCGCAATACAAAACTAGCGCGCTCGGCCCATCCCCATACTCTACAGCCCAAACCCGTCGGCCATAATACGATCAAGAAGTTCGTTTATGAATAGAACAACTCGACTGTGAAATAATCTCCCACAGTCAGTATTTCCGCACTTGTACAACATCTTATAGCTCAAACGTAAGGTTTATCGACATTTTTTTTAGCACCCCCAGGACCCTCTCTAACCTTTTCTATTCTCCTCGATTCTTCACACCAAGCTCACCACTAGACATTGCACCGTGACCTTAACGGCAAGGTAGTACAAAGACTGACTCCTAAGGGTTTTCGCATAAAAATATGTAACACAGTTTGGGCGCTTTCAGTAATGCAGGATGCGTGCGCAATTGACTTATTCAGTCATTGAAAGCTTCACACTTTCAATTGCTGAATAAGTTAGTCATTTGCGCGCGCATCCTGCATTACTGAAAGCGCCCTTTCTTGCGGAAAAAATTACGTGATATTTGAGATTGGGTGAAATTTGGGTTGACAGGAGGGGATCAATGGCTCAAATCCGCATTTTCCCTCGATTTTTACAAAACTTTTTGTATCTAGCGTCCAGTCGTTAATAATTGACGGAAAGATCGTTGTTTTACAAACTTTTGATCATTCTACGATTAGATCCTACGCAGTCTGTAAAAACGATGCGATGCGTCTTTTATAAATTGGAAATATTTATTCGCTCATGGCAGCTTTTAGTCGAGCTCCAGCAGCGGTATGCGAGAATTTGAAATGAATTGCAGCATTGAAACGCAACCCCTCACACCCCCCGTAGCTATTTTGCCTTATACACGGTAGAAATATAGGGTGACTTCGTAAATGCCAATAAACTGTGTCAGAAAACAGTATTTATGCAGTCAAGTCAAAGTTCAGTAAAGGCCGGTCCACACGCTACGTTTTGCACAACCTTTTAAGTCTGCGCAGTCTTAAGACGGAATAAAAACGTTGTAATTTTGAGCGTCCAGACGGTGCAGTCATATTTGCATTTTTCGCTCAGTCTTGTGTGATATCGTCATGGAGGAGGTTCTACTGTGGTCAATTTTTGCATGCTGTCTTGTTAAAAAAAGATTGGAACATCTAAAAAGAACCGGGCGTTCAAAGTGGTCGCGGAAATGGCTTCTAAAAAGGCGGGAATTTTCCCATATTAGATTATTGCTAGATTATTTCTCCCTGTTACTGTACTCCTTCGATTTAACAATCCAAATGCATGGGAAACTCTCATAAAGTGCAATAAAATCAGTTAGAAACTCCCGAGAACATTGCCGAAGGTCAGCCATCGTCGCGTGATTAGGAAAAACTGAGGAACAAAACGAATCGGAAAACGGAGAAGCGTCCACATGCACCGACTTGTCCGCACAGATCATGGATTTCAAAGCTCATTTGCTCAGTTATCGCTGCAACTGTATCGTCTTCCCGCCGGACTCAAAACTGCGAAGTTTTCCGATCCACACGCAACGTTTTATCTGCAACGTGTTGAACTGCGCAGACAAAAGGTTGTGCAAAACGTAGCGTGTGGACCGGCCTTTAAAGCTTAGACAAAGTTGTGCAGTTTTAAATTTGACAATTATGAAGTGTGCCGTTTTTACTTTTTTACAAAATGGATAAAAAAGTTATTGTAAAGTTAATTTTAAAACATTTAATACCAAATATAGAACCGCTAAATTTAATGAAAAAAAGCAGTGGGTTTGTATACTTATGTACGCACATTAGAAGTTATACAATGATTACAATAGAGTTTCATACCTATCAGCCAAATACAGCATCAATGGTTGTGCCGTGTCGTGTTTTTGAAACCAATGGATCATTATTCATGATCTTGAAGAAAGTTAATAGGTGGACCCGAATCTTCGCCTCTGCCAAGATTCTCCTCAGTCTTTTGTGTATGACCATAATTAATACCTATTTCAAAAATTTTATTTTTGCTTTGGAGTAATATATACTGCTATCACAACTTTTAAATTGACACTGTTACACAGAGCTAACCTCTCAACCGTTCAAAATTGAATCTGGAGTCCCCCAAAGGTTCCATTCTAGGCCCCAAGCTTTTCAATATATTTATACACAACTTCCCCATAAAATTCCCCTCCTTAACGCATTTGTTGTAAGCAAATATTATACATAATAAGTTTGTTCATACTGAAGTCCTTCATTCAAAAAGAAACCAATCCACAAAAGTGTTTTATGTATTTGTAGGTGTTAAAGACACTTATGGAAGAAAGATATAAAAAATGTGAAAACGGGCGCCCTTCAACCTCAGTTGAAAGTAGCCTATCAAAATAATTTTCGTAAAATATGTGATCGTTTTAATGTGGCACAAGGAACAGCACACAAAATGTTTGTAAAATTTGTAAAACTAATCACTTTGCATCATAGCTATTCATGATGCCGAAATTCCCATTTCAATGCAAAGATTTGACGTTTACGATGCAATTATGAACACAGTGCTTTAAAACTGTGACATTTATGAAGTCTTGACTTAAACCGACTGCTTAAATTTTACATTTACGAAGTCACCCATACGCTGCTGTCTGTTCCTGGCGCTCGACCAAAAGCTGCTATGCACCAGCTGCAATATTTTAATATTTTGATTGGATTAATCGCTTTCGGCCATGCGAGTTTCTAGTTTTTACCCCAGGCCTAACAGTGCCTAAAGAAGTTATCACTTCAAAAAAATGAACCGGCAACATCCATATTATTCCTCTTTGAGCTATTCTCAGCTGTTGACGGAATTCGGTCTTCATATTTCGCATACTCAACTACCCCCAGCGCCCGGTCTATATAGTATTTATGGAATGTGCAATTTCAACTCCATTTTTTTTTAAATATAAAAGTAAAAAGTATTGCCTTGCCAATATTCGAATGCCTGACAGGATGACTTTGACAGTCATGTCAAATGAATTACGTCATCAAAAGAATTCACAGAGTCATTTTCAATCAACTTAGTCACAATTCACACAGATCATTAATAAGCAATTACTGATATTAAAAAATCACAATTGTTCAAATTTGCATTCAGAAAAACAATCGTTTATTGTCTTTCTGTAATTTTATAGTATGACTGTAATATTCATAATCGACATAATTTTTTAAAACTGCTATCGCCCTTTTGTAGTTTCATGATACAATGATATTGTAGAGAATTTATTATACAATTAATACATTTTAACGTTATTGTAGAACTACTCTACTAGTTTCATTCGCATAGATTTAAATGAAATGTTTGTTATTATATTGAAATATTCCTTGATTACACATTATGCCAGAAACAGATTTATCAACATTACCAAGAAAATAATTTCAAGTCGTACATCCGCGCGATTTATATAAAATTTTGTATATAAAATTAGGTTCTTGTTGACAGCGCATTATAGTAAAATAAGATCCAAATTTTTCTGTAATCGACTTCTTTTTTTAAAAGGAAGTAGAGCTTAGATCATCCACAAAACAGAAACCGTGACTAAGTTACTTCATTTATTTTTAGCCTCAACAAGCAGAGTTCGAAAATTAAGAAAAATTAAATGAGATTCTTCATAAAAAAACTCAATTTCTTTATAGATCTACCAAAATGCTCAAAATAAAGAGCAAGCCAGAACCTTGGTTAACTCTACAGTGGTCTTTACAATAAACAGTACCAAACGAAATTACGAAGATCTTAATGTCGTGCATCCGTCTCAGTTTTCGTTAAGTAGAGGTACACAACGAACCAAAACTGTCGTGCTTAGAAGAGGCAACATGAGGACCAACAATGGAGTTGATGAAATTATAAAATATCTCTAATAAACCACAGCCGTAGAAAACAGTCGGGACTTGCTGGGGCCTCGTTGCCTCTCATGAAGATCAAGATGAACCACTATTCTACAATACAGGAACAACTGAAGATCCAAAGCTTGTTCACTCGACGCTATTATTTTTGTTTGTGTATGTACGCGTACATTACGTAAAAAGTGATATTGTTGAGCTTTTAAATTGTGATGAATTGTCTGCGGCGTGGGATCGTAAATCTTGCATTTTAAGGTCAAGTGAAGTGTGTTCGTTCAGCACATTTTTCAGCAGGAGAAGAGGGGAAAACGTGAGACGTTAATATAATTAAAGGAAAAAAATTTATTCGTTCTTGCCATATGACTGGCTTCTAAAAATTAGTACGTAGTAGACACTATGATTTCGTCGGAAGTGTTTGTTCTTTATCGGTTTTTATCTATTTTATCGTGGAATTTTATTCGATTGTTGAAACGATGACACGCAACAAGCAGGCTGTATGATAACAAAGGGATGTGTAACGTTGAGATGTGCTAAATTTTGCGAATTACTTCCTTTCTTAGTCATAAACTTGACATCACAATTAAAATTTTCAATTTTGTCAAATAAAAAAGCATAACGAATTTCTTCTATCAATTTTGTACCCTAAGTATCTTATACCTGTCATAACATAACGCGGTAATGCTATTAAGGCACTATTTCGACCCTCTGAGTTCCATCTTTTATTAATTTTCTTCATGAAAATACATACTATATTTTAACTCTCTCTTTCAATTAATTTAACACTTTTAAGACGTCCAGTTTAAAAGTAAAATTAGCTGTACAATATAATAGGGTGATTAATGTTATGATAGAGAAAATTTTATTGGTAAAGATGCAGCAAAATATTACATGAATGGAACTCTGACGTTTCAGCTACTGCAAGGGGCTCGTCCAGGTCGTCTTCTATCTCAATTATCATCATTGCTGGCACAGTGTGGTGCAGAACAGTCCTGATTGCCTACATCCACACCAACCTCGGCAATCTGTCTTGCAGTGGCAAAATATATAAACAACCCATTTTTTGACAAATTCCACCTCTACTGCTCTGGATCCAAGTAGTTCCTAAGGCTGGTCGTCCACTGGAAGTGTATTCGAGCGGCTACGCGCTTCGGCTACATGAGCGGCTACTGTCGCGCCTGATGGAAAACTCGGAACTGAAGGCTTGTTGCAGCTTCATTGAAAGACGTGTCAAAAATTTCTCAGCAGCGACTGTAATTTCCTTTTAATGGGCTGAACGATCAGTGAATTTAGTAGTGTAAATAGCGATAGTGGTTGAAAAACGTGGAAATATACATTGAGGGGAGTTTGGAGACGATTCATTATCTACATCACATGTTCTGATAAAAACTTCCACGGATATTAGAATGAAACATGGATATCAGAGTGACCCCGGATAATACGGTTGAAATAGAAAAGTATCAATTATATAATTTTTGCCGGTTAATAGAGGTCCCTATTAAACGAAGTACGGATAATAGAGGTTCAACCTTCGAATTATGTTGAATTTCCGGACATAACAATCACTTCCCTATAAGCTGGCAAGTTAATAACCCAACTCAGCCTGAAGAAAGCGTCTGGTAGTATGTCAAACCTAAATGTGTTTTCGTGTTTTTCTAATAGGCTGACTGCGATCTGTGTTTCCATAACAAAAACCCTGCCACTCTTTGCAAACTTCAATAATTTACATCAAATTTTTATACAATTCCTACGAGGATCCCTCACATTGCAGGTCAAGGAACTCATGCCCTTGATCTATTTCTTTTTTTCATGCCTCACAGTACTTCATCGAAGTACACCCTCCCCTTGCTAATTTGGACAACTACTACTGTGACCGTGAGAAATCCAGTTATTTTATTCTTCCAAACCATTGGCCGGCATTAATGTTTCCGTAATTCCAATGCAAACTCTGTCTCTCTGGCTGCGTTTTATAACTGTTCTAGAGCAGCAACTCTTATTCTCTATACTTAACTATCGAGAACAGTATCCAGCATAAAGGGAAATTTGGTTGATACTCCCTGATACTCCCTGTTCCGAGTTTACCAACCACTCAATGGACGGGATTTTCTTCAGGATGCGCGAGGAATACATATAGGTATCTCAAAGAGCTTAGGGTCAATAAATCTACTGCTCCTAACAATATTCTCTATATGGTATTAAGAAATGTGCCATGCCTTGGGCTAAACCTCTGCGTACTCCTCTGAAGATTATCCAGACTCTTGGAAACTACCTCATATTCGACAGAAAGCAAAAACAAGATTATCTCTTATCATCAAATTTGGCTTGATTTGGTATAAATTTACCACCTTGTGAAAGTATTCCTTGGATTGTTTTGGATTATTATTGAAATTATCCCGAAAATCCCTTAAAAACGGGCTTTCGTGATCAGTGACCCAAAAAACATATAGGGTTCGATTTTTTGAACGGTGTTATGTATTGACGCCAAAAACCACGTTTTCAATGGACAAGTAGATCCAGATGCTTGGAAACTTCCACATTTTGTCGACAAAACAGCCACTAACCAACGAGTTACGAAGCGTTGATCCAGGGGTAACCCACAAAACCGTCTTCTTCAAAATCGAAATACTGTTTTATCTCTTGCGGCACCCTGCAATTTCCAAATTCCTTTCAATGGACACTGTAGAACTATGGATCTCTCCCTTCTACTTCTATTTCAATGTAAAGCTCAATCTCAGAGGAAAGCTTACTCCAATATTATTAATGCCCCGGCTTCACCGACCTCAGTTTAAAATTTTCAGTTCAATGCATGTATTCACCGCCATTGTTCAGTTCAGAAAGCTTCGTGTCTGACGTATTACATTTAAAAGCTTCGGTATTGAGGTGTACTTATTTCAGTTTTGACACTGCGCGAACAAGTTTTTAGATATAAATGTCATGAGAACGTCAGAAATACATCAGCCCAATTGAATGCATTCCACTATTCCAGTTGACTCTCTTTTGAGCGAGCTTTTACGTTTAAGTTCAGTGGGAACTGAGGTCTGAACTGAAGTTCGGTTCACCAGGTGAAGCTGGAGTATAACGGTTGTTGGTATGGAAAATAAGAGCTTTCAGAGCCACGTACGGAAACCATCATCATCTCACATCTCAAACCACGGCATTGTTGTTAAAGCTCTCAGATTACTCATTCGAAATATCTCGGATTTCTAAATTTTAAACATGGCGATTGCGTTGTAAGGTTATCAAATTACCCCCAATCTTTGACAAATTGAACTGGGTTGACATTTACAATGAAATTACAATTAAGTGTTAAGTACGTTGATGTTTACGGCCCTAAGCTATGGATCAGGCAATAGATATAAACCTTCGAAAACGAAGAGAACAAAAGACAATATTTCATTATTTCCACAATTAAGAATGAGCTTGATTTTCCTGTAAATCAAACATATGTCAACGACCATGAAGACACGATTTCTCAGGCTTATATTATCGAAGCTGTAAGAGAATCGAAGAGAACCGTCATACTTGTTGCATCATTAAAGCATCAAAATAAATCAGTCTGGGATCCCCAGTTGATTCACCATTGAAACGAAGTAAGCAAATGTTTCAGTTCTCATTTATTTGCAATTAGTCACTCCAAAGACCTAAAATGGTTCAACGGTTTTAGATTGACGTCACAATAGTTAACAGATAACCGCGGCACATTCGACGATGTATGCATAATGGCATCTTTGACTGTATTTATCATAATCTCACCACTTTTGTTTTGATTTGTGTTGTGCAAAAAAAAGGTTCTCTTCTCACACCTGCAATAAGTGGCTTAATTAAGCCACAAAAAAAGTTTATACGTCGTTAAATTATTCCCTTATCAAATTTTTCCGATAAACACGATAATCCAAAACTAGATAAAGCCATATCTCGCCTTTTTCGCAAAAAATCAAATTAAACGTTATCGACTGACTGAAGTCTATTCAAGTGAAATGTTTTTATCATATATTTCAGCAGCAACAACAATCTGACATCATTAAAAAAAATGACGAAGTTCACGGAAAAAATAATTTAAAAAAAAATATTTGATTGCGGCAAAATGACTTTGTAAATAATATGATTCATTTTGTGAAATTCACTCCACTTTGGGATGGTGTTTAGTACCTACCCTCTTGTGCATTTTTTTTTGTATTTTTGTTTTTCGCTTTAAGTATTTCACCGCGAGTTTATCACATGAGGGTGTGAGTAATAAGCTTAATTTAACGATTGCAAAATTTTCAACAATAGGAATTATACCGTCAAAGTTTGTACACCTGAAAAACGTACACGATCGCCGGAAATTTAAGTAAATAATGATTTCATTAGCAAATGTATGGTGAAAATTTTATTATTGCTACACAATTTCGTTTTCTTTTTGAATTGTGTTGAATTTCATAAAGTGGGTTTTTTGATAAAGCACTTAAAGTGCATTAAACTTCCGGTTTAGATCCTTCGAAACCACTTAGTCATTTCCTGTTTTAATCTTGCTTTTCGAAACACTGAAAACATTCCATTAACTACTGCAGGCATGCCATTAGACGGTAGGTTTTACTATCAGTTTTGTCATAGTCACTGCTTTGACTGACGGATATCCTACCGTCTAAGGCAGTGTTTTTTCAAACTTTCGACATCTTGTACCCCTACCAAAGATTACCCACAAAGATACGACACTCTCAAAATCTCCCATAAGCTCCCTTGCGAGTGAATATATCAATCGACAAGGTGCAAGCGAGACAAAATTCAATTCAAAAACAAACAAAAAATCGAAGAAAGAAAGGGTAAATAAAGAAATGTTATTTCACGAAGTGCGAAAGAGACGCACTGATTTCTCTTCTCCGCAATTTTTTGTGCCGTCTGGACTTTTATTTTGCTTGTGTGAATTCATGTACCATCTTCTTGTACTTCCAGCTCTGCATGTGTTTGTGTAGTTTGCCGTTGCTCCGCCATCTCGCCATTCCGGAGCGTGTATATGAATAGACAGAAGATCATGTATTTTTACTTTCCTTTTTCTTCGCACAGAAAGGATTACAGTGTCGTATCTTTCTGAGTTATCTTTGCCCCTACTATGATTTTCGTAACGCTGATTACCTCTCGTAAAAAAATGCATGTCCTTTAATAAATAATTGAAATACATGCGCGACAAAAGTTTGACCTCAGGTAGAAAAATGGGAAGCAGCTAATAGTCCAATCAATCTACGGAAATTCTCCAGACAATTGAAGGCAGGAAAAAAAAATATGGGCGTGTAGAACACTTAATTTGAAGAATGATAGCGTTTTTTTTTACGGAACTGCATTGGCGAACTTAACCTAAAAAATTCGCAAAAGTCAAAAAACCGGTTTTTCGCCAATAAAACAAAAAGTTGAGCTCGGATCCGAAAAAGTTAAATTATAAAGTTATAGGTATTAAAATACATCTTCACTCATACGAGCTAGATGCCCTGCCCACCGGAGCCTACCGAGCTTTATTTTCTTCACAACATCTATGTCGCGATAGCGCTCGTAGATCTCGTCATTGTAGAGTCTCCGGAATCGTCCTTCCTCACATACGGGGCCAACAATCCTCCGAAGTATTTTCCTCTCAAACACGCCCAAGAGGTTTGAGTGCTTTTTGCTAAGCACCCACGTTTCGGATGCATATGTGAGAACGGGTAAGACCATCGTCTTATATAGTAAAAGTTTAGACGTTATGGTTAGATATTTGGATTTGAAGAGCCTTGACAGACTATAGTAGGCTTTGTTGGCTTTTAGCAGTCGTGCGCGTATTTCTGGTTCCATGCTATTGTCGGCTGCTACTATTGACCCAAGGTAGGTAAATGATTTTACCACGTCAAACTCGTGTTCCGCTACCTTGATTGTGGGACCAATGTTAGGTGTTCTTCCAGACGAGGCCACCATGTACTTTGTTTTGCTTTCGTTAATGTGCAGTCCAGATTTCCTGCCGCTTGCTCAATCTGAGTGAAAGCTTCTTGTACAGCTGTTGTTGTTCTTCCAATGATGTCAATGTCGTCTGCGTAAGCCAGGAATTGGGTGGAATTGTGGAGGATTGTACCCCTTGATGTCACGCCCGAATCTCGGATCACTTTCTCCAACGCCAGGTTGAAAAGGAGGCAGGCCAGACCGTCCCCTTGTCGGAGTCCATTATAGATGTTGATTGGTCTGGACAGTGTTCCGGATACCTTAACTTGGCTTGACACATTGATCATGGTCAACCTACATAGTCTTGTCAGTTTGTTGGGGATGCCGAATTCTCTCATGGCTTTGTAGAGTTCTACCCTGGCTATGCTATCATAGGCGGCTTTAAAGTCTATGAAGAGGTGTTGAATTGAGTTTTGAAACTCTAGACATTTTTCCATAGCCTGCCTCAAGGTGAAAATCTGATCAGTCGTTGATTTGCCTGGGCTGAAGCCACACTGGCAATGGCCTGTGGTGTTTCTGGCGTATGGGGCCATCCTGTTTTGTAGGATAGCGGAGAATATCTTATACACGGTACTCAACAACGTTATACCGCGATAATTAGTGCACGCTGTGATATCTCCTTTTTTGTGTACCGGACAGATGATGCCTTTTCTCCAGTCTTCTGGCATCACTTCCTGCTCCCATACTTGCACAATTAATTCATGAATCGCTTGATGTAATGTAGGTCCTCCATATTTAACCAGCTCCGCTGCGATGCCGTCTGCACCCGAGGCCTTGTTGTTTTTGAGCCGGCTGATGGCTCTGCTAACTTCTTCTATGCTTGGTGGCGGCAGCATAGCATTGTCATCAGATATTGGTGGAGCCTCCGAATCCTCAGTTAGCTCGCCATTTAGCAATTCATGAAAGGGCTCTTCCCATCGCTCCAAGATGCCTTTAGGATCGGTGATCAGATTACCTTCTTTGTCCTTGCAGTATGTGCAACGTGGTGTGAATTGCGTCATACTGCGGACTCTTTGGTAGAACTCCCGCGCCTGGTGCGGCCGTCGTTCTCTGTACTGTTCTAGCTCACAGACGAGATTTTTTTCCCAGGCTTCCTTTTTCCGTCTGTGAATTCTCTTTTCTTCTTTTCTGAGCTCTTTATAGTTCTCTTCGCGTGCCCGTGTTCTCTGAGACTGCTGCATGGCTCGGTACGCAGCATTCTTACGTTCAGTTACCAGCTTGCATTCATTATCGAACCAGTCGTTCCGATCTTTACGACTTCTGCCTAAGATGGAATCAGCAGTACTAATGACAGTATTTTTAAGGCGGGTCCAGTTCTCTTCAACGCCCGGCATCTCATCCCCAGGACTTAGGACGAGTTCTAATGCATGACCGTAGCTGTTTCTGGCCATTTCATTGCGTAGTGCAGCTGTGTTGATTCGAGCCTGATCAGCGGATACAAAGCTTTTCAGCGTTGTAATGCGCTCTCGGAGCACCATACCAACAAGATAGTGATCCGAGTCGAAGTTGGCACCTCGGTACGTTCGTACCGTCATCAGACCCGAAAGGTGGCGGCGGTCTATCAACACATGATCTATTTGGTTGCGAGTGGCTCCATCAGGAGATACCCAGGTGGCTTTATGGATATCTTTACGCGCAAATCTAGTACTTGCAACGACCAAGTTCTTGCTTGCTGCCATCTCTACAACTCGCTGTCCATTGTCATTAGTGTTTTCATGCAAGCTTGGCGTTCAGATCTCCCAGTATGATTTTAACATCATACCTGGGGCAGGCATTAAGTTCCCGTTCAACTAATTCGAAGAATTCTTCTTTATCATCATCCGGGGACTCTTCTGTAGGTGCGTGAACGTTTATGAGGCTGATGTTCTTAAATTTACCTCGCACACGAAGGGAGCATGCCATGAATGACCAAATTACCTATTTATTCTCTAAAAAGAATATAAACTTTTATTAAATAGTAGGTTAGAGTCGAAAAATAATGAAATAAAAAACTTGTCTTTTTTGCGGCAAAAAAACTTGTCTTTTTGCGGTGGAGTTTTTTGTATATAAAATTGAAAAACTCCAATTTTAACTTATAGTGCATGATAGTCCAACTCTTAACGAAGAAAAAGAGCTTCGAAAAAATGTCCTACGAGGTCGAGCAGCTGTAGACGAAGGATTTTACGAAAACGCTTTTTTTACATAAATCGAAATTTCACCCATATTTTGCAAAATTTCGAGCCAAAAAAAATAATGAGTTTTCAGATTGCCAAAAGCAACATTTTTACCAAATAAAAAGTTTCTAGGTCGCATCAATAAAAAGAAAAAAATAAATGAAAAAGAAGCGATTTTTAGCGGTTTTTAGCATTTTTCTCCATGTATAAGACACTAACCAATATTTTGTACCACATCAATTGAAAGATAATTTTAATACCTATAACTTTATAATTTAACTTTTTCGGATCCGAGCTCAACTTTTTGTTTTATTGGCGAAAAACCGGTTTTTTGACTTTTGCGAATTTTTTAGGTTAAGTTCGCCAATGCAGTTCCGTAAAAAAAAACGCTATCATTCTTCAAATTAAGTGTTCTACACGCCCATATTTTTTTTCCTGCCTTCAATTGTCTGGAAATTAACATGGTGATTCCGTAGATTGATTGGACTATAAGGTGGGGTGTACTGACGGCATTGTAATTAATTTTATGCAAGTCCGGGTTCATTTGATGAGATATTAATGATTTGGTTACTAATTGTTCTTTAGCTAAATCGGTAAAAATGTGGGCAGTGGAAGAAATCGAGGGAATCAAAACGTTGAAAGAAGAAGGGTAGTCTAACAGGCAAATGGAAGTTAGATTAGGTAGGAGTCCCCAATTTATTAATAACTTAAGAGCTACGAAAATTACGGTAGCAAGCGTCAAATTCATCCTTAACTGCAGTGTTATAGGAACGGGAGGTACGAGTTGGGGAAACCCCCCCCCCCCCGTCCCGAGACGCTTTTTGGATGAAGGAAATTCAATTTCAACATTTATAATATCATTCCGTAATTTTGGTGGTACCTTCAGGGCGAAGAAAATACACTAGAAATATCACATTTTTACAAAATTTTATTTAACACAAAAATGATTCTCGACAAAATGCGTCTTTCTAATCACTGTGTCTCTTTCTAGGATCCACATTCAATTACTTCAATAGAATGGAGAGTATTCATCGATCGATAGATCTCACATTCGGTCATTCTGACGTATCATACCCCGAATAGTTAGCCCCATCCTTTAAGACCATCCGCTGCGGCTGGAGCTATCCTGGGTTCCTTGTGGTCTCCTGTCTTTTCCAATTCATAACGGTCGCGATTCTGCCGTTTTACTACACGGTAAAGTTGCAAACACGTTTTAATTTCAACCCTAGGCTAAATTGTTTTACTTTCACTGCAACCAAGGCGCCCTCCTTATAGACACTTGCACTTTACGCTTCTTATTGCTTTGCCTCCTCTATTCTATTGAAGGTTAGTAATATTTTGTTTGGATTCTCGTCGTACCATTTCCTGCATGTTCTGTCTTCGCGTTATCGTCGCTTATAAAGGCTTGAAAGTGTGGTCATGCTGCTAACTTCACTTCCATGCCAGTTAAAATGCGAAAGGGCGTACCTTTTGACGATGGAGGACACCAAAATGGGTTATGGTATCAGAAATTTCGGGAAATATACCAGCAGGTAGACCCAAGAGGACAACAGAAGCTCAACATTCGAAACTTGAGACATCTGCAAGAGACCTCAAAGTTGCAGGAATGTCCTAGATGAAGGTTAAATTTGGGCAGTATCTTCCCCTGTACATATTCTTAAATAAAAAGTCATGTTTAAGGTAAAAATCTTCATGAGCGGAGGTCTTTAATATCTCTCCAACTAGTATCTTCAATCTTGCCACTCTCAGTGGAACATCTCATTTTTCATTGTCTCGGCGAAAGCATTGAAACCAGGGGTGGCAGCATGTAAGTTGTTTCAATCGAGCTCTTCATATAAAAATTTTTGTAACACTTGAATTTTTGTATGAAGAGGTCGATTGAAACAACTTACGTGCTGCCAAACTTAATCCTCCTTCTCGTAAACTATCCACTTCCTTAGAGAGTGAATTATGGCGAGTACTTCTAGTTCGTAAGCGTGAGAGCGTTGTTCGGCTGGGCTTACGACTCATGTATTGCAATGGATGCAACTGTTGATTGTCATTGTCTGCTGCAAGAAAATAGTTCCGAATTCGTCGTTACTATCAACCTCCGTATGCGTCTCTAGTTCAAATAACTTCAACACTGGTACTTTTACCAATATTTCTTTTAATGCTTTAAATGCATTTTGCTGCTCGGTTTCTATTTTAAATATGGCCTTCCTTGTTAACAATTCGCTGAACGGCTTAGCTTGAACCGCTTAGTTTGCTATAAATCTTCTGAAGTAGGGCGTTAGTCCCAGTAACCTTTGTAAAGTTTTCCTATCATTTGATATATTAAAGAGGAAACTCAATTACTACTTTTGTCCCCCTTCTGATGGTCTTTGCTCCCGCTAGACATCAGGTGTATTTTGTTATGAAGAGGGGTGTAGTTTTTTAATAGCCTACGGGGCCCTGGTGCAAATCAGCCTATTCGTCAATATGTCAGTCCATCGTCCAACGCACACACATATTCATCGATGCTTTAATCTTTAATCACACCTTTTCCGAAAGTCGCTAACTGTCTGAAGATTGGAGTGACCATTATGACTAGCAACGAAAGAAGTTTTTTCAACTTAAAGGCGTTTAAAGGATTGGCAAAGTAGTCCAAGTGGAGAACAGCGGCTTAATGGTCTTGCTCTTTTGAGTATTCACAGGGAAATCGACGTAACGACTAAGGAAATAATCAACAAATTTGCTGAAAAGCTTAGGGCCGGTTTCACAGTGCGAACTTAAGTATAAAAATTAACTTAAGTTATACTTAAGTATGGATGCCTGTTTCACAGTCGCTACTTAAAATATACTTAAGTGTAACTTAAGTAGGCAATTCTCTAGACTTAAGTTTTGCTTAAATCAGAATGCATAGAAAATTCAAATGTCAGTTGATTCCAGTACATTTCAAGGAAAACGCGATTAAAAGAAAATTTTACATGTAAAGTTCGGCTATTGTAAGTTCATAATTTGCAATATTGAAGTGCCGCCGTAAGAAACAAATATAATAGTAAGAAGAAGAAAAAATGCACTGTGAAACGGAATTTGACTTAAGTTATACTTAAGTGAGACAATTTACTTAAGTTTAAGCAAAACTTAAGTTCGCACTGTGAAACCGGCCCTTAGAAACATAGAACTGTGACTTTTCCACAAGCATTACTCTGGAACCATTGATCATGCAGGTCAAGAGTTAATAAACTGATTTCCTCTAGAACACTTCTTCTGGTCTTATTCCTATCAATTTTGAAAGATGCTGTTTAAAGTTGCAGTTTCTCTATCTGTGCGTTTGTTTCCCATCAAAACAACAATGTCTCCCTTGGAATAGAGAGAAAAACCTCATTCAGTCGCATATAAAACTCGTTCTTGATATCATCGTCTGCTTCTTTAGTTCGGGCCAAGCATTAAACTATCGCAGTACTTCTTAGTCTGGCACGCAGGCGCACAGTAATAATACTCTCACAAACTGGTGACCTACTAATAAGGCTGGACCTTGTTGAGTATTATGCCAACGCCAGTCCTACTAGAATATAAGAAGAATTCACCGTTCGGGTAGATAGATTCCTCCGTATCGAAGCATCTGGTCTCGCAAGGCCTATGATTTTGATGTTATATCGATTCACCTCGTTGAGGAATTCATCCAGTTGTCCATCAGAAAGCAACGATCTTACATTTTATGTTAGGCATTAAAAACTCTATATTTTGTTAACTTTGACTATATGCATTGAATGTTTGCTCTCCTAATCCTTTTCTGAAATTGATTCAAAATCCAGTCAGTCAGCAATTACCAAAACCCGAAATCTGACGTGACGAAATCTTTCGATATTAAAATTATGCTGATAACAATGTTCCTTAATATAGTCATCTAAAAATGTGTTTAATTGCTATGTAATTATTGTCGTGCTTGTTAGTCCTTTGTTTGGTTTTGTCGCTTTACGTTAACTAACAATCACTTTATTTGGCAAAACTCGTCAATTCACATAACCATATATAAAATGGTTAACAACCCTCCCTCAGGAAGTCTACACATGTTTACAGAACATTTAATATCATTCTTATCATAAAAAAAAATTAATTACTTTTCATTCAGGAAGTCCGTTCCAGGTGTTACAAAGGGAGTCGGATGACATTTCCGTATCTTCTTTTTTTTGCATACCTTTCCAAGCATCGATCAACAACACCATCTGAATTATAAATGACTTTATGAGGAACTGTCGTGCATAGTAATATGCGAAATTTATCTCTAAAAATTAATGCGGCATTCATCAACATTTCTATATAGAAAGAAAAAGGTTTTTTATGGGCCATGTCATGATTCATGAGCTCACGATACTTGCATATATTAAACTGCACTAAGGCACCGCCAGTAAGGCATGCAATTATTAATATTACATTTATTTTATCGATTTAAAAATGCCAATTTCGTTTAGATAAAAAAATGTTTGGTCTTCACATCGGGAAAAGCATTTCACCATTTCAGATACACAAATACATTCCTCCAGTGTTTTATATTTTATATAAATTCTTCAACGAAATATGTTTACACAGTAAATCACTTTGAGATGATAATTTATAAAATGCTTGGGCTCTGTTTATATAGTCGAGGATAGATTGTTTATTGTTTTTCTTAGATTAAAAGCTGAAGTTGCTAGGAGATCTTTTGTATACGGTGGTGTTATGTTCCACACTTCATGCTCTTGTATACGTATTTGAAAAATTATTGAAATCTGAGAAGTATTTTTGTTTACCAATATATAATGAATCATGTCTTAGAAATCTATCCAAATGAAATTGCTCACTTCAATTAGCATGATCAAGCAAAAGGTTAACATTTATACCTAAAGGCCTCACGTTTTACTCTCGGTCTGTTATCGGTCTGGTGAATTATAAATAAACGATTAACAATGAGCTTATTCATGCTAAGTGTGACGCATAAGCTTCAGTCCGATCATGATCACGAGATCGATCGATCGAACAGAATATTTTACTTGAGCGTGCGCACTATGTATAGTTATAGATCGATACTTGGAACAGAATGACTTTAAGTAGAATTACGTCTCGAAACCTACTTGACATTGTAGAAGTTTTTACTGTACCCAGAGCGAAGCGGGAATGGATCTATAGTGAAGATCGATGCGAATATGACAAAAGCTATGAATGGATGTCGTTATGACTTGGGGATATAAAATTATAAGCACGCTTAACACCAAGGTGTGCAATCCCACGACAAGTAGATCATGAAGACGACAGACAATAAATTGTGAATTTAAATGGGAAGCGGAAAATTGGAAATAAAAACTGTGGAGGTCTTCGCTGAATTTTAGGTGTTTCAAACAATAAAATATTATGGAACAAACTTATAGGAAGAATTATAAACACAGACACAGCTATTTATCTATAAGTGACGTCTACACTTAGGGTAATATACCCCAGTATTCTAAATACTACCTCGATGTCACATCAGTTTGTGGCTAGTCTCAACTTGAGAAAATTATTCAAATTTTGTAGTCGTAGTTTTGACAATCTACAAGTAGTCGCAATGCCTCTTAAAATTATTGCTGTATGTATTCCTAGTTAGTCACTAGTTCGTTTCTAGCATGTTTTCATAATTTCTTACAGACTCGACACACATGCATCTTCGATGAGAGGTGTGTAGAGGACGTTCACAAACAATCTGCCTTAGGGGACGCTCATTGAGGCGTTTAGGGGGAGAGAGTCGACCCGAATCTCACCCAAACTCACGTAGGGGAGAGAAGTGGTTTCGGCAATTTTTTCCCGCAAGAAAGTGTAAACAAAACTTTATATGAACAAAAACAAGCTTATTAGTCACCCTTTGTACTAGCAGTTTGTGTTGTTGTTTAGGTCATGGTGCAATGTCTAGTAGCAAGCTGGTTTTGAAGAATAGAGGGGAATAAGAAAGGTTGGAGAGAGTCTGGGTGGTGCTCAAGGCAATGTTGATGAGCCTTACGTTTGAGCTCTAAGATATTGTACGAGTTGGAAAATACTGACTGTAGGAGATTATTCCACAGCCGAGTTGTTCAATTCATAAACGGACTTCTAGATCGCATTGTTTCCGAAGGGGTTGGGCTGTAGTGTAGGGTATGGGTGTGGGCCAAATGGGCTAATCTTGTGTTGCGGGAAAAATATTGGCAATAGGCAGGAGGTTTTAAATTTCAGTGGGTCGGTCGCTCTGGCAATAGCAATAATGTATAGAGAGGGCTGCTACATTCCTTCTTCTTTAACGGCTCTACAGCCGGGATTCGGTCCTGGCCTCTCGCAACTGTTCTCTCCACCGGTCCCGATTCTGAGCTGATGTCATCCAGTTTGGCATCCCCAAGGTCTGGGCGTCCTGGTCAACGTCATTCTTCCAGCGAAGGTTGGGTCACCCTCGCTGTCGCGCCCCAAAAGTCTTACCGCACATTTATATCTTGGCTTAAAGGAATAAGTTTGATAGCCTCACTGATTGCCACCCTGAGCGTGAACTTGGAGTCGCCTTTACTTTCTCTTCTCCCCCGGCGATAGGAGGTACATCTGTGTTATCGAGAAAACTCAGTTAAGTAAAGCACGTCTCTCCACTGAGATAAGGCTAGATCCTACACAAAAACATTTATCGCGGTTTTGCGAACGCCACAAGTAGCAAAGTAGCCCCTGGATTATTTAGCCGCCACCGACTAGCAAATAGCGTTCGAACCGGGTGGGTGCCACTCGCGGCCCGACTTGCTGTGTTTACGCCTGTAGAGTCGTGTTTGTAGTGTAAATACTAGAGATAAAAATGAAAATATGAAAAATCTCACACAGGGAAGGGGTCGAGCCAAATCTCACGATATCTTACCAAGCGGAGGTGGGAGGGGATGGAAAAATCACGACATAATTGATGAACGACCCCTTATGGCGACCCCTTCAATTTCCAGTGACGATATCGTGAAACATATTGATGAACTCCCATACGATTTCACTTCCGGCCCTGACGGTATCCCTCCTGCTGTCCTTAAATCCTGTGTGGAGGTTCTCCAGTCTCCACTGAAAACCCTTTTTAAAAAATCCTTAGATAAAGGGTATTTCCCTACTCTTTGGAAGAATTCGTTCATAATTCCTATTCACAAAAGTGGTAGCAAGAACGAAATATCGAATTACAGACCAATTGTCAAGCTGTCTGTCATACCAAAGCTTTTTGAGTCAATCATTTATTCTGCAATCGTGCCTATCTGCAAGACCCTTATTTCTACGAACCAACATGGTTTTCTTCCAGCTCGTTCCACTACCACCAATCTCCTTGAATTCACTTCCCATGCTGTTGAAGGCTTCGTTTCCGGTTGCCAAACTGATTGTGTTTACACTGATTTCAGTAAGGCATTTGACAAGCTTTCCCACTCCATTATACTTTTCAAACTAAAAAAGTTAGGTTTCCCTGGAGCCCTTCTATTATGGTTCCAGTCCTACTTAGCTGACAGGACCTACCAAGTCCTTTTCCGTGGATCCAAAGCCGCGACCATTGAGGCGTCATCCGGTGTCTCTCAAGGCAGTCATCTTGGCTCTATCCTCTTTATTCTTTCTATTGATGATATTGTTACCTTGCTAAGACACTGCAGAATCCTGATTTATGCTGATGACATCAAATTGTACAGTCACGTAAAGAGTATGGAGGACTGCAAACTTTTGCAAGTCGACCTCGACACCTTTTACTCCTGGTGCGCTAACAACAACCTGGTTCTTAATATTAGTAAATGCGAAGTCATGACTTTTTGTAGGCGACGTGATCCTATAATTTATAACTACTCATTTTTTAATGAGGGTGTCCCTCGTGTTAATTTTGTCAAAGATCTCGGGATTAGATTTGACACCAAGCTGGACTTTTCTACTCATATCAACTATATTTCTTCCAAGAGCAGCTTAGTCTTGGGTTTTATAAAAAGATGGTCCAAAGATTTTAACAGCACCCTGATTACTAAACACCTCTACATTTCGCTGGTCAGACCTTTACTTGAATATGCGTCCCAGGTTTGGTCTCCTCACTAATCTTCGCATGTTCAAAAAATTGAGTCGGTTCAACGTAGGTTTGTTCGATTCGCATTGAATCACCTTCCTTGGGAAGACCCTTTAATTCTTCCACCATATGAATACCGACTTAAGTTACTCAACCTAAACACTCTCCACAAGCGTCGTGAGGTGGCCGATGTTGTTTTCGTCCACCAGCTTCTAATGGACGTGTCGACTCAGGTTTTCTTAGTCGTCGTGCGTCGTTTAGAGAGAGCCGATACAATCTGAGAGGACCACCGCTCTTACACATTAACTCCTCTAACACCAATTATGGCCGATTTGAGCCTGTTAATCGCATGTTCATTAATGTAAATAAAAATATTAATGTTTTTAGCGTGAGCACTAACAAAGACCTGCTTAAAAGGAGTCTATTTGTTGTCTCATGACTGTTTATGTGTTTCGCATGCAATTTTTATTGGTACTTAATTTTTTATGTTTGCATGTCTCAGCCCAGCTGAGAAGTGCGCCTTCTTCATAAGAAGGGAAACTCTATTATTATTTCTTTTCTTGTGATTGGGTGCTTAGAATACCAAAATAGCTGATAATCACAAGAATGGCCTAATCAAGCTTTGAATGACAAACACAGTGTTTCAAAAGATTCTGATTGGTCCTAATTTAGAATATGAGACATAGTTTAAAAGTTAAAAGTTTAAAACAAACTTATAACAAAAAAAGTGATATGGATTAGTCAAGATGAATCGTTAATAGCATGAAATAATTAAACACGTGAATTTACGAACGATTTCAACGGATTTTTTTAAACTTAATAAAGTATTATTAACCGCGAAAAGGTTGGCTGGCGAGTTTGTTGTATAGCATGAATCTTAGCTGTCCTTCGAAATGTAACAAATTTTATTAGAAACACTATAGACTGAGCCACACTGAAATCGTTCGTAAATGCACATGTTTAATTATTTCATGCTATTAACGATTCACCTTGACTAATCCATATCACTTTTTTTTGTTATAAGTTTGTTTTAAACTGTCCCAATAAATAATTTCGCGCCCACGAACTTCTAATTCACATTATTGTATTAATGTTTTTTGGTGTAGTTCTAACATGCGAATTGTAGCGAGGAGACCAAACCTGGGACGCATATTCGAGTATTGGTCTGACAAGTGAAATGTAGAGGTGTATAGTGATCAAGGGGTTGTTAAATTCTTTGGACCACCTTTTTATAAAACCCAGGACAAACTACCTCTGGAAGAGATCTAGTTGATGTCAGTGGAAAATTCCAGCTTGCTATCAAATCTAATCCCGAGATCTTTAACAAAATTAACACGAGGGATGAAGCAAATTATTGAAATCGAACGGAGTGAGCTTGAATGACAGTTCTTCAAGATTGGCCTTTTTAAAGTTAAAAGTAAATGTGGACTCGTCATGGATTAGTTAATTGTTAAAGGCAGAATATAAACTCAGTAGAAGAAGAGGGTGATAATTGAGTCACTCAGAAGCCAATGCGGTTAAGTCCATTTTTTGATATTTCCAGATTTTTGCAAAATTAAATGCAATAAATGGTATTCTTCATTGTTAATTAAGGATTCACTTGTTACTACTTGTCACTGAAAAAAAGTAGTAAAAAGTGAATCCTTTAATAACAATGAAGAAACCCATTTATTGCATTAAAATTTGCAAAAATCTGGAAGTATCAAAAATGGACTTAACCGCATTGGCCTCTGAGCGACTCAATTATCGATAGACGACAAGACTATTGAACTAGGCTCAACAATCATGTTGTCTAATCTAATCTCTAATATATCTAATATCTAATAACTTAGGCGACTAGAAATGTTAAGTAAGAGCCACAATTAAATTACTTCAAATGCCCTCAGCGATGCATTATATTTTCTTCTCGTTTTGTCTTAGATCTAGTTCGAATGTTCCACGTTTTCTTTTTTTATCTATGGCAAAGTTTCCTATACACGCAAGCACACTGGGCGTGGCAACCACAAAAAAAGTCATTTTACGTTTGGAATTCGATGACAGATATTTGAATTTCTAGCACTAGAATGGCATTTGTCACCGCGGCAAAATTATAGAGCAATATATAGTCGCTGCAGAGGAAATATTATTAACAGAATTGGCGCGAAATTGACGCTGCTTCTATAGCCACAATTGTGCTCACAAGTTGCGCCGCGCTGTTTTATCTTTGCCCTGGTTACATAGTAAACAAAAAAACAACTGCGGCGCTTAACCAAACACCACCTATACACAAAATGATAAAGCACCTCGATTCTGTTCGTGATATTAATTTTATTTCTCATTAAGAAAATGTTGATAAAGTTTGGAAACACAAGAGTTTCGTTCGGCATTCGAGTGGTGGCCGGAAATTTTGTGATGCTTTTTTGCCTGTTGTCTACTATGTCTGTGATGCTATACTGGGTGTGACTCAGGTGCTATTTTTAACATCTGCAATAAAAAAAAGTTTATCTCGTGAGAATCGGAGAAAATTCAGACTGAAATTCAAATTAACATACTATACAGGTATCCAGGGTTTTCGCGATTATCCGACCAACATTTACAAAGGAGATTTACTCTTGCTCCCTCCAAAGAGGCGCACTTTTTATTCTCGAAGAAAAATTATGAATTTTAAGACACACACAAATTCCATCAAGGTTATTTAAAAAAAACTTGATTCTTTTTCAATACCGGTTACTGGAAATTTATTGTTACGATGACAGAGATTTCCCCCAATTAAAGTCTGGCATTTTTTTAAATTATTGAAATTGTTGATGACAATATTTGTGACTAACAATAATTACTGTAACAATTTTAGCTAACATTCAAGCAGGTTAAATTCACAATATAACAAAAAAAAATCGAGGCTAGGTTATCCGTGCCTTGCCGACTGTTTATGGTGTGGAATTACACGCGTGTAACCTTAAGCTTAGTTATCAACTCTTTTTTTTCTTTTTGATTATGTCATACTAATACTATTTAAGGCTAACAGCAGCTCGAAACTTGATACTTTTTGAACAGCAGAACTGGTTATGCTATGGGACTCTCGAAAAGTTATTACATTTTCCGTATTTTGGCAATGTATCATTGTGCAATTTTAGATTGTTGGAAAGTGTATCTTGGTATTTGTTTTTTATTCACATGAAAGTCGAAGTATTCTATAGTTAGAATTAAGAAGGCGATTGTCAATCGACTCAACACCAATATATTATTCACTTTAACGAGATTCGAGGTTTAAAAAGTTAAACGCATTTTGGTATTTATTATCCATAATTTTCAGATGAGCCCACCTACTTATCTCAATCGTGATATCCTCCCTTAATATAACAGTAAAAACATTCAGCAGATATTGTTTTCGTATTGTGATTACAAGTTCATCGTTATCCCAGCACTATTGCAAAAATATTTCTCACTAGCATGGGATCGAATATATCGCTTCCCTGACATGGACAACCAAACAAAACATTTTCGTTCGCTATCCTGCCATCAAAAGGCATAGTTTCTTCTACTTCACCCTGGTTCTCCACTAAAATAAGCCGGATTGTCTCCGAGAGAGAATTGTTGTTCCAAAAATAAAACCGATGTGAATTTGAAAGCCTACAAAAATGATGGAAATTTTATATATCAACATGAAGCCTGGCATTTGCTGCCAATTATTTTTTCCGCTGCAACCAATATACGCGGGGTCCTCGTTGGATGAATATATGCACAATGAATGCTGAAATTATGTACGAAGCTTGAAAAATAATATAGATGCAAGAGGTATTTGTTTGCAAAAGGCTTCTGGGTAAGACATGGGGTCTTACACCAAAAATGATGTACTGGAAGCCTCTCCATTATCGGAGCTATGCGGACCTGTCCCACCGCTGCAATTGAGGCAATCATTGTATTGGCCCCTTTGCTATCTTCATATGGAAATCCGCCGCCATAAGTGCCTTGAGGCTTCAGATCTCATCCAACTGGCCCTATACGGTCAAAGGATACATCGTCAAGCGACGGATAAGCATCCAGAATAGTGCTACAACTCAAAAATTTCCAATTTCGAGTTTATTTTAAGAATGTATAGCTAAATATGTATATTTTTATGTAGCAAAAATCCATATTAATACTTCTAAAAATGACCGCTGGAAACCCGCTGGAATCCAAGATCATAACATGGGCTTGTATGAAACTAAAAACTTTCAAATGGCTCCCCTGTAAAATTCATTGTTTTTGAGTTGTGACACTATTCTGGATAAGCGACGACATGTCGTACTCGACGCTATGGTTAGTGAACTGCGGTTCCAAAGGAAATACAGAGCGATTATTCCGGATTGTTCTGAGTGGGAGGAACTTATTCTTACATCTCCACTGATTTACTAACCGGTCAAAGATGGAACATGGCACATGGGCTGGTGTCGCAAGACCCAACACCAAGTACTCGATTGCAATGAGTAAGTGGCCCTCTGTTCTCCAGACTGAAATGAAAGGTCTAAAGGCACTCTCAACGTAGAAGTTTTCTTCCAAAATAGTAGCAGGGTGTTTTGACGTACTCCAGAGCCTGACCAGAGGAAGTGAGGTCTCGCTCCGTTGGGTCCTCGGACACTGGGGTATCGAGGGGAATGAGGCTGCAGACAGCTTCGCGTAGGTAGTGGTCTGCGACGTCGCGTCGGTTCAGGGCCCAGAACCCTTCTGTGGTATCTCTTAGTCCACCTCCAAGTCCTTGATAGAGGAGTGGATTAAGGCATTAAACCTAGCCTGTTGGGAGTCAGTTCCAGGTCTTAGACAAGCTAAAGATCTTATAAGACTCTTTGCCTTAAGGGGCACTATCACTTTAAACCGAGCGGGCCTAAGGCTGCGGGTGGGTTATATGACTGGCCATGTAGGACTGCGGAATCACTTCCACAACCTAGGACTGTCTCAAGAGACAGAATGCCGGCTCTGCATGGAATGCGACGAGACTTCCACACATATTCTTTCTGAAAGTCATGCTTTGATCTGGCTTAGAAGAAGATCGTTTATCAGAAAGTTGTTGAGTCCTGCTCAAGACCTTCTTGCCTTCATCCTGAAGGCTGATAGCCTGTTCCGCTAGTGGGGTACGTACACAATTGGCCTAATTTGGCCGCAATGTTCACCATGGGGGTTGCCCCCTCACTCCTTAAAAAACGCTTCCTTGTCTGCTTTTTGTATGCTTTGGAATGACCGTATGGGTCACAATGGAAGTGAAGATGCCAGATATGTATGTAATCTCCTCTTTCTCCTCAAAATTAGTTGGCCAGTCTATTGGCTCGCAATTTGAATTTATTGCGGTGGAAATACAATCATTGTATGCCAAATGTGTTATTTTCAGTGTTTACTGCACACCTAATGTGTTGACTCTCGATGTTGCTGGTAACTTTTTTGATCTGGTATCTAGTCTCTCCCGTCAATATGAAAACATAATTGCTGCTGGCGAATTTAATGTTGATCTGCTGAAGGCCAATGAGCATGCGAACACACTAAAATACCTTTTGGGGCTATTGGATCTGCGTATTCTAATTTTGCATTTTTGAACTGCCATGATCCATCGTTCCTTGCTGTTCTCACTGCTACCTCCACCAATTTAGTGTTAAGGCATGGCCAAACCCCCCTGCCAGCTATCTTGACCATGAACTTCTCTTCCTCTCGCTTCGTTTTACTTTTCACCCCTCCTCCCTGCCTAATTTTTCTTCGTACAGGGGCTTCAATAATATCAATTCTGCTCGCCGTTCTAAAATTGCTTCGTTTTTTCTTTGGGCTGATATCTATAATACAACCTGCGTAGGCACTAAGGTTAATCTCTTTGATTCCTTCATCCAATCAAACAATGTCTCTGTAGTTACCAGAAAACGTTGTAAAACTACAACTTGCCCTGGTTTTCTTACGAAATCCGCAAATTAGTTGTTGAGCGTGAGTTCTTGTACAGACGCTATCGCAGAACAAGGATCTTAAGCTACCTCAGTGGGTACAAAAATATTCGTAACTTAATAGCAAAGACAAATCTGCCAAGCGTTACTTTTACTCCCGTAAACTTGATCCTGCTCTGTTCAGTCAGCAACTTGGAATAACCTTCGTTCTCTAGGCATTCATACCTCTGAGCTTAACTCTTTTGATGTTGATGTAAACTCACCCAATGCATCTTTCATTCAATCTCCTCCTAAGTGTGCACTCTCTTCTCTTTTCGATTCCCCTTCTTCCAAACCTCTATGTTCTGATGGTTTTAATTTTCGTTGTGTTGACGCACTTGAAGTTCTCGTAATATTGTTTTCTATTTCGCCTAATAGTGTGCATAAACTTAGTCAACGGTATCACTTTTCTTTTTCTTCTGTTGGTCTTTTCTCTACTCTTCTCTCTAATAGATCTCAGAGTGTTCGGCATAATAATGTTACATCCTCTTTCCTAAGTGTGCCTCACGGTTCGGTTCTTGGTCCTTTGCTTTTCTCACTCTATATAATAATCATCTTCTCTCCATTATCCGTCGCTAATCTTTTAATCTATATGCTGATGATATCCAATATATCTATTCAATCTACTCTCTTAAAGATAAGTAACCCTGTAATCCTAAAAATATAAGGAAAGAAGGAAGGAAGGGCTCGAATAGTCAACTATTACTAGTATTTTAAGCACAGTTTTTACTATTTAAACTTTCTCTCGAAGACATTAAACACTTTTTAATTTATTTCTTTTTATTTTAATTTCAGCTTTTGGGCATAGCAGTAATATCAATAGGAGCTGTACTCTTAGGCAATATAAAAAGCTTCCAAGAGTTGCTAGATAACGTAACAGTATTGAATACCCCAATTATTGTTATTGTTTTGGGAAGTTTGATCTTTATAATTGCCTTCTTTGGATGCTGTGGAGCTATTCGGGAGTCTCACTGTATGACAATTACGGTAAGAAAGTTTATTACAAATAACAGTTGATATGAATGAGTTTAAGTTAATTTTTTTTAATTGTAGTATTCAGTGTTCCTGTTCCTTTTGATGGTTTTACAAATTGCCGCTGTTACATTAATTTTCGTTACAAGACGTCAACAAGAAGATTTAATTGGAGCTGCTGTTGAAACTCTATGGAAGAAATCCGACTCCAGTGAGGATACGAAGAACTACATCCAAGAGACGGTAATCATTGAAAAAGATTTTAGGTCTACATCGCAACTGTTCCCTCCACCGATCCAGATTCTGAGCCGATGTTATCCAGTTTGGCTCTAAGCTCTGAGTGTCCTGGTCTACGACATCCTTCCAAAATAAATTACTAATCCTCTTTATAAAGCCTACTGGCTTAAGCAAACAATGACAAATAAGCCCTTGTTATAAGATAACAAGTAAGCTCTTATAGTACAGGTAAAATAATAAAAAAAAGCGGAATTGATTGGGTACAGACTGAAAATTGACAGAGAGCTTTCTTTTAGGGTTCTTAATAACGGGTTATAAAGTCGACCGGATTTAATTTTTTTTCGTAAACGCCCGGTATCTTAGAGGATAGTCTGGATAGCCCACTCTCTATAGCAATTTTTTCCAAATACATCCAAACATTTTTTTATGTTACGACTTACCGTTTAAGATGTATTTGCAAAAAACTGATATTTTGACCCTAAAACCCCATAAAAGGTGGGCTTCCCGGGATACAAAATCGGTAGACTTTATAACCCCTTTTTAAGAACCCTAAAAGGAAACTCTCTACATATTCAGCCTATACCCAATCATTTCCGCTATTTCGCTTTTTCGGCTTAATTTACCTGTACTATTATGACTGCATGCATTCTTAATGCAACCTCTGGTAGCAAAAACTCCTGGTCCTTGGTAAGTTCCATCAACTTCAACCCTTTCCTTTATCCACGATGAGAAGGTGATAACAGACAACAAATCAAAAGCCGAATTATTAGCATCTCTGTTCACTTCAAATTCTTCTTTACCCGAAACTGATATGTACCCCTTATTTTCGAGCACAACGCCCATTCAATGGACAGGGTATCCTTCAGGACTCGCTAGGTCCCTCAGGTCCCTCAAGGAGCTCGATGCTAACAAATCCACTGGACCCGATAATTCCTTCTTCTTTGGTCGGTTAGCTGGCGGTCCGAGCGGGATGTCTCCGCAACGGATACGCTGCTGTCGGTGCCGCTGGATCTCGAACTCGATTCACGATTCGTTTTCATTCTTGCCGGTTTTTGGAGACGTCTCGAGCCTCGGCGGTCATCATCCATTCGGCAAACATGTCCAAACCACCGTAGTCGACGTTTTTGCATTTCTTCTTCGATCAGTGTCTGCTGATCGCATCTTTGTCCGACTGTCTCGTTTCGAAGGCGATTGCGTATTGTGACACCGAGGATCTGCCTGAAGCATTGCATTTGGAAGACCTCGAGCTTTTTAACGTGCGGTTAGAGCCCTGTCCCCGTTTCAGATCCATAAAGAAGAATCGGAAGGAACAACGTTCGTTAAAGGCGTACTTTGTTCGTTTCCATATGCACCACTTGAGCGGGGCGAAGGTTGCTGTTGCCTGGCCGATGCGGCTGTGAACTTCGGATGTCGATGCTACTTTCGTTTCCTCAACCAATGATCCTAAATATTTGAACACCGGAGCCTGTTCCAATTGGGTTCCATCGAGGTGTACACTGGCCCTCGATCCGTCCATTGTGAGCACTTTGGCCTTTTCCGCATTGATTTTTAACCCGTATGACTGGGCGATGCGGGAAATGTCGTATAAGATGTCCTTTGCTTCGGCTAAGATGGCGCTATCGTCGGCGAACATTAAGTCAGTTGTTGTCGTCGAATCGAACTCCGAGTCGTCCATCAAATGCTTCACGCATAATCGCTTCGATCACAGCATTGAAGGGAAGTGGCGAAGCGACTTCTTCCTGTCGCGACTCCCGTTTGACTCGGGAACTCCTCGGATAAGTCGCTTCGAATACGAACGCTGCGGGTTGAGCCATCGTACGACGCTTGGAGAAGTTAATGGCACGTGTTCAATTAACAAGGCTCTCCACAAGCTGTTCCAATCGATGCAATCAAAAGTGGATTTGAAATCGATGAAAACGACGACAGTTCGTTCGCCGCAACGAATTCTTTCTTCCGTTAGCTGACACTGACATCGGCGTAGTCGAGATCTAGTAAACCCCATTGTATGCCGCCTGTTCTACTATCTAGAGCGCCGACAAGGATGTCATTTATTACTATAAGAAATAGTAAAGGCGAAAGTAGGTATTCTTGTCGTATTCCTGAGCTCACCTAAAAGCTGTTGGATAATTTTCCGTTATGGAGAACTCGGCATTTGGAATTGTTATACATATATGGCTTTTATCAATTCTAGTATTTTATCAGGCAGTCCACGTCGCAGTAGCGCCTGCCATATAAAGCTTCTATTAACCGAGTCGAACGCTTTCTTTTAATCTACGAAATCAAGGTAAAGGGGGGATCGGAATTCAGTAGATTGCTCCACTATTATTCTCAAGGTGTTAATATGATTAATACACGAGCGGTCCTTGCTGAATCCACCCTGCTGCTTCCTAAGCGTTCGGTCTACTGCCTCTCTTATCCTAGATAGTAATATATGGGATAACATTTTGCCCACTGTAGATAATATTCTTAATTCTTTTCTTATTAAAACAACTTTATTATTAAATATTAAATTGCTGAATTGTTTTATTTACTTATTTTCGTTTAAAATTACAGTTCGAATGTTGCGGTGTTAACGGACCCTCAGAATATTTGCTTCTTGTACCAGATTCCTGTAAAAAATATCAAATTGGTTGTAAAGCAGCTGTCACTAATTCATTCATGAAAATTTTCAACTGGATAGCATACATTGGAATTGGTATTTTCTCTGTAGAGGTAACCTCAAATAAAATAAATTAATACAAAATAATTATTAATAATTAATATTTATTTCCAGCTTGTTGGTTTCATATTCGCATGCTGTCTGGCGAATCATATCCGCAACAACAAACGAAGGTCCACGTATTAGGCATAGACCGCAAAAGGATCTGCATATAAGCGTCTAAATATTTATAATATGTGTTTTACTATAAGTTGACAAAAAAAATTAAACGAATTGTAATTTTTGTCTTCTTTACTTGAAAAAAAAAAATTTACATATTTTACACATTGTAACATTAATAAAAAAAAAATAAACCTAAAAACAAGTAAGTTAACGCTACTGTGTTCGATTAATCTCTATATTGAGAATAAAACGAAAGAAAAATGAAAATAAAAAAATCAGTAGCTTTTTATTATGATCCCATTTTTATATTGTGTATACCAGTTGGGGTTATAACTGTATATAAATTTCAAACTTTTCTGCCCCTTAAGTATATATGTAAGTAACTTTGATACATAAGTGTTTTGAGCAATCTACAATATGCTTTCAGTTGTTTATTTAACGATTAAAAATAATATTTTTTTTACATACGATACATTCTAATCACTCTAAGTGTTTGAATATTTAAAAAAAATGAATTAAAATAATTTTCTTTTCGAAACTATGTTAATTACTTACTCTTTTTACGCATAGTAAACAGTTGAAGTACATGGTTAAGTTATTTCATGTTTTTGTAATATATAAGCTATGAAAAATAAAATTTCAACGCCTTAAAACATCTTTTTTAATTAATTAATTAGCGATGAAGGTTCAACCAACTCTTTATCTGTACCTGGTAGAAAATGTCAATTATCATGAATTATGTATGCATTTATTCTCTGTTTTACCTCATACCTTTTTTATTTGACATTTTTTAAGATTAGCGAAGCGAAGCGTCGTATTAAGCTTAGTTCGAGAGAACGAATAGGTTTTTTTATGTGATAAAAGTCAAGCTTAGGGATAACCCTTTGTACTACTAGTCTGTCATGTCGTTCAAGTCATGGTCAGTGGCCCCTGTGCTGAAAGTCGTATTTGCTGTCATAAGAAGTGACGGTAATACAGCGATGTGCTTATAGTCCATTCTTGTCGTGTAAAATATGCTGACATATGGCCCCTGTGCTGAATGTCGAGTCGTGATTTGTGACAAGTTTTTTGAGTTAAAGAAAGTGAAGTTTCAGACGAATTGTGACTTTCGGAGAGTTCGGAGACACCGACTGCGAAGACGGTTCCACAATCGAGTTGTGCTATTGATAAACGAACTACTAAACCGTAATGTGCACGAAGAGGAGGGAGGTAGGGTATGGGGATGAGTCGAGTGAAAAAGAGTGAGTGAGTTTACGTAAAAAAGGGTAAATTCAAAAACCCAAAACTGCCGCATCAATGCAGAATTCAGCTACAGACTTCAAATTGAAGTCTGTAGCTGAATTCCGCAGTGATGCGGTCGTGATGATTTTTTGAATTTACCCAAAATTGCCGTGTAGGTGGAAGGTTTCTAAAATTTTCTAAGGGCTGCTACATTCCTACGGTGGCTTAAAAGGTCGACGCCAAAGCAAAGAATGACCGGGTTCATGCTTGCAGTACTGACTGCGCAGTGTAAGTTTTTGCAGTTTTAAATTTAATGCTGACCTAGTAGTCTTCGACAATTTAACTGCGATGTTCATGAACGCTTTGCTGCCACTTAGATCTAAAGGCTGTATCAGAACCTAAAAATATGCAGCGTGCAGCAGCAGCGCCAGAGCAGCATGCTGCAGTCCGTATCAGATCCTGTTGTTTCACCGTTGCAGCGCAATTTTTATTTGACAGATAAACCTCAAAATAAAAATTAACTAGTGCCATTAATTTTTCCTACATGGCCTGTTAAATGCTTTTAAAAAAATTCCCGCCTGTTGTTTTAATTATTTGTCGCAAAATTTCCCGTTTTTTGTTAAAATTCACATGTCACGTACGAAGTGTCAAAAGTGCTGCATGTAATATGCAGCAAAATTAGAGTTTGAGATGAAAATGCAGCACGCTGCTCTGGTGCTGCTTTGCTTGTCATTTTACCAGCCTCAGCCAATAGAAACACTTGTCGGTGCAGCGCTGCAGAGGTTCTGATACGGCCTTAAGTCAGTTCTGCAAACATGAACCCGGCCAATGCTAATGCCAATGAAGGTCCCCATCCACGATCAAGCATGCGTGGCATTCAAGGTTGACTGACATGCATGCGGGATAGTATATGGGTATGGGTGTAGTGTTTGAAATCCTGTGGGCGGAGCAAAGTGAATGACACCATGCAGGACCATGGATGCTGTTGCTGTCAATCATTTCGTCATTCCGACTGTGAATTTCGGAGTGAGTAGGGTGAAATCGGAGCAAAATCAGGGGCCAGTTCGTGTATGTCGAAAACGAAAATTTTTTTTCGTCTCGGGTTCGCGTAGGTCGAAAAATTGAAAATTTCCATCTGAAGCCGACGAAAGGCCAACGAAAGCTCTTGGGTTATCGAGTTTTTGCATTAGGACACGAACAATTTTCTTTCGACCTATGCGAACGCTAAAATTTTCGTCGACAAAATTTTTCGACTTCAATTTTTTTTCGTACGATTATCGTCGTTCGCCATACACAAACCGGCCCCAGGGTCCAGTTCGTGTATGTCGAAAACGAAAATTTTTTTTCGTCTCGGGTTCGCGTACGTCGAGAAATTTGAAAATTTTCGCCTGAAGCCGACGAAAGGCACTCGAAAGGTCTTAGGTTATCGAGTTATTGCATTAGAACACGAACAATTTTCTTTCGACTTACGCGAACGCTAAAATTTTCGTCGCCAAAATTTTTCGACTTAAATTTTTTTTTCGTACGATTATCGTCGTTCGCCATACACGAACCGGCCCCAGACAATTAAAACATAGAAGAACATATAGAAATATTTAATAAAGGTCCAATTATTGATAACGCGAAAACTGTCAGACATATTTAACAGCAACTTTTCACTACCGCTTCTTCCTTAAAACTACGGATTGACTGCATGCCTGATAATGTATGGGAAAATGACCTTCTTGCATGACATTCTTGCGTGGATGGGGCCCTTTTTTTATGTGAAAGACTCGAGTCTCAGGAAACGCCCTTTATACTGTGTCGACAATCTATTATCTTCATATAGAATGCAATGTCGAACAGCAGCTCTAGTCGGGGAAGGAAGGAGCTGTCACAACCTACCAGGGATAGTTTTCAGTCCACCTACTCCCAACCATTACTGTCGCGACTTTGACATCGGGGCATCGAGAAACAACTCGCTGGAGTGTTATGCCTCCTGAAACGAGTTGAATCTCATCAACCAACCGATTACATGCGCTTTGGTGGAGTGGGGAAGGGCTAAGGAAGGCTATGACAGAAGGAATCAGGAATGTAAAGAGGGAAGAGGAAAGAAGGAAAGTTATATAAATGAGAAAGTGGAAAAGGCGAAAGACCGTGGGGCTGGCCGGGATTCGAACCCGGGACCTCTGGGATAGTAGTCATGCGCCTTACCTCTAGACTACCGAGGCCCCCTTGAGTTTGATGACGCGGTTTTGCTTCTTTTCCAGCCAAACCAAGGAGGTTTTTGGGGCGCCCGCCCAGCGATTTGGTTTCTTGAGTCGATGGATCGACTTGACAAAGCTTCTTGACTTTCTCTAAGTTTCATATTTGGCCTGACGACCAAATCGACAGATAAGCGCGGCCATACAAAACCATCAAATTGTGGTATTACTCCAGGGGCAGCAAACCACGTATATTTAATTAAAACATAAATTGTTATAAGTTTATTGCATGCATTAATTGAGCCTTTTAGTAATCGTCAAACGTCTTTATCGACACGTAAAGAGACGATATCGTGTCGCCAAATGCCAATTTTTGTTTATCGACAGAAGACAATGTAAACTCGAGAAACCAAATACGGCCGCTGAGCTGAGCATGAGCTAGTTTCCAAAAGTTGGAATAAACTCCGGAGATGGCAAAAATTTTGCGCATGGTTAGGCACTTTTATTGAGTACCATAGGTGGAATATTGTCTGGCCCAGTGGATTTATTGACGTCGTGCTCTTTGATTACTATGTAGCTGGGACCGTACGCCTCACTGCACTCATAAGTCAATAGTAGCCAATAAAAACCATCCGGTATGGATCTAACGGTAACGGCACTTCGAAAATGTCAACAATTTGCAATCACGTCAAAAATTTAAAAGTTCTGCGATGATCAAAAGGTTGCCATGGCAATTTATTTACCGAATTCATTTGCGGTTGCTTTGAAGAGACTGCTTTGTTGCACAGATTATAATCAAATTGTTGACTTATCAAAGTGCTTCCGAAATTTTGCTAGAACACTTGATTCAAATCAAAAGCCAGTCATTGACATGTTGGAATTGTTAATGATTTTGGTAGCTTTAATTTATTTTGCATAATAGGTCAAAAATTACAAACGCAAGGTAATACGAGGTTATCGTCTTCAGGAGTAGAAAATACATGTTCGTCTCGTCTCGTTATTTCGTTTTGTTTCAATATCGTCTCGTCTTCGGGAGTACAGACCCTGAAGTGAACCCCGTTCATTGAGTGGGTGGTATTCTCGAGGGTGGGGGTGGAGATAGCAGCATCGGGTAAAGAAGAATTTGAGGCGTACACAGATGCTAATAAGTCGGCCTTGGGTATGTATTCTGTTATCACTTCCTTGTTGAGAAACAAAGCCGGTGTTGAGGAGGAAGTAAAATTTTTCTTGACGGAAGTTAACAAGGACCAGAAATTTTTACTTCCTGGAGTTGAGTTGTGAATCTTACTTCTCAATCTGTCATCAAATGATGAATCGACTTTCCTGATAGTGGAATTACAGGAGTTTCCCCATTGAACCATCTGTTCGGTTTAGGCTTCACAGATTAAAGTAGAGAGATTGATGAACAATCGCGTACCCGCTCGCAGTTCGCATTTGCATTACGGAAACACAAATCTCAATCAGTGGGTTGGAAGAAGCCCAATCAGTTTGCTTTTCCATAGTGCCAAACAGTTCTTTTACTAGCTGTGGTGGTTGTGGTCCGAGTTGCCGAGACGTCGGATGAGAAGAAAAAAATAGATCAAGCAGATGGGCTCCTTGATCTGGAATATCAGGAACTCTCGTAGGACATTTAACAATTTAATGAAAGTTGTTGAGGTTCGCAAAGAGTTCGGCGCAATTTGAGTAACTTAGCCAATTGTGAACGTTGAAATCACCCGCAGCAATGATTTCACCCTCCGGGTGGGAAAATAAAAATCCGGAAATCCGTTCGGAAATAGCATCGAAGGCTGAGGTGGTGGCATAATTACTAATATTAGGGCTCCTGTAGAAAAACACAACCTCCATTAATAATACCCTCACAAGAAGGCGAGTCAAAGAGATGGCGGAAGAGGTGTGAGGCTTCAGTTGTGATCTAGATTCACATCTGCCATCAAATTGTACGTTCCACCCTTTGGTAGGTGATCATATCTTATTGTTCGATAATCCCATTGGTGAAAAGAAAAACTTAACATCTTAAGTCATTTAGACTTACAAAAGAGCTTCTTGCTTCCACAGAAATAAAATTGGATCAAAAAAGTGCCTACCCAGTTTTTTCTGTGTCAGTTAAAGCAACAGGATAAAATATATAAGTGCTTCAATTCCCTGTGGTGTTTAGGTGTGTGGTCGCTGATAACACCAGCTAAATGACATCAAAAATAAACTTTCTGCTCTAATTATGTAAAGTGACCAACAAAATGAAAAATGATAGTAAACACGGAATGTCAACCAATAGCCCAATAGATTTTCATAGGTGTACTGTTGACACTATAATTATAACAAGAAACGAAGGTGGGCATACCCCAAGGATTTCTGTAATGACATGAAACATATTGATTGGCTGTCCTCAAGGATTTCAACTTTCACCCTTTTCAAATATGGAAAATATGTCTTTGCTTTTGTGCTATGCATGGTTAAAGAATATAGAGTTCAAGGCTAGCATACATTCGATAATAAGCCGATGCTTGTTGGAAGGTGTCTACAAAGGTAAAAATAGCGCCGCTAAGAAACGTCAACTTAACACGCAAGTAATAAAAAGAGCGTTCCTTTACGCGTTAACAGGGTGGTGCCGATACTATCTAAGCACCTGATTGTGTCTGAGCATAATTATTTGAACTTTATGGACTTACAAAGGCCATAAAAAAAGTATTTCCTGTAATGAACATATTAGCAAAGGAACATGTTTGGTGGCTTAATTAAATGCAAATTTGTCATCAGAGGAGTGGCGGCCTTTAGAGAGAATGTCTGCCCATTGGGATAAATTCGCGTAATTATTTCCTGAGGTATTTTGCTTTTGTTAGAGCAAATTGCCGGGCCGCCAGTAGGGAAACATAACGCCTTGTCCAGATTAACACTATTCAGTCGATAGAGAAATATTACGTGTCAGCATTTGGTACATCAACTGAAATTATATTATATTGTAATTACTTAATGTCGAAGGCGTTGACATATGAAAAATATTGTAAGTAATGCTTGATGGCGACCGTCAGTCAACACTCAAATTGTTTATGTTGAGTGACTTTTTAAGTTCAATGAGTTAAGGAAATGGTAAGTAATAATCAAATAAAACTTTTTTTTTAATTTAATAATGCTAATTTACGTTCACTGTGGGAATTTACGTTCAAGAATTTTCTTCCCGGGTTGCAACGGTCTTTGACGTTGATATTGAATCGCTCTATTCCTATTATTGATATTGAGTTCTCTATTCCTAAAATTTGAAAGCGTCAGCGATAGAATAAACCCCCCTCAACGGCGGCAGTTGTTGGCGCCCTGCAGGTAGGGGAGCAGCTTCTCTCTGCACCCTGCTCCACGGCTGTTTCTCCAACGGAGGATGATGCAGCTACTTCAAACCTCACAGCCTTGAACGACCCGACCACAATACTTGAGCAGAACCCTTCGGCATTGATTTTCGACTTATCAATGCAATCCAAACGGCTCAAAACTTATCCCTGTCTATAACCAGGGAAGATATCTCGAAACATAAAAATGAGCTTCCACAGGATTTTGCGTATGCATATGCGCTTCGTACTTTGTGTATTTTCTAGAACTGACTGGCTGTATTACTTCCTGCACACATTCTTACAATGATGATTATTGTTTCCTATAAAATGCTGTTTTATTAAAATGACGAGGAAGAGGGAAATTTCATAGTTGAATAGAATGCTATTCAAGTTATTCAAGGATCTGAATCCGCCGGCAACTTCTCAACGCCGCCAAAAAGAGCGGCAACTGGGAGAGTTAAGGGACCGCCCTAACAAACTGTGCCAAGGCGAATAGAAAAGAAAAAGGGACAGTTGGAGGTTCTTTGGCAGAACATTGAATATGTTTGAGACGCAACTAGCGACAGGCCTTCCACTCAAATAAATGGGGAGACCTTCAACGTTATTACAATACGCACACTTTGGAAGAACGCCTCCCAGGAGTACCTTGCTTTGCTAAATATTCAGGGTTTCGTTCGCATTTGCTCACTTGTAGATCAAAATCATTATTGCATTTATTTCTAACCTATGGCGTTCTCAGATTATTTCCTTCAAGCCGAGGAGAATCTCACCTTGAGAACGATTGAATAGATTATCCAGAAGGAAATAATAGGTACTTAAAAATAGGAAATAATAGGTACTGTTTAACACGCGCACGAGACAAAAGGAGTCGTCTCTCCGCATGGAGGAGTTATATTTCCTTTCCCGTTGTGTCTTTATTTCAAGAGTTAACCCTTCTAACACAGAAGGCGCACTTTTCAGCTAAGCAAGAAAATCTATACACACAACACACACACACACACACACACACACACACACCCACACACACACACACACACACACACACACACACACACACACACACACACACACACACACATATATATATATATATATATATATATATATATATGTATGTATGTATATATATATATCGGCGATTCTCCGGAACTTTTAACCTGCTTGTCGCTTCAAAATTTTTATGAATTACAATTTTTGTAGGAAGATTAAAAATAAAAGAAGCTATCGATAATGTTAAGAAATTATTAATGAGCAATGAGATATAAGTACGAAGTCATTTAAAACGATATTTTGCAATGAAATTTGAAAAAATGTTCCGTTACCTGTCACTTTTCGGCCTGTCTTTAGCGCTAATCTGAATGAAAAGCTATTTATATTTGTGATAGGAAGCGTTGAAACAAATAGTGAAAAGTGAAAAGTTGTAGTTTAACTCTTAAGGAAAAATGCAGTTGTGTTCGGTGCAGTGTCAAATCGCTATATTTTCCAAAAAATTAGTCTGAAGTTTGTCCCTAGGTTTTGACGTCAAAGTTGTAACCCGCATGGTAAGTCGAAGTACTCCAAATTGTCTCATTTTATCATAAAATTTTTTAAACGCACTTATTGTTCAGACAATAACGAACATGTGCATACATTTTGTGACAAAAATAAGTTGAAATTGGTTGATTTTTGGGCAAAACTGGCTAACGTGAACGTAGGTTACATTTAAATGTCAAAGTTGTAACTGCAATTAATTTGCTCATATTACATTAAATTCATCCCCGTAAAATTTCTTATGACCTATTGTAACTAGTTAAATCATATGTAACGTTTCCTTCGCTTAAATTGTTTCATGAATCTTAAAAAAAAGTAATTTAAGCGAATGTTAAATTGTAACCATCCGAATTTGAAATGTCAAAATTGTACCATGTCATGTCATGTTTTCATAAAAAAAATATGCGCATTGAATTTTTTAATGTTCTACATCAGAAAACATTTATTTATGAAGTAAGAAACACAAAAAATATCATGGCGCGGTTGTGCTATCAATTTGAAATTTCATTTTTCCAATTAGCTCAAGTTAAAGGTTCTGGAGAATCGCCCATATATATATATACATATACATATATATATACATATATATATATATATATATATATATATATCCTTACTAATATTATAAATGCGAAAGTAACTCTGTCTGTCTGTCTGTCTGTTACGCTTTCACGCCTAAACCACTGGACCGATTTTGATGAAATTTGCTACAGACATAGTTTATACCTTGGAGACGGACATAGGCTACTTTTTATGGAGAAAAAAAGGGTTGAAAGGGGTGAAATGGGGTTCAATCAGTTGTAAGGGGATTTTTTTCTTTACTTTTTTATTTGTTTTTTTTTGTTTTTGTTTTTTTTGAAGGAAAACATTGCACATAATAAACAGTTTTTATTTAAAGGCGTTGCAAGGCACGCGGGTTTTATGCTTGTATATATATATATATATATATATATATATATATGTATATATATATATATATATATATATATATATATATATATATATATATATATATATATATATATATATATGGGTGTTTCCATAAAATTAGGGCGACTTTTGAAAGTAATTTGTCTTCATAATATTTAAGATGTTATTGCATTTCCTAATAGTGGATATAATACGTAATTAATTAGTTTTGTCATACCTAAAGGGGCCAGTCACTTTAGGTAGAATTTTATGAGAAATTTTGAGTTTTGCGAATTTAGGCATCTAGGGACTGACTGTTATGATTAACAATGGACGTTGGTGCGTTGAAACCTCAACGTTTACAGTTTTAGATATATGGGAGTATTCTGCGTACATTGCTGCCTTATTCATGAAAATATCTAATAGGGTTACGAAAATACAGAGTAATATGTAAACTTCTACCAAAAAAGTTTCAAAAAGGCCCTAGCGGCTAAACCGTTATGATTCTCCCGCCCCCACCTATACGATTTTTTGTTCGTATATCCAACACCAATCCGCAGCCAGGCGTTTTGGCATTTTCACTGATACACCCTGTATAACTATAAGTGAACGTCAGCCCCTGACCACTCTCGTCAGTCCCTAGCAGCTTTAACAGCTAGGGACTGACGGTCTAGGGACTGACGATTCTGAGTAAAACTTAAAAAAAAATACTGCTCGACCACTATACTACGATATCTAACACTATCTACCGAACAAGGCCGATAAACCACTTGTAAATATTAATTAATTAATGTCAATTTCCTATTATTAAACTATAAAATTACTTGGCTAGGGACTGACGAAGTGACTGGATCAGCACTACTTGGCACAGCAAATCTCGCCTCTACACTTATTTACAAAACGGCCGCTGCAAAAGGAGTGCAGTCTGTAGATAATTTCATCATTTTCTTTAAAATCAACTGAATTACATTCCCTCTACACCCATATAATACCGCGAAATTTTAAAATCCGTTAATGGCTAGGGGCTGACGATTAAAATTGAGGACACTAATTCCGACCTTAGGAAACACATTTATTGTTTTTTTAAATTGCAAGAAATGATGAAATTAGTTGTAAATACTTTAATATTGAAAAATTGTAAAGAAAATTAAAGTATAAATTAATTTTTTTCCGAAATATGGATGCCCAAACGCAAAATTTCAGTGCACGGACATGGCTAGGGACTGACGTTTGGGGTCATTAAATATGATTTCAAGAGTATAGTCGCAGGGGTGGGCACGCATGAGGTTAATGAGAGCCGCATGTGGGTTTTTCATAATTGTAAAGAGCCGCATTATATGTTATATGTATTATGTAATTTCAAAAATCAAAAATTAAGAGCATTTCCACACCCGTCTGGAATATTCAATAATTTAAAGAGATACGTTTGGAGCCGAACTTGATTCAACGAAGAGCCGCATGCGGCTCTAAGAGCCGCATTTGCCCACCGTTGGATAGTGTATTATTATTTTAAACAAAATTTGAGGAATAAATACAAAATAGTTTGATTTGTTACTTAACAATCTTAAAATAAAATAATATTAATTATATCAAGCGGGGAGAGCCGCGGACACAGAGTTGCCCGATTTTTGTGGAAACACCCATATATATATATATATATATATATATATATATATATATATATATATATATATATATATATATATATATATACAGGGTGTTCCAAACCACCCGTACCACCCAAATATCTCTGAAATTTGGGATTGAAATAGAAAAACAAAAAACACGTGTTCAATATTTTTTGAAACTCTATCCGACCATACAAAAATGGACCCCCCAAACAACCCCCTCTTTGGGGGGTGGGGGGCAACTCTGGAAATTTAAATGGGACCCCCCATTTTTTTTGGCAGATTCGGAATCTTCATAAAAAAATATGAAAATTTTGTCCCAAGCATTTTTTACGATTCGCCATAGATGGCGCTGTAATCGGAGGAAAACGTTTTTTATGACTTATTTATTTCCGCCGATTACAGCGCCATCTAAGGCGAATCACAAAAAATGATAAGAATAAAATCTTCATATTTTTTCATGAAGAATCTAAATCTGCAATAAAAATTAGGGGTTTTAAAGTTAATAATCAAAATGGCTCTCTACCCCCAAGTTTTTGGAGGGGAAGGGATGCAGAATTGAAAACAAAATAAAAACCCCTATTTTTTATTACAGATTTAGATTCTTCATGAAAAAATATGAAGATTTTATTCTTATCATTTTTTGTGATTCGCCTTAGATGGCGCTGTAATCGGCGGAAATAAATAAGTCATAAAAAACGTTTTCCTCCGATTACAGCGCCATCTATGGCGAATCGTAAAAAATGCTTGGGACAAAATCTTCATATTTTTTTATGAAGATTCCGAATCTGCCAAAAAAAATGGGGGGTCCCATTTAAATTTCCAAAGTTGCCCCCCACCCCCCAAAGAGGGGGTTGTTTGGGGGGTCCATTTTTGTATGGTCGGATAGAGTTTCAAAAAATATTGAACACGTGTTTTTTGTTTTTCTATTTCAATCCCAAATTTCAGAGATATTTGGGTGGTACGGGTGGTTTGGAACACCCTGTATATATACTAACAATAAAAACCATCCATTGACTTAATATTTTTCGAGATATGAATTTTACACAGATGAAATGCCTCAAAGAACATGGGTCTTGCGTCGGCCGCCATGAATCGGTATATTGAGTCTACTACATTACTTATTGTATTCTACTTATCATACCCTTTAATTTGATACCCATTTTGATAGGGTTGTGAAGAAAGTGGTAATCCGGCCTCTTTAGACGGCCGCCATGGATCTAAAGATATATTTTGTATACTACATTGCTTATTGTATTCTACTTATCATACCCTTTCATTTGATACCCATGTCGAGGTGGTTGTGAAGAAAGTGGTACCCCGCCCTCTTGAGACGGCCGCCATGGATCTAAAGATATATTTTGTATACTACATTGCTTATTGTATTCTACTTAACATACCCTTTCATTTGATACCCATGTTGAGATGGTTGTGAAGAAAGTGGTAATCCGGCCTCTTGAGACGGCCGCCATGGATCTAAAGATATATTTTGTATACTACATTGCTTATTGTATTCTACTTATCATACCCTTTCATTTGATACCCATGTCGAGGTGGTTGTGAAGAAAGTGGTCCCCCGCCCTCTTGAGACGGCCGCCATGGATCTAAAGATATATTTTGTATACTACATTGCTTATTGTATTCTACTTAACATACCCTTTCATTTGATACCCATGTTGAGGTGGTTGTGAAGAAAGTGGTAATCCGGCCTCTTGAGACGGCCGCCATGGATCTAAAGATATATTTTGTATACTACATTGCTTATTGTATTCTACTTATCATACCCTTTCATTTGATACCCATGTCGAGGTGGTTGTGAAGAAAGTGGTACACCGCCCTCTTGAGACGGCCGCCATGGATCATTTTAGTTTCAATAGCGTCATGGCCTACCTACTGTTTGACAGCTGCGTAAATTTGAAATTTTCATTAAATGTAATGATTCAATTTAATGACAATTTTACATTTGTCAAACAATAGGTAGGCCATGAAGCTATTGAAACTAAAATGAAGTGAAAATTCCTAAAATTACCATTTTTTTTGGATTTTGCAGCTGTTTTTTTGGTTAAAGGTATAAAAAATAGCCTACGACCTATTCTCAGACCTACATGTGTTGGTAAGCGACGGAACCCCTCCACTAACATTTAAATCTTATGGTATGCTATTAAAGTACAAATTGACTTTTAAGTATTATTACGAATCTTTTGTATGGGAATATAGAGGAGTGTTTTTTTGTTTTTTCAGGCAATTTTTTAAAGTTTTCTCTCCGTAAGAACCATCCTCGTACTTCAACGAATATTCGAAAACAAAAATTAGTCCAATAGGTCCAGCCGTTCTCGAGTTTTGCGCTTAGCAACACATTTAGCGATTCAAAACTCGCAAAACTCGAGAACGGCTGGACCTATTGGACTAATTTTTGTTTTCGAATATTCGTTGAAGTACGAGGATGGTTCTTACGGAGAGAAAACTTTAAAAAATTGCCTGAAAAAACAAAAAAAACACTCCTCTATATTCCCATACAAAAGATTCGTAATAATACTTAAAAGTCAATTTGTACTTTAATAGCATACCATAAGATTTAAATGTTAGTGGAGGGGTTCCATCGCTTACCAACACATGTAGGTCTGAGAATAGGTCGTAGGCTATTTTTTATACCTTTAACCAAAAAAACAGCTGCAAAATCCAAAAAAAATGGTAATTTTAGGAATTTTCACTTCATTTTAGTTTCAATAGCTTCATGGCCTACCTATTGTTTGACAAATGTAAAATTGTCATTAAATTGTATCATTACATTTAATGAAAATTTCAAATTTACGCAGCTGTCAAACAGTAGGTAGGCCATGACGCTATTGAAACTAAAATGATCCATGGCGGCCGTCTCAAGAGGCCGGATTACCACTTTCTTCACAACCACCTCAACATGGGTATCAAATGAAAGGGTATGTTAAGTACAATACAATAAGCTATGTAGTATACAAAATATATCTTTAGATCCATGGCGGCCGTCTCAAGAGGGCGGGGGACCACTTTCTTCACAACCACCTCGACATGGGTATCAAATGAAAGGGTATGATAAGTAGAATACAATAAGCAATGTAGTATACAAAATATATCTTTAGATCCATGGCGGCCGTCTCAAGAGGCCGGATTACCACTTTCTTCACAACCATCTCAACATGGGTATCAAATGAAAGGGTATGTTAAGTAGAATACAATAAGCAATGTAGTATACAAAATATATCTTTAGATCCATGGCGGCCGTCTCAAGAGGGCGGGGGACCACTTTCTTCACAACCACCTCGACATGGGTATCAAATGAAAGGGTATGATAAGTAGAATACAATAAGCAATGTAGTATACAAAATATATCTTTAGATCCATGGCGGCCGTCTCAAGAGGGCGGGGTACCACTTTCTTCACAACCACCTCGACATGGGTATCAAATGAAAGGGTATGTTAAGTAGAATACAATAAGCAATGTAGTATACAAAATATATCTTTAGAACCATGGCGGCCGTCTCAAGAGGGCGGGGTACCACTTTCTTCACAACCACCTCGACATGGGTATCAAATTAAAGGGTATGTTAAGTAGAATACAATAAGCAATGTAGTATACAAAATATATCTTTAGATCCATGGCGGCCGTCTCAAGAGGCCGGATTACCACTTTCTTCACAACCACCTCAACATGGGTATCAAATGAAAGGGTATGTTAAGTAGAATACAATAAGCAATGTAGTATACAAAATATATCTTTAGATCCATGGCGGCCGTCTCAAGAGGGCGGGGGACCACTTTCTTCACAACCACCTCGACATGGGTATCAAATGAAAGGGTATGATAAGTAGAATACAATAAGCAATGTAGTATACAAAATATATCTTTAGATCCATGGCGGCCGTCTCAAGAGGCCGGATTACCACTTTCTTCACAACCATCTCAACATGGGTATCAAATGAAAGGGTATGTTAAGTAGAATACAATAAGCAATGTAGTATACAAAATATATCTTTAGATCCATGGCGGCCGTCTCAAGAGGGCGGGGTACCACTTTCTTCACAACCACCTCGACATGGGTATCAAATGAAAGGGTATGTTAAGTAGAATACAATAAGCAATGTAGTATACAAAATATATCTTTAGATCCATGGCGGCCGTCTCAAGAGGCCGGATTACCACTTTCTTCACAACCACCTCAACATGGGTATCAAATGAAAGGGTATGTTAAGTAGAATACAATAAGCAATGTAGTATACAAAATATATCTTTAGATCCATGGCGGCCGTCTCAAGAGGGCGGGGTACCACTTTCTTCACAACCACCTCGACATGGGTATCAAATGAAAGGGTATGATAAGTAGAATACAATAAGCAATGTAGTATACAAAATATATCTTTAGATCCATGGCGGCCGTCTCAAGAGGCCGAATTACCACTTTCTTCACAACCACCTCGACATGGGTATCAAATGAAAGGGTATGATAAGTAGAATACAATAAGCAATGTAGTATACAAAATATATCTTTAGATCCATGGCGGCCGTCTAAAGAGGCCGGATTACCACTTTCTTCACAACCCTATCAAAATGGGTATCAAATTAAAGGGTATGATAAGTAGAATACAATAAGTAATGTAGTAGACTCAATATACCGATTCATGGCGGCCGACGCAAGACCGATGTTCTTTGAGGCATTTCATCTGTGTAAAATTCATATCTCGAAAAATATTAAGTCAATGGATGGTTTTTATTGTTTACTATTGACTTATGGGTGCAGCGTAGGCGCACCGGGTCCCAGCTAGTATATATATATATATATATATATATATATATATATATATATATATATATACAAGCATAAAACCCGCGTGCCTTGCAACGCCTTTAAATAAAAACTGTTTATTATGTGCAATGTTTTCCTTCAAAAACAAAAAAAAACAAAAAAGTAAAGAAAAAAATCCCCTTACAACTGATTGAACCCCATTTCACCCCCTTCAACCTTTTTTTTTTCTCCATAAAAAGTAGCCTATGTCCGTCTCCAAGGTATAAACTATGTCTGTAGCAAATTTCATCAAAATCGGTCCAGTGGTTTAGGCGTGAAAGCGTAACAGACAGACAAACAGACAGAGTTACTTTCGCATTTATAATATTAGTAAGGATATATATACATATATACATATGAGGAGCTGGCGAACAAAACCGGAGTAGTCCACTCAAATTTCAAAAGCATTTTTTTTCGAATCGTGGTGTCCAAGACCAGTTGGGTCTATTCCTGTTAATATTTTCAATCAAAAACGGCTCTACGTTAGCCAAAACAAGCTTTTAAAAGTGCATTTTCAAACAAAATCGGAGCAGTTCCATATATTAATATTAGTTTTTTACCCAGTGTGTAAAATTTATTTTTGCGGACTAATCCGGGTTTGTTCGCCAGCTCCTCATATATAGAGTTTCCCTTCTAACACAGAAGGCGCACTTCCCAGCAGGGCTGAGAAATATTTACCACTGCCGTGGCTCAGCTGAGACATGCAAACATAAAAGATTAAGTACCAATAAAAATTGCATGCAAAACAAATAAACAGTCATGAGACAACAAATAGACTCCTTTTAAGCAGGTCTTTGTTAGTGCTCACGCTAAAAACATTAATACATATTTTTATTTACATTAATGAACATGCGATTAACAGGCTCAAATCGGCCATAATTGGTGTTAGGAGTTGATGTGTAAGAGCGGTGGTCCTCTCAGATTGTATCGGCTCTCTCTAAACGACGCACGGCGCCTTAGAAAACCTGAGTCGACACGTCCATTAAGAAGCTGGTGGACGAAAACAACATCGGCCACCTCACGACGCTTGTGGAGAGTATTTAAGTTGATAACTTAAGTCGGTATTCATATGGTGGAAGAATTAAAGGGTCTTCCCAAGGAAGGTGATTCAATGCGAATCGAACGAACCTACGTTGAACCGACTCAATTTTTCCAACATGCGAAGAATAGTAAGGAGACCAAACCTGGGACGCATATTCAAGTAAAGGTCTGACAAGGGAAATGTAGAGGTGTTTAGTGATCAGGGTGCTGTTAAATTCTTTGGACCACCTTTTTATAAAACCCAAGACTAAGCTGCTCTTGGAAGAAATATAGTTGATATGAGTAGAAAAGTCCAGCTTGGTGTCAAATCTAATCCCGAGATCTTTGACAAAATTAACACGGGGGACACCCTCACTAGAAAATGAGTAGTTATAAATTATAGGATCACGTCGCCTACAAAAAGTCATGACTTCGCATTTACTAATATTAACCAGGTTGTTGTTAGCGCACCAGGAGTAAAAGGTGTCGAGGTCGACTTGCAAAAGTTTGCAGTCCTCCATACTCTTTACGTGACTGTACAATTTGATGTCATCAGCATAAATCAGGATTCTGCAGTGTCTTAGCAAGGTAACAATATCATCAATAGAAAGAATAAAGAGGATAGAGCCAAGATGACTGCCTTGAGAGACACCGGATGACGCCTCAATGGTCGCGGCTTTGGATCCACGGAAAAGGACTTGGTAGGTCCTGTCAGCTAAGTAGGACTGGAACCATAATAGAAGGGCTCCAGGGAAACCTAACTTTTTTAGTTTGAAAAGTATAATGGAGTGGGAAAGCTTGTCAAATGCCTTACTGAAATCAGTGTAAACACAATCAGTTTGGCAACCGGAAACGAAGCCTTCAACAGCATGGGAAGTGAATTCAAGGAGATTGGTGGTAGTGGAACGAGCTGGAAGGAAACCATGTTGGTTCGTAGAAATAAGTTTCTTGCAGATGGGCACGATTGCAGAATAAATGATTGACTCAAAAAGCTTTGGTATGACAGACAGCTTGGCAATTGGTCTGTAGTTCGATATTTCGTTCTTGCTACCACTTTTGTGAATAGGAATTATGAACGAATTCTTCCAAAGAGTAGGGAAGTACCCTTTATCCAGGGACTTTTGAAAAAGGGTTTTCAGTGGACACTGGAGAACCTCCACACTGGATTTAAGGACAGCAGGAGGGATACCGTCAGGGCCGGAAGTGAAATCGTATGGGAGTTCATCAATATGTTTCATGATATCGTCAATGGAGATTGAGAGAGACAAACTAGTAGCCTTTGGCATCCTTGGTGTTCTCGGAATGGAAACGTTTGAGTGATGTGCTCGAGTACGGAACAAAGAGCTTGGTAAGGGCACCAGCAGGCCAGAAACCAGGATCTAAAAGAGTCTCGGCAATAACGGGCGGTGCAGACAAAACGAAAGAAGCAACAGGCTTGGAAGCCTTGCTGACTTTTCTGCATGAAACAGTCCCAGGGTCTATAGATTTCTTCCTTAAATGTTCACAGACAGACTCCGTCGTAGTTTCAGGAGAGAATCGTGATATAAAGATATCTAAAGGTCTCGGAATCGTAATCAGCGGGGTGCACGGTTCTAGGGGAACTGTAGCTTCAGTGACCGGGGGGTTGGCCACTATTAAGGTCGAAGACGTTGATACCGAGACCGGCCTAGAGATCGATTCTATCCCTGGAACGCGGGGCAAGAAACTCGGGGTGACACCGTCACCAATGATGGCTTGGCGATTTCGATTTTTCCTGCGACTTTTACGACGCACCTTAATAATAGGAGCAATTGAATTGACGGCGAGCAAGAAGACGTTCTCCGAACGAGAAGTAGGCGCGGGACAGGGTGAAGACAGAGGCTGCTCCTCAACCTGCAGAGCGTCATCAGATGCTGCCGTCGCTGGGGAGGTCTTATTTGTAACAACGACGCTCTCCATGTCTTGTTGTGGATGAACTCCAAGAACCACTCGGTGTACAAAACTTCTTCATCCAGGATTAAATAAATAATGTTGTCATCTTGGTTAAATGGTGAAACAGGTAGGGATGATGCACATCACATTGGCCATAGTATAACAGATTACTCCCAAGCGCCGAAAACGAAAGCGAAAATTTGGCTTTAGGAAGGCTAGATTGACAAAGGATGCTTCCAATATGGTGACAAATGTAACAATAATATCAGTAGAAAATCAGTTATTGCAGGTCTGTTTACTGATCGAACCAGTAAAAAGTTTTCTCTAAAAATTAATCAGTAAAAAATTTTCAAGCAGTGAATTATGATTTCACCGGTAGTCCAGGAGAGATAGGGAAAAAGTATTTAAAAGTTGAAATAAATCTACCCTGAGATTTCTTGACGCTATAATTAAGAGAAAAATCGTAGGAATTTAATGAATGTATTTTGGATAAAATTGGTCCAGGGCAACAGGTGGTAAAAAGCTAATAATAGTAGCGAAAACACGTTTTTCCACGTTTTGGGTACGAAAAAAATGTTGTTTTGGAAAACAAAAAATACTACATAATAGTGCTTAAGAAGACGAAAATTATGAGTTTTGGACCATTGATATCGGTCAACAGGTTTTTGCAGAAAAATTCAAAAACCATTAAAAATGCCGTTTTTTGATATTTAATTATAGGGAGTGAAATTATCGTAGAACCTTGCGTCAGGGTTTAAATTGTGGCCAATGATGGTGCCTACCTACAATAATAATTTCATGAAAAAATAATGGTAACTTTTCCAGTAAATCTCAAAAATGTAAAAACACCTGTTTCACAAAAAAAGACGAATTGCGACTTTCAGCATAGGGGGCTAAACTCGCACTTAGCACTTCCACTATGCTGAAAATCGTAATTCGATTAAAACGTCACTTTCTTCAACTCAAAAAACTTGTCACAAATCACGACTCGACATTCAGCACAGGGGCCTTCAGTTCAACTTCTTCAGTTTTTGATTTTTTTAAGTTATGTGTGCAGATAAATAAAGGGAATTGTCCAATTTCTATGGGACTTTGGCCACTCTTAAACAAACAGTTCAGCTAATAATATGTAATTGATTTATTAGCTCAAATCAGTAAGAATGAGGATCTACAGCTAGTTTTATATCAAGATTTTTATTTAGATATTTTTTTAACATTTAATTGAAACAGGTTATGTATGAAATAAAACTCGTTTTTTTTAATTATGTTTATTTATTACGCAGATTCATAAGTTATGAGAACATTGTCATTATTAGAATTTTTAATTATGTTATTTAATGAAAACTATATTCAATATAGTGGAGAGATTGCATTGTATTTTAAATCGATTTGAATTTGTTGGTTTATGGAGTTTTGATTTGGCAACACTGAAACCAAATCCGAAGCCGGTTCATGTGTAGAATCAAATCAAATACTAAAAAAAGGTTTTTTTACAATGCCAATTGATACAAAGTTATTTGCACCAGATGTTTACTAAAATAGAATTTAAAATATTGGTAAATTATTTTTTTGCATAGCATCGCGTACAAAAATGGCCAAGTTCAGACAATTCCCTTTCATATTATAACCGCTGTTAGCGAATATCATAACGAACAGCCTCTTTTTTTCGATTTTTCGGACCTACACATATCGAGATATGCGCATTTATATTTAGAGAGAAATGGTAAATTTTTTGCATAATGGCCGATAACGATAACTTACGTAGCGGCCATGGAGCCTAGACAAGGAGTTAAAACTCTTATGGCGAAAATAACCGGAAATGGAAGGTTGCAGAAACTAAACTTCTAGTTCCTTTTTTGCCACAGATGTCGCCTAAAGCTGACGTTCACCACATGAAGTTAGCTGATTAATGGAGCAATGCAAAGGAAGAGTATTCCAAAGCAGAGCTGCATAAACAAAGTATGAACGTTGGCCTAGCATAGAACGAAACCGAGGAATAATTACATTATTATTTCTACGCGATTGCGAGAACTGGAGGTATTCAGAGAGGTAGGAGGGTTTTCGCCGTCTAAGTATATCATGAAAAAACCTCAGCAACCTCAGGTCTTTATAAGTTTTTAAGGAACACCCCAAGACATTGTTCACAAAAGGCGTAGAGTGATCATACCGTCGTAGATTATAAATAAAGCGTATGCAATCATTGTATGCGACTTCAATTTTCCGAGCACAAGAAGCGTCTAACGAGGGAAAGACTAAGTAGCCATGCATTAGATGGGGCAGGAGTAGCGCTTTTGCTAAGCGCAAACGAAGGGCGCAATTCATCAAGTTTCCATACAGACGGAGTTTCCTGAGAAGACAATAGGTTTTGCTCAGTATATAACGGATATGGTCACAACAGGTCATATCATGGTTTAGAGTTACTCCAAGATTTTTAACACGATCTACACGCTGAATAGGATTGCCATTTAAAATGACTCTGGGAAAAACCAGTCTGGGGTTAACAGAGTGAGCTAAGACTAGATATTGCGACTTGCCTGGATTGAGTGATAGGCGATTAACCGAAGCCCAAAGAAGGACATTTTGTAAGTCCTCGGATAATTTTCGCACTCCTGACACCAATTGGTCCTTAGGCATAGAGAGGTACAGCTGTACATCATCAGCGTACATGTGAATTTTGGAGTTGTTTACTACTGCAGGAAGGTCATTAATGAATATACTAAATAGGAGAGGGCCAAGAATGGAACCTTGCGGAACCCCACAGCAGAGGATGGTAGAGGTTGAAGCTCGATTATGCAGCATTACCTGTTGCGAACGGTTATTCAAGAAACTATGCATAAGTTTGAGAGCAGATGAGGAGAAACTAAACTGTGTGCGGAGCTTATCGAGAAGTAGGGAGTGGTCAACATTATCAAAAGCCTTGGAAAAGTCTAGTAGTGCAAGATAGCAGACTTGGTTCCCATCTAAGTAGTTCCTAATATCGGTCGTGATTTTAAGAAGTGCAGTATCACAGCTGTGAGATTTTCGAAAACCAGATTGGCAGGGATTTATAAGCTGATAACGTTCACAGAGCTCGACAATTTGAAATGCAATCAGTTTCTCAAGAACTTTAGCTAAAAACGGTAAGATGCTAATAGGACGGAAGTCAGCAGGGCGCTCAGGGGAAGAACATTTGGCAACAGGGAGTACAAGGGCATGTTTCCAAGAATTGGGAAATTTGGAAGTAGTAAGGCATGAGTTAATCAAATGAGTTATAATAGGTAATAGACTAGGTAACAATAGTTTAAGAAATTTCGGCGATATCTTGTCGCTCCCTGTAGCATTCGATTGAATGCCATTTATAGCACATAAAACTTCAGCGTGGTTTACGCAGCGGAAACTAAATCCATTAGACGACGACAGAGGAACATGCGTAATACGGACAGAGTTACTTGAAGTAAAGTGCGAATTCAGACTTTCGGCATCGAAGTCATGGGCTATAGGCTCTTTTTTTGATTGTACCCCTAACTTACTTAAATTATTCCATAGTTTCTTCGGTGGCAGAGTCGGGTTGAGTCGGCATGCGTAGAAATTTCGCTTGGCTTCTTTAATTTTAGCCGTGGTGATATTACGGAGTCGTTTATAAGAGTTTTTGGCACTTTCGGTTTTTAGTTTTACGAATCTTTTATAGAGAAACTCCCGCTCAATAATTAAGGACTTAATTTCAGGACTGAACCAAGGCTTGGATTTTTCCGTAATGGTTTTTGTTCGAATAGGAACATGCTCATCAAACAAGGACTGCATAAGCCCCTCAAAAAACTTGGTCTTATCATTAACGTCTGTCAATGTGAAAATGTTTTCCCAAGGTAACCCCTCACAACGTTCAACTAGGCTACGACGATCAGTGTTAGTAAAGTCACGGTAAGTAATTGTTTTAGCAGGTTGAGATCCAACTGGAATATTGCAACAGACATATAATAGATCATGGTCTAGGAAACTCGGAGCGGAAATTTGGTTCTGAAAGACAATTAGGCGACTGTCACTGGTGAGTAGCAGATCAAGTTGTGATGGAAGTGTTGCTTTAAAATAGGTTGGCAGAGCATTAATTGTATTTAAACCAAGACGGTGCATTGTGTATAGAAATTGCTGCTGTTGGCCACACGACTTTAGAAGATTCACATTAAAATCTCCACCAACTAAGAGATTACTGTATTTCCGAGAGGAGTTATCTATCGCTTGTTCCAGCTCGAAGAAATTATCCGTATTAAACAAACCAGGCAGACAATAGACAGATATGAGAAGAAGTTTCTCCAAGTTGCAGGACACTTCAACGCCCAAGAATTCAATCACGGAGGTTTTGGAGTGACAGACAATTTTAGCATTGAGGAAATCTTTGATGTATATAGCAACCCCTCCACCAATACGATCCCGACGATCGTTGCGAAACACCCGATAACCATCAAGGGATATGAAAGAGGATGGAACTGAAGCATTCAACCAAGTTTCACATACAAGCAATGCATGAATTCCTACATTGAGAAACATTTCCCCAAATTCATCAATTTTGTTTTTAAGACTACGGGCATTGAAGGAACAAATTTTAAAACCACTAGACCTAGAACTGAAAATTCTAAGTAGTGTTCCTACCTTGTTATTGCAGCTGGAATACGAATGCATTACAAGTATTCACACTCAAGAATCAAGGAGTGTTGAAAAAAGGCACGACAAATATGGCAATTAACAAAAAATATAAAGGAGAACATCTTGAAATGCAAGGACCACCACAAATAATCAATTATAAAAAAGGGAAACAACATATGAAGAAATATACCCGCACGTCGCACTTCTCTCAAATACACAAATCTAACACAGAATGAAATTAAAACAGAAAAGTAAATTAAAAATAAACAAACTAAAAAAAAGAAAATTATAAAAAAAAAACGATAACCTAATCATAACTAATCATACACTGATGCTTAGCGGCTCCAGCGATTCCACAGATGGACACTCCAACTCAGCAAGATCACTTACTATTACAAGGGGATCCTCTTTCCTGTGAGCAACCCGCACAAGGCCATCGGTGGTGATGACACTATGCAGCAATCCCATTTTTCGCATCCTCAGTGCAGCACTCAATAATTTGTTGTTGTGCGGTGAGAGGCTTTCATTTAAGTACACTGGGGAGTCAGCCGTAAAGCCCTCAAGGTTGTTGAGAGCAAACTTCTGTTTTTTCCTACGTCGCGCAGCAGTCATGAAGGCCTTTGCTTCACGGAAGCCTGAAAATTTGACGACAATTGGGTTATCGCCAGTCTGATTACCCCGTTTGAAACGAAACGCATCGACATACGGAGAAAGTTGGTGGTTAACATCAGCTGCTATGCATTTAACAATGCTTAGTGGATCTTCCTCTGGCTTCCTTGGGATCCCTCTGATGATGACGTCACTCAGCCTCTGAAAACGTATCGCATCATCAGCTAGACTGGACTTTAGGGAGGCGAACTGGCTGTTAGTGCTGCTGACGTCAAAATTAAAATCCGTTAAACGTTTTTTAATTTTAGAAACATTAGTCTCGAGAGTTTGCACTGAGTTATTTACTTCCTTCAGCTGACTTGAGTATGAGTCAGTGATGCTGCTCAGCCCGTCCGTTAAACGGCGCTCCAAAGAGTCCAGCCTGTCCGTGACTGCTTTAAAGGTGGTAAAGTGTTCCAGAAACTGAGCCTCTGACTTCTTCAATTGTTCTACCAGGTCGTCAATTTTAGCGGTGAATCTGGCTTCAAGCGCTGATAGAAGCTCTTCAAAGGTGCTAGATCCGCAGGTGCTTTCAGAAGTTGTTGTTCTAGCTGTGCTTCGGGTTGTGACCGGTGACGGATTTTGTGTAATATTTTTTTTTGCTGGTAATTTGGCGGGAACTTTTGTTTTCTCCATTGTTCTTTTTTACACGAGAAAAACTGCCAAGATAATTATGCAGGATCACAACACCACGTAGCGTGAAAAAAGGAGGTTGTTAGGAAGTACGGTGTATATTATTTCAATCAGTTTAGTGACTTTTATAATAATCTGACGGTTAAAAATCGCGGAGCACAAACTTCAGATCTACTCACTCACGCACATGAATCGTTGGTTAAATACAAAAAATCGCATCGATATAAATCCAATTTAGAAGCCCATTTTTCAAGTTAGGCATAAAAATAAATTATCTTGTTAACGAACCGGATGAATGCGATCGGCCATGTTTTTTTGGTATACATGTGACTGGGGCGCCCTCACTCAATTAAACAAAAATTGACAACACGTAGTTTTAACTCCTTGTCTAGGCTCCATGGTAGCGGCGGTTGCTGGAGGTAGAAAATGTCCATTTCGTATAATATTCGATGTAAGTAACGTTCAAAAAAAATTTTGAAACTGAAAGCAATTCCTTTTTCACTAAAATTTTCTCCACTATATGTTTTTGTAAAAAAAACTACCAAATCGCCAAAAATACATAATGTGGATCGGCTAACAGTGTATTTATAGTATAGATCACGTTTTATGGTCAATTTACATTGTTAGTGTACAGACGAACTGTGTAAAGGAAAGAATAGAGAAGTAAAAATGATCGATAGAGCGTTTTGCATGCTAGCGGTTCATGTAACATGCCATCTGTCCCTCTTGTTACCATAATGATTGCATGCATTCATTACATTGATCCAATGTTACATTGAACTAAATTGATCTATAATAAAAAAAACGCAAAACGCAGGAATAATAACCAACATCTGCGTCTTGAATCTCGCCGCTGATTGTGACTTTGAAGCGGAAATGGATGAAAAAGCATTGAAACCAAAAGAAAGCGTTCTGAGCTTCTCTTTCATGTAAGTATTCTTACATCTGTTAGAAAATTCCGTGTCCGAACTGACAAACTATTCGAAAGAAGCACTCCCTCAGCGGCTGGCTCAAATTGTTTGTTGTTTGTCATGAATTTACGTGAGTTTTTGGAAAAGCGCTGCAAGAAAAGCAATGTGTTCAATGCTGTCGCTATGACGGCAAATTATTTGCATCCACTTTATCGTGGCCAAAAGTTGAATGAAAAACAACAAAAGGAAATGAAAGACTACATTTTTGAAAAACTCGAAGCAGACTAGCTCGAATCGTGTCGCATGTTTATGGAAAACGTTCGCCAATTTACAACGGAAGGAAATAATGAATCCGAAAACATTTTGGCACTATGCTGCTCAAGAGCGTCACGAGAAGCTGTCTAAATTTGCGATGAAGTTTTTGAAAATTCCGGCATCAACTTTGCAGCTCGAGCGGCTTTTTTTCAATTGAGGATTCGTTCACAATGACATCTGAAACAGACTTTTGGTGGGAGCATCAAAGAAAGTGGTGAACTACAGTCACATAAGCATCAAATTTTAGTAATAAAGGAATTGCTTCCGTCTCAAATATTTTTTAGAACATGTTAGTTACATCGAATACTATACGAAATGGACATTGTTATCGGCAACTCTACCAACCGATATGCCGATATAATTTTTCGAAAAAGTGACTTTTATCGAAAAAATGTGACCGCACCTGTATTTTTTTTGTAATTATCCTGTAGCTTAGTGGATTGTGTGGATAGCCCCCTCTCTAGAACAAATTATTCCTCCAAATACATCCAGGAGTCACCCCTGAAAAAATTAGCAACGTAGTTCAACTTGAACGTCTGATGACCTATACAAGTCGGGAATGAGTGCCTACGAGTATTTTAAATCTTTAAAACGGTGATATCTCATGAATGACAATTCGTACGAGAAAAGGTATATTAACTCTTTTTGTAGAGAATGGCATGATCTACAAACCTTATGCACATCATTTTATGATAAGACCTACTGTTTAAGATGTTTTGCAAAAATCTGATATTTTGACCCTAAAACCCACTAAAAAATGGGATTCCCGGGGTAGAAGACTTGGTTGACTTTATAACCCCTTTTTAAGAACCCTAAAACGAAGCTTTGTGCCAATTTTCATCCTGTACCCCATCATTTCCGCTATCTTTACTATTTTACCTGTACCTGTACTAAAAGGAGAATAAATAAAAACAACAAATAGTTTTTTAAATATTATTTAATTTGTTTTTTCTCTAAAAAATTATACCATTTCTATGAAACATTTTGTACTGGCTATAGTAAAAAAATACATAAATAAATGTTCTTAAAGGATTTATCGAATTTATCATCGACCCGAATTAAATATTTTTTACGAGCTAATATTATTTAAGTTTTGATTATTCGATTGCTAAAATAAGCAATCATCCTAAAAAATGGATGAGGAAGTGTGTTTCAATCTGTAATTATTGCATACGCGCATAGTAATTGTTTAATTATTACATTGTTGATTTTGTTTTTGTATTGTTTTTTTTTTTTTTTTCATAAATAGGTATTTTATAAAAATTTCTTCTGTATATCTTCTATTAGTTACTAGAAATTTAATTCACTTTTTATACAAAAGTTTCCTAATATTGAGTCTTTTTCTGTAGAAAAATGTTTAAACACTATTATTTTATAATTAGTTATTTTAAACGAATATTTATAATTAGTTTTTAAACGACTTCTACAATCCTATTATTAAGATTTTATTGTTGTTGATTATAACTTAATATTTATGTTTAATAATTTACAGAGAAACGCCTTTTGGAAGACCTTTTATGTCGTCTTCAAAAGTTATTGTGGTGATTATTATGAAAAGAGAAAATTATTTATTTTCTTTCTTTCTTTTTACTTTAGCTTATTGCTTTTAAGTCCCCCTTTTGTTAAAATTTGATTTCCTTGGTAGTGAATTGTTTTAATGTGTAATTAGTGTCCTGCTAATTATACTTTTTGAAACCGTGCAAAAGATATATTGCAGGAGTGTTTTAAATGACAAGACCATGAAATTAAACATTTTTTTATATTCAAATAATATGAATTTTAATTAAAAAAATGAATTGTTTTTGAGGACTTTATTTGAAAGTTGGATAGTTACAATTATTTCCCTTTTTTAAGGACAGTTTCACGAAATATTTATTACATACTGCTATAATTTTATAGAAGTGAACTTGACTATTTTCTTCTAGGTTTAAAATATCTTTACCCCTTTTTTGAACAAAATATATGCCGTATACCTAATGTAGGAAAAGAATCCCACGCAACACCCAAAAACTTCAGCCCAATCAGCCTATCATCCTTTCTATTAAAGACTCTAGAAAGGCTAATCGAAATATATCTGAGGCAGACCATATTAACTTCGGAGCTCTCTGGCGCACAACACGCCTATACAAAGGACAAATCTACTGCTCTTCACTCATAGGTTTCAACCATTGAAAAATCCCACGAGGTCAAGGAGTATACATTAGTAGCATTTCTTGACACAGAGGGAGGACTTAACAATGTATTCTGGACGCGATTACTCGATTGTGGAATTGTCTTCCACAATCGGTATTTCCAAACTCATATAACATCTCAGAGTTCAAACGACATCTACTCACGCACCCTCCAGACCCCTAACTTATCCCCTCTCTTCTATCCTTCAGTTCAAGCTTACTACTAGACATTGCACCATGGCATCACATAAAAAGAAGAACATGGGATTGAGACATCGCTGGTGTCTCTTATCCACCAAATGCTTACTGGCAAGATGGTGAGCCCAATCTTGGGTGACAGCTCGGTCCGAAAGGCCGTAAATAGAGCGAGCCCGCAAGGAGGAGTACTTAGGTTAGGCTGTAACTATCAACCAGCTGTTGCGACGCATGGAGGCAGAGGGGCACCACGTTCTGGCGCACGCGGATGACGTTGGTCCTCTTCACTCCTATGTAGGGTCTTAGTATGGTGGCCAACGCTTAGTAAGTCCAGCGTGTTGAACAAGCTACAGAAAGTACAAAGATGTGCGGAGTTATGCATAACAGGAGCAGTTCGCTCCACACCTTCAGATGCCCTAGATGTTATTTTATACCTCCCTCCTTTATATCTTGTAGCAACGGAAAGCGCAATCATCCCAGCCCTTAGAATAAAAGAATCTAGCTTTTGGACCGGAATCAGGGGTGGGCACACGAAGGTACTGGAACTCTGTTATCGTCCCCACAAAAACTGTCTTCTGCATACCCGAGATTACCTTCAAGAGAAACTACGGAGACGATATCCCTTTCAGGGTGCCATAAACTTCTTTACTGATGGGTCGAGGTTCGGGTGGCAAAAGGAGTTTTTTCCCCAGAGCTTGGGATTGAAGTCTCCTTCCTTCCAGGAAAGGAAAGGTATGCCTTAAGCCACTTCTTAACTTCGATGCAAACAGCACACTGTGCAACAAGCGAAAAAGAATTGAAGGGATCTTAATAAATGCACTTTGGCCAAATTAACCTGACTCTCTTATGATCTACTACTACTGAGCCTCGGGCGACATGATCTCTCAGTTATAGTGGGAGTGCCAACCGGATACTGTCTGATAGGGATGCATGCGACCCGCTTAGGTCTTGAGACTTTCGATGTTTGCAGAAGCTGTTAGAATCCGGACGAGGAGGAAAATCTATTACATCTCCTCTGTCACTGACTACCAGCCCTAAGCAGAAGAAAACTAACCACATTTGTTAAGCCCTTTCTAAGCACGGTTGCGTATTGGGATCTCGCAACTTAGAAGATTCATAAATTCCTCGGAAAGGTTTTAGCGAAGAAACGACACTTTAACACCAGGTTTAAAGTGGGATCACTATAGCATCACAATGGGCTTATTCTATCGATTTGGAGTTCCACTACGGACATCAACAGACCAGGGGAGACAAATTATTATAGGTTCTACACGTATTCATACGGCACCATATCATTCCCAAAAGCAAGGTTTTTACAAGACTTAAAAAGCTACGTTTAGGGGACTAAATGAGAGAGAGTGGAGACGTAGATTACTGAAATACTCTTCGGCATTGGCAGCATTCAAAGTGGACCTTAGACTAGAAGCAATGATAAAGAACAACGATCGGAGTCAATTTAACTATAACCCAAGTAAGAAATGGGTTTAATTGTGGACAAACCAAAGCCAGAATTCGGTTCAACTAATGACGGTAACGCTGCCCGCCGTTTTTTTTTTTGGGAATCCTGAATTAAGTGCACAGATCACAGAATTGGATGTTACACTAATTAAGCCATTTGAGGTTTTTCTGAGAACAATGTCGTCTGTGTTGAGATCAATTTAGTTGAATTTAATAAACTTTATCTTGACACCAGACGACTATATTCGTGGTATTGCATGCCTGCTAGTATACATAAAATATTGATCCGGTTCTGTGACGTCATCAAAACTGCTCTTGTTCCAATTGGACAGCTTTCGGAAGAGGCCCAGGAAGCGAGAAACGAAGATTTCCGTAGATTCCGCGAACATAACAATAGAAAGTGCTCACTTATTGCCACGAATCTCCATGTTGCTTGTTACATCTGATCCACTGACCAGTAGCCTCCGAGAGTTTACCAAAAAAAGCGGATAAATTAGGTACCTGTAGAGGTGTTCAAGCTTTTAGTGGCTCCTAGTGAAGATGAGCCTGCTCGGAAAGTTCTCTGCGGTAAGACCTATGGGGTGCGACAGCGAGGGAGACACAACCTTGGAAGGATGGCGTAGACCAGGATGCTCAGAGCTTAGGGATGCCAAACTGGATGACATCGGCTCAGAATCGGGACCGGTAGGGAGAACAGTTTCGAAGGGCCAGGACCGGATCCCGGTTGTAGAGCCGTTAAAGAAGAAGAGGTGTAGAGCCTCGACCATTTGTGACTAGGGTAGTTTCCCTGTATGAAGAAGACTATTATTTATTTGACACAACAGACATCTCCAATGATGAAGATTAATAACAGTCTAATTAGTTTTTTTGTTACTCTTTGTGTTGTGAAAATTCTGTGTATTTTAATCTTGCCCCCATATTTATTCCTAATTATTACAAAATATGCCTGAAAATTTCACAATAATAATGACATAATAGAATAGAATCCAGAAACATTGCAAAATAATTTTGTCCAGCTAGCTTGTTCTAGACGAAACACTGTGCGTCGGCCGGGGGTTGCCCACCATTGCCTGAAGCTATCCAAGAAGTAACGTTACACGAACTAGCTACCCAAAATATTAGAACTTATCGAGTTACATGAGAATCGTAAATGAAAGTGTAGCTGGAATGATATAATAAAATTTAATGTAAATGTAAAACATGCTGGAAGAGCAATATTTATTTTTAGTAAAATGATGTTAGTTCAATCAATAATAATATTAAACTTATTACTCAAAAGTATGTATTTCTGATAGCTAGGATAAGATTCTTTACAGGAATATCAATCAACAGTTCTTGATTGATTGTAAAAAGACTTTCCTAGTTTTTGTACGATAGAACTGGGTCCAGAGAACAACTTATTTCAATCTTTTTAATAGAAAGTAAAAATTATTCACAATCAAAATCTTTTCGAAATATCAGTAAAACATATCAATAACACAAAAATAAATATTAATTCATAAACCAAGGAAATGAAATTTTATTGATGAACGCGCCCTCACCATTTTTTCTTGACCTACAAGTGTATTACATCCTTAAAAGAATTGTTAATGAAAAACTTTTTAACTTAATGCTAGTTTTGAATATAGTATTAATTTTAATTTTCCCTGAAACTATTACAATAATAGTTAAGGAGGAATCACTACATGAAAGAATAATCTCTCAAATTTCATATATAAACTTATCAGTAAATAACAAAATATATATATTCATCCACCCATCATAAGGTTATTATCTTACATCTCTAAGCAATATTAGAATACTTCTCATACAATAATAATAATACGATAAATATAGTTTTATAATAATTTATACAAATATTACAAGAAAAAAAAAAGAAACATGTAAGGAAAAATAATTTTTCGAATTTATATAGTTTCGTTTTTTTTTGTTTAATTCTTTCATCAAATTTAAATTATGACTTTTCACCTCGCTTTACGAATTTTTATCCCACCACCAGTTTGTTGCGAACAACTGTGTGGTTCAAGTATTGTCTATTTCGAACTTGCACAAATCTCTGCCATACATTTGCTGTAGTAAGTAATATATGTTCATCTAATGACTAACAGATGGAGCGCTTATGATTAAAATAATGGGTGTGTTTCTTTACTCATTCCATAGAAGGAATAGAATAAAAAGAATACTTGATGGAATATTCGGAATAGAATGAATAAAAAAACGCACCGGAAATGACAGTAAACAAACTGAAGAAAAATTGTGATTTATTCAAAAGAGTTGTGTAGTTTAAAAATATTGTGGGACCTATATGTAAACTAAAATAAGATTAGACTTTTGATGTCTCCTGGGGTCCATTTGAAATTTATTATCCATATCTGAAATTGTTATTATTATTAGAAATACTTTTAAAAATGATAACAAATAAATAAGAGCCATGGCTGCCGCTTTCTTGCCAAATGACACAATTATGACAGTAATATATTTATATTATGTTATATTAGTGGGGTTAATTCCCTTTATTCTAAAAGTGTTCCATCTCAAGAGGTAGTTTAAAAAGAATACATTCCGAATATTCCGAATGAATAAAGAAACGCTTCATCTGTCAATTCGAAACTTGGGAATGAATAAAGAAACACATTTTCTGTCTATTCCTTCTACGGAATGAATAAAGAAACACACCCAATATGTTTAAGATATGTGGTCCATGTCTCAGCTAAATATGTGGTGAATTTGTAAATTGGGTTTGCGCTCATTTTGGCAGTGTTTTGAAAATTTTCTTTTTTTTTTAAATATCACAATAAAGTCTTTTTTTTTATATATTAACATATAAGAATTGCTTGATTGTTTTCGATAGAAAACAGTTCAAAATCTTTTAATGCATTTGTTTTATAGCAGAATAATTTCAGTATGAAATTAGCTGGCATAGGAACGTCGTATTGGAACTGGTGGTGGAATCTTTGATTCTCTCGGCCTCGATGGTGTTTGTTTGTGCGTTTCTGGTTTTATTTCCTAAAAATAAAAATTGATTGATTAAATTGTGTTATAAAAGTATGTATTATATTGTTATTTTTGCACTTATTAAACACTATTCTACTTAACTGATATCATGTACTGATAAATTGAAAATTAAAGAACCGTCGGAAATGTTTCTTTCATCTTTTATTTTGCCGGTCAACGCCGGCCCTAGCTCTTGAACAAGGTAGAGCGAGATTGTCTCTCGGCGACCTTTAGACAACGCCTTCACAATTGGTCTTCAGTGTTTTTTCTGTATATGTTTTTAATTTTTGTCTATCTATTTGTCCGGGCTAATCTTGGAAACGGCTAATTCGATAGCGACTGGATTTTCACGGAGGATTTAGTAGTGTTCGGAATATAGGCTACATTTTCGTTCCGATCCGACTATCGGATGCAGCTATCGTATTCGACGAACTGTTTATATCATTCAAATTATAGACCTCAAACCTCGGGAGCCGCTAATCGGATTTTAAGGCAACTAATCCGATTGCTTAGGCTAATTTTGCACTCGGAACGGACTGTCCAAAAACTTCGAAGGAGAGCCCGATAGAGCGAAAACTTTTTATTATCATTCTAATTATAGGCCTCAAAGAGTTCTACTAGAGATAACATAATACTCCGTATAAAGATGCGACAGGTAGAATTAAGAACCCGAACGCTTTTCGCATCGGCAGACCTCTGAGATTGCCTCCACCTTAGCAACATGCAACATATTCGAGTTTCTAGCTACACAAGGAGGCGAACGTGGTCATGGTCTGCAGCACAAGACATGCGGTGAGTTTGTCGATAACGAAGCTAGAATTTTAGGGGGCAAGGAAAGGAACTGACAACAGAATGTTTCTCGCAACATTCTCATCTTTCAAACGTTTGCCTCTAGCGCTACATTGAAGGATTTTCCTGATGCTTTGTATTTTAACTATTTCTTATGGGCCCCGGAGACGATCAATAATATTGTCAATACGGCTCTCAATAATATTGACGAGGCGCATTAAAAGGGCACCAGGGGTTCAAACGTATTGTCAATTTATTGAAGCATATTGATAGAAATTTTGATTGAAGCGCATTGATGCGAGGCATATGGATGCACGCATTGATGTTTACAAGGTTTATTGGTCAATATTCGTTAATATTTCAACTAATTCCAAAAATAAACATGTGAAAATCGCCACCTCGTCACAACCGATTTTCAAAACAACACTGCGAAGTCGCCGTATTGATAGTTAGATTGATGCGATTTTTGAAGCGTATTGACAGGAGCCTCAATATTATTGTCAATACGTATTGACAATATTATTGATCGTCTCCGGAGCCCTTTAGAACAATCAGTGTATTTTTTTTAATGACTGTCTGATATTCACTTCTAATTTCACTTGATATCAAATTCTTGGCGAGAGGGTTTGCGATAATTTTAAAATAAGATTTTGATTACGGTTTTTTTATTTTCAGGTATTACGTAAGTCGGTCTTTTGTTGTAGGTATATTGTGGGTGTAGATTTTTGGACGCATTTTTTATAAAAAATGCCGAAAAGTCGCACAACCTGGAGATTTGTTTGCATCATCCAAAGTTGCAAAGCGCATAAACGTGCTCAGCCAAATCTGAAATTCTTTCGATTTCCAAAATCTGGGACAAGTGCTTTTCATAAATGCTTGTAAATTTAAGTCCCCGCCCACAATAAAAAAATCGTACGTCTGCTCAAAACAATTTGATCGTAATTGTTTTGGTAAAAATAAATTAAAAATAGGTTCAATACCTTCCTTGTTATTTGTAGACTCTTCAATTAATGAAAATGAGGAAAGGCTTCATGTCAAGTCACTTTTCAGGGAAAACGTATGAAAGAAGGAATTCAGTCTCGGACTTGCAATTACAGGATTTATCCGTTTTAGAGTCCCCTTATCAACAATTAAATATTGAGCCCGCAAATATATACTGCAAACAATGTTTGGAAGATGAAAAAAAGTCTGCTGAAAGCAGAGAATCCGTTTTGATTTAACATATAAATCTAAATTGGATGGATCAAATTGTTGGTTTTGAAAATTTAGGAAATAAAGAACTGCGGAACGCGGTTGGAAAAGAAATTTGTCTCTTTATGGCAAGAGGAATATTATCCAACTGCAAATTCATCATTGTATACTACGTTACAGAAACCTGTATCACTGAGGAAAGTTGATCACCTAAATAAAAAGTAATTCTAGAATGCTGTTTTAATGAAGGGTTGACGGGGTGGTATGCGATCAAGGGCCAAATAATAGAAATTGTTCTCCCGATTAGGCGTAACAACAACTCCGCCGTAGTCTGGTCCCAAGTCCAGGGTGCGAAAGGAGGAGGGTGGTCGACCTGCCGAGTTGACCAGAATTGGTAAAACGAAGAAACTAGGCCCTAAACCGCATTTTTTTAAGCGGCACCGACAGCAGCGAATCCGTTGCGGGGACGTCCCACTCGAACCGCCAGCTAACGGATCAAAGAAGAAGAAGGCGTAGCAACATTTAAGATAAATTTTAATTTCAATGAAAAGCTCTATTATGCATTATATGATGTATAAAATTTTTCAAACGTCGTGACATTCCGCGCATGTACCCCAGCAAAGCTATTAAAAATGTTTAAAAGCTCGGACCAAGCTTTATTTAGCTCCTCCCATCAAATCACGTGCTGCCATTTAATCAGTCACGTCTGCGTATTGTTGGAGGGGGTGTAATTTTCTGGGGCTTCAATGATTATTTAAAAAAATTACAAATTATGAATGAAAAAGTTATATATTTTATATATTTTTTTATTTTAAGGTTTTTGTATTTTACACATGTGTATAGGGTGTTTCAGACTCTAATATTAATCCGTTGAGGGGTGATTCCTGAGAATATTTGGAGAAAAAATATTCTAGGGGGCCTACCGGCACTATCCAGTGCCGTGGTGCACCTAAACAATATACACAACTATTAGTTTATTGTATTTTTCGATATAATCTCTGACCCATCGATCGTTTGTCGTTCGGACCACGCTGTTCGACGTACGCGCCTTAAGGAGACTGAAATTCCAAATATCTTTTACTCAAAAAAAAAATTGTTTTTTCAAAATTCTGATACGAATAAGTTCATTTAGAGCATTAAATTTAGATGCCGAACTGTTGATTCTTGATTACCGAGGCTTCAGTAAAATTTACCTTGGTGTAAGCAAAAAATATACTGCCTCGTGTAAGTCTGGCTCAACTCTAGTTTAAATTGACGTAAGCTTTGCGTCGAATAATAATGTTACGGGCCTCTCTGTGATCTGCCTGGGCAATTAGTCCTAGTTGTTCCACATTGCGCAACCTATCCTATAGGTTATCCCGTTATTTTGCTGATTTGCTTCATAGTTTTATAAAGCAAGAGAGAGTGCATTGAAATCGTGGACAATTCATGAAAGTTAAGGCGAACATGAAATATAAGCACAAATTTGATTTGCCCGTCTTAAATGTAAAAATTTTGATGAAAAGATCAACATTTCTTTGATTACCTAACACCGGAAAGGATGGATTTCGCAAAGCTACATAGAAAGAATTTACTGAAAAGAACTTTCGATATTGAAACTGAAAAGAACTTTCGATATTGGTCGCAAAAGGCCAAAGAAGGGCTGTTCTTTTGGTGGGGTTGAAAGAATTTTCATCTCTGCTGTTAAATATATCTGAAAAAAATCTGTTCGATGAATTGATTAATAGGAAAGACGATGTCTTTCACAAGAGTCAAGCTTTCTGAATCTTTAACTGATACAATTTTGTTCCAAGTTGAGAAGCATCCACCGTCTAGTGCTGAACAACACTTGTTTCAGCTTGCGGAATAAAAAGCTACTTTAGGCAAAATCCGCAAAAGCAGAAAAAGAGCGGTCGATCAGGAAACGTGCAGTTGAACAGAAAAGATCAACTGAGTTAATATCTTATGAACATCTTTAATTTTCGAGCGAAAGAACACAAAAAACACGATTCTTCCATACGAAACTACAGATTGCGTTTTATGACATAAGCAAGTGATGAATGTGTGTCAATGGCAAATATCTTACAAGCTTGATTATGAAATAATTATAATTTAACTAGCATCAAAGGAAGGAAGAAACTTGCCAATTATTAAGAAAAAGAAACGTGCGAAAAAGAGAATAAAATGCAAAGAAAGAAATTTCGTGGATTTACAATAAGAAAAGGTGAAGTAGCATTGCCATAACAAAAAAGAAAAAAACAACCTACCTTGATTACGTTGTTACGCAGAGCCACTATGAAGAAAACCTGCACTGAATTTTAGTATGCAGACGAGAGATATTAAACATACTTTCAGCAGAATTAAATTAAGACAGAAGAAAAGATTTTAATTCATTTCACATATTTATGAAGGTACATACATAATTAAAAAAGATATTATACATCATATCGACAAGTGCTTCCAAGCCTGTCCTAAGATTTTCATTGAGATGTACACTATTTTGAAGTGTAAAATTTCTGCTAATAAGCTAAATGAAAAGTTGTTCCAATGTGTGTTAAGCCACGAACGTTTTGTAGACATTACTTATATACATGATATGGTTGAGTAGCATAAACCAATCGTAGACTTATTTTTTTCATTCAATCAAAGCAATGCCACGACTCACCTCTCTTTAACGAAGACCATAAATTAGTAACAATATATTTTCATAATGAATACCTACACAAACGAAAGCAGCAGGTTGAACAGCATTAGCGGTAGTTGGTATTTGGCAAGACCTAAATAGGCAGCACATAAAACTCGAATTATATCTTTTATGGGTTGCGGATCACCCTTGGAAAGACTTAAATAAAAACTTCTTGCTCTCCTTTCAGACTAAAGTCTGGCGCCCATTGACATCGTCAACATCAACGACTTCCGCCCGGACTACGAAAATGGACAGTAGCTGCTTAAGGACCTTCTCCGTTTACTTGTATAAGCCAGTTGGGGTTATCGATGTTTAGCTCAGATTTTTTAACGCATACATCTCATTCTAAAAATTAGTTCAACGATCGGATCATACATAATTATGGTAAACCCTCGACAATTGAAGATCGTTTTTTAAAAACTCAACAAGTCAAAAGAAAAAAAAATCTTAGCAGTATATGAGTGGCGGGAAAATTTAGGATAAATACTACATAGTCCGGGGGGGGGGGGGGGGGGGTGGTGAAACGGGGTTTTTACGATTTCTGAGAAAAGTAGACCTCCTATCGAGGTCGACATAACCTCAAAAAATAAAGAAAAACGTAAAACCGATTTTTTCATTTATCATTTTTAACAAAAACGATCCGATTTTAATAAAATTTGGTGAAAATGTAGATTTTTGGCTTTTCGCCGTAATTTGTTTTTTAAATGATTGATTGTTTAGTTTTGTTTTTAAGGCTTTAATTTTAAAAAAGGCTTAAATTTTTAAGACGGCTTTTTTTCTGACGAATCCTTTACTTTTAGATGGTCTAAAAAAAGATAGTGTCATAATGGGAAAACATCGATAAAAATTCAAAAAACCAAAAACATCTTTTCTCAAAATTCGATTTTTCCGTAAACTTCACTAATTGTTTATCTAGTTTTTGGCCTTTCATAAGCGCTTTGGTCTAAAAGTTCACTGGCACTGGTCTAAAAGTTCACGAAGAGCAAAAAAAATCGCTTCAGCTGTAGAAAATTTGGAAGGGTCATTGACAAAAAGGACAACAGGTGGAAATCCAAGCAAACTTCGCCTATTTTCAGACTCCTGCCCTTCACATCACAGAGCTAAATATAATCATGGTTATTTTTTAGAGAAAAGTAAAATATTTAAAAGAATACAGCACATTTTGCCTATAAGAGGATAAAGTTAATTTCCACCAGATCGTGTTTTCAACCGTGTCGAAAAGTGCTGCAGAAAAAAGTAAAATTATTTCACATGTACAGTATAATGAAATTTTACAGAATTACGGCATAGTTTAAGAATTCTGTTATGACTGGATTATAGAGAAGCAAAAGGATTAATGAAGTCAAAGCGGATATGCGTCATAATCCAGAAAGACAAAATCCAGAAAGACAAAATCCAGAACGACAAAATCCAGAAACGACAAAATCCAGAAACGACAAAATCCAGAAATGACAAAATCCAGAAACGACAAAATCCAGAAACGACAAAATCCAGAAATGACAAAATCCAGAAAAAATCCAGAATAAAAAATCGCGCGATCCAGTATATTCTCCGAAGGCTATGCTTTCGTAAAAAAAATTTCGTTTTTTTGAAAATTCTAGACCAACTTCAATTATAAGTTTGCTTTCGGCAAAATCAGGATTTTGTCGTTTTTGGATTTTGTCGTTTCTGGATTTTGTCTTTTCTGGATTTTGTCATTTCTGGATTTTGTCGTTTCGGGATTTTTAAAAGTTTTCTGGATTTTGTCGCTTCTGGATTTTGACTTTCTGGATTTTGGCATGATACCAGTCAAAGCAAGCTTTCAAAATAAGTTCTTCGCGCATTTTAAAATACGATAACTAGTCCATTCAAAACGCGCGTTATGGTGTTCCAAAATAACACCGTTAAGAAAATCGAACCCTCGTTTTCGCGATTTGCCATTTTTCACCAATTTAGGGGTAGTTTCAACCCTTTCGGAGTATCCCTTACCATTAAGTTCGCCTTACTTTTGTATAAATTAACCACCTTCGCAAATAAATATTAAAAAAAATGCATTTCATCGCATTAGTTTTCATTATTACTGATAATCGCGAAAACCCCCTAAAAAGGGTGTTTTTTGCATTTTAAGGGGTGAGGCCCTAGTTTTAGGACCGCGGGACCTCGATTTTCGTGACCAGCGACCCCAAAAACCTGCAGGGTTCGATTTTCTTAACGGTGTTATTTTGGAACACCCCCCCCCCGCGTTTTGAATGGACTAAACGATCAATATCTTGTAACACTTTCTGTAAGCGAATCGCTTTGGATAGACAAACAAAAAACCATATGGGAGGGGGAGAGAAATCGTAATAGTTTAGCGGTTTAGAAATCGTAATCGGTTTTTTTCAGAAGAAATCTCTAGGAGCTGTACTAAAAGTAATTAAGGGATTCGTTAAATCTTTAAAATTTCTTAGAAAAATTGCAACAAACAGTGTAAGAGTGTTACGATAAGACTGAACGATTGGAAAGAGCAGCACTATAAAATTTTATCGTTACTATCATAGAGACTGCTCCATCGAAATAAACGCTCTTTTGCCTCCACGGAAATCTTATACCCGCAAAACTAGATTAATCCACTCATTTCACTGACACCACTTGCGCGTCTATGCGCGTGCTCAGCAGAATAGTAATTCGTTTGTAAATAGAGCTACACGCCTTGGAACAATCTTCCGCAGAGGGCATTTCCGAGTTCCTACAACATTCAAGAGTTCAAATGCAAGGTTCACCACCACCTTTTTCAACACCCCTTCGAACCCTCATAGCCCTTAACCTATCTATCCCCCCCGAACTAAGCTTGCTGCATCATGACGTGACAAACCACATACCGGACTGCTACTACAAAGGGTGATTCCTGAGCTGGGCTGCCACATAAAAAAAAAGAATTTCTGTTCAAAATTCTATCTGTTCTATAACGTATAGAAAACACCTTAAAGATAATGACCCCGAACAATTTCCAGGGATCTACGGTATGCCAAAACAACCTGAAGGTTGCTTACAAAGGATTGTGCAAAACAAAATATTCATTAGATGAAAAAAAAAAAACAAGCATTAGTAAGTGTTTTACTAACACATCGCGTACGTTCTGCATAAAGGTATTAGTACTCGACTCGCCAATTGGCGCCAGTCTGTTGAAAACGTATTAATAGCCTTACCGCCGATAGTGTGTTAACTGGATTGGAACCCTATGGAAAAGCAGAAATTAGTAAATACCAAGGTGGATTTAGAAAAATAGGTCAACAATGAACCAACTATTTTCAGTAAGGCAGGTACTCCAATAATGCTGGAAGTACAACATTCGTTAATCTTCGCCTAGAAGGAGTAATAGGAAAAATAATCATTGACAGTTAAGATGGATATATCTGAGAGAGAAATTTTCCGAGAGATATAAGGCCCAATTAATAAAGACAATGCATGGACAATACTTAATAATACAATTATGAATTTTTCGACTTATGAAAAGAATGTAAACATTCAACACATGCCTGGAATTCCTTATTGTGACAGAGGACACAGACGATGTCCTTTTGGATTGCCGGAGATTAGCCGAGCAAACTGCTGCACTGTAACCTACAGCTAAAGGCACGGCTAAGAGCAACGAACGTCTTAGACTATAATGGTACGATCGTTTGATCTACTGACTAAAGTGGAGGAGAAGCTAAATTCCTCAATCAGACGCTAAGGCGGAAATGAACAAAAAAGAAGTGAGTTGGGCTTAGAAGTACCAGTAGTATTATCAGGTAAATAAATGCTGATCCAGCTTTGCGACGCATATTAAACTTAACATTCATTACGTTTTGGTAGAAAATTAGCCAGTCTTAAGAGAATTTCATGAGGCATCTTAAGCCCATCTTAAGATAATTTTAATTAGGCCTAATGACCCAACTAGTTGGTGATTTTAATTAGGATTAGAATACGGTATAACCGACAGCCTTGAGCGTGTCGGCATCATAATGCTTGCACCTTCCAACGCACGAAAATAGAAAGAATCCAATAAAATATTTGTGTAGAAATTAAAAATTAGTCTTAAAATCACGCCAAAGAAGTATAACTTCTAATGCGTGTACATAAGTACACACACCCACTGTTTTTTTCACGTGTACTCTATAACAGACTACAACCATACGTGGAAAGAATACTAGAAGAGTATCAATGCGGTTCTCGTCCTGGAAGATCCACAACAGACCAGCTAGGCTGTTGAATTTAACATAAACATCCACATGTTATTCATCGATTACAAATATGGTTCTGTAATGAGTTATTTAATGTTATGGAGCAGCTCGGAATACCTAAACACCTTGTAGATCTGACAAAAATCTCGATGAAAGTTGCAAGGTGTAGATTCAGAATAGATGGTGAACTATCCCCACCACTCAGAACAAATAGAGGTTTAAGGCAAGGTGACGCACTCTGCTGCTTATTATTTAACGTGGCCCTAGAAAAAGCAGTAAGAGATGCATCGATTAACACATCAGGGTGTATCTTTGATAGGTCAGTGCAAATATTAGCCTTTGCCGACGATATTGCTAACCTTGGAAGATCATTTGAGAGCATGTAGGAGAACTTTGTAGCACTTGAGCAAACCAACGAGCACAAAACAAGGCACAAAAACCCCAGAAGTAGCAGACAAAATATAACGATCGACATCTACAATATAGAAGCAGTGGATGTATCTCTAGGCACCATTATAACAAAAGGGAATGATACATCGGCCGGAATCAGAAGACGAATAGCACGGGCTAATAAACGCTACTTTGGTCTACGCAAGCACCTCACGTCCAGAAATATTTCAAGGAAGACAAAATTGGCACTATACACAACACTAATAAGGCCTGTTCTACTATATGGTTCGGATGTGTGGACATTGAAAAACGTAGACAAAGCATTGGTGGAAAGATTTGAAAGGAAAGTCCTTCGTTCGATTTACAGGTTGTTGGCGTTTGGAAGAGAAAATACAACTCAGAGTAATCGATTAATACAACCAGTAAGATTCCAAACGTTGTTAAAGTGATCAAAATAAACAGACTATGATGGATTGGTCATGTCCAACGACAGTCATGCTGGGGAAAGTACCGACAGGCAAACAGAGACCAGGTCGTCCTAAGAAAGATACATAGATGACGTCGAGGATGACTTGAGACAGTTGGATATAAGAAATTGGAAAAGTCGGGCCAGGGATCGAGAAACATGGAGGCAAATGCTGGAGGAAGCCAAGGCCAACAAAAAGCTGTTGAGCTAAATATAGCCACAGAAGAAGAAACGTCAGTCAGGATTTGCAATGATAGACCATCAAGAGAAAGAAACGTAGGACGACCAAGAAATAGGTGGATGAATAACCTGCTAGACGATATACGGAACCTTTGTATAACAAACTGAAGAGACTAGCGCACAAGAGGACTGTAGAGTCTTTTAAGAAAAAAAGAAAAAATTGATCGATGAGCAATAGTTTTAGCCATTTGAAAGCCTAGCCTTTTTTTCAATGTCCATACTTGTTCTCAATAGAAAGAAGATAAAGGCGATATACACATACACGTTTTAGACCCACGAATCACCTTTTGTTCTATCAATCTTAAGGTCGTTGGAGAATCATGGTTTAATGTCTTGTAGTAAGATTAGCTTGAAGACGAGAATGGTATTACGATATGAAAAGTTAGGATAATGATGAAGAAGGTGACGATGTAACCTGCGAATTTTATAGGATTTTAGAAATACTGACTGCCGAAAATAGTCCCATTTTCGTGTTGTTCTATTTACGAAAGGCGTTCCTTGTTTGTAGGTGCGCGAAACGACTAGCTAGCCTATTGCCTAGAAATGTCCTAAGAGCAGGTAGAACTCTTTCGAGCCAACAGTGCGTTTATGTCAGGGCTGCTAAATCTAAGTCTGACGTGAGTGTAAGTTCCTAAGGTGAGTTTTTCTAGCCCTATCCTCAAAGCATACTGCTCTTCGTTTAGGATTCTAAATATTTGTTGATTATTGCTCAATGGAGAAAATGTAGTCAAAGTTCCAGTTGAATTTTCGCTGTCGAGCTCGTTGATGTTCTTATGCACCTGAGTAGCATACTAGGGACCGAGGTAAAGAAGTAGAAGTTAAGAAGAAAGTGGTAGTGGATAGAGTGATATTCTTGCATGGAAATTACCAATTGCTGACAGCGATTCCATTCAAGAATTTCCTTCTAAATCTATCTATGATGATTTGACATGACAGGGATTGCTTGGTTTGATATAGGGTGATTTAAAAAACTCAAAACTGCAGAATTCAGCTACAGACTTCTGTGTTGAGTTTTTCCATTCACCGATACTCTCGATGAAGTGTTTATTTAAAGTTTGTACGAATTGAAGGCAGTTTCTTTAGTTTTCATTGAACAAGTTTCAGGCAGGCGATTGGAAAAACTAATAAGCTTGAACTTATTTTAAAAACATAATCGAATGCAGTGTCGGCCCTAGCCCTTGAACAAGGTAGAGCGAGATTGTCTATCGGCGCCCTCTGGCCAACGCTTTCACAACATCACATAAATTGGACTTCAGTTTATTTTTTGTATATGTAGAAAAATACTAAGAAATCTGTGATTTTAAAATAATTGTCTTTTTCTAAATTGTTGTCTGTCTATTTGTCCTGGCTAATCTTGGAAACGACTAATTCGATAGCGACGGGACTATCACGAACGATTTAGAAGTATTGGGAAAATTTTGGCTAAGTTTTCGCTCCGTTCCGACTATCGGATCCGGCTATCGTATTCGACTATCGGCTCAGACGTCGAAGTCAGAAGTCGAAACTATTTTTATCATTCCAATTACAGACCTCAAAACTCGGGAGCCGCTAATGGGGTTTAAAGGCAACTAATGCGATTGCTTAGGCTAATTTTGCACTCTGGACGGACTAGTGGGTCAGACCGAAAACTTGAACCGATAATCGAAGGAAAGCCTGATAGAGGGAAAACTTTTTTTATCATTCTAATTGTAAGTCTCAAAGAGTTCTACCTAAATATCTAAGTTTACCTAAGTGAATCGTGTTCGTACTATAGACAACCCTTCTTTTTGGTCATATTTTCGTGGATAGCGTTACCGTATGGTATCAATATTTACTTATTTAAATAGAGGACTTCAATTGGAATGAGAAACAAAGTTTGCGCAGGAATATACTTTTTCCGATTAGGTTTCCGAAAAGCAGACCTGCCTCCATTTTTTGACGGCCGCTGCTCGGGCTATGAAGGATTTTTATTGGTTCTAATAGGTACGTTGTCTTTCTGTCTGTTTGTAGGGGCTAATCTCATAACCGGCTAATCTTGGTTTGATGGGTTTTGACGGGCTATACTTTCTTAGACATATTTTAGGCTCCTTTTTCACTCAGTCGAACAGTTATTTTATTGGCCGAGACGGGCAAGCCGTTATGGGGTGTATATAGCTCAACACTAAAGGATTGCATGTTTAACTAAAGGATTGCATGTTTATTGTGTAGTAGACAGAAACAATCGAACAATGCTGCCACTGCAAGATATTGTTCTTTTAATAGACGCGAATACTATTGATCGATGAGAGATTATATCGAAAAAAAAAAAAAACAATAAGCCAAAAAGAAGTCTACCAACGCATCATCGTCCGTATCAATACGGGTGTAAGTAGTGCATAAAGGCCCCTAGAACAATTTTCTCTCCAAATATTCCCAGGAATCTCTCCTTATCGGATTAGCATTTAAGTCTGAAACACCCTGTATATTAGTGGTCAAATCAGTGTAAGTAGTGTCGCCACGATAAAAACATAACACACACATTTTTAATGTTTTCGATGTTCGTCTCATTTAGGAACCCAAAATTGTGAATTATTGAGCTGAGCGCCAAATTTTGCAAAATTAATTACCTGTGGCAAATTGAGAAAATATAATGGGTGAAGTTCTGTATAGGCGCCAAATTTTCCCGGCACTGCAAAATCGACGAGGAAGAGATTGCTAGCGAAAACTAGTCTTAAATAAATAAAAAAAAACCAAATTTATCAAAATCTACCTTTTATTGCAAAAGGCGATTGCAATTTTATTTTTCGTTCGAAATTGCTTTTAACGTTTATTTAGGCGTCCCTTGCTTCTTGGCGCCTAGAGCGACCGCTCCACTCGCTTTACCCTGGCGGCGCTGATAGAATGAATACCAGCAAAGAGATTATTTCATTATTCATTGCGCCATGTTCAACAGAACAGAATTTGTTAAAAAAAACTGTAATATATCTCTAAGAATACGCGAAAATGGTTGTTCTCTTTCTTTAAAAATAATGTTCACTTCTTGACAAACATGTTTTTCTCAAACAAAACAATAACACTACAAATAATATAAGCCTTCGATGATTTTGATGAGTAAACAACTCAAAGTGTTTGGCGTTCTTCAAAAGTATAATTTAACATACAAAATTGAAAAAAAAAAAAAAAATCGTAAAATGTTGTAGAATTTGCACATGCACTTTGAAGTCATTTGCTAAAGCTTGAAAGATTTGCAATGGTATTATTAGACACCAAAAACCATAAGTTTTGTGTTATGCTTATATTATATCTATGCAGGAATAATGACAACTTTGTTATTGAGAGATTATTACTTTATTTGAATTGGGTTTATCTTTCTTCTAATACAAAAAAAAACAAACAAAATAAATCAAAATTAAAGACAAAGATTTTTAGAATATGATGGAGTCATTATTCTAACATATAGATCGAAAACTACTTTTACCTTTTTAGACTGTGAGGCAATCCTCTTCCATCCACTACTTCTTCTCCACGATGAATTATTATCTAACGGCGCAGTAGAAGCCTCGATTTCTTCTCGAAGAATTGTTTTATTTACAGTATGATCTTGTTTACTATCTACAACTTGATTCAATATTCTTGACTGTCCATCGGATTCACTTGATGAGCAGCTCGTGACTTGTGCTTGTCCAGCTTCACTTGGTGTAGGACTTATACCACCGTTTGCTCTTAATCGATCACATTCAGATGGTGTGTCGTCCTCATCATCAGTCTCAGCTTCCATATGGGAATAAAGGCTTCTGGTGCTACCGGATGGGATACTAACAAGTTTGTAAAAATCTTTTGTAAAATCTATGCAAGCTATTTCCTCATCTTCGGAGTAGACGATCTAAAACAAATTTGACATAATATTAAGAATAAATGCTTATGCAATTAAATTACGGTTTCTTGCAGTAGTTGTGAAATCCCTTCTGATTGTGAGTCTATCATTGTAGAATTTAAGTATCCACTTGAATTCCATACCCAGTCGTGTTCGTTTGAATCTTCATCCAAAGCGATCACACCAAGCTCTTCTTGAGACATGCTCCAGTCTTCCATTTCTGCTGAACATGGTTCAGCTGACATAAACCATTGTTCAGGCTCTTCTGGCAAATCTTCTAGATGTCCATTTGAAGGTTGAGGTTGGCCACTGCTCATTGTACAGTAACCCTCATCTTTTCCTTTTGCTGGACTAGCATTTAAGGCAGCATTTTGTGCTTCTAAGTCTCTAACTCTGCTTTTAAGCATTGCAACTTCTTCGCGAAGGCTGTCCTCAGCTACAATGGCATCTACAACCTTTCTCATTACATCATCAAGGCAGTGTTCATATTGTCGGATACGTTGCTGTAGAGTCTTATTCTCTTGTTGCATTATTTGAAGTAAAGTTTCTTGTCTGGTGAAACGTGCCTAAAATGCAAGAAAAATAAATAGGTTTCTATATCATCATGTTATTTTAACTAAAAAACTTTAGTATTTGATAAAAACTAATAAATAAATAAACTAATAATTGTACTTCAAAAAGATACATAACTCCTAAGCAAAACATTACAATAGATGCATATAATGTGGAGACTGTTGAAAAATTTACATATCTTGGTACAGTATTACAAGCTGACAGTGGTGAGACAACGAAGATCAGAAGGAGAATAAACGTTGCTAACCGAAGCTATTTCGACCTTCACGCTTTTTGTCTAGAGGAATGAAGTGTGTAAACTATATACCACGCTAATCAAACCCGTTCTGATGTTTGGATCAGAGATATTGGCTTTGAAAGTGACTGATGAAACTCTTCTTATATTTGGCGGTGCCTGCGAAAACGGTCAATGGAGAAGGAGAATTATACCAACTGTCCCGGGGACCGAACATTGTCAAAAGAATAAAATTAATTAGATTACGATGAGTGGCACACGTACAAAGGCTTGTCGATAGCGACCCTGCAAAATAGAAAGTGAAATTCAGGTCGGCCAAAGAAGCGATATATGGACTCCGCTGAGGAAGATTTAGTAAAGTTAGGCGTAAGTAATTGGAAAACATTAGCCAGGAACAAAACGGCACGGAGAGATATGCAGGAGGAAGCCAAGGCCAATAATAGGCTGTAAAGCTACAGATGATGAGGTCAAGCATGCTCTCTAAGTTATTTAGCACCAAAGACGATAAGCTTATTGGTCTGTATTGTTGTATTGGTCATTTTTTGCCGCTTCGTGCTTGTGTCTGGCGATCTCCGGGATGAAGATCACATTGGTCTCTGTCAGTGTGGCACAGTTCATTCAAGCGGGAGTCGTCATACCACTATCATATCGAAGTTCTATAAACCTGGAATCTGTGCTTTGTAGAAAAGTCAGAAAAGCTTCCAAGCCTGTTGCTTCTTTTGCTTTGTCTGCCCCGTTTGTTATTACCGAGACTCTTTCAGATTCTAGTTTCTGGCCTGCTGGTGCCCTTACCAAGCCTATCATGCAAACGTTTCTACTGCGAGCGCTCCACAGATGTTAAAAAACTCGAGACGCTTTCCCTCTATTAACAGAACGTAAGGGACACCAGGTCAAAAACTAACGACTTCCTTCAGCCATTGACGACTATCGAGTTCGATGACATAGCATTTACTGAAATCTGGCTCCATACAAAATTGAAAGTTCATGCTGAACTCTTTGATTCTTCCTACCAAGTGTTTTGGAGTGATCGTTACACTGACTCGGAAGCTCGTGGGAGTGGCGTTCTTCTCGCTTGTAGTGGCCATCTAATTTGTAACTCAATCTCGCTTCCTAGTTTCTCTATCCACCTTGACGTTGAGTTACTCGCTCTCAAAATTCCCTCAAAATACCAGATATGAGGATGCGTGGATCCTCAGTATGATGAACACTAGTGATGCGCTACTTCTTCTAAGGGACTTCAATTTACCCAATATTTAATGGGTATCGAACGAAGATGACGATAACTACCTCTCTGAAGGAAGCCTTAATTTTAAGGAATCCTGCTTTCTCAACTCCTTATGCTCACTCGGCTTGAATCAAATGAGCGGTGTGACTAATGTATTAGGGAGGCAGTTGGATCTTTTATTCTTTACTGACTCAGTGAACATAACTGTTGAACCCAGTCATGACGTCTGATGACAATTACTATTCTCCTCTCCTGCTTAATTAGTGCTTCAATTCGGAGAATACTCCTTGTCCGGAGGTGATAACCCATTCCTTTATCTTTAAAAGGGCTAACTTTAGTGAGCTGTCATCTAAACTTGCCTTGATAGATTTCAACAACTTACTTTCTGCATATGAGTTGGATGACGATGTGTCACGGTTTTATGACGTACTATACGAATCCCTCGTTTCTTCTATACCCTATGAGCCACAAAAATTGCCCAGTTCATTTCCACCTTGATTCAATAGTGAACTCAAGCATTTGAAAAATCAGTAGAATAGACTCTGGAAAACCTTCTTCTTCTTTTTCTTCGATGCCTCTACAGCCCAACTCGAGTCTTGGCTTCCATCAGCGTCTTTCTCCAGAGGTCTCTCTGCTCAGCAGCTTGTATTTCTTATATTGAGCAGTTTTGCTGCATCGGCCTTAACATTGTCCTCCCAGCGTGACCGTGATTTGCCAACTGGTCTTCTGCCTTCTGGTAGTAGGTACAGGGATTTTTTTGGTATCCTTGAGTCATCCATTCTTTGGACATGATCGGCTCAACGTAAACGTAGTAGCTTAGCATGTGTCGAGAGTTTACACTCTTTGTATATATAGTACAATTCGTGATTGTAGCGTATTCTCCATGCATTGTCTTTATTGATTGGGCCGTATATGCTTCGGAGAACTTTCCTCTCAAATATATCCATCTTGTCTGCGGATTTCTGGGAGACACTCCATGCATCACATCCATACGTAGCTACTGTACGTATGATGGTTTTGTAGATTCTTATTTTGATTTTTCTGTGGATGTCTTTGGATTTCATTACTGGCAGTAGCGAGAAGTATGTTCTGTTCGCGGCGTTTATTCTTCTTTGTACGTCTATCGCTTCATCGTTGTCTTCGCTGACTGTGGACTCCAGGTAGTTAAATTGGTTAACCCATTCAAAGTTATATTCCCCCCAGGTGGCATTGTGGTTTCTCAATGCAAATCTCAACTGACATCGAATTGCGGCTGTTCAACTTCATCGTTGAGGCAGCTATTTTGTACGGTTGCGAAACATGGAAAGTCGCCAATTCATCACAGGGCGCCTACAAGTTTTCATCAACAGATGCCTACGTCGTACCCTAAAAATCCGCTGGCAAGAGAGAACTCCTACTGAAGAGCTATGGCACCGTGCCGGCCAAGAAAGGATAGACGACCAAATCAGGCGAAGGAAATGGCATTGAATTAATTGGAGACACATTGCCGGTCCAGAATAAGGGCTAAGTTTGGGATGGACTGAGTGCTCTATCGTTAATTGAAGGTAGAAGAAACGTTGTAGTATTTTAGTCCTATTGTTGAAAAGCATCAATTCTGTCTTTTCTGGATTAACGGATAGCTCGCAGTGGTTGGACGTTGGACCATGCCGTAATCTTTTTGAGCCATTTCCATAATCTCACTAGTTGTGTAGAGACATTTTCCGGATGTCGTTCGTACAGGAAACGCCTTTTATTCTGTGGTTCTCTAGTGCCTCTTTAATCTTGTCCATCGCCATAAGCCATAACAAAGGCGAGAAGGTTCTACCAGGGCGAATGTGGCGGCATTTCGACTTTACCACTCTGCTGTTGCCACAACTGCTGCGCATGATTCTAGTTTCCATCATATCTATTTAGGATCCATTAACCAACACTAACCATTGTGGACCCCGACTTCAGTCAGGGCCTCAAGGATGGCCACGGTGATGATGCTTGGTAAAAGCACCATCTATATCTGGGAAAGCTTCCAGGGTAAACTGTTTGTATTCTATGAAGTATTTTATGGTCCGCGCTACCTCTGGAAGAGCACTGATCTGTTTTTATAGTATGTATGCTGACCTCTGGTATGTAGTTACGGAGGAATAGTCAAGCATGCTTCCTAAGTTATTTAGCACTAAAGACGATAAGCTTATTGGCCTGTAATTTCTTGCCGCTTCGGGCTCACGTCAGGCGATCTCCGGGATGGAAATCACTTTGATCCTGCTTTAGGAACAGAGCACGTTATTGTTCTCTGTCAGCGTGGCACGGTTCATTAAAGCGGGAATCGTCTTAACGAAGTTATCAATCGTCGATTGGTTGTAAGTCGAATATACATAACTCATAAAAATATGACCTTCAAACCTACCCATTTTTTTTTAATTATTCGCTTTGTATTCTATAATAAATTTGTGCTAAATAAACTGCCATTTGTTACGTTTCCGTTGGTAAAGCCAGTTTTCACGTATCCACACAAAGTTACAGCCGTCCTAATTTTTAATAAAGAGGACAAATTAGGGGGAGATTTTAATTTAAGATCCACAAATTAATAAAATAAACGGAGGCAAACCTCCTACTTTAGTTTATACACTCGGCATTGCCCCTTTGCAAATATTTGCCGTCATCTCAACAAACTCGACTAAGGTTTCATACTTAGGAGGTTTTGCTTACATTTCATTCATCGAGTCAGCAAAACTTCAAAGCCGGCCAAAGGAGAGGCAAAACTTTAGTTTGGCCCGATGACCTTGTTGGTTTCTAAGCCGCCAAAGCACGTACACACAGCAACAAATACAAGTCACCCGAAGACAGTGTGGGAGAAACAGAATCTACGGTAAATGGCACTTTGGTCGCCCTCGCATTATGTCTGCAATGTCTGCTTATTTGTAGGTTTACTTTACTTCCAGTTGGATTCTGTTTATCCAATAGTTAAGAGTTCTCTGGGCATGGTCCATTATTGATGCTTCAGTTACTTTTGTTGTCGTTCGTAGGGAATAAATTAAAGAGACTGAAAGTGTACATAAGCCCACCCCCGACCGACCACAGATCCACAAGTCTTTTTTGAGTGCTTTCTAAGGCTGTTATTAGTTTCTGGTTAGACTGCTGATGTCAATATTTATGTTGACCAACTGGGAAGCTATGGAAATACTGCTACAACACGTATCACGAGAAGGTTGCTCAGTATCACACAAGGCTAGGTTATATCTATTTTGCAACGGATTTGACGGATATTAATGTACTTTAGCATATCTTGGGACGCCTTTTCAGATGCTAATTGGCCACTGCTGATGGGCTAATGCATGTAAATTCAATTGGCAGATCTGAGCCGACGTAGATAATAGTCAAATTACGAAATATCCCATTCCGATATAACAAGGAAGATATATTGACACCATTCTGCAAAATTGATTAGAATTTTAATTTATTTAAAATAACAAAGTAGCTGCAGCCTGAGCACTAGCATTTGCCAAGTTAAGAGCCACCTGAATGCAGCTGCGGCTGAGAACGAGATAACGGCAAGAAGATCGAACAAAATCTGGGATTGTAATCCAGTCGGAGAGCGCTGATGTCAGCTTAATGAGGTTATGCAGATTAAACTAATGTATTTTATGCCTTCTTGGCCTGGAAGCAGTGAAGATTTTAAATCTATGATTAAAGGTTCACACGCTTAGATAAAATTTTGAATTTTAAATCTAGCTTCTCGACGGTACAGCGGTGAATACGCAAGAATATGTATAAAGAGTTTTGATGAGGTAAGAAATTTACAAGTAATAAATAACAAAATATGACGTGGAACCTGTATTGGAATGGTGAAATAATGAAAAGAGAGGCAGTAAGAAGTTTGGCACACCCAAATCTTTATGCGGTTGTTTAATAATATAATTTATAGCAGTCTAGATGAATGGACATTCTGAGGATTGTCCTCTTTGCATCAAAAATGTTTTGATTGTACTTTTTCAATAGCTTTGCCAAAAATAAAACGCCGTCATTCTTCCGACATTAAGGGATGGGTCGGTCATTAGTTCAACTTTGGACTTTGTTGTGTAACGCGAAATACCACCACTATCGAAACTGTGAATTGGTTTGAAAGGGATTGAGAATAAGTATTTATAAAGATAATAAGTAGAGCAGGTCATAAAATTGACCCCCAGGGACCCGCAGAGCTGAAGAGGGGTTCGGATTTGACGCCATCGAGTGTTAGCTACACTGAACGGCTTAAAAGGGAACTCTCAATCTAGTTCTGTAGAAGTTAAATCAACTTCAAAAGCTTTGGGTTCAGCTAATAGGGCCGAGTCTCAAAAGTCAGGGCATACTCTATAAAAAGGCTAACAGTAACCAGACCAGATTCGATCGGGGTTTCGAACCCTGTAAATTTTTGGTGCGGGTACGGTTTCGGATTCAGTACTTTCAAATTTAGTGAGTTCAGGTTCGGGTTCAAGTACTGTTTATTTTAAAACGTTATTTTTTATATTTTAGAAAAAATTACATTCAAACGTAGAAATTGTTAATGATTCGTCAAAGATATGCACTCTTTGTGGAGCTAAAACAAACTGCAGGGTGGAAAAAGCCCTCTTAACAATGACTTGAGTTTGGCATTGATTTCTTTTGCTCCCAATTCTGAAAAATATGAAATTTTAATTTCTAAATGCTGCACACTAAGGCTAGGTATTTGTACTGCACCTAAGGCATTGTACTGCACGTTTTTTTGTGGGATAGATCTTACCGAATAAATAGTGGCGCGTACATTGAGTATAGAACTATTCACATGCCGCTTGTACTGCAAAAAATCGTACACAGCTAAACTCGTTTATCGATCTTGTCAAGCAAACCGAACAAACTTTGAACGCTTTCGCGTGGATCCATAGCTACACTCAAGAAGATAGCTGTATGAAAACTGTGACTATTCGTTTTTAGACGAATAAAAATGTATCGTATGAACAGCCCCCAGTTTGGACGGTAAAAATCGAATACTGCTAAAAACGTGCAGTACAATGCCGAGTGAGGCTAGCCTGAGATAATAATTGCCATTAAAATTTGAACCTGAACCGAATTTTTGATTGGGTTCGGGTTCACATAATTTAAAAAAATATTGAACCGGAGTGGGTTCAGGGTTCGGGTTCGAAACCCTGGGATTCGATGCAAATTCCAATTGAGGTGTTCTGTAAGGCAAGCTAAAAGGTGGCCGTATACCGTTTTTTATCAGAAGGCGTACTCTTTGTCGTTTGGTTACATTTTAGATCACTTTTATAGACTTTCGTCTCCATGGCTTTAGAGAAAATACAAGTAATTGCTATTGGGGTAGTTGGAGAGATTGTTGGATTTACCTTTTTCGGTATGGGCTGAACATGTGCAAGTTGTCAAGAGACTGGATAAACTCCGGAAAAGTATGATAGGGCAAAAAGTTTGCAAAAAGATTCAGCCAAAGCTGAGGCGCATTTCTGATGGAATTTTGGCAATCCGAGCAATCGTACAGTCAACTGTTTCTCTAACGCTTATTGCAAATTCTGTTCGACATGAACTTCTTCTCTCAGTCTCTTGTAAACTTTCATGGAATAAAGTAAAACCAACCAAACCAGTCGTTTTTTTTGCTTAGGTTAGGGGCCCATTACGCTAGTGGAGGAAATTCATTTTAAAAATCAGAACGCGTAGTGAAATTGTAAGCATTTCGGAAATGGCGTCAAACAATACATATGTATGTACGTATTCCATATTTAAATGGCGACAATTACCCTACCTGGAAGGGGCAGACTCTTTGGCTACGTGAAAGACGTAGCATTACAGACGGTTTTGGGATGACAACGACCTAGGTGCACGTATTGTGTCGTTAGTAAAGAACATGAAAACCTCAAACGATGTATGCAAATTTCTTTCGGAAACCTACGAGAAAAAGGGGCCCACGACAAAAAAGGGGGAATTTCGCAAATTAATTAATTTTCAGATGACTCCTGGACAAACAATGGCTAATTATCTCAGTGAATTCAAGAACGTTAACAGGTTGACAGAGCGAGGAGCGACACTGGACGAAGAGTTGATAGTAGTGTTACACCTGGAGCGCGTTCAACCTTACTATAGCAAACCACGAGGTAAGCTGTGGTTATGCTACATAACTTCACTTAACCGCGAAAGTTTATGTTTAACCATGGAGGTTTTTGAACGTACCGTGGTTAACTACGTGGTAAAGAAACTTTAAAATTTTTTTCCATAAAATAGTGTCGGCTATTTGCCTCAATTATTTCCAATAATTATTTATTTAAAATAATCTCACAAATCCCACTTTGATTTGTTCATTATTAACATTAAAACAAACGTCAAAAAATTGTTTTTATTCTTCTTCTTCTTAACTATCGCTAACCATGCTCCCGAGCATGGTTAAAATTTAACTACACCATGGTTTAACCACGAAGTTTTTGAACGACAAAAGTTTGCCATAGTTAACCATGGTTAACCATAGTAAGGTTTTTGAACGCGCTCCTGGATAGCTTGTCTGAGAATTACAAGGCCTTTGATGCCCAAAGCAAATACTCTGAATTGACGCCTCTCACACAAGGTTATTAGAGGTTAGCGAAAGGAAACGGGAAAGTAACAGTAATGTGTTTAGTGCAAGATATAGTAAAGCGTTGAATAAAGCACGTGTACAAAAGGGTAAAACATAAGAATAGCTATTCAAAGTTAGATCAAGTGCAGTGTACACAATCAGAAGAAAGTGATTCACAACTTGAACATGGTTTTACGGTAAAAGAGTGTGCCCACTTAATAAACCTAGAAAAAAGAGTTCCCCAATCGAAAATTAAAACACTGTGCCGCTACTCATATATGTGCGGAAAGAGATAAATTTGTCGCATTTCGAAGAACTCTTAAACCCAACCATGTGAGGCTGGCCAACGATGAATTAATAGAAGTGAATGGAGTAGAGTAGGGACAGGCACAGTTCAATTGAACACTATTATAAATTGAACAATTAAGCAAATTCACCTGTTCAACACACTTTTTGGCTTTGATCATCTCGGCGGTTACTTGATCTATTCCCGGCGCTTTTCCATTTTTCAGCGATTTTATTGCCATCTTCACCTCGATAATTGTCGGTTGGGTATCGAGAAGCTGATTCGTCGGCTGTTCGATAATCATCGGTCCGGGTGATGGACCTTGCGGTGGATCGTGGTTTTTTTTTTATATGAAAAAACCAAGCTTAGGTGTAACCCTTTGTACTACCAGTCCGTCATGTCGTTCAGTTCATGGTGCAATGTCTAGTAGTAGCTTGGTTTGAAGAATAGAGGAGAATAGGAAAGGTTAGAGGGGGTCTGGAGGGTGTAGAAGAAAATGACGGTGAACCTCACGTTTGAACTCTAAGATGTTGTACGAGTTCGGAAATACTGACTGCGGGAGATTATTCCACAGTCGAGTTGTTCTATTCATAAACGAACTTCTAAACCGTATTGTGCGTGAACGGGGGGGCTGTAGGGTATGAGGGTGAGCCGAGCGGGCTAATCTTGTGTTGCGGGAAAAGTATTGCCGTGCAGGCAGGAGATCCTGAATTTCAGTGGAACAGTCACCATGGTAATAGCGATAAAGTATGGGGAGGGCTGCTACATTCCTACGGTGGCTTAAGGTGTCTATGGAGGCGCGAAAGGGGCCATCACCAATGAGTTTAAGGGCACGATTTTGCACCTTGTCGAGACAAGCCAAGGTGGTTTTTGGGGCGCCTGCCCAGATATGCGAGTTGTATTCGAGGCGTGGCCGAATGTAGGATTTGTATATTGTAGCCAATGCGGCTGGCTGGAGGAGGAACTTGCACCTCTTGAGATATCCAAGTCATTGGAAGGCTTGTTTGGCGATTTGAAATATGTGATCATTCCATCGCAGATGCTCCATTAAAGTTACTCCTAGGATGTTGAGAGTTGAGTCAGCCGCTAGATTCTCTTTATCCACTGAGATAGGAGGAAGGTCGGTACAATTTTTGTTGGAGATCAGACAGTACTTCGTTTTTGTGGCGTTGAATTCGACGCGGTTCATTTCGCCCCAATGAAGAATCGATTCGATATCCCGGTTGATCGAGGTCGACATCAGTTGACGGTGGTAAAGACAGGGTCTTGCACGTGCTTGTCTTATATTGTCGAAGGAGTAAGAGAAATTCAGAGTACCGTCGTCAGCGAAGCAGTGAAGTGGGTTGGAGGGGATTGAGAGCAGATCATTAATGAAGATTAGAAAAAGTGCGGGTGAGAGAATTGACCCCTGGGGAACTCCGGCTGAAATGACATGTGGGTTGGATTCGACGCCGTCCAATACTACCTTGATTGAACGGCCTGAAAGAAAGCTCTTAATCCAGTTCTTTAGAACTAAGGGTACACCAAAAGCTTGGAGTTTATTCAACAGAGCTGGATGCCATACTCTGTCAAAAGCCTTTGATATATTGATTAAGCAACCAGACCAGACTCGCCAAAGCTGTGAATGCTTTGGTTGATACACTCGGTTAAACACACAAGCAGATCGCCAGCAGACCGTTTAGGTCTGCAGCCGTATTGCCTGTCGTGTATAATTTGGTTGGATTCTAGATATTTCATCAGCTTTTTATTGATTATTGTCTCCATGATTTTGGAGAGAACAGAAGTAATTGCTATTGGGCGGTAGTTTAAGGGGTCGGTGGCTTCACCTGTTTTTGGAATTGGCTGAACATGAGCTAGTTTCTAAGAGTCGGGATACACTCCGGAGAAGTAAGACAGGTCAAAAAGTTTGTGCAGGGGTTTAGCCAAAGGTGAGGCTGAGATTGAAGGTGAGGTTGTACAGCTGGTGGAAGAATTCTCTCCACCGCTACAGGCGTTCATGAGAAGAAGTTCCTTCCGATTTTTTGATGTTGTCGTTTGATGATGCTATTTTGTCGCCTAACCGGCGGATTGTCTGGTACAGCGTCCGGTGCTCATGCCTCGACGCAGCTTCTTCCATGTCGGCCACAATGTTATTCCAGTACGCTTCTCGTTCCGATTTCATTTTCTGTCGAACTTCTTTATTCAATCGTCGGTATTGCTCAAAGTCGACGTGTTTGGGGTCGTCCATTAATTACGTGAGGCGTTTAGGGGGGGGGGGGGGGAGGGGGTCGAGCCGAATCTCACCAAATCTCACCTGGGGGAGAGGGGGGTCTCGGCAAATCTCACGTATTTTTTTTTAAAACACACAGTGTAAAATTGCGCGAAAATTGGGTTAAATTAAGTAAAACGTGTTTCTCCACTAAAGACCCCCATTGACTTACAGGCCGGACGGCACGACTAAGCTTGACTCAGTCTAACTGAGGGATGAGTCTGGCATGTAGGTAAAGTCCTGACTCCCTACACACAGGCGAAAACGACTGCTTAGCATAGCAGGTTATTAATTCAAGTGCAATAATGCTCATGGCCCCAATGAAAGCTTCAAGCCTCACGCCGGCCGTGAACACAAAAGAGCAAAAAAGCGCAAACGCGATGGTGGATGGTTTTCACGACTAGCTCGCGCCTCGCTTTCCGTTTCGAGTGCATACGGTGTGAATTCTTAGTGAATAGAAGTTCAGATCTTCAGGCTCGAACTGACGATAAATGCGAGTTTCGTCAGCTTTCTTGAACTGCAGGCCCCATACTAGTGATGAGCAAGACAAGTCTTGCACATTTAGCAAGACCAAGAAATACCAAGACAAGACAAGGATAAGTCAAGACTGCAAGATCAGGATAGCAAAGCTTTTTGCTCATCACTAAAGGGCAAAAGTTTTCCAGTAATGAGCAAAACGTCTAGTTTTGCAGGACAAAGACAATTCAGCAGGACGAAGACAAGACTGCAAGACTTTTAGCAAGACTTTTTCGAAGGCTTTTTGCTCACCACTGCAAGACTTTAGGCATTAATTTTAGATGAGCAATGTAGTCTTATTTTGTCCTGTCTTGTTTTGTTCCTGCTTTGGTCTGTTTAATGTACAATAAAAGGAAGAATTGCAAGAAAAGTCTTGCTCATCACTACCCCATACAGTTGGCGGCCCGTGAGTGTTTAGGGATACTTGGCCTCAAGGCGAAAACTTTCAGGTCACGGCCTGCTGGCGACTTGTGTGTAAATTGGGGCCTTAAGATAGGGGTAAATCCTTCACAAAAATTGGTTGTCGATTGTCAAACGTGTGTCTCGTCAAATGCTGTAGAGTACGAGCCAAGTAACACTGACCCACAAAAAGGCCCTTAGAATTTAGAACTACTTGTGTGTCCACTACAAATGGAAAAGTGAGGGGAATAGAGGAGGGCAAGGCGTCAAAATTATCAGTTATCTCAAATAAAATCTTGCTCCCAACACCCCCCCCCCCCCCCTTCCGCACAGATGAACTTTTTACAGGCCCACTTTGCTGTGGTTACGACCGTAAATACGTATTTTTAGTGTAAATACTAGATTTTTTTAAAATTTGAAACATCTCACGTGAGATTAGGGGGGGAGGGAGGGGGTCGAGCCAAATCTCACGAAATCTCACCAAGGGGGGAGGGGGGGTCGAAAAATCCCAAAAATCACCTCACGTAATTTATGGATGACCCCTTTCATTCGTTTCCGCTGATCGACGAGGTCCAGACAGCTGTCCGAGATCCATGCCTGCGTATAGGTGGACACAACTCCATTGCACACTCCACAGTAGACTTCGACAATTGCCTTTCTTCTACATCGATATAGTCCGGTATTGCGAGCACCGTGAATTTGTTGGATAATGCCATTTGAAACTATAGCTCGATGGCCGGGTTTCGTAGCAACGTCCAATTCTTCTTGGTTGGTGGTGGCACCGTTTTCTTCGCTTTTTGTAATTGCATCTGCTATTTCGCTCGAACAAGATAATGATCCGATCCGCAATCGGGCCCACGCATTGCACGTACGGCTTTAAGCGTCGATAGGAATCTTGCGTTGATCAAAACGTAGTCTAACATCGCCGTGTCTTTGCCGGATGGATTTCGCCAGGCGAGTTGGTGTTTGAGTGGATGACGGAAAATGCTGTTGCCAATGATCAAGTTGTTTGACGATGCGAATGAAGGCAGGAGTTAGCCGTTGTCGTTAATTACTACGTGCCCGAATTTGCCCAAGGTTCCTTCCCAGCCGGTTCGATCTGCTCCTGAATGTGCATTGAAGATTGAAGTCCCCCGCGAGTATCATTAATTCGTTTCGAGGTATCATATCCAGCGTCTGTTGAAGCTGATCGTAAAATTCGTCCTTGTTCGCGTCTGTGCTGGTCTTGGTTGGCGCATAAACGGACACGATATGGGTGTTGTTCGTTCCACTGATGGTTACCACCGCCAAACGCTCGGATATCGGTTGGAATGCGATAACGCTGATGGCAGGCCGTTGATCGACCATAAAGTCAACGCCGGCCTCACGTCTCACCACCGGAATAGTAAAGCGTCATCGTTTCGTCGATTGTTGGCGGGTCGATCGTTAATGTCTCGGATCCGGTAAGCCGTAGTTTCGATAGCGTGGCAACTGATATTTTGTATTTTAACAATTCCATTGCTATGATTTCCTTTTGACCGACGTGATGTTCCATTCTTACATTCCACGCGGCGAATTTGAATTCCATTTTCGGTGTGACTAGTTCGGGTGTTCGGCCAGTAACCCACTTCTCACCAGCATCCCTGGTCCCCAGTGCGGGCACATCGGCTGCCCCGGATGCAGTAGCATTATTTCGTGAATAGTTAGTTCGTTTATCCATGCGGTTTCTTGCCTTGACCACCCTCCTCCTTTCACACCCTGGGCTTGGGACCAGACGAAGGCGGAGCCTGTACCCAATCATTTCCGCTATTTTACTATTTTACCTGTACTATAAAGGCTGTATCAGAACCTAAAAATGTGCAGCGTGCAGCAGCAGCGCCAGAGCAGCATGCTGCAGTCTGTATCAGATCCTGTTGTTTCACCCGTGCAGCGCAATTTTTGTTTGACAGTAAAACCTCGAAATAAAATTTTTGAAAATGTTAATATAATCCCTCCATGATCTAATTCTTTTAACAAAAAACTACCGCCTGTTGTTCACTCGTTAAAAATTTCGCGCGTCTTCTTTAAATTCACTTGTCAAGTAAGAAGTGTCAAAAGTGCTGCATGTATATATGCAGCAAAATTAGAGTTTGAGATGAAAATGCAGCACGCTGCTCTGGTGCTGCTTTGCTTTTCATTTTACCAGCCTCAGCCAATAGAAACACTTGTCGGTGCAGCGCTGCAGAGGTTCTGATACGGCCTTAAGTTTTGTGTTAGGGGTGCGAGTTTTCAAAAGTGACACTTTGAGCCGCCCTTTCAACGAATGAAGTAATCGGGCCGTTTTTCTTTGTAAACTATCGTGGTGAAAATGCCACAGATGGAGATTCTTTCCGAGGCATGAAAAGCCAATACTCACTGGACCCTTGCGACGTATATCCCTCTCCCTCTTCTCCGCGCAACGATTTACAAATATTCGAATTGCAAATTGTAAATCTGCCTCGGGATCAGAAATCCTATATTTACAACCAATTACAAAAAAAAAAAAAAAAAATCTGAACTCCTTCAGTGTTCTTATAAATGCCCACTTAAAACCATGTTCTGTGTCTTACAAGCTTATACCCATATACCAAGTACAAAATCCTCCAAATGAATATCCATAATTACACGCCTATTTTCATAAGAACTGGACTTGTCCGCCCATGTGCTCGACACAAAAAAAAACGCCAACAACTGCACTTCTTAAATTCATAAAGAGCCATAATTATTATCGAAAACAAACCAACAATGCTGAAAATGTGCGTCACAATTTCCCCCAAGGTAGAATTAAATTAAGAATGTTGTTTGATATGAAAAGGTATAAAAGTGTGTACGCGACCAGAAAAGTCAACAGCTCCTTTCGGTTGGGCGATTCTGAATTGAAACAAATCCGGCTCCATCCATATCCATTAGGGATTGACATAGGAGTTCATACTCGTGCCCAGAGCATAACTATCTCGCGCAAGGAGCAAAAAATAATAAAAACAAAACAAGAATAAAGCAAATAATAAAGAAAAAAAAAAAATAAACAAAATGAGAATAAGAACAAGAATTGAAAACAAGTCAAGACTTACCTGCAGCACTTTGTGGTCGCGACACGCCTGCATGGCTTTCCTTTCTTTGGATTTCATCGCCCGATTCATGCTGGAAAGAAGGAAACATAACAATGTTAAGGGCTCGAATTAAGTATCCAAACATGCAAGTAAGCACCCGAAGCAAAGGGCTAACAATGGGAGATTTAATGATGTATGAGCCATGGGAGGATAGATGTATGGTACGAGTGTGTTTGCCCTCTTGCTTAGATCCTATGTGAAATTCTGGAAACCGTTGCCGATTCGGGGCAATTTTAATGCCTTGAAGAGCACCAGCGCTCCTTCCCGTGTGCCTTGTTCCTCTATTGTAGCAGCATAGAGGTCTTAAGTGGATATCCTCAGAACTGAAAGAATAAATAAACTCCTAGTCACGACCAAAACATGCTATAAAGCCCCTAAATAGCGCTGTTCCTCTAAGTGCTTGTTTTAAATAGACCGACAGCAGTCAGGTTTTGCATAATTAGAAAGAAAATTTATGAAATAACAAAATCCCTTTTCCACTTTCACGATAGAATCTTATGTCGCTACCAACACTGAGTCCGTTGAAACTTTAAAGAATGCGCTTGTTTGCTTTTGGCTAATATAAACTAGGTGATTGTGAATTATGCAAATGGTCCATGGCATGTTCACAAAAATAATCTCACGTTAAGGTTGGTCCAAATCTTACGCAGTTGAGCAGATGTAAAATAGATGCGTGAAGATGACCGTGACACATGGAAGGACAGTGTGAAATTTTATGCTGAATCTATAAAATCACGCTAAGCCAGTCATGAAATTTTATTTATTGAATCCTCCTTTACACCTTAATGGATAATTCTGTTTTGGTAATAACTTAAAAATATTCATAAAAAAGTGTTCCGAGTTTTTTTATGATCTTTTAAATTGTTGGTTTATACAAATTTTAAGTCGGATTAAAAATTTATCGGCGATCGAGCAGAGATCAATGTTTTTTGCATCGTTAGATTTATGTTGCGAATTTCTATCACAATATTTTGATAACATTGAAACCAATGGTGTGACATTCGTGAAAACATTGCTTGAGGCACATAATAATAGCTGCGTTCCTTTTCTGCTAATTTTTACTATTTTTTACACTTGCGTAGGTACTAGCAACTACACTTGCTCTTATAAACGAGTAGATATCACTTGCAATTACGCAATTGAAATCCGCTAGGGGGAAAGCGGCCATCTTGAGTCTATTGTGAATTATTTTCACTTACGCCATTACCCGCTAGATGGCTTTTATTTGTGTCGAGCTGATTTACTCATATAAAAACCATAAATAAAACTTCAGTCGTACAATTATCAAAAATTATTATCTTTCGTTTTACTTTAGAAATTATCGCATTAATTTCTCCATTGTATCACAAATTCTTCTTTTAAGAATTTTTTATTTGTTAAGTTTAAAGTAACGTCAAAAATTTCAAGTGAGATTTTACTCAAATCAGAAAATTTTGCGTTCCTTTTCTGCTCTGCTCACAAGTACTAAATAGTAGAAAAGGAACGCAGCTAATAATTCTAATAAGAAAATGGGGCAACAATAGATGAATATTTTACGCATTTAATTCTTTTCGTAAGGGGTCGTCCATAAATTACGTGAGGCGTTTATGGTTTCCTCAAGAAACAGTGTAAATTTGGTAGAACACTGGGTGAAATTAAGCAAAACATGTTTTTCTACCAAAAACCCTTATTTACACCGGCAGGCAGTGCCCGATGAAAGCAACACAATACTCAGTCTGACTGAGGGATAAGGATTTCAGGTATCCGCCTTACAGGCCGTGGCATGCAGGTGACGTCATGATTCGAAAGTTCAGCTTAGCAGGTTGTTAATTCAAGCGCAAAACTGCTCATGGCCTCAACGAAAACTTTAAACGCACAAACAGATTCGTGACTGGAAACACCTTAAAATACACGGACCACCATTATATAAGCTGGCTGCATACTCACGCCGTGAACATCCGCGAACAATCACGAATGCAAGTGTGGGTGGTTTTCGCGCCTAGTTAACGCCTTGCTTTCAGGTCCGACTGGATACGGTGTGAGTTAGAGCGGTAAATTCACGGCCTGAGACTGAAAAGAAATTCAGATCTTCAGGCACAACCTGACGACAAATAGCCACAAATATTTCCTACTGGGAAAGAAGGAAAGTTATGTAGGTCTAGGTGATAAGTGGGAAAGGCGAAGAACTGTGGTGCTGCCGGGATTCGAACCTTACTCCCTAGACTACCGGTGCCCCCGAGGCTAACCTAATACCGCGGTGTTTTTGGAGGACGCAATAAATTCACTAAAAGAATAAAATATCTCATAGTCGTACAACAACTGTTCTGTAGTTTTAAGAGATGCCCCACAGTTCCGACCGCTACAATCAACTACATGCATTATTCTGCTTAGATGATTATTGAGCGAACAGTGGTCTGTCAGGAGCTCTGTTACCATTTTTATCTCCCAACTTTTGAAATTTAAAAGTTTGCCCGCTTGGGGTTGGAGTTAAGAGTTTAATTTAAGTACAAAGCAACCAGGACAAAAGAACCAAATGTCAAAGCTGTGATATTGTGCTTTTTCTAAATTTCAAGAAGAGATTTAGCGAGTTTTTGTGTATGGTAAAGTGAGACTTAAATCAAGCCACAAAAAATTGCTCCAATGCAAAGAGTTTCTGACGAAAATAGCATTGAAGACCTGTGGTGCAACACTGGATCTCGGATACAACCAGGCAAAAAATTGAACGCAGGAGGGCTCTAAAAAATAACATGACGCTATCAATTTGAACGGGGATATTCCCAATTACACCGGGAAGTAAAGAGAGACGTCCGGCCTGAAAAAAGGGGCCAGATAAACAAGCTCTTGGGAAAGCATCCTACTATAAAGCATGCTGTAAATAGTGCGAATGGAAGGCTGTTGTGCAGCGACGAGGAGCAACTCCAAAGATAGATAGATTACTTCTTCGCTGCCCTGAATGGTTCGCTTGCACAGAAGCCTCAGGAAAACAGCCAATAAGAACTAACAGTGCACCATCCAAGACAGAAATAGTAACCGCAATTCATGCAATGGCCAATGGTTAAGCAGCTGGAAAAGATGGCATCCCGCCAGAATTGTTGAAAGCTGACTTAAGCCTCACAGCAGATGCGCAACAGCTAATCCTGGCAAAAGCATGGAGGTAGGTAGGTAGGTGAAGGGCTGCCTCCAGTGCGACCGGAGGCCCAATTAGCGCTTGGCGCGCCGTTTTGTTACCTCAAGCTTGTGTACCTTAAGGTAGGTATCCACCAAGGCAAGCCAACATATGCCCGCGAGCAAAATGACGTCACAATGGCGTAAAAAGCTTTTTGCTTGCCTGCAATTTTAAATTAGTATCCACCGAAAACAAATGATCGTGTGCAAAGCTTTGCACGAAAGAAACATTTTCTTGTGTGGAGTGCTTATTTCGAGTTTTAGTGAGCAAATTTTTGCGTCCCATTGGATTTGGATAACATTTGCACGCAAGCACCTTGTTGGTTTGATTTTAAATGAAAAGTCTTTGATATGTCATTCGAGGAGGCCAGTACCGGAAACTTTACTGTCTTTTACTTTCCGCAATTCTCTTTTTAATTGTCCCTTTAAAACTTTCCACTTCCTATCTATTTCCAATTCGCTGCAATTAAATTTCGTTGCAATAGTTTTTACTTCGGCTCGCTTTTTAATATTATTTTTAAAATCTTGATTATTCGGATCCCACAATATTGGCCTTATTTCATACTCATTTATTAAATCCACTGTATTTTTATTTGTCCATTCCATTTTCAAAATCGAAATGTAAATAACTTTGCACGCACTTGCACCGCAGATGAGAAATAGAAACTAGACACTTTAAAATGAACACGTGCAATACCTAGAAGCAAAAGTTTGTACGCATGTTTTACTGCTTAGGAGCAAACATTGTTGATGTGCATAGCTGCGATGAGCTCTTTTTGGTGACGTCATTTTGCCCGCGAGCAAATGTTCGTTTGCCTTGGTGGATACATACCTTTATGTAAAGTGGTTGTTTGGTCGGATGTGACGGATGCCTAAAGCCATCCTGCGGAATTTAGGAAGCTTAACAGTGATCTGATCTCCAGTCTGGAAATCTCTTTTAAGTCTTCCAAAAAGTACCTGCCTAGTGTGCGCTGCCTGACTTTAGCTAAAGCCGGGCACTTACACAGGAAGTGAACAAGTGTTTCTCTCTCGTTCGTCTCCCCGCAGCTACGACAAGAGATATTATACGGGATGCCCAACTTGGCAGCGTGATCTCCTATAAGCCAATGTCCCGTAATGACTGCCGTGATTCTGGCAATATCCCGTCGGGATCTGTTTAAGAGGCCCATTGTTTTCCCCTTGTTATAAGTCGGCCAGGTCGCCCTAGAGATAGTGCAGGTCTCCAGTATTCTCCATCTTTGGCTCGCTAGCAGCAGGTGGTAGTCAAAAATTGCGTTTTTGACTCCACCTATTGGGCTGCCGACCATCTCGGTCTCCGAGAGCTTTCGTGGGGCATGTTCTCATGGCCCCTGCTGCCCCTACAGCTGCCGTTCTCTGGACTCTTCCCAACTTTGTGACGTTGTAGGTCCTGCTCAGCGCTGGCCACCATATTAAGGCCGGGACACACATATCCGCACCGTGTCCGCACCGCATCCGCACCGTGTCCGGGCAAAAACAAAACTCACGTAATTTGACTCGGTGCGGACACGGAAATGTGGGGACTGACTGGTAAAATTTTACTTGTTTACTTTCTCTCCGTGTGTCGTCCGACCCACGGTGCGGACGCGGTGCGGATATGTGTGTCCCGGCCTTTAGCGACCCATACGTGAGTATTGGGCGTACCACAGCTGTGTACATCCACAGGACCATCTTTGGCCTAAGACCCCATCTTTTGCCAAAGGTTTTTTTAAAGGCGTAGAAGGCTATACAGGCTTTCTTAACCCTTTCGTCTATGTTCGTCTTCCAGTTGAGTTTAGGATCTAAAATTAGACCCAGAAATTTCACAGTGGAGGATAAGGTAAGAGTATGCCCCTCCAACCTGGGGAGGTTGAAGGTGGGAATTTTCGTTTTCCCTGTAAAAAGCATCAACTCAGTTTTTCCCGGATTGACTACCAGACCGCAACCTGCTGCCCAGCTGCCAACTTTATTTAGGCATCCTTGCATGATTTCACTAATCACTGTAGGAAACATTCCGGACACCATAATCACTAGGTCATCTGCGTATGCTACTATTTTAGCTCCGCTTTTGTCCAGTCTTTGTAGTAAGGTATTCATCGTTACTAACCACAGTAGAGGGGAGATGACGCCTCCTTGTGGTGTACCTCTATTAGCGTATTTGATTACCGTCTCGGTTCCCAAATCCGCTTGAATTATTCTCGAGCTCAGCATAGCTGCCAGCCATTGCCTGAGGCTTGCTTCCACGTTTAGGGCTATGAGAGCCTCCCGAATCGATTCCGTACGTACGTTGTTAAAGGCGCCTTCTATATCTAGAAAGGCTGCCAAAGTATATTGTTTGTAATGCAGTGTCTTTTCGATAGTTCCCACCACCTCGTGCAGAGCTGTCTCGGTGGATCTACCACTGAGATAGGCATGTTGAGCTGGTGACAGTAAAGTCCCATCCACCGAGCAAAAGCATGGAACACCTATACCTTTCCGGAGGATTGGACGGAAGGTATTATCAAAATACCCAAAAAGAGGGACCTAACAATTTGTGAGAACTGGAGAGGCATCTGTCTATTATCTACTCTGGGCAAAATCTTATCCCATGAATTACTATCTAGAATGATAGAGGCAGTAGACTGAACGGTTAGAAGACAGTAGATTCAGAAAAGGCCGCTTCTGCATAGACTATATTAACACCTTGAGAATCATAGAAAGCGTTAAACTCGGTTAATTAGGAGCTTAATATGGCAAGCATTACGGCAACGAGGACTGCCTGATAAAGTAATAGAATTGATAAAAGCCCTATACAACAATTCCAATTGCAGAGTTCTTCACAATAGAAAATTGTCCGACCAGTTTGAGGTGAGTTCAGGAGTAAACAAGGATGCCTACTTTCGCCATTACTATTTCTTATAGTAATAAACGATATCCTTGTCAGCACCCTAGATTGTAGAACTTGGTGATTCCTAGACCGCCTTAAGGATCTCGACTAAAGGATGGCATCTGTTTGCTGGGCCACACATATCAGGTGGTTTTAAAGATAATAGGCTCCTTCAACTGGAACCAGCTACTGAAAGAAGTTACATGCAGATGTCTCTCTTCAGCAAGCCTTTCTCTTCCTCTTAAGCGGCTTCTGTACACTGCAGAGTGACCCTGAATCTCCCAGCTAGGAAAAAGAGCTCCTTCTAGGAGTTTTCGATCAGCTTGAAAGTTATACGGGCCGAGCCTAATGCCTTGATGATCGCTTTGCTATCTGATAACAGAATTATCCTGGCTGCAGAATTATCCTAGATGACTATATCCTCCGTGCTGTTTATGTGAGTCTCAGCTTAGGTGTCATCCTTTATGCTACCATTCCGTCACGTCGTTCACGTCGCAATGTAAACTTGGCCAATAACATGACGGTGGCTTAGTACGAAGGCGATTACTGTGCTTAGAACAGTCACGTTTTACTAATATTATAAATTACTAATAATTTGTATGGATGTGTGTTACTCTTTCACGCAAAAACTACCGAATGGATTTTAATGAAACTTTACAATAATATACATAGCTCATACATCAGAATAATATAAGCTATAAGGTTACCTGCATGTGACATCAGCAAAAACTGCCGTATTGCCACAGTCCTTAAAACGTGCAAAATTATAATTTAGGACGAATGCACCATGGCCGAATCGCTTGAGGCCCTTTATAAGGCTTTGCGAGATTTCTGAAGAAAAACCAACCGTTGGGAGGCGGTCTGACACTACTTTCCAAAACACTTTGCCTGTTATATCTCGATCAACCCCTGCAAATGAGCTTAAGGCATGCTTTAAAGCTATCTATGGAACAGTTTAGAAAAAAATAATGCTCCAACGAATATGCGTGTCCATTTGCTACAAGCTGCCTCTGCTCAAACATTTTCAAAACAACTTTTGGACGTTGGAAATGGCGAAATTCCAATCCATAACAGAAAATTTTTTATTTTATTTTTCGGAATCAAAAATGTTAGGTTGACAAGCAAGGCAGTGAGACCATTGAATTGTGATATGAGCGGCTGATTTCGTTTAACGGACTGGCACTTTTTTTTCGAATGTACTTTCGCGGTAGGATTTGAGACACTCATTGCCCTTGCAATTTCCAATTGTTTTGGCGTACGCCATACTATTGGCTTATGGGTGCAGCGAGGCGCACTGGGTTCCAGCTAGTAAAGAATATTTATTAATAAATTACAATCAAGAAATAAAATTCAATAAAATAGAAGGAACTAATTGGTCAATCCAGAAGTTTGACACATATGTACCTGGACTTATTTGATCCTCTTTATGCTATTTTAATTGCTTTGACTTATGTCAGCAATAATATTTCGAAGTTTCTGGTGACATTCTGAGTACTTTTCGCTTATGCATCATTTTTTATCCTAGTTAAACTGGGTAGAAAATGGGTTCAATTAAAAATAATGGTTACGATAAAACTAGAGCAAGGATACGTCCTAATATAGATTTATACAAAAAAATACGCCTGGAGTCTTTGTATATTTGAGAACTTGCTCTACAGTCTCAAACTCGTGGATATCGTGTAGAACCCTAAGAAAGCCCATTAGGCGTATTTCTAAGAATAACCTTTATTCTTCTTTATTCTTTATACTTTTCTTAAAGCCACGAAGTTCTTCATCCACTTTCCAAAACACAAATTGCCCCACTTTTTTTCTCTCTCTACATAAAAACATTCCAACTCCAAAAGCACTTAACAAAGGTGTAGAGGAAGTAATCTTCATTCCTCCCAACGCTCATTACAAATTTCCGTTTCCAAGAAAGCATCCATTAGCTGACATGCATGCAAAGGACTTACCTTTCTAATTGTTCCTTGAGATCCTTCTCTAGTGTCGGAGACCCGCTTTGGCTCTGCAATAAAAAAAGAGAAAAATTATAATTCTTTTGAGGGAGATCGTGTACATACGTACGAGAGAGAACATTGAGCTAAAATTTCAGTTAATGCAAATGTGCGGGGGGGGGGGGGGGTTGTATTTCATTATGCAAATGCGGATTTATGTCACGTGCATAGCTTCATCTGGAAATCTCGTGCAGCGGGAGGCATCCGTCTTAGGACATTTCAATACAAACAACGCGATAGCATCCGGGATTTTGCAGGGAAAAGCAAAAAAATACAATAAGACAAAAAGAGAAAAATAGGGACATCATAAGGACCAAGGATAAATGATGCAATTTGTTGTTGGCATAAATCACGAGCATGATGAGCCCTGCAAGGGCCTATTGCTACCCCATTGTGGGTTGCCAAAAGAGCAAGAAAGCGACCGAAATATAAATTTGATCCTTTCAAGGGAAATTGAACGGAATGACAAAACTTAATAAAATAAAGCGTCCTGTCATGACGAGGAGGGGCAGTTGTCTTTCGCCGAGCTGACAGCAATACCCATCACCAGTGGCGAAGCAGTCATGCAGAGGAGATGCTGGAAGCGATGGATGTCATACACCACTTCCACAGGAAGTCAAATGACGGAAGAAATTTAATAAGAAACACAGGACCTAGTGTCGCCACAATTTCTGTCCTCTTCAACCCGATATGCCTTTAAGGAAAAGAAAATGAATTATTATTGCTGCTGCTGGGATGGCGCTGCTGCTGCAAAAAAATTATAATAGTTTATGAAGTCTGCACCACCTCCGGGTAACCAGAGCTGGGAGCACCCTAGCCGCACAGTTCAAGTGTTCGTGCAGCATGAATAGACCTTACTAACATCTAGATAAATGAAAAGGGTAACACATGCCGGGTGATTTATCTAAATTGAGAAGATTATGGCAGACTTAATTTCCCGTGTATCAATTTTTTATTAAGGTAGAAGGAGTAGGTACAGGATTAGAATATGGCCAACTGGGGCCCGTTGAGAGGTTCTAAATATCCGGAGTAATATGGCATTACGTGTATCGACACGGGATTAGAGATTACATCTCGAGGGGTTCTTTAATCCCTAGAAGAACGCTCTCTTTTATAGTCATTTATAATTTATTGATTTGGAGTAAAAATTTTGATAGTGTTTAGGGGGCGAGAGTGATTTCTGTTTTTAATTACAAAGCGGCTTCAGCTGAAGGCCTAATAGCTTTAGAGTCTTTGGGATAATATTGAAAAGAGGTTAATGGATTTCGATATAATAATTAAGATATTTAAGGAGGACTAGTGCTAGCAGAATACCGTTTTTCATTAGCAAAATGGAATTAAAATTATGTTTTAAAACGTAAAATCATCATTGCTTTTACAGAGCCATAAAACATTCATCTTCTTCGTAATATGGTAAGATTAATTTTTGGTCCTGGCTGGGTTTTGTATTCTAAACATTCATTCAACTTATACTTTCTTTTTCACGTCTATGTAGTAGAGATCATAGCGTCTCCGGATTTGTCTCGCATTAAAGGCTAACAATTATGCCAAGGATATTCCTCTCGTACACGGCTATGAAATCAGAATGCTTCTTGGTAAGCACCTCAGCTTTGGCTACATACTTATGCAAGTGCTGGTAAGATTGATTCGTAGCAGTTTAGCTACCATCTTTAGATGCTGAATTTTTCATGGCGACCGTCGCAGTTATAACAATTGTTGTATGACCGTATTTTGGCATTTTCTGCCTTTAGCTTGGCTCAGTGTGTTATATACTCTCTGTATTGGCTTATCTTTACATGATAGTCAGTGACCACAATTCCATGACTATCCCGAAAAAAACGTCAAGGGCCTTCACTTATTTCTAAGCATGTTTTCCGTTAAAAATTTATTTTTTTATTTTTTATGTGATAGTCTAAGCTCAGGTGTCACCCTTTGTACTACCAGTACGTCATGTCGTATAAGTCATGGTGCAATGTCCAGTAGTAAGCTTAGCTCGAAAGATAGAGAGAAGGATAGAATGGGTTAGGGGGAGTCAAGGGGGTGTTGGAGAAAATGGCGATGAACCTTGGGGGTTCGGGAATACTGTCTTTGAAAAGTTGCGAAGATAAGGGCTGTAAACTGTGAAATTGAGCCGAGCGGCCAAGTCTTGTGTTGCGGGAGAAAAATTGCCGTGGAGGCATGATGTTACTTATTTCAATGGAGCCGTCATTATGATAAAAGCGACAAAATTTTGCATGGCATGCAGATGAAATCATGATTCTCTACAGACACACAGGTTAAAACGACAGCTTAACATAGCAGGTTATTTATTCAAGCGCAAAAATGTTCATGGTCTCAACGAAAGCTTCAAGGCGGCTCCAGCCTCACGCCGCGCCGTGAACACCCGCAAACAAGCGCAAACGCGAGTGTGGATGGTTTTCACGCTTAGCTCGCGCCTTGATTTCTGTTACGAGTGGATACAGCGTGAATTTTTCCTCTCAGTTCACGGCTCGAGAGTGAATAGAAGCTCAGATCTGTAACGGTCAGTTTTGCCTAAATATCTACTTGACTAAAAATTACTGTGGGGAAGAAAATCGAGTAGTTGGTTGGGAACAAAAAGGTAGGCGGGGAGAAATGAAAAAAAAAAAAAAAAAATGGGAGTTCGAATTTTGACGTAGGGAGATTTTTGTCCGGCAAAAAGTTTGTGTTCGGGAAAAATTTAATTTAAGATGAAATAAAAAAGGAAAAAATCAGTTTTGACGACTGGCTGGAAGACAAAAACCTTCATTATTCAGTTCATTTGCAAAAAAAATAAAAATTTCGTTTCGACTTAGCAACAATCAGGACTATTTCGGTGCTGTGAATTCTAGTCGAAAATACAAGGAAAAATAAGCACAAAAAAATTAACAAATAAGAAAAGAACATTGGATCTGGATTCCATAGCCCCCATTCGATGTCCGTTTTAATGTCAACTATTAATTACGAGGTGTAATTAGGAAAATACTGGATGTAGACAGCGATGAAGACTATTACGAGCCAGAAGAATTCCTCAGTTATGCAGATTTCGAATCCAATCTCAAGCCACAAGAACTAGAAGATCCCAACCTGCAGGATCTGTTGACTTCAGTGTCGGAAGCCCCGGATTCCAACCGGTCGGATTGCGCCTGTAAGATACAAGTTATTGCAATGTATTAAAATGATTATAACTATTATGGCCATGTATTAACTTTCTTTGGTGGAATGGTTGAGGGGGGATCATTTCTTTTCAGGGTTTGACGAGGCTCAGGCGATGTCCGGCGAAGGATGGAGGTGGAATTCAAGATTGCAAAGGCACAGGTAAGTGGTGAACCAACCGCGGTAAGCCCCGGCCACACACCCCACGACCCCTCCGGCGAGCTAGATAACTCCGTGTGGCCGGCGTAGGAGTTCCGGATTTTCTTTTCATTTCTTATGTATGGTATTGGCTCCTTGGTCATGCTCTTCCGGGCTTGTGGCTAAGGGGGTAATACCTCGCATAAGTGGCGCCCATTATTTTATCGCGCCATTATGCTGTTACAGATCTTCAGGCCCGAACTGACGATAAATCCGATTTTTGTCAGCTTTCTTGAGCTGTAGGCATTCTTGAACTTCATCGGCATAGATTATTCCAAACGCGAGCGTTGTTTTGCCAAGCAGTGTCCCAGCTAAGCACTAACCAGGTCCAATGCTGCTTGACCTACGCAGTCGACTGATAACTGTTCTATGAAATAATTTCCATTTTATAGATCTTATACAATTTTTTAAAGCGATACATTCGATTTTGTGCATGCCTGTGGCGGGAGAGTGCATGCCTGTGGCCAGGGGCGGCGCTTTCATAGGTGCGAATGGTGCACTTGCTCCGGGCGCAATTTAAGGAATTAAAATTTAAAAAAAATTTTAAATTCAAAAAAACAATGAAAAGAATATTCACGGGTTTAAGAAATTATACAAATTTATCGAATATCTTTTCCTGTAAATTCTCATGCAAGTAAAACCGGAGAAATTTACTTCTCCACGTGTAAGAAGTTTTCAGGAATTTTAACTTCGAGATTTTTATAAAATTTTACTCAAGAAATGTCACTCGAAATTTTTGCTCAAAAAGTAAAGGTGACCTTCGTCTTCGACAATCAGAAGCAAAAATTCGGGAAACAATCGATCCAAGCGAGAGAAAAATCTCTCATTTATTTATGCTACACCGGAGCACTTGTTGAAAATTCTGTAAAAAACCTCGATGCCCCTATTCCAGAGTCGCGAAATGGTTGGGAGTAGGTGGAATAAAAAAATCGCGGCTAGGCTGTAGCAGGACTAGAGCTGCTGTTCGACATTGCACTCTATACGAAATAAATAGATGTCGAACAGTACAAAGGAGCTTTCCCTAAGTCTCTAGTTCTCATATAAAAAAAAATTATCCACTCACACAAAGAAAAAATTATTCCGATGGCTCTGAATTGTGTATCGCGGTTTACCTTGATTGATATAAACTCTATCGCACTGTTGCTGAACTTCAAAATCTGTTGCAAGAATTATTAAAAGAGTTAAATGAACAAAATGAAGAGAGCAACATTCCACGTGGCGAGAATTCCTCTTTAATTGCTCTTTTTTGTTTGTTCCTTTACTGTCTAACTTAGAAGATTCATTACGTCCTCGAGATGGTTTTAACGAAGAAACGATATTTTAGCATCAGGTTTAAAAATGGGATCACTATGGCATCACAACGGGCCTATCCTTCCGGCCTAAGTGTGTGGGCTTTTTTTGTGGCAAGATGAAGCTTAGGAGTCACCCTTTGTACTACTAGTCCTAGGGCTTGAACAAAAACCTCAGCCATATCTAACTTAACCTAACCTACTGTCTAACAAATTAAGTGGCCGGACAACCAACAACAATTATCTGCAACCGTCCATTCCCTTTAGAAATTCGATGACAAGTCGCATTTTCACAAGGCCCACTTTTCCAACGAATGATACGTTAGAATGCTTTAGCTTGTTGATGTGGCTTTTAAGCGTAATCCTCCCTTCTTCTATACGTTTTCTTTTCTTTTCTTAGCAAAGGAGAAACAAAAACCCGCTGCTGTAAAAAGTTGATTCCAAAATGCAGTGAAAAAATTCAGAAGTTCAAAAAATCGGTTAATGTTATACGAAATTATTCTGGTGCAATTCTATATTTACGCTAACTATGAAAATCATTTCTCTTCTGCGGCCGCCGCGCGGGCTAGTTATCGCAATGATGGGCGCTTTTCAAAATATACAATCCATTTTCAGGATCGTTTTTCGAGTTAACGTGACTGCTTGAAGCGTACTGCAAGTACAAATGTAAACGCGAGCAACTCGACTGGAACTAATCAAAAAATGTGTCTGATCAGCTCGAGTGCTTGTCAAGTTAGCTGGGCTTGAAAGCTTGGGTGCTCGAAATTGCACCGCCGTAGTCCGTCAGTTGTCTGTGCTAGCTCAAGAGCTCAAGCTCATTTCCAACTAATGGCCTCGATTCCCAGATCCGACGGGAGGGAAGTGAGTTGCGGATTTGACACTTTGCGATTCTCAGATCCGCAACCCCGAATTTCTTTTTGACATTTTCCGCGCTGTAAAAGTGTGATCCGCAACAAATTTTCTGCGGATTTGAACGACAAATGCGCCTGAGATAATCCGACATCATATATTTCATTATCGCGTGAGTCTTCACTCCGAATTTTCAATTTAAACCAACTGCGGATTTGAGAATCGCAAAGTGTCAAATCCTCACTCACTTCCCTCCCGTCGGATCTGGGAATCGAGGCCAATATGCCAAGTTGAGATTTTCAAGCTTTGGAGCACTCACCGAAATAAAGACCAAATGGACAGAATATAGACCGTTCACCTCCTCGGTTTTTTAAAACTTTTTTGATAATTTGGACAGGTTTGATCTTGCTCATACCAATTTTGGTTCAGTCGGATGACTGCTATATGGTGAAAAGTAAGCCTCTTAAATTTCTTCCATGATCCAACTCTGTTCTTATGTGCTCGGTCTGTTTTGGATCACGGTGTAAAAAGAACGCAGCTATTACAGATATTCGAAAGAAATTTTCCAATTCCAAGTCTAGGTAGAACATATTTAGTTGGATAAGATTGTGTAAGTAGTGTATCCTTGTTTCTTGTCTTGCTTCTTCTCCTGCCATCGCCTGTAAGCATGATAAGCGAAGAAGCCATCGAGCTCACGGTTCTGTCGCAGTACTATTGAACCGGAGCCGGTAGAATGAAAGCACCTATTGGCGTTATTGTTATTATTATTATTTATTGGACAGAGTACACAAGATAACAATCTTTTAGAGTACAAAGCAAACGGTAAATAATCCATAAATTCTTACAACTAGCTTAATATAGAGAAGTGAAGAAATTGAAAGAAGTAAGAGATTAAGAAAATACGATAGAGCTAGGTAAGCAGTAGAGTAGTAGTACTACTGCGAAGCTGGAAGAGAGCTTAGAAATATAGAAGCCTGCTTTTTGAACATTGTGGCTGTGCTGATTTTTTGGATAGATATAGGAAGTCTATTCCAAAGTCTAATCGCATGCACAAAGAAAGAACGACTGCCAACCATGGAACGATGAAAAGGGATAAGCAACTTAACTGATCTCAAGGACTGCATCGGGACAAGGAAATCAGAGAGGTAGCAAGGACGCTTAGAGTAAAATATTTTATAGAGGAGAGTTAGTGCCATGACATTGAGAAAATGAAAGAGCCCACATCCGAGTAGTGAATTTTGCACGTCCGACATATGATCGGATCTACGAAGGTGAAAAACAAATCTCAAACAATCATTGAATGCGACCCTGAGTCGTTGATGACAGGACGAATCAAGAGATATATAAACAAGGGCGCCATAGAGAAAATGCGGCAGAATTAGGGATTTCACAAGCTTGGCACGGATAGAGGGTGATAGCAGATCCGCGAACAGCCACAGTTTTCGCAAGGTACCATATATCTTAGACAGCATGAAGGAAACATGATTACAACAGGAAAGCTTCCAATTAATAAATATCCCAAGGCTCTTGACACAATTAACGACAGGAATAGGAACACCACCTACTAATAAATTAGGAGTAAATTCAGAGGACATAGGACGTTGGCTGATAAGCAGTACTTGGGATTTAATTGGATTAAGTTTGAGGAAATTATTAGAGCTCCATTCACTGATATGATATAAAATATTATTCATAACTGCTGTACCGGAAACAATATCACTAGGAGGAAAAGAATTGTACAGCTGAAGATCATCAGCATACATATGAAAAGAACAGCCGTCAATGACAGAGGGAAGATCATTAATATACAGGCAGAAAAGAAGAGGACCCAGTATCGAGCCTTGAGGGACACCCAGACGCACCGGCTGAAGAGAGGATATTCTGCCGTTGTGCCGAACACATTGAAATCTATCAGAAAGAAGAGAGGAGAAAAGACGCGTGGCAGAGGAAAAGAACTGATAGAGTTGATTAAGTTTGGACAACAGGAGCGGATGGACTACCGAGTCAAAAGCCTTAGAAAAGTCGAGCAGAGCAAGAAATGCAATATTATCCTGATCAATGGTAGCCCTTAGATCAGTTGTTTAGGGTTAGCAGTCTCACAACTGTGCGACTTACGAAATCCAGATTGAAAGATAGAAAGAAAATTGTTACGTTCAAGATGGCTCATCACTTGAGTAAAAATATTTTTTTCAAAAGCTTTAGCAAGAAAGGGAAGGATGCTAATAGGACGAAAATCAGATATATCAGATGGAGACGGTCTTTTGGGTAAAGGAATCACAATGGCATTTTTCCAGAGCGAAGGGAATTCAGATGCAGTATGACAATAGTTAAAAACATGAGTGATAGGATCAGCAATTAGGGGAGACAGGATTTTGAGAAAGCGTGGAGAGATTCCATCAAAGCCGATACTGTTCGAGGAGATAGACAGTAGAGATTCAAGAACTTCTAAAGAATCAACACAGCGGAAGTAAAAGCTACCAGGACTGAGTGAGTCAGAGGAGGAGGAATTAGTGAAAGAGATACCATCATATCTCGGAGGAGAGAGGATAAATGATGAGTTTATGAGCTCAATATCAACATCAAAAGGGTCAGATGCAGAAGAATGAACACCAAGCGAGCGAAGGTTAGACCAAAGTCGTTTCGGATCTAGGGTAGGATTAAGCTTGCGAGCATAGAATGCACGTTTGGCAGCTTTGACTTTGAGGTTGATGCGATTGCGAAGCACTTTGTACTCAATTAGGTAGCTGCGAATTTTAGTTCTACGGTAACGCCGGTACATATACTCGCGCTGGATTATCAAATACCGAATCCCGCGTGAAAACCATGGACAATGGGAAGGGGTTTTAAGTCTACGGGTAACAAGCGTACACATTGATCGTACACTGATTGGATGAAGGAAGATAAGATAGCTACCTTATCATCGACAGAGGTAGAGAAATAGATGTCGTACCAAGGTAGAGAAGAAACAGCAGTTAGAAGCCGCTGGGAGGACAGTATACACTTATGAGAGCACATTTATCAACGGAAGATTTGAATTCCACAGCAACAAGTTCGAGTGGAGAATCACTAGATTTACAAATCACTCTAGAGGAAGGCACAGACGAGACATACACAGCAACGCCACCTCCACAGCGACCAACACGGTCATTTCTGTGGATAGTAAAGCCAGAAAGGAGACATAGGAGGAGGGAATTTTCGGATTTAACCACGTTTCACTTACAACTAACACATGACTTTTGGGGCAATCGAGCAAGTTTCTCAGCTCATCCATTTTATTTTTTAAACTCCTGGCATTAAAAACAACAATATTCAGCCCAGAAGAAGAAGAGGCGAGGATATTGAGGAGTGTCATTGTTAGCCGCTTTCACTCTTCTACTTTCTTTCCCACTAGAGATTGCTGCCCGAGTAAAAATAAAAGTATGTAGTTGGGATGTGTCAAACCCACCCCTTGGGAATCAACTTCGCAGTATGAAGAACGTAGACGGAATAAACTGACATCTTACAAAATAGTAATACCTTTAGCACTAGTGGAAAATTGGCTAGTATCAGAACTGGTGACAAAGTAATCCTGAAAGAAGCTAGCTCAAATAACTATAATAGTGGTAAATCCACAAGATTTCTAGAGAGAGATCTAGAGAATTTATTTTTCCTGAAAGTTAGCAAGCAAACATTTCTTTCGTACTTCGTTCGCTACACTAAAGCGGGTGTTCGAATTCGAACTCCAAAACTTTCCACAGATAGAACTTGTCCAAAAAGAACAAATTTTTCGGTAACTACTAGAAATCCCGGGATGAAGCGCAATTTCCTGAAACTGTGGGAAAATTTGAGCTAAAAGAAAATCTGCTCCAAATGTATTCTTGAATTTGTTTTATGGGACTTGAACATTTTCGTTATATACAATGAATGGCCCTTTCGATTTTTTATCCTAAAGGATTATCGATGCGCAACGGAACGAGAACGAGCGAGTCAGTCGACGGTTTGTTGTACTTGAAATCTGTGGTGCGCGTTGATTTATACTTTAGGGGGAAATTTTGTTATTTTTGTTCGTATTTGGAGATATGAGTATAGAATTTATCAAACTCCGTGACACAAAAAATTTGAGCAGTTCTGCGCACCTCGTTGCCGAATTTTATAAATAATGTTTTATCATTTCCCCTCTTTTTAGTTAAAATGGCAACAAACACTGAAAAAACTCAACAAAATAATTTAGGAAGGGATGCGCGCATGACGAATGAATAAAGTAAATTATCTTTCTATGTGTTGAGCAGAGCTTTTAAATACATGTAAAGCCCCTGCTCAACAAAGGCAGTTTATTCAACATAATAAGCATAATTTTACTTTAATTATGCGAAATATTTCTCATTTCTAAATTTAAAATAATTTAAAAAAAATTCCTTTGAATAAATGAGCGTTTTCATTCATAAACCGACAGTTCCCCGCAGTCGCAAGCAACACAACCTCCCCTGGCAGAAGCGCGTATGCGACTGGCAGGAAACGTCAACAATCTAGTAATCAAAGTGATAAAAACACAAATTTCGTATTTTTTAGAAGAAATTACTACAAATTATTTCTGAAGCATAAAAATATAATAACCTTAAAATAAAAAAAATATAAAAAAACGGGTGTTTTTCAGTCATAATTTGTAAATTTTTTAAATAATCATTGAAGTCCCAGAAAAATACACCTCCCTTTAGCAATACGCAGTCGCGACTGATTACATGGCAGCAGCGTTACTGTTCTACTACATATGTAGTAGTTTTACTACCCTTTTAGAAAACGATGATAATCTACTACTACACTACTACATCAAGTTATCATTTTACTACCTTTTTTCGATAATTATATTTTTTTAATTTATGGCTAACTGCCTGTTCCCAATGAGCCCGTCACCGATATTTTCCATATAAATTGTTGTTGTTCTGTCGTTGGCGGTGAATTAGATTTAATTTTAATTCTGTCGGTATAACCCCTCCATGAGCAAAAGCTCTCTCATTTTCCGCTCTTTTTTCTATTTACCTGCCACCTAGTGGGCGATTTTAGTTGAGTTACATGTTATTTCTGCGTCTCTTTTTATGTTTTTTGAATTATGTTAAGAAGAAGATTGTCTGATGAAATCTATTTCAATGTGAATACCCGGGAAGCGTAAAAAAGTAAAAAACTAAAACTCAAGTGAAAATTGGCAAAATAAAATTAAAAATAATAATGGAAGAAAAATTAATTGAATTAGTGGCGGGAAAAGTGTTTTTGTACGATAAAAAACACAAATCTTATCGAAACACAATTTTAAAAGAAAAAACGTGGAATGACATTTCACAGCAGTTAAATTTAAATGGTAATATTTTGAAGTTGTTTTCTTGTAATTTTTATTAATTTTGCATTTACATAGTTGACAGCGTTAAGAAACGATGGTCTTCCCTCAGGGACATGTATATCAGGGAATTGAAAAATAGATCAAAGCCTTCTGGCAGTGGTGGTGGAAATGAAAGAAAAACCTTCAAATTTTTCGACCGTTTACAATTTCTGAAGGAAGGTTACACGCCGAGAAAGTAATTATATTTAATAAACTGCTATTAAATTTAATTCATAATATATATGTTTTCAGAACAAGTGGGATTTGTGTGCATCCTTACCCCAATGAGGATACAATTGACTTGTTCCCTGATGAAGGAGATCCTGTTGAAGTGACCTCGGATACAGATTTAATGTTACGAGAATCACCTGTAACATGTTCCTTGCCTTCTCGTAGGCGCACTTTAAGTGCAACGTGTTCTACAGAAAAAAATGTAGGAGACGAATTAATTAAAATGATTGACATTATAAGGCAGGAGCAGTCGAAAGAGGACGACATTACCGCGTTTTTGAATAATTTAGAGTCATTGATGCGGCTAGGAAATTTTGACATGAAAGAAAAATTAGAAATACAAATAAAAACTCTAAACCTTGTACAGGAAATAGTGAATAGGAAAAAAGTGACTTAAAGTAGCCTTTAGTTTGACATTTTAATTTTATTTAATTTATTTATTTAAACTAATTTGAAGTTGATATATTTTTTCTTTACAGTTTTAAGTTTTTCATATTGAATTATTTTTATTTTTATTATTTTATTGAAGTATTTATTTACAAGTTAAAGAATTAAAATTTTATTTCATTTAATAAAAATATTATCGTGAAAATGTTATTTTTTATTTTCTTGTAAAAATGTAAAAAGAGATTCACGAATGTTGAATGCCTCATTTTGAGATCTATTTGACCTTTCCAGGGTAATGGACGACAAGGGCGTAATTTCATTTTGCCAATCTATTTCGGAATAATCTTTTTTATGCAGCATCACATAATTGTGTAATACAGTCACGGCCTTAACAATATTTTCCGCGTTTTCTGGAGACGCATGTATATTGTTTTTAAGGATGCTCCATCGGGCAGTCATAATGCCAAAGGCGCATTCAATTTTAATTCTCCGTCGTTGAAATATTGTTTATCTTCTGGTAAATTCCTTCCTGGATAAGGCCGCATTAGGTTTTTTTTTAAAGGGAAGGCAGCGTCTCCAGCAAAATAATACGGGCATACAGTGTTTGTATTAGGCAATTCTCTTTCAGCAGGCAGTGGTAGTTTTTGGTTTATTAATAGTTGTCCAAACTTGCTGTTTTGAAATACTCCACCGTCGCTTTGGCTGCCATAAGCACCTACATATGTCCACAGCGGTAAAAATGGAATTACTGTCGCAAACAGCCATCAACACAATGCTAAAACGACCTAACAAAAATAGTCAAAAGAATTATAAAATATGATGATCCTTATTTAGTATTTTACCTTTATAATTGTAAAATTGCGATCCACTACTGCATGGACGTATTATATTGACGTGCTTGCCGTCAATAGCTCCAATGCAATGTGGTATCCCAGATTTTAAAAAGAAATTATTTGAAATTTCTTCCAGTTCATTAACATTTGGAAAAGATATATACATAGCAGACAGCTCTTCCCAAATTGCGCTGCATGTTTCAATTATAATTTTACTAAATGTGGAAGCTCCAATTAGGAATTTCGAACAATATAATAATCGAGGTCCACCATGTGCAAGATACCTGTAAACAAATAACCTTCAATCATTTGTAATCAAACAAAATATGATTTTATGTAAAAGAAATGTTATTTAATGAACTTACATTATTGTAATAAGAAGTCGGAATTCCGGACAGATGGCCTTGCGAATAGAATACTTTTGTAACTTTCCACGGAGCATATTTAGTAATAAACTAAACAACCCAATATCCATCCTCGTATATTTAAAAAAAATTTCTGGATCACTTCTTAATTTTGGGTACACTGATACAAAAAACCCTGTCTGGTTTCTATTGAGCAACATTTCATGTACCCAAAATCTTCTTGTTTTGTTGTCTTTTTTCACACTTTCTTTATATTTTTCATACAAAACACCAACTGCCAAAAGTTTTATTAATGTTCTTTTACTGCGACAACTCATTTTTATTAATTATTTCTCAACACTTTAATTTTTATTTAAATATCACTCTGCTTAAACAGAAAATCAGAACCGTCAAAATAATTTTCGGTGGCAATGACAGTAGCGGTGGCGGTGTCGGTGTCACTGGGAATGCTCTCACCGTGAGTTAAGGGGAAATTATCGTTGTCGGCCTCATTGGGAACAGGCAGTAAATCGATCACAGCCTAGAATAAAGAACTACAGGAAAGGCCTTCGCCCATCAAACACGTGTACGTGAACGTAGTGAAATCTGGGGTTCGTTCCGAATAGCAGAATCACTTTTAAAGCATCGGATGTACTTCGAAAAAAAAATTATGAAGAAAATTCATGTTCTCAAACATTTTGTATGGAACGGCGTTCCATATCGCGATATGTGAGTTGTAATGAAAGGATTTTGAGAATGATCAACTTTGCTTTTGATTGAAGACATGTGTTACCTCATGTTCGGCAGTTTGTTAGTCAAATTAGGAATACCAACGCCTTATCGTCAAATGAACAACACTTTCTATAGAGAATTGGAGCGTGAACGTGAAGATGGTCGAAATGCATTGAACCAATCGGTTCGAGCGAATGTACCACTATCGAACTATGAAAGATCTGCGCAATAACTCAAGATGTTTTGGAGGCGCAATTATTCTACTATCTGGAGATTTTCGCCAAACACTATCACTCATTTCAAGATCCACCGCTGCTGATGAAAAAAAACGCTTGCCTCAAATCATCGACTCAGTGGCGCTTTATGAAGAAACAACAGCTGACGACAAACATGCGAGCTGCCTTGCTAAACGATCCATCTACGATCTACCGAAGATTTATCTAAGCCAGGGATCGTAAATAACTGTTATATTTGTATTTTTGACTTAAAAAATCAAATAGTAAATGTTGTCTGATCTGCATAAAATTTATACTGGATACTCAGAATAGCGAGTTCTACGCGGTGGTGGGGTTACTTTTAAATTGTAGATTTTTATTATAAAAGTCAAGTTTAATACTTAAAATTAATTTTAATTTTTTTAATAAAAAATAACAGTTATATTTAACTAAAAAAGTTTTAGGTCATTAAAAACACTTATTTTTGTTTTTTATTTGAAAAGTCTTTCAAAACTGTTATGAGATGACTTTTATTTTTAAAATCAAAAATAACTGTTAAAAAAGACTTTTATTTTTTTCTGTCTTGCATAAAAGTCTTTTTAAGATTTTTATTTTTCCAGTTTTTCTATAAAAGTCTTTGAAGACTTTTATTTTTAAAATATAAAAATAAAAGTCTTTTGCTGAAAACAGATAAATAGTCCATTCAAAACGTTAAGAAAATCGAACCCTAATGGTCTTTGGGGTCGCTGATCACGAAAATCGGGGTCCTGCGGTCCTACAACATGGGCGTCACCCTTAAAAATGCAAAAAAACACCCCTTTTGGGGGGTTTTTCGCGATTATTTCGATAATAATAAAAACTAATGCAATGAAATACTCTTTTTTAATATTTATTTGCGAAGGTAGTTGATTTGTACCAGTGTTGGGCAAAATTTAATCTGATTGATGATTAATGATTTCGACTAAAAGCTGTAGTCTGTAATCATGATTAGAGATTGATATATTTAATCAGAGAAGTAATCATTTTAGGTAATTGATGATTGATCAATTTCAACCGCAATCAAGATTAAATGATTAAAACTTTAGATTAAAAATGAATTTTTTTGTAGATGTTAAGTTTTAACGTTGGATTTCTATTCTTTAATGTTTTATTTGAATATTTTATTTTGTGAATCCGTCAGTTAAGAGTTTTGTGGTCAAAATTTGTGAATTAAAAAGTGGGAATAATTTTGGCAATTGTGCTCCGATTGCACTGAAAATCGGGCCAGAATTTTTACATTTAAGTACTGTAATTTTAAAATTATCTTTTATATTTTATTAGTTCATTTTAAAAAGCATGTTTGTAGTTTTTGATGTGAAAACTTTTTAGGCACGTTGGGCAATTTTCCGTCACGGTCATTTTTTATGAGTACCGTGGGAAAAAATTTCCTTTGGGGATTTCAGTTTTTATTGTATGAGTTAGTACTATGTACTACGTAATATATACTACGTAATATATACTATGTTTTATGTACGAAGTGTGTACTATGTATTAGGTACTATGTACTCGGACTATGAACTGTGCGCTATGATTATGAACTATGTATTATGCAGTATGTACTACGTACTGTATACTATAAACTATGTATTATCTACTATGTACTATGTACAAGGTATTGTGTACTATGTATTATGTACTAGGTATTATGAATATATAGTACATAGCTCTGTTGTATTTTGTACTATGTAGTAGATGGTATGATTAGGTACCATATACTCTGAGCTATGTTCTATGTACTATTTATTATGTACTATGTACTAGGCATTATGTACTATGTATTATCTATACACGGTGTATTATGTATTACGTACTAAATATTATGTACTATGCACCTTGTAGGCTGCGGTGGGCAGGTCATCTAGCTCGTATGAGTGAAAATGAGCCTGCTCGTAAGTTCTCTGCGGTAGGACCTATGGGGTGCGATAGCGAAGGAGACCCAGCCTTTGTTGGAAGGGTGGTGTAGACCAGGACGCTCAGAGCTTAGGGATGCCAAACTGGATGACACCGGATCAGAATGGAGAGGACAGTTGCGAGAGGCCAGGACCGGATCTCGGTTGTAGAGACGACAAAGAAGAAGAATTTAAACACAAGTGGGTCTCTGAATCTTGGAGATGAAATACCTCGATTAAAATGAGACTTCCAAATTTTACTAATTATAATTTCATACCTTGGCACGTTATTTACCATTATGTTGGATTGAATTTCAATACAATCGGAGCACAATTGCCAAAACTAGTCCGCCATTTTGAATTTTAATATTTTGACCACAAATTCGTTATTTGGAACCCTTCAAACCTCCACATACTGAATTTCAGTACAATCGGAACACATTTGCCAAAACTCGTCCGCCAGTTTGAATTTTAAAATTTTGACCACAAATTCGTCATTTGGAACGCTTAAAACCCCCCCATACTGAATTTCAGTACAATCGGAACAATGCAAAACAATAAATTTCCATTTTTTTCAATTACAATTTTAATGCAGGGGTAGTTTTACCCCCTTAAGGGTTGAAAATAATAAATTTTTGGCTGATAATACCTATTGAACCAAATTTCAAGCAAAAAGCAAAAACAAATTTTTTTGCGATTTTTTTTATATAAAGTTGATTTTTATAATTGTAGGGGTAGTTTTAACCCCTTAAGGGTTGAAAACAATTTAGTTTTGCCTGATAGTACGCCCACAATCGAATTTGAAACATAAACTTAAAAAAAAATTTATAATTTTTTCTATTTGTAGCCGATTTAGGGGTGGTTTCAACTCTTTAGGATCACCCCTTATCATAAAGTTCGCGTTGATTTAGTACAAATCAACCTTCGCAAATAAATATTAAAAAAGAGTATTTCATTGCATTAGTTTTCATTATTATCGAAATAATCGCGAAAACCCCCCAAAAAGGGTGTTTTTTTGGCATTTTTAAGGGTGACGCCCATGTTTTAGGACTGCGGGACCCCGATTTTCGTGATCAGTGACCCCAAAGACCATTAGGGTTCGATTTTCTTAACGGTTTGAATGGACTATTTATCTGTTTTCAGCAAAAGACTTTTATTTTTATATTTTAAAAATAAAAGTCTTCAAAGACTTTTATAGAAAAACTGGAAAAATAAAAATCTTAAAAAGACAGAAAAAAATAAAAGTCTTTTTTAACAGTTATTTTTAATTTTAAAAATAAAAGTCCATTTTAATTATTATTTCGGACAGAAAAAATATATAGTTTAAAAAAACCAAAAAATACGCTTTTAATTTAAAATGAACTAAAAAGTGAAAAATAATTTTTAATGTAAAATTTTTATTGCTCCAGCCAGTATATGGGAACAACCTACGTTTCGAAATGTAAAAAAGCGTGGGGCTCCTTACCTATTTCCTTATTTTATTAACATTGGAACGTTTTGTTAGCGCCCCACGCTTTTTTACATTTCGAAACGTAGGTTGTTCCCATATACTGGCTGGATCAATAAAAATTTTACATTAAAAATTATTTTTTACTTTTTAGTTCATTTTAAATTAAAAGCGTATTTTTTGGTTTTTTTAAACTATATATTTTATTTTCTATTTTTTAGTCTATTAATATGGCTTCTACCATTTTCTTGTCACCACCACGTCATCTTGATTTTTTTACAAAATAGTCAGATTACATTGTCATCCAAACTTAACGTGTGTGCAAAATTTCAGCTCAATCGGAAACCGGGAAGTGGGTCAAATTTAACTTACAAGATTTTATTACATAGTTACAAGTGAAGCTAATAAAAGCGTATTAAAAAACAAAAATCTTTAATAACAGTTTTAAAAGATTTAAAACATACTAGGCAAAAATTAGAGTTAAAAATAAATTTTATTATTTTTGGTAAAATTTAACTGTTACTGTTGGCTTAAATCATATATAACTCAAAATAATTATTATTTTTTGATTTTTTCGATATAAGTTATAACAGTTACGATCCCTGATCTAAGCAATTACTGATTATCGGTAATGGCAGTGTTGCTGCCGACGAATCGAATGGATTGATGTCGTTTCCGCGGAATTTATTGCAATTCAATTTCTTGCCTTCATCTGGACGATTAACAAATCACAAGGCCAATACTTGTTTTTGGTCTGAATCTAGAAAATGAATGTTTCTCTCATGATTAGTTAATGAGTCGGCAAACCATCCGCTTTGTTCGTTCTCTAACGTTACAACAAAACGAAAAATGTCGTATGCGCTTCAATGAAAGGAATTGATCCGAGTGCAACCTGTCCAGCAAATAGTTTAACAGAAAGTAGTGCAACAATGCTATGCGAATCATTTCGATTCGATTTTTGAACATTTATAGAACTTAATTCATTTTGAGTATTCATTTTATCATAAAAAAAATCTAAATTTAATTCACTAATAAGTTAACAGAGCATTTATTGATTCTGAGACGGTAGGAAGTTCGCCGGGTCAGCTAGTGAATGTTATGGTTAAATTTTCGTAGTGTTAATGGAGTATTTCAAACTTGATTTGAAATCAAAAAAATTTGCTACCTCTTTTTTCAAAAAGGTAGTAGATTTTACTACTCTCAAAATTCATTTTACGGTAACATTGCATGGCAGCAAGTGATTTGATAGGAGGAGTTAACTGAAGCTTTTGTCTGATCTTTTAAACATTTTTAAGAGCTTAGCTGGGGAACATGCGCGGGATGTCACGAGGTTTGAAAACAACTATACATACATGTTTTTCATGTTAAGCACGCGATGAGTTTTGTTCAGGAGTTAAGGTCACAGTTTCCCTCAAAAATAATTTCTTTTTTGAGTAGTTAAATTGCGCCAACTGATTTATTCTTGGGAGAACCGAATTGCATGTGTGAAAATATCTATGACGGTGTTTGTGTTTGTGTGTATGTGGTGTCCTGCAACCGGCAATCTGATGCCCTTTACATGGTAGGGACTATGTTTCAATCACATTTGGTGTTCGCCCGGTGTAAGGCTATATTTGATTTTTACTCGGGTGCCGCCATTACACTTAATAGGCGGCACACACGGACCATAATACCCAGTACACACGAGCACTCTTAATCATGATTATGACGTCAAAATGTAGTAGACCCATACAAAAGATATGGAAATAAAATGCAGTCTACGTCATTCTGACGTCATAATCATGATTAAGAGTGCTCGTGTGTACTGGGTATAACGTCAAGATTAAAAACCAGTTTTTGGCGTGAAAACTAACACATGCACAAATGTATCTTCTTATCTTCCTCTTTTTTGGTCTTATATTGACAAATCGGTTTGTCAATTGCGTTCGAGGTGTGTACACTAGGGTGGTTCAAAAATGGCAAAAAAATTTCAAAAAAACTTGCACCCCTCTATCTTTAAGTTCAATTAAAATGATGATTTTTGGCGGCAACCGGAGAATTTTTGATTGACACTAACCATTGCCGCCGAGCACATTTCGTTTTAGAGATTTACGATTTTTAAACGATAATAAAAATTTGATAATTCTGTTCATTTACGTCCATTAAACTTCCTAGATCGTGGCTTCTATATGGTTTTCGAGGTCGCTGATTACGAATATGACGTCAAATCAAAGGTTTGCAACATGACAGCTGTCAAAAACAGCTGTTAAAAATCGTAAATCTCTAAAACGAAATGTGCTCGGCGGCAATGGTTAGTGTCAATCAAAAATTCTCCGGTTGCCGCCAAAAATCATCATTTTAATTGAACTTAAAGATAGGGGGGTGCAAGTTTTTTTGAAATTTTTTTGCCATTTTTGTACCACCCTAGTGTACACATTGATATCCCTCATAAGGATAATAAAGTTACTCGCGGTGAAGAAAATACTCATGTATGCCGGCATCATAACAAACCGGTTTTTATGTATTGACGTGATGATCCGTGTATGCCCGCCCAATGACAGAGCCACGGAAAGTACAAAAGGTTTTGACCTGTGAGCCCTAGTTTATCACTTAAAAAATGAAATATAATGATATGATTCTTCAACGGGTCAACACCACTACTACTCAACCTGCTTGAAATTTTCCTTTTTTCTTGAAGATCTCGAAAAAATGTCACTTTAAATAAACTTAAAAAAACTATTAGCAATCTTAAGCCATTCTAAATTTTATTTTCATCAGCGTTAACAAATATAATTAAGGCGATATTTTAAAAGTTTGCTATCTTAAAAACCTCAAGAAATTTACCAACCATTATGAAAGCATGTTGTTAGTTTAGTTAAAAACGAGAGGATGTAAGTGGCAGCCATCCAATTTTCATTTATTCTCCCAAGAGCCCACCTAAATCGTTCCTGAACAACTTAAAAACGCATTTACACGCCGTTAATTTTGGAAAAAAAAATTCCACCATTATTTTCGCACCATTTTTCTTCACTTATCACAAAATACTTTCACAGTCATAATCGTAAACTGTGAAGGCGCTGCCTCACCGCAGAGAGGCCGAACTCACTGACCTTCGAAGGTTTCTTAGTTTCCAACAGTTTTTCAATGTCACTAGCCGCCTTAGGGCCAAGGATTTCCAGGAGTCTCTGGCTCGAAAAATATCCCAAAAGTAAGGGAGAAAAACTGTAGAAAAGCTCAGAGGCGAGCCTGTGATGTGTCATAAAAAACAGCCACCGGAAAACTGACTCACAAAAACCACCCTTCGGGTCCTGTTTTGCGTTGTGTCTTGTGTGTATGTGTGTGGGTATATGCGTAGTTATAGCCGGCAGGGGTGTTGCATTATCGTTAAACGAATATTTTCATCACTAGTCCCTTCTGGTTGTTTTCCACCCCAAAAGTCTGTGCTTGGTTAAATCATATAACAGCAACCCTCAGAGTTTAGCCCACACCTTAAGGGTAGAAGGGAAGCCGGATTTTTATACTTCAATTCACGGTATTAGGCTGTGTACGTAGGCAGTGAGCAAAACCTGGTGATGGGGGTGCATTCGACCCTCATTTTTGCTGTACTGCGATAGCCAAAGAAAACCGGGTTAGTTGTTGCTCGAGGAAATACTCCCCTTCAGGCTGTTTGTGTATAATTTGCTGTGGCTTTGCCTTAAGTCATCCCCAGTATGTTTTCTGGTTGTTTGTGCGCCTGCAACGGCGGGAGATGACAAATGGTTAAGCTATCCCCGTGCCTTGCCCTGAAATATATACAAGCGTCGCGGCTGAAGCATTTATTTGGATAAACTAGACTTTTTGAACAGTGATTCTCAAAGGAATTGAGTCTAGATGGGGCTAATTTTGAGTTTCCATATAAAATTTTTGATAAGATAAACATCTTAACTTGCTATGAATATTTTATGAGAGAATTTAACGTAACAAATGCTTATATAGAGAGAATTAAACGAAAAGTAAGGAACAGTTAAGGTGCAACACAGATGGATAACTGAGAAGACAGTTGGACGTCAAACATAGTTTTGTATTATTTCCAGGGCCGGCTTTAGGTATTTTGGCGCCCTGTGCGAGAATTTTTATGCGCCCTTAAATTAGACATTTCTTTGCACAAATTCACTAGTTTACAAATTTTTGCTTAATTGCGTGTACCTAATAGGAAAAGTGTTTTTTAGCCTAATTTGAGGTCGCTGAAAACGAAAATGACCCTCATTTATTTTGCCAAAGAACCGTTTTCGAGATATTAGCAAAAACATTTTTTTCGGCTTTCTTCCCAGAATGGCCAAAAATCTCTAGAACAATACATCTAACCAATATAAATTTTTTACTAAACGAAAGGTTCCTCTTTTACCATTACGACGATGTATTGTTTGTGTCAATTAGAGTAGTACTTTTTGAGTGTGAGGCGCTGAAAGTCGGAAAAAAGTGAATTTTTTAAGCATTTTGGAAACTTACACATGTTTATTTATTGTATTAAGTTATACCAAAAATTTATTTACAAATTTCAATCATTGACGGTGAAAGATAATTTTGTTACGAAAATATAAAGCCTAACTTTAGCCGAATCGGACGAAAAATACAGGAGATATGACTAAAAATATAATGGCGCACAATTTCAGCTGTTTATAGTTCAGGGAAATTAGCATTTAAAGGAGACAAAATTCCAAAATGGCTGAAAATTGGTACACAGCTTCCTTGTGACATTTTAAGAAAAAAAATTCGAAATCCAAAAAAAAAAACATGGCCGCCGAAGATATCGCTTTTTTTGGAGTATCTCGGTTTCTATTGGTCATACGTCCCCGTGCAAGGACCCAAAACATTGACAATGAAATTCTCTACAATTTAAGTTCTTACATTTTTTTTGACCCGATTAACCTTCGAAAATCGATATTTTCGAATTTTTTATTCAATCAGTCAATACGAAACGTTATTGCCTACAAAAAGTTCTGTTGTCATTTTTTCGAAAACTTAACCCTTTCGAAGTTATTCAAGGTCAAAGTTTGCAAAAATCATTTTTTGACCAGTCACTCAAAAAATGTTTTTTTTTTCTTCGAAAATTGTATTTTGTAGGGCAAACATTTTTTTCATCTACTTGTACCAAAAATATTATTGCCTAGAAAATATAATTTTCGAAAAAAAAAAAAAAATAGTTTTTGAACGACTTTTTGGTCAAAAAGAGATTTTTGCAAACTTTGACCTTGATTAACGTCGAAAGGGTTAAATTTTTGAAAAAATGACGAGAGAACTTTTTGTTTTTTGTTTTCGAAAAATATTGTTCAAACTTCTTGCTACGATTTCGGTAATACGTGATTCGTTTCTCTGATTTCAAATATCCACATTCTTGTAAACGAGAGGCGAGCAATTCAGATTTTTCTTTTGTTAAATTGAGATCACGCCATAGATCGTTTAGGGTCATTTGGTTCATAAGCTCCAGTTTTGGATTTTCTGTTTCCGGAGTGCTTGCGTAATTAAAAAGAAAACTACAATACCACACTAAAAAACTTCCTTACTGACCTCTTTCTAGTTTTTCTGAAAAATCATGAAAAGTTAAAGGCACAACCCCAATGAGTTTCTAGGATATTTGCAATCTAAAGTTTGAGTACGTAAATAGCTGAAACTGTGCGCCATTATATTTTTAGTCATATCTCCTGTATTTTTCGTCCGATTCGGCTAAAGTTAGGCTTTATAGCCCAGTGCAATTACTCGAAAAAAGGACATGAAATTGCATTTCATAATGTACAAAATTTTTTTTTGGATTTTGTTCGGGTACATCTGACAATGTTAAAACCAAGTTTGTGGGGTCACAGTGTGATGGGAAAAGCCGCCATCTTGAAAAAGAGGTAGAGGTCGTTTATACCAAATAACTCGGTGGTGTGCAATGATAGCTGAAAATGATCAATACAAAGTCATTAGAGAATAAAATTATCTACAAAATGAGCCCTTAACAAGGTCTATAAGTTAATTTGGCTCAAAGTTATGGCCGCACAAAGTTGGAACTTGTTCGGGTGGTTGAGGTTGAATGCAGTTTTTTGCCATTAACTCGTAAGATATTAATTTGGGTGGGTTAATGCCGATTACGAAACTTATAGTGCTAGTGATTACCTTTAGAATAAGCCCTTAGTCATCGTTCTCGCTTGTATAGTTTGCGAGTAATCCAACGCCAAAGTTCGTACTGCACGTGCCTGAAATAACTGATATCGCAATTTTTTTGAGAATATTCTCCTTAACGGTTGCTCATATGATAACGTAGTAAACAGCAGAAATACGGGTATTAAAATATCTTTCAAATGGGCTATTGACCGAAACTCTATGTCGCTTCATGTCCGCGACATAATAGTCCGGGAGGCAGCGTTGCATTTTGGGGGCTCATTTCTTACCACTTGATTTTTTTTGCAATTGATAGTTTAGATAAAACTAATAACAGAAACAACCGTCAGACGCCAGTATCGTGGTGGGGGTGGTCGTGGGAAAATGTGAAAGTGGTAAAAAAAATTCGTCGGCTTATTTCTTACCACTTGAGCATTTGCACAGTTATTGTTTAAGTGATAATAAAAATTAAAAAAAAAGTCAGCTGCGTACCTAGTGGGGGATTATACGTCAGTCGCTGGTATAAACCTGTCAAAAAACACATTTTCTAAAATCACATCAAATTCAATGAAACTTATACATAAAATTTCTTATATAATTAGAAGAAGAAAAAGCACAATCATCTTTATGCACAATGGGGGTAACACCGTTAGCTGACAGATAATAAGTGCTGATTGGGTTTTTAACGTTAGCATTTATAATGTATTCAAAAAAGAAACTGACTATCTTCACAACGTTATGCCGGCAGCTATCGACAATTTTTTGTGAATATAATCTGTAAACACATTATTTCAAAAGATTTCTTGCGGCTGGAAAACAGCTTGGCTACAATATGATGGATTAAATCCATTTTGTTGTATTGTGAGCATGGTTTTACTAAGAAAATGACCTAGCTGACTATCTTTCCCCCGTTATGTTCACAGCTGACGGCCAGTTTTTGTTAATATAATCTGTAGACTCATTATTGCAAAAGGTTTCATGCGTCTAGAAAACAGAATTTTTTTAGTAATCCATCATATCTTAGCCAAGCTGTTTTTGGTATAACTTAATACAACAAATAAACATGTGTAAGTTTCCAAAATGCTTAAAAAATTCACTTTTTTTCCGACTTTCAGCGCCTCACACTTAAAAAGTACTAGGCTAAAAAACACTTTTTCTACGAGGTACATTTTTGGTGTAAACTAGTGTTATACAACAACCCGAGTAAAATAAAAGAGACACTGGCCGTTTGGGAGCACGACTTGGGGTCACGACGGACAAACTTGACCGAAAGATTTAAATGGTCGAGAGCTGAGCTATTCATTTTAACCAAAAAAATAATCTGCACCATATGTATTGTTGAATGTACTTTATGTGATCTTGATCAATTTCCTTATGTACAAACGTCCTTTGGATTATTATACTAAAAGACTATCTTTAGACAAGAGAAACAAGCTCGCCAGTCGTCGGTTTGTTTTTCGGGAAATGTGTGGTGCGTCTTGGTCTGTGACTTCTATTTTAGTGAAAAATTTGATTATTTAACTGCTCAAAGAAAAAAACAAGTCTACGGCACAAAATGCTATATAATTCATTTATACTTTGCCAGCTTAAGTCTATGGTAAGCCCTTGCCTCCTATGTGACAGCGGCATGAATTTCAACTTCTTGAGTCTGTCCGTGAAGGGCGGTAAGCTACAAAAATCGCGCGGGTCGTGTAGTTTTCTCAGAGCGAAGAGGAGCAATTTCTTCAATACTGATTTCAACCTACCATTACTTACCTGAAATATAGGGTCCCAGATCGGGCACGTATATTCCAGGATTGGGAAGACGAGCGAACAGAAAAGAGTTTCTGGGGCCTGAACGTTGTCGAATCCTGGGGCTCTTTTCTCTATAAAGCCAAGAAGCTTTTGGCTCTGGCAGCAATATTTTCGTAGTGCAAGTTGAAATTTTATTTATTGTCGACAGCAATGCCTAGATCTACAACTTGATCCACACGGTCGAAAGCCATAAGGTTTGTAGTAGTCGATCGTAGCAATCTTATGGTAAACAAGTTTCTTGAGTAATTGTTGATAAAATGGCAATACCTCTGCAGTTTTCCACCCAGTGCTTATTAGATGTTTGGTGGAATGAAAGGAGATAGGATTTTTCCATATCTTAGGGAAATTTCCTGTCCATAACGGATTGTTTATAGATCAAAAAATTGATTTAAACAGCCCTGCAAAAAGCAATGAGCAGGTTGTTAGGTCATGACCTTTATTGATATCAAGATTGTTTATACGTATAACGGTCATTATATCTTCAACAAATAGAGGTACACCAGTTATAAAAGCTTAAGTGTCAGTGTGCGTACTTGTTGGGTCAGAGGGTCATATAGCTCTCTCAGTTGAGCTCACAAGCAGTATCTGCAACTTCCGGGGAAACCTTGCGGTGTGGCTCTTTCAATCCGCCTGACTTCTTCCTAAAGACCCAGACCAAACTTTATGACCCTACACTTCAGCAGCTGATCAATAAAGAATCTGGAACATCCGTCAACACCCAGACGCTGGAGTGCCCCCATGACCGCAGAAGATTTAACATTGTTGAAAACACCTTCAACATCTAAGAAAGCAGCCAAAGTGAGCTCCTTGAGTTCAAGGGATTTCTAAATGACCGATACCAGCGATGTGTGCAATAGAGCATCTATCCGTAAACGGACTTAGCCATGGATCTTAGAACTGGATCTCGTCGATCACCGGAACCGAAAGAAAGACGTCGACTTTGAGCAATAATGACGATTAAACAAAGAAGTTCGACAGAAAATTAAATCGGAACGGGAACCGTACTGGAATAACGTTGCGACCGACATGGAAAAAGCGGCGTCGAGGCACGAGTACCGGAAGTTTTACCAGGCAATCCGGCTGAACCGAACTGAACTGTGTAGTAGACATTAAGCAAGCTCAACCCATTCAGTCTATCCTAAGATATTGTGTTCCGCAGATAGGGTTTCAATTTTCTTAAGCCAGAAAATGTCCTCTGCGAAGTAGCTGCTGAGACGGAAAGGTTAGCGAAGACTTTTAGGAAGCAGGGGAAGTTAGGGTATAAGCCCACGTCGCTAAATGATCGCTGTTATCAGATCGGCACACTTCTCGCCAGATTTTAAACTAAGTTTGACAATTACTGTTTTCGTTTCTGCCAGAACTGTTACATATGTTTTTTACAATGCACTCTTCCATCTCTACGTTATCGCAAGTCACACAGTTTTGGGAGAAATGCTGCATAAGACAGTCATAGTTTTCCGATGATTGGAAAAATGAGCAGTTCTAGCCTTTGTATGAAACATCTATTTTGTAACAAAGCCGTTTCGAATAGGGTTTAGAGCTAATGATCCGCATTAAAAATTTAGTTTTTATCAAATCACAATAGATCGCGTGAAGTTGTTTGCCAGAGGATTATCGTATAAGTTGGTCAACCGCAATGACCTTAACATTTGGCATGGTTTTTTGCGCTGTATCAATGTTGCAGCTTGCTTGCAACTCTTTTAATGCCAGAACAACACCAGCGTCAATTTCTTTGAATCAAAATACTGCATCATGTTTATGCACCCACCACGTTTCACTCATTACTAGAACTGTTGGCTGGAAGAAGTGGTCGTATTCCTCTTTTCAGGATGTCTGTACGCTGAGCCGACAAACTACCGATGGACTGCATTACACCAACTCAAGTTTCAGCTTGAGAGAAAGTTCGGCCGTTTTTCATTAAACCACATACAATAACATTAGCCAAACCTTTCCTTGTAATGTTAGTAAATGGAATAAACTCCAAAAGTGCTTCTGTGGCTGAATACTTGTTTAATTGGTCTGCTCGGTGGCGACTTCTCGATCGTCGAACACTTTGGACAATCAGCTTCGAATTGAGTATTCACAATTTTCTTGCCTCTATTTCGGGGGTGCTTGAACCCCCAAAACACCCCGCTGGGTACGCCTATGGGTCTCAAGTATTTTGAATTGTAGTAGGATATTTTACCTGCTTTCGGATTGAAAGCCAATTTCTTTTTTTTTTTTTTATTTATTCGCCAAACAAGGCACACTTAAACTAGGTATACATATACTTAGATTAAAACATAGTGTACAGTCTTTTTCATATAACTACTGTTAGCTACTAAAAACCTACAATGTCAGGAGGGGTTATGTTAGTAGGGATTTGAGTATTTTTTTATAGGATGCCTTGTTGAGGGAAGGGGAGAAAGAGGAGCTATGGCTATTAAAAACCATACAGCATCTGTTGACGGGCTCGTTCCTTGCGTAATCGGTGCGGTGTGGATATTCCCTAAGTAGTTTATTGTGTCGTGTGTGTCGGACTACATCATTCAATTTGATTCTGTCCGACAGAAACTGCACTTTAAGCTTTCCACTTAGGACGTCAAAGGCAACGCAAGATATGAGCAGCTTCTTCCTGCTAGATAGCGGCATGAGACCAAGCACTTTGAGCCTGTCCAAGTAGTGTGGCAGGGTATGGTAGTCATGGGGGTTGTGTAGATGTCTCAAGGCAAAAAGAAGAAATCTCTTTTGAATGGATTCGATCCTCCTACTGCTCACTTGGAATATAGGATCCCAGATAGGACACGCATATTCCAGGAACAGAAGAGTGTTTTTGTGACCCATACATTACCAAATTCTTTGGCTCTCCTCTTGATGAAACCAAGAAGTTTGTTGGCTCTGGCAATTATATTATCGTAATGTAGGTTGAAATTGAGTTTTTTGTCTAGGACGACGCCTAGATCTACGATATGGTCAACCTGATTCAACATTATGCCATTGAGATAATAGTTATGGGTCTGTGTGTTTTTTAAGCGGGAGAAGGTAATTGCATGACATTTGCTGGTGTTAAGTTGCAGTTTGTTCATGGTGCACCAGTCGTGTAGGGCATTGAGTTTTGTCTGCAAGAAGGAAGCATCAGTTTGGGTCTTAATGACACTATAAATTTTGAGGTCATCCGCGTAAAACAGATGTGGAATATTTGCTAATTTTTCGGAAAGATCGGAGATGAAGATATTGAAGAGTAGGGGACCGAGATGACTACCCTGAGGAACGCCAGAGGTTACTTCGATCTCATTAGATAGAAATCCTTGGAATCTGATAACCTGTGTTCTTCCGTTCAGATATGATTTTAACCATTCCAGGGCAGAACTTGATATTCCAAACTTTAATAATTTTGCGATTAGGATGGCGTGGTCCACTCGATCGAAGGCCTTGCTGAAATCAGTGTACACAGCATCCAATTGATGGCCGCTCTCCATACCGCATAACGATTCGGAGATAAGGACCATAAGGTTAGAAGTTGTTGAGCGTCCTTTCCGAAAACCATGTTGTTGTTCGTTTAGGTATGGATCGATAAGAGGAGCAATCTTGTCATGAACAAGTTTTTCAAAAAGCTTAGGAATTGATGATAAAATGGCAATGCCCCTATAGTTGTCTACCGAGTGCTTGTCACCGGATTTATAGATTGGCGTTAGGTAGGATTTCTTCCACAGCTTGGGAAACTTTCCTAACGATAAAGATTTGTTGAAGATGAGATAAAGAGGAAACGCGATATGTTGCGAGCAGCGCTGCAGGAAAATAGGAGGGAGATTGTCGGGACCATTACTTTTTTTGATATCAAGATTGTTCAGACCCGCCATGATCTCATCAACAGAAAGGGATATACCGGTTATAAGGGAAGTGTCAGTGTGCGAGTCAGTTACATCGTATGTTGCGCTGGACAAGGGGCTATTTTCAGCAAACCTATCAGCAAACATGCTACAAATTACTTGGGGGCATGAGGTGTGGGCTCTACCATTCGTCATTGTTGATGGGTAGCCAGAAGTCTTCCGTTTAATGTTAACGTAATCAAAGAATTTTTTGGGATCACTTATGATATTATCACCAACTGAATTAATATATGCAGAGTAGGCCTCGCGGGACCTACCAGCAAATTCAGAGGCTAGTCTAATGTATTCGGAGTTCAATCGCTCGTTTACATATGTGTTATTTTTGATCATGTTATATAATTTATTTCTTTGATTACGTAGGGATCTAATATCTCTATCCAGCCATGGTTCCGACACTCTATCCCGTTTTATAATTTTGGGTACATATTTGTCGATGATGTTGAAAATGATTGAATAAAAGCATGAAACTATCACGTCAAGATCATTGCTAGTTAGCCTATGTTCCCAGTCGACTAGGGATAATTCGAAACCTATACTGTCCAGGTCCGCGTTCTTAAAATCGTAAACAAGTGCATTGTTATATGCTGCACGATGCTTGGGGATTGATGCATTAAACTCGAGGATCCACGCGGAGTGGTGGATGGAGTTCGAAAATAGGTATTCCTCATCAGAAACGAGTAGAGTATTCACCTCCTCGTGTGAATTGGTGAAGATCAGGTCAAGCCATTTACCACAAGAATTTGGTTGCCTGATAATTTGGTGAAGGTCATTGCCGTAAAGAGTGTCGATAAATTTTATATCGACGGCATTAGTTGCATTAATAGGAAGTAATTTATTATCTTCCTCGTCGGGGATGAAAGAGATATTCGGTCGATTGAAATCGCCGAGGATAAATATGACATCATTACCGCAGAGTGTATCGTTAACTTCCTCCACAATATGCAATAGATCGTCATAGTTGGATTCGTCGGAATTGGGGGGGATATAGAAAGAGCCGATGAATATATCCTTCAGGTCGGATTTGATTCGAATGAACACGTGTTCAAAAGATTTTGAACAATTGGTCGAGATCAATTCACTGTTTAAGGAGTCTTTGACTGCTATAAGGACTCCACCCCCTCTGGTGAGACCAGTGGAACTGTAGTCTCTATCGCACCTGGGGATTGTCCAGTGGATTTCGCTACCCTTCAGGCCGTTGGAATGTTGCTTAAGTCAAGGGAACTCCTATAGCAGCCTGTCCAGAATTAGGTCACTGACATCCTGTATTTCAATAGGATAAATTCCGTCCGCTCCAGATGTTTTATAATGCTTAAAGCTTTCTATGGAGCCACCCGTAGGAGATATTCTTGTTTACCAGTCTGTCGATGGTACCTAAATTATATTCACTAGTAGGGCTCCCAAAACCTGTTTCTGCGGATGTCACAAGATATGTCGAGCCAGGAAAGTGGATATCGAGCAAGAGTTTCAATGACTTCTGACTGCTTGTGGCCCGTGTACTATCTGGTTGTTGCAGCAATTTTTGGCATATGGGATTTAGAGAGAACTTTTCTAAGTCTTGCGGTGTCCGAAAAACCTTCTATTGCTTCACAAAAGCTCTTCCAAGTGAAACGAACCAAGTTCATTACTAAGAACCCTCTCTTAGAACTAAAGTACCCGTTTCAACTCTAGAAGGCATTTCCTAACAAAGCTTTAGGAGAAATAAATATTTGCTCAGCAGGCTGGGTGATTCCCCTTTGAAAGCTCACTTCAGAGCGTTAAAGCTTCCTACGCCGACGAGCTTTTCGGCTATAAAATAAACGGCTTCATCAGGCTAAAATTCAGTCTCTAGCCAGGCTCGTTCCGGAGAGGTCACCCTCTCCGGTCCTAGACCGTGTCGGGGTGTACGATCCGGCATGGTCATACTTTGCCCCTCAGGAATGTTGCCGAGGCCTTGTCGTCGTGTACGATCCGACTATGTGCCAAAGGGGCTATTCCTATACCGTGTCGTGGTGTACGATCCGGAACGGTTACACCATACACACGTTACACACAAATACACATTACCAGAGGAATGTTGTCGAGGCCTTGTCGTGGTGTACGATCCGACTATGTGCCGAAGTAGGTATTCCTATACCGTGTCGTGGTGTACGATCCGGCACGGTTACACCATACACACAAATACACATTACCAGAGGAATGTTGCCGAGGCCTTGTCGTCGTGTACGATCCGACTATGTGCCAAAGGGGCTATTCCTATACCGTGTCGTGGTGTACGATCCGGAACGGTTACACCATACACACGTTACACACAAATTCACATTACCAGAGGAATGTTGTCGAGGCCTTGTCGTGGTGTACGATCCGACTATGTGCCGAAGTAGCTATTCCTATACCGTGTCGTGGTGTACGATCCGGCACGGTTACACCATACACACAAATACACATTACCAGAGGAATGTTGCCGAGGCCTTGTCGTCGTGTACGATCCGACTATGTGCCAAAGGGGCTATTCCTATACCGTGTCGTGGTGTACGATCCGGAACGGTTACACCATACACACGTTACACACAAATACACATTACCAGAGGAATGTTGTCGAGGCCTTGTCGTGGTGTACGATCCGACTATGTGCCGAAGTAGCTATTCCTATACCGTGTCGTGGTGTACGATCCGGCACGGTTACACCATACACACAAATACACATTACCAGAGGAATGTTGCCGAGGCCTTGTCGTCGTGTACGATGCGACTATGTGCCGAAGTAGCTATTCCTATACCGTGTCGTGGCGTACGATCTGGCACGGTTACACCATACACACAAATACACATTACCAGAGGAATGTTGCCGAGGCCTTGTCGTCGTGTACGATCCGACTATGTGCCGAAGTAGCTATTCCTATACCGTGTCGTGGTGTACGATCCGGCACGGTTACACCATACACACAAATACACATTACCAGAGGAATGTTGCCGAGGCCTTGTCGTCGTGTACGATGCGACTATGTGCCGAAGTAGCTATTCCTATACCGTGTCGTGGCGTACGATCTGGCACGGTTACACCATACACACAAATACACATTACCAGAGGAATGTTGCCGAGGCCTTGTCGTCGTGTACGATCCGACTATGTGCCAAAGGGGCTATTCCTATACCGTGTCGTGGTGTACGATCCGGAACGGTTACACCATACACACGTTACACACAAATACACATTACCAGAGGAATGTTGTCGAGGCCTTGTCGTGGTGTACGATCCGACTATGTGCCGAAGTAGCTATTCCTATACCGTGTCGTGGTGTACGATCCGGCACGGTTACACCATACACACAAATACACATTACCAGAGGAATGTTGCCGAGGCCTTGTCGTCGTGTACGATCCGACTATGTGCCAAAGGGGCTATTCCTATACCGTGTCGTGGTGTACGATCCGGAACGGTTACACCATACACACGTTACACACAAATACACATTACCAGAGGAATGTTGTCGAGGCCTTGTCGTGGTGTACGATCCGACTATGTGCCAAAGGGGCTATTCCTATACCGTGTCGTGGTGTACGATCCGGCACGGTTACACCATACACACGTTACACACAAATACACATTACCAGAGGAATGTTGTCGAGGCCTTGTCGTGGTGTACGATCCGACTATGTGCCGAAGTAGCTATTCCTATACCGTGTCGTGGTGTACGATCCGGCACGGTTACACCATACACACAAATACACATTACCAGAGGAATGTTGCCGAGGCCTTGTCGTGGTGTACGATCCGACTATGTGCCGAAGTAGCTATTCCTATACCGTGTCGTGGTGTACGATCCGGCACGGTTACACCATACACACAAATACACATTACCAGAGGAATGTTGCCGAGGCCTTGTCGTCGTGTACGATCCGACTATGTGCCGAAGTAGCTATTCCTATACCGTGTCGTGGTGTACGATCCGGCACGGTTACACCATACACACAAATACACATTACCAGAGGAATGTTGCCGAGGCCTTGTCGTCGTGTACGATCCGACTATGTGCCAAAGGAGCTATTCCTATACCGTGTCGTGGTTTACGAATGCCATGTATCTTTTTCTTTTTCCGGGTGGAGGTCTTAAAAAAACTTTCCCACGTGCCATTGATGCCATATTCCGCCGGATCCGTTGCAACCGTGCTGGTGCGGACAATTTGCTCGGGGGATTGTTGCTTTTGGGATTTGTTTGGATCGGGTACTGGTGCTTGGTCCACCTGGTGGTCTTCAATGGGTGTGATTACAGGCACCGTGTACTGTCGGATGGTCCTTTCCAATTCCTCGAGGAATTCCCTGTAGGTGATGTCTTGTATGTTCGCCAAACTGGGCCGCATATCGGTCTCTATACGGAAACGGTTCCGGATCCCTGACGGGTTAGTGGGTGGATATTGGATTTCGGCTTTCTTCCGTCCTACGGCCTGCTGGAGGGGTTGGGTGCGGTTGTGTGCTCTTAACCGGTGGATTTGGGCGACTTGGTCTGCTGTGGGTATTTTCCTACCCGTTGTAACTCGGCTGGGCTGGGTCCTTCGGCGGGCTGTATTCGGACTCATGGTGTTTACTGAAGTGGTTACGTCTTATTTTTTCTTTTATATATTTTCCTTTTTCCTGGCCTGCTTTGATCTGGTATTGTTTTTTTGTAGTTCTTGTCCAAGGTGTTTTCGGTAACGGATGATAGACGGCTGACAGAACTTCCATTTGTCGGGATTTAGTCGGAATTTGCTCACTGGACACTTCCTGTAACTTAACTAGGTGTTCCTCAAAGGTTCTTCCTAGTATGATAATGTCGTCTAGATATACGAATGCTTTTTATTTTGGTTCGTCCATTTATGGGACTATTATGATCTCAAGTAATCGCTGGAATGTTGCTGGCACGGAGTGGAGTCCGAATGGCATGACGGTAAACTGGTATAACCCCGACCTGGGACAGTAAATGCAGTGACTGGTTTACTCTCCTTAGCTAATGGCACCCCCCAATAACCCTGGTGTAGGTCGAGTTTGGTTATATATCTTGCCTCTCAATCGGTCTAGAATATGATTGATTTGAGGCAACGGGTAAGCATCTTTGAGATCTCATTGATCTTCCGGTAGACGATGCAGAATCGGTATTGGCCATTCTTTTTCCTTGTCAGAACTACGGGTGAACCGTAAGGGCTGCTGGACGGTTCAATAATTTTTCAGCCAACATACGGTCTATTTCGGTGTTGATTATTTGTTGCATTGCTGGATTTCTAGGGAAGTATCGGTGTTTTACTGGCTGGTCGGTCTGGTCGTATATTTGGATGATTCGGTCGTTATTGTGATGGTGCCAGCTTGTTGGCTTTGGTCGGTTGTTATAGTATCGGTTTCTTTTCTTGGCACGTTTCTTTCTGGTATTTTTGACTTGTTCGGATCTGGTATTTTTACTCAGGGCCCTCTGAGATTCCTCACCTATGTAATAACTAGGAGAAGCCGATGGAGAAGCATGCAGGCATGGAAAGAATCAAAAGCAACAAAACATTTACTATTTGTACATTGTAAAAGTTGATCTAAAAAGAAATTTGAACGTCATTGGTGAACATACAAATGCTCAAATCTCTATCAATGGGTAATCATGCATGTAAAAACGGTCCCACTGAAAAAGGATACGCCAAAAATTTATATTGAATGGCTTCGATGCTCATGTCCATACTGGTGTGAGTCACAGTACAAAGAAGTGAGCGGATGCCATGCGAAAGATAAAATGATTTGGTCAAGAAGAGAACATGATTAAATTCCAATAGCACGGCAAAATATAGCAATAAACATTACCATACACACACATTACACACTCATCATACTGTGAGCCCCTTTTTGATGTTAAGAGCCACTGAAGACCACAGCAGGCCACACCAAGCAAAACACTCGCAAAGATTAGCAAAAGGGATATTAAATTCGCCCCTTCATTCTGGTCGCAATGTTTCTGTGATGTTTGTTTGTTAAATCCGACTGAACAAAAGAATCACAAAAAAGGGGGGAAGTTCGGCGTGTTTCGGCAATTTTAAATGGCTGCCATGCACCATGGCGCCCCCTGCATTTGAGTGCAAGAGTTGTGAAGTGTGCAAATTATCTTTTCTCTGCATGCAATAAACACCTTGCACTCGACTAAACACGTGCTTCTGGCCGGGTTGATGCTCACTCGAGTGCCATGGGTTAAACGTGACTGGGAGTGAATCCTGAGGATTATTAAAATCCAGACAAGGATACTTCATGCGCCGCTCATTCTTTATACTGCACGCCGACTTTTGTCATCGTAATAAGGTAATCAACTCTAGCAGAGTAGCAGCCAAGAGCCCGGCGGAAAAGAACAACATAAAATAATGCAGAAAATCTGGGTGGAAATGTTGCTACATGTGCTCAAGGAGGAAGAGTATTACAAAGGATGCCAAGAAGGAAAAAATGAGTTGTGAACAGGGGTATTGTCTTTAAAGCAGCATAAAAAGCAGACAAAGAAATTACTTTGAGATAAATTCTCCATCCAATTACCCTCGAAATAAATTCTGCTCCCTCGGAAAGTTTGAAATTACATTCATCCGCTGCTCTCGTGGCCGGGATTCCTTCTTCGTTTTCAATTTCAAAGGAAGAAATTAAATCACGGAAGTTTGCTCGTTTGTCTCGGCCCAAATCTTATGAATAATTGATCCTCGAAAATATAACATGATCACAACAAGCAGGCAAACTGCGGATAATTTTTAACGGGATTAAATCGATAATAAGCAGTTTAATCTCTTCCTGTATTTGCTTAAGGAATTTTATATGGCAAACTTTTAAACACCGTAAATATTCTGACAGAATGGATAGCATGGAGCAGAAGAAGACTCCCCCACGGGTTTGCTGAACACTCGTATATCTCCATCCAAAAGGGGTGCGCTTACTGCAAGGATTGAGGAGGCACACTACCGCTTCAAAAACGAGGGTCGTCGCCAACGCTGTCCCTTCCACATCGTCTGGCTGTTCTTTGAATGCGTTATTTGCCTTCAAGCAATTCTGTTACCCTCCTCGATTTGAAGGTCCTTCGTAAAATCGGCATTACGACGTGCTTTAATCAGGCAGCCTATTGAGTCCATTAGCAAAAAGGTGGGTGCTGCAAACATGCAAACATAGCCAATGCCAATTTCCCCTAATGAAGGCGAACGCTCTCCTTTGCTAGGAGTTTTGAAGAACATCGATTTTTTTCCTCATTGGGCGTTGTTGACTATTGAACATTTTCTTTTCGTAATTTTCTTTATAAATTTCATTAATTATTTCTGGTCCTTGTGATACGTATAGAGAGAAATTTGGGACGAATTTCTGCCAGGGTGAAGAAATGCGACAAATTTGAAGTTACAAAATTCTTCATAATAATCACATCTTGTACATTGAATGGGACTCACTCAGAACAGGAGGACCCCATAATTTTAATCATTTTTTTATGTGAAAGACTAGAGACTCAGGAAAGGCCCTTTATGCTGGCCACAATCTATTTTCTTCGTATAGAGTGCAATGTCGAACAGCAGCTCTAGGAAAAAGGAACTGCCACAACCTAACCGCGATATTTGTATTCCACCTACTGTCCACCATTACTATCGTGACTCTGACATCAGGGCATCGAGAAACAATTGGCTGGAGTCTTATGCCTCCTGAAACGAGTTGAATCTCATCAACCAACCGATGACATGCGCTTTGGCGAAGCGGTGAAGGACGAAGGAAGGATGGCAGGAGGAATCAGAGATGTAAAGAGGGAAGAAGAAAGAAGGAAAGTTAGGTGGGAAAGTGGAAAAGGCGAAGGAGCGTGGGGCTGCCGGGACTCAAACCTGGAACCTCTCGGATTACAGAGACGCTCAGACACCTTACTCGCTAGGCTACCGAGGCTCTATAGTACAATGTAGAGCAGGAAGTTCCAGAAGAAGACAGAATTGTTATTGCCAACACACGGTTATATTGTCTTGTAGGTCCCAAAAGTGGTAGTCGCGTTGGTAGTCAAAGTTGTATTTACATTGTCATAGAATTACCACCGGTACAAGTAACCTAGTATATGAGCGGAGATGTGGGTAACCTTTATATCTAGAGATCAGTAATCACTAGAAAATCAGTTAATTCGGGTCTGTTTGCTGATTGAACCAGTAAAAATTTTTCTCGAAAAATGAATAAAAATTTCACAGGTTCAACAGTTGAATACTCAAACGCTGTCGACCACTTCCGGGACTTTCGGAGCCTTCACTCGTAGGCAGAGCTATAGGGTTTTCATAGCAAGCCAAATATTTAGGAGTGACCCAAGATGCCGTAGCTGTTCCCCGCTCACGAAGATCGGCAGGAATTTGGCCTTTCCTCTTCTCGTCTTTCTTTCGAAGTATTTCTCAGAGCTGGCCCTAAATCGAGCGAAAACTTAGAGGAAGAAGAATTAGCACGGTGCGTGCCGTGCGCCTCTTGCACCGTCTGGTCCAAGGTCCATGCGAAATTAGCATAGACTCGAGAAAGTACTGCACAGACCGTGATATAGACGCACGATGGGTGCAGTGCCATTGTTACACAGGCTGTGCAGTATTTGCTTGAAAATTTGCATTTCCTATGGACCCTCGGGCCAGACGCACGGCGTGAAACACGGCCCTGAATACAACTCGTATATCCAGGTGGGCGTCCCAAAAACCACCTTGGCTTGGCTGGACAAGGTGCAAAACCACGCCATCAAACTCATTGGCTATAGTACCGTTCGCTCTTCCATCGACCCTTTAAACCTCCGTAGGAATGTAGCAACCCTTACCGATATTACCTGCGCGACTGTTCTACTGAAATTAGGTACTGTTCTACTGAAATTAGTCCAAAAAAGGGCCTAACCTCAACATCCAAAGTAAAAGTTTCCCTCCAACTCCAAAATGTTCTATACAGTCCACATATTGTTTGGTAAAAAGTTACACCATTTTGAGCGTCGGGTTTGGGCGGGGGAGGGGGGAGAAGTTGGTAAATTAGTAGTTTTTATCAGTTTTTCTTGAATATTTCGAAAGCTATGCGGTTTAGCACAAAAAGTGCCATATACAAAAATAATCTACATTAAATTGCGAACAAAAATGGTCTTTGCATAATCTTGCTAAAGTGAACGGTTCCAGAGTTACGGAGATTGTAAAAGTAGAAATTTTCCGTATTTTTTTGATTTGTTGGAAAAAATATGACATTATCGCTATGGAAACTAATATTTTTATACAGGATTGTGTTTTGTAAAAGTATATTGCGATTTCAGTGGTGGTATGTTAGTGATAAGCCCTTGAAGGAACGACAACCTCACCACCTTCTCAAGGGGCGCTACTTTTTAAGGGAAAAGAGGCTTCCAGAGTCCTAGGCCATATAAACCTGTGGTACGGAGAAACCCACTCTGAACTAATAAAACTAATAAAAATGTAGAATGTTAAAGCGACCTTAAATGAATGTAAAGTATTTGTCAGTATTCAGTCCTCTTCAAACATAGCACTCTCCTCTTCTAGATCTTCGTGTATGATGTTCGTGTCCCTGTTATCACATCCTAGGCCTGAGCAATTTCCGCATATGCTTGAGCAGTTTAGACCACTCTTTCTGCACTCGCAGTTACGGACGCAGTCGTCTTTGCAAGTGCACACTATGAGGGAAAGTAATTCCTGGGGAGCTGCACGACGTGCTGTTGTAATTGGTCTCAGGTGCTCGCCAATCTTCTTCCACCCCCACTCGAGCGGATTCTTCTTCTCATTCAGCCACTGCTGCACCTGGTGGTAGGTTCTAAATGAATGTTGCCTGGAAGCTGCTGAAGTGGGGGGAAGTGCAGCCAACTAGAACAAGGAATGTATAGGCTGCTTTGCAACAGCCTGCAAGTAACACTGGTAGCGAAAACAATCTAGATCTTCAGTGTTCTTGGCTCCAAACATCGCAAGAAGGAAATACTTTCCAGCGTCAGCTACTGCACTGGGGTCAGCTTTGGGGTCGTTAAAGACTAGAAGTTTCGTACGAAGAGCGTTGTTGGCTTGTACTTTCCTATACGGTGTAATTTTCCCCTTGTTGTAGATAGCTGATACCGTGTCACATCCTGTGAAGGCGTATATTGCTAAGAGTACACCTGTCATATCCCCAATGCCGCGCTGAATGTCAGAAATAGTGTACACTTTTTCCTGCTGATTGCCTTTCTTTGGTACCACCATTTTCAATTTGCTCTCTGAGGGTGCGTGGACAGTCAACAAGACTAGCAAGTCCGTGTCATCACCAATTACACAAGCTTCAACTCCTTTCTTAGCTTCATCTTCTTCTTCTTCGATGGCTCTACGGCCCAATTCGAGCCTTGGCCTCCTTCAGCTTCTTCCTCCAGACGTCTCTCTGCTCCGCAGCTTGTCTCCAGTTTCTCGTGTTGAGCAGTTTCGCTGCATCGGTCTTAACATTATCTTCCCATCTTGACCGTGGTTTGCCAACTGGTCTTTTGCCATCTGGTAGTAGATACAGGGATTTTTTTGGTATCCTTGCGTCATCCATTCTTTGGACATGACCGGCCCAACGTAAACGCAGTAGCTTGGCATGGGTCGAAAGTTTACATTCTTTGTATAAGTCGTACAATTCGTGATTGTAGCGTATTCTCCATGCATTGTCTTCATTAATTGGGCCGTATATCCTTCGGAGAACCTTCCTCTCAAATATATCCAACTTGTCGGCGGATTTTTGGGAGATACTTCATGCTTCACAACCATACGTACCTACTGTACGTATGGTTTTGTAGACTCTTATTTTTGTTTTTCTGTGGATGTCTCTGGATTTCATTACTGGCAGTAGTGAGAAGTATGTTCTGTTTGCGGCGTTTATTCTTCTTGGTACGTCTATCGTTTCATCGTTGTCTTCGCTGACTGTGGACCCCAGGTAATGAAATTGGCTTACCCGTTCGAAGTTATATTCCCCCCAGGTGGTGTTGTGGTTTCTTCTTCTTCTTTCCACCCTTGACTGAATTTGAATCTTGCCCTTGTCTGCATTTATTTGCAGCCCTATATGTTTAGCTCCATCTTCTAATTCTGTGAATACTTCTCTAAGGTATGACAGTGATCTGGCAAGGCAGTTTATGTCGTCGGCATATCCTGCCAACTATTTTGATTTGTTAAGCAGGGTTGCGTTCGCATCAATGTTTACTTTGCGAATTACTCCTTCAAGGCAGAGATTAAATAGCATGGGTGCCAGCCCATCGCCCTGCTTTAAGCCTTGCTTGACTGGGAAGGACTCCGTCAATTCTCCTTGTATTCTGACTGCACACCTTGTATTTTCCATTGTCATTTTAGTCAGTTTCACTATCTTTTGGGGTATGTTTAGGTCCAGCATTGTCGCATACATTTTTTCCCTGTCGATGCTGTCGTATGCTTGTTTAAAGTCGATGAAAAGTTGATACACGTCGATGTTGTATTCCCAGCATTTTCGGAGGATTTGCCTTATCGAAAAAAGTTGATCCATCGTTGACCTATTTCTTCTGAATCCAGCTTGGTATTCACTTATTACGGCTTCTGCATAAGGTTCCAGTCTGGCCTTAATTATATTGGTCATTATTTTATACACTGTGCTTAAAAGAGATATGCCTCTATAGTTTTCACAGTTGAATCTGTCCCCTTGTGTATTGGGCAGATAATGCTTTGCTCCCATTCTTCAGGCATTTTTTCGTTCTTCCATATGCAGCATAGTAATTCATGTTTAGCTGCTGAAAGCGGTTCGCCTCCTTGCTTGATCAGCTCTGCTGGGATGTTATCAATTCCTGGAGATTTGTTATTTCTTAAGAGTCGTATGGCACTTTGTACTTCCTCCAGAGTGGGTTCGTTTGTTTTTCTGGTGTCATCGTTATGTTGTGGACGGGGTTCTGGTACGTGTCGGATGCTCTCGTTTGCGTTCAGCAGCTCGCTAAAAAATTCCTTCCATCTTTTCTTTACATCTTCGCTGCCTGTAACTATAGTGCCTTCTTTCGTTCTACATATACCGGAGGAGGGTTTGAAGCCTTTCTTGAAGAAGTTTACTTCCTTATATGCTTCCCTGGTTTTGTTTCGGGCAAAGTTTTCCTCTGCTCTCAGGATGTAATTGTTGAGGAATTGCCATGTTTTTTGCGGTTCTTCTTGTTTCCTCATATTTCAGTTTCTTGCTCCTCGTCGGTCTCTCTAAGTAAATTTTCCTATTTCTATTTCTGGCCTCTATAGCTGTTTTACATTCCTCGTCGTACCAATCATTGGCTCTGGCAGTGCGTTTGTAGCCTACAGTTTCCTTCGTGACATCAACTCCTTTCTTAGCTTCATCAATCGCTGTTAAAACTATTAATAAGTCAGCGTCACCCGATGCTTGATGAACTGTGCAACTACCTCTTTGCAAGTGCACTGTAAGGAGAGAAATAAGGCCGATTTTGTTTTTAGCGTTAGCTAGAAATTCACTTTGATTGACATTTACATGGATTGAGTCTTCTACTTTCACTTCAATGTTAGTGGTGGAACGTGATCTGCGTAAATGTTCTTCATCTTTTGTGTTTCCTTGCTCGTATCCATCAAAAACAACAGTTGTTGGCCCATAATGAGTAATTATGTAATCTGTGTATTGCTCGCAAACCTGCCTAAAGGTAGCTGGGCGTCGCCAGACAACACGATGAAGGATGTGACCTCCATCAATGATATAGGACATTCAAATTGCAAACGCTTGCTTAGATTTGTGGAGCATCCACACTCGACCGAATCGGCCACAAGGGTTGCCAAGCCTACACAAGCCAAGCCAAACGCCTTATCCACACGTTTGAATTTGCGAACGGTTGCCAAGCCTTGGCAAGCGTGTGGATCCGGTATTAGCCTCTAGTACAATATGACTTTTTAATAAAATTCTTTAGTTATTTCTGTTTACATAGTAGTTAAATTTCATTTTTCCAAAAATTCAAAAAAATACGGAAAATTTCTACTTTTACACCCTCCGTAACTCTGGAACCGTTCACTTTAGCAAGATTATGCAAAGACCATTTTTGTTCGCAATATGGCACTTTTTGTGATAAACCGCATAGTTTTCGAAATATTTAAGAAAAACTGATAAAAACTACTAATTTACCAACTTCTCCCCCCTCCCCCGCCAAACCCGACGCTCAAAACGGTGTAACTTTTTACCAAACAATATGTGGACTGTATAGAACAATTTGGAGTTGGAGGGAAACTTTTACTTTGGATGTTGAGTTTTGGGTCTAATTGCACCGTACTCCGCAGTCGGTGTTTCCGAACTCATATAACATCTTAGAGTTCAAACGTCATCTGCATCTACTCATGCACCCTCCAGACCCCCAACCTATCCTTTCTACTCTATCCTTCAAATCAAGCTTACTACTAAGCACTGACCATGACTTGAACCACATGACAGATTAGTAGTACAAAGGGTGATTCCTAAGCTTGACCTTTTCACATAATGTACCTTGAATTTCTCCTACTTCTTCTCTACTGAAGGAATGAAGGTGTACTGAAGGGGGAAGCCGAGTTCCTCGCTGTTCGTGCTTCCCTCCAACAACAACCGAAAAGCTGAAATGCTTATGCGCCGCTAAGAGGGGGCCAATCCGTCCCTGGGATCACTCTATGTACTAACAGCATTTCATGTCGTTCAAGTTATGGTGCAATGTCTAGTAGTAAGCTTAGTTTGAAAGGCAGAAGAGAGAGGAGAGGAGATTGGGGCTGGAGCTGTACATTTGCAACTTTAATGTAAGACCGGAAATACTGTCTGCGGAAAATCGTACGGAAAAAAGGGCTATAGGTTATGAGAATGAGCCGAGCGAAAAAATAATACCGTGCAGGCATGATGGCGTTAAGTAAGTGGAACAGTGGCTATAGTAGGTTAGGTTAAGTTCGATATAGCTGAGCTGTTGGTTTAAGCTCATACAATTAGGTGAAAAGGATAGGCCCATTGGGATGCCGTAGTGATCCCACTTAAAACCTGATGTTAAAGCTTCGCTTCTTCGCTAAACCATTCCGAGGATTTTTTGCAAGTGAAAAGCGCTATGTTTGCTTTCTTAATCCGCTTTTCTGTGTTTTCATTCCAAAGGAGTTTCTGGTTCAGGACTACTCACAGATATTTGGCACTGTTGCTAAATTTCATCCTAACGTTATTAAGCAGGACGGGAGGGTGTAGGGGGGATTAAAGATGGGTTTTATACCTCCTTGTGAAGGGGACCAGTTCCGTTTTTCTTGGGTTAACGCCGAGTCCTATAGTAATGGCTATAGTAATCTTCTTCTTCTTTACGCTCCTTTACTCCCTCATAGGACATAGGGTGGAAACAGTTGCCCTCCAGCGGACTCTGTTTTGCGCGACTATAGTAATAGTGATAATATTTTGTTTAGGCTGCTACATTCCTACAGTGGCTCAATGAGTCAATGGTGACGCAGAGGTGACACTACTGTTTTATACCACCCTAAGGTAGTTTTTCAAGCGCCACACAGTGCTTTGATGCATGCTCAAAATGTAAAAAATTAAATTTTTTAGATTAATTAATGGTCATTGCGCATATGGTAACACCATTTATTGGTCGTTTTCGAGCTCATTTCTTTTGCGTATTTAATTCTTTTTTTTATCTTTTTCATTGCCCATTAGTCCTTCAAGTAGTGCACTTCTAGGCTTTATTTTGGTTGATTCATACAAAATACAAATGAACAGAAATACTGAAGGTAAGTGTTTCAATTGTTTATTGCTGTTGATCTTTCACGTTCCAATTTTGGAGGAAACTTGTCACTATTAAAAAAAAAATTGTTCTGATAATTTTAATTATGGTTTAAAAAAATACTCCTCATAACTCCTCTTTGATTTTGGGGGGAAACTTTAAGCAATTATTCATGTAAAAATATCCTACAAAAATTGTCTGCCCAATACTTATTTACTTTGATTTTCTCTAGAGAGGTCACGATCCATCACTAATGGTGAAATTTTTGAAAAATGGTTTTCGTCAACAGAAAGAAAAAAAGATGTGTTCAACTTCATTAAAAATTATTTTAATAATAATTTTGACTCAGATTCTTCTGAAAGTTCACTCATAAATTTGAAAAAATGTTCGGATGTTTACTGTGCAAAATTAAATTCAAGGTGGCAGAAATGTAACAGGACAAGGGCACGATTTCTAAAAGTAAACGAAGACTGGTTATCCTTAAAAGTAGATCTTCCTGATTTTGTCATCAAAGAAGATCGTGCTGCGGTTGAGGAACATAAAGTGGTGCGCGGGAGACCACAAAAGTCTTTTGAAGAATGCAGCTTTAGAACGAAAAGAAGGCGAGTTACTGATCTTGGGTCTTCTAGATCTTTAGAAGAACTAAGATTCGCCACTTATATTTCTGCAAGCTCGTACTCAAGGAATATTGTTCAACCAAGGACTCAAACCAGTCCACCATTATCACCATTTAGAGCTCTGGCACTTTATTTGGACCTTGACCTTTCGGAAAGGAAATATGCCATTTTACGGTCAGTAGTGAATGAAACAAACAGCAATTGCTTCCCAAGTATATATGCTCTTAGAGAAGCAAAGAAACAATTTCTACCACAAAATATAAATGTAACGGAAATTTCAGCTGAAGTTGATTTACAAGAAATTGTACATCTGACCGCACGTAGCATTTCTCAGCTCACAAATATTAATAAAAATACCAATGCAAAATTGATTTGTAAATGGGGTATGGATGGGAGCTCTGGGCACAGTGCTTATAAACAAAAATTCATGGATTCTCAAAACACAGACGAATATCTCTTTACTATTGCTTTCGTTCCGTTAAAATTGATTGACATTACTGATGGATCAGAACTGTGGACTAACCCCCGCCCCTCATCAGTATTCTACTGTAGACCAATAAAATTTATTTTTTCAAAAGAAAATAGATCTTTAGTCGTTGAAGAAGAAAACAATATAAGACAAAAAATTAATAACTTGGCCAACTTCATAACTACAATAAATGATGTCGTTCTTGATATCAGTTATGATTTCTTATTTACTATGGTGGATGGAAGTATGTGCAACGTAATTAGTGAAACAAATGCCACAGCTAGATGTTTTATGTGTGGTGCATCTCCAAAAGAAATGAACTCGATAAATATTGCTGAAAAACACCCCAATCCGAATATCTACAGGTTTGGTTTATCCTCGCTGCATTGTTGGATCAGATGTTTCGAGTGCTTTCTGCATATAGCATACAGGCTGCCATTTAAAACTTGGCAAGTTCGTGCAGGGGAAAACAAAAAGTTACTTGAGCAAACAAAGAAAAGGATTCAAATCGATTTCAAGAAAAAAATGGGGCTGATCGTAGACAAACCCAAGCCCGGGTTTGGATCGACAAACGATGGAAACTGGAATTGATGAACAACTTATAAAAAAGTTTTCTTTAATTTTGCGACTTATCGCACTTGGTAAAAAGCTGAACCTAACAAAGTTTAAAGCGTTACTACAAGAAACAATTATTCATTATAATCAGCAATACAGTTGGTACTATATGCCAAATACCGTGCACAAAATATTAGTTCATAGCTCGGATATTATGTCCATGTTTGATCTTCCAATCGGGCAGTTATCGGAGGAGGCACTAGAAGGAACCCATAAGATTTTTAGGAAATCAAGATTGTTCCACACGAGAAAATCCTCAAGAATTAATTCAAACAAAGACTTGCTGGCCGTTATGCACCTCAACTCAGATCACATCATTTCTTCGAGCCGAAAATCATCCAATCGCAAAGAAGCAATAGTTGACTCTGAAATGAAAAGCTATTTAGAGAATGAAGAAATGGATGTTGAACAGGAACAGGAGCTTATGCAAAACTTCAATCTGGAAATGGAAGAGCTGGACGAGGAAAGTATCAATGACAGTGAATAATTGCAGTCTATTTTTTTAACTTAAAACGAAATCTTATGACTTTTATTATTCCTTGTCTTCTTCATTACCTCTAGTTCTAATTGAAAAATTTAATGTTAAAAATATATTTTATTCTTTAAACCAAAATTAAACTTATATTAACATTTGAATTTTTTCCTCATACCCTGATACCTTGCCTTATTTTTTTACTTATTTCTTTCCAAAAAGGAACAAAACATCAAATGTGAAAACGTATTGCTTCAACGCACTGTGCGCCAGCTTAAATAAATGATTGTACTCTAGTAGGTGCCAGATGCAGGACCTGTAGATATTAACCTGCTCTGCTTGTTCGGTAAAGTGCAAATCCGTAGACTACAGCCCGGCCACGAGCTAGAAGACCTAAGCTTATTTTGCAATTTGGAATTGGTTTACAATATGCACGAGGAGATTGAACCGAGAATGCTTATCGAGAGAGGATAGTGTGTTTTAGGCCTTTATATGAAGTTGGCAAAGCATTTATGATGTTTGAACAACCTACATGCAAAGTTGTTGCCATAATTTAAAAAAATAGGATTATGGAATCTATTCATCGATACATTTGTAAGATTAAGCCCGATACTAAATCATCTTTCCATAAAGCACCATATTAACATGTAAACAGAGCAACTTCACCGGAATACATCGTCATTCTCCAAATGATTAATGCAAACTTTTTGACAGTTTTTTTTAAATCTATTAAAGAAAAAATTCGAGATTTCCCCTCAAATGATGCGGATCGTTAAAATATGTTAGATCAAAGCTGGTATTAGGAATATCAACGTCTTGATTGATGACTTAAGCCGCAAAACCTCCAGAAGACCGAAAATTCCACTTCTTCATTACACGAAACAAATTAATCTGCCTGCTGTCAATCCACCCCCAATCGTGTACGCAGTATTAACAAAATCTTTTCCCTGGCGAAAATCCACATGGAGATTACTCCCTACAAACAAGGGGCACATTAACTCCGCCATTACGTACTCCGACGACACGAGTGAGCACAAAGCGCCCCCGTTTTGGAAGGGGTGCATTCTTCATCATCATCCCTTGAAGCTAGTTCGTCCCATAAACTCTGACCCCACTTCCTTTGCTCAGTTCGTTCCCATATCAATTACACAACTTAAGCCGTAAACGATGGGGAAGCAACCGAGGAGTCTGGCTACGGTACACGATCTCTGAAAAGCATCTCAAAGGAGCGATCCTCGTCACCCCCGCCGCCGTAAATGAGGGCAATGCCAAGACGGGCACAGTGGGTGAGTGTGTGTGTGGTCCAGGGCTCTTATACCGTCCTCTTCCTGCTGTAGTGAGCAGGCCATGGAGGAAGGGTGTAATTGTCACACGTAGAACGCCTCAGCCCCGGGAAGACGCCTTCCCTTTCGGTACCCTTTTCCAGTAATTGAATCGAATTTCAATGGAGATAAAACATATTCCAGGATTTATGGAGGAAAGTTGCTCTCAGATTTTATCAATACACGCTTTCTGACGGAGCTGCGCCTTTCAAGTGTGAGATAAATAACGGCATCTCGGCCCATAAAACGGCAGCAAGGAGTCTCGGCACTGGGCTAAGATTTTTGGGCACTTGTCAGCAGGAAAGCGTCCGTTGAATGGGCGAATGGGACTTGTAAGGACGTCAATTTATGATCCCGAAAATCAGAAAGAAATTAGACGAGGGAAAAGGGATTGTGCTTTTTACTATTCTCACTTTATTAAATTATGCCGTGATTTATGACCGGCTCCTGAGTCTGACACCTTTTAACATATTAATGTCGGGTATTCTTGACAGCCTTCAATTAATTCTGTAAAATAGGATTTATTGGTTTTAAATTTTCAAACAATTTCAGAGATGGAAGTGGTTGAGGAATTCTTTTGAAACCATTTGATCTTATTATAGTAATAATTTTAGCGGTTAAAAAATGTCTAAGTGTTTAAACTAGGGGGAGGTAAAATCGTGCCGTCACCTCCTCTCTAGTGCGGATAGCAAACCGAAGACGGACGTACTAGTGGCCGGGCGCATAGGTGGAACATCCTATCCTATGGGGTAAAATTTATAGAGCGCTGACTATCTGACCCTGTAAAAACACATAAGTTGAGAAATCAGAAGTAAAGACTCGGAACGGACGGGAAAAACGGCAACAGCGCTTGAAAATGATCTTCGGAGCATGGAAGCACGCGATTTTGGTAACTACAGGATATTCTACAGCTGCGACAGGGAATATCACTTAGGAGTAAGATTTAGAATACGAAAATCTATTATACCATTACATATACAGGGTCCGCCATGTAACGTTTCTTTTTTAACTAGCGCTTATTTCGTGTATGGCAACACTTAGCTCATGTCTGATTTGACAGATAATTAGTTTTATCCTTCCGCTGAACGAATATGGTTGTGTATACGCTTGAACAATGCTGGGAAATATTGCGACATTACTTTGAAAATCATGGTAATGTTGCAGAATGTGTGCGAAAATTGCGTACGGATTTTGGAAGAAGAGAAGCACCGTCAGCTCCGTATGTTCGTTACCTTGTGAAAAAAGTGAAAGAAACTGGCATCCTCATCGATAAACCAACGCGTGAAAGGCCAAAAACAGTGCGTACACCCGAGAATATTGCTGCTGTGGCCGAAAGTGTGCGTGAATCGCCATCAACATCAGTTCACCGTCGTTCTCAACAATTGGTCATTTCACAGACATCAAAGACGCAGCCAAAATTGGACCGATCGTGTAGGCTACTGCATGGCCAGCCGAGGCAGCCATTTGAATGAAATTATTTTCCATCATTAACCGGAGGGATTGTACTTTCAAATAAAAAAAGAAATTTGAAAAAATATTCAGTAGTTTTTTTATAGCAGTTTCAAAAAAAAAAGTTATTTGGCGGACCCTTTAGCAATTGGTCCAATTGCATCAAGATGGTAATAAAAGATTTAAAAACACAAATTAGAATTGGACAAAGTGTTATCAATTTTGTAGTGAGTAAAAATATGATCGCCGCCAGTTCAACATAGCGCGAGCTGTGAATCTGTATTTTAATTCAGTCGAGGGTAGAAAGAAGAAGAACAATAATTTCGAAAAACCAATTTATCTAGCTGGAGTCCACAGCCAACGATGAAAAGAAGAATAAACGCTGCAAATAGAACATTCTCACTGGTTCCAGTAATGCAATCTAGGGACATATGAAAATAAGAAGTTACAAAACGGTTACAGCAGTTACGTACGTATGTCAAGCCCAAAAATAAAACTAGCTGGAATGTGGGTTTGACCACTTCGGTCCACTCAATTAACTTCGCAGTATGACGAACGTGGAGAGAATAAACTGACTTCTTACAAAATGGTACTACGTTTAGAACTAGTGGGAAATTGACTAGTCTCAAAACTGGTGACAAAGTAATCTTGAGAGACGCTAGTTCAAATAACTATAATAGTGGTAAATCCACAAGATTTTTCTAGAGAATTTGTTTTTCCTGAACGTTAGCAAACAACTACTTCCTTCGTACTTCGTTCGCTATACTAAAGCTACTAAAGCGGGTTTTTCAATTCGTATTGAGCGTGTTGAGGCGCCGCTGCCAAATTGGAAACGAATGACATCATTTGGAAATTTTAATGCTTTCCGGAGATATTATCAAAATTAATCAATGTAAAGTACTTGTCAGACTTGACCAAAAAGAACAAATTTTTCGGTAACTACTGGAAATCCTGAGATGAACTGCAATTTCCTGAAACTGGAGGACATAGAAAACAATTCCCCGTTAAAAAAGTGCTGATCCAAGGTTTGAAAAATTCGTAAAAGGTAACCTAATTTTCGCACGATTTTTAAAAGTTGTCGGATTTTGACAAGTGATGTTTTGTTGGAAAGCTATCGCTATGCAGAATCCGAAAAAGATTACTTCGTTTCGAACGGGTCTCATACTCAACTTATCAATTAAAGGTCTTTCTGACACTTAGGCGAAGTTTTCCATTTAAACAAAAATGCCCGACCGAATGTTATGAAATTTTTTCAGAGCATTTTTTCGTTAAAATTCCTCTTTCGGCATCTCTCGATATAATTTTTGGTTCGCGCAGTATCGCACAGGTACAAAAATCACGAACGACGTTTAAACAAAAAAAAAAAAAAATCTTTTAAGCCCAATTTTCGTTAAAATTCCCGAACGACACCTCAACTAAGTCGATATCGTGCAGGTACAAAAATCCACTTATGCCGTTTAAACCAAATAACGGCTCTACCAAATTTTATAAAAATGTTTTCAGATCATATTTCCGTTAATACGCTTGGAACCAACACCTCAACAAAGTCGTTATCTTTTTTGGTTCACGCGATATCGTTTACTAAAAAATGACCACATACATACGCGCACACACATACCTACTTCTTCTCAAATTTTTGCTTAACATGCTATTGGGACCTTGAAAAATGAAAACGTTGAAAATTTCGATTTCGATTTTCGGACCGATTACAATAACTTCCCTATACTGGGAAGTTAAAAAAAATCGATCTTTTTTCAAATTCGACTTTATTCGAGCTCAAAATCATTGATATATTACCATAGGGAAATGCTGTAAGCTTTGGCTCGTACGTTGCAACATTAGCTGAATCGTGCGTTTGGCTGGCTACTGTGCTCCTTTCTGGAGTTCGCATAACCGCGTAAAATTTTTTGTATAAGATTTAGCCATATCTTAAGGCCCCCATATATATGTTTTCGTTTTCGCCTTGAGGCCATGTATCACCACACACTCGCCGGCCGACAACTGTATGTGGCCTGCAATCCAAGATAACTTGAAAAAATCGTTATGTGTTTGGGCATTTATTGTCAGTTCGTGCCTAAAAATCTGAATTTATATTCACTCTCAAGCGTGTCTGTAGGCAATCATCAGGTGGATTCCTGAAATATCATCCCTCAAGCAGACTGAATAATCTGTGGCCTTCGTGGTGGATGACTTCGTCTGAAATGCCACTGCCTACCGGCGGCCTGTAAGTGAAGTTTTTTAGTGGAGAAACATGTTTTACTTAGTTACTCTCGCAATTTTACACTGTTTCTTGAAAGAAAGAAAAAAGATTTGCCGAAAAACCCCTCTTCTCCAAATGAGATTGGGTCAGACCCCCTCCCCCCAAAACGCTTGACGTAATTAATGGATGACCCCTAATAGATTAAAAAGTAGAAAATAAAATAAATAGTTTAAAAAAACTGAAAAAAAACCTTTTATTTTAAAACGAACTAAAAAGTAAAAAATAATTTTGAATTTAAAGTTTTTAATGCTTTACTTTGATGTCATCAGCGTAAATAAATATTTTAAAGTGCCTTAGCAGGGTAACAATATCGTGTCGGCGCTAAAGAAAAGTTCCAGTATTAACAAAATAAGAATATAGGTAAAGAGCGCCCCACGTTTTTTTTACATTTAAGCAAGTGGCTGCAGCATTAAAAACTTTTCATTCAAAATTATTTTTTGGTTCAGTTTAAAATAAAAACGTATTTATTAATTTTTAAACAATTTATTTTTCTTCCATATTCTCATTTAAAAACTTGTTAAAACTTGTTCAATTCTCGATGCCGCGCAAATTATTAAAAATTTTTTTGGTATGAGCACCGGTATCAAATTTTCGAATCGATAAGATGCTCTCATTGGATATTGTTCCATATATCTACTGAGGTTTTGATTTGACAAGCACATTTTTGAGTGCCAGAACCCGATGCGGTGTTCTAATGGGTCTTCGGTCTTAACGCATCCAATTTATACATATTATGGATATTGAAGCAATGATGATTGTACATTCCGGATTTGAGGATAACTAATCCAAAAACTTGTTAGGACTTCTATAAAAAAACGCTAGCTTACTCGTTATGCGTCCGACTGCGGTTCGACATCTCGCAGCAGCATTGTCTAGTTCTTCCACATGGATGGTATTCGGAAAAACGTCAGAGTCATGGCATTATTTTCGACTAGAGGTGTTCATTATTGCATACTATGATATGATCGTCGAAATTGCAAATTACTGGCTGAAAACCTCTAAACCTCTGTGCATAAATTTTTCGCGCCTATGAAATTTTTTAAAGTTTCAAACTCATTTATACTATATTTTTGGAGCTGATTCGGTGTACTATACCTTTTCAACTTCAAATTGGAACTAAACAATTTCAAATTGGGACCAAACAATTTGAAGTAATAAATGAGAACAACTATTAGTAAAGATTAAAGTACTAATTATTTTTAATAAGTTTGGAATAAATATGAACACAGTTAAGCAATATGAAAACATTATTTAAAAACGAACATCCACCATATTTAATGCATCGGGTATGAACCTTTGAAGATGGGATTTCTTATATCATTAATTAACATGGTTTGTAACCGTTGTGAATGCTATTCGGCTTGAGTCATATTAGTCCTGACTTCACCGGTTAGAATTTGTGGCTTAGCTTAGAATTTGAATTGCTTAGCTTTTAAGCTTGACCAAGCGTGCCCGGTAGTTAATCCTTGAACTATATGGCCCAAGTCTAAGCCAATATAAAAACTGGTGTACTGGTACTGGTGTTAACCGAGACTTGGTTGAATGACTCCTTCCTTAACGAGGAGATCTTGCATGGCAGCTGGTCCATTTATAGATGCGATAGAGATTATATATCTACCGGTCTCTCAAGAGGAGGTGGTGTCCTCATAGATGTTAGAGACTCCTTAAATAGTGAACTTATCGCGACTACATCGTCTCAAACCTTCGAACATATTTTAGTACGAGTAAAGTTCGGAAATAAATACATTGCCATCGGTTCTTTTTACTTACCTCCAAACTCCGACGAATCTATATATGATAATGTGATTCATATAATAGATGAAATAACCAACGATAGCAAAGATATATTAATCATAGGTGATTTTAATCGGCCTAATATATCTTTCATTCGTGATGAGGAAGACAGTTATTTACTTCCGATTAATGTATCAAACCCCGTCGATATAAAGTTTATCGACAATCTTTACAGCAACGACTTGGAACAGGTAATTAGCCAACCAAATTCAAATGGGAAATGGTTGGATTTAATCTTCACTAACCTCTATGAGGATTTGAACGTGCTTCCCGCTTCTGAAGAGGAGAATCTATTTAATAACACTACACATCATTCCGCGTGGGTCGTCGAGCTCAGTTCTACAATAACTGATTTTCTCGCCTCCTATAACAACTCTGTAGTCTTCGATTTTAAGAATACCGATAATGTTAGTATTAGCACTGAATTATCCCTTATTAACTGGGAGGATCTACTTGATGGTGATGATATTGACGAGCTAGTTACTAGATTCTACGATGTTATCTTAAACACCATTGGCAGATTTGTACCCAAAATAAAAAAAAACGGATAAATTGACGGAGCCATGGCTTGACAAAAACACTCAGTGCCTTCGTAATAGGAGAAATAGATTGTACCGCGTAGTGAAAAATAACAATGTTAGTGCTGAGCAGAAATCTGAATACGCCACGTTAGCCTCAGAATTTAATCATAGGTCACGGGAGGCCTATACTACCTATGCAAAGACTGTCGGTGAAAATATCATACGTAATCCTAAAAAATTCTTTGATTTCGTTAACCTAAAGCGAAAAACATCAGGCTACCCGACAACAATGACAAACGGGATCACGCACTCCTCTCTCCCCCAAGAAATTTCAAACATGTTTGCGGACAGGTTCAGTGAAATCTTCTGCCCCATTTCTTCGACTGCACACACTGTCCCAAGAGAGCATTCCGAAACTGCGGTCCTTATAGACAATATATCTCTATCGCCCGAAGATATAATGACAGGTCTTATAGATCTGGAGATCAATAAAGGTCACGGTCCGGACTGTCTACCTGAAGTTTTTTGCAGAGCCACGCCAAACTCATTCTACTCTCTCTTCACCTCATTTTTAACAAGTCCCTTTCTGCCGGTAAGTTTCCTTCGGTATGGAAGAAATCCTTCCTCACACCAGTCTTTAAGTCAGGTGATAAACATGCGGTGGACAACTATAGGGGCATTGCTATCCTATCTGTTATCCCTAAACTATTTGAAAAACTTATGTATGACAAGATTTCCCCTCTAATTGTTCCGAACCTAAACGATCAGCAACATGGTTTCAGAAAAGGTCGTTCCACCACATCCAATCTTATGATAATGATATCCGAACTACTGTGCGGTATGGAACAAGGCCACCAGTTTGACGCTATCTACACTGACTTCAGCAAGGCATTTGATCGAGTAGACCACCACATTCTATATATGGAATTATTAAGATTTGGGATATCCGGCCCCCTTCTGGATTGGATAACATCCTATCTTAACGGGAGAACTCAGGTGGTAATATTTCAGGGCTTCCTCTCAAAAGAAATCAATGTAACTTCAGGTGTACCGCAAGGCAGCCACCTAGGGCCACTTCTATTTAACATATTCATTTCCGATCTATCTGAAATATTAAATGGCATTCCGCACCTCTTTTACGCCGATGATTTAAAAATTTATAGTGCTATAAGGTCTCAAACTGATGTATCCTTTTTACAGTCGAAACTTAATGCACTACAAGACTGGTGCACCACTAACAATCTTCTTCTTAACACCAGTAAGTGCCACGTAATTACCTTCTCCAGGAAAAGAAACAAACAGCTGCAAAATTATTATCTCAATGACAATGTCTTGGATCGTGTTGATCACATTGTTGATTTAGGCATTGTCCTCGAGAGCAAGTTAAACTTTAACTTACACTATGATAATATTATTGCTAGATCCAACAAGCTGTTGGGCTTTATCAAGAGAAGAGCTAATTCGACAATGCTTGGGTTACTAAAGTCTTGTTTTGCTCATTGGTCCGTCCTATTCTTGAGTATGCGTGCCATATCTGGGATCCTATATTTCAAATTAGTATTAATCGAATAGAATCTGTCCAAAAGAAGTTCATTCTTTTTGCGCTTAGGAACCTCTATAATCCTTCGGATTTTCACAACCTTTCTCACTATAAGGACAGGCTCAAAATCCTTGATCTCTTGCCTCTATCCCTTAGACGGAAATTGCTTATATCTTGTTTTACCCTGGATGCCCTGAACAATAACCTCAAGGTGCAGTTCCTGTCGGACACAATCAAATTTAACGATTCTCGACAAACAAGACATTGCAAACTGCTATGCTGCATTACCTTCAATTCCTACGCGTCCTGTTTCTCTCCCTCAATTAACAAAAGTTCCTATAAAAGAAAACTAATTTCCCTATTGTCCTCTTCTAACTAACATTATAGACCTAGATCTTAGTTTAATATTTAAATATTAAATACTGCAATGTTCCTTACTAATGTCAATATGTATTTTTTTATCTGTAACTGTTTTTGTTAAGTGCCTTGTTTGGCAAATAAATAAATAAATAAATAAGCCGGAAATGTTCTCTGCTTGATATTCTAAAAGTTGCTGACCATAATTATTACGCCTTTTAATTTTATTTTCCTCGCTGTTCGCTCTTTTTGGTTCCTTATTTATATATTTTAATGTAAATACCAAATACCATCTAAAGGTAAAAAAATTTCATTTTGATAATTTTAACTTACTCCCAATTTGAAATTGTTTAGTCCCAATTTGAAATTGTTTATTCTCAATTTGTAATTGTTTAATCCCAATTTGAAATGGTTTAATCCTAATTTGAATTTGTTTATTCCCAATTTGAAGTTGAAAAGGTATAGTTATTTAAAAAAATAACATCTTCAATTCAAGGGATATATCGTAACAATTGTAAAAATATAGGAAACTATTTCCATTCATTTTTGTAGCCTTTTCCGTGCATGCATACAGTTGATCTAGGTATATATTAATCAATACATTGTTGATCACTTTATTTATTATTGACACATTAATGTTATATATCTTAAGCTACAATCCCTTACTAATTATTCCAGAACAGCTTTAATAATCACTACGTTATGACAGATAAAGTGCTAAAAATAAAGATAACTAAGCTATTTCCAATATACATATCAGTCTATGCAGGCATGCAAGGTGTGCAGATGCATGTACTTTAGCGCAAGATTTTAAATGATGCCGGGAATTGTAAACTTTATCAGGACATTGAAAAGCACTAATGGAATCGAGCGAGACTAGACCGATCCCTTAAATGCCAATAAAAACTTTAATTCACACTTTTAAGGTGTGGTTAATTCATTAAAATCCACTTAAAGTCTTATCAAATTTCTTTGCGAGCACTTAACATAATCTGCGAAGCTGGCGGAAGAATGTTTTGTATTTTTTGCAACAAGGAGAAGGGCAATGGTGCAGGAGGATTTGTGCCGGGGAAGGAAATCATTACTTAAAATTCATGATAAGTATAAGATTGGTGCAGCAGCGCCATCTACCATAATCGCTACAAAATTTTGCATTCAGTAAAAGAGCGTCTAAATAAAATTTAAAAAATTAAATAAAACCGAAAAAAATGTTTAATCTAAATTATAAAAGGTGCGGGAAGATATGCGATGCTGAATTAAAAAAAAGTGATAAGAAAAATTTTAAATTAAAAACAAATAATAATCAAAAATGTTGTATAAATGTATGTGTGTGTGTATACTTACGTTATTTACTTTTTCTTGCAAACGCTTGAGAGCCTCTTCGAGCTCAACGATCCGAGCCTCCAAGACCTCCTGTAGAGATAAGAAGTTTCGTTCTTTAAGATGAATGGACGTAAATAATACACAGGAAAAATAAATAAATAAATAAAATTAAAAACGAAATTATCAGACAAAAATAAGAATGAAAAAAATAATTTTCTTAAAAAATGACTTTTGTGGAAAACTTGTCTTTAAGCAAAAAAAAGCAAAAAAAAATTGCCCGAGCAAAAGTCGGTCTTGAATAATCTAAATAAAATTAAGAGAATCGAACGAAATTTATTGGGACTAACGAACGAGCCCAGGAGAAACTGGTTTCCTTCACAAGACTTGGAAATTTCTTCTTGAGCCTTCCTCCAGCCTTACTTTAAGCCCTTTGGCAACAAAATGTCGTCTCGAAATTGATAATTGGCACCTGTTTGTAACGTTTTAATTATTTTAAGGTGGTTCATTTGTAAATCAATAAATATGTGTGTTCTATTGAAAAAGAGCACCTTCACATGGGAAATTTATGCTGGATTTGCATAACTGGTCGGAGGGATTTGGCTTATGTTTGAATATTTGTAATAAATACAATAAAATCAATAAAATATACAAAATTATTAGAGTTTAAAAGAAACATGTCATTTGTGGATAGCAAAGTATATAATCCTATATTTTATATGTTTCCAGTTGCTAACGACAAATTAGAAAATGTTTAAAAGTCAAGAGTTTTGTTACTGAGAAAAGGTCGGAGCATATTTCATGTAATCTATTGAACACTTACGTTTTGTTACTAATATTGCAAGTACATAAATTAAGTTCACAGTGATTTTAAAACATGATAAATAACTACAAAACCATATTGAGCAAATTTAAATGAAATTTTAAATGCCAAAGAAAATCTACTTTGCGTGTTTCGACAAATACAGGTTTGGTTGCAGCTGAATTTGCATTGGAACGGTATTCGAAATGATGACGCAGAACTTTGGTGAGATGAAGAATGGTGCTTGGATTTAAGAGTCGGGAATGCACAAAAGTAAGAACAGTAGTTTATTCAAAGGTTTAGAACTTTGTACGTTTTATATGCGAATAGGAAAGTAATTGGCCCAGTGCTGGTGAAGCACGGTGTACAACAAACTCTCGTCCAGCTGCACTTCTTTACACCATAACTAATTAACACTCAATGACAAAATTCGGCGACAGTACAAGTCTTTCACTAGATCCTCCACCCGTAGGGAACTTGATATACTGGGGAGAAACTGTTATGGCAATGGCACAGGACTGATAGTGCTTTGCAAAGACAACGAAGACTACAGAGGAGATAGTACAGTCAATCTGTCGTGAAAAAAAGTTGTTGGGGAAAAAATGACACTGCAAAGTCAACGCGACATTGCACTTTGAAACTCTCTTATCGCACAGAAATTTGTATGTTTTTTTCTTTGTTGCACGAAAATTCTGAAACTTTCATGAAAAAAGCTTAAACCCGGATTTAATAATAATAATAATAGAGTTTCCCTTCTTATGAAGAAGGCGCACTTCTCAGCTGGGCTGAGAAACATTTACCACGACCACGTGGGCTCGGCTGAGACATGCAAACATAAAAATAAGTACCAACAAATTTTATTTACATTAATGAACATGCGACTAACAGGTTCAAATCGGCCATAATTGGTGTTAGAGGAGTTGATGTGTAAGAGCGGTGGTCTTCTCAGATTGTATCGGCTCTCTCTAAACGACGCACGACGACTTAGAAAACCTGAGTCGACACGTCCATTAAGAAGCTGGTGGACGAAAGCAACATCGGCCACCTCACGACGCTTGTGGAGAGTGTTTAAGTTGAGTAACTTAAGTCGGTATTCATATGGTGGAAGAATTAAAGGGTCTTCCCAAGGAAGGTGATTCAATGCGAATCGAACGAACCTACGTTGACCGACTCAATTTTTCCAACATGCGAAGAATAGTGAGGAGACCAAACCTGGGACGCATATTCAAGTAAAGGTCTGACCAGCGAAATGTAGAGGTGTTTAGTGATCAGGGTGCTGTTAAATTCTTTGGACCATCTTTTTATAAAACCCAAGACTAAGCTGCTCTTGGAAGAAATATAGTTGATATGAGTAGAAAAGTCCAGCTTGGTGTCAAATCTAATCCCGATATCTTTGGCAAAATTAACACGGGGGACACCCTCACTAAAGAATGAGTAGTTATAAATTATAGGATCACGTCGCCTACAAAAAGTCATGACTTCGCATTTACTAATATTGAGAACCAGGTTGTTGTTAGCGCACCAGGAGTAAAAGGTGTCGAGGTCGACTTGCAAAAGTTTGCAGTCCTCCATACTCTTTACGTGACTGTACAATTTGATGTCATCAGCATAAATCAGGATTCTGCAGTGTCTTAGCAAGGTAACAATATCATCAATAGAAAGAATAAAGAGGATAGGGCCAAGATGACTGCCTTGAGGGACACCAGATGACGCCTCAATGGTCGCGGATTTGGATCCACGGAAAAGCACTTGGTAGGTCCTGTCAGCTAAGTAGGACTGGAACCATAATAGAAGGGCTTGAGGGAAACCTAACTTTTTCAGTTTGAAAAGAATAATGGAGTGGGAAAGCTTGTCAAATGCCTTATTGAAATCAGTGTAAACACAATCCGTTTGGCAACCGGAAACGAAGCCTTCAACTGCATGGGGAGTGAATTCGAGAAGATTGGTGGTAGAGGAACGAGCTGGAAGAAAACCATGTTGGTTCGTAGAAATAAGTTTCTTGCAGATGGGCACGATTGCAGAATAAATGATTGACTCAAAAAGCTTTGGTATGACAGACAGCTTGGTAATTGGTCTGTAATTCGATATTTCGTCTTTGGAGCTTCCACTCTTTGCAGGTCGGGTTGTCGGAAAACCCAAAAAGTTTTTTGACGCGTTTTTCTCTGAATCAGTGCACTTTACAGAAAAAGTACATCGGGAGGACATCGCCGTCTAAAATTGAAGTCTTTGAGTCAATTCCGTACGAATTGAAATGCAAAAGGTAGGAATCGCTAAAGCATTGAAAAAAGTGTTTTTTTTTTCGCGGAAAAATGTCTTTTGGGTAAAAAAGCGAATAAAATGGAATGTGGGCAAATATATCCTTAAAGCCATCTGGATATCTTCTGATGGAGCCATTCGCAACACGACTTAAAAATACCGTCAATAAGTCTTTTCCAACTCTCGTCGACACCATGCATAGCGTTTCCAGGACTTACTCCTCGCTCCCTGAGCGCGAGTTCTAAAGCTCCCATTTACATACAGGTCCGCGACAAGCCGTGGCCTTAAAACTCAGGTCGGCGGCTACGGCCCGATAAAGGTCATACATCACTCAGCCTAACTGAGAAAAGAGGTCTTAAGGCACTCGCCGGACAGACGATGGACTGCAGGTTACCTTCGTCTTCGTCGGCGCGCGGGTCGTGTAGGTTTCCTCTGGCGAAGAGGAGAAATTTTTTCTGTATTGATTCCAACCTATTGCTGCTTACCTGGAATATAGGGTCCCAGATCGGGCACGCATATTCCAAGATAGGGCGGACGAGCGAACAGAAAAGAGTTTTTGTGACCCGAACGTTATTGAATTCTCGGGCTCTTCTCTTTATAAAGCCCAGAAGCTTGTTGGCTCTTGCAGCAATATTATCGTAGTGCAAGTTGAAATTTAATTTATTGTCTAGAACAATACCTAGATCTACAACTTGATCGACACGGTCTAATGCCTTGTCGTTGAGATAATATTCCTGTAGCTGGGTGAAGGTAATAACATGACATTTGCTGATGTTTAGTTCTAATTTATTGGTAGTACACCAGTCTTGCAACGCGTTTAGCTTTGTTTGAAAGAAAGTAACATCGACCGGGGACCTTATGACATTAAAAATTTTGAGGTCGTCGGCATAGAAGAGATGCGGAATATTTTCCAGTGTATCCGACAGGTCTGAGATAAATATATTGAATAACAGAGGGCCTAGATGGCTACCCTGAGGGACCCCCTCGACAGACGATGGACATTAAGTCGGTTATGAAGCTGTTATCGTCGTATCGAACTTTGAGTCGTCTATCGAATGCTTCACGCATAATCGAGACGATCACAACGTTGAAGAGAAGGGGCCAAAAGACGTCTCCCTGTCGGACACCCGTTCGAAGCGGGAACTCCGCTGATAAGCCGCTTCGAATACGAACGCTGCTGGTTGAGCCATCGTACGATGCTTGGAGAACTTGAATGGTTTCCAATGGCACGTGTTCGGCTTCCAAAGCTCTGTACAAGCTGTTCCAATCAATGCAATCGAAAGTGGATTTGAAATCGATGAAAACGAAGGAAGTTCGTTTGCCGGAACGAATTCTTTCTTCCATTAACTGACGGAGTGGGAATATTTAATGAATACATCCCCGATGTGTTCTAAATCCCGTTTGTTCTCTCCGGCTCGTTTGCTCTCAAGGTTTCTGGAGCCTCGATTGTATGATTTTCGTAAATACTTTGCCGACGATCGAAAGGAGGCTAATACCGCGATAACTCTTGCATTTCTGACTGTCGCCTTTCTTCAAAATAGCGACAACGATCGCTTTCTTCCACACCGACGGGACACAATCCGAATGCCATATGTGTGTTATTGGAACATGAAGTCGTTGTGATATGACATCACTTCCGTCTTCAATCATCTTGGCGGTTACTTGGTCTATTCCCGGCGCTTTTCCATTTATCAGCGATTTTATTGCCGTCTTCACATCGATAATTGTCGGTTCGGTATCGAGAAATTGATTCGTTGGCTGTTCGATAATCGATGGTTCGGATGTTGGACCTTGTGGCGGATCGTGGTTGTACAGCTGGTGGAAGACTTCTCCCCACCGCTGCAGGCACTCATGGGGAGTAGTCACGAAAGTTTTCCGATTTTTTTATGTTGTCGTTTTTTGATGTTGTTTTGTCGCCTAATTGCCGGATTGTCTGGTACGGCGCACACTGGGGCAGAAAGCACTTTTTTGGTTCAAAAGTTTCTAGAGACGACAATTTTTAACCAATTTAGATAATTTTTTTTTTATTTTGAAGGTAAGATGATTTGTAAGATATCTGTGAAAGCCGAATTTTAATTTTCCCTTCCAAATATGTTGCACCTAACCTCAAATGTAATTAATTTGCGCTAGATAACACTTTACTATCAATAATAAGCTTTGATCTATGCGATAAAATGAGACAATTTGATGTAATTAGAGCCCCAGGTGAGGTACAATGACTTTTTTTTGATTGATTATTAATTATTACAATCAAATTAATTAGTTTTATAATTTAGACATGGGTGGCGTGCATAGGGTGCTTATGAGGGGGGGGCAAACTTTCAGGACCCTTTTTGACCCCCTTAGAGGCAAATGCAGATTTTTATATTATTTTATTATTGTTGTACGTTAAATTACGAAAATTTTAAGGGGTCTCCGAGCCTCCTACGATTTTTTTTGGGGCCGTGGGAGGTAATATTATAAAGTGCATAAGTGCATTTTACAATTCACAGCCCTTAAGGTTGCGCACTGGCCCCTTTAGAGGCAAGGGCGGATTTTTTTGTTATTTTTTAATTATAGTAGGGACTGTTACGAGCATTTTAAGGGGTCATAGTGCCCCCTACGACTTGTTTTGGGGCCGTGGGAGGAAAAAAATGGGTAAAAACAAAAAAAAAATTTGAGGCATATTTGGAAGGGAAAATCAAAATTCGGCTTCCACAGATATCTTACAAATCATCTTACCTTCAAAATAAAAAAAAAATTATCTAAATTGGTTAAAAATTGTGGTCTCTAGAAACTTTTGAACCAAAAAAGTGCTTTCTGCCCCAATGTGCGGCGTCCAGTACTCGTGCCTCGACGCCGCTTCTTCTATGTCGGCGGCAACGTTTCTCGTTTCGAATTCATTTTCTGTCGAACTTCTCTGTTCAATCGTCGTTATTGCTCAAAGTTGAAGTGTTGTTTCATTCGCTTCTGCTGATCGACGCGGTCCAGGCAGCTGTCCGAGGTCCAAGGTTGCGTCCGTTTACGGAGAGGCGGACGCAACTCCATTGCACACTTCACAATAGATTTCGATATTTGCCTTTCTTCTACATCGATATCGTCCGGTATTGCGAGCGCCGCGAATTTGTTGGATAATGCCATTTGAAACTCTCGCCCGATGACCGGTGAAAGTGCTCTTCCCATCGCTCCAAGATGCCTTTAGGATCGGTGATCAGATTCCCTTCTTTGTCCTTGCAGTACGTGCAACGTGGTGTGAATTGCGTCATACTGCGGACTCTTTGGTAGAACTCCCGCGCCTGGTGCGGCCGTCGTTCTCTGTACTGTTCTAGCTCACAGACGAGATATTTTTCCCAGGCTTCCTTTTTTCGTCTGTGAATTCTCTTTTCTTCTTTTCTGAGCTCTTTATAGTTCTCTTCGCGTGCCCGTGTTCTCTGAGACTGCTGCATGCCTCGGTACGCAGCATTCTTACGTTCAGTTGCCAGCTTGCATTCATTATCGAACCAGTCGTTCCGATCTTTACGACTTCTGCCCAAGATGGAATCAGCAGTACTAATGACAGTATTTTTAAGGCGGGTCCAGTTCTGTCGACGCCCGGCATCTCATCTCCAGGACTTAGGGCGAGTTCTAATGCATGGCCGTAGCTGTTTCTGGCCATTTCATTGGGTAGTGCAGCTGTGTTGATTCCAGCCTGATCAGCGGTTACAAAGCTTTTCAGCCTTGAAATGCGCTCTCGGAGCACCATACCAACAAGATAGTGATCGGAGTCGAAGTTGGCACCTCGGTACGTTCGTATCGTCATCAGACCCGAAAGGTGGCGGCGGTCTATCAACACATGATCTATTTCCATCCATCAGGAGATACCCAGGTGGCTTTACGCGCAAATCTAGTACTTGCAACGACCAAGTTCTTACTTGCTGCCATCTCTACAACTCGCTGTCCATTGTCATTAGTGTTTTCATGCAAGCTGTGGTTGCCGACATATTGCCTGTATATGGGCTCCCGGCCTACTTTGGCGTTCAGATCTCCCAGTATGATTTTTACATCATACCTGGGGCAGGCATTAAGTTCCCGTTCAACTAATTCGAAGAATTCTTCTTTATCATCATCCGGAGACTCTTCTGTAGGTGCGTGAACGTTTATGAGGCTGATGTTCTTAAATTTACCTCGCACAGGAAGGGAGCATAGCCTTTCGTTTATTGCTTTAAAGCCGATAATGGTAGGCTTCATTCTTTTGCTAACCATAAAACCTACTCCTAGAACATGGTGTTTTGTATGACAGCTGTAATATACGTCATACTCAGGTTTTTGCAAAACACCATTCCCTGTCCACCTCATCTCCTGAATGGCGGTAATGTCAGCTTTATACTTTGACAGGGTATCGGCTAGATGTTTTGAAGCTCGAGTTCTGTACAGAGTTCGAACGTTCCATGAAAAAATTCGTAAATCGTTTTGCCTTTTTCGTTGCCGTGGTCGTCGTCGTTTATTCCAGTATCCGAGGCATGTTGCTCGTTCCGTAATAATTGTTTTTAACGGGTGAAGTTATTAGCCTCACGCCAACCTTACTTGGAAGGGGCTAGCCCGATCATATTAGCCTATCCTCTCTCATAGAATAGTTACCAGTGGCCACCGCTAGGAGGTTATGATCGCACTTCCATCAGTCCGAAATAGTTTCGGCACGTGCATGTTATGCTACATTTTATTCCCCCTATTCCGCTGATGACTGACCACCTAGAAATCATTACAAATAACTAAGTTCTGAAAAGAAAACCCATGTAATTCTAGTGATTCAATAAATCTTTAGAATGTGTGCACCACGTGCTAAAGATAAGAAATTGTACGTAAAGGAATTTGTACATTAAGAAACAAAATGTGTTTCTGGGCAATTTATTAACATTCAGGTGTTTGAGGTTAACCAGGTAAAAGGAGAAACATTTTTTGATATCCCCTACGAAAAACTAACAGAGTTACGCTTCGCCTGACTCATTTCTCTTGTCATATCCACTGCCATCCATCAGCCATGCATCGCCGCAGAAATTTCAATTTAAAACCTAATGTTTATATCGCCACACATCAAAATGCCTCCGCCTTAATGCTGGGCATGTTGATAATTACAAAACAAACAAAAAACGCAAATTTATTGGACATCGAAGTTTATAGATATCCCCACGGACGTTGCACGGACGATAAACCATGTAAATTGACTAAAAATGTGCCTTCGAAACCGTCTTATAAATCAGCCTAGACTTCAGTCGCAGGTCTAACACTTTCCTTCAGATCGCGCATCACGCAGGAATACCGAAAGGTATGTAGTTCGTTGAACACGTTGCCGAAGAAAAAAAAAACACCTTTCAATGATTTTATTCGCGTCGACGATCCGCAACTTGCGATCGAAGAAAACCAGTCGCATTGAAAGTTGCCTTTCGTTCCTTTAGAATTCAGATGCATCTAATGTGCACCGGGAATGGCCAGTTTTCCTGAACTGAATGCAGAAATCCACCTGTCCGAGTCGCTTGATTATGTATACGCTGGGACAACCCGTGCCTGTTCGCAGGTACGCATAGCTAATGATTGTGGCAACTGTTTCTCCTCGTGTTTACCTTTAATGAACTTTGATGTCAAGGAATCGAAGATAATCGCGGGACAGGAGGGATGCTGGCTGGAGATATGTGTATATAAGAGCACCAAAGGAATTGATGGATTGTTTCTCGCTTTTCTTCATCTTATTGTGTACAAATGCAAGACCAGTTTTCATTTCAGGCTGATGTTGTCCCGTCCTCACAGCATTTTCCAGGTGCTGCACAAATCTTTTCTTGTTTTGCTCGCGGTCACAGTCTGCCGCATTGGACTTGATCAGTATCGGACGAAGGGTGCCTTTGTTCTGCTTCCACTTAACGTCTACTTGGAATGACTTCATATATAATAGAACTTCTATTACGTTCCTCTATTCTATGACTCCATATCTTGCCCGAAGGTGTAATTGAATGGAGAGTTGATCTCTTAACAATTATGAGGATTCCACTCGAGATGATAGTGATAGCATGCGGCAATGATGAAGAGGGCAGAGCCGCACCAGTCCCGATGTCTTGCAAGACTTCATTGAGAACTACCGGCCGTAAAATTACCTTGATGGTATAAACCAGATTTTCAGGTAACAATAGAGTGCTGCTACTCCAGGTGAAACTTTGTTTAGGTATGAATTGTAGGATAAGCTTTTGTGCATGTACTACCTCACCAACTGTAAAATTATCCAACCAGGCAATTCCTATGGCTTAATTGCATTCTAGAACTGGTTTTGTTCCTGGCTTTATTAAATAACGTTGAACGAGAGGTCTTTGCTCAGTCGATGTTCTTTTCAGATTTTTAATTTTGAGCGATTCAATGGTTGGAACAGGTCAAGGATTTTGTGCGTTTCTTTCATATTTGTACATAAATATGTAAAATGTAACAAAATTTAAAGATGAAATTCCCAGACTTTCATTGAATTTAGTTGTGTTAGTGAGAAAGGAATATCGAAATTATTGACAGATAACTCGAACAATGAGGGAATGAAACTTGTCATTACTATTTATATAAGACAAAAATAACGACTAGGTCAGTTAATTCGATTCCTTGTTAAGCATTCATTGTTTTCAGTAGTTTATGCGCACATCAAATCGCAGCATTTTTGGACGACAAAGCCCAACATCCTTTGGACGCAGTCATCAAATCACTGGTCCGAGCTTTCGACACAAGGTCGATCGATCTCCATCTTGGTCTACTCCGACGATTGGATTTGGGCTATTGTTGAACTCGCACCTTCAAATCGATCCACAAATTTTTGGGAGTTGTTAACGATCACAGATTCTTTAACAATTTGGCTGCAATGGTAATGCCGATCAATGGCAATTTGAGATACGTCGTCAATCACTCGCATGTCATCAAAGTTTTTAACTGGCCCGCAAAATGTCAGGCAGCATTTCACGAGGTAAAAACATCGATGTCAGAAGCTGCTCTGCTGAACGATTCAATCGAGGATGCAAAATACAGTTTAACAGACAGATTATTCAATCGGAGGGGTATTGGAACAATTCAGCGACCACCGGTGACAACCTCTAGGTTCAATTTACAAAAAGCTGTCACAAGCAGAATGAAAGTACCCTGCATTGTTCGCGAGTTTCTTGCAATGTATGAAAAGTTGAAACACTTCTTTTATTTCCTTAAAGGACGCAATTTTGTGGTCTATACTGATAACAAACGAATGGTTCATGCCCTTCACACAAAGACCGAACGAAATCAGACCAGACCTAAACATTTGGGTCTAATTTCTCAGTTTACCACAGACTTCGAAATGTGTCGGGTAAAGAAAACGTTGTCCCAGACTATGGAGTTGTGTCCACTTATCCGCAAACGGACGCAGCCATGGATCTTGGATAGCCTGCTGGACCTCGTCGATCAGCGAAAGCGAATGAAACACGTCGACTTTGAGCAATACCGACGATTGTACAAAGACGTTCGACAGAAAATGAAATCGGAACGAGAAACGTAGTGGAATAACGTAGTGGCCGACATGGAAGAAGCGGCGTCGAGACACGAGTACCGGACGCTGTCAGACAATCCGGCGGTTAGGTGGCAAAACAACATGAAGAAACGACAGCATCAAAAAATCGGATGGAACTTTCGTGACTTCTCCCCATGAGTCCCTGCGGCGATGGAGAGAATTCTTCCATCAGCTGTACACCCACAATCCCGCACAAGGTCCAGCACCAAATCAGAACCGGCAATAAAATCGCTGAAAAAAGGAAAAGCGCCGGGAATAGACCAAGTAACCACCGAGATGATCAAAGACGGAGGTGATGACACACATATGGCATTCGGATCGTATACCGTCGGCGTGCCAAAAAGTGTTGACGTTGTCCCAATTTTAAAAATGGCGACAGTCGGGGATGTAGGAATTATCGCGGAATTACCCTCCTTTCGAGCGTCGGCAAAGTATTTCCGAAAATCATACAATAGAGAGCAAACGAGCCGGAAAGAACAACCTAGATTTAGACCACATCGAGGATGTATCGATCACATATTCGTACTCCATAATAGTGGAAGAAGGAATTCGTTGCGACATGTAAAGGGGAAGATGAAGGAAGGAAAGTTATGTAGGCGGGAAAGTGGAAAAGGCGATGGACCGTGGCGCTGCCGGGATTCGAACCCGGGACCTCTGAGATGGTAGCCAGACGCCTTACTCCCTAGGCTACCGAGGACCCGAGGCTTGTGTGGAGCTTTAGAAACCGAACACGTACCGTTGAAATCATCTAACTTCTCCAAATGTTTTATGGTGACTCAACCAGCAGCGTTCGTATTTGAAGCGACTTCTCCGAGGAGTTCCCGATTCAAACGGGTGTTCGACAAGGAGATGTCGCTTCGCCACTTCTCTTCAACGTTGCGATTGATGCGATTATGCGTGAAGCTTTCGATGGACGGCTCGGAGTTCGATACGGTGACAACAACTTCGTAACCGACTTAAAGTTCACCGACGATAGTGCCGTCCTCGCCGTCACGGATGCTGAAGCAACGGAGATCTTTTACCACATTTCCCGCATCGCCCATTCTTACGGGTTAAAATTGAATGCGGAACGGACCGATCGAGGGCGAGTTTACGCAGCGATGGAACCCAAATCGATCCTTCCGATTCTTCTTTATGGATAAGAAACGTGGACACTGCTCAAACCGGACATTAAGAAGCTCGAGGTCTTCCAAAAGCGATGTTTGGGGCAGATTCTCGGTGTTTAATTCCGCGATCGCCTTCAAAACGAGACAAGCGGATAATAACTGCTTGCTGGAGAATCCAGCTATCGGCACCGAAGAAAACCTTGCTAAAGAATATCGATTGTGATCTAAAGAGTCAACGATTATCAGTTACCGAGGCTCGAGACGTCCCCAAAAACCGGCAAGAATGGTAACGAATCGTGGATAGAGTTCTAGACCCAGCGGGACCGACAGCTGAGTATCCCTTACAGGGACGTTCCGCTCGGACCGCCAGCTAAAGGATCAAAGAAGAAGAAGACTTGCCGCGCTCACTGGCAACGGATAACGTGGTCGTCACCGCAACTCGTGTACCTAAGGGCATCCTGTGGAATTTAGAAAGCGGATCAGTGATATAGGTGATTTTTTAACGAAACCGTATTCTCTATTGCAAGATGGGCATCAATTTTGCGGATACTAAAAATTACAGCGTAGGAGAACTTGTGGTGTGTGCTTTACACTGAGATTGAGCTTTACATTGAAATAGAAGTAGGAGCGGGAAATCCCTATGCGAAAAGTTGCGAAATAAAATCCCGACATCTTCTTTATAAATTACATCATTCGGCATTTACAGAAAATACGAATGAAATGAAATTATTATTTTTTGACACCTCTCTTTGTACTGTCGACAGTTATTTCATTCAGGACGATGTCAGATAAAAAGATCTAGTCGGAAAGATGCTAGAACAAAAAGATTTCCGCGACAGAACGCTGGCTTCGGTGATAGAACAGAAGAAGTTTCGCTTATTATGCTTTCAGCGATAGAAGGAGAAAAGCAAGGAAATTGGTGTTAAGTCTGAAGTAGGGAATCCAACCCCGCAAGTTTGCAGGATCCAGGTCAACATCAGGTCATTTGCGGGACTGTAACAAAATCATAGATTTTGTTCTAAGTAGTTATGTTCATGAATTTATGAAGTATGATATGAAATATTATATGCACATTAAGAGCAAATTCAGACTAACTACGCTGGAATTTTCATACATTGTAATTTGGAAAATACTCTCCATTACAGCAGAGTTTATGCTAGCGATGTACATAAGAATATTCCAACAGGATCAATCGTAATTTAGAAGTGGTCTGAATACTTCGTTTGACTGACTCAGTAGTTTTTTGACCTACAATACAATTAGCCGCGAGGGTAATCCCCGTACACTCCATGTAAGTTGGAAATCCCCTGTCGTAGGCGTAGGGTAATTTGACATTTACTGTGTTTCCATGAGCCGGGCTAGAGTATTCGTTGAGTTTACAGAAGGCTTTTCGCTCAAGTTAACTCGATGCTCTTTCCATGACGGTTCTGGGTCGAAGTGGCAGATAAGTAATTTTACATCGGGACTCCGTTGATATATGTGCAGTAAACATCGTGCATTTTTGAAATATACAAAACCCGGCTTAACCCGACGTGTTTCGTGGAGTTTTTTTGGATTTACCGAAAATTAACTCAACCCACTTTTCCATGTACTGAGTTTCCATTGCAGGGTTGTGGTTGAGCTGAAATCACAAACTCAACGACTTAACTCTATGTGTTTCCACTTTTCAGCTTGTGTACAATAAATTTTATTATAGATTTTTCTTTAAAAGTATTTATTAAATATAGTCTCTTCTAACGTCCAAGCGAGGCGTGACATTTCCTGACTAGAATTCAGCTGAGGAAAAACCAGAACATATATCAGGTCCTGATCAGGCAATGGTAAGGCATGCCACAACAAGTTGTCCTAGTCGGTCCTGATCAGGAAATCCTTATCTTATGGAAATGAGGTTTTCCTAGTCGGGACCTGGTCGGGTCCTGATCAGGCAATCCTCATCTTATGATAATGAGGTTTTCCTAGTCGGGACCTGGTCGGGTCCTGATCAGGAAATCCTCATCTTATGATAATGAGGTTTTCCTAGTCGGGACCTGGTCGGGTCCTGATCAGGCAATCCTCATCTTATGATAATGAGGTTTTCCTAGTCGGGACCTGGTCGGGTCCTGATCAGGCAATCCTCATCTTATGATAATGAGGATTTCCTAGTCGGGACCTAGAGAGGTCCAGTTCATGATATATATCACTTTATTTTTTATAACATTAGGATATCCTGTCTTATAAAAAATAAAGTATGAGATTTTTCCTTGTCGGGAACAAGTCAGGTCCTGATCAGGAAATCCTCATCTTTATGAAAATATAAAGTACATGAGGTTTTCCTACTCGGGGCCTAGTCAGGTCCTGATCAGGCAATCCTCATCATTACCATTACCTTTTTTATAAGGTCGAAAATCGAAAAGTACTCAAAGTTTTCGGAGAAGGAGCTTTTGTAAACCAAGAAAGAAGAAGGCGTAAATTCCATTTGTTTGTTTTAAAAATGACAAGTGACAGTTGCGAGTTTACCTTTGCTGTGAACAGAAGTGTGTTTTTTTTTATGTGAAAGACTAGAGTCACAGGAAACGCCCTTTATACTGTGACGACAATCTATTTTCTTCATATAGAGTGCAATGTCGAACAGCAGCTCTAGTCGGGGAAGAAAGGAGCTGTCACAACCTACCAGCGATATTTTGCAGTCCACCTACTCCCAACCATTACTGGCGACTTTGTCATCGGGGCATCGAGAAACAACTCGTTGGAGTGTTATGCCTCCTGAAACGAGTTGAATCTCATCAACCAACCGATGACATGCGCTTTGGTGAAGCGGGGAAGGGCTAAGGAAGGCTATGACGGAAGGAATCAGGAATGTAAAGAGGGAAGAAGAAAGAAGGAAAGTTATGTAGGTGGGAAAGTGGAAAAGGCGAAGGACCGTGGGGCTGGCCGGGATTCGAACCCGGGACCTCTGGGATAGTAGCCAGACGCCTTACTCCCTAGGCTACCGAGGCCCCCTAGTTGTGAAAACAATTGGATTTTGTGTGTTTTTCACAAGTTGTGTGAAAAAATTTTGCTTTACTTTTTGAAGTTGGTTGAAAACATTGGATTTTGTGTGTTTTTCATAAGTTCTGTGAAACAATTACGTGAAATATTTGGTTCTCAGTTTCTTAATACAGCTTGGTGAAAATATTGGATTTTGCTTTGTTGAAACAATTTTGTTTTGAAGTTTTTAATACGGTTTGTGGAAAGAATAGGATTTTGTGTTTTTGGTCAGATTGCATTGTCACGCGAACTATACATATGTCCAAAATTTCAAGTTAATTGGTTGTGCGGAAGTGGGTCAAAATCAAGTTGCCAAATTTGTTTACATGCAAGAAAGAAGATATAAGATAGAGGTGAAGCTAATATAAAGCGTGTAATAATAACTCAAATTTCGAAAAATGGAAACCTTTAGTTACCTGATGTTTGGGTATCCATGCATCTACAAAAGAAGCAGATTTCTATCTGATCTTGTTTGGATCCAACGCGCGAAAGTACGCACAAAGCGGACACTTTCTTTTATTAATATAGATACACTCCGCGACAAAAGTTTGACCTCAGGTAGAAAAATAGGAAGCAGGTAAGGTGGGGTGTACTGACCGCAATGTAATTATTTTTATAGAATTCCGGGTTGATTTTATGAGATACTCATGATTTGGTGACCTACTTTTATTAATTGTTCTAAGAAATTATGAAATTTTTTTAAAAAATGGGATAAAAACGCCGCGACAAAAGTTTGACCTCACCAGTTTTAAAACACTTCTGTTAAGACTAAGAGCGAGTGGTTGTTAGTGAAGTTGTAAATTAAACTTTTTTAGTAATTTTTTTAAATAAATCGGTACAAATATGGGCAGTGGAAAGCGCTTATCACGTGAAGAAATCGAGCGAATCAAAACGTTGAAAGAAGAAGGGTACTCTAACAGGCAAATCGCCCTTAGATTGGGTAGAAGCCCCCGAGTCATCAATAACTTGCTTAAGGACATCGAAAATTACGGTAGGAAGCCGATACCAGGGAGACCAAGGGCCACAACAGAGAGAGAAAGGAGTAGGATCCTGCGAACAGCGTCAAATTCATCCATGACTGCCAGGGAAATTGGAGCTGAAGTCGGAGTAAATGCAAGTTTACGCACTGTGCAGAGGATTTTGAAGCGCTCGCCAGATCTACAACGTCGCCAACTCAAGAAAAAGCCGCTATTATTACCTAGACACAAAGAACAACGCTTGGAATTCGCTCGCGCTCACATGGCCCGGAAAGGGGAGTGGAACCAAGTTATCTTTTCAGACGAAAAACGGTTCTGTCTTGATGGACTGGACGGATACGCATATTATTTCCATGATTTACGGAAGGAAGAGAGGTTTTTGACTCGACATCACCGCCGGGAAGGAGGAATAATGATATGGGGAGCCATTTCAGTTAGAGGACCAGTGGAGCTCAAATTCATCGAGGGAACTCAGACAGGAGTACGTTACAGGGACATGTTAGAAGAGGTTAAGCCGTTGGTGGAAGAAATAATGGAAGGTCAACCATGGATTTTCCAACAAGACCATGCAGCAGTTCACACCGCTAGGGTGGTTCGGGAGTGGTTTAGGGCCAATAACGTGGTGGAACTGGAGTGGCCATCGGTGTCTCCAGACCTAAACATTATAGAGAATCTATGGGGCTGGCTCACGAGGAGAGTCTACCGCTCTGGACAACAAAATGGGACTATCACAGAACTGAAGACTGCACTAAGGACAGCGTGGGATGAAATTCCACTAGATTTATTGCAAAACTTGTACAGTAGTATAGGAAATAGAATTTATCAAGTAATATTAAACCGGGGAGGCCATACGAAATATTAATAAATGGAATTTAAAGTTAAAATTATTCTTTCTTTTATTTTTCTTATCTTCCCTTGCTTAATTTTCAAAATAGTTCCCAAAATCGAAGGTGAGGTCAAACTTTTGTCGCGGCGTTTTTATCCCATTTTTTACAAAATTTTCATAATTTCTTAGAACAATTAATAAAAGTAGGTCACCAAATCATGAGTATCTCATAAAATCAACCCGGAATTCTATAAAAATAATTACATTGTGGTCAGTACACCCCACCTTACCTGCTTCCTACTTTTCTACCTGAGGTCAAACTTTTGTCGCGGAGTGTATATTGGGTGAATTCAAAAGTTAAACACTGCCGCAACACTGCAGAATTCAGCTACAGACTTCTAATTGCTGAATTGTGCAGTATTTTGGCAGTGTTGAATTTTTTAATTCACCCATTATCTCTTTTTCACCCCACAATTTCAGATTAGAATAGTCTAATTAATTCCAAATCAAGCAATCCTGATCAAACAAACCACAACAGTTCCTGATCGGGCATTCCTGATTAGGTCCTGATCAGGTCCTGATACGTTATCTGCATGACATGCCTTGCACTTTCCTGATCAGGCATGCCTGATCGGGTCCTGACCATGTTCAGCAAAAAATTTCTAGTCGGGTTGCTCTTTTTGTACCTTTGCCAGTGGACCGTTTTTAGTTGTGTGCGTGAACTCTGTTCAACTTTCCCATTTTTGTTGAGTTGAGGAGAGTTGAAATTTTAATTTTTTCTTCTTAACTGTGTCTATTGCAATAACGTATAACTCGCGTCCAACGCTGGTTGAAGTCTCATGGAAACTCGGTAATGGGTGCTTACTCTGAGTTAACCCAGGGTAAACTCTGCATGGAAACTCAGTAATTGATCACGTTCGAATACACGCCCTTAAATATATTTAGAGGATTTTGTGTTATTACTCTATTGCTTAGTAGGGAGATATCTTCAACTAACGAATTTAAATATTTTGTCGGGTCGAGTGATTTACAGTCCCAAATAATCAAGCGCACAACCAGTTTGCAAACAAAATGAAACTTTTGTCCACACACAAACACGTCTGATTTTGGATCAATCGGTGTTCTGTGCCCAGATAGTTTTTAGTCACGTAGTTTTTTAAAAATAGCTCAGATGAAATAGAACCACGCAACTAAAATCCGGCAAAATCAGTCGCACGCAAGCAGTTCAAGCTAGTTTCAAATCGGTCTCGTCTTTGTCGACCAGTGTATGGATGCAGCTGGCAACCCAAATCAGTCGACTCGTCTTCGGAGGGCGGTTTTCTTAACAGGTGGTTCTACTGCCTAAATTTTGCGGGACCCCCCTCGAGGGATTGGATTCCCTAGTCTAAAGATAAGGAAGAAAGTATTTCATTCAGGACAAGTGACAAGTGAAAAGACGAAAGATGATACCGCGTAGTGACAGAATCGAACCGTGGGCCGCTGGGATGGTAGTCGGATTCTTTAACCCTTAGCCCTGTGACGTAGGTTGGCTTCGCAACAAAATAGTTAAAACAGTTCTTTATTCTTACGACAGAGATTACATAAACTTGATATAACGACCATTCAAATCCATCAAGTTTGGCCTTGATCCCGATGGACTTTACCTCTCCTTTGCCAACAAGAAAACTTTCACCTTATTGACATTGAGTAATAAGTTCTGGTTTCGTTACTGTTGTACTCTAGGTCTATTTTTAGATGTTGAATAAATCATATGGAACGAAAACTCCCAACTACGGCATAACTGAGCGTATTGAATTAGACCAAACTGTCAAAAAACACAATCATTTTTCACTCGAATTGTTTTCCATAGTTTGACTTCCTTGGTACAGTCTTAGTTCTGTTTTCCCACCCTTCAAAATTATTCTTTACACATTAACAAACATTAATAATCCATCAAAAACTATAAATCATAACCATCAACAATGACAATATCGTTGCTCTTAGCAAGTTTCGTTGTTACCCCATACCCAGACCGAACGACACAAAAAAAAAATAATAAGTATAATATTTTTACCTCAGCACGAAACAAGGCAGGCGTGTAGAAATGCAAGATTACACACGTGAGATTTATCACCGTAGCCAACGGCGATAGTCCGCCCAGCTCCATGAACTCTGATAGTTATCAGCTCACATGGGCCCTTCGCCGTGAATAAATCCTTCTAATGACGACACTGCAATTGGCGCGCCCCCCAGATTTCGTGCTCCAAAATGTCTTTTTAATTAACCGACTAACAACTACTAAAACAGGAGGAGCTGCTCCGGGGCCGTGACAAAAAATACCTGCTCAGCATTATCTGCCACCAGGTTCCTAAAGTGTGCTAAAGAGTGTCTAGTAGCAAGGGCGCAACGGCAGGTGCAAAAAAGAAAGGAGAAAGGTCGGAAAAATTGGGAAATGCGACTTTGCAGAATTGGAGGAATCCCAGCGATTCGCGGCCCATTTGCAACAATTTTCAAGTCCGTCTAAGCCAGGTAAAAACTTGATGCTTTTACTGTAATTGAAATTTTTCCATCCTCCTGAAAAGTTCTTCGTCTGGATTCCGCCCAGGGAAGGAAAGGGGCGAGAGCTTCTTACCTCCACAGCTCCACTTTTTTTTGAATCTAGTAGAAGAAGAATGGGGCTGAGACTCCTTGAAATTTATTGCCCGCATTGTTTCGTGTTTGCCTAGGTTTACCCTATTCCTGCGGGTCCTCCTGTCGAAAGGAGTTTGTGTTTTCCTACACCCCGTGAAATGTGGCCTGATTTCGTGGTTTTCATCTTAAAATTATTTCCAACTTCCTTTCTCGCAGGGATATTTGTTAAAAAAAGATTTTTTTAAAATAAAGCCCTATTAATCTTTCCGAGACAGGTAAGGGTGTTGTTTTGGGTCCGTTTACTTTTATGGTTGCTAAATTTTGGGCTTCTATTAAGGATTTAGGACAAGTCAACTTCTATTGGTGTTTAAGGGAGTCTTCCAATGTTTTCTTGGGTAGGGTTTGATATTATTAAAAAATTACGTTTTGTTTGGTTGGGTTCAAAAAGTTTGGACTATAATAAAGCCCAGCTATTAAGAGTTTTTTTTTTACGAGGCAAAAATTATAAAAGCAGAAAAATTTGCAGAAAAGTCGAGTATACATATCAGGGGCGGCGGAGCATAAACATTGTGGGTGGGGTGGGGCACGCGAACAGGTAACTGATAAAATGTAAAGTTAATCGGTGAATTGAATTTCCAGCAGTCTGTTGAGTTGTATATGGTTTTAAATTCTTGATTATGGGGTTATGCTCGCCAGCATTTTAGGAGGGGTGCAGATACCTCTATGAGCATAGCCCGACTGCCCCATGTGGACCCGGATCGATTGCCCTAAGGTCCACACAAAGGATCTAATCCCTTGCCTCATTCGCGCCTCATCATAAGAAATGCTCTATTTGACCCCCTGGAAAAATTCATTGCTCCTCGATTCCAAGTCAAAAAAAACGGTGCCCCGGGCCCCCCCGATTATCCCGTGACAACTACCATGTTGCTTATTCGTTATGCAATATATAATAAACACAATATGCATATAATTTTGCAGTATTTTTATTTTTATTTATTCTCAAATGTAACAATAACAGTGTGATTATTTATTCAGTATTTTTTATTTCCAATATACGGCGGAGCCGGCGTCGCTTACTCACACATACGCATAGGCCACGCCCACCACACACCGTTTCGGGACATTCTCCGCCCGCGCGTCCGGTATAACCGATTTATAAGACGTTGTCACGTCAAAAAAGGATTCCAAAAAATGTGAGAATTTCGGCATGGATATGTGAGTAAAGGCCTGCACAGACCAACGCGAAACCGCGGGAGCGGGAGCGAAACTTTTGCGGGACCAGATACTGTGGCGGGATACGGAACCCTTCACACCGACGCGGGACTGTTAGGAAGCGAGCGCGGGACTGCAGCGTTTCGTTTTCAGTTCGCTGCATGCAGAGTTATCCCGCGGTTCGCGTTGTTCCCGCATAGCTTTTTTTGGACATGGAATTCACTGAGAAGTTAATTGAGCTTCTTCTTCATCCGATGAGGAATACATTTTTAAATGTTTATACTTGAAACCTTTTAAACAACACCTTTCACTTGCACTGACAAATTGTTAAAAGAACCGCGGGAGAATTCGCTCCCGCTTTGGTGTGAACGGATCAGCGATTCCCGCTCCCGCACAGTCCCGCGAGATTTTCGCTCCCGCTCCCGCGGTTTCGCGTTGGTCTGTGCAGGCCTTAATAACTGCTCCGGTGTCGAAAGCTTTAAAGGCCTGCACAGACCAACGCGAAACCGCGGGAGCGGGAGCGGGAGCGAAAATCTCGCGGGACTGTGCGGGAGCGGGAATCGCTGATCCGTTCACACCAAAGCGGGAGCGAATTCTCCCGCGGTTCTTTTAACAATTTGTCAGTGCAAGTGAAAGGTGTTGTTTAAAAGATTTCAAGTATAAACATTTAAAAATGTATTCGGGAGCGTTCAAGTAATACGTAACGCATTTTGGGGGGGGGAGGGGGTTTGTAAAACGTTACGATGCGTTACAGGGGCGGGGGGGGGGGTTCGAACAACGCGTTACGTAACATTGTTTTTTTATTTAAATAAAAAAATAGGGCATTCAAATCTCCCAACTTAGCAACCCTTTTCGTTTATGTTTTACGGGTAATCGCGATTAAAACAATAAATAAGCTATTTTAGCGGCTTTCTGGTACTTTGCGTCATATAATTGTCACTTTCAGGTAAAAATGTTGGGTGTTACGTAACGTTTAGGGAGGGGGGGGGGGGGGGTACAGAAAAACGTTACGGCGCGTTACAGGGGGGAGGGGGGTCAAAAAATTTCAAAAATTGCGTTACGTAATACTTGAACGCCCCCTTCCTCATCGGATGAAGAAGAAGCTCTTTTGCTATTAGCGTTAGCAGAAGATGAAGAAAATAACAGGTATACAGCAAATTTTTTAATACTCATTATGAAGGGTACTAAGAATATACATACGCAATATTATTTAACCTAGGAAAAAAAATGGGTTCACAACATTAACTTCTCAGTGAATTCCATGTTCAAAAAAAGCTATGCGGGAACAACGCGAACCGCGGGATAACTCTGCATGCAGCGAACTGAAAACGAAACGCTGCAGTCCCGCGTTCGCTTCCTAACAGTCCCGCGTCGGTGTGAAGGGTTCCTTATCCCGCCACAGTATCTGGTCCCGCAAAAGTTTCGCTCCCGCTCCCGCTCCCGCGGTTTCGCGTTGGTCTGTGCAGGCCTTAAGGCCTGAACAGACCAACGCGAAACCGCGGGAGCGGGAGCGGGAGCGGGAGCGAAAATCTCGCGGGACTGTGCGGGAGCGGGAATCGCTGATCCGTTCACACCAAAGCGGGAGCGAATTCTCCCGCGGTTCTTTTAACAATTTGTCAGTGCAAGTGAAAGGTGTTGTTTAAAAGGTTTCAAGTACCTATAAACATTTAAAAATGTATTCCTCATCGGATGAAGAAGAAGCTCTTTTGCTATTAGCGTTAGCAGAAGATGAAGAAAATAACAGGTATACAGCAAATTGTTTAATACTCATTATGAAGGGTGAACTAAGAATATACATACGCAATATTATTTAACCTAGGAAAAAAAAATGGGTTCACAACATTAATTTGGACCGCGAAGTATACGGCGAATACCACACACTAATGCCAGGACTGCGGAAAGATGAGAAGAGGTTTTATATATATTTCAGGATGACCAGTGACTGTTTTGATGAAATTGTTCACCTTATCAAGGAAGACATTCGCAAGGCAGATACGAATTATCGTGAAGCCATTTGCTGTGAAGAACGTCTTGCAATTACATTGAGGTAAATAAAAAAAATATCAATTAACAAAGTACCTAAATTTATTTTCTAAAATAAATAAGCAATTCTGCAAAACAAGTATTATTCAAATATTGCAAATTTGCGTTTTTAAAACAAAATATAAAACTATAAAAAAATTAAATGACTCCATGATTACAAAATTGCACTTAACAAACTGAAATAAATAATTATAAAATATCCCTTTCTTCAATTTCACAAGGGTCGTATGATGTTAAATACGAAAAAACTGAAGCTCGCTGTGTTTCTCCTGATACAGAAAATTGGCTGTTATTTTCTGGATGTTTTGGCGGGTAAGAAATATTTGTGACACCTGAAGGAGGTCTCAACTCCTGTAAACTTGATGTGGATGTCAAGCTTGTTGATGGTTGCTCTAACAACACTTCGTCAATGTGTTGCAATTCGTTGACCGCTGAAGAAGGTCTGAACTCCTGAAAGCTGGAGTGGGATGTCATGCTTGTTGAAGATCGCTCAAGTGACACTTCGTCAATGTGCTCTAATTCTTGCTGCATTATCATTTCAGCAATTTTCATTTTCGTCAAAGCTTGCCGTTTTTTTGAAAATAATTTAACGGTTTTGGCATGACCGAGAAAAGTTAAATCAATGGCATCCATGTCCACCTGCCGCCTTTTATTTTCAAGGTACTGTACGACCGTGTCAACTGACGAAATACTCCTTTTATTTTCTTTTTGATGACAGATACGAGTATTGCGGTTGCCCTGTTCTCTTAATGGTTGTCTCATTTCCGAAGTATGACCAGAATTTATTGCAGGCTGGGGATCTTCATTTCTTTCTTTTTCTGAGAATTCTTCCTCAAAGTCAATTGAATCTAATGTAAGATCTATTTCTGATCGTTCACCTTGGTTTTCATTGGAATCAACCAGTGGAAGTATATTGGAGTCAGTTTTTGCAAACGCCAAATAAGGCTTAAAATGCTCCATCAATGGCGCCCATTGCCAGTTAGTATAGTTTTTTTTCGCTTGTCCAGTTTTCGTTTTTGTACCTCTTAAATATTTAGCATAAGTGTCACGAAGATTTTTCCATTTCCTTTTTACTTCGGGACCTAAAAATAAATTTTTTACAGATTTCTTGCGACTGGGGACTCCTATTCTACAATAGGTCATAGCTATCGAGTTGGCTTTTCGACTGTTGGGTACATTGTCACAGAAGTTTCCAAGGCTATTTGCAAAAGAATGCAACCACTGTACATGCCAGAGCCGACAAAGGAAATTTGGGAGAAATCTGCTGAGGGATTTCAAAACTTCTGGCAATTTCCAAATTGTATAGGAGCTATAGATGGCAAACATGTGACAATTAAATGCCCCAAAAATACTGGATCCAATCACTTTTGCTACCTCAATAAGTTTTCAATTGTTTTAATGGCTATCGTCGGGGCTGAATATCAATTTATTTGCGTTGATATTGGTGGATATGGCAAAAACAGTGATGGCGGCATTTTTGAAGCTTCCAATATGGGAAGAAGATTTGAAAATGGCACAATTAATGTACCGAAAGAAAGGAGTCTTCCCGGAAAAAGTGAACCATGTCCTTACGTCTTAGTAGGAGATGAAGCTTTTGCTTTAAAACCTTTTCTGATGAGGCCGTTTCCTTATAGACAGTCGAGAGCCCATCACCAGAAAGAAAAATATAACACGAGCCTGTGTAAAGCTAGACGCGTCGTGGAAAACGCATTTGGTATGTTATCCCAAAAATGGAGAATATATCACAGGCCAATTGAAGTGAATGTAGATACTACGATTTCAATCGTGAAGACAACATGTATATTGCATAATTTCATAAGGACAAAAAAGTGCGATTCCTTATACATAAATGAATTAGAAGAACCCGAGCCAGCAGTTGGTACATTTACCAATTTTGAAGTCGACCCTAGACGAGCTTCAAATATGGCATTCAAGGTGCGTGAACAATTCCTTGAATATTTCAGTAACTAATTTTGTATGCCTTTTAATATGTAATATATAAATATATAACGAAACGTATCAAAAATAGAAAATAAAGAATTTTTTTATACTAACCATTTGTCTTCATTTCACCTGCAATTTCCTCCCACACTTTATCTTTCTTTCTAATGTTTTTATAATCAGAATGCGAAAGATCGTATAAAATAACATGCCTCTTTACTAAGTCAATTAACTTCTCAGTGAATTCCATGTTCAAAAAAAGCTATGCGGGAACAACGCGAACCGCGGGATAACTCTGCATGCAGCGAACTGAAAACGAAACGCTGCAGTCCCGCGTTCGCTTCCTAACAGTCCCGCGTCGGTGTGAAGGGTTCCGTATCCCGCCACAGTATCTGGTCCCGCAAAAGTTTCGCTCCCGCTCCCGCGGTTTCGCGTTGGTCTGTGCAGGCCTTTATATTTTAAAACGCGAGTCTTTTTACCAATACGGTCTCCCAACTGAGTACTAATTACAGGCAATGCTGCTTAACCTCTGTAATCGAAGGAGAGCCGGTCTATTGAGTATGTTAAATGATACCCTTCACGGTCACCAACATAATTGTCTAAAATATGAAGCAATACAACAACAAAAACTAAACCTTTGTATGAGTTAAACTAAAGCTTAATGTCCCGGCTAGGAAACCCAATCCTGCAAACGCGATCCCGCACAATTTTTGCGGGAACAGTAATGCAGGACTAACTCTTTCGTGATGTTGCTCGTGTACGGAAGTGGGAGTTCATACACGGGCCGACTGAAACGAAACCGATTTTAAACTGACCTTTTTTTATGTGGTAAAGTCAAGCTTAGGAATTACCCTTTGTACTACTAGTTTGTCATGTCGTTCGAGTCATGGCAAGTCTCTAGTAGTAAGCTTGCTTTGAAGGATAGAGGAGAAGGGATAGGTTAGGGGTCTGGAGGGTGCGTGAGTAGATGTCGATGAACCTTGCGTTTGAACTCTCAGATGTTATATGAGTTCGGAAACACTGACTGTGGAAGACAGTTCCACAATCGAGATGTTCTATTTGGGCTAAAGGGTGAAGGGGTGAGCCGAGTTGGCTAGCCTTGTGTTGCGGGAAAAAGTTGCCGTGGAGGCAGGAGGTTTCTAATTTCGGTGGAACACTCGCTATGGTAATAGCGGTAAAATTTGCTAAGTGCTGCAACATTCCTATGGTGACTTAAAGAGTCGATGGAGGAGCAAAGGGTGCTATCGCCAATGAGTTTGATGGCGCGACTTTGCACCTTGTCCAGCCAAGACAAGGTGGTTTTTGGGGCGCCCGCTCAAATATACGAGTTGTATTCGAGGCGCGGCCGAATGTAGGATTTGTATATTATAGCCAGAGCAGTTGACTGGAGGAGGAACTAGCATCTCTTGAGGATTCCCAGGCATTGGAAAGCTTGTTTGGCGATTTGAAATATGTGATTATTCCATCGCAGATCTGCTGATAAGGTTACGCGTAGGATGTTAAGAGATGGGTCAGCCATTACATTCTTTTTGTCCACTGAGATAGAGGAACGGGTGGTGCAGGTTTTTGTAGAGATAAGACAGTACTTTGTTTTGGTTCCGTTGAATTCGACACGATTCTTGCGGCCCTAAGCAAGAATGAGTTCAATGTCCTCGTTAATAGAATTGGACATGAGTTCACGGTCTACGGGACAAGGTCTGGCACGCGCTTGTCTTGTATTATCGAAGGTGTGGGAGTAACGCAGAGTACCGTCATCGGCAAAACTGTGAAGTGGGTTGGAGGGGATTGAGAGCAGGTCATTAATAAATATGAGAAAGAGGGTAGGTGATAGAATAGAGCCTTGGGGGACGCCGGCCGAGATGGAATGAGGTTTGGATTCCACGCCATCCAATACTACCTTGATTGAACGGCTAGAAAGAAGGCTCTCAATCCAGTTCTTTAAAACTGAGTCGATACCAATAGCTTGGAGTTTAGACAACAGAGCGGGATGCCATACTCTGTCGAAGGCCTTGGAAATATCTAGAGCAATAAGACCAGACTCACCGAAGCGATGGATGTTTTGGTTGAGGGCCTCAGTCAGACACACAAAAAGGTCGCCAGTAGATCTTTTCGGTCTAAAGCCGTACTGCCTGTCGTGTAAAATTTGGTTGGATTCTAGATATTTAATCAGCCTTCTATTGATTATTGTCTCCATGATTTTGGAGAGAACAGAAGTAATTGCTATTGGGCGGTAGTTTAAAGGGTCGCTGGCTTCACCTTTTTTGGGAATGGGCTGAACATGAGCGAGTTTCCAAGAGTTTGGATAAACTCCGGAGAAGTAGGACAGGGCGAAGAGTTTGCGTAGAGATTTAGCCAGAGGTGAGGCACATTTATTGAGTAGCATAGGGGGGATATTGTCGGGGCCAGTGGATTTATTGACGTCGAACACTTTGAGACATTTGTACACCTCGCGTTCGACTCATTTTCCAGTTCAGACGCGATTTCAGTTGCATAGTTGCACTTTGTCTGAACTACTTGACATTTTGTCATCACCCCGTGACTAAAAACTATGTGGGGTTCTGTGCCGACAAAGGTTTCATTTTGATTGCAAACTTATTGTGCGCATGTTTATTATGACACCAGTTTGAAATTGCGATTGCAAATCTGCCGACTCCTGTGGGGAGGCCTTTACACTTCACAACATATGTAAATTCATTAGTTGAAGATATCTGCCTACTAAGCAATACAGCGATAACATAAAATCGTCTAAGTATATTTATGTGCGTGTATCCGAATGTGATACTGAGTTTCTATACAGAGTTTACCTGGGTTAATTCAGAGTAAGCGCCCATGTAAACTCGAGTTGAGTACTGTTTCGTTAAATTCAAGAAAACTCTATGAAACACGCCGGATTAAGCTGGGTTTTGCATAGGTGTTTGTTTAAGTGTGTTTGCTGCACATATGCCAACGGAGACACGCCGAAAAATTATTTATCTGTCACTTCAACCCAGAACTGTCATGGAAACAGCATTGGGTTAACTTAAGGGAAAAGCTTTCTGTAAACTCAACGAATACTCTACCCCGGTTCATGGAAACAAAGTAAATGTCAAGTTAGCCTATGCCTACTACAGGGAACTCCCCACGTGCATATGAACGTACGGGATTTACCCTAGCGGCTAATTGTATTGTACAACAAACGAACTATTGAGTCAGTCAAAGTATTCATGCCAATTCTAAACGCTAGAATTTTCTTGAATAAACGCTGCTGTAACGGAAAGTAATTCCGAAATTGAAATTTATGCTACTATGTAACAAAATTGCAGCAGAATCGATTCCAGCCTAGTTCCGAATTGTCCTGAATCCTTTGTTTGTACTGACTCAGCGTAACAAACTACTGCTCTTATTTCATATAATATGATGTTTTTTGCAGTTCCTCAAATCCCGCGGATTCACGGGATTGTTGACCTCGATCCAGGAAGCTTGCGGATTGGATTCCCTAGTCCCGGCTTTACCTACCTAGGTTCAGTAATGTTTAGTTAAATTTACATAAGTGACATAAGTTCGGGCTTGAGTTTTTTCGTCAGTTCGAGACCTGTTGGGCGGACTGAGGTTTGTTTATCCTCAGTTGAATATGTGGAACTTGTATGAGAGGTTAGAAGTTCAATTTGCTAATTTGCTCGAACTTGCGCTGTTCAGCCAGTGAAGCCAGAGTATTTCTGTGAAGCTTTCAAAAAGCTTACCGAACACATAAGGCAGATATCGTCCTATTTAATTTGAAATAAGGTTTGCCTACTAGGACCATTATGAAAAACTGATAATGCATACCTTACTTAAGTATCAATGGTTTTTTTAGCATGAGGAACCTCTTTCGGCGTGCCCCTCATTTGCTATATAGGGTTCTCATTAGGAACTATTTCTTCACGAATGCCCCTGAGCCAATCCTCTTTTTAAATGCTAATCTGAGGGCGAACGGGATAGCTTAGGCTATAGACGGGCATAAAAGCTCAGTATTTAGGGTGTGGATTTCCCCACCCAAGGCGAAAGTGCGTGTGCACTTTCATTCCATCCCCACCAGTGCAGTCAATCTGCCGTGAAAAAAAGCTTCTCGTTAGGGGGTCATAAAAAAACATAAACAAAGATTTGTGACCTCCCACTTTTTGCAGAATTTGTAAAACCCAAAAAGTTTTTAGATGCGTTTTTCTCTGAATCAGTGCACTTTAGAGAAAAAGTTTTTAAACAAAAAATGTAGAGGACATTGCCGTCTACAATTAATGCCTTTGAGTCAATTTCGTACGACTTGAAATGAAAAAGTAGGGAGTGCGAAAGTTTTTTGGGTGAAAAAGCGAAAAAACATGTGTTTTGATACTTTAGCGCCCCCTACTTTTTGCTTTTCAACGTATGCAGCTTGGTGCTTTAAAGAAGTACAGGCAAAAGGCATATCAAGGAGAAATCTCCCAAAAACTGAAAATCTCCGGATTGCCCGGAACAGAGAAAAACCAAGATGGACAAAGGGCCTGAGAGCCATACCTTTAACCAAGTGGTAAGAAGTTTTAAGCTTGGTCCATCTTGAAGGTTCTGGTCAACCACCTCTACGCACCTGACCAATTAGCGCAGTTGCAGGAGTATATCATTGACATAGGCGAAGTCAAGCCGTTTAACTCTGCCAGCGCAAAACAGTAGAAGAGTAACTTCTCCGAAATCAAGCGCAAATGTAATGGAACTTCCTTCACACTTATGTGATTCGGGGCGACTTCCCCAGAGTTTTATCCCAATTCACGATATGGTGATAGCGACTAACATCTAAGGAATGGATGACTCAAGTATACCAAGAAAAGCCCTGTATCTACTACCAGATGGCAAAAGACCACGGTTAAGGTGGGAAGACGATGTTAAGGCCGATGTAAAAAAAAAACTGCTCAACACAAGAAACTGGAGACAAGCTGCGGAGCAGAGAGACGTCTTGAGGAAGAAGCTGATGGAGGCCAAGGCTGTATGAAGTGCCGCTCGCCGCTAATCCGAGACATTAAATTTTTTTGGTGCCGCTCGCCGCTCTGTTATTATTTTGTTGTAGCAATGGAAAAAAAGTGTGAAAAAATATTGTAAAAGATGGCTTATCTTGCCAAGAATGTAATTAAAGGTTTCAATTGACATTCTCGTGTATTCGAAAACACGAATTTTATCTTTTCTTAACCCGAAAGATGGATGGTGATATTCACCAAACCTTCTTCTTCGCTCGTTAATGGGATGAACTCCATATTTCCTATTATAAATTAATTTATTGAGAATACGCCTTTTCAACAAAATATTATCACTTAAACTTCATACTTTTAGCATATCTTCCGGAGATAGCTTTTCTACTACTGAACAAGTCGAATCGCCGCTCGTATCCTGGCCACCACCGCTCTGCCGCTCGCCGCTCACCGCTCGCCGCTGGCCGCTCGTATCGTGGCCGAGGCTTAACGCCCCACAAAATTCGGTTCTTAACAAGAAGTGCAAAGTCTCCGGACCATTGAAAATATGAATGAAAACATTCTCCACGTGGCCATGACAGTACTTCCATAGCTAAGTTTATTACTGTGAAAGGGGAAATCGCGTATCGATTCTCCCAAATAAGGCCGATCCTCAAGGATCCTTTTAAGATTACCCCGTGGTCTGAAACGGCGCCACGCAGTGCTTCCTTGAGTACCATGGACTGCAGTAATGTAGAAAGTTCGGACGGAGCTGGGCTAGCACCAGCTTCAGGACCAACGGGTGCTGTTCCAGAAACGGCCGCGTAGCTGTGCCTGTGGCGGAGCTAGTAGCGAGTGGAGAAAGAATAGTCTTGGCAACGTTGGTCACGGATACCCGCTCTTAGGCTGCAACAGGCACGGACAATGTCAAAACATCTGCGTGGCATTCAGAACAGGCGCGCTTTGCCAAATGCAGTCCGCTTTAGGCGCGGAATAGTCATAAAAAAAAAAAACACGGTACATTCAAACTTTTTCTAAAATAAAGGGAACAGAATTGGAGGTTTCAGAAATTGTATAGGGCGAATCCGGTGTCCGACTCAATAAACCAGTCCTCGTTCGATTGCGTAGGTCAAGTAGCATTGAGCGTAATTAGTACTTAGTTGGGGGACCGCTTGGTAAAACGGCATTCACGTTTGGAATGGTCGATTACGAATAAATTCATACCTGTAACAGGGGCGTTCATACCTCTATAACGGAAACATTTTAAGATTTTCATGTAGCGAGGACCGTGCATGCCTCTACGGCGTAAGATTTTAATGCACGCAATGAGAGCAAACTAAATTATTTTTACTCGGGGTTTGTCAATCGTATTTTGGGAAAAAATGAGAGCCACAAAGGCACTCCAGGTGAATTTGCACCATGCTAAGACGTTCGTGGAGACACTCACACTTGCTCTTATTCAAAAGCCTTGGGGAAACTGACAGCAAAGTTAGAGGACTTACCACCGGTTCAAGTAAGCTGGTATACGATCGGAGATGCGGGAAGCTTTGCACTGCCCTTTTAAATAGACAATCTCCCTTTTACTAACTTAATCTCTAGAAATCTAGTAGCCGCAAGCGGCTGTTAGGAAATCGTTCTTGCGTCCACCTATTTACCGGGCGATGTAGCAATACTGCCACCCCAGGAGGTCCAAAAGCTGTTACAGTTCTGTCGCAAGACGAACCGACAATTCGCCACCGGTTGGGATGTAAATGCTCACCACTATACTTGGGGAGTACCGAGAGTGGTGAGTATCTCCTACAACTTCTTGTTATGAATAACATAGATCTTGCAAAGGGGGATGCAAAACCATCTTTGTCACTGGTAGTTGGATAGGGCAATAGTTCGACAGGATCGTAAACTAGCTTGTTTTGGACGAGACCACACTATCGAACTATCGTCCGGAGAGCTGACGATATTTTTCATTAGTGGGATAGGTACACAAGAGGCCTAACCTAACTGCGGTGCTCACCATATGAGTTGCCTCCTACTCACTAAAAACTTACTTACCGTTGTCCTAAATCTTTCTTCTTTTTCGAGCTGGGAGGAAACTGGCTGGGGCCGATATTCTGCTAACTTAACCCTTCGATTAAAAGCACCTGAACTCAAAACTGATTCTTTTACACATACGTAATCTTTTTAAGCCCATCTCATCTCCTAAATGGTCAAAGTTAATTGCCATAATCATCATTTAATTTCCGTATCTGGCACAGATTTTTACCTAAACCCAATTAGAGCCACAGTCAACAAAATTTTAGGTGCAGGCCCATCAATTTGTAACTTCATTAAGGGTACTTTTGCCATTGTTAGATAAACGAACCAGGCCCAGATGATTTTTTGGCAATTGCGTAATGGCAGCACACAAAGAGCGACCAAATTGCCTGCGCATCGATCAATGATTAAATTGAGTTTAATTGAATCTGGACCCGGCGTCCCCAGGCCTATTGGGGACAGAATCCACAATCCACTCATAAAAAAATTGCGGCACTGGGCCACGCTTTGCGGTCCAGGGAAATTGATATTGACTCCGGGAATCAAACTTCATTCACATTACTAAACACTCCACACAAAAAATTACTCACCTTATCTCTTCTCGTATCGCACGGTTTCGGAGGGCCGAGGCATATCTTTCCATCGTCCGATATTTTAATAAACCTCGGTGGGGCCACATCCTGGGGCTCATCTTTCTCGTCGTCAGTCTTGAGATCATGAATTGGCCTGAAAATGAAAACAAACAGAATCGATCAATACAAAAAGCGACTGATGGAGGCGCAGAAGAATGCAAGTGGGTCAGTTGTTGGTTAGTTTGCTTATTTAATCTCTGCTCTTGAGGTGGTATCGCAGCCACGAATCGAGTATCAGAGGCCCAAGTGGAGTGCAAGACGATACGCCTACAGCTGACAGCCGACTCTAGCTCTAGCGACATGAAACTTTTCGCGTCTTATGTTTCCCGCCGTGTTGGCTGGCACTAACCCAAGCCGAGTTCGTAGACGTTCCTTTGGCATACGGGGAAATCTTAATCTTAATCCATGGAGCACAGAGACGTTATCGAAGTCAGAATTGCACGTCTTAACATTTTGGCGTTTTATGACTCATTTGCGTTTGGGCCTTTATACTCTCTAGTCTAGGAAGCCGTAGACCTGCTGGATCGAGGAAAGCGAGCACCACGGGCCAGGAGGGCTCCATTCATACAGGCGCACGACGAATTAAAGAAACACTGCCTTGACCTTTTTTTCTTGCTGTGCGCTGGGAATGTGATTATGCAAATGGGGCATTAGCGTAATCGCAGAACTGGATGGCAAATAGTGGATCTACTCGATTTCGTTTCGAGGATGAAGCGTGGGCGAGTGCAGATATAGGTCTGTGGTCTCTACTCTGAATTTTGACAGGGCTGCAGTGTGGCCTGGGCTGGACTTGAGGATTTAGGTTTGTACGAGGCGAAAAAATTATCAGATAAATTGACAGAGGACAAATTAAGGTGGGCTTCAATGGGGGAGAGTTCCCGGTTGTTTTGTTTACTTACTTTATTTTGAGAGGGGGAAGAAGCAGGCACACTGTTTCTCGGGCTTTCTACAGTGGCTAAAAATTGTCCACCTTGGGAACCAGCTGATGCTATAACGAAAATTCCGGTATTTATTTAGGCTGGTAGTGTGGATGAAAAGATTTCGAATACGAATCAATATAAAATTTTACGGGCAATTTCGAAATGTAAGAGTGTGAAGTATTATTTAAGTAGCAGCGCCTTTGCTGAAGACGATGAAAAGAAAGTTTTACGATTCGCCGTACGCATAAACCGAATAAAAGTTAAGTTATTTTTTTAGAGCTTCTTAGCGTCAAAATATAACTCTTTAATCAGTTTAATAATAAGCCATATTACTGGGTCGTAGCTCACAGCTTCGATTTGAAAAATATGCACAGAATTCATGGAAGACTTTGAAATATTTTTTAATATGTGGAGATTTGGGTGTTTCCAGGCTAGAGTCTCACCCTTTGTACTTGGCGTCTAATCCGGCCATCTTTGTGTGCTAATTAATAGAGATTATAGACATTTCTATATATATTTATTTATTATTCAAGACAGTGTTTCTCAACTGGTGGTACGCATATCCCTTGAGGGTACGGGAAAATATATAAGGAGTACACTAGATACATGCTAGAATATAATTGTTACAAAAGTTCTTGAATAATGATTTAAAATTTGCAGCCAGCAAAAACGATGCTCGTTACTACTGCATTTGTGGCTGTAGTATTTTGGAACGCTACCCAGTGGGAAAAATTGGGAGCGATGCACAGGGGAGTGTACTTGGAGCACTCTCAAGGGAGCTTTCTTGGAGTTTTCATAAATTTTATATAAAAAAAGAAAACGGGCAATTATCTTCATGCCCATAAAATGTGACATTAGCAAATTCAATAGCCCGGCTCTCGTTCGATACGGAGGACAAGCAGCTTTGGAAGTTGATAGAGTTTAGTTGGGGGACTGCTATGGTAAAACCACTCTCGGGTTTGGAAAGAAAAAGGCAATTGCAAAAAGATAAACAAAATAAAAGCTTTTCGATACCGAATTACATACCCACAGGCGCCCATGAATATTTCTTTTTTAAAAAGCTTTTTTATAATGCTCCAACAACGCGTTTTTGGGAGCATAAAAACATATGCTCCCTCGCAATGACCTGCAATGTTAAAAAGAATATAGAACGGGTATGGCAACGGGAGCACTCTATGCTCCTTTTGGAGCGCTCCAAGATGGCTCTTGGAGCACTCCTTTCTCCCGCTGGGTAGTGTCACTGTGCCACAGAGAGGGAGAGCAGCTCTGGGCTATCGGCAAGCTTGGGGAACGCATAGTTAATGATACACAAAAAGGGGTACTTGGATTCAAAAAGGTTGAGAATACCTGATTTAAGATAATAGTTTACACAAACTATTCCCGCTGAGCAAATAACTGCTACCCAGCGGGAAATGGAATGCTCCAGTAGCCATTTTTAAGCACTCCAAAAAGAGCTTACAGCGTTCCCGTTCCCATACCAGTTCCAGATACTTTTTAACATTGCATGTCATTGCACGGGAGCACGCTTTTGAGGGGTATTATAAAAAAGCTTTTTAAAAAGGATATATTCATATGCGCCTGTCCGGTATCGAAAAGCTTTTATTTTACTCATCTTTTGCAATTGGCGAGAGTGGCTTTACCAAAGCATTTCCCCAACTGAGTGCTCCAAATAAGCTGTGCATCACTCCCAATTTTTCCCACTAGGTTATAACCCAGCGGGGAAAAATTGGGAGCACTCCCAAAGGGAGGGAAGTTGGAGGGCTCTCAACATACTACCAAGGGAGCATTATTGGAGTTATTTAAGAAATTGAATAGCCCAAGCTCAAAACTTAAAATTGTATTGATGCGATAACTCACCATTATACTGAAAACGTACCCAGCGGGAAAAATAGGGAGCAGTCCCAAAGGGAGGGAAGTTGGAGGGCTCTCAATGGACTCTCAAGGGAGCATTATTGGAGTTATTTAAGAAATTGAATAGGCCAAGCTCAAAACTTAAAATTGTATTGATGCGCTGACTCATTATTATACTGAAAACGTAAAATTACTGAAAAATTCTTATGGTACTTTAATGACCTCTGACCTCTAGTGTAGATATTTAAAAAAGCTCTATAATGCTCCTTTTTGTCTCCAACTACATCGTTGCAGGAGTGCTCCTATGGGAGCTCAAATGGAGTGCTAGCCTAGGCGGACATCTAATGTTAAAAAATATATGGAGAGGGAGCCGAAAGGGAGCACTCCATGCTTCCATGGGAGTGCTCCTCCATTGTCCTTAGAGCACTCCATTTCCCACTGGGTAAAATTACGGAAAATATCATCAGATCATAAATTGAGTTTGACTGAATATACACAAATTTTGATTAGAGAGTGAAAATTAAAAAAATAAAAACTAATTTGTGAATCGTTTTTAAAAGCGTAAGAACCTTTCTCTCAATATTTATAAACAGTCGTAGATTGAATAGGCCGACAAGCTCCTTAGATTTAAATATTAAATTTTTCTTATGGTACTTTAATGTTGACCTCTACTGTCGATAATTAAAAAATCTCTATGCTCCTTTTTGAGTCCAACTACGTCGTTGCAGGAGTGCTCCTATGGGAGCTCAAAGGGAGTGCTAGCCTAGGCGGACATCTAATGTTAAAAAATATATGGAGAGGCTTCCAGGGGAGTGCTCCTTCATTGTCTTCAGAGTAGTCCATTTCCCACTGGGATCTGCTTACTACAACTGTCATAATTGAAATCTTAGTGAGCTCTTATAAGATACATACGCTACAACTATGAATTTATTTTAAATTGTCTATTTGGACAGATCAATATTTAAATATTACAAAATTTGAATTACAAGATATTTTTTCGCACTCCTTTTTATATTTACTCCGCTTAGGCCGCTATTACATTAGGATGTAGCCAGCAACGTAGCCATCTGGCATATGTACATTTGCATTATGAGTATTAGACCTGGCGACGGCCTGGCCACGTATCCAATGTACATATTCCAGATGGCTACGTTGCTGGCTACGCTGCCATGGCATCCTAATGTAATAGCGGCCTTAGACATTGCGCCATAACTTGAACGATATGACGGACTAGCAGTACAAAGGGTGACTCCTAAACCTGATCGTATCACAAATATATGTATAACCACAGGCGCCTCAAGAGTTACCAGGGGAAGATGGTCCAAACGCGCCCTCTTCGTTCTGGGGAAAAATGCAGAGAACGAGGCCGCCACTACAATCACGGAGGACAAGAGCAAGACCAACAAAGGCCAAGCAAGCGTTGAGAATGAAAGCACTGCAGAATGAAAAGGTGGCAGTAGCGGCAGCCTACGGACAAAAAGGTAGTTCTTGATAAGATATTACGACGCCTCAAATAAGGCCCCATAAAGGAATTTTTCAAGGCCAAACAAAGTCGGCTTATTACTTCAAGAGCCAAGCAACCAGACTCGACGACAAACAAGCCAATGGCCTCCTTGAAGCGACACTAATTATTGGAAAATTTAGAGCCGACTTCCGGACCATCTCACGAATCGGAGCTGGTCATGGAGTTCGTGATAGCGCTAGAGCCGTCATAGGGGCCGTAGGCCATAGGCATATTTCATAATATTCGGTCGGGCCTTTTTTGTTTAAATAGAAAAACTTCGGCTAATTGTCAGAAAGAACTTAAATTGACAAGTTTTGCTAATACATATCTAATAAGCTCAATGGAATGAGACCCGGTCTAAACGAAGTGATCTTTTTTGGGCTCTGCATAGCGATAGCCTTCGAACAAAACATCACTTGTCAAAATCCGACCTTTAAAAATCGTGCAAAAATTTCGTTACCCTTTACAAACAGCCCAAATTTTTAAACCTTGGATTAGCACTTTTTGACGGAGAATTGTTTTCTACGCGTGATACAGTTTCAGAAAATTGCGGTTCATCTCGGGATTTCCAGTAGTTACCGCAAAATTTGTTCTTTTTGGTTAAGTCTGACAAGTACTTAACAGTTACAGTTTTGCTAATATCTCCAGAAAGCTTTGGAATGTCCAAATGAATCGTGTGGACCGGAGGGGTCAAACCCACATCTCAACTAGTTTCTTTCTTTGGTTCAAAATTTTCGACAGCTTTTTCAATTGCTTCTACTTAATCGATTCTTATAAAACTTTGCACACACATTGAGTTCCCGTGACAATGTAATCTGACAATTTTGTAAAAAAATCAAGATGGCGGACAATTTTTGCAACTAGGTTCCGAAGCTATTCAAAATCGGCATGGGGGGTTTTAATCTCACAAATGACAATTCTGCGGTCAAAATTTGAAAATTTAAAATGGCGGATGAATTTTACAAATGGGTTCGGAATCCATTGAAAGTCGGTATCAGGGAGTTTTTGGGCACTACTCACACGTCACGGTTAATCAAATCCCGGATACTCGGCGACTAGGATTCAGAGACTTGAAGAGTCGAGCGAGATTGTAGTTGCTCTTCATCTTCACACTGCTGAGACTGAAATTCCTATCAACCTACTCGGTTTTTTTATTCAGTGAACTTTGCAAAATGTCTAGTCGTTCACCGTGAAAAAAACAAGCAACTGAGCGACTGGGAGACTAGCATGTCAAGTCTCCTAGTAACTGGATGCTCAGTTGCCGAATATCCGCGATTGGAGTATCTCCGTATGAGTGCCGCCGTCTGATTACATATGATAGGGCGGGGGTCTCTTAGTCGCCGAGTATTGCAGTCGGTTAGAGATTTGAGTATCCCAGTGTTGTGCCTTAAGATCACAAATTACGAATCTGGTAAAAATTTTAAAAAACCAAAATGGGAATTAATGAAACTGTTGTAAAAATTAGAAAATTTAAAATGGTTGGCAATATGGTATGCATAACAAAGATTGTATGGCCTCAGTTTCGTCGAACGCAAATGTATGAAACGGACATATCATCTGTTCATTGATTTTGAAAGGGACGGCGTACACCTTATCCATCCTAAAGCCATACAATTTCCAGCAAAGTTTAATTATGGAACGGCCGAGAGAAGTATATTGCCAATGAATTGGTCATGGGCCTCCACTGTCCATAAAATGGATTAGGAGGACAAGAGGTATATAGCTGGAGATCATCAGCACATAAATGAAAAGAGCAACGACAGAAGGAAGCTCATAAATATAGAGAGAGAGAACAGTAAAGGACCAAGAACTGAACCCTGAGGAACACCTGCAGACACACTTAGGAAGTAACATTTTTTTGACGAACACACTGAGCTCTATTAGAGAGAAGAGATCTTGAAGAGAGTGATACCGTTGACTAAGTTTATGGTGCAGATGCCAGTGAGCTACAGAGTCGAATGCTTTAGAGAAGTCAAGAAAAACTAGTATTTCAATATCACTTCGGTCAAGGGCGGAACGAAGATCAGTTGTTATCTTCAATATAGGAGTTTCGCAACTGAGGGATTTACGGAAGCCAGATTGGAGATTAGAAAGGAAATTATAAGAATCAAGATATCGCAAGACTTGAGTAGATACAATTTTCTCAAAAACTTGGGTACTTGGATATCAACGATTAAAGAGGAGAGAATCTTAAGAAGCGAGGAGAAATACCATCATAGCCAACGCTGTTGGACGAATGCCTAGAGACCGAAGGTTAGACCAAAGTTGCTTAGAGAGCAGCGCAGGATAAAGTTTACGATAGTAAGATTCCCGCTTGGCCGACTTGACTTTGCTATTGGTTTAGTTACGAAGATTTTTGTACTCAATTAGGTAGCACGGGATCCTAGTTCTGCGATAGCGTCCGTACAAGAACTCACGCTGAACAATCAATTTCAACTGTAGCCTTTTCATTTGGCAGCCGCATACTGAACGATCTTGAGGACTTAGAAACAGAGCATCCAACGAACTTGATGCGCAGTTCTTTATAGTACATAGTGAATTTAAAAACCGTAATAAGCCTATGGGTTATAAGATTAAAAAATGCACTAATGAGTTACTTTTACTACATGCCTTGACACTTTAACCAGCACACCAACTATAACATTGTATAACTCAAGATTCATCGTCTGCCGCCCGATTATTCCCTATTTTCCTAACTATCGTATCTTCTTCTATTGTTCGAACTAAGCTTACTACTAAACATTGCTCGATAAGGTGGATTGCAAGCAAAAAGGACGCTTTCAAAACTTAACCTCTTTACTTTAAAAATGGTTGTAGAATAGAGGGTTCGAGCGCCTTGACAATCAACAGCAATGTTAGGTCTACAGTAATTAGCAGAAAATCAGTCTAGAAACCGCTCAGTATTTCATAGTGATCCAAATTTTATTTAACACCTAGACCTTCACCAGCTCATAACTTTTGGTTTGCCTTATAGGCTGAAAATAAAAATCAAAAAAATTTCAATTGAAAATAAAAAAATCGCTCCAAATTCAATCCTTCCTTCACCCTTCACGTCAGTAAGTCATTTCTCCCTTTTAATGTCTGCATTTTTCTGGTCTATCTATTGACCTAATATCAACGTCTCAATCCCACAATGTCTGTCCCCTCTAAAAAAAATTTGTCATGTCGTGCCCGTATAGTATTCGAAAACAATTGAGCAGAACACGCCACACAATATCAGTTCGGCATGTCCAGGGGAAATTATTACACCACCAGCAATAAATCCAGATGGCAACTATTTTAGGCCGAAGAAGACCGATGGGTCGAGGCATTTCGTTCGATTATTACTGAGTATCGTGCATGTCAACAAAACGTCTTCCATCACAGCGTAACAGCACCGTCCTCCATATGCAAGTTGCAGTCGGAGAAATGTGACGTGACAGGCACTTTGCCCTGAGAATGAAGACGGAGCTCCTTGATATCTTCGCTTTGGCACATTACGAAATTTCAACTTAAGCTGAAACATACTTTGGCATGGGATCGCCCTTTCAGAAATCTTTGAGCTTCCATCGTCGGCATCTTGTTCTGCTGATTGACGTGTCATTAGCAGCCGAAATTGACGAAAAGCCCGCATATTTCAAAATCCACACAAGAAATCAAGTGTAAGGAGGCGTTCCTGACGTGTTTACCATTGAAGTGGAAATTGTTGCAATTTATGGGCCGGCATATCTTAATAGATTCGTGAATGAGAGGGGTCCTTGCTGTAGCGGGATTTCAATAAATTGCAAATACTCGGCCATTATTCCTGGTGCTTTTATTGCCAAGTATCAACTTTTACGATATGGAATAAATTCACTGTTCACTTAAAGCCACTCCTGCACTAAAATCTACCCCCAGAAGCACCGCAGGGCCCGAAGGATCAACACTATTTATCTCACTTCAAGTGACAGAGTTTGAAGGGAATTTCCATACAGAGGCCCATCGTCAATTGCCAAAAACCCGCCATATGCCTCGCTCTCTCCAAAACTAGGGGGCCTACGACGGAGACATTCTGCCCCCACCACTTTAATGGCAGACTATAAAAAATGAATGAAAGTCGAGTACACACCGAGGAGAGCTGAAGGCGATATAAATAAATGGGCTCGGGTTATGCGACATACACTTCATCCGAAAAGTATTTCAGGATTATGCTGGATGAATAGGGTGCTGAAATATAGCCCATATCCAGCGGAACCCGGCCCAGACCCATGCCGCGTAGACGGAAGAAAGTGGAATCTTGTGGTTCACTTTTAAGCGAGTGGCGGATCCTGTAACGACCATCCGGGCCTCCCTGCTGCTTTGTATAGGTGAACCTAAGGACTTGAGCCTTCAACTGCCATCCGTCAGTCAATCATGAATAGCACACACAGAGAAAGAGTAATTCGATACGCTTGCACGGCGCCGAGTGAATGGCTTTATTCGCGTGGTCAATGACACATGCCACAACCAGACGAAAATAGAACCAAGTTCGAGTCTGCCTGCTTTCGTGCAGGTGCCTCTGGTTGCAAATCCGAATGTTTCGCATTCATTGCATTCCGTCATAATTGGAAAACGCGGATCGGCCCCAGCCTTAGAAATTTCAATAAATGCCCCGCGAGCGATTGTTTACGACATAAGAAACGGAAAAGGCAATTCTTACCGCGGCTGCAAGAATTTAAGGTGCTCCATCTGAGATAAATCACCAAAACCAGATATGCTAATCCCGATCCCAGATTATGTTTCCAAACATTTTAATATTCATGCAAAATTGACAATAGAAGATGACACGGAATTAAAGGCCGGAAAATCTTAAATTAACTCGTCGTGTCTCCCAAGACAAATCCGATGGACAGGTAAGATAGGTATCCCCGTCTGCCATTAAAATTCCTGGCCTTGGCGGCAGCCAGAAGCGCTCTTTTCGATACTAATTAGGAGTTTAAGGGGTTTTTCAATTCTCTCCGAGACCGATGAAAACTTCAATCATCGAAAGGAGTGCGATTATGCTAATTTTATGTAAACAACCAAGAGCACCTCGGGTTTGGCCTGACTCGCATATCAATTACCTTTCGGCCTTTCTTCTTTCTAGACTCGAATTTTTTGGTTATTTCTGGGATCGTGGGCCATCTAAAAACAGACACTAAAATGCGTGCCCCAGAATCGACGGGCAGATATTCTACTTATTTTTATGTGGGGTGTTAATATGCCACAAAAGGGCTTTGAAAGAATAACAGTGTCAGCTGTTCTAAATGCATTCGAAAGCAAGGCTCATTCAACAGTATCACTATCACAGAGTGACTAGTTGCACAGAATAAGGTCGATGCTTCTTTGTGAATGCAGCGGAGACCCAGTTTAGAGAGCGCCTTGGGCAGTGCGCATACTTTTATCCCCGCAATATTAAAAAAAAAAATTTGTAAAAAATAAAAATGTGGAACTGCACGTAGATACAAAGGTGCATACAGTGGAAACAAAATCAACTGGCAGCTGGTCATGTTTATATTCATAAAGGAAGAGCTTCGTGTGTGTCCTTCACTAAAGTACCTGAGGAGCACAAGTTGTCTGCAACATCGACTTCCAATCTGGCGCATACAAGGCAGCTATTTCAGAAATCTGCTTCAAGTCCAACACAATAAGAGAAGTGATGTTAGTTTGGAAAAGTCAGAGTTTCTTGCTGAGTTAGAAACAAAGAAATTCCGGAGATAAGTTTTGTCTTGAAAATTGAAGTCTTTCTTGCTGTGGCCTGTGCGAATAGAAGTTTCGTGCGTAGGTCAAGTGAAAAGTTATACCAAAATATTCTAAACCAATTGTAAGAGTTTATGTTCCCTGGGCAAAGATACTAGAATTTTCATCATGAAACATAATAGCACTCCTACTTCCTTACTCAGGTCGTTTGTTGGCCGATTTTGTGTGTGTGTGTGTTTTTTTTTTTTTTTCAATTAATAGCATTTTTTTGGTTTAAAGGGAAAAATAACAGTTATAAACAAGTCTCCAGTCTTTCCATACAATTTTGTAGGAACATCGACATGAAAACCACTTGGAGTAAAACATAGTCGATCTATGTACACATATTAATATAATTGAAGTATCTGACTTGATATGATTTACAGGATACTAAAACAAAATCATCTTATCTCATGGATTTTGAAAATTTTTGTCTGGTAGACTTAGGCCGGTATTCACAGTCGATTCTTAAGCGTGGACTTAAGAATTTCTTAAATAAGTTCGCCTTATTTGAATAAGGCGTTCTTAAGAAATCATGTATTCACAGTCATTTCTTAAGGTGAACTTTATTAAGCAATTGCTTAAGCATTTCCCTTGTTATTTTCCAGTAATTCCACTATTTATGTCGTCTTCAAGGCAACTTAAGCAATTGCTTATATTTGATTTTTTAATTAAAGTGTGAAAAAATATACATATTTAGCCCAGTCACTTTATACAAAAAAAGAGCAAACCTCTGAAATAATGCAACCGGAGATTTATCAGAGGGATTCTCTTTTATTTTGGGGTCACAAATAATTTCCCAACACTGAACACGTACGCTACGGTATCCTACCAACAATTCGTGAAGGTCTGTATGTAAAGTTATGGCCGCTCAAAGTTCAACCTTGATCATGTTGTTGGGGTTGAAAGCAGTTCTTTGCGATTAACTCATAAGATATTAATTTGTGTGGGTTAATGCCACTTTAACTAAAAGTGATAGTAATGACTTTTATAATGAGCCCTTGGTCGTCATTCTCGCTTGTATAGTTTGCGAGAAATCCAACGCTAAAGTTCGCACTGCACGTGCCTGAAATAACTGATAACGCCATTTTTGTTGAATATCTCGTTAACGGTTGCTCATATGAAAATGTAGAAAACAGCAGAAATATGGGCATTAAAATATCTTTCAAATCAGCTATTGACCGAAACTCTTTCGTTTCATGTCCGCGGCATAGCGGGTCAAAAGTCAACCCCGAAGGTTACGACACTTCTCATCGAATAACTCGCTTCCAGACAGTTTCGCGTGTCGGATGAATTAGAATTTTATATAATGCTCGGAATTATCGACTCAACAAACTTGATTTTTTCATTGTCAGATGTACCCGAACAATTTCCAAAAAAAACAAATTTCGTACATCGTAAAATTCAATTACATTTTACTAATTGCACTGGACTATATTGAAAAATCAAATATAAGCAATTGCTTAAGGCACCCTTGACGACTACTTGAAAAATAAATTCATTTTTAGGGTAAATAAGATCGTCGCATTTGCTTAAGCATTTGCTTTATTAAGTTCATGCTTGAGCATTTGCTTAAGGAAATGCTTAAGGAGCGACTGTGAATCGAAACGACACCTTAAGCAATTGCTTAAGCATGAACTTTGAATAAGCACTGACTAAGAATACCGGCCTTACAGTTTGACGGGGCTAATCTCGGAAAAGATTAATCAAATTGCGATGGGACTTTTACGGGAAGATTCAGCATTTCTTTTTGGGCATGTTTAAGACTTTGGCACTTTGATCCGACTAACCACTGCAAATCCAAGTGTTTAGAAATAAAACACTCTAGTGTGCATGCAATGTACACATTAGCTGCGATCCATTGGGCGATTTTTTCTACTCGCAAGTGCTAGCGAGTAAATCACCAATGGAACACGATTTTTCACCTAGTCATCTATTTTTGAGTAGTCAAAGCTTTGAAAAACCTTGTGGAAATTTTATGCGTAACTCCCCAAAAACATGAGCAAGGGTAGTTTTTTTTTTATGTGACAGACTAGAGGCTTAGGGAAAGTCCCTTTGTACTGTCGACAATCTATTTTTTCGTATAGAGTGAATGTCGAACAGCAGCTCTAGCCGGAAGGTAGAGAGAAGAGAAGGAAGTAACTGTCACAACTTAGCCGCGATATTTTATTCCACCTACTCACAACCATTTCGCGACTCTGAAATCGGGGCGTCGAGAAAAACTCGCTGGAGTGTTATGCCTCCTGAAACGAGTTGAATCTCATCAACCAACCGATGGCATGCGCTTGGTGGAGCGGGGAAGGACTAGGGAAGGCTATGACAGGGGAATCAGGAATGTAAAGAGGGAAGAAGAAAGAAGGAAAGTTAGGTGGGAAAGTGGAAAAGGCGAAGGACCGTGGCGCCACCGGGATTCGAACCCGGGACCTCTGGGGATAGCAGTCAGGCGCCTTACCTCTAGACTACCGAGGCGAGTAGCTAGCAGCAGTTTTGATCACTTTACCAGTCCCAATGGATCGCAGCTATTTTCTTATTAGACCAGTGCAAATACGCTTTTGAAAAGCCAAAAACTAGAAAAATTCTTAGCAGTATATGGTAGGCGGGAAAATTTAGGAGAAATGCTACTTAAACAAGGCAAAATCGAGAGCACCGCAGCAGATGACCGGAAAGGGGGCGGGGGAGCCAAAATGTGGGTTTTGGGGGTTAAACGTGTTTTTTTACGATTTATGAGAAAAGTAGACCTCCGATCGAAAAACGTTAAATGTAAATAAACGTTGTAGATAAGAAAAGATCTAGAGCTTTTGTTCAAACCATTTTTCGACATAACCTCAAAAAATGGATAAAAACGTCAAAACCGCGTTTTTCGTTTATCATTTTTATCTTTCACAAAAATGATCCAATTTTAATGAAATTCAATTTCAGATGTGAAAAAATTTGCTTAAACAATTATTTCACACACGAAATCAAGGGAGAAACTACAGTTTTAGGCCCGCGCACTTATTTTCATTTAATTTCTTTCGCCTTCGAACTCGCTTGCTTTGAAAAAAATTGGGCCTTTTCGAATCATGAAAATCTACATTTTCCTCAAATTCTCTTTTCTTCTTTTCTGAGATCTTTATAGTTCTCTTCGCGCATCCGTGTTCTCTGAGACTGCTGCATGGCTCGGTACGCAGCATTCTTACGTTCAGTTGCCAGCTGGCATTCGTTATCGAACCAGGCGTTCCGATCTCTACGACTTCTGCCTAAGATGGAATCAGCAGTACTGATGACAGTATTTTTGAGGCGGGTCCAGTTCTCGTCGACGCCCGGCATCTCATCCCAGGACTTAGTGCGAGTTCTAATGCATGGCCGCAGCTGTTTTTGGCCATTTCATCGCGTAGTGCAGCTGTGTTGATTCGAGCCTGATCAGCGGATACAAAGCGCTCTCGGAGCACTATACCAACAAGATAGTATCCGAGTCGAAGTTGGCACCTCGGTACGTTCGTACCGTCATCAGACCCGAAAGGTGGCGGCGGTCTATCAACACATGATCTATTTCCATCCATCAGGAGATACCCAGGTGGCTTTACGCGCAAATCTAGTACTTGCAACGACCAAGTTCTTACTTGCTGCCATCTCTACAACTCGCTGTCCATTGTCATTAGTGTTTTCATGCAAGCTGTGGTTGCCGACATATTGCCTGTATATGGGCTCCCGGCCTACTTTGGCGTTCAGATCTCCCAGTATGATTTTTACATCATACATGGGGCAGGCATTAAGTTCCCGTTCAACTAATTCGAAGAATTCTTCTTTATCATCATCCGGGGACTCTTCTGTAGGTGCGTGAACGTTTATGAAGCTGATGTTCTTAAATTTACCTCGCACACGAAGAGAGCATAGCCTTTCGTTTATTGCTTTAAAGCCGATAATGGTAGGCTTCATTCTTTTGCTAACCATAAAACCTACTACTAGAACATGGTGTTTTGTATGACAGCTGTAATATACGTCATACTCAGGTTTTTGCAAAACACCATTCCTTGTCCACCTCATCTCCTGAATGGCGGTAATGTCAGCTTTATACTTTGACAGGGTATCGGCTAGATGTTTTGAAGCTCGAGTTCTGTATAGAGTTCGAACGTTCCATGAAAAAATTCGTAAATCGTTTTGCATTTTTCGTTGCCGTGGTCGTCGTCATTTATTCCAGTATCCGAGGCATGTTGCTCGTTCCGTAATAATGCCCTTCCATGCCCTTCAAGCGTGCAAAATTTAGCCGCCGGCCGATCATAACTCCCAGGTATCTTAGAGCGAGTTGTGAGTGAATGATTTTCGATTTCTCCGTGTGCTGATCAGCAGAGCTTCGGTTTTGTGCTTTGCAAACCTCGAACCAGTGCTTTCAGTCCACGCTTACTTTAATCTCCAAGAACGCACCGTTTGCGCACAATTCGATATCATCGAGGCGTCGTCCTACGATCAGTTCCCCGATGTGGTCCCTGAACCCAATCGTAACTGCTCTTAAACATCACTACAGAATTCATGATTCATAGGAAAGGGCCGAGGATGGATCCTTACGGGACTCCGCATATTGTTTTGTCCACCGTTGACCCATCTTTCGAATAGAAGTGCTCTTTTTAAAAAACGAATCAAATATGAGTTTTGGGTGAAGGGGTGGGGGTTGTTTGGGTACCCACCCGGGCCTAAAACAATCCGCCGGCCGTAGTACAGTCTCGCAATATCATTCTTTTCCTCGGTTCGATTGTTTACACCTTGGGATTGCGGGTATTATCTAGGTCTGCCATATTCTGTACGCTCCATTGATAGGCAGGGCTGTCCTCACCTGTCCATGGAGCAGCGCAGAGATACCTCGGGTCCGCTGTTTGTACTGTGTTCGGGTCACTCTGATAAACACAGACACGGCACAGCTTCCAGTGTATGCGGTATTATCAAACGACCTCTCAATGTCAACAATTCTGAATTTCTAAAGTATTTGTTTCTCAATTTTAAAATCGCCCTCTTCCTGTGAAAATAACGCGATATTAAAAATGTGTTTTAATAAACAATTTGCCCTCCGTATTTACCATTCATCCACTTCCTTCAATATTTATCCTCATTTCCGGCAAAAGCGTGCCTCTAAAAGTTTTAATTATACATTTCTTTTTATTATTGTCACACCATCTTGTGTCCGTCGTACCTTTTTTCCAGCACACCTGCCTTAATTAAAAATTAAAGCACCTATTAATTGTCGCTTGCCTTAAAAGGGTTACGGATAAAATTTTATCCCTCTGACATGTAAACAATTCGTAAAAAAATACAATTTCCCCCCGTTTCACATCGAAAATGTTTACTTTAGATAAAATTTCTGATAACAATCGAAAAAATATGAATGGACTTGGCAGCCATTATCTGCGTGCCGCACTCTCTCACGGCGCGGCGCTCGTAGCAATTCGGAGCAGGGTTCAGGAAGTCTTTTGTAATGCAACTCGGGAGTGTTGCCATCGTGTGTGCTTTTTTGTTGCTGTTTAGTTTAGCCTTTGGATAGTGATATGGAGTTTCCTACATGGGCGGAAATTTTGAAATAAACAATTGTTATCACTATTAATAATATTGTGTTGTTTTCTGGGTGTACAGTTTCCTAAAAGACCGACAAGATAAATGCGACCCAAATTTAATCGGGATGAATGAGTGAGTCGTGCTGGAGCCCAATGAAGCCAACTTAAGCCGCCCTGACACACTTTCGGTGTTTGCCCAAAGAAATTCGGTTGTGCACGCATCCAGCTCCGAGCTCCAGCGCTTATTCCAGTGCTATTATATATAATTAACTGGAAGCGTGCGTTTTCCACTCTTTGCATAAAGATAAAATTATGGACGTAGGGCTTTTAATGAAATATTGCCTAAGTTAATAGTACACACAACTCGTAGAAATGATATACAACTTTGGAGCCGTTGTAATTCTCCTTGTTGTTTTTTGGGGGTAAAATTTTTAGGTAAAATCATGGGGGGGGGGGGGTAGGGCATATTTTTTGATATATAATAACGCATGACGCCGGTGCGTTGTCCCCCTTCCTTTATGCTAATGCTAGTAAATTTATTTGTTGTTAGCCGATATTACACAAATTTTATTAAGCGTTGAATATTGGGGACATTAAACGTCGTTCACCCTTGAACACTACATATAATACGTGAAATTTGTCATGCGTTTTCTAGGTTCGTGTGTGTGGAATGAGGAAGTGCTTTCAATATTGAATTGTTTGCAAATATCGAATGTTACATTAATTATTTTCTGCTTGTTATTCAAATTTTTTCTGTGGACGAAGCGGTTATATAATTGATAGTACAGTTATGAGGTATATGAATGAAAAATAATTTTGTAACCGCCACATTAGGAAATTTTGTTGATTTTTATGAAAAGCTTGACTTAACCTAATTTAGGCTTTTGTAATGAAGAAATCATAAACGCTAATTTCATGAGTTTTATTTTATGTTTATTTCCCATTAGTGATTAATGCGTTGAGTCGACGCATTACTTACTGACCTTTACGGCTCTACAAACACGCTTTGGTCGTAGCCTCTTACAACTCCTATCTCTGTCAGTCCAGATTCCGAGTCATCATGGAGTTTGTAATTTCAAAGCTCTGGGTGATTTTGTCTACCCCATCGTTACAGGGCGATTTAGCGTTATTCCAGATAGATTTCCTCCCTACCTGAGCTTATCTAGTTTTATTTATTTACGACTCTTAGTGATGACACGAAACAACAACTCTTCCAAGAACATTCTTCTTTAACTCGGCCAAAAGGTCAGAATGCTTTATGGTCGGTCTTAGTTCCATATGTGAATACTAGAGCTAGACGATTCGTTTCCATTCTTCCCGGTTTTTGGCGACGTCTCGAACCTCGGCAACTGATAATCGTTGATTCTTTAGGTCACCCTCGGCCTCGATATTCTTTAGCCAGGTTTTTTCCGGTTCTGATCGCTGGATTCTCCAGCCTACGGGACGATCTCGCCAGAGAAGTTTACGTGACAAGCGGTTATCTCATCCATTCGTCAACCATGTCCAAACCACCGTACGTTTTTGTATTTCTTCTCCGATCAGTGTCTGCTAATCGCATCTTTGTCTAACTATCTCGTTTCGAAGGCGATCGCGGAGTGAGACAGCGGGAGTCTGCCTCAAGCATCACATTTGGAAGACCTCGAGCTTCTTAACGTCCGGTTCGAGAAGCCCACGTTTCAGATCCATAAAGAAGAATCAGAAGGATTAGTTTTTTCGGCATCCGTGTCGGCAAGGACGACGATAAGTCGGTTACGAAGTTGTCGTCGTATCAAACTCCGAGTCGTCCATTGAGTGCTTCACGCATAATCGCTTCGATCACAACATTGAAGAGAAGTGGCGAAGCGACGCCTCTCTGTTGGAAACATGTTTGAATCGGGAACACCTCGGATAAGTCGCTTCTAATCCGAACGCTGCTGGTTGAGAAATCGTACGACGCGACGCTTGGAGAAGTTAAATGATTTTTAATGGTACGTGTTCGGTTTCCAGGGGGTCAATTCTGGTTCGGTGCAGTAAAAACGTGAAAAAAAGTTTACACTTGACGTTTTACACACCTTTTTCACTTTATCACTGCACAGAACCTGAAAAAGCGATTCTCGTTGCATTCGTGAAAACTTAATGCTGAATAAAGGCTGAATTAAATTTAAACAGTCAAGTGTCAGTTTATCAAATCAAATCCAGTTGTATCTAATATCAGCGAGCAATAAATAACAAGAGTGATTAGGTAGAGCTCAAGGACAAGTAAAAGAGTTAAACATATAAAAGAAGAAATAAGCAATAACATTAATGAAAAATTTAAAAAAAATATTAACAAACACGCGATGCAGATATGTTCTATACAAAAAGCACAAGAGTATGAACGAAACAGAAATTTTCTTTGATTCCCCTTCCTATTGCAATGTTTACATTCAAATGGAGGCAACATGGGAACAGAGCACGTGGCGGTATTTGTGTATGTATGCGGTTAAATTTCGTGTTGGTACAGCACTCGCGTTACTTGATTACACTTGTATTGTCGATTATTGTTCACTAGTACTTCCCCTTCAATTTTTATCTTTCTTTCACACACATTGCGTATAATGTGAAAGTAATGCTACCTCCTTTTATCATAGATATTACATCTGTGATATTTTGACTTTGACAATGAAACATTTTTAAAAATTTTGCAATGGTGTGTAGGAGCAGTTTAGTTCACTGTACTCCCTACACTTTGCGCGAAACACTCGCCTATTTTTGTTGAATAATATTCTAAGAAAATAGGCGAGGGTTTTTGTTTTTTCTTGGACGTCAGTCCGTTTTCAGAATCTGCTCCGAAAAGATTTAGTATTTATTAAAATTATAATTTATTAATGGTATCTCCCGTCGGAGTGCATGTTTTAATAGTTAATGTTTCGTGAAACAATATTGTAAATATATTGTAAGAAAAATAAAGTTGTATGGTCAGAATCCGAACGTGTGTTAATTAAAATTTAAACTGATAGACCCCACTGGTTCAAGAAGACCACAACAGGTGTTTCGTCGGACGTGTTCTCTAACCTCCTTTTTTAAGGGAGGGTTTCCGGGAGCTCTCGAGTTGTCCAGGGTCGTGTGAGAACAAACACCTTATTACAAAATAAAATTTCTTTATTTATTCAAAATATTCCTTATGTACTAACAATTTAGGTCTCTTAAATCTAAGTAAATACGGGATACATGTTTACAGGTTTCTTATAGCTATCTCTGAGTAATTGACTACGGTTTGCCTCTACAATACATGTTTCCTACTTATTTATTACTAAGCAGTTACCTCCTCACTACTCTATTCTACATGTGCGTAAGCTGGGGTCAATGGTCTAGCAGGATGTGCGTGTGTGTGTGTCGGTATGTGGTCGGTCTTGTATTTGGTCATACCGCGACACTGATATAGGCAATGCTGCCGGGAACAATGTCGGATCATACACCACGACATTGGTCCAGGAAACATTCCTCCGGTATTCGGTCGGTCGATAGGTGTTATGTCTGTAGTCTAACCGTGCCGGATCGTACACTATGACACGATATAGGAATAGCTACTTCGGCACATAGTCGGATCGGCAACATTCCTGAGGGGCAAAGTATGACCGTGCCGGATCGTACACCACGACACGGTCTAGGACCGGAGAAGGTGACCTCTCCGGAACGAGCCTGATTAAAGACTGAATTTTACCATGGTGAAGCCGTTTATTTTATAGCCCGAAAGCTCGTCGGCATAGGAAGCTTTAACGCTTCGAAGTGAGCTTTCAAAGGAGAATCACCCAGCCTGCTGAGTAAATATTTATTTTTCCTAAAGCTTTGTTAGGAAATGCCTTCTAGAGTTGAAACGGGTACTTTAGTATTTTTCTAAGAGAGGGTTCTTAGTAACGAACGTGGTTCGTTACAATTTGTTCTAGCTCATCACTCTTATTATTATTGCTCGCTGCTAATATGTAAACTTTTCAGGACTTCACTCTAACGTGTAAAGTTTTTGACAGTGGTTTTCACGAAGGAAGAATCGCAAACAAAGGTGTATACGTGTAAAACGTTTACACGTTTTCACTACACTGAAACAGAATTGACCCCCAGGGCTCTCCGCAAGCTCCAAATCTATGAAAACGACGACAGTTTGTTTGCCGCAACGAGGAAGAAACTTCCATTAGCTGACGGAGTACGAATATTTGACTAATACATCCTCGATGTGGTCTAAATCCCGCTTGTTCTTTGTTCTTTTCGGCTCGTTTGCTCTCGATGCGATAATTCCTGTATTCCCGACTGTTGCATTTCTTCAAAATTGGGACAACGATCGCTTTCTTAAACGCCAAAGGGACGCGATCCGAATGCCATACGTTTGTTATGGGAACACGAAATCGTTGTGCTAAGGCATCACCTTCGTCTTCGATCATCTCGGCGGTTACTTGGTCTATTCCCGGCACTTTTCCATTTCTCATCCATTTTATTCCGTCTTCACCGGTCGGTTTAGTATCGAGAAATTGATTCGCCTGCTGTTCAAAAATCGGCGATTCGGGTGCTGGACCTTGTGGCGGGTCGTGGTTCTACAGCTGGTCCCGTAGACACGCTCAATTCTTCTTGACTGGTGGTGGCGCCGTTTTCTTCGCTCTTCGTAATCACATCTGTAATTTCGCTCGAACAAGATAAAGATCCGATCCGCAATCGGGCGCACGCATAGTACGTACGTCGTTGAGTGTGGATCGGAATCTTGCGTTGGTAAAAACGTAGCCTAACATCGCCGAGTCGTTGCCGGATGGATGTTGCCAGGTGAGTTGGTGTTTGAGTGAATGGCGGAAAATGCTGTTGTGAACAATCAAGTTCAAGCGAATGAAAGCAGGCGTACGCCGTTGTCATTGTGTCCGAATTTGCCCATCGTTCCTTCCCAGCCAGTTCGATCTGCTATTGAATGTTCATTGAAGTCCCCCGCGAGTATTATCAATTCGGTTCGAGGTATCATATCGGGCGCCTGTTGAAACTGAACGTAAAATTCTTCCTTATTCGCGTCCTGCTGGTCTCGGTTGGCGCATAAACGGATACGATATGGGTCTTGATCGCTCTACCGATGGCTCTAACCGTACTTGCCATCCAGGTGTGTGCTCAGACTAGTATTAATAGAGCTCTAAATATCTTTAACATTGTTATTTTCTCCGACAGTCAAGCTGCATTGCTGGCCATTAAATCTCACAGGGTGTCATCAAAATCTGTCCTGGATTGTCTCCGATCTTTGAAATTCCTCAGCAGGAACAACAGTGTTCCGCTGATGTGGATTCCCGGCCACGAAGGTAATATTGGTAATGAAATTGCCGACAGCCTGGCTAGAGTAGGCGCAAACTCATCACCTATCGGTCCGCAACCTTTAAGTAGCTTAGCAAGCTGTCATGTTAAAATGGTCATACAAAATTGGGTCGACCAGCGGTTTCTTCATAGCTAGATAAGGACCCAGGGTGCTAGTCAAGCTAAAAGATTCATCCAAAACGATAGAGCTAAAGCGGGCAAACTGTTACATCTGAAGAGGTGGGAGCTAAAAATAATAACAGATCTCTTGACTGGCCACTGTTCGCTTAACTATTATCTAAACAAAATAAGTCCGGTTCTGCGGTTCTTCGGTTTCCCGATTCTGGTCAACTCGGCAGGTCGACCAGCGTCTGAAACTTTAAAATAAACGGAACTCTCATACACAAATTGCCAGCCTTTTTTTAACCCCTTTAGGGATTGAGTTACTAAAACGCCTTCTTAATGGATTTTTACGTCGCGCAAGTCCGCCGTCACCGTCCAAATTTCAACTTTCCAGGCTTTATGATTCCAGAGATTTTATGATGTGAGTGAGTGGTACTGCGGCTTTATGGATATATAAAAGCACCTAGTTTACGATTATATTCTTTATATTAATCCACAACTTTTGTTACATAACTCAGCATATTTTATTCTTCAATATCACCGATAAGGTAAGAGGATTTCAACGGATTCCGATTCATTCTTTATTTGTGACCACAAAAACATTGTTCCATTAGCTGGAAGCTAAAAAATGTCAACTCGACCTTTACACATTTTTCAAACCATTATTTTACCATATTACATTCAATCCTTATCTACTTACGAAAATGCCAAGGTGATAATAACGCAATAAATTCCATAGAAAAGCGCGTATTTTTTTCATATAAATTCATGCCGTTTCTATTCCATCACTCTGAAGGAAATTTATTCCAGAATTTATAGCCGAAGATATCTCTTGGTTTATTTTTTCCAGAAGTAACGCTTCTGTTTACATTTACGATTTTTTATGGATATTTTATCCACAAGCATTTTTCGTATCACACGTCAAAAATCCCCTTCGGAGTAGCAGTCCAAAAAGCCCTTCGATAAAACAGAAGAAGTTATCACTGAAGGTCATCAAGAATTTTAAGAGAAGCACATATATAAAGGTGGGCAGCGCTATTAGGCACGAAACCAGACCGCTCTGATGTCTAGATATCAAGATTCCCGATAGCCGTAATAAAACCAGATCTCATTAGCAGTGGCAGTAGCTAGTTACGTTGCCAACCTGTTTATCAGTCCGTTTATAGAAGCATCAAGCACGTGTACGTTATTAGGGCGATTAATTTTAGTAAGTGCCGAACGAGCGACGATGGTCTAGGAAAGTGGTTGGTCGGTGGCGGCCAGCATGGCCCAGAGTCATTCTTCGGAACTGTAGGACAGAAAGTAAAAATTATGCGGCCCCAATGAGCTGTTCCCGTGCCGAACAAAAGCCCCAGCAATCCCCCGAAGTCATAATCACCCACGCTCAATTCTGCGCGGATATGCGGAGCACTTGAAATCCGGAACCTGCCTGGAATGTTCCATCAGCCCCCACACATACAGTTGGCGCGAGGGCCAATGAACGACATAAGCCCTGTGCTGCCCCTCTGGGTGTTGGTAGATAAGCCCTAGCGCGACATTCAGTCGGTCCTCTCGCGATATGCTTTGGGGGGCTCCGCGCGATAACTTGGGAGCCCTGCTCCATCTTTTTATCTGGCATTTGCAACTCTTTCGTCCGTCCTGACCCAGTTGCTTGCAGCACAAAGTGAACCCTTCGCTGATGTGGTTTTGGGGCTGGCGGTCCCCGCGCTTGGAGCGTACACGCCTGCACGCATATGTGACTCCCCGCGATTATGGCCGCATTGGAAGTTGTCGTTTTAATTAGAAATTTTATGGCAGTGTTAAAAAATTTAAGCAGCACTAATTGAGGCTTATGTTGGTAATGATGGCGCGCGGAAGATTTATGAACCAGCCCAGATCCATGCGGCAATGGCAATTTTCGCATGGTATGTCTTCTTTGATGTGTTCTGGCTGCCCGCTCTTCGGCTCTTGCTGGATCTTGTAGATGTAGATAGCAAGATGCTGTGTTACTGAAACGATAAAGGAAAAGCTCAGAGTTCTCGTAGGGCTGACCTTACTGCCCAAGCAGTCGGGTAGCTTGGCAAGCAGAGCTGCAATAAAAGCGACAACAAACGCGTAAATATCAAATGACGAACAAGGGAGCGTCAATAGACAGCGTCAGGTCATTTCAGAGAGTTCGTAAAATATCAGATTGCATGACTTTCCATTAGAAGCTTTTATATGGAAGCACTACAGTGAGGTGAAGGAACTACCCTCCGCTGCCCATTCGTCCACTCGTCCATCGGTGGCCTATTACAAAAACGGAAGCCCATTCGGAACGTACGCTCCAAACGAGCAATAAAGGCGACCACACAACCTTGAGTTTATTTAAATTATATCAAAGCGAAATTATTAACTCTGCGGCGTTTCATGTGCCTAATGTCGCGCGCTAGCTTCGCAATTCTCAGCTGAAAGAGTAAGCGCCATGCTGCCCCCCGTAAAAGGGATTGCGATGGATGTGTGTCGACGTGATGAATAGTTATGAGATTTGAGGTTTCTCGTTAGAAAGTGAAACCTTAAGCTGCCTCGCAAATTAATTTTAGCCAACTTAAGGTGCGGTTAATGTGCCTACAAAACAGAGGGCACCCAGGGGCGCAGAACTGCTGTCCCTGTTGGAGTTTAAAAGTGACTTCGTTTCCCTTTGAAGTCCCTCAATGTTGGATTAGACTTGAGGATTAATAATTTCGTTTGCTGCTGTAAAGTTATGAAACCCGCAGTCTTGAATCCGATGTTTGACTACCTCTTACCTCCTCTGCCGCAAGAAGCGTTTCCGAGCAATCAGAAGGATCGGGTTATTGCTCAGCAAGTTCCTGCTCATAACAACACGCTCAATTAAGTGGAACTGTGCCATTGTTTATCTAAATAATAATAAACAGTTTCTAATGATCGAACCCACCCCGTATCAGCAACGTTTCACTTTTGTTTATATTATTTCTGTTTCGTCTATTCAATGGGCGACATTCCGCCATTTCTGATAAACATTAAACTTCCAAACAAAAGCAAACAATTCAACTTCGGATATAAGCTAAGCGAAATGAGAGCAGCTCTGCAGAAAAACATACAGCCAACGTCCCAACTTATGACGACATCAAATTCAGTCGATTTTGCCACGTTTTCAATGATGATTTCCCCTCAGGTAATCCCGCTATTACAGGTGGGATTTTCTAGGGAATTCCCAATGAAAAGTTCAAGGAGAACAATTTTATTATCTGGAGCACAAAAATATACGCATTCAGGCAATAAAGTTTTTTGAAGTGAAAACTTCTTTAGCCGCGTTGGGCACTTTTTGATAGGGGAAAATGCTATGGGTTCGCGTCACCGACATGCTCATGACTGGCGCACGCGCTCAATCGATTATAATCAAAAACTTTTTGATTTTGAATAAAAAAATAAATCTGACCGCCTACTATTATTCAATTAAGTATCGAAAATGAAAATATAAAACCAGTCATTTTGACTGATGTGTTAAATATCTGTTTTCCAAATTTGTTTGGATCCTTGATCCTGAAGATGTCTATAGACGATAAATGCTATCGTAAAAAAGTCAAATGTTCTGCTTTTGTCAGAAACTCGTATGAAAAACGAAGAACCACTTGATGTTCCGAATTTCAACTTTGTTGTAAGTTATAAAAGACCCGAAGTTCCAGCAGCAGGAGTAGCTATTTATCACAATACTCAAGATACGTCACACTTCATTACTTCATATATGGACATACATACTAAATTCACTAGAAGCATTGGTGTTAATGTTTCTGATATAGGCGAAATATGCATTGCTCGTTGCAGTTCCGAGAATGGGCATATTAATGGTTGCCGTTTATATTTCGCCTGGAAAATCTATGAGACAGATACAAAAATTTTTATTCGAAAATTTGATGATTTATACAAAAGAAGGTTTTGAAATTCTCGAAAAAAGATTCGGCGAAAAATATGATAATGTACCGATGATTTTAAGTGGAGACTTCAATATTAACTTTGCAGATGATAAAAATCTTCCATTAATTGAATTTTCATATGCAACACTTAATTTAAATATGTCCAATGATCGGAAACTTAGTACTACGATCGATGCGGTTTTTACGCGATACTTAGATAAATTTGAATCAAACATTTTCATTTCTTACTTTAGTTACCATAACCCGATTGTATCTTTTTTACAATAAGTGCTAATGAAATAGGATGGTCAAAATTGCTACAATTATTACATAATTTAAAAAATAATTCTGAGATATCGGCTGAAGATGCAGCAGCATTAAATTTTATAGAAAAAAGTACACTTATTAATGAAGACGCAGTTACTTGTGCTACATATTTTAATAAGTTGGTTAATGTCCTAATGAAAATACTGCAATCAAAAAGATTTAGTCCTTTCAAGAAATATAGAATTTTGTGTATTACTTCAAAAGAATCGAATTTCAACATCTAAGTTCTAAGTTTTCACTTCTATCGGCAGTCCCTATAACTGCCAATTTTTTTTTTGTTGTTGTTGTTGCTGTTGCGGATGAAGGGCTGAGATGTTCTTTTTGGGGAAAATTGCTTTCAAACGTAAGTGATTTTGGGGATTGAGGAAATGGCGGTTATATTTTCCGATAAGGGAGGAATAAGGGGGATTTAATGTTGATTTTTACATATTATATTCTGATTTTAATAATTTAAAATTAAAAGTGAATATTGCTTCCTCAGGTAACTGAAGGGAATAATACCACCGACGGCTGACTTGAAATTCCACTGCAATAGCAGCATTCTGTTTCATTGTGAGTTCAAAATTTCCATACATTTGTCAGTTGTTGAATGAGTACACCAAATGTGGGGGTTGGATTAAGCACAGTGGTCTCATTAAAGAGCGGAGGATCTAAAACGGAACGATGAGACGGCTTATCCGAGCGTTTAGGCGTTCTTTATGTTTCACATGCGAATGACGAACTGTGTGAGAATGAGAACTTCTGTGCTGGTTACGTGTCATTCACGTCATGGTGTAATGTCTAGTAGTCAGCTCGGTCGAAAATATAAAAAGGATATGAGAGGTTGAAGGTGTAGTGCGGAGAATACATAAGGAGGAATCAATGAACCTTTCGTTTGAAATCATGGAGTTCATTTTTTTTAACCAGCGGGCTGAGTCACAACAGTCGGGGTTAGCACGAGACAGCCTCGTCGAAGTGCTATGCCTTCTGAAACAAGAGAATCCCGCTAATCGCGAACAATAAGGTCTCCTGTCCACTAAGTAAAGAAGGTGCTGATAAGAAGGGCCAACGTTTGGTCCAAAGTATAAATTGTGAATCGGACCATTATCTTGTTCGAGCGAAATTACAGATGCAATTACAAAGAGCGAAGGAAACGACCACCACCAGCCAAGAAGATGGATAGACCCGGCCATAGGGTGAGTTTCAAATGGCATTATCCAACAGGTTCGCAGTGCAATGCCGGACGATCTCGATGAAGAAGAAAGGCAATTGTCGGAGTCCATTGTGGACCAGTCTTCATCTCGATGTAACCCAAATCGAACAGGTTCCGAGGTTCAAGTATTTGGGTTCATTGGTTGAGGAGACGAAAGTGGCCTCCACGGCCGGCGTTCACAGCCCCATCGGCTAGTCAACAGCAACATTCGACTCGCTCAAGGAGTGCATATGGAAACGAACAAATATTTCCATTAAAAAGAAAGTACGCCTTTACCGAACGTTGGCCCTCCGATTCTTTTTTATGGATCTGAAACGTGGACATGGACACTCCTCAAACCGGATGTTAAGAAGCTCGAGGTCTTCCAAATGCAATGCTTGAGACAGATCCACGGTGCCTCACTTCACGATCGCCTTCGAAACGAGGCAGTTCGACAAAGATACGATCAGCTGACATTGATAGAAGAAGAAATGCAAAAACGTCGACTACAGTGGTTTGGACATGTTTGCCGAATGGATGATAACCACTTGCCATGTAGACCGGTGATCGGCACCGAAGAAGACCTGGCTAAAGAATATCGAAGGTGACCTAAAGAATCAACGATTATCAATTACTGAGGCACGAGACGTCGCACAGTGGGACCAAATGCAAAAAAGCTGGCCAAAAGTCAAAAAGTGCATTAAATGATCTCAAATTTTACACTCGGGGGTTGTCGGGGTCGCTGATGACGAATCCGGTGTCGAAATTTCGATTTTCAAAATGGCGGACTCAATATGGTTAACATAACCTCTTAAAAAAATCAAAAAATTTGTTTTGATATAATGTTTAATACTTTTGATTAATTTTTTTATAAGCAAGTTATTTTATTAGGAAGTTATTGTTTATTAGAAAAACAAAATAAGAATTTTTAAGAATGCAATTACAGAAGAAAATCATTGTGAATACAAGTAAAAGTTGTATCTTTATCTTCTGATGTCGAACATTCAGAGCTATAGCCATTAAAAGAAAATACTGTGACTAATTTTGGTGTTCTAAGGCTTATAACTTCTTAATTATTAAATTTACCCAAAAATATCTTGCTAATATATTGTAGATAATTTAATTATAAACAAAAGGTGCCCTTGCAAATTTTCTGTAAGATGTACTGTTACGGAGATATATAATGGAAAAACCATTTGCGCACCTTTTCCAAGATGCCGGCCAAATTGGGGGGGGGGTGGGTTAGAATCCCGAAAACTCAGATTTAAGCTCACACTGACCCCCCCCCCCCCCTACACATCCCAAAAATAAAACCTTGTCCCGCATTTTTGCAATATTGAAGTACCATTTCCATGGGCTAGTGCTGGACGTATGTGACCCCTTAAAACACGGAGGGGCAATTTTGGGCAGCGGATTTTTTTTGGAGGTGAAGGAATACACCTTTACCAACAACGCCCAGCAAGTTTTCCAGTGGAGCAGAGTGGAGCAATATTACTTTTTGTCCAATATATATCGCATTCTTACAATCCTAATTCATAAAAAGCACGTGTAATAGATGCTTACTGTGTATTATATACTTGCTTAATGGGTATATTGCAATGTTTTTTATACTCTACATACCTTCCAAAGAAAATTCCACTTTACACGACCACGATTGCTTGGTTACTTAATTTTTTATAGCGTTTTGAAAACGTTAACCTTTTTTCTCAATATTAACGTTTAAAAATAAGCAAAAAGAGTAAAGTAGCAACTACAATTTCTCAGTCCGTAGGAAAAAATCTAACCTTCCGTGACTGATTGCTCACTATTGGAAGTGTCCTCGAATCATCCCCCCCCAAAAAAAACCGCAATCTATAAACTTTTTTTTTAGACTTTTGGCCAGCTTTTTTGGATTTGGTCCCACTGTGCGTCGCCAAAAACCGTCAAGAATGGAAACGAATCGTGAATAGGGTTCGAGACCCAGCGGCACCGACAGCAGCGTATCCATTGAGGATACGTCCCGCTCCGATCGCCAGCTAACGGATCCAAGAAGAAGACTATATAAGACTATGGTCTTACCGGTACTCACATATGCATATTAAACGTGGGTGCTTAGCAAAAAGCACTCACCTATTAGTCGTGTTCGAGAGGATTGTTGGCCCCTTATGTAAGGAACGTCGATTCCGGAGCCTCTGCAATAAAAAGATCTACGAGCGCTATGGCGACATAGATGGTGAGAAGCTCGGTAGGCTCCGGTGGGTAGGGCATCTAGCTCATATGAGTGAAGATGAGCCTACACAGAAAGTTCTTTGTGGTAAGACTTATGGGGTGCGACAGCGAAGAAGACCCAACCTTCGCTGGAAGGATGGCGTATACAAGGTAGATAAGAGCTTAGGGATGACAAAATGGATGACATGGCTCAAAACCGGAGCCGGTGGAGAGAACAGTTGCGAGAGGCGAGGATCGGATCCCGGTTGGAGAGCCGTTAAAGAAGAAGAATTGTGCTTTTTTTTTGAAAGACTAGTCTCAGGAAAAGCCCTTTATACTGTTGACAATCTATTTTCTTCGTATAGAGTGCAAAGTCGAACAGCAGCTCTAGTCGGGGTAAAAGGAACTGCCACAACCTACCCGCGATATAGTCCACCTAGTCCCAAAATTTTCCTACTTGATGTCATTTTTCAAAATTTATTTTTAGTTTGTGCTTACGACTAGTTCTGCTGACTTAAACACAAATTAAGAACTCTCGAAAAAATTTAAAGCACCAATTCGATGATATATTAATGACATCTACCGACCCCAGGCTGCGGTTCTGATTGAATTTTTGGTCGTTTTTTTTTTTATTGCGGCGAACGAAATAATTTATGCATATCCAGCAATACTCAGTCAAATAAAAAAAACAGCAGCTACATAGTAGTTCATTAATTTGATCTATTTCATTCGTTTAGATTTCTGAACTGAACTGAAGGTAATCCACTTGAATGGAACTTGTTTTTCTGTGAATGTTTTGCATTGGTTAAAGTGAAATTTAAAAAATTGTGTCTTTAATAAAATTTAAAAAAAAAAACTGCATATAAAAATATCTTACCTGGTGTTAATTTTCCATCGTCGCTTAAGTACGCCAAACATGTTCAAAAAAATAAAATAAACAGCAGCTACTTAGCACTAAGTCGTCATTCCATAAACATGCAGGAATATATCACTAACAACAAATCATTAACAACAAATCGGAATCTCACTCTCTCAGAAAAGGAAATCAACATCCATATTCATTATTTCTGTAGTGCGCATCTCTCGACAGCTTGGAAGCAATGCGCATGTGCATTACACTTAAAACGAATCTACAATTCACAATCACTGTGGATGAATACACTTCAGCTGCTGCGATGATGATGCATTGGCTTGGTGCAGCAGCATTCAACATTTGAGAGCACTTTAATCCAGATTTGAGGCAATCTTTTAATTAATGGAAGCCAAGTAATTAGCCACGAAGAAGCAGAGAAACACTCTACCACATCTCGCGCTTCTGTAATGTAATAGCGAAAACGAGTTATGGTTATGATCACGTGAGTTAATGCACCGTAGAAAGGCAGGCTGCATTGAAAAATGCATCAGATGCAGTCTGCTTAGCACGATGCACCGCTAAAGTGGAGGCCGATTACAGAATTTCAATCTTGAGTCAGTCTTGGCTGGCGATGGTATGGCCAACATGCATATTCCCAGGCCTGACCCATGCATATGGCCCCAAAGTTGATGATAAGCTCCACACAACACACTCTTGGGGGCACTTGTTGTATTTTGAAGTTGGGACCTCTTTCTTTAATCGGGGGTTGGCTTGCGTGTTATCACTCCTGCAGCTGGGGCTTGTCCGCAGCGGTGTTGGTGGTTTCCACTAGGGAATTCAATCCCGCGATTGCGGGATCAGTAATGCCGAACTGGTCATGCGGGATTCGCGGGATTTTGGGAAGTAGATCACCTGTTATACGAACCGAGACTAAAAAGAGAAATACTAACAATATTGCAAAGTGTTAATAAAAATAGAGTTAGGCCCTCCGAAGACGAGTCGACTGATTTGCAATGCCAGCTGCACCCGCAACTGTTTCGTGATCTTGCCCGTGTACGGAAGTAGAAATCCATAAACTGGTCGACAGAGACGAAACCGATTTGAAACTAGTTTGAACTGGTTGTTTTTTTTATGTGGCAGTGCTAAGCTCAGGAGTCAACCTTTGAACTACCAGTCCGTCATGTCGTTTGTCACGTCATGGTGCAATGTCTAACAGTAAGCTTAGTACAGGGGGAGTGGGGGAATAGGTGGTGATGAACCCTGCGTCAGTCGAGTTGTTCTATTTACAAACGAATTCATATCTTGTTGAGTGTGTGAAAGGGGGGGTGCAGGTGGAGGGAATGAGACGCGTGGGCTTATCAGGAGCGCGTTCAAAAACCTTACTATAGTAAACCACGAGGTAAACTGTGATTATGCTACATCACTTCACTTAACCACGAAAGTTTATGTTTAACCATGGAGGTTTTTGAACGCACCGTGGTTAACTACATGGTAAAGAAAATTTAAAAAAAATTTCCATAAAATAGTGTCGGCTATTTGCCTCAATTATTTCCAATAATTATTTATTTAAAATAATCTCAGAAATCCCACTTCGATTTGTTCATTATTTACATTAAAACAAATGTCAAAAAATTGTTTTTGTTTTTCTTCTTCTTAACTATCCTAACCATACTCCCGAGCATGGTTAAAATTTAACTACACCATGGTTAACCACGGGAGTTTTTGAACGCCAAAAAGTTATGCTCGTGGTTATGTTGTAGTTAACCACGGAGTTTTTGAACGACATAAGTTTACCATAGTTAACCATGGTTAACCGTAGTAAGGTTTGAGAACCGCTCCTGGTGTTGCAGGTATAAGATTGCCGTGGAGGCAGGAGAGCGTTTAGCTCGGAGGAACAGTCACTATTATAGTAGCGATAAAATTTGGTGCTACATTCCTACGGTGGCTCAGGGGGTCGAAGGTGGAGCAAGCGGTATCGCCATAAATTAATTTAGGGGCTCTGTTTTTCACCTTATCTAACCATGCTAATGTGGTTATTCGCCCCAAACGATGGAGTAATATTCGAGAAGAGGCCGAATGTAGGATTTATAAAGAACAGCACGGGCCGATGGCTGGAGGAGGAACTTGCACCTTTTAAGAAATCCCAAGCACTGGGATGCTTGTTTGGCGATTTGGAATATGTGGTCATTCCATCGCAAGTCTTTGGCTAATGTCACGCCTAAGATGTGTAGGGATGGGTCGGCCTTTAGTACCTACCACGTCATCCACTTTCAAGGATGGTGAGGTGTTGATCTTCTTTTTTGAAATAAGGCAGTACTTGGTTTTGGTGGGGTTGAATTCAACACGATTCTTGCTTCCATACTCTAGAATGAGTTCAATGTCATTATTAATAGAGTTGAACATTAGTCCGCGATAATCAAGACAGGATTTGACATGAGACTGTCTTGTATCGAAGCTGTACGATTAACGCAGAGTAACGTCGTCAGCGAAGCTGAGAAGTGGGTTGGAGGGGATTTATAAAAATGATAAATTGGGGCCGGTGATAAAATTGACCCCTGGGGGACCCCGCAGACATGGGGTGAGATTTATTTGGGACTGCAAATCAGTCGACTCTAGAAAATATTTAAATTCGTTAATTGAAGATATCTGCCCACAACAGAGTAATAATACAAAATCATCTAAGTATATTTGAGGGCATGTATCCAAACGTGATCAATTACTGAGTTTCCATGCAGAGTTTACCCTGGGTTAACTCAGAGTAAGAACCCAATACCGAGTTTCCATGAGATTTCAACCAGAGTTGAACGCGAGTTATACGTTATGGAAATAGACACAGTTAAGAGTTTTCTTTAAAAACTTTCAACTCTGCTCAACTCAACGAAAATGGGTAAGTTGAACAACTAAAAACCCTACAGTGGCAAAGGTACAAAAAGAGCAAATGTCCCGCCTCGCTTGGATGTCAGAGACTTTATATTTAATAAATACTATTAAAGAAAAATCTATAACAAAATTTATTGTACACAGGATGAAAGAGTTTAGTCGTTGAATTGAAGTGTCATTTCAACTCAACCACAACTCAACAATGGGAACTCGGTAAATGGAAACGCGGGTTGAGGAAGTTTCGGTAAATCCAAGAAAACTCCACGAAACACGTCGAGTTAAGCCGGGTTTTGCATATTTCAACGTCGCACGATGCTTATTGCACATACTTATAGCAACGGAGTCCCGACGTAAAATTACTTATCTGTCACTTCGACCCAGAACCCTCTTGGAAGCAGCATCGAGTTAACTTGAGGAGAAAAGCCTTCTGTAAACTCAACGAATACTCTTGCCCGGCTCATGGAAACTCAGAAATGGAAACGCATAGAGCTAAACCGTTGAGTTGAAGTGTCATTTCAACTCAACTACATCTCAACAATGGAAACTCGGTAAATGGAAACGCGGGTTGAGTTAAGTTTCGGTAAATCCAAGAAAACTTCACGAAACACGTCGGGTTAAGCCGGGTTTTGCATATTTCAGTGACGCACGATGTCTACTGCTCATACACCAACGGAGTCCCGACGTAAAATTACTTATCTGTCACTTCGATCCAGAACCGGATCTGCGGGATTATTGACCTGGATCCCGCAAGCTTGTGGGATTGAGATTTTGATGCGGGATTGGATTCCACTTGGGTTTCCACTTTCGGGTTCACCTCCTTCGAGGATTCTTGCGCGCTCTGGCGAGAATGGTCTCCGCCTATTGGTAAGATGAACCTAATGCAGGCGCTGAATTTCAATACTCAGCAGTTCTAGGGATTTTCTCAAATGAATCTCAGCACTTATCTGGTTACCGTTAATTCATTTCTTTCTTTCCCTTAATTTTTTTATTATTTTCTTTAAATTTTCCAGTGGATTTGAATCGCGCTTGAAGATAAATCCAGTGCACTAAGGGAGCTCTCATCTACACTATAGAAAACGATGTAGATAAGAGGCAGGGAAAAAGTAGGCCGCCACCACTACTTACATTGTTCTGTTCATAATTGCGGAAAAGGCGGAAAGCTCTCCTCGAAGTCTTCTTCATGAACATCAGAGATTTTCCTTGGGGTTTTTTTCTGCTGGTGCTGTTGCGGCTGTTTGTTGCCTGGCCTAAGACTATTTATGGCGTACTCCAGCGTATCTGCCCAGAATCTTGAGGAGCACGAGGAACGGAGCAAAGATTTATTCGTAAAAGTGTGTGCATGGCAGTCGCTGAGAAATGTAAAAGCCACGGAGAAACTTAAAACTGAGCACAGCAACCAGCAATTGGGCATGAAGAAACCAATTTAAGTTTTTTTTATATCTATCTAAAAAATAGATAAAAAGGCAAAAATTCACTTTGTCGGCGGAAGGAAGAGTTTTTAAAGTTTTGCTTTTTACGATGAATATTCCTCGGATTTTTGAGAGTGTTCAGAGATTTTTTTGAGAACTGCTTAACGTTGTGGGAGGAGCGATGGTAGTGGGTCGAGCCGGGAGAAGCCAATTTTAAAAAAGAAAAGGAAACGTAAGATAAGAGTTTTTGTGCAAAAAAAACTTTTGGATATAAAACTGTTCTCAAGTTTCAGGAAGTTTTGGATGATTCCGCACTAGAGTTTATAGTACTAAATGACAATAAAATTGGGTTTATTTCATTTTAAGTAGAAGTGTGAGGATAATGTAGTAAGCTTGGCCAAAAATCTGAGGGCTTGTTATATTTTATAGCTTGTTATTATTGTGATGTAGGTACATAAACCGGTAATGAAGGAAATGATTTAACCCTGAAGTACATTTTCTTTCTAAAGTTGAAAAAATCCTGACACTGATATGTTATTTTTTAATTTGTTCAATGAGTAGCGTACGTTAAACCCAAGGCAGGAAAAGCCTCCCATACAACACCAGGCTATACCAACCTCGGAACTCTCTGGTGCGCAGCACGCCTATACAAAGGGCAGATCTACGGATGCTCCCTTTCACTCATTGGTTTCAACCATAGAAAAGTCACTCAAGTCAAAGAATATACATTAGTAGCCTTCCTTGACATAGAGATAGCGTTTAACAACGTGCTCCCAGACGTTATTACCGTGGCCTTAGCGAAGCTAAGGATCTACGCGCCGCTAGTGTCTCTTATACATCAAATGCTTACCAGCAGGATCGTGAGCTCAAGCCTTGGCGACTGCTCGGCCCAAAGGGCCGTCAACAGAGGTACCCTGCAAGGGGGAGTACTTTCTTCACTTCTATGGGTCGTGACTGTGAACCAGCTGCTGCGACGCATAGAGGAAGTGGGACACCATGTATTGGCGTACGCTGATGACATTTTTATCATCATAAAAGGAAAATTCCCTCAAGTCCTCTTTGATCTCATGGAGGCGGCGTTACTAACTCTCTCAAACTGGGCTGACAATCCAGAAAAAATAGAATCAGTCCTTTTCACGAGGTGGTATAAAACTCCACCCTTAACTCCTACCCGGCTTCAGGCGCAAGCCCTTGGCTTGGGATCGGCGGCCAGCATTCGCCCACCCATGGGCTTTGAGCTTGGACTGAGCGCTGGGTAGCGTTATCATTTCCAGGTTTGGCCCAACGATTGGTTACAGAGCGTCGAATGTACGTAGCCTGCGCTCGGCCAGATCTGGGTCGTTTGTTAATTTCTTATTGGGAAAGGGCTGGTATGGCTTGGGCCACCTTTTAACTCCGATGCAAACACCGCACAATGCAACTGGCAGAGAAGCATTGGAGAGATCTTAACCAGAAAATGAACCTTGGCCCTCCTACGATCTCGGGCGGACCACCTCACTGCTGCGCCTTGGTAGACGAGACCTCTCAGTTACTGTAGGAGTGCTGACCGAACACTGTCTGATAGGCACGCATGCGGCCCGCTTAGGTCACGAAACCTACGATTTCTGCAAAAGCTGTAAGAATCTAGACGAGGAGGAAAGTGTAAAACACCTTCTCTGTCACTGCCCAGCCCTAAGCAAAAGGCGACTTACCACTTTTGGTGAACCCTTCTTAAGCACGCTTGCGAAAATCCCGAAGTTTGGGATCCCGCAACTAAGAAGATTCATTACGTCCTCGAGTTGGTTTAGCGAAGAAACGACACATCGGGTTTAAAGTAGGATCATTATGGCATCACAATGGGCCTATCCCTTTGGACTGTGCACCAGCATCTCAGCCATATCTTTTCTAACCAAACCTAGCGTACGTTAACCTACCGTAAAGTTATCACTCGCCGGAGGAAAGGAATCCCCCAAAAAACCAACCCATAAAAAACCCGTTTTTGGCTAACGGTAAGGGTTATCATAAAATAGTGTTTACAAAGTTTGTAGATTATGCGATTATCTACAAAAAAAGATATTACACATTTTCCCGTACGAATTGCCATTCACGAGATATCGCCGTTTTAAAGATTTAAAATACTCATACGCACTCATTCGAGACTTGTACAGATCAGAGGTGGGCAACCTTTTTATAAGGTGGGCCAGAATAAAATTTACGTTTTTTCCGCGGGCCATAGTAGTCAATTGACACCTTTTTGTGATCTCGAGTTTAGCCGGACTTGCACGAGGCAGTACATTTCTCTTTACAATAAGGTAAATTGTACTGAGGGCTCAACTTTTTGAAATGTCTCAGTTCAAAAATAATGGGGCCTCGGTAGCTTAGGGAGTAAGGCGTCTGGCTACCATCCCAGAGGTCCCGGGTTCGAATCCTGACCAGCCCCACGGTCCTTCGCCTTTACCACTTTCCCACCTACATTTCTGATTCCTCCTGTCATAGTCTTCCTTAGCCCTTCCCCACTCTACCAAAGCGCATGTCATCGGTTTTTTGATGAGATTCAGCTCGTTTCAGGAGGCCTAACACTCCAGCCAGTTGTTTCTCGATGCCCCGATGTCAAAACCGCGACAGTACTGGTTGGGAGTAGGTGGACTAAAAAAATATCGCGGGTAGGTTATGGCAGTTCCTTCCTTCCCCGACTAGAGCTACTGTTTGACATTGCTCTCTGTATAAAGAAAATAGGTTGTAGACACAGTATAAAGGAAAAGTTTGCTGTACTACTGATGTATCGAGATAAATGAGGCGAGGTGTGATTATAAATACGTAGTGGAGAGGCGAGAGTTTCTTCTTTGCTACTTCTTTTGCGGCAGTAAAATATCTAATTTGAGCTGAGACGAAGTGACATTTTAAATACGAACTCGAGGGATATTTCTTACATCTTTTGCGGCAGCAAAATTTCCAAGTTGCAATTCGATGAGGCGAGATTGTACAATTTAAATATGCATTGTGAAAGCATATGATTCTTACTTACTCTTACTCTGCATATTTGAATCAAACTCGTAAAAATTAGCTTGTTTGTGTCATTTTGACATTAAAATGGCACCTCGCCTCATTTGAAGTATGACATTGTACTGGCTCAAAGCAAGAAGAGGCACCTCTTGCAAACTCATTTTACGCATTCCTATGCAACACTTAATTTTGAGTCTATATTTGAAGTGAAAGATGCTTTAGTAGGGCGAAAGACACACCTCTGTTAAGTTGGCAGGACGAACTCGGAAAAATATTTTCCGCTACGGCTCAAAATTATCCCCCTATGGTCCTTAAAAAATGTTCCTCACCTTTGGCTAAACCTCTGCGCAAACTTTTTCACTTTCATACTTCTCCGGAGTTTATCATGACTCTTGGAAACTGCCTCGTGTTCAGCCTATACCGAAAAAAGGTGAAGCTAGTGACCCTGCTATCTACCGTTCAATAGCAATTACATACTTCTATTCCCTCCAAAATTATGGAGACAATAATAAATAGAAAAAGCTTATGCAATATATTGAATACAACCCAATATTGAACGACAAGCAATACGGCTTTAGATTAAAGATCTACATGCGACCTGCTTGTTTGCTAACAGAACACCTCAGCCGAAATATACACCGATTTTCTACAAAGCTATATATTGTATTCATCGGCCCAGAACCGGCTATCGAGCCACGCACCGTTTTGATGAAGAGGGCCTTTGGCGATCGGAATTTGATGAAACATACCGAACCCTGAACGACTTCTTCCTGTGCGATTTCTTGTCGAGACCAAGGCACTATTGTGGCGCAGTAGAAAGGTCATTAGGACACTTGTTGGCTTGATTGACGAACACTGCGCCCTGAATTACCATTAAAGAACGATAGGAACGGCGGAGGACCCCACTTGCAGGCTTTGTTATGAGGGTAATCAGGATGTCCTGCTCGACGGCAGGAAATCTGAGCGAAAAGTGCATTCTGGTGGGTGCATTCGATGACAGATACGTGTGTGTATTCAAACGCTACCTGACAGATTGTTGCCGGTACTCACATTATGTATCTGAAACGTGGGTGCTCAGCAAAAAGCACTGAAAACTCGTAGCCGTGTTCGAGAGGAAAATTCTTGGCTTGGTTGTTTATGTGAGGAAGACCGATTCTGGAGACTACAATAGTTAGAATAGTTTAGACAAGTCCGCGGGTATTTTATGCTGCTAAACTGCCTAAAATTGATGAAACAATATTTTTTGAAAATGTTCGCTTCAGCCATAGATTAGGTTAGGTTGAAATGGCTGCTGCCACACTAGGGAGCTAATTTAGGCACGCCGTTGGGCCCATTGTGATGCCATTCTAGAGTTGGGACAAAGTTCAGGCCATTTTGAGCTTTTGATAGAGCAACAGAGGTTAGGAACACCAATATTTTGCAGTTCGCTCAATCCATCAAGGAAGGGTGGGCAAAGGAAGGTTCCTCTTTTCTTTGCGAGGGCGGGACATGTACAGAGAAGATGGGAGACAGTTTCTTCCTATTCTTCATTACTATAACTCCTATATAAGTCGTTGTGGGGAAGTCCTAATCTTTCGGCGTGCGGGCCAAAGGGACAATAACCGGTCAGCACCTTTATTACATGGCTTATCTCCTTTTTGTTTAACGGAACAACTGATTTTGAACACTGCGTCCGGCGCACTGTTGCTGTGGTCCATCTCAATCCAGGTCGAGCTAAGTTGATCTTCCTCACAGCTTGTTTGTAGGTGGCTAAGGGCATTCTCGTCCGTTTCCTGTCTAGCAAGCTCATCTGCTCTACAGTTTTCCCTAATCCCACTGTGTCCAGGAACCCCACATAGTGTGATAAGTTAGACCCCCAAAACCTGTTTCTGTAAATGCAGCCAGAGATGTCGAGCCAGGAAAATGGGTATCGAGCAGGAGTTTAAATGACTCCTGACTACTTGTGGCTCATGTACCGTCCGCTTGTTGCAGCAGTTCTTGGCACATTGGGCTTTTCGAGAGAACCTTTCTCATTCTTGCGGCATCCGAAAAATCTTATATTGTCGCACAAAAGTCTTCCAGGATTCCCTCTGTGACTTTCGTAGTTCGTATTTGAACTCCCTGAGACGCCCTTTCTAGTTGTCCCAGTCTGAAGCCAAGTTAGATTGTTTGGCCTTATTGAAGGCCTTTCTACTTTCAAACCTTAGTTTGAGAAGCTTGCTGTTCCACCAGCTGGGCCAGGCTGCTTCTAATGCATTATTATTCAGGAGGTTGCTGAGATTTCACACTTGATATTCGAGGTCTTCAGCGTTCCAAGGGTAGGTGGGAACATCCTCGGGGGTTATCTTTCCACTACTTGTATACGGCCCAGTCGGTGTTTCGGACATTCCTGTAACCAGGGGCTTTCTTCACATATTCACATTAAAAAGGGTAACTCTGTGGCCAGAAAAGGAGTGTTCACTGGATAGTCTACAGTTTTCTACACGGTTGAGCAGGTCTGCGGAAATAAGAGTAATATCTAAGACTTCTTGTCTTACCCTTGCGACGAAGGGAGTTCAATTCCCCCGTTGCATAGCAAGAGATCGCTACAGCCATAGTACAATTAATAAAAGTAATAGTTATGTATACAAAATGTCTGCCACAAAATGTGATAAAAACGCTCAATCAATTCAGTAATGACTTAAGTGATCCACGAAACTTGTTATTACTCGAAGCAATCAATTATTCTTCGATTTTAATATTAATTTCATTTTTTCTCTCTCTTCCTATTGAATGAGATGAAAACAAAAACTTTCACATTGGGTTGACCTTGAAGAAATTCCCCATAAACCTGACATTTTTCCACCATTCATGGCATGGCAGCGTCACTCTGCAGGTTTCTATTTTAGACAACCGGTCGCAATTAAAAGCGCCATTTCCGATTTAGCCAAGTGCAAAAACTTCTTTAATGTCAAGTGGCTACTTAACGCAACTTTTGATTGATTTTGCGGCTCTGATGAAACTACTCTATGCTCATATTGTATACAGATGATGCTCGTACGGAAAAGAAACTCAAGTTGTAACGAACCTGATTCAGGGACTTTGGCCCATAGTGCGGCTGGACCTGGAGCTGTGCACTATCGGGATAAGTAATTAGAAAATGGAAACGATAATTGCCGGTACACCACTTGGATAAATTAATCCAGAAAGCAATAAAATACCGGGAATATAGCCTTTAGTTCAGATCAGATATCCTAGCAAGTATGAGGCAGATACAGTTTAATTGTTGGCATTTGCATGCACAAGGTTTATGTGGCTGTAGGAAGGGGAGTTAATGTGTTCTACGATAATCCTCCGGTCTCAGGCTCCATCACTAGCAACTACTCAGCTTTGTCGAGTCGTTCCAGCTCTTAAGCAGCTCTCTCTGCCGAGCTAATTGAACGTTTCCTGGACTTTGCAGCTCGATGTGCATCAATAATCCTTGTTTGTCGCTCAGATATTTTCTTTTTAATTTCCACTTTTGACGTGAGATAATTGGATTTTGCCGCCTTCGCGCAGGGTGTAGTCTCGTCACCGTCAGTCACTAGCCAGCATGTATGCATAGTACGTTCATACGACTGTCCATGTTCATCTGTCAGTCAACTGGGCTCTTCGCCAGTCGCACGTATTGGGATTGGATTTTGCCGGTGATCTAGTGCAATTAAATTTTCAGATTTAATGCCAGAATGCGCCTCAATGCTCTACATAAACTGCGCCCGGCTCTGATTAATCAACAAACAACATAGCGCTCCATTCATCTCTCTCGCATACACAATATATACGATTTTTGCTTGGGCTAGCTCCTGTACGCCCCCGTTCCGCTGCCATTCACAAGCTAGACGTAATTAGATTTCTCCTAATGTCAGCGGTTGTTTGCCTTCAATTATTGTAAATTATTGCACAAACGTGAACTCTTGTGCCTCTCTTAGGACGGATGCCAGCTCTGGTTCAAGTCGCCGCTGCTGCTGCTGGCGGTGGCTCAGTATTGAGATAGTGGATAAAAGATACGACCTAAGAATTATGGCCGATGTGATATAGTCCGATAAGTTTGATTACATTTAATTGAATGGGCAAATTTGAATTTTGATTGGGTGACTCAAGAGATTGCTGCTTGTACTCGGATGCGTTAATATGAATTGATTTAATTAATAGTAATCGAGATTGCGCTGCTGGGATTACTTGCCAGCGCTCGCAGAGTGGATAGTTTCTGTATGTCTTATGGCAATTCATGTGAGTTGTTTATCGTAGTGCTTTATATGTAAAATTACACCACATTATAGCTGAAAACTAAGTATGAAATATGCCTGCTAACGACGTCGAGGAGAGATCTCAGTTTCTATATTATAGTCGCGATGGAGCCACGATGTTACGTGTGGATCTTATCAGTTTTTTACACGAACAGCGCACTACAGATTTATTTTTCCTGATCCAATTAAGTGGGGTTATCTTTACTTAACTGGTTGAGCTGCATTCTACTTAGCCATTTAATAGTTGAATTTAGTTTTGATTTTTTTTTTCAAATGGTTTGAATGACAAGACTAATATTGTTAACATATAAAAAATATGGGATTGCTCCATGTTTCGTAACACATAAAAATGACTTGACTAGCCGGTATACATGCTGAATGTTCCATGATTGTGAATGAGACAAAAAAATAAGATTTGAACTGCTTAAAGAAGACTAAAACTTCGTCGACGATATTTCTTTCACATTGATTGAAAAGAATTGGAACCGAAAGGTACTGCACTAGATCTCCGCTGATAAGAACTACAATCAAGAATACGAGCATTCGTTTATTAAGTTAATTCAGTGCGATGAGCTCAATTGTAAGTTGTATTAAATTTGTCATACCACTTGACATATAAATTCTGCCTGAGATTTCAATCTCATTTTTCGTGAATTTTTTAGGGCGACTCTGTTGAGGTTTGCACATTTTTACGTTAATTAAGAAGAACGGATGTCGGTGAATAGGAATAATAGTGGAAACCCAAGTCTATATGATTCCGAAAATCCGACTTGAATTTTGTGGGCCGTATGATAAGCCCCAATGCTTCATGTAGACCTAATGCGGATTGCCCTGTAGGGCCCACAAGGATTTAATGCCATTCCACATTCGCGCATCATTTGGTATGACTAGGGCTGCTATCCGTCCGGATTTCCACGGATTTTTCCTGCAAAAAAAATTATCAAACGTACACCGATCCGAAACGAAAAAAGGACTTAATCCAGTCGTTCAAGGAAACCAAGTTTTTAGTTATCAAATGATTTAATGTCCAACCGATTTCTTTTCAGATCAAAATGACCAAGCAGGGTGCCAGTCGGTATAGGAGTTATTAACGCTTAAGTAGTAATTAAACAGTAAAATAAAAGGTGGTCTGCCAGACACTTGGCACCGGCACAAACCCGGCATATCTTTGTTTTCTAGTATAAAAATGTTCAAATTTGAATTCTATTGTAGGTTGAAACTTTTACTCGATCTTTTATTTTCCTGTGTGAGGTATTAGGTCCAAAGGTACTGCGGCCATTAAGTTGGCGTATTGTACTACAACCCCTACACCCCATATTTGTAGGCCAGACCGCCTGAACAAGTTCAGCAGTCTGCCTAGTGGTTTGTCGCTTAGACTTGAGTGTTCGAGCAGGGACTTCTCGAACAGAGAGACCCTGCTCCTTGCTATTGCAGGGCACTCACAGAGAACATGAAGGGCAGACTCATCCTCTTCTAGGCAAAGCCTACATGTAGGGTCCTCCGCCCTTCCTATCTTCCATAAGTGGTAATTTAGGGCACAGTGTTCGGTAATTAAGCCAACAAGTGTCCTAACATCACTCCTACTGCGCCGTAATAATTCCTTGGCCGTCTTAGGGGACGGCACTGGAAGGAACCGCTTAGAGTTGGCCAGTCCAGGAGCGGACCTCCAGCGTTCAATATGTTTCATCAAAGTCCGATCGGCCAGGGCCCTTTGCAGCAAGCTGGACGGTGCCCCAATAGCCGGCTCTGGACCAATGAATTCTAAATCAGAGCCTTCGAAGCCCCGGTGACCCGGAACCCAGACAAGTGTAATTTGATTGAGAACTCATGAAGAGCACGTTGGCAGTCCCAAACTAATTTCGACTTGGTCCTACGGGACCTTATCGCTCTATTGCCACTTGGCTATCAGAGAAGTTAAAAATCCGTTTATTTTGGTAGGTCCTTCTTAAGTTCTCATGAGTGCATGCCAGAATAGCGTACACCTCCGCTTGAAAGACAGTTGCCAGAGTGCCTAGACTTATAGCCCTGCTGAATCTGGGACTTTCACTCCAGATTCCGGCGCCTACACCTGTCTCCGTTTTAGAGCCATCCGTGTACCATACTAGCCCGCCCGGCAAAACTTTAGGAAAAGTCCAGGTAAGCTACAGAAGGTTGCTTAAATTTTGAGTTTTTATAGGGCATGCCGTCCGATAGCATCTCCGCTTCCGGAATCTCTTCTATGATGTTGATTATTATAGAATGTCCTCGCCCAAGACCAGCGCCCAAGTAACCATTCGCTTTCAGCCGCAGCGCCGCGTTTATGGCGGACTTCTCTACCTCAAGGTGGAGGGGTACCAAATTGAGGAGAGTCTCCAGCGCTGCCGTTGGGGAAGTGCGAATGGCCCCAGTGATGGAGAGGCAAGCCATTCTTTGAATTTTGCTTAAAATGGTTATGGCACCCTTAAACTTCGTTCTGTGCCACCAAACTAAAGCTCCATAAGTTACCATAGGTCTTATGATGGTGGTGTATATCCAGTACATGGTTTTCGGTTGCAAACCCCAGGTGGAACCACAAGCTCTGCGACAAGCCCACGGGGATCTGCGCGTTCTACACATCAGAGTGTCCATATGCTGTTTCCAGTTGAGCTTGGCATCTAGCGTCACTCCTAAATATTTGGCTTGTTGTGAAAAGGCTATAGTTCTGCCCGCGAATGTAGGTTCCCAAATTCCCGGTAGTGATCGTTTCCTGGTGAAAGGAACTAGAATCGTTTTGTCGGGATTGACTTTTAGACCTACGCTCTCGCACCAGCTAGAGACCAGATCAAGGGCCTGCTGCAGGCGCCTTGACATGGCGGCTTCAGATTCACCTGTAATTACTATGACGACATCGTCAGCGTAACCTTGGGCGAAAATGTTTCGACCGTTGAGCAGCTCGAGGAGCTCATCTACAACAAGGCACCAGAGAAGTGGAGATAAAACTCCTCCCTGCGGGCAGCCTCTTGCTATAGTGCCCTCCAGAGACCCCTCAATATGAGAAACAATTAGTTTTGCGAGTTCTCAGCATAGAGTCAATCCAGTTGCAGACTGTGTCTACTTAGAGCCCTAGCTATAGTGTCAAAGGATGTGTTGTCAAAGGCTCCCTCGATATCGAGGAAGGCCGTCAACGCAACTCCTTTGTTTAGAGCTGCATGTTCAAGCCTGAGCACCAGATTGTGCAGTGCTGTCTCAGTAGACTTGCCCGCCTGGTACGCATGCTGATAGGAGCTTAGTGGTTGGCTTTGAAGATAAGTTTCCCTTATCGCCCGGTCGACAATTTTCTCCATTGTCTTCAAGGCAAAAGACGAGACTTATCGACCTGAAAGATTTAGTCAAGGTGTAATTCGAACGCCCTGGCTTAGGTATAATTGTAATGTTGTTCCTCCAGGCGGATGGGATGTAGCCATGTGTGAAGGAAGCCCTAAATAATTTGCATAATAAGGGAGTGACTAGGTCGCAGCCCTCCTGTAGCAGAATGGGATAGATTCCGTCTGCTCCAGGGGACTTGTATGGTTTGAACGATCTAATCGCCTCCCTAATAGCTTCATGGTTGAACAACGTATTTGCTTCTGTCCAGGCGGCTTTGGACACTTTAGAAAGTTGGCCTGTTCGCTGCCCAGCAGAAGTTGTGTTCTCTTTTGAATAAATGGTTGTGCCTGGGAAATGTGCCTGGAGCAATATTATCAAGGTTTCTTCCCTAGACTGTGTGAAAGAGCCATCGGTTCACCTGATGGATCCAAGATCTACCGACAAGCCCTTTGATAAAGCTTTATAGATTTTTGCTGAGTCTCGAATGTCTTCGACACTCTTGCAGAAATTCCTCCAGCTATTTCTTTTTGCTCGTCTGATTGCCCTGTTATAGCTGGTTAGCGAGATTTTATAACTCTCCCAGTTGCCGCTCTTCTTAGCTGTGTTGAACAATTTCCTCGTAGCGGATCTTAACTTGGAGAGCTCGTTATTCCACCATGGAGTTTTCCTATTGCGCGTCCTCATAAGAACAGGGCAGTTATTGTTGTAAGCAGCAGTAAACGCCTCCGTAAAGAAGTCCGCGGATAGTTCTACATCCATCGTAGATTTGATTGAGTGCATGGAACCCTTGAATAAGCTACTGAGTTCGGCCCGAAAGTCTGTTCAGTTCGTATATCTAGGATTCCTGTATGTACTCACATTTTCCAAAGACTCACCCACTATAAAGTAAATGTGTCTATGGTCTGAGCACGATGGCTCATCTGAGACCCGCCAGTCACTCAAGTAAGTGGCAACTTGTTGAGTAGCTAGCGTGATGTCTATAACCTCACGTCTCCTACCGTTGTCAAAGGTAGGATCCGTGCCGCGATTTAATATGGCCAGGTTAGTAGTTAAAAGGTATTCACCCCTTTTGTTCACTCCACTGCTACCCCAGGCATCATGATGGGCGTTCGCATCACATCCTACGATGATCTGCAGACCGCTCCTGTTAGAGTGACCCACGATATCCTTCAGTTCTTTGGACGGTGGTGGGTCTCTGGAGTCATAGGGGAGGTATGCCGAATATAAGGTAATCATGCTCTTGCTGCCCCCCCCCCTCCTGTTAATCCGTATCATCACCACTGCCAGGTCTCTCGACGATTTATCTGTGAGAGGAAAGCAGTTAGTGTTTTTATTGTAAACTACACAGGTCCGAGGGTCGCCGTCCACATCACTGCATGCAATGCTCGATCTTGCGGTCCCAAAACAACAGCAAAAGAAGTGGACTGCCAAAAAATTTCCGGAAAACGGACAAACTAAATTTGGGCATTACTTCCGTGCATGCAGATCACGATTTTTCTTAAGGTAGCTGTGAGAACTAACATTTCGAAAACATTTCATCTTGGTACTCTATAGGCACGTTTTCGCAGCTAGCTCTTGGTATAGTATTATATTGATATTCCATCAATAACGTGGAAGTGGTTGAAAATTTCGATATAATGTATAGGAACAACTTGTAGAGAGTGAGAAGCTTCACAAAAAACGTCTTTACTTACATGTTTTTTTTTCCGAAAATTGCTAGGAGATAATGAGCTATAATTGATATATCCAGCTCGGCTTAAATCTTTATACCTCCCTTGTTTTTGGTCGAAAATTTATAGACTAAACAGTCGGAAATCTACTAAATTAGCGCTACACAAACTATTCAACACTACGACCAAGCATGTACGTGTCGTACAGCTAGACATCGTATTTGCTCCTCCTCCATAATTTGGCAGAGGTGCCAAGATATCGACAATCTGCAAGAGGTTCCACTTTATCACGAAGAACTACTACGGAAGAAGATGAGCTGTAGTCTTTGGCGGCTATTTCTCATCAACTTCAACCATGAAAGTAGCAGAGCATTAAAGGCGCTATCGACTCAGCAAGTCTGTTACATCCATTTCGCCGAGATAAAAGTCAAACAAGAATATTTTCTGTCGAATAAGTTCAACAAAAGCAGGCTCATTAACATGCTTAAGGTGAAGTTTGAGGACAATGGGATCAGAACCCTTCAAGCAGAAGTGACGTTCTGATCGTGGATACGGCTGAGGAAATGGTGGAAACAACAGCTGTCAGATTTGTGGGTGAAGATGTCATAGTCCTCTTGATGGCTAAAGGTAATGTGCATAAGGACATTATTTCCATCAAGCCTGGAGGCGGGAAGAGAAGGTATTCATTTTTCCCGTCCCAAGAGCTCCAGCAACAAGCTATCAAGGATATGCTGTTTTGCACGTCTTTACTGGAAGCGACACATCTTCCGCATTTCAAAAAGCAAGGCGGCATTTTCGAAGTTGTATCTGAAGTCGCCAGAGGTGAAGAAGCAGCAGTGGTCTTTTCAGACCCGCCTCCAGACTCTTTCTGTTGATACTGAGCGCCCAATTACAAAAGACAGGTGAAACCAGCATCTTGAGGAGGTATGGGGCTTCAGCGAAAGAAGTTCCCTTCAGGTACAAGCCATTCTTGAAATCGAGCTTGATATATCTTGTCTTCCTTCCACCGAGGGAGCAGTAAGCAACATTCCCTCCGAACATTCCACCAAGTTCAGCTGTGGTCAGGTAATTACCTGCCTTCTTAGATGTATGGGTGGAAGACTGAGAGCAACTGCCTAGCCTTAGTGCACAGTGAGTTAGCAATTGCACCTGAAGATATTCTGAAAATGATTTTCTGCCGATGCACGAAAGACTTTGCCAGTGCAAAGTGTGGCTGCAAAAAATCAAGCCTCAAATGCTCCCCAGCATGCTAAAATTGGCAGGGGAGCTTCATGAATGGGGTCACTCACGTTGACTCCGAAGATGAAGAGAACAGGAGGATCCTCTGGCCGTTTCTCTACAGGGATCCGACGGAGAAGATTTTGGAGAAAAAGAAGATGAGAACGAAAACGCGGGTGAAGGTCCTTTCCAACCCACGATCGCAAGAAATTGGCTCAATGGTGCCTACTATTAGGAGTTATTTAACTCTAAATAAATTTAAAAAAAAGATTGTTTTTCGTAAACACCCTGACAAAACAAAATTTTCCTCCAAATACATCCCAGGAATCATCCCTAAAAATATTAGCAACGGAGTTCAACTTGAACGTCTTACAACCTATACAAGTCGCGAATGAGTGCATAGTGGTATTTTAAATCTTCAAAACGGTGATATCTCTGAATGGCAATTCGTACGGGAAAATGTATAATAACTTTTTTTTTTGTAGAGAATCTAGAGAATTTTATGATAGTTGGTGAGGTGCCGTTCGAAGCGTCTTAACGACAATATGATCTGAAAAGATTTTCATAAAATTCGGTCGAACCGTTTTTTTTGTTTAAAAACGACGTTCGTGATTTTTGTACTAGAACGATCCCGCGTGAACCAACAACTATATCGACGTTTTTGAGGTGCCGAAAGAAAAATATTAACGAAAAAATGCTTTGAAAAAAATTACATAAATCATAAAATTCGGTCGGGCCTTTTTTGTTTAAATGGAAAAACTTCGGCTGTCAGAAAGACCGTAAATAGATAAGTTCTGTTAATATCTAATAAAGTTGATGGAATGAAACCCGTTATAAACGAAGTGATCTTTTTTTGGATTCTGCACAGTGATAGCTTTCCAACAAAACATCAATCGTCAAAGTCCGACACTCTTTCAAAATTGTGCAAAATTTACGTTACCCTTTACAACCATCACGAATGTTGCAAGCCTTGGATCAGCACTTTTTTGACGGGAATTGTTTTCTACGTCCTACAGTTTCAGGAAATTGGGGTTCATCCCGGAATTTCTAGTAGTTAGCAAAAAATTTGTTTTTTTGGTCAAGTCTGACAGGCACTTTACGTTGATTAGTTTTGCTAGTATCTCCAGAAAGCTTTGGAATTTCCGAAATAAATCATTCGCTTCCCCGTTTATCAGCGGAGCTTCAACACGCTCAATACTCGAACACCCGCTTTAGTGTAGCGAACGAAGTACGAAGGAAATGTTTGTTTTCTAACGTTCAGGAAAAACAAATTCTCTAGAAAAATCTTGTGGATTTACCACTATTACAGTTATTTAACCTAGCTTCTCTCAGGATTACTTGACACCAGTTCTGATACTAGTCAATTTTGCACTAGTGCTAAACGTATTACTATTTTGTAAGAAGTCAGTTTATTCCGTCTATGTTCATCATACTGGAAGTTGATCGTGTGGACCGAAGGGGTCAAACCCACACATCCCAACTAGTTTTATTTCTATATTGACTCAGTTCCAGCACAATGTAAATCCAATTAATTTTTACGATATTTTCGAGTTCTCCGGTATGAGCCGAGTTAACTTTTGTCATTTCCCAAAATTTCCTCGACGTCCATTTATTATATACATATTTCATCAAAAACTCATTTGAATAGTATGAATGAAAAAATTCCAGGCTTTCACAATTCTTTGTAGGTTTTCCAGAAAGTGACCACGATGTTAAGAGTTCATTAGAACAAGCAGGGGCGGATCCAGCAACAATTCTTGAGGGGGAATGAAATTTTACTTAAAATCTGGAGATGATCTTATCTAAAATATTATTGGATGTACAGTTAAAATTGACAGTAAAAAAATATACACCCTAAGAATAAAATAATTCCCCGAGTAAAAATAAAAGATGACCTTACAACGGGCGAACATCGGCCGTGTTTGGAACATAGTCCTAGGACATGTGCCGAGCATCAGAAGGATTTTTGTCGGACTGTACGGCCATGTCAATAAGAATGTGGCGAATGAGCCCGCGCAACCGAAGTCCCGTTACAGGTCATGCTTTGTTATTGACTTTTGTAACATTCGTGGACTTCATGCGAATTTCTCTTTTGTTGAGTGCCACTTATCTAATTATAAACCCCCAATCTTCGCACTGAGTGAAACCCAAATATCACCCGATAATGACTTAGGTCATTACCAGGTGTCGGGATACACCTTAGTGCACAATCTCTCCCCCCATAGGGGTACTGCCATCTATGTTAGGGATGACGTGGCTTATCATAAAATATTTTCAAGCACGACTTCAGATTTTAATTATCTTTGGATTAAAATCATTTTCAAAAGCCACGTCATATTCTTCTGCTTCCTATACAGAAGTCCTAACATAAGTAACGAAGCCTCCATTTCATCATTTGATACTATTTCCGAACAAATCTCGGGATTTTTGTCGTCCAATCCTGAGTGTGAAATTATCGTTGCGGGTGATTTCAATGTTCATAACGCAAACTGGCTGACTTACTCAAATGGCACCAGTGTTTCTGGCAAGGACGTCGAGCTCTTTGCAGACACCAATAATTTACATCAAATTGTGGATCATCCCACGAGAGTCCCTGATGTTGCCGGTCAAGGAAACCATCTCCTTGATCTTTTTCTCACTTCCCATCCAGAGCGATACTCCGTCGAAGTTGATTCACCTCTCGGCAATTCGGACCACTGCTTAATTAGCGCTAGCTTCCCATTCGAATTTCCCACACCTCCCAAACCAGTTAAAAGAACTGTATGGCATTATGGGAAGGCCAATTGGCTGGGGCTAATTAATTTTTTCCAAGCTACTGACTGGAATCAGTGTTTCCGAACCAAAAACGTCAACTCTGCCACTATCCGTATCACCAGGATCATACAGGCAGGAATGCATTTGTACATTCCTCATTCTACTAAATCTGTGAAGGCTAGGCCCAACAGATGGTTTAATCAGGAGTGTATGAATGCAATCAGAAACAAAGAAGCCGCCTTTCGAGCTTACAAGAGCTCCCCGAGTGAATCGCTCCGTGAGGAGTATATAAAACTAAGAAATTCCTGTAAAGCCACCATCAGGAACGTCAAAAATTCATTTGACAGTAAGTTGAGAAGTAAACTCTTTAATGCAACCTCTGGTAGCAAAAACTTCTGGTCCTTGGTAAGTTCCATAAAGAAGAATTTCACTGCATCTACAACTCCTTCATTCATTCACGATAAGAAGGTGATAACAGACAGAAAAGCCAAGGCCGATTTATTAGCATCTCTGTTTGCTTCAAATTCTTCCCTACCCGAAACTGATGCGCTACCCCCAGTTCTCGAGCACAATGCTCACTTAATGGACAGGGTTTTCTTCAGGACTCGCGAGGTGTACAGGTGCCTCAAGGAGCTCGATGTCAACAAATCCACTGGACCCGATAATATACCCCCTATCGTCTTAAAACAATGCGCCTCACCTTTGGCTAAACCTCTGCGCAAACTTTTTGCCCTATCATACTCCTCCGGAGTTTACCCAGACTCTTGGAAACTTGCCCATGTTCAGCCAATTCCGAAAAAAGGTGAAGCCAGCGACCCCTTAAACTACCGCCCAATAGCAATTACTTCTATTCTCTCCAAAACCATGGAGACGATAATCAACAAAAAGCTTATGGGATATCTAGAATCCAACCTACTCATTAACGACAGACAATATGGCTTCCGCCAGAAAAGATCCACTGGCGATCTTTTAGTCTGTCTTACAGAACACCTCAGCCGTAGTCTGCATGGATCCGGCGAGTCTAGTCTGGTTGCTCTAGATATCTCCAAGGCTTTCGATAGAGTTTGGCACTCAGCCCTGTTAGCCAAACTCAAAGCTATTGGAGTCGACTCACTTCTACAGAAGTGGATCAGGCATTTCCTTTTCGGTCGTTCAATCAAAGTAGTATTGGATGGCGTCAAATCTGCATCCCACCCGATCTCGGCGGGGGTCCCCCAGGGGTCAATCTTATCACCGGCCCTATTCCTTATCTTTATAAATGACCTTCTTTCAATCCCCTCCAACCCACTTCTCAGCTTCGCTGACGACGGTACTTTACGGTACTCGTACAGCTTCGATACAAGGCAGACTCATGCCAGATCCTGTCTTGATGATCGCGAACGTATGTCCAACTCTATTAATAACGACATTGTACTCATTCTAGAGTGGGGAAAGAAGAATCGTGTTGAATTCAACCCCGCCAAAACCAAGTACTGTCTTATCTCCAAAAAGAAGTTCAACACCCCTCCACCCTTGAAAGTGAATGAAGTTCAACTAATGGCCGAACCATCCTTACACATCTTAGGCGTGACATTAGCCAAAGACTTGCGATGGAATGACCACATATTCCAAATCGCCAAACAAGGATCTCAGTGCTTGGGATTTCTTAAGAGGTGTAAGTTCCTCCTCCAGCCATCGGCCCGTGCTGTTATTTATAAATCCTACATTCGACCTCTTCTCGAATATAACTCCCTCGTTTGGGGCGGCGCTCCAATAACCACCTTGGCATGGTTAGATAAGGTCCAAAAAAAGGCCCTTAAATTAATTGATGACGATACCGCTTGCGCCACCATCGACCCCCTCAGCCACCGTAGGAATGTAGCAGCATTGACAAAATTTTATCGCTACTATCATAGTGACTGTTCCTCCGAGCTAAACGCTCTCCTGCCTCCACGGCATTCTTATACCCGCAACACCAGATTAGCCCACTCGTCTCATTCCCTCCACCTGCAACTCCCCCTTTCACGCACTCAACAAGATATGAATTCGTTTGTTAATAGAACAACTCGGCTGTGGAATAATCTCTCGCAGTCAGTATTTCCGAGCTCCTACAACATCCAAGAGTTCAAACGCAGGGTTCATCACCACCTTCTTCAATTCCCTCCCGTTCCTTTATAACCCCTCCAACCCCCTCCCCGTACTAAGCTTACTGCTAGACATTGCACCATGACGTGACAAATGACATGACGGACTAGTAGTACAAAGGGTGATTCCTGAGCTTAGCACTGCCACATAAAAAAAAAAAAAAAAAAAGAAAACATGCTGGAACCGCTTAAAATAACAAAATTTCCCACTAAAATATGAATCAACACCAAAAATCAAGTGTGCGGTGGTGCCTTCACAAGCCGACGACTGGCGAGCCTGGTTTTCTTATGCCTCGATAGCCTTTAAGTATGATAATCGAAAGGCCTAGTGTACATAACGAAAATGATCAAGTTTCCACTCAACAATACATTGCTGCAGATTTCTTTTTTGGCTCAAATTTACGGTCGTATGCCCGTGTGTATAGCTCAGTACTCGGCCATTTAATACTTTTGGACAAGTTTGCACCGTAAAAGTATGTGCACCGTTAAAAATATTTAAAAACTCTACGACCATCATAAACCTCTTAAAAGCTGTTAGGGCATCTTTTATTTTTACTCGGGTCACAAAAACCATTGTACTTAAATCGCAAAATGCTTAAAAAACCAAGGTATATTGGTATGGTATATTCATGCTTTGAACCTGCGAATACATATCTTCTAAATGGAGTCACTCAAGTTTCTGTTAGTACATATACATGATGAGTTGAACTTAGGTTGAACCCAAATCCAACTACTTGTAGACGCGAATCGAGTTGAAAAAGGACTTGAGTTGAAGTTTTGCATATAGGCGCGAGTTCAGTAGTTGAGTTTAGTTGACAGAAGAATCTCTGTGTTTTGTTTGTGCTTTGTGCCGCGAGCCGAAAATTCAACTCAACCTCAACTCAACTATTCAACTCATCATCTATTCGTAATATGTGTTTCGTAAATATCCGCCCTATTGCCCCTAATATGTTAGTGGATAGTGGAGATAACTCCTTCTCCAGACAATTATTTTTTAAAATATATCGAGGAATCACCCTTGAAAACATTAGCCGCGTGGTCAACAAATAATTTTATTGAATGTCTAATGATGTAGGTATACATGTAGCGAAAAAACGGATATTTTTTTATGTGAAAGACTAGAGTCTCAGGAAAAGCCCTTTATACTGTCGACAATCTATTTTCTTCGTAAAGAGTGTAATGTCGAACAGCAGCTCTAGTCGGGGAAGGAAGGAACTTCCACAACCTGCCCTGAGTATTTAAATCTTTAAAATGGCGAAAATGTATAATATTTATTGTAGACAATGACATTACCTACAAACTCTATAAGAACTATATTATGATAAGACAGCGTTTAAGAGATATTTGCAAAAACCGATTTTTTCTTCTTTTGAACAAACTTTTTTGGTCCTCTGATTGTCGGAGTAATGTGACATTTCATTTATGATTTTTTTAACGGCTGTTTCAATTTCAGGTATTCCCGATTTCTGCAGCAGTTCAATGTCGATTTTGACTGGACTATGCCTATCTGTCAAGGGTATAAAAAACCTGTGGTCACCTGGACATCAATGTAGCAAATGGACTGAAAGGGTTAAAGTGAATGTGTTTCTGTGCCCCTTCATATCCGTTGGTTGGGTTTGGGTGCAGGGGGATATACAGATAGCATAGAAGAATATCTATGAATCCTAGGTATAAGAAATTGAAAACTGCAATATAGGGACCAACAATCGTGGAGGATGATGGTGCACGACGCCCTTGGGGAGCGAAAGGTCCCTCATCTCCTCCCTTGAATTCGCCACTGGAACAAGGCTAAAAAAATCATACCGTGTCTACTCATTTGATTTCAGAAACTACCAGATCTAGCACACCTGCTGATTTGTTGAACATATCAATGATATATTCTATTGTTAATAAATACTATTTACTTCGTTCAAATTTAGCCTTGTTTCGTTTTAATTAGATATTTTTAGTTGACTGTACAAAAAAAATGTCATTCATAACAAAGCAAACAAAAATTATTCATTATCCATCAAGATAAACCGGAAGTAATCTACTTAATTAATAATTTAGGTTATTCGACAAGTACACAGCTGTCATTCTCGCAACATCCAATAAAGGATTTTAATAAAACGAGCTATTGACACTTGTCAACCTGTGTCATATATGTACAGTGCAAACAATAATTACGCATCGAGTCGATAACGCAAATAAATAATCTAATAACGAACTGTGCCAAATTACGTCAAAAAAAAACTTGAGATAAATTTCGTCAAGTGAAAAACAAACATTTAAGAAAAAACGTTGTTACTATTTATTTCGTCTGAGAAAGGAACCTAAACGAGTTTATCGCCCCTTTTTTTGTTAATTTAATGATTTTGTCAATTAATTTAACGAACCGGAAAAATTACTACCACATTACAGGAAATTAGCGTCCCGAAAGAGCGTCCCATGCACAAAAAACAAAAAGAACTTTAAATAAAGTGATTTTCGGCAAACAGACAGAAAAAATTTGCAAAATTTCGGCCGCTGATGAAATTCCCTGGGTTTTTTGTTAATTAATTAATTAAAAAAAAGGAGAAACAATAAAGGCCTTTAATGCTGCAATAAGGACTTGACAAAATATATTTTTCTAATAAGCGCTAGTGTCCTGAATTCTGCACACAAAAAACAACGGTCTTGATTTATAGTAATTCCTCCCTCGACGATTTAATTAAAAAATACACATATATGTATATATACAACACTACAGGTATTCGAGGAATAACGCTATCAAGCACGCTACAACATAAAAATATGTCCCATAGGCATTTTTGCGTTATCAATTTTCGAGGGCCAGGTATTATCAATAATAATAGAAGCCGACCCCGGAAAGAAACATTATGATACTAGGTATCGTGACACGTGATATGACTAACACCATAAGCGCCTGCTTCTGATAACAGAAAGCCCGAAAAACAATTGGACCAAGGTGAAATGTCGGGAAATTTGAGGAAAATAAATTCCCTTTTTTCGTATACTATATATTTTAGGGTTCTCACAAACTCGCAAATGATGACAGCCCCTGTCTGTGGTCCGACCACTTCCTGATTAATTTTCCCCAGTGGTGGTGTGTGTGTGAAGAATTTTTAACAACTTTGTTAATTTTTTTTAATCAAAATTTCCATAATCGGCACGAAAAACATAAATATGCAAATGCAGCACGCACTTAACGCATAAAATTATTAGGCAACACTTTTTTTTAGTGGAGAAGTGTGGACTGTGGATTTTGAACACACATTAAAATTGTTTGTACAAAGCACTGCACTGCACTGGTAATCCAAGGATTATTATCTTAAAAAAGAAGTTTCACTCTCTTGTATTTATTTATTTACATATTCCTTATCACACCATATTTTCCCCTGAGGCGGCGAAACTTTTGCCCAAAACACCACGTTATCTTATCGCCGAAACCCGCACGGAGCAAAACACAAGCGGTCAACAACCAAACGGCTCGACGGCATGAACGAAACTGAACTTAACGAAGCCGACTAGCTGGCAGAAAGGTATCCGCTCGCAGTCGCAAGTCGCAAGGGAATCAAGAGCGCACACAGCCCTCCCTGCATGAACGTCAAGTCTTTGAGCACAGCTGCTGCAGCTGTTGGTGCTCCCCTAACGTTACTCGAATGAGACAAAACGGTACGTGCGCTCGGACGCTGTCCGACTACACCGTCTGCAGGCGCGGAGTGCATTTCCTTGTCAAGTTTGGCTCTGTTCATCGGGAGCGGAAAGACAAGTTTTCTTGAATGGGGATCTTGGTTGAGAGGACGTCGACCGAGCAGAAAGAGCTTTCAAGCAAGTCAGAAATGAATGAAAATTTACTCATGCCTTGCCGATGCCGCCTACGTACGACGGTACGAAAGCTTTTATAGAGTCTCTACGTCGATTCCTTTACTACAGTGCGTAGTGTGAGATATCTACTTTTAAGCAGAGTTCACATTGGCGTGGCTACGTGAGCTTGACAATCTGTTATTTGTCAAAACTCTCATACCACGAATAAAATGAAGAGCTTCACACGATGAGAGACTGACCGTCAACCCATCTCGATAGATAAAAGATGAACGCCAGAGAAATTCATTCTCTCTAATAAAAAAGCTTTGGCCATTGCAGCAGCTGGACTGTTGTTCATTCTGCCCCTAAAACTGAACGAAAGTGAAACAACAAACCAGCGAGCACTAATAGCTCGCTGCAACAAACTTGAGGGTTTTGAATTTTGTAGTGTACCTCTGAGATATGTTGTGACTCCCACGCCAACTATCAAAATACAAGTAAACAGTACAGTAAATGACTGTGCGACTTTTACATTACAATGAGAGACTTTTACATTATTTTTTTTTATGTGACAGTATAAGTTCAGGTGTTACTCTTTATACTACCATTAAAAGAGCCTGATCATATAGTGCGGGGATGGAAAAACGGAATCATAATTCTCAAAAAACTGACATTCGGAAAAACCGAATAGGATAGGTTAAGATGATCCTGGGGATGAATGTAGAGAAGGCGATGAAACTAGCGTGTGTAATGCCGGGTTTCCACCAAACAGACAAAACAAGAACCAGAAACAAAAACTGTTTTTGCCAACAAAAATGTCAATGTTTTGTAAAAATCGAACAATTTTAAAAACATTTTTGTCGGAGAATAGTGTTTTTACAAACAAAACACTGTCCCATCTCGAGTGGGTAAAGCAAAACAAAACAAAATTTTAAAAACAAAACAGTTTTTTAAAACTGTCTGTTTGGTGGAAACCCGGCATAAGAGTTCCGGAATACCGACTGTAGCAGGTAGGGAATACAATCTCGCATCAAAACGTCAATCCGGCAACCCCGCGTTATCGAGTTAATGAAGTTATTATCTATATAAATATAATTGGAGTGTCTGTTTGTGATTTCAAAATAATTGTGTTTTTATAATTCCATATGGTTATTTACATGATATTAAAACCAAATCACGCATTTTTTCTGTATGTCTGTATGACTGTATGTCTGCCTGTCTGTTTGTCCAAGCTAATCTCGGAAACGGCTAATCCGATTGGGAAGGGACTTTCACTGGAAGATTCAGTATTTTTGCAGGCATGCTTTAGGCTATTTATATACACCATATATAAGCCCCACCTTTATATATGCATGGCTGTATGTATGTAGACGAATCTTGAAACTTGATTTTGACCCACTTCCATATAATCGATCAACTTCAAATTTTGCACATATCGTCGCTTATCCAGAATAGTGGTACAACTCAAAAATTTCCAATTTCGAGTTTATTTTAAGAATGTATAGCTAAATATGCATATTTTTATGTAGCAAAAATCCATATTAATACTTCTAAAAATGACCGCTGGAAACCCGCTGGAATCCAAGATCATAACATGGGCTTGTATGAAACTAAAAACTTTCAAATGGCTCCCCTGTAAAATTCATTGTTTTTGAGTTGTGACACTATTCTGGATAAGCGACGATATGTACAGTTCACGTGATAATGCAATCTGACTATTTGGTAAAAAAATCGTTTTGGCCGTTTAAAGATAGCCTCCAATTTTCGCAATTGTACTCGCGACACCAGATATGGGTATCAAATGAAAAGGTATAATAAGTAAAATACAATTAGCTATGTGGTGTCATTCAAAATTCAATATGGCGCCCAACACAAAATAGCATCCAACACAAAAGGCAGATTCCCTTTTTTATTTAAAATGCGTTCGATATGGATATCAAATAAAAGGCTATGACAAGTAGAGTAATATTAGCTGTGTGACGTCATTCCAAATTCAAAAGGGCGGCCTCTACAAAATGGTGAATTACCTATTATGGATACCAAAACAGCTCAATCTATGTTTAATATACCGATCTAATATAATAAGATTATATGAAAAATTGCGCGAAAAAAAATCTAAAAACCACCACAAAAACTGCATGGTGGTTGCCTGGGAATGGGATGAATGTACCATGGTTAACAGAATACTGCAACATTTAAGAAGTAAAAACAAATTATTTTGGGAAGTAAGTGTTTTATTGGCATAGATTTCCTCCCGACAGATACGCGGGCCGATGAAATTAATGCAGGACTAAAATAGTCGCTCATTTAACGGACAGATTGAAAAACCTCGTTTAAAACAAAAAAATGCGAGCGCAATCAGAAAACTCAGAATTCAGTACTATTCTCCTCAATGTAGGATGTAGAAGCGTTGCAGTAAATTGTTAGCCTTGCATTCTATTGTGCCCATTTTTGTATTACCAGTGTCGTACGAGCGTTATAATCAGATGCCACAGCATGAAACGACGAAAAACTAAAACGGGAAGTAGCAGCGGCTTTTTTCAGGGTGAAATCAGTAGTATCGTCTGCTTCTTATATAGTATTGTTGCCAATGTTCGTCTCTAGCCCAAAAGTATTAATTCGATTTTTTTAGAGGCGTCAAATTGTGAATATTTGGGCTGCACAGTGTTTTGATGACTCTTAGAGCTTTTTTTGGAATTTTTTTTTGTGGTCGTCAAGGGGGAAGTTCTGCACAGGGTGGCAACTACCTGAGAACGTCAAAACCTACACGCACGAAACGTATTCTGAATATGATTGGCTAGGTGTCTGTCGTGCACGCAATACAATTTTTTTCCGATAGGTGGTAACCAACCTCCAATTTTAAAAAAAGTTGTAAGTAATATGTTTTTTATGGGTAACTATATTTTTTTATGTATCCAAAATCATGTTCTTTGTTTCATTATAACCTTTTCTTATCCCGAGCTATGCACACATTTTTTTTTTAATTAAAAAGCGTTGCAACGCACGCGGGTTTTTGGTATAGTATGAAATAAGAGCGTAACAAACTACAAGATATTCAGGCCAACTCTGAACTACGCTGGAATTTTCTTACTGTTAGCGCCGTGTAAACGTGGTAACCGGGACGAGAGAAATCGGGTGGACAGCCATAAAGCTGGAAGTACATAATTGCATTGCGTTGCATGAATGCGTTGACAGATCAAGTTTACACTGTATATTTCAATGACGGCAGATCTATTAATGCGGCTCTACCTTCAATGCAACGCAATGCAATGCAACAGTTGTTCAACTTTTAACTTTTACGCATACCACGCATTCAATACTCTGTCAAATTGGTCTTGTTTTTTTCTGCAAAATATTATTAGCTCGGATTAACTCAGTAATATATTAAAAATTGACATTCTTGAGGGATTCAACACAAATGCAACATAAATTCAAATTTCAAAACGCATTTAAATGCCAACACGCAACGCATTAATGTGTCAAATACATATAATGTAACGCATTGCAGTGAAATCCAATCAAGTATTGCAATGCAATGCAACGCAATTATGTATTTCCAGCTTAAGGCAGGAGGAACGTCGGAAAGGGTGAAACCCAAGTCGAATGGAAAGTGGAAGGAAAAACTAAAGAGTAAGGAGAAGACAAAAATAATATTACATAATTTAATTTAAACAAATTGTTAACTTGTATCTTTTATTTACTTTATTAGAATTAAAAGTTTTTTCGTTTTTCGTTTTATACGTTTCTGTTGAACAAGAAAAGAAGTCTTATATTTAAGCAACGAGGAGAAAAACTATAGATTCGAAGCGCCTCCTTCGGGTTAACTTTCCATGATAACACTTACATAGTAGCATAAATTTTAAAGTTAATTTAAAATGGCCTAAATACTTTGTTTGACAGACTCAGTAGTTCGTTTAACATACAACACAATTAGCCGCGAGGGTAATCCCTTTACGCTCATGTATACTGAGTTTCTATGCAAAGTTTACCATGTGTTCTCACAGTAGGCCCATGGAAACGGAGTTGAGCAAAGTTTCACAATAATTTAGAGCACAACCAACTTGCAATTAAAATTCAATCTTTGTCCACGCACGAGCATAAATAATTTTGGATCAATCGGTGTTGTTTTTTAGTAACGAGGTTTTGGCAAAATGTCAAGTAGTTCAGATAAAGTGCAACCGCGCAACTGAAATCGCTTCCGACCGGCAAGAACCGTCGCACCCGAACAATTCAAACTAGTTTCAAATGGGTCTCGTTTCTGTTGACCCGTGTTTGGATTCTCACTTCCGTACACGGGTAAGATCATGAAACTTTTTCGTAGGCAACTGGAATTGCAAATCATCAGGCAACTCGTGCTCGCGAGGGGCCTAAATCTATTTTTAATACGCTTTTATTAGCTTCACTTGTAACTATGTAATAAAATCTTGGAAGTTAAATTTGATCCACTTCCCGATTTCCGATGGCGGTTCCAAAATAGCAGCCGATTTTTGCAATTATGCTTCACGGCCCCCTGATATGAGTATAAAATGAAAGGATATGACAGGTAGGATACAATTAGCTATGTGACGTCATTCCAATTTCAAAATGGCACCGACACACAAAATTGTGGAGGACTTATACTAAAAATTAAAAAATATAACGGATCAACTTCAAATTTCGCACACATTCGTAGTACGCGTGATAAATTAGTATGTATACATGATGAGTTGAATAGTTGCGTTGAAAGCAAGAAAGCACTACACGTTACAAAAAAACACAAACAAAACACAAGAGATGCTGCTGTCAACTAAATTCCACTACTCAACTACGGAACTTATGTCAGTATGCATAATTTCAACTCAACCCAAGTAGCAGAGCAGAGCTGAGTAGAGATCTACATGTCGGGTACAACCGGAGTTCTCATCTCACTCATCATGTATAAATACTAAATGCAATCTGGCCATTTTGTAAAAAAATCAAGAAGGCTGTTCTAAGATAGCGGCCGATATTTGCAATTGTGTTCCACCGAGCCCACGACATGGGTATCAAATGAAAGAGCACGACAGGTAGAATGGTAGTGTGACCTAATTTTAAATCTAATAAATAGTTTTAAAAAACTAAAATGTACGCTTCTCTTTTAAAATAAACCAAAAAGTGAAAAATAGTTGATTTAGTAATATGATGTAGTAATTTTTCTTGTAAAGTCAATATGTTCGGAGTTATAGTGCTTCAAACATCATCAATACTCGATACTTCAAGCAAGTTTATCGCAGTCGTGAGTATTTTCCATATAAACGCTTTTTAAACATTTATGTATTTTTAAATTCTTTTTTAAATTCTTTTATTTAACTTGCACTGTTTGTCGTCAAATCTTGGAAGTTAAATTTGACCCACTTCCCGGTTTCGGATAGAGCTGAAATTTTGCATACACGTTTAGTTTGGATGACAATGCAATCTGGCCATTTTGTAAAAATATCAAGATAGCGGTTCCAAAATGGCGCCCGCTTTTATTTTACTTACGCTGTTTGTCGTCAAATCTTGGAAGTTAAATTTGACCCACTTCCCGGTTTCGGATAGAGCTGAAATTTTGCATACACGTTTAGTTTGGATGACAATGCAATCTGGCCATTTTGTAAAAATATCAAGATAGCGGTTCCAAAATGGCGCCCGCTTTTATTTTACTCACACTGTTTGTCGTCAAATCTTGGAAGTTAAATTTGACCCACTTCCCGGTTTCGGATAGAGCTGAAATTTTGCATACACGTTTAGTTTGGATAACAATGCAATCTGGCCATTTTGTAAAAATATCAAGATGGCGGTTCCAAAATGGCGCCCGATTTTTGAAATTGTGCTCCGCGGCCCTTTGAAATGGGTATCAAATGAAAGGATATGACAGGTAGAACACAATAAGCTATGTGGCGTCATTCCAAATTCAAAATGGCGGACAACACTTACACTGTTTGTCGTCAAATCTTGGAAGTTAAATTTGACCCACTTCCCGGTTTCGGATAGAGCTGAAATTTTGCATACACGTTTAGTTTGGGTGACAATGCAATCTGGCCATTTTGTAAAAATATCAAGATGGCGGTTCCAAAATGGCGCCCGATTTTTGAAATTGTGCTCCGCGGCCCTCTGACATGGGTATCAAATGAAAGGATATGACAGGTAGAACACAATAAGCTATGTGGCGTCATTCCAAATTCAAAATGGCGGCCAACACTTACACTGTTTGTCGTCAAATCTTGGAAGTTAAATTTGACCCACTTCCCGGTTTCGGATAGAGCTGAAATTTTGCATACACGTTTAGTTTGGATGACAATGCAATCTGGCCATTTTGTAAAAATATCAAGATGGCGGATCCAAAATGGCGCCCGATTTTTAAAATTGTGCTCCGCGTCCCTCTGACATGGGTATCAAATGAAAGGATATGACAGGTAGAACACAATAAGCTATGTGGCGTCATTCCAAATTCAAAATGGCGGCCAACACTAAATTGCGGAAAGCTTATAATAGACTAAAAAGTAGAAAATATAACCGATCAACTTCCAATTTTGCACACACTCGTAGTTCGGGTGGTTAATGTGTATGAATGATGAGATGAATAGTTGAGTTAAGGGTGAGTTGATAATAAAGAAGCAATACACGTTACAAAAAATCACAAACAAACACAGAGATGCTGCTGTCAACTAAATTCAACTACTCAAATACTGAACTCATGTCCGTATGCATAATTTCAACTAAACCCAGGTAGCAGAGCTGAGTCGAGTTCAGTCAACCTTAACCCAACTCGACTCCCGTTTACATGTAGTTAGACTTGGGTTCAACTTGAGTTCAACTCATCATGTATAAGTACTAAATGCAATCTGACCTTTTTGTAAAAAAATCAAGAAGACGGTTCCGAGATGGTGGCCGTTTTTTCAATTATGTTCCACCGAGCCCACGACATGGGTATCAAATGAATACAGTAAACTGTGTGACGTAATTTTAAATCTAATAGAATTGCCATCATAAAATGGCGGAATACATATAATAAACTAAAAAGTAGAAAATAAAATAAATGGTTAAAAAAAATTTTTAAAAAAAATTCTTTACATTAACTAAAAAATGTACTGAAAAGTAAAAAATAAAAAATATTTTAAAGAAAGCGTGAAATTTCAATTTTAATGAAAAAGTTAATTAAAAGAATGGCGCATTTTTCATCAAAAAATTTTGTTAGAATTTGAAATTAACAAAGCAAAAAATTGAGGGTTAAATCTCACGCGATTTACAGTTATATTTTCAATTTTTGATGAAAAATGCGCCATTCTTTTAATTAACTTTTTCATTAAAATTGAAATTTCACGCTTTCTTTAAAATATTTTTTATTTTTTACTTTTCAGTACATTTTTTAGTTAATGTAAAGAATTTTTTTTAAAAATTTTTTTTAACCATTTATTTTTTTAACTTACACTGTGTGTCGTCAAATCTTGGAAGTTAAATTTGACCCACTTCCCGGTTTCGGATAGAGCTGAAATTTTGCATACACGTTTAGTTTGGGTGACAATGCAATCTGGCCATTTTGTAAAAATATCAAGATGGCGGTTCCAAAATGGCACCCGATTTTTGAAATTGTGCTCCGCGGCCCTCTGACATGGGTATCAAATGAAAGGATATGACAGGTAGAACACAATAAGCTATGTGGCGTCATTCCAAATTCAAAATGGCGGCCAACACTTACACTGTTTGTCGTCAAATCTTGGAAGTTAAATTTGACCCACTTCCCGGTTTCGGATAGAGCTGAAATTTTGCATACACGTTTAGTTCGGATGACAATGCAATCTGGCCATTTTGTAAAAATATCAAGATGGCGGTTCCAAAATGGCACCCGATTTTTGAAATTGTGCTCCGCGGCCCTCTGACATGGGTATCAAATGAAAGGATATGACAGGTAGAACACAATAAGCTATGTGGCGTCATTCCAAATTTAAAATGGCGGCCAACACTAAATTGCGGAAAGCTTATAATAGACTTAAAAGTAGAAAATATAACCGATCAACTTCCAATTTTGCACACACTCGTAGTTCGGGTGGTTAATGTGTATGAATGATGAGGTGAATAGTTGAGTTAAGGGTGAGTTGATAATAAAGAAGCAATACACGTTACAAAAAATCACAAACAAACACAGAGATGCTGCTGTCAACTAAATTCAACTACTCAAATACTGAACTCATGTCCGTATGCATAATTTCAACTAAACCCAGGTAGCAGAGGTGAGTCGAGTTCAGCCAACCTTAACCCAACTCGACTCCTGTTTACATGTAGTTAGACTTGGGTTCAACTTGAGTTCAACTCATCATGTATAAGTACTAAATGCAATCTGACCTTTTTGTAAAAAATCAAGAAGACGGTTCCGAGATGGCGGCCGTTTTTGCAATTATGTTCCACCGAGCCCACGACATGGGTATCAAATGAATACAGTAAACTGTGTGACGTAATTTTAAATCTAATAGAATTGCCATCATAAAATGGCGGAATACATATAATAAACTAAAAAGTAGAAAATAAAATAAATGGTTAAAAAAATTTTTTAAAAAAAATTCTTTTCATTAACTATGTACTGAAAAGTAAAAAATAAAAAATATTTTAAAGAAAGCGTGAAATTTCAATTTTAATGAAAAAGTTAATTAAAAGAATGGCGCATTTTTCATCAAAAAATTTTGTTAGAATTTGAAATTAACAAAGCAAAAAATTGAGGGTTATTGTAAATCTCACGCGATTTACAGTTATATTTTCAATGTTTGATGAAAAATGCGCCATTCTTTTAATTAACTTTTTCATTAAAATTGAAATTTCACGCTTTCTTTAAAATATTTTTTATTTTTTACTTTTCAGTACATTTTTTAGTTAATGAAAAGAATTTTTTAAAAAATTTTTTTTTTAACCATTTATTTTATTTACCTCAAATTAGTTTAGGACCGTTACATTCCAAACAACAAAAAGTGGCAACGCAATTTTTATTTATGTGTCTCAGTAAAGGCCCTGTTAACAATCTATTTTCTTCTTATAGAGTGCAATGTCGAACAGCAGCTCTAGTCGGGGAGGAAGGAACTGCCACAACATAACCGCGATATTTTTAGTCCACCTACTCCCAACCATTGCTATCGCGACTTTGACATCGGCGCATCGAGAAACAACTCGCTGGAGTGTTATGCCTCCTCAAACGAGTGAATATCATCAACCAACCGATGACATGCTCTTTTTGGTGGAGCGGGGAAGGGGTAAGGAAGACTATGACAGGAGGAATCAGGAATGTAAAGAGGGAAGAAGAGAAAAGGAAAGTTATGTAGGTGGGAAAGTGGAAAAGGCGAATTACCGTGGGACTGGCCGGGATTCGAGCCCGGGATCTCTGGGATGACAGCCAGACACCTTACTCCTTAAGCTACCGGTCCCCTCAAATTGCAATTGTTTGATCGAAGTTTGTTTGCTTCGCTCTTTATGAACGTAGAATCCATGTTCATGTAACAGAAGAAGAGCATGCAAATTGCTGTGCGATAAAATAGTTCCTATTTCCGTTTGGGATGTAAACGGGCCTTTTGTAGGTTTGAATTTATTAAGCTCCATAGGCTAGTGGAATGTTTTTTGGAATTGGCCATTTGTTACTGTTTAGTGGCCGTGATGGTTGTGATGACACTATTTGAGGCAATATATGTACGGCCATGTCGGTTTTGAAATCATTAGTTTTGGATTCAAGTGTAACGGTGGTTTGTCCACTTGTTTCGGACTTAATCTGACCAACTAATTCGATGTTAGATGGTCTGAGTTCACACTTTAGTTGGAGCTTCTTTGCCAATTCTTCTGTCACAAAGTTGAGTTGCGATCCTGAGTCAAGGACCGCTCGGCATTGAACCTCGGTCCCTTCTTGGTTTATTACTTTGACGAGGACTGTACTAAGGATCACATATCTATTATTTTGTTGAGTTGCTTTGACTGAAAGGGTAGCCGAATCTGCTGCGGATTCATGTTTGCCCACTGACGGCATGGTTGTTGATGAGGAGTTTGTGGCTGCTGGTTTTTTGGTCTGGCTGAAGTCAGGGTTACCGCGAGCTCGTGGTGGATCCGTATGAAGAAGGGTGTTGTGTTTAAGTGAACATTTTTTGCAACTTCCTGAGGCACAGTTGATGTAGTTGAGTCCTGGTTTAAAACAGTTCATACACAATTGAGCACTTTTTACGATTGTTCGACGATCTTGTGTTGACAGCTTTAAGAATCGTTCACAGTTGTATAATTTATGTTGTCCCTTGCAGTGGGGACAGTTCTCGATGAACGTCTGTATGTCTTCTCGGAGTTTCTTCGGATGTCTTCGGCCTTCCTCCAACAGCTTCCAGTGACTGGAAACGAGTTTTTAAAAACTTAAGAAATTCTGTCATAGAAGGTAATGACCTAGGCTCTAATGACCTAGGCTCGGAGAGGGATTGTTCCCATAATATATGTGTGCTTCTATCTAATTTCTTTATTAGGATGTGCAGCAGCAGGGCATCCCCTTGTGAAGTTTGTATGGAAAGATTCTGTAAACCTAACAGGCACTCTTGGGTTGTATCATGGATTGCTTTGATGGCTGAAGCACTCTCCACACTGTGAGCTGGTTGTGAAAGAAGTTTGTTGATTAATGCATTAACTAGTAGCCTCTTGTTTTCGTAGCGTTCGCTAATGACTCTCCATGCTGCTTGGTAATTACTGGCGAAAGTTGTGAAGTGACGTATGCATTTCTCAGCTTCCCCTTGAAGGCTGTTCTTTAAATACCACATTTTATGGCAGTCAGCAATGTCTTGTTTATGAACTAGTTCGCTGTATAAATCACGGAACTGACGCCACTTGAGGTAATCTCCTTCAAATTTGGGTAAAGTCACTTTCGGCAGATTTACGGCTGATGCTCTGCTGGTGCCTTGATCCAGAGTTGTTACGGATTCCAAATTTTGTTGTTTGCAGGAGTCCATGCGTTCGTACAAGTAGAGTAAGTTGTGCTGTACTCGCCTTTCTAAATCGAAGAACCAGCCTGCGTTTTCTTCATCACTTGCGATGTTTGCCTGTTCCCAGATGGTGTGCTGTAGTTGCTGTACTTCTTTCCATTGACGTTCTATCATATCATTTCTAAACTGGTAGAATCGCGATGTTTGCACGCTTCTTCCTGGAACCCCGCCCTGTAGCGTGTTTTCCAATGACCTGGTCATTAATTTCGCTCTATTTAGCAATGTGGAATGCATAGTTTGCGGTGCTTTCACTTTGGTATTAGTTGTTTGTTTAGGAATCGCCCCTGTTGCACTTGGAAAAGTTTGATTAGTTGTATTGGTTGTGGTAGGCTTGAAACCAGCTCCTCCTTCTTCAGTAAGTCAGGGTTGATTAGTGGCATCATCTCGTGCTGTTGTTGTAGGCAAATAGGGTTGGGGAGTCTGCTGATGGTCTCCCATAGCTGCAGGGTCATCACTGATCTCTGATGAGATCCGTTGAGCTGCTAATTGTGTGCTCATGTTAGCACACACCTTGTCAAATCCTTCCTTTATCTGCTGATAATAATCCTTGACAAAGTATGGATGATCGCATTGATCATCATATTTTTGCCGTATGAGGTCATCAGTTGACTTGAACGTATTCCACAGTTGACCTAACGATTCCAACTTGTTTTGGATGTAGGATGCTGTTCTCCGAGCACTGCTGGTTTTGGAATAGTTCAAAGCAATGCGCTCTATTTCAGTTCCAATCTCCTTTTGCCGCCTGGTTAATTCCTCCATGGTGGATGTTGATGAATCCAAAACGTATTTGTGATTGAACAATCACGTCGGGGTCACCAGAAAAATGTAGAGCTCTTTTGCTCTATTTTGTAATATTTTAAATTAGGACAAGGTGCTTGATACCTAGTCCTGTTGTAGTGGGTGTCTCTGGTTCTTGTACCGAGACACCACATCTTTAAACGCTCTGAAAATTTTAATTAAAACACTTTTCAAGTTGATTAACAACTGAACTATTTTATTCCATTCGTAAACTTATATACTCTCTTAACAAAAAAGCCAAAACAAAACATTAAAATTAAAATAAAAATATTCTGAGGACAAAATTTTCTCAGCAATTAAAATTGCAATAAAGCAATTCTGCAACTTGTTTGTTGCTTGAAATTCCAACGGCTCAGATAAACGCAGACAGAATCTGAGCTCGCTTTCGTGATAAAATGCATTTTTCTTATCGCAATAAAATTTTGATTTGATTTATTTTTATTGCATAAAATTTGGTGTGTTTTGCTATGGTCTTTTTGCTTCGATTAGGAATGTTAGATTCCTAATAGTAGCTGCGTTCTTTTTACACCGTGATCCCACTCAGATCATTAACTTTCAAGCAAACCAACAACAACAACTTGATCCAAAAAAGATTTGGATCAAAATCTGTGATAAAAAATAGCTTGTGTAACAACCATATCCAAGACACATCTCATTGGAAAATTCAGAGCTTTTATAATTTTGTTCTGTTTTCTTTAATTTTAAGGGTTGGTAGCTTTGCAAAATTTCATAAATTTATTTGGAAAATTGATTGAAAGTTACCTTTTGTTAATTTTGGAAGTCAATTAAATATTTTTATAAATTCTTTTTAAATCAGAAATATTTTTAATAAGTTTTAGAGACTGATATAAATTGCGACAGAACATATGAAAAATCAGGGGGCCTACTATGTATTCCGATCAGAAAGTAAAATAATTTGAATTCGGAAATTTCGTACTATGTATTCTGTTTTTCCAAACGCACTTCATCCGAAAGTAGAATGACATTTATATTCGGAATTCATTTTGCTGGGGGCCTACTATACATTGGGATTTCCTTAAGCGGCCTACACACGACAAATTTGGTTGCCAACCTGGTTGGCAACATTTGATGTTGGTGTTAGAATTGAAAGTGTGTGGATTGGTTGACAACTTTAAATTGAAGTTGGTCAAGCGGTTGGAATGAAATCAAAAATTTTTGAATTTCAGTAGAAGTTGGCAACCATGTTGTATGTTTGTAGTAGTGTTGCGAACTTTGCAGGCGAATATTATTTGAAATAATTTTTTGTACTGTGCACTTCGTGGATTCTTTGAGAATTACAAGGTGAGAATTACAGAAAATAATGAATTTTGGAGAGAGTTTTTCCAAATATATAAACAATTACCGGAGCTAAGGAAAGTAAAATCGAATGTTTTTAAAGACAAATATTTAGAAAAAGTGGCTTGGGAAAAACTTCTTGAAAAATATAAAGAATTCGAACCAAACGCAAGTGCAGAAAGTGTAAAAAACAAAATAAACAACATTCGCACCTGCTTTCGGACAGAATTAAAAAAAATTATGCAGATAACAAAGAGCTAATGTTATTATTGTAGTCTTCTATGGACTAAGATTTATCTTGTTTAATAAAACTCGAAAACAAAGCATTCTCAACAATCCTACGTGCTCGAAATAGTCTATAGTTAAATACAAGTTCTTCGCTTGATAGATTATGGCTTCATCAGATTTTTTTCGAGGGGAAACGCATCGTCACCTACGCAAAAAGTTTTTTAAGTATCGAAAGCTCAGTCCTCAGATTTATATGGGAAAAATGCAGTCTCTTCACCATATTCTCTTTTTTTAACTACTTTTATTTCATCTTCTAAGCACTCGTCAATAATTATATATGTAAATAATTCAACACTCATTTTTACAAAAAATAATATCGAATTAAAATGCTAAATTAACTTCCAAGTTAACACCATGAAATTTTAAACGGAAATGATATTTGCACGAATGTTGCCAATCGAGTTGGAGTGTCTGTACATTTCATGATGCCAACTTGGTTGTCAACCAAGTTTGTCGTCTGTAGGCCGCTTTAGAAAAAACTCCGAAAACTATTGCTTCAGTAATGGGAATGCAATTTGGTTTCGAAAACAAAGAGTGAAAAACTTTTGAGCATCATGGAAGGAACTTTCTTTATTTTAATTAAAAGTTAAACTTGTTAAATAATACGAAATTCAATGATATTGTTTAGTATTATAATTGAAGCTTTTAAAAGAGAAATAAAAATTAGTTAAGAAAGAACGATTTGAAACTGCTCGAATATTCATTTTACAAGAAAATAGACTGCTTTTTAAATTATTTTATATTTTAATAGCTTAGGCGCACTATCATGCCATTTATACTATGTTTCAATTTGCTGTTAGATAAAGAATGTTCATCTTTATTAGTCCTAATTATTTGGATGTATGTAGCATCAATGGCAATACCATCTTTTTGATGCTTTCTTTTCTATCTCTGTTATTCCTAATGTAGCGTGAGTTCAAAAACTCATTACTGCCTAAATACTGCATTACTGCCTTAATACAATTGCTGAATTCTGCAGTGTTGGGGTAGTGATAAGTTTTTAAAACTCAACCTTATCTATTTTGGACACAAGGTTTCTTCAATTGCACTTCCCATTTCGTCTATTCTATTTGCTGAGACAAGCTGATGCAGAAATCTTCGCCAACAGTTAGTTGGGCGAAAAATCTCAAAGTTGCTCGCAATTTAATAATGGGTGAAATGGCTGTTGATCGACGTGGTATTGACAAATTTTCTTTGATTTCATCCAGCAAAAACAAAAGTTTCGAAAGCCTGAACAAACTAATGAAACTTGAAGCATACAAAAAGTATTCTCATTTCATAAATAAAGTAAAATAAAACCTACACAAAGTTTTGTCGGTATTTTTAATATATTTAATGAGTCCCGAATACTTTTACTTCGTACACTCATACACATTTCACTATCATCGCTAATATACAGGATGTTTTAAACTTAAATGTTAATCCGTTAAGGGGTGATTACTAGGTATATTTGAAGAAAAAAAATTGTTTTAGGGAGAAGGCCTATTAGCACTATCGACTGAGATACAGTTTACAAAAACACGTTGTATTTGTTAGTCAATATTTAAAGGGGAAAGTCAAGTGTTAAAAGTATTAACGGAATTACACCTTGTTTGTTGGAGGAATATGTTGCTAGGTTTCACTTATGGGCACTTACGTTTGGAATAGCATCCGCAAATTTCGGTAGACGTATACCTGGCGCCAGAGATTCATAGGAACATTCTAAACCCTTCGGAAAACCGCATCAGTTACAAAGCGTCGAATCTTGAACCATTGACTTAGAAAAAAGGATTCTGCAAGCTGCAATAAGTAATCCATCAATTAGTAGGTATCATTACAGCATAACATGTCTAGATGCCAAATTTGGAGGTTAATACACGTCGTCCATACTATTAGACACCTGTGCAAGGACTGTTGACAGCAGTTTTGGGCAAAAGGCTGGAGTTTTGTAACTGGAGCCAATTCCTGGTAAAACATTAAACATTCTAGAAAGTATACGACTTAGGTCATTCTTGTGTACGTAACTTTTTTAAGTAATTCTTTGGTAGAAAACATTTCGGATGGTTCAGATGCAAAATAACGAGAATAGGATAACTTCTAAACGAAGCGAGTTTCTTTTCTTTATGCCGAAGAATATGCCTGAATATGATAATCGATATAGGAGTTATTAAAGTTTTAAGTAAATTAAAAACTTTTCAAAAGGTATTTTCGTCACGCTGTATCTCAGTGGACAATTTTTTCTCCAAATATACCCAGGACTCAGCCCTTAATGGATTAGCATTTAAGTCTGAAACACCCTGTTTATGATTGAACATTCTCCATTTTAAATAAAATTAATTAAAACATACTTTTTAATTATAAAAAGGCCAATACTTCATACTTCAAAAATTTGAATTTATAGATTTGACAACCAAATTCAGTTTTCAAATCCGAATATCAATGGTAACACTTTGTTCAGATCCGAAAATTTTACATGGTACCAATTAACTTTCCAATCGGAAGTGAGTTTCGGAAAAATAAAATTTTCTGATCCGAATACATAGTAGGCCCCCAGAACTACAACTGTAAAAAAATAAATTTCTTCCATGATCCAAGTCCGTTCTTTTATGCTCGGCTGATCTGATCTGGATCACGGTGTAAAAAGAACGCGGCTAGTATTTGCAATCTTTCCGAAGCGGAAATTGAGTAATGCTTACGCTAATGCAGGGTGCATGTATAAAACAACCCGTTGTTGAAAGTTACCAGTAGTTCTCTCGTGAAAGAATAGATATACGTCACAAGATGCCCCATCGATTCAGATGGAATCGAGTACTTTTGAACAAGTAAAAAGTATTTATGGAGTAATTCTACTCTTGAGTGTTTACTAGAGTACTTTGTTGATGCTAGAACGTAGGGATTTACGGATTTTAATTCCTTGGCTTTCAATCTTTTTTTCGGGACCCCTCTCTGATCGGGCTCGGGGCGATTCGTTCCAATTGCCCCCATTGTGGCGGGCTTGTTTGCAGTCGATCACTAGATAGTATGTGCGTGAATTGCGCCGGGTTGATGAAAGTGCGGTCATAACCTCCTAGCGGTGTTCACTGGTAACTATCCTATAAGAGAGGATAGGCTAATATGATCGGGCTTGTCCTTAGAAGTAAGGTTGGCGTGAGGCTAACATTTGTGTCGTTCAATGTAGGAGTGGTGTGGCTCCGTATTTTAGAGTATTGGAGATTGATTTGCTTTGGAATGGCATTTTGACGTATCTTTCGCTGTGTTGATGGAGCGGCTCCAGAAGTGCACTATAATTGTTGCACCGCTTTTGCAGTGAGCGACACATATGTTGCGAGAGACCAGGACCGGATCCCGGTTATAGAGCCTCTAAAGAAGCAGATGTATACATAATATCATTGATCGTTGGTCGTGTTAGACGTGTTTTTAATCTGCTCCAAATCTGCTTTCGATTTCTTCAGTATGAGTGATAATGTGGTTGCTGCTAATATTTGCGGCAAATGCCAAGAAGTGTTGTTCGAGAAAAGAAATATTATTTGCTTTCTGTGCGGGAAATCCTTTCATAAACGCTGCTCTCGGCTCGACGAGGACATTATTAAGCTCATTGACTCGCATGATTCCTTACTTTGGAAGTGTGCTAAGTGTGATCCTTGCCTATAAGCGGTTTGTTGTTGAAAATCGGGGAATTGGCCTCTGATATTGCTTTCGTGAAGGATGAATTCCTGAAGTTCATTAAATGCAGAGACGATGGTTCTATTGTTAAAGCTCATAATAACCGTAGGTCACTTTCTGTATCCTCGGCAAAGTCATTACGAAGTTCCATGGTTGAAAGTGCATCATCGAGAACCGCTGCGTCTGCTAATTCTAAAAAACCCGCAACGGTTTCATCATTGAAGAAGAAATCATCTTCAATACTCAAATCGGATTCTCTCGCCACTGGCTCTGGCTGTGGAGCTGCGGTTGTTTCGGTTGGGACGGCGACCAACGCATTTGATAAGGGAGCTGTACTTGCTGATAAGAGTAGTGGAAGTGGTTCTCCTGCCGCTGCTGTTTTTAATAATGTTTCGGCTAATGATGGTGTGTCTACTAAGGACGTTGCTGCTGCTGTTGTGTCTCATAACATTGGCATTGCTCAGGTTGCTGCTGTTACTAATTCTGGTGCTAATGCTGCTGTTTCTAATAATATTTCTGCTATTGATGTGGTTGGTGTTGCTACTAATGACGTTGCTGCTGCTGTGTCTCTTAACACTGGCAATGTTCGCGATTCCGGTAATGATTGGATGGAGGTGCGTCGTAAGAGGCGTAGCCAAATTCGTGTTGTTGGGACAGCGCTGGATTGTAAGGACATTTCTGCCATTGTGGAATTAAAGTGGCTTCATTTATCCAGGTTGCATCCATTGACGACGGAAGATAATATTGTTAACTATATATCTACATCTTTATGTATTGATCGTGCTAGATTTCGATGTAAACGTTTGGTTAAGACGGATCTTGACCATACCTCGCTGAGGTTTACGACCTTCAAGCTGGGTGTTCCGGAGCATGTTTTTGATAAAATTTTAGATCCTGAATTGTGGCCCGTTGGAGTTGTAGTCCGTAAGTTCGTGAATCTTCCAAAAAACTCCGTTCCATCGAAGCTGGTTCTACCTGTGACATAGCTAAACTGTCATCATCCAGTAGTGAATTCATTTCATTATATTATCAAAATATTCGGGGCATGTCTTCTAAGTCCCGTGATATTTATTTAAATGCTACAACTAATGATTTTAATATTATTGTTCTGACGGAAACATGGCTTACATCAACACATTTAACTTCCGAGTTTTTCGATGAGAATAAGTTCATTGTTTATAGAAGAGACCGCTGCCCTATTTCGACTGGAAGATCACGTGGAGGTGGTGTGCTTATTGCAGTTAAGGCTGATTTTCGTTCTAGATTGCTAACACTTGAAGTTGAGGATGCTGAAGTTGAACAACTTGCTATTTGTGTTTTAATTCCAGGACTGGGAAGTTTAAAAATTTGTGTTAGTTATATTCCGCCAGTGTCTTCTGTTGTGATTTATGCATGCAAGCATGCAAGAAATCTCAACACCCTGTTTACAGACGTCCCACCTGATGAATTCATATGCATTTTAGGAGATTTTAATCTACCCAACATAAACTGGTCTCACTGCGAAGATGATAATAATCTTTCACCGCTGAACTTTTCATCTCGAAGTGAATGTCTAATTATTGATACTGCTTTATCTCTGAATTTAAATCAGGTTAACAGGTTTTATAATTGTATTGGAAGGATTTTAGATTTAGCTTTTATTAGCCCAGATTTGATTTGTAATGCATTTGAAGCACTGCAGCCTTTAGCTAAGATTGACATTTTTCACAAACCTTTTGTACTTGATATCTGCACCTATAAATTTGCTTCAATTGCAATTAATGTTAGTTCATCTAAATATAATTTTATTAAAGGTGATTATAATGGACTGAATAATTAATTGCAATCTGTGAACTGGGACAGGGAACTTGAATGCTTTTCTTCTAATCTAGATAATTACTATTCGAGGTTCCTTGAATTGGTTCATGTTGGTGTTAAGCGTTTCATTCCAATCGTTGTTCATGTGTCTTCTAATCATCCGCCTTGGTTCAATAAAGGTTTGTTGAGGCTTAAAAATGCTAAAAATAAAGCTCACAAAATTTCAAGGCTTCATTGCAATGATTACAATTTAGCCAAATTCAAAAGACTTCATAAAGAATACCAATTTTTCAATAGATTTTTATATAATCAATATATTACAACTATTGAAAATAATATAAAAAATGATTGCAGGGCTTTCTGGACTTACATCAAATCTAAACGTGTTTCGTCTACCATGCCGGCTTGCATGGAGTACAAGAGTCTACATTATAATAGTTTGCAAGAAAGCTGTGATCTTTTTGCTGATTATTTTGAATCTGTCTATATGTCCAATCATAATAGTGGTCCTAGCTCTGAGTGTATTGATTTAGATTCAATTGTCGATCTTGGTCTTATTCAATTAGAGCAGGGTGAAGTTGAATTATGCCTAAAGGATTTAAGTGGTGACATTTTTCATGGACCTGACTTAATGTGTAACTTATTATTAAAGAAATGTTACTCTAGCCTCTCTTATGTTCTTACCAAAGTGTTTAATCTGTCCTTGAAGTTTGGTTTATTCCTTGACTCTTGGAAATTTTCGTATATTAAACCGCTTTATAAATCGGGTTGTCGTAATAAAATTAATAATTATAGAGGTATTGCGAAGTTATTACCTGTTCCTAAATGTTTTGAAAGCCTGGTAAAACACAGACTTGAATTTGTTGTGGACAATTGTATATGTGATGAACAACATGGTTTTATGAAAGGGAAGTCCACTACCACTAACCTGGTAGTGTTTAAGAACTACACAATTAATGCTATGGAACAGGGTAAGCAGGTTGATGTTATCTATACGGATTTTGTCAAAGCTTTTGACCGTGTCGATATTGCACTATTAATAAGGAAATTACGCGCAATTGGTGTTCATTCTTCTCTTCTTAATTGGATAAGTTCCTATCTTATTGGCCGTAAGCAGTGTGTTCTAATTAATACATGTATGTCGAGAATATTTGCAGTTAAATCAGGTGTTCCACAAGGTAGTCATCTTGGTCCGTTATTATTCATATTTTTTATTAATGATGCTTGTAGTATATTTTCTCGTGTCAATGCGCTATTATTTGCGGATGATATGAAGATTTTTACTTCAATTTCTTCTTTATCCGACTGTAGTATTCTTCAAAAAGAACTTGATATCTTTTTTCTTGGTGCAAAGCTAATAGGTTGGAGCTAAATCCCCTTAAATGTAAAAAAATGTCTTTTTATCGACTTATTGTTCCGTTTTCTCATTCTTATAATATTAATGGTGTGATTATTGATTCTCCTGATACTATTTGTGATCTTGGTCTTAATCTTGACCATAGATTTAGTTCATCTTGCCATGTTGATATAGTATGCTGAAAAGCATTTAAAATGCTTGGTTTTCTAAAACGAAATTCTATTGACTTCCGAGATTCTTTTACGTTAAAAGTCCTTTACAGGTCTCTTGTTCGTTCTCACTTAGAGTACGCATCTGTGGTCTGGAATCCCCTTAGCTCTTTCCACAGCTCTCGTATCGAATCTATTCAAAAGTCTTTTACTCGTTTTGCTGTACGTAAAATTAGTTGGCAAAACAGTATTCCTTCATATAATTCTAGATGTTTGCTTCTTGGACTTCCGACTTTAGAAACTAGAAGAAATATCGCTAGTGTAATGTTTGTCAGAGATGTTTTATGTTCCCGAATTAAATCTGCTTCATTGCTTTCTCTTTTTAATATTTATGCACCTGGCGTATCTTTAAGATCTAGACCTCTATTGTGTGTCTCTCAGCATAGGACTGTTTATGGCCAACATGAACCAGTAACGTTTTGCTCTGACCTCTTTAATAAAATTTACGATTCAATTGATTTAACCCTAGATAGAAATGCATTCAAGTCCATTCTTGGTAATAATGTTGGTTATTGATATTGTATCATCTTTTGCCTAGTGTTTAAAACAACAATTAGTTTTCTAAGGTTTTTTTTTTTTTGTTTTTGTTAATTTTGTTATATTCATAGTTATAGTAAATTATTTTACGGGCATCTGTCTGTTGGAGACTTACTCTGTAGACTGTAAATAAATAAATAAACATCTGCTTCTTTAGAGGCTCTATTATGTACATATATATGTATTTACATTTATTAATTTCTGTTTGTCACTAACTATTTTATAACAATTCTAAAACTTCTCGATTATTCGATGCCTCATTATTTACTTTCTCCTTTTATTCTGACAATTCTCTTCGGCAAGGAATTGGCATTTAAATAAACCTTTCACTGGAAAGACAAAATAAATTCGAATCCTTAAGTCAATCGAAACTTTGTATTGTTTCAAGCAGATAAAACCACTTTCTTGTTCTTGTATTAATGGGCTGGAAGTAATAAATTCAGCAAAGCCTGTTTTATTTACAGAACAACGAAAAATGAATCCTCTTCACCTCAATCCCAACATTTTAAACGCTTCCGCGATTTATAAATTATTTAAGTCAAGCAAAATCAATATTTACAGATTTACCTAACTTCCTTTAGACACATTTTATGTTCCTGTCAGTCCTTATGTGTTTTTGTTTTGTTTATATAAAGAAGGGGTTTTGCTGTATGGCGTTAAAGGCGCCAATCGATTAGGAGTCTCTGGCAACTTCTGTCTTCCATGTGAATGGGGTTACTTCCATGCTACTTGTGGCCCTATTTTTGTGATGTGTGGGAAAACTTTACTCTGACTTGTTCAATAAATCGTTAAATGGAAGTAAAGATAACTCAAATATTTTTTTATCTTGAGTGGAGCATATTTAAGTTAGAGAAACTTTACTTAGGGTATGTGTATTAAAATTCATACGGTGAAAAAACAATAAATATGAAATATTAAGTCGAAATCGAAGATAAATATGAGATATTTATTTTGCTGTTGTCTGTATGATATAACGGTGTCCAAACTTAGACATATTTACGAGATTGTGGAAATGGTTTACGTCAAGAATCTTTTGACATGCCTTTCTAGAAAAGAAACCTTCCAACAAACCATTCCATGCAATTTTAATTCAATCGTTCCAGGATTTTTCAGTATTTGACGTGTACTAATCTCTGGTAATCCTATCACTAATAATAATAACTATAAAGCTATCATAAACGACACGCCAACTTCATCCTCTACTGTGCGGTTGTCTTCTAACACCAATAATAATCGAAGCTTGAAAACTAATCCTGCTACTAACTATAGTACTAATAGAACCACTTCTCTTTCTTCTACCACTACTTCTACCACTTCTCTTTCTTCTACCACACCACTACTGCAGTACTACACTAAGCACATTCTCCAACGTCCTCATACCAAGAAATAACAGTAATCCAGAGACTACTTATCCGTTTGGGGAAAAAAGTTCTTTGATTATTCGGCTTTCCTTGCTTATAGGACCAGGGAGTCAATTCTGGTTCGGTGCAGTGAAAACGTGAAAAAAAGTTTACACGTGACGTTTTACACACCTTTTTTCACTTTATCACTGCACTCAACCTGATAAAGCGATTCTCGTTGCATTCGTGTAAACTTAATGCTGAATAAAGGCTGAATTGAATTTTTATACTAGCAAGTGACAGTTTATCAAATCTAGTAGGTACATATCTAAAGTGTAAACTTTTCACGACTTCACCCTAAATTTCACGGTGTAAAAAATTTTTATACGTGCAAAGTTTTTGACAGTGGTTTGCACGGTATTAGAATCGCTAACAAAGGTGTAAACGTGTAAAGTGTTTTCACGTTTTCACTGCCCCGAACCAGAATTGCCCCCCAGGACTTGTTCCATTATCTCGATGAAGCAGGAAGGTCTACCTATTGATCGGGATACTCTGCTCATACTTTGTACGAAGTATCGCGAGCATTACCACATTACCACCAAACAAGTAAGCAAGGACCTCTCCACATATGCCTCTCATTTCAGACCTCCGCATGTGTCGCATCTCCAAAAAAAGCCATGAGGACAGCTCCAAAAAAGCCGCCGTCTAAGAATCTTTAAACAGTGTATTGATCACCACGAATCGATCACAATTCGATAATGTTTTCATTCGTGTCAAATCTGCCAAAAAACACATAGTTAAAGGCTCTATTTATACACCCCTAATTCTGACGCATCAAAGTATGATGACTTTACAAATTCTCTCATGTAGACCAGTTAGTATCATGCTTCTACATTATTCTCAGCTCCATCGACCAACACGTACTCAAAATTAAAAAAAGGAATATAATAAATTGGCGGAGCCATGGTTGGACAGAAATACTAGATCACTGCGAAATCGAATAAACAAATTGTACTGCATCCGCCGATGCGCCAGCACTGGGGACCAGGGATGCTGGTGAGAAGTTAGTAGCAATGGAATTGTTGAAATGCAAAATATCAGTTATTGGGCTATCGAAACTGCGACTTACCGGATCCGGACCTTGACGATCGTCCCGCCGAAACGAATCGATGATGCTGTACTATTCCGGTGGTAAGAGACAAAGATAAAGATAAGTGAGTCCGATGGTGCATTTAATAATTCAGTTTTAAACGGAATAGTGGAAAAGGTAACGGATATAACTACAGCAGCAGACCGAATATATTAGCTGCGTTCCTTTTCTGCTAATTTTTACTATTTTTTACACTTGCGTACTAGCAACTACACTTGCTCTTATAAATGAGTGGATACCACTTGCAATTACGCAATTGAAATCCGCTAGGGGGAAAGCGGCCATTTCGAGTCTATTGTGAATTATTTTCACTTACGCCATTACCCGCTAGATGGCTTTTATTTGTGTCGAGCTGATTTTCTCATATAATATATAAATAATAACTTCAGTCGTATAATTATCAAAAATTATTATCTTTCGTTTTACTTTAGAAATTATCACATTAATTTCTCCATTGTGTCACAAATTCTTCTTTTAAGAATTTTTTAATTGTAAAGTTTAAAGTAACGTCAAAAATTTCAAGTGAGATTTTACTCAAATCAGAAAATTTTGCGTTCCTTTTCTGCTCTGCTCACAAGTACTAAATAGTAGAAAAGGAACGCAGCTATTATATGCCGCATAGACGGCTTCGCAATGTGTTTGACGCCTCCTCGCGTCTGGACAATTATCGCTTAACGATCATCTGGAAAAAGGTGAAAATTTGCTTCCTGACGTCCTCGCGATACTATCAAATTTTCGAAGTGGAAGAATTGAACTTGTAGCCGACATCGAAAAGATTTTGCTCTGCAACAAAGAAAAAGATAGCCATAGGGTTTTATGGTTTTCAGAAAGGGTAACGGACACTCAGACTCTTCCACCAGGCAGGGCCGGCGCGTGGCTGTTTTGCGCCCGGTGCAGTAGGCAAATTTGCGCCCCATCAGCTAAACATTTAATAAAAAGATTCTTTCATCTGGATCGCAAGGACGGGAAATACACATGGCACTTCAAATTTGGTAACAATTTCTTTTTTTTTCAATAAATTCCTGTAAAGGAACAACATTTCGTAAATCTATCAAAAATCCTGTTGTGCAAACCTTAAAGTCTCTGACCACTGCTGAGCTTCCTCAGACATTTCTTTTTGCAGCGTAGAATCTACTGTTTTATTCACCTGAATGTTAATTCTATTTCTTTTCGCCATTCAAAATTTTCCATATTGGTAAAACTTTGCCACCTTTTTTTTACTAGTCTTCCCAGTATATCCCGAACAGCAAAGTGAACTTTAGTTTCCTTTAGTTTTGAAAAAGATTACAAAAAAACAAGAACAAAAGATGGAGTTTTTTTAAAATTTAATAAACCAACCAAAATCTATTAACTAATTTACCACTGTAACACCTTGGATCTATCGTAGCAGGGAAATATTTTGAGTATTTACCTAACTTTCTTCAACTACATCAGACTACTTTTTATTTAAATTATCTAAAAACTTACGTAACTCACACCTTGAAGATAAGCACAGAAAAATATTTTAAGTTTCTTAAAAATACAAAAAAAAGAAAAACAATAAGCAAATTTATTCTAATAACATATAAATATAAATAACACATTTTAAAAACGCATTACTTATTTAATAATTATCATTAATTTTAATTAATTAATCACTTGTATCACTCAAATTTGAAATAAAAAAAAAAAATATTTCACTCATATATTCTTCATTATATTCCTACAGGAGCACAAAATTTAAAATTGCACCATAATAACTCGCATAACATAAAAAAATCGTTAGGATTCTCGCCACAAGATATTTTGCTCTCATTTCGTTCATTTACCTCTTTTACGAGACTTGGAACAAAATATAAAAGTGCTCCCACAGCGCCCTGCAGTTTATATCAATCACAGTAAACAACAATACGCAATACAGACGCATCGGAACAATTTTTTTCTTTGTGTGAGTTGACATGGTGCATTTTACAAAATTTTCAAAAAGTGCTCCAGCGTCGTAAAAACGAAATTATTTTGTGTTTCGTCTCGCTTATTCTACTGCTCAATTCTATATTTACTTCTCATGTTAAAATTTGAGAACCACAGTTGAATGAGAGATTTTCTCTCACTTGGTGGATTTTTCTTCTGAAATTTTTACTTTTTCCTCTCTTGTTTCACTTTTTGAGCAGAAATTATATGAAAATCTCGAAGCAAAAATCTCGTGTTAACTTTCTGAACGAGGGGAGTAAATTTTCGCCGCTTTTTATCGCGTGAGATAGTACTGAGGCAGAAATTGTGTAACTTCTTGAAAATTTGTGTAAGTTCATGTAATTTCATTTTTTCCAATTATATAATTTTTTTTTAAATCATCTGAACTAGCGCCCTCGTTCAATGGCGCCCGGTGCGAATGCTCCATTCGCACCTATCAAAGCGCCGACGCTGCCACCAGGAGCGCGTTCAAAAACCTTACTATAGTAAACCACGAGGTAAGCTGTGGTTATGCTACATCACTTCACTTAACCACGAAAGTTTATGTTTAACCATGGAGGTTTTTGAACGCTCCGTGGTTAACTACGTGGTAAAGAATATTTAAAGAAATTTCCATAAAATAGTGTCGGCTATTTGCCTCAATTATTTCCAATAATTATTTATTTAAAATAATCTCACAAATCCCACTTTGATTTGATCATTATTAACATTAAAACAAATGTCAAAAAATTGTTTTTATTCTTCTTCTTCTTAACTATCGCTAACCTTGCTCCCGAGCATGGTTAAAATTTAACTACACCATGGTTAACCACGGGAGTTTTTGAAAGCCAAAAAGTTATGCTCGTGGTTATGTTGTAGTTAACCATGGAGTTTTTGAACGACAAAAGTTTACCATAGTTAACCATGGTTAACCATAGTAAGGTTTTTGAACGCGCTCCAGGTCAGCAATATCTGATGATTCGAGTTACATTCGGAGTCAATTGCAGTCCTTTCTTATTGGGAGCAACGATTAGACTTATTTTAGAAGAAGCAATGGAACGATACCTCGAGACCAGCACTGCTTTAATGAACAGCTTCTATATGGACGACCTTGTTATTTCAATAGACGAAAGAGAAACGGCTAAACGACTCCATCTCAAGGCAACTGCGATGAACTTACGCCAATGGAACACGAACGATATTCACATGAGACAACAATTTGGTGAAAAACCATCCGAATGTTCATCATCATTCGAGGTTCCGAATGTTCAAAAAATTTTAGGTTTGCTTTGGTATGTCATAACCGATGAGCGCGCTGTTGATATCGATACTGTAGCACGATTATTAGAATTAGCATTGATTGCACGAAACGGAATGTTTTAATGTGATGGCCTCATTTTATGATCCTCTGGGTGTTTTAAGTCTATGGATAGTACGCCTAAAAATTCTCTTTCAGTTTTTATGGCGCAAAAAACTCAATTGGGATGAAACCTTGCCCGACGAATTGATGACAATTTGGAACCCCATGTGTAATGAATTAGATGATTTAAGAGATTCCACGCCAAGTCTGTGCAGAAAAAGAATTACCCGAGGCTCAGCTTCACGTATTTGTAGACGCCAGCCTGATTGTCTATGGAGTCGTTGCATATCTGCGAAAATAAAAATAAAAATCCGGAACTATCCTTACCTAAATTAGACCTTACAGCTGCTCTCCTTGCTTCAAGGCTAATAACGTATTTAAAACGTAGTTTGAAGGCATTCCCAAAGAAAATATGGTTATGGACAGATTCAAAGATAACTTTGTGCTGGATTTTAGAAGATGCGAATAAAAATTGAATGCCCTACGTAGCAAATAGAGTCAACGAAATCAGAGATCATAGCAACTTAGCAGACTGGAGACAATCAGAGAATCCAGCAGATCTAGTAACTAGAGGCGTTGAGGCGAAGATGTTATCCTCTTCCACCTTTTGGCTATCAGGACCGAAAGGGTTATTTGAAGGTGAAGAAAATTTGCCAGTTTTGGAAAGCAACGGCAGGCACACCGTTTTATCAACTTCTCTTATATCGATGGTAGGAGATTTACTTCAACCAGATTTGAATATCGCCCCCACCCGAAGACCAGATCGAGCCCCTGATTGTCCGCTAAATTTCAACAGCTGGACTTGATTATGAAGAGTAACGGCATATCTTATGCGTATCCTTGATTTCAGGTTAAACATTCCTCGAGCCCCTTTCTGACAAGCGAAGGATCTTAAGCGTGCTGAGAAATTCTGTATCCACTACACGCAAATAACGAATTATCAGCCAGCGATCGAAGCTTTTTATCGAAGTAAAGCCTTAAGGCCCCCATACACGGTCAAATTGAATGTACATCGAAGGGCGGATGTACAACCAAAACTATCGATTGTGGGCCAGTCGGCCGATCAAAATACGTTGGGCTTATGGGTTTGATGAAAATCTCGTTGTACATCCAATTTGACCGTGTAAGGGGGCCTTTACCTTCCAACTCCAAGATTTTATCGCTTACATCATTTTAGGCTCACCTTGCATGGTGATGTTTCACAAGTTTTATTTCGGCTTAGACAAAGTTATTGGCTTCCTCAAGCATGTCAGCTCGTCCGTAAGCTCTGCAGTGCGTGCACAGTCTGCAAGAAGATAAAGGCAAAACCCGCTTCACAGCCTTTCGCACCTCTCCCAAGGGATCGGTTAAATTTGGTGAGAGCGTTTGATGTGACTGGTGTCGACTTTGCGGGACCACTTTATACCAAAGGAAATCCAAAAAATTCAGGAGATAGGTGTAAATGCTACATAATGCTTTTTACATGAGCTGCTATAAGAGCAATTCATCTAGAGCTAACTCCAGATTTGACTTCAGAAAGCTGCCTTCTTGGGCTCGTAGATTCAGCGTGCGCAGAGCAGCGGCATCTATTATATATTCTGATAACGCATAAACGTTTAAACGGGATGCATTAGAGTTAAGAAAGCTCGAAAGGTTTATCAATGCGGAAGACAAGGATTCATCAGTCATAATGGTATAACCTGGAAGTTTATTGTGGAGCGAGACCTTGGGGAGGCGGTTTCTGGGAGCGCACGGTGTGCTCTGTAAAGGGATCTTTGAAGACGGTCATCGGTAGATCTATTCTTGATTACGATCAGCTTCAGACTGTGATTACCGAAGTGGAAAACGTAATTAGCTCGCGGACATTGACTTATATCGGTGATGACCCTAAGAACATGTTACCGCTAACTCCAGCCAATTTCCTTCAAGGAGTACAACCCTCAATTCTCTCTATCGCAACCGGTAAAGATAACAATGTTAGTGCGGACCGAGTTAGGCAAATTTGGAAAGATTGCTTACGCCTACTAGGCTCCTTCAAGAAACGATTCTTTAACGAGTACCTTCAGTATTTACGCCATGTCCATCATAATAAGGGCAAGGGCGCTTCAAACATCAAAGTAGGAGATGATGTACTTGTACACGATGCAGCGACGCCTCGCCAGTTCTGGAAACTGGCACTAATGGAAGAAGGGTATCCAGGTAGAGATGGTAAAGTTCGCTCGTGTCAGATACGACTTGCTAATGGCTTGAGAGCCGTACAATTACTTTATCCGTTAGAAATAAATTAATTTCGCCGCCCGGAGGATGTTCAAAATGATCACCACCGACGAAACGTCCAGCATCCAAAAAATCGACTCCAACCATCGACATTGCACCATGAACTGAACGACATGACGGACTGGTAGTACAAAGGGTTACACCTAAGCTTGGTTTTTTTCATAAAAAAAAGGCATTCGGATCGTGTCGCACAAGTTGTGCTGCGTATAAATTTAGTCTATTATAAATTTGGTCTAGAGTAAATTTTTGAAAATGCCAAGAGGAAAAAGTTTATAATGCCGCGGCTTCACCGACCTCAGTTCAGAAATATTCAGTTCAATCCACATAAGTAGTATCACCGACTAAACGTGCTTGAAATTGTTGTTATTTTTTCACCAGAAGTCAGAAATGCAAAAGGCAACTGGAATGACATTCCACTATACCAGTTGATTACTCTCTTTTGAGCGAGCTTTTACGTTCAACTTCAGTTCGAGTTCAGTTAGTTTGTTTTAACCTCAGTTGAATATGAGTAAATTGTATACTCTTTTTTTATGTGAAAGACTAGATCTCAGCTTTGCACTGTCGACAATCTATTTGTTTCTAATGGAATGCAATGTCGATCATCAAGCTCTAGTCGGAAGACCTGAATTTATTTTAAGTCTCAGTTCGCTAATCGTGCATAAAGAAGTTTTCACTTCAAAAATAAAAGTTGATGTACTATTGCAATTTTTTAATTTCACTTAATAACAACGGCGTCAGTTTGGACTGCAATTCTAAAAATTTTAACGGTTCGAGCTTTTGTGATTTAACAATTTTGGCCAAAGACTTGAAATATAAGTCTACTGCATCGTCGTCATCCTTTCTCCCAGCTTTTCGGACCTCTTGCATCAATTCCTTGTAGAAATTGTCCAAAAAAGCTTTGCCTTCAGCTGCTTTTTTCGCCCTTCTAGAACTCTTAACGCTGCTTAAGCTACTGCCCTTGCTAGAAAATGAGGTATCAGCAGTATCGAATAAATCGAAGTCCACCTCATTTGACAAGTCCGCAACTACCGTATCTTCCTTCTCTTCTATTTTGATATCGATTTCTTCAAAGTTCGTATGAGTTCTTAAATGAATGCAAGTTGAAAGATACTATTTTGTTATGAATTTATAGTTTTTACTTTCTTGATGATAATGAATCGCTCAGAAACTGCAGCTGCTCAAAATATTTCCATGTTTTCTTTTTTGCAGCTTCACTGCCGGAAGGCAGATTTTTCAGCTGCGTCTCTCGTAAATATTGGGTCCTTAATCCCTTCCACTTATATTTACAGTTTTCAGCTATCAATTAATAGAAATTATTAAGTTTTCTTCTTATAAAATAAATTCATTTTAATCTTACCGGGTATACCAAGTTCGTATCCAATTTTCTCCCATATTTTCTGCTTAAATTCATTATTTATATAATTTTTGTTTTGTTTATTATATAAACATTTATTTTCTTTCACTAGTTCAATTAGTTTTTCGATGTTAAAGCTCATTTTTTCTCTTAAGTGTTACTCAGAAACGGTTTATTCACGATTAGATTTGCTTAAAACTTGCACTGGACCAAAACAGTCGACTGTAGAACAATGGAAGTAAGAGCTATATAATATCTTAACAGAAATTATAGCAGGCTGCTTTGCTGGCTGATAGCACAAATGCCAACTTAATAACTTTTGGGATTTGAAATCTTTATAGTCTTTTAAAATAAATTGTAAGGCTTTCAACTTATTCAGACTCATTTAAACTTCAACAATTCACTAATTTTCCTCACAACACTAAATCACAACTGATATGCTATAGAAGTGGACATTAACTACTCAAGATGCATCACAAGACTGAAAGCAAAATTATTATGAGAGCAAGAAACTTTCTGTGGAACGTTTGGGAACAAGGTTTACAAGGAGATCCTAAAAATTTCGTGAGCAAGAAAGTTTCTGCGGAACGGTTGGGAAGTGGGTTACAATGAGAGCAAGAAACTTTCCTGAGCATTAAGCTTTCTGGGAAGCTTTTTAGAATCAAAAGTGTTCCTATTCTTGATGTACAAATCCCGTTTAGTTAGGGAATTTATAACGAGAATAAAACAGAAATGGAATAACAAGAAAAAAAGTTCATTTTGATTTATCATTTGTTGTCGCATTTACTTCTATAGGTTAGAATCAAGTTTTTTGCCTGGAAAAAGTTTCTTGCTCTCATTGTAGTTGGGCCTTTATACAGTCTCGACAACTATTCAACTGAGAGAGCATATTTGAGATTAAAAGCGCAATTACAAAGAACAGATGAGAGCGGAACAGAATCGGGTTGAACTGTCAAAGTGTTTTCCCAAGATTGCAATGAACGGGATCCAAGCACATTTGATAGGATCTGGGCGGACTCGATTTTGTTCGTTTAGGAAATACCGGATTGCGCTATCAGAAATTTTTGTAAACATAGCGCTCTTTGGATATTTCAAGCTAACTTTTGTTTTGCATTTTTTATAATTTTAAAAATGTTTTCTGACGAACAATTAATAGTAGAAGTAAAAGAATACGAATTAAAGCGAAAGGTGGTTATAAAATTATACAAAACACTTTTGGGTGGGAGAAGTAGACAGGCGAAGGACCATGTCTCTGTAGCGGGTCCTCAAGCCCTAGGACCTCTATTTATTACTCTTGTTTCTGTTTTCATATCCGGCTTCTATGAATTCTTACAAAAACGAGCATAAGATTAAGAAAAAAGATTGACAAATTCTGATGTAGGTATTGAAGATTATATACCTGCTCAAAATCACAATTACGGTTGAAGTGCAAAGTCTCGATGACAAATTAAGGTCAATGCATGAAGGCGGGTCCGATTGAATTCGTTACGCAAAGCATTCCTTCGCTGTTTATTCGTACGTGCTCAATTTCTGCTTAATATCCGTTAAGTGATAAGACTTCATTCCCAATATGCATCCTACATTAGACTTCGCTGGCGTTTTTAATTAACCCAAAGAACTGCATAGTAGACGAGTACACCTTTGGATGAAACAAAGCAATAAACAATTATCGCCTAAGATTCATTAACCAGCAGCAAGAAGCTCTCGCCGATCACTTTGTGTTACCTTCAACTCAATTTCGCTGTCGGCTTTGTGCTTGCGAAAGAAAATTGCTCAGATTGATCAAAGACTTGGCATGGCGGCTGCAGCTTCCCCTTTGAGGCTTGAAGATAAATTGATGACCACAGAATTAGCAGTGAATCACTCTCAGGGCTTCGGTAATTGCTATTCATAAAAAGATTAAAACGGTCCCAAAAGGCATAAGGAAAAATTATTTTCACATCAATTCTAATTTAGTGCTGCACTTGGCTGGGATCCGCGCAAGGTTCAAGCTTACGCTTAGCCGTGTTTGCATAACTTTAATTTGTTTATGCTCATCGTAAAGTTTTCGCGGTTGCTGACTTATCATCGGTGATTACGAAGGTAATGTTGAAAAAATTCTTGGTGATAGTTTAGTTTTGTGGCCTGCGGCAATTTCAACATTTGCGGGGATTTCAGGACTTATTGGTAGCTCAGAGGTGTTTTTTAATAGCGCTAAATGTTACAGATCGTAATGTTGTAATGTTCGTAATCGTTCTTGTTAAATAATGAAAAAACATGATTGGATTAAGTCTCAAAGTTTCTAGGCCTGGAGACATTCGGTGGGTGGTAATATAAAAACTAAAGGGAGAAGAAATCAAGTGGTTAAAAAACAGAAACAAATGGGAAATTTTGGAATAATGTTCTTGTTAAGCTTCTAAGTAGATCTAGTATGACAAATGAAGCAACGACACCAAGCTCTTTTGGCGTTTCTGTTTTCATTCAATCGGGACCTGTGTGATCAGGATAATACAGTCCGGATTGCGTTTATTGGTTCCGCTTCTATTACGTGTAGGATCATACGGCCATCTTACTGTATGTACAAGTACTAACCAACAGGGCCGTCTTTAAGGCAGGGCACACCGGGCCCGGACCCAGGGCCTCCTGCTAAAGGGGGGCCTCCTCGTAGAAAATCGTTAAGATTTTTATATATTTTTTTAAAAAAGGTGTTTGAAGAAAAAGTCATAGAAAATGGATCTTATTTGGATAAGTTTTTTTAAGAATTTTTGCAACAGAACATCAAATTCTTTCCGCTATAATGAAAGTAAACCTCTGATATATGCAGTAGTGCTGGAAAAATTCCCGATCCAATAAGCCCAAGATCAGTATCGTACTACAATTATTGAAGTTATAGCGATTTGTTAACTTCCCAGTATAGGAAGTTATTGTAATCGGTCCGAAAATCGAAATCGAAAATTTCAACGTATTTTCATCTATCAAGGTCCCAGGAGCATTTTAAGCAAAAAATTGGGAGGAAGTATGTGTGTGTGTGCGTACGGATTTGGTCATTTTTCCTGCACGATATCGCGCGAACCAAAACTGATATCGACTTCGTTGAGGTGTCGTTCGAAGCGTATTAACCGAAATATGATCTGAAAAGATTTTCATGAAATTCGGCCGAGCCGTTTTTTTGTTTAAGCGGCGTAAGTGATTTTTGTACTTGCACGATATCGCCCGAACCACGAAGATATTCTCGGTATTATACATATATTCTATATCGCCTATTGTTCATTTATTATTAAAATATCCAATCATAATATTCAACAACCATCATGCTGGGAAGTTGATCGTGTGGACCGAAAGGGTCGAAACTAGTTTGAAAGTGTTATTAAAAAATAATAATTTGGTACAAAATATAATTGTTAATAATGGTGGGGGTAGGGTTTGATCCAAATATATAGTTGGGAAAATTCCTGATCTAAAAAGCCCAAGATCATTATCATACTACAATTCTTAGCGATTTGTTTGAAAGTGTTTTTAAAAAAATCTTATTTAGTAACAAATGTAATGTTGAAAAGTGGGGGGGGGGGTACACTTCATCCAAAATATATACAGTATGTCACAGATAAAGTCGGAAAGACACATTGAGCATGTTTGAATTCCAATATCTCAGAAAATAAAACAGTTAAGCCTCGGCCACGATACGAGCGGCTAGCGGTGAGCGGCAGAGCGGCACAGCGGCGATTCTGAGCTTTATGTTTGTATAGTTTTATATGGAAAACGCTTGAATCCGGCCACGATACGAGCGGTGAGCGGCAGAGCGGCAATACTGAAGTGCCGCTCGCCGCTAATCCGAAACATTAAATTTTTTTGGTGCCGCTCGCCGCTCTGTTATTATTTTGTTGTAGCAATGGAAAAAAAGTGTAAAAAAATATTGTAAAAGATGGCTTATCTTGCCCAGAATGTAATTAAAGGTTTCAATTGACATTCTCGTGAATTCCAAAACACGAATTTTATCTTTTCTTCCGAAAGATGGATGGTGATATTCACCAAACCTTCTTCGCTCGTTAATGGGATGAACTCCATATTTCCTATTATAAATTAATTTATTGAGAATACGCCTTTTCAACAAAATATTATCACTTAAACTTCATACTTTTAGCATATCTTCCGGAGATAGCTTTTCTACTACTGAACAAGTCGAATCGCCGCTCGTATCCTGGCCACCACCGCTCTGCCGCTCGCCGCTGGCCGCTCGTATCGTGGCCGAGGCTTTACTCATTTACTTTTTTAGCGAAATTGTTTACTGTTATCTAGGCTATAATTAACAAAAAAAAAAAAAATAGAACAATACCAAGAAAACTAAAACAGTTATTCATTTTTCTAAGGAAACTGACGAATTTTGCCCTCACAGCTAAAATCGGAACATAATAAAACACAATGACTAATATTTTGTTGGGAGTCCACGTTGATCAATAGTGGCTCTTAAACGTTTTGGGATCGAGTCGACCAATTTCCGGCAGAATTCGGGCTCTATTTTGTCCCATTCCTCCTGCAGAACCGTCTTCATGTCCCTTATGTTGGAATAACTCCTTGTCGCCATTTTAACTTTAAGTTTTTGCCACAAATGCTCGATGACGTTCAGATCAGGAGACTGGGCTGGAGTTTTGATGACCTTTGGACACTTGTACAGGAGCCATTCCTTAACAATGAGCGCGGAATGCTATCTAAAATTGCCAATTTCGCAGCGCTTTGCCTGACATTCTTCTTCAGAATGTCAAGATACACACAATCTGTCCATTGTGCCGTCTATACAATGAAGATTCCCTACACCGGAAGCTGACATGCAGCCCCAGACCATTACCGATCCTCCGCCATGTTTCACGGTTGGCCTCAAATGTTGTTTTCTGAGTTGGGTGTTGGGTTCATCCTGAAATCGTTAGAAGAGTGTTGAGGAGAAATGGATTAAACGGTAGGGTTGCAGTTAAAAAGCCCTTAGTATCAAAAGAAAAAATTTTAAACTTGAAGAAAAGTATAAAAAAATCGAATCGAAAATCGACTATTTTTGCATTTTTTCGTCAATTTTTTAGAAAAATTTGACCTTTTTTGGCAAAGTTCAATTTCTATTGTATTATTAGTTCATTTTTGACCTATGATGATCGAAAAATTGACTTTTATCAAAAACTGTGTATTTTTTCTAAAAAAAATTACGAAAAAATGCAAAAATTGTCAATTTTCGATTCGATTTTTTTTCACTTTTCTTCAAGTTTAAAATTTTTTCTTTTTCACCATCAAAAGTGCATAAAAGAAGCTACATTTTAAAAAAAGTAAGAACCTCATACGAAGCGATGCACAAAACTGATAGGCCAATCAACTTTCAAATTTGAAGTCAATTTTTGAGCCTTGTATTAGATATTTTGACTTGGAATTTTAACCAGTTATTGTTCTCATTATAAAGTATAACTTTTGAAAATTTCATCAAATTTCATTAAAAATATTCGAAGTTTTCACCAAAAAACCAAAATTCAGTAGTTTCTTCAGTTTTTGAATTTTTTTGAGGTTATGTGTGGAGATAAAAGTTTCATATTGTAACCGCTGGTAGCCAATATCATAACGAACAACCTCTATTTTTTTCGATTTTTTCGGACCTACACATGCCGAGATATACGCATCTATATTTAGAAAGAACGACCAAAATGGTAAATTTTTGACATAATGGCCGATAACTTACGTAGCGGCGGTTGCTAGAGCTAGAAAATGTCCATTTCGTATAGTATTCAATGTAACTAACATGTTCCAAAAAAACATTGTACTCTCGAGACAATTCCCTTTTCACTAAAATTTAATGCTCATCTGACTCCACTATGATCAATTTTCACCAAAACTTGTATAAAGGGGTTTTTTTGGCCGCTGATTACGAATCTGCAGTGGGATTTTCAAAAAAATGAACCTTTTTACATGAAATGAATTTTCGTTCATAATGATCAATGTTAGAGTGCTTTTTAAAAAATTTCAAGATATTACGTCTCCTTAAGTGGGCCTCCACTCTAAGTAGGCCCAGGGCCTTCAAGCAATGAAAGACGGCCCTGCTAACCAACAGTAAAAAATATCCGCTTGTTACTAGTAGTTATGTAAGACCACGTTATTTGCTCATGTTGGGAATGGGGGACCCTTCGATTGGGCAATCTATTTTGTAGGACAAACTGTTTTTTGAATTCTTTTTTATAATATCTCTTAATGTGTTTAATTAAATAAACCCAAAGTAAAATGTAACACACACAAACAACAGGAAACGCAAGCAGCCACGTGAGATTAAAAAAAAACTCCTTTTAAGGACATCGGGCCTCGGTAGTCTAGGGCAGGGGTTTCCAAACTGGGGGCGCAACCCATAAGGTGGACGCTTATAGCTCAACGGGGGTCGGGGATGATTTTATTTTTCGCATTTTTTGACTCAGTTATTGATTTCCACTTAAAAATTTTATTGTGTCTTTTTATTTTACATCTTGTCGCCATCTGGAGCTATTTCGACAAATGTGCCCGATTCTGAAACGTCATTCAGTACCATTTTAAGTATGAGTCTATTCACACCGAAGAAACGCGTTAAAATTGTAGCGTTTTACATTGGAAACAATCGGAAAGACTGTGCGTGCTTATCGTAAAAAATATGGCCGAAATTAGGCGCCTTCAGACAACACAATTCGTTGTTTGGTGAGGATTTTCTTTGAGTGCGGGTCTGTAGTGACTCGCCAGTGTCCCATTAGACCGCGAACGCGACTTTTCGTTGAAGTTGTTGAAGCGGTAATGGAGAGTGTTGCCGATAATCCTGATGTGTCGTATCACCGTTAAACGTGAGTAAAGAGAATTATGAAGTAAGATCTTCATCTTTTCCCATACAAAGTGCAACTTAGTCAATGATTGTTGCTAATGAACAAGCCGCATCGCTTGCAATAAGGAAATGCCGTCGCAAGAATGATCGATGCGATGACGGACGAAGCTCATTTCACACTCTCTGGCAGAGTCAATAAACAAAACTGTTGAATTTGGGGAACAGATAACCCCAAGATGTGTTTCGTTCGACACGAAACACCATTGCACCATGAGAAAGTTACTGTTTGGGCCGAAGTGTGTTCATTTTTTTACACCATTTTTTTTAAAGTTCGAGAAAACGTCGACGGTGCACGCTATTGTTGTATGTTGGTGCACTTTGTGGGTCTGAAAACGGATGAAAAAGGTCTAACGAACCTTTTTTCAACAAGATGGCCACGCAGCCGTTAAGTTTATGCCAGCAAGACCCATAATGAACTCAAAGCTAACGTACCAGCCGAATGGGTTTTTCCAGGGAAGATGATTCAGTGCGAATTTCAACGAACGGATTCTATACTTTCAACATGCGAAAAAACCCAACAGTTCAACTTTGGGGACTCGTAACTCCAAAAGCTGGTTAGATAGAGCCATGAACCATTATAGATAACTGGAGGAATCCTGCGTTCATTAGTACCTTATTCACGGAAATATGTTAAGCGGTTACAAAAATACAGGGTGATATCTCTCTCTATATTTGTACAGTTCTGATCGTATTCCTTAGAACGGGCAGAGATTTCGAACTAGGCCTCGTAGCACCAAAGACCTTAATAATACAAAGATAGTTCGCTGCCATGTAAATATTTGGACCTAAAAATTCAAGTTTTATGTTTGCGCTTTCAATAGCAGTTGAAAGCTTACTTTTTGGCCAGAGAAATAAAAGCTCTTTACTCTTTTCAAACATATATTTTAAAAAGCTTATTCGTACTCTTACATTTTTCATTCCAGTCATAGAAATTTTCCTAATTTCTTAGCGCTTAGCCGGATATTTGAAGATTGTGGTTTCGTGTTCGTTTGCTTTTTTTTATTAATTACAAGAGACTATTTAAATTATTATATTGTAGTGGGCATTGTGTTTGGACATTGAAAACATTTTATTTTTCTTTTACGTTTGCTGAATTGCTTCAAATATTTTTTAAGTGTTTTTTTTTTGAAAATAATTATCTTTTATTTTTGTATTGGAGATTCATTTTAAGTTAAGAAATACTTTTATTTATCCTCAAATCGCTCTCTTTATTTTGGATATACTATATTTAAGGTACTTTTCTGTAAACACTGTAAACATAAACACTGACAACCCATTTTTCTATTTGTGTTTGGGGGTTTCTTCCATATTTCAGATATTTTATTTTAAAAAAACAATTTTGCTCTGTATTAACGTTGACGATATGGAAAAACTAAAAAGATCAGCAAAAGCTGGTAATAGATGTTGTTTGAGTCACTGCAGGAAATCCAAAAGGGATTTTCCTACAATGAAACTATTCAAATTCCCAGATTTTGATTCGCCTCTTTTTTATGAATGGGTTAATATATGTAATTTCTCAGAAGAATTTGTAGAAAAATCTCCAATTCTATTTCTATGTGAACACCATTTTTCTCCTGATGATATGGGAAAGAGATTTTTGAAAAGAGGTGCAAAACCAAGTATGTGCTTAACACCTAATAATATTAATACTATCCAAGGCAACGATCACACAGAAGATTGTGGTGTTGATGAGATATGTCTATTGAAATCACCTTCTCGAAAAAGAAGGCGAAGTGAATCGCCAATTTCAATATGTAAATCGTGCAAAAAAAGTGCATCAAGTTTAGAATTTTATAGAAAACGGTGTGGACAATTGTTGACACAAATGAAAATCAAAAACAGAAAAATCGAAATCTTGAAAAAAAGCAATATCAGATATAGATTATTAAAAAGTAAATACAAAACAGATTTATCCAAAAAACTTTCTTTAGAAAACCAAATAGATGAAATGAATATTCATCCTAATGAGAAAATTTTATGCAAAATGCTTCTTAAGACTAATAGAAATAGTAACGCATCTTGGAATGAAAAGGAGAAAATGTTAGCACAAAGTATATTTTATAGGTTAACTTCCACTTATATATTTTTACGTGATGTTATGAAGCTAAATCTACCTCATCCATCTTCATTAAGTAGATGGAATACAGTAAAAAAATTAAAACCGGGTGGTAATCTTTGTATTTATAATGCACTTAGTAATGCTGCTAAAATGATGAATTCTATAGATAAAGAATGCGTTTTGCTTTTTGATGAAGTGTCAATTAGACATAATTTAACATACAATTCTTCAGTTGATGTTATAGATGGTTTAGTTGATCTTGGATACGAACGGTTAAATAAAATAGGTAGTCAAATTTGTGTATTTATGATCCGCGGCTTATATAAAAATTGGAAATTTGTTTTAAATTATTTCGTAACAGAGCATTCTATTGAAGGAAATACATTAAAAAGACTTCTCCTAGAGAATTTACATGTCGTAGAAAATTTAGGTTTTGCTGTAAGGGTAATCACATGTGATCAGGGACCAAATAATCGGAAATGCTTGAAACAGCTTGGTGCCACGATTGAAAAACCTTATTTTTTACATAATAGCAAAAATGTTTATCTTTTGTATGATGTACCCCACTTATTTAAATCAAGTCGAAATACATTGTTAAAAACGAATCTTGAGACTCCAGATGGAGTGGTAAATTTTGATGTAATAAGGGAACTCTTTGAATTAGAAGAAGGAAAAGTCACTAAAATGACGAAACTAACATCTACTCATGTAAATCCCAACAGTCTCCAAAAAATGAGAGTAAGTTTAGCAACACAAACCTTGAGTCATACAGTTGCTACTGCAATAGAAAGTGCTGTCGAAAATAAACAATTTAAAAAAAGTAATACACAAACGGCTATTTCAACTGCCCATTTTGTTAAGAAAATGAACACTTTGTTTGATTGCCTCAATAGTAAAATATTAACAGATCCAAATCCTTTCAAACGACCTTTGAAGGAAGGAAATTTTATTTGGCATAAATTAAAAGAATTATTGCTATATATTATGGAAATTAAACATAATATGAAAAAAAAACTACTGTTTCGATGGTTTAAAACAGACAATTAATGCCATTTTAATGCTATCTGAAAATAGTAACACATTTTTTATTTTCACTAGCAGATTCAACCAGAATCCTCTTGAAAACCTTTTCTCATTTGTAAGAGCGAAGGGGGGTCACTGTAAAAATCCTTCCGTACACGAATTTAATTTCATTATTGCTAAATTGTTCTCACTGCATTGACGATGGCGACGAAATGCTAATCACTAAGGATAATTTATCAGAAACTACCTCATTTTTGCAAGAGGATTTGGAAAATGATGAACCGGCTGTAATATATGAAGATATTATTCAACCTGATGAACCATTTTTGAATAAATGAATCTGAAAACATTCCAATAGAATTAACGTCCAGTCGATATTTTGTAGGATACATAGCTAGTCGTATAAACTGTGAAAGTTGCAAAAATATTATTTTGAAATCCGATGAAGTACTTGCTTGTCCATCGGAAATGTTTATTCATAAAAAAAATTACACCCGCAATTCAGATTTTGGAAGTTTACACGCACCGTCTGATTACTTTTTTAATATTTGTAAGATCCATATTAAAGTATTCCAAAAAATATTTCATGAAAACAAAGAAATTCGTAACATAAAAAAAGTTATTGTTGAAAATTGTGTAAAGTGTACACAGCAAGATAATGAATTTTCTTTGTGGTTTGAAGAACAGAATCCTTGTTTATCTCATAGGATGAAAATTTTAAATATACTTATTTCAACTTTATTATATAAACATTGTTCATGGGCAGTTAAAAATAATAAATTAAAAGACTCGAAATTAAAAATTATAAGTCACATTGAAACTGATTCTGCCTCCTTAAATATATTTTATATTCTTTTTATTCTTACGTACAAATTATGTGTATATAAAATACGCTCTTAATTTTTTTTTAAATATGGTTTTTATTCATTCATTTAGAGTTCCTTTCCATATTCCTCATTTATTTATTCCTTTTAATAGCATTTCAAACAAATTGCGAGTGAAAGAGAAACAGTTGTAAAATAGTTATAATATCAGCACGCTCTCTTAAGTTTCTCTGAGCTTTTTCATGTGGATTTTCGGAAAATCCACCATGCGGATTTACTGTGCCGTTTCATTTATATGGGAGTGCAACATCTTTGTAGATATTAAGGTCTTTGGTAGCACCTTATGTTCGACTCAAAAAGACCCATCCAACGACGTATTACACATAGCTATTGGAGGTGGTACCAGTGTCCCTACATTTTTTGGCATCCTTCTCTAAGTTTCTAAGATATTCTCGATACAGAACAAAAGAGAGTGAACAAAATCGGTTATAGTAATTGATAAATGAATTCAGATCGGAGAGTCCTTTCTCTTTAAATAGGTTTTCAGGATCAGGTTTTCTGATTTTTCAAATGTTTGAGTTCATTATTAAACCAAGGTGAAGAAGAACTGGACAATTTTTGGCGCTCATAAGGTACGCAAGAAACGAGGGCTTCGTATAGTACGCCATAAAGCCGTGCCACATCGTCATCCAACTCATTTGCTGAAAGTAAGTTGTTGAAATCTATCAAGGCAAGTTTAGAAGACACCTCACTAAAGTTAGCAATTTTAAAGTTAAAGGAATGGTTTACCACCTCCGGACAAGGAGTATTCTGTGAATTGAAGCACTAATTAAGCAAGAGAGGAGGGTGGTAATTGTCAACAAACATCATTACTATTGGACTGTTATGTTGATTGAGTCAGTCAGAATTTTGGAGAGAAAGAAGCTAGGCGAGCAGTTAACCGTAACAACATAGAATAGAACATAGAGTAATAGTCTCTTTGGGTGGACCCCGTTAACAGGAATCAGTAATAAAGAAGAAACCCGGAATACAGGTATATTTTTATTTTTTATATTTTTTACTTGTAATTGTAAGATGTAGGTTTTCAAAATTATCGAGTACTAATACAAGTAGAGTCGTAAACCGGATGCTCATATGAGTAAAGGATCGAGTACCGATTCCGTATACCTACCTATTCTTTCTTCTTTGATCCGTTAGCTGAGGGTTCGACCGGGACATCCCCGCAACGGATATGCTGCTGTCGGTGTCGCTGGGTCTCGAACTCTATTCGCGATTCGCTTCCATTTTTGCCGGTTTTGGCGACGTCTCGAGCCTCGATAACTGATAACCGTTGAGTCTTTAGGTTACCCTCGGTATTCTTTAGCCAGCTTTTCTTCAGTGCCGATCGCTGTATTCTCCAGCCTGCAGGACGGTCTCGCCAGAGAAGTTTACGTGTTCTCAGCCAATGATCCCAAATATTTGAACCTTGGAACCTGTTCGATTTGGGTTCCATTGAGGTGAACACTGGCCCTCGATCCGACCGTTCTGAGTACTTTGGTCTTTTCCGCATTCATTTTTAACCCGTATTACTGGGCGATGCGAGAAATGTCGTATAAGATGTCCGTTGCTTCGAAGCGTCCGGCGAAGATAATGTATTAGTAGAAGAAAGTAGAAGAGACGATAAATATCCTTCATCCGAAGCTAAATCAGGAAGAAGTCGAAAGGAAGAGAACAAGGCTTAGAAATACCCGGAGCATTAGCCCAGGTAGGTAAAAAAAGATCCAACTCGCGACGGATTGCTGAAAAGGTCTTCCCGCGGAGAATGGAAAGATTAGCAGGTGCTACCTAAAATCAAAGATTATCTATTACAATAAGATGTGACACTCTCGACGTTTTCGCTTATCTATTTTTGACCTTGGTACCGTTATTTAAACGACCTTGCCGGAATTGTAAGAAATAGATAGCGATAGAAAAGCCATTTGTAAGAAAAGGATGCAATATGATGAGGAACGACGTGGAAATGAACACAATTTTTACAGGGTGTGCATATAATTTAATGAAATTTTTTGGTTTAAAATTAAATTTAATCACATAGGCAAGTCAAACATGGCCAATTAAAAACTCAACCTGGGAGTAAGCTTAGTTTAGCTTATCTTAGCCAGAAGCTTAGTTTTTACTTCATTGTATGAAATTATGCCGAATGTTTTCACTAAGTGGTAAGTTTTTTAATGGATGATTCCTGGACAAATTGTTCTTTTGCTATCGACACAGACGTTTGGAATAGTATTGAAGTGAAACTTTTTTTGCCGCGGTAGAGAAGCATTCTGTGTAGAGATAAGAAACCATCACGAAAAGTATCTTCTTCTATGCATTGAGCTGTAGAAGTTTCCGCAATTGGCGTTGGCGTATCTACACTTTTTGGCGGGACCAACAAAGTATTATCCAGAATTATAACTTTGGAAGTAGTTTCTTCTGGAATTGAATTTGAAGCGCTTAGTTTAACTGGATTCGCCTTTCATTTTAACTGATTTGTTTTTTTTGAAAGCATATTTTCATCGAAGTGCTTTTCACAAACCCGGTAATCTTCCGACAATTTTACATTTAGCATATCCGTTTTATTTAAATTCCCCAACCATATTGCTCTCCTAGCACTATTCACCGGTAATTTAAAAAATTTCACTTCCAAACTGTCATTTTTTTTGGCACCACATACCAAACACTTAATATGGTGCTTACCCATTTTTAAAAATATTTCGAGAGTAAAATGAATAAAATAATTTCTAAAAACTAATTAAATGCAATCAATATTTCTTACCCCGACATTTCGCAGTCCTTACAACGCAAAGGAACCAGTTGGTTCTGGGTCGCTTATAAAAATTCATAAAAAGCACTTTGAAAACTATACCCGCACCACAAAGCAACGTCTAACACTCTCTTTTAGTTTACTATTTTTAAAAATACTTCAAATAGAAATACTTCAAATAATTCGGTTACAATTTTGTATTAAAATGAAATAATTTACGGCGTAATCTTATTATATATTAAATTGTTTTTGGATCAGCCTGTAACCTTGCTGGTTATCTGTACTAACACGAGTGCGATCGCTCCAGGTCGCCTTTAAAACTATGGGGTGAAAAAATTCTCAAGTTGTAATGCGTGTAGGGGTTTCACGTGTTTCCTTTATTTCAATTCGACATTTCCCTATGATTTACATTGCGCGAACTGCTTGAGAATGAACAACTAATACCATGACGATTGCTCCAGGTTGCCTTTAAAAATGCATTATGAAAAAATGTGACATTATTTATTGTACACATTTTATGGATGGGACGTAACTTATGTGATGCTGTTTTGTACCCTTTCTTTTTTATGAGAATTTTCATAAGGGAATTAATTAGAAAAAAAACACTGTAGCTATTCTTTTTCAACTAATAGGAGATTTTTGTTGATGTGGTTATAAGGAATTGTAGGTAAATGGGTTAGTAAATCAAGAGTGTCACATCTTATTGAAAATAGATAATCTTTGCCTAAAATCACCTACCTGGAGCGTGTTGTTAACATGATGCTTTCCCTCTGCCAACGCACGAAAATGTTAAAAAATCCAACATATTATTTGCATGTAAATTAATAATTAGATTTTAATCACGCCAAAGCAGCACAACTTCTAATTCAGGTACAAACACACCCCTCTTTTTCGTTTTCACATGTTAAAAACACTAGGCAATTGTACTCGTAGAATTAAACAGCCAAAGTCGATTTTTTCATCTGAGCTACGAAGGTCAAAGGTTTTTGATAAATTTATTACATTTTAAATTATTTTCTCCTCAATATTTTCTGTCCCTTAAAAATTATTCTCCATATTCACTCAACAAAAATTTGAGGCTGTTTAAAATTTTTCGGTCGTCTCGCATTCCTTTCGTAGTATTTTTATACTTCCTTTTAGAATTTTTCAACGCATAAAAAACTTTATTTTTAGAACCAGATTTACCACATCCAAACGCGTCTTAACTAATAACAAAAGGGAAAGGTCATATCTTGAACTTTCTATCAAAAAACCTTTTGAAACAGAGAAACCGATCTTGACATTGGGTTCAGATCTGTCAGTTCAACGACCTGTTAACTAGCAGGCAATGTAGATGCAAGTGCGGATAATCAAACTTAGTCGATACGCTTCTCAAAATATCCCAATAGCTGTAAAAATATTGACCAGGTCAGTTTCTATTTACATGCGAGTCCACTTCCTGCCAATTCCTGCACCTGCTATTTTAATCCTTCTCTAATATAAATCAGCCGCCAGAGGGCTTAGTATCGACGCAACTAACTTCACACAAATTCCACATAAATAAAAACTTGTGACAAGCTAACGGTGCATGACAATAATGGCCTCCAAATAAACTATATTTCCCCCCAATAAGACGATGACACAACACCAAGCCCCAAGAATACGGAGCCATCCAAAATAAACACATCAAGCGCCCGCCGGACGGGGGGCAAGAAAACAAAAACACAAGTTGTCGGCGAACTTAAACAAAGTAAAAAAAATGAAGCGAGCAGGAGTTGATTACATACCGGGGTTCGAGCTTTATGAATTCCCACGACGTTGACAGTTGTTGCATGCTGCTGCTGCCTCCACCCGCGCAACGTGACGTCGATGCCAACAAACTTTTGTGATTGTCAGACATGCCGCCGAGGCTGGTCTTATCGCAGCGAGTGACAGGAACGGACGATGCCGGACTAGACCCTGCTGGTGATGGCTCGCTGCAGTTGTTGTTATTGCTGCCGCCCGCTGCAGCTGATGATGATGATGATGCACCGGCAGCAGTAGCGTTGCCACCCCTGCCAGACAGCGAGACGAGACTTTTGATCGGGGGAATATGGTCCGAGAACAAGCCCATTTCCCGTTAACTTTCTTCTTTGATGCTGACTGCGGATTCGTCACCGCCACCGACACTATGTTGATGGCGCAACGATAGCGGGACAGTGCCGCGAGTATGACGGAAATGTCATGAAACTAAAACTGCCACACGCGAACTTTTTTTGCGGTCGACTTTAACAGTTAATTATAAAGCAGCGAGTGCATAACAACGCGAAAAATTATCCCGAGTCCTTTGATTAACACTTCTCCACTCGGCTCCTTACATTCCTGGCATTTTTACCAGCAAGAAATAAAAGGAATTCAATCGCGAAACGATTCCGACATCCACTTACACCGCACTCGTCGGCCATTTTCGAACACTAACTAAAGGCGCTCCGTGTACTCCGTGTAGCACACAACGGTCCGTTCATCCTGAATGCTGAGTGTGCGTGCGCCGTCTTGCCTTGTTCCACACAATACGTACAGGTCACGACCAAGTGCTCGACTCCAGCTGTAGTGATTCGATTTAAGAAGCAGCGACCTTTGTTGCTTGTGTTTTGCCCTTTTCCGTACATCTGCCGGCAACGGGCACCATCGCAGCGAGCACACAGTTGTGGCGGGCCTCGGGTGACATTCCCGTGAGTATTGCAGCGTTTCCATACGTGCTCCGCATGCGTAGTGCGTGTGTGAGCCGACGGTGAGGATTTTAGAACAGGAGTTCAGAACCGGCAGGAAATAGTCCCAGACCGAGGCGAATTCGAGCTGCCGGATGTCGGTGGAAAGGAGGAAATCAAATGAATTTGCATGGATAATTAGTGATTAGGAAATTAGTTCTTAACTAAAATGTTTCAGTTTCGGACTAAGCCGCTCAGCATACCGATTTACATACATAAGACTTGTCAGTGGGGTGATTTACCCTGCATTTTTAAAGATGTCCTTTACCGTGCGGCTCTGAGGTTTTGTTGTTTACAATTAACATGTGACTTCCCTGTTAGATCTGGTCATGTCCATATGTATATTGAAGTGCCGGGCCCCTTTTATTATCACCAAGTCGATGCGTTTCAGGTAAGAACTTTCATAATGTTTTTTGTTGCAATTTTGACACTTCCTATGGAAATGATATAATCTTTAACTTCCCAATTTATAGGAAAGTTATTGTTATCGGTTCGAAATCGAAATCAAAATTTTCAACGTATATTCATTTTTCAAGGTCCCAATAACAAATGGAATAACTTGAAAACCCTAATCAAAGAATCACCATCAAATACTCTAGAATACGAGCCCCGTGAAAGAAGAAATGAATGGTTCGACTGCGATTGTGAACGAATAACGCAGGAAAGGAATGTAGCATATTAAATAATAATACAGAAATACAGAACGAGACATGCCGTTAAGTCAAACAAAGAAAACAGAAGGCAGGAGAAAAGATTACACAAAGCGAAGAAAAAGGAGTGCTGTGAAAACTAAATGTCAAAAATAGAAGAATCAAACATCCGAAAAGACGTCAGGAAACTACATAGATAAAAAAGTAAATGAGCACCGAAACGGTTTTACGTCCAGAGTAACAATGTGCAAAAATAAGGATGGCCAATCTTAAGTACTAAAGAACTAGTTCTAAATAGATGGTGTGAGCACTTCAAAGAACTCCTAGTTCGAGATGAGGAGCAAACGTTAACAGAAAACGTGGAATTAGCAGAAGAACTAGACATGCCTACATTAGAAGACGTATAAAACGCAGTAAAAAAACTGAAGAACAACAAATTTGCGGGAAAGATATCATTGTAGCAGAGGTGTTACTACAAAGAGGTGAAAGCTTAATAGTAAGCCTGCATGAAATCCTAACACTAATCTGGACCCATCAACATTGTGTGCCCTATACATAAAAAAGTAGAGCAGCCTTAATTATAGAGCCAACATTCTATTGAACGTAGCATATAAAGAATTATCAAATATTTTATACCTTAAAATGCAGCCGTGATAAAATAATTAAATAAAGCTATGGAGTAGTTAAGATTTCCTAAACACCAGGTAGATTTGACCAAAATGACAATGAAAGAGGTTATAAGCAGAGTTAGAATTGAAGGCGAGCTGTCAGAACCATTCAACGCCACAGTAGGACTTAAGGGGGCGAACGGCTAACAAAGACCTCGGAAGGTGGTGAGACCGGATTTGTCAGTTCTGTCAAAACCCGAGAAGATTCACTGCAGACAAAGACCCAGCAGATCTGTTAGCAAGTCCTAATCCCACCTCCTCGCGGTGCCCTTGGGAAACTTCTTCGGAAGGAGCTAACTGGTGACGGGCGAATGGCGAGCTCTCTGCGCCACAAAACAGAGTTTTAAATCGGTTGGGCTGAGGGTTAGCAACCCGCTCCTATAAAAAATATCGTTGCTACGAATCGGCAAACAATGCCTCGTAATCAAATGGACAATACGGCGAGGACCTTTGCTTTTTGAACGAGAAATCAGAGAGATCATGTGGCCGCCAGTCGCAGATGGAGAACTATTCTGGAGGAGTTCAGGAGCTTTAGAGGAGCAGACACTGCAAGGGACCACCATTTGATTGTAGCAACTATTTGCCTTAAAATCGCAGCAATCAGAAACGTCTAACGCGATGCCATACACCGTTGACGGTTTAACGTAGACTTTCTGCGGCAGAACATTAAAGGACGACAATATGCTGGAAAACTGCAAAAAATCTTAACCCAGTAAAGAATTTCTGGTGAAAATAACATTGAAGAGCGGTGGAGTACTACAAAGAGCGCTATTATAACAGCAGCGGAAACAAGCATCGGTTATGTCTAAAGAAACCAGTAAACCCGAATCTCGGTCACATCCAACAAAATAGAACACAGAAGGGCCCTCCACAATAACGTGAATTCTATTAGCGATTAGAACTTGAACGGGAATACTCCCAATTACACCGGGAGGTAAACAGAAGTGTCCGGCGTGATAAGAAGCAGCTGATAAACAAGCTCGCAGAAAAGCGGAAAACAGTAAAGTACTGCACCAAATTACTAAACAGTTCTCGGGAAAGCACTCGACTAAAAAGCATGCCGGTAAGAGTGCGGATGAAACGCTGCTATGCAGCCACTAGGAACAATTTCAAAGATTCAGAGATTACTTCTACGTCACCCTGAATGGTTCACTTACATAGGAACCTCAGGAAAACAGCAACAATGCTCACCCGATAAGAATCACTACCCGGACCCCATCGAAGACAGAAATGGTAACTCATGCAAGAAATGGTCATTGGTAAAGCAGCTGGAAAAGATGGCATCCAGCCAGAATTGTTGTAAGCCGACTAGCGTAAAAGTTGTTACACATTATTCATAGGAAATTGTCCAAACTTTCCAATTTTATTAAAAAAAATATTGGTTTATTACGTATTTTTTGGATAAAAAGGTGGTTTTAGTTGAAATTTTAGTGAAAAAATAACAAAATAACTTCAAATCGCCCTAGCGGCTAAACCGTTACGATTCCCCCCCCCCCCCCCCACCTATACGATTTTTTGTTCGTCTATCCAAGACCTATCCACAGCCGGCCGCTTTGTAAGTCTATGTGGGACACCCTGTATATATTTGCTGGCCCACAGACATCAGGACCTCAACATTTTTTTTTATGTGAAAGACTAGAGTCACAGGAAACGCCCTTTATACTGTGTCGACAATCTATTTTCTTCATATAGAGTGCAATGTCGAACAGCAGCTCTAGTCGGGGAAAAAAGGAACTGTCACAACCTACCCGCGATATTTTTAGTCCAACTACTTCCAACCATTACTGTCGCGACTTTGACATCGGGGCATCGAGAAACAACTCGCTGGAGTGTTATGCCTCCTGAAAGAAGTTGAATCTCATCAACCAACCGATGACATGCGCTTTTTGGTGGAGTGGGGAAGGGCTAAGGAAGGCTATGACAGGAGGGATCAGGAATGTAAAGAGGGAAGAAGAAAGAAGGAAAGTTATGTGGGTGGGAAAGTGGAAAAGGTGAAGGACCGTGGGGCTGGCCGGGATTCGAACCCGGGACCTCTGGGATAGTAGCCAGGCGCCTTACTCCCTAGGCTACCAAGGCCCCCAATGTTAAACAATGTGGCGCCAGAAACTAGTTCAGCAAGCTTAAGGCGAAAATCGACCAAGTCCAAAGCAGTGCGAATAAATGCAAATGTCCTTGAACGGAAAGCGTTGAATAACCTTGGCAAGTTAAATTTTGTTACCTCGAAAATGGCGGTGCAGAAGACGTCAGTCCCAGATTAGATAAAGCACGAACCGCATATGCATGCCTGTTCCCAGGGTTTAAATTGCTACAGCAATTTTAATACTGTTGCTGTTGACTTTGCTTTGCTGACAAGAAGACCACAGAAATTTACTTTGCTTTGCTTTACAGCAATCATATTTTCAACCATTTTGCTTCAGACTGTGAAAGCTTTTTAGTTTCATATTTCTGCGAATGCTGTTGCTTACAAATGCTGGACCATGCTGTTCCGGCTGCGAATGCTTCACATACACATACAAGTTTCTACTCCTCCAAACAAAAGTACCACTTTACTATATAAAGTTGGACCACCCCACAAGAAAAAGGAAACATACAATCATGAATGCTGGAAACCTTCCGAGGAAGCATTCTCGAGTTTGGAAGCATTCCCTTCCGTGCTCTAGTTCATATTCTTTTTATCCACCCATGTCATTGGATGGAAGACAAAGAATGAAGCTTTTGCGGAAATAAAATTAAAAAAATTCTCTATACCTTCTCTGGGCAACGAACAGGAAGGCTTCCTTATTCCTACCAATAGGAAGCATTCTCAATTTTCCTTGTGGGACGAGATAAAAGCTGAAGGAGATATTTCACAGGCTTTGGAGAGGAAAGCTTTGAGCAAACAGAAAGCTTTCCACAGCAAAGTATTTTAAAGCCGAAGCATTTGCAGCCGGCCCAGTATGCTGCTGAATGTTATTTGAAAGCAACAGCATTTGCAGCAATTTGGAACAAACAGCTTTCACAGTCATCAGCAAAGTAAGCTTAAAACTATGTGCTTTAAGGCCGTATCAGATTAAATTTTTGAGCAGCGACAGCAGCAGCGGAAGAGGCAGCATGTTGCTTCTTGTATCAGATTCGTTGTAGCAGCAGCAGGCAGCAAACGCTTTTTCGTCTTAAATAAAAAACTGAAATGTTAAAAAAGCTCCCTTGATGGGCAGCAAAATTAGGATTAGGAATGAAAATGCAGCGGCAACATTCAGTGCTGCTTCTGTGGTCACGTGACCCGCTTTGACCAATAGAAACAGTTTGCTGCTGATATTTTTGTTGCGCTGCTTTGGATCTGATACAGCCTTTACTTTAAGTTTACTTTGCCTGTTCCGTATCGTGCAAAAAGGACGAATTTCTGATTAACTCCAGCTCGGTGGGTTTCATCTGAACGGCAAGGTCTCTCTTCACAAAACTGGTGGGAGCTCCAATAGCCGATTCCCGAATGATGAATGTAATGTTTTTAACTCATTGAAGTTGAGTATGGTAGGAAAGACAAAGCCTCCAAAGCCACAGAGTAAGACTAGCGACATAGGATTAGGTTTTACCCGAAATGCGTTGATCTGTATCGTCATGTACTTTCAGAACTAATCGTATGTCACTAGCCTAAGACTTCTATTGGTTCTTTTGGACCCAAGCTAATTATCATCCTTTAAGCTTTTCAGCTTGTCTCTATTGCGTTATATTTCAGAGATAATTCGCTAAGTTGAAATAATATTACAACAGCTTACCTAGATAATAAACCTTGTCTACAAACGGCATTTAATGTTCCGCATTAAGTAATTTCAAGCCATGAAATTCTGTCATAATCGTTCAGCAACAACAACATTTAATTCATTTCCCGAATTGGCTTTAAGTAATTGAATACGCCATTTATCGCGTCGCCATTGAACAGTTCGGCTACTCCCAATCTCTCGAAGCAAGGCAACGAACCCAAGGAAGATTATTTAAATTTAATAAAGACTCGTTTCCCTGTCTGCCAATCTCATTTATCTTAATTTACTGAAATCTTTTAGAATCTCTTCTCCTCCTAGTCGATGACGTACGTGCCTTTGTATTCGTGCCTATCGGCGGATATCCTACCCTTATCCAAAAAGGCAAAAAAAAAAAAATACCCAACACCATCGGGGCCGCCGCCAACATTTCTTATCCTATCGCTTTTATATTGAAAAAAATATATTTCCATTTTTTTCTTGGTGCTTTCCATTCTAGTGCGTTTATAGTTCTAGGAACAGGCTAGGAAGCGGCAGCCCCAAAGTCCTGACTTCTGCTTGAGTCCAATCAACTGCGAAATTCCTGAAACTTTTCGGGCGGGAGAGGTCCTTTTATGCATGCCAACTGGAACGATATGAAAAATCGATTTCGCTTTCATGTGGGTTGAATGTACTTAATTTTCTTACAAAATTTGGTCAATTTGTAGGCTGTGGGATGTGGGAGCTTTTTCTTTTACGCAAAAATAAAGGAAAATAAAAAAATATATGTGAAAAAAAGAAAGAAAACGCTGAGGCCACGTTATGAATTTTTTAGCATTGAGCCGAGTAGAGAAAAATAAAAATCATGGAGAAATTGTGGATGGCTTTCCACGTGAAAGGTATGAATTTTACTTTTGTTTCTGGAAACCGGAAAACGTTTTCCTAAGGAATATAAAAAACCATAAATTTATTTGCATACCTTCCTCGGCTACCTACATTTTGTTCACGCAAAAATATTCTTTATTCTAGCAAAAACAGAAAATATTTCCGATTCTAGCACATCTTAATTAAGCGTGCCCACCTTGCAGGAGAGAACTCCTCTGCAATTAATCAATGTGACAGAGGCAAAAATTAGCCATGGTTAACTGCCGATACTTTCTCGCGTTCTGGTGGTGTAATAATAAAATCTCATTAGCGACTGGATAAAAACTTTGGTTATGAAATCGCTGCCGCCGGCCGTCATCTTGCGGCAAGAATGGAAGAAAAATTAATTTTTATTCCTCTCTCTCTGAAAGTCGTCAGAATTCGCGAGACTATGCCACATTTTTGACGCGGAAGACGCTGGTGCTGAATAATTGATTGCCTAACAGCAATTGTGCTAACGGACTACTCGCCGCCATTTTTCGAGGGAACGGCAAGCACACTTCTGCGGAGCTCTCCGAAGTCAAGCTGCCATTAAGATAATCGCCACCAATCCATCAAATCCTCAAGACAACACGTGAATTAACGCCTGACGATGCTTGAGCTGGTGTACGTCAATCGATCAGCGACTACTTCTTCAAGTGCGAGGTGTCTAATAGATGGGAATTAAATTTTTTGGGGGAGATGCTTTCTTGGGTATTTAAGAATTTAAATATTTTCTCGTCGATATTGGAGGTTTTAATTGATTTCATCTTTGGGTCCTCCTTGGGTGAAACGGTGCTTTACCACTTGAAGGATGCTGACGTGACGTGGGCATCTTAGTACTTGTTGAAAGAGTACTAATTTTTTCTAGTACAGGAATATAAATTTTGAGTCACAAATTTTTCGTACATAGATACATACATAACAGGCCTGCAGCGAACCTCCATTTACACGCCCGAAGTGGTGGAAATGAGATAACCGATTGTTTATAGTCCAGTCAAAATAGACTAAAAAACGCCATAATTGGAAGTTAATTCGGAAGTTGCTGAAAATTGGAACAGCCCTTAAAAACATTATTATACATAAGCTGTAGAGACTGCCACGCGATTGGACGACTGCAAACTTTTTTATTCAAGGTCAAAGGGTCAAAATATCAGTTTTTTGCAAATATATGCTAAACCGTACGTCTTATCAGAAAATTGTGTTTACAACGTTTGTAGATTAGGCGATTATCTACAAAAAAATATATTATACATTTTCTCGTAGGAATTGCCATTTCTGAGATATTGTCGTTTTAATAAGTTAAAATAATCATATTCTATCATTCCCGACTTGTAAAGGTCATCAGAAATTTAATAAATCCTTTGTTGGAGTACGCGGCTAATATTTTCAGGGGTGATTCCTGGATCTCTTTGGAGAAAAAAATTGTTCTACAGAGGGCGGCTATCTCCACTATCCACTAAGATACAGGGTGATTAGGGAAAAAATTTTGTTTTTTTATTAAATTTACTGAAATTTGAATAACTCCTAAAGTAATTATCATAAAGTAGCCTAATTAGCCTCATCGTTTAGGTAAATGTGTGTTCTTTGATTTGGTATAAAGCACAGCAACCTGAGTGACTCCGTTCAAAAAATATATAGGCTCCAAAGAGATCCAGGAATCACCCCTGAAAATATTAGCCGCGTACTCCAACAAAGGATTTATTAAATTTCTGATGACCTTTACAAGTCCGGAATGATAGAATATGATTATTTTAACTTATTAAAACGACAATATCTCAGAAATGGCAATTCCTACGAGAAAATGTATAATATATTTTTTTGTAGATAATCGTCTAATCTACAAACGTTGTAAACACAATTTTCTGATAAGATGTACGGTTTAGCATATATTTGCAAAAAACTGATATTTTGACCCTTTGACCTTGAATAAAAAAGTTTGCAGTCGTCCAATCGCGTGGCAGTCTCTACAGCTTATGTATAATAATGTTTTTAAGGGCTGTTCCAGTTTCAGCAACTTCCGAATTATCTTCCAGTCAAACCTCTAATTTGACTGGACTATTAGCCCCAAGGCGCTAAAAAAGAACCAAGTAAAAAAGAATAAAAAAAACTCACCAATAATTTAATCAAAATTTATTATTAGTTTTAATCATGTACATAATACATTTAGTCAAAGGTTATCCTGTAATATAGAAACCTAAAAAGAAGAGGAAATTAATATATTTGAAAAAAAAAAAAAAAAAAAATTAAAAACACGATACATGTATACTTACCTGTAAGTCAAATCTGAAATAAACAAATGAATTAATATCAAGAAGTCAATTAAATATAACATGAAATATACTCAAAATGAATAATTTTGTACGTAAAACATAGAAAATAAATACATAAACAAGAAACATGAGGCTCACACAAAGCCTTCTATATTTACAAGCCATGTTGCATGTGTGTGTTTGTGGTTGTATGAAGTCCCAACCAAAATTCGTGAAGTGTCAAAATCCCATTAAAATCAAAGGGAAAGAAGTTTTCGTGCCGCGGAAAGTGCTGTTGCAAGTGTGGTTTTGTTTAAAATAAAAGTTATGTCATCAAAATCAAAAACGTGAAACAGTGAAAAAAGTAAAACGTAATATGTGTCATAAATTAATAATTTAACTATACATGTTAAAAATAGGATTTGCGGGTTTTATGTTGGTTATGGAGGAACAACATGTCAAAATCCCGAGGAAAATAAGTGATTCGCGCCGCGGAAAGTCTTTTATTAAATGAAAGCGCCGTGATTTTTGTTAAAAATAAGTTTTTTTTATAAAAATAACAGGTGCATAATATCAGTTTGGCGCGATTTTTGTAGTTAAGCAAAATTGTGCTTTGTTACTGGAAATTGTTCTTTGGGGCCATGATGTCACATGACGGATCAGCCAGTTTTTGTTGCAGCCAGTTACAGTTTTATAGGAATATAAACAAATGAAGATAAGTTAAAACGAATAGTTTGCTAAATATTGCCAAATATTTATATAAATTTATTTTTAGCGGTAGTTTCCTACCTCCAGGTACGGCTTTTGCTTGATGTGATAAACACGGCATGATATCCATTAAGGAAGAAAGTCAGGGATGCAATTTCACTTATTATTTACATTATTAACTCAACTTTGTAATATGTAGTAAATAAATGTTACAATTAATTTCCAAAATTTTTGTTTTTAATTGGTTAAAGAAGATTAATTGATTCCCAATAAACCAACATAACCACACTCCACACAGTTTGACAGCTAAATTGAAGTCCTATTATGCTTTCATTGTGAGTGTAAGATTTCTTTGTGCATGGCTTGTAAATATAGAAGGCTTTGGGCTCACAAGAAAAAGCAACAACAACAACACTACAAATGAAGTCAACAAAAAACAACATAAAATAACACGAATTGAACACAAGTAACACAATACATTTATTAAATAAGTGGTAAGGACCACTTTTTTCACCAATTAGATCCTTTAAATTGAAGCCCCAGGTGAAAAAGGTACTTCAAAAACACCCGCTGACAGGTGTAACCACAAAAACAGAAATAGCGAAATCCACGCAAATTTCACAACACCGACCACCAAAACAGCACAAAAAACATGAAACATGAATAACTACACAAAACACAACCACTGTAGTTACCTGAAATCCACACGAACAGGCAAAATTCGCGAAAAACCACTGCGCGAACTCGCGAAACTTTAACGCGTCGAGAAACGTCAAATTTACATCGCCTCAAAACGTATGAGATATCGAATCGATGTAAAATTCGATGAGGAATTTAGTAGTAATGCCCGAAAATAGAAATTAATTGTGGTAAAAAAGATATTTATGAATATACAATTTACCATAAGGATAAAAAGAGGAAAAAGGATATTAAACAGGATAAAAAAAAAGGAAAGAGATAATAGTATGAATTTAAAAATTTATCCGTTGATAGTGCAGCAATTTAATTAAATGTCCCAAAGGGAAATTTTTAGTACAAAATAAAATATTGATAAATTATTAAAAGAAATGATAGAAAATAGTGAGAAATAATGAAATTTTAATGAATAAAATATTACAAAAATGTAGAAAGCCAAACAAGGCAATAACATGTTATTGAGGAATTTACAAATAAAAAATAATTTTCCTAAAAATTTCCCAATTATAGCAAAGGACGAAAATGCAGTCCAAATAAGAAAAACCGTTGACTTTGGCCTATATAAATCCGAGCTCAGAAGCAATCAGCCTCTCTGTTCGTTAGAAAGTCTCAAAGGTAAGCTGAGTAATACTATCCGGACATATGCCAAACGCTGGTCATTGGATAGATATATGCTTGGTGTTGGGTAATCAATTTAATACAAATTTCTTGCAAGTAATAAGTGCCAATATATGCCATATCCTGGTAATCATTGACACTATATGCTTGCACCCTTTCAGGTATCCTACGAGGGACACATCACTTTAAAGTTAATATTAATATACTAAGTATAGTTGTGAAAATTATGTTTAACAATTATTAGCTGAGTGCGTGAAGTGTATAATAGTTTAAGATCATAACTAAATAAAAATCTGAATGTTAACTGCCACGTCAGTGTTTTCATTTCAAAACATACCTATTCCTCATATTTTAGGTATTTGCATTAAACACCGGTTGAAACTAATTTCAATCGATAGAGGATGGAAAAATGCATCTACAGTTGATTTTGGCCGACAATCAGACATGTTGAATCTAGACAATATTTTCTCAATATATTATTGTTGATCTACAGTTATGGTATGCAATTTTTAATCCACATTAATTCTCATACCTAGATAACGTCTCACAGAGCGTAGGTCTTTCAGTTTGAATTTAGAACCTAAAACAGTTTATAATTTTTCTATTTCCTCAGCACTATTGGAAAATATTAAAAAATTATCAACATAAACTGCTACTGTAAGTTTAAAAATGCCAATATTCTTTTGGAACAAGCATGGTTCAAATTTAATAGTCTTGAATGCTAGGTTACACAAACAATCCATTGAGTACTCTTTCATACCAAACTGGGGGAAACGGCTAACAAAGACCTCGGAAAGTGGTGGTACCCGATTTGCCACCTCTGCCAAAACTCGAGAAAAGTCACTGCAGACAAACACCTAGCAGACCTGTTAGCAAGTCCTAATCCCACCTCCCCGCGGTGCCCCCTGGGGTACTTCTTCGGAAGGAGCAAACGGGAGACGGGCGAATGGCGAACTCTCTGCACCACAAAACAGAGTTTTAAGTCGGTTGGGCTGAGGGTTAGCAACCCGCTCCCGTAAAAAACACCATTGCTACGAATCGGCAAACAATGTCTCGGAACCGGATGGACAACACGACGACGACCTTTGCTTTTCGAACAAGGACACGAATCGGATCATGGAATGTGAGAACACTGCTGGCTGAGGGACGGCTGGATGAAGTCCTCAACGAGATGAATCGATATAAAATCAAGATCATGGGACTTAGCGAGACCAGATGGCTCGATGCGGGGGAACATATCTGCCCAAATGGTGAGTCCTTTTTATATTCTGGGAGAAACGAAACTGAAAGCCGTAGGAGTGGCGTTGGTGTAATACTCACCAAAGAAGCCAGGTCCAGCCTCATTAGCTGGTCACCAGATTCTGAGAGGATTATTACCGTGCGCCTGCGTACCAGACTAAGAAGTACTATGGTAGTCCAATGCTATGCTCGACCTGAAGACCCAGAAGATGACATCAAGGACGAGTTCTATATGCGGCTGAATGAGGTTTTTCGCTCTATTCCAAGGGGAGACATCATAATATTATTGGGTGACTTAAACGCACAGATCGGCCGTGACAACATCGGCTTTGAACAAACCAAGTTACCAATAACAATGGTGAGCTTTTCGTTGACTTCTGTAGCTCCCACCATGGTAGGTGGAACTTACTTTTTTCACAAGAAGATACACAAAGAGACCTGGGTATCGCCCGATGGTAGGACGAGAAATCAGATAGATCATGTGGCCGTCAGCCGCAGATGGAGAACTATTCTTGAGGATTAAAGTAGTTTCATGGGAGCAGACAATGGAAGCGACCACCACTTAGTTGTAGCAACCATTCGCCTTAAAATCGCCGCAATCAGAAACGTGTAACACGATGCTAGAACCCGTAGACGGTTCAACGTAGATCTTCTGCGGGAGAGCGTTAAAAAGCGGGAATTTGCTGGAAACCTACAAGACTTATTAAACCAGCAAATCTTTTCTGACGACACAAATATTGAAGAGCTGTGGAGTAGAACAAAGGGCGTAGTATTGACGGCTGAGGAAACGAGCATCGGTTATGTCCAAAGAAACCAGCAACACTGGATCTCGGACACAACCTGGCAAAAAATAGAACGCAGGAGACCCCTAAAAAATAAAGTAAACTCTACAAGCGACCCTGAAAGACGTTACCAACTGGAAAGGGAATACTCTCAATTACACCGGGAGGTAAAGAGAAGTGTCCGGCGTGATAAAAGGCAGCAGATAAATGAGCTCGCAGAAAAAGCGGAAAACGCGGCAAACACAGGCAACAGTAAGGTGCTGTACCAAATTACTAAACAGCTCACGGGAAAGCACTCTACTAAAAAGCATGCCGTTAAGAGTGCGGATGGAAGGCTGCTGTGCAGCGACGAGGAGCAACTCCAAAGATGGAGAGATTACTTCTTCGCCGCCCTGAATGGCTCACTCACACAGGAACCTCAGGAAAACAGCAACAATGCACAGCCAATAAGAATCACCACCCGGGCCCCATCCAAGACCGAAATAGTAACCGCAATTCATGCGATGGCCAATGGTAAAGCAGCTGGGAAAGATGTCATCCCGCCAGAATTGTTGAAAGCCGACTCAAGCCTCATAGCAGATGCGCTTCAGCCAAACCTACAAAGAGCATGGAACACCTGTACCTTTCCGGAGGATTGGACGGAAGGTATCATAGTCAAAATACCAAAAAAGGGGGACCTAACAATATGCGACAACTGGAGAGGCATCTGTTTACTATCTACTGTGGGCATCTACTAGGATAAGTGAGGCAGTAGACCGAACGCTCAGGAGGCAGCAGGCCGGATTCAGGAAGGGCCGCTCATGTATTGATCATATCAACACCTTACGAATAATAGTGGAGCAGTCTACTGATTTCCGATCCCCCTTTACCTTGCTTTCGTAGATTATGAGAAAGCGTTCGGCTCGGTCAATAGGAGCTTTATATGGCAGGCACTACGGCGACGTGGACTGCCTGATAAAATAATAGAATTGATAAAAGCCCTATATAACAATTCCAAATTCAGAGTTCTCCATAATGGAAAATTATCCGACAGCTTCGAGGTGAGCTCAGGAGTACGACAAGGATGCCTACTTTCGCCTTTACTATTTCTTTTAGTAATAAATTACATCCTTGTCGGCGCTCTAGATAGTAGAACAGGCGGCATACAATGGGGTTTGTTAGACCGCCTTAAGGATCTCGACTACGCCGATGATATCTGTTTGCTGGCCCACAGACACCAGGACCTTAAAAACATGATTAACAATTTGGCAACAGAAAGTAATCCAGCAGGCTTAAGGCTAAATCCAACTAAACCTAAAGAAATGAGGATAAATGCAAACACCATTGAACGGACTGCGCTGAATAACCGTGACGTGGAACTGGTAGATAAATTCTGCTACCTCGGTAGTTTTATTACCGAAAATGGCGGTGCAGAAGAAGATGTCAGTTCCAGAATAAATAAAACACGAGGCGCATATGCATGCCTGTTCCGCATATGGAGATCAACGGAGATCTCAACTAACACCAAATTGCGGCTGTTCAACTCCAACGTGAAGGCAGTACTTTTGTACGGTTGCGAAACATGGAAAGTCACCCAATTCATCACAGGGCGCCTACAAGTCTTCATCAACAGATGCCTTCGTCGTATCCTAAAAATCCGCTGGCAAGATAGAATTTCAAACGAAGAACTTTCGAGTAGGACGACCTAGAACAACGTGGAGGAGAACCCTACTAGCAGAAGCCACAACAACTGGGAGATCCGGTCGGAGCTGAGAGCTGTCGCGCAAAACAGAGTTCGCTGGAGGGCAACTGTTTCCGCCCTATGTTCCATGAGGGATTAAAGGAGCGCAATGATGATGATGTCATACCAAACTAAAGAAGACTGTTTTGACCAACTTTTTTCAATATTAAAACTTTGCCGTTACATTTTATCTTCCAAACGATTCAGGAATAGACATATGAGTGTTTTCTTTTAAGGGTCCATTTAGAAAAGCAGTAGTCATATCCAGGTGTTGTGTAATGTCCATACCCCATTGTCCACTCAAAGCAAACAAGATTCTCAGCGTTAAATGTCTCACTACCTGTCCACATAGTCGATGCCACGTTGTTGTGTAAAACTTTTTAGCACAAGCCTTGCTTGATACCATACTGTGTCATTCACGTCAAGCTTTTTGGAACGAAGTTCCTTAACGCGGCTTGCGGGTAGAGTGAATTGGGAGAAATCGTCACGTAAGAAAATGCGATATTTTGTGTATGTATGCGTGCGAGTATCGATCCCAGTAGGCAATTTGTGAATTTATTAAATCAGAATGCAGTGTTTTTCTTTAGAAATGGGAATCAATTTGCACCGATAGCTATAGGAAGAAATGATGATGCAAAGTGTCATGCATGACGAACGTGCACACTTTTTGCATTGGTCATTATCGAGGATAGATGCTTATGCTTTTTTGTCTGTCTGTTTGTACGGTACAAATCTTGCAATCGATTTTTTTAATACTTCTGGTTACCCGATCACCCTGAAATTTTGCACACAACTTCAGCTCCGATGACAATGCACTATGGTATACCAATTATACCGTCAGATTCATGGTCGTGGCCTCAAGAGGACGGATTACTGTTTTCTTCAAGGAACAAATTTTGCAATCGATTTTACAAATACTTCCGGGTATCCTATCATGCTGAAATTTTGCACACAGTTTTAGCTCCCATGACAATGCAATATAGCATATACCTTTAGATCCTTTAGGTCTCAGGTGGGCGGATTGAAATATTCTTCATAACCCCTTCGACATGGGTATCCAATGAAAGGATATGATAAGTAGAACACCATAAGCAATATAGTATACTAAATTTATCATTTGGTTCATGGCGGCCATCTCAAGAGGGCGGATTACCATCTTCATCACTACCCCAGGACATGGGTATCAAATGAAAGGGCATTATAAGTAGAATGCAGTAGGCTATGTCTTTATATTCATGGCGGTCATCTCAAGAGGGCGGATTACTATTTTCTTCACAACACCCGAGACATGGGTATCAAATGAAAGGGTATGATAAGTGGGACACCATAAGGAATATAGTGTACTCAATTCATCATTTGGTCCATGGCGGTCATCTCAAGAGGGCGGATTACCATTTTCTTCACCACTCCCTCGACATGGGTATCAAATGAAAGGGTATGATAAGTGGAACACCACCTTTAATTGCGGCTTGCGCTATGACCATACATAAATCGCAGGGTGGAACTTTCAGTGAAATTGTTTACGAGTACAGCAAAGATCATTCCCAAGAACTTGTATACGTTGCGTTATCTCGTGCAACAAATATAGAAAATTTGTATATTGTAACACCTCAAGATGATCCAACGAAATTTAAGTTTTATCATAATCGAAAGCAAGCTAGATCAACAGAGAAATTGCTGCAAGAATTTCAAAGATTATCTTTAAACACATTGCAGACCAGAACGCAAATGGTTTTGGATATGATTTGTAACAAAATAGGTCTTTCAGTATTAACTTTTAATTGCCAAAGTTTAAAAAATCATATTTTAGATTTCATTGATCCAGTTACTGAAAATTGTAATATTCTATTACTTACTGAAACATGGATGAGAAATGAAGAAGAAATTATCCTTCCTAATTTCAATTGCATTTCTCATTATAAACGAGACAATATTCATGCAGGTGAGTCGCAATATACCAAAACTATAAAGATAGTGTCAACATTTGCCAACCAAATATGGAAACTATTTTGTCAAACATGAGTGCATTGAGTACTAGACATTCATCAGTTGGAGACATTTGTTCAGTGATTTGTAAAATAAGAAAAGATCATGAAATAGTTATTGTAGCTGTTTATATATCACCAAATCAAAAGATTGACGATATTACATTATTTATTCATCGATCCCTGTTAGAATATACTGAGAGAGAATATAAATTACTATGTCATAAACTTCCACTAATATTATCTGGAGACTTTAATATTAACTTCAATGAAAAAGACAAATTTAAAATCTTCACATCCTTTTTATCTGACACATTTAATTTGAGTATGAATAATGATCCAGCACAGTACACAACGAAATACTGCACTACAGTTGATGCCGTTTTTTCAAGATTCTTGTACAAAATTGATTCTGAAGTATATGCATCTTATTATAGTTATCATAAGCCAATAATTTCTATGTTACAATTTGGTGATAAAATTTGAAATTTTTTTTTGGAAAGTTTTGGAATGTTAATATTATAATAAATATTTTCCTAAAATATTAAATTAAATTTTTGATTTGATTCGATCCTTTACATTATTTGCTTGAAAAATGGTATAAAGTAAAAATAAATAAAATATACAGATTTTATTTGGAGTTACATTCGCAGTTGTAAAAAAATCGTAAGGAACTTCGTTCCTGACAGGGGGCCCATGACCGCACCTGATTTTTTTATTCAGCACCCAGCTGCACTGCACTTTTGACGCTTCAGATGAACATTGACGAGGTCCCAAGCATGATAACACTGGAATGGCTTCAACTCCTCTTTCATAGCTGACTTCCATTGTCCGGCTTCTGGTCCATTCATTACCTCTGAGAAGACAATCTGCTCTGCTTCTGGAAAACCATCTGAGATCGTGGTAGTGTTCAGGCCATATCGATCTGGAAGCTTTCTGACTCTCTTTCCTTCTAGAATTTCTGGAACTTCTTGTAACTCACTTGTTGAAATATCAGTCTCAAAAATTGAGTCCGACGAGGTCTCATCACTGCTCAGAGATTAATTCAATGTAGTCTCCCCCACTGAATCTCTGCTCCTACGCTACCCATCAGCCATTCAAGTCGGCATAAGACGGAAAAACTTCGTTCATCCAAACAGAACGACCCAGGAATCGCGATAAGTAGTCGAACAAAGCCAAAGAAACCCTGGTATGATCCCTCTAGCCCGTTCGTAGTCTTTTTAAAAAATCGACTCCCTCTCTTATTTTTGCCTTTTCAAAAGTTGTAAAAACATATCTCTATCGCTCAGCAATCTTTCTAAAAATTTATAAAGCAAATTGTTCAAACATTTGAAGAAGTATATAGCTCTGTATCGAATTGACTGTTTAATAACATGAGGCTTGATAATAGCCTAATTTTACACGATGAAACTCGAAACAAAAAGTTTCCTGCAGGCTTGCTCAGTTTGAGGTGAGGGATGAGAGAGGGCTTCAAGAAACACGTCCTCCTTCAAGCCCTCTCTCACTTCTGCCCATCAAACTGAGCAAGCTTGAAGGAATCTTTTTGTAAAATGGGCCGTAAACTTCTAAATAGGATTTTCGGCGTTTTGGAATTTCACGCTGACGTGGGATTTGTGGTTCATTAATTTCTAAATTGCTACTTATATCATCATTATTAAATAGAAAATACGAAAAAAAAATACTCGAACGACTCGTGGATGAGGAAAACCACGCTTTTTTACATTTAAGTAAATGGCTGCGTAATAAAAACTTTACATTCAAAATTATTTTTTACTTTTTGGTTCATTTTAAAAGAAAAGGGCATTTACTTTTATTTTCTACTTTTTAGTCTATTATATCTCTTCCGCCCTTTCTTCTTCTTCTTCGATGGCTCTACAGCCCAATTCGAGCCTTGGCCTCCATCAGCTTCTTCCTCCAGACTCTCTACTCCGCAGCTTGTCTCCAGTTTCTTGTGTTGAGCAGTTTTGCTGCATCGGCCTTAACATGATCTTCCCACCTTAACCGTGGTTTGCCAACTGCTCTTTTGCCATCTGGTAGTAGATACAGGGCTTTTTTGGTATCCTTGAGTCATCCATTCTTTGGACATGGCCGGCCCAACGTAAACGTAGTAGTTTGGCATGGGTCGAAAGTTTACATTCTTTGTATAAGTCGTACAATTCGTGATTGTAGCGTATTCTCCATGCACTGTCTTCATTGATTGGGCCGTATATCTTTCGGAGAACCTTCCTCTCAAATATATCCAGCTTGTCTGCGGATTTCTGGGAGATACTCCAAGCTTCACATCCATACGTAGCTACTGTACGTATGATGGTTTTGTAGATTCTTCTTTTAGTTTTTCTGTGGATGTCTCTGGATTTCATTACTGGCAGTAGTGAGAAGTATGTTCTGTTCGCGGCGTTTATTCTTCTTTGTACGTCTATCGTTTCATCGTTGTCTTCGCTGACTGTGGACCCCAGGTAGTTAAATTGGTTTACCCGTTCGAAGTTATATTCCCCCCAGGTGGTATTGTGGTTTCTTCTTCTTCTTTCCACCCTTGACTGAATTAGAATCTTACTCTTCTCTGCGTTTATTTGCAGCCCTATATGTTTTGCTCCATCTTCTAATTCTGTAAATATTTCTCTAAGATATGACAATGATCTTGCAAGGCAGTTTATATCGTCGGCATATCCTGCCAACTGTTTGGATTTGTTAAGCAGGGTTGCGTTCGCATCGATGTTAACCGTGCGAATTACTCCTTCAAGGCAGAGATTAAATAGCATGGGTGCCAGCCCATCGCCTTGCTTTAGGCCTTGCTTGACTGTGAAGGATTCAGTCAATTGTCCTTGTATTTTGACTGCACATCTTGTATTTTCCATTGTCATTTTTGTTAATTTTATTATCTTCAGGGGGATGTTTAGGTCCAGCATTGTTGCATACATTTGCTCCCTGTCGATGCTGTCGTATGCTTGTTTAAAGTCGATGAAAAGTTGATACACGTCAATGTTGTATTCTCAGCATTTTCGGAGGTTTTGTCTTATTGTAAAAAGTTGATCCATTGTTGACCTATTTCTTCTGAATCCAGCTTGGTATTCACTTATTGCAACTTCTGCGTAAGGTTCCAGTCTGGTCTTAATTATATTGGTCATTATTTTATATACTGTGCTTAAAAGAGATATGCCTCTATAGTTTTCATAGTTGAATCTGTCCCCTTTCTTGTGTATTTGGCAGATAATGCTTTGCTCCCATTTTTCAGGCATTTTTTCATTCCTCCATATGCAGCATAGTAATTGAGGAGGTTCTTTTCAAAACTTGACTATTCCACTTTTTGTGTTTTTTCACAATCTGAGAAAATAGTTTTGTAGGTATGCAGCTATGCTTTTAACCCGAAAATTTGATGCATTGTTGTAGACGACGACAATAGTCATTGCTTTGTACAGGATTCAAAAATTTAGCAATAATATATTTTGAATAAAACCAAAATTTGAAATGGAATAATCTAGTTTTGACGCGACTGATTGGAATAATCTAGTTTTGTTATGTGCTCTAGAGGAATAATCATGATTTGATTCAAACCACTGTGGATTAATCTTGCTTTGATGAAACTAATTAGGTATCAGAAATCTCATTTTTGAATTGAAATAACCTAAGGGTTCATCTTCTTCTCTAAATAAATAAAACAAAAAAAAAATATTTACAGTATGTTTTATTTTTTTTAAATGCTCACAGTTACTTCATGTTCAAGGCAATTACAAGCCTCTGTATGTTCATGATCATTTTCATCATCACTTTCAAGTTTCAACACCATTGCTATTATTTATTATACTCACATACCAAGAGAGCTCCTGGTTTTCAGCCCACTCCTCGCCGAATTGTTTTATAAGCAAGTTTCTGACATCATTTTTCTTTTTTAAACTCAGATGCTTTTGCATTACAATTTCAGTTAAAGTAAAGTTATCTAGACTTTTTTGTCGTTTTTAGAAGGTATAATTTTGTATCATTTTCATTATCCGACGTAAATTTGTAATTTTCAAAAGTTTTTATATGACATTTAAGTTGGTTTCTATTATTAGTGCTTTTAACAAAAGTGATTCGTTTTAAAATCTGTATACCTGTAATTTTTTTATAAACTGTTTCTAATTCCTTAATATTATATAATTTCCAATCCGATCCCAACTTTTTAGCCGTTCCAAACGGAGAGTAATATTCTGTGTATTCTTCTGGGGTTGTAATAATGGGATGACGCCTAAGTTCCTTTTCTGTGCGTTCAAAAACACTGTCAGCAGGCAAAAAGCTGTGCCCTCTAAAAGGGGAAAACAGTTTTACTGTTTTAATGTTTTCTGGTGATAGCTTTTGAAGCCAGAACAAAAGTACATGCACAATATGTGAATTTTTGTTCTGACCCCCACAGCCATCACAAAACAACCTGATAGTATGAATTCCCTCAAAATCATGAGTTCTTAAAAAATATAGCAAAGCGGAACCAATTTCTGTAGCACCTCTGTTTGCCTGTATTTCTGTCCAATTATAAAATAAAGGATTCCTGGTATCTTCTCCTACAATGCAAAATACATAAAAGCTAACTTGTCCGCTATAAAATGCTTCTTGAATTGGAGTGCGAGGGAGCGGTTGTACTTGCTGAAGGTCAAAGCAGAAAGTTGAAGTGCCTTCTTGTTCTATTTTCATTAAGTCATAGAAGGCTTTCGCTCGTCTGCTATGGATTATTTTTTCAGTCATAAAATTGACTTTTTCATTATCTTTTGCTGTTTTTATTTTATTTTTCAATAGTGTGCAATAAGTCCAAGCATCAGTAGATGGAGACTGAAAACCGATGTTAAAATTTGTAATAAATACTGACCTGAAGAATGATTTTTTGGCTCTAAACGGAATTTCTACTGAATCATTGTACATTCTTCTGAGTTTAGCTACACTTAGTTCTGAACTTAAGAGTATACGTTTGGATTTAGACCTACTATAATGGCTTTCAACAGCATCGAATTTATTGATAAATTCTATAATCTTCTCCTTGATTTCTGCTGATTTCCTGCTTTTCGGTCTCCTCCTCTTTTTTCTTTTATTATTTCTCCATTGCCTAGCCTTTTTACAAGAATATCCACTCTTCCTCTGTTTAAACTCAGAGATGTTATAAAAAATCTCTTGCATACTACCTTAGGATGACTATTTTTGGTTAGAAAAAAAGTGACAGACCTTTGCTTAGGTCTGGCCTGCTGAGGAACTGTTTTACTTTGGCGACGACGCTGAGGGTCATATACAGAAATGAATCTACATAGATAAATGAACGTCCTGCCCCACCTTGGACTGGTTTTTGTACAATGCTTTACGATTTTTCAAAATATCTCTGGTCCCGAATTTGTTGCAAAGAAATTTACTCTTTTCGCCATGATTACAAGGCTTCACAAATGCCAGAGCACAAGGGTCACAGTCTGAGTAATACCTAAAATAAAAATGCGAATCAGATTAGTAGATATGTAAGACAAAATTAACAAAATAATATGCAGGTGAAACTACTTTTTTTTTGTTGCGCCGTCCACGCTGCCTACTTCTTGAGCCTGTATTAATATCTTGTACTGTACTTTGATGCTCCATTTTATAAATTAAATAACTTTTACGATTGGGCAAACACAAAACATTACTTTATTACACTCTGCAACTTAACTGACTTGAGTTTGAGTTATACCGTTAAACAGTTGAACATGCCTAAACTGCAGACACACGCCACGTACACGTGTGTTGTGCAATCGTACAAAAACAGAAATTTGGGCTTGCCATATTAAAAAGCACTCTCTAAAATTATACCAGTGGAAAGTACACTGCAGTTTCAGTCACTGGAGAATTCACTGACTGTTGAGTGAATTTTAAAATATTTCAGTTAACGTAAAATATGCCAGTTGGTTATTTCGATACCATCTGCGCATACTACTAACATAATACTAACTGTGCGTAATACTAACTGTGCATAATAGTAATTGATGATCACTGATAAACTTTTAGAGAGTAAAGAACATAATGTTCTGACTATAGAATTTGGGGATAAAACATGTTTTGTTGCAATTTAGATTAAAATAGTTAAATAACTTCTGGATTAATCATATTTTGCTCCAAAAATGTGTATTTGAAATGGGTAATATAATTTTGATATGGAATAATCAATTTTTGACGAAATCATGCCTTTTATTTTTTTTTCTGGTATAATTATCAAGTTTTGGCAACATTTTATTTTCGCAGAGTGTAAATTTGAAAGTTGTTTCTCTGGTGTCATGGTTATTTTGAAGACGGGGGTCTGATGCTGTCGTTTGAGTTCAGCAGCTCGCTAAAAAATTCCTTCCATTTTTTTCTTTACATCTTTGCTGCCTGTGACGATAGTGCCTTCTTTTGTTCTGCATATACCGGAGGTGGGTTTGAAGCCTTTTTGAAGAAGTTTACTTCCCTGTATGCTTCCCGTGTTTTGTTTTGGGCAAAGTTTTTCTCTGCTCTCAGGATGTGATTGTTGAGGAATTGCCTTTTCTTCTTCCTGCAAATGTTTTTTTGCGGTTCTTCTTGTTTCCTCGTATTTCAATTTCTTACTCCTCGTCGGTCTCTCTATGTATATTCTCCTATTTTTATTTCTGGCCTCTATAGCTGCTTTGCATTCCTCGTCGTACCAGTCACTGGCACTGGCTGTGCGTTTATACCCTACAGTTTCCTTCGTGACATCTGTCACTACCATCTTCAATCTCATCAATTTTCCCTCGACTGTATCTTCATTATTTATAGATACCTTTTTTGCTAGAGTTTCCTGATAACAAGGGCTGTTCTTGGAGGCGTTCGACGTCGAATTTCTGTTGTTTGCTGTTTCTGTTTTCTTGAGTGGACAGCCGACATCTGAGTCTAGCTTTAACTACATAGAAAGTGGTCCGATTCACAATTTGCACCCCTACAGGTTCTTACTTGCAGGATACTGGAAGCTGCCCTTCTGTCTATTAGAATATGGTCTATTTGATTGCAGTATCTTTCGCTGAGGGATTGCCATGTGTATTTGTGAATGTCCTTTCTTGGTAAATATATGTTGAGCTGACGATCATATTTTTACTAATTGCGAAATCGAAAACACGTTGTCCGTTATCGTTTGATGTTTCGTGAAGACTTTCCTTTCCAATGGTCGGTCTGTGCCAGTTCTCTCTTCCAATTTTGGCGTTGAGGTCTCCTATTACCATCTTGATGTCATTGGAAGGGGCCGTATCATATGCGCGCTCAAGCTTATAATAGAAAGTGTCCTTTGTCGTGTCCGCTTTCTCCTCCGTCTCCGCATGTACGTTTATGATTCAGAGGGAAAAGAACTTCGTCCGGAGTCGTATTGAACATAATCGTTCACTGATTGGCTTGAACTCTATCACATTATCTATAATTGATTTGTGTACTACGAAGCCTACTCCTAAGTGATGTTCCCTTCCGCAGCTGTAGAATATCCTGTAGTTGCCAAGGTCCATTGTCCCGTCTCCTATCCATCTGATCTTTTGTAACGCGAGTAATTTTATTTTAATCTTCTCACTTCGTCTAATAGTGACTTAACTGCTGCAGTTCTGTACATACTTCGCGTATTCCATGTTCCGAAAATCATTTTCAGGTGCTGTTGCCGTTTTTCCCGTCCGTTCCGAGGCTTTGCTTCGGGTTTCTTAACTGATGTGTTTTTACAGGGTCCGGTAGTTAGCCCGACGCCCAACCCCACTACCAGGAGGACCGGATCCGTGAATTATACCCCATCGGATAGGGTGGCCCAGCTATACCCCCGGGCACTGAGTACGTCCGTCGTCGGTTGGTTATCCAGGAGGCACCAGCGAGGAGGTGACGGTACGGGTTTGCCCCCTCTCTTACGCCATTTACGTCACAGTATTCTTAGCTGTCGTATTCTTTTATTTGATACCATTTCGTGGGTTCGCTGGAATACAATTGCAAAAATTGGCTGGCGCCTTAGAATCGCTTTCTTGATTTTTTACAAAATGGTCAGATTGCTTTTAGCACTTATACATGAAGAGTTAAACTCAAGTTGAACCCGAGTCCAACTACATGGGTTGTGTTGAAATTATGCATATAGACGTGAGTCACTAGTGGAGTTAAGTTGACAGCAGCATCTCTGTGTTTTGTTTGTGAATTTTTGTAACGTGTAGTGCTTTCTTACTTTCAACTCATGCATACATATTAATTATCACGCGAACTACGAATGTGTGAAAAATTTGATGATGATCGGTAAGTCTTCCACAATTTTGTGTTGGCCGCCATTTTGAATTTGGATTGACGCTATACAGCAAATTGTGTTATACCTATCACATCCTTTCATTTGATATCCATGTTATAGGGCCGCGGAGCACAATTGCAAAAATCAGTCGCCATTTTGGGAATCGTCATCTGGATTTTTTTTACAAAATAGTCAGATTGCATTGTCATCCAAACTAAACGTGTATGCAAAATTTCAGCTCAGTCGGAACCGGGAAGTGGGTCAAATTTAACTTCCAAGATTTTATTACATAGTTACAAGTGAAGCTAATAAAAGGGTATTAAAATACATAATATTTTAGCAATCTCATGAAATTCCACTGGGTCTCTGACCCTCTTTCAAATGAGAATTAGGAGATGGAGTCTCTCGACGGGCGATTTAGTTATTCTATTTCTCGCACCTACAGGCACGATTTTGGCCATAAAGCCAGTATCGCTCTTTGTGACATGAGCAGGAGACTCATTTTTCATACCAATCTCCTTAAGCCTCGGCCACGATACGAGCGGCCAGCGGCGAGCGGTGAGCGGTGAGCGGCGAGCGGCAGAGCGGTGGTGGCCAGGATACGAGCGGCGATTCGACTTGTTCAGTAGTAGAAAAGCTATCTCCGGAAGATATGCTAAAAGTATGAAGTTTAAGTGATAATATTTTGTTGAAAAGGCGTATTCTCAATAATTTAATTTATAATAGAAAATATGGAGTTCATCCCATTAACGAGCGAAGAAGAAGGTTTGGTGAATATCACCATCCGTCTTTCGGGTTAAGAAAAGATAAAATTCGTGTTTTCGAATACACGAGAATGTCAATTGAAACCTTTAATTACATTCTGGGCAAGATAAGCCATCTTTTACAATATTTTTTTACACTTTTTTTCCATTGCTACAACAAAATAATAACAGAGCGGCACCAAAAAAATTTAATGTCTCGGATTAGCGGCGAGCGGCACTTCAGTATTGCCGCTCTGCCGCTCACCGCTCGCCGCTCGTATCGTGGCCGGACTCAAGCGTTTTCCATATAAAACTATACAAACATAAAGCTCAGAATCGCCGCTGTGCCGCTCTGCCGCTCACCGCTAGCCGCTAGCCGCTCGTATCGTGGCCGAGGCTTTAGCCTTGATTTTGCCAAAGCAGTAAAATACCACATCTGGTTTACCTTTATGCCAAAATTCATCTCAATTGGCCGGTTTTGCATATTCTGCGCAGCACCCGCTCCGGTTCCCTAACACCATTAGAGATCCAGAACCTCATTCTATTGAATTTGCGAAGATCCTTTCCTAGATTACTTTGAAGGTGCATACCTCTCAAACCCGTACTCTGGCGACAGCAATCAATAGTCGACGAATAATGTGGGTATGGTAGCATTACCCACGGAAAATTCTGGGTAGGTAAAATACCCACCCGGAATTTCAGAATAAATGACCGTGTTACATGAAGAATGCCTCTGGTTCGGGAACATATTTGCCGAACCTCACAAAATAAAAGAAAATGTACGCTGGATACCTTATCATACCTGGGCTATCGTGCTCGATGGAGATATTTTCTATATCCTCCATTTCTTGACATGTGTGACGACGTAACTAACTTCCCCACACTCCCTCGTAACCTATATATCTACGTTTGAGATAAGTCTTAGGGCCCACGGACAGACTTGTCTCACTTGCCTTGCCATTACGTTGCAGATTCGCAGTGTGTCATTTGCCGCCGTATTCCCCTCCCCTGTCTACCCTCTAACAGATTCTGGATCATAGAGACGCATGCCATCTGTATGGGTATAATTCCCGCTATCACGCACGGAGCATCGTTGTACTATATGGTCCTGGAGACAGATACATGCGTACGTTGGTGCGTTCAGTGATTGATATAATAGCAGTGCGTTCATTTAAAATGACATATAATTACGTAAACAGAAGCACTCCAGGCAAAAATTGGTCTATTTCCAACTTTTGCTCATTACCGCATTCACCATAGTCTCAAATACCCAAACACAAGCACACACAATAGGCACATGCACTCGTTGCTTCGATTTTTTGGTTATTTATAAAAGACTAGACGGAAGCACGCAATTATCTGTCAGTGAAAATTCACCGCATACACCCAGGCACTGTACGCACGCACTATCTGTTTCCAGGTTTAGTCTGTATGTGGCCCTACATTTTTTTCTTCTGCCAGCCCTCTTTCTTGCTGCTGCCTACCCATACTAGCACTGCGTAAAGCTAGAATAAGCTAGTCACCCTCGCCAACAGGAGGCGAAGGATTGGTTTGGGCCCTCATGCTGGGCAGTATTCTTGGGAATGCTGCACAAATAGCGGAAGCTTTATCCGCCATGCCCTTCAAGTGTGTTTTAAAATTAAGCTTAAGATCGATCATGAGGTATCTTAACGCGAGCTGTGTGTGAATGATCTGTTGCCATACCTTGATTCTTGGGGATACTTGTTTTCCCAGATTGCTGATCAGCGCAGTTACAGCTTTATGCTCAGCAAACGGCAGACCAGCGCCCTCAGGCCACGCTTTAATACCTCAGATAGCTTCATTCGCGCATAACTTGATCTCGTCGAGGCGTAGCATATTTGATCCTCCGGAGAGATCCTAGGATAACACTTGTTGTTCAGTTTTTTTTTGTGGCAAAAAGAAGCTTAGGAGTCACCCTTTGTACTACTAGTCCGTCATGTCTTACAAGTCATGGTGCAATGTATAGTAGTAAGCTTGATCTGAAGGAAAGATGAGATAGGATAGGTTAGGGGTCTGGAGGGTGCATGATTAGATGTCGATGAACCTTGCGTTTGAACTCTGAGATGTTATATGAGCTCGGAAACACCGAGGGCTGAAGGGTGAAGGGGTGAGTTGAGTTGGCTAGTCTTGTGTTGCGGGAGAAAAATTGCCGTGTAGGCAGGAGGTTTTTGATTTCAGTGGAGCAGTCGCTATGAAAATAGCGGTAAAACTTGCTGAGCGCTGCTACATTCCTTCCTTCCGTGGCTTAAAGGATCAATGCAAAGGGTGATATCGCCAATGAGTTTGATGGCGCAGTTTTGCACCTTGTCTAGCCAAGCCAAGGTGGTTTTAGGGGCGACCGCCCAGATATACGAGTTGTACTCAAGGCGTGGCCGAATGTAGGACTTGTAGATTGTAGCCAAGGCAGTTGGATGAAGGAGAAACTCGCATCTCTTAAGGAAGCCGAGGCATTGGTACCCCCTTGTTTGGTGACTTGGAGTATGTGATTATTCCAACGCAAATCGTTGGATAGAGTCACGCCGAGGATGTTAAGATATGGATCAGCAGTTATATTATCCTCGCCCACTGAAATGGAGGGAAGGTTGGTGCAGGTTTTAGTGGAGAATAGACAGTACTTGGTTTTGGTTTCATTGAACTCGACACGGTTCTTGCGGCCCTAATCAAGAAGTACGCCGTCGGCCCATCTTTCAGTTCACAATATTTCCCTTTTTAACCGACTTCAAAAAAAGAGGAGGTTACTCAATTCGACGTGTAGGTATTTTGTGGTCCTGTTCACGCATAACTTCGTAACCCAATAACTTTTTTGCTTTTTTTTTGGTTCATTTGAAGGGGGAGCTTCCCACGGTGGTCCCGTTAAATTTTTTCTAAATTCTGATACCGGAGTTCGAAGTTAGGCAGAAAAAAACTGTTAAAATTCAACCTGTTAAAGTTCAACCTAAACATTTCATGGGCACCGAACAAATTACTTTATTGTTGTAAATCTGGCAGCAGGCGGATGGCGGAGTGGGTAGAGCGTCGGATCTTCGATTCAGCGTTGCAGGTTCGATTCCGGTCGGGGCAGCCGGTTTTTTTCTTTTTCTCTTTTTCTTTTTTCTGAAATGATTTATTAACATATTGGTCAGCGGCCGATAGTACTTGACATAGCGCAAACGGCTAGAGACAAGTATTCTTATCTGTGGGGTGCGAGTTCGATCCCAAGGGCTCGCGGTGCTTTTTTTTTCTATATATCGACAAAATAATTATTTTTTAATTTCCTTCGGGGAATTTTGTTCCATATTAAACAAGTTTTCGACGTGAATGCGTCTGTAAATTTGCTTCCAGAACAAAAGCCGATAAGAACGAAATTATGGCGAAATTTGCAGCTCAAAAAACTATTGTTTATATCGAATTAATAAATATACCATGACGTGGATGAAGAATCAAAGAAGTTTATTGTTTACATTTAATTTCCCCGATATCAATGGCAACTTAACTTTTTATATGCCTTATATTATCTTGATCTGTATGTGTGTATAGTGTAAACAAATCTTGCAACTTGATTTTGACCCAGTTCCATATAACCGATCAACTGCAAATTTTGCACATACGTATAGTTCGCATGACAATACAATCTGCAATCAAATTTTGCAATTGCGCTCCCCAAGACATGGGTATCAAATGAAAAGGTGTGACAAGCAGAATACACTTCGCTATGTGGCGTCGTAAAAACGTAGGCTCCTTGCAATGACAGGCAATATTAAAAAATGAATGGACTAAAAAGCACGAAATAAAAAAAAATTTTAAAAACCGACTTCAGAAAAAAACCCGCGATGCACAAAAAAGGATGAAATAATTGTTTGTAATTCTTAACAACATCAATCCAATAAGAATGGATCTAGAAAGAAGAATCACTTTTGAAGACGGTGCCAGGTAGTATGTAGTTGACTTTGATTGCACTAACTCTTGCTTCGGCAATTGTTTACATTTCTTTGTTAGGCTTATGCCCTTAATATATCACCCACATGTGTTAGCACCGTCTTCAAAAGTGATTCTTCTTTCTAGATCCATTCTTATTGGATTGATGTTGTTAAGAATTACAAACAATTATTTCATCCTTTTTTGTGCATCGCGGGTTTTTTTCTGAAGTCAGTTTTTAAAATTTTTTTTTATAGGAAAAGGTGTTACCAAATATCCGTTTCGGAGAAGGTGGTGTGTTTGTCTGACTACCCACCCGGGGCCAACACCATCCGCCGGCACTGGGGTGGTGGGTTTGTTGGCACAAGCGATCTCAATGAGCCCTCAGCCATCCAAAAACTGATGTCAAATTCGCTTAACTCAGTCAGGATGGAGTAACAAATTGAGGAGGTCTTTGCGGGTCCCTTTCTTCTCCTTGGGTCCCTCCCCCGTGAGTGCAACTGAGCAGTTATCGCATCAAAGTGAACATATTCGTGGAGTGTGGAGACCGTAGTCTTGCGCACAATACAAATCAGACTCCCGAGGTGGAAGAGGGTCGTCCTCTCGAAGTTTGGGATGAAATGCAGAATAGTTAAAAGCATTATTTGATTTTTGCAAAATTAGTGTTCACTTCACTATGACAACTAATTGGAATAACTTGCCATAACAATTTTTATTTAACATGCAGAAAACTTTCTGGTAATATATTCCTATTGCGATGGGCTCTAATTTGCCCGTTGTACCAGCCCAACAAAAACATTTTTCCTGGATAATGCTAGTAAGCTCTCCTAATATAGACCTACAAATATTGCGGCGGTTCTCGAAGCACTTTTACTTACATTAGATGCTTAAATACTCGTTTTTATAAAGAAAAATCTTCTTAAAATGGAAATTAAATAAATTTCATCACTTTCCTCCCAAAAAACCGCCTCAAAACATCCGTCATTAATCATTCATAATTCATAACTCATGTACATCGGGCTCTATACCCACCATAAATGGAAGCACCATAGTGGAAGTACCTGATCGTGTATCCCACCTTAAATCATTTACCACGTCTTATCCGTGACATAACAGCGATCCATCACAGGCAATCAGGCAAAAATGAATTTAGCTGGAGCTGATAGCCAAGATAGATGCTGCAAACGAAATCGTGTCCAGTGCATGATCGTGAGGTGGGAATAAGTCACCTCGTTCGGTACGACGACGTTGCCGGTCTAAACACGTCCAAAATGGATCAAAGCAAACTGCAGAGTTATCGTCACGGTACGTGGCCAAAGCCCGGATTTCTAACCGTGAAAAAATACTAGCTATAACCGGAGCAGCATGCGTTCGTGACGAGGTATCCGTGGCGGACTTCATACTTCTCTCCACTGATTAATTGCACGATAAATGCCTCAAAATATTTTCTTTGATCGGAAGATGGATCTGCTGCGATCGAGATAAGTTCCGCTGTGGAATGGCATTAAGTGAAAATCAGCTGGATGAGTGATGTTCGGCTATCGTGGAGGGATCTTAAGCTCGGCGATGATCGTGGATAATTTCTCTTTCAATTACTTCTTTTTAGGTTTTTGTTAGTGGAAGTAATGAGTTTATATACAAATTATCCCGAACTGTACCATCAACTCCGCGAACTTATTACCACGTTTTGAGGAACATCACAATATAATTTCTCGCACAATATCGAATAATGTGCAGCCAAGAGCAATGAATAGTATAGTGTAGCTGATGTATAGAATCTTCTGGTAGGTTAAAAAGTTGTGCCTTTACATACATCAACGTAAAACAGCCAAATGGGCGAAGGAAATATTTCTAATCCTGGGATTAAGCAGAAGCCCAGTTCGAAGAACATCATGATTTAACCACCGACTGAACGAGGATGAATATTTCACAGAAAACCTGCAGTCGACTGACGGTCAATTACTCTATCAGGTAACATAAAAACTACATTGTTTTTATTAAGAACTAGAATTCAGACACCTTTAGAGATGTCAATTTAAATTATACTAAAAAATATAAATTTGATGGAAGACTGGAGCATTTGTGTTAATTGGTATTGTTTTCACTTGTAACTAACTATGTAACAAATCTTGGAAGTTAAATTGACATTCCGGTTTCCGATTGAGCTGAAATTTTGCTCATATGTACACATGGATACGTGACAATGCAATCTGACCATTTAGTAAAGTAATCAAGGTGGCGATTCCAACATGGCGGCCGAATTTTGCGATTGTATTCCCCGACCCCCGACATGGGTATCAAATGAAAGGGTGTGGCAAGCAGACGCGGAACCAAGGGGGGGTCACGTCATTTTGTTTTGGGGGGTCACGGAATTAAAAGAAAACCAAGAAAGCGAAGCATTCGACGATTTACTTATACAAAATGGAACGCTTTCATTCAGTGGCGTAGCTAGGTAACCAAGGGCCCTGGAGCAAATCAAACTAGTTGGGATGTGGGTTCGACCCTTTCGGTCCACACGATCGACTTCCCAGTAGTATGATGGATGTTGAATATTATGATTGGACATTTTAATAATAAATGAACAATAGGCAATATAGAATATGTATGTATATGCATAATACCGAGAATTTGTCACAATAGTTTATTAATATTTTCGCTAAAATGTCAAACTAAATGTGCGCACTTATAAGATTAGGATGACGAAAATGTATATAAAATTGATGTATTAATGTTTTTCGGCACCTCAATGAAGTCGATATAGTTTTTAATTCGCGCGGTATCGTGCAGGTACAAAAATCACTTAAGTCATTTAAACCAAAAACCCGCTGGACCGATTATTATAAAAATCTTTTCAGATTTTATTGTCGCTAATACGCTTCGAACGGCACCTCAAGTAAGTCAATATCTTTTGTGGTTCGGGCCATATCGTGCAGGTACAAAAATCACTTACGCCGCTTAAACAAAAAAACGGCTGGACCGGATTTTATGAAAAACTTTTCAGATCATATTTTGGTTAATACTCTTCGAACGGCACGCCAACTAAGTCGATATCTTTTATAGTTCGCGCGATATCGTGCAGGTACAAAAATCACTTAAGTCATTTAAACCAAAAAACCGCTGGACCGAATATTATAAAAATCTTTTCAGATAATATTGTCGCTAATACGCTTCGAACGGCACCTCGATATCGTGCAGGCGATATCGTGCAGGTACAAAAATCACTTACGTCGCTTAAACAAAAAAACGGGTGGACCGAATTTCATGAAATTCTTTTCAGATCATATTTCGGTTAATACGTTTCGAACAACACCTCAACGAAGTCGATATCAGTTTTGGTTCGCGCGATATCGTGCAGGAAAAAATGACCACATCCGTACGCACATACACACACACACACACATACTTTCTCCCAATTTTTTGCTTAAAATGCTCCTGGGACCTTGAAAGATGAAAATACGTTGAAATTTTCGATTTCGATTTTCGGACCGATTACAATAACTTCCTATACTGGGAAGTTAAAAATGGGCCCCACTGTTATCTAAACTGGTTAGTGTTACCACATTTAACGGTGGAGACCAAGAACGATCTCCTCGCGCACGGACCTGAATTAATGAACCTACTGCAGGTGACCTGCATTTTTTTCACGATATTTCGCGTTATACAATGAGTAGCCGAAATCCATAGATATGACATGATTGATTGACGTAACAGACATCAATATGAGTGGTACTAAAATCAAATAAAATTGAACCACTATATTGACCAGTACTAAAAAGTTTATTAACATAAGCTTACTTATTCCTGATACAGCATTAATTTTTTAACCGTTCTTGAAAAAATATCTTGACTCGAATTCACAATAAAACGCATATATCGCTATCCGTCAAATTGACAACACTGCCAACCCACAGAAAGAATTTAGGGGAAATCCCTAGGTATAACTTTCGAATTTCTCTCAACTGAGTTGCCATGATTAAAGTCGGGTTGCAACCTGTCATATTTATTTTGAAAATGGGAGAAATTTTTAAAAGTTCAGTCCGATCGAGATTTTCTGGTAAGGATTCGAGGGCCCCCTGAGCTTGAGGGCCCCGGGGCACTGCCCCGCCTAGCCCCTAGGTAGCTACGCCACTGCTTTCATTTCACCAACGGAACCAATATCATTAGAGGGTGGTAGAAGCTGAAAAGGGTTTCCTTCAGAATTTCCATAACCCAGATCTGAAGTGTTCAACCAAGTGTGTGTACGGGACGCACAAGTAAAAGAAATTCGAGATCGATGTCAGCACAATATTTCTTTACCTGGACATTATGTAGGGATGATGAACTTCTCTATAATCGTGACATTGACGGAAAAGTAGTAGTTCGGTGGCAAATGGTAGGAACTTCAACACACTGTTCGCTATAGAGTTGAATTTGGTGACTTTACTCTTCAGCATCATTTGGAAACCGCGCGTTCCGTTTGATCTGTGTGAGAAATTCGACTTGGATCTAAAATATTTGGTTGGAATTAGAACAGATAATTGCTCGGTGATGGCATCTGATTTGAAAGGGGTATGCCATGGGTTGTTGATCGTAAAAACACCGTGACAATCATTAAAAAAATCAAACTCCAGAAGAATATTACAGAAGAGGAATCTTAATTTCTTTATTGGACAATATTGGTCCCAAATTTAATGAAATACTTACTCCAGACATGTTGGACCGAGACATTGATCAGTTGAGACATTCAAGATGTTCGTCAAGTAGCAGAAGCGTATCGGCAGCTTTTGGATTCTCCCATCTCAACTATTATTGCATTGCTGTTCCACATTCTATACAAAAAAATAGATTGTCGAACAGTACAAAGGGGCTTTTCCCTAAGCCTCTAGTCTATCACATAAAAAAAATAGTTCGAGCTGTGCGTAGCCAAGTGGAATCGAATTGTTGAGAACGGCGGTGAGCTCGACAATTCGATTCTTCTCTTTTGTGATGAGTGTGACCAATTGTATTTATCCATGTATACATGCTACGTATCCTTATCACACTTCCTGTAAGTGTAGCCACTGCCGAACGAAGTTTTTTAAGTCTATGCCGCCTCAAAATTTGGCTAGGATCAACAATGACAGAAAAGAGGCTCACTGTGCATTGTTGCACATTCATCGCGACATCAGTTTAGATGTCGATGCGATAATCTCCAAATTTGCTAAACAAAATAGATCATTGGTTTTTCTTATATAAATGTTTTGTTGTATAATTTTAACAACACCGTGGTCACATGATATTTCGAAAAGTATTCCGACTGAAATCGTTCTGAAAATGTTTTATCGGTCGAAGTCTGAGTGGTTCTCAGAATGAATCTTTGCTGTATTTTCAGATCAAATGGATAACTTTTCTAATGAAACAACCAATTTACAAAATTTTTTGTTAATTCTTATTGAAAGAACTTGATAATAACATTTTAACAGTAACAAGAACTCTAAATTAAGATTATTACCAATGTACTTCAATTTTAATGATAATAACCTCACTTCCCCATTAGGTGTTATATGGCATTCTTTCTGAAAACCATTCTCAACCAAAGAAAATTTTGCTTCCGAAATCAAAACACTTACGGAATGCTATTTAGCCCAGTCAACGGTTACATGGATCACCTCATTCCCAAAAGCATTTTCAGAACATAACCACAGTAATAACCTGATAAATAAAATTATATTCTAATTATAGAAAAAATAGAAAAAAATTTTAACTATTCTGCAAAAAGTTGGGTCGGTTTGTTTGGTTATTTTTGTTTTTCTTTTTTAGTTGGGCCAATTTCGTTTTTTAGACAGCGAGCTTTTGGGGGGGGGGGGTCATGACCCCCGTGACCCCCCCCTTGAATCCGCGCCTGGCTATTGGTGATAAATGTTCTTCTCAAGTTAAACTGGATGATGGGATAAAATTTGCTATGGTTTATACAGAAATCATCAAGCTTTTTCATCGTCTGTTACGTGCCTATATTAATAAAAGAAAGTGTCTGTCGGTCTCTGTCAGTCTGTTAGTCTGTGTGTCTGTTTGTGAATACCGTCACGCGTGGATAAAAGTTTTCGTTTTTCGAAAATTTTAATTAGTTTTTTTTTTAGTTAATTAATTAGTATGACTATTCACCATTTTTTGGTTCCACGCCTCTTCCAACTTGATTTTGACCCACCTTCATGTTACCGATTCATCCCAAATTTTGTCCATATGCCCATAGTTCGCGTGACAAAGCAATATGACATTTCTGTAAGAAAAACAAGATGGCGGCCGAATTTTACAATTGTGTTTCCCGAAGGGTATCAAATGCTGTGTGGCGTACTTCCAAATTCAAAATGGCGGCCCCACAAGATGGTGAAAACATAATTGAATAAAAAGTAGAAAATATAACCTATCAAATTGAAACTATTCACTTCTGCATAGTTCGCGTGACAAAGCAATCGGACCATGTTGTTAAAAAATCAAGACAGTGGTTCAAAGATGGCGCCTGAACTCTACAATTGTGTTTCCCGACCCCCACCATGGGAATCAAATGTAAAAGGTTGATAAATATAATGCAATAAGCTGTGTGGCGTTATTCAGATTAAAAATGGGGGCCAGCACAAGATGGCGGATTACTTTTTTCTTTAGAAGCCCCTCTTTTATGGGTATCAAATGAAAGGGTAAAACAAGTAGAATACTATTAGCTGTGTGGCGCCATTCCAAATTCAAATGGTGGCAAATACAAAATGGCGGCCAACACAAAATGGGGTATCACCTTTTTCTTTACAACGCGCTCGGCATGGGTATCAAATGAATGGGCGTGAAAAGTAGAATACTATTGGGTGTATAACGTCATTCCAAATTAAAAATGGCGGCCAAAAAATATGGTGGATTACATTTTTCTTTAGAAGCCTCAACTCGAGTATCTACTGAATTTTTTTTTAAATTTCAAAAAAGGCTTATTATTGCAAAACGCGAAACAGTTTGCTGGCGAGTTCGTTGTATAGCATGAATCTTAGCTGTTCTTCTAAATGTAACAAATTTCATTAGCACTAGGTTTACGAGACGCGTCATTTTGACGCATATCAAATTTTATAAGGAAAAGTACAAATACCGTATGCATTTTTATCTTATTTCTTGTATTGACTTTTATCCAGTGGTCGAGATAAATATATATTGAGGTCTACTTTTTTCAAAAGTATTGAAATATTGAAATTCTTTATGTGGTATACCTATCTCTACGGATATGCGTCAATTTGACGTGATCGTAATTTATACAAAGACAAAGCGATAAACAACTTTTGCGCAATAAGAGAAAGAAGGGAACGCAGAATGTCAGTTGATGTTGGAGTGCGAAGAGATTTAGAAAGTTTCCGTTGCTTAGTTCGAGTATTGAATAATAAAGTAGGTACTAGAATATTTTTTGAATTAGTAATATTATTGTGAACTTCAATTTTATACTATTTTGATAAAAAGCCCATCTGTATCATCTAAATATGTCTAGAAGAGGAAATAAAAATTTTCAAAGCATAGTTAGTATTTGTGAAGAGTGTTCTGGCTCTGAAGAGGATGAAAATGAAGTTATTCAAGACGAGGATGAAATCGAGATTTTGGAATCTGATGAAAGTATGCAAGCAGGGGACTCATCAGACATTGAAAAAGAAAATCATCAGAAATTTGGTCTTCGCAGAAAAAGGATGCGTATCCTATCCTCTGATTCTGAATCCGAGAATGAGACAAGTATTAGGAGATCGTCCCAGAATTCGGAGGCAGTCTGTGATACAGAAATAGCGGTCGATGGAACAACTTGGATGAAATTGAAAGTGGGCGGATCTAGTGGTCGCTATCCTTTCCACACAATCTTCAAAGACATCGCTGGGCCTACTGGCTACGCAAAACGCAATGTGATGGAAGGTAACGTAAGCAGTGCTTTTCATTTGATTATAATCAAAAAGATGATAGAATATATAAAAAGTTGTACTGAAGAAGAAGCAGGTCGTGTTTTGAAAGGAGATTGGAAGATTTCAACCACAAAGTTGCTTGCTTTTATTGGGATTCTGTACGCTAGGGGAGAGTATGAAGCAAATTCGTTGAATGCTTTTTATTTGTGGTCCAAAGAATGGGGTCCTGCTTTTTTTCCAATACAATGTCCAGAGATGATTTCATGCAAATTCTTCGATTTGTCCGATTTGATAAAAAACGGAACGATCTAGACGTTTACGCACCGACAAATTTGCAATGATATCCGAAATATGGAATCAATTTATACACAATAGCCAATGCTGTTATAAACCTCACGAAAATATTTCAATACACGATCAACTGTTCCCTACTAAAGCCCGCTGCAAATTCACGCAATACATGCCAAATAAGCCTCACAAATTTGGCATCAAATTTTGGTTGGCAGTAGATGTGCAATCTAAATGCGTTATAAATGGGATCCCTTACCTAGGGAAAAATTAGTTGCAAAAGGAACCAGTTTAGTTGGAACTATTCGAGCCAACAAGAGAGAACTACCAAAGCCAGAAAAAAGCAAGAAAGATAAAATAAAGTTGTATTCTTCAGAACATTATAAATCAGGAAACTGCATACTTACTATATATAAAAGTAAGCCAAATCTAAAGGTGCTGTTACTAAGTACTAAGCATACTTTTATAAAAATAAAAGACAATAAAAATCATACCCCGGAAACAATAGCATATTACAATGGGACAAAGTTTGGAGTCGACGTAGTAGACCAAATGGCTCGCAAATATACCAGCAAATCAGCATCTTTTCGATGGCCTCTCCAGGTGTTCTTCAACATTTTAGATTTAGCGTCAATAAACGCATGGATATTATACACAGAGTGTACTGGGTCAAAATTATCCAGAAAGGAGTTTCTATTTCAGTTGGCCAAAGAACTTACAGAAAGAGAAAAGAAAAAATCCAACAACCTAGATTATAATCTCCCGTTACCTAGTACTTCGGGAGAACGTAGGACTTGCCAAATTGGCTTTTGTAAAAGAAACAGGAGTAATAACATCTGTAAAATATGTCAAAAGGTTGTTTGCGGAAAATGTACAAACAAAATTGAGTATTTGTGTAAAAAATGGGCGAAATAAATGTTGAATATTGAAATAATCTGTAATAAAACTATTGAATAATAAAACCTTTACATAAATATATATCTCACATTTTCATTTTTTTCTTATAGTAATTACATTATTTTCTAAGTGTTGTTATATGTATTCGTCTCTGCGTCAAATTGACGCGTGTTCGTAGAGATAGGTATATCAGAAACGTCAGTAAACCTAGTGTTAGAAACACTATAGACTGAGCCATACTGAATACGTTCGTAAATGCACGTCTTTAATTATTTCCAGCTATTAACGATTCATCTTGATTAATCCATATCACTTCTTTTTGTTATAAGTGTGTTTTAAACTTGCCCAATAAATAAGAATGTTATTTTTTGGTTTAATTTACACAAAAATACAAGTGAATTACATTTGGAGTAAAAGGCATAACTCAGATATATGTAATTTAAATGATCTCTTGAGCTTTTGGCAATGATCCAACCACCGACAGATAACACTCTATTTTAGTTTTCGGATAACAAATAATATGTTGAATATTCGCCGTAACGTATGTCAAGGTTATAAGATACCGGGCCGAAATCGATAACCGGTGGAAGAAGCGAAGGCTAACAATAAGCTGATGATGATGACTGGGTAATCTAATTCATAGAGGATGGATGTCACATCGAGAATATCCTAAATTATGGATTTTCGCCATAAAGTATGGCTTCCTGGTGACTCATTTTCCTCTTTCCTCTTTGTGACAGGAGACTCCAAATGTAATGGGATATGATCTGATTCCGCTCCATGAATCGTTCTAAACTTTTAAACCATCTGAAGGTGTGCCAGCTCACACCAACGTAGTAAACCGCTTACTATAATAAATCGTCTAGCTTTCTTCCACTTAATTAATCCGTAAATCTGGGAACACGCCCTGAAACATGTAGATGCTTTTAACCAGAATATCGACTGCAATCCGAGCACGAGGTTATTACTTGCAAGACGTCAAGCATCTTCACCTCATTGAACCCACAAAAAGTGTCACCGCAAAAATATTTTCCTGTCCAGAAGGCAGCAACATGACGCAGTTTCCTTGTGCTTACACAACACAAATCAGTGCCGGACCTCAGTCAATGAGGTCATTGAGGATATTCATGATTTTTACCGCCGAGATTAATGCAAGTCGTGAATTTTTATTTCGCTGACGGCCCAGCATTAATATTTCCCCAGCGATCCTCCCACGGGGCTGCATTGGTAAAAAACCTCCGTCCTGAGGAAGGTGCTGGCAATTATTCTTCTCCGCCATTTTGCCTCCTTTACAGCTGGAACCTCCTTAACCTCAACGCCTGAATGGAAGCGGGGAATTTGTTTCTTCTGTACAGGAAGGAATTAGTTGCAGAATAGCCATGCTGGAAGTTCGTGCCAACGGGAGAACGTCCAGAAACCAAAGAGTCTCCTCCGAATGTCGGCGGGTGTTGAGTTACAATCTTCGCTGCTGGTCTGGGCATTTCTTGGGATTAAAATAAATTTCCAACGACACTTCATTCCACGCTGTTCCGCCTCATTCCGCTGCAGATTGGCGCGGCACGAAGGAAGTCGGGGTTACGACTTAAGACTTTTGCATATTTTCATCCTGGCATAACTTAAACGTTTTATTAAGTTGTACATTCCCATTTTATTTGAATTATTTAAAGATTTAATGCGATAATTGAGGATGGCTATGCTCCTTCATGGTGTAGTAATTTTGAATTTGAATTTAATAAAGTAATTGGCAATTGGCCGCTTTAGTATGCACAGAGCGCTCGTAATTGCCGATGAAGTATGACTACGAAATTGAATGGTTAAACATTCTGAACAAGCTAATCTCGGCAGCCCATCGTAGAAATATGAATTGCGATTTTGTATGTGCTGTTAAATTCATCATTCTTATCTAGTTTCGCTTAGTTCGTATGGACAAAACAAATGATGCGGTCATGCATTGGGGTAAAGGATGGTGCTATAGGCGCAGGCTTGTGCTCGTTCGATTGTTGAACCTTCTAATACGGAAGCAGACTAGCCTCATTAAGACTATTTACATTTGTAGCTTCCTATTGTATTTCCGCTTTACCTTGTACTTGCCGCAATTGTCGTGGGATTAAATAACTACGTGCAGCGAATAACATTTTTGGCATCGGGTACAAATTTTAAACTAGTTGTGGGTTTGACCCTTTCGGACCACACGATCAGCTTCCCAGCAAGATGACTGTTGAATATTATGAATGGATATTTTAATAATAAATGAACAATATTAACAGCTAATTGTAAGAAAAAATCACACCAAATACTTACACTTGGTTATTAAAATGGTTATTAAAATTACTGCTACTCCTGTGCCGTGATCACCCAATTGTCACCCCTTTAAAAAATCACCTTTTTTATAATTCTACTTTTATTGAATTCAATGCCTTTATTTTATTCAATTGATGGTTCTTAAATCTATAATTCATATATAATTATAATTCAACTTTTTCTTGATTGGTATTTAGATAATTAATTTACGATTGTTTAATTTATTACTTCAAACAGTTTTAATCTCTATCAATATTGCTAGGAATATTTCCCCGAATATGATTTGTTGCGATTAGTCTTATTTTTATCGTTACGGTTTTTGCGCATTACCTTTGTCTGGATTGCTGGATTCCTTCCTTGGTTAGTTTCTGTTCACTCGATTGGATTTATGATTTCTTTTCCGAAGTTAGTTTAAATTTCTCCACATAGATGGCGCGGACTTTGTATGTTTGTCGCTGTCTGGTTGTTACTCCGTGTCACAACCATAGGCGAGCGGAAGAGAATTAAAAGTCAATTAGTTATTCCAATGTTCAGTCTTTTATTTCTAATTTCTAATTTGTATTTTTATATTTTTATCTGTCAATTCATTTATTTCTTTTAATCGATCGAATTCATTCGCAGCGCAACCTCGATTGAATGAGCTATCGAAATGTAGTACTAAAACGTCGTAGCAGCAAGTAGTTGTTTCTGCTACTAATCCGGTCAAGTTGCGGATGTTTCTGATATTTTCCAATAGAGGCTGGGAAAGACTGCCACATGTTGAATGATAGCTTCTCAATTCTGCCTTTGTCGGTTGTTTTTACGTATTTCATTCAATGGTGAGCTGGAGTGCGTATTGATTGCTGTCCTTTGAATATTACTAAAGTTTTGAAGTTGATTAGCATAGGGAGTTATATTGGGATGCTGTCTCAATTCTACAGATTAGGATGTTGACGGTACAATACTCGGTTCAACTTATTGCGGTTGGGAAATAGAATTTTTATATTTCTTCTCTTCTCTTCTTAAACGGCTCTACAACCGGGATACGGTCCTGGCCTGCTCTCTCCGTCGGCCCCGATTCTGATCCATCCAGCGTCCAGTTTGGCATCTCTAAGCTCTAAGCATCCTGGTCTACGCCATCCTTCAGGCGAAGGTTGCGTCTCCTTCGCTGTCGCACCCCATAGATCTTACCACAGAGAACTTTCCGAGCAGGCTTATCTTCACTCACCGGAGCCTACCGAGCTTTATTTTCTTCAGATACAGCTCGTAGATCTCTTCATTGTAGAGTATCCGGAATCGTCCCTCCTCACCTACGGGGCCAACACTCCTCCCAAGCTATTTGCTAAGCACCCACGTTTCGGATTCCTCTACCTTGATTGTGGGACCAATGTTGGGTGTTCTTGTAGACGAGGCCACCATGTACTTTGTTTTGCTTTCGTTAATGTGCAGTCTCAGGTTTCCTGCCGCTTGCTCAATTTCAGTGAAAGCTTCTTGTACAGCTGTTGTTGTTCTTCCAATGAAGTCAATGTCGTCTGCATAAGCCAGTAATTGGGTGGACTTGTGGAGGATTGCACCCCTTGATGTCACGCCCGAATCTCGTTCCGCTCTCTCCAACACCAGGTTGAAAAGGAGGCAGGCTAGACCGTCCTCTTGTCGGAGTCCATTATAGATTGGTCTGGACAGTGTTCCGGATACCTTTAATTGGCTTGTCAAATTGCTCATGGTCAACCTACATAGTCTTGTCAGTCTATTAGGGATGTCGAGTTCTCTCATGGCTTTGTAGAGTTCTACTCTGACTACACTCTAAAAAATCTATGTAATATTACACCATTTTTTTACGATATTTCTGCAGTAAAATTGAAATTTTTTAGTAAAACTACAATATTTTTCAAAAAAAGGTAGTAATGTTACTAACTTGTTGCATTGTTGCAATAAGGTACTAATTTTGCTTAACTTTATATACATTGTTACAGAAACAGCTAGCAAAAATACAACAAAGTGATACAATTGCATAAGAAATCGTAGTAAATTTTCTCATTAGTGTTGCTTAGTACAAGAAAATTATTACAGTAAAAAAAGGATAGTTTAACATTATTGTAAAATTACATTGCAAAAGGCAATTTTACTCTATTTTCAAAGTGGTATTTAAAGTCATTACAATGTTTATCGTAGCAATTCCTAATTTCGATGTAAATCAAGTTTCAGTGAAATTATATGTAATTGTAAAAGTGCAACAGTCAGATTAAATTTTACTCATCTTTCCAAATGAAAAATGCTACGGGTTTGTAATTTTACTTTGTCATTCTAAGAAGAATAAGAACATGAAAAATCATGCCCACGCGCCATTAGTGAGAGTTTGTTTGAACAGAAAAGACCATCCTATCAAGTGCAAAACTATTGTATTTTATAGTGATCGTGCTAAATAAGTGCATTTTTAGGTGTTTACGATATTTGTTAAGGTTGGTGATTTCCTCTTCCTATCCTTTACTTAATAAAAATATATTGTTAAGATATACGTGTGTTTAATGTGTAAAAAACATTTTTCAAGGAATTTGTTATATGGGCGACACTTGTTTATTCATCGATTTATTAAGAAAGGTGTTTTTCGTTGTTACAAATGTAATCAAAATTTCTCTAAATATAGGTCTTATTCTTCACACAAATATAGGAAACATCCAAAGGAAATTCGTTTAGCATATAGTTTTCAATATAACTGTGAGATTAATAACTGTGATTTTAAAGGTTTGTGTGAACAGTCAATTACAAGACACAAAATAAATCATTGTAAAAATGGAGATAGTGTTCGATGTATTTTGGAGTCATGCTCATCAATTTTTAATAATCAATGGTCTTTTAGATCTCATATTCGAAGAGTACACAACTTTTTTTTAAGTTCGAAAAAAACTTCTCCATTTTCAGCCCAGAATTATTTGTTATTTCCTAACGAAGTAGCTGTTAAAGATAGTGAAATAGGTATGCAAATATTGAAGAAATCTAATATCGCACCTGAATTTCGCGGATTTTCCTTAGAAGATTTATGTATTCAGCTTAAAGTGAAGCATAATGTTACAGAAAATATCCTTACACTAGTTATTGAAGAAATTAAAAATGAATTGGACAAATGCAAATCTGTTTGTGTGAATGACTTAAAGGCTATATACAAAAAATATAACTTGTGCAAACAAGTGTCAGATGACATTAACGTTATTATATCGAAAAAGCTAAGGTTTGTGACGAATGATATTACTAGATCCACTTATAAAAGGAATGTTTTCTATTGCCAAAACCTACATTTAGTTGAACCCAAAGAAGTATTTCTCGCCATAAATAAGAAGCATAAGAAATGTTATTATCATTACATTCCTATTTTGGACACATTAAAAGTTTTATTATCAGATTTGTCAGTTAAGGAACAAATGTTCACAGAACACCGTGCTTGCAATGAAAATACCTACTCTGATTACGTTGATGGTAAGATTTACCGTAGCAATTCATTTTTCAGAAGTGGTAAACGACTAGAGTTAATATTATATACGGATACTTTCGAAGCTTGTAATCCTTTGGGCTCCAGCAAAGGAAAACACAAAATAATGGCTGCATACTTTATACTTGGAAATATAAAATCTCATAATAGATCTAAAGTGGATAATATACAATTATTAATTTTATGCAAAGACCTTTATCGGAAGGAATTTGGGTACAACAAAATATTAGAAAAACTTTTACTAGATCTAAAATTGCTTGAAAACGAGGGAGTGGTAATAAATAAAGAACGGTTTTTAGGATCTATTGTAGCTATTTGCGGTGATAATTTGGGATCACATCAAATAGGAGGCTTTGTTGAAAATTTTAGCACATGTCAATATTTCTGTCGCTTTTGTTACATTACTCTTGATGAATTTCGAAAATCTAATGGCAATGCGATTGGTGAAACAAGAACTCCGAGCAGCTACGATAACGACTTTAAAATGTTAAAGGAATCTCAAAACAATAATTTTAATGGGTTAAAGCAAAAATCTTGCTTTAACCAACTTAGGTATTTTAATGTCAGCACTCCCGGGCTGCCTCCCTGCACAGCACATGACTTATATGAAGGTATTGTTCCTAAAGACTTAATGTTATGTATTTCGTATTTTGTAAGGACAGGTATGTTTTCGTACAATTATCTTAATAGTATGTTGAAGTTTTTAAGTTGTAAATTAAAACTCGGCATCTCATTTCCTGAAATGTCCAAGAAAACTAAGAGATTATCAGGAACAGCTTCTCAAAATCATGCTTTGGTTTCTATTTTTCCTTTGGTTTTAGAACATTGTGAAGACGTTTTTGATTACAACGACAGAGTCTGGAAAATGTTCGTTAATCTTTTCGAAATATGTGCAATAACCTCTGCTTATGAAATTAGCTATGAACAAGTCAATAAACTCGAATTTTTAATAAACAATTACCTTCAAATAAGATCAGACTGTTTTCCAACTGAGAATTTAATTCCTAAGCACCATTATATTAGTCATTATCCAAATTTTATAAGACTTTTTGGTCCTTTGAGTAAATTTTCTACATTGAGGTTTGAAAGTAAACATCAGTATTTCAAAAAAATTATTTCAAAATCTCAAACAAAACTTTTATCGCGGAGACACGAAATTTTGCAAAGAACCATAACAAATCGTTTCAATGATATAGTTATTTCAGATGAGGTACGAGAAACGACTTGTTTTTCGAACTACAGTTTTGAAACAAAAAGTGCTATATTTAAAGAAATTAGTTACAAGGTTGGAAGCTTACTGCCTTTATTTATAGATGAAATAAACAGAGTTATTACCTTAAAAATTAAACTAATATTAATAAATTCATTGTATTCTGATGTCGCTTTTTACGGAAGCATACATGCTATTGATTTTGATTATGTTAAATGTATTTATTATATGGAAGAAGTTTCTGCTAATAACGAAATAGTACAATTTCGTAAATTGCTTTCTCCCTTTCCCATTTCCATTTTTGTCACCAAAAATACAAATATTGCGGTTTTGAAACATACAGTACCACATTTGTTGTAAAGGTAAGTTTAAAATATATACATAATATATATAATTGATAAAAGAACACTTTTTCTATATACTTTATTAGATGCCGAAGAAAGTATTTATGGTTTGGAGTGCAGACCGGACAGTAAAGAAAAGCTTTTGCTGTGATGCAGACATCGTACAAGTTTTAAAAACAGGTAAAAATTCATCAATAGGTTTTTCTGGTGGGATGGTCCAAAGTACTATTATCTCCTTCGATATGAGCCATCCCACCGGAAACACCCTGTATAGTGCAATTGTTTTAAATTATTGATTGTAGCAAATGAAAAGGGTCTACACGGTAATCGGATTGTTTTAGAAAAAAACGGCACCGACATAGAAGACTCTGAAACGCTGGAATTTTTTCATCATGAAGTTTTTATTATACTGGATGCCGATTCAATATGGACACCACCTATTACTACAGATGCTCCACTACAACCAACACTCCCAAAATCAAATTATGATGTTGTTTACTTAAACACTTCGCCAATAGAGAATAGTTCCATCGGGCAAAATGTAATATTTTCTACTTCTGATGTTACTGCAAATCCGTATATTACATCAAACATTCTGACGTCCCCCCAGAGTTCAGCTTCAGACACATCATCCATGACAAGCGGAGCATTTTCTGATGATTCATCAGCAGAAGATAACATTGGACTAAAACAGAGCAAAATATTATTTAGTCAATTTAAAATTAACTGGGAAAAGCTTCCAAATCAAATTCTTGAAATTTTAAATAAAGAACAGCCGCTTCGTGAGTGTTATTTCAATGACTTTGTTCATTTTGTTGTCAACGAAATGCGCACGATTACTTTTTACATATCCACTCCCATAATGCGGAGGGTGGCGGAAGATATAATGGCGAAATACCCTAAAAGCTTTGGAATTACAAATAACAAAGGCATATTAAATACAGAATCAGCAAACCTTACAGCTAAATTGCAATATCATAACAATTATTTAAACAGGAAAGAAAGAAAACGAAGTGTTTCACAAAGGCTGTCGCCAAGAATTTTAAAAAGAGTTAAATCGCTTCATGAGGGCTGTCCAAATTTATTCATAGATACCGAAGAAACCGATGACTCTTTAGAAAGAAAAAGACTTTTCCTCAAAGAAAATGCTCGTTAAAAACTTAAACCAATTGGAAATAGAAAAGATGGATACATTTTTCAATGAAACTTACTGTGCACAGCGACAGTTTCTGAACAATTTTGAAAGTCCTCCTCGTATTGATGAGATTCAAAGAAAATGGCCACACTTATTTCAAATAAAATATACTAAAATGCATTTTATTAAGCTTATCAATAACAATATCGATATGTAGACTAATTTAAAAGAATGCATGGAATCTGTTTTGTCCATTGGGAAAATTCGACCTGGAGGAGGTCAGTCAATCCATAAATGTAATAATTTAGAGCAGGAAACTTTAGCTGTAGTGTCATCTTATTTCGCGGAAAACTTAGATTTTATCTTTAAATTGTTCCAGGTAAATTAAGAAATTATCGTGATATATTAATTTTACTTCACTGCATTCTTTAAGGTGGGTACTGACGTTGATGATGTGGATCCACCCTGTAATTCGCCATGGATTGCTGCAGTTGGTAATTTTATTAAAGATATATTTTTTTTTCATTAATTTTGCTTTTTTTAGAAATAGATCCCAATACAACATTATATTATATATATATTGAGAAAACAAAATGTTCTACTGCTCAATCACTTTTTAAAGCATTAGAACTACAAATGATGTACTTTTATATATTTAATATGTCTTATCCTAAAGAAGCAAGCTTAACTTTTCAAGGATTGCAAAATATAATGGGAATATCATCATCATTCGGCCGATGTCAAAAGAAAACTCTGGGAAATAAATCAAAAATACACACCTTTTTAAAAAACGTAAATAAAAAAAAAAAAAATTGGCAGTTATAGGGACTGCCGATAGAAGTGAAAACTTAGAACTTAGATGTTGAAATTCGATTCTTTTGAAGTAATACAAAATTCTATATTTCTTGAAAGGACTAAATCTTTTTGATTGCAGTATTTTCATTAGGACATTAACCAACTTATTAAAATATGTAGCACAAGTAACTGCGTCTTCATTAATAAGTGTACTTTTTTCTATAAAATTTAATGCTGCTGCATCTTCAACCGATATCTCAGAATTATTTTTTAAATTATGTAATTGTAATGTAGCAATTTTGACCATCCTATTTCATTAGCACTTTCGTAAAAAAGATACAATCGGGTTATGGTAACTAAAGTAAGAAATGAAAATGTTTGATTCGAATTTATCTAAGTATCGCGTAAAAACCGCATCGATCGTCGTTTTATATTTGGTAGTACTAAGTTTCCGATCATTGGACATATTTAAATTAAGTGTTGTATTTAAAAATTCAATTAATGGTAGCTATCATCTGCAAAGTTAATATTGAAGTCTCCACTTAAAATCATCGGTACATTATCATATTTTTCGCCGAATCTTTTTTCGAGAATTTCAGAACCTTCTTTTGTATAAATCATCAAATTTTCGAATAAAAATTGTTGTATCTGTCTCATAGATTTTCCAAGCGAAATATAAACGGCAACCATTAATACGTATTGCCCATTCTCGGAACTGCAACGAGCAACGCATATTTCGCCTATATCAGAAACATTAACACCAATGCATCTAGTGAATTTAGTATGTATGTCCATATATGAAGTAATGAAGTGTGACGTTCAAAATGACTGGTTTTATATTTTCATTTTCGATACTTAATTGAATAATAGTAGGCGGTCAGATTTATTTTTTTATTCAAAATCAAAAAGTTTTTGATTATAATCGATTGAGCGCGTGCGCCAGTCATGAGCATGTCGGTGACGCGAACCCATAACATTTTCCCCTATCAAAAAGTGCCCAACGCGGCTAAAGAAGTTTTCACTTCAAAAATCTAGAGATAACTGTTACGTATGTCACAAATTGATATGTATTATATTTGATTTAATATTTTGAATTTTTTGATGTATGCTACATAATATTTTTTTGACATAAAAGAATACAATCAAATAACTAACGTTAAAAAATATTTGCCAACTATGTTTTTTTAATATAATTAAATACCACTTTTATGTCATTTAAAAAGAATTATATTATTGGCTAAATTCTATTTTTGATTTTGTATTATAAATGCTTTCTAAATAGCGTTAATATTATATACATCCTAGTAGAATCTTGTTTTTGATTTATACAATTAAACACTGAAGACTTGGTTTAATATTACTTTGAAAAGAATTTATAAATACATATTTTTAATGAACTGTTTCGGTTAAATACTTTATAAAGATGATAAAAAGTTAATATAAAGTCTAATGGAGTGTTATTTCTTATTTATGAAGTTAAAAAACAGTACAAGAGTAGATTTTATATAACTTTCAAACGAATTTAAGATATAGAAATATAAGTACTTTTAATGAAATGTTATGGTTAAATACTTTATGATAAAAAAATATATAATTGAATTGAAAATGTCGCAAGTTAAGATACTAATATATTAACTATTACTTGTAAACCAAGAACTATACTTGAAATTAATAAAAAGTTTTTAATTTACAGCAATCTAAGTTTTGTTAATTTGATTTAATTCAATTCATTCGAAAATATTTAATTTATAACAAATTATAAATAAATTTTTAATTTTAAATAAATCTTCGCAGTATACTTTATATTAAATAAATTGGAAAAAATAAAGTGTATTGATATTGTATTACTGACAAAATGACGATTAATTAGAAAAGTTTAAAATACTTTATCATTTCTTTCCAATTACAATATTATTTTATCGAACACAAATTAGGCGTTTCTTTATTGAAACTACAGTATCTTCTGTTGAGAAACGTCTAATTTGTGTTCGATAAAATAATATTGTAATTGGAAAGAAATGATAAAGTATTTTCAACTTTTCAAATTAATCGTCATTTTGTCAGTAATACAATATCAATACACTTTATTTTTTCCAATTTATTTAATGTAAAGTATACTGCGAAGATTTATTTAAAATTAAAAATTTATTTATAATTTGTTATAAATTAAATATCTTTGATTGAATTGAATTGACTGAAGCATTTCCCCTCCAAGTTCCCATATGCAAGTGTAATAGTCCTTTTGAGGATAGCATTTTTACTCTTCGTACGAGTGCTATTACTATCCACGAGTACACTCCGTTGTTGTAAATTTGCTATCACAATCTTTAATATTACTCTCTATGTTTGCAATTTTACTCGCTGGCAGGGTAATTTCACTCATCGGTGAATTACATTACACACATATATTGTAATTTCACAAACCCTTGCTGACAAGACTGCGTAGTAATTTTTACCCTTTGCTGTATTAGTATTACATCGCAATGTATATTTACTACGATAATCGTTGGCAAATCTTGTGCCAACGATTATTGTAGCAATTTTACCCAGATTTTTTTTAGAGTGTATGCTATCATAGGCGGCTTTAAAGTCTATGAAGAGGTGTTGGATTGAGTTTTGAAACTCTTGACATTTTTCCATAGCCTGCCTAAAGGTGAAAATCAGATCAGTTGTTGATTTGTCTGGGCTAAAGCCACACTGGTATTGGCCTATGACGTTTGTGACGTATGGGGCCATCCTGTTTTGTAGGATAGCGGAAAATATATTATACACGGTACTTGACAACGTTATACCGCGATATAACCGGGCAGAGGATGCCCTTTCTCCATCCATGCACAATTAATTCATGAATCGATTGGTGTAATGTAGGCCCGCCATATTTACCCAGCTCGATGCCATCTACACCCGTTGTTTTTGAGCCGGCTGATGGCTCTGCTAACTTCTCCTATGCTTGGTGGCGGTAGCATAGCATTATCATCAGATATTGGTGGAGTCTCCGAATCCTTAGTTATCTCGCCATTTAGCAATTTATGAAAGTGATTTTCCCATCGCTCCAAAATGCCTTTAGGATCGGTGATCAGATTCCCTTTTTTGTACTTGCAGTATGTGCAACGTAGTGTGAATTGCGTCGTACTGCGGACTCTTTGGTAGAACTCCCGCGCTAGGTTGCGGCCGTCATTCTCGGTACTGTTTTAGTTCACAGACGAGATTGTTTCCCAGGCTTCCTTTTTTGTCTGTGAATTATCTTTTCTTCTTTTCTGAGCTCTTTATATTTCTCTTCGCGTACCCGTGGCGTGTTCTCTTAGACTGCTGCATGGCTCGGTACGCAGCATTCTTACGTTCAGTTGCCAGCTTGGAACGAACCAGTCGTTCCGATCTCTACGACTTCTGCCTTAGATGGAATCAGCAGTACTAAAGACAGTATTTTTGAGGCGGGTCCAGTTCTCGTCGACTCCCGGCATCTCATCCCAGGACTTAGGGCGAGTTCTAATGCATGGCCGCAGCTGTTTCTGACCATTTCATCGCGTAATGCAGTGTTGATTCGAGCCTGATCAGCGGTTACAAAGCTTTTCACCCTTGAAATGCGCTCTCGGAGCACCATACCAACAAGATTGTGATCCGAGTCGAAGTTGGCACCTCGGTACGTTCGTACCGTCATCAGACCCGAAAGGTGTCGGCGGTCTATCTACACATGGTCTATTTGAGTGGCTCTATCAGGAGATACCCAGGTGGCTTTATGAATATCTTTACGCAGAAATCTAGTGCTTGCAACGACCAAGTTCTTACATGCTGCCATCTCTACAATTTGCTGTCCATTGTCAGTACTGTTTTCACGCCATCTGTGGTTACCGACATATGCCTGTATATGGGCTCCCGGCATACTTTGGCGTTCAGATCTCCCAGTATGATTTTTACGTAATATTTTGGGCAAGCATTAAGTTCCCGTTCAACTAATTCGAGGAATTCTTCTTTATCATCATCCAGGGGTGCGTGAGCGTTTATGAGACTGATGTTGTTAAATTTACCTCGCACACGAAGAGTGCATAGGCTTTCGTTTATTGCTTAGCCGATACCCAGTCAGCCAGAAATGTATTTAAAATGCATTTATAATGTCTTTCATATAATATGTAATACCTTTGTAAGATATTACAAAACGTATTATTTTTGCATTAAATTTATATGGGAGAGGACCCCTTTTGTCGGTGCCCGAAGATTCTGCCTTACACGTAATATAAAAGTAATGCATTATTTTGGCATTACAAGCGAATGTATTTCATGTGAGACATTATTAATGCATTTATTTGGTACTAGCATAAAACCCGCGTGCCTTGCAACGCCTTTAAATAAAAACTGTTTATTATGTGCAATGTTTTCCTTAAAAAAAAAAACAAACAAAAAAGTCAGCTGTTATTATCCCTAAAAAGGGTTTACTATAGTGCATTGTTTTAATAAATATGGTAAACAAATTGCTGCGTATATCATCTCTGCTCAACAAATCTGCAAGGTTTGAAGCAGAGATTGGCATGTATATGTCATCAAGGGAAGTGACATTTTAGGGTATGACGAACGTTCGTTAAGTTTGTTCGCCTATTTACGTGGGTGCAAGAAATTATGAAGCAATCAGAAATGAATATTAAGTAAATTTCGAGTCATTCATTTCTACGTGATTTTAGGGATGCACTGTCAAAATTTCAGCCCTTCAGCTTCAGAGGTTTGGGTTAACCCCATTTCACCCCCTTAGGGGATGAATTTCGAGTAATCGCCTCTTAGTGAATGTCCACGTCATTATAGAGATGCACTGTCAAAATTTCAGCCGTTTAGCTCCAGCGGTTTGGGTTAACCCCATTTAACCCCCTTAGGGGATGATGTCCACGCCATTACGCACTGTCAAAATTTCAGCTCTATAGCTCTAGCGGTTTGGGTAAACCCCATTTCCCCCTTAGGGGAAGAATTTCGAAAAAATAGTGGATTTGCACGTCATTAAAGGGATGCACTGTCAAAATTTCAGCCCTTTAGCTCTAGCGGTTTAGGTTGTGCGTTGTCTGTCAATCAGTTACTTTTTATACAATAGAAAAAAAGGAAAGAAAAAAAAACCCCTTGAAATTGAACCCCATTTCACCCCCTCAACCCTTTTTTCTCCAAAAAAAGTAACCTATGTCCGTCTCCAAGGTCTAAACTATGTCTGTTGCAAATTTCTTCAAAATCGGTCCAGCGGCTTAGGCGTGGGAGCGTAACAGACAGACAGACAGACAGAGTTACTTTCGCATTTATAATATATGTAAGGATTGAACGTCTTGGGCAATAATGACGAAAAGGGTACGTACCACCCAATGATTATCAACTTCAAAATTCTGACCATTAGGCTGGTCGTCCACTGGAAGCGTATTCGAGCGGCTACGCGCTTCGGCTACATGAGCGCCTTCAGGCGGCTACAAGCGACTCTGAGATACGCGGCTACATGCTACAGGGGTCGTCCACTGCAAGCTTTTCATGCTGCTCAGTTTAAAGTGAATTTGACAAAATAATTTTTATTCCAGGAGAGATACATATTTGATAATTATAGGGATTGTAATTATCGTAGAACCTTGTGTCAAGGATTAAATTGTGGCTTCTGATGGTGCCTACCTACAGTAAAAATTTCATGAAAAAATAATGGTAACTTTTCGAGTAAATCTCAAAAATGAAACACACCTGTTTCACGAAAAAGGTTGAACAAGGTCCACAGTGGTCCTAGAATTTTTTTTTGTGGGCCTAATATTTATTCGCAAGGATTTGCTCCACAACTCCATTTTCATGAAATGTATGATAGGTTTGATTTAACAACTTAAAAACTCGTTTGAAAACCGAACCTCGAAAAGTTACCATTATTTTTTCATGAAATTTTTACTGTAGGCAGATACAATTTAATCCTTGAACACTAGGTTCTACGATAATTACACTCCCTATAATTAAATGTCAAAAAAATGGACATCATTTTTAACGGTTTTTGAATTTTTCTGCAAAAAGTTGTTGACCGACTTCAAGGGTGCAAAACTCATATTTTTCGTCTTTTTAAGCACTATTATGAAGTATTTTTTGTTTTCTAAAACAACAATTTTTTCGTACCTAAAAAGTGAAAAAACTTGTTTTCGCTACTATTATTAACCTTTTTCCACCTTTTCCCCTCGACCAATTTATCCAAAACACATTCATTGAATTCCTACGATTTTTCTCTTAATTATAGAAATCGCGGGGTAGATTTATTTTATTTTAAATATAGAAAGCTTTGGAGAAAATTATTTCCTGATTCGAGCGGCTACGCGCGACCGATCCAAAATAATTTAGATTCGCGCGGCACGCTCGAATACGCCTATAGCCGCCCGCTCGAAGTCGGTTGCAGTGGACGATGTTTGTATGAAATCCTTTATGTTGGATCTGTCGCGCATAGCCGCGTGTAGCCGCTCATGTAGCCGAAGCGCATAGCCGCTTGAATACGCTTCCAGTGGACGACCAGCCTTAGCCTTCCAAGTTATCTCTTTGGCATTGACCTCAGTCGGTCGACGTCGATACAACGGGTAGCCATCGTTCCCGATTAATCTCCAGAAATTAATGCTCTTGGATACCGCTTTGAACATTTCCCATTTAACATGCATCATGATTCAATCTCCTCCCATTGTGGATTGCAAGTAAAGTTATGACTATAGCCGTGTTTTTTTAATGAACTGGGTTTTGAGAGCTTTTGAGTTCATTAAAAAAACGACAAGGGAAATTTCATGTAGCGCCTACTTCGATGCTTAAAAATTTCAAAATTACACGGAAGTAAGAGTTATTTTTTACACTGTTACACGAAATCTTCGCTAGAAAATAATAAATATGTTTCTAAAAAATCAATTATTTGTTATAAATTTGCTCTCATCACTTTCCTGTTGTTTTTATTTTTTTTTATAAAACCTGGGTTTTCAGATTTGTATGGGGAAGAACCATCTAGTTCATTAAAAAAACACGGCTTATATTGTTGGACATATGCTTTTCCACACACAATGCATCTAAGTTTATAGCGATTTTTCAACATTCGTTTCGAATTGTACCATTTTTTTTGCTTAACTTAACTAAAATTGTTAAAGTGACCGCTCGGCTGCACCAACTTACAAATTTTGTTGTTCTTTTTCACATAAGCTTTTGTCGAAAACTACTGAATAAAGTCCATTTTAACATAAAAATTGGCTCAAAAGGAAGGGAGGAAAGCGTTGCACCTTGTTGAGCAATAATTTTTTCGTCAAAATGCACAAATGAGTTATAGATAAAGAAACATTACTCGGACATACACGTTGATATCTAAGAATAATAAGTTAATCTTGGTGAAGCAATACCCATGTACCCCGAGAGTATGATAACAAGCCGGTTAACCAAGTGTACGCCAGCCCAATGAGAGTAACATATAAACGCACCCCATGGAGGTCTTCTAACGCAAAAAACACTTAATCACATTACATACAGCATACAGCCAATTTTTCAAACAACGATTATACACAAAACAATCATTCATTTATATATAGATATAGATAGAAAATTGTATAGACAATAATAGATATATGTATTGTGAATACATTGCTTTGAATAATATTACATTATCTGAATTCTTAAAAAAGTAGTATTTAAAACACGTGTTACCTTTGTATCTAAAACAGAGTGTGTTTACTAAACGTAAAGTTATCGGCATCCTCCTTTTGAAAAACGACGAAAAAAATATTGTCTTATACGTATTGGATATTATTTTATTCATTATGTGCAAAACGTTCTTCAATTTTAGTCACTTCAAAAATTTATGGATCAAGTGTCAAGTGTTTGCGAAACTATTTTTAACCTTTAGCCGCCAGTAGAAAACGGATGACCATTACATTCCCTTCCTCCAACGATTGAATTTAACACAACAATAACAAACAACACTTCATATCACCAAACAAAACAAACCAAAGAAAATATCCCTACAATATTCACCCACATCAGCATGAGCACAATAAGTGCTGAGTATGCAAATCATTGTGATATGTCACCTCGGGCACTCACCACATAGTATACCACCACGAAAATATTAGAATGGACTCCTTTCAGACAGGACAATTTTTCCAGAGGGAGGAATGGCATGCAGAGGTGTTTGGGCCCACTTCGTACTTTTTTCACTTAGTCAATTGTTGTAAACTTTCTTTAGAATATATGGTAACCTAGATTCCGGTGATATTGCATGAATGTATGCCTCGCCATGGAAGCATTTGCATTGTTTTATCATTCAAAGAACCCCAAAACTTCTACGGCTGCAGACAATTCTATGTTAAAATACAACAAAATGAAAAGAATTCAGATAACAGCGATACTAAGGCAACAAGGAGCAGCATAAACAATAAGCCCCAGAGCTGTGCACAATACAAAGGTATTATGTTACTGCCACACAAGCTCCAAGTAGTAGAATAGAGCCTTAATATTGCACTTTCTTTACTACAAAAAATATTAAATTATCAAACTTATGTTTTAGAAAAAAATGCGATTTAAATGTTTTGTTGATCACATAAATCTTGGGTAGACCTTGCAGTTCAAGTCAGGGCCGGCTTTAGGTGTTTTGGCGCCCCCTGCGATATATTTTTATGCGCCCTTAACATCTTAGATATTTTTTAGGTATGTACCTACATATGTTATTACGCAAAAATTATAGAATAACCCGAGTAGAAATAAAAGGTGGACTTACAGCGGGCGAACATTGGCCGCTTGGAGGACATACCGGCTGACGACGGCCAAACTTGACCAAAAGATTTAACTGGCCGAGAACTGATCTGTTCTCACGGGCTATCTATAAATCTCTTTTTTCTTTATTTTTTTTCTATTTGCCAAAACAAAACATACTTAACTTATTACAGAGAATTAAATACAATGCAGGAAATACCATTATTATGACTTTTAGTTAGTCTATGGTTAATTCATGGTAATTGTGATGTCATAAGGGGTATACAATTTTATGTTTAAAGGATTATGTTTTTTTGTTGGGTGAGAAGCATGTGCGTGCAGCATCTGTTGACGGGTTCGTTCTTTGCTTATTCTGTCCGGTGGTTGTATTCCAACAGTTTTGTATGCCTATTGTGTCGAACTTCGCTGGAAATACATAATTTCAATTCCTTTTGTCAGAAATCCTTGAAATCTGACAACCTGAGTTCTGTTATATGATTTAATCCATTCCAGGGCAGGACCTGATATTCCAAATTTTAGTAGTTTTTTATTTAAAATGTGGTGGTCAGTACGATTAAAGTCTTTGCTGAAGCCAGTATAAACCGTATCTATTTGATGACCGTTCTCCATACGACATAGTAGATCGGAGGTGTGCATTATAAGGCTTGTAGTAGTCGATCGTAAGTGACAAAGAACACGAAATTCGGCTGGGAAGGCCAAAGCGTCTGTATTTTGGAAAGCTCTTCTACTATTCGGAAAAGGAGCCATAGAGAATATTACTTAGCTAAGAAACGCGAAGAAAACGGCCCAAATGAAGAAGAAAAAAGTGGTCATTCACCAAGCCAATGCACCGTCCCACAAGGCGATCGAAACAATGGTTAAATCGGCCTAGGTGTACTTCGAGTTGCACACTCATTGCCAAAAAAATTCTTTGTATTATCGCCACATTCGGGAACATGCATGAAATATTGAAACTTTTTATTAACTGCAACAAACCCTTTGAGGTTCTGGCAGAAATAGAATGCTCGGCCTCGGTGTCAGATTTTAAAAACTGCGCCAAATGGACGCTTTCATCTGCAAAGGTTTCTTCTAAATCAGTGGCAACTATATGTTTTAACTCCTTTGTTTTGCTTCTAATAAATTCACTGTCGTCTAGTTAATGCAGTTTCCATAAGAAACCAAATTTTGTGTTTACTGTATTATAAATAACTAGTTGGGATGCCCGTTACCGAAATTCGGTCACAAAAACAATAAATATGTATATAAAATTCACGATTTGTTCTAATTTAAATTCAATTTAAATATTTTTATTAAAAAAAAAATTATTCGCAATGGCGAATTTTTAATTACTATGAAACATTTCCATTGTCGCTCCAGAGCATCTAAAATTTCCCAGGATTTTTGTAATTGCATCCATGACGTCTTGCTTGGCTATGTGGTAAAATGATAAATGCCATTTACAGTGTTATTTGACAAATTACACTCAGAGCTAATCATTGCAAAGGCAGCATTATACGAACGAATATTTGCAAAAAAAATTTTAGAACGATTTTTAATACCACCTTCATTTGAAGTTAAACCTTCAAAAAAATTAGTAACATTCAAAGCACATTTAAAAGAATCAGTCAAAATTTCTAATGGTGCAACACCACCAACAAACATTTCATTATGAAATGCATCAACATTCATTTTCATTCACATCACTATTCAATTCATTATTTGCAACATTCATTTCATTAGCACTACGTAAATTTCTAACGCGACTTCTAGTATTTTCGCGAAGCGATCTAAAATCGACGTTCGAGCGTCCCCGTCGTTGTCTTGGCATTTCGAAAAGAAAACGCGGAAAAAAACGTAAGTACTCACCGATAAATTGCACTCAAAATTCGCAGTTAACTGTTTGGAATGACAAAAATACAACTCAGATTCCGAGAACCATACGAAAACGAATAAAAATTACGCAGAATAACATTCAAAACACACTTAAATGAATCAATTAAAATTTCTAATGGCATTCGCCAAAAAACGAACGGCAGCCCCTTACACAATACAACTCAATAATACTATACACAAAAGTGACCGAGTTTTTTTATGTGAGTTATGCCGCCAAACGCTTGTTTTTCTCTGTTTCTCCTGCGCTTCACTGAAACGGCATTTGTGTCAATCGTAGGCTACTCAGCTCTACGTTGATGCTCACAAAAAATTCAAATTTTCCAACGGCTTTTTAAAATCCGAAAAATTAAAATCGCTATAACTTTTTTATTCGTGAATCGATTTCGTTGAAATTCCTTATTACAAAACTATGCCATAAAAAGAACATTTTCTGAAAATTTTAACGAAATCGGTCCACGAACAAAAAAGCCTTAGCGTGTACAAACTTTTTGTTTGCCTATTAATATATAAGATATGCTTTTGTTGTAATTAATCCTTCTTTAGTTGAAGTACAGGGAAACAAGTCCTTTAGAAGTTTACTTGTAATAACATCCTCTTGTTTTATTTAATTTGGAATAAACCTATTATTTTAATATATTTTGATCCATTTGGATTATTTGTTAACGGCAAATAGTAAATTATTTTTGTGAATGCCATTTATACAATTCTAAAATCTGTGATAACAGAAACATCCTCAAACTTGGCAAAGGATTGGAAAGTTTTTATTATGTTTGGTTTGGGCCTATTGTTAAATTTACGGAAACTTGCAGGTAGGACTAATATTTCCTTTTCTAGGATAAATACCTAAATTTACACTCAGAACATGGATCATTTACGTTATTCCACTGCAGAATTTATGTAAAATACTTACATAACCCTCTCGGAAGGGAAAACATTGCTTTTTTAGGTAAAGAACAGGTAAAACAGAGCCTGGCACTTGGGAGCCGAAAAAGCGAGTACGACGATCGCAACTCACGGCCACAAGAGCGTGTAGGAGAGGGTCGTTGTCCGATGTTGTCCAGCTCTGAGGTAAAGATACAACAAAAACTCATTCATAGAATCTTATTGCAAATTTTATGACTGTTTTCATTCTAAAAAATGAAATGACATGTTTATAACCTCCTCACAGCCAATATACCGTTGTAATCAGTGGTGTTGTCGAGCCGGAACGCTCCGGAACGTCGTTCCGGTACTTCCTTTTTGGACCGGAACGCGTTCCGGAACTAAAGATGATTTCTGATAACGGGAATTGGCTGACGTATTGAAAAAAATTAAAAAGAATTGCTGATTTTTTTTCTAATTTTTGACGAATTCTTATATGTATTATCATAGACAAGTAAAAGGAAAGATGTTCCATTTCAAATAAGAAAAGTGTGCACTTTCCTGCTGAAAGAGCTTTCCTATTGCTGAGAGAGCTGCACTATTAATTAAGAATATCCATTAATAACCATAAAGTATAATTTCCACTTCATATTTTTAAATTTGTTACTCTTGAAATCTTGCAAAACGCAATAATTTTCTTTACGAAAATTAAACATTTCCCAATCTGAAAAATAAAAACATATTGCGGAAATGTTTTTTGTAAATCAAAACGAAATCAAAATTCGCACAAAACAAACGATTTTACTTACTTTTGCAAAGTAGTAAAAACCGAAAAGTCTGACCTGAAAAAACAAAATTGTAACTGCCTCCAAATGTGCAATTTATTTTTGTCATTCAAACAAAAATCAAACAGCTGTTTTCTAATTCAAATAGATTCCCGCCCACAATTTTATCCCCTTAATAAAATTTTCCTAGAAAAAAATATAAACATTCTTATATATACATAAGTATGTACGTATGCCGATATTTCATAAATAAGAAAACCTGTAAAAAAAGCGCAAACGCAAACAACTCGACCATTCTCCCATGCTCCCATCCATCCCTAACATTTTTCTTTTCATTTAGTTTCACTCTCTCCAAATATGAAACTTACTCAAGTCTCTTGACAGTGCCACCGAAAATAATGACTTAGCGGGGGCAGGTTTCGTTTGGAGGAAGCTTAAATGGAGGAAATAGGAAAGCTCTTTCATCAGGATAGTGCACACTTTTCTTATATGAAATGGAACATCTTTCCTTTTATTTGTCTATGGTATTATTATAAACAAGGGTTTGAACCAAACCCGAACCGGAACAAAAACCGGAACGAACCGTGAACCGGAGTCCGGAACGTTTTTTTCTGTATTGGTAGATGAAATTCCCATCTTTGTAGTTTTTACATTTCCCACCCATAGTGTAAGAATTTGAGTATGTATGTGAGTAAATTTGGGACATGAGACCGCACAGAGCGGCCGCCTACCCAGGATCGGCCCTGTCTATATAATTTTATATACGCGTTCCGGTAAAAGAAAAATTAGCACAACACCACTGGTTGTAATTGTTGAGACCAGGTACACAATGTACAATAATGAACGTAAACAGCCATATTTTATGATAGGGTAAAGTGAGTTTAGGACAAGATAATTAGGTTTAGGAGAAAAATATAAGGAAACAACATTGTGACTTTCCTAGAAAATGGACAAATAGTAGGACTATTCCTTAGTTTTGGTATTACCTATGTATAAGAACAATGATGCTTAAAAAATATGGCATTTCAGTTTTATTTGTCGAGGTAAACACATAATCCAACGTCATTTTTACGCGCGTAATTCCTTAAATCAGTTTAAGTTTTATGCAATATTTGCGATGTCTATACCAAATAATCAGTTCTGGAGTGAGTTCATTGACCTCTATCAAAATTGTGATGAGCTGTGGAATGTGAATAGTGAAAAATATAAAAACAGAACAATGAGGTCCAAAGGATTAGAGAAACTTGTAGAAAAATTAAAAGAAATCGATCCAACGGCAACAGTGGAATCTGTCAGGAGGCATATAAATTCCATGCGCACTTTTTTCAGGAGAGAGCTCCATAAAGTAAAGAAAAGTTTAAAATCTGGTGCTGGGACCGAGGATATTTACAACCCGAGCCTTTGGTATTACGAAAAATTAAGTTTTTTAACCAATGTAGAAACTCAAGCTGGCGGCACTTCAACTACAGATTTGGAAAACTCCATATCTGATGAAGAAACCGTAAGTACTCTTTTCTTTCTTAGTATGCTTAACGTAATTAATTCCTCAGTAATAAAATTTCTAAAATCGTGTACAACTACCATCTACTATCGTGTACGCTACTTAACTGCACACGTTCTATTATATTCATATTCAAAGGGAACTTTTGTTTCAATAATTTAAAGGTACATGGGTTTTAAAATTAATTTTATTAATGAAATAATAATAAATAACATTTATATTAAGAAATTCAATTTTATGTATTAATACACAACTACACAAATCAATCAATTAACATCATCGCTGCTCCTTTCGCGTTGCCAGGGAACTGCGCCAACCGTATTAAAATACGTACAAAATTTATTTCTTATTTCTTTGGCAGTGTTTGTTGAGTTGCGGCTATGAGATGATTCCAGTTGTATCAAGTGATTACTCTCTAAACGCCAACTACCTTGCTGAATTTCACCCGTTTCTATGTTTTTGATATCGACACTCGATTGAAGGTAAACGCCAGGATTTTCTTGTTTCAAAAAGTTGTGTAAGTAGCACGTAGCTAAGACAATAATCGTACATTTCTCTGGACATTAATTTATGGCATTCAACAATATCCGAAACCTAGAAGCCATAATACCGAAGGCGTTTTCCACAACTCTGCGGGCGCGAGAAAGCCGATAATTAAATATATTTTCTTCATCAGTGAGGTTTTTGTGGCTATATGGTTTCGTTACATTTTCCAATAATGGGAATGCATCATCACTCAAAAAAACAAATGGCATTTCTTCTTCAAAAAGCGGAAGAGTATCGGGTTTTGGGATGTGCAAGCCGCCTTCAGTAAGCAGACTGTAAAATTTGCTATTTGCAAAAACACCTCCATCTGAAACTCGGCCATTCCCTCCAGCTTCAACCATAAGAAAATTATAATTAGCATCGACTATTGCTAAAAGAACAATGCTAAACGTTTTCTTATAGTTAAAGTAGTATGATCCTGAATTTGGAGGTTTTCTTATTTGGACATGCTTCCCATCTATGGCACCAATACAGTTAGGGAAATTCCACATTTTGTTGTATTTCTCGGCTATCGACTTCCACTCCTCACCATTCTTAGGGATCTGGAAAAAAGTAATTTGAAAAAAGAAATTACATATTGGTTTTATTATTTATTAATTAACTTTATTTTTCTTTCTTCTACTTTCAGTTATTGCTTTCACCAAGACCCAAAAAGAAAAAACAAGACGAGGTGAGAACAAAATTTCTCAGCAGCGCGACCAAAGTTTTGGAGTCAATCCCAACCTCAAAAACAAGCGACGAGGCGGATTTGTTTGCTGCATCGTGGGCTGCGAGTTATAGGAAGCTTACACCACAGCAGCAAATATATGCTAAAATAGCCGTCGAGGAGATTTTTAATCAAGGGATGCTGGAGGAATTAACGCCAAATACTGTCCAGCGTTCACAAATCCATTTTTCTACAGTGCCAAGCACATCATCTGGGCAAATATATTACCACAAGAATACCCACATTTGGCAGGAATATCCTTCCAAGCAGCGCCATACGAAGGGCAAGCCAGCACCACCGGTATTGTACCAGTAACGCAACAGACAAATGAAAGCACACACATAACAGTGATATCTAATGAATTAATTAGATCACCTGAAGAAAGTGTTTCAGAACACCATCAATTGAATAGAACTTATTAAGTTAGTATCTATAATTTTATAACTGTATCTTGTTAGCGTAGTAAATATTAATTTAAGTGGTTTCGGGTTTTTGTAACGTTTAATTTTTGAAGTGTTAACTTCTTTAGGCGCGTTTGGCACTTTTTCGCTGGGGGTAAAACAAAGAATTCGCGACACGCGCACTTTGTTGCTACACCCGTTTCTGGACACTTGCTGCAATGATGGCGACACGCGCATTTTGTTGCTCACTCGTTTCTGGGCACTTGTGCCTACGCAGCTGGCTAGAGCATGGAAACTTTTGGTTGAGCTCCACTTACAAACAGCAGCGTATAATTATATGTGTGCGAGGCAAAATAGCCCGCGCTTGGTGGGTGGGATTGGGTTTGAATGTTGCAATGCAGAAGCTGCTCTCAGCATTCGTTTTATATTCTCGCGCCGCTCTCAAAATCCATGGCATATTCGCGCTCGCACCCATTCATTTCATATTTTCGCCTTGCACACATATTATGCGCTGCTGTTTGTAAATGGAGCTCAACCAAAAGTTTCCATGCTCTAGCCAGCTGCATAGGCACAAGTGCCCAGAAACGGTTGCGAACCAAAAATGCGCGTGAGACCAACGCTGCTGTCTGTTGCTGGACCTCGACTAAAAGTTGCCATGCTCTAGCCAGCTAAATGGCTGCAATATTTAAATATTTTGCTTGGATTAATCGCTTTCGGCGACATGGAATACGTTTCGGCGTTTCGCCTATTCGACTGCGCGTCTGTATTTTACGTACATATCTGGGGCAGTACCCCAGTAGGGAAAATCGCAAGTATTTACTGTGGGAAGTCGATTTGGAAGTACTTCTTTAATTAGTGTTTTCTGTAATGAGAATGGGTTTGGTGACCAAGCGTTTGATTTCGCGCAAAAAGCGTGTTGAAAAACTTCGTAGCTACTCGTTTTCTTTGTTAATTATCTCAGTTATCTCAGCCATTAAATTTCTGATCTTTAATGTATAAACATATATTTGAATTTATGTTTATGATATAAATATAAATCGCTTAATTTTACTTATTTTACTGGTTCTGAAGAAATTCAAATTGAATCCAGTAGATTCCCATAAAAATTTAGATCCGTGACTTTGGCTGAATATAATATGACCTATTTGCATATTTGCACAATGTTTAAAATAGCAAAAATTTCTGTTTCGTGACTATTGCATCAACCCGACGATATGTACTGTGTACTATGTACTACATATTTCCTATGAACTATGCACTATGTATTCATTACTATATATTAGCTACAATTTTTACTAAAAACTACATTATCCCAGTCATCCATCGTCCGATCTTTGTGTGATAAGTTTAAGAAAAATAGTTTAATTTCCAAAACGTTGCAACACATTTTGGAGTGAGTGCAATGTGAGTAACAATTAAATAAACTTTAACAGAATATTCATAAATAAAATATATTAATCCTTATCGTCCTGTATTAAGATTGATTTGGAAATTTAGACTAGCCATAGAAGTTAACACTTCTAAAGTGTGGTCCTACGCACGCTCATTTTTTTTTTATGAGAGGTGTCACCAATCCCAATAATTCGTAATAATTTCTCTCATCCATTCTGGGGAAACTTTTAAAATCCCTAATGGATGTCTCTTGTAATTCTTTTAATAAATTTACATGAGAGTATTTTTGCTGTTTTAACAGCCATTCTTTTGTCCAAACATATCTTCTTTTTCTAGTTTTTTTTTTCTTCGCTACAAATATCTATTACCACCGTTGATAATACTATTTTCAGCTTTTGGTTACTATCCATGCAGAACAGAACATACAGAAAATGAAACTGTACCACCAAAAAGCACAGTTGTGGGATATCACATTTTTGGCTGTACAGCATGGATGTACATCCGATTTGACCGTGTATGGGGGGATTTAGGCGCTGGTCTTGGGCGAGGACATTCTGTAGTAACCAAGATCATAGAAGCGATTCCGGAAGCGGAGATGCTATCGGACTGCATGCACTTTAGAATTTCAAAATTTGAGTGACCTTCTGTGCTCATACATGATAGGCTAACCTGGACTTTTCCTAAAGTATTGACGGGCGAACTTATATTGTACACGGATGGCTCTAATACAGAGACAAGTGTGGGCGCCGGAATCTGGAGTGAAAGTCCCAGATTCAGCAGGGCGATAAGCCTAGGCACTCTGGCAACTATCTTTCAAGCAGAGGTGTACACAATTCATGAGAAGAGCTTACCAAAATATACGGATTTTTATCTTCTCTGATAGCCAAGCGGCAATTATAGCGATAAGGTCCCGTAGGACCAAGTCGAAATTAGATTGGGACTGCCAACGTGCTCTTGATGAGTTGGGTGTTCTCAATCAAGTTACTCTTGTCTGGATCCCGGGTCACCGGGGCTTCAAAGGCCACGCAAATGCGGATGGCCTGGCTAAACACTGCTCTGATATTGTATTCATAGTTCTAGAGCCGGCTATTGGGGCACCGTCCAGAATTCTGCAAAAAACCCTGACCGATCGGACTATGATGAAGCATACTGAACGCTGGGGGTCCGCGCCTGGACTGGCAAACTCTAAGCGGTTCCTTCCTGTGCCGTCCCCTAAGACGGCCAAGAATTTTTTAGGGCGCAGTAGGAATGATTTCAGGACACTTGTTGGCTTGAATACCGGACTGTGTGCCCCAAATTACCATGTGTGGAGGATAGGGTGGAGAACACCACATGTAGGCTTTGCCTGGAAGAGGATGAGTCTGCCCTCCACGTTCGCTGTGAGTGCCCCGCAATAGCGAGGAGCAGGGTTTCTTTGGTCAAGGAGTACCTGCTCGAACACTCAAGTCTAAGCGACAAGCCACTGGGCAGGCTGCTGAACTTGTTCAAGCGGTCTGGCCTACAAATATGAGCTATAGTGGTTGCGATACAATTTGCCAAATGAACGGCCGCAGTACCTTTCGACTCAATACCTCACACCCGAAAAAAGGAAATTCTACCCAATTAAAACGTCCAAGCAGGGGAAAATGGATCTCCCTGTATAAAAATCAAAGTGTTTCCCTTCTTCCTATCGCTCCATCTTTCTTTAACTTGGAACCTGCAATTTGGCTCGTTAATTATAACGGGGTTTGCTATTTTATATATTGAAAGGTTTATCTGTGATAGAACAATTGCAGTATGGGTTCTCAATGGCGATGCGCTTCAACACTTTTAGATGCTCATCCAACTCTTGTGAGTACCTCAACATGATGTTGATATCGTCTGCCTCAATTTATCGTGGCGAATTTTATTCCAAGTATCGAGTAGTAGATTTATCGTGCTTATTATCTTCGCGCTTTCTTCCATACCTCCCAAACTTTTTCCTAGAACGACACTTGATCTACAAAAACATGTCTGTCATAAATTCAATTCACTTAAAATTTGGCATGACTGAACACAATCTATAAATTCTCTTATCTCCTATCACACTAAGGGAAGCATTTCATTACCGCTGAACACTATTTAAGCAGAGATAAGCGGCTTTGGCTAATTATGTCTCATTACACTTCATCGGAGCTGCTCGGGGCTATAATTAAAGACCTACATAAATTCTAATTATGACAGTGGGCACACGGATGTCGTCTATCGCTGGTCATATATCCATTTTCACCTGTGCCAGTTCGATTTTATTTTCGCTGCCGCCGCCAACGTCTATGACTCAATACGCTGCAGCGGGGTGCCATATTCTGTGATGCAACGACGCAATGCAATTTCTTAGTCTTGGTCTGCGGTCCGTGCTGCACCAGATTGTATGATATGAAAATAGCCCGAAATCAATTTCACTCCAATTTGCGGTAGATTTTGACACCGATGACATGATTCGATTGTCCTACTTCTTGGGAGCAATTATGCCGGAGCGACGGCTACGCGGCTCACCTGATACTCAATACGCGATAGTTGGTAACGTGATCCCAGCCAACAGTCGGATTCTAGCCTCAAGATGCAAGACTGCATGTCGCGGTGCAGCTAGCAGCGGGTCGATATAAGAATGGATTGTGATTGATAGTCTTGGATAAAACCGCACCTCGGATCATGACGATGATGATGATGTTATCATCTCTTTGGCTGCTCGGTTGAAAATAAAAACACGAGGCTTCCGCGAAACGGTACTTTGGTGGATTCTTGATGAATACAAGTAGTCGTTACGCAGATTTGAAAGTTGTGATCGATTATTGTCTTCAGCCGATGGAGTCAAGTGGAACGGAAACTAGAGATGAGTGGAACCTAGGGACTTTGTTAGTGTGTTACGACTGCGTCTTTCATTAATAATAATTACACTCGGGAAAGTACTGTATTTATGGGAAATGCTGGGAGAGATTTTCTCAGATAAATCAAATCCCTTTAAGTAGTTTTCGTGCACGTGTGCTAAGTAGAGTTAATTATAGTTTTGGCAGTCGTTTACTACTTGGACGCGGTATGATAAACCGGGTATCGAAAATTATTTTAACTGTGCCGTGCGACAGTAATTATAAGAAATTCAGTAATGGCTAATAATGGATGAAACAGGAAAAGAGACAACGAACATTTAAGTTTCTTACGATCTGTTACCTTAAGGAGTCTACACAATAATGTAGTTGAATATGGGTTAGGAGGCGGATTTGATGCTATAAATCTAGTTATGCTGGCTGAATTTGCACCATAGTAGAGCGGCTATTGCAAAGGCAGTGAACCGACATTCATTTATCGATTCTATTCGAAGAGAAATCATAGATGTTTTTCTTTACACTAGTATATGTATATTTAAAAGGTAACCTAATTGGATGGTGATGCATTGAGCGTCAATGTCGAATAGCAGTGACATTTTATTTTAGGTAGGCAATGGAACCCGACACACCGAAACAAACCACTTTGGCTCCCCGCAAAACCGACAGGTTAACATTTACTGATTCGCAGCGTTCGAACTTTGAGGAGGTGGTGCTTAAGGCATTGAAAGCCACAATAGTCCAGTAAATAGGTACTTTTTCTTTGCGAAAAATACCGCACGCGATTTTTTTTACCAAATGATTTTATATATTTTTATGAGCTTAAATTTAAAATGGCGTCATCCCCACCCTTATGCTTAACTTACAGTGAAGGGAAAGGCGTTTAATTCTATATCTCAGAAACTATGCATTTTACGACAAAAATGTATATAATCTTTTTTGTAGATAAATAAGTGCTTTAACTTTTTTGTTCAGACATTTTTTTTTTTTGTAAAGTCAATATGTTCGGAGTTATAGTGCTTCAAACTTTATATATCACTTTCTTTGCACTATATTTCGTTAATGGCTAACTCACCATAAAAAAATCCTGCCTGAGACTTATAGAACACACAATTATGTATAATTTTTGTTATAGTTACTTTTTACGTAGGGCTAATATTTCACGAGTTATAGTGCTTTAAGTGTCGAAACTACGAAAAGTAGTTTTTTTGCCAATATCTTTTCAACTGCACGTTTTATTGCAAAACTGATTATAACGTTTTTTTGTGCGTAATTTCATTTCCCACGAATTTAATGCCGAATGGTGACAATTCTAAATGGAACATATTCGAGGGGGGAATGTATTCATTCCCCTCTTTCCGTTGATTACGACCAACACTCCTATTGATTTCAAAAGATTACAATTTCCAGTCCGATTGGCTTTCGCAATGACAATCAACAAATCGCAGGGACAATCTAACAATGCTTGTTGCCTGAATTTGGAGAATCCATGTTTTTCGCACGTAAATCGCTACGATTACATTGAAACACAATGAATTCGTTTCGATAAATGTTTATTAAATTTCAAATTTTGAATGTTCAATCAAGCTTACATTACATTAAATTCAAGTACATTTGCAAAACCAAATAAAACATTATGTTATTGAATCAGTTGAATAACATTTGAATATATTGAATGGGTTTTTTACCAAATAAAATTCGAAATTAGAAAATTTCACATAAACTGTAATTAACTAAACATCAACGCGCACGAGATATACTACGTTTCCATGACAGTTTGAGTACTCGAAGGCTTGAAAATCTCAAGAACTCGAGCGCGTATATGCTCTGCCTACTTGAAGCGGCATATTAGCTTGAAATGAGCTTGAGTTCTTTAGCTGTCATTTGAAGTTACTATTGTATTTCTTCCTTTTATCGTGCTTTTATTTCTTCATTAATATTTTTGCCTCCTCATATTCCCACAAATTACCTTTAGACACATTTACAAGTCTAAATTTCGCACTTTCGAGCACTCAAGCTTTCAAGCTCGGTTTACATGACAAGCACTAGAGCCGATCACAAAAATCTTTTTTATCGACTCCAGTCGAGCTGCTTGCGTTTACATTTGTACTTGAAGTACGCTTCAAGTAAGGTTCAAGCTGTCATGGAAACGCACTAATAATAGCCAACTGTTGCGGCAAAATGGAGTTATTCAAAGATAAATATGCAAATTACCACGAAGAAAGACATTTTCTCGATTTTCCGTTCATTTTTTCCACTGCAATATACCTTTTTTTACCATTTATCGAAACTAGCCGTAACAACGAGTAAGTGAGCCAAAACTTTGTAGGAAGCGTAGTTTTAAGACGAATCGTAGTTAAAAAGTTCTCTTTTTTAAATTCCTTTATTTAACTTACATTACGTGTCGTCAAATCTTGGAAGTTAAATTTGACCCACTTTCCGGTTTCGGATAGAGCTGTATTCTATCAGCCGTACTCTTCCATTTGATACCCATGTCTTGGGCTCGGTAGAACACAGTTGCAAAAACAGCCGCCAACTTGTAACCGTCTTCTTGAATTTTTTACAAAACGGTCAGATCTGGGCCGTCTGGGCTAAGCTAGCACGGTATGCGGACGTGCGGGGTGCGCTGTCGCCGGTCACCCAGGCAATCCAATTTAAAAAAATTGTCTCGTGCTGTACCGTTCACTGAGTGAAATTGTGTCTCTTTGTTCCGTGCCGAATCTGTAACTTTCTGTGCTAAGTGAAGTTAGTATATTAAATGAAACAATTAAAATCCGAACCATTATTAATATTAAATAACCGGAAAAAAATTAATAACAAAGTGAAAAAAAGCAATAAAATTGTGACGTGTCTTGGCATGCGAGTGAAGGTGTCATCAACTCCCGCACCGACAGTGATCGAACTGACTGACTGTACAAGTAAGTAAGTTCTTTCCTTCTCCCCACATCCCGCTCTCGGCTCTGCCGGCGTCAGTGCCAGTATCGGTCAGCTGACGGGATTCTCCTTGCGTTAGGAGGCATAACACTCCAGCAAGGGGTATCCCGATAGCCCCGATGGTCATGACAATGGCAGTGCCGGTTACGACGGAGGTTGACCTTGTGCACATTAAGCCTCGATACAAAAATTTTTGTATTGACTCCACCAACATCCGTGGGCTGCAAGCGAATTTCTATTCGGTGATGTGCCATCTCTGTGTTTTTTCTCCCCCAATCTTCGCACTAAGTGAAACCCAAATATTACCTAACGATGATTTAGATCGTTTCCATGTTTCTGGGTACACATTAGTGCACAACCTCTCCCCCCATAGGGGAATTGCCATTTATATTAGGAAAGACGTAGCCTTCCAGAGGGTGTACAATAGTACAACTCCTGATTTCAACCATCTCGGTCTAAAAATTTTACTTCCAAAGCACGTCATTTTCTTCTGTTTTCTATACAGGAGTCCTAATATCAGTAATGAAGCTTCCTCTTTAGCATTTGACGCTATCTCTGAACGTATCTCCGGTTTTTTATCCTCCCATCCGGACTGTGAGATCATTGTTGCGGGTGATTTCAACGTTCACAACGTAAATTGGCTGAATTACTCAAATGGCACCAGTGTTACTGGCAGGGATGCCGAGCTCTTTGCTGAGACAAATAACCTATACCAAATTGTCAACGGTCCTACACGTATTCCTCACACTGCAGGTCAAAGACGCCACCTCCTTGATCTTTTTCTTACCTCGCACCCAACCAAATACTCCGTCGAAATTGACTCTCCTCTGGGCAACTCAGATCACTGTCTAATCAGCGCCCACTTCCCATATCGATCTCCTACCCTAACTACGCCAGCTCCTAGGAGAACCGTTTGGCATTATGGGAAGGCCAATTGGTGGGGGCTGATTCGCTTTTTTCAATCTACCGACTGGGATCTATGCTTCCAGAACCGCGATGTCAACTTTGCTGCCCTCTGTATTACCAACATTATATTGGCTGGTATGCACCTATTCATTCCTCATTCTTCCAAATCCATAAAGCCTAGGCAGCATGGATGGTTTAATAGGGAATGCATGAATCAATTAAAACTAAAGAAGCCGCCTACAGAGAGTACAGACATTCTCCGAGCGAACTATCTAGACGTGAGTACATAAGGTTGAGAAATTCCTGTAAATCCACCATCAGGAAAGTCAAGGAATTATACGATGACAGGCTGAGAAATAAACTCATTAACTCCACTGCTGGCAGTAAAAATTTTGGGTCCTTGGTAACCTCCATCAGGAAGAATTTTACCTCACACTCAACGCCTCCATTCATCCCCAATAGGCAGGTGATAACAGAAAGCAAACCCAAGGCCGACTTACTTGCATCTCTGTTCGCCGAAAACTCTTCCTATGCTGACATACAACCACCAGCCTTCGAGTGTTCCACCCACTCAATGGACGGAGTTTTCTTCAGAACTCGTGAAGTGTATAGGTGTCTCAAAGAGCTTGACTCCAATAAATCCACTGGCCCCGACAGTTTCCCCCTATGTTTCTTAAAAAATGCGCCTCACCTTTGGCTAAACCTCTGCGCAAACTTTCCGCCCTATCCTACTTCTCCGGAGTCTATCCCGACTCCTAGAAACTGGCCCATGTTCAGCCCATACCAAAAAAAGGTGACGCTAGTGACCCCGCTAACTACCGCCCAATAGCAATTACTTCTATTCTCTCCAAAGTGATGGAGACAATAATAAACAAGAGACTTTTAAGATATCTTGAACACCACAAAATCTTAAATGACAAACAGTACGGCTTTAGACCAAAAAGATCTACTGGCGACCTCCTTGTTTGCCTAACTGAACACCTCAACCAAAGTATACACCGATTTGGTGAATCTGGCATGGTTGCTTTAGATATCTCCAAGGCTTTTGACAGAGTGTGGCACCCCGCTCTGTTAACTAAACTCCAGGCTATTGGTATTGACTTCGTTCTAAGGAACTGGATTAAGAGCTTCCTTTCTGGCCGTTCAATCAAGGTAGTATTGGATGGCGTCGAATCCGACCCCTACACCATCTCCGCAGGTGTTCCCCAGGGCTCAATTCTATCACCAGCTCTCTTCCTAATTTTTATAAATGACCTGCTCTCAATCCCTTCAAACCCACTCCACTGCTTTGCCGACGACAGTACACTACGGTACTCCTATGGCTTCGATACTGTAGGACTAGCACGCGCCAGACCTTGTCTGCATTATCGCAATCTCATGTCCATTTCAATCAACAGGGACATCGAACGAATTCTTGAATGGGGCCGCAAGAACCGTGTCGAATTCAATGCATCCAAAACGAAGTACTGTCTCATCTCTAATAAAACCTCCACCGACCCTCCTTCTATTTCAGTGGACAATAAAAACCTAACGGCAGAACCGTCTTTAAACATCCTAGGCATAACACTATCCGAAGATCTGCGGTGGAATAACCACATATTCCAAATCGCTAAACAAGCATCGCAATGCCTGGGATTCCTGAAAAGATGCAAATTCCTCCTTCAGCCGTCGGCCAGGGCTAGAATTTACAAGTCCTACATTCGTCCTCGCCTCGAATACAACTCGTATATTTGGGCTGGGGCCCCGAGAACCACCTTAGCCTGGCTGGACAAGGTGCAAAGTCGCGCTCTCAAACTTATTGGCGATAGCGCCATTTGCTCCTCAATTGACTCATTAAGCCACCGTAGGAACGTAGCAGCCCTTGCAAAATTTTACCGATTTTACCACAACGATTGCTCTACTGAAATAAGTAACCTCATGCCTCCACGGCAACATTTTTCCCGCAACACAAGACTTTCCCGCTCGGCCCACCCTTATAGTCTACAGCCCTTATCTTCGCGCACACTCCGATTTAGAAATTCGTTTATAACAAGAACAACGCGACTGTGGAACAACTTACCTCAGTCAATATTCCCAAACTCATACAACACCCAAGAGTTCAAGCGCAAGGTTCACCACCATCTCCTCCAACACCCACCCGACTCCCCCTAATCTATCCTATCTTTCTCTCTATCCTTCGAGCTAAGCTTACTACTAGCAGTGATGTAGGCCGGGTAAATACCCAGTGGGAAGGTAAATATAAATTGGGTATTTACCCGGATATTTACCCGATGGTCGTTTAAATACCCAAAACGAGGGTAGTTTCAGTATAATAAAGATTAGAGATGCGCCGAATATGGGTTGGACCGAATACGAATATTCGGTTAAAAATGTACCGAATTATTCGGTTCAGTCTTATGCCGGTTCAAGCAGGTTCATATAGAACAGAGAAGCCTTCTGCAAGTAGCAGCGTTCGTCCAAACCTCCAGCACTTCGCGCTAGCGCGGCTCACTCACTCAATGCGCCGTTCTTTCTTTCATTGCAATTTCTCTCGTGATAGAGTAGTTATCGCCAAAAAATAAGGGACTAAAGCACGAATGTGGGGAAATGACAATTCCTTAAACATTAAGGCCCTACGCACATGAGTCGACTGATTTACAATCCCAGTTTCAAAATGGTTTCACCATTATCACGCTCAAATCAGGTTGCATCCAAAATGAAACCTTTGTCCAAACACAAGCTCAACTGATTTTAGATCAATCGGTGTTCTGTGCTCACGAAGATTTTGTTGAATAAACTTTCATACGTGCAAATGCAACCACACAACTGAAACTGGTGTCATTTTCAAGCGTTACAAGCGTTGCATTCGGTGACAGGTAATATAGAAGTGTGTGTATTCGAATGCATGCAACGTAAATGTCGGTCTACTGTGCACTTTTTATGCCGCATTCGACAAAGCACACACACACTCATACACTCGTTACTTAGACTTTTGGGTTATGTTTAAAAGTCGGGGGGGGGGGGGGGGGCGCGGTAGAAACTCGTCGCATATCATAGAACCGTTGAATGCAGCACAGGAACGCTTGTCTGTCACCAGTTTGATATTGCTTCCGACCGGCAAGAACAGTCGCACGCAAGCAGTTGAAAACCTAGTTTCAAATCGGCCTCGTTTCTGTCGACTCGTGTGTGAATTCTCAATTTTTTATTTTGTGTAATTTTTGATTTTGTGAATAAATATGGTTACACAAAGAAGTGTTTGTTTCATTTACAAATACTGCCCATCTACTGTTTCAGAATAAAGCCTCTTTAACATATGTAACTCTTCAAATAATACTATTTAAATATTCGGTAATTATTCGGCAAACTAACCGAATATTCGGCCGAATACAAACTTTAAAAAATACGCCGAATACGAATATTCGGTCGAATATTCGGCGCATCTCGAACAAAGATGTATGCCAGAAGCCAGCAAGAATGTGGATTGGCAACGCTGCTGAGCTGATCCTACCCAGAAGTCAAACTGACACTGCTCTTCCATCCATTTTCAGATTATCGTCTTTGTATTTGATTTATGATATCAGTTTATTTTGTTTTCTACATCAAAAAATGTGGTTATCATTGCTCAATTAATATTGTTCACGATCAATAAAGCGAATTTCACTATGTAGGTTAGACCTGTTTTATTTTATTTCCTTATCTTTCAACCGAAGTGCTAAGTTCCTATTCTGATTAATTTTAATAACTTTCTAATACATATAGTAAGAACTTAGAAAAATTAGTTTGCGAACATTTCCCAAGGTTTAACTAACTCCGAACTGAATTTTTTTAAATTATAAATTACCCAGGTATTTATGAACATTGGGTATTTACCCGGGTATTTACCCTGGACATTTACCCTGATTCATAAATACCTGGGTATTTTACATCACTGACTACTAGACATTGCACCTTGACGTGTACGACATGACGAACTAGTAGTACAAAGGATGACACCTAAGCTTAGACTATCAAATAAAAAAAAAAGATTGCATTTAGTACTTATACATGACGAATTGAACTCAAGTTGAACCCAAGTCTAACTACATGTAAACGGGAGTCGATTTGAGTTAAGGTCGACTGAACTCGACTCAGCTCTGCTACCTGGGTTGAGTTTAAAATATGCATACGGACATGAGTTCAGTATCTCAATTTAGTTGACAGCAGCATCTCTGTGTTTTGTTTGTGATTTTCAACTCAACTTTTCATCTCATCATGCATACATATTAATTATCACGCGAACTACGAGTGTGTGCAGAATTGGAAGTTGATCGGTTTTATTTTCTACTTATTAGTCTATTATAAGCTTTTCGCAATTTTGTGTTGGCCGCCATCTTGAATTTGGAATGACGCCATATAGCTAATTGTGATCTACCTGTCATATCCTTTCATTTGATACCCATGTCAGATTGCCGCGGAGCACAATTTCAAAAGTCGGCCGCCATTTTGGAACCGCCATCTGGATATTTTTACAAAATGGTCAGATTGCATTGTCATCCAAACTAAACGTGTATGCAAAATTTCAGCTCTATCCGATTCTATTCCTTCTATTCTTATTAATACTTTGCAATTTTGTTACTATTTCTCTTTTAAATCCCGGTTCTTATAACAGGTTATTCTAATATCCAAATCCCGCGAATCTCGCTGATCCCACATGTCTAGTCCCGCATTAATGATCCCCCAAAAACGTTGCGGGGTGCCTCATTCGGTGGAATGGATCCCCTAGCCACAACCCTCTTCCCTTATATGAAGGTATTTGAAAGGAAATCGTACATTTCACGACTGGATGTAATTGAACGATAATATGCTTTATTATGCTGTTGTGTTACCTGAAAACAATTTTTGTTAGCATTGATTGGTCTTTAATAATCATAGTCTTCGATCCACCCTCGCAATTTACTAAAAGCAAGCAGCACATTACCAATAATCCTAAATCTGTGCGATTAATATCCAAACAAGTGTTCAACATCTGATAAATTAGCGTAGCTTTGGCTTAAATACCTTTTCTCTCCATTAAAGCGAAACTTGACGGAATTTATCCTCGTGTAAGTAAATAAATCCCAGATTGTCACTGCACTAAGCTAAAGCACTCGCTCCAATAATCACGGAAAGCCTAAAAGTGGTTCCCAAAAGCACCCTCATCCCGGGATCGCTACAACAATTTCTGGAACAAACTGCACTGATTGCGGGTGTGCTTAATGTTAACTACTTTACTTCCGCTGCCGCATAACACCCTTATCCCGGCGGGAATTAACCCAGTTTTGAAATACTTATGCCGCCGCAGGGCTTAGTTCCATTCCACCATAATTAATTGCCGTGGATAAATTATAAAATTCCTCCGCTCCGCGCTCGGAGCTGCGACATAAATAAATTCGCGAGCGCCAAGTAAATGCGTCGCTTGTTTGCAAATTTATCAAATTACGAGACTGTCGCCAGATGATGAATTCATCAGCATCAGCATCAACATCGGCATCAGCTTCGCATTCAGCACCGCCGGGGGACGGGGCGCAGCGAGGATGGCGTTTCGTATGAAAGTGAAAGAAGAAGCGTTTTTCTCGCTGTGCAGAAGGTACGAGATGAGCACCTTAAGCAGTTTTACTTTTGAAGAGTTTCCGGTAATTTCAGTTGGAGGTGCTTAATGAGAATATGATTACCTCGGTCCTGATTACCTTTAGAAACGCTGCTAAAATTTTCTTTATGCTGGCGAAGTTGAATTAAATTTCTTTACGAGCTCATTTCTCATCCAAAATGTTCTCGGCTACTTATTTGTGAAAAATTTAACCGAGATAAAGGGATAAAAAAAACCGGACAAAATCTCTGCATTTTCACCGCACCGCAACCGAAGGATAAAATCTTTAGTACATAAAGAGGTTTCGACCAGTTTCCTACAGGGATTTGGGGTTAATGCTCACGTCCATAACTCAGTCGTGATCGTAATACGGAATCATGAGGCTATCCATATCATCCCACCTTAAGTGATAAACAACGGAACGTTGGCTGGATAAAAAAAGGAGCCGTATAATATCCGAAAACGTCGTCTGCACCCTCACCATCCACCGTCACTGTAGAACCAGTTGAATTCGGCCCAGTGTGTCTTGTTGGCTTTCTTCGAGGCATTGAACTTGACTTTCACCATTTCCTTTAAGGAGCAGACAAAGAAAAGCTGAGCACGTCTCCTACAGTTACTTTTCTTTTTCCCACCGGCAAGAGTCCTGTTTGCTCCTTTTCTATGTCTGGCAAGTTTTAAGGGCGCATTTAAGTGAAAGGGCATTGAAAGTGGAAGGAAAACTTCCCCGGGACCTGAAGAACATCCACCCGCCCACCCTCTCCGCAATAGGGGGTGTCGTGTTGAGAGTGTTTGTTCTAGCGGTGTTCCCGACGTATACGTCCTTGTTCCCCTTTTGTTATTCGATGTTCACGAGTTTTATTCAGGATGATGCTACTCCCATCCCCCAAATTGCTTCGGCTTCCCTCTGCTGCGAAAAAAATATGAAATTTAATTTTGCAGACTGCGGAATATTTTGCATTTCCGAAATGAAAGGATAAGATTGAAAGTTTGCTTTTTTTGAAAAGTTAAATTGGAATCGATGGATGAGGATAAAGTGCTGAAAGCATATCGACGACCTTATTGAAAACTTTCTGTTTTTGAAAACGTGATGCGCGGTGTCGGGAAGGAATTCCCATTATTTTTGTAAGCCTTGGCGGAGCAGATTTTTTATTATCTGAAAATTATTATCTCAACCATTGAATGGTTGGTGTACAGTAGACTGAAATTCATTTCATAAAATGTTGTGTTATTAGACAGCCAAAGTTTAGGCGCAGCTTCATTAAATTCAATGCAATATCTAATTGTAACTGTAGCAATAGTGATCAGCTATTTAGTCCAGTCAATGCACAATTTCGCTGGAAATTCTACCAAAACAGCACCGTTACCAAAACGTTTTCAGACGTTTTTTCACCTGGGAGTGGGGTTGGGCGATGGGCTAATTACCGGACCCTGCAAAAACCAATCAGTTAAGAAACCCGTAGCAAATTCTCGGAACGGACTGGAAAAACAACACCGACTACGGCAACAGCACCTGGAAATGATTTTCAGAACACGGAACACGGGAAATATGCACAGAACTGCAGGAGTTAAGTCACTATTAGACGAAGTAAGCAGATATAAAATAAAATTACTCGCGTTACAGGAGATCAGATGGATACGGGACGGAACAATGGACTTTGGATATTCTACAGCTGCTGAAGGGAACATCGCTGAGGAATACACATGGTAATATCCCAGTGAAAGATACTGCAACCAAATAGACCATATTCTTATAGACAGAAGGGCAGTTTCCAGTATCGTCCAAGCACGAACTTGTAGAGGTGCAAATTGTTAAGCGGACCACTTCCTAGTCAAAGCTAGATTCAGATGTCGGCTGTCCACTCAAGAAAACAGAAACAGCAAACAAACGAAATCCGACATCGATCGCCTGCAGGAACAGACCGTATTGGAGAGATATCAGGCAACTCTAGCAGAGCGGATAGGTCCAAACATAAACAATGAAGATACAGTTGAAGGAAAATGGAGAAGACTGAAGACGATACTGACAAATGTCACGAAGGAAACTGTAGGCTGCAAACACACAGCCAGACCCAATGAGTGTTACGACACGGAATGTAAAGCAGCTGTAGAGGCAAGAGATAAAAATAGAAAAATATACATAGAGAGACCGACGAGGAGCAAGAAATTGAAATACGAGGAAACAAGAAGAACAGCGAAAACCCATTTGCAGGAAGAAGAAAAGACAATTCCTCAACAATTACATCCTGAGGGCAGAAGAAAACTTTGCGCCAAACCAAACACGGGAAGCATACATGGAAGTAAACTTCTTCAAGAAAGGCTTCAAACCCTCCTCCGGTATATGTTAATGTAGAACAAAAGAAGGTACTATAGTTACAGGCCACGAAGATGTAAAGAACCGATGGAAGGATTTTTTTGCGAGCTGCTGAACGCAAATGAATGCACCAGTCATGTACCAGATTCCCGTCTACAGCATAACGATGACATCAGGAAAACATATGTATGTACCAACCCTGGAAGAATTACAGAGTGCCATAGAATCTTTAAAAAACACAGAAACTCCAGGAATTGATAACCCAGCAGAGCTGATCAAACAAACAGGCGAATCGCTTTCAGCAGCGATACATGCCTGTATTACTATGATTCATATGGAGGAAAGAAAAAATGCCTGAAGATTGGGAGCGAAGCATTATCTGCCCAATTCACATGAAAGGAGATAAATTCAACAGTGGAAACTATAGCGGCATATCTCTTTTTAATTACAGTATATAAAATAAAGACAAATATAATTAAGGCCACACTGGAGCCTTATGCAGAAGCTGCAATAAATGAATACCAAGCTGGATTCAGAAGAAGTAGATCAACAATAGACCAACTTTTTTCAATAAGGCAAATCTTCTGAAAATGTTGGGAAAAAAACATTGACGTGTATCAACTTTTCATCGACTTCAAACAAGCATACGCCAGCCTAGACAGGAAGCAAATGTATGTGACAATGCTGGACCTAAAAATACCCCTAAAGATAGTGAAACCAACGAAAATGACAATGGAAAAGACAAGGTGTGCAGTCAGAATATAAGAATTGACGGAGTCCTTCGCAGTCAAGCAAGGCTTAAAGCAGGGCGATGGACTGGCACCTTTGTTATTTAATCTCTGCTTAGAAGAAGAAATTCGCAAAGTAAACATTGATGCGAACGCGACCCTGCTTAACAAATCACAACGATATAAACTGCTTTGTTTTTTTTTGAGCAAGAGTTAACCCTTCTAGCACAGAAGGCGCACTTTTCAGCTAAGCATGAAAATCTATATATACATACACATACCTACATATATATATATACATATATAGAATTTTCCTTCTAACACAGAAGGAACACTTCCCAGCAGGGCTGAGAAATATTTACCACTGCCGTGGCTCAGCTGAGACATGCAAACATAAAATATTAGTAACAATTAGTAAATAAAATCCTATCTCTAAAAAGAGGTTGAACATAAATTAAAATAAAAAGTAAGGGCATCCAACATGTAACCCATAGGCTAGTCGGCGAGAAGGAAAAAATGACAAAAAGTGCATTTTCGGCCCATAGGCGAGATTATTATTGGAATCGGTTCGCTTTAGGGTGTAGTTTAACGCCCTAAGTTTGCCCAAAATTTGGTTGACCGCATAACTTTTTAATTAACTTATTGTGAATAAAATAGGCACTTTTTTTATACTTCTTTCAATATCTCCGTTCCTGCTAGCTTTTAGTATAACATATGCTTTGGGAAAGCTGTTCGTTATGAAATTCTCTAAAAAATGAGCCCTGTTAGAAGTCGCTACGTGCAAGTATGATCCTGCAAACAGCTTCCAAAGTTTTCAAATTACGTTACTTTCACTATTTGTTTACTCGAAAGCAACTGCACATAGAGGGCTGAAAATTCTCACAGATGGTGTTTATGTAGTCCCGGTAATGTACAAAAAATTTCAACAAGATCGGTCCATTACTTTTTGAGTAATTAACGATCTACTTTTTTTTTGACATTGCTGTCATTTTTTGCAAGATCAGTTTATAATTGGGAAAATCATTTAGAAAACTTAAGAAACAATTGAAAATGAAATCCCGCTGGAATTTTTGAAAAATCGCAATTTTGATCGATTTTATGAGGTTTTCCACGCAACTACCTTTTTATACGCGACATAAATAAACAAATATGTTGTTATATTTTTACTTTAGAGAATACGTCCTTGCATAACTAAAAAGCTGCTATTTTTTTTTAATTTTTGCCCTACCACACGCAGGAGACCAGTTAATTTTTTTTTTTCACAAAATTCGTGAGGGCTTATTATTCGTCGTACAAGGACCAAATATATGGAGGTTGAACTTCAATACGAATACTTTCAATAAAACAATATTTTAGCCCTTTATTGTGTTTAACAATTAGGTAAATCTGATTTCTTCATTAACAGACAAATTAAAAAACACAAAATTCTATAATCTATAGAATCGATCAAGTAACACAAAATTCGTAAAAATTATAAAATATCTTAAGGAACTACATTAATCTAGTTTTTTTTAATGGCATAACGCACTCTTCTGGTTCTTCGGCGGAGGAATCGTCACTGTCAAGTGAAATATCATCAGAAATTTCTGAACATTCTTCCTGCTCATTGTCGTTTTCCTCATCATCGTTATCGATACCACTAATTGTCGGTTGTTCGCTATTAGAGCAATTTTGCCTGGAACAATTTACACAAAATTCCGAACACCGCATGCCTTTCTTAAAACAGCCACATGCTTTTTTGCAATCTACAGCGCAAGTACACCGAATTTGTTTTAATATATTGTCTGGGACCAGTTTAGATTTACAAAAAATTGGCTGCAGACCATATTCTGAATTTTTCCAGCCCCATGATAGGGGATTTAATTGTTTACCGAGCCACTGTTGAATTTGAAAATATACTCTATAACAATGTTGGACTGCACCTGATTCTGTTGGGGGTAAGTGTTCTAATTTAAAAGTATTTTTTAAAGAATTTTTTTTAAAACAATCGTATCTAAATTCATTCAGTTTAACATTACATGTTTTAGAACCGTACAGAGACATTATAACTTTAATGCCAATTTTTTCTATTTCTCTGCGGTTACAATTTGAAGAGTAAAAAACTGATATTTCATCGATTAATTTAGGATTTGTTTGAAATATTTTCATAATTTTTCCTTTTCCTTGTTTGAAAAATGCAGAGGTTGTGTCGCACCCAGTGAAAGCGTGTATAAACGCAATGATCTTCTTTAATTTTTTGTTCATGAAACTGTGAGTGTCATAAATTGTATCGGCAACGTTACCTTTGCCGGGCTTACAGAAAAAAATTTTGTTATTATTTGGAGCTAATTGTGTGCAAATTGTGCAAGGACGTATTCTCTAAAGTAAAAATATAACAACATATTGGTTTATTTATGTCGCGTATAAAAAGGTAGTTGCGTTGAAAACCTCATAAAATCGATCAAAATTGCGATTTTTCAAAAATTCCAGCGGGATTTCATTTTCAGTTGTTTCTTAAGTTTTCTAAATGATTTTCCCAATTATAAACTGATCTTGCAAAAAATGACAGCAATGTCAAAAAAAAAGTAGATCGTTAATTACTCAAAAAGTAATGGACCGATCTTGTTGAAATTTTTTGTACATTACCGGGACTACATAAACACCATCTGTGAGAATTTTCAGCCCTCTATGTGCAGTTGCTTTCGAGTAAACAAATAGTGAAAGTAACGTAATTTGAAAACTTTGGAAGCTGTTTGCAGGATCACACTTGCACGTAGCGACTTCTAACAGGGCTCATTTTTTAGAGAATTTCATAACGAACAGCTTTCCCAAAGCATATGTTATACTAAAAGCTAGCAGGAACGGAGATATTGAAAGAAATATAAAAAAAGTGCCTATTTTATTCACAATAAGTTAATTAAAAAGTTATGCGGTCAACCAAATTTTGGGCAAACTTAGGGCGTTAAACTACACCCTCCTAAAGCGAACCGATTCCAATAATAATCTCGCCTATGGGCCAAAATTACCATAAAAATGCCTCGCCGACTAGCCTACCACCAAACAACATAAAATGTAATCACGTGAGATTAAAAAGACTCCTTTTAAGGACATCTTTACCAATACTCACGTTAAACACATTAATATAGTTGTTCACGTTAATGAACATGCGATTGACAGGTTCGAATCTGCCGTAATTCGTATTAGAAGAGTTGATTTGTAAGAGAGGTGGTCCTCTTAGATTGTAACGACTCACTCTAAACGATGCACGGTGACCTAAAAAAACTGAGTCAACCTTTCCATTAAGGAGCTGATGAACAAAAACAACATTGGCCACCTCACGGCGCTTGTGAAGAGAGCTTAAGTTAAGTAACTTAAGCCGAGATTCATAAGATGGAAGAACTAATGGGTTTTCCCAAGGAAGATGATTCAGTGCGAATCGAACGAACCTTCGTTGGACCGATTCAATAGTTCTAACATGCACAGAGTAGTGAGGAGACCAAACCTGGGACGCATATTCGAGTAATGGTCTGACAAGAGAAATATAAAGGTGTTTAGTAATCAAGGGGTTGTTAAATTCTTTGGACCACCTTTTTATAAAACCCAGGACTAAACTACCTCTAGAAGAGATATAGTTGATGTAAGTGGAAAAATCCAGCTTACTATCAAATCTAATCCCGAGATCTTTAACAAAGTTTACACGAGGGACACCTTCATTAAGAAAGGTGTAGTTAAAAATTATAGGATCACGTCTCCTACTAAAAGTCATGACTTCACATTTACTAATATTAAGAACCAGGTTGTTATAAGTACACCAAGAGTAAAAGGTGTCAAGATCAGCTTGCAAAAGTTTGCAATCCTCAATACTCTTAATGTGACGGTATAACTTGATGTCATCAGCGTAAATCAATATTCTACAGTGTTTAACAAGGAAACAATGACCATGTTTACGCGAAGATGTTTAAGCTTATAACATCGTTATCAGTAGTAATTTTAAAAGCGTTTACGCGCAAATATTTTGGTTCGTGTCACTGCTATCCGTAGTAGTTTTAAGAACGTTTACGCGCGTTAAAATTTTTCCACCAGCAGATATCAGTTTTTAAAGTGCCTACTTAGATCTAATATAAACTGTCAAGCTGACAGTCAAATAAATAAATAAATAGATTGGAAGAAGTTTAACTAAATTTTATCATTAAATGAACATAAATCGAGAAGTATTAATCCTCATAAACCATCATAGGCAAGTTCTGCAGCTGTCCAGCGGAAATCACAGTTTCCTTAATGTTTTTACTAAAACTGTCAAACTGTTTACGCCTACTACTTAACTCAGTTTTCCTTAATAAAGTTGTTACCTTAACACATTTATTTAAGCTTAACACCACTAACGAAAGCAGTATTAAGGGGCGTTTACGCGTATGAAAATCAGTGTTAAGGTTGTTGTAAACAGTTTTAGAGGCTTCGCGTAAACATGGTCAATGTCATCAATTGATAAAATGAAGAGAAGAGGGCCCAGATGACTTCCTTGAGGGACACCGGATGATGCTTCAATGGGTACTGATTTGGATCCTCGAAAAAGAACTTGGTAGGTCCGGTCAGTTAAGTAAGACTGGAACCACACCAGAAGTGCTTGCGGAAAGCCAAGCCTTCTTAATTTGAGAATTATAATAGAATGGGAGAGCTTGTCAAATGCCTTGCTAAAATCAGTGTAAACGCAATCAGTTTGACAACCAGAAACGAAGCCCTCGACAGCATGAGAAGTGAACTCAAGAAGATTGGTGGTAGTGGAACGACCTGCAAGAAAACCATGTTGATTCGTTGAGACAAGCCTCTTGCAGATCGGAGCGATCGCAGAATAGATAATTGATTCGAAGAGCTTCGGTATAACAGACAACTTCGCAATTGGTCTATAATTCGATATTTCGTTTTTGCTACCACTTTTGTGAATAGGAATTATAAACGAATTCTTCCAAAGCGTAGGGAAGCACCCTTTATCCAGGGATTTCTGAAACAGGGTTTTCAGTGGAGACTGGAGAACCTCCACACAGGACTTCAGGACAACAGGTGGAATACCGTCAGGGCCCGAAGTGAAGTCGAAAGGGAGTTCATCAATATGTTTCACGATATCAGCAAGGGTAATTGAGAGAGGTAAAAAATGAGGCTCTCGGTTAGGGGTAATGTGACGAAAATTATTGTCATTAGGCTGAAAGTCAGAAGGTAAAAAAGATTGATGAAAGAATGATGCAAACATGTTGCAAATCGCAAGTGATTCAGAACTAGACCAGTTCGTGTGCTGCATAGTATTAGGGTAGTTATCAACTTTTTTCTTAGAGTTGACAAATTTAAAGAAGTTCCTAGGATCAGTAAACACTTTATCACTCATGCTGCTAAGGTGTTCACGATACAGAGTAAAAGAGAGTGAACGAAATCTGTTATAACAATTGATAAATGAATTGCGACTAGGAGAGTCCTTTCTCTTTAAATAGGTTTTCCAAAGTCTATTCTTCTGATTTTTTAAATGCCTGAGTTCATTATTAAACCAAGGTGGAGAAGAACTGGGCAGTTTTTGGGGCTCATAAGGTGCGCAAGAAACGAGGGCCTCATATAGTACGTTATAAAACAGTGCCACATCGTCATCCAACTCATTTGCGGAAAGCAAACTGTTAAAATCGATCGAGGCAAGCTTAGATGACAGCTCCCCAAAGTTAGCCTTTCTAAAGTTAAAGGAATGGGTTACCTCCTCCGGACAAGGCTTATTCTCTGAATTGAAGCAATAATTAAGCAGAAGCGGAGGATGGTAACTGTCAACAGACGTCATGTCTGTTGGACTGAGTTCGACAGTCATATTGACTGCGTCAGTAAAGAATACAAGATCTAACTGCCTCCACAAGACGTTAGATACACCGCTCATTTGATTCAAGCCAAGTGAGAATAAGGAATTAAGAAAACAGGATTCCTTAGAATTCAGGTTGCCTTCAGGAAGGTAGTTATCGTCATCTACATCCGTTACCCACTGAATATTGGGTAAATTAAAGTCTCCAAGGAGAAGTAATTCATCGCCAGTGTCCATCATACTCGAGATATGATCAACACCAGAGCTGAGAATATCATAGAGATTTTTACCTCTATCGTCAAGAGTGCTTATCATATCTGGTGGGATATAGCAGCACAGCAGAAAGAGATTAATTTTTGATAAGGTAATTTTAAGAGCGACAAGCTCAATGTCAAGGTGGATAGAAAAACTAGGAAGAGAAATTGGATTACAAGACAGATGGCTACTACAAGCAAGAAGTACGCCACCTCCACGAGCATCCGAGTCAGTGTAACGATCCCTCCGAAACACTTGGTAAGAGGAATCAAAGAGTTCCGTATTAAGAATACCTTCATGAAGCCAGGTTTCAGTAAATGCTATGACATCGAACCCGCTAGCCATCGATGCCTGAAGGATTTCGTTAGTTTTTGACCTAGTCCCTCTTACATTCTGGTAGTAGAGGGAAAGCGTCTTGAGTTTTTTGGCATCTGTATAGTGCTCGGAGTAGAAGCGTTTGCACGATGCGCTTGAGTAGGGGTACGCGGAACAAAAAGCTTGGTAAGGGCACCAGCAGGCCAGAAACCGGGATCTAAAAGAGTCTCGGCAATAACGGGCGGTGCAGACAAAACAAAAGAAGCAACAGGCTTGGAAGCCTTGCTGACTTTTCTGCAGGAGACAGTTCCAGGGTCTATAGATTTCTTCCTTAAATATTCACAGACAGACTCCGTCATAGTTTCAGGAGAGAATCGTGATATAAAGATATCTAAAGGTCTCGGTATCGTAACCAGAGGGGCGCACGGTTGTAGGGGAACTGTAGCTGCCGTGACCGGGGGGTTGGCCACTATTTAGGGCGAAGAGGTTGATACTGAGACCGGCCTAGAAGTCGACTCCATCTCCGGAACACGGGGCAAGTAACTCAAAGTGACACCGTCCCCAATGATGGCTTGGCGATTTCGATTTTTCCTGCGACTTTTGCGACGCACCTTAGTAATAGGTGCAATCGAGTTGACGGCCTCCTGTGGCAAAAGGACGTTCTCCGAACGGGAAGTAGCCGCGGGGCAGGGTGAAGGCAGAGGCTGCTCCTCAACCTGCAGAGCGTCATCAGATGCTGCCGTCGCTGAGGAGGTCTTATTTGTAACAGCGACGCTCTCCAAACTTAAGGACAGGGAGCTCAGGGCGTTGTGATTTTGAATCACTGCTGATGATAGCGATTCAATATCAGCCCTAACACGCTTGGTATTCCTTTTTATATCGTCCAATATAGGATGGACAGAAGCCAAGGAGCTATAAGTGCAGGAGGGAGAAGTGGCGACCGGATTAAGTATCGCCGAATGTATGTCGTCTAACGACTCTAATGCTGTTGCAATTCGGGAATTCTTGCCGTGACCTTAGAGAAATATTAACAGAATTAGAGCAAGGAGCCAAAGATAGAGGGCTGCAAACAAGTGCCGACAAGAGTAAGATTCTGATGCAATCAAGGGTGGAAAGAAGAAGAAGAAATGAAAACACCATCTGGGGGGAATATAACTTCGAACTGGTAAACCAATTTAACTACCTGTAGTCCACAGCCAGCGGAGACAACGATGAAACGATACACGAACAAAAAAGAATAAACGCCACATACAGAACATACTTCTCACTACTGCCAGTAATGAAATCTAGAGACATCAATAGAAAAACCAAAATAAGAATCTACAAAACCATCATACGTAGCTAAGTATGGGTGTGAAGCATGGAGTATCTCCCAGAATTTCGCACGCAAGATGGATATATTTGAGAGCAAGGTCCTCCGAAGGATATACGGCCAATTAATGAAACCAATTGTACGATCTATACAAAAAGTGTAAACTCTCGATACATACCAAGCTACTTCGTTTACGTTGGGCCGGTCATATCCAAAGAATGGATGACTCGAGGATACCTACTACCTTATGGCAAAAGACCAGTTGGCAAACCACGGTCAAGGTGGGAAGACAATGTTAAGGCTGAGGCAGCAAAACCTCTCAACACAAGAGACTGGGGACAAGCTGATGGAGGCCAAGGCTCGAATTAGGCTGTACAACCATTGAAGAAGAAGAACCAGTGCATCAGCAGAGGAGTTTGTATCTATTTCATTCTCGTCTTAAGGAACCATTTTCAACAGTATTAAAGCTAAACCACTATTAAGCCGCCTATTTAATCATATTGCGCAGCTTAGCTTTTGGTTTTTGTTTCAGGTAGAAGCTTATGTGTCTTGTGCTGGCTTTCATGCTAGGTAGGGGTCTAGGGTAGGAATCCGATGTGGGAATCCTGGAGTGGGGTTTTGTGAGGCTTGGACTAGTGGTAATGAGATTTTAACAAGAGAAAATATTGTTGCGTTTAATGGGTATTTTCATGAGCTTTAAAGTTAAGTATGACCACTCTCGAAGAGTCAGTGGTTTAAACGTAGTCACAAAAACCGCAAAAAACTGAAATTTTCACTCTTTTAACCAAAACTAGCGCCAAAACTACAAAATTTTAGCTTATATTTTCGCTAAAAATCGAATTCTACAGTCTATTATCATACACAATAGGGGTATTCATGATCTGTGTTAAACGTCGAGAAATCGTAAAATGTTATCTTCGAAATAGACGAGATCGTGAGCGATCCCTTTCAATTTCCATGTTAAAGTGTTATTTCGAATAATCGAATTTCTCATCTGCCACTCTGCCATATGATTATTTCGATCTCGATATCGAGTTGTTGAATTAACACGCCTTTTCAGATGTTATTTGTTAAAATCGAAACAAATGTCATTTACTAAGGAAAGTTTCTCGATTTGTTAAACTTTTTTCTCGATTTAACACAAATAACACAAATAACACAAATCATGAGTACCCCTAATAATTTTATTAAATTCTAAAGCGTTATATCTTTCGAATAGATTCTTATGATGCTGCGTACACACCGGCCCAACGAAGGCTAGAGAATCGGATTCTGTTGATACCGTGTGGACGATTTAGCGAAATCCAACGAAGAATCGTGGGCGTTCGCTTGCAACCCGTAGCTTGGCGGTAACATCAAAGGAAACAAGCCATTGGAGCGAATGTGGTGTGGACGAGCATCGAAGTTTAACCAACGATTGACAGGCACGAAGGCCGAAATTTTAAGAATTTGACGTTTATGGATTTTGTTGCGTTTTAAACCGAATACCTGTCCCAACGAAAGTTTGCTTAACCAACAAATACTTATGGACGTATCTCCGAACGCGAACGAACGTGAGGTAGTCAATGTCGAATGCCGTTGTCGGCCTTCGTTGGGCCGGTGTGTGTACGCAGCAGTAGAGTTATTTAGAGCAAATTATTTTATTCTAAATAACATCGCCTTTCCATATATTGTTCCCTTTAATAAGAGTATTGCTCTTATAGCACCCTTATAATTGTTGCGATCTTTGACTTTAGGCTTCCCAACTCGACACACATGCGACTAAATGGACATTACCGACAAAAACCGGATTAAAAGAATTTTATACAAAAATTATACGTTTTAATTCAGCCATTAAAAATGATACAAAAACTAACAACGATAATAAAGAAGACTAACTAAAAATGTATTCTTAAGAACTGTCATGTAAAAACAAAAGGCGTTGCCAGATAAGAAGAAGATCGAAAGTTAATTATTCCAACACTCCTCCTCTTTCGATCGATTCGTTAACTCCGCATCTTCCTCTAAGTTCCTCGAATCGCGATGCTGCCAACGGCTTGGTAAGTATATCTGCCACCATGTCAGTTGTTGGGCAATATTTGGGTATTTCTCATCAAATTTCGAAATTTGATTCCCGAGCCATTATTGGCGAGTCATATGCTTTAACTACATAGGTATTTTTTTATTTCAATGCACGCTGTCTATACCACTATTGTTTAAAAAGAAAACCTATTACCTCTAAAGAAAAAAAAGATATGGCTACTTTTTTACCGTGAAAGTCATTCCCTCACCTTGTCCCTTAGTTCAAAAACATAACTAAAATACCTATTCATCTCAAATATATCAATATTCTTAATAATAAAATTATGCTAATATATTAGAAAGATGTTTGTTATTCTCTATAAAAGCCTTCCATCTTACAACAACGAATATATAAAAACGATAATTCGATTTTAAAAATGTCCCGCCAAATAAAATCATTCCCTCACCCTATTACAAATATTCGATTTCTGAACGTATCGAACGATATTTAGGAACGCAACCTTAAGTTTTTAGTGCTTGGCAACACTCTCAATTGGTTCAAGATAGCGACTTCTTCTCAACCGTAGGTGAGTTTATGCAAAAACATATTATGTGAAAAATTGTTAAAGACTTACATTTATGGCGATCATTACCTCACGTTACATGAATATATTAAGCATTTAAATATATGTAAAAGTAATTTGTTGTTTTTATGCGTTTTTGGGAGTAGATTGCATAATCGAAAAGTAACAATCAAATTGAGGTTATGTACCGGTGTTTTTGTAGCTTTAGTTAAAATTCGTCATTCCCTCACAGTCATTCCCTCACTGCATTTAGGAGTGAGGGAATTACAGCCGTACGAGGGAATGATTTATACAGTGTCCTACGGTTCTTTTAGATATTTTATTTATTTCTTGCAACTTTTATTTTATGGTGCTTAATTTAAAACAGGTACATGTACGTGAAAGAAAAATGGCACGACCAAAACAGTTGAGCAATACGGAAAAAAATTAAAAAAGAAAGAGTATGATAGAAAAAAGCGAGAAAAAATGAAAAATAATACTGAATCTTTGGAAAAACTGCGGGAAAAAGAAAGATTAAAATATTTAAAGAAAAAATATCCGCCCTCTTGAGATGACCGCCATGGATCTAACCATATTATTGAGTATACTATATCGCTTATGGCATTCTACTTATGATACCCTTTCAATTGAGACCCATGTCGAGGAGTAGTGAAGAAATGGTAGGCCGCCCTCTTGAGACGGCTGCCGTGGATTTAACGACATAGCTTCTTGTATTCTACTTATCACACCATTTCATTTGATACCCATGTCGAGGGGGTTGTTAAGAAAATGGTAATGCGTCCTCTTGAGATGGCCGCTATTTATAGAGTATACTATATTGCTTATTGTATTCTATTTATCATTCCCTTTCATTTGATACCCATTTCGAGGCGGTTGTGAAGAAATGGTAAATCCGCCCTCTTGAGACGCGTACCAGCTTAATATGAACGCTTTTTGTTAATCATCGAAATGATAAGGAATGCTACCTGACATCAACAGTGCTGGATTCGACTAACTTGTAACGAATATGTCATATTTTTAGAAATAAATTATAATTATGAACTCGGCAAAAGTAGTAATCGGTATTTCAAAATTTTATTGTACATCTGTACTATGAAATACGTAAGTTTTTTTTATAGTACCTAATGCAATCTGACACCATAGTTGTGACTAACCACTTTTATATGAACACAGTTTGTGAATCATCTAATGCCATCTGGCATCAACAGTGCGAGTAAACACTTTTCGACTAACTATTAGCGCCATCTCATTTATTGAGCAATTGAAATAACTTATAACGCCATCTGATAGAACTATCTTGAGTACCCACTTTTTTAGACTGAAGGAGAAAAAAAAAGTTCGTTTCGAAATGTAAAAAATGTAAAAATAAAGAAATCGAAGAATGATAGGGAAAAAAACTCATGGAATAATAAATTATTTATATTGTGGTTATCGATTACAATTGAAAAATTACTTATATTGCTTATAAAAAGGTGATAAATTTATAAAAAAAAACACCTTGTTTTCCATGTTTAGGCGAAAATAAGGCTTTACTTCTTTGCCCTTACGAACTCGGCAAACTACTGCTTGCCTTGATAAAGATAAAAACATTTGTTACCTCTATAATAATGTATTTGTTAATTTTTTGAGTTTATATATATTTATTTTGACTGACTGAAGTACAAGTTTTGAGTTGATTTTCTTTAGATTAAGTTATTTCATTGTATATAACAAAAATTACATAATTTCCTTTATTTGTATATGTTTTTTATTACAATATAATAATAAATCATTCCCTCACTCTGTTAATCATTCCCTCATTTCTTTATTTTTTAAAACCTCATTTTTTAAAGATTATATACAAAAATATGGAGGACCAATACTCCAAAATAGATCTCTTAAGGCAACTTTTTTAATTTCTGCAAAAAAAATTCTTAATTTATAAAAAAAAAGAAATTTCAATAATACCTCAAATTTTGAAATTTCAAAAGAAATACCCATTTGCAGTCTACCAGTCCTTTGTCAACATAGTCCTTTACAAAATATAATCGGGTATCGATATGTTTAGATCTCCCACTTAATTTTTCAAGTTTTGTTAGAGCAATGCAGCTTTGGTTATCTTCCCAAATAACTGTGGGTGAATTTAATACTATGCCAAAATCCTTTAATAAATTTCTAATCCAAACTGTTTCTTTACATGCTTCTGCAAGGGCAATGAACTCCGCTTCAGTTGAAGACAATGCGACGCAAGTTTGTTTTCTACAAGTCCAGCTTACTGCGCCACCATTTAAGAAAAATATATATCCTGTATTCGATTTTCTGTCATCACGATCTTCCGCCCAGTTAGCATCAGCGTAGCCACAAAAACCGTCTTCATTTCTTTTTCCAAGAGATAATGCCATATTTTGTGTGTACTTCAAGTATTTCAGAACTCTTTTCAACTCCGACCAATCTTCTTGACTAGCCTGTTTCGTCTTCCTTGCCAAAATAGATACACTCGCTGCTATATCTGGTCTGTTATTTGTTGTCACGTACAATAAACAACCAATTAACTTTTGGTAGTTCTCATTACTGGTCATAGGGTAAAGTATCCGGGATCCATTGGTATTTTGGATCCTTTAGAATTTTGTAGTCCAAATTCTCTTATTAAATTTTGTATGTATTTTTTCTGTGATATCATATACTGCCCATATGTATCCTTTTCTATTTCCAAACCAAGATAGTACTTTACTTCACCCAAATTTGTAACTTCGAAGTTTTTATGCATTATTTTTTCTACATTATAAATATTTTCCATATTTTCACTAGCTACTAATAAATATCTACACATATTAGAATATAGCATATACACTTGTCCAGTTTCTTAACATATAGGCACGGATCAGCTGTGCTTTGAGTACCCATCTTTAAGGATCACGTCATTAATTGTTTGATTCCATGTTCTAGCGGCTTGCTTTAAACCATACAAACCCTTTTTCAATAAACATACCTTTCCTTCACCTTCCACTTCGAAACCTGGAGGTTGTTTTAAATATATTGTTTCTTCTAGTTTGCCGTTAAGAAACGCCGACTTTACATCAAAATGATGAACAAACATATTTCGTTTACCAGTAACTGATAGAAGAGTTCTAAGTGTCGGCAGTTTTACCACTGGTGCAAAGACTTCATCATAATCCTCTCCGAATTTTTGGGAATAGCCTTGTGCTACCAAACGTGCCTTAAAACGTTGAACTTTTCCATTTATATCTGTCTTTATTTTATAGACCCACTTGCATCCAATCACATTATGATTCTTTAGCAGTTCTACAATATCCCATGTTTCGTTTTTTCAAAGAGATTCCATTTCTTCATTCATTGCTTGAAGCCATTCACTTTTCTGTTCACCTTGTAAGGCTTCCTTTAGACTTTTTGGTTCTCTTATTGCCTTTATTTTTGAAATTTCTTCACGGGCATAACGCTGACCTTTCCGATTTTCTAATATTGCATTTGTCTTTCATGTTTTCTTGATTTGTTGATAAACTAGGCTCATCCTTGCTGACCACGTTGCTTGAATTTGTTTCAAAATTTACCTCCAAATATGATTCTGGATGTTGTGACACTTTTTTTCTTTGAATAACATCACCTTTTTCATTTTCGCTCTCCACATCTTCCTTAAATCTATTACTCTTTAGGAATTTTACTTCCCGACTTATAGTAATTTTCTTAGTTGTTAAGTCTATGATATTGTTACATTTCTCACCAATTGTTTTGCACTGATTTCACGAATTGCTCCTATATCACGATGACCAAATACCCGGTGCCAATGATGATGACAATTTTCAGCTGCATAGCTTTAGCTACGAAGGCTTTTGAATTATTAGGCTTTTGACGCAATTTATACAAATGAGGTGATAAGTATGCTATCGCTATTTCCTTATTATTTTTGAGAATTGAGAATGAATCTTCGAAATTTAAGTAGTAACCGTTCTGTGTTAACTTCCTAATGGATAACAAGCTGCCCTGAAGTTCTGGCACATAAAGAACTTCTTTAACTGTTGCACATAACTCCTGATTCTGCTCGTTATAAAATTTTATACGGCATGTTCCTTTACCTTTTACAAGCAATTTATATCTATTTGCTAGTGTAACCTTATCTCTATAGTTTTTATTAAATTCAATAAAATTTTGTTTTTCACTAGTCATATGTGCGGTCGCCCCTGAATCAACAGTCCAGTTGTAATCGGATTTATTGTGTTGATTTCTTACTATGAAACAATGTTCTTCGGATGTTGTCTCAGTTTTGACAAAACCTTTATTTTGTTTTCGTTTCCATTCATTATATTTTCGACAGTCTTTCTTGTAATGACCTTTATTATTGCAGAAAAAACATTTCCATACCTTTTTCGGGTGGTATTTTGCCTATTCCGTTTTTAGAGCCGTCTCTGAAGTATTTTCTGAAATTGAAATCTGATGACGTTTGTGTTCTTCCATCAATTTTAGTTTCACGTACTCTAATGTGAGGTCTTCTTCTTTCCTTGCCTCTAATGCTGTCACAAGCGTATTGAAAATTTTGGGCAAGCTACTCAATAACATTGCAATCACCCATTTTTCGGACAAGTTCTCACCTAGTGCTTCGAGTTTATCTACTAAAGTCGTCATTTCTTCAATATAGTTTTCCATCTTACCCGATTATGACAATTTTAAGCTGCAAATTCTTCTCATTATCTGCACTTTTTTGCTTAAGGTGGACTTTTCATGTTGATTTTTCAAATTGGACCATGCTTCGGCAGCAGTACCTGCTTTCCTTATGAAGTTAACCTGATTATCTTCGACTGATAATCCAATCAAAATCAACGCATTCTGATCCTTGGCTTTCCACTCATTTGTAACTGGATTTGGTTTCGGCTGATTTATGACTTCCCATGCATTTTCCTTCATTAGTAGAAGCTGCATCTTAAATTTCCAATTGTGGTAATTTTCTCCATTTAACCTCACGACGTTCATGCGAAGACTTTCGGACGAAGCCATGCTTGTCACATAACCTAAAAACTGTTGCGAACTTTAATTAAGATTTTCTGCTTAAATCCCGGCGCCTGGGCGCATAACCTGTTGCGATCTTTGATTTTAGGCTTCTCAACTCGACACACACGCGACTAAATGGACATTACCGACAAAAACCGGATTAAAAGAATTTTATACAAAAATTATACGTTTTAATTCAGCCATTAAAAATTATACAAAAACTAACAACGATAATAAAGAAGACTAACTAAAATTGTATTCTTAAGAACTGTCATGTAAAAACAAAAGGCGTTGCCAGATAAGAAGAAGATCGAAAGTTAATTATTCCAACAATAATTTCCCTTGCAAAGAGAGCTAAGGTATTTTTATAAAACAAACCCAACTCTCGTAATTGTGCTATTTAATTCTGACAAAGCACTCATAAGCAGTGGTGTTGTCGAGCCGGAACGTCGTTCCGGTACTTCCTTTTTGGACATTGACGCGTTCCGGAACTAATTCTGATTTCTGATAACGGGAATTGGCTGACGTATTAAAAAAAAAATTAAAAAGAATTGCTGATTTTTTTTTCTAAAATTTGACGAGTTTTTATATGTATCTATTATCATAGACAAATAAAGGGAAAAATGTTCCATTTCAAATAAGAAAAGTGTGCACTTTCCTGATGAAAGAGCTTTCCTATTGCTGAGAGAGCTGCATTGAGAATATCCATTAAGGCCCTAATACACTCAGCGACGAAGTCCAACATGAAATTCAGTTCCAACAACAAAATATTAAGGGAAGCTTAAAAAAAAATACAGTCACAAAATTAAACTAACCCAATCTCAAAAACCTCCTAACACAGTCAAAATTACCTGTTGTGCACTTCTTGCAGTGCACAACACGGCCGCCGGAGGGGAAATCTTTGCACAATAAAGGGGTTCGGCTGCATTCGTATGTCTTGTTGGGCTTTACTTTATGAGTGCGTGCCCGAGGTAAATTTTCTGGCGACTTTCATGAAATCTCTTCTGCGGTGTCGCCGGCTAGAAATTGAAGCCAGTATTAGATAATTATGAATGGAAATTGAATTAATGTCGCAGTAATGCACTCTACGAACTTGTTCCTGTCATGGGATATGAGAATATATCTTTTTTGTTTGATATTTAAATTTTTCATTCATGTGAAATTTTGATATCGCTGCTTTTGCAAACACCCCCGACTTTCCGAATTTCCGGACCTCCTACCAAATTAACCCAGAGGTCCAGCAAAGCCCATATTTACATACAAAAATAATAAAAACCATAAAAAATGAATTTACGCAAAATTTATCTACACTCATGTTGTAAAATACCTGTGCAAGGGATACACCTTTTTTGCGAATCTAGTTCCGGGAAGTTGCTACGGCTAAAAAGACAATAACGAAAAACAAGGATGTCATAAAACTTAATTATTACATGAAGGTAGTATTTGCCATTAAAATATTTTCTTGGGTTTTTCATAAAGCCAAGATAATAAACACCGATTGATCACTACCTGACCACCGGGCAAGAATCCCTAAATTCTCAAATCAAGGAAATCACCATCAAGCAAGTCATTAAAATTCTTGCCAAACAAACCGATTTTTCCTCAGATTTTATTTTTTCCCGAAAATACGATCACCATCCATGCCTGCAACAAAAAAGGTTTGAAATTTCCCCTGCAAAAGCCGAAGCAGAAGCTCTCACTTATACAAACGCATCTCGTGTAAGATTACGCAAATGCTTTATACAGAATACAACTAGCGCAGAGATTTGCTTGGAGCGGAAATTTGATGTATTAAAACTGAAGAATTTTAGGGAATTTTCGTTCTTAAATTTTGTGGACAATTTTTAAAACATAATTTACTCATGAAAGAAGGCTAAAATTCAAAAATTTTCCACCATGAATAGCTAGATAATCGATTTAAGTTTATGGTACATTAAAAAAATTTTAAAATTTTTCCACCTAAATAGGAGTATTTTCCGGGCGCAGGTACGGAACTTTGAACCATTATAACTAATATACTAATAAAAAATATTAAAATTTTCCACCATGAATAGCTCGATTTATGTTTTCTTAAAAATACCTAATTTAAATTATTTCATTTGGTTGGATAGTTTTCTTAATATTCGCGGGCGCGCGATACCCTATAATTGCTCGATTGAGTGTATTAGGCCCTTAATAACCATAAAGTATAATTTCCACTTCATATTTTTAAATTTGTTACTATTTTACATCTTGAAATCTTGCAAAACGCAATAATTTTCATCTTAATCTTTACGAAAATTAAACATTTCCCAATCTGAAAAATAAACATATTGCGGAAATATTTTTTGTAAATCAAAACGAAATCAAAATTCGCACAAAACAAACGGTTTTACTTACTTTTGCAAAGTAGTAAAAACCGAAAAGTCTGACCTGAAAAAAGAAAATTGTAACTGCCTCCAAATGTGCAATTGATTTTTGCCATTCAAACAAAAATCAAACAGCTGTTTTCTTATTCAAATAGATTTCCGCCAACAATTTTATCCCTTTAATAAAATTTTCCTAGAAAAAAATATAAACATTCTTATATATATGTACGTATGCCGATATTTCATAAATAAGAAAACCTGTAAAAAAAGCGCAAACGCAAACAACTCGACCATTCTCCCATGCTCCCATCGATCCCTAAGGGGTGATACACGGGTCAACATGTTGAGCAACACGAGCTTTTTCTGCGCAGTTCGTAGGCCAAGGGAAGGGTCAGGGTGAAGTGTGCGGTGTTGACTGAAACTAGAAACGATTTCTATTTTTCCTCCAGTTGCTTGAAAAATGTTTATGTATGCGTAACTGTCAAGCGATTCTGGGTGAAAATAATTTGGAATGCACACCCACACATATGAAATCGCAATGTTATTACACAGAGTGTTGCGTGTAGCGTGTTGAGTCGTGTATCACCTCCGCTCAACAAACTGACAGTGTGTTGCAGAGACACGTTGACTCGTGTATCATCCCACTAACATTTTCTTTTCATTTAGTTTTACTCTCTCCAAATATGAAACTTACCCAAGTCTCTTGACAGTGCCACCGAAAATAACGATTTAGCGGGGGCAGCTTTCGTTTGGAGGAAGCTTAAATGGAGGAAATAGGAAAGCTCTTTCATCAGGAAAGTGCACACTTTTCTTATATGAAATGGAACATCTTTCCTTTTATTTGTCTATGGTATTATTATAAACAAGGGTTTGAACCGAACCCGAACCGGAACAAAAACCGAAACGAACCGGCTTGTTTTTCCGAACCGTGAACCCGAGTCCGGAACGTTTTTTTTCTGTATTGGTAGATGAAATTCACATATTTGTAGTTTTTACATTTCCCACCCGTAGTGTAAGAATTTGAGTATGTATGTGAGTAAATTTGGGACATGAGACCCAGGATCGGCCCTGTCTATATAATTATATTCGCGTTCTGGTAAAAAAAAATTAGCACAACACCACTGCTTATAAGGCACTTGTAGTGTTCTATAAGAGTAAGTTATGAGAGTGATACTCTCTTAAAAAAGTCGAATATCCTCTCATAAGACACTAGTAGAGTCTTATGAGAAGAATTTTGTTACTTGGGGCTATTCTAGATTACTTCGCATAACTACGTATGTAATTGGGTTTATGCAATCTTTAAAAACGGTTCCGGTTGAACGAAAATTTCTCACCGCTGAGGAGCTTAGAGGAGCTCAAATGTACTGGATTAAACTTATACAGTATAGTGAATTTAGGTATGAAATCAATGCTTTACGAAATACAAGCCCAATATCAAAGGCCTCCAAAATTCTAAGGCTAAATCCCATACAAGATGGAAACAATATTCTTCGTGTAAGTAGTCGCCTACAAGAAACTGTTTTTAGATATGACGAATAATCCCTGATTTTAGATATGATAAATAACCCTATAATAATGCCAAAATTTACATATTTTAACACTCTTTTCATAGCAGACGCCCATAAACGTACGCTTCACGGCGATATCAATGTAATCTAAACACGTCTCAGGGAGAGGTTTTAGATAATAAAGGGGCGCCAAGCGGTCAAAACTGTTATTAGCCGTTGTAGAATCTGTAAGCGACTTCGTGGGAAGCCAATTTCATAACCATTTGCGCCCTTGCCAAAAGGTGGTATTGATACGGCTAGACCTTTTGAAACTTCAGGTACAGACTTCGCTGACTACTATATCTCCAAGATTCCTATGAAAAGGATACAAAAAAGCGGCAATTCATCGTAGAGCGCGCTGCTTTGTGGGGAGGCTTCTGGGAACGCCTCGCAAAATTAGTTAAAGACGTTTTAAAGGCAACCATTGGACGATCCGTTCTCACCTGTGAACAACTCCAGACCCTTCTTGTTTAAGCGGAATCCATTATTAATGCTAGACCATTAACTAATATGAGTGATGACCCAATTAATCGATCACCATTAATTCCTTCGCATTTCCTGTTAAGATATTTTCCAGGATCAGTATCTTCTGGAAACTTGGAAACGTCTAATGCAGATATTCGATTACTTTTGCGTTTTTGAAGCCTTTAAAAACTTAGTATATCCAACGTTTAAGATCAACCATGATTGTTTTGGAGTCTTGCAGATAGCTTTTTTGGCACAATTTTTTCTGACTTGCTTCCTTTTTACTCATATACCACCGAGGTACTGCCTGTATACCGGCCCAATCTCTCAGCTGTGTTTTCTAATACTAGTGCGCTAACCTTAATTGGTCAAGAATGACCTGATTATACTTGTCAGTTTCCAGTTACCGCCCGGCGCTTGGAGATTAAGATGGCACTTCCATCAGTTTGAAACAGCTACGCTTCTTATATACTATCATAGACTATGTTTCTCCTTAGTTGATGACTGACAACGCAAGTTTTATTAAATGTACAAAATTCTGCTGGATTCAGCTTTTTGAATCAATTCTACATCAATAACCGCCATCGATTTCATTATAAAATTTAAAAAAAATTAAATTATCTATATTTTTCGTATTACTCGTCATTAGCTGAACTAATTTTCGAGTATCACCCTCTTCACCTAAAAATTATCGAACACCAAAAAACCGTTCCAATCGTATCGAGTGTATTTTAAAGAAAAATATAACAATTACCGTCAAAATACCTTTGTATATCACCTCCAGTGTCTGACATTAATTGCCACTAAGAAAAAGTTCCAAAGCGAACGAACTTGCAGCTGAAATAATGAAAAAATCTCAAGTATGTCGATCGACGAATGAACTGCAGCAAGAAAACTTTGAATAATCGATCCATTATATCACTTGCATCTGCTCCCTGATCGGGTCCATTGGTACTTGAATCCACCTGTCTATTATACAAATTGCTATCATCAATTTTGACAGACAGTTATCATTTTGATGGCAGCCCAAATCGATGGTGCTGCGCCAAACCTGCGGCTATTTGATTAGCGGAACGTCGAACTTTTCGGCCATAGCCGTCTGGTCTAATGTCCAAAAATGCACTCGAAACTGCCCAACTCTTCATGCCCGTCTGCTGTTATCTTTTGGTTTTGTTTTTCCTTATTTGGATTCCAGATGAGTGAGCATGTGCAGGGTGATCGGTGCAGCAACTTGGCGCTTTAGGTGCAGCTCAGGTATAGCGGGTCCGAACAAATCGATCTTTTCATGTTTGTTATCGAATGGCCCCAGGACATGTAGCGGATGCTTTTGTCATGGGCCATTGATTGGTGACCAGACAAGGTCTGATGGTTTGGTGCCGGTCTAATGTGGAGCTCTTGGGCTGTCACCCTTCGCACTATCGAGCATTGATGAAGGTATTTCATAGGTACGTGTTAATTGATGCTTACGGTCAAACAACTTGCCAGCGGCTGCCTTTCAGTTATGTTTTGTTGACTTTTTTTAGTTACATTTAAGCGAGTTGTAACTGGGTTATTGTCTACAAATGGTTAGAAAAATAGAATACAGTGTGCAAATGTAAATAGTCATCAAAGGTGTTGAAACCACTTTCTGATTATGCTTAAAGAAAAACACTCCAAATGCTGCAAATACAGAACAAGTAAAGTAGGTGTTGTTTTTCCTCTGACAAATCTTAGGCCGAGAGATACTTTTAAAAGCACAAAGTGAAGTGGTTTCGGGTATCAGCAGATGTTTGTTTTATAATTTTTAACCAATTCTTATTTTTTCAGTTTTTATCTTTGTAAAATAACTCCAAATGGCTAAAATATAGCATTTCGCATTGAAATTTTGTTTGTTAGAATTTTTCATATCACCCCGTAATTAATTTTGTCACCCTATAACCTATTTCCATGTATACAGAATGTTGTTCCAACAGTAAGTGGTTTTAGTTAAAATTTTTGTTAAAAACACAAACAAATTGCCTTTGACGACTTATCCCTCAGGATTTTCGTTTGAAATACAGGGTGATATGTAAAGCTCCAACAAAAAAAAATTCAATACGCCCAAGGGGCTAAGCCGTTACGATCTGAGTAATCATTGTATCTATTAACGATTAGGGATTTTTTTAGCGAGATTAATTGGAAATGTATGATGTACCTGGAACGTGATCGACTTGTGTGGATTTGTTCCAAAGTTTAAGTCAAAATTGAATTAAGTCAGAATGGCATGTCAACCATACGATTTAATCTCGTCTCCAAAATTGACGATGCGAGAAGTTGGAATGTTCAAGCTTAGTTTCGCAAACACTCGCATCGGAAACTGCAAGCGTTTAAAGGAGTGATTGGTATCAAAACGTCCTCTACTTTGAGCCTTACTTTAAGAATTGGTGCTTGGATGACGTTGTTTATTAGATTCTTCACAGCAAGCCGGGTGCCATTACAAAGACATGATTGGTCGATATTCTGCAGCATTATCATTATCGATCCGACATTCAATTAGAGTTTGTGAAGCGACATCAACCCCAGCGAGTTAAAAAATTCGTTTGGATAGTTGACGGCAGGTCAATTCACACTCGGTCTGACGCTCTCCCGCACAAGGTCGCCGTTAAACTGTATACGGTGCGGCTGACGACCACGGGATCTATCTGGTTTCTCGTTCTTCCATCGGGCGATACCCAGGTCTCTCTGTGGATCTTTTTGTGACAAAAGTAAGTTCCATCTACCATGAGCGGGTGGGAACTACAACACGAAAAGCTCACCATTGTTATTGGTAACTTAGGCTTAGGCCTTTATTTCCAAATGACGGCCGATCTGTGCGTTTAAGTCACCCATTCATAACAACGGTTTCCACCCTATGTCCCATGAGGGATTAAAAGAGTTTAAAGAAGAAGATTCATAATAATGATGTCCCCCTTGGAATAGCGCGAAAAACTCGTCTGTCGCCTTTAGAACTCATCTTTGATGTCATCTTCTTCATCTTTATTTGGAGCATAGCATTGGACTACCGTAGTACTTCTGAGTGTGGTACGCAGGCGCACGATAATAATCCTCTCAGAAACTGGTGACCAGCTAATAAGGTTGGACCTGGCTTCTTTGGTGAGTATCACGCTAACGACACTCCTACGGCTTTCAGTTTCGTTTCTCCCAGAATATAGGAAGGGCTCACCGTTTGCGCAGATATGTAATGTACCCCGCGTCGGACTATCTGGTCTCGCTAAGTCCCATGATCTTGATTTTATATCGATTCATCTCGTTGAGGACTTCATCCAGCCGTCCACAGCAAGCAGTGTTCTCACATTTCATGATTCCGTGTTGCCCATCCGCCATTCGCCCGTCTACCGTTAGTTCCTTCCAAAGAAGTACCCGAGACACCGCGTGGAGGTGGTATTAGGACTTTCATCGTTAACGTATTTCTTCTTCGATCAGTTGATCGCATCTTTGTCTAACTGTATCGTTTCGAAGGCGATCGCAGAGTGAGGCACCGAGGATCTGCGTCAAGCATCGAATTTGGAAGACCTTGAGCTTCTTAACGTCCGGCTTAAGCAGTGTTCACCTTTCAGATCCATAAAGAAGAATCGGAAGAGGATCAACGTTCATATGCACCACTTGAGCGAGACGAATGTTGCTGTTGACTAGCCGATGCGGCTGTGAGCGTGGGACGTCGATGCCACTTTCGTTTCCTCAACCAATGATCCCAGATATTTGAACATCGGAACTTGTTCGATTTGGGCTCCATCGAGGTGAACACTGGCCCTGGGTCCATCCGTTGTGAGCACTTTGGTCTTTCCGCATTGATTATTAACCCGTATGACTGGGCGATGCGGGAAATGTTGTATGAGGTGTCCATTGCTGAACGGTTACGAAGTTGTTGTCGTGGTATCGAACTCCGAGTCGTCCATCGAATGCTTCACGCATAATCGCGTCGATCACAACGTTGAAGAGAAGTGGCGCCAGCGACGTCTTCCTGTCGGACACACGTTTGAATCGGGAGCTCCTCGGATAAGTCGCTTCGAATATGATCCCTGCTGAGCCATCGTACGACGCTTGGAAAAGTGGAATGATTTCCAATGGCACGTGTTCGGTGTCCAAAGCTACAAGCTGTTCCAATAGATGAAATCGAAATCGGGTTTGAAATTAATAAAAACGACGACAGTTCGTTTGTCGCAACGAATTCTTTCTTTCTATTAGCTGACGGAGTGCGAATATCTGATCAATACATCCTTGATGTGGTCTAAATCCCACTTGTTCTTTCCGGCTCATTTGCTCTCTATGCTTCTGGAGCCTCGATTATATGATTTTCGTAAATACTTCGCCAACGAACTAATACCGCAATAATTCTTGCATTCCCGACTTTCGCCTTTCTGCAAAATTGAGACTTTCTTCCACACCGATATGTGTGCTATGAAGTCGTTGAGATAAGACATCACCTCCGGCTTCGATCATCTCGAGGGTTACTTGGTCTATTCCCGGTGTTTTTCCATTTTCAGCGACTTATTGACGTCTTCACCTCCATAATTGTCGGTTAGGTATCGAGAAATTGATTTGTCGGCTGTTCGATAATCGGCGGTTTGGGTGCTGGACCTTGTGGCGGATCGTGATTGTACAGCTGGTGAAAGGATTCTCTCCACCGCTACAGGTGCCCATGGAGAGAAGTCACGAAAGTTCCAACCGATTTTTTGATGTTGTCGTTTGTTAACGTTTTGTCGCCTAACCGCTGGATTGTCTTGTACAACGTCCGTTACACGTTCTTCCATGTCGGCCGCAATGTTATTCTAGTACGCTTCTCGTTCCGATTTCATTTTCTGTTGGGCTTCTTTGTTCAATCATCGGTATTGCTCAAAGTTGACGTGTTTCATTCGCTTCCGCTAATCGACGAGGTCCAGTCAGAAATAAATTAATACAAATTGGTCACATGAAGGTGTTTCATGCAGTATAAAATTAGTTGACGGGCACGATAGAGGCACATGGCTACAGAGACAAATTAATGAACAGTCACTATAAGAACAGAATGAAACTTGTTTCTGGCTTCTTCAATAGTCGGAGACTGGATTTTTGAAGGCTCAAAGTAACTTAATTCTGCTTTGGTCGAACGTCGCCTTGTCTAACGATATTTCTCCAAATTAGACTCACCCAGGACGAAAACCGACTTCAGTGCATGAGCCATCCCCAGATGGTATTTTGTGGAAGAGCCAAGTGGGCCAAAAGGCAACATGAGGCTCAGCCGCAGTTTGCCGCCGACACCTGGTCTAGGTGATCCCAATATTAATTGAAACACTTAAAACTAATTTTCAGTTTCAATTTCTTTTGAAAATTTCCGGAACTCCGCACGAAAATTTCATTCAGTTTGTAACAGGCAAAAGAACTTGGCTGAAAACGATAACCACAACAGGGAAGGGTATCTTAAATAACATAAGAACGTTGTCACCCTAATTAAGATATTTTCTACAAATACGATAATCCCACATTATAGTATCACATTAATACTTTGGGCTTTACCTAGAATAGAGATTAAAAGTAATTTATTGATCCCTATGCGCCTCTGGAGTGAAAAGGAGCAAAACAAAAAAAAAAAAAAAAAAACGATTACAACATAACCTGCCACAATATGAATTAAGTCGAAATACAGGTGTTGCTGTATACCATCTACAACCCATTATTGAGCAACAACAGCCCATTGTGGTTGGGCCCAGGGAACATCAGAATTGTGTAAATTTTCAATGCAATCCATTTGTTGGGTCGGTAATCGCATTCGACGTGGTTATCAAGTTTCCCACAATCCTCTGCTTCACCGACAGCAATTCTTTTTAGGAAGGTGTGCATTGTGGCCACAAGTTTTTCCTGTTGCGTTCTGTGCCTGCTGCCTGTTCCTCCAACGGAAATATTACCCGTAAACACCATGGGGCCCAGCTTACCTGTGACGAATCAGCTTCCTGCCAGGAATTTGCATTAAAACTGTACAAAAGCCTGTGAACCTTGTGAAAGAAGATTTGAGGTTGATGCCTCCTGGATTATTATCTGAGATAGATACCAGCTACCCCAAGGTATTATTTAGATCCACTTTTAGCCCAGAGCATCTGGGAATGAGCTGCTGCCGTGAGTGCATGATATGTAATTACTCAATGGTTGTGCATAGCTGCCGGTGAAACCTTGCAATTGATACTGAGCCACATTTTGTCACCTGAAGCTACTCTTTCTGCAATCATTACAGCAATCATCTTAGTTTACGCAAATGCTGCTGGATGGAGTGGTTGAACTTAGATAAATCTCTGTAACACTTCCACCATTCTTGCGTGCAGCCAGAAAGACGAAAACAAATTTCTCGCCGAAGATTGTGGCCAAGGTGTGCTGTTGTGTTACGGTTGCATCGCTAATAGCGCGGATTGCTATGGAGTGCCCACGGTAGAAGTCGTAAAATGTTTACACTCTGGTGCCCCTCTCCCACGTCCGTGAGAACTAACAAGGTGCATCTGCTTTGAGGATCGAGCCCCGATAAAAACATATCCAGTTAGCATGGGAGCTGATTTTATCTTTGTTAATTTTATGTATCGGCTGAAAACTGTCCCTTATTAGCATTCACCCATAAAGTCTACGTCCACCTCAAAAAAGAATGTGTCTGAGGTCGTAAATTCTAAATGGGAACTCCACAGTTCTCTGGTGCTGCTCCTATGACGATTGCTGCAGTCGTAAAAACGGGGGCACTCGGCGCCACTTCAAATGGCTGCAAGTAACTTCTATTTGGCAAACAGTGTCTACATGCATTTTACAGCCTTTTTGCTAAATTACATAAATTATTTTCGTGTAAAATTTCCAACCTGGAAGGTCAAGCTTTGAGAGTTTGTTGACTTCGTAAATGCAATCACGTGTAGTGGGTGCATATTTCACAAAGGCTCCACTTCCCGCTTTTTAATAAAATTTGAAGGTAATAAAATTGAACAAAAAAAACGCATTCAAGTAATTTATCAGATTTGGATTTATTTTGACAGAATTATCTGAAACTGGGTCTGGTAGGCGCGGTTCACAAAGTATCAGTTGACATTGGGAAATTGGAAGCATCTTTTATTGATTAGTTTCGTGGGAATTCTTTATTGATTTCAGTTATTATGTCATTTGAAAAAACTTATTTTGTGTCGTAAAATGTAATTTTGTTTTTCGATAGACTACAACTTTTTCCGTAGCTTTGTGTGACTTAGTATAAAAAATCCATAAGTTTTTCTTCCAAAGTTCTATTTTTGATAATAAAAATAATACCCCACAATCCCTGGGCTAGTTTTTACGCCGTTTCAGAGTCCATCCATCTCACTACCATGAGCCGTTTTGGAATACGATTGGCCTCCATCCTAACTACGTGGCGGCAGTCTGTTCATTTTTATAAGAGTTGAGAGTTCTAGACCGGTTCTACACATTCAACTTTGCATTCCACATTTTCAACTTTTCAAGAAGAAGATCGAAAGGCCTGGCTGTCACTGCTATCCGTGTACACTATCTATGAATTAGATATTCGCACACTCATAAAAATGTTGAACGAAAACACTAGGGTTTACAATCCCGCGTTATATTTTCAATCCCGGGATTTCGGGATTACATTATCCGAATCCCGCGACCCCGGGATTGGCCCCGGGATTAGGATTGGACTATTTAAGATTCTTACACATTATCATGTTTGAAAATACATAATAAAACTGGAAACATAATTAAAAAATTGGTTTAATATTATTATTTATTGAAACAAAACTTAATTCATCATAAAAAACAAATAACTAGTAGTATAAAATTAAAAATATTTCATTTCTTATTTTTCACAGCTCACAACACAGCTCGTCCAGCGTTTCATCGTTCAAACGGCTTCTTATTTTTGTTACAAATTGTCCTGAAATTGAAAATGCTCGTTCAGACTCCACACTAGTAGGCTTTATTGTCATTAAATAAGAGTAAGTTCTTTCCAGGTAGTCACCGCGTCTCTCTCCAATTTCTAAAAGAGACATTTCTTTTTGAATTTTTGATGACAGTGTCTCAAATCTGCCAGGCTGTATTGGTGCATATCCCTCTTTAATAACTTTATCTAGTTCTTCTGCTACACTTAATGGTTTTTGTGTACAGATTGATTCAGTTATTGAATCAGAATGTGAATCAACTCCAAGTGTCACCTCATTTGATCCAGTTGCATGAGCTGTTAGTAATGAAGGGGGATTTGATGCATCTAGTCTTTCAAGCAAGTGCACTAATAATTTACGGCATTTAATTGAAGAAGGAACTGTGACAAAATCTACTCCTGAGACGTTGCTTGTACCATTATGTAGGTATTGCAGTAAACCACTTAGATCTGTGCGGCGTTCTTTCATACGAAGAATGAGACCTGCATATATTTTTTTACTTATAGCACTGTTTGCATCTTTAAGCTTCTTTAGCATAAAATTGATAGCTATGTCTGCTGTAAATAGATTGCTATCTCGACGGCAGAGTGTATCAACAGTTGTTTTTACTGGTACAAGAGCAGTAATTATATCAAATAACATTTGGATATCATCTTCAGACAAATTTAGTGATTTATCTTTATTTTTTATGTCTATTAAGGGGGTATTCTAGTGTAGAAGCATGAATTTGAGGTGTTTTTTCAGCTGCTGTAAATAAAAAACTAAAAATATTTTTACTATCCATTTTTTCACAAGATATTTATTCATGTTTAAAGAATACATAAAAAATAAAAAAGTCAAAAAATTAAAAACTGTAAATTTTATAGGTTGTTGAAGTAGGGTGTAAAAAAAATGGCGCGCCAAGTTTGCCACGATTCCAACCCTTCTGATGATCTGACCAAAATAAAAAAAAACATATTATTAATTTAGATGAATGCTGCTATCGTACTAACTAAGAAAAAGCGGCATTTTTTTTTTGGCTAAATTCCGGCTGTCCGAAAAAAAAATTGTTTTTTGGCCTATTTTTTTGACTTTTCGGAATTTTTTTAAAAATAGTAAAAAACATTATATTGTTATAATAATAGTTCATACGATAAAGACATGTATTGAGAACACTCACTGAAAATTTGAAGTAAATCGGTCTAGTAGAACTTGAGAAATCATGGCAAACTTTTTGAAAAATGTAGTTTCGAGATAAACACGTTTAAAGTTTAGAGTAAAATTACGCCGGTTTTGAACCATAAAATTACATTTTATACTTACGTTCATTTAATCCGCGATTCCTGCTCCATACATTGGGCCTTCTTCTACTTCAAAAAAAGCATTTTCCAAACAACAACAAACCCTTTTAAGGACATATTCTTGAAAGGTTGAGCTTTGAAAATATCAAAAAAAAATTTTTTTTTTCAAAGTTCTACACTAGAATACCCCTACTAAAATGACTATGTCTCTGAAAATAATTAAAATTGTAACAAGCCCTTTTAAGGACATATTCTTGAAAGGTTTAGCTTTGAAAATATAAAAAAAAGTGATTTTTTCAAATTCCTACACTAGAATACCCCCTTAAAGCTTTTTGTGTGCAATCTTTCAGTAAATAGAAACGTTCCACCATTAACAAAAGACTACTCCACCTCGTCTTGCAGTCTCTTAATAAGACAATGTCCTTTCCAAATGCTGTCTGGATATATTGTTGTAATTATTCATTCTTTGTTGGTGACTTATTTATCAGTGGACCAATATTTGTTTCGGTTATCTCATTTCTTCCATGACTCTGACTACTGTCAAGGAATCCTTCGCTGTCAAAAATATCTTGCCCCTGGCACGAGTCACTCTCTGTGTTATAATTTTCTTCTTCATTATACTGCTGATCTGATTCAATTTCCAACTTATTATAAATTACATCAATAATCGCCAGCTGCACACCATGTGCAAAACATAACTGCTGATCTACAGATAATATTCTGCCCACTTTTTTCATTACGCTTGCTCCATCCGTCATAATTGCTACAATGTCAGTATGTAAATTAAGTTTATGCTTTGCCAGTTTTTCTTCCAATAATTCAATACATTTTTCAGCTGGTAATGTGTCATATATCCGCGCCAAACCTAAGCTCCAAAAACTAGAAAATTGTCCATGTGCAATAATACGAGTATTTAAATAGCGTCGATTTCGTAACGACGTCCACTCATCAAAGGATAAAGAAAATCTTTCTCCTACACCTTGTTCATTATTTTTTTTATCAATTTCACTGATTATTGAGTTTCTTAATTTATTGCTATATTCTATAACAATTTTTCGCACTGTGTTAGCTGATTTGGGTAGATTTTTAAATCCCATGGCTTCTAGACCTGCACTTAAATCAGAAGACGAGCTTATAACATTAAACGAAATACCATCAACAGCAGTTAAACGTGCAAGAGTAGCTTCCAGTGATTTTTCTTCACATTTAAAAACTGAAAAAACTTACTAAGTTGCTTTGCCTTTTTCTTTGGTGGAACTTCTATAATTCTAATGAATTATCTTGGGCAGAAGTAGATGGGTTTACAACTTTAATTTTATGCACCGAAAATAAGTGCGTGTGGAGACCTTTTGTAGAACCACCAGCAATTTTCAATATTTTCTGGCAGTCAGTCACTTTACACTTAGCTGTTTGTCCGTTTTCACACCTTAAAAAATGTTTCCAAATATCAGCAGTACTTTTAGCTGAATAGTCCTTATAGGCCATGGGGATTTATGATTGAAAAAAAATTTAAAGCCGTAATATAAAATACCAGACTGATGTTAATATTTTGTTGGTGTAGGGTTTAAAACCGAAAAAAAACTAGTTGGGATGTGGGTTCGACCCTCTCGGTCCACACGATCAACTTCCCAGTATGATGGATGTTGAATATTATGATTGGATATTTTAATAATAAATGAACAATAGGCAATATAGAATATATGCATAATACTGAGAATTTGTCACAATTGTTAATCAATATTTTCGCTAAAATGTCAAGCTTAATGTGCGCACTTACAAGATTAAAATGACGAAAATGTATATAAAATTGATGTATTAATGTTTTTCGGCACCTCAATGAAGTCGATATAGTTTTTAGTTCGCGCGGTATCGTGCAGGTACAAAAATCACTTAAGTCAGTTAAACCAAAAACCCGCTGGACCGAATATTATAAAAATATTTTCAGATTATATTGTCGCTAATACGCTTCGAACGGCACCTCAAGTAAGTCAACATCTTTTGTGGTTCGGGCCATATCGTGCAGGTACAAAAATCACTTACGCCGCTTAAACAAAAAAACGGCTCGACCGAATTTTATGAAAATCTTTTCAGATCATATTTTGGTTAATACTCTTCGAACGGCACGTCAACTAAGCCGATATCTTTTATAGTTCGCGCGATATCGTGCAGGTGCAAAAATCACTTAAGTCATTTAAACCAAAAAACCGCTGGACCGAATATTATAAAAATCTTTTCAGATAATATTATCGCTAATACGCTTCGAACGGCACCTCAAGTAAGTCAATATCTTTCGTGGTTCGGGCGATATCGTGCAGGTACAAAAATCACTTACGTCGCTCAAACAAAAAAACGGCTGGACCGATTTTCATGAAAATCTTTTCAGATCATATTTCGGTTAATACGCTTCGAACAACACCTCAACGAAGTCGATATCAGTTCTGGTTCGCGCGATATCGTGCAGGAAAAAATGACCACATCCGTACGCACATACACACACACACACATACTTCCTCCCAATTTTTTGCTTAAAATGCTCCTGGGACCTTGAAAGATGAAAATACGTTGAAATTTTCGATTTCGATTTTCGGACCGATTACAATAACTTCCTATACTGGGAAGTTAAAAAAATATTTTGATTTGTATTAAAACATGATTTAAAAAAACTAAATAGAAATTATTAATCACTTCTTTTATTATTTTTTTGATTTTTGAAAACCACACTAGTAAACTATTGTTCTATTATGCTCACCAAAACGTTTGTTCACTCGTCAATTTTAATTGTGAACTGAATATTAAATCCAAAAAATCTAAAATGCGTCTAGTAGTCTAGTACTCAGAATTGAACATTGACCATGTTTACGCGAAGATGTTTAAGCTTATAACATCGTTATCAGTAGTAATTTTAAAAGCGTTTACGCGCAAATATTTTGGTTCGTGTCACTGCTATCCGTAGTAGTTTTAAGAACGTTTACGCGCGTTAAAATTTTTCCACCAGCAGATATCAGTTTTTAAAGTGCCTACTTAGATCTAATATAAACTGTCAAGCTGACAGTCAAATAAATAAATAAATAGATTGGAAGAAGTTTAACTAAATTTTATCATTAAATGAACATAAATCGAGAAGTATTAATCCTCATAAACCATCATAGGCAAGTTCTGCAGCTGTCCAGCGGAAATCACAGTTTCCTTAATGTTTTTACTAAAACTGTCAAACTGTTTACGCCTACTACTTAACTCAGTTTTCCTTAATAAAGTTGTTACCTTAACACATTTATTTAAGCTTAACACCACTAACGAAAGCAGTATTAAGGGGCGTTTACGCGTATGAAAATCAGTGTTAAGGTTGTTGTAAACAGTTTTAGAGGCTTCGCGTAAACATGGTCATTGTTCCGTAAGATTATTAACGACTCTTCATGATATGAAGAGGAAGAGTGCAACCGATTTGCTTTGCTCTCTTAGTCTCTTCTCATTTTCTCAATACATACATGCATTGGTATTGATATTTTATTATTACGTTTATACATAATGTATTTCACAAAAAAAAAAATATAAATTTTCTGAGAATTAAATTCTTGGAAAATTTTGATGAGTAGAATATTTCAAAATAAATTCGGAAAACATTAAATCCCGGGATTAGTTTTTTAATAATCCCGGGATTTAAAAAAAAAACCGGGATCCCGGGATTTTGTGATCCCGGCATCCCGGGGCTGCAAACCCTAGAAAACACCAAAGTTGAATGCAAATTTCCGTTCCATTCTGAGCTGCTTTCCATTTTCCTTTCAACTCTAGTAAGTTTCAAACTTTGCATTGTAAAATGTACAAACTCGCTCAAAAGAGAGTAATCAGCTGGCCATTTCAGAGACCAATGAGATCATCTACGATAATATAAAGGCTGACAACTAAAGCCTTTCAACATATGTAAGTGTTCCAATGTGGCAAAATTAGTAATAGTGGAGTCAGATAAGCATCAAACTTTATTGAAAAAGGAATTGCGTCCAGTCTCAAAATTTTTTTTGAAACATGTTAGCTACATTGAAGTGGACATTTACGAAGTGGGCATTTTCTACCTTTAGCAACCGCCGCTACGTAAGTAATCGGCAATTATGTCAAAAATTTACCATTGTGGTCGTTCTTTCTAAATATAGATGCGTATATCTCGGACTATGTAGGTTCGAAGAAATCGAAAAAAAATAGAGGATGTTCGTTATGATATTGGCTACGAGCGGTTACAATATGAATTTTTTATCTGCACACATAACCTCAAGAAAATCAAAAACTGCTGAATTTTGGTTTTTTGGTGATAACTTCGAATATTTTTAGTGAAATATGATGAAATTTTCAAAAGTTATACTCTATAATGTGAACAATAATTGGTTAAAATTTAAAATCAAAATATCTTATACAAGTCACAAAAAAGACTTCTTTGAAAATTGATTGGCCTATGTTTAAAATGTCGCTTCTTTTATGCACTTTTGATGATGAAAAAGAAAACTTTAAAAAAGGGGGGAAAAAAAACAAATGAAAATCGACAATATTTGCATTGTTTCGTCAATTTTTTAGAAAAATCTCCCATTCTTTGATAAAAGTCAATTTGTCGATCATCATATGTCAACAATGTACTAATAATACAATAGAAATAAAACTTTTCCAAACGTCGCGTCATCCAGTGTTAGTGGTTCTCTTGAAGAATCACAAATGTCTCTGGCTGTGTATTCTCGTTTTTACTGGCTCAGAATCAGAGATTTCATTTCCTTCTCTATGATAAATGCTACTTTGGCCTCTCTTCTTCCATGATCCACTAGAGAATACAGTGTGGGTTTTTAGATCCATTATACCACTATGGGTCCATTTGGTTTCTTGAAGGACTGTGATCTTTATGTTATACATTTTTAGTGCTAATAAAAGCGAATGCAGAGCGCCCGTTCTGTTGAGCGTCCTGATATTCCATGTTCCAAAATCTAGTTCCATATTCCGTTGCCGTTGAGTCCGTCCTCTCCGAGGCCTACCTTGAGGATTCGTGACGGGTGGATTTTTACGATGGAAGGAGGTCAGCCTGCCGTTCAACTCCCAACCTGGAGAACCAGTCCGTTATTTGCTTCGTTTTGAGGCGAAACACTCACCTTTCACCCTCCTCAGTCTGTTCCAGCTTCCAGGGGTCCTCCGATCTAAAGTCTACATCTTCGTGGAGGTTGAGGTAGGACTCGGTAGCATATCAGAAGATCTCAGATCATGTAGACCTTTGATCGCGGATGGCGTTACTCAGGATTTATCTTTTTGATGTACCGGCACCAACAAAGGTCCCTGAGTCCGTTACTACCATTTGACCCCTGATTTGGTGCGTCGAAATGGTTTTTATAAAATTTTCAAATAGTGCTCCAGCGCAGTGAAAATTAAATTATTTTGTGTTTCGTCTTGCTCATTCCACTGCTTAATTCTTTATTTACATTAGAAGCTCTAGCCTCCGCACCCGATGGCGCTTAATTTTAGTTTTAGCATCTACATACATATATTGATATAGGGCTCGTAGATCTTGTCGTTGTAGTCGTCGGAATTGCCTTCCCTCGCACAATTCAAACACAGCTAAGAGGTTATAATGCTTTTTGCTAGACACCATAGTCTTGGATATGTAGTACCAGCAAGAAAATGATATTTATATTTGATGAGCTTTGACAGACTACAGTAGGCTTTTTTGGTTTTAGTAACATGCACGTATTTCGGGTTCCATATTATTGTCGGCTACGCGCTACTTTACATTTCTTATGCCAATGTCGTCTGCATAAGCCAATAATACGAATCATTTATGGCTGCTGCTTGGTCTGTACTATATTAGCCGAGCTTTCTCAACTTATTTATTAAGGATGTCAAATTCTGTCATGGCTTCTACTCTGACTATGCTACGATACTCACTAATGATACTATGCAGTATTGACTATTAACTCTTTTTCCCTTTTCAAGTCGCTGAACTATGTGCAATCCGAAATACGAGCGCTTTCCTAGCCGACTATTGCGTTTTTGTTCACTTACACGGCTTTCCCGGCCTGTTGCCCAATCAGCTGACTAGCTTGAATCTAGATGATAGTATGTAGCAGTGGTGGATGCATGTTTCATCTATTGCCACACATCTCATGAAAAATCCTTGGTGGTATTCTCGTTGGCGAGTGACGTGACTATGAAAAACGCGGTGGGATGAAACTGCGTACGTATCGAGGAAATTGTCACTTCAGACGCCACCTGGCGACAATTAAATACGAGTTTTGTCGGTTTACTCGCCAGAAGTCGGTTACATTGGCAATGAGGATACCAATAAAGCGGTCACTATACCTCGAACAGAGCTTTGTCATTAATGCTGTTATGACACTCGCTTTTTTTCGGCTGGTTTTAAGCCGTAAAAACTCAAATTAGAGTAAGAGGAGATTTTAATATAGGATATTTCAATTAGAGTGAGTGACCAGCAAATTTCTCAAAAAAAATAATGGAATTGCCATATCATTATAGCAGTTCAGCTGGGAAAATGATGAAACATTTTCCTTTTTTTTTGACATTTAACTATTTTTTATCGGTTGATACACAATACACGTTTGAATATTCATTTCCAATTTATTTTAAAGGACCCCGCACGTTTCCTATGGAAAATGACTTTCGGTCAAATTGAACGAGTCTATGCTCTTTGGAAATGTTTTTTGCTTATTGTAAAACCATTTTCCTTACATAGTATGAAAAAAAAATAAATGAACACTAGCATTACTTAAATAATGCGACGTTATTTCTTTGCTATACCGCAAAAAACACCAACAGACCGAAAAATGAAAAACTTCAGATATCTAAAAGTACCAAAAATCTTAAGTTTTGGGTTTCGTGCCCATTGAGACTTTTGTTCAGGGAGACTTCCTCTATCCAAAAGCATAGACTCGTTCAATTTGACCGAAAGTCATTTTCCATAGGAAACGTGCGGGGTCCTTTAAAAAATGTCAAATTTGGACATTTTGGTGGCTGCGAATGTCAATTTATTAAATATAATTGCATATTTGCTTCAATGTGAAGAAAATATGAAAAAAAAGAAGACATATTCTGCCAAATGGCTTTTACATCGTAATGGGGATGGTTTAAGCCACAAACTCATCAGAGAAATCGAAGACGAAGATGTGAAACTTTATAAAAATATTTTAAGAATGACACCCATTCAATTTGGGTGTATTTTGGATAAAATTTAGCCCTTCATATCCAAACAAGATACGAGATTTCGCCAATGTATCGGTCCAGAAGAGAGATTGCAAGTAACTTTGAGATACTTAGCTACTGGTAAATACTTGTATTAACCATGAAAAAAAGTGAATAATTATTTGGTGTTTAAAGGTGAAACTCAGACATCTCTGCAACTTCCTTTTAGAATTCAGCAATCCACAATTTCTAAAATTTTAAAAGAAACCATTCCATCTACGAGGTTTTATTTAAATGACGAATTTCTAAAATTTCCAACCGAAAAAGAAGATTGGCTTAATATTGCCGAAGATTATTATAAAATGTGGGGTTTTCCGAATTGCATTGGGGCAATAAATGGTAATTCTTTAAAAAATCTTTAAAAAAAAAAACAAAACCTTGAAACTAATTTACATAACATATTACTTTTAGGAAAGCATTGGAAAATAAAACCATTAAAAACGTTTGCGTCCAACTATTGGTGCTATAAAGAAGAGCACACATTTGTCTTAATGGCAATTGTCGATGCTAATTACAGATTTCTGTATGCAGACGTTGGAATTAACGGCCGTATAAGCGACGCTGGAATATGGATAAGATCCGATTTGAGAATCGCAATAGAAAAAAAGGAAGTGAATATTCCTGAATTAAGAAACTGTGCAATCCCCATTTATTTTTATTTCGGACGACACATTTCCGTTGACAGAGTATATGATGAAACCGTATTCGAATAAAAAATTAACTATAGACCAAACAAGATTCAATTACATGCTGTCCAGGAATAGACGCGTTGTAGAAAACGCTTTTGGCATACTAGCGAATAGATTTCAAGTTCTATTTGCACCCATTTTTCGTGAGCCTGGACCAGCTATTAAAGTTGTGCTAGCTTGTATATGCCTGCATAATTTCCTGAGAGAACAGAATATTCAAAACACCACAACATATGACACCTTAACGGAGGAAGAAATAGATTTAATAAATTCGCAAAACTTTGTATCCATGCAAGCTGTTAATGGAGCTTCAAGTAAAAAAGCAGAGGAGATAAGAAAAACTCTATCTGATTACTTTAAAACATTGAATTCAACATTATAATTCTAAAATAAATACATTCTGTTCTGAATTTAAAATTAATTTATTATTTATTTCTTTATAGTTAAATTTCGTTGAATTCAAAATTTAAAATATTGATAAAATCAATTTGATTTAAATTTTTGCAAATCGGTATCTAGATTGTCTATTTCTGCTCAAACACTATTTGCGAATAATACATTTGGACTCTTTTTCAAACAATAACTCAATGATATGTTATAGTAATTAAATATTCATTTTTTGTCATTTCTTTTGAATTGGATCTCATTGTACTCAAAAATTAAATTATTAATTTTGTGTTTGATGGAGTTTTTTAAATCCGGATCCAAGTTGTCAATCTCGGCTGCAATGGCATCTGCAAATAGCGAACTGGGGTTTTTCTTACTCATCAATCCTTTCAGATTTTCCGAGGTTTTAAGGCAAGCATCTACCAATAATTCGTTTTTATTTGTTTTTATTGTTCTTGGTTTTTTGGATGGGTGTATGGGAATTGGTCTGCTTAAATCCGTTGCTTGTGAAGTAGATGGAAGCGTATCCACGAATCTATGAGGTTCTCCGGGTATTAGTGATGGCGACGAGATTGATACAGGCGTTGATGATGATGACGGGGCATCCTCTCTAAAATTAAAATATTCTAATAAACTGTCTGTAGGCAACAAATTTTCTAGTTTTGCATCTGACCCGGCTGCATCGTCACATAACACCTAAGAGTATATTTTTACATTATAAAATAATAACATCGAATACAAATACAAACCTCTAAACTTCTTTTATTAAAATTATTCACCGATAGCATTAGCGTTGTGGTTTCTTTTAAAAAAGACAATTTTTTATAAAATTTCCAGGATGACTCCTCATACAACTCCACATCTAACGTTCCAGCTCCACTTTTCTTGCTTTTTAGCATCTTAAGATTTTCGCTATTGAAATAAGATTTCATGTTAGTCCACTTTTTTATTACTTCACCTATATAATATAAATTGTTATTTAGTTGTTTTTCTAAAATGTAAAACTTACTATATTTAAAATTCGCATTTTCTTTAAATTCTTTATTGAGGTCTTCCACCAGTTTCGTCCAAAAAATTTGTTTCCTCCCTTTGTTTTTATATCCTTCGTGGTTAGGATTCCATATAAATTCGCATGGTTGGACTTTATCAATTACGAAAATAATATATTCGTCTAACCATACAAACTTCTCCATTTTTCGTACACAAATATTTTTTATTGATGTCTTTTTAAATTTCTTTATTTTTCACTCTAAATTTCTCTCACACGTTACTTCTAACGATTAACTCAAATAACTGACAAAGCTTTTTTTTAGAAAATAATCAAAACATAGTAGTCCTTTTCTCGCAAAACATTGCTGTCTTTTTCGCACAATGACATTTTCTAGCACTTGTTTTCAGCCGAAAAAAAGCGAGTGTCATAACAGTATAATGCCCTTATGACACTCGCTTTTTTTTCGGCTGATAAATCTGCTAGAAAAACCAATTATACGAAAAAGGTAGAAAGTGTTTGCGAGAAAAGGATAACATAAGCTTAATAATTTTTGAAATAAGCTTTGACAGTTCCATCTCAATTGTGTTCTGTTATCACCTTATAATACACGCTCACACACCCATACACACTTAAAAAATCAAGAACTGTCAAAAAATATTGAAAATTTTCTTCATATTTTCCAGCTGAACTGCTAGAATATATATGGCAATTCCATTTTTCCATTCCAATTTTGTCAAATTTGTTTTTCACTCACTCCAATTTAAATTTCCTATGTTAACATCACGGCTCACTCTAATTAGCAGATTTTTCAGCCGAAAAAAAGTGAGTGTCATAAGGGCATAACAAATGTTCACGCAAGAGTGAATGTATTCCCTACTTCACTATGTACTTCACCTTATGGTCTTCCAAAACGCACTCTTTTCCTTTTTTTGAACAATTGTCGAAATTGGACGATCAGAGCAGTCAGGATCTTTGGTGTTTGTTCCAACGCGTTTAAAATCGGCAAATCACTTTCCTGACATTTTCCTCAATGAAGCAGAGTCTGAATAAAACCTATTAACCAGGCGTTTGCTTAAACGGTTTTTTGTTCACATTAATAACCAATGCTTTATAAACACAAAAAATTCATATTTTTCATTGCTTTGAAAATTACAAATGTAGCGTCGCTAAAACCACTGCGACTTGTAAAATAATGGTCGGAATTTCAAGAAAATATGACACACATCGTTTGAAGGTTAGTAATAACTAAAAATCAAATGAATTACCCAAGTGTTTTTACTCGGACAGCTAACAAAATGAACCTGAATTTAGAACTAACCAAATCCTAGACGTAAGGTTAACGTTCAAGCAAAACATCCACCGGTTATATCCAAACTTTGCATATTATTCACAAATAGCATCACATCCTCTGGAAAACAATTTTTGGGAAAGAAACTATTTTGGGAAATTCCGAAAAAGTTAAAGATTACCTGTTTACAATCTCGACAAACTTCAAAACAATCCGCACGAGGAACTTCATTCGAAATGCATAGTCATAAAAAAACTTGCCAACGGCGGGCTGATTCCCAGGCAAGATTCCGTAGTATTTTCCCTGGGTTTTTGCCAACTTGGTTACAATTTTCAGACATGAAAGTATTTTCGCTGACGTGTCGCAGGAATCCAGGATTATTCCTTGTACGTATCACATGCACACCGAAGTCTCCAGGAGTGCGGAGCGACAAAAGGTAGCAAACAGCAATTCTAGTTCGCCCGGACTAAATGTGTTCCCACGAATTTTTTATCTGGAAGTTGGGCAGTTTGTCTTGGGCTAATGGCTGCTACCAGACGAAAATCGAGAATGGATGGGGACATTCCGATGTTTTTACCAGCGCCGAGGAACTGGAACAGCGCCGTGTCCCGAGTTCGACATCCCCTCCCTGCTTTCTATAAATTTCTATGATGGCCTTGTTAGTTCCCTAAACGAGTTGTATAATTGCGTTGATATTTGTAGTTAGGAGGGATCTACGAGCCCGGAGTAAAATGTGGGAAGTAATTGAGAGATTTATTACTCCAGATACAAATGTTATGAATTTGTGGATTTATTTTTAGGAAGCACGTCTAGAAGCAGCAACATGACAATGTTCTTGTTTTCCGCCTAAGAAATCTAATAATGTTGCATTTCGTGCAGAAGATCGCTTTTAATTATGGGCCTTTCTCTGGAGTCAGCAGATAGTTTAGTTTAGTTCAAGGGCGATATTGGATAAGTGGCAATACATAAGTATCTCTGGTAAAGGTGAGTGTTATATCCGTAACTATTCCTAAAGGTTTTGTTATTAAAACTTTTAATTAATGACATCTCAAATAGGGAGGGATGTGGATGTGCACCTAATGGCCGATCTTCGGATACAATGCATATCATCTCTCACTCCCAAACTCAAACGAGTAGACCAAAATGTATTACGTGAGATGTAGGGAGCTTATCCTTTGAAATTTTCTAGTTATAAATGGAGTGTTTTTTTTTTGTGGTAAAGTCAAGCTTAGGAATTACCCTTTGTACTACTAGTTTGTCATGTCGTTCGAGTCATGGCCAATCTCTAGTAGTAAGCTTGCTTTGAAGGATAGAGGAGAAGGGATAGGTTAGGGGTCTGGAGGGTACGTGAGTAGATGTCTATGAACCTTGCGTTTGAACTCTGAGATGTTATATGAGTTCGGAAACACTGACTGTGGAAGACAGTTCTACAATCGAGTTGTTCTATTTATAAACGAACTACTAAAACTTAATGTGCGCGAAGGGGAGGGCTGAAGGGTGAAGGGGTGAGCCGAGTTGGCTAGTCTTGTGTTGCGGGAAAAAAATTGCCGTGTAGGCAGGAGGTTTCTAATTTCGGTGGAACACTCGCTATGGTAATAGCGGTAAAATGTGAAGTGGGTTGGAGGGGGTTGAGAGCAGGACATTAATAAATATGAGAAAGAGTGTAGGTGAGAGAATAGAGCCTTGGGGGCGCGGGCCGAGATGAAATAAGGTTTGGATTCCACGCCGTCCAATACTACCTTGATTAAACGGCTAGAAAGAAAGCTCCCAATCCAGTTCTTTAGAACTGAGTCGATACCAATAGCTTGGAGTTTAGACAACAGAGCGGGATGCCATACTCTGTCGAAGGCCTTGGAAATATCTAGAGCAACAAGACCAGACTCACCGAAGTGATGGAAGTTTTGGTTGAGGGCCTCAGTCAGACACACAAGAAGGTCGCCAGTAGATCTTTTCGGTCTAAAGCCGTATTGCCTGTCGTGTAAAATTTATTTGGATTCCAGATATTTCATCAGCCTTCTTTTGATTATTGTCTCCATGATTTTAGAGAGAACAGGAGTAATTGCTATTGGGCGGTAGTTTAAAGGGTCGCTGGCTTCACCTTTTTTGGGAATGGGCTAGTTTCCAAGAATTTGGATAAACTCCGGAGAAGTAGGACAGGGCGAAAAGTTTGCGCAGAGGTTTAGCCAGAGGTGAGGCACATTCATGAGTACCATAGGGGGGATATTGTCGGGGCCAGTGGATTTATTGACGTCGAGCACTTTGAGACATTTGTACACCTCGCGAGTCCTGAAGAAAATTCCGTCCATTGAATGGGCGTTGCGTTCGAGAACCGGGGGTAGCGTATCAATAAGGAAGAATTAGGGGCGAACAGAGATGCCAATAAGCCGGCCTTGGATTTGCTTTCTGCTGTCACCTTTCCTCCATAAATAAATGGAGGGGTTGTGGAAGACGTAAAATTCTGCTAGATGGAAGTTACCAAGGACAAGAACTTTTTGCGTGTGTTGAGGATCTTGTTTCTCAACTTGTCGTCGAATGACGCTTTGACCTTCCTGATGAAGGATGTTGTAAATTAAATATGTAAATCAATACTCAATACTAAAACAATAAATATAATTGCATTTACTAACACAACTATAAATACCTACATATATACAAATACTACGCCTTCTATGTTCGGTTACTTAAAATCAAATGATTATTGTTAAGAACAGTCTGAATTATAACCTTAACGAATAAAGTTCTCGTGAAATAACGATAAGGTCTTTTGAAATTTAGAGCAACGTCCGGTTCCCTTGCAGATAGTTTTTAATATTTTGGTGCCGAAACCCGGGATCACTTGCCTTAATTAATAACGATCGCGAGAATACATAATCGATTCCTAACGTGGGTGCAATTTTTCGGGCTCAAACGGACATGTTCCTTACAACAATGAGTTTAGAATCGACTGCACGTGCTTCTTATCGTGGTCAAATAACGCGCCTTTCCAAAGCCGCGCTCGATTTCCTAAAAAGCCCAGATTCGCAGATTAATAATGAAAGTGCTGATTTTGATAACATAGAAGAAGAACTACAATCATATTTACAACGTTTAACCACGGCGCATGAAAGTTTGTGCAGCGTTAATAACGAGATGCGTGAAAAGAACTTATTAAAATCAGATGAAATTGAACGCGAATATGAAAAAATTGCTGACTACGAAGACACTGCAATCAACGTTATTAGCCGCCTTAAAGTGCGATTAAGTAAAGTTCAAAATAAACTTCATGGAATGCCCACCGCAACAGAATCTAAATTATTGCCAACAAAAGAGATCTGCACAAAATTAGAACGTCTAAAACTTAAAAAGTTTTCTGGAGATCATAAAGAATGGATTTCATTTTGGCAACAATTCCGCACTGCTGTACATGAAAATCGAAATCTTTCCAGTGTAGAAAAATTCCATTATCTGCAGACTGTTCTTACGGGAGCTGCCGAAAAAACGATCGAAGGCTTCACGCCGTCAGACGAATGCTACGATAGTGCTATCAGCCTCCTGCAAGAAGAATATGGAAAACCTGAAAAATTAATTGATATGACTGTGCAGCAGCTAATGGCACTACCGCATCCCCATAGCAGAAACGACATTGCTAGACTTCGCCGCCTTTACAATAATGTGGTATCAGGTACACGATCACTGAAAGCATTGAATGTTCCCACAGCGCATTATAGCATAATGCTAAAAACAATCCTCCTCAAAGCTTTTCCGATCGAGCTGAGAATTGAGTATCATCGCCTTCATGACAAAGAAGAACAAAAATTTATATCACAGAATTTTGATGATCATAAAGGTGAATCAGCATCAGCCGTTTTTAGTTCCGTATTGTCTAGGGGTGATGCAGAATTACAAAGCATCCTAAAATTTTTAAAATGCGAAGTCGAATCGTTAGAACGGGCTGGAGTGACTGAAACCACGAAGCCAGTACACGCTGCTAGAACCAGACATGCTCCTACTACCGCTGCTGGTTTGATAACAACGAACGATATGCATTTTTGCCAGTTTTGCAAATCAAAGGAACACGCTAGAAGGGATTACGATGATGGAATGTTGACGATAGAAAGCAAGAAAGAATTGCTTAGAAAAAATGGCATGTGTTTTCGATGCCTTAGTATGGGTCACAGATCTAAATTTTGCCGGTATAAAAATCTTGTTTGCAAAAAATGCTCTGGTAGACATGCTACTTGTATGTGCGATCCGACTTACAAGGCAAAAACAACGAACGGCGTGTTAAACGAAAAATTGAATTTAAATAATAAAGCGAAGACAGTAAGTCTGTGTACGTACCGTGAATCAAACGAACCGATTGATGTATTTTTGCAAACGGCGCGAGTATTTGCTATTTCGCCTTTATCGGATGCCAAAATTTTTGTGAGGATAATTATTGATAGCGGAAGTCAACGAACATAGGTATATACGGGAAAGTGTAGCAAATAAATTGAAATTGCCTATCGTCGGTACTGTAAAAATGAACATATTACCTTTCGGAAGTGCTAGTGTCAATAACTTTGAAGAATATAGATTAGTGTCGGTGAAATTAAAAGACAAAAATCAAATTAATGAAATTTGTGTCACTGCCATCGTTGTGCCAATAATATGTGCTGATGTTTTGCCGGTGCCAAATGAAAACGCAACTCTCTTTGATAATTTGGATTTAGCAGATGTCAACTACGGTAATTGTGACGTAGAAGATGGCTTAAGTTTATTAATAGGCGCAGATTATTTCTGGAAAGTAACAACCACAGATATAAAAAGGATAACTGATGGATTGTCCATTGTTAAGACAATATTTGGGTGGACATTACATGGCGCATGTCCAGTAAGTATGAGTATGAGTAAAGGTACTAAAGTTTCTCCTGTTTTAGCATCTACTGTGCTGGACGAAAGTAATTTATCTAAACTTTGGGAATTAGATGTATTAGGGATAAAACCAGATGCACTTGAACAAAACGAAATGACATCCGAGTTACAGCAAAAGTGCATAGTTAAAAGAAATGAACGATATGAGGCGAGCTTGCCATGGAAGGGCTTAAATGTCACTCTTGAAATAAACAAGGAAATTGCTTTTAACAGATTGAAATCATTATTACGAAAATTATCGAGAAATCCGAAAAATTTATTAGATTATGACCAGGCAATGAATGAAATGATACAGTCTGGAGTAGCTGAGTTGGTGTCAAATGAGGAAGGAGGTAGGAATCAATATTATATGCCTCATCGACCTGTTTACCGGTTGGATAAAACAACAACAAAGCTGAGAATCGTTTTTGACGCTTCTTCCCATGCACATTCCGCTCTTTCACTAAATGATCATTTACATACTGGTGCAAATTTGTTGCCGGACATTTTGAAAATCATTTTAAATTTCAGATTCGGAAAAATTGGTATTATAGCAGATATCGAAAAGGCTTTCTTACAACTTTCTTTGAAGGAAGAGGATCGTGACAGTCGTAACAGTATGGTTTTCGAAAGCAATAGAGTCAACTAATAATCTGCTAACCTTCTCAACATATCGAATGACAAGAGTGACATTCGGCGTCAGATCAAGCCCATTTTTGCTATCTGCTGCTATATTAAAACATTTAGATGCGGAAGCTAAGAATTTTTCGCAAACTTGTTCTATTCTGAGGAATTCTTTCTATATGGATGATCTCATACTTAGTACCGATAACGAAGAATCTGCAAAACGAATTTATGCCGAAGGAAAGGAATTAATGCAACGAGCATCAATGCGTTTACGAAAGTGGAACAGCAATGCTGTGGAAGTGCGAAAAATATTTGATGATACCGAAATACCAGTGGAGCAAAAGGTGTAAGGAATAAGGTGGAATACCATTAGTGACGAAATATCACCCTGCCTAGATTCGCTAGTTGAATTTGTAAATGGCGCTCAAGAAGGAACTAAGCGGAGCGTACTGCAAACGATATCCAGAATATATGATCCATTAGGAGCTCTCGGTCCTGTTACAATTGCATTAAAAATTCTATTTCAAGATATATGGAAGTTCAAGTTAGATTGGGGTATTCCTTTGCCAGATGATTTAAGGAGATGTTGGAAATGCTATGTCAACGAACTTTTGTTATTAAATGAAGCATTCATACCTCGCAATGTTTACCTGTCCAGCCAAGTAAGTAATATACAGGCCCATATATTCGCAGATGCCAGCCAGCGAGCTTATGGTATTGTTGCTTTTATTAGAAACGAAGATTTGTGCAAAAATGTCTCTGCTAGGTTTTTATGCGCGAAAAGTCGCGTGGCACCGCTTAAGGAGAACGAAAATCTCGAAATTACGCTTCCACGTTTGGAGTTAACAGCAGCTTTAATTGCTGCTAGATTAAAGCTCTATTTAACAAAATCGTTAAATATATCTATTGGAAAATTCTTCTTCTGGTCTGATTCAAAAATAACGCTTCATTGGATACGAGGTGATAGGAAGAAATGGAAGCCTTATGTTTCTAATCGAGTGAATGAAATCAGAGAATTGACTAACATAGAGGACTGGCGACATTGCCCTGGAATGGAGAATCCGGCGGATCTTTTAACAAGAGGAGTGACCGCAGCACAACTAATGAGGACAGAAAAATGGGCCCAAGGACCGGAGTGGCTATCAAAAGGAAAAACAGAGTGGCCTATCGAAAACGAAAATTTGTCGCATCTACCAATAGTGTTAGCAACCTTGTTATCAACGGAGATTTCAACATGCGAACGAGTGCCAGTGTTGATGTTTGAGAATTTTAGCTGTTGGAGGCGTTTACTACGAGTGACTGGATATGTTCTAAGATTTGTCAACCGAGTGCATCACAAGATAGAATCACCCACAAATAAGATTCTATTAACCCGTGAAATCAAAGCTGCAGAGATATACTGGTTGAAGTATGTTCAAATTACCCACTTTTCTAATGAAATTGTTTCGTTTCAGATGGGCAAAAATCTTTCCAGCTCATCCAAGATTTTTAATTTAAATCCTATAGTCGATGACGATGGAATGCTACGAGTTGGTGGACGCCTGCACTTACTCGATGAAACTATGAACAACTCGCACCCAATCATCCTACCGGATTGCTATATTACGAAGCTGATTATTGACGACGCTCATCAACGTACCCTACATAGTGGAGTAAATCTAACTTTAACTAAGTTACGTGAAAGATTTTGGATCATAAGAGGACGACAATTAATCAAGAAAGCTGTTAAGAAATGCAGAACATGTCGAAGAATTCATGTGAAACCATTAACACAACCATTTGCCCCCCATTGCCGAAGGATCGTTTAAGGCTAGTAAGACCATTCGGTGCTGTAGGCATCGATTTTGCCGGCCCACTGTATGTCAAAGATAAAAAGGGAGATCCACCTTTTAAAATATACTTGTTTATTTTCACCTGCGCTGCAATTAGAAGCATTCATTTAGAGATGACTCTGAGTCTTACAACAGAAAGCTGCTTGCTTGCAATACGACGCTTTATAGCCAGAAGGGGAATTCCTAGCACAATATACTCAGACAATGCGAAAACTTTTAAATGTGCGTCACGCGAAGTTAAAGAATTGGCAGCAATCATAGAAAATGAAACTTTTATGAATTTCATGGTTTACAATCGAATTGAATGGAAATTCATTGTCGATCGGGCTCCCTGGTGGGGAGGATTTTGGGAGAGACTGATAAGGAACGTTAAAGTTTTTTTTTTTTTTTTTTTTTTTTTTCGTTAGAAATTTAGAGCAACGTCCGGTTCCCTTGCAGATAGTTTTTAATAAAGGAGTTACAGGAGTTCCTTGATATACTCACGCCGAAGTGACTCGTTTGGGGAACGTTTGTACGCTCTATAGGCGGCTTCTTTAGCGTTAATTCCGTTCATACACTCACCATTGAACCATCTATTTGGCCTAGGCTTTATAGATTTGGTAGAATGAGGAATGAACAAACACATTCCTGCCCGTATTATTTTAACGAGGAGGACGAGGGACACAAATCGATATACATATAATAGACGCTAATATCCGAAATGAAGTGCTCCGTGGTGGATTGATTTAACTATACCAAGTGGAGTGACTGAAAGGAGGATGTCAGAAAATGTATATGGACTTTGGTACCACCTCCAATAGCTATGTGTAATATGTCGTTGGATAGGTTATAAGTTACTATCGCGCCTAGTTTGAAATCTTTTTCCGTTTTGAGTTATATGGTCAGAACTGTACAAAGATAGAATTTTATATATTACCGTGTGTTTTTGTAACCCTATAACCTATTTCCATGAGTAAGGCACCAATGAACGCAGAATTTATCCACCTATCTATCATGGTAAAATTGGGGTTGTCTAAGGGCCCGGCCTAGTGCCTTTTCTGAAGCTGAAATCACCAATTCAATTCAAATCTTTTCATCCATTATGTTATATAATTATTAATTATAAGTAATAAACTGATTTATGTATATAACCACCCGACCAGAGTCAAAATATTTGACATATCACAAATACAAACAATCATTGCGTAGCAACACAAAAAGCTGCTTCCTTTGCTATTGCTCCGTGTATTTTCAGGAAACTTGCAGAAAAGCTTTTGGTTGCAGAACCATGATCCCTCGTGTATGAATGTCCTTATGCTGCCTTTAATTTGCTCCCACTATGTCGTTGATATTGGGCTGTTCATCATCTCATCTCTCAAGTTTTGTACGACAGCATGCTGGTAGGCATCTTTTATTTCTTCCCGTTTTAGCTTATCTGTATCGAATTTTGGTTGAGTTTACCCTCTATGCGTTTTGGTAGCTATCCGGGTTCTCAATTTCACCTTGCCTAGACTGGCACTTACGTCCAATGTACTGGTGGCCCCTCTTCTCTCAATTAGGACGTGGTCAATTTGGTTATTAGTTACTCCGTATGGTGACTGCCACGTCATCTTATGGATATTTTTGTGCGGGAGCATTGTTGAACTTACTACCATTGAATTTGAGCTTGCGAAATCGATCAATCTACTACCATTGTCAATGGTAACGTTGTTTTCCTATGATTCCGGCACTGCAGAAGAAATTGGTGCTACTTTCAGCTTTCTATGTCAAATACTTTTTTAACTAGACCAATTTAAAGATTTCAAATTATATCAAAATTGTGCGAAGTCCAAAACATCTCAAAAATTGTTTTTTTTTTGGTTTCCACCAGAAGAAAAAATATTGATTGCATTGATTGTATTCGTATTAATTTTAAAAGCGTTTTAGAAGCATTTAAAAAGAGCTTTCTAATAAAAAATATTCATGGAGCTGTGGATGACTGAATAAGCTTCAGGCGTCGAAAAGCTTTTATTTTTGTTCATCCAATTGCCTTTTCCTCATTCCAAACACCAGAGTAGTTTTACCAAATCGGTCCCCCAACTATGTATCAATATGTTCAATGTTACTTGACCTCCATACAGTGGCGGATCTAGAAATTCATTTGGGGGGGGGGGGGCATCGTTATCCAGTGGCGAATCTTTAAGCTTTTGACGAAGCGGTGTAGGGCTCAACAAATATAAATATAAACACAAAGTTTTTGTTTTCAGTAAACTTTTAATTGTACCAAGCGACGAGGAGCAACTCCAAAGATGGTGAGATTACTTCTTTGCCGCCCTGAATGGTTCACTTACACAAGAACCTTAGGAAAACAGCATCAATGCACAGCCAATAAGAATCACCACCCGGGCCCCTTTCAAGACGGAAGTAGTAAGCACCTGGGAAAGATGGCATACCGTTGAATTGTTGAAAGCCGACTCAAGCCTCATAGCAGATGCGCTTCAGTCAATCCTGGAAAAAGGATGGATTGCACGGAAGGTATCATAGTCAAAATACCAAAAAAGGGGGACCTAACATTATGCGACAACTGCAGAGGCATTTGTTTATTATCTACTGTGGACAAAATTGTGTCCCTTATATTACTATCTAGGATAAGAGAGGCAGTATACCGAACGCTTAGGGAGCATATCAACACCTTACGAATAATATTGGAGCAGTCTACTGAATTCCGATCCCTCCTTTACCTTGCTTTCGTAGACAATGAGAAGCGTTCGACTCGGTCAATAGGAGCTTTATATGGCAGGCACTACGGCGACGTGGACTGCCTGATAAAATAATAGAATTTATAAAAGCCCTATATAACAATTCCAAATGCAGAGTTCTCCATAATGGAAAATTATCCGACAGCTTTGAGGTGAGTTCAGGAGTACGACAAGGATGCCTACTTTCGCCTTTACTATTCCTTATAGTAATAAATGACATCCTTGTCGGCGCTCTAGATAGTAGAACTGGCTAAATCCGATTAAAACTAAAGAAATGCGGATAAATGCAAACACCATTGAACGGGCAGTGGTGAATAACCGTGACGTCTGCTACCTTGGTAGCATTATTCCGAAAATGGTGGGGCAGAAGAAAACGTCAGTTCCTGAATAAATAAAGCGCGAGGCGCAAATGCGTGACTGCACACTAAATTGCGGCTGTTCAACTCCAAGGTTAGGGCAGTTTTTTTGTACGGTTGCGAAACATGGAAAGTCACCCAATGCGCCTACAAGTCTTCATCAACAGATGCCTTCGTCGTATCCTAAAAATCCGCTGGCAAGATAGAATTTCAAACGAAGAACTATGGCGCCGTGCCAGCCAAGAAAGGATAGACGACCAAATAAGGCGAAGGAAATGGAAAAAATGTTTAAAGTAAAATTCCAACGGAATTTTATAATAAACATATTTGTTGGTATAACTTGTCATCGTAAATAAATAGTTGACTAGATATTTGCAAAAAACCATTTTTAATAAACTTTTGAGGTGTAATAAATCCATAAATATCAACTTTATAGAAAAAAGTAAAGGCAACAAGAATTTACATTTTCCGACATTTAAAGCGCTATAACTCGTGAAATATTAGCCCTATCCAAAAACAATAAGAGCAGAAATTATAGATAATCGTGTGTTCTATAAGTCTTAGGAAGGACTTTTTTATGGCGGGCTAATCGTTAACGAAATATAGTGCAAAGAAAGTGATGTATAAACTTTGAAGCACTATAACTCCGAACATATTGACTTTACGAAAAAAAATTCTTAACAAAAATGTTAAATCACTTATTTGTCTACAAAAAAGATTATATACATTTTTGTCGTAAAACGCATAGTTTCTGAGATATAGAATTAAACGCGTTTCCCTTCATTATAAGTGAAGCATAAGGGTGGGGATGACGCCATTTTGAATTTAAGCTCATAAAAATATGTAAAAACATTTGGTGAAAAAAAATCGCGTGCGTTATTTTTCGCATTACGAAGGCCTTTTTTTCGACCTATTTACTGGACTATTCCGCCCTTTCTATTTTCGCAAAAACCTCTGAATGCTATACCGAGTTCTTTTTGAAATAAGTAAGTCTGTTTGGCTGAAGCATTAGCGAACTGAATCACTTTTTTCATAGTTCCCATAGCATTTCTGCCATACGCCACACTGCAAATCTTTGCAAGAGAAGTATTCAAAGAATGATTGTAGGATGGACATCTTTTGGCATTCGTTGCTTCAAGCTGGATTGTTGCAACAGATCCAAGTTTCTTTTGGTTTGTAGAAATCGTTACGCTACAGTTGTCCGTTCTGATCTCGACGCATTTTGAGGTATCCAAAGTAAAAGGCGACAATATCCAGCACTATAGGGCCCCGCCAGAAAGTACCCTAAACAAATTCTCTTAATTTAATGCTAGTCATATTTAATTGAATTCCTTTTAATTAATTTTTTTTATAAACAATAAACGTTTATTCTTGAAACGAAATAAATTGAAAATATATAACCAAAAATTGTAGCCTGATCGCCAAAATTATTCAGGTACAAACTCTAAAAAATATTTTTTGATTATTTTACCGACCTAACCAGCATAATAGAACTTAAAGAGATCGATTATTTTGAATCAATAGTACGAAGGACTGAAGTTCACCTTCCAATATAATTTTTTTCAAGCGCGCTCACTCGTTCGAGGTGATACATGTTGGTTTGGCAGGGCATAGTTTCCTAGCCCCATCGGAACCGCCACTGCTTCCATATCGAACGAGAACTGGTCTATTGAGTAAGTTAACGCCACCTTTTATTTCCACCAAGCTAATCGCCCGTTCTCTTCGTCCTATAAAAATTCGGAAAGCTCCAGTAATGCACACTTTACCGATTGCAAGGAAAGGGTAGTCCTTGACTATTGGTTAAAGGTATTCCTCGATGTAGTTTATGGTCCTAAGACTAAAGGCTGCATCAGAACCAAATTTTGAAGCAGCGGCAGCAGCAGCGCTACAGGCAGCATGCTGCCTTAAGCCTGAACTACATTGAAAAGCAGTGCAGTGCAGCACTGCGCAGTACAGTGCCGGACAAAATTGTGGGCACACTTGCAGTGAGTTCATAGTTTTGACAATAAGTGAAAACAAAGCGTAAAAACTCCAAATATTTCTTCGCAATTTTAATCTTTAGTATCTTTATTACCAAATAAACAAAACATTTCATACAAAAATAAAACATTTAAAAGATAATATAACAAAAATACGGAAATTAGTAAAATTCGAAGGGGCAAAATTGTGGGCACACCGAATCATTATAGTTTTAAATTTTACTTTAAATAAATATTTATATAAAAATTAATATCTTGTAGGATATCCTTTACGACGGAGGATTTCTTTTAGCCGATTTGGCATTGTAGATACCAATTTACTCGTAACCTCTGAGCCTATTTTGTTCCATTCTTCGAGTATAACTTCTTTCAATTGAGATTTGGATGTTATGCTATGATTTCGGATGCGTTTTTCCAATTCTTCCCATAGATGTTCTATAGGGTTTACATCAGGACTTTGTGGTGGAGTTGGCAGAATGTGCGGGAGACTCCATATGGTCCACATACGAACAATGCCGGCTGTATGTTTCGGGTCATTGTCGTGTTGAAAGTAGAACTTTTGACCCAAATTAAGTTTCTCAGCTGACTTTTTTACATTGTTTTTCAATATTTCAAGATATTTGTATTTATCCATAATTGTTTCGATAAATTCCAATGCTCCAACTCCATTTGAAGACATACAAGCCCAAATCATTACGCCTCCACCACCATGCTTCATAGTGTTTTGCAAATTTTGTGGTTCCCATTCTGCATTTTTTTTTTCCACACTCTGATTCGTCCATCGGACTTATAAATATTGATTTTTTTTTCATCTGAGAAAAGTACATTTTCCCAAAATTCATTGTCTTTTTGTAAAAATTGATTAGCAAATTCCATTCGTTTTTTTCTATTAGTTTTTTGACGTGACAACGTCTATTAAAACGATGAACGCCGGCTGCATGCACGAAAAATGATGACTCATTGTCCCGTTATGTCCCGTTATGTCCCGTTATCTCCCGAAGTAATTTTAAAAATTTGATCGTAGTAATCTTATAAATTTGATTAAAATTGTCAATATTAATTAGATTAAATTTGTCAAATTGTCAACAATAAGCAAAGCAAGCCAAACACTCTGTCGCCTAACTGGGTGCCGGTGTATAAGAAAATAGTGAACATTACACTGACGAAAACTGTGAAATGCAAACGATAACAGTTTCCTTGCGTTCCTGCTTGTGCTATTATTACAAGTCGCAAGGTGGGACGTTTACTGTTATTATCTATAATATAAAAATAAGTCGGGTTTTCCTTCCAGACGCTATAATTAGAGAACGCACGATCCGATTTCCACGGTTTTGCATTCGTTGGAAAGGTCTCGGGCTCCGTGAGGTTTATAGCAAAACAATTTCAACAGAAAAGCAGGCGTTTGGTCCATAGCAGCCATCTCAAGAGGGCGGATTACCATTTTCTTTACAACCCCTCGACATGGATATCAAATGAAAGGTTATGGTAAGTAGAACACCAAAAGCAATATAGTATACTCAATATATCAATAAAGTATACTCAGTATATCGTTTGGTCCATGGCGATCATCTCAAACGGGCGGATTACCATTTTCTTCACAACCCCTTCGAGATGGGTATCAAATGAGAGAGTATGATAAGTAGAACACATAAGCAATATAGTATACTCAATATATATCCTTTTGTTCCAAAGCGGCCATCTTCAGAGGTTGGATTACCATTATCTTCACACCGCTCGATAAGGATTTCAAATGAAAGGGCATGATAAGTAGAACACCATAAGCAATATAGTATACTCAATATATCGTTTGGTGCATGGCGGTCATCTCAAGAGGGAGGATGATCATTTTCTTCACTACCCCCTCGACTTTGGTATCAAATGAAAGGGCATTATAAGAAGAATGCCATAGACTATGTCTTTAGATTCATGGCGGCCATCTCAAGAGGGCGGATTGCCATTTTCTTCACAACACCCGAGACATGGGTATCAAATGAAAGGCTATGAAAAGTAGAACACCATAAGCAATATAGTATACTCAATTTATAATTTGGTCCATGGCGGCCATCTCAAAAGGGCGGTTTACCATTTTCTTCAAAACTCCTTCTAGATGGGTATCAAATGAAAGAGTATGATAAGTAGAACAATAAGCAATATAGTATACTCAATATATCGTTTGGTCCATAGCGGCCATCTCAAGAGGGCGGATTACCATTTTCTTCACAACCCCTTCGAGATGGGTATCAAATGAGAGAGTATGATAAGTAGAACACCATATGCAATATAGTATACTGAATATATCGTTTGGTCCATAGCGGCCATCTCAAGAGTGCGGATTAATATTTTCTTCACAACCCCTTCGACATGGGTATCAAATGAAAGAGTATGATAAGTAGAACACCATAGGCAATATAGTATACTCAATATATCATTTGGTCCTTGGCGGTCATCTCCCGAAATCAATTTTCCCAGATTTGTTCTTTTTTCACTATAGCTTTTTCCTATCGCAGACTGTGTCCTCATAATCTTATTTTATTGAAAGGCGTTGCAACGCACGCGGGTTTTTGCTAGTTTAATATAAATGATTCAATTTTATTCATAAAAGTATGCAATCATTTCATCAATGTTTTCTCATGACGTTGTCACGTTAAACTATCGTCCGTAAACCCTCTTTACAGACAACAAATTTTTTTTTATTTATATAAGGTTTCTTACGTGCCACTCGAGAGTTATACCCATGACGACGTATGGCTCGTCGAATTGTTTTCGCATGAATTTCTTTATTTAATTCATTTTTAAAGTGTGCTGCAATAGCCGTTGAAGTAATTTTAGGATCAATTTTAACCATCGACATAATTTTTCTTTCGTCACGGCTTGTTATCTTCTGATGTCGTCCTCTACCAGGCTTATTTCTTAAAATATCTCGATTTTTAAACCTTTTAATAACGCTTCTTATTGTAAATCTACTTCGCCCAACTATTGTGCCAATTTCACTATATGACTTATTTTGTTTATGAAGTTTTAGAATTAACTCCCTTTCTGTTAAATTTGTTTCCTTTCGTTTGTTTTCCATTTTATTTACTTTAAACACTTTTCATTTGCACAAAACTGTAGCAAAGGGACTTCAAAATTTAAAAATAATATAACGGGACTTCCCCGGATTTCGAAGCCCTTTATTACATAATCCAAGTAGGGTTACCAGCTCCCAATTACAGATACTTTTTGAAGTGTGCCCACAATTTTGTCCCTTCGAATTTAACTAACTTCCGTATTTTTGTTATATTATTTTTTTAAAGTTTTATTTTTCTATGAAATGTTTTGTTTATTTGATAATAAAGATACTAAAGATTAAAATTGTGAAGAAATGTTTGAAGTGTTTACGCTTTGTTTTCACTTATTGTCAAAAATATTAATTAACTGCAAGTGTGCCCACAATTTTGTCCGGCACTGTATGTTGCAGTAGTTTATTAGAGAACGCGTGGTAAGACACATTGAATAAGCAGTATTTTGACATTGACTACTCCTATAAAGCCTTTTGTAATTTTTTTTGTAGTCCCTGTGACTTTTTTTGTCTAAAAAATCCTTATTTCTATCAATTTTTAGTCATCCATTTTGACAACAATGGCAATGACAACTTCATATGATGTTTTTTAGAAATTGGCATGCAGTGCGAAGCAGTTTTTTAGAAATTAGCCTAAGACAAGGCAGCGCAGTGCAGTGCAGTGCAAGGCAGTGAAGTTAATGTGAGTTGCCACGTTCAGTTACAACAAGTCTAAATTTCACTTCGCAGTGCTGCACTGCACTGCTTTTCAATGTAGTTCAGGCTTTAAATCAGAATTAGCAGCAGCAGCAGACTTTTTATTTGACAGTTGCTCCGTGAAATACATTAAATTGTTTTTGAATTTCCGTTTGTTATATTTAAGTGAAAGTTCAAGTAAAAACAGTATTTATTGTTAATACTATTTAACTTGTGTTCAATTTAATCAATTTTTCTTCAAATATAATAACTTGTTTTTTAATTTCCGTTATATTTCAGTAAAAATTCAAGCAAAATCAGTATTTATAATTAACATTATTCAACTTGTGTTCAATATGTTAATAGAATTTGATTTTTTTAATAAATTAATGCTAGTTATTACAATATATCTGCAATATTGTAGCTACGTTAAAATGTTTAGTGCAAAAACTAGGATCTGGACAAGAGACATGAACAGTTTCTACAATAAAATATTCCAAATTATGAAAAATAGAGACGACGAACAATTCCAATTTGAATTGTTGTTTAATTTATTAAAGAACCGACTTATTCGAAGTAGTTACAGAAGACCAATAGAATCTGAATGCCGTTTGGTGCTGACTTTAGTGTAAGCAAAATATTTGAAATAATTACGTCTTTTAAACGGGGTTTATTTTTTCTAGATATCTATCACAAGGAGCTTCATGGCGTACCCTTTCATGAGCATTTCGTATAGGATACACTACTGTGCGCGAAATCATTCTGGAAACATGTGAAGATATCTGGGATGAGTTACACAGTATTTATCTTGCACCACCCAATGAAAACGAATGGGAAAAAATATCGCTTGATATTTACGCTTCCACAGGACTGCCAAATTGCGTCGGTGCGATAGATGGGAAACATATCAGAATCCAATGTCCCCCGAATGGCAATTCAGTTTATTACAATTATAAACACTACCACAGTATAGTTTTACTTGCTGCTTGCGATAGCAATTATTGCTTTACTGCTGTGGACATAGGGGCTTATGGCAGTCAGAGTGACGGTGAAGTGTTAGCGCAGAGCGCTTTTGGAGAAAAATTTTGAAGGGTACTTTAAATTTACCGAAAGAAAAAAATCTTCCCAATTCTAATGTTGCTTTACCTTTTTATTTTGTCGGAGATTCTGCATTTCCCTTAAAAAGACATATAATGAGGCCATATCCAGGGAGAAATCTTAAAAGGAAAAGGGAAAATTTTAACAAAATCCTATCTTCGGCAAGAGTGTCGATTGAGAATACTTTTGGAGTCATTACAGCCAGATGGAGAGTACTACAAAATTCTCTAAACTTGTTCCCTGAAAATGCGGAAAAAATTGTGAAAGCTGTAGTAGTTTTACATAATTTTGTAAAAATGAATGACGCCCAGTACTGCCCACCAAACTATACAGACAATACCAACGAAAATTTAGAAGGACTTTGGAGAAAGACAGCTCAGCCTCTACCAAGAAGCGTTCTTTTTACCAGGTTTAATGCAACTCGATCAGCATTTCAACAACGCGATATTTTAAAAGATTATTTGACAGACACATGATTTTTTAATAAATATATTGAAAGAAAAAACAAAAGCGTTATTATTTCATAGAGCGAACCAATGTAATTTTTAACCAAATTTTATAAATAGTTTCAGATATAGGCTATCTCTATTTACTTAAAGTTCAGATTATTGATTTGCTATTGAGAACCTCAAAAAGTGCAGATGATTGAATTAAACGTTAATCACACGTTGGGAAATAACTAGTAATATGCCCGGGCGCAAAGTTTTCGATTGCAAAGGTTCAAAAACTCCAAAGGAACAGCTGTATAATTCAGTACTTTTAATTTATTCTAAATAAAAAACATTGTTATAACAGTGGAGTGTCTTACTAATTAAAAGAATTTAAAAAAATCATTAAATTAAAAAAAAGAAAAACTTCATAATATTTACATCACAGTTCAATAGTGTCTTACCAACTAAATGGAACATAAAAATTCAATAAATTCAAAAAAAAAAAAAGCATTTTCAAGAAAGAAATAACATTTTACATTTTGCTAACATCATTTTCTAAAACTTTAGCAATTTCGCTATGCACTAACGACGTAATCTTATTTAGACTTGCGATCGCTGTGCAAATGTTAGGCCGCTATTTTCTATGTCTCTTGCAAGCCCTAAAAAGCACAATTGAAGTGGAGATGACATTGAAGCACCTTCAAATGATTTGTCTGCACTTTGTATAAGTTTACTCATTTCTTCGTGAGTATTCCGCAATAGCACCTCAGAATGCAACCTACTTCGAGGCTTTCGCCGAAACGAAGGGTTAGCATTAGGCAAGGCGCAAATTGAGACGCGTATAGCGCGTGTGAGCTGACATGACGCGACCAGCATGACACGCACGTGTCACACGCGTAGCGCGGTGATCCGTATATTGAGACGCAGTTTCGATGTGACACTATGTGCAATGTCTGGCTCGCGGAAGAAAAAATTGTTATTAGAGTTGTTAAGTTCAGAATCAGAATCAGATAATGATGCTGAGGACAAAATGTTTCTAAATTATTTAGCGACAAAAAAATTGAAATCACCCAATAAATATATCCTATTAGAATGGGAAAAATGTGGACAATTTAGAACCACAAGTAGTCTTCATGTAGTTCGGGTTTTTTAGGTCATAAAGCTCTCTGTGCCCCCTCACAGCCTCGATTAACCTTTCTTCAGCCATAGGTAGGTATTTAAAAACACAGTAATCAAAAACAAACTAAAATAGTGGAAGAGAAAGAACAAGAAAATAATTTCAAGAAGAAATTTAGAAATACACTTGTTACTTGTTGACACGACCGGCACGAGAAACTGTGGTTCGACCACAAAGCCACGCGTGTCGTAGATTACGCGAGTCGTGCCACCTCGCGTCCACTAGTTAATTTGCGCGACTCTATTAGTTTCCCATGGTTACAGAAAATCGCGCTGCGTTGCGCCACCCCACACGCGCTATACGCGTCTTAATTTGCGCCTTGCCTAGTGTCTGAAGTGTTTGCAGCGGAATCGGGTGAACTTGCAGCTGCAGGTTCAGGGCAAACGTTATTCTCCAAAGTCTCATCAAATAGCAGTGAACCATCTGAGTCAATTTCCAAATCTGGTTAGAAATTGGAATATAGCTCACCTACAGATAGTTCACTATCATTAGTGTAATTGCTTATTGTTCTAAAAGTACAAAATATGTAAATTAAAATCAATTGATAGCCCATTGTAATTTACATACCTATTATTGCTACATGGAACATCAAGCAAAAACAACATGTTGTTAAAAAATTTCCACTGCTTGTTCGGAGAAGCTGCAGCAGATCCCGTTGTGGTACTTCGTTTTTTCCTGTCCCGGTTGAACCGATCTCGCAGAGTTTTCCACCTTTTACGAATGCCTTAAACTGGAATTAAAAATTTTTATTTTCTATACCAATAATATTTACTTTAATACATACCACTTCTTTTTAATTCCTTCGCAATGGCAGTCCATGCCTTTAATTTTAAATCTTCCCTTCGATATCCTGATTTCGATTTATCGTACAATATTTCATTTGGTCTCACTAAGGGCCGATTTCACAGTGCGAATTTAAGTATAAAAATTAACTTAAGTTATACAATACTTAAGTATGTATGCCTCTTTCACAGTCGCTACTTAAAATATACTTAAGTGTAACTTAAGTAGGCATTTCTCTAGACTTAAGTTTTGCTTAAATCAGAATGCATAGAAAATTCAAATGTCAGTTGATTCCAGTACATTTCAAGGAAAACGCGATTAAAAGAAAATTTTACATGTAAAGTTCGGCTATTGTAAGTTCATAATTTACAATATTGAAGTGCCGCCGTAAGAAACAAATATAATAGTAAGAAGAAAAAATTGCACTGTGAAACGGAATTTGACTTAAGTTATACTTAAGTGAGACAATTTACTTAAATTTAAGCAAAACTTAAGTTCGCACTGTGAAACCAGCCCTAATTCTATTAATTTTTCCTCCATTTTTTTAAACACTCAGAAAAAAAATCACGTCGTTTATAAATGCACGTCACACTTTGAAATGTCAAAAAATGCTGCCACCTGGCCAAAGCTGCAAAATTAGAATTAGCGGTGAAAAAGCAGCAGCAGCAATTGCTGCTGTTTTTGTTGTCATGTAACCACCATGAACCAATAGGAACAGTTTGCTGCCGTTGCTGCTGCCGTTTCTGAATGGGCCTTAAGAGGCCATATTTTAAGAATACTGCTAAGCCTATAAAATCAGTACAGTCTGCATTTTTGAGGTACGGAGTAGCCAACAGCACAACAGGCCCAGGTCGCGCCCGTGGTACTCCTTAGACTTAACACCGTATGTAAAAAAAGAAGTCTTACAAGATTTCGAAAAAAACGATAGTAATGTTTTAGTTGTAAACACATTATTATCGAGATACAGAAATAAACAAAAATGGAATTTGGATAAAAATCTTTTCGAGTGTAAATTTCTGGAAAGTGAAGTGGATGCTTCTGAAATTCAAGGTCGATCTCGGTCAATTACGCTGCCTCTTAATAGTCTTTGCCTTAACTTATTTACAGAGCTGCACACCTATGCAAACTGTCCGTTCACATCTTAAAGCCATATCTTATTGCAGCACACACAATCTTTTATCTTACCCCAAAACTGTCATCGTCTCGATAAAAATGTTTATTTAAAGTCGCAGTCGTCAAAGTCGCAGTCCTAAACATTTATAAACAAATAACGAAAAATTCCAAAGAATCAATTACTCCAGCACCTTGATGGAAGCCAGGAAATCCAATTTCCACCATATTCCAATCAGCGCCAGATTTGTGTATCTAGAATCTAGATCTAGAAAATACCGAAAGTCAGCATCGTCAGCGCTCCGTCGTCGTTCATCGTTCATCGCTTTGTTTTAGATCATCTTTCTCCAGTATGTCGTCAGCACGGCACTGGAGATTGCATTTCAGCGATGATTCAAGAATGATTGTCGAAGACAAAGGCTCGGCACAACATCAAAGTCGGACAGTGACGACCGCCTTGTTCTTAGAATATCTTAGATTTGATTTAGATCGTGAGGCCGAAGATAGCGGCACGGGAGTGCAAATGGTATATTAGATGACCCCAGTTCGTTGCTGGGGTCATGGTAGCTCCAAAATTAACTGTCTTCTAGGAATAAATCTGGCGATATGCTACATCTACGGAAAGGGGCAGGAAATTAAAAGATATTAGATACAAGCAGGAAGACGCTAGACTTTGGGGTGTGGGAAATATTTTTATCAAGGAAGTGTGGGAAATGAAGGTGTTTTGATATAAGAAAGAGCGACTTGTTAACTTGATGTCCCATTTTGGGGAAAATTTTCATTTTTTCGTAAATTTTAATCGAATAAAAAGTGATCTTTTTAGTTATGTAAAGTTGCACTTGATAATTTGCTAAACAAGTCACTTCTAAATATTAAGTAAATATAAATTTTTATACGAGTTAGTTAGAATAGACCAGTGCAAAAGCGCTTTTTAAAAGCCAAAAACTAGAAAAATTCTTAGCAGTATATGGATGGCGGGAAAATTTAGGAGAAATGCTTCATAAACAAGGAAAAAATCGTGAGCACCAGGTGACCGTTTGGCAAGTGTTGTTGCCAATTTAGCAGGTACTATTGGTGTCTTGCTCACCAATGGAAAAGGTTCCTTTGTTATTAAAACACTGGAAGTCCAATTAATTTTTTCTCTATTTTACAAAGTATTTACAAAGGTCTTATATACAACTGTTACACAAGTTACATGTGAATTATATTTACCCAAGAAAAAATGATTTTAAGAAAAGTGCGTTTTTGTTTTCTTGATGACGTATTATGATACGCCACAACCTGAAGGGGGCGGGGGTGCCAAAATGTGGGTTTTGGGGGATTAAACGTGTTTTTTTACGATTTCTGAGAAAAGTAGACCTCCTATCCAAAAACGTGAAGTATAAAAGTTGTAGATAATTAAAAAATCTAGAGTTTTCATTTACACTATTTTTCGACATAACCTCAAAACTTGGAAAAACTGATTTTTTCATTTATCATTTTTAACTTTCACAAAATGATCCGAAAAGCCCCATTTTTTAAAGCAATTGATTGTTTAGTTTAGTTTTTATGACTTTAATGTAAAACTAGTTGGGATGTGGGTTCGACCCTTTCGGTCCACACGATCAACTTCCTAGTATGACGGATGTTGAATATTATGATTGGATATTTTAATAATAAATGAACAATAGGCAATATAGAATATATCTATAATACCGAGAATTTGTCACAATTGTTTATCAATATTTTCGCTAAAATGTCAAACTAAATGTGCGCACTTACAAGATTAGGATGACGAAAATGTATATAAAATTGATGTAATAATGTTTTTCGGTACCTCAATGAAGTCGATATAGTTTTTAGTTCGCGCGGTATCGTGCAGGTACAAAAATCACTTAAGTCATTTAAACCAAAAACCCGCTGGACCGAATATTATACAAATATTTTCAGATTATATTGTCGCTAATACGCTTCGAACGGCACCTCAAGTAAGTCAATATCTTTTGTGGTTCGGGCCATATCGTGTAGGTACAAAAATCACTTACGCCGCTTAAACAAAAAAACGGCTCGACCGAATTTTATGAAAATCTTTTCAGATCATATTTTGGTTAATACTCTTCGAACGGCACCTCAACTAAGTCGATATCTTTTATAGTTCGCGCGATATCGTGCAGGTACAAAAATCACTTACGTCGCTCAAACAAAAAAACGGCTGGACCGAATTTCATGAAATTCTTTTCAGATCATATTTCGGTTAATACGCTTCGAACAACACCTCAACGAAGTCGATATCAGTTTTGGTTCGGGCGATATCGTGCAGGAAAAAATGACCACATCCGTACGCACATACACACACACGCATACTTCCTCCCAATTTTTTGCTTAAAATGCTCCTGGGACCTTGAAAGATGAAAATACGTTGAAATTTTCGATTTCGATTTTCGGACCGATTACAATAACTTCCTATACTGGGAAGTTAAAAAGGCCATAAACAAATGAGAAACTTCTCAGTAAAAGCAAGTTGTGTATTACACAATTTTAGTCGCATGAAAGAAGGTGTCCTGGGCCAAGTTAATAAATTTGCTATAAAAAATACGGTATCGGTATTAAACTTCCCAGAAGACAATTACAAACCCAGGACCACCGCAATGAAAAACAGATTATTTAACAGATTATTTTGCGACCAGTTCCGGATCCATTCCTCTTCAATGGAAATATAACTAACAATTTGTGCATATCATTTATTGTTTTAAGTTTAATTTTTTTATGTAAAAACTAGCAAAAACCTGCGTGTGCTGCAACGCCTTTTAATAAAACAAAATTATGTGTGCATAGTCCGGAATAAGAAAAGGGTATAATGGAACAAAGAGCAAATCTGCAAGACATGATTTTGGATATATAAAAAACTTTAGAGCTGACTATAAAAATATGTTACCTACAACTTTTTTTAAACTTCGAGGTTAATCATCGGACAACTTTTATACCGCTTTGCTACATACAATAGATTCCTAGCCAATTTTATTCAGAATATGTCTTGTAGATTTTGACGTTCAATTGGCACCCTCAACTTGCCCCATGGCGAACATGGCTTGAGGCGAAGATTGCCAACATTTTAAGACGATACTACTGATTTGATCCTAAAAAGGACAGTTGCTGCTTCCCGTTTTCGTGTTTCGTCGTTTCCGGTCATACCGCCCGCACGGTACTGGTTAACAATCCACTGTAACGCTTGTTAGATGTTTCACTTGTAAGTAAGTATTACAATATTTGTGGCATTACTGAGTTGAGTCGATTTAGTTGAGTTGATATTTTCGAAATCGTCGGCGACTATCGACATTTAGCTCATCAAAATTTCCTCGTCTATTACGAACTTTCAAACAACATCCAGCAGCTCACTGTCATCATTCTCATTAATCTCAGAACATTTTCTATTGTATATTCTTTGTTGAGGAGAATAGTACTGAATTCTGAGTTTTCCGATTGCGTTCTCATCTTTTGCTTTAAATGACGTTTTCCAATATGTCCGTAAATAAGTGATCATTTCAGACATGCATCAATATCATCGGCACACATATCTATCCAGACAGCCGGTAACATTTGCCCGGAATCTATGGCAATAAAACAGTTACTACCCAAAATAATTGGTTTTTACATCTTAAATCTCTCGGTGTTCTGTTAATAGATACTTTATTTGCCATGGTACACTCATCGCATTCCCAGACAGCCATCATGCAGTCTTGTAAGACTTTAGATTTTTTCCAAGCAGGTTTTTAGATTTGTTCCACGCAGGATGTTCCATATGATCTTCGATCGGCATCTTAAGCACAGAATGAGCTGTTCTTCCTGATGTGAGGAAAGTTGCCGAAATCTCTGCTACTGTCCTGATCTCATATTGGCCAAATAGCCTACCTTTCGAAATGTTAAAAAGCGTGGGACTTTACCTATATTTTTATTTTATTATTACTGCAACTTTCCGCTAGCCCCATATATTATATATACTGACTTGAGCAAAAAAGGTTTCATTCAACATAAGTTTTTACTTTTTAGTTAATTTTTAAACAAAAGCATACTTTTAAGTTTTTTAAACTATATTTTTAGTTTTCTACCTTTTAGTTTATTATATGTCTTCGATTATTTTTTGGTGGCCGATATTTAAAATGAGGTCACCCAGCTTACTGTTCTCTACTCATCATACACTTTTATTTGGTATCCATACCGAGAGCGTTTTAAAAAAATGTAGTCCGCCATTTTGTGTTGGCTGCCATTTTGAATTTGGAATTACGCCACCCAGCTAATAGTATTCTAGTATTCTTGTCATATCCCTTCATTTGATACCCATACCGATCGTTACGTAAAGAAAAAAGTAATCCGCCATCTGTATTTGGCCGCCATTTTGTTCCGGCCGCCATTTTGAATTTGGAATAGCACCAAATAGGTAATTATATTATACTTATCATTCCCTTTCATTTGATACCCATGTCGGCGGTCAGCGAGTACAATTGCGAAATTCGGCCGCCATCTTGAAATGGCCATCTTGATTTTTTTATAAAATGGTCAGATTGGTCAGCATTGTCACTTGAACTGTACATGTGTGCAAAATTTGAAGCAGATCGGTTATATGGAAGTGGGTCAAAAACAATTCTCAAGGCATACAGGTATAGCTAATATGTAGTGTATATAAATAGCCTAAAACATGCTCGCCAAAATACTGAATCTTCCAATGAAAGTCCCATCCCAAATCGGATTAGCCGTTTCCGAGGTTAGCCCGAACAAACAGACAGACAGACATACAGACAGACACACAGACATACAAGCAGACAAAAATTTTAAAAATGCGTTATTTTGTTTTAAAATCATGTAAATAACCATATAAAATTAAAAAAACACAATTATTTTGAAATCACAGACAGACTCTCCAATTATATTTATATAGATTAAACAAAATAAAATGAAATTATCTATATAGTATGGAATATACCCGTTTCATTCATCTCTTGTGAAAGTTCTTCCCACGCCTTTTCCGTTACGTCTCTTTGACTATATTGTGTTAGCATATAAATGTAGTTCCATATCTTTCAATGCATTGAACAAACTGGATATTATATTGTCTATCGTTCATTTTTGCTTTAAATAAAAAAAGTGCATGTCAGCTCCGACGCGTGACTGGAGTTTACTCCTGAAAAACGATTGTCTTAAAATAACGATAGGCAAAGGAAGTAAATGAACCAATATATTTATTTATATTGATGTGTTAAAATATATTACATAAATTTTATTTTCTACTTTTTAGTCTATTATATGTATGTCTTCCGCCATTTTGTGTTGGCCACCGTTTCGGATTTCGAATGACGCTACACCGCTAATTGTATTCTACCTGTCCTGCCCTTTCATTTGATACCAATGTCGGGAGTCGGGGAAAGCAAAAATGAGCCACCGTCTTGGAACCGCCATCCTGATTATTTACAAAATAGTCAGTGTGCACTGTGCAGCAAACTACGCATATGTGCAAAATTTGAAGTTTATCAAACCCATAATGAGGGGGTTGTCCAGGAAAAGGTAATCGGCCGATATTTTGGAAGCACTATGCATATGTGCGAAATTTGAAGTTGATCGATTACTTTTTCTTCTTCTAACACTATACACATCGTCCGTCATTTTGTGTTAGCCACTATTTTGAATTTCGAATAACGCTACACCGCTAATGCTATTCTATATGTCATGCCCTTTCATTTGATACCCATGTCGGGGGTCTGGGAACAGGAGTATCTAAATCGGCTGCCATCTTCGAACCGCCATCTATATTATTTTGCAAAATGGTCACATTGCTTTATCAAGCAAACTACGCATATCTGCAAAATTTGAAGTAGATCAGTTATATTTTCTACTTTTTAGTCTTCCGCCATTTTGTGTTGGTCGCCATTTTGAATTTGGGAAAGACGCTACTTCAATTTTACCTGTCATGCCCTCTTATTTGTTATCAATGTCGGGAGTCTGGGAACAGAAATACAAAAAGTCGGCCCCATCTTTTATCCGCCATCTTGATTTTCTAACGAAATGGCCAGATTGCATTTTGAAGCGAGCGATACATTTTATTATTATTATAAGGAATGAGGGGGCAACCCATATGGTGAACACTGCGGCCAAGTTAGGCCTATTGGTGTACGTACCCCATAGCGGAACAGACTGCCGGCAAGAAGGTCTTTAGTTGATGAAGACCGGACTTGGGCAGGGCTCAAGAACTCTCTGATAAACTTTCTTCTTCTAAGCCAGATCAGAGCTGGACATTCACAAAGAATATGTGTGGAAGTTTCATCGCCTTCCAAGCAGAGTCGGCATTCTGTCTCTTGAGACAGTCCTAGGTTGTGGAGGTGGTACCGCAGTCCTACATGGCCAGTGAGAGAGCCCACCAGCAGCCTTAGGTCCGCTCTGTTTAGAGTAATAGTGCCCCTTAAGGCAAAGGGTCTTATAAGATCTTTAGCCTGTCTAAGATCTGGGACTGACTCCCAATAGGCTAGGTTTATTTTCTTAATCCTCTCTTCTATCAAGGACTTGGAGGTGGACCAAGAGATGCCACAGAAGGGTTCTGGGCCCTGGAACAACGTCTCAGACCCCTCCCTCGCGAGGCTGTCTGCAGCCTCATTTCCCTCGATACCCCAGTGTCCGGGGACCCAGCAGAGCGAGACCTCGTTTCTTCTGGTCAGGCTCTGGAGTACGTCAAAACACCCTGCTGCTATTTTGGAAGAAAACTTCCACGTTGAGAGTGCCGTGATGGCAGCTTGGCTGTCAGAAAAGATTTTAATGTTGGCGCCTTTCAGACCTTTCTCAAGGTTGAGCCTAGCGCAGGTCGCAATGGCATGTATTTCAGTTTGGAAAATAGAGGGCCACTTACCTATTGCAATCGAGACCTTGGAGTTGGGTCCTGCGACACCAGCCCCTGTACCATGTTCCATCTTTGACCCGTCAGTATACCAGTGGAGATGGTTTGGATCCCTAGGAAGAATAATTTCCTCCCACTCAGAGCGATCCGGGATAATTGCTTTGAATTTCCTTTGGAACCGCAGTTGACTAACCATGTGGTCGGATACGCGGCAGATGGAAATGCTTGGGATATTTTTAAGGATATCCATGTGTCCTTTGACCGTATGGGGCCAGTTGGATGAGATCTGAAGTCTCAAGGCACTTATCGCGGCGGATTTCCATATGAAGAGATGCAAAGGGGTCAATCCAATGATTGCTTCCATTGCAGCTGTGGGGCAAGTCCGCATAGCTCCGGTAATGGAGAGGCAAGCAAGCCGTTGCAGCTTGCTGCACTTGAGGATCGACTTAACCTGTTTAGTCTTGGGCCACCAAGATACATACATATGTACGAATTTTGAAGTTGATCGGTGATATGGAAGTGGGTCAAAATCAAGTTAAAGGTTCTCGTTTTTGTTAACTTTTTTTTTGTTATCGATTGATTTTTACTCCCCATATATTTTTCATACTGGGCTCAATATATGAAGCGATTCTTAAGGAGTAAACTCCAATAATCTCTTTCACCTTACAAATGTAGCTAAGATGCAGACGCATGATCAGTATATGTCTACCAAATTGTTTTGAAGTGTCTTCATATGGAACAACTCGTCATATGCCGCTTTGCTACATGTCGCCAAGCAGCATGTGCAGCTTTGTTATACGGCCGGCCTTAGCTGCTGATTAAAAAAATTCTACGACAAAACTATGCCGGTACGATTTTGCCCCCCCCCCCCCCCCCCCCAAAACTATGCCACGTGGGGGGGCAAAATCGTACCGTCACCTCCTCGCTGGTGCCTCCTGGATAACCAACTAACGACGGACGTACCCAGTGCCTGGGGGTATAGCTGGGCCACCCTATCCGTTGGGGTATAATTCACGGATCCGGCCCTCCAGGTCGGGGGTTGGGCGAAAGGTTGACAACCTCTCCTCAGAAAACAACTCTTGTTATGGAATCGAGAAATCAGCCTCGGAACAGTCAGGATTTACGGCAAAGACCTCAGCAACGTCCCAGGACTAATGATTTTAGGAAAAACAATATTAAGTTTGCAACATGGAATGTAAGAACATTATATAGACCCGGAGCAATGGCAGAAATGATAGATGAGCTAAGACGATATAGAATACTCATCGCAGGACTACAAGAACTAAGGTGGACTGGTAGAGGAGTCCTAGAACGAAAAGACGCTACGATATTCTACAGTGGAAATAATGACTCCAGAAGAAACTTTGGGGTAGGTTTCTGTGTACTTAAATCTCTAATCACCAACGTAATAGACTTCTAAACCTCTTAACGATCGGATCGCAACCTTAAGAATCAAATCCAGATTTCATAATATAACATTCATCACCGTGCACGCGCCTACAGAAGAAAAACCAGAACAAAAAAAAGATGACTTCTATGAAACTCTTAGGGTGACCTATGACCAAATCCCTTCTTACGACATGAAAATCGTATTAGGGGACTTTAATGCTAAAATAGGTAAGGAACGATATTATTATCCTTACGCTGGTAAGTTCTCGTTGCACGAGGATTCAAACGATAACGGGAACAGAATGGCCGAATTTGCTATCGCAAGAAGTTTGTCAATAGCTAGCACCTGGTTTAACCATAAGAATATACACAAAAGGACATGGACATCACCAGATGGCAGGCATCATAACCAAATTGACCATGTTCTAGTTGACACTAGGCATGGAAGCAGCATACTGGATGTAAGAAGTTTCCGAGGAGCGAATGTAGACACCGATCACTATCTAGTTGTTGGGAAAATGAGGACGAAAAAACTAGCGACGATAAATAGAAGAAACAATGATAGACAAATAAAGTGGAATATAGAAAAATTAAGAAATGTAGAATCAAAACAACAGTATGAAATTATGTTAACAGAAAAGCTTGAGCAAATAACAAGGAGTCAAGAAATGGAAACTGATCTGAACCTGATGTGGAACTCTATAAAAGAAAAAATTATAGAAACAAACAACTGTGTATTAGGCACACAAAACCACGAAAGAAGGAAACATTGGTTTGATAATCAATGCAAGAGCAGCATTGAAATAAAAAACCATGCAAGACAGGTGTACCTAACAAGAATGACTAGAGGAAACCATGAGAAATATGTAGCAGCACGAAGAGACACGAATAAGTTATTAAGGAAGAAAAAACGTGATTACTTCATAATTAGAATAAGTGCGATTAAGCAAAGCTACAGTAACAAAGACACTAGAAGTTTCTACAAAGAAGTCAACATGATTAAGAAAGGATACAAACCCACCTGCACCATGGTAAGAAGAGAAGATGGTACTATAGCTAGTAGTATCGATGACATACTCGAGGTGTGGGAGAAATACTTTAGAGACTTCTTCAAAGAGAATATAAGCCTAACACAGGGAGCAGCGGAAAACCGTAATACAGATGACCCAGAAAACGATACGCCAGAGCCTACAATGGAGGAACTGGAAAATGCCATAGCGAAACTAAAAAATCACAAAGCTCAAGGTCCAGATGGCATACCCACGGAAATCTTAAAAAATTGTGGGGAGAAGTTATGCCAGGCCTTACATAGTCTAATCATAAAACTATGGAGAAGCAGCAAGATGCCAGAAGAATGGCTTTTAGGCACAATAGTCCCAGTTCATAAAAAAGGTGAATTGATGAGCTGCAAAAACTACAGGCCAATATCTCTTCTGAACACAGCTTACAAAGCGTTTTCACATATTTTATTTAATAGACTGAAACCACATTTGGAAGATAAAGTAGGTGATTACCAAGCAGGATTTAGAACAACAGACCAGATTTTCATAATGAGACAAATACTTGAAAAATGCTGGGAAGAAAACATTGATATACATCTTCTTTTTATATCTTACGATCTGCTGAATAAAAGAGAGTTGTGGAATAAGATGAATGAAATGGGATTCCCCAGAAAATTAATAGATCTCTGCAGGATGACGACCAAGAATTGCGAAACACAAGTGAGAATACGAGGCTGTAACTCAACCAATTTTCCTCAAGAATCGGGTCTGCGACAAGGAGATGCAATCTCACCAATACTTTTTAACATTGCTCTCGAAGCAATAATGAGAGAAACGCAGCTTAATGGAGCAAATAGCATCTTCACAAGGAACATCCAGATACTAGCCTTCGCAGATGATATAGTCATAATTGGACCCAAAGCACAAGATGTAAAGGAAACCTTTTTCAAGATTGTAGAAAGCTCAGCAAAGTTCAATCTACGAGTAAATGACACAAAAACAAAATATATGATCGTATCAAAACAAGGACATCGGCTAGGACGAAGTATCAGCCTTGGCGATCATATTGTGGAAATTGTAGAAAACTTTGTCTACTTAGGGACAATGCTTACTGCACAAAACCATATAAAGGACGACATCCACAGACGCATCGTAGCCGCAAATAAAACCTATTTCGCACTAGTCCCGGTCTTTAAAAACAAAGAAATTTCAAGACAATGCAAAATCAGACTATACAAAACGTTAATCCGCCCAGTTCTATGCTATGGGTCTGAGGCTTGGACGTTGACCCAACAAACAGAAAACCAGCTTAAAATCTTCGAAAGGAAGATCTTAAGAAGAATATTTGGCGCTGTAAGGGTTAACCAAAACGAATGGCGCATTAGGACAAATGAGGAACTTCAACAAATGTATGACGAAATAAACATATCTACATACATAAGATTGAACAGACTGCGATGGCTTGGACACGTTCTACGGGCTCCAGAAGAAAGAATGCTAGCCAGGATTTTTAATGGAAGACCATCTGGAAGAAGAAGAGTAGGACGACCAAGAAATAGGTGGATGGATGACGTGCTAGAAGATATACGAAAACTTCGTATATCAAACTGGAGAGAGCTAGCAAGACGTAGAGAAGACTGGAAGAGGAGACTTCAAGAGGCTCGAGTCCTGCAAGGACCGTAGCGCCATTTAAGAAGAAGAAGAACGTGTAGCCAAAGGAAATAGCTGAGTTTTTCCTAGATGCTACAGGCGGTACAGGCAAAATATTTCTTAACAATTTGATTTCGGCGTTGACTCGAATGCAGAATGAGATTGTGACATCATCGGGAATTGCATCAACGCTTAACAACCAGATAGAAACACCTACATCCAACAACAGCAAAAATTCCCGTATTCCCATTGTGCAAAATTATAATTTGGGACGAATGCACCATGGCCCATAAAAAATCGACAATTCCACACACATTAAGATTTCGTGTACGGATAATATATAAGAAAAGGTGCATATCCCCTTCCCTTCCCGAAATTCGTTTACGGGCAACAGCACTTGCCCATAACATCTGACCACAACAATCGTGGCTGGGATTATAAATGAGAGTTAACGGAGTCACTTATCTTTTCGAATGTACTTTTGGTGGTAAGCGATTTTGCAATTTCCAATTGTTTTGGCGTACGCCATACTATTGGCTTATGGGTGCAGGGAGGTGCACCGGTTTCCAGCTAGTGTAGATCTATTATTTTCTTAGCACGATTTTAGTTAGTTTTTAAAAAAATTATACTTTTTTCGCTTATTGTTGCTGTTTCTCTGTCTCGGTCACACTCAAAAGCAGGTTTCAATCTGTCAACAGCTATCGACTTGCTCGTGCCGTTTAGCTTGACGACAAACTGTTTAAGTAATATTTTGTTTATTTTGAATGGGCCTTCGTAGGGTGGTTCGAAAGGCCGCCGATCGCGACCGGTGCGTATGAAAACTACTCCACGTTTTCTAAGGCGTTCGATACGTACAATTCCTTCTGTACGGACTGTCGGGGCTGTATTGCCGACGCTTTTTTACATTTAAGTAAGTTATATGTAGAATTTTCACACACATATTGCCTATCCAAAAAGAGTTTTCCCAATTATAATTACTAGTTCTAGCAACGTTCACCTGCAAATAAATTAATGATTTTGATGTTGTACTCTACCTGCAGTCAAGCATCTCGAACCGTGATTATCAACAACAAATAAATTTCTATTTATAGATAAAAGGAGCGTTTTTATCGTGAATTCTATTCGTGTACTCCAGAAAAATTCTTTTGCTATTTCTTCTTTGATTAAGGATATGAGACAGCGAAGTTCAATTTAAATACACAGCTCCTAACAAGCTGCTTTCAGCGTTGAGCTGAAAGTTAGGGACTCCCTCTTTCAGTGCATAAACATCGTTACTTGGTTGTTAAATCAGCCCTTTTCCGGTTATTCACTTCGAGCCATGAATCAATATCAAAAAATAAAAGTCTCTATAAAAAATAAATTCGTTACTGTAAAGCACAAAAAAGGATACATTTCATTCGCTCATTCGTTGCATGTGTGTATGTATGTACGAACATTCTAGAAGATATTTTTTCTATCTCCCCGGATGTCTGCGTACACATAAGTGATGCATTGAAAATGTCCTTTCCACCGAAAACTTTTTTTTTGGCAAAACTTCAAAAGCGTGTGCCCAGGAAAAAATGAGGACATTCACTATGTCTCCCCTTTCTGTACGAAGCACAAAATCCCTGAACATGGATTGCAAATAGAAAACTGCACAGCCGTTTTCGGCAGTATGCGAACCCGTGGCTGGTATGAATAGAGGGTATGGTATTGCGACACATTTGGAACGTATCCAAGAAGCGAGACCGGCAGTCCCAAACCCCTGATGTTATCCAGTGCTGCCTCCATCGCCTTTTGTATTGTTGGTGTGCTGTGGTGAACTGTTCCCAGGGATGTTTATATCTTGTGGTCATGTCTTGTTTATCTTGCAACGTTTTGGTCTTTTTCACATCCACCAGATACCAGCTACAGCGGCCCCAGACTAATTTATATCCAAACTGCATGCAATAAATTTGACAAAGATTTGGTGGAGAACCAATAGCCTAGAGGTCATCGGCGACTGTATGCATGCACAAAACCCAACTTGAGCGTTCGGGATTCCTCGGAATCTTTTAGCACCTGTAGTCCATTCAAAACGCGGGGGGGGGGGGTGTTCCAAAATAACACCGTTAAGAAAATCGAACCCTAAACGTTTTTGGGGTCGCTGATCACGAAAATCGAGGTCCCGCGGTCCCAAAATTAGGGCGTCACCCCTAAAAATGCAAAAAAAAACCCTTTTTTAGGGGGTTTTCGCGATTATTTCAATAATATTGAAAACTAATGCGATTAAATGCACTTTTTTTAACATTTATTTGCGAAGGGGGTTGTATTATACTAAATTTAGGCGAGCCTAATGGTAAGGGGTACCCCTAAAGGGTTGAAAGTACCCCTAAATTGGCGAAAAATGGCAAACATTGTAAAAACAATTTTTTTTTCAAGTTTTTGCTTCAAATCCGATTGTGGGCGTACTGGCAGGCAAAAATAAATTATTTTCAACCCTTAAGGGGTTTAAAGTACCCCTAAAATATAGTTAATTGAAAATTAGGGGTGGGGGGTGTTCCAAAATAACACCGTTAAGAAAATCGAACCCTAAAGGTTTTTGGGGTCGCTGATCACGAAAATCGAGGTCCCGCGGTCCCAAAATTAGGGCGTCACCCCTAAAAATGCAAAAAAACCCCCTTTTTAGGGGGTTTTCGCGATTATTTCAGTAATAATGAAAACTAATGCGATGAACTGCACTTTTTGCGAAGGGGGTTGATTTATACTTTCAACAATTTAGGGGTACCCCTTACCATTAAGGTCGCTTTAATTTAGTATAAATCAACCCCATTCGCAAAAAGTGCAGTTCATCGCATTAGTTTACATTATTACTGAAATAATCGCGAAAACACCCTAAAAAGGTTTTTTTTGGCATTTTTAGGGGTGACGCCCTAAATTTGGGACCGCGGGACCTCGATTTTCGTGATCAGCGACCCCAAAAACCTTTAGGGTTCGATTTTCTTAACGGTGTTATTTTGGAACACCCCCCCCTAATTTTCAATTAACTATATTGTAGGGGTACTTTTAACCCCTTAAGGGTTGAAAATAATTTATTTTTGCCTGACAGTACGCCCACAATCGAATTTGAAGCATAAACTCAAAAAACATTTTTTTACAATATCTGCCATTCTTCGCCAGTTTAGGGGTACTTTCAACCCTTTAGGGGTACCCCTTACCATTAGGCTCGCCTAAATTTAGTATAATACAACCCCCTTCGCAAATAAATGTTAAAAAAAGTGCATTTAATCGCATTAGTTTTCAATATTATTGAAATAATCGCGAAAACCCCCTAAAAAAGGGGGTTTTTTGCATTTTTAGGGATGACGCCCTAATTTTGGGACCGCGGGACCTCGATTTTCGTGATCAGCGACCCCAAAAACGTTTAGGGTTCGATTTTCTTAACGGTGTTATTTTGGAACACCATAACGCGCGTTTTGAATGGACTACTGATATAGAGCCCGTCTATAGCCGGCGCGGCGTAGACACTCTAAAGAAGATAAAACTAAAAGGGCTTGAGCAACAGTTTACGATTCCGATAGGAAATAATTTCTGGTTCCACTACTCGGAAGACGCCATAAAGCGGGCTGTACTGCAGACGTGCGCAATTTTGATGGGAAAATCAATTCCAACTCCAGCGACGCCAAAGAACAGAAAAGGAAATGACAAGGGGTCTCACCGCCAAGGTGTCTGTTGCGCTTCACAACGAAGGGAAGAGCGGCGGCTTCCTATGATTAAGAGCTCCCAAGAAGTACCCAGGCACCAGGCATTCGTGACAGATATGTACACGACAAGGGCAAGTGCTTCTTCGAACGGCAGGCAATTCTTCCTCTGCCATCAGCTAGCTACACGGTGTCAACGAACTTAAGCGATCCAAGAACTCAAACACCTGGTGCCCGAGGTGGATGGAGGGCCTCTTACCGTAAGTGTATTCCAGTGTCATTAAAACAGCAACTTCAAATTAGCACTGATGCTGAGCTTTTTAAGCCCAGATTGTGGCATTCGTAAGGAATCTTTCCGGAATGTCGCTCAGCAATCGACGGTGGCCGCTGATAACCAATGATTATGAATTATGGCCAGCTGCTGCCTGCTGAAAGCTTGAACTGCGGCTGGAAATCGGTGAAAGGTAAAAATGGTCCCGTGTTGGAGGGACTGTTGCGGCTGCAAGGCTACAAATTAACACGGCGGAATTGTGCAGCTCACGGCAAATGACGTACTCAAGGTACACGGAACGATGGAAGGCGCAACAGCCGACATTCCATATGCAATGAGCCTAGCGGAGCTGTCGTCGTTAATGCCTGCAATCCAACAAACTTGTATTGACAGGAATTTAATTTTCCTGTAGGTGGTTTCTTTTTGAAAATGTCAATTGCCGGCATAAGAGAGGTAAATGAGGGCCGCGAGTGCAGGCAGTTGCCTGATTCCGTGAGCATTGTTTCACAGAAAATTACTTCTGAAATATTTCAAAAATGGAAGCAAAACTGAAATTGTTTCTGGACCCTTCATGTTGCATGCTTCATTTTCACCTCTTGATCGAGTTTGATGCCAAGTAGTTTTTGGAGACATGCACGACTCTACTAGAGTTACGATAGAATTATATGAATATTTCGTGATAAAACTATGCTGCCACCGTTCCTCTAGAGGAGGAAATCAATTCTGAGGACTGCTTTTATGAACATTACAATACAGACCACCACTTTTGGAATATGGTATTTACTAATCTGGATTTGAACTACTTTATATGAAAAGTTTAAACATTACAAATTTTAATTTAAGCCAGGTCCGTCACAAACAACGAATTAATGTCTTTTGTAATGCACGAACAAAGATGGACTCTAGAGGCGCCATCAGTCAAGTGATTAGTCATCAGCGGAATAGGGGGAATAACATGTAGAATAAAATAAAATGCACGTGTCGCAACTATTTCGGACTGATGGAAGTCCGATCATAACCTCCTAGCGGTGCCCACTGGTAACTTTCTATCAGAGAGGATAACTTAATACGATCGGACTAGTCCCTTCCAAGTAAGGTTGGCGTGAACATAAGCCGGAAAAATTAATTATTACGGAACTTAAAAGATGCCTCGGATTCTAGAATAAACGAAGACGACCACGGCAACGCAAAAGGCAAAACGATTTACGAATTTTCTCATGGAATGCTCGAACTCTTTACAGAACTCGAGCTACAACACATCTAGCCGATACTCTTTCAAAGTATAAAGCTGACATTACTGCCATTCAGGAGACGATATGGACAGGGAATGGTGTTTTGCAAAACAACAAGTGATCGGAGTAGGTACTAGAGGCTAGGGAAAGTCCTTTTGCAGTGTCAACAATCTATTTTTTCGTATAGCATGCAATGTCGAACAGCAGCTCTAGTCGGAAGATAGAGAGAAGAAAAGGGAGGAACTGTCATAACCTAGCCGCGATATTTTATTCCATCTACTCGCAACCATTTCGCGACTCTGACATCCGGGCATTGAGAATAAATCGCTGGAGTGTTATGCCTCATAAAACGAGTTGAATCTCATCAACTAACCGATGGCATGCGATTGGTGGAGCGGGGAAGGACTAGGGAAGGCTTTGACAGGAGGAATCAGGAAAGGAAAGAGGGAAGAAGAGGGAGAAGGAAAGTTATGTAGGTGGTAAAGTGGAAAAGGCGAAGGACCGTGGGGCTGGCCGGGATTCGAACCCGGGATCTCTGGGATAGCAGTCAGGCGCCTTTCCTCCAGACTACCGAGGCATGAAAACACTAATGACAATGGGCAGCGAGTTATAGAGATGGCAGCAAGTAAGACATTTGCGCATAGAGATAGCCATAAAGCCACCTGGGTATTTCCTGATGGAGCCACTCGCAGCTAAATAGACCATATGTTGATCGATCGCTGCCACCTTTCGGATCTGATGACGGTACGAACGTACCGAAGTGCCAACTTCGACTCGGATCACTATCTTGGTTGGTACGGTGCTCCGAAAGCGTATTTCAACGCTGAAAAGCTTTGTATCCGCTGATCGGGCTCGAATCAGCAGAGTTGCACTATGCTATGGTCAGAAACAGCTACGGTCATGCATTAGAACTTGCCCTAATTGTGTGTTATGTCGAATGCGGCAATGCAAAGAAAGTTCAAAGTTTGGGGTGCTTGAATTCCATTCATGGAACATTCCGTCAGGTCGCGTTTGAATACACACAATTCTATACATTTTTTTTGGCGAGGGTTGGTGAGAATCTTGCATTAGTCGATCAGTGCTCGACTACCTGTCACGCATGGACAGGAGACTCAGCTGAAGATCGGCCCTCAGACGGTAGTTTCAGATTCTTACTGACTAAACTCACCACCCCTTTCAGGTACGTTTATCCCACCCAGCATCGCCGCGAGGCATTGGCCCCTATTCCGATTGTATATTGACGATCGGCGCGACTATAGTCGATTGTGTCGATTAGTTTTCTTTTTAATACATATTGTATAACTCAATCGATAAATATTTCGAGTACTCTGATTTAGAAAATTATTTTGAGTTTTTGTTGTTAAGATCGTGACAAATTTTGTCGTAAACACAAAAGCAATCGATAAAAGTCGACTGTCAAATCGACAGATTTCGATTATAGTCGACATTCGCAATATCAAACTAAAGAATCGACAACCGATAATCGATAAATGTCGTTTGTCGATTAGCTATCGACAATCGAAATACAGGCCATTACTTCAGGCAGGCGTCATCAACGTGAGACTTTACGCGTCCTTTCGGTTTGTGGGAATATGCCAAGGCTCCGTGGAGACTGATCAGCAACCCTCCGTCTTCTTCGTTTTTAGAATGGCCTGGCTTCTACGACCTCGAAGCCTTATACCAACAATTGTGTCGGGAGTCATGCTTCCGAGCTCCTCTTCCTTCGTGCCTCGCGAGACCTGCCACCAAATGCATTCGAACAATGTGTGGTGTGCGTCATTCGAAGTGGAGGGAAAGGTGGCATCCAACACCCCACTACGCCCGGAAGCAAACATTGGGTAAGGTAGTAATCAACCTCGCTGAACTCCGGGTTCTCCCAGGTGCTCAGCTGACCGATCAGGTGGGCTGTCCACCTTCTCCTAAAATCGCCCTACCAGTGCGCTTGCAAGACCTCCATGGTGTTGGCTTTGCACCCCTCGCCGCCTCCCGTTTAACCAGCCTGACCCTCTCTCTGCGGTCAGATTGTCTCTCTTAGTCTAGCTGATCCGTCGGATTGACCGGCACTGCGGGCTCGGAGACCGTGCGGTAGGTACATGCGACATAAAGAGCTCCCCGTCTTTGTACTGCGGTCATGCGCTTGCGGTATTTTCCGTACCGCAGTGCGTCGGCCCACACCTCTGCCCCGAAGAGCAAGATGAACTCACTCAGCTCAACTCAGTGCGCATAAGCAGTCGTCGCATGCATGGTCTAGGGTCATGAAGTTGGCCATGATCCTGCCAAGAGACCTTACTACCGCCGGTGCCTAATCCGCTGCTTGCAATATATGAACCCCGAAGGATAGCCTGTTATCGAGCATCACTCCGAGGTACTTTTCGTGGATGCGACAGTCACGTCTACCACCCTGAAATTGCGTACCGTGTTGATGCGCTTTTTCTTTAGAAGCACAATCTTCGTTTTGTCAGCTGCAAGCTCAAATTCGCAGGCGTCTATCCAGGAGGAGATTCTACGCATTGCTTAGGCGCATGACGTTGTCTTCAAACCCAACCAGGAAGACGCCCTCGGGCATATCTAGTCAATACTTTGTTTGGTCGCGCCGCTTATATTTGGCTGCTTCTTGACTGCAACTGCCACTTCCGTGATCACGTCTCTCATTACCTTGAGTTGTTCGTCGAAAGCATTCATGGCTGCCTCGAGCTGCTCCATTAACGTCTTGGTTATCCCCTATCCTTCTCGTCAGTAGCCGACGACATCACTGACGCCGTTGAAGCTGGGAGGTGGCCGACGGTACGGACACACTTCTATATTATCTGATACCGAGTGCAAAGTATGTACGCTAGGATATGTCCCCAAGCTTAATTTTTTTTATACGGATAAATGAATATGTATATGTAGTTGAATTCTTCGTTTCCCTTACAAATTTCCCAATTCCTCTGACTTCAACGTTTCACTTCTAACGTGCGTGATGACCCCTTTTTTCCACGAAGTAGATCTGTAAAATAATGACTTGTTACAATCAAGACTTCAAGATTTGATTCAAATCATTCTATTTTCTGGATTGCTCAATGATTAGAAGAATTTTCTCTGAAAGAAAATAGAGGTGGTATTTTTTAATGAGAATTGAAGGATTTGCAAGATTAAACGAGATTTCTTTCCCTACAAATGAAAATTTTCTCGTTTCAAAGATCCTTTCATAAGACATTTACAAAGGGAATCGCATATCACGCGGATATTAGAAGACTGTTGCTGCACAATTTCGCGTTTTAGAGAGCTTATTCGCCGAGTTTGATCAGTAATGTTGACTCTTGTTGTACTTTAAAATAAAACTACAAAATGCATCTTCGTCATCTAAGTTCAGTGCCTTTTGCAGCATTTAATTAAAAAAACTGAACAAACTTTGCCTTCTCTGTGGAGGTTTGTATGTAAATATTAAGTTTGTTAGGCCCTCAAATACGTCCCCACTGACCTGTAAATTTCGATTCAAAGGAACTCAAAGGCGTTAGTCCTTCAGAAACGATTGCATATCGGATTTTGACAAATATTTTTAACCTACATACTGGGAATGGCCAACTGATTGAACAATGTTTGCTGTAGTCCTCGTACCTCGCCCAATTTTTCTCTATAATTACAGGTAGAAAACTGCCAACAACAACATAAACTTTTTGGGAAACTTGCACTTTAATTTAAAATAGCACCATGAGGCCGTTTCACTAATTGCCGACAACTACCACTGCTCGTTTTTACCATTTTCCTGGAGGGTTCTCTAGCTAGGGGAGATATTGACCGGAAAGCGACATTTTTAATAATAATTTAAATCCATAAAAATTGTAGAGAGAAGTTGTAATTTAAAAGTGATGTAACAGGAACTACAATTTTTCTTCATATCATACCTTCACCTAATTCGAAAACCAAAACGTTTATAAAAATCAAATGTATGCATAGCGAGAAAAGTGCATAAAAGTGCATTTTTGGTTAATTTTGAGTGCATTTTATTTTTCAAATATCGGGTTATCGGACTCGTTGGACTGGACTGGAAGTTACGTTAAAAATATTTCCTAACATCAATAAATCCAAATGTCTCATTTTATTTATTAAAACGTTTTTATTAGCTCGCTTTCTTGTCCGTCTGTATGTTCTGTGCCAATTATGCAATCGACTTTTTACGTACCTCAGGTTATCCGATTATGCTGAAATTTTTCACACAGCTTTAGCTCCGATAACAATGCAATATGGTACACTCAATATACCATTAGATCCATGGCGGACGTCTTAAGAGGGCGGATTAACATTTTCTGTGCAACACCCGCAAAATGGGTATCAAACGAAAGGGTATGGTAAGTAGAATTCAATAAGCAATATAGTATCCTCAATATATCGTTAGATCCATGGCCGCCATTCCAAGATGGCGGGTTATCATTTCCTTCACAACCCCTTCGACATGGGTATCAAACGAAAGGGTGTCATAAGTAGAATACAATAAGTAATATAGTCTACATCTGTCTGGAGGAACGTCAACATAACATTTATACCTAAGCCAGGGCGTTCGTATTACACCTTGACTAAATCTTTCAGGCCGATAAGTCTCTCGTCTTTTGCCTTGAAGACAATGGAGAAAATTGTCGACCGGGCGATAAGGGAAACTTATCTTCAGCGCCAACCATTAAGCTTGTATCAGCATGCGTACCAGGCGGGCAAGTCCACTGAGACAGCACTGCACAATCTGGTGCTCAACCTGGAATACGCAGCTCTAAACAAAGGAGTTGCTCTGGCGGCCTTCCTCGACATCGAGGGAGCCTTCGACAATCCATCCTTCGTTACTATAGCTAGGGCTCTAAGTAGACGCGGTCTAAATAGCATATTCTGCAACTGAATTGACTCTATGCTAAGAACTCGCAAACTCTCATGTTGAGGGGTCTCTGGAGGGCACTATAACAAAAGATTGCCCGCTGGGAGGAGTTTTATCTCCACTTCTCTGGTGCCTTGTTGTAGATGAACTCCTAGGGCTGCTCAACGGTCGGAACATTTTCGCCCAAGGTTACGCTGACGATGTCGTCATAGTAGTTACAGGTGAAACTGAAGGAGCTATGTCAAGGCGCCTACTGCAGGCACTAGATTTGGTCTCTAGCTGGTGCGAAAGCGTAGGTCTAAAAGTCAATCCCGACAAAACGATTCTGGTTCCTTTCATCAGGAAACTATCTCCATTTTGACTTTTGGAGCCTACCTCGCAGGCAGAACTATAGGCTTCTCACAACAAGCCAAATATTTAGGAGTGACGCTAGATGCCAAGCTCAACTGAAACCAGCATATGGAAACTCTGATGAGTAGAACACGCAGATCTCTGTGGGCTTGCGCAGAGCTTGTGGTTCCACCTGGGGTTTGCAACCAAAAACCATGTATTGGATATACACCACCATCATTAGGCCCATGGTAACTTATGGAGCTTTAGTTTGGTGGCACGGAACGAAGCTTTTGGGTTCAATTACCAATTTAAGCAAAATTCAAAGAATGGCCTGCCTCTCCATCACTGGGGCTATCCGCACTTCCCCGACGGCATCGCTGGAGACTCTCCTTAATTTGGTACCCCTTCACCTTGAGGTGGTCACTTGGGTGCTGGTCTTGGGCGAGGACATTCTATAATAATCAACATCATAGAAGATATTCCGGAAGCGGAGATGCATGCCCTTTAAAATTTCAAAATTTGAGCAACCTTCTGTGCACATACAGGATAGGCTAACCTGGAATTTTCCTAAAGTATTGTCGGGTGGACTAGTATGGTACACGGATGGCTCTAAAACGGAGACAGGTGTAGGCGCCGGAATCTGGAGTGAAAGCCCCAGGTTTAGTCGGGCGATAATCCTAGGCACTCTAGCAACTGTCTTTCAAGCAAAGGTGTACGCTATTCTGGCATGCACTCATGAAAGCTAAAGAAGGGCCTACCAATAAACGGATTTTTATCTTCTCTGATAGCCAAGTGGCAATTAGAGCGATAAGGTCCCGTAGGACCAAGTCGAAATTAGTTTGGGACTGCCAACGTGCTCTGCATGAGTTGGGTGTTCTCAATCAAATTACCCTTGTCTGGGTCCCGGGTCACTGGGGCTTCAAAGGCAACGAAAGTGCGGATGCCCTGGTTAAACAGGGCTCTGATATTGCATTCATCGGTCCAGAGCCGGCTACTGGGGCACCTTCCAGCTTGCTGTAAAGGGCCCTGGCCGATTGGACTATAATGAAACATTCTGAACGCTGGAGGTTCGCGCCTGGCCAACTCTAAGCGGCTCCTTCCTGTGCCGTCCCCTAAGACGGCCAAGGAATTGTTATGGCGCAGCAAAAGTGATGTCAGGACACTTGTTGGCTTGATTACCGGACACTGTGCACTTAAGTACATGGGTATCAAATGAGAGGGTATATAAGTAGATTACAATAAGCCATGTAGTATAATTTAATATACCGTTAGATCCATGGTGGTCATCTCAAGAGGGCGGATTAACATTTTCTTCACAATATCCTCGACGTGGCTCTCAAATGAAAGGGTATGGAAAGTAGAATACAATTAACAATATAGTATTTTCAATATACCGTTAGAACCATGGTAGCCATCTGAAGATGACTACTTATGATATTCTTCACAACCAGCTAGATAAAGGTATCAAATGAAAGGGTATGTAAATAAAACACAATGAACGATATAGTATTCGCAATAGATGAATTTTATTCACAACTCCCTCGACATGGGTGTCAAATAAAGGGGTATGATAAGTAGAATACAATAAGCAATATAGTATACTCAATATATCGTTAGATCCATGGCGGGCATCTCAAGAAGGCGGATTACCATTTTCTTCACAATCTCATCGACATGGGTATCAAATTAAAGGGTATCATAATTAGAATACAAAAGGCTATGTCGTTAGATATATGACAGCCATCTCAAGATGGAGGATTACTATTTTCTTCACAACCCCTCGACCTGGGTATCAAATTAAAGGGTATCATAAGTAAAATACGATAAGCTATGGTTACGTTCAGACGGCGACTGTTCGGTTCGAGTTTTTCACGAATACGTCGGTTTAAAATATTAAAAAGGTTTTTTTTTTCTAAATCATTTTTTTATCTAAAAATGCATTAAATAATGGAAAATCTGGTGGATTTTCATAAAAATTGGATGAAACGTGTATTTCAATGTTATCCATCCATCTAGTGGCGCTACAGCCCAAATGGAGCCTTGGCCTCCTCTAGATATCGTCTCTTTGCGTGTCGATAAAGACGTTTGACGATTATTAAAAAGCTCAATTTATGCATGCAATAAACTTTTAACAAATTCTATTTTGATTAAATATTCGTGATTTGCTGCCTTGGAGTAATACCACCCAATTTGATGGTTTTGTATGGCTGCGCTTAGCTGTCGATTTGGTCGTGAAACCAAATATGAAACAAATAAAATAGAGAAGTCTGTCCTTCGACTCGAGAAACCAAATACGGCCCCTGGCGAGTTTCTTTGTGCGCTTGTCTAATTCCTTAATTGAAGTCTTCCTGTATCTGTAAGTTTCTTTTGTTTAGATATCCCCTCTTCTTTTTTCTGCAAAGCTTGTCTGCGATTTTTCTTTTTTGCTTGGAAATTTCCATCCTTGCTCTGGTTGGCCTTGCGAGGTACTCTCGGTGGCTCTGGTTTCTTTCTTCAATTGCGGCTCAGCAGCCCTGATGAAGCCAGTCAATTTTAGTCTGTCTGAGGGCCCAGCTTAGTGCCTCTTCTGCTGCCCCCATTATGCTGCTTTGTCGTTGATGTTGGGCTGTTCTTCTGCCTCTCTTAAATTTTGTACTACAGCATGCTGGTAGGCATCTCTTATTTCTTCCAGTTTTATTTATCTATACCGTATTTTGGTTGACTCACATTCACCATTCACGTAACACGGAGAACTTTTCATTATTAAAAGTGCTTTCATTTGGATCTTCCATGCCTCGAAGTTCTTCTTTCCCAGAGGTTCAAACCTTACCCTTGTACTCCCCATGCAAGTTTTTGTTCTTTAATTAAATATTTCGCAATAAAAATAACACCGTTTTTCAGCTAGTAAGAAGCAAAATTCTTACCAAATAACAAATATGTAAGTTACATTAAGCAAAACCTATTTACAAATTAAAAAAAAAATGCGTTTTGTTTTTTTTTTTTTCATTTTTTCTATGTTTTGTGGCCTAAACTATAACTCAATACAATATAAATCAATCGAAAGATACTTAGGTTATGTAAGTCTGGCTCGACTCTAAACCTATTATTATTATTATAATAATAATAATAATAATAATAGGTTTAGAGTCGAGCCAGACTTACACAAGGCAAGGCAGTACATTGTCCTTTACATTTACACGATGGTAAATTGTTCGAGGCTTCAATTTTTTAAATGTCCCGTTTAAAAATAATGTCCTACTGGTATAGTATAGGAGCGTGTATTGAGATAAATAAAGCGAGGTTTGATTGTAAATGACGTAGTGGAAATACATTTCTGACTTTTTTGCGACAGTAAAATATCTGGTTGGACTACGGCTAGGTGAGATTGTAAACAGTACACCGACATACTCATAGGCCGTTTAATGCATATTATAATTAACCTTGTAAAAAAGCTCTTCATTGTTTTTTATTTTTCATTTGCTTGTTTTTATCATTTTGGCATAGCTATAGCACATCGCCTCATTTGAAATATGACATTGTCCTGGCTCAAACGAGAAAAGAGGAGCCTCTTCCAAACTCATTTCAAAATCGGGTCCTACCCAACACTTTAGGTTCGCCATTCCAAAATCAAAAGACAAAAACGCTATTTTTTTAGAAATTTTTGTTTGTTGTTGGCAATTAACCCTAAAATTACATGGGGCTATTATAGATTGATAGGACTATCTCTCCTATGGTGCCATGGGGTGGATGTTATATGTATGTGAAGATATTTAAAAAAAAAATGTTGAAAGCAGACAGATTGGGGGCCATCCATAAATTACGTCACACGAATTTCATGATTTTTTGACCCCCCCCCGTCCTTGTCAAAGCTGGTCACATTTGGGAGACCCCCCCTCCCTAGTGTGACGTCACATATTGTGCAATTTTGCATCTAGAAGTTATTAAACTAAAACAGCAGTTCCGAAATTAAATATATTTCTATTTAAATTATTTTTTAATAAAATTAACATAAAATCAACATAAAATTCACTTAAACATTTCAAAAAATTAACAAAAACGTAATGAGCAGTATTACTATATTTAGATATATTAGATTTTGAAATGTGACGTAACAAAATTTAAGACCCCCCCCCCCCCCACCTCTTGTCACACAATGTCACACTTCGCCGACCCCCTCCCTCCCCCCTAACGTGTGACGTAATTTATGGATGGCCCCTTGAGAGAGAAATTGATATAACGAGAAGGTTCGGCATTTATCAAATAAAATATAGGCTAGAGGATTGCAGTAAATTTACATACGAACATTTATAGAGACATTTCAAACGTCAACATGCATCAACATCTAATCAGCTGATTACCAAATTTTTTTAACGAAGCAAATTTACAGAAATATAAAACCATCCGTGGGCGTCACAAAAATAAAATTAAGAAATTGAACCCATTGACCACAATCCACATCCGTCTGCACCAAAAACTCCTTCAACATGTCCACACGTATCAATCAAGGAAGGCGTCAAAGGTCCGAATTGAAACATGCCAGAAAACAAAGTCACAAAAAGTGGTTTGTTGTCACCGAACCGACAGGCCACCATAAATCTCCCATGGTGGGGCATTGTAGGCGTCCGGGGCTTACGTGAAGACATTTTCAACGCTAATCTCTCAATAAAACCTCCAGTGACCATTACTCGACGTGTCCACAACCAGCACAAATGTGTCCATTTATATCAGCTGTTGTTCGTACACCCACAGCCGCAGCATTTCGCCAGTTGAGAATCACACACCGGGGCATAATGAAGATGCGTCGATGATAAGCCGAAGGTACTTGAAATGCGCCTCCATTAATTCCTTAATCTGCTGATAAAAAATGAGGCTTTTTGGTGGTTAATTGATTTGTTATCAAAAGCAATTTGTAGTTTGGAATTGTTCTCTTGCCACGGAAAGTGGAAAACACAGAAATCCACGTCATGCTGGAAATAGCCCAGGGCTACACCGCGGCGGAGGAGTCAAGTATCGGTTGCGGGGCGAAAAGTTTTAAGTGTGGAAAAGCACCGGAAGCTAGAAATAACTTTCATCTTTATTAACCTCTTGTAGTTTAATAGTGCTGTGATGTTGTTACTTTCACCCGAGCTAAAAATTTATGGGTTATGATTATTTTCATGAGCGCTAATATTCATAACTTGAAGCCAGTGTGGGGCGATTGTGCGTGTCTCATGTGTCAGCTTTTCGGAGCTCCCCCGCAAGGCTTCGATACTCCAAGCTACAAGCAATAAAAGGAGCATAAAAAACACAACCAGCATAAAGTAACGCTATCTGCTACCATTTGTACGCCGGTAATAGCAGCCCCAACACCGCCTGCCAGCTACAAAATACGGCTCCCCATGGAAGCCCCCGAATACTCTGTATTGACCCAATGACTTAGTCCATATTTTCCATCTTCCGTCGATGCAGAGCGGTTCCATCAAATTCCGGTGCATGGCGCAGAAGGCTGGGGAGCAAAAAATCTGCAACTTCCGGCGTCACCCAATCTCGTCTGGCGGATCTCAAATACGTATTACGATTTTCGGGGCGAACTTAAAAGCAAATAAAAATGCGGCGCCAGCCTGACAGGCGAAGTGTGGAACTGGAGCAGTTGGGGCACTCGTTCAGCGGAAGTTGAACCCCGATTTCGGTGGGTCCGATCCCAGTGACAGGGCGGAGCAGCTTCCTGCAGATGGACCCCCATCTCCAGGTTCATGTCGTAAACAGATTTGAAAAGGTCGTTGCTTCTGCTCATTTCTGATTGCTCCCAAATAACTCACTCAGCCTCCGGAGTCTGGACTTGGCTAAGTGCTGGAATTGGATGAAAACGTGCAGGAACATCGGAATTTGAATAATCGCACGCAGTTTCAAGGATGTGATGATATTAATGGAGTATGGGGAAATGAAAGAGGGATATGCTTAGGGATAATAGCTGGAGGATGTTGCCTAAGGAAGTTTTCTATCCATAGTAATTTTTATGAATAGGCAGAAATAATTTTTGCTGAAAGAGGCTCGTTTTTGTTACGGGTTGAATGACTTTGGCCTTTTCAAGGACATTCATTATACAAATGAAATGGATGTAATGTAATAACTTTGATATGAAGAGGAAAAAAGCGATTTTGGGAGGCCATAGATAACGCCATATCGAAAGCAATGAATGGCGAAGAGCTTGCTGTCTGCTTATATGTATGTAGACAGAAAAAAGTTAAAGTGAGTGATATGAACAAATGTACTTTGTATTTGTTTTTAATGTAACATACATATATCTGCATACACAAAGCTCTTTGTTCAAAATGATTTGGGCGTATTCAAGCTTTAGACTGTTAGGCAAGGTCCATGTCCTTTACTATTACATCACAAATAACCTAACTTTTTTGGCGCCTTCAATATTGTATTTATTTATTTATTTAGCCTAAACAAAGCATACTTAAACTAAAATTACAATTTTATTACACATGGTACTTAAAAGCCGCGTATATGGATGGGCAACATCTTAGCGATCTGGGAAATAATATTTGTCGGCCCTTTTTTAAACGCTTTTATTTAGCTTGGGAGGCTTGGTATCGAATCTTGCAACTCAAATTTTCTGTACTTTAATTTATCAAAAATTATGAAACTTGGTACACATATGTTACATTATAACGTAGTGAAGTTTTTGGGTTTATTCACCCCACTCACCTCCCGCTATCCACTTATGCTACATTAAATAGTTTCTGATTAATTTTGTACTTTAACGTATGAGTACAAGTTATTGTACTATGTAATATATTTTTTGAATGGAATTGAATGAAACTGAATCGAAATCGGTTTAACTACATTGATTCCAACTATTGATATTCGGATTTGAAATCTGTATTTGGTTGTCAAATCTATAAATTCAAATTTTTAAAGTGTGCAGTATTGGCCTTTTTATAATTAAAAACTTTGTTTTAATTAATTTAAATTATATACAGGGTGTTTCAGACTTTCTAATCCATTAAGGGCTGATTCCAGGGTACATTTGGAGAAAAAATTGGCCACTGTGATAGAGAGTGTTTCGAAAATACTTTTTGAAAAGTTTTCCGAGCGCTCCACAGATGTCAAAAAACTCGGAACGCTTTCCCTCCACTACCACAACGTAAGGAGGACCAGGTCAAAAAACTAATGATATCCTTCAGGCATCGGCGGCTATCGGATTCGATGTCATAGCATTCACTGAAACCTGGCTCCATGAAGGCATTCTTAATGCTGAACTCTTCGGTTCCTCCTACCAAGTCTTTCGGAAGGATCGTCACACTGACTCGGAATCTCGTGGGTCCTTGTAACCCAATTTCGCTTCCTAGTAAGGCATTTGACAAGCTCTCCCACTCTATTATAATTCTAAAAACTAGGAAAATTAGGTTTTCCGCAAGCCCTTCTAGTATGGTTCCAGCCTTACTTATCTGAGAGGACCTACCAAGTCCTTTTCTGTGAATGCAAATTACAATTTGGTGCCCTTTAAAAAATCGAATAAATACATTTCGGCTTGAGACGAACATTGTCAACATTATAAAATGACACTATTGATTTGATCCTGAAAGGACCGTTACCGCTTCCCGCTTTCGTTTTTCGTCGTATCAAGTTTTAGCATCTGGTAACGGCAGTGGCAATACAAAAATGTGCATCACTTGCTAATTATAATTTGTAATCACTGAACTTAATCTGCGTGTTTAAAGCCCTTTTGTTGAATTTTTGTTTTATTTTCAATTCAAGATTTGTTGATTTACTTTTGACACTCACTGTAGGTACTGAACGGTCACTTCTTTATTCGCGGATGAATCCAAAGTTACCTAGTGTTGCCTAGACTGGAGCAGGTTTTATGTAAACAAACCCTTCTGCTTTACTCTGGGGCTCAGTAGTCATCTTTCTTTTGGCAGAATCAATTCAGAAGCTATCTTAGCGAGAAAAAAACGAAGCGCTACTAAGAGGAGGCTCTTAACTAATGCTTGCTTGACCATTGGAACGCAGAGATATTGCGGTTTAGAATTTTTCGGTTTGAAGTTAGTTTCGGGGACCCTTGACGATTAGTACAGAGGGATGTGGGGTATTCAATTTTTGGACTCACTCTATTCTCGGCCCCCCTCCGGCCCAGTTGCCCCCTTTGTGGCGGGCTTGCTCGTATTGACACTGTTGGTGTTACGTTGATAGACTTCTTCTTATTCATTGTTTAACTTTTGTTCATTGTGTTCCATATATTCTCTGTTTAAATTATCTTCAGACCCAGGAGAAAAGAGCAGGGAACCCGAGTCCACTCTTTTTACATTTAAGTAAACGGCTGCAGCAATAAAAACTTTACATTCAAAATTATTTTTTACTTTCTGGTTCATTTTAAAATAAAATCATACTTTTTAGTGTTTTTACTTGGTGGCTTTGAAGTGTATGTTCTCTCTCACCTACCACATTCGTACTAGTCTAGCATCCATTCAGAGTCAGCAGAGTCTCCATTTGAAGGTCGTAGTAGTAGCGTTCAGGTTTCACATCATCCTCCGCTAAAGTTGTCACGCCATCTAGGTTCGTCGATTGTTTATTTTTTTATTTTTTGAAGTAAAACTTCTTTAGGGACGTTTGCTTAAAAAATTTAAATGAGAATGAATCAATTTCATTCGTGTAACGCGTAACGCTGTACACATTGAAAAATCGTCAGAACTTTCGTAGAACGATGGGAAATGGGGCGGACGGGGTACAAGAGACGAAGAAACTCGGGGATGTGTGTGCAACAGTTAAAATACACTCTGCCTTACTCCTTACTGCATAGATTTTCTGGCATGTTAGCTACGTTGTCGCACAGACTTTGCTTTATCTCATTATAGGAATACAAATTCACCATTATGTAGAGGTGAATTATTTCAGATTTTTCTTGTGGTTTGGTCAGTAGCCAGGCTTATGCCGCTGACACTTTGGAGTTGACTAACATGTTGGAAGCGGCATATACGACAAGTAATTGTCTCCAATATAAAATACTTCAATTGATAAAACCGAAGCTGTTAAACTTCGTTACTTTTAACTTTTTCTGCAATGCCGCATTCGAAATAGCACACACAAATATGCACAACAAACACATGCACCTTGCATGCACTCGTTACTTAGGTTTTCGGGCTATGTGTGAAAGCCGCGTGTATGCTTTTAAGAAAATTAGCCAACAAAATTATTTTTCTTGGTTACTTTTAGGTTTTAATGTAAATAGGAATTCATAAATATTGATATTTTCAAATAGTATTTGTATCAAGTCCATCAGTAGATTCGTCACTATTCTTCCTGCATCTGTCGTTGGCCTGAATTTTTGTTCTTCCAGGGCTTTTTCGATAACGTAGACGATTCTATGAACCGGCTCTATGGTAGAATGCTTCTCTAACTCTTGATGAGATTTTTTCAAATATTTTCGACATTATTGGTAATAAGGATATAGGTCCATAAGAAGACACTTCACGAGGATCTCTGCCAGGCTATGGGATCATGATTATTTCAGCGACTTTCCGATAGTAAATCAATAAAAAGCTGTCTGTCAATATCTAGAATCCAACCAAATTATACACGTCAGGCAATACGGCTTCAGACCTAAACGGTCTACTGGCGATCTGCTTGTGTGTTTAACTGAGCTTATCACAACCAAAGCATTCCCAGCTTTGGCGAGTCTGGTCTGGTTGCTCTAGATATATCAAAGACTTTTGACAGAGTATGGCACCCAGCTCTGTTGAATAAACTCCAAGCTATTGGTATACACTTAGTTCTAAGGAACTAGATTAAGAGCTTTCTTTCAGGCCGTTCAATCAAGGTAGTATTGGATGGCGTCGAATCCAACCCACATGTCATTTCGGCCGGAGTTCCCCAGGGGTCAATTGTCTCACCCGCACTTTTTCTGCTTTCACTGCTTCGCTGATGACGCTACTCTGAATTTCTCTTACTCCTTCGACAATATAAGACTTTGATCAAGCGGGATATCGAATCGATTCTTCATTGGGGCGAAATTAACCGCGTCGAATTCAATGCCCCAAAATCAAAGTACTGTCTGGATCACCAACAAAAATTGTACCGACCTTCCTCCTATCTTAGTGGATAAAGAGAATCTAACGGCTGACTCAACTCTCAATATCCTAGGGGTAACTTTAACGGAACATCTGCCATGGAATGATCACATATTCCAAATCGCCAAACAAGCCTCCCAATGCCTTGGATTTCTCAAGAGATGCAAATTCCTCCTCCATCCAGCCGGCTACATATACAAATCCTACATTCGGCCGCGCCTCGAATACAACTCGTATATCTGGGTAGGCGCCCCAAAAACCACCTTGGCTTGTCATTAGTTCCGCGGTAATCAAATCATAGCCAGGGAATTTTGATGAATTTCGCCATTCCTTTGTGATGTTCCTGGCCAGGTTTTAGTATTTGGGCTTTCCTTTGGTTGAAATGTTTTTGACATCTACAGTACACAGCCAAAAGTGCTTAAGTGCAAAATATGCGTTTCGAGAAAAGCGCCCTCAAAGTTTTTTTTAGATACAGAATTGTGCACAAAACTACTTTTGCCGGTTCAGTAACTCAGCAACCACAGCTCAGTTTAAGATAAGAATTATAGCAATGATTAAGAATAACATACTGAATACAAAAATGCAATAAACTCAAAATCGTCAAATTTGCACTTAAGCACTTCTGGCTTTTTACTGTAGACATGTGCTCAGCAAATAGCTCTGCCTGCTCCAAATTGCTTTTTGCCCATCCAGCATTAACTGATTTGAGAGGTGGATTATGCTGTATAGGGCATTTTGTTGATTTCCACAATACACAATCCGTTGTTTTACCTGCGGTGAGTCCACTTAAGTATTGTTTAATATTTTCATTTCTTAGTTCTCTTAATTGATTGCGTATAAGTGCAGTGAGTTGGTTTAGTTGCGATTTGTAGTAAGGGTACCTTGCTTGTTGCCATTTCTTTCTAATTTTTCTTTTATTAGACATTAAATCCATAATGCGTTTTTGGTACATTAAACCGATGGCTTCCGATTGTGATGATAATCTTGTAATGCAGAAGCCTAGTTAGAACAGTCGTAGAACGACAAGAGTTTTGGAGTGCGCCAGGGCCTTCTCTGTTTCCCTGGTCTGGATCATTTTTACATTTGTTACAACGGTGCATATATCCAAAAAGATTTTATTGTTTCAATTGCAGACCAATTGTAGGTCCTGGTAAAGAATCTAAGCTAAGTTTCCGAAAAAAAAAAAAAAAAAAAAAAAATAATTTGATCCGATTTTTATCAAAAACTCAATTCAAATTTTATCTTCCTTGCGACACCTTTATGCCCCATAATTGTAACAATGAGACCCACAGCCAGCAACGTGCCATTCCTGCATCAGCAAATTGCACACAGTTGTCCGAAAGGTAACTATTATCTTCTTTTCAATTTCCAAGACAAATTTTCGCCATAATTGGCGGCAAAGTGGTTGCCTATATGCCGGCATTTACCTAATCATACTGTTCAGCCGTCACTCGCCTAGGAAATCTACAATTATCAACCAACCTCCATGTTCCTGCCGCCAATGGTGGCTCCATATTAACAAGCGCTGCGCTCACTAGGCCCGAGCAAACACTTGGGCTGTGATAATGCTGGTGTTCCTTTTAATAGATTTTCCAGAAAGGTCAGCGCGAGATCAAGCCCGGCTTTATCGTGGCGTCGGTGACGAAATGTTGAGAAAACAATTTGTTGCACTTTGTGTTGCCTGCTGCTGCAACATTGCAGTTGGTTCTGAAGGTGTTGCTGCTCGCCGTCGGGCTTTATATAAATATTACATAAATTTATGTGCGATGGTGGACCTAGATTGTGGCACAAAACTGGATAAAACTGTAAAACTGTTAAATTCCACTCAAAATGTGTGGAATTCTAGTCACGATCCGAGCGTTGCCGGAGCCGTTCTGGCACACAAACAAGTTCGGCCTCTCAAATTCATTTGTATGAAGCCCAGTGACTGATAGATAACCCACGACCGATAATGGTGGGGATTTTAAGTGTTTTGTCGTGCCAACACTTTTTCCGTTCCCTTCAGTTTGTTTGCGCTTGTGATTTAAACGTTTTTGTTAAGGCAATGATTGACAAATTGCGTTAATAAATGGTTAGTTGCAAAGGTGCTCGTAGAAATTATCCCTGGTTCATTTAACAAATGGAGAAAATAAGCAATTCAGATCCTTATCCTTCTACACAGATTAAAGAGAAGTAGAGGCTTAGATATCCACGATTCACGTACACTCCTGTGAAAAATGATAGGGACCAGTAAATATTTACTGATCTTTTATAACTTGTAACTGAAAAGAAGGAACCAAGGCCAATTTTAGATTTTAAGGCCAATTATTAGAAATTATCTGCAACTAAAGGTACTCGATTTAAAGAATTTTTTTGAAAAATTGTCTTGTAAAACATGTGAATAATTATAGGGACGAAATTATTATTTTTAATTTACCAAGTAAAATAGCAACCCACCTTTTGGTTTGGGTACTAATAATGAGTTTTTTCCGAATAACTTCAATAAGGCGCTTTGGCAAACTCTGGGTTAGATTCTGGAGGTCCTGAACAGAAATGTCTTCCAAGACGACGTTATTCTTGATTTTAACTCTCCAGCATTCCTAATTTCTGGTTTCTTCTTGTTGTAAACATCCCTCGCTAGAATGCCCCATAGGTTTTCTATGTGGTTAAGTCCGGGGTTAGGGTCGGCCACTGCATTACTGGAATTCCATATTACCTGAACCATATTTTAGAGATATGCGCATTGTGAATAGGCGCATGATCCTGTTGGAAAATGAAACTAAGATCTTCACAAATGGCAGAAGATGTTCCCTGATCATTTCTTGATAAGCTTGTGCATTCATTCTCCCATTAACGAAAGCGATTTCAGAATTTAATGTTCCTTTAAACGCTGCCCAAATCATCACTGATCCTCCACTTGATGCTCGCTTTGATAAAAGTCGTATTTCATGCCGCAGGTCGCGCCAATAGTAAAAACGAAAAAGTAACGAAAAACAATATAATTTAGATGGACCCAATGGTTTCAATTACTATTGGCGCGACCTACGGCATCAAGATCAATTTCAAGATCTGTTTAAAAATGCGGCTCATTCGAACAATTCGTTGTGACCTTCTCAAATGCTGCAATACTTCAATAGAGCGGGAAAATTAGCCAAAAAAAAACGCACGAAAGGGGACAAAACTCCAAAATTGCTGAAAATTGTTCCCCAGCTTCCTTGTGACTTTACAAGAAAACCATTTCGAAATCAAAATATAAACATGGCCGCCGGAGATATAGCGTTTTTGCCGAGTTTGACAATAAAATTTTCTACAACATAAAAATTTTGACCCGAAAGTTATTCAAGGCCAAAGTTTTACGAAAATTATTTTTTGGCCTAAATTTCACTCAAAAGCTGGTATTTTCGAAAAAAAAATTTATGATCGGTCAATACGAAACGTCATTGCCTACAAAAAGTCCTTTTGTCATTTTTTTTTTTCAAAAACTTAACCCTTTCGAAGTTATTAGAGGTCAAAGTTTGCAAAAATCATTTTGTGGCCAAAAAATCACTCAAAAACTGTTTTTTTTTTCGTAAATTGTATTTTGTAGGCAAAACATTTTTTTCATCTACTTTTACTCAACATTGGGTGACTTCGTAAAATTATGATCGTAATGTAAAATTTAAGCAGTCGGTTTAAGTCAAGACTTCATAAATGTCACAGTTTTAAAGCACTGTGTTCATAATTGCATCGTAAACGTCAAATCTTTGCATTGAAATGGGAATTTCGGCATCATGAATAGCTATGATGCAAAGTGATTAGTTTTATAAATTTTACAAAAAATTTGTGTGCTATTCCTTGGCACATTTCATAAATGTCAAACTTAAAACTGCAGAACTTTGTCTAAGCTTTTACTGAACTTTGATTCGACTGCATTAATACTGTTTTCTGACACAGTTTATTGACATTTACGAAGTCACCCATTGTTGCCTACAAAATACAACGACCTCGTACGGGGTTGTATGACCTGTAAAAACCGAGATAACGGTAAAACTCGGGAAAACGCTATATCTCCGGCGGCTATGTTTTTTTGGATTCCGCAGTTGTTTTCTTGTAAAGTCACAAGGAAGCTGTGGACCAAATTCCAGCAATTTTGGAGTTTTGTCTCCTTAAAATGCTAATTTCCTAGGACTACAAGACCTATTTAAAGGGAACAACAGCCAATTTGATTCGACATTTTAATATTAGCTTCCCTTTTTTTCAAACAATTACCAGACCTTCAGATCATAGTAGTATAAATGGTACTTGTATTGACAATATTTTCATCAAAACGAACTCCATAGACACCAAACCCGTTAAGCTAGCTAATCTGTTTAACGATCATTATCCACTTTTTATAACAATAAATAAAATTAAAAACATTGATGATAATAAGCATTATAATCCTATAAATTATAAAAAACTAATAACCTTAGCTGGAAAAGAACATTTAAATACGATATTGACAATACATGACCCAAATACAGCTACTGAATCGCTTATTAGTCTAATTACTAAGTGGATTAAACTGTCTAAGTTAAAAACTAAAAAGCAATCTAAATCCACTCCTCGTAGTCGTTGGATAACGAAAGGTTTCTTGACATCCTGTGAGAAAAAAGAATTTCTTTATTCGATTTGGAAAATGGAGCCAGATAACCTACAAATTAAGACTGAATATAAAAAATATGTTAAAATTCTTAATAAGGTAATAAAAGAAGCCAAATTCAAGTATGACAAACAACAAATTGAGAAGAATATTAATAATTCCAAAAATTTATGGTCGTTTATTAACAATAAACTTGGCAGAAAATTAAAAAAGAATGATAAAATTAACTACATTTACGATGATAATAAATCAAAGATACATGACCCCAGAAAAATCGCGGACTGTTTGAATACATTCTTCAGTAATGTTGGTACTGAGCTTAGTAACAAAATTCCCCAACCAAATAACCTTACTCTAAATCTTCCACCAGTCAGCCCTAATACGATATATTTAACACCAACAAATACATCTGAAGTATACAATATTACTAAAAATATGAAAATTAAGAGCAATGGTGTTGACGAGATCAACTTAAGAAGTATTATCGTACTAGCTAGATTCATTGTGAAACCTCTCGTACACATAATCAATTTATGCTATTTCAAACATAGCTAAAATCTTCGAAAAAGTAATTTACAAGAGAATTTTAAATTTTGTTAATATACATAACATAATTTCAAAGGCAGTATGGCTTTATGAAGAAATTGGGTACTAATGATGTTCTAAGTTATTTAACGAATATAATATATGACAAACTTGATAAAAGCATCCCAATAGCAGTCACATTTTTAGATTTAGCAAAAGCGTTTGATACAGTAAATCATAAAATTTTGTTAGAAAAATTGTACAATTATGGAATAAGAGGTAATGCCCATCAGCTTATTACTTCTTACTTGCATGATAGAACTCAACGCGTTAAAGTTAATGCTGCTATAAGTGAACTCTGCGTTGTACGAACGGGTGTTCCACAAGGAATAGTCATGAGACCCCTATTATTTATCTTATATGTAAATGACCTATTATGTGGTATGCCTGATGAGACAATTATATCATTTGCTGATGACACAGCAGTCATATCTATTGGTAAAACGTGGACTGAGATGCAAGACAAAATGAATAATTATCTTAGGGAAGTAAGTAATTGGCTAGCTTTGATTAAGCTATCATTAAACCTAGACAAAACTGTATACATGCCTTTTGGAAACTACTGCACAAGTGTCCCCGTTAACATAAATATTTCTGTTAACGCAACGAGTTGAATCTTGTAAATACCTTGGAGTTATTTTTGACTGTAGAATGAAATGGGATAAACATATTGAATACATATTGAACAAAACGAAATTTTTAATATTCATATTCTATAAACTCTCCAAGATCATGAATACTGATACACTGATGAAGTTGTACTATGCATTCTTCCAGAGTATAATTAATTATGGGATTATTGCTTGGGGTGGAGCGTATTCAAATTGCTTAAATCTTCTGCAAAGCCAACAGAAAAAAATACTAAAAATAGTAAATAGGAATAAATTTAACATTTATAACAATCCTTTGAATCTGGAACAGCTATTCGCCCTAGAATTTCTAAAATATCATTACAACTCTCTGAAAGAAAAATTTGATAGCTCAATCAGTATTACAAGGAACAAGAGTATTTCTATACCGCAAAGATTTAAAACGGTTAGTTATAAAAATAGTTTTATAAGATCAATTTATACTTTTAACGTACTTCCTAATGAACTCAAAGGCTTAACTAATGTAAATACTAGGAAACATAAATTAAAAAAATGGAAAGCTTTAAACTACTAATAAAATGTATTGTTGTTTGCATATATTATATTAATTTGTTATTTAAAAAATTAAACATATAAAGGATTTTTCTTATTATAAGTCTTATACACATTCTCCTTAAATAAAAGTTTTCTTTAAATATTAGTTTTAAGTTCCTATATTTATAACCAATCCCACTAACAGGTAACAACGATTACCTCAGTGGAGATTTTCATGTTATTATTATATAATTCATGTATATCTTTTGGTTTAATAATAAATAACTAAATAACTAATAAATAGATCAGCCTCATAAGGATCATTGCAACTTGAAATCCTTACGAAGTTTCTTCTCTTCTTCTTTGATCCGTTAGTTGGCGGTCTCCACATCGGATACGCTGTTGTCGGTGCCGCCGGATCTCGAACTCCACTCACTTTTCGTTTTCATCCTCGACTATTTTCGGCGACGTCTCCAGCCTTGGTAACCGATAATCGTTGATTCTTTAAGTCGCCCCCAATATTATTTGCCGGGTTTCTTCGGTGCCAATCGCTGAATTCTCCAATCTACCAGACGGCCTCGCCAGAGAAGTTTTCGTGGCAAGCGGTTGCAATCGCAGAGTGAGACACCGAGAATCTGCCTAAAACATCGCATTTGGAATATCTCGAGCTTGTTGACATCCAGCTTGAGTAGTGTCCACGTTTCCGATTTGTAAAGAAGAATCGGAAAGATTACCGTTCGGTAAAGGTGTACTTTCGTTTTAATGGTACCATTTTTTTCTTTCTATATGCAACATTTGAGCGAGGCGAATGCCGCTGTTGCCTGATCGATGCGACACTTTCGTTTCCTCAACCAATGATCCCAAATATTTGAACATTGTAACCTGTTCAATTTAGGTTCCATCGAGGTGAAAATACTGGCCCTCGATCCTTTCGTCATTATCGATGAATGTTGATGTTAAAATGTGAAATGTTGATGTTAAAAGACTTGTTAAAACATCGCTAGAGTCCTAAGGTGTCTGTCACTTCGGCATCCGTTTCGGCGAAGACGGCGCTATCAACAGCGAACATTAAGTTGGTTACAAAGTTGTTGTCGTCGTATCGAACTTCGCGTCGTCCATCACGCATACTCGCGTAGTTCGCAAAGTTGAATAGAAATGGCGAAGCGACGTCTCCCTGCCGGGCATCCGTTTGAATCGGGAACTCCTCAGATATGTCATTCGAATACAAACTCTGCTGGTTTTAGCCATTGTACAAGCTTGGAGAAGTTGGATGATTTTCAGTGCCAGTGTTTGGTTTCCAAGTCTCTCCACAAGCTATTCCAATCGATGCAATCCAAAGCGAATTTGAAATCGATGAAAACGACTATAGTTGGTTTGCCGCAACTACTTCTTTCTTCCATTAGCTGACGGAGAGCGAATATTTGATCAATGCATCCTCGATGTAGTCTAAATCCTTCTTTCCGGCTCGTTTGCCCTCGATGTTTCTGTAGCCTCGGTGATTTTCGTAAATACTTTGCCGACGATCGAAAAGAGGCTAATACCGCGATAATTCCTGCATTCCCGACTGTTGCCTTTATAAGAGCTCTGTATAGTTTCAATTTAGTCCTCATTAATATATGGTTAAGAAGAAGTGTTTACGTAGCCCAAAGTAGCATCTATTTCCCAGCGGTAATCTCCTTCTGACTTCTAATGTCGTGTCGTTATCTTTTGAAATTAGCGTCCCAAGGTATAAAAATTCTTTTGCTCCTTCGATGTTGTATGTTTTAATTGTCATATTCTGGCGATCATTACGTCTTTTAGAGAAGCACAAATATTTCATTTTCTCTTCATAAATTGCTAGTCCAATTTTCTTTGCTGGTCGTTCTAGCGATATGAAGGTTTCTTTCATTGCTACGGGGGATCTGGCTAGTATTACGATGTCGTCAGCGTATGCCAACAGTTCAAATTCAAATTCAAATAATTTATTATAAAAGCGCTGAAGATTACAACCTCTTATATAGCACTACACAATAGAAAATACAATTCAGGAGTGACAGAACGATAATAATAATAATAAAGTAATATTAATTATAATACCAACTGAAGTAAAATTACAATAATGATCAATCTTAAGCTAAGAACTAAAATTACAAATAATTTCTGGAGAAATTTAGAGAATGACATGTGTAACATCCATAAACATGACTGATAGGTTGTAGATACCCAATGACATCATTTAATGCCACTGTTTTTTCCTCGCACATACAGAATCCAACTTGGGAAATATAACGCTACCATACATGAAGTGAGGTAGCACGACTGCTTTAGCTAACTTCATTCGTAACCCAGGAGGTACCTACGCTAACCGAGCTAATCCACAGCAGCTGCCTTAAGCTACTATAAATTTTACCCAGAGTCGAACGAACATGACTACAGCAACTAAAGCTGGAGTTCAGTTGAATACCCAAAATTTTCGCAGAATGCACATAGTCAATAACGGCATTATTTAATACGACCGGTGGTAGTACTCTTGTGTCTATGATGTCTCTATAAGTAACTAAGCAGATTGATTTAGATGGATTAAGCAACGGGCTATTGGTCTGAGACCATTCATGAACACATTGCAGGTCTTCGTTTATTCGCACAATACAGTCCTCAATTAGTCCAAGCGGACGAGTGAGATACGATTGGACATCATTAGCATATAAGTGGATAGCACAATTTCGTACTACTCTTGGTAGGTCATTTATGTACAGGCTGAATAAAAGTGGGCCAAGAATTGAGCCTTGAGGCACACCCAAATAACGAGGCGCAGCGGACGAGTAGTCATTTCCTACTTTAACAACTTGGGACCTGCCAGCCAGAAAATTACATATCAGCTTCACAGCCGAAGATGAAAAGTTAAAATCCCTTTTAAGCTTACTAAGCAGCTTTTGCTGATTTACCGAGTCAAAGGCTTTGCTAAAGTCAAGTAAAACTAATACAGCTACATGATCCTTATCGAGCGCCTCGTGGATGTCCGAAGTAACTTCTAATAAGGCTGTCTCGCAGCTATAATTCGGTCGAAAACCAGACTGCCATTTGGATAAGAGATTGTATTGTTTGGCATATTGCATTATTTGGCTGTGCATAACTTTTTCAAAAACTTTCGCAAAGAAACACAGTAGACTGATAGGACGAAAATCACCAGGCTCCGATGGGGACGATTTTTTGGGTACAGGAACTGCCAATGCCTTTTTCCACTCAGTCGGGAATTGGGAGGTAGTCAAGCAAAAGTTGAAAATTTGAACTAGAGGACTCACGGTAAAAGGCACTAACAATTTCAAGAATACGGGTGTTAAAAGAGTCGAGTCCTGTGGCATTCGACTTAATAGAGTGTATAGCTGTAAGTACTTCAGAGGCCTCAGTGCATCTAAAACTAAACCCCACATCAGCCTGATCATTTGAATTGTGACGCAAAATGTCCGAATATTGAACGCTTCTATCCACAAAGAGATTGTTTAGTACATTTGGGTCCATAGCAGTTTCGTAATCATCACTGCCATGTATTTCCAAACTACGAATATTCCTCCATAACTTTTTCGAACGCTGATTGGTGTCCAATTTAGAGGCAAAATATGTACTTTTTGCCGAGCTAATCATAGCTGTTACCCTATTACCCACAGCTTTATACCTGCTGTATATCAATTCTTCCTGGTTTGTCCGGTACTGATTATTGAGGTAATCTTTCTCAGCCATTGCCCGATAGATGTTATCAGTAATCCAAGGACACCTTCGCCGACGTACACAACACATCTTTAGAGCAACATAACGATCAAATAGATTTAATAAATTATTTGTTAAATTTTGCACCTTTCCATCTAGAGTCTCATCTCGATATACATTATCCCAAGTCATAGTTCGACTCGGTCAATAGGAGACGTGGACTGCCTGATAAAATAATATAATTTATAAAAGCCCTATATAACAATTCCAAATGCAGAGTTTTCCATAATGGAAAATTATCCGACAGCTTTGAGGTGAGCTCAGGAGTACGACAAGGATGCCTACTCTCGCCTTTACTAGTTCTTATAGTAATAAATGACATCTTTGTCGACGCTCTAGATAGTAGAACAGGCGGCACACAATGGGGTTTGTTAGACCGCCTTAAGGATCTCGCCTACGCAGATGATATCTGTTTGCTGGCCTACAGACACCAGGACCTCAAAAACATGATTAACAATTTGGCAACAGAAAGTAGTCCAGCAGGCTTAAGGCTAAGTCCGACTAAAACTAAAGAAATGCGGATAAATGCAAACACCTTTGAACGAACAGCGCTGAATAACCGTGACGTGGAACTGGTAAATAAATTCTGCTACCTCGGTAGTATTATCACCGAAAATTACGGTGCAGAAGAAGATGTTAGTTCCAGTTCCTGTTTCGCATATGGAGATCAACGGAGATCTCAACTAACACCAACTGGGGCTGTTCAACTCCAACGTTAAGGCAGTACTTTTGTACGGTTGCGAAACGTGGAAAGTCACCCAATTCATCACAGGGCGCCTACAAGTCTTCATCAACAGATACCTGCGTCGTATCCTAAAAATCCGCTGGCAGGATAGAATTTCAAGCGAAGAACTATGGCGCCGTGCCGGCCAAGAAAGGTTAGACGACTAAATCAGACGATGGAAATGGAATTGGGTTGGCCACACCTTGCGACGCGAAAACGAAAATCTAGCCAAACAGGCCCTTGACCGGAATCCGCAAGGATCCCGTCGAGTCGGAAGACCTAGAACAACGTGGAGGAGAACCCTACTAGCAGAAGCCGCAACAACTGGGAGATCCTGGTCGGAGCTGAGAGCTGTCGCGCAAAACAGAGTCCGCTGGAGGGCAACTGTTTCCGCCCTATGTCCCATGAGGGATTAAAGGAGCGCAATGAAATGACAAGTCATACAACTACACCCAGTCTTCAAGAGATCTTTCTCAATATTCTTAAAGTCACGATAAACGAAGAAAATAACTTTAGGAATAGCCGCCAATCTCATCCTATACGTCATAAAGAGAAAATCATGATCAAAGTTGCTTGGAGGCGAGATCTGGTTATGAAATAGTACCTTAAGAATATTTGTAGTTAACATATAATCCAACTGGGAGGGGAAGACGCATTGTAATAGGTTGGTTGATTATTGAGAGCCTTTAGATCTAATGTTAGCAGGAGATAGGACAATTCATCCGCTGCTGAGCCTGCTTTCAGAGAGTTTACATTAAAATCACCACAAACAATAACGTCGCGATACTTCTGAACGACAGGATTGAGTGATTCGGTAAGTTCAACGAAGTTACACGGATTGAAGGTCCCTGGAGGAGAGTAAACACTAAATATACTAAACTTTCACAATCAGATGCCACTTCAACACCAATGAATTCAACCATTTCACCAGGTGACGAAATTTTAAGAGGAGTTGTTTTTAAGGTATTATGTACGTAGATCGATACACCTCCTCCAACACACCCACAACGATCATTTCTAAACAAGTTATAATCTGGAATTGCCACAAGAGTCGAGTTAACATTTTCATCTAACCACGTTTCACACATACATATAATGTGGATATTTGTCCCACAGTTGTACCGACTTGTTAAAAATAGTGGCCGCAGTGTTAATTCTTGCATCTCTTACTACTTTTTCCATAACTAATAGTAAGCACGATAGGGCATCTTCTTGTTTTAGCCCTTCTTTGGCATTGAATGGTTCTGACAGCTCTCCTTCAATTTTTATTCTGCTTGTAACCTCTTTCATTGTTATGTTGGTCAAATCTACGAGGTGTTTGGGAAATCTTAAGTGCTCCATTGCTTTATATAATTCTTCATGTTTTATTTTATCATAGGCGTTTCTGAAGTCTATGAATAGAGAATGTATGTTTATGTTAAATTCATTTGCCTTTTCTAGGACCTGCCTAAGGGTGAAGATATGGTCTATGGTCGATCTTCCGGGACGGAAACACTTTCATAGTTTCCCAGAGCTGCTTCTACGTAAGGCTGCAGTTTAACACATAGAATATTCCTCTATAATTACGACAGTATAGCTGATCTCCATTTTTATGTAAAGGGCACACAATGCCTTCGCTCCACTCTGATGTTATTTGTTTCTGGGTCCATTTTAGCGATACGATGTCATGCAGGCCTGGTATTACGTTCTCACCTCCTTGTTTTAATAGCTCTTCTAAAATGGTATTTCTGCCTCGAGATTTATTGTTTTTAGTTTTTTACTGTGTCTTGTCTTCTAATATATGTAGGCCTGTCTCCCGATCGTTCTTCTGCTAGTTCCATCCGCTTCAAATTGTTTTACCCAAAGAAGGGCCAAAAACAGTAAGCAATTTTGAAAATTTGGCACCCGCCATGCAGCCCAAAAATACTCAATTTGGTGCACCTAAAACAAACTTTTCTTCTTTTTAACTTCCCAGTATAGGAAGTTATTGTAATCGGTCCGAAAATCGAAATCGAAAATTTCAACGTATTTTCATCTGTCAAGGTCCCAGGAGCATTTTAAGCAAAAAATTGGGAGGAAGTATGTGTGTGTGTGTGTGTGTGTATGTGCGTACGGATGTGGTCATTTTTTCCTGCACGATATCGCGCGAACCAAAACTCATATCGGCTTCGTTGAGGTGTTGTTCGAAGCGTATTAACCGAAATATGATCTGAAAAGATTTTCATGAAAATCGGTCCAGCCGTTTTTTTGTTTGAGCGACGTAAGTGATTTTTGTACCTGCACGATATCGCCCGAACCACGAAAGATATTGACTTACTTGTGGTGCCGTTCGAAGCGTATTAGCGACAATATTATCTGAAAAGATTTTTATAATATTCGGTCCAGCGGTTTTTTGGTTTAAATGACTTAAGTGATTTTTGTACCTGCACGATATCGCGCGAACTATAAAAGATATCGACTTAGTTGATGCGCCGTTCGAAGCGTATTAATCGAAATATGATCTGAAAAGATTTTCATAAAATTCGGTCGAGCCGTTTTTTTGTTTAAGCGGCGTAAGTGATTTTTGTACCTGCACGATATCGCCCGAACTACAAAAGATATTGACTTACTTGAGGTGTCGTTCGAAGCGTATTAGCGACAATATTATCTGAAAAGGTTTTTATAATATTCGGTCCAGCGGGTTTTTGGTTTAATTGACTTAAGTGATTTTTGTACCTGCACGATATCGCACGAACTATAAAAGATATCGACTTAGTTGACGTGCCGTTCGAAGCGTATTAGCGACAATATAATCTGAAAAGATTTTTATAAAATTCGGTCCAGCGGTTTTTGGTTTAAATGACTTAAGTGATTTTTGTACCTGCACGATACCGCGCGAACTAAAAACTATATCGACTTCATTGAGGTGCCGAAAAACATTAATACATCAATTTTATATACATTTTCGTCATCCTAATCTTGTAAGTGCGCACATTTAGTTTGAAATTTTAGCGAAAATATTGATAAACAATTGTGACAAATTCTCGGTATTATAGATATATTCTATATTGCCTATTGTTCATTTATTATTAAAATATCCAATCATATATTCAACATCCATCATACTGGGAAGTTGATCGTGTGGACCGAAAGGGTCGAACCCACATCCCAACTAGTTTTATTTCAGTTTGAGACGTACAGAAGAGGTAACAAATGTTCAGGACTCTTTATATATCGTACTTTTCGTTAGCGCCCCACGCTTTTTACTTTTCGAAAGGTTGTTTCGATATACGGTCTGTAGCAAAAAACCAAAGTTATTTTTCACATTTTAGTTCATTTTGAAATAACCGAATTTTTTAGGTTTTTTAAACAATACATTTTGCTTTCTACTTTTTAGTTTATTATATGTCTTCCGCCATTTTGTGGTGACCGCAGATTTAAAATGACTGCACACAGCTTACTGTACTACACTCGTCATACACTTTCACTTGATACACATAACGAAGGAGTCATGAAGAAAAATTTAATCCTCGTTTTGTGTTGGCACGCCAGCTGTGTTTGCCGCCATTTTGAATGATGCCACACCGTCTATCAGTATACAACTTGTCATACCCTTTTCTTTGATACTTATACTGAGTGGCTTGTAAAGAAAAATGTAACCCACCATTTTGTGTTGGTGGGTGTTTTTTAAAAAAAAAGCTTATACAGAGGCTCTGTCCGTCTGTGACCTTCTTTTATCTCTGAAAGTACTGTCGCTACAGACTTGGATCATATCTCAAATTGTAGCTCTTGATCAAGAGACTTAAAACTGAGAGAAAATGGTCTGGAAATTCCAACCAGAAGTATATTTAACAACAAAAAAGAAATTTCTAATAAAGTTCATATATCGGTAGCCTAGAGGCAAGGCGCTGGAATGCTACTCCGGAGAACCAAGTTCAATCCTCGGCCGGCTATTGTGAAATAAATTTATTTTTTTACTTTGGTGGAACTTGTTTTGAATCTATCACTAAATTATATTATTTAATAATGATACTCAGGAGAACATAAACAGTAAATGTTATCTAATTAAAAGTGAACAAATATCTTTTTCTTGATTTTTTATGGTCATCCAGTCTGAAGTGTTATTCAACAGAAAGAATACCATGAAAAAGCGTAATTAATGGCTAGTGTCTAGGCACAACATCCTACTAGTTTTTTTTAGAAAACGGTCCGATTGCATTGTCACGCGAACTGTGCAAAATTTCAAGGGGCAAGGCCTGATCGGTAACATGAAAGTGGGTCAAAATGAAGTTGCAAGAGGCGTAGAACGTAACAAATTGTGAAACATCGTACTAATTTATTAATTAAAAAAAAAAAATAATAATTAAAATTTCGAAAAACGGAAACCTGTCGGAATATCCATGGATCTACAAAAAAAAAATCAGATCTACATATATCTCTTCTAGTTTGGCTCCAACGCGTGACGGTACGCACAAGCAGACATACAGATACACAGAAACTCACTTTATTTTATTAATATAGATAGATATTGTGCGTTTTTTCTCTAGGATCCCCTTTTCAATCCATCCCACCTCTTGTACTGCTCTCACTTTTATATTTATCTAATTCGTTTAGTAGAACTTTTAATCTGCCAGGTTGATACAGTGTCCTTACATTCCAAGAAAAAATTCGTAAATCATGGTCCTTGATACGATATCCGGGTCTTCGTTGTGTAGTCAATCCTATGAAGGTCTGTAGTAGGGCTCGTGGCAATGCGTTAATGCCAGGACGGGTTGCCAGCCATTCGCCGGTATGCGGGAATATAGCGTCCCACGCTCGCTACTGCCGCCGTTAGTTAGCTATCCAGTAGGCACCACGGGGAGGTCACGGTTCGATTTTGCCCACCACCGAACTGTGTATCTCTCCCTTATTTTCCAGTTTCCAAGGCATATTCCTTCTTCCCTAATAGAGTTTTTTCCGGTTGAGATTATTAGCCTTACACCAACCTTACTTGGAAGAGACAACACAACCTCGATCATATTAACTTATCCTCTTTCATGGGATAGCTACCACTGATCACTACCAGATTATGATTCCACGTCCATCAGTTCGGTACAGTTACCGCACGTGCATATTTTCATATGTATGTACATATATTACATGTTGTTCCCCTTATTCCGCTACTGATGACTGACCTCTAAACTTTTTTCTATTGTAGTAAAATCTAGATCATTTATTGAGCAGATAATTCCGTTATGCTACTTTATGGATTTAGCCCCCCACACTCACTTGCAGGACAATTATAACTGCCGCAATAATCGATTCGCAGGTACAACCCCTCTAAATTATTACGTTTGCAACTTGCACCCAAATAGTCTGGAAGAGTGGCTCGAATGTCTAGACAACGATGAGCTTTTAATTTCACTTTCACTTGTTTACATCCCTTCGATAAACAAAATGAACTGGAGTTTCTCCAACCTGCTCTCTCTGTTGAGTTTACGGAAGTGTCGTTAAATTCATTCTCAGGCAAAAAGCTTGTTTGGTTCTCTTATTTATTTTATCGGGTGTAAGCTTTTTTCTCTTAGATCCAGTTCATCTGGATCGTTCACTCTTTATAATCGAAAATAGTTCATTTGGGATGAACGTAAATTGTAGTGCGTTTTTTCCTCTTCAGCCCCGGACCATTCCCAAAGAGCTTTCTTGGATGAATCTACTGCGTTCATGCGTTCCCGACCGTGGAATAAGTTCTCCGTTGCAATGCCATCACGTATTTATGGTCTGTTATCGTAATAAAATATCTGCGCTCACACAATACCTGACGAATCTATAAGTTGGCTAGACCGTACAGTAGTGCCAGCCTGTCTGTTGCAGCTTGTTGCAGGCGGCTATCGGGATCTTTAGAATTCGCTCTGCCGCATCGTGCTGGCACAAAAAGTAACCAAAAATTTTTGTATTCACAGATATGTAAGCGCTTGTGTATAGAAACAGGTGAAGACATCTCAAGTCATAAAACGTTTGATAAAATTATGGGAGGAATTCATATTTATTTTCGTATTTTGTATTCTATCTTGTTCGAAATATTTTTTGGGCAAACAGTGGCAGTAAGAAATATGGACATGCTCCACGCATTCCATGGGAAATTTATGAAACTTATGTTACAAGTTTTAGAAGTTATTTTTATACAATAAAGAAATAGTTTTGATATTTTTCCTTTAAAAGAAATTTTTTTCCATTCCATTTTTAAAGCCTTTCTTTGATAGTTCTGAATCATGTTAATGAAGCTCCTATAAAGCATAAACAGGGTGGTAATTTTTTCTTATGATCAAATTTCCCTGACCTCCAGATCTTCTAGACTTTACTTTGTATTATGAAACTATGTGCAGATATTGGCGAAGACAAGAGCGAGATTTTAATACATATAATATAGAGTCAGATAGATACATATTCGTTTATCCTATTTTAAATTAGTCCAAACTAGAAAGAGCTTATTATTGTATTTATTTTTTAGTAGATTGAAGTAATATTTTAGAGGATAGGGTATTTTTCAAGGACTGACTAGCAATTGAAAGTAAGGGATCGTCCATTAATTACATGAGATGATTTTTCGATTCCTCTCCCCCTTGGTCAGATACCGAGAGATTTTGCTCGAATTTAATTTAACCCGTTTTCTTGATAACACCGATATACTATCTCCATGGGAGAATAGAATTTAAATGTATCTGCACACCCATGAATTCACGGTGAGAATATACACTGTATACACTCAGAACGGAAAACAAGGGGCGAACTAGACGAGAAAATCATCCACACTCGCGTTCACGGGTGTTCGCGATTGTTCACGGCGTGGGTCTGGAGCTATCCAGATAATTACATCAATCATCACCTTAGACGTTAAATTTTCCGTCAGTCATAACAGTACTTGTGACAGCAATTGACAGCAAGCCTATCGTTTAATTGACCCATAACGGAGGATTTGAGATGGAATGATCACATATTCCAAATCGCCCCACAAGCATCCCAATGCCTTGGATTTCTTAAGAGATGCAAGTTCCTCCTCCATCCACCCGCCTTGGTTACAATCTACAGATCTTACATTCAGCCCCGCCTTGAATACAATTCGTATATCTAGATAGTCGCCACAAAAACCACCTTGGGTGATTTCGACAAGGTGCAAAATCGTGCCATCAAACTCATTCCTTTAAGCCATAGTTTCTCAAACTTATTTTGCCCACCGCCCCCTTTGAGAATATTTTTTTTTCTAGAGCCCCCAAATTTTTTTTTCTTACCATCTTCCCCTTTAGACAGCGCCATCTATGGCGAATCGTAAAAAATGATGAATAAAATCTTCATATTTTTTCATGAAGAATCTAAATCTGCAATAAAAAATGGGGGTTTCCATTTAAGTTTTTGAAGTTCCCCCTAACAGGGGGTAGGGGGCTTTTTTGGTATGGCTGGATAGAGTTTGAAAAAATATTTGATACGTGTTTTTTTGGTTTTAATTTTTTTTTTTTCAAAACTCTTCGAAATAATGGGGTGGTACAGGTGGTCTGAGACACCCTGTAGATACAATATCGGTTCCATCTATAATTGATTTCGAATGAATGGGTTAGGAGTAAGAGAGTCAGCAGGCGTAGCTAAGTTGTTAAAAGATTGAACTATCAAATTGAATTGATGCCTTGTTCCCAAAAACAAATGCAAATTGTACGACAAGGGTGAAAAATCAGTACGACCCTACGTTCCAGGAAATTGATTACCACACGTTATGTGTGACGTAAGATGAATACTTACATTAGCAGATTTATAAAAGCTTGTAAAAGGTAAAATTAATAAGCACAAAAAAGGCCGTTAGCCCAGTTCAAGAACGCTAACTGTCGTTTTGAACATGTTCAATGCATTATAGGAACTTTTCCACCATCAGAAGGGAAAATTATTGCATAGGTTGGTTTTTAAGATGGGTGGAAGCGTTCCCAATGGAAAATATTATAGCAGAAACAGGAAATATGTAGAACTCGAAAGCAGCCTTTCACACATATGACACCATACCATTCCCAAAGCAAGGGCAATCATTCGTTCCGAAGAATCTCCAAGTGACGGCACACATATTCTTGAAAGATGACAAGGACAGAACACCGCTCCCGTCACCATACGAAGCACCTTTAAGGTAATGAAAAGAGGATCAAAGACTTCAAAATTTTACGAAAACGTCATATCTATCGATCGAATCAAATCGGCTTAAATGACAAAAGGGTCACAAAGGTAAATAGTCAGGCTTCTCAAGGACAAGGGTTCAAGGACTAATGCTGACATCGGAAAGGGCTTGAAAGGGAGGAGGGAGGCTAGTAGTTGCACTGGCAAACCCCTTGTATTTTTATTTAAAATACCGTGTACCCTTATTCAACATGTGTGTCCCGTTTGAACCGTGTTTTTAACTTCCCAGTATAGGAAACTATTGTAATCGGTCCGAAAATCGAAATCGAAATTTTCGACGTATTTTCATCTTTCAAGGTCCCAGGAGCATTTTAAGCAAAAAATTGGAAGGAAGTATGTGTGTGTGTGTGTGTGCGCGTACGTATGTGGTCATTTTTTCGCGCGAACCAAAAAAGATATCGACTTCGTTGAGGTGTCGTTTGAAGCATATTAACCGAAATTCGGTTGAGCCATTTTTTGTTTAAGCGGTGTAAGTGATTTTTGTACCTGCACGATCTCGCCCGAACCACGAAAGATATTGACTTACTTGAGGTGCCGTTCGAAGCGTATTAGCGACAATATAATCTGAAAAGATTTTTATAATATTTGGTCGAGCGGTTCTTTGGTTTAAATGACATAAGTGATTTTTGTAGCTGCACGATACCGCGCGAACTAAAAACTATATCGACTTCATTGAGAAGCCGAAAAGAGAATATTAACGAAGAAATGCTCTGAAAAATTTCATAATATTCGGTCGGGCCTTTTTTGTTTACATAGAAAAACTTCGGCTAATTATCAGAAAGACCTCAAATTGACAAGTTTTGCTAATACACTCGATGGAATGAGACCCGTTCTAAAAGAAGTGATCTTTTTTGGGTTCTGCACAGCGATAGCCTTCGAACAAAACATCACTTGTCAAAATCCGACAACCTTTCAAATCGTGCAAAATTTTCGTTATCCTTTACCTTGGATGAGCTCTTTTTAACGGGGAATTGTTTTCTACGCGTGATACTGTTTCAGGAAATCGCTTCAGCCCGCTCAATACGAATTTGAACATCCGCTTTAGTGCAGCGAACGAAATACGGAGGAAATGTTTGTTTGCTAACGTTCAGGAAAAACAAATTCTCTAGAAAAATCTTGTGGATTTATTACTATTATAGTTATTTGAACTAGCTTCTCTCGGGATTGCTTTGTCATCAGTTCTGATACTAGCCAATTTTCCACTAGTGTTAAACGTATAACTATTTTGTAAGTAGTCAGTTTATTCCATCTTCGTTCATCATACTGGGAAGTTAATCGTGTGGACGGAAGGGATCAAACCCACATCCCAACTAGTTGGTTTGTATAGACACGCCGTTTTTTTATACCCTTGGCAGACGGCGTAGTCCAGTCAAACTAGACATTCAATTATTTGCAGGAGTGATTCCTGGATATATTTAGAGAAAATAATAGTTCTACAGAGGGAGCTATCCTCACTATCCGCTGAGATACCGGGTTTTTACGAAAAAACTTGATTTAGTTTATATAATGTAGAAGATATCCATCCAATGGCGTTTCAGCCCATATCCTGCCTTGGCCTCAGGTAGAGCATTTTTGAAAATATTGACCAAAACCAAAAAAAAGGAAAAATATGGGGTCGCTTATTTTGTAAAATAACTGAGTAAAAAAATTTGAAGCAAATCAAAAATGTTGAATAATAAAAGTGTTTGATTTGTAAAAGAATAGCCGCGTTCCATTGGGAGATTTTTTCTACTCCCGAGTACATGGCCAATGGAACGCGATTTTTAATATAAGAACTAAACAAGGGTATAATAAAACAATTTATTTTATCTTACCGTATTATATCTATCAATATTATCCTTTTTATAATTTTTTAAATTCCACTGTTATTTATTTTATTCACTTTAAACTGTTACTTGTTTTGTTTACTTTAAAAATGCACCATATAATAATTTATCTGACAGTTTATTTTATTGAAAAAACAAAAAGCCATCTACTTTTAAGTAGCCAAAGCTTGAAAACCTGGCGGAAATTTTATGCGTTTCTACTAGGAGTGAAATCCCCCAAAACAAGAGCAGGGGTAGTTGGAGGTCCTCGGGAGTACTCCGGAGTAGCAAATATCGCCCAATGGAACGCACGCAATGCCTCATATGTCTTTTTTGGCGGGTCCGTTCGGCACAAAGTTCGACATTACCAATCCCTCGTAGTCTGTTGACAAATGACAATGTTTGGAATTTTACCGCTTTTACTTTGCGTTGTATCCTTTCTCCAAAAAACATCCATCTCCTTTTTATAAAGATTAACTGTGATAAAAATCGTTTTGAGAAGATTACTATTCAAATTATTTGAACTAATTTGTCTCTGGTAGACGATGAACTTTCAGGACAGCCGTCGAAAATTCCTTAAACCCACATTTTCTGAGCGTTCTTAACATATCGTCAAATCAATTAAAGAAAGCTAAAACTAAAAAATTCGCATTCATTGATGAACAAATTGGCGAAAAAATGTAAAATTGAATCTCATAGGCAGACAACATTAGCAGGAAATAAAACTTTTATCAATGGGTAATAAAAATGCCGAACAGCGCAAAGCACAAACGTACGAAGAATATAAATCAGCGAAAATGGATTCAGTTCGGGAATTTGCATAGACGACATGACTGGCTGGAGGAACAATTACATTTCCATATCACTATTGTGGAGCTGGACCATTGGCAATAACTAAATATTTATGCGTTTGATAATATCGAAATGTTAAATTTTTACGTTTTTCGTTGTGTTTTTAAATCGTATTCAGTAATGTACATTGTAGCTCTTGGTTGTGATAATGTTTCTGTTGTGTATTAAATGAATTCATTCATGTCATTTAAACAGATTTTAATAATTTATTATTGGGTGATATAATTAGTTTATAGCTTACAATTTAGGTGCTCAATAATGATGCTATTTTTAGTACTACCCACTAGCCAAGGACAGCAAACTAGGCAATTTAGAAACGCAGAACCAGGTCCATCAGCCCGCAGGACAACGCCAACCAAAGAAATCGATATTCAAAACATTGAAATTGTGTAACCGCCTTCAACCACTATTTTAATTAAATTTTGTTAATTTTTATATCAATTTTTGCTTTTAATTAATTCCGTATTGTTTTATATACGAGGTGTCTCGTCCCAGCTTGCCCAGCAGTTAATGTTAGATAGTAGACAAAAAATCATCGACAAACACACACAACAATCCCCGCCCGTTTTCTATATAAGGCATGTTGAATTTTGGGCTTGGGGAAAAATGTTTAAAATAAAAAGGTAATGAAACAATGGCCAATTTTCAATACGCATTCCATTCTATTAATAAAAATAATAGGGTATACGATGGAGATAAACGTTTTCTCGTTCTGAGATTTTGATCTTCATATCGTCTCGTTTCCGTTTCGAACAAGATTCAATAAAGGATTGCTCGTCTTGGTCTCATCTCGGTCTCGTCTCGTACGAGAAGTTCTCGTAAGACCGAGATTTTTTAAAAATAATAAATTAAATACACAAATAAATTAAAAGATAATAAAAAGGAATTTTGTTGAGTCTTCAGAAGAACCTAAAAACATAAAAATAAAAAGAAATAATAACCAGCTGGGATATGGGTTTGACCCCTTCTGTCCACACGATCAACTTCCCAGTATGATGAACGTAGACAGAATAAACTGACTTCTTACAAAATAGGAATACGTTTAGCACTAGTGGGAAATTGACTAGTGTCAGAACTGGTGACAAAGTACTCCTGAGAGAAGCTAGTTCAAATAACTATAGCAGTGGTAAATCCAAAACATTCATAAGTTTTTCCACCGGGATGAACCACAATTTCTTGAAACTGTAGGACGTACAAAAAATAGCCCGTAAAAAAGTGCTGACCCAAGATTGAAAAAATTCGTGATGTTTGTAAAGGGTAACATAAATTTGCACGATTTTTAAAGAGTGTCGAGTTCTGACAAGTACTGGAGTTTGGGCTAGGACAGCAAAGTGTACGGACGTGTTCCGGAACCTGAAAAACGCGCTGAAAATAAATAACAAAAAGCAAAACTAAACTGTAAACTGTGGATAAAAAAATTGTGGAAAAATGAAAACTAAGAAACGTGCACAAAAAAAACACACAATAAAAAAAAAAAAACAGTGACTTTCTAACGCGAAAGCCCATCACCCTTCACTAGACTCAACGACCGACCGGACCGACGAACGGCACAAGTAAGTACCCTTGCTTCCTACCCTCTCTCGCATCTAGGTCCTGCAGGTGCCGCGGCTAAAATCTGTCGTCGATGAAATTTGCCCCGTCTCAAAATGCATAACACTTTGACGAGGACAAATTTTATTGACTCTGATGGTTGCGGCAAATGTAATGCCGGAAAATATCCCCGAGAACGTGGCGATTGAGCCTGCGCAAAAGAAGTCCCGTTACAAGTCAAGTTTTGTTATTGACTTTTGTAACATTCGTGGACTTCATGCGAATTTCTCTTTTGTTGAGTGCCACTTATCTAATTATAAACCCTTCGCACTTCGTGAAACCCAAATATCACCCGATAATGACTTAGGTCATTACCAGGTGTCGGGATACACTTTAGTGCACAATCTCTTCCCCCATAGGGGTATTGCCATTTATGTTAGGGACGACGTTAGATTCAAGCGCGACTTCAGATTTTAATTATCTTTGGATTAAAATCATTTTCCAAAGCCACGTCATATTCTTCTGCTTCCTATACAGAAGTCCTAACATAAGTAACGAAGCCTCCATTTCATCATTTGATACTATTTCTGAACAACTCTCGGGATTTTTGGCGTCCAATTCTGAGTGTGAAATCATCGTTGCGGGTGGTGATTTCAATGTTCACAACGTTAAATGGCTAACTTACTCAAATGGCACCAGTATTTCTAGCAAGGACGTCGAGCTCTTTGCAGACATCAATAACTTGCATCAAATTGTGGATTATCCCACGAGAGTCCCTGATGTTGCTGATCAAGGAACCTATCTCCTTGATCTTTTTCTAACTTCTCATCCAGCGCGTTACTCCGTTGAAGTAGATTCACCTCTCGGCAATTCGGACCACTGCAGTGCAGTGCTTCGTTAGCGCTAGCTTCCCATTCAAATTTCCCACCCCTCCCAATTCAGTTAGAAGAACTGTATGGAATTATGTGAAGGCCAATTGGCTGGGGCTTATTAATTTTTCCAGTCTACAGACTGGAATCTGTGTTGTAATAGCAAGAGTTAACCCTTCTAGCACAGAAGGCGCACTTTTCAGCTAAGCATGAAAATCTATATATGCATACACATACATACATATATATACATATATATATATATATGAGGCGTGCAGTTGCAAAACTCGTTAACTGCACTTTTTGAAAAAAATGAGTTAACGATGCCAAATTACTCTTTAGGTTATGTTCTACCATTTGAACTATATTTTTGTTCAAAATTTGCTTATAAGGCGTATTTTTGCAGCTGTCAAACATCAATAGTTAATTCAAAAGCCAAAGAAAAGCCAAAGTAATTCAAAAGTTTTTGGCGTTTTTCTCAAAATTACTTAACTTGCAGTTAGCGAGTTTTGCAACTGCACGCCTCATATATACATATATAGAGTTTCCCTTCTAACACAGAAGGCACACTTCCCAGCAGGGCTGAGAAATATTTACCACTGCCGTGGCTCAGCTGAGACATGCAAACATAAAATATTAGTAAATATTAGTAGAGATTGAACATACATAGATTAAAATAAAAAGTAAGGGCATCCAACATGTAACCCACCAGACAACATAAAATGTACGCGATCACGTCAGATTGAAAAGACTCCTTTTAAGGGCATCTTTACCAATACTCACGTCAAACACATGAATATTGTTGTTCACGTTAATGAACATGCGATTGACAGGTTCGAATCTGCCGTAATTCGTATTAGAAGAGTTGATTTGTAAGAGAGGTGGTCCTCTTAGATTGTAACGACTCACTCTAAACGATGCACGGTGATCTAGAAAACCTGAGTCAACCTTTCCATTAAGGAGCTGATGAACAAAAACAACATCGGCCACCTCACGGCGCTTGTGTAGAGAGCTTAAGTTAAGTAACTTAAGCCGAGATTCATAAGATGGAAGAACTAATGGGTTTTCCCAAGGAAGATGATTCAGTGCGAATCGAACGAACCTTCGTTGGACCGATTCAATAGTTCTAACATGCACAGAGTAGTGAGGAGACCAAACCTGGGACGCATATTCGAGTAATGGTCTGACAAGAGAAATATAAAGGTGTTTAGTAATCAAGGGGTTGTTAAATTCTTTGGACCACCTTTTTATAAAACCCAGGACTATACTACCTCTAGAAGAGATATAGTTGATGTGAGTGGAAAAATCCAGCTTACTATCAAATCTAATCCCGAGATCTTTAACAAAGTTTACACGAGGGACACCTTCATTAAGAAAGGTGTAGTTAAAAATTATAGGATCACGTTTCCTACTAAAAGTCATGACTTCACATTTACTAATATTAAGAACCAGGTTGTTATACGTACACCAAGAGTAAAAGGTGTCAAGATCAGCTTGCAAAAGTTTGCAATCCTCAATACTCTTAATGTGACGGTATAACTTCATCAGCGTAAATCAATATTCTACAGTGTCTTAACAAGGAAACAATGTCATCAATTGATAAAATGAAGAGAAGAGGGCCGAGATGACTTCCTTGAGGGACACCGGATGATGCTTCAATGGGTACTGATTTGGATCCTCGAAAAAGAACTTGGTAGGTCCGGTCAGCTAAGTAAGACTGGAACCACACCAGAAGTGCTTGCGGAAAGCCAAGCCTTCTTAATTTGAAAATTATAATAGAATGGGAGAGCTTGTCAAATGCCTTGCTAAAATCAGTGTAAACGCAATCAGTTTGACAACCAGAAACGAAGCCCTCGACAGCATGAGAAGTGAACTCAAGAAGATTGGTGGTAGTGGAACGACCTGAAAGAAAACCATGTTGATTCGTTGAGACAAGCCTCTTGCAGATCGGAGCGATCGCAGAATAGATAATTGATTCGAAAAGCTTCGGTATAACAGACAACTTCGCAATTGGTCTATAATTCGATATTTCGTTTTTGCTACCACTTTTGTGAATAGGAATTATAAACGAATTCTTCCAAAGCGTAGGGAAGCACCCTTTATCCAGGGATTTCTGAAACAGGGTTTTCAGTGGAGACTGGAGAACCTCCGCACAGGACTTCAGGACACCAGGTGGAATACCGTCAGGGCCCGAAGTGAAGTCGAAAGGGAGTTCATCAATATGTTTTACGATATCAGCAAGGGTAATTGAGAGAGGTAAAAAATGAGGCTCTCGGTTAGGGGTAATGAGACGAAAATTATTGTCATTAGGCTGAAAGTCAGAAGGTAAAAAAGATTGATGAAAGAATGATGCAAACATGTTGCAAATCGCAAGTGACTCAGAACTAGACCAGTTCGTGTGCTCATGTATTAGGGTAGTTATCAACTTTTTTCTTAGAGTTGACAAATTTAAAGAAGTTCCTAGGATCAGTAAACACTTTATCACTCATGCTGCTAAGGTGTTCACGATACAGAGTAAAAGAGAGTGAACGAAATCTGTTATAGCAATTGATAAATGAATTGCGACTAGGAGAGTCCTTTCTCTTTAAATAGGTTTTCCAAAGTCTATTCTTCTGATTTTTTAAATGCCTGAGTTCATTATTAAACCAAGGTGGAGAAGAACTGGGCATTTTTTGGGGCTCACAAGGTACGCAAGAAACGAGGGCCTCGTATAGTACGTTATAAAACAGTGCCACGTCGTCATCCAGCTCATTTGCGGAAAGCAAACTGTTAAAATCGATCGAGGCAAGCTTAGATGACAGCTCCCCAAAGTTAGCCTTTCTAAAGTTAAAGGAATGGGTTACCTCCTCCGGACAAGGCTTATTCTCTGAATTGAAGCAATAATTAAGCAGAAGCGGAGGATGGTAACTGTCAACAGACGTCATGACTGTTGGACTGAGTTCGACAGTCATATTGACTGTGTCAGTAAAGAATACAAGATCTAACTGCCTCCCCAAAACGTTAGATACACCGCTCATTTGATTCAAGCCAAGTGAGAATAAGGAATTAAGAAAACAGGATTCCTTAGAATTCAGGTTGCCTTCAGGAAGGTAGTTATCGTCATCTACATCCGTTACCCACTGAATATTGGGTAAATTAAAGTCTCCAAGGAGAAGTAATTCATCGCCAGTGTCCATCATACTTGAGATATAATCAACACCAGAGATGAGAATATCATAGAGATTTTTACCTCTATCGTCAAGAGTGCTTAACATATCTGGTGGGATATAGCAGCACAGCAGAAAGAGATTAATTTTTGATAAGGTAATTTTAAGAGCGACAAGCTCAATGTCAAGGTGGATAGAAAAACTAGGAAGAGAAATTGGATTACAAGGCAGATGGCTACTACAAGCAAGAAGTACGCGACCTCCACGAGCATCCGAGTCAGTGTAACGATCCCTCCGAAACACTTGGTAAGAGGAATCAAAGAGTTCCGCATTAAGAATACCTTCATGAAGCCAGGTTTCAGTAAATGCTATGACATCGAACCCGCTAGCCATCGATGCCTGAAGGATGTCGTTAGTTTTTGACCTAGTCCCTCTTACATTCTGGTAGTAGAGGGAAAGCGTCTCGAGTTTTTTGGCATCTGTATAGTGCTCGGAGTAGAAGCGTTTGCACGATGCGCTTGAGTACGGGTACGCGGAACAAAAAGCTTGGTAAGGGCACCAGCAGGCCAGAAACCGGGATCTAAAAGAGTCTCGGCAATAACGGGCGGTGCAGACAAAACAAAAGAAGCAACAGGCTTGGAAGCCTTGCTGACTTTTCTGCAGGAGACAGTTCCAGGGTCTATAGATTTCTTCCTTAAATATTCACCGACAGACTCCGTCATAGGTTCAGGAGAGAATCGTGATATAAAGATATTGTGATGATTATGCGCCATCTGTTTGTCGAGAGGATGAATCAACGATTTTCGGTTGTTGTCTGAACTAAGCATTTAAGTACTAAACTAAAATTGGAACGCGCGATAAGTGAAGACAACTTCAAGCTCCTGAACGAAAAGAATAGAACATACCACTAGGCTCGAGAAAAAGGACTCGAGAAGGTTCCAGAAAGTAGACAAAGGTAGAACTGCCTATATAAAAGCGCCTGGCAGCCGCTATCGAGTCAGTTTTGATTATAAAGGCGATACAAGTGTTTTAAAGTGAGAACAGTGAAAAGTAGTGAAATAAAAAGCGATAATTAGATTTGAATAGTGCGAAATATTAAATTTAAAGTGATTATAGTGAACTGTAAGAATTGTGTTTGTAATTAAATTGTGTTTTGGTTTGTGATAAATAAGTTATTGTGTGGATTATTAAAAAGTGTATTCCTTAATTAATCCTACGAATCCGTTAAGCCGTAAAAACGTAACAATTGGTGTCAGAAGTGGGATTAATTAAGAGATAAGTGAAATAAGTGAATTTTTTTTAAAACTATTGTGACCGGAATTTAATTTTTGTGAGTACGAACTAAAGACATAATAATAAAATGGGTCGAAAATTAGTGGATCTGCGCATTGTGGAGTTGAAAAGAGAATTAAGTAAGCGCTCGTTATCAACGGTGGGGGCTAAAAATGCCCTAACCGCCCTGCTTCGAGAAGCTATGGTGAACGAAGGTAAGGATCCTGAATCCTACATGTTTGAAGGCGAGGTAGAAGAGGAGCCAGAAGAAACGACAGTGAGTATGGCAGAACTTTTCAAAACATTGATGGTGATGAAGGAAGCGCAAGAACGGTCATCAGCAGCGCAAGAACGTGCATCGGCAGAGATGAAGGAAGCGCAAGAACGTGCATCGGCAGAGATGAAGGAAGCGCAAGAACGTGCATCGGCAGAGATGAAGGAAGCGCAAGAACGTGCATCGGCAGAGATGAGGGAAGCGCAAGAACGGTCATCAGCGGCGCAAGAACGTGCATCAGCAGAGATCAAGGCAGAAGTGTTGGCGCTAAAAGATGAACAGAAATTGGTAGCAGTAGTTCATGAACGCTCGTTAGCAGAGCTCAAAGAGTCGATGGAGGAACAGAGAAATCAGCTGGAGCAGAAACTCGAATTGATGTCTATTTCTGTCGACAAAAAGGTGGATGACAAAATAGAAAATGTAAGGACAGATCTGGAAAAACTCGAAAATTCCATTAGAGAAAACGAAGAAAAGGTAAAGATGGAATTGGAAAACGTCAGAGCCGACCTGGAAAGAGTAAAGATTCATCACCCAGCGACAGCATCTCCCGAAGTCATCGGAGTTAGGAAACTACAGCCTCCAACCTTCGACGGGCAAAGCCCATGGCCTACTTACAAGCTCCAATTCGAAGCAGCAGCAGCCGGTAATTACTGGACCGAGGAGGAGAAAGCAATGTCCTTAACGTTAGCACTAAGGGGCACAGCAGCAGAAATACTACAGTCAATACCTGCAGAACATCGAAACAATTACGGGTTCATAGTTCAAGCGCTGGAAATGCGTTACGGTGATCAGCACCTGCAAGAGGTATATCGACTTCAGCTTCGAAACAGACTTCAAAAGCCAGGAGAAACTTTACAACAACTATGCGCCGATATCGAGAGGTTAGTGCATCTGGCTTATCCTAGTTTCGGCCAAGATTACATCAACGAAGTAGCAAGAGAGGCCTTTCTTAACTCTTTTGCCGACCGAGATCTACAACAAGCAGCGAGATTGGCCGGAAAGAAGAATATCGCTGAAGTTCTGGCATATGCTCTGGCATACGAGGCAGCGAAGCAAGCATCAAGAAGTGCAGTCCGCCTCAGAGAGATCCACACAACAGAGGATATTTGCAACAGAATGAATGCAGCGGAAGTACGCGGTCGACTCCGATGCTGGAACTGTAGTGAACCGGGTCATTTGCAAAGGAATTGCAGAAAGCGAAGGAGAACAGAATCAACCGAAAATAGGAGTGGCGGAACTTGTTGTGAAAAATGCGGACATCGCCAGAAAAGCGACCAGAGGGAGGCCGAAAACAATGACTCCGTGTCTCCCCGCAGACAGCAGCAGGGAAACGAATAAAGACTGACTCCATGGGGCAGGAGTCAGTCGGGGAAATCGAAGCCCCCGGTGTCATCATCACCACCATCAAACAACTGCAGCGTAGTGGCAACAGCCTTGTCATCGATGGAAAGATTGGAGCCGAAAAATGCACAATAACTGTAGATACTGGTGCTTCAAAATCTGTTATCCGCGCTGACATGGTCGGTAATAAATGGCTGAAAGACGCACGCCAATACAGACTAAAAACTGCAACAGGAGAGCCAGTACGATTACACGGGGAAATTATGTTGGATGTGGTTCTTGCTGACATTGGATTTTCACATTCTTTCCTGGTAGCTGATATAACAGACGAGTGTATTCTCGGTCTGGACTTTATGAAAGCACATAAAATTCTACTGGATATCGGAGAGGAAATACTGAGATATGACAACAAGGAGATCCCAATGGCGACAGGTTCCACTTGTTATTCGCAGCTGAAAGTCGTCGTTCGTGAAGATACCGTGCTTCCTCCGTGTGCTGAGAAATTGGTACGAGCGATAGTCGATGGTGATCCCGGGAGCTACCGATTTTACCTTATAGAACCAGAGAAAACGGAACAGGCCAAAAGTATAGCAATTGGAAAATGTCTGGTGAGCATCGATGACAAAAGGGAGGTGTTCATGAGAGTGCTAAATACCAACGAGCGCGAAATACGATTGAAGAAGGATACGGTTTTGGGGAAAGGAGAACCGGCAGAACAGATTACATTAGTGGAGTGCGCTCACACGGAACCGGTGGCAAAACCAAAGCCAAAGGCCACGAAATTGGTAAACATAGTGCTCTCAAGTAGTTGTCTTGAACAAAACCAGTATCTCCAGGCAAGAACATTAGTGGAGGATTTTAGTGATATCTTCGCCATGAGAGATGATGATTTTGGAAAAACGAACATCGTCCAACATAGGATCGACACCAGAGATGCCCAGCCAATCAAGCAACCGCCGAGAAGACTACCACTAGCCAAGCGGGAAGAAGCAGCCAATATGATTGAGGACATGAGAAGACAAGGCCTTATAGAGGAGTCGAAAAGCCCTTGGATGTCTCCCGTGGTTCTAGTCAGAAAGAAAGATGGCAGCACAAGGTTTTGCGTGGATTATCGACGGTTAAATGACATCACTAAAAAGGATAGCTACCCATTACCTCGTATCGATGACACTCTGGATACTCTCTCTGGAGCTCAATGGTTTTCTACCTTGGACCTTAAGAGCGGCTATTGGCAAGTCGAAATTCACCCCGAGGACCGCGAAAAGACAGCCTTCTCTGTAGGACACGGCTTGTGGCAGTTTACAGTTATGCCGTTTGGACTGTGTAATGCTCCAGCAACATTCGAACGACTGATGGAATGCGTTTTGCGAGGACTGACATGGAAGACTTGTCTGGTTTATTTGGACGATATCATCGTCGTTGGAAAAAGTTTCGAGGAACATCTGGGCAATTTACGAGAGGTTTTCCAAAAGTTGAGAACTGCCCAACTGAAACTCAGCCCTAAAAAGTGCGTGCTGTTCAGTGACCAAGTCAACTATCTCGGACATGTGGTTTCATCCAATGGAGTTCAAACAGATCCGGAGAAAATAGCAGCAGTTAAGAATTGGCCCACACCGAAGGATAAACATGAACTTCGAAGCTTCTTGGGACTTGCCACCTATTATAGACGTTTTGTCAGGAACTTTGCCGACATAGCTAAGGAATTACATAAACTGACAGAAAAAGGAAGACCATTTATCTGGACAGAAAACTGCGAGGAAAGTTTCAAGACACTAAAGCAAGGACTTTGCCAAGCACCAATACTTACATATCCGAAGCCAGGGGAAAAATTCATATTGGACACAGATGCGAGTAATGTCGGAATTGGTGCAGTGCTATCACAAAACTACGAAGGGCAGGAAAAGGTCATAGCTTACTACAGTAGAGCGCTGTCAAAATCGGAGCGGAATTACTGCGTCACAAGGAGAGAACTGTTGGCAATCGTGGACTCAACTAAGCACTTCCACAAGTATCTCTATGGGCAAAACTTCATCCTTCGAACGGATCATGCAGCATTAAAATGGCTGATGCAATTTAAAAATCCTGAAGGACAAGTGGCAAGATGGATCGAGAGACTTCAGTCCTACGACTTTAATATAGGCCACAGAAAAGGAGGAAACCATGGAAATGCAGATGCACTCTCCCGGCGACCCTGCGTAAAAGATTGCAAACATTGTGGGCGTATTGAGGAAAAGTGTCAAAGGACAACCGTTGAGCCAACGACAGGATGGGACGACCAGGGACTCCGAGACGCCCAACGCGACGACCCAGATATTTCTTCGATTCTGGCATGGAAGGAATACGAGGAGAAGCCTGAATGGAACGATATTGCAGAAAGAAGCGAAACCCTGAAGAGCTATTGGGCCCAATGGGATTCATTGCACATCGAGCGAGGAGTGTTAAAGCGCAAATGGGAAACCGCTGACGGTACCTCTCACCGAATGCAGGTGTTAGTCCCTCGCAGTAGAATAAGAGATATTCTCGAGGAGTGTCATAATGGCGCGTCAGGAGGACATCTGGGAGTCAATAAAACTTTGGCAAAAATAAGAGATAGATTCTATTGGCTTCACATGCGAGACGATGTTGCAGACTGGTGCCGTAAATGCACAACTTGTGCCAGCAGCAAAGGCCCTCGAGTAAAAACAAAAGGAGAAATGCAGCAATACAACGTGGGAGCCCCATTTGAAAGAATTGCAATCGATGTGGCGGGACCTTTTCCAGCATCAGACCGAGGGAATCGTTACATTTTGGTGGTTATGGACTACTTCAGTAAGTGGCCCGAAGCATATGCCATTCCAAACCAGGAAGCAATCACTGTTGCAGAGGAATTAGTGAACAATTGGATCTGCAGATTTGGTGTTCCTCATGAGCTTCATTCTGACCAAGGGAGAAATTTCGAATCTCAAGTTTTTCAAGAAGTATGTAAGATACTCGGAATGAAGAAGACTAGGACGACGCCCCTTCATCCCCAATCCGATGGAATGGTAGAACGATTCAACAGGACAATGCTAGAGCACTTAAGGAAAGTCGTTAGCGAGCACCAGCGCGACTGGGACAGTTACATCCCTATTTTTCTAATGGCATACCGGACAGCAGTTCATAATTCCACAGGACAAACCCCTTCTAGTGTGATTTTTGGAAGACAAATCCGGCTGCCAAGCGACTTGAAATTTGGGACACCTGTGGAAAGCAACAAATCTACTGGCGGTTATACAGGTGAACTTCGTGATAGACTTGCAGATATCCACCAGCTCGCAAGGAGGAATCTCAAGATAGCCAGTGACAGGATGAAAACAAGGTACGACCTCCGAGCAAACTGTAGCGGATTCCAGGAAGGTGACCTCGTTTGGCTGTTCAACCCTCGAAGACGGAAAGGCAAGTCTCCGAAACTTCAGCGTCAGTGGGAGGGGCCCTATAAAATCCTAACACGGATCAACGACGTGGTCTACAGGATTCAACAAGGACCCAAAGCAAAGAAGAGGATTGTGCACATAGACAGGCTGTGCCCATATCATCAGCCGGATCCAGGATGGACAACTGTTCGGGACGAACAGTCCTAAGAAGGGGGCAATGTGATGATTATGCGCCATCTGTTTGTCGAGAGGATGAATCAACGATTTTCGGTTGTTGTCTGAACTAAGCATTTAAGTACTAAACTAAAATTGGAACGCGCGATAAGTGAAGACAACTTCAAGCTCCTGAACGAAAAGAATAGAACATACCACTAGGCTCGAGAAAAAGGACTCGAGAAGGTTCCAGAAAGTAGACAAAGGTAGAACTGCCTATATAAAAGCGCCTGGCAGCCGCTATCGAGTCAGTTTTGATTATAAAGGCGATACAAGTGTTTTAAAGTGAGAACAGTGAAAAGTAGTGAAATAAAAAGCGATAATTAGAATTGAATAGTGCGAAATATTAAATTTAAAGTGATTATAGTGAACTGTAAGAATTGTGTTTGTAATTAAATTGTGTTTTGGTTTGTGATAAATAAGTTATTGTGTGGATTATTAAAAAGTGTATTCCTTAATTAATCCTACGAATCCGTTAAGCCGTAAAAACGTAACAATATCTAAAGGTCTCGGTATCGTAACCAGAGGGGTGCACGGTTGTAGGGGAACTGTAGCTGCCGTGACCAGGGGGTTGGCCACTATTAAGGGCGAAGAGGTTGATACTGAGACCGGCCTAAAAGTCGACTCCATCTCCGGAACACGGGGCAAGGAACTCAAAGTGACACCGTCCCCAATGATGGCTTGGCGATTTCGATTTTTCCTGCGACTTTTGCGACGCACCTTAGTAGCAGGTGCAATCGAGTTGACGGCCTCCTGTGGCAAAAGGACGTTCTCCGAACGGGAAGTAGCCGCAGGGCAGGGTGAAGGCAGAGGCTGCACCTCAACCTGCAGAGCGTCATCAGATGCTGCCGTCGCTGAGGAGGTCTTATTTGTAACAGCGACGCTCTCCAAACTTAAGGACAGGGAGCTCAGGGCGTTGTGATTTTGAATCACTGCTGATGATAGCGATTCAATATCAGCCCTAACACGCTTGGTATTCCTTTTTATATCGTCCAATATAGGATGGACAGAAGCCAAGGAGCTATAAGTAGTGATGAGCAAACGCAAGAACAAGACAAGACTAATCTAGTCTGCAATTCTTTTTAATTTTTTTTCAATACGTCAGCCAATTCTCGTTATCAGAAATCATCTTTAGTTCCGGAACGCGTTCCTGTACAAAAAGGAAGTGCCGGAACGATGTTCTGGAGCGTTCCGGCTAGACAACACCACTGTACCTAAGGCTTGTTCTTGTTCTTACTAAATGTGCAAGACCAAGACAAGGCAAGACAAAACTGCAAGGCCAAGGTATTTTCTCGCATGTAGTAAGTATTGTATGTTGATTTTATAAAATGGTTATTGAAAAAAACCTAGACTTTAATAAAAAAAATTATATCCAAACAACAAAATGCAAAAAATTGATTTTAAAACTATTATAATTTTAGCGTCAGTCAGTCAGCGTCAAAAGTTTGTATACACCGAAAATTTACTACCTTTGAGGTGAGAATTCCACATGGCTTTTTTATTAAACAAATCAGTTTCACGACTGCTCTTGGTGACGTTATTATGTTTGCGCCCCTGAAAAATTACATAAAATTCATATGGGAACAAGTTAGGCGTAGACATTTTTCTGTCAAGTGTGTAAGCAACAAATTACAACGGAAATATTTTGAAGCAAAAGTAAACCAGTATTATACCCATTACTTATTATAAAAAATTAGGTTGTTCAAGTATGATTCATTAAAGAAGAAATGTCGTGTATGGGCACAAAAAATTATTAAATTCCTTTGCAGCAATACAAAAACTGGCTCACGCTCCTGTCGTTCTTACGATGCGATGTAACCAATGTGGAGGCCTTGAAAATATTACATACATTGAGAAAAGTCCGAGTTTCCTTGCCATCCAAAAAGCAAAAGAGGTTACTCAAAAAAGAATTTTTTTTGAGCATTTTTTCTTTTCTAATAAACTACTTGAACTACTGAATACTGACATCTAAGGTTTGATTTTGCTTCAAAATATTTGCGGTTTCTCACCTAGAAAATGTTTTTAATAGAATGAATTTAGGTGGAATTTTTGCAAGAATCTTGCAAGAAATCTTGCTCTGGGTCTTGCACAGTTAGTCTTGTTCTTGTTCTTGCAAGCATAACTAAGTCTTGTTCTTGTTCTTGCAAAATGTGCAAGAACAAGACAAGACTGCAAGAACAAGACCACTTTTGCTCATCACTAGCTATAAGTGCAGGAGGGAGAAGTGCCGACCGGGTTAAGTATCGCCGAATGTATGTCGTCTAACGACTCTAATGCTGTTGCAATTCGGGAAGAAATTTTTTCAAATTTCTCAATCAAGGAACCCGTATTGGCCACAGCAGAGTTCAGGGTGTCAGACAACGTGTCAAGCCGGACATTAATAGACTGGACGTCATCAGATAAAATTTGAAAATGGCAGATGTTACTTGAGAAGGAGTTAAGACGATCCATGACTTTTTCGCGATCAGCGAGAAAAGCGTCAGAGATGTCTTTCATCAATCTCAGCACATGACAGGGTTTGATGTCAGAGCATTCACTACACGTAGGCCCTCTAGGAGCCGAAGATTTGCTGCTGACCTTCGAAGTGAGGCAAGAAGGATGGAAAACGCCTCCACAAACCCCATCACAGGAAATCCCGTCACGGGAGATTTCCGAAGAACACCTCTTGCAAAGATCCGCCATGAATACACGGATTTATCCAATATATTATAAAAATGAGAAAAATTTAGCCAAATTCTTTTTTCAACAGCAAAGCTACAATAGAATCTCGTAGCCTTTAATTAGAAGCATTAGAAAAAAAAATTCTATTTAAATTATCACACAATTTTCTAGTTCACTACGCTTAATTGGGAACACTGAACATCTGTATTGAAACTAACACAAGAGAAGCACAAAATAAAGGAATTTACAAGTATGTACACCATTAGCGTGCCGTGGATTTCCCCGTAACAAAAAAACTCTTTCCTAAAAGGACTTATCCACTTAATTAATCCTTCGATAATAAATCTTTTCGCTATTAATGCAGAAATGCCACTAGTAATAAAAAATCAAGTGTGAATCATTAAACACTGGCACGAAGCACAAAACACTCTCATCCGTGGCGTTCTTTTAAACAAATTATTATTACACTAGGCAGAAACTGAACACAAAAACATTAAAAACAATGGACAAGAGAAATAAAAACGGAATTTTCCACAGGCCCGGGATCGGCAGCGGCTTCTATAAATGATTAGTCACTCGAGCACAATTCACCCAAATCGTTTTCGATTTGATTTAAGGATTATTATCGAATCCCTTTTATTAAATTAATGCGTTATGATAATAAAACTTTTATTAATTACACAAAACACTCACTAGATCAAAACGCACTTTAAATAACAGTTTTAATTGATTAATAACAATCGAAACAGCATGCATGACCGCGGAGAAACAAACAGCATGCGACCGACCGTGTTTCCGGAATAGAAACGCCAACTCTGCCGCTATCCGTATCATACAGGCAGGAATGCATTTGTTCATTCCCCACTCTACCCCACTCTAAGAAAGTCAAAACCTTATTTTACAACAAATTGAGAAGTAAACTCCTAAATGCAACCTCTGGTAGCAAAAACTTCTGGTCCTTGGTTAGTTCCATCAAGAAGAATTTCACTACAACTTCAACCCCTTCCTTTATTCACAATCAGAAGGTAATAACAGACAGCAAATCCAAGGCCAATTTATTAGCATCTATGTTCGCTTCGAATTCTTCTTTACCCGAAACTGATTTGTTACCCCCTGTATCCGAGCGTAACGGCCATTCAATGGACCGGGTTTTTTTCAGGACTCGCGAGGTGTACAAGTGCCTCAAGGAGCTCGATGCCAACAAATCCACTGGAGCCGATAATATACCCCCTATCGTCTTAAAACAATGTGCCTCACCTTTGGCTAAACCTTGGCGCAAATTACTTTCCCTGTCATATATCTCCGGAGTTTATCCCGACTCTTGGAAACTTGCCCATGTTCAGCCCATACCGAAAAGAGGTGATTCCAGCCTTCCCTCCAATTACCGCTCAATAGCAATTACTTCTATTCTCTCCAAAACCATGGAGACGATAATCAGCAAAAAGCTTATGGGATATCTAGAATCCAACCTACTCATAAACGACAGACAATACGGCTTCCGATAAAAAAGATCCACTGGCGATCTTTTAGTCTGTCTTACAGAACACCTCAGCCGTAGTCTGCATGGATCCGATGAGTCTAGTCTGGTTGCTCTAGCTATCTCCAAGGCTTTCAATAGAGTTTGGCACTCAGCCCTGTTAGCTAAACTCAAAGCTATAGGAGTTGACTCACTTCTACAGAAGTGGATCGAGAGTTTCCTTTCCGGCCGTTCAATCAAAGTAGTATTGGATGGCGTCAAATCCGCATCCCACCCGATCTCTGCGGGGGTCCCCCAGGGGTCAAGTTTATCACCGGCCCTATTTCTCATCTTTATAAATGACTTTCTTTCAATCCCCTCCAACCCACTTCTCGGCTTCGCTGACGACGGTACTCTACGTTACTCGTACAGCTTCGATACAAGACAGACACATGCCAGATCCTGTCTTGATGATCGTCAACTCTATTAATAACGACATTGAACTTATTCTAGAGTGGGGAAATAAGAATCGTGTCGAATTCAACCCCACCAAAACCAAGTACTGTCTTGTTTCAAAGAAAAAGATCAACACCTCACCAATGGTGAGTCACCATCCTTGAAAGTGGATGACGTGATACTAAAGGCCGACCCCTCCCTACACATCTTAGGCGTGACATTAGCCAAAGACTTGCGATGGAATGACCATATATTCCAAATCGCCAAACAAGCATCCCAGTGCTTGGGATTTCTTAAGAGGTGCAAGTTCCTCCTCCAGCCATCGGCCCGCGCTGTTATTTATAAATCCTACATTCGGCCTCTTCTCGAATATAACTCCCTCGTCTGGGGCGGCGCGTCGATAACCACCATGGCATGGTTAGATAAGGTGCAAAAAAAGGTCCTTAAATTAATTGATGACGACACCGCCTGCCACCATCGACCCGTTGAGCCACCGTTGGAATGTAGCAGCACTAACAAAATTTTATCGCTACTATTATAGCGACTGTTCCTCCGAAATAAACGGTCTCCTGCCTCCACGGCAATCTTATAACCGCAACACCAGGTTAGCCCACTCGTCTCATTCCCTTTACCTACAACTCCTCCTTTCACGCACTCAACAAAATATGAATTTGTTTGTAAATAGAACAACTCAACTGTGGAATAATCTCTCTCAGTCAGTATTTCCGAGCTCCTACAACATCCAAGAGTTCAAACGCGGGGTTCATCGCCACCTTCTTCAACACCCCTTCACACCCCCATAACCCTTAACCTATTCCCCCCACTCCCCCATAACCCTTAACCTATTCCCCCCCATACTAAGCTTGCTGCTAGACATTGCCCCATGACGTGACAAACGACATGACGGACTGGTAGTACAAAGGGTGATTCCTGAGTTTAGCACTGCCACATAAAAAAAAAAACTCGACTGTGGAATAATCTCTCTCAGTCAGTATTTCCGAGCTCCTACAACATCCAAGATTTCAAACGCGGGGCTCATCGCCACCTTCTTCAACACCCCTTCACACTCCCATAACCCTTAACCTATTCCCCCCCCCCGTACTAAGCTTTCTGCTAGACATTGCACCATGACGTGACAAATGACATGACGGACTAGTAGTACAAAGGGTGACTCCTGAGCTAGCACTGCCCTATAAAAAAAAGTAGGGTTTTTCAGAACTGTTTAACAGTAACAGTAAAACCGCTGTTTTTTTTGGATAAAATCGAAAAACAGCAAACAGCTGTAGCTGCTACATCTTGACGTTAAATTGAGGTGGAGTTTTTTCCATCAATGATTGAGCTACTGGTCAAGACCCAAAAAGCAATTGGCGAGACATGAAGAGAATTTAATTCGTTGAATATGATAAAGGCATTGGACTTTTCTGCACTAAAGATTCTTGTCAAGGCAAAATTAGACGTCGCGAACCTTAGCCGCGAGAACGCAAAGTTGGTGAGCGCTGAAAAAATTTTACAATTCATGTTTAAAAAGCTTTCTGAAATCAATAGCAAAATTTGTAATAAGCTGAACCAAAATTTAAAAATTGGTTTAAATGACCGAATGAACGAGAATGTCTTGAAATTATTGCGAAGCCTCAAGGATCCTACAGTCACACCATCAAAAACACACTCTCTCTGCGGGAAATCTAGCGTCTGGTCTTTTCCGTGAGGTAGGGGTAAACAATGTAACTCAACAGAGCCTGAATATGAAAACGAAAATTTGTCGCTGCAAGATGAATTAGACATGCTGCTTCAAAAAGATAAACCGGTAGTACAATTTTGGAACTAAACCTTTCAAAAAAATTGGTAAACGCACAGAAAATCTGCAAAGATTATATGTATAACGAAATTCTTTCCATCAAACCAGTATCGACCGATGTTGAACGTGTGTTTTCGGTATGCACTAACTTTTGCACCAAAATACGTAAGATCACGTCTTTGGGCCAAAACGTTCAAACGCTTGTATTTTTGAGTGTAAAATAAAATGGTAAAAAATTAAGTATTATGTATTTGTAAAATTAGAGAAAATTCGAAAAACAGTAAAAACAGCTGTTATCAGCTCTTTTTTTGAAAATTAAAAATAGTAACAGCTGTTTTTTGAGAACCACTGTCTTTGGAAAACCCTACTGACAAGTGATACTTTGTTGGAAAACTATCGTTGTGCAGAATCCAAAAAAGATCAAAACTTATCAATTTAAGGTCTTGCTGACACTTAGGGCCGTTTTCACAATCTCCAGTTAAACTTTAACTGCAACAATAACCAGCAGTTAGTTAAAAATGCCGTTTCACAATCTCTAGTTAGAGTCAATCTTTCAGTTAATTTACAACTGGAAGTTAATTTAACCGGACGAATTTCTCCTGGTTAACTAATTTAACTGAAGGTTTCACATTGGCGTTGACATTTTTGCACTTTGCAAGTGTATTTTAATGAAAAGGAACACTTTTGACATTTGATGTCTTCTTCTTCTTTAAACTCCTTTAATCCCTCATGGGACATAGGGCGGAAACAGTTGCCCTCCAGCGGACTCTGTTTTGCGCGACAGCTCTTAGCTCCGACCAGGATCTCCCAGTTGTTGCGGCTTCTTCTAGTAGGGATCTCTTCCACGTTGTTCTAGGTCTTCCTACTCGACGGGAACCTTGCGGATTCCAGTCAAGGGCCTGTTTGGATAGATTTTCGTTTTCGCGTCGCAACGTGTGGCCAACCCAATTCCATTTCCTTCGTCTGATTTGGTCGTCTATCCTTTCTTGGCCGGCACGGCGCCATAGTTCTTCGTTTGAAATTCTATCTTGCCAGCGGATTTTTAGGATACGACGCAGGCATCTGTTGATGAAGACTTGTAGGCGCCCTGTGATGAATTGGGTGACTTTCCATGTTTCGCAACCGTACAAAAGTACTGCCTTAACGTTGGAGTTGAACAGCTGCAATTTGGTCTTAGTTGAGATCTCCGTTGATCTCCATATGCGGAACAGGCATGCATATGCGCCTCGTGCTTTATTTATTCTGGAACTGACGTCTTGCTCTGCCCCACCATTTTCGGTAATAATGCTACCGAGGTAGCAGAATTTATCGACCAGTTCCACGTCACGGTTATTCAGCGCTGTTCCTTCAATGGTGTTTGCATTTATCCGCATTTCTTTAGTTTTAGTCGGATTTAGCCTTAAGCCTGCTGGACTACTTTCTGTTGCCAAAATGTTTAACATGTTTTTGAGGTCCTGGTGTCTGTGGGCCAGCAAACAGATATCATCGGCGTAGTCGAGATCCTTAAGGCGGTCTACCAAACCCCATTGTATGCCGCCTGTTCTATTATCTAGAGCGCCGACAAGGATGTCATTTATTACTATAAGAAATAGTAAAGGCGAGAGTAGGCATCCTTGTCGTACTCCTGAGCTCACCTCAAAGCTGTCGGATAATTTTCCATTATGGAGAACTCTGCATTTGGAATTGTTATATAGGGCTTTTATCAATTCTATTATTTTATCAGGCAGTCCACGTCGCCGTAGTGCCTGCCATATAAAGCTCCTATTGACCGAGTCGAACGCTTTCTCATAATCTACGAAAGCAAGGCAAATGGGGGATCGAAATTCAGTAGACTGCTCCACTATTATTCTCAAGGTGTTAATATGATCAATACAGGAGCGGCCCTTCCTGAATCCGGCCTGCTGCCTTCTAAGCGTTCGGTCAACTGCCTCACTTATCCTAGATAGTAATATATGGGACAAAATTTTACCCACAGTAGATAGTAAACAGATGCGTCTCCAGTTGTCGCATATTGTTAGGTCCCCCTTTTTTGGTATTTTGACTATGATACCTTCCGTCCAATCCTCCGGAAAGGTACAGGTGTTCCATGCTATATCTAGGATTGGCTGAAGCGCATCTGCTATGAGGCTTGGGTCGGCTTTCAACAATTCTGGCGGGATGCCATCTTTCCCAGCTGCTTTACCATTGGCCATCGCATGAATTGCGGTTACTATTTCCGTCTTGGATGGGGCCCGAGTGGCGATTCTTATTGGCTGTGCATTGTTGCTGTTTTCCTGAGGTTCCTATGTAAGTGTACCATTCAGGGCGGCGAAGAAGTAATCTCTCCATCTTTGGAGTTGCTCTTCGTCGCTGCACAGCAGCCTTCCATCCACACTCTTAACGGCATGCTTTTTAGTAGAGTGTTTTCCCGAGAGCTGTTTAGTGAGTTGGTACATCACCTTACTGTTGCCTATGTTTGCCGCGTTTTCCGCTTTTTCTGCGAGTTCATTACTGCTGCCTTTTATCACGCCGGACACTTCTCTTAACCTCCCGATGTAATTGGGAGTATTCCCGTTCTAGTAGGTGACGTCTTTCCGGGTCTTTTGTAGAGTTTACGTTATTTTTTAGGGCCCTTCTGCGTTCTATTTTTTGCCAAGTTGTGTCCGAGATCCAGTGTTGCTGGTTTCTTTTACATAACCGATGCTCGTTTCAGCAGCCGTCAATATCGCGCCCTTTCTCGTACTCCACAATTCTTCAATATTTGTGCCGTCAGAAACGGTTTGCTGGTTTAATAATTCTTGTAGGTTTCCAGCAAATTCCCGCTTTTTAACGCTATCCCGCAGAAGGTCTACGTTAAACCGTCTACGGGTTCTAGCATCATATTGCACGTTTGTTGCCTCTATATGTCAGTGGACTGGAAGTTTTCCCATTTTTACCTGGAACGACAAACGAGTCGGTGTCTTAAATTTTTTTTAAATTTTTTTATTCATTTGCACAATTATTCCATCATATACTTGATGTCACAATTACTCGCTGGTAGTTTCGCTTTGTCGTGATCTCTGATCTTCATTTTAAAATAGCGAAGGCAGACGTATTTTCTGTGCTCACAAAACACCCTGTGATCGCACTTCACCCTAGACGTTTACCCTGTATGTATAATTTCGTACAACAAAGTTGTTCCTTTAAATTATGCACGCGTAGATGCCTCCGTCACAATAGCCAGCCTGTGTTCGCGGGAGCATCATTTGTTTCGCCTCACAATGGATTCGCCTATGCTGGGCCCTGGTCACTTCTTGGCGTTACTTCTTTAAGCGGAGGAATGGATTTTATTGCACGATCGGCGCAAGTTATGACTCCGTAGATCACCGACTCCACTTAACTTTGTGAGTAATAGTAGGCTGGCGGTAATGGCATAGCCTCCCAGGGGTTCCGTCCATTGTTCTTGCTGCCATCATAGGAAGCGTTGGCTGCCCTCTCGCTTGCCAGACGAATAAATTTCCAGCAGTAATTGAGATGTAAATTTGTGCGCTGTGTAACTGGTGTCACGATCATAAGATAAAACTCAGCCGTCTTCACTGCGATGCATCTTTCCAGGTCCTTCTGTTTTTATAGTGCGCCGGTAGGAGTTCTGCTGCCATTAAATTGAAAAACGTAATTGAATTTAGACAAAGAATCGCCGCCAGGTTTTGAATGCATTTTCTTAGAATTGGATTCATTTTAGAGCCGGAAGGGACTTTGAGAATTAGCTTAGGAGCATTAAAACTCTGAGTCCGACGAAAATTATCGAAGGTGGCTGAACGAAAATGATACGAATTCGCTTAGTTAATTGCTAGCACCTTTTTCACTTCATTCCAATTTATCATCACACCTCAGAGTTGCGATCTTGATTAGGATCCAGCTGCAGTAAGTCCTGTCCGGCTCAGACGAGGGTTATTATTGCCTCGCTGACGTTTATGCAGTTATGATTAATAGCACGGTAGATTATTCTACCTAGGAGGTGGCACTGGAGTTGGTCTGGGTGTCGAATCCGAATTCAATTTCAATCGTGGCGATTTGAAAGGCCATGAAAAGTGCAGAAGTCATTCACCTTATTTTTTGCTGGTTTATTTTAGTTTGATGGATATGTTTAGTGTCGGATATTAAGCTGCTTTTTGGCTTCAACATTTTGCACAAGGTAAGATATTGAGAAAAACTCCAATAAATACACAAAATAATCAAATAATTTTAGTACATGTTCTTGTTTGAGGGTTCCTAAGTTTGAATTAGTAAGTTAAAAAAAATCCTTCACTTATAGATTCGAGTTACATCAAAATAAAGTTTTTTGAAAGTATGTAAGAAAAATGCCCTATTGGCAATGTAACGAGGTTTTTTTAAGATGTTTGAAAGCATCCTGTTCCAACTGTTCCAAACACACAAAAAAACGCATGAAACATTTATTAGCGTCTGAAGCCCAAGAAGCAGTCCTGACTTTAAGTTCGCTACATATCTGCCACCAGAATTGGCGCTTCGAGGTTTTGCGCCCGGTGCACTATGCCATATTGGGCCCCAAAAGCTGTCCATTTTTGCACGCAGTGAAGGACAATGGAAAAGACACAAACACTCGTTGAATGGGAAAAACAGTTTTCATAGTTTGCGCCAAATTTAACATTGCAGCATAATAACGCGTGTAACATAAAAAAAATACATAGATAGGAAGTTTCACATGGGCCAACACCGAGCCAACAAAAACCCTCTGAAAATGTGATTTGCGGAGAAGAGAGTAAGCCAGAACGATGGGGCGGCCGATTTTTTGAACTTCTGAATTATTTCACGGAATTTTTGAATTAACTTCTTGACGGCTGTGTAGTTGTGGTGTTTGTTGTCTCTTTTGTAAGGACAAAAAAGAACAAGGTTCGCAGAAGGGAGAATTAATATTTAAAAGCAACCAAACAAACTAAAGCATTCTAAGTATAGTTTGTTGGAAAAGTTGGCTCTTGTGAAAACCTATGCTATACTCTAAACGAATTTCAGAAGGAAAATGGACGATTACAGCCAAATTTTTGTTATTTTGACACGTATGAAACTGGCCATATTATTTGTTAGACAGTAATACCCTATATTTTCATATCTTCAACTCAGGAAAAATAAAGCCTGAGTTGGCTCAACAGAACGTGAAATTGATATTGAAGGTAAAACCTCGCTCAAAAGAGAGTAATCAACTGGAATAATGAAATATCAATCCAGTGAGCTTTTGTATTTCTAACTTCTGGCGAAAAAGCAACAACCGTTTCAAACATGAGCTAAAGATGCCAGCTAGTGAAGGCATTTATATAGATTGAATTGAATCTTATTGAACTGAGGTCGGTGAAGCCTGGGTATAAAGGAACAAATAAAAATGAGCAATTAAAGAGGAATTTTGGCGAGAAAGAGTTTTGTTCTTATCAGTTCGTTCATTTACCTTTTTAACAATTCTTGAAGCAGAATTTAAAAGTACAGCAACATCATCATCATCATTTTTTCATCATTGTGCTCCTTTAATCCCTCATGGGACATAGGGCGGAAACAGTTGCCCTCCAGCGGACTCTGTTTTGCCGGACAGCTCTCAGCTCCGACCAGGATCTCCCAGTTGTTGCGGCTTCTGCTAATAGGGTTCTTCTCCACGTTGTTCTAGGTCTTCCTACTCGACGGGAACCTTGCGGATTCCAGTCAAGGGCCTGTTTGGCTAGATTTTCGTTTTCGCGTCGCAAGGTGTGGCCAACCCAATTCCATTTCCTTCGTCTGATTTGGTCGTCTATCCTTTCAGTTGTTACAGCAACAGCCCCTTCAAATGTATATCAATCATAGTAAACAGCAATATACAATATAGAGCCATCGGAATAATTTTCCCTTTGTATGATGAGTGAATATGGTGCTTTTTACAGAATTTTCAAAAAGTGCTCCAAATAAGTGAGAGCTCACAGGGTAGATTTTTTCTCGAATTTCTCGAATGTTGAAGCTAAAATCCCTGAAAGCTTCCTGCACGAGGAGAAATGCAATTTCCCCGTTTGTTTCTTGCATGAGAAAGTACAGTGACAGGAATTCGGTAAATTTGTGCAATTTCTTGCACTCGTGAGAATTCTTTTCAATTTTTTTTTCTTCAAAGATGAAATTTTTTAAATTCTGAAATTGCGCCCGGTGCAAGTGCACCATTCGCACCTATGAAAGCGCCGCCCCTGTCTGCCACTTGTATGTGCCGTAGTTAATACAATTCAAAATCAATGAAACAGTTTCATACGTTTCCATCAGAACGACATGAAATGAAATTTTATTCAAAGTCTGGAGATGATGTTATCTGAAATAGTATTGGGTGTACTGTTAAAAATGTACTTTACTCCCGAAGAATAAAATAATATCCCGAGTAAAAATAAAAGATTGCCTTACAACGGGCGAACACCGGCCGTGTTTGAAACATAGTCCTAGGACATGTGCCGGAAGGAGGATGTTGTATGGCCGTATATTTATTGAGAAAAACATCATGAAATCTGGTGCTCATGTCTTCGTATTCGAATATTGCAATTAAAGGTTTTATTTTTTTCGATTGGTTTTTTTTCTTGCAACGCTTAAAATTTCCTACTAAAGTTAAGATATGTTGCACGCAAAATTTTTATTATGGTCTTCTACTTTGATGTTTCGTTTATCGACCGGGGTTACCTACCGTATCTTCTACTATGAGTATCCTGAACATAGAATGAGCTGTTTTTCCTTATGTGAGTAAAGCTGACACAATCTCTGCTACTGACCCTGCTACGGTAACCATTTTATCTGCACATATTTTGGCCAATATGAGATTAATTAAGAAAGTCACGTCAGTGCCTCCTGGGGGCGTTAAAAATTCACCCTTATTGACACTGTTGAAAACTTGTAGCCAATTTGGTCCGTCACAGCTCGTCAGACATCTCGTTCTCAGAGAATATCATCTCAGTGATTGGTGGGTGGTGAGCTTTGGGGCAGTACTAGCACTTCTGCATCTGAGCACATCAGGCTCGCTCCTTCATTCCACCATTGTCACGTGGCCGGGGCCGAGTCCGTACAGGTAATGGCCTACTACCCCAGTCACGCAGTAACACCTAGGAACCTGGGCCCTGCCCCAACTCGGCTATCGCCTCAAGAGCACTCCCTTGCACGGTAACTAGTTGTTTCGTGGTCAGGATAGTCTCCCGATAGTCAGGTGCAAGCAAGTTCTTTCTGACACTTTCTGCCATTTGGTAAAAGGTCGGCTTCGGAGCCGTTCTAGGCTTCAATATGGGTGCGTTGGCCTTCGGAAGGCTTTTCAGCACGCTTTTCAAAAGGGTATGGATTTCAGCCCAGTTTTTGTGCCCTGGTGAGGATAAAGAGGATCTAACCCTCTCCTTTGATATCTCTCTTTCTTTTAGGGGCCACGCAGAGACCGGAGCATCCGAAAATCGTCTTAAGCGTTTTCGGACTGCGCCACTAGTCTTCTCAAAGCGGAAGATTTTTTCATATCGCCTCTCCGATGGAGCAGAAGTTGTCCGCACTTCCGCAGGTTGGCCTCTCAGGAGATCGAGGTTTGTGGGCTCAGACTGCTCTCATTGAAGAGGGATCTCGAAAATTCCTCTTCACTGTGGCAACGGCACTCTGCTGCATGGGATCAGAAATATCCAACTGACTTTCTAGGTCCTCCTGTTGGGGCTATGGAAGCTCCAGAAATGTTTGGTGCGTTAAGAGGTGATCCAACCTGAAAAGTTTTTTAAAGGTATCTATATTGATCCTTCAGCATGATCGTTTACCCCTTGGTTTTATCGATTTTGTTCTGTCTAAATCTGCCGTTCTTATGTCGTTTCGAGTCACGTTGATGAGCACATAAACTTGGCTGGCTGCAAAGGTGGAATCAAAATTATATTTTTCGTTCGAAATGGTTTTTCACATTCATTTTGGCGCCCCTAACCATGTTGCGCCTAGAGCGACCGTTCCACTCGCACTACCCCAGGGCCGGCGCTGTCTTGTGCCTTGTTTTCGGTCTGATCCGATAGCCGCTTAAGAAAATATTGAATCATGTCGCAGACGTACTGACAAAAAGTTACAAAATACTTGATTTTATTTAATAACATGTAAATAAAATGGCAGTTATTTTGAAATCACAGACAGAAACTCCAATTACATTAATGTAGAAGATGAGCACATGGTACACCGCGCTTCTGTCATTCTACACTATACATGCAACAAATTGAACCGAAAAATTTTCTTTTTATCAGAAGATCCATCATTTTCTTGAGTTTTTGTGTAAAATCGCTTGCAATGATATCATGATGATCAGAAAGTAATTTCCCAGTAGATAGCGCTCGACTAATTTTATCCCATACAGGGTTGGTTCTTACATAGCAGAAGGCAAGTTATCCGAATTTTCATTTTGGTTGATTGCGTCCATCTTGAAGAAGTATATAATTCTCAATTCTGAGTTTTGTCTGATTAGTGCTTATAAAAAGCAGTCTCTTTGATTCAATCTAGACATAGCATCTAAAAAACTGCCGCTAGGATTCCTTGATAAACTGTAAAAATATATCCGCCTTCACGATATTAAAATATTAGGGGATATTGCAGTGTATTATATTATATCTGAGTCTCTGTGGTTCATTGTAATTTGTTATCCTTTCTATGAAGTGTTACGTTATGACATGCTGGTTTACCAATGGCACAGGTATTTTATTGATAGTAGGTTCATTATGGCTGTTGCTCCAGGCAGTATATGGAAACAACCTACCTTTTTAAATGTAAAAAAGCGTGGGACTCTCTACCAACATTCTTATTTTATTTACACTGGACTTTTTGCTAGCGCCCCCCGCTTTTTTACAGTTCGCGACTCCGCGAACACTGCAGTTGTTTTCATATACTGGCTGGAGTAATAAAAACTTTACATACAAAATTATATTGTATTTTTTAGTTCATTTTAAAACTTGTTGGGATGTGGGTATGATGAAGGTAGACGGAATAAGCTTGACCTCTTACAAAATAGTAATACTTTTGGAACTAGTGGGAAACTTACTATTATCTGAACTGGTCACAAAGTGGTCCTGAGAGAAGCTAGTTCAAATAACTATAATAGTGGTAAATTCACAAGATTTTTCTAGAGAGTTTGTTTTTCCTGAACGTTAGCAAACAAACATTTCCATCGTACTTCGTTCGCTACACTAAAGCGTGTGATCGAATTCGTATTGAGCGTGGTGAAACGCCGCTGATAAACTGGGAAGCGAATGACTTCATTTGGAAATTCTAAAGCTTTCCGGAGATATTAGCAAAACTGTAACTGTTAAGTCAGACTTGACTTGTCAGACTTGACCCAAAAAACAAATTTTGCGGTAACAACTGGAAATCCCGGGATGAACCGCAATTTCCTGAAACTGTAACACGCGTAGAAAACAATTCCCCGTCAGAAACTGCTAATCTAAGGTTTCAAAAATTCGCGCTGTTTGTAAAGGGTAACGAAATTTTTGTACGATTTTGAAAGGTTGTTAGATTTTGACAAGTGATGTTTTGTTCGAAGGCTATCGCTGTGCAGAACCGAAAAAAGATCACTTCGTTTAGAACGGGTCTCATTCCATCGAATTTATTAGATATTAGCAAAACTTGTCAATTTAAGGTCTTTCTGACAATTAGCCGAAGTTATTCTATTTAAACAAAAAAGGCCCGACCGAATATTATGAAATTTTTTTCAGAGCATTTCTTCGTTAATATTCTTTTTTCGGCAGCTCAATGAAGTCGATATAGTTTTTAGTTCGCGCGGTATCGTGCAGGTACAAAAATCACTTATGTCATTTAAACCAAAAAACCGCTGGACCGAATATTATAAAAATCTTTTCAGATTATATTGTTGCTAATACGCTTCGAACGGCACCTCAAGGAAGTCAATATCCTTCGTGGTTCGGGCTATATCGTACAGGTACAAAAATCACTCTCGCCGCTTAAACAAAAAAACGGCTCGACCGATTTTATAAAAATCTTTTCAGATCATCTTTCGGTTAAAACGCTTCGGACGACACCTCAACGAAGTCGATATCTTTTTTGGTTCGCGCGATATCGTGCAGGAAAAAATGACCACATCCGTACGCACACACACACACACATACTTCCTCCCAATTGTTTGCTTAAAATGCTCCTGGGACCTTGAAAGATGAAAATACGTGGAAATTTTCGATTTGGATTTTCGGACGGATTACAATAACTTCCTATACTGGGAAGTTAATAATTTAATTCTAAACAAAAAGTGTTCTTGCAAATTTTCTGTAAGATATACCTTTTCGGAGTTAAAGTGGAAAACCCATTTGCAAACCTTCTCCAAGATGGCGGCCAAATGAGGGGGGGGGGGGTTAGAATCCCGAAAACTCAAACAGTGTAAAATGATACGACGTGTTCGGTGGCACACAAGTGAATGAGAAAATTTATTGCGTATAGCTTTTATGCATTCATGACATAATATTATAATTCACAATAGATGGCAGTAATGGTAATCTTATTTTGATATAATATTAACACCCCTACTTATCAAAATAATGTAGATACACACAGCAATTAACTCATCTTAACTAAACAAAACAAAATATTACATAACTTTTACATCCTGTATTCCTAACAACTGCATAAAGTAATACTGCTTACTACTTCCTAATCTTTTTGTGGTCTGCTGGCATGTTAGCTGTTTCCAAATATTTCAGTTCAATTTTATTATCAGCAATACATTCTCCGCAAAAGTGGTAACGAATATCAATGTGCTTGGTTCTTTTATTAAAACTATTATTTGAACACACCTTAAGTGCACCTTGGCTATCATTAAATAAAGTAATGGTGTATGTCTCATTAATTATTTCTTTTGATAAATTATGCAAATAAATAGCTTCTTTAAGGCATTAGCTGTACTCATGTATTCTGCTTCTGTGCTGGAGAGGGCAACTGTTTTTTGTTTTTTTGCCTCCCATGAAACAAGGCTACCAGCTAATGTAAAACATAAACCTGTGTAAGACCTTCTGTCTATGACATTATTCCCCCAATCTGCATCAACAAATCCTTCTAATTTAGAATTACCACATCTAGAATATTTTAATCCAAAATACTTAGCTTTCTTAAGATATTTCAAAATTCGTTTAGCATATGCCCAAGTTTCCTGATTATAGCAATTTAAATTGACTTAGGAAACTTACTGAATATGCTATGTCCGGTCTATTTAAAACTGCCAAATACATGATGTTCAGCTTAGACTCCAACGGTGTATCAGCTACTTTACAATCTGCCATGTTAAATCTATTTAACAACTGATTAACATAATTCTCTTGGCTTAATGTAACTGTACCATTAATTTTATCAATATTAACAGTCATTCCTAAACAATTTTTAACTTGTCCTAAATCTTTTAATTTGAATTTTAAAGCTAATACCTTTTTCAAATTATTACATTCAATATTATCATTTGTAAACACAAAAAAATCATCAACGTATAAAGTTATTATAGTTTTCTTACCATTATACATTTTAGTATACAAGCATGGTTCTAGTTTGGAGCGTTTATAACCATAGTCAATAAGACATTCATCAACTTTCTTGTACCAGGCCCTTGAAGATTGCTTTAGACCATAAATTGCTTTATTCAATTTAAGTACTTTATTATTTTGGTTCTTTTGAAAGCTTGGCAAACCTTCTGGTATTTGCATGTAAATTGTTTCTTCAAGGTCCCCATTCAAGAATGCTGTAGTGACATCGAAATGTGTAACGTCTAATCCCAGTTTAACAAATAATGCAAACAGTAATCTCAAAGTTGAATGCCTTACTACAGGCGAGAAAATCTCTGAATAGTCCACATTTTGCTTCTGCATATATCCTTTGGCCACTAAACGAGCACGGTAACGAACGCTTTCATCGCTGTTTATCTTTTTACGCAGTACCCACTTACACTTCACTACAGTTTCACCATTCTTTGGCATATCCGCTAACTCCCATGCATTATTTTCCTCAAAACACTGGAATTCCTTTTTTACTGCCTGTAACCACTGTTCCTTTTCTGCTCCCTGTAGTGCTTTGGCGACTTAGTCCACAAGCATCCTCAAATACTTCCTCAGGAAAACACATATATGATATCCCATATCTTTCTGGTCTTCTTCTAATTCTGCTGGGTCTCAAATGTACCTCAGGAGAGCCATTAGCATCTTCATATTCACTAGGAATATAAGTACTATCTGAGCTATATGATGTTTCGATTAGTGTTTCCACATCAGTCATTATTTCATTTGAATTTTCATCTCTAATAATTGTGTCCCCTACTGAAGACGAGTTTTGGCCCCTTTCTGTTATTGGTATACTGATCTCAAGGTTCTTCTCGTCTTCCATGATGATGACATTGACATCTCTGCTAGTTGTCACACGTTTCGTTCTAGGATTGTAAATTCGGTAACCTTTGACGTCCTCTGGATAACCCACTAGTATGTGCTTCTCAGACTTTCTGTCCCATTTTTGTCGTTTCTCTTTAGCCACATGAACCATGATTTCGCTACCGAAAATACGTAAGTGACTTACATCAGGTTTGCATCCAGTCCAGACTTCATAAGGAGTCTTTTCATTAAGAGCAGGAAGAACAGTACGATTTTGTAAATAAACGGCAGTATTGGTGGCCTCTGCCCAGAATTCTTTACCCATATTCGCATCAAATAACAAGCATCTGGCTTTCTCTACTATCTTACGATTATTACGCTCTGATAAGCCATTTTGTTCAGGAGTATATGGGTTACTTCTTTGGTGAATGATACTTTCATTCTTGAGATATGAGTCAAATTCTTTATTACAATATTCACACCCATTATCGCTTCTCAGTATTTTTATTTTCATATTAGTTTGTTTCTCAATTTTCGCTTTAAATTCTGTAAAACATTTGAGTGCTTCACTTTTATTTTTGATGAAATAAAAAAACGTCATTCGACTACAGTCATCAATGAATAATATAAAATACCTAGAACCTGCTAATGATTCATGCTCCATAGGTCCACAAATATCAGTTTGAACTAAATGAAGTAATTCGTTGCTTCTTGAGCCATCATTTGAGAATGGCAAACGACACTGCTTACCTTCACAGCAAACTGTACATGATGTCTTGTCTAGATTAACCTTTTCTTCGAGGTTCATTCCTTCAACAGCAGTTGTCATTTTATTTAGGTATTTACTATTGACATGACCTAATCGACGATGCCAAGTATTTCCTGATACAGCCAAATTAGTACCTTCATTGTCAGGGACTGTCAACTTGTACACTCCATTGTTTAACACAGCTGTGGCTACTTGTTCATTGTTTCTGTTATATACTTCGCAGCCATTTTCTGTAAACTGAACTTTATTACCGGATTTTATTAACTTGCTCACTGACAACAGGTTTGTAGTCAATCCTGGAGCACATGATACATCCTTGACTGGAATTTCAAATTCACATTGATCAGTTTTAGTTACAATGGTCACATCTCCGGAACATAGTACTTGCTACCTTTCACTAATAGCAACACATATGTATTTCTTTTTGTGATATGTAGCATTCTCAATCCACTGTTCATTGGCAGTTAGGTGTATGCTCGCGCGAGAATCTATGTACCAGTCATATTTATTAAAGGACCCCGCACAAAATGTATGGAAATGTGCTTTCGGTCAAATTGGCTGAAATTTTACTATGTTGTAGCTGACATCGTTCTGATCAAAAGTGTTAATGGGCACGAAACCCAAAAATGAGATCTTTTGGGTTTTTCAGGTACTTTTAGGATTTACCTCTCTTGTGCCTCCCACGGCCCCAAAACAAGTCGTAGGAGACTCCAAGACCCCTCAATATTTTCGTAACGGTACCTAATATTAGTAAAAAATACCAGAAAAATCCCCCCTTGCCTCTAAGGGGGCCAGGGGGCGGTCCGTATGGCTGCAACAGGTAAAATGCACTTATGCATTTTATACTTTTACCTCCCACGGCCCCAAAAAAAAGCTTAGAAAGCTCGGAGACCCCGGATAATCTTCGTAATTAATCGTACAATTACGCAAAAATAATATAAGTCCGCATTTCCCTCTAAGAGGGTCAAAAAGGGTCCTGAAAGTTTGCCCCCTCCCATATGCACCCTTTGCACGCCACCCATGTCTAAATTATAAAACTAGTTAATTACATTGTAATAATTCATAATCAATCAAAAAAAAGTCATTGCACCTCACCTGGGGCTCTAATTACATCGATTTGTAGGTGCATCAAAAAATAATAAAACACAAGCATAAGTGCATTTTGCCTGTTGCAGCCATACGGACCGCCCCCTGGCCCCCTTAGAGGCAAGGGGGGATTTTTCTGGTATTTTTTACTAATATTAGGTACCGTTACGAAAATATTGAGGGGTCTTGGAGCCTCGACGTTTCGACTATTTGCGTTACGTAAGACTGCATAGAAACACAATTTTCCAGGCGTATTGAGATCAAATTACGTAAGAGAGATATTCTTCTTGTAAATCCTGAGTCATCAAATAACGCCTTTAGCTTGTTCCATAGCTCCAACGTGGTCTCCACGTCCTTAATATGTACAGTACATATAACGCACTGTCTATAGTCATTATTAATTTTGCTTTGGTTCTCGCGTCATCTGCGGCTTCTATCTCCCTCTCAGTTTCTGGCTTGATGCAGTGCACCATATCCTTCAGGGTAAGAAAATTCTCCGCGGCGAAAATCCATTCATTGTAGTTTTCCCGGCCTCTTAGTTTGGGAACATTTACTAAATAATTCGTCATTCCTGCAAACTTTTATCTTAATTTAATTTCCTTTACTTAATTAGCCCGTCAATAAAAATTTTCACTTATGTATTTTTATTTATAATTTTTTTTTTTTTTTTTTTTTTTAAGACTGCTAGATTTAAAAAAATTCTGGGCCCATAACCTGTAAAATGATACGACGTGTTCGGTGGTACACAAGTGAATGAGAAAATTGATTGCGTATAGCTTTTATACATTCATGACATAATATTATAATTCACAATAGATGGCAGTAATGGTAATCTTATTTTGATATATTATTAACATTAAGCTTACACTGACCCAAAAATAAAGTCTTGTCCTGTATTTTTGCAATGTTAAAGTGCCATTTCCATGGAGTGTAGGGGAGCACACCTATCTTTGCCATAACTCTCCACCCTAGCTTGTGTGGGAGGTGAGTTCTTACCACCAGGGGAATTTTTAGGTACATTGATGTGGGTAAAATTTATAAAATGGATTTTTTTAGTAGATTTCGTAGTTCCATGACTCGTACTTGCTTTCCACTACTGGATGAAACCCGGTTCCAAATAGGTCCTTAAAATCACATTTTATTGCCTGCAGTCTTGCGGCAGACTTGATAAGCATTTTTCGAATTGAAAATTATTTTAATTATTAAACTTTTTCTACTTTTTTAAAATGCAGCGAATTTTAATTCTTCGTTCGTCCATCCATCATTCCACGGCAAATTTTTACCGCAACTACCAAAGTTTTGCTTTACGTCGAACAACCCGAAAAATGTTTGTTCATTCTAGACAACGGTGAATAGACAACGGAGAGCCAGCAAACCCCAAACAAATAAAATTATGTAGGAGCACACCTGGTACGCGGGAAACTTTCAATTAGCTAATGCCCACGATTTCTTTCGAAGCGCGTTAACTAGAAAACCAGGTGCAAAGTGTCAGAAAATATTTATCGATGTGGCGATGACCATCCATCAGAGAACTCGTAAATGGATTCCGGTCAGCCGTGGCGACAGTGGCCGAACGGTACAGTTGAGGGAAATATTTTCATAAAAAGGCCTTCTCATCTTTACAGGGCCCCCTAACCACAGTCCGTAACAATTGGGTTCACGGATGACTTCGTACATAATCCTCGGAGGCTGCAATTTACAAAATACTCTAAGAAACCGCAGTCCACTCCAGGAAAGTTTCAAGAAGGATTCAGCCTCAATCAGGATTCAATGGCCTGGCCCAGTCATTTGGGCCTAGATAGATGACCTAAATGAGGAGTCGTCGCTGCTTTGTTGCAGATATCCGAAGGAGCAGAAGGCTGCCTTCCTCTATTTCACTCCACTTTTAGTGTGATTACGTGACATGGATAGGGCATTATCTAAATCATTGACTAATCCCCGAAGTTAGCGCTTCCCGAGGATGCTCTTAGCAGATCAAAGAAATTAGTATGCTCCTTCCACTTCCACCAGACAGCGAGTACCAATTTACTCTAAATGTACCGCAATCCGCAATTATCTCGGCCGGTCACTGGAATCTTGAGCATGATTGAAGATGCGCCTTCAACATTAAGCCAGTCGTCCAATCGTCAATTCAAGAGCAGAAGTCACGAACTCTGCTTCCACCAAGACGACTTGGAAGAGGCCATTGCAGGCAATTACCTGCTTGCGATGAACTAAAGACGTCGTGACATCACGACGCCGCGGCAAGACATCATTAAAAAATACTGACGGCAGCTGATAGAATTATTGAGAAGAAATTTAGGGTTACTGGGAAATAATGAGTTTTTTTTAAATTGAATTACGGTCAGATGTTGATAAGAAGTTTCTTTGGAGGCGTCTTCTTGATAGTTGGAACGAGTTCATCAGTGGGGCATTTAGTGTTTTGTAAATTTTGTGGGGAGAAATTAGCGAACTTTTTGGCAATGCTTTAATAATTTTTGGTCTTTATTTGAAAAGTTGAATTTAGTTCTTAGTTGCAGGTTTTATTTGAATTGTTTCAAGAATACCTTACATATGTAATAAAATAAGCTCGCATAAGTTCTTTTAGATAAAATATCGTCATCCCAGGGGCGGTGCTTTCATAGGTGCAAATGCTGCACTTGCACCGAGAGCAATTCCACGGGGGCGCAACTTCAGAAATTTAGATTTAAAAAATTAAAACTTGGAAAAAAATTGAAAAACTGCTCCCGTGACTTCATTTTCATTTATTAGAGATTTTCACCATGGATTTGGACAGTTTATTTTCTCGATCAATTATTCTGTATGTTTGTTCCCAAACTGACATGGGTCCGTGGAAAGTTACTCAATTGCAAGAAAGAGGGATGTAGGAGTTTATCCGAGATTTTAGCTTCGACATTTTCATAAAATGTATGCCCATGTAAGTTTTTACTAGAAAAGATTTCAGTCAAAAAGTGAAGGAACAGACCTTCTTCTTTGAGAATCAAAACAAAAAAACATAAAAAACTCACCTTTGTACGCACTAAAAATTACAAAATAATTCGGACATTTAGTTTGATGACTCAAGAGTTTTCCCTTTGCCACATCTTCATTAGATCGCAGGTAAACATAAACAATTTCAGTTCGTGATGAGCGATAAATAATTAGGTACCTATGCGAAATAGTTATAAGTAGGTCATCTTTATTGAATATTTACTATGATTTATTATGAAAGAAAGCGTGGAGCGTTTTGTCCAAAAAGAGTAAAGATTACATAAACGCTCCACGCTCTTTTTCATAAGAAAGGTGAATGTAGGGGCAAGGCTAATTACAAAAGGGTTGCGCCCGATGCCCTAAGGTGACGCTAGCGACATGATATTTTTTACCACGCTCATACCATTCAGCCCTCGGCGTGTATCCTACCTTGGCTTAGGTGAGATATCATAGATTCAAAGTCCAATCTTCGTATTCCCTCGTCGAACCTTATTGATTGATACCCATGACATGATAAGTTGGTAAGAAAATGTCATTTCGCATTATTTTCAGCAAACCCTTTCATTTTATACCTAAATCAAAGATAACTCAGAAAGATACGACACTGTAATCCTTTCTGTGCAAAGAAAAAGGAAAGTAAAAATCAACTCAAAGTAAAAATCAACTTCTCTATTCATATACGCACTCCGAAATGGCGAGAGGGCGGCGCAACGGCAAACTACACAAACACATGCAGACCAGGAAGTACACGAAGATGGTACATGAATTCACACAAGCAAAATAAAAGTCCAGACGGCACAAAAAATTGCGGAGAAGAGAAATCAGTGCGTCTCTTTCGCACTTCGTGAAATAACATTTCTTTATTTACCCTTTCTTTCTTCGATTTTTGTTTTGTTTTTAAATTGAATTTTGTCTCGCTTGCACCTTGTCGCTTGATATATTCACTCGCAAGGGAGCTTATGGGAAATTTTGAGAGTGTCGTATCTTTGTGGGTAATCTTTGCCTAAATCATAGGGCTGCATTTCAAATAGCCAATCCGCCATCTTGGGGAGCCGCCATGTTGGATTTGTAATGACGTTTCTTAGCTAGTCATGTATTGTCATCAGAACTAAGAGCGTGTGCAAAATTTCATGCAAATCGAGGGCCGGGAAGTGGGTCAATTTAAGATTCCAAGATTTTCTTACATACATAGTTAGTTACAACTGAAGCTAATAAAAGCGTGTTAAAAATTCTTGAGAAAGATCGCAATCTCTCATTCATTTCTACTACGCTGGAGCACTTTTTATAAATTTAGTGAAGGATGAAAATGTTCTGATGGTTCTGTATTGTTGTTTACTGATATTAATATAATACTTCAGGGCGCTGCTGGAGCAGATCTAAATCTTGTTAAAAGTGGTAAATGAAAGAAACGAGAAAGAACATTTCTTGCGGTGAAAATCATTCTGTTTGTTCCCTTAGCGTCTATCCACACGACACACTTTTTAGCTATGCATTCTTTTTTTCCATAGAATTTTATCGAATTTTGATAGTGCAATCATAGTTTCGCAACTAAAAGCCGGTGCTAAAACGGTAGTCCTAAAGCAGGGCCGGCTTCAGATATTTTGGCGCCCCGTGCGAGATATTTTACGCCCATAGCTTTTAAAGACACATATTTTAAGTAGATATCTTATGTTATTATGTCCAAACACTGATCGAAGAAGAAATGCAAAAACGTCGACTACGGTGGTTTGGACATGTTTGCCGAATGGATGATAACCGCTTGCCACGTAAACTTCTCTGGCGAGACCGTCCCGCAGACTGGAAAATCCAGCGATTGGCACCGAAGAAAACTTGGCTAAAGAATATCGAGGGCGACCTAAAGAATCAAAGATTATCAGTTACCGAGGCTCGAGACACCGCCAAAACCCGAGAAGAATGGAAGCGAATCGTGAATAGAGTTCGGGACCCAGCGGCACCGACAGCAGCGTATCCGTTGCGGGGACGTCCCGCTCGGACCGCCAGCTAACGGATCAAAGAAGAAGAAGAAGAAGAGAAATTATACAATAACCTGAGTAAAATAAAATATGACCTTAAAACGGGCGAACACCGGCCGCTTGGGCACAAACGAGCTCACGATGATCAAACTTGAACAAAAGATTTAAAAGGCCAAATATTGAACTGTTCACATGGGCATACAACGGTAAATTTGAACCCGAAAAAGAAATTGCACCGAATGCATTGTTGAATGCGCTTTATGGGAACAGGCATGCATATGCGCCTCGTGCTTTATTTATTCTGGAACTGACGTCTTCTTCTGCACGGCCATTATCGTTAATAATGCTACCGAGGTAGCAGAATTTATCTACCAGTTCCACGTCACGGTTATTCAGCGCTGTCCATTCAATGGTGTTTGCATTTATCCGCATTTCTTTAGTTTAAGTCGGATTTAGCCTTAAGCTTGCTGGACTACTTTCTGTTGCCAAATTGTTTAACATGTTTTTGAGGTTCTCGTGTCTGTGGGCCAGTAAACAGATATCATCTGCGTAGTCGAGATCCTTAAGGCGGTCTAGCAAACCCCATTGTATGCCGCCTGTTCTATTATCTAGAGCGCCGACAAGGATGTCATTTATTACTATAAGAAATAGTAAAGGCGATAGTAGGCATCCTTGTCGTACTCCTGAGCTCACCTCAAAGCTGTCGGATAATTTTCCATTATGGAGAACTCTGCATTTGGAATTGTTATATAGGGCTTTTATCAATTCTATTATTTTATCAGGCAGTCCACGTCGCCGTAGTGCCTGCCAAATGAATCTCCTATTAACCGAGTCGAACACTTTCTCATAGTCTACGAAAGCAAGGTAAAGGAGGGATCGGAATTCAGAAGACTGCTCCACTATTATTCTCAAGGTGTTAATATGATCAATGCTGCCTCCTAAGCGTTCGGGATACTGCCTCTCTTATCCTAGTTAGTAATATATGGGACAAAATTTTGCCCACTGTAGATAGTAAACAGATGCCTCTCCAGTTGTCGCATATTGTTAGGTCCCCCTTTTTTGGTATTTTGACTATGATACCTTCCGTCCAATCCTCCGGAAAGGTACAGGTGTTCCATGCTATTTCTAGGATTGGCTGAAGCGCATCTGCTATGAGGCTTGAGTCGGCTTTCAGCAATACTGGCGGGATGCCATCTTTCCCAGCTGCTTTACCATTGGCCATCGCATGAAGTGCGGTTACTATTTCCGTCTTGGATGGGGCCCGAGTGGCGATTCTTATTGGCTGTGCATTGTTGCTGTTTTCCTGAGGTTCCTGTGTAAATGTACCATTCAGGGCGGCGAAGAAGTAATCTCTCCATCTTTGGAGTTGCTCTTCGTCGCTGCACAGCAGCCTTCCATCCACACTCTTAACGGCATGCTTTTTAGTAGAGTGCTTTCCCGAGAGCTGTTTAGTGATTTGGTACAGCACCGTACTGTTGCCTATGTTTGCCGCGTTTTCCGCTTTTTCTGCGAGCTCATTTATCTGCTGCCTTTTATCACGCCGGACACTTCTCTTAACCTCCCGGTGTAATTGGGAGTATTCCCGTTCCAGTTGGTAACGTCTTTCGGGGTCGCTTGTAGAGTTTACGTTATTTTTGAGGGCTCTCCTTCGTTCTATTTTTTGCCAGGTTGTGTCCGAGATCCAGTGTTGCTGGTTTCTTTGGACATAGCCGATGCTTGTTTCCGCAGCCGTCAATATTGCGCCCTTTGTCGTATTCCACAACTCTTCAATATTTGTGTCGTCAGAAACGGTTTGCTGGTTTAATAATTCTTGCAGAAGGTCATGCATAATGCATAATTCAGAAGGTCTACGTTAAACCGTCTACGGCTTCTAGCATCATGTTGAACGTTTCTGATTGCGGCGATTTTAAGGCGAATAGTTGCTACAACCAAATGGTGGTCGCTTCCAGTGTCTGCTCCCCTGAAACTCATGACATCTTCAAGAATAGTTCTCCATCTGCGGCTGACGGCCACGTGATCTATCTGATTTCTCATCCAGCATCCAGCCGTCCCTCAGCCAGCAGTGTTCTCACATTCCATGATCCGATTCGTGTCCTTGTTCGAAAAGCAAAGGTCGTCGTCATGTTGTCCAGTTTTGTTCGCCGCGTTGCGCAAAGAAGAAAAGAATGTGTTCTTTAAAAAACCCCAACAATGTGTTCTTCAAAAAACCCAAACCCCAGCACTCCCGAACGCTTCTACTCGCAAGAAACCTTCAACCTTCCGGAATTAATTCATCTTTTACTTTTCATTCACGCCTTCAGTGGTTGGGATACTACTTCTGCTCCATATTTGCAAGGAAAACAAAAATTTATCACGGTTCTCAAAAAAACGAAGTTCTACAATGTACAATCACTATTTTCAACAAACCGTATTGCAGCACTAATATGATCGAAACTGCAGGACAAGAGATGTTTACAGCTTTATACAATGATGTCAAATCCCAAAAATTTACTAATAAAAGTTCACAAAGTCAAGATTCATCTACCACAGATGAAGAAGATTTGGTTGGCACCCAGGCAAAACAACTGGCTTTACTTCGCTTCCACAAATTCACTCAGGCTGTGAAAAAACCAAAAGCTAATTTAAGTTCTTTACCACCTTCGGTTGATGCAGCAAACTTTCATAGCCGACGAGCTTACCTTCAAGTGCAATCGTGGCTGGGAAATGACTATGAGCAAACAGACTGGCGATATAAGGAAACTTCTTGAGGACTGGATCCAATAATGACAGAGATGGACCCAGCACCAGAAGAACTCATGAATCTTATCTCCTGTGGTTGTAATACGAGCAATTGTGGATCAGCTTGTGGATGTAGGAAGGCGGGTCTTCACTGCTCGATTGCTTGTAAATATTGTAGCGGAGAAAATTATAGCAACACACCACCCATTGAAGAAGATGCAATTTTCTTTGAAGATCATGACTTGGATTTTCCTTCACAAGTCGTTCACTGGCAACCGAAGCAGCAGCAATGATGACCACAGAGAAGAAGCAGACGCAGAATCGGGGAATATAACATCTACCGAAGAAATCAGAAGCAATTCCCAGGACCAACCAAGGATAAAGAGGGCCCGAGGTACTACAAAATATAATTATTGAATTAATTTGTACACATCGGCAAGCTCCAACTCGAAAACGGTAAGTTTTATAAAAAAATAGTTTAAAAAAAAAGTTGTAGCCGATTTTGTGACGAGCAACTTTCTCATTTACATCATTGCAAAAAAACTATGTTTTTAACGAAAATAGCAAACAAACACTTGTTCGATGCTTCAGCGCCACCCACTTTTTGTATTTCAAGTCGGATGACGTCATTTCAATGACATAAAATGTAGTTAACAATGTCCTCTACATTTTTGTTAAATAAACTTTTCACCAAAACCCATAGATTCTGATAAAAACGCATTTCAAAATTTGGACCCATTTTTTTGATTTTCTCAACAACAGGGGGACGGGGACTTCGGAAATTTGACATTAACTTCATTACATGCCCCCCTAACGATTCATCAAGTCAAATTTCGGTATGTCATTTTTCGGAGGCTCACTACAGATTGACTGTACTAGAGGTAATACCTCTCAAATCTAAAACTGCGCAGGTAGTTATTAATAACTTAGAAATAATTTTCGCTACTCATGGCATACCTAGAGAAATAATAGCAGATAATATGCCATTTGCGACATACGTGTTCAAAAAGTTTTGCGAAAAATATGATATTACCTTAAGGGAGGGAGGGTTCCCTTTGAATCAGTCAAAAAATTCATTTTTGTTTTTTTGCTTAATCGATAGTAATAACGTTCAAAAATATCTTGTCAAAATTTGAAACCGATACCATCACTGGAATTAAAGTTATAAGCGGTTAAAGAGGCGTGGGTCAAGCTTAGCACTCAGCTCAGAAAAGTTCAATCTTCGTTTATTCGAAGGACGTGTCTATTTCCACCTTAAAACCCGAAACCCGAAACGCGAAACCCGAAACCCGAAACGCGAAACCCGACACCCGAAACCCGAAAACAAAAACGCGAATCGCAAATCCCGTAATACCATGTTTCCATCGCACTCGAAATCTTCCGATTTCGGCAAAAATGAGGATTTCGTACGAAATCTCGTTTGAAATCTCGTGTTTTAGCATATAAAATGAAATCGCCTTTCGGAGGAGACTTCAATGAAATTTCGATCGAAATCTTGGTAATGACTATTCAGCCTATTCGGCAAGTGGGAAATTTTGGGGAAATTTCTCAGCTGTAAAAAATTTTGACAGTACGAATTTGTCATTTTAAAATTTTCTATCTTTAAACGTTTAAAATGGAGCTTAAATGAATGTTTATATTTTTTCCTTATTTTACAGCCTATTCTTTCCAAATTCCTCAGTTTTGTTGATATAATTAGGTTTTTAAAATTTGATGTGCAAGTTTGTTATGACAAGCGAAAACTGCCTAGTGCGATAGAAACACATTTGGATTTCGCCAAATCGTTTTATCAAAACCTGCGGATTACAAGTGCTGTGGAAACATGGTATAACGCAGAAATATATCCACACCAGAAACCAGGTTTGATGTGTTGCGCGACTGTTTGATGAAAATCAAACGCGTTTGAAAATTTTTGTGCAACAGGCAACGTAACATAAACGGAACTGAAGTTTGTGCAACTAATTGCGTAGTGTTTGGGCAGTCACATATTTTTTGGCAAACAAAAATTTGCACAAATTGTTACTTCAACGAAACGAATAATAAATTAGAAAGGATGAATGCCAAAATAAAGTGTGTGGTTCTTTTAAACAGCAGCCTTCTAAGTTTCTTCACTAACTTCTTCGTGTTCCTGAAATCTCAAAGCATCGAAAGGACACGGCCGACAACGTCACGAAAGTACCGAATTTCCGCGGACTGAGCAACGAAGGAACGGAGTATTCAACCGTCCTCACCGAAAAAGGCATGTCGTACGTGCACAAGGAGATCAAGTCGTCCAGTTTCTTCACATTTTACAAGACCGATCCTCTCAAATTTGAATGTTCGACGAAACAAAATGACATGGAGATAACATTGACGATTTTTGATTGCAACTGTCATCATTTTACATCTCTGGAGCTTCCTTGCAGACATATTTTTGCAACACGCGGGATTTACGAGAGACCCTTGTTTTTTGCACTACTATTTGCACCCAAGAGGAGCACGCTTTGAAGAGTATGGTGAATTTGAGTGATCGGCACCCAAGCAGTCTTCCTAGTGGAACAGTCGAACATTGTCATATTGGATCGAAACATAACAGAAAATAACATGAGAGTGCGAGCTGGCAATTTATTTTACATGGGTTAACGTTCGACAGGTCAGTTTCCACGAGAAAGTTCACACTTTGAAGTATCTTATCATGTTTTGGAACGAAGGACTACATGTGCAAGTGAATCCGAAGCCTGAAATCGCTGGAGCGATGAAAAAGACTGAACTATCGGAGCGAAGAAAGATTTTACTGGGCTTGATGAGAGATATCTTGTCTCCAGTATGTAACAAAAGAAAAACTTGAACAGTTACAGAAGATCGAAAACGTGTGGAAACGAATAAAAATGCAGAACTCAAGGGAACAGCGACCCGACAATTTGAGAAAGAGAGACAGGACACGCAAGCAGTAACTGTCAACGATGTAATAATTCCGAACAAGATCATAACGCTGGGTAAACCTGAGAGCTGACGAGACTTTCGCTGGAAAACGTATAGTATATGGAAAATCCAACTCGAAAAATCTTCAGAGTGCAAAAAGAAGGAAAGTTTGAAGTCCAATGTATATTTTGATATCAATTATTTCCAAAAAATTGGATTATAATATTAACTTTAAAAATCAGGGATAGGCATACTCGCTGTATTCACCCTCACACATAAAAACACGAACATACGTTTGCGCAAGCTTACGCGTTAAGGGGCCCATACACGAGCAAACAATTTGTGCAAAGCTATGTTTGCCAATAAATATGTGACTACCCACACACTACGCAAATAGTTGAACAAACTTCAGTTCCGTTTATGTTACGCTGTCTGTTGCACAAAAATTTTCAAACGCGTTTGGTTTTCATCAAACAGTCGCGCAACACATCAAACCTGGTTTCTGGTGTGGATATATTTCTGCGTTACGGGATTTGCGATTCGCGTTTTTGTTTTCGGGTTTCGGGTGTCGGGTTTCGGGTTTCGCGTTCCGGGTTTCGCGTTTCGGGTTTCGGGTTTTAAGGTGGAAATAGACACGTTCTTATTCGAAACCTATTTTTTCCAATTTTTCTTACCTGACGGCGGGGATTACAAGAGAACGGCTTAAGATAATCCGACCAAATTCTCGCCTCGATTAATTTTTTAATTTTTTTTTGTTGTTTAAAAGTTATAACAAAAAATTTAAAAAAAAACACGAAAAAGTGGAATTGCAAAAGTGACTTTTTTCTTTTAAACGACCGCCATTTTGTTAATTTAAAATTTAAAAAACTGTTTTAATATTTAAAAAACTGTTCCAGGCAACGAAACACGTGATGTTTGGCTGTTCGGAGGGGGGGGGGGGTTACCGAATGAGAACCGATGTGAAAAAAAATAAACTTCTTGAAACATAAATAAAAGCATTAAAAAAACCCCCCGACCCGTTTCCACTTATATTGTTAAATAAACCCCCCCCCTAAAAGTCGTAGGAAAGTCGCCAGCTGAGTTGTTATTAAACAGAAAAACAAGATCAGTGATACCAGGGAATAGTGGAAATTTCAATACACAAAATACCAAACAAACAAAACAAAAACTAAAAGCTAAACAGTTAAAGCACAAATTTTACTACGATAGACACACAAAATCGGAAAAACAATTTGAGAAGAACGAACTAGTTTGGATTAGGAATGGGAGATTATAGGGAAAAAGTTACAATAGCAGGGAAGCACACTACCCCACGATCATACAATATACAACTTAATAATGGTATCATCTTGCGAAAAAATTTAAGAGATATTAAAAAACGGAAACTGCGATAAAATGAAAAAAAAAAAAAAAAAAAAAAAACCTAGAATGAAATCGAAGAACGAACTTTTGTTTTTATTTTGATCGCCGCATGAGATGGCGATGATACGCGCGAAACCATGCTCGTCCGCAAAAATTTGGGCCTTTAAGAATGTCTACCACCCCAAACCAGCTAAGTTATGGCCTTCCAAAAATTTATTAATAACCATCTGATTTTTTCAGGAACGCTTAAGAAAAATATGTGGAATCACATGGTATATGTGTCCGACAAAATTTGTCTGCCGATTTTGCCGTCCAACGAGTCAAAGTCGTCTATTTCATGAAGGGAAAAAATTCATAGATAACCGTCGCACAAAAACGGTGTTATGTGCCAAAAGCTACTGACTTTTGTGTGATAACAATGTCAGACACGTTAATCGCGGCTAGTCCATGGTCCTACAAAAAAACTAATTTTTTATAACAATGACATTATAATGTAGTCCGTTGACCTAAAACGGCCCCGCCCTCAAATCCGTATCTGTTATGAATGTCTTCTACATTAGTAGGATTTATCCCAGCTGGATTATTCCCTCTCATACTGTCTTTATGTTACCAGTAAGGGTTGCACAGTGTTGAAGTATTTTTTTACACAACAACTAACAAACATTAATATCCCAGCAGGAAATGCAGTCATTAGTAGATATGTAATTCATTACAGTAAGCTCGGACGGATACTTTTAGCATTACAGAATAGCTTACTTTTACACAGGCATGTCATAGACGGTAATCAGTATATTACTTTCCTCATTACTAAAGAAGGCCTTTTGTAATATGTATGAAAATGTCATAGGCATTACATATAGCATTACAGGGTAATGTAAAGTGTAATGACTTTGGAATAATGCACTCATTCGTGAATTATTTCATATATTACATGAAAATTTATTACTTTTCTCCAAATGTCATCATAGAAATAATGCATTACGACAGTAATGACATCCAAAATTTCCTGCTGGGATATTTTTTTTTCTGAGTAGTTTCTTCCGTTTGTAAGCCATACAAAAAGAGTGACTGATTAACATTCCGCCTGAACTTCGGCTTACGAGATAATGAATTGCACAAAAAACAATTCATTCATGGTAACTGTAGCCGTAAGCAAAATAATTAGCTTTGTTCCAGAACTCGAATGTGGGATCCCGCGGGAACAAAAATTCACCCAATCTGTGTTTCTTTACTTTCTCATGCAAGAAAAAGCGGGGAAATTTTCACTTCATTAGCCGGAGGTTTTCGGTCCTGCGATTTCTTGCAAGTTGTCAATTGACAATTTTTTGCATGTATGTGGGTATATTAAAAAGCGGCATACACATATAAACGATATTTATGTTATCTTCTTCTTGTTATCTTAAGAAACTGCCCAAAAAGTGTTTCTTTACTTTGTGGATTTTTGACTAAATTATCCCCACCATTCATGTAAGTTTTTGCCCAACAAGTTTTTGCAGGAAAAGTACTAGAACAAACCTATTGTAAGTTACCGTGAATGCTTCTAGCAAAGGCAACCGATATTCTTATACTGAAATCGAAAACGAACACATTTATAAAGACTTCGTATACTCGAGAAAATTAGAGTGAGTATAGGCAGAAAGACGGTGTAGTTACACTATCCACCTTTTTTTATTATCCCCATACACAAAACGGTAAGGGGAGGTTCTCATATAGAATTTTGAAATTTTCGATTTTTTTTATTACATTTTCCGAAAGTGTAAGATGTTAAAAATATTGCTTTCAAATTTTAAACCGATCCGAGCAGTAGAACCGATTCTACAGCCTATTGTTCGGAGCGGAGCCTATTGTTAGGAGCGGTGGACTCCAACTTCAAACTGATTTCCCCGATATTCCATTTTCACAAAACGGTGGAATAGATTACTTGAAAACGGCTTAACCGATTTACTTCCGGTTTCTTTTAGTTTAATGTATAAACATTTTATTGGAGGTACGAAGCAGAAAATATAAAAAATATTGTTCTTACTATTTTTTAAACAACAATTCGAGACGAAAATTAGTCCAAAAATGCACTTGAATTTCACGCGCTCGCCATTTCGTGAGTTTTCAAAATTTTTAAAAACTGCTCCACTTAACCTCCAGCAAATTTAATGTAAATTTCATCCCCTTTTTGGTTTTTTTAATTTCAGGTTGATGTCCAACCACGATCTCTTCCACCGATTGGCAATGTTTTGAAAACATGCTTTCTGCAAAAGCCAATAATGGCCGCCATTTTGTTTTTTCTTTACAATAAAAAAACGTGCCAAAAAGAATTTCGATCCCTTTTTTCATTTTCCTATAAAAAAATCCCAAAGTTAAGGTAGTTTTTCGTCGTCTATATGAGAACCTCCCCAACAGGGTTTTTTTTCCTTACTCGCATCCAAAACAATAACATAAGTATAACATCTTCAAATTTTCATTCGCATCTATTGTACAACTACACATGCATCACAATCGTTACATGATGGGATGCCACTCTTTCGTGAATGCTTAGTGTAATACCTGCATCATACACAACATCATACAGTGTAATGCACAGCTATAGTCAGCATCATAAGTGACGCAACTTCTAAAAATTTTAACTTTTACCTTGAATATCTTAGTCATGTAAAAACGGAAAATAGTGCTTAACATCTTATAATAATGCTTTATTTATCAACAAAATATTTTATAAAATAATTCATTGCAATTGTAAAATGTTAAAACATAAAATTCCAAATTTTACCTCATTTTTGATTGATAAGGTTAGAGCTTTTGTTAAATGAAGCGCAGTTTTCTTGTTTTAATAGTTTTAATGAAATTTTGGTGAAAAATAAAGATAGCATTATTTTACATGACGACGATATACAAGGCGAATGATAAAATTAGACGTTCACTGGACGACAGGTATTGCTGCCAGTTTTGCCACAGTCACTGCTATGACTGATGGATAACCTAACGTCTACGCTGATGACTGATGTAATTATCTGATTATTTTGATTTCCATCAATCACGACTGATGGATGGATAGATGACGCGTGAAATGGACTCCTTAGGTGTTGCGTTACTTATAATAGACTGGGAACTAAAGCTGAAGAAATTAAATAAAAAAGAAAAAAGAGGTTATGTATAAATTGTTCCCCTTCATGAAATAGACGACTTTGACTCGTCGGACGGCGAAATCGGCAAACGAATTTTGTCGGACACATATACCATGTGATTCCACATATTTTTCTTAAGCGATCCTGAAAAAATCAGATGGTTATTAATAAATTTCTGGCAGGCCATAACTTAGCAGGTTTGGGGTGGTAGGCATCCTTAACGGCCCAAATTTTTGTCGGACGAGTATTGTTTCGCGCGTATCATCGCCATCTCATGCGTCTATGATTGTTAAAAAAACAGTATCTATAAATTTTTTGGGCACCATAAAAAGGTTGACTTTCGAGCAACCTGGAGGAAAAAAGCCGCGGTTTCATGAATATCGAGATGTAATGGTAGCAGGAGTGGCTCTTGAACTCTGAAATTAACAGTACGTAAAACCGAGTGTAATAAAGCAAGTACTTAGAAAACATGTGTCTTATTTAAATAAGAATACTACAGTCTACGCATGTACCTACCTTTTTATACGGGGCATCAATAACTATTCTTGTTGTTATATTTTCACTTTAGAAAATTCGCTTCTGCATATCTGAAAGTAGCTGTTTTTAAAAATAATGAATGTCTTACAATGTAAGAACGTTTTTTACGATGAGATGTTTCTTGTCTCATATAAAAGGGTAGGAAGGTAGTATAACAAGGAAGTTCTCCAGTTTCTTATGCCCAACTGTCTCAAGTCATCCTCGACGTCATCTATGTATCTTTTCTTAGGACGACCTGGTCTCCGTTTTCCTGGTGGAGCTTTCTCCAGCACTATCTTTGTCGGGTTTCGTTCTCCACCTCGTTGTACATGACCAATCCATCGTAGTCTGTTTATTTTGATCACTTTAACAACGTTTGGAATCTTGCTGATTTCATACAACTCTGAGTTGTATCTTCTTCTCCAAACGCCCTCAACCTGTATTCCTTTCTAGATCGAACGAAGGATTTTCCTTTCGAATCTTCCTACCAATGCTTCGTCTGCGTTTTTCAATGTCCACACTTCTGAGCCATATAGTAGGACAGGCCTTATTAGTGTTGTGTAAAGTGCCAATTTTGTCTTCCTTGAAATATTTCTAGACGTCAGGTGCTTGCGTAGACCAAAGTAGCATTTATTAGCCAGTGCTATTCGTCTTCTGATTTCGGCCGATGTGTCATTTCCTTTCGTTATAATCGTGCCTAGATATACGAATTCATCCACTGCTTCGATGTTGTAGGTGTCGATCGTTATATTTTGTCTGCTACTTCTGGTGTTTTTTGTGCACATATACTTTGTTTTGTGCTCATTTATTTCCAACCCGATTTTTTTTGCGGCTTGCTCAAGTGCTACAAAGGCCTCCTTCATGCTCTCAAATGATCTTCCAAGGATAGCAATATCGTCGGCAAAGGCTAGTGTTTGCACTGACCTGTCAAAGATACACCCTGATGTATTAATCGATGCATCTCTTACTGCTTTTTCTAGGGCCACGTTGAATAACAAGCAGGAGAGTGCGTCACCTTGCCTTAATCCTTTATTTGTTCTGAGGGGTGGGGATAATTCACCATCAATTCTGACTTTACACCTTGCATCTTTCATCGAGATTTTTGTCAGCTCTACAAGGTGTTTTGATATTCCGAGCTGCTCCATAACCTCAAATAACTCCTTGCGGTTCACACTATCGTAAGCATATCTGTAGTCGATGAATAACATGTGGATGTTTATGTTAAATTCAACTGCCTTTTCTAGGGTTTCTTTGAGTACAAATAACTGGTCTGTTGTGGATCTTCCAGGACGAAAACCGCATTGATACTCTCCTAGTATTCTTTCCACGTATGGTTGTAGTCTATTATAGAGTACACGTGAGAACACTTTTTATGTTGTATTCAACAGCGTTATTCCTCTATAGTTGCTGCAAGATAGAGGGTCTCCTTTTTTGTGTAAAGGACACACTATGCCCTCGTTCCACTCATCAGGCATTTCTTTCCGTCTCCAAATTTCCACTATTACTTCATGCAGTTTTTGGATAGTTTCCTCTCCGCTTTGCTTAATGAGTTCAGTAGGTATGTTGTCAGATCCTGATGCCTTGTTATTTTTTAATGTTCGCAATGCTTGGCGTGCTTCTTCTATGGTAGGGGCTGCTGTACCATCATCCTCATTGTCCGGATTCATGTTCTGTACGTTTGGGGTACCACTGTGCTCCTGCTCTGGGGTCATTAATAGCTCCTCGAAATGCTCTGCCCATCTAGCCAATATTTCGTCATGATTTCTTAATATCTCCCCACTTTTATTTTTGCACATTGTCACTCTAGGCTTAAATTCTTTCCTTTGTTGGTTTATGCTTTTGTAGAAGTTTCTTGCATCATTTAGGTTTGCTGATTGTTCTAATTTTTTCATTTGTTCTTCCCAATAAAGCCTTTTTTTCGTTTTGTGCAATCTCTTCTCAGCTCTCCTCTTTTCCTTGTACTCCTCTTCAGAGTTTCTTGTTCTGTGTCTATTAAGCATGGCTTGGTACGCTCGGTTTTTTTCCCTTGTCGCCTGGGCGCATTCTTCATCGAACCACTCAACCCTTCGCCCTTGTTGCACGAAGCCTAGAACATCTTCAGCTGTTTCTTTTATCGTTCTTTTTATATCATCCCATTTATCGTTCAAGTCTTCGTGTGTGTTACGTGTGATTTCATTTATTTTAACGTTGAGTAGGTTCTCGTAATCAGACCTAGTTTGCTCTTCCTTCAAACCTGCCACGTTGTATTTTCGGTCTCTGTTTCCTCTTCTGGTTTTTATTGCAGATATCCTGGCCCTAATTTTCGTACCTATTAAGAAGTGGTCAGAGTCTATATTTGCGCCGCGGAATGCTCTCACATCCAGCACATTGGATTGGTGGCGTGCATCTATAAGGACATGATCAATTGCGTTGTTGGTTACACCATCTGGTGACTTCCAAGTTGCTTTTTGAATATCCTTATGCTGGAATTTGGTGCTGGATATAATCATATAATAAAAGATGAAAGACCTGTTAATTTTTAGACTTTGGTATAACCATGATTTTATGTGCTGTGCATTCTGTCTGCTATTGCCGAGAATTTTAAATTGATATTTATAAATTTTAACAATCTGTATTAAAAAAACAACAATTTAAATTTGAAAATGTTCAACCGAATACGATATTTTTAATGAATTTTTCACGAAAGTGTAAGCAATTTTTCTATTTAGGCTTAAAAAGTTAAATCCCGGGATTAAGTGCTCGATTGTTAAAAACTGCGGGATCCTGGGACTCCCAACACTATTTGTGGTTTTCTTTTTGTTTTCAAACCGTATCGTGTTTAGAAGAATTCGTCGCAAACACCCTGCTTTTGTAATTGTTTTCAATAATAAATAAACAGGAAACCTTCAACAGTTTTTGTGTAAAAAAATATATACTTAGGGATCACACTTTTTACTATTAGTCTTTTATATCGTTCAGATCATAGTCCAATGGGTTTAAAGGAGAATAGGATAGGCTAAAGACATACTAAATATATACATTTACTCTATGCTAAAGATTAAAAATTTCATATTACTCTTTCATAGGAACATAATTTTATTAATAATGTTTATATTCTTTTAAGATCCAGCCAGATTCCACCTTCGATCATAAAAATAAACTGTTTTGGATCCATTTTCATATCATCTCTAGTTTTCTTGTTAACACTAATCTCCCAGTTCTTGACCATTTCAATAATGCATGCCTTTACCTGAGCCAAGGCAAATCTCATTCCTAGATAAATAACAATGAATAAAATTAAGCAGAAAGTATAATTTAATTGAAATTTTACCAAGACATATCCTAGGTCCATCTCCAAACGGAAGAAATACTCCCATGTCTCTATACTTTTTCACGCCACCATTTTCAGGACTAAATCTTTCTGGCATAAACTTTTCTGGTTCGGGATAATACTCTTCATCCCTGTGTAGAGAATAGGTCGATATTATCGCCACATCGCCCTTTTGCAATTGTATCTTTTCACCGGAAAGTTTCTCCATTTCACATGGTTCCGTGCAGAGCTTTGCGGTAAATATGAGCGGATTAAAAAGTCGGAGGGTTTCTGAAATAAAATTTTATTTTTTGTGTATGTATGTATATGTTTATGACATGTATTAATATGTAATATTTTACCATTTAAAACTTGGTCCAAATAGGGTAGTTCATTTAACTTTTCAAAGGTTATTTCTCCATGTTCAGCGATGGTGTCTTTAATTTCTTGTCGAAGACGATCCTGGGCATCCTTATGTCTTCCAAGCTGCAAAATTCACGGGTTTTAGATTTTATATTGACTTGCATATTTAGTAAAATGAAGGTGACATTTTATAAAAAAATCTGCTTTATAAACAGAATAAGGTGATTGTCCAATGGAACGAAATTAGTGTACGATGAGTAAAATTTAATTTGAACAGAAATGATCAGTTAGTCTTTTAGCTAAAAGAATTGTTCGCAATTCTGCTACTTCAAAATGTGTTTTGGCCTGGTCCTACATCCTAAATGAACTAGCGGAAAATTGAGTGTTCCAATCAGTGTTGCCAGATCCGGGGAGTCTCCGCTAAAAGGGGAATTTTAGCTTACCAGGGTAATTTCAGGGGACAAAAACCTCAGGTGAATTTCTAGGGACAGCAATTTTTCTTTCTTGATTTAATCGAGCCAACTTAGAAAATAATAGTTGTCCCATAATAGTTGAAAATATCAACAGAAACTCGTTCAGTAAATTAGTAAAAATTGCGATAAGAATATTTTGTATTCAGTCAAAGAACAATTCAGATCAAACTAAAGGAATAAATGCCAAAACAGGTAACTAGCTTTCGTTTAAAGAATATCGGCAATTTCACTTCCACAGCTTAAGCGCAGATAAAATTCGACATAAATTATTTGGGGCCGCGAAGTTAAAAAACGTTTGTATAATGTTGAAAAAATTATCAAGCAATGGAAGAAGGTTCATCGTTTCGAAATAAAAAATGAACGATCTATAGACGTGTTCTGGGTGAAATTTCTTGTAGAAATAGATGCTGGGATGACCCTAGATATAAGCGTAATTACAAACTTGCAGCCGCTTTCTTGCAGTTGCCATTTTTAAATGCCTCAATTTTTCATTACAAACGTTGTTAAAGATAAGCTGCGTAATAGAATGTCGTCTAATGCATGGAAGCTATACATACATGTATAGAGTTCATGTATGTAAAAGCTATACATGCATGTATAGAGTACATATATATCTTGAAACTGGTCACTAGATGTGACTAGTTGATAATGGACCGACCTTTTCCAATGTCAAATCTAGTGACCAGTTTCAAGACATGTCCTTCGTGCATTCGATGACTTGTCAGCAATTTTCATTCATTGGGACAGCTTTTTTCTGCTCTCAATTGACTTGCTCAGCGTTTTTTCTGCTCAACCGAATTTGTCAGGGCAGGCAGAGCAGCACAATTCTACTTCTTTTTCTTTTGATAGTTGTCAAATCCAAATCGAAAGCATGAAAAATCAGAAAATTTACTTATGAATGATTTATTCGCAAAATACTTACTTGGAAATATTAAAAAATTACCATTAATTTTCAAAAAAAAAAAAAAAAAACACATTTTGATAGTATTTAATTATTTCTTCTTCTAAAATTGACATTCGTATCCAAGCTCTAAAAATCGAATTTAGAACGAAATTAAGCAGAAACGTGTTCTTTGAAATTATTGCTATGTATTTTCTAATTTTTTCTGCTCTGACATCAATTTGACAGCTGCTCCCAGATGAGCTGCTCGGCTCTGCTCTGAACTTTTTAAGCAGTCATTGATCACATCAACTATGTAGTTTTATCGCATATCATATCTGTATACTTGAAAATGTTGTCTTTGATTTGAATATAATTTTAATGCATGGATGTTATAATCAGGGAACACAGAACTTTCTGGGGGCCCGGGACAAAATATAATTGGAGACCCTCTCCTCCTCAATCACGAAAAAAATTGTTACGGAGAATTTTCACCATGTAATCAAAATGTACTGTTGGCTATACATTAGGGTTTGTACTGTTTGTGCTATTTGATAGTATTTTGACGAAAAGTGTTGAATCGATTAGAACTCAGGTAAAGCTGCATTTCAGAAAATAGTCTCCCCAACGTTGGAGCCCTCTCAACGACGGGGCCCAAGGCTATTATATTTCTTGTTCAGGGGTGGTTTGCGGCACTGCGACCTATTTTGTTTGGTCTATTGTTCCATCCCCGTCTTTAAAAACCATCAAGGTTAACCCTTAGCTGGCCCACCTCGTTTTTATAACATAGCTGGCCTATGGGGTGTCCACGCACCCCACGAAAAAAACCTATTTCCACGGAAACATGCAATATTAACAGTTTAAAAAAATCAGTGGAGTTCTTTGACAACCCTTTTTTATGTTCCAATAGTTGAGAGACTTTTTTCTGACTACGACAGAAAAAAAATTAAGGTGCGATAAAACATGAAAAATCGACATTTTGCTTCAAAAAATCAAAACTCCTATGTTTTTTGAATGTATGGACACCCGCAACGGCGTAAAAGCGCTGTACATAACACCATCTAACACAAGTGAAACTTACAACCTTCAAGACACACTAGATGGTCGGACAAATATTGTTATTAGATTGATATCATGGAAAAAGGGTTTCTTTTAGGCCTGGGGTGTCCCTGCACCCCCAGGTTCAGCTTCTTAGCCTAAAAACTGATTTAGGATTTCTGTCCCAAATCTCCCTGGGGGTAGCGAAGTCACGATGGCGGAGGCTCAATCTCTTCCTCGATGTAGCCTCACAGTCGCACAGCAAGTGCTCCGCACTCTCCTTGGGAGCTGCTCCGCAAAACCGACAGCTACAATCGGTCACCAGACCTATTTTGTTTAGATGGTCGTTAAGCGAACAGTGGCCCGTCAAGAGCTCTGTTATTATTTTTAGCTCATACCTCTTGAGATGTAAAAGTTTGCCCGCTTTAGCTTTATCGATTTAGATGAATCTTTTAACGAGCACTTTGGGTCCTTATCAAGGTATGAAGAAACAGCTGGTCGACCCAATTTTGTATGACCGTTTTAACTTGCTAAGCTACAGAAAGGTTCCGGACCGATAGTTGATGAATTTGTGCCTGCTCTAGCCAGGCTGTCGGCAATTTCATTACCAATGTGACCTTCGTGATACGGAATCCACATCAGCGTGACACTGTTGTTGCTGCTGCTGAGACAGTCCAGGACAGGACTAGAAAAAAATGTTTCCACGGAATTTTATAACAAACATATTTGTTGGTATAACTTGCCATCGTAAATAAATTGTAGTTGACTAGATATTTGCAAAAAACCATTTTTAATAAACTTTTGAGGTGTAATAAATCCATAAATATCAACTTTATAGAAAAAAGTAAAGGCAGCAAATGTGGGCAATGATGAGCTCAACACACGATATAATCAGTTTAAATGTAACGGGCAAAGAAAAAGATATTAGGAAATTATTTTTTTATTGAATTTACATTTTCCGACATTTAAAGCGCTATAACTCGTGAAATATTATAGATAATCGTGTGTTCTATAAGCCTTAGCAAGGACCTTTTTGTGGCGGGCTAACCGTTAACGAAATATAGTGCAAAGAAAGTAATGTATAAAGTTTGAAGCACTATAACTCCGAACATATTGACTTTACAAAAAAAAAATCTGAACAAAAAATTCAAATCACTTATTTATCTACAAAAAAGATTATATACATTTTTGTCGTAAAACGCATAGTTTCTGAGATATAGAATTAAACGCGTTTCCCTTCATTGTAAGTGAAGCATAAGGGTGGGGATAACGCCATTTTGAATTTAAGCTCATAAAAATATGTAAAAACATTTGGTAAAAAAAATCGCGTGCGGTATTTTTCGCATTACGAAGGCCTTTTTTTCGACCTATTTACTGGACTAACAGCAACGTAAAAGAGAATATGAAATGAGTGTGAAAGCGGCATCCGCATTGCGAGATTATGAAATGAATGTGTGCGAGAATAATTAAATGAATGGAGAGAGCAGCGTACCAAGCCGCAGCTATTTTTCTTCGCACACCATAGAATTTTACGCTACTGTCTGCTGGTAGAGCTCAACCAAAAGTTTCCATGCTCTAGCCAGCAGCATAGCCACAAGTGGCCAGAAAAGGGTGCGCAACAAAGTTCTTGTTAACTTCCCAGTATAGGAAGTTATTGTAATCGGTCCGAAAATCGAAATCGAAAATTTCAACGTATTTTCATCTTTCAAGGTCCCAGGAGCATTTTAAGCCAAAAATTGGGGGGGGGGGGGGGGTATGTGTGTGTGTGTGCGTACGGATGTGGTCATTTTTTCCTGCACGATATCGCGCGAACCAAAACTGATATCGACTTCGTTGAGGTGTCGTTCGAAGCGTATTAACCGAAATATGATCTGAAAATGAATTTTCATGAAATTCGGTCCAGCCGTTTTTTTGTAAGCGACGTAAGTGATTTTTGTACCTGCACGATATAGCACGAACCAACCATGATACCGACTTCTTTGAGGTGCCGATCGTAGCGTATTACCAAAAGTACACTTTGAAAAGATTTTCATGAAATTCGGTCCAGCCGTTTTTTTGTTTAAGCGACGTAAGTGATTTTTGTACCTGCACGATATAGCACGAACCAACCATGATACCGATGATCTTTGAGGTACCGATCGTAGCGTATTACCGAAAGTACAGTTTGAAAAGATTTTCATAAAATTCGGTCGAACCGTTTTTTCTTTGTTTAAACGTCGTTTGTGATTTTTGTACCTGCACGATATCGCGCGAACCCAAAACTATATCAATTTGATTGTCGGTCAAAGTGGTGCCGAAAAAAGAATATTAACGAAGAAATGCTCTGAAAAAACTTTCATAATATTCGGTCGGGCCTTTTTTGTTTAAATAGAAAAACTTCGGCTAATTGTCGGAAAGACCTAAAATTGACAAGTTTTGCTAATATCTAATAAACTCAATGGAATGAGACCCGTTCTAAACGAAGTGATCTTTTTTGGGTTCTGTACAGCGATAGCGCCTTCGAACAAAACATCACTTGTAAAAATCCGACAAGCTTTCAAAATCATGCAAAAATTTCGTTACCCTTTACAAACAGCGCGAATTTTTTAAACCTTGGATTAGCACTTTTCAACGGGGAATTGTTTTCTACGCGTGATACAGTTTCAGGAAATTGCGGTTCATCCCGGGATTTCCAGTAGTTACCGCAAAATTGTTCTTTTTGGTCAAGTCTGACAAGTACCTAACAGTTACAGTTTTGCTAATATCTCCGGAAAGCTTTGGAATTTCCAAATGAAGTCATTCGCTTCTCAGTTTGTCAATGGCGGGCGCTTCAACACGCTCAATACGAATTTGAACACCCGCTTTAGTGCAGCGAACGAAATACGGAGGAAATGTTTGTTTGCTAACGTTCAGGAAAAACAAATTCTCTAGAAAAATTTTGTGGATTTACTACTATTATGGTTATTTTAACTAGCTTCTCTAGGGATTGCTTTGCCATCAGTTCTGATACTAGCCAATTTTTCAGTAGTGCTAAACGAATAACAATTTAGTAACTAGTCAGTTTATTCCATCTTCGTCCGTCATAATGCAAGTTAATCGTGTGGACCGAAGGGGTCAAACCCACATCCCAACTAGTTTTTATCCAAAGCCAAAAAGTGCTAGTCGTGCTAATTTATCCACATATTTCACTGTAAGTCAAAAGGTATATCGTTAAGGTCATTTTTTCTGAACTTTTTCAACACAGTTCCTTGAATACTCTTTGTTTTTTTTTGACTATTTGCCATTAAAAATTAGGTCTCACTCACTGATCTGTTTTTAATATTTTGAAACACTAAAGAAACAGATCAGTGAGTGACACTTATTTCTTCAAAGTATCCACGATTTTTTTTAAAAACTCATGAAGATGATGGGATAATATAATAAAGATCTTATCCGTTCAGCATTCCCTAATGTAGAAGCAATTTTCTCTTCTTCTTTTTAAGAACTGATGGTCGCAAAAAAAATTATTCCTATTTAATTTTGGGTGAAAAAATTAAATTAGTCGTTTTAGTTGAAATTTTAGTTTAAAAAACCTCTGGAAGCCGGTTGTGTGGAGTCGTCACTTTTACAACTTTAGATCGGTGGGAGTATTCTGCAATCACTTCTATTTTATTCATGAAAATGGGTTATAAGGTTACAAAAATACAGGGTAAGTAAAACCCTACCAAAAAAAGTTCAAAACGCCTTAGCGGTTAAACCGTAACGATTCTCCCTCCCATACTATTTTTAATTCATCTAACCAAAATCTATCAAGAATCGGCCGATTTGTAAACTTAACAAATGCACCCTATACTACTTCTTAATACCCTGGGCTTCACCGGCCGAACTGCGCAAGAGCAAATTAGTGCATAGGACTTCAATTTTAGCCTCACTTCCCATACATTTTCATATATTGAACTCAGGAGAAATCAAGCCAGAGTTCGCCCAACAGAACATGAAATTGAAGTTGAAAGTAAAAGCTCGCTCAAAAGAGAATCAACTAATCAGCTTTTGCATTTTTAACTTCCGGCGAAAAACAAACAAATTTCAAGCACGAACTGAACATCCCAGCTGGTGAAGCAACTTATGCGGATTGAATGGCCGCTGAAGCCGGAGTACAATGGTATTTCAGTTTAATCCTCTAGGTATCCGAAATCATATTTGGCACTAACATAGAATATATGGACTTATAAAGGGCCCCATATCTCAAATAGTTTAGGGCCTTATCAAGTCTAAATCCGGCCCTGGTTAATTGCAACAATCCTGGGAAAATTTAATCGTTATTAACATAATTATTCTTTCTTCGTTTTGTGCACGATACAGTCGTTGTTTAAAACATACAAACCGACTGTGGAACAAGTAATAAAAATGAAATTATAAATTATCTAATCGCTACGAACGAAAAGCTAAATGTACAAGTGGATATTTATTTCTATGAAGGTATTTGTTGTAAAATTATACCATCTGTATTGAATTTTTTTGGATATAAGATTGGAAGGATTCAAAACACTTACCATATGCAAACAATGACTTATAACAACGCTCGACGTCTCAAATCCATCCAGAAAGAATGTCATAGTATGAGCGGCCATATCCAAACTTGTAAGGTTTTTCTTCTCTTGTAATTGTAGTAAATAATTCAAGAAATCTGCACGATCGTTCTTCGTCTTTTTTCGCATTTCAGTAGCTGAATTCATTAAATCCGTGAAGAATTTCTCAATCTCTGGCTGTACAAATGGTCTCTTCCAAACCATAGTAAGTTTAGGTATAAGGGTCAACAAAATAAAATATAGATTTGTTATGAATGATGGATCCATAATTTTCCTCCCCATTTCTCGAATTTCACATCTTTTATCCGAGAAGGCACCAGCTTCTAGCCCGTAGATGCAGTTTGATACAACTTCGGTTGTGAATTTTGAAGCAAGCTTTTATGAAAAAATATTGAAAATAAAATTCTTTTGCTACAACGAATAAACAGGGCGTTATGTTACTTCTTTTCCATCAAATCCATCCTTTGGTGGGGCTATGTTTTCTCTTTCAAGATATTTTGTCATTTTCTTGCAAACTTCTAATATGACTGGGTACACGGATTTTACCTAATTTAGAACTTTGGTATCAATTTGTTTTCAAGATGTTTCATAGCAAAAAATGATATACCCTTGTCCCTGTCAATGCTGGTGTTACCTCCGCCCTCTTTTCTTTCCACTCATTTCCAGTTAACATAAACGGATTTTTTGATAGTAATTTATCGCCCAAGCTTGAAGTCTTAAATATAGGGCAAATTAATAATAGCAATTATCTTTTAATCCAGTTTACAAAGTCTAACCAGCTGTGAAAATTCATTGTCGTGGAAGTTTTTGAAGTTCGTTATCAAAACGTCACGCACTAATTTTGGATCAATAATGAGAAGTTGAGGGACTCGGACTTGAAAAATGCCAACAAATCTCTCCTTGCCTTTGTATTCCCTACAATAAGAAGTATTAGATTACCACTTCACTTTAAACTGCACTTCAAAGATCAACCGGTAGATGTCATCATAATCATATCCCACGTTTTTCTTCTGTTTTATAGCGTTTGGCAAGTTGCCAAATATTGGCGTTGGCTTAGGTCCTTTTACGCCACGTTTCTTCCAGTAATTGAAGTTCCAAATTAGATAAATGTATGCACTCAATACGAACACTGCTGTTACTAAAAAAATCCACTCAATCAAGCTCCCCATTTTAGAGATTTTATTCCGCAGCTCTTTTGATTGGAACCAATTCACACCGCGAACTTTTCTACACTGAATGAAGATTCGTTGTCGTTCGACTAGTCGCCAACGATGTGACATAATCGCGAAGCTTTGGGAAGTAAACACGACACGATCGTCGGTGGTTGATTGAAATAATTAATGGTGAATTCGAGTGCGTCGTTGTTTTGATATTCGCTTCTTTTTTATAATCATTGGTCGGCATTCTGGAGCCACAACATGATTGTTATTATCTTTGTTAAGACCTCATCCATATTTTTTACCTTGCCCAAATTGTGGTCGAAATTATGTCGGCTTAGTGGCTAATATGCAATCTATCACTGTTCGGTATTACTGGACTTTACTGGAAAATGTCTCTCGTGTACTTATTTATAATTAAGTAAGATTTATGGTCGATGTAAAATTTACTTATGTCAAGATTGGGATTAATAGCTGATATCATTTTTGAAAATCATTTTAAGCCGAATTTTACGCTTCAACCTCGCCGATTCGAATTGATAATTGTTTTGTGCTTTTTTGGAAAAGTCGTAAATTGGTTCTATTTAAAAAAAAGTGGATGTGTGTGTACTAATGTATGCGCATTAGAAGTTATGCTTCTTTGGAGTGATTAATGAATAATTTTTAGTTCTGGCAAATAATTTATTAGGATTTTTTTATTAATTTCGTGCTTTGTCGCAGGTGTTAGGCATCATTTTACACCAACATGTTCCAGCCAAGTGGGTTTATTCCAAATTCAACTACCAAATTCAGTGAATGATTATAACAATTAACAAATATTGCCCTGTGGTTTTTTTCCTTGATTTTTTAATGAACACCAGTGTTGTGTCCAGCCGTGAAAGCAGAATTATCTTAGCACTGTGATCTACAATCTTGTAAATTCATATTGTCTGTCTTTCTCTAACTCTGTCTGTCTGTCTTTCTCTAACTGTCTTTCTGTTACACTGCGCTATCCGGAACTGACGTATCAGCATATTTCCTCAAAGGTGATTCTTCACGAGCCGAACCATCTAGGGTATATGACCACTTCAGGACCGAATTCGGCATAAATCTGCACAATTGTGAGCCTGTCATTTTCAAAAACAAAGAAGATGGAGAAACTGAAGAGTTTTAGGCTGCTTATGCCATCCAGATACGAATGGCTTTTCTTCAACTCGAAAACGGATGTCTTCAGGTGGGACAATTTCACTCTATGTCACTGGAACAATAGGTTAAGTAGAAGTACTAATTTCATAACAAATAAATGTGAAAAGAAAACTAACACTAAAACTAAGGTTAATTTCAGCTCTACTGAACCTAAACCCAGTAAAATTAGAATTAGTTCTAACGTAATTGTAAGCTCCACTAATCCAACCAATGCCCTACCCATTTCATCCTCTATTCATAAATCTAAAAGTAATCCATTCACATCGTACCCTAACTTTTCCCGCAGCCACATCGTCGTCGGCGGTCGCTCATATGCTAATGTTAACGAGATTCCCAGTAGCCACTCGCCTCTGTTAAACAAGTCGCAGCATCAGCCTACTGTAGCGAACCCAACGCCACCAACGAACCCATCTGCAGGCAGTACTATTAACATCCCCGTCCCAACCGCCCTGCCATTTTTAAACCCTCTCCAGCCCCAATCGTTAAAAATACCCTAATTTCGGCAGAATCGAGTGATAATCGATATTTGCTATCTCGTTTACGAGAAAGTAAAGTTTTCGATAGTGTAAGGCTGTTCCTTGCTTACATGTACAACAAGCCTGACCCCACATGTATACAAGGCAAAACCAGGACCAGTCTGATCATCGCGATCCAACAGGAAGATTTACCAACCAATCGTGATACCCTGCACACATTTTATACCAAGTATCATGAGCAATATGGAATAACCTCCGAACAAGTAAGCAAGGATCTTGCAACTTATGCCTCCCATGTTCGGACACTACATGTATCCCAGCTGCAAAAGAGCCATGACGAAAGGAACCGATACTATCGCCCCTAACTAGTCACTCCCCCAATGAATAACAACACCTCGACCCCCCACCCAAAACCTTACCAACATGACGGCATAAGACTTTTTTACCACAATTGCAGTGGAATGAGAGGTAAAATAAAGGATCTCTACATCGACTCAAAATCTTGTCTCTTCAATGTGCTCGTGATCACTGAAACGTGGTTAAATGACGCATTCCTAAATGAGGAGATATTAGACTCCAGCTGGACAGTCTACAGATGTGATAGAGACTACAACTCCACCGGTCTTTCAAGAGGAGGCGAAGTACTTATAGCCGTCAAGGACTACTTAAATTGTGAACTATGAACAACCAATCACGCACAATTTTTCCAGCATGTTTTTGTTCGAATCAAATTGGGCAAGAAAAACATCTGACGAATCTAAGGATGATGATTTACTTCATATTTTAGACTAGCATAAAACCCGCGTGCCTTGCAACGCCTTTAAATAAAAACTGTTTATTACGTGCACTGTTTTCCTTGAAAAAAAAAACAAACAAAAAAGTCAGTTGTTATTATACCTAAAAAAGGTTTATTATAGAGCATTTTTTTAATAAACATGGTAAACAAATTGCTGCGTATATCACCTCTGCTCAACAAATCTGCAAGTTTTGAAGCAGAGATTGGTGTGTATATGTCATCAAGAGAAGTGACAAAGGAATCCTAAATAAAGTAAATTTTGAGTCATTCATTTCCACGTGATTATAGGGATGCACTGTCAAAATTTCAGCCCTATAGCTCCAGCGGTTTTGGGTTGACCCCATTTCACCCCCTTATGGGATGAATTTCTAAAAATCGCTTCTTAGTGGATGTCCACGCCATTATAGGGATGCACCGTCAAAATTTCAGCCCTATAGCTCCAGCGGTTTGGTAAACCCCATTTCACCCCCTTAGGGGATGAATTTCGAAAAATCGCTTCTTAGTGGATGTCCACGTCATTATAGGGATGCACTGCCAAAATTTCAGCCCTATAGCTCAGGCGGTTTGGGTAAACCCCATTTCCCCCTTTGGGGAACGAATTTCGAAAAATCGCTTGTTAGTGGATGTTCACGTCATTATTGGGATTCACTGCCAAAATTTCAGCCCTATAGCTCAGGCGGTTTGGGTAAACCCCATTTCACCCCCTTAGAGGATGAATTTCGAAAAATCGCCTTTCTGAGATTTGAAACAAATAATTTTAAACCAGAATTGTCTAATCTTTCAATTGGTGGCATTCATAATGTTCTACGATATACATTAGCCGAGATACCAGGCGTAGAGCGTAAAAAATGGTGACAAATCGTACTAATTAATTAATTAAAAAAAAAACTAATCAAAATAGCGAAAAACGGAAACTTACTTCCACCTTCTGGGGTATCCATGCATCTACAAAAAAAATTTCAGATTTCTATCTCTTCTAGTTTGGCTACAATGCGTGACGGTACGCACAAGCAGACACACAGATACACAGACACACAGACACACAGACACACAGACTTACAGACACACACTTTCTTTTATTAATATAGAAGATAGAAGAAGAAGATGAAGTTAACGACTCACTCTGCAGTGACGATGACATATTTGTTTTGGGCGATTTTAACCGTCCCAATCTTTTATTTATCCCTGACGAGGAAGGTAACCTTCTTCCAATTAATGCCATAAATGCTATCGATATAAAGCTTATCAACTCTTTTTATGGCAAATTATCAGGCAACCAAACTCTTCTGGTAAATGGTTGGATCTGATTTTCACTAATTCCTATGAGGAGGTAATTATCCTACCCGCTTCTGATGAGGAAAACCTATTCACCAATCCTACTCACCACTCCGCTTGGGTTTGAACTCCGCACCACCATTTCTGACAATGTTACGTCATACAACAACTCAATAGTATATGACTTTAAGAACGCAAATTTCAATAGCATTGGTTTCGAATTGTCCCTTGTCGACTGGGAGCATAGGCTTTCAAGCAATGATCTTGACGAAGTAGTGTCGTCCTTCTACACTTTTATCTTCAACATCATTGACAAGTATGTCCCCAAAATTAGAAAAAGGAAATAATTATCGAACCTTGGCTTGATAGTAATATGCGATCTCTGCGTAATCAGAGAAATAAGTTATATAACATGATTAGAAAAAACATACACGTAACTACGGAAGTCAAATTATAATACTCTACGTTAGCTTCACTTAGGTCACGTGAGGCCTATAAGATTTACTTAAACATCATCGGAGAAAATATTATATACCTCCCTAAAAAATTCTTTGACTTCGTTAATATAAAACGAAAAACTTCAGGTTATCCGTTAACTATGACAACTGGTAGCACACACTCCTCACGCCCCAAAGAAATTTGTAACATGTTTGCTGATAGGTTTAGTGAAGTTTTTTGCCCGAATAGTTATTCAGCGCACACTGACTTTACAGGTACAGAAATGCCAGCACTCCTAAGCAATTTGTCTTTGACGACTCAAGACATAATGATTGGTTTAAACAGTCTTGATAACAATAGGGGTCATGGTCCTGACACTCTTCCCCCTTGTTTCTTGAAATACTGCTCAAAGCAAATGTTACTCCCTCTTTAAATAATATTTAATAAATCATTGTCAATAGGAGTGGTTCCCTCGCTGTGGAAAAAATCCTTTCTTACACCAATCCATAAGGCAGGCGATAAGCACTTGGTGGACAACTATAGGGGGATTGCCATTCTATCTTCAATCCCAAAACTTTTTGAAAAACTTGTTTTCGACAAGATAGCTCCCGTCATTGACCCACTTCTTAACGAGCAACAGCACGGATTTATGATCTTAACCTCTGAACTGTTAAGTGGTATGGAGAATGGTCATTAAATCGACGCAGTCTATACGGACATATGGTCCCAAAGTGATGTATCGTTGTTTCAATCAAAACTGAATGCTCTGCAAGACTGGTGCACAACGAATAAACTACATCTCAACATCGCTAAATGTCACTCAATCACCTTCTCATGAAAAAAAATATACAGCTTCGGCAGTATTATCTGAACGACAAGGTCCTTGACCATGTCGATCAAATTAGGGATTTAGGTGTTGTTCTAGACTAGATAACAAGTTAAATTTTAATTTGCATTATGACAACATTACTGCCAGAGCCAACAAGCTGTTAGGATTTATTAAGAGAAGAGCTAAAGAATTTGGCAATGTTTGGGTTACTAAAACTCTTTTCTGTTCCCTTGTCCGCCCAATCCTGGAATATGCTTGCCCGATATGGGATCCCATATTCCAGGTAAGTAGTAACAGGATTGAATCAATACAAAAAAAAATTTCTTCTTTTCGTGCTACGTCATCTCCACGATCCGCGCGATTATCTTAGTCTACCACCCTACACGAACAGGCTCAAAGCATTACATCTCTTACCACTGTCATGTAGGAGAAAGTTGCTTATCTCATGCCTCACCTTGGACGTTTTAAACAGCAAATAGAATTAAGTTCAACGACGATGTCCGACAGACGAGACACATGAAATTGCTTAAGGAATATTCACATCGCACCAAAACATAAGTAAACAGTCCTTTAAAATTGATAATAATAATTGATATCCCTATTGTCATCCTAGTCCTGTACTAATCAATATAGCTATGTACTATAATAAGGGCAATGATGTAAATTAGTTTAAGTGTGCCTTGTTTTGGCTTATTAATAAATCCTTACTAATATTATAAATGCGAAAGTAACTCTGTCTGTCTGTCTGTCTGTCTGTCTGTCTGTCTGTTACGCTTTCACGCCTAAACCACTAAACCGATTTTGATGAAATTTTCAACAGACATAGTTTAGACCTTGGAGACGGACATAGGCTACTTTTTATGGAGAACAAAAGGGTTGAAGGGGGTGAAATGGGGTTCAATAAGTTGTAAGGGGATTTTTTTCTATTGTATAAAAAGTAACTGACTGACAGACAACGCGCAACCTAAACCGCTAGAGCTAAAGGGCTGAAATTTTGACTGTGCATCCCTATAATGACGTTTACATCCACTAAAGAGCGATTTTTCGAAATTCATCCCCTAAGGGTGTGAAATGGGGTTTTTACAAACCGCTAAAGCTATAGGGTTGAAATTTGGACAGTGCATCTCTATAATGGAGTGGACATCCACTATAAAGCGATTTTTCGAAATTCATCCCCTAAGGGGGTGAAATGGGGTTTATCCGAACCGTTGGAGCTATAGGGCTGAAATTTTGACAGTGCATCCCTATAATGGCGTGGACATCCACTAAGAAGCGATTTTTCGAAATTCATCCCCTAAGGGGGTGAAATGGGGTTTACCCAAACCGCTGGAGCTATACGGCTGAAATTTTGACAGTGCATCCCTATAATGACGTTTACATCCACTAAAGAGCGATTTTTCGAAATTCATCCCCTAAGGGTGTGAAATGGGGTTTTTACAAACCGCTAAAGCTATAGGGTTGAAATTTGGACAGTGCATCTCTATAATGGAGTGGACATCCACTATAAAGCGATTTTTCGAAATTCATCCCCTAAGGGGGTGAAATGGGGTTTATCCGAACCGTTGGAGCTATAGGGCTGAAATTTTGACAGTGCATCCCTATAATGGCGTGGACATCCACTAAGAAGCGATTTTTCGAAATTCATCCCCTAAGGGGGTGAAATGGGGTTTACCCAAACCGCTGCAGCTATAGGGCTGAAATTTTGATAGTGCATCCCTATAATGGCGTGGACATCCACTAAGAAGCGATTTTTCAAAATTCATACCCTAAGGGGGTGAAACGGGGTTTATCCAAACCGCTAAAGTTATAGGGCTGAAATTTTGACAGTGCATCCCTATAATGGCGTGGACATCCACTAAGAAGCGATTTTTCGAAATTCATCCCCTAAGGGGGTGAAATGGGGTTTATCCAAACCGTTGGAGCTATAGGGCTGAAATTTTGACAGTGCATCCCTATAATGGCGTGGACATCCACTAAAGAGCGATTTTTCGAAATTCATGCCCTAAGGGTGTGAAATGGGGTTTTTACAAACCGCTAAAGCTATAGGGTTGAAATTTGGACAGTGCATCCCTATAATGGAGTGGACATCCACTATAAAGCGATTTTTCGAAATTCATCCCCTAAGGGGGTGAAATGGGGTTTATCCGAACCGTTGGAGCTATAGGGCTGAAATTTTGACAGTGCATCCCTATAATGGCGTGGACATCCACTAAGAAGCGATTTTTCGAAATTCATCCCCTAAGGGGGTGAAATGGGGTTTACCCAAACCGCTGCAGCTATAGGGCTGAAATTTTGATAGTGCATCCCTATAATGGCGTGGACATCCACTAAGAAGCGATTTTTCAAAATTCATACCCTAAGGGGGTGAAACGGGGTTTATCCAAACCGCTAAAGTTATAGGGCTGAAATTTTGACAGTGAATCCCTATAATGGCGTGGACATCCACTAAGAAGCGATTTTTCGAAATTCATCCCCTAAGGGGGTGAAATGGGGTTTATCCGAACCGTTGGAGCTATAGGGCTGAAATTTTGACAGTGCATCCCTATAATGGCGTGGACATCCACTAAGAAGCGATTTTTCGAAATTCATCCCCTAAGGGGGTGAAATGGGGTTTACCTAAACCGCTGCAGCTATAGGGCTGAAATTTTGACAGTGCATCACTATAATGACGTTTACATCCACTAAAGAGCGATTTTTCGAAATTCATCCCCTAAGGGTGTGAAATGGGGTTTTTACAAACCGCTAAAGCTATAGGGTTGAAATTTGGACAGTGCATCCCTATAATGGAGTGGACATCCACTATAAAGCGATTTTTCGAAATTCATCCCCTAAGGGGGTGAAATGGGGTTTATCCGAACCGTTGGAGCTATAGGGCTGAAATTTTGACAGTGCATCCCTATAATGGCGTGGACATCCACTAAGAAGCGATTTTTCAAAATTCATACCCTAAGGGAGTGAAATGGGGCTTACCCAAACCGCTGCAGCTATAGGGCTGAAATTTTGACAGTGCATCCCTATAATGGCGTGGACATCCACTAAGAAGCGATTTTTCGAAATTCATCCCCTAATGGGGGGAAATTGGCTTAACCCACACCGCTGAAGCTGGAGGGCTCTAATTTTGACCGTGCATCACTATAATGACGTGGGCATCCACTTAGGGGCGATTGAAATTTATCCACTAAGGGGGTTAAATGGGGTTAAGCCAAACCGCTGGAGCTAAACGGCTGAAATTTTGACAGTGCATCTCTATAATGACGTGGACATTTACTAAGAAGCGATTTTTCGAAATTCATCCCCTAAAAGGGTAAAATTTGGTTTACCAAACTACTGGAGCTACAGGGTTGAAATTTGGACAGTGCATCCCTATAATGACATGGACATCCACTAAGAGGCGATTACTCGAAATTCATCCCCTAAGGGGATGAAATGGGGTTAACCCAAACCTTTGAAGCTGAAGGGCTTAAATTTTGACAGTGCATCCCTATAATCACGTAGAAATGAATGACTCGAAATTCACTTTATTTAATATTCATTTGTGATTGCTTCATAATTTCTTACATCCACGTAAATAGGCGAACAAACTTAACGAACGTTCGTCAAACCCTAAAATGTCACTTTTCTTGATCACATATACGTGCCAATCTACTTTAAAACTTGCAGATTTGTTGAGCAGAGGTGATATTCGCAGCAATTTGTTTACCATATTTATTAAAAAAATGCACTATAATAAACCCTTTTTAGGGATAATAACAGCTGACTTTTGTGTTGGTTTTTTTTTTAAGGAAAACATTGCAGATAATAAACAGTTTTTAAAGGCGGTGCAAGGCACGCGGGTTTTATGCTAGTAAATAAATATTTCTTGAACCGAGCTTGGAGCGTTCTTCTCGCTTATTTGTATAAAATCGAGAAATGATTCTTTAATCTGAACAGGTTTTTTCTCAAAATTTATGCCAACATACGTTAGGCACTTGTTTGCGCCCCCTTCAATTGGTTCTCATGGCACGCGCCATGCCTGCTGCATCCTAGTTACGCCGCCGCGTTTTGCATTTTTTTTCATACAGCTTTACATATCACCCTGTATTTTTATAACTCTATAACCTATTTTCCGGTATCAGTGCACGCAGTGGGGGTATTCTCCCTCTTGATAAAGAATATAATTAACCTAGATCATGTCAAGTCCAAAGAATGGCCTCGACATCATCATCATCGTAAATTGCTCCACACCGTGTTATTGGCCTTGGCTTCCTGCAGCATCCTCCTCCAGAACTGTCGGTCCCTGGCTTAAAGTCTCTAATTTATTAAAGCTAGGGTTCGTAGATCTTCTTCTACGCTATCTCTATTTTGGACGTCCCGTGCCTTTGTGTCCGTTTGGTCGCTTGGGCTTTTTGTTATGCTGTCATAACTGCTACGTTAAACATGTCCTGCCCATCGGATTTCGTTAATTTTTATAGTTTGTCTGATATTTGGATATTTATACAACTGATACAGTTCGTGATTGTATCTTCTCTTCCAAAAACCGTTTTCATTGATTCGTCCATATAAGGTACCCACCAGTGGCGGTTCCTCTTTGGAAGCAAAGGAAGCACTGCTTCCCTTGACCAAATAGGCTACTTCATAAAATTCCTTAAATGTTTTAAGATTAATCAGAAGAAAAATCTTAACATACATATTTCCACCTCTGGAAACACTAAGGATGCAATGTAAAGATTTTTATATAAAATGTACAATTCAAATTTATCATACTACTGTAAACAAAGAGTAAAGCCTTACTCACGAAACGAGCGGCGAGCGGTGAGTATCAGAGTGGCAAAAACTAAAGTGACTCTCGCCGCTCTTATCGCCGCCAAGGCCTTACACAACATGGGGAAGCTGTAATATCGGCAGCATGGAGGCTATACAAGGAGATATAACTCTTATGGGGAAAATAACCGAAAATTGATGCGTAGCAGAAAATAAACTTCTAGTTCATTTTTGGCCACAGATGTCGCCTAAAGCTGACGTGCCCCACATGAAGTTAGCTGAATTTTACCCATTTCGACGATTTCTTCAAAATTGTCAGCCGAAATGCAAAAAAATCATTGGGAATTAATAAAAATTCATTGGAAAATCCATAAAATGGTTAAATACGAAAAAGCAGAAGCTGATTTTTCAAGTTAGGCGTAAACATAAAATATTTTAATAGTTAACGAACTTGGCCATGAACCGGATGAATATAATCCGTCATGTTTTTTGGGGTACATTTGACAACACGGAGTTATATCTCCTTGTATAGCCTCCATGATCGGCAGCTTCTTTGCCACAGAAAATCAATGTGAAAACTCCAACACATTCAATTTAATTGAACTCATACTGACGCAAAGGTTTGCGTTGATACAGTACCCCCAGAAGCTGAGTTAAACGCAGCTTCTTCGGCACCGAACAGTGGGATATGAGAGATCGAGGATAGAGAATTTTTCTGTATCCACCATTTCTCTTTGTTTTTTTCGTTCCTTTTTCTGGTAATCTGTTCTGACTTCGAACAATATAAAATTTACTCTTAAAACTTTATCTCGAAATTTTGTTTTTGACTCTTCTTAAAATATGAATTTTCTTTTATTTTATATTGAGTCAAGAAAAAAGAGATCAAAGGTAGGTGAAGTTTCTCTTTATTTATTGTGGGGTGGCAGGCGGTATAGTTGAATATAATCTGATAACTTTGTTGCTTCCATTATATTTTTTATGATTCTCTTTAATGATGATCCAATATTTTTATGAATGTAGTTACGAGTACGGGTTGCCTGGAATGTTTTTTTGCAAGGAGAATGTAATGATTGAAGGCGGGCGGGGTTGAATGCGAGGTATGTAGGGTTTTATTATTACTATCTTTTTTAGATTTTTAGCAAAATTTTGTATGAATTTGTAGGAAAAATTAAAATAGATCAAAGTAGTAGTTGCAGTTTTTCAGCTGTTTTTTTGACGCTTTAATTATCAACATAATCTGAAAAAAGGCGCAAAACGCCATCTAGCAACGAAACTATGCGAAAAAATGCAAAAAATCACGATTTTCGATTCCATTTTTTCACTTTTATCAAGCTTAAAAATTTTTCTTGTTCATAAAAATGCATAAAAGAACCTACATATATGTATTTAAAATTAAGAAAGGCCCTCATTTGAAGTTAATTTTTTTAGGGCAATTTGACTTGAAATTTTAACCAGTTATTGTTCACATTATAAGCCTAGTCCTGTTCGCGCGGAATTCAGACTCCCCTTTAAAATGCATATTAAAAAAGTGTACGGAATTCAGGTTAGAGGACCGTCTGAATTCCGTCCACAAAGTTTAGTATCCTGTTCTTGCGGAATTCAGACCTGTAAATGAGCTTTGTACTCTAGAAAATAGATGGCTTTTTTCCGAGTGGAGACTTTTCATTTCATTTTCCGCAGGATTCTTAGCTTCAAGAAATGTATTTACTATTTTCATAAGCGGAAATTTTGACATTTACTTTTCGGAGGCTACGAGATTGAAAAATGAAACTTTAACAAATGTTCCCGCCAAATAAAAATTATTTAATTGTAATGTGTTTTTTACATTTTAAATGCAAAATTTTTTCTTGATTAATTTATAATGTTTTAGCTATTCAAATTTATAAGAACATGTACATACATATCTCTAGAACATGCATCTTTGATAAAATTCTCTTTTCCAAATAATGGATTTACTCGATAGGCAAGCAATTTTCTTAACTCATCATAAAGCCGCAGAAGCATTTTCAAATTGTCCAACTGTCAGGTCTACATTGTCTACATAACTCTCCCAGTTAAGCGGAATTCAGACTAATTATATGGATTTTTCTACAGAGCGGAATTCCGCACGAACAGGATACTGGGCTATAAAGTACAATTACTGAAAAATCCATGAAAAAACGCTAATAAAATCCGAAGTTATAATCAAAAAACTAAAATTTAGCAGTTTTTTAAGTTTGTTTTATGTATAGATAAAAATTTCATATTGTAACCGCTGATAGCCAATATTATGACGAACAGTCTTTATTTTTTTGCTTCTTTCGGATCTCTACACATACCCAGATATACGCATTTTTAGTTAGAAAGAAAGAAATAGTAAAACTTTTACAAATTGGCCGATAACTTACGTAGCGGCGTTGCTAGAGGTAGAAAATGTCTATTTCGTATAATATTCGACGTACACGTAACTAACATGTTCCAAAAAAATTTGAGACTGGAAACAATTCCTTATGTTTTGTTTATCAGATTCCAGTATATGTTATTTTTCAGTTTATTTTTTAAAGCCTTCGATACTTTTACTTTTATCGTTCTTCTTGCGCATTGCTTCCCTTATCCTGAGCTTTAGGAACCGCCACTGGTACGCACGATTTTTCTTTCGAAGCATCCTAGGAGGTGTTCTTCGTTACTTCTTAATGTCCACGTTTCGGATCCATACAGTATTATTGGCCTTATAAGGGTTCGTAGAGTGTCACTTTAGTCCTCCTTGATATGTTCCTTGTTAACAAGTGTTTACGTAGCCCAAAGTAGCCTGACTTCTGCTGTCGTGTCGTTATCTTTTAAAATTAGCGCCCCTAAGTATATGAATTCTTGCACTTCTTCGATGTTGTATGTATCGATTGTCATATTCTGGCGATCAATCTGTCTTTTAGATATGTACATATATTTCGTTTACTCTTCATTAATTGCTAGTCCGAATTTGTTTGCTGCTCTCTCTAGCGATATTTAACACGGGCGCCTTTGCTTTACTTAGCATAGAATGAGAAATGACCGAAGAAATTGAATTTGATAATATAATTAAACAATTTGTGTCAGCTAAAGCAAGAAAGATAAATTTTTAATAAAGTGTTAATAGATTTAATATGTGTGCTTTTAACCCAATTTCAAAGTACACTTTAGAAAATGAAACGAAAGCAAGTTATCCCCGGCGAGGGGCGCAAAATCGGTGTTTGCCTAGGCGCCATTTACCCAATGTGCGCCTCTGGCTAAAACGTTCCGATTCCTCCTCCCCTCCAATTTTTTACTCGTCTATTCAAAACCTATCCACAGCCCGCTTTACAACTTTAGAGACTCGGCAGAATATAGAGCATTAAGGGTTTTAAAAGATATAAGTATATAAGATGGGATGAAGGAAGAACTATTTTACGATTTCAAAACATTGTAAACGTCAAGCTATAGGCTGACAATTTTGGAGGAGATTGGCAAGGCCTATAACAAGGTTATGAAAAACTATTGGCTAATGTAAAAGTATATTATTGGTGTAGATGGTTTCATTGCAAAGAACAACATCACTATATATTTCAAACGCACACTTACCATATGCAAACAATGCGTTATGACAACACTCGACGTCTCAAATCCATCCAGAAAGAATGTAAGAGTATGAGCCGCCATTTGCAATTCTGTGAGGTTTTTCTTCTCTTGTAATTGCAATAAATAATTCAAGAAATCTGCACGATCATCATTCGTTTTTTTTCGCGCTTCAGCAGCTGACTTCATTAAATCCGTAAAGAATTGCTCAATCTCTGGTCGTACAAGTGGCCTCTTCCAAACCATAGTGAGTTTAGGTATAGCCATCAACAAGAGAACATATATAGTTGAGAAAAATGTTGGATCAATAATTTGCTTTCCCATTTCCCGAATTTCACATCTTTTATCCGAGAAAGCACCAGCTTCTAGTCCGTAGATGCAGTTCGATACAACTTCAGTTGTGAATTTTGAAGCAACCTTAAATGGTTAATGAAACTTAAATGTTTTTGTTACAACGAATAAACGTTATGTTACTTCTTTTGCATCAAATCCATCCCTTGGTGGGGCTATGTTTTCTCTTTCAAGATATTTTGTCATTTTCTTGCAAACTTCTAGTATGACTGGGTACACTGCTTTCACCTAGAAGTTAGGTAGCAATTTATTTTCAATATAATGTATTTCATAGCAAAAAAGATATACCCTGGTCCCTGTCAACGCTGGTGTTACTTCTGCTCTCTTCTCTTTCCACTCATTTCCAGTTAATACAAACGGATTGTTTGATAACAATTTATCACCCAGATTTGCAGTCTTAAATATAGTGGAAATTAAGAATAAAATTTATCTTTTAATCCACAATTCTAACCAGCTGTGAGAATTCATTATCGTGGAAGTTTTTGAAGTTCGTTATCAAAACGTCACGCACTAATTTTGGATCAATAATTAAAAGTTGAGGGTTGCGGATTTGAAAAACGCCAACAAATCTCTCCTTGCCTTTGTATTTCCTGCAATAAGATATATTAGATAATCACCTCACTTCTGTACGTCAAAGATCAACCGGTAGATGTCATCATAATCATATCCCACGTTTCTCTTCTGTTTTATAGCGTTTGGCAAGTTGCCATATATTGGCGCTGGCTTAGGCCCTTTAACTCCACGTTTCTTCCAGTAATTAAAGTTCCAGACTAGATAAAGGTACGTACTCAACCCCAACGCCACAGCCACTAAGAAAATCCACTCAATCAAGCCTCCCATTTGGAGATTTTATATTGCAGCTTCACTTGAGATTCACTCCGCGAACTTTTCTAAACTGAGCGAGAATTCGTTCGTTGTCGGTCCACTAGTCACCAACAACGAAGCGACACTATCGCAAAGCTTTGGAAGTAGACACGAGCAGATCGTCGGTAGTTAATTGAAGAAATTACGATCAATTTCAGTTCATCGTTGGTTGCTTCTTTTTTGTAATCATTGGTCGTCGTTCTGGGGCCATATAAGATTGCTGTTATCTTTGTTAAGTCAACACTCATTTGTTACTTTGGTACTAAATCTACATTATTATAATTTGTGTTTCTGGCTGTTTCACAAACTCATATGGTTATTTACATGATATTAAAACAAATTCGAGTAAGTTTAAAATTTTGGTCTGTTTATTTGTCTGTGCCAATCTCGGAAACTGCTAATCGGATTGCGATGGGAGTTTCATGGGGAGATACAGTATTTTCTTGGGCATGTATTTCACCCTACTCTAATTCGACTATCGAATCCAACTTGCAAACCGACCAAAAACTTGATCAGATACTTACAAATAACAGGCTGAAAATGGGCTGAGGCTAATCATGACTAGGGAATCCAATCCCAAATCAAAATCTCAACTCGGACCATTGCCTAGTCAGCGCTAATTTCCCATACTCATTTTCTACCCCTACTAACACAGTTCCTAAAAAAACCGTTTGGCTCTATGGGAAAGCCAACTGGTTGTCGCTAATTCGCTTTTTTTAAGCCACTGACTGGGGTCTATGTTTCCGGGATGCCAGTGCGAGCTATGCCGCTCTATTTATTTATTTATTTCTAATTTTTCACTATACACTTAAGACATATAGTCTTTTAATATGTATAGGCTATACACAAAAAGATACAGAAATAATATAAAAAATAAAAAAAAAAATAAAAAAGGAAATAAAAATGAATACATAAGAAATGAAAATTTGGACTAATTTAGTATGAAGCAAAATGCTTAAATAAAATCTCTTTAAAATTTTTACTACTGCTGCTTCGTCTTACATCAAATGGTAGGGAGTTCCACAACCTAATAGCACGAACAAAGAACTGTTTTTCAGAAATTCTGTACTTAATGACAGGCATAATTAGAGTTAACGCTCTTACAGAGTTCGCGAAATTAATTCTTTCATAAAGGTACTTTGGTTGCTTTAATAAAATAATTTTATTTAAGAACCAGACAGTACGGATATCAAAATAGGAGGATAACGTACATCCAAACACAGATCTGACATATGCTGAGACATGGTCGAAACGCCTAATATTGTACACATAACGAACGCAGAAATTAAACGCAACATTAAGCTTATTAAAGATAACAGACACAGACTTACAAAACAATTCACATCCATATGTCAGCATTGGTACAATAAGCGTTTTCACCAGCAAGAGTTTGGTATTCCGAGGAGTAAAATAAGCAGAGACAGATAGTTTTCGTAGAACAGCATATACCTTGCCAACAAGAGAACTAATGTGATTGCACCAAGATAGTGTATTATCAAATATTATACCCAGGTTTTTTACAAAGTTTTTATAGGGCAAGACCGCGCCGTTAAGGATTATCCTAGGAAATTCGCTACTGTCAACACCTGACCTGGATATAACAATCACATTAGACTTGTTTGCATTGAGCCTGAGCTTGTTATATCTCGTCCATTCATATATGGAATGTAGATCCTCGTTGATTCTAGCTACCGCATCCTCGATCAAACCAATTGGTCTAGATATATATAATTGTGTATCATCAGCATATAAATGAAATTTGCAACTCTTAATAATAGCCGGAAGGTCATTAATAAACATGGCGAAGAAAAGAGGTCCCAGGATTGACCCTTGAGGTACGCCACAAATACACTTAGATGGGACTGAAAAACTATTATTACAGAAAACGTATTGTTCCCTATCCTCCAAATATGACTGCACAAGTCTAAGAGTGATGCGAGCAAAATAAAAATTGAGGCCAAGTTTTCCTAACAATAACTTATGGTTTACCGTGTCAAATGCTTTTGAAAAATCCAAAAGCACCAGTACAGTAACCATGTCACTCACCATGGCTTTACGGATGTCATCTGAGATATTCAGTAATGCCGTCACACAGCTATGTTGAGGGCGGAAGCCAGATTGATAATCAGACAAAAGTTTATGATCATTAATATATTTAAACGTTTGACGATGAAATAGTTTTTCGAATACTTTGCTGAGGAAAGGAAGGATAGATATTGGACGGTATTCAACGCAATTAAAGGGACCGCTTTTCGGGATAGGAATAACTTTAGCTCTTTTCCAGCTAGACGGGTATACAGACGTTAAAATAATTGTATTCAAAATGTGTGTAAAGGGAGAAAGGATAAGCGGAAGAATTAATTTAATAAATTTCGGATGTAAGTTGTCCAAACCTACAGCATTTGATTTTATATCGAAGATGGCACTACCAACATCTTCTATATTAAAAGAAGATATAGTGAACCCAGTTGAGGGAAAACTACCAAGAAAATCATTACTAATTTTTTCATGGTTATCGGAGAGGAATACTTCAGAGAACTTGTCATTAATCTCGTTAGGATCTCCTGCTAAAACATGCGATTTAGTTTTTCCGAGGCCACAGGTATTCAGATTTCTCCACAGTGTTTTTGTCGGTAGGGAAGAATTAAATTTAGAGCTATAATATCTTCTTTTGGAGCGCCGAATAAGAAAAGAAGTTTGATTACGTAAGTGGCGATATTCGTTCCACAGCTCTGGTGTTCTAAAGCGTTTCCACCTACGGTAGGCGATATCTCGTGCAGATATTCGTGCACGCATACTTGTGGTGAACCAAGGGCAACTAGAATCCGTTATTCGACGCGTTTTTAATGGTACATATTTTTCAAAGAGATATGACACTAGACTTTCAAGGTAAAGTAGTTGTTCGTTAACAGATGTCATGGAGTATATTCGATCCCAATTTAATAATGATCCTTCTAAGAAGAGTTCATCTAAACAAATGCTTTTATAATCCCTATATGAAAAGAAACTCTCTGTATTGTTCACTTGTATGTTGTATGAAACGAAAACAAGATCATGTCTAGAGAAAGCTGGTACTGCGATTTGGTTGTTAAAAGACACCAAGTTAATATCATCCACTATTAGAAGATCCAAAAGAGTTGAAGATGTATTAGTAAAATGAGTTGGATGACTGTTAACAACAGAAAGACCGTAAGTGTTTAAAATGTCCAACAGGCTCTCAGCACAATTTTTTGGATCAATCAAGTCGGAATTGAAATCCCCGCAAATCAGGATGTGAGCATATGAGTAGCAAAGTTCAGCAAGCAGAAGATTAAGAGGAGACCAATCAGAAATATTTGGGGGTTTGTAAATTGTACCAACAAGGCACTTACCAGAAACCATATATATTTCGACAAAAATATACTCAATGCTGTCATTATCACCAGATCTTGCTATAACCTTGCAATTGAGGTTTCTTTTAACATAGAGAGCTACACCACCTCCGCTTCGAGAAACTCGGTCATTACGAAAAATGGAATAATTTTGAAGCGATATAATTTCATCTGAGATGTGCGGCTTTAACCAAGTTTCAGAGATACCAATAATATCAATATGCGAATTTTTAAATAGATCAATAAACTCATCTATTTTAGGAAACAGACTCTGCGCATTCAGATGACACATCCTCACACCTTGACTTCTTTTACAAAAAATATCAAGAAGAATTCTATTAAAACTAATGTTCGGGCAACTGGTTGTGGAAATTTCATTAGTATCCAAAGACATTATGAAATTTAAAAATTAACAATAGAGACAGAAGCAACAAAAGCAAAAGTACATATAAATAAATAGTAAAAGCATTAACATAAAAACTAAAGCTAAAAGTAAATAATCCATACAAAAGATCAAAAAACGGCATAATAAAAATGAAAATGAAACAAAAGCAATTAAAATAACATGCAAAAATAAAATAAGTTGTTACATCGGTAAATAACGTTGTAATTAGCATCGGGTTAAGTAATGGTGTCTGCGCTTGTGTTTATGACCGCTGCAAGCCTAATTTCACTGCTAACCAAAGTAGGAGCTTCATCCGGTCTATGACGAATAAAAACCGAACCGTTACGTGTGAACACTGAGACCAGCTGTTTTTGGCGTTTAAATTTTAAAGCTTCCCTAAATATTTTATAGTTTTTGCGCGTGAGATTTTCATGCAGGAATATTTTCTTTTCAGAAGCAAAACCAATTTGCTGCAGCGAAAGATGATTATGAGCTTTCAAGTATGATGAAAATGCCATAAGCAAAGCCTTCTTCTCCAATTTATTATTTATTTTAAACTTTATTGCAGAGTCTTTCCCTCTTTTTATTCGAAAGGCTCCGTTTAAGCTTGGTGCTGCATGATTTATACATTTGCATATATTCTCGAAAATATTAGGAAGATCTTCATTTGGCATTTCCGGAATTCCATCAACAATCAGATCATCTGCCCGCGATTTCCGTTCGATTCTATCAAGGCGAACTTCCAAATCATTAAGATTGTTTACAATGTCCACTGACTCAGGCTTGGACAAGTCAGTGGAAATCGGATCTTTTATCAGCTTCGATATAATTCCATGCAGATCCGTAATCTGCCTCTGAAAGTCAGCCCGCATGCGATCGATCGTGTCAGAGAGCTCCTTAATAATAAGCCTCAGCGATTGCTCAGTATTATATATCAGATATTTGTCGACTTTCAGCAGGCATATGATTCAATAAACAGAGAGAGGCTATATGAGATCCTATCGGAAATAGGAATCCCTTCAAAGTTGGTACAACTGATCAAATGCGCCACAAATAGCTCACTGGCGAAAGTGAGGATCCAGAATGTTATAACAGAGGAGTTCGAAGTACGTCAAGGGCTTAGACAAGGAGATGGGCTGGCCCCCATGCTTTTCAACCTGGCCCTAGAATGGGTGATAAGGAAAACGTCAGTCCAGAGAAGTGCATCAATAGCTACCCAGTCGGTACAATTACTTGGATATGCGGATGACGTAAACATCGTGGGAAGGTCCTTTTTGGCAGCAAAAGAAGTCTATGTCGAATTAAAAGAGGCGGCAAAGGACATAGGCCTGAAGATTAACGAAGAAAAAGCGAAGGTTATGCAACAATCCAGAGCAGGACGATTTAGAATGGGAAGAAATATAACCATCGACGAACATAACCTAGAAGTAGTCGATAAAATAGTCTACCTTGGGTCTACTATCACAAAAAGAAACGAAGAAAAAGAAGAAATAACCAGACGAATACTACTGGCTAATAGAGCCTTTTATGCCCAAAAACAAATCCTGCACTCAAGATTTGTGCACAGGAAAACGAAACTCTCACTCTACAAAACAGTGTTATAAACAAAAACCCGCCTAAAAAATCGATTCTAAATTTTAATAATCATTACTGTTCAAAAGTATAAATTCCTACCCGGTCATATTTTATTCTTCTAAATTCATAAATCCCTAACATTTATAAAAAATTACCCGATCATATTTATTTCAAATTTTTAACTTTCATAAAAAATTATCACACGGGAAATTCAAATGCAATATTGCACATAATAATTTCTTAGAAATCCACGGTGATAAACCCAGTGGATCAACATAAAAATTATTCTTATCAGAATCAGGTGTCAGGTTTCAGCTCGAATCTGTCTGCTTGCTGCACATTCGGGCGGTAAGAAAATCTGTTTTCTGCCGAGATCGGCAGCTTTTTCCTTGCGGCGTGGGAATAGTTTTTCCTTTTTTCCAAACCACGCCAGGGCCGGTAACGGTAAAAATTAATAATTGGATTAAGTGTTGTTTGAACTACGATCGGCGGCGGGCGTTGTCCCGAATATTAAAAAGTATTGTTCTAACTCTGATCGGCGGCGGATCGCGTCTTAACTTGAATCGGCGTATTAAAAATTAAAAGTGTTGATCTAACCTTAACGGGCGGCGGACGGTTCTTGTTTTTTAATAAAGTTGTTGTCTAAACCATAACCGACGGCGGGCGATTTTTAGTTTCCGAACTGATTTGAATGTCCTAAAAGTGTTGTTTGAGCCATCATTCGCGGCGAGTATTGTTTTGATTTAAACCGGTGTCGGGCAAAGAGAAATCTTGAGTTTTAAATTTTAAGGACAAAAATGTGATTTTGCAAATAAAAATATAATTAAAAAATGTGTAAAAATAGAAAGAAATATTAGAAACCAACGCTTTTTCATATTGGATATAAAAAATACTGAGTTGCATAGTTGAAGCATAAGGATAACACTCCTGTTAAAATAATAAATAAATCATCGCTCAAAAAATAAAAATAAAAGTGAGTTTTAATATACTACAGTTTTGGCGCAGCCGGTAGGATCCGAGCGAGCCTATCATTTGATCAAGTGCTGGGTATTGGCACCCTAACCCTTAAACTCAGGACCGAGCCTAGTTCTGAGGGCACGAGATCAAAGAGGCACTGACCCCGGATCCTATGCGAACAACGAACAGGGCAGTTACAACTATAGGTGGTAGAAACCTCCCTGCCCTGCAACGCACCCAAAGGTGCCACCGGTGGACTAACGCGGGCTTCATCCCTGCCCAGGATAAAGTTCGTTAAGAACCAACAAGGGGACGTTTTAACTATAGACGCTCCCCCGACGTGGGAATCCCAAGTTAAATCATCAAGAATCAACGTTAAAATCATCAAGGGCTTCGACTATTAGCCCTTCAACATTACTAACCTGTAATTAAAGTGAATTAAAGTGAGGCCAGTAAGCTAAAGGCCTTTAGCTTTTCTAAAATCTTCGCTCGGGGGTGTTCATCCACGGTGCCTCTGCTCCAGGCGGGCACGCGCTCACCCCCATTGTAATTTCATCGAGGGACTTACGCGGGCTTCATCCCTGCCCACTAGTTGATGTCGGACAGCGAAAATCCACTCAACGATTCCAGCTCCAGCGATCCAGAAACGCTATCGTTAACCACAGGCGTAATTCCAGCTACTTCTACCCCAGCACTACAATCAACAGTTCCTGAACTACAATCAACAGTAGCAGCCCTACAGGTGCCCATTGCCACACCAGGCACATCCACAACACCACTCACTGCACCGTTATCACCAAGCAGGCTACGCAGCGGGCGAATAAGAACAGGACCTAGTCAAGTAAGTCTACAAGCCTATTTAGACCATTTGTATAAAGAAGCCAGGGAAGGCAAAAAATCTTCGATCCCCCAGTACGACTTACTCAATACACAAGTAGCTAAGAGCCACGGGCAAAGACTCGCCCAGATAGATCAATTTAGAGAAGCTACCAAGAAGTTCGTACAGGAGATCCAGGATTTTAAAGAATTCCCGGGCCTAAACCCCCTAGAAAGTAAGGAAATAGAAGATCCTCAAAATTTAAGTAGGCAGGAATTAGATAATTCTGCGAGTAGCGTCAGGGACCCAAGTAAGGCCGAAGTGCTACTTAATTGGGTTAGTGTATCATTTTCAGACTCCGAAAAGGAGCTTACCTTAGAAGATCCCGCCTATAAAAATATAAAGCCCCTCAAAATGGCGGATTATACAAAAGTCGCCCGTCTCACTTCCGAATTAGTTCCTATTTTCTCAGGCGGTCAATCCCCCAATATAGTGATAGATCTACAAACGTTTTTGGGATGTTGTCACCGCGTGGTTCAGTGTCTGAACGACACAGACAAACCAGCCTTTTTACAGATCTATCCCACGAGGCTACGAGGCGAAGCCTACCAATTAATAGCCTCCACTCAACCAGCCACATTCGAAGAGGCTGAAAAATTACTTAATCAGACATACCTGCCCAGAGAAACCTACCAGGAACTGGTAAACAAACTAATCACTCTGCGGCAATATCCTTTAGAGACCCTAATAGCCTTCACGGCTCGAATTAAGCAGATGTTACAATCTTGCAAAGAGGCGGCCACCACCAAGTACGGTGCCGCAAGTGCCCAAACAGTACAGGCGCAACTTAATGACTTCGCAAAAGATGCTCTTAAAAGCGGGGTCAATAACCCCTACCTCTGCCAATACCTTCTTACCTTAGAAGAACAAACCCTGGACACTTTAATACAAAAGGCATTGGATATGGAACGCCTGCAACTAACAGTCATGCACCTGCAGCCTAACACAACCCCCACGACGTACGCTATGAGTCAGCCAGTACCCAGCAATCCGCCCTCTGGGATCCCCCTCTCACAAAATCTTCCCTTCCAAAGTAATATAAGTTGGACACCCACGCATGGAATCACCCCCACGGCATCGCTGATATCCCCTAACTCAGCCCCATCTGCTAACACTCCGTTGCAACCACCGCTCCTACAACAACAACAGCAACACCCCATCTACCAGTCAACAACGCCCGCCCCACAACCAACTCAACACTTCGTTAACCAAACACTACCACTCACACAAGAAAGAGTCCCCCAGCCGAGTTCCTTTTCCAATAGATCTACACAGTCCCAAACACTCGCTAACATAACTTGCACCTTCTGCCGACGACGGGGACACACATACAGCGAATGCATGAAGCGTAAAAACACCCCATTATGTTCACACTGCCAAAATTTTGGGCATGACGTCAGAGAGTGTCGCCGACTTAAGTATGAACGTAATCAAGCAATGGTCAGGAACGGGCCCCCCTTACAAAATCCCTATAATAATTACAACAACAGGCCACCTCAAAATTACCCGCCGAATAATTATATGAACTCCCAGGGTAGGGCTGATGACAATAGAAGGAGTCCTCACCCCGGATCGGGCCAACCCAATCCAAACGCACCTAGTAATAGAACCCCACGAGTGTACCAGGTAAGCCGAAAGTGCGATTTTTGTGGTCGCCGTAGCCACGTAGTGAGCGAGTGCGCTCAGAAGAGAATGTGGGAAGAAAAGCAGCAGGGAAACGACGAGCCGTCGAGCCAAAATTCCCTGGCCCGACAACAATAAGTCCACTCACTCCCAAGGGTACACCTCAGTCGCCCCGAGTCAAACTTCCACTAGCTACCTTACCCTTAGATATCAGCCGTAAAGGCAAAGTCAAATTAGTAGTAGACACCGGCGCTGAGGTAAGCGTCATCAAACAAAATAGACTTAAATCCCAGGTAAAAATAAATCAGGAAGAAAAATGCACCCTCCTAACCCCTGCCGGAACTACAGAAACCATAGGGAGCTGTCAAGGAAATTTCGACCTCCCCACTAAAATCCCTAGCTCTTTCCAGGTAGTAGAGGATACCCCAGACTTTCTGAACGATGGATTATTAGGGTACGACTTCATCTCGGATAATTGCCACGTAGAGGGGCCTAACCGAAGTTTGAAGTTCCCTCGCACAATAACAAACCCTGAAGAATTTAGCGTTCCATTGACATTCGACGAACATTCGCCCAAAGAACGGGCAGTCGAAGTGAGGCACAGTATGGAAACCCATACTGTCTCCAAGGCCCCTAACTCGGAGGCTGACTGCAAAACCCAAAGGTCGACTGACAAAATCGAAAGTCAAAGGGAACCTATACGGACTAAGATAGAATTGGGACTGGCGACGCGAGTGCCGGCCCGTACCCAACAAATAATCGCAGTGCCGCTAAACCTAAAGGAAGAAATGGTCTGTCTGTCTCAGGAAGTAAAACCCGGAGTATTCCTCTCAAATAGCCTTTTACCCAAGGGAAAGGACACAGTTCCGGTAAGCATTCTTAACAGTACCAACATCCCAGTGTCCATATCCGCACTTAACCTAACACTGGTCCCAACCAGTAAATATGTAATAATACCACTTCAAGCGATACCACGGCCAACCTTAGTTAAACAATCCACCATAGATTCGGCCCCCATGGCCCCTGAAACCTATGCCTCTGAGAACCCCAGTCTAAATGTCATTCGTACTTTCTTAAACACAGTCGCTCTATTCCTAATCAATCATCTAATAACGATATGGTCCGCATGCAACTCTAAGTGCGCCGACCAAGATAGCCCCCAAGGCTCCTACCAAACTAACGGTGCTTGCGAGTACAAGAGCCCCAACGTTGGCCAACAAACTCCATCACCCTCACCCATAAAAAAGAAAAAGGGAACAACTTCCCAAGCAAAGGCACCATACACCCCTGCCTCTAAACTTCTAAAAAGCAAACGATTAGGTACGCAAACCCCAAAGAGCAAAACCGAGGCAAGAATTAAAAACTTCCGGTATTCATTTCCAAACCCCGAATACCCGGTCTCACAAGACCTCGAAGCCCGCTTAGAACAGATCAAAAAGGAGTTGAATCTGGACGAAAACCTAAGCGCGGAGGAAAGACAGTCGATTACCGACCTCTGCTACGAATACCACGATATTTTCCATCTAAAGGGCGATCTCCTCACGCATACAACCGCAATCCAACACGAAATACCTTTAATACGGGACCAGGCACCCATAAACCAGAAGATGTACCGACTGCCAGAAAGTCAGAGGCAGATAATAAATGATCAATTACAAGAAATGCTGGAAAACGATATAGTACAGCCTAGCAAAAGCCCATGGAACTCCCCTCTCCTACTAGTTCCCAAGAAGGCAGGCGCCGACGGTGAGAAAAAGTGGCGTGTCGTCGTCGATTTTCGTAAACTTAACGAAAAAACAATTGGCGACGCCTTCCCATTGCCACGCATAGAAGAGATCTTAGACCAGCTAGGACACTCACGTTACTTCACCACTCTTGATCTAGCCAGCGGCTATCACCAAGTTCTGGTCGATCCCAGGGATCAAGATAAAACCGCCTTCAGTACCAATTACGGGCACTACGAGTTCAAACGTATGCCGTTCGGGCTAAAAGGAGCCCCGGCTACGTTCCAAAGACTAATGAACTACGTACTCACCGGCCTTCAGGGCCTAGAATGTTTCGTCTACCTAGATGACATTGTCATCTATGGTAAGAGCCTAGAAGACCACAACCAGAAGCTCAGAAAGGTTTTCGACAAACTGAGGGAGCATAACCTCAAGTTGCAGTCCGAAAAGTGCCAATTCCTACGAAAGGAGGTAGTCTACTTAGGGCACATCTGCTCAGAGAAAGGAGCGCTCCCAGACACCAAGAAGACGGCGTGCGTCCAAGAATACCCGGAACCACGCACTATACGCCAGGTCCAATCTTTCATCGGACTCGCGAATTACTATAGAAAATTTATTCCCGATTTCTCAAAAATCGTCCGACCTCTAACCAACCTTCTCCGTAAGGACGTAAAATTCTCTTGGACCCCTAGATGCCAAGAAGCCTTCGACCAAATCAAGGCAGCACTGGTCAAGCCCCCCCTACTAATCTACCCCGACTTCACTAAACCCTTTAATCTGACTACAGATGCCAGTAGTGAAGCCCTTGGGGCTGTACTTTCACAAGGGGAAGTTGGAAAAGACCAACCCATTGCCTACGCCAGTCGAACCCTGAACAAGGCTGAACGTAATTACTCCACCATCGAAAAGGAGCTTTTAGCAATAGTCTGGGCTGTGAAAAATTTCAGGTGCTACCTACAAGGTCGCACATTCACAGTGTATACTGATCACAAACCGTTGAAAGGAGTATTCAACGTAAAAGACCCTACCACCCGATTGGTGCGCTTCCACCACAAGCTCTCCGAATACGATTACAATATTGAATACAAACCCGGCAAATATAATACTAATGCCGACGCCCTCAGTCGTATTCCGCAAGACACCAAGACTCAACAAACTTCCACTGTCAAAGCAGTAGTCCACTCACCCATGGAACCTCCCCCAGGAGGCCACAACCAAAGATGCAACGTAGTCACCCGTGCCCAAGCACGAGGCGAAAGACAAAATCCTACGCCCGAACAAGAGGCCCTAATTGAGGTAACAGATGTAGGCATTGCCCCCGAAGGCAACGGTATTAAAAACTCAGATGACCAACCAATCAATTCACCCGAATCCCCAATTTCGCAGAACCCCGTGGACACATTAGTCGAAACCAACCCCCCTCAAGAGGCTGAAATTAATCAAAAGCCCAAAATCACGGTAATCACAGATCCCGAAGAGATAGCCACCATCCTGAAAGACTATCATGACTCCGCTTTCGGAGGACATCAGGGCGTAATCAAAACATATAAACGAATCCGTAGAAAGTACTGGTGGCGCCATATGCTTAGGGACATAGGGAAATATATTCGTAGATGTAGAAAGTGTCAGACAAATAAGTCCACGCCGGCCCTCAAAATGCCGATGGTAATCACAGACGTGGCCGAAAGACCATTCGACAAGGTATATCTCGACATAGTGGGACCCCTAGAAACTACTAATTCCGGAAACCTGTACATCTTAACATTTCAAGATAACTTAAGCAAGTTCCTAGATTGCTATGCTATCCCGAACGCCGAAGCCGAAACCGTTGCGCAGATAGTCTTTGACCAAATTATTACCCGCTACGGGATACCGAAAAGCATAGTGACCGACCAGGGCACCAACTTTCTCAGCGGCTTATTCAAGGGCCTATGCAAACTCCTAAAAATTAAAAAACTACAAACTTCCGCTTATCATCCCCAATCCAACGGCGCTCTAGAACGGGCCCACAGGCCCCTAGTAGAATATTTGCGTAGTATCACTGACCAAAACCCCAAATCATGGGATCAATATTTACGAACCGCCGCGTTCGTCTATAATAATAGTATTCACGACAGCACCAAGCTAACTCCCATGGACTGTCTTTACGGTTTCTCGCCTGATGTCCCCTCAAATCTAAAAAAGGATCCCGAGCCACTATACAATCACGAAAGCTACTACCACCTTCTAAAGTATAAACTACAAAAGACATACTCAATAGCCCGGCAAAATTTGCTAGCAAGTAAACAGAAATCTAAAGCCCACTATGACCAAACAACTAGAACCCACACCTTCCATGTTGGCGACCAAGTCCTTATAAAGAGCGAAAACCGGAAGGGCAAACTGTCTGCCATCTGGAGAGGCCCTTATCCTATAGTAGCAATTACAAGCCCCGTGAACACCAAAATCAGAATTGGTAACAAACAGACCGTAGTCCATAATAACCGCCTGAAACCCTTCTACGAATAAATTACAGAACTCCATAATAGAATAATAATATCCTTAATTTACACAAGTACCAATTTTCACGCATTCAAATTCGCACCCTAATAAACGGCTCTAACGGCAAGTTACTCCCAGTCCACCGTTAACATAGAAGTCATACTATTCCTCGTAGCTACTTCAGGCTCTAAGCCTAACCCCATCATCCCGTTGACCACAATGGACACAGTGTGGCACCATATGAAATAAATAAGAGATTGGTTACCGTCCACAACGGTTGTTTAAAGCCATTTTTATGAAAATAAAACACAGCTTTAAGCCACCAAAATCACGCCTATTTACGCCTAACGGTGCTTTACGGATAAAACACCGATTTAGACGAATGGCGACCAACCTACACCCACGGATACGAATAAGGTCACGCCAAAACTAATATCTTATTTATTATCTCATTGCAGCGCACCGTGCGTACGCTGACTTCCTCTTATTATTTGAAACCCTTTTTTAGAGTAAATGACTAACCAGCCACTGTGCATGGCCCTACTTCACTATCGCTAACAGACCTAGTAATTTAATTCCTCATGATATACGCATTTTCCAAACCCCACGAACTCGCTCCTTGACGCTGCCCAGAACTATTCCAAAATGGGCGAACTCAAAATTATATGTAATGGGTAAAACGCATAAATATAATAATAAGTTATTAGATCTTGTAAGAATAGAGAAGAAAAAATTATTAAATAATAATAATGTAGAAGGTAAAACATTAGAAATTAGAAAACATTGTGGAAGGAAGTAAAATTAATAAGAATTGTGGAAAAGTCAAGAGTAGTAATTAATACACAAATCAAAATCAAAAGAATACTGGGCGAAAGGCCTTAAATAAATAACAAACAAAGAACTATTCCAAAATGGGCGAAAGCTCATTGAAGTGTATGTAATGTATAAAACGTCCTTCCCAAATATTAGAACTTGTAAAATTAGAAAAGTAAAAATTATTAAATAATAAGAATTGTAAAAGATAGAAAGAATTGTAGAAGAAAATATTAAATAAATAAGATAAGAAACATTGTAGAAAATAATAAATGGAAAAATGCGCCCGGCCCTTAGAGATGTAAGCCTAGAGAGTCACATAATATAATAATATATGAAAACGCCCCTAAAGGCTGTTAGAATTAAAAAAAAAAAATTATGAAAGACTAGTGTAAGTAAGTAGAAACGTTGTACATAAAGCCCTAAAACCGCCAAAAACGCAACCCGCAAATTTTTAAATACGAGCAATGCCCCCTTGCTTTGCGTCGTAGCATTGCTCTTATTGAGCCCCCCAAGGAGTTGTTATAAACAAAAACCCGCCTAAAAAATCGATTCTAAATTTTAATAATCATTACTGTTCAAAAGTATAAATTCCTACCCGGTCATATTTTATTCTTCTAAATTCATAAATCCCTAACATTTATAAAAAATTACCCGATCATATTTATTTCAAATTTTTAACTTTCATAAAAAATTATCACACGGGAAATTCAAATGCAATATTGCACATAATAATTTCTTAGAAATCCACGGTGATAAACCCAGTGGATCAACATAAAAATTATTCTTATCAGAATCAGGTGTCAGGTTTCAGCTCGAATCTGTCTGCTTGCTGCACATTCGGGCGGTAAGAAAATCTGTTTTCTGCCGAGATCGGCAGCTTTTTCCTTGCGGCGTGGGAATAGTTTTTCCTTTTTTCCAAACCACGCCAGGGCCGGTAACGGTAAAAATTAATAATTGGATTAAGTGTTGTTTGAACTACGATCGGCGGCGGGCGTTGTCCCGAATATTAAAAAGTATTGTTCTAACTCTGATCGGCGGCGGATCGCGTCTTAACTTGAATCGGCGTATTAAAAATTAAAAGTGTTGATCTAACCTTAACGGGCGGCGGACGGTTCTTGTTTTTTAATAAAGTTGTTGTCTAAACCATAACCGACGGCGGGCGATTTTTAGTTTCCGAACTGATTTGAATGTCCTAAAAGTGTTGTTTGAGCCATCATTCGCGGCGAGTATTGTTTTGATTTAAACCGGTGTCGGGCAAAGAGAAATCTTGAGTTTTAAATTTTAAGGACAAAAATGTGATTTTGCAAATAAAAATATAATTAAAAAATGTGTAAAAATAGAAAGAAATATTAGAAACCAACGCTTTTTCATATTGGATATAAAAAATACTGAGTTGCATAGTTGAAGCATAAGGATAACACTCCTGTTAAAATAATAAATAAATCATCGCTCAAAAAATAAAAATAAAAGTGAGTTTTAATATACTACAACAGTAATACGACCAGTACTGTGTTATGGTAGCGAGACTTGGACTATGACCCAGGACATAGAGGAACGAGTCAACAGGTTCGAGAGGAAAATTCTCAGATGCATAATAGGCCCAATCAGAGAGGATGGAATATGGCGAAGAAGATACAACAACGAGTTGTATGAAATTTTTGACGACCCACAACTCTCAACTTTAAGGGGACAGGCCCCTCAAGCGTCCGAGAAATAAGCGATTTTTCTTGATTTTTTTTCTTACAGAAAGAAACATCGGAGACATACGAATTTTGGGATATGTTTTAGTCATACTTTAAACTTTATTAACAAAAAAAATTACATCTGAAAAATTTCAAATGGCTGAGTTATTGACGTTTTCCGGCAGCGTTTCAACACGGTCGGAGTCCATTGGCGGGCACGATAGCAGCCGTTGTTTTCAACTAAAATCAAAAATTTTTTTTTTGTTTTCTTCGTTATACTTATTTGTTCTATGTGAACTACGGAAATTCCAAAAATCGAAAATTTAGTCGAAAAAATATGATTCAAAAAAAAAGTTACTTTTTTTACATTTATTTATTAATAAAAAAGGTATTGAAAATCGGAATTTTTCAAAATCCGTAGTTCACATAGAGTAGTTTTTTATACTGAATAAAATAAAATTTAGTTGAAGAAAATCCGTTGATTACTTTTTTAGTTATCTTGCCCGCCAATTGTAAAAACATGGTTTTGAGAAAACGCACTTTATATTTCGTAATTTCGTTCAAAACTTACTAGTGAGCTCTGAGCGACCGAATGAATTTTCGTATAACTCCCGTAATACTTCGAATTTCGAGCTAAAATTTTACACACATAATCTTGAATAGTTGCCAGATCGATTAAGCAAAAAAAAAAACAAAGGATTTTTTGAGACCTATTGAGGGGCCTGTCCCCTTAATAAAAATCAACAGATTGAGACTAGCCGGCCACGTGATCAGAATGGAGGACAATCGCATCCCAAAACGGCTTATGGCATCAGAAATTTTGGGAAGTAGGCCAGTAGGTAGACCCAGGAGGAGATGGATAGACTCTGTGACGGCTGACGCAGAGTCAATGCTCAACATCCGGAACTGGAGACATGCTGCAAGGGACCGTCAAAATTGGAGAAATGCCCTTGAGGAGGCCAAGGCTCGATTTGGGCTGTAGCGCCATTGGATGGATGGATTGCTCAGTATTACGATCAGCCGTTAGTGGTTCAGTAGTAACAGCAGATGAGATGGCTGGAAGCGAGCTGCACGTTGGCGCCTTGGGTGTGATGGAGGGCGAAAGCGATTGCGCACCGAGCGACGACTGCGTAGTTTGCTGCCGTTTTACCTTATTCCTGGTGTTTAGCATTTTTAGAAAAAATAGTTTTGAAAAAGGAAATGTTTTTCTTATTTCACTTAGCAATCACTTCACAACTCGCAACCGTTTTGCAATATTTATTGAAATTTAAAACAAACGAAAAAAGATTTGCAGACGGTTTACAAACTGACTTAACTGCTCGAGTACATGATAACAACTCTCTATGTATAACCAAAATTATACGGGCTGGAATGCGCTTATTCATTCCTCATTCTACCAAATCTATAAAGCCAAGGCCGAATAGATGGTTTAATGGGGAATGCATGGGCGCAATCAAAGCTAATGCTGTAAACATACTAAGGGCGAAAATAGCTCCCACAGCGACTGGCAAAAACGAATAGAACACACAGCTTTTCAATGAGTATGAAGGGTGCAGCACAATATGCAGACCACTCGACGACGAGGTCGCCGAGAGTGGCGACTCATTCAATCCAAGTTCTATTTCGTAGCCGTCGCCCCTCAAAGTTACCTGGGCGGTGTGACATGGGATTGTGTTGCTATTCTCGTATGTTCCTGTGCGCGTGTGTGCTTTTTAATTTGTGTGCACCGTCGCCGTCGCCCTTAGTATGTTTACAGCATAAAGAAGCCGCTGAGAGAGCGTACAGACACTCCCCAAGTGAGTCCCTTCGTCGTGAGTATATCAAATTAAGAAATTCCTGTAATTCCACCATCAGGAAGGTTAAATCGTCATTTGACGACAAATTAAGAAACAAGATTCTCAACGCAATTGCAGGCAGCAAAAACTTCTGGAAGAATTTTACCTCTTCCTCAACCCCTCCATTCATCAATGGAAAGGAGGTAATAACAGAAAGCAAATCCAAGGCCGATTTATTGGCATCTCTGTTCGCCTCAAATTTTTCTCTGCCCGAATCTGATACGTCACCACCGGTCCTCGATCGCATCGCCCATTCAATGGGCGGGATCTTCTTCAGGACCCGTGAGGTGTATAAATGTGCAAGGAGCTTGACGTCAACAAATCCACTGGCCCCGATAATATTCCCCCTATGGTACTCAATAAATGTGCCTCACCTTTGGCTTAACCTCTGCGCAAACTTTTTGCCTTATCATATTTCTCCGGAGTTTATTCAAACTCCTGGAAACTAGCTCATGTTCAGCCCATTCCGAAAAAGGTGATGCCAGCGACCCTTTAAACTACCGCGACCGCCCAATAGCAATAACTTCTGTTCTCTCCAAAATCATGGAGACAAAAATTAATAGAAAGCTGATGCAATATTTAGAATCTAACCAAATCATACACGACAGGCAGTACGGCTTTAGACCGAAAAGATCTACTGGCGACCTTCATGTGCATCATGAGCATCTACACCGAAGCATCCATAGTTCCGGTGAGTCTGGTCTGGTTGCTCTAGATATTTCCAAGGCTTTTGACAGAGTATGGCATCCCGCTCTGCTGTCTAAACTCCAAGCTATTGGTATCGACTCAGTTCTTATGAACTGGATTGAGAGCTTTCTTTCCAGCCGTTCAATCAAGGTAGTATTGGATGGCGTCGAATCCAACTCACATTCCATCTCGGCCGGCGTTCCCCAAGGATCGATCCTCTCACCCGCTCTCTTTCTAATATTTATTCACGATCTGCTCTCAATCCCCTCCAACCCACTCCACAGTTTCGCCGACGACAGTACTCTGCGTTACTCTTACGCCAACGCTAGACAAGCAAGTGCCAGACCTTGTCTCTTAGACCGCGAACTCATGTCCAGCTCTCTCAACGCAGAAATCGAGCTCATTCTTGACTGGGGCCGCAAGAATCGAGTCGAATTTAACGCATCAAAAACAAAGTACTGCCTTATCTCCACCAAAACCTGTACCGACTTTCCCTCTATTTTAGTGGACGGGGATAGCCTAACACCTGACCCATCTCTTAGCATCCTGGGAATGACTCTATCTAATGATATGCAATGGAATGGTCACTTATACCAAATTGCCAAACAAGCGTATCAATGCCTAGGATTCCTTAAGAGATGCAAGTTCCTCCTTCAGCCAGCTGCTCTAGCCACAATCTACAAGTCCTACATTCGACCCCACCTTGAATACAACTCGTAGATCTGGGCGGGCGCTCCTAAAACCACCTTGGATTGGCTGGACAAGGTGCAAAACCGCGCCATCAAACTCATTGGCGATAGCACTCTTTGCTCCTCCATCGACCCTTTAAGCCACCGCAGGAGCGTAGCAGCACTCAGCAAGTTTTATCGCTATTATTACAGCGAATGCTCCACTGAAATAAAGAACCTCCTGCCTACACGGCAACTTTTTTCCCGCAACACAAGACTAGCCAATTGGGCTCACCCCTTCACTCTGCAGCCCTCCCCTTCACGCACATTACGGTTTAGCTGTTCGTTTATAAATAGAACAACTCGGTTGTGGAACTCTCTCCCGCAGTCGGTGTTTCCGAGCTCATATAACATCTCTGAGTTCAAACGCAAGGTTCATCGACACCTACTCATCCACCCCCCAGACCCCTAACCTATCCTTTCTATTCTATCCTTCAGATCAAGCTTACTACTATACATTGCACCATGACTCGAACGACATGACGGACTAGTAGTACAAAGGGTGACTCCTAAGCTTCATCGTATCACAAAAAAAAAATCCCGCAGGACCGCATAAAATTAATAGATGTTTCTCTAAATAGTTATGTTCATGAATTCATGAAGTATTATATGAAAGAAGAGCGTAACAAACTACTAATTTTCTTACATAGCAGCATACAATTTAATTTCCAAATTACTATCACAGCAGAGTTTATGCTACCGCTGTTCGAGAATACCAGCGGAATCAATGCCAGCGAATTCTAAAATGGTCTGAATACTTTGTTTGATTGACTCGGTAGTTCGTTTGACATATGTACAACACAACCCCGAGGGTAATCTCCTTACGCTCATATGTACTGAGTTTCCATGCATAGTTTCTCCTTCTTCTTTTCCGATGGCTCTACAGCCCAATTCGAGCCTTGGCCTCCATCAGCTTCTTCCTCTAGACGTCTCTCTGCTCCGCAGCTTGTCTCCAGTTTCTTGTGTTGAGCAGTTTTGCTGCATCGGCCTTAACATTGTCTTCCCACCTTAACCGTGGTTTGCCACTGGCCTTTTGCCATCTGGTAGTAGATACAGGGCTTTTTTTGGTATCCTCGAGTCATCCATTCTTTGGACATGACCGGCCCAACGTAAACGTAGTACCTTGGCATGGGTCGAAATTTTACACTCTTTGTATAAGTCGCACAATTCGTGATTGTAGCGTATTCTCCATGCATTGTCTTCATTGATTGGGCCGTATGTCCTTCGGAGAACCTTCCTCTCAAATATATCCATCTTGTCTGCGGATTTCTGAGAGATACTCCATGCTTCACATCCATACGTAGCTACTGTACGTATGATGATTTTATAGATTCTTATTAACTTCCCAGTATAGGAAGTTATTGTAATCGGTCCGAAAATCGAAATCGAATTTTTCGACGTATTTTCATCTTTCAAGGTCGCAGGAGCATTTTAAGCAAAAAATTGGGAGGAAGTATGTGTGTGTGTGGTGCGTACGTATGTGATCATTTTTTCCTGCACGATATCGCGCGAACCAAAAAAGATATCGATTTCGTTGAGGTGTCGTTCGAAGCGTATTAACCGAAATATGATCTGAAAAGATTTTCATAAAATTCGGTCGAGCCGTTTTTTTGCTTAAGCGGCGTAAGTGATTTTTGTACCTGCTCGATATCGCCCGAACCACGAAAGATATTGACTTACTTGGGGTGCTGTTCGAAGCGTATTAGCGACAATATAATCTGAATAAATTTTCCTGTAAAATGCATGCAAATCTAGAAAAACGCATTTCAAATTTTTTTTTTACTTTTTTTTGAGTTTTCCAAAAAACTGTAACCGTTGCACATGCCCATCGCCAAGGTAACTTAGTCACATCATTTTTCAACGAACAAAACTACTTTCAACCTTAAGGCAGTTTTTTCACTGAAACTATTTTTTTCATGACAGATTTACTGTACTATTTACAGTTACAGTTTTGCTAATATCTCCGCTTTAGCACGCTCAATACGAATTTGAACACCCGCTTTAGTGCAGCGAACGAAATACGGAGGAAACGTTTGTTTGCTAACGTTCAGGAAAAGCAAATTATCTAGAAAAATCTTGTGGATTTACTACTATTATAGTTATTTGAACTAGCTTCTCTCGGGATTGCTTTGTCATCAGTTCTCATTCTAGCCAATTTTCCACTAGTGCTAAACGTAAAACTATTTTGTAAGAAGTCAGTTTATTCCATATTCGTTCATCATACTGGGAAGTTAATTGTGTGGACCGAAGGGGTCAAACCCACATCCCAACTAGTTTTAGTTTTCCTGTGGATGTCTCTGGATTTCATTACTGGCAGTAGTGAGAATGTTCTTTTGGCGGCGTTTATTCTTCTTTGTACGTCTATCGTTTCATCATTGTCTTCGCTGACTGTGGACAGGTAGTTAAATTGGTTTACCCGTTCAAAGTTATATTCCCCCCAGGTGGTATTATGGTTTCTGCTTCTTTCCACCCTTGACTGAATTAGAATCTGGCTCTTCTCTGCATTTATTCGCAGCCCTATATGTTTTGCTCCATCTTCTAATTCTGTGAATGTTTCTCTAAGATATGACAGTGATTTTGCAAGGCAGTTAATATCGTCGGCATATCCTGCCAACTGTTTGGATTTGTTAAGCAAGGTAGCGTTTGCACCAATGTTAACCTTGCGAATTACTCCTTCAAGGCAGAGATTAAATAGCATGGGTGCCAGCCCATCGCCTTGCTTTAAGCCTTGCTTGACCTGGAAAGACTCTATCAATTCTCCTTGTATCTATGCACAGTTTACCCTGGTTTTTTTCAGAGTAGGTAAAATGGGGAAAAAACAGGGGCTTAGTAAAGTTTCGTTAAATCCAAGTAAACGAAGCAAAGAACCAGAGTTTTGCATATGTGTGTGATTAAGTGACATATACATATCAACGGTGACGAAAGGTAAAATTATTTAGCTATCACTTTCATCCAGCGCCGTCATGGAAAAAGCATCGAGTTAACTTGAGGGAGAAAGCTTTCAACGAAAACTCTACTTCTGTTTATGGAAACACAGTAACTTTACTCAAGCCGTATTTCTATGGGAGCTTAGACTGAGTTAACCCAGGGTTAACTCTGTATGGAGACTCAGTAATTGATCACGTTCGGATATACAAACATAAATATACTTAGACGTTATTGTTATTGCTGAATTGTGTAGTAGGCAAATATCTTCAACTAACGAATTTAAAAATGTATGTATTTTGTGTAGTGTAAGCCCCCTCCTCACTTCCGTACACGGGCAATATCATGAAACGGTGTCGTGTGAAACTGGAATTGCAAAACAGTCAACTCGTGTTCGCAGGGACTCAATCTACTTTTGTTAATACTTTGCAATTGCGTTAGTATTTCTCGATTAAGTCCTGGTTCTTATATTCTGTCCTGTCCTGTCCTGGTTCTTGTATTCTGCTGACCAAATCCCGCAGTACTTTGTTTTTGATGGGTTAAATTCGCCCCGATTCTTGCGGCCCCAGTCAAGAATGAATTCGATGTCCGCGTTAAGAGAGCTAGACATGAGTCCGCAGTCTAAGAGACAAGGTCTGACACTTGCTGGTCTAACGTTGGCGTAAAAGTAACGCAGAGTACAGTCATCGGCGAAACTGTGGGGTGGGTTGGAGAGGATTGAGAGCAGATCGTTAATGAATATTAGAAAGAGACCAGATGAGAGGATCGCTCCTTGGAGAATGCCGGCCGAGATGGAGTGTGGGTTGGATTCAACGCAATCCAAAACTACCTTGATTGAACGACTAGAAAGAAAGCTTTCAATCCAGTTCGTAAGAACTGAGTCGATACCAATAGCTTGGGGTTTAGACAGCAGAGCGGGATGCCATACTCTGTCAAAAGCCTTGAAAATATTTAGAGCAACCAGCGGAACTATGGACACTTCGGTGTATATGCTGGGTCAAACACACGAAGGGACTCAGTTGGGGAGTTTCTGTACGCTCTATAAGTGGTTTCCTTAGCTTTAATTGCGTCCATGCATTCCCCATTAAACCATCTATTCGGCCTTGCCTTTATAGATTTTTTAGAATGAGGAATGAATAAGCGCATTCCAGCCCGTATAATTTTAGTTATACATAGAGCGGCATAGCTCGCACTGGCATCCCGGAAACACGCACTTGGCTTTCGCATAGTGCCGAAATTGGCTTTCGCATAGTGCCAAAAAGTTTTTTGGAACTGTGTTAGTAGTGGTAGAAGATGAGTATGGGGAATTAGCGCTGACTAGGCAGTGGTCCGAATTACCGAGTTGAGCTAACCTCGACGGAGTACCGTGATGGGTGAGATGTAAGAAACAGGTCAAGGAGATGGGCTCCGTGACCTTCAACGTCTGAGACACGCGTTTCCCGATAGTGCAAATTATTAATATCTTGAAAAAGTCTTTGCCAGAAACACTGGTGCCATTTTAGTCCGGGCGTTGGAGCATTTCCAGTGATTTTGGCGTGATGTAACGGACTTTTTTGGTGGAGTCGGTCAGAAATGACATCCTCAACAATATTTAGGGGGTGCGCAAGCATGAAACTCCCAGGAAAACTTTTGGTAGCCCAAAAACTGCAAAATGCACTAAAAATTCCCTGTTTTTTACCTTTCTTGTTAAATATCTCTTAACGAAGGCTTCTAGGCGAAAAATTTGTTGAGTATGTTTGGTTCGTTATTGAATTTGCTAAAACTTACCCTAAGGTGGATTTTTAAAATTTGAATTTTTGCATTGCAAAATAGCCGAAAACCGCGAAAAAAAGTACCTCACTTTAAAGCTATCACAAGGAAAGGAGAGATCATTATCTTCCAATTTAATTTTGGAATTAGATAGTTTAAAGGCATGATTAACTTATATCCAAAACCTGATCACGGTCGGTCAAATAGTTTTTGCATAATGCATTTTGCAATTAAGTGAATTTAAAAAGTTAAATATGTTACTGCGCCAAAAGAAAAACTCCCATGCTGGTCCAGATTTTTTTACGTATGCTCTAACTCTCTTTACAATATCCAATCATTAAAATTCTGGTTTTTAATTTTTTTTAATGTTTTTAAATTTTTTAAGATTTTTGGCAAAAAGCTGCAACTAAGGCGTTTTTTCCACAAAAATTACTAACTCGGCGACGCCAGGAATGCTAGGCGCGTTTCAAATTCGCTCGAAAAAGGACTCCAGTTTCTATGCACCAATTTATCTGTCTAGCGTCCCAGCTAGTAACAACAACAGAATTCAAAAAAATTCGGTAATTTTTCTAATTTGTTTAAAGGTGCCTGTAAACGAGCACCAAAAAATGCACATTGCCGGTAATATTTCAGAAAAAGATGGCCCGGCTATATGTTTGAAAATGTGTGGCCGATACTATTGCTGGCAACTTGTAGTCAGACATGTTTTCGCAATGTTTTGGCTACTGTGTTGCCCGAGAATTTCATGCGTACACGTATGACAATGGCTGAAAGGGAAGTAGTGTTTGCTTATTAAAAAACGAAGAATGCGATGAGCTAATTCTAAATACATATCGCTCATCGGCGGCAATAGTGGCACATCTCAAAAATTTTGCATTGGAGAAAATGGAGATTATAAGTTGTAGTAATTTTGATAACTTTAGTTAACTACAATATACACAAAAATTATATGGTTTTTAATGGTTACTACTTGGTTTTTGTAGTCTAAATTAATATTGCGTATTAAAATTTATAAGTTTTTGTCTAATTGGATGTTCTTGAAAGATGTGCCGCTATTGATTACAGTGGCGTAGCGTGGATTTCTGCCACCCGGGGCGAACCATAAATTTGCTGCCCCCTACTTTCGAATTGAATTGGTACCACTTGTTCTATTAGTAAGATAGCTAGATTAGATCTGCAGAGCTAGATTAATATCAACATTGTAGATTTTCAATAATTTTTAATCAATGAATCGAAAACCCAACTTGAATTTCAAGTAATTTTCAATACAAGAATTCAAGGCATCATGTAAACGCAATGAATGTTCGGTATAGGGCGCGCCAAAATAAATGGGAATTTTACGCACAGGCGAGGAAATGACAACTCCACATACATTAACATTCCGTGTATGGAAAAAAATTCATGCGCGCATGCACTTTAATTTCCCTTTTGAAACTATCGTTTACCAGGAACAACACTCCACCATAGCATCTGACCAGGACAAGAGTCGTAGTGAGACGGATTAAATTGTGATTGAAAATATAAATGAGCGGGTGATTTGGGGTTTTAAACGAACGGAATGACGAGGTGCACTTTTATTTTCGAATCTACTTTCGTGGTGAGGATTTGAGACTTTCACTGCGCATCAAAAAATCGTTTTTGAGATTTCCAATTGTTTTGGCGCAGGCTATATCCATACTTCAAGGTTGGCCTAAATTATAAACTTTAACAAACTCAGAGAGCTGGAATGAGTAATTTATTATCTCTGTAATTTATTTTAGTATGTCTTTAGATAGAAAGCCTCGAACACGCACGAGCTTAAGCTAAACTCTTCTCTGTCCAATATCTGGAGGTTTCATTTCCCATCATCGTAGTCCGATACTATTACAGGGGATTTTACCGACAAATACGGCAGCTGTTGGAGCCCTTCTCAAACTTCAGCATTTACAGCCCGCGTCATAAAAGAAGGGAATTTTGAAATCGCTGTTTCCATGCACATTGAGAGTCTCATACAAGAGAGCAACGTCACTCTGTTTGTCCATTCAGAAGTACACCAATGAGAAATTTAACATACGAGATTAATATTTTTGGCGAAACTTGCTCTATTTCTTAAGATAATTGCGAACGAACTTACAACAAAACTACAATTCAACTGAAAATAAACAACTGAATCATTTTTTCATCACAATCTAACCGACTGATTTATTCACAATTTGGCAATTCGCTGTCAGCTGCCAATGGACACCTATCGTGTTTCATATGCGCGCTGATTTCCCTTCTTTTATGGCACGGACTCTAATCATAAGGAATATAAGTAAAGTAGATGTAACTTCCACTGAAGTAGATGTAACATCCACTTACTTCCATATTGGTCATACAGGGCCGGCGTTTGGCTTTTTTGCACTCGGTGCAGCATGCCATATACATATTGCGCCCTCTTCATATTTGTTCATTTTCTGATGGCAGTAAAGGAAGACACAAACACTCATTGAAAATGAAAGCACGGAGTTTTTCTTTCACTTTTTGTTTTTGAAATTGCGTCCTGTCCAATTGCGCCCAGTGCAAATGCACCAGTTGCACCTATGAAAGCGCCGCCCTTGCTCTTATACATTTATATGGAATGGTATCTAACTTCACTTCACTTCACTTCCCTTCCCATTTAGGTTTGGCCTGTAGACACCATCAAGCAGGACATCGTGCTGGATGTGGCAATGATTAGGGCCTGATGTTACCAGCAGCATCTCTAGCTCTGTCCAGTTTAGCCGCCGCCTCCAATATCTACGCCGCCCGGGGCAATGGCCCCCTCGGCACCCCCCACGCTACGCCACTGATTGATTATACCAAGTCTAATAGTTTTAGATGAAAACTCTGTTTTGAGTCATTGGTAAAATGATAGGGATATCTATAATACTTTTTAATGTTCTAAATAAATAAAAGATTTAAATATATTGTTATTTTTTTTTTAAATAATAAAAGTGAAAAATAATACAGTAGGTACATGTTTAAAAAATAGTAACAGAATTTTAAAAAAGTAGTAATACATCTTATATTTTGGCATTTCAGTGAAAATCTATTTTAACTAAAATTAAAGCACTATTTTTTTATTAACACCGTGGCTGTAAGGGTTTTTAATTGAATTGTTACGTAATAAAAACATCAGATCATCGTACTTTTTTTTGGTGAACTACATAGGCCGCTGGACGAATTATTATTTTATTCCTATCATTGATAAAATCTTCTGCCCTCGACTATTGGTACTACATTGAAAATTAATACTGTCTCTGTATTACAAGAACAATAAATAAACATACTAATTCATTCGGCATGCACACAACTAAGAAAAGTAAAGAAAGAGGCAAAGTCTATAAAGCCATAAGTACAAAAAAATCAATATATATTGGCATAAATTGGGGGCAAACGACCAACAAAGACCTCGGATGGTGGTGACACCCGATTTGTCACTTCTTCAAGCGAGAAGATTCACTGCAGACAAACACCTAGCAGATCTGTTAGCAAGTCTTAATCCTACCTCCCCGCCATGCCCCACATATTACTATCTACGATAAAGGAGACAGTAGACCAAACGCTTAGAAGGCAGCAGGCCGGATTCAGAAAGGCCCGCTCATATATGGGTGATTGTCATGAAATGGGAGTTTTTGAGATTTGAACAAAAATTTGTGAACAAAAAAAAAGTGCTGAAAAAAAATTTTCTCATGTGTTTTCAACATTATTTTGAAGTACTTTCTGTATATTTCCACATAAATACACACGAGGTATAGACAGTGAGAAGTTTATATCGAAAAGCCGAAATTATATGGCTTCGGAGGCGACAATTACGGTAGCGACATTTCATCGAAAAATCCGTCGCTTTCATGATCAATGAGAGCAAACAATTTTTCCGAAAATTTGCTTGCTCTACAAATGCAAACAAATTCACCGAACCGAGTTAAAAGAGATTTGCAACACATATCACAACGAAAACACACATTACGGAGGCGACAGTTTTTTTTTCTTCGATAATTTTCTTGAGGGTTGCTCTCTTGTTTATAAATTGTTCACAGTCTAAACGTCCGGCGAGGATAAACATTCATAAAGAAACTTGTGACGATTCGGTTTCACTACTTAGTGCCACTTGACAACCAATTTGTCGTTGCGTGTGCGCTATTTTTATAGTTTTTATTGAAATTTGCAACAAACAACAGTCAGAATGTAAACACTGACATCTAACTAAGCAGGTATCCGCCCGCGTAATACATACCGGTGATCAGTTTCGGAATACTGCTGCTATCGTTTGAGACCCTAGGCGCGCGGCAATAATGCACTGTTTTTCCGTAAACGTAGTCCCGTGACGTAAAAGCGGAAAATGGACAGGTTACGGAGGCGACATTTTCGGTGGTCGAAGGGCCGCCATTTTGTTCAAGAGTGCTTGCCGCGGGAGGCGATGAAGGAGAGAATGTTTTATTACTGGATGGAGATTTTCACCCCAGAAAAAATTTGTTTGAGGCGTTGTAGCTAGAGAACAACGGCCAGCCAGCCACTACCCCCATTTCATGACAATCACCCATATAGATCGTATTAACACCTTGAGAATCATAGTGGAGCAGTCTACTGAATTACGATACCCCTTTACTTTGCTTTCATAGACTATAAGAAAGCATTCGATTCGGTTAATAGGAGCTTTATATGGTAGTCCCTACCGAAACGTGGATTGCCTGATAAAATAATAGAATTGATAAAAGGCCTAATCAACAATTCCAAATGCAAAGTTCTCCATAATAGAAAATTATCCGACAGCTTTGAGGTAAGTACGACAAGGATGCCTACTTTCGCCATTATTATTATTTAAAGTAATAAAAGACATCCTTGACAGCGCTCTAGATAGTAGAACAGGCGGCATATAATGGGGATTGCTAGATCGCCTTAAGGATCTCTACTACCCTGATGATATCTGTTTGCTGGCCCACAAACACCAGGACCTCAAAAGGCCAACACCAGGACAATTTGGCAACAGAAACTAGTCCAGAAGGCTTAAGGCTAAATGCAAACATCATTGAACGGACAGCGCTGAATAATCATGTCGTGTGGAACTGGTAGATAAATTCTGCTACCTTGGTAGTATTATTATCGAAAAAAGCAGACGTCAGTTCCAGAATAAGTAAAGCACGAAGCGAATATGCATGCCTTTTCTGCATCTGGGGATCAACGGAGATCTCAACTAACACCAAATTGCGGTTGTTCAATTCCAACGTTAAGGCAGTTATTTTGTACAGATGCCTACGTCGTATTCTAAAACTCCGCTGGCAAGATATAATTTCAAATGAAGAACTATCTATAATTTTAAAGCCAACTATCTCTAGAGTCGGAGGACCTAAATCAACGTGGAAGAGGACCCTACTAGTAGAGACCGCAACAACTGGGAGATCCTGGTCAGAGCTGAGAGCTGTCGCGCAAACAAAGTGCACTGGAGGGCAACTGTTTCCGCCCTATGTGCAATGAAGGATTGAATGAGCATAAAGTATTAAATATAAATCAAAATGTGGCACAATTTCTATGCACTTGTTATCTAGAATTACTTAGTATAAACTGACACAATCAAATTGTGCCCTTATTGTTCACACACAAAGAACTATCTTCAACCAACGTCAGAGGCACTCTAAGAATGTGCCACTGTAGTTGCAGCATGTAAAACAGAATTTGTAGAATATCATAGTGGCATATCGACCATCTCGTGCCAGTTATGTAAACTAACTTTGTTCCTGTCTGTTTCCAAGAAAGAACATCAAATTCAAATTCTGATACAATACTTATTACGTTTTTTGAAATTTTTGAGATGTGCCACTTTTGTCGCCGGTGAGGGATATGTAGTTACTTGTTCAGAAGTTTCACTAGAATGACGAAGGGTAGCCTTAAAAATTTATATACAAAACAACCATAAGCCTTAACAGCGGTGACAGGACTCAATCCTACGGTATCCAGAGGCCCCTGTGTTTTGTTGAATATCAGAGTTCTAAGAAAGCGAATGATCCACTAACTTAAACCATTGTAGATCCCATGCTGGCATTGTTGAAAGCGCTACTTCATCCGGTACGGTGTCAATCGATTTTCCTTTACAATATAGTGTTTTGGTATAGAATTTTTAAGGTACGTAACTAAGATGTGTTCTAAGGTCTTATGGATAAAGGATGACGAGCTTATCATTGAAGCCAATCCGCATAGAATCATTTACGATATCTTATTGTAAGAATTGCCAAATTATAAATTGAAGGAAAGACGCAGCCTATGGCTGGGAGACGCCATGGACTTAGTCAAGGGGATCTCCTGGAACTCTGCACGTATTTGGGTGCTGTTTGGTTCTCCGGATACTATAGATTCATGGATCCCGAATCCAGACAATGTACACCCTACACCGACCACAACTATGCCATCTTTAGGCCATACTAACACACTTCTAGTCCAAAGAACATTTCGAAATCATTTTTAAAAAGCCGGCAATGTTTAAATATTTTCACTCTACCACAGATATTAAAGGCAACATGCCGGCCAGTAGTTGCAATATGGCCAGTATCGTCGGGCTATACGGATATATTGCCGGCAAGTTTGAATTGATGGAAATAATGCTGAATTTTCAGCAATGTCGTTCAGCTAGTATTGCCGGCCACACATTGCTGAAAAATGTTGCTCGTTTACAGGCACCTCAAGAAATTATGTTTCACAATATTTTATTGAAAGTTATGCTCAATAGAAACTGAGTCTTTTTAGGTCCTCTAAAACTCTTATGCAAAAATAGCGCACTCTTTATTTTATTACGCTCTTTTTTGGAAATAATTTTTGATAAAAGCTTTGAAATGTAAATGAAAAACTGGAATGCCGAGGTCAAGAATTGAACCTGGGATGTTCAGACATGAGGCAACCCTTCAACCGATTTTTCTATCTCTCCATGTCTAGCTCATTATATCTGGCTCATGACATATAAAGACTTTTCTTCACCTTATTCTCTTCATTTGATTTAAAAATAATTATATCTTTGATTTTTATATATGTATGTAGCTAAAAATGCTTATATCTATGAATTTTGTATATTTTCAAAATTGCTTATATTTCTGAATACATATTTTGTATGCTTTAAAAATGCTTTATAATATGAATTTCTTTATATATAGACAATTGCTCGAATTCCTATTTGCATAAAATTCTTAAATGCTTTTTCCACTAGACATTGTCATGACGGTAACGAGTTTTTTTCTTGCATTTGATATCGATAAAATCAATTAATCCGTTATTACCAGAATCAAACTCAGCCTCTGATAAGAATTTTGCTCTCTGGCACAGTAGATTCCATCAGGTAAAGACCTGTTCGCGGCAAGTGCAATATCAATTGTTGGTTGGTTAAACATTAATATGAGAGCTATTAGTTATTAGTATTTTGAATTAAATATTTTTTATATTAAATAAAGCACAATTGAATTGGTTGCGTGAGTGAAAAAACATCTCCTACAACATTTTTATTCAGTACGTTCCACGGAATGAAAATGGGATGGGACAAACCGTCCCAAAATGTCCCCGACCTTGAAGAATTACTCTAAACGCGCGCAAAGATGTTTCACATCAAAAAATTATCTATTCTTTTTTCAAAGAGGTTTTTCAATATGGGTAGGTAGTAGGTGGATTTATTTTTCTCAAAGAAGATTTATTTTTAGATTTAAAAAAAATTAAAAACACCACCGTAGAGATGGAAAATAGTTGTGGAAGCACTATTGACTATTGCAAAAGTATAGATATTGCAGTGAATGAACAATATCACTAAATATTTAAAACAAACACTTACCATATGCAAACAATGAGTTATAACAACACTCGACGTCTCAAATCCATCCAGAAAGAATGTAAGAGTATGAGACGCCATATCCAAAGCTGTAAGGTTTTTCTTCTCTTGTAATTGTAGTAAATAATTCAAGAAATCTGCACGATCGTTCTTCGTCTTTTTTCGCATTTCAGTAGCTGAATTCATTAAATCCGTAAAGAATTGCTCAATCTCTGGTCGTACAAGTGGCCTCTTCCAAAGCATAGTAATATTAGGTACAACCGTCAACAAGAGAAAATATATATTTGTAAAGAATGTAAGATCAAGAATTTGCTTTCCCATTTCTCGAATTTCACATCTACTATCAGAAAAGGCACCAGCTTCTAGTCCGTAGATGCAGTTCGATACAACTTCGATTGTGAATTTTGACGCAATCTTTTATAAAAAAATATTATTGTGATGGTTTTATTACAAAGACTATAAAAGGCATTATGTTACATCTCTTCCATCAAATCCATCCTTTGGTGGGACTTTGTTCTCTTTTTCAAGATATTTTGTCATTTTATCGCAAACTTCTAACATGACTGGATACACTGCTTTTATCTAATCAATGTAAAAGTCTAGTATCAATTTAATTTTAAGATATTTCACAGCAAACAATTATATACCCTTAGCCCGGTCAACGCCGGTGTTATCTCTGCTCTCCTCTCTTTCCATTGATTTCCAGTTAATATAAACGGATTGTTTGATAACAGTTTATCACCCAGATTTGCAGTCTTAAAAGGTAATGTAAGTTAAAAATAAAATCTATCTTTTAATCCAGATTTATCAAGTCTAACCACTTGTGAGAATTCATTATCGTGGAAGTTTCTGAAGTTAGTTATCAAAACCTCACGGACTAATTTTGGATCAATAATGAGAAGTTGAGGGTTGCGGATATTAAAAAGGCCAACAAATCTGTCCTTGCCTTTGTATTGCCTGGAATTAGAAGTATTAGGTAACTATAACACTTTGAACTGTACGTCAAAGATCAACCGGTAGATGTCATCGTAGTCCTCTGCCACATTTCTCTTCTGTTTTATAGTGTTCGGCAAGTTGCCATATATTGGCGCTGGCTTAGGACCCTTTACGCCACGTTTTTCCCAGTAATTAAAGTTCCAAATTAGGTAAATATACGCACTCAATCCTAGCACCACTGCCACTAAAAAAATCCACTCAATCAAGCACGAGCACCACATTGTGGAGATTTTACTTTGCACCTTTTCTTAATTGGAAGCAATTCACACGGCGAACTTGTTTAAACTGAACGAAATTTGCTTGTGAATCGACTAGTCACCAACGATGCGGCGCAATCGCAAAGCTTTGGAAGTAAACACGAGAATATCGTCGGTAGTTAGAAATAATACTGGTGAGTTCGAGTGCGTCGTTGTTTTGATTTTTGCTTCTTTTTGGATTGTTGCTACGTTTGTTAAGTCATCATCGTCCCGATATTCTCTGGCTTTTCAAAACACAGCTGTTTTCGAAATTATGTCTAGTTCGTGCCTAATATGCATCGAACATCGAACAGATAGATTTCTTTGTATTACTGGACTTTACTTACGAAAAAGTCTCTTGTGTAGTTAGTTATTTATGGTGAATGAAAATTTAGTTATGTTTTCATAAAAGACATTTTGGAAGTACATACATTTTAAGCAGAGTTTAACTTATCAACCGCGAACTTTCGTATTTTCAAATTGATAACATTTATCTATGTTTTGTAACAACGAATTATTGTAGCTTTAAAACCTTTTTTTTGATATAAAATTATAAAATTATTTTTTTCACGTTTTCATAAAGCTTTATTTTCTCTACAAAAAATACATTTTATCAATTAGAAGACCTTTTCGTCTACAAAGATTATAATATTCAGGTCTCTTTACAGAGCGAACTATTAAAAAGTTCTCTCTAAAAATGACTTAGTAAAAATTATACTGGTTCCAAGTTCCAACCAGTGAAATACAATTTTCCTAAGAAAAAATATATGTGACTTATATTCTAGGCAGTTATCTTGATGACCATAAAGATTTCTCGTAAAAGTAACCCTGATAATCTGCAGTCAATAAATAAATTTTATTTTTGATGAAATATTATTGGAAATTTGGAAATTAGGTGCTTAAACCACCCCTAAATTGAAACAGAATTAAATATACTGATAATACCTATTCCACCAAATTGCAAGAAAAAAGCACAAAAAAATGTTTTTACAAATTTTTGATGAAGTTTTTAACACTTAACCTACCGACATTTTATATCAAAAAAACCGCTCACGGTAGATAACGGTAGAGCACATGTGATTTTTAAGAAGAATGAAAGAAGAAGAGATATAGATATTGAAAAATGATGTAGCTATATGTATATTATAGAAAAAGTCGGAAAGTAACTTCAAGAAAAATGGATTGATTTAAGTCTCAAAAGCAGTCATTTGACCGCTCTGGTAGGTTTAGTGTTAATACGCTTTTATTAGCTTCACTTTAACTACATACAAACAGTCCACGAAATTAATTTAACGACACCTACTTTTCCCAACTTTGAAGTTCCGTTATAAAACTACTGGGATGTTGTGCCTAGAGACTAGCCAATATATTACGCTTTTTCATGGTATTCTTTCTGTTGAATAACACTTCAGATTGGATGACAATATATTAAGTGGAGATTGATCCGCACTCACTTCCAACCCGCCGGATCTGGGAATCGAGGCCAATAATTCGAATGTGTCGAATTGAAAAAAAAAAAAAAGCCCATCACACATGTAAACACTATAGAAAACGAATCTAAACATTTTTCTTTGGATTGGAGGCAAATCTAATGTGATGCACTTTGCACAACAGAATTAGGTGTATTATTTTAGTTAAGCATACATGTCTTATTGTTAAAAATTCGGCTTACCGCACCCTAGTTTGGCCATGGAGATTCATAAGTATCACACTGACCAACGCTATATATAATTAATCTTGAAAAGTTTTTGTTAAAGGCTTGTGTAGGTTATAAGTTGTGAGACTGCGTAATCTAAAACTTAACAAAGTATTTAACAAACACTACAATATAATCATCATAGCTTAAAAAAAAGGAAATCAAATGTAAACAATAAAATTCTTTGATTCTTCACCCACGTCATGGTATATTTCTTTATTCAATATAAACAATAGTTTTTGAGCATCAAATAAAAACTATATGCCATAATTTCGTTATCATCGGTTTTTGTTCTGGAAGCAAATTTAGAGACGTATTCATGTCAAAAACTTGTTTCATATGAAACAAAATCCCCGAAGGAAATTAAAAAAAATTATTATGACGAAAAAAAAAGCACCGCGAGCCGAAGGATCGAACTCGCAGCCCCACAGACGAGGAACTTTCCCTAGCCCTTTATAGTCCATGGAAATGGTACTTTAACATTGCAAAAATGCAGGACAAGGTTTAATTTTTGGGATGTGTAGGGGGGGGGGTCAGGGTGAGCTTAAGTTTGAGTTTTCGGGATTCTAACCCCCCCCCCTTTCCATTTGGCCACCATCTTGGAAAACGTATGCAAATGGTTTTTCCACTATATTTCCGAAACGGCACATCTTACCGGAAATTTGCAAGGACACTTTTTGTTTAGAATTAAATAATCTACAATTTATTACTTAGAAATTTTGTGGTAAAATGAATAATTAAGAAGTTATAAGCCTTAGAACACAAAAATTAGTCACAATATTTTCTTTAAAGGCTCTTTTTTGTTGTTTAAATATACTTCTGGTTGAAATTTCCAGACCATTTTCTCAGTTTTTGGTCTTTTGACCAAGAGCTACATTTTGAGATATGGCCCAAGTCTGTAGCGGCAGTACTTTCAGAGATGAAAGTAGGCTTCAGACGGACAGACGGACAGACGGACAGACGGACAGACGGACAGAGCCTCTGTATAAGCTTTTTTTTTGAAAAAGCTAAAAACCAAGCATTTATATGAGTTACCGACAGCGCCGGCCCTAGGGTAGAGCGAGTGGAGCGGTCGCTCTAGGCGCCAGGTGGCAAGGGGCGCCAAAATGAGCGTTAAAATCAATTTCGATCGGCTTTTGAAATAAGGCTATTTTTTGTTTTAGGCAATTTTGATTTTTGAAAAATTTGGTTTTTTATTAACACATTATAAGCTAAGCAAAATATATGTATGCGTGTGAAAATAAACTTGTTAGACGTAAAAGTAATGGTTACATTTTTGCTAAATTTGGTAATGGGTCTTATCTGGAACTATATTTTATATACATTAATTTATATTTTTATATTTGATAAGTATATTTCAGAAATTCATGAGATTATGCAGGACTCACTTGTTTTATAAAAATACAATATTACTGTCGAATTTCTTATGAACAAAATTATACAAAAAAACAATACAATAAACATTTCAAAAATATAAAGCCATTTGAATTATAGGCCGTTGTCCCCAATTCAACGGGCGCAAAATAAAATAGTACGATAATATATACATATGTATGTAAAAAAAAGTATAGGATATACAGGATGCGAGAAAAGTCCGGCAGCGGTTCGATATTTCCTGAACGGTAGGTTTTCGTGAAAAAAGTTTGTAGCAAAGGTTGCTCAGCTTGGAGGGTAGAATCGTTTGCACACAAGACTCACCCCCACCCACTCACCCCCTCGCAGGAGGTGGGGGTAAATCTAAAATTTTAAATAGCAACCCCCATTTTTTTCACGGATTATGATTCTCCGAAGAAAAATATGAAACTTTTGTCTTAAATTTTTTTTTATCCGAAGCTTCCCTGCACCCCCAAACGAATTCTTAGGGGTGGGGAACAGTCCGGCAACTGTGAGATATTTCCTGAACGGTAGGTTTTCGTGAAAAAAGTTTGGAGCAAAAGTTGCTCAGCTTGGAGGGTAGAAACGTTTGCACATAAAACTCACCCCTACCCACTCACCCCCTCGTGAGTTACCCCCACTCCTTGCGTTGCCGGACTTTTCTCGCACTCTGTATACAGGACAATATACTAGTTTATAAAGTTTGGTGTAGTCAAGGCTAGCTCCTAATATTTTTCTTGAGTGTGGTATTTGAAGAAACAATCTCCCCGATGCAGCGAAACTTTACAAAATTCACACATATAAAACGTTAAACTTTTTTTTTGTGTGCGGCACATACGCGACACTGTCTTTGAGTTTCAATTTTGTTCCACCAGTGGTAATTTTAACCAATTTATGCCTTTTGGGATCTTTTGATAACCTCCCTGGAGGATCACTTCTGCTGGACGTAGTTGATGTACCTGGTACAGGATCATCTGTATTGCCAGGAAGAGCTCCGCTAATCCATACCTTTGCCACATCATGTAAAAGCACCTTTGGGAAGGCCTCTGTTTACCCGAATAGTGCCGCAAGTCCGAAAACTATTCTGTAAAAGTAATACACAAGTTAGTACAGTTTCCAGAGTAAACAAATCGCTAAAACTGCAAAAAAAATTGTAGTAGCATGAAATTTGGAATGGTGGGAGTTTAGCAATTGGAGAAAAGGTAACCGTTGAGTTCCGGGCCGTACTTCGTGAAAATCACGAGAAAATCCGGTTGAAAGAATTTTCCGACGCTTTCCCGACCGTAGCTCGGAAAAACGTCGAAATTGGAAAAATATTAAGAAGACAAAATTAAAGCTATGAAAATTCTCAACAAAAAAAGTTATATAAGCTTTTCCCGGAAAACCTCACGTTTGGTCGGAAAATGGAGGGTAAAGAAAAAAAACATGAAAAATTATTTTTTTTATATTGTTTTCTTTATGCAGGGTGTCCCACCTCAAGTTACAAAGTGGCGGGCTGTAGATAGGCTTTGGATAGACGAACAAAGAATCATATGGGAGGGGGGCAGAAATCGTAACGGTTTGGTCACTAGGGCGTTTTGAAATTTTTTGATAGAGGTTTACATATCACCCTGTATTTTGGTAACCCGATGACCTACTTCCATGAATTAGGTAGCAGTATACGCAGAATACTCCCACCTATCTAAACTGTAAAAGCGAAAGTTCTACACCACCAACTTCCAGAGTTATGAGTCAAAATATCATTTTTTTACAGAAAAACTATTTCGAATATACATATATGTATATTGGAAAAATTGACAAAGTTCCTGTATTTATTTCCATTTATTCTTCATCGCTGGATGTCTCGGGGTCTGGTTCACCGGAGCTGTCCACTTCACCTTCATTTTCTTCTTCTAAGTTCTCTTCAGGTTTTCTACATTTTTTCTTAATGAACTTTTTCTCTAAAGTGCACTGATTACAAGAAAAATGCATCAAAAAACTTTTTGGGTTTTCCAGGAACCTGCAAGTGGTGGGAGGTCACAAATCTGAGTTAAAGCTTTTTTCATGACCCCCTAACGTTTTATGAAAAAACATCCCCGTTGTAATTTTTTCAACAAACAGCATTTTTCACAACAGATTGCCTGTACTACGAATATACTTTCAAGTTCAAAAGTGGCTGTCCCATGATATGCACGCTAAGGATTGGGGGTGGATAGAAGGAGATACATTGGCGCCAGTAAAAATGACAGATGTTTTGGCTCCCAAACACCTTTTTTACAGTTAATTTTCTGCAAGTGCATAAAAGGGTGCACGAAAAGCTGTTCCTGTCGAAAAGCGGGGTTATTGTGCACCTCAGTATGTGTTCATTGTTACAGCAATCGCTGCAGTTATATCCCCGTAATGAATGATCCTGAAGAGAACTTAGAAGAAGAAAATGAAGGTGAAGTGGACAGCTCCGGTGAACCAGACCCCGAGACATCCAGCGATGAAGAATAAATGGAAATAAATACAGGAACTTTGTCAATTTTTCCAATATACATATATGTATATTCGAAATAGTTTTTCTGTAAAAAAAAATGATATTTTGACTCATAACTCTGGAAGTTGGTGGTGTAGAACCTTCGCTTTTACAGTTTAGATAGGTGGGAGTATTCTGCGTATACTGCTACCTAATTCATGGAAGTAGGTCATCGGGTTACCAAAATACAGGGTGATATGTAAACCTCTATCAAAAAAATTTCAAAACGCCCTAGTGACCAAACTGTTACAATTTCTGCCCCCCTTCCATATGATTTTTTGTTCGTCTATCCAAAGCCTATCTACAGCCCGCCACTTTGTAACTTGAGGTGGGACACCCTGCATAAAGAAAACAATATAAAAAAAAAATAATTTTTCATATTTTTTTTTTACCCTCCATTTTCCGACCAAACGTGAGGTTTTCCGGGGAAAGCTTATATAACTTTTTTTGTTGAGAATTTTCATAGTTTTAATTTTGTCTTCTTAACATTTTTCCAATTTCGACGTTTTTCCGAGCTACGGTCAGGAAAGCGTCGGAAAATTCTTTCAATCGGATTTTCTCGTGATTTTCACGAAGTACGGCCCGGAACTCAACGGTTACCTTTTCTCCAATTGCTAAACTCCCACCATTCCAAATTTCATTCTACTACAATTTTTTTTGCAGAAGAAATCTCTAGGAGCTGTACTAAGTGGCAACACTATTGTAATAATTGTCCATGTATATGTGATGCCATAAGTTGGAATAGGGTTCAAGCAGATTTAAAATTGTTTCTTGCAAACGTCTTCCTTCACCACAGTACATGCGAAAATTACAAATGCATCCCGTTTTAGCTTCACACACCATTCTTATAAGTAAACCATACTTTATAATTTTTGATGCTTTATAAACTTTAAATGACAAACGGCCCCTCCATGGCATGATGCTCTCATCCAGTGATAACTCTCTCTCTAGCTTATAAACCTCCTGAAATTTAGGTAAGAAGTAAGATAAAATCGGTCGGATTTTTTTCAGGCGATCTCTGTCATCTCTGTCATCATTATTGGAGAAATGCCACGCATACCATATCTGTCTAAATCTATCCCTCTCATTACTTCCGCGAAAATTGGAGTTTGGATAGTTTTATCTGTAGACCAATATTCGTCTCTTATATCTTTACGAACTCGTCCCATTAGGAGAAGTAGTCCGACCATTTTTTTTAAATCTACCACATTCACATCCTTCCACTTCACAGATTTTGCGCTGTCTCGAAATGCATCTGGGTTTTGTTCGCGATACCGATTGGTTTCCGTTGCCATATATTCAAATAAGTCATCTCCAATAGCTTAACCACATCTATTACACTTTCTGAATTATCTGGCATTACAAAAACTCCACTTTGTCCTAGGAATTGTTCAATAATTGGTACATTATCAGTTGTTGACCAATCAAGCACTTCGTCATCACTGTCTTCGGAGTCGCTTCGCTAGATGATGGTATTGGCAAAACTCGATTTCTTCTAGGTCGAAATAATTCCTCGTCACTTTCACTGTCTAAATCAGGAAATTCCGCGTCACTTGAAATCTGCAACAAGTCATCTGCATATACATCACTATCACTATTAGAATCCATTGTCTTTGAATAACAAAATTTTAATACAATTGTACCGCTTTAAAAAGTATTAAAAAGTATTAGAAAAATACGAGTTGTTCTGAGGAAAGTCGAAACAAAATATTATAAGACCGATATTTCGTCAAACTGTTCCATCAAAGAAATTGAAACATTATGGACGGAATTTTTTCTATCTCACTTTACGTTCTTTGAGACGTGACGTAGTCATATATTTGATAAAACATTATTTTTCCCTTGTATCACTTATTTTAAACGGGTACGAAATTTATTTATTTTATTTTGATGAAATATTATTAAAACATTTGGAAAATTTATTTTAACCCTCTTCTCTCTCTAAACCACCCCTAAATAAAACCAAAGAAATTGAAAAAAAAAAAAAATGTTTTCGTAGATTGCAATTTAATTTTTTTAATGAATTTTCAATTTAATTTTTAATGAATGTTTTAATGATTAAAAATGGAAAATAAAATTTTAATGCAATACAATAAATTTAAATTTTTTTCAATTACAATTTTTATGTAGGGGTAGTTTTACCCCCTTAAGGGTTGAAAATCATAAATTTTTGGCTGATAATACCTATTGAACCAAATTTCAAGCAAAAAGCAAAAAAAATCGCAAATTTTTTATATAAAGTTGATTTTTATAATTGTAGGGGTAGTTTTAACCCCTTAAGGGTTGAAAATAATTTATTTTTGCCTGACAGTACGCCCACAATCGAATTTAAAGCATTAACTTGAAAAAAAAAATTACAATTTTTTCTATTTTTAGCCGATTTAGGGGTGGTTCCAACCCTTTAGGATTACCCCTTATCATAAAGTTCGCCTTGATTTAGTACAAATCAACCACCTTCACTAATAAATTTAAAAAGGTGTATTTCATTGCATTAGTTTTCATTATTATTGAAATAATCGCAAAAAAACCCTAAAAAGGGGTGTTTTTTGCATTTTTAAGGGTGACGCCCATGTTTTAGGACCGCGGGACCCCGATTTTCGTGATCAGCGACCCCAAAAACCTTTAGGGTTCGATTTTCTTAACGGTGTTATTTTGGAACACCCAAACGCGCGTTTTGAAAAGTGGCAATCCTCGCAACGGGTACAAATACCCGCTTATAATGTGTTAACACGACACGTGGCTCCGTTTAGAAAATATTTAGGTTCCAAATCGATAAAAAAATTGAATACTACTTTTGAAGTTATAAGGTATTATGATGCTAAAATTGGCGCTATTTCCTACTTTTTCAGTACGTTTACACCTGAGCTATGTCGAAAAGTACCAAATAAATCCTTCACAGCCGTCACAAAACTTAGGCAAACTTAAATACATGTTTAGATAAAGCTCTTTGAGGCCTACAATTAGAATGATAAAAAAAGTTTTCTCCCTATCAGGCTCGCTCCCCTTCGATTATCGGGCCGAACCACTAGTAGTGATGAGCAAGACTGATCTTGCACATTTAGCAAGACCAAAGCAAGAGCAAGACAAAACAGGACAAGGACAATACAAGACTGCAAGAGCAAGATAGCAAGAATTTATGCTCATCGCCAAAACTCTTTCAGTGATAAGCACAAAGCCAAGCAAGACCAAGACAAGACTGCAAGAATTTTTGCAAGACTTCCTGCAAGACTTTTTGCTCATCACTGCAGTTTTGGCTCTTCCTGTCTTGTCTTGACCTTGCTTTGATCTTGCTAAACGGGCTAGTCCAATTTTGCTCATCACTACCCACTAGACCGATCAGAGTGAAAAAGGAGCTTCAGCAATGCCATTGGTGGGTCAGCCAGGGGGAGCAACATGTAGTGCATTTCAGTAATAAAATATGCAAGTGCAGTAACTATCTCGACCTGGTACAATTGCGATCATAATCTCCTCGTGGTGGCCACTGGAATCTGTCCTGAAGGAGATGGGCTAACTAGATCGGGCTTACCAAGCCAAGATGTAAAATTATCGTGTCGAGGGCCACATGGCAGTGGGTAGGTTTTGCACTCCCGTTTAACTATCGCCTTTCGAGACCTCCTTCTGGTAGCCAAAAAAATTGGCAGCACCAGTTCCCCATATAATCTAGGGAGAACATTCCCATCATCCAGGGTAACAGGAACCCAGAAATAATAACGGGACAATGAGTCATCATTTTTCGTGCATGCAGGCGACTTTCATCGTTTTAATAGACGTTGTCACGTCAAAAATCTCTCAACTATTAGTACATAAAAAAGGGTTGTCAAAGACCCCCCCTTGATTTTTTTAACGGTCAATATTGCATATTTTCCATGGAAATGATTTTTTCGCGTGGGGTGCGTGGACACCCCATAGGCCAGTTATGTTACAAAATCGAGGTGGGCCAGCTAAGGGTTAAAAGAGCAGCGAAAAAACTGCAGAATTTTTCTAGAAACGAGAAGATAAACAACTTTCTTTCAACTAATCAAATTAGATGGAAGTTTATAATAGAACGTGCCCCATGGTGGGGGGGTCTCTGGGAAAGATTAGTCAGAAGCATAAAAAATATTCTTAAAACCAATATATTGAAGAACACTTTAACTGTTCACGAAATGAGCACATTATTAACAGAAGCTGAGAGCTGGATTAATGCACGGCCGCTCACATATAATTCTGATGAAACATCATCCTTGTCGCCATTAACCCCGGCTCATTTTCTTATTGGGTCCTCCCTTTCCAACGAAGAAGAAAGGCAACCCTTAACCTCTATTACTAACGACGAAATACGTTTAAGGCTGGTCGTCCACTGGAAGCGTATTCGAGCGGCTTCGCGCTTCGGCCATACAAATGAGCCGCTTGTAGCCGCTCATATGTATGGCCGTAGCGCGAAGCCGCTCGAATACGCTTCCAGTGGACGACCAGCCTAATGTGGAAAGATAGGATGAGTCGCGCCAACCATTTATGGAAACGGTGGAAGCAAGAATATCTTTTGCATCTTAGGACTCTGCATCACACTAAACCTACTTCATCTTCTAGCTTAAAACTAAATGATGTTGTATTGATAGCAGATCATTCTTTACCTCGCATCGATTGGAAACTCGCTCGAGTAGAAGAAATATTTGTAGGAAGAGATGGTAAGGTACGAGCTTGCATAATAAAATTAGGTGATGGTACTACGCTAAGGAGACCCGTACAGCACCTGTACCCATTGGAACTAGATTAAATTTAAGTAAGGAATGAATTATCTGATATTCGAATTGAATTTAAAAAAAAAAAATTTTGAATTGTAAATAGTATAAAATTTAAAAAAAAAATAATAGAATTTATTAAACTTAAGATTAGGCCGCGGGGAGAATGTAGAAAAAATATAAGAATTTAATAACCGTAAATTAATATTGTAGTTGAGTAGACACACTTATTTCGATATAGCTCAAAATTTACATACAAACAATGAATGTTACGGTTTTACAAGGAACAAAGGAAAATAATTTAGAGAAATAAAGTCAGTCTACGACTGAACTCAAATCGAACGGACGTGTTTTATTGTTTTCTTGTACTCAAGTGAAAATTAAATTACGGGTTGTCATTTATCACAACTGAATCTTCCCGTGAAAGTCCCTTCGCAATCAGATCAGCCGTTTCAGAGATTAGCCTGGACAGACAGACAAAAATTTAAAAACTAGTTGGGATGTGGGTTTGACCCCTTCGGTCCACACGACTAACTTCCCAGTATGATGAACGAAGATGAAATAAACTGACTTCTTACAAAATAGTCATACGTTTAGCACTAGTGGGACATTGACTAGTATCAGAATTGGTGACAAAGTAATCCTGAGAGAAACTAGTTCAAATAACTATAATAGTGGTAAATCCACAAGGTTTTTAGAGAATTTGTTTTTCCTGAACGTTAGCAAACAAACATTTCCACCGTATTTCGTTCGCTGCACTAAAGCGGGTGTTCAAATTCGTATTGAGCGTGCTGAAGCGCCGTTAACAAACTGGGAAGCGAATGACTTCATTTGGAAATTCCAAAGCTTTTCGGAGATATTAGCAAAACTGTAACTGTAAAGTACTTGTCAGACTTGACCAAAAAGATCCAATGCGGTAACTACTGAAAATCCCGGGATGAACCGCAATTTCCTGAAACTGTATCACGCGTAGAAAACGATTCGCCGTCAAAAAGTTCTAATCCAAGGTTTGAAAAATTCGTGTTGTTTGTAAAGGGTGACGAAATTTTTGCACGATTTTAAATTTTGTTGGATTTTGACAAGTGAGGAGGTTATTATCAAAAGGTGACATGTCCTCCATTCATTTTTTTACAGCAATGAGTAAAAACTGTGCATGAACTTAGTCCTAAAAGATATTTATTTTTAAAAAATATGACGACACACATAAAGTATTTTATTATTTTTTTGTGAAAAAATCATAGAAATACATTAACTGGTTATTGTGAAAAAAGCAAAAACAAAATGGACATGTACCTTTTTGTAATATGCCCAATGGACATGTCACTTTCTGATTTAATGGTAGGGTGGACATGTACCTTTTTGACGTGACAACGTCTATTAAAACGATGAAAGTCGCCTGCATGCACGAAAAATGATGACTCATTGTCCCGTTATGTCCCGTTAGTCCCGTTAGTCCCGTTAGTCCCGTAAGTCCCGTAGTAATTTTAATAAAAATTTGATTGTAGTAATCTTAAAAATTTGATTAAAATTGTCAAAAATTGTCAACAATAATATTTGTTGTGGGTTTGTTGTGAAAAAGCGCAGCAATGTGATGTCAAAGCAGCAGTATTGCGAGTTTCTTCGAACCACCAATCCGGAACAACGGGAGATCATCCTTGAAGTCATTCACCGATTACATGGTTGTGGAGATGGCATTTTGGAAGCGCTACAAATTTTCTTCACCGGTCCGGCGGGCTGTGGAAAAACTTACACATTAAAGTGCCTTATGGAAACGTACAACCGATACACTCAGGAGCACAACTCGATGAACAACACCTAAATTGCCTGTGCAAGCACGGGTAAAGCCGCTGTACCTCTTGGTGGCACTACAGTGCATTCAGCGTTTCGTCTCACAACTTCTCGCGTGACAAAACTCTTATCCACAGAAAATTTGCAAGCCTACAGAAACATGTTCGTTGGCGTCAAAGCTGTTTTCGTCGACGAGATCAGCATGTTAAGTTCAGCCATTCTTCAAAAAATCAACTACCGACTGCAGCAGATTACCGGCTTTTATGACAAACCATTCGGAGGCATCCACGTGATATTATGCGGAGATTTCAGCCAGCTACCACGGTCTCATGACGTTGTCACGTTAAACTATCGTCCGTAAACTCTCTTTACAGACAACAAATTTTATTATTTTTTTGAAATCATAGATACTATTTTAATATTTTGAATTATAAAATGAACTCAACATTTCATTTTAAACTGAAATATATTTCTTATGAACTTAATTTAACATTGCTTTTCTTGGTAAGCGGGGAAGAAAATTTAGGGAAGAAAATCGATTACTGGGACATGTGTCGAATTTGAAAACAATAACCGAATTTACCGTCTATTATATACGAGATATAGTGCGGTTTTAAACTTGTTTTCAAGCAAAAACTATGCATTTTACCAAGGATAATCGATCCTGTAAAAAAAAAAAAAATACTTGAAGTATGGACATGTCACCTTTTGATAATAACCTCCTCGTGATGTTTTGCTGGAAGGCTAACGCAGAGCCCAAAAAAGATCACTTCGTTTAGAACGGGTCTCATTCCATCGAGTTTATTAGATATTAGCAAAATTTATCAATTTAGGGCCTTTCTGACACTTATCCGAAGTCTTTCCATTTAAACAAAAAAGACCCGACCGAATATTTTAAATTTTTTCAGACCATTTCTTCGTTAATATTCTTTTTCGGCACCTCAAAGAAGTCGATATAGTTTTTAGTTCTCGCGGTGTCATGCAGGTACAAAAATCATAAACGTAGTTTAAACAAAAAAAAAAAAAAAACCGTTCGACCGAATTTTTTGAAAATCTTTTCAGATCATACTTTGGTTAATACTCTTCGAACGGCACGTCAACTAAGTTGGTATCTTTTATAGTTCGCGCGATATCGTGCAGGTACAAAAATCACTTACGCCGCTTAAGCAAAAAAACGGCTAGACCAAATTTTATGAAAATCTTTTCAGAACATATTTCGGTTAATACGCTTCGAACGACACCTCAACGAAGTCGATATCGTTTTTGGTTCGCGCGATATAGTGCAGGAAAAAATGACAACAAACGTACGCACCACCCACACACACACACACACTTCCCCCCATTTTTTGGTTAAAATGCTCCTGGGACCTTGAAAGATGAAAATACGTCGAAAATTTCGATTTTGATTTTCGGACCGATTACAATAACTTCCTATACTGGGAAGTTAAAAACTAGAAATTTTTAATAACATGTACATTGTAGAATATGGTAATTCCATATTCTGTCCCAATCGCAGCAACTGTATAAAATATGTTTTTTATTAATAAAGTTAGTTGCATAGCAGGCGTTATAGAAAAACAATGTTTTTTAATTTTGATAGCACACAACATGGCGCAGTCGGTAATTTTAAATAATAAATGGGAAGAGATATAAATGTAACGAAGAAAATAAAAAATAATAATAATAGATTCACTTCTTCAAAAAGGGAATTTGTGTCTACAATAAGATTAAGAACAAGGACGGTAGACCGTTTTAATTGTATGAGAACGGGTGAAATTGAAGAAATTGGAGTGAAGGATTGGAGTGAAAATATGGCGAGCACGTTAAAACCAGTAAAGGATTTGGAATTCAGCGGCAACAAAGCACGGAATTGGGAAATCTTTATAGAAGATTTTGAAGATTATTTAATTGCAAGCAAAAATGAAAAGAGCACCGATGCAATTAAAATTGCATTGCTAAAAAATCAATTAGGAGATGAAGGTCGGGAATTATTACGAACTCTGGATGTAACAGAAGAAAACAGAAAAAAATATTGTGAAGTAAAGAATGCTTTAGATAAATATTGTGATGATTATGCGCCATCTGTTTGTCGAGAGGATGAATCAACGATTTTCGGTTGTTGTCTGAACTAAGAATTTATGTACTAAACTAACGAGCGATAAGCGAAGACAACTTCAAGCTGGTCGAAACTTAAGGAAATAAAAGAACATACCACAAGGAACCAGAAAACGAAGGTTCCAGAAAGTAGACAAAGGTGGAGCTGCCTATATAAAAGCGCCTGGCAGCCGCTATCGAGTCAGTTTTTGATTTGAAAGGCGATAAAAGTGTTCTAAAGTGAAAACAGTGAAAAAGTGGTGATTTAAAAGTGAACTATAAAGCGATAGATAGAGATTAATAGTGCGAGTTATTAAATTTAAAGTGATTATAGTGAACTGTAAGAATTGTGTTTGTAATTAAATTGTGTTTTGGTTTGTGATAAATAAATTATTGTGTGGATTATTAAAAAGTGTATTCCTTAACCACTTAATGCGAGGGTTTTTCTGTGAAATGAGGTAAAATTAAAGCAGTTTTTTTTTATTCCTAATATTGATATATCGCTTTCCATTCTCCAAAAAAATTGAAAAAAAAAATCAAATAAAATAAATGAAAATTGTTGAATATAGAAATTGATGTATAAATATAAAGTAAAAATTGCTTACTTTACGGTCAAAAACAATAAATAAAAAATATTTGCAAAATAATACACTTAGAATATGCAACTGAAAAACAGCATAAAACCACGTCTGATCGTGTTAGTTTATGTTTGTTTTGTTATACGCAGGCGGGCGCATGCCACTGGTGCACGCATTAAATTCGAACGAGCTTACAATAAATATACACTAAGCTCTATGAAATACAAAAGGGCGAGAAGGTATCGCTCCAGATAAAAATTTAACATAATATTTATAAGTGGCGAGAGGTACTCGGGATAGCGCAAATCAGAACACATTTGATGCGCGAGAGGGTCTCGTTCGAGATGCTTAAGTGGTTAATTAATCCTACGAATCCGTTAAGCCGTAAAAACGTAACAATTGGTGTCAGAAGTGGGATTAATTAAGAGATAAGTGAAATAAGTGAGTTTTTAAAATAATTGTGACCGGAATTTAATTTTTGTGAGTGTGAACTAAAGACATAATAATAAAATGGGTCGAAAATTAGTTGATTTGCGTACTGTGGAGTTGAGAACAGAACTAAGTAAACGCTCGTTGTCAACGGTGGGTGCTAAAAGTTCCTTAACCGCGCTGCTTCGAGAAGCTATGGTGAACGAGGGAAAAGATCCTGAAACCTACATTTTTGAAGCCGAAGTAGAAGCGGAGCCAGAAGAAACGACAGTGAGTATGGCAGAACTTTTTAAAACATTGATGGTGATGAAGGAAGCGCAAGAACGGTCATCAGCAGCGCAAGAACGTGCATCGGCAGAGATGAAAGAGGCGCAAGAACGGTCATCGGCAGAGGTGAAGGAAGTGATCACGGCGGAAGTGTTGGCGTTAAAAGATGAACAGAAATTGTTAGCAGTAGCTCATGAACGCTCGTTAGCAGAACTCAAAGAGTCTATGGAAGAACAGAGAAACCAGATGGAGCAGAAATTCGAACTAATGTCACTCTCTGTTGATAAAAAGCTGGATAACGTAAAGGAAAATGTGAGGAATGATCTGGAAAATCTCGAATCTTCCATTAAAGCAAATGTAGAGAATGATCTGGAAAAGCTCGAAAATTCCATGAGGGAAAATGATGAAAAGTTGAAGATTGAGCTAGAATCGGTCAGAGCCGAGCTAGAAAGAGTAAAGATTCACCACCCAGCGACGGCATCTCACGAAGTCATCGGAGTTAGGAAACTGCAGCCTCCAACTTTCGACGGGCAAAGCCCATGGTCTACTTATAAGCTCCAATTCGAGGCAGCAGCAGCAGGCAATTGCTGGACTGAGGAGGAGAAAGCAACGGCCTTAACGTTGTCACTAAGGGGCACAGCAGCAGAAATATTGCAGTCAATACCAGCAGAACATCGCAACAGCTACGGGTTCTTAGTTCAAGCACTGGAAATGCGTTACGGCGATCAGCGCATGCAAGAGGTTTATCGACTTCAACTTCGCAATCGACTTCAAAAGCCAGGAGAAACATTACAACAACTATGCGCCGACATCGAGAGGCTAGTGCATCTGGTTTATTCTAGTTTTGGTCAAGACTACATCAATGAGGTAGCAAGAGAGGCTTTCCTGAACTCGTTCGCCAACCGGGATCTACAAATGGCAGCCAGATTGGCCGAAAAGAATACTACCGCCGAAGTTTTGGCATATGCTCTGGCATACGAGGCAGCGAAGCAAGCAACAAGGAATACGGTCCACCTCAGGGGAATCAATATGACTGAGAACATTTGCCATCGTGTCAACACCTCGGAAGTACGTCGTCGTCTACGATGCTGGAACTGTGGTGAGCCGGGCCATTTACAAAGGAGTTGCCGAAAGCGAAGGAGAGTGGAATCGCCAGGGAGTAGGAGTGGCTCAACATGCTGTGGAAAATGTGGACAACGGCAGAAAGGCGACCGGAGGGAGTTGGTGGGGAAAATTGAGACCCCTGATGTTATCGTCAACATCACCCAACTGCAGCGTGGCAACAACAGCCTTGTCATCGAGGGGAAAGTTGGCGATGAACAATACACAATTACCGTGGATACAGGTGCTTCAAGATCTGTCATCAGGGCTGATTTGGTCGGTAGAAAGTGGCTGAAAAGCGCGGACCAGTACATTCTGAAAACTGTAACAGGAGAACCAGTGAAATTACACGGGGAGACAATGATGGATGTGGTACTTGGCAACATTGAGTTTACACATGCGTTCCTGGCAGCTGACATAGTAGATGAGTGTATTCTCGGTTTGGACTTTATGACAACACACGGAATACTATTGGACCATGGAGAAGGGATGATGAAACACCGCAACAGGGGAATTCCAATGGATACTGCACTGTCCCGGCGACCATACGAGCCAGGATTTAAATATCGTTGGCGTATTGAGGAAAAGTGTCAAAAGACGACTGCGGAGCCAAGCATAAAATATGAGGACCAAGGAATTCGAGATGCGCAACGCGACGACCCGGACATTTCTGCGATTTTGTCATGGAAAGAACACAACGAGAAGCCTAAATGGAAAGACATCGCAGAGAGAAGTGAAATCCTGAAGAGCTATTGGGCCCAATGGGACTCATTGCATATCGAAGGAGGAGGATTGAAGCGCAAATGGGAAACAGCTGATGGTACCTCTCATCGAATGCAGGTGTTAGTCCCTCGTGCTGGAATAACAGATATTCTTGAGGAGTGTCATAATAGCCCGTCAGGAGAACATTTGGGAGTCAACAAAACTCTGTCAAAAATAAAGGAGAGATTCTATTGGCTTCACATGCGGGAGGATGTTACGAATTGGTGTCGCAAATGCACAGCTTGTGCCGGCAGCAAGGGTCCTCGAGTAAGAGCGAAAGGAGAAATAAGACAGCACCACGTTGGAGCCTCAGTTGACAAAATCTCAAGGGAGAATCCTAAGACGGCCAGTGACAGGATGAAACCAAGGTACGACCTCCGAGCAAACTGTAGCGGATTCCAGGAAGGTGACCTCGTTTGGCTGTTCAACCCTCGAAGACGGAAAGGCAAGTCTCCGAAACTTCAGCGTCAGTGGGAGGGGCCCTATAAAATCCTAACACGGATCAACGAAGTGGTCTACAGGATTCAACAAGGACCCAAAGCAAAGAAGAAGATTGTGCACATAGACAGGCTTTGCCCATATCATCAGCCGGATCCAGGATGGACAACTGTTCGGGACGAACAGTCCTAAGAAGGGGGCAATGTGATGATTATGCGCCATCTGTTTGTCGAGAGGATGAATCAACGATTTTCGGTTGTTGTCTGAACTAAGAATTTATGTACTAAACTAACGAGCGATAAGCGAAGACAACTTCAAGCTGGTCGAAACTTAAGGAAATAAAAGAACATACCACAAGGAACCAGAAAACGAAGGTTCCAGAAAGTAGACAAAGGTGGAGCTGCCTATATAAAAGCGCCTGGCAGCCGCTATCGAGTCAGTTTTTGATTTGAAAGGCGATAAAAGTGTTCTAAAGTGAAAACAGTGAAAAAGTGGTGATTTAAAAGTGAACTATAAAGCGATAGATAGAGATTAATAGTGCGAGTTATTAAATTTAAAGTGATTATAGTGAACTGTAAGAATTGTGTTTGTAATTAAATTGTGTTTTGGTTTGTGATAAATAAATTATTGTGTGGATTATTAAAAAGTGTATTCCTTAATTAATCCTACGAATCCGTTAAGCCGTAAAAACGTAACAATATTTTAAGCCGAGGAAGAACATTATATATGAACGATTTATGTTCTATAGCAGATCTCAAAGAAATGATGAGCCTTTTGATGATTTTTTCAAAGATGTCAAAAAGTATGCAGACACGTGCGAATTTACAAACAAAGAAGAAATGATTAGAGATCGCATAATTTTAGGAATATAATGACAAAAAATGGCAAAAGAAATTGTTGCAAAATGAAAATATTGAACTACAAAAAATAATAGAGGAATGCAGAATTGCAGAAGCAAATAAGGAGAAAATAAGACAGGTGCAAGGTCAAGAGTCGTTAACTATTGATGCAGTTGGAAGTAACATAAAATGGAGAAATGAAAAACCACAGCATATGAACGAAGGTTATAGCAGAGGCAGTTGTTCAAAGAATGTTTTTAGTAGAGGTATGTGGAATGACAGGATGATTCAAAATAAAAACGATTGCACAAATATAAAAAGAAGTAATACAAATATCAATAAAAATTAATATGATAGAAATGAAGCATCAAATAGATATGACAGAGTTAAATGTAAATTTTGCTTGACAATACACCAAAGGGGAAATTGTCCAGCATATAATGAACGTTGTGCAAGGTGTAAAAAATTGAATCATTTTGCCATTGCCTGAAATTTTTTTCATATTAGAGATATCACTACTAATGAAAATAGTCATAAAAGTAATGATGATTTTTCAATTAATGTAATATTTAGTAATTGTAGATTTAATGAAGCAAACAATATCAAATCATGGTGCGAACTTGTAAAGATTGAAGACTGCTGGGTGAATTTTAAAATTGGAGCTGAAGTTAGTATTCTGCCTAAAAATATGATAGAAGAAATTGGTGCAACTGAATTAATTGAAACGTCAGTAAGTACTCTTATAAGTTATAGTGGACATAAAATAAATACTTTAGGAAAAGTTACATTACTGTGTACATTTCGAAATAAAATAGCACGCGGAACATTTATTATAGTAGAAAATCGCTTTAAAGCTATTTTAGGGCTGGATTTGTGTGTTGAACTGGGTATAATTAAACGGGAATGTATAATTTCAAATATTAGCGAAAAGGTGCCCATATCTGGAAAAGATATTCATGCCATCATAACATTAGATACATTAATTTCATGCTATAAAGATATTTTTGAAGGTATAGGTAAATTTGATAAACAATATAGAGTCATTCGGGTCAAGTGTGCGCACTTTGATAAATAATGGTTCACTACACAAAAAGTAAAAGAACTGGAACTATAAAAACTTGCCCTGAGATAAACCATATAATAGCCTCTATATTTAAATAAAAAAAAAGAATAGGTATATTAATAGTTTTTTTTCTGTGAGCTTTTAATTACATAAAATCGAAATGCGCTCACTTGACCCACAATGCGGGTAACTGTGCGCACGCCCGTGGGGTAAGTGTACGCATAATAACGATGGCGTTTCAAAAAACCTTCCACCCAGTCACGACCCGCCATTTTGCATGTTTTATCAAATCGATGATCGATATTATTAGCATCAGCATATTCAAAGGCTAAACGCCTTAAATCATTAATGGTTAGACCAAAATATCTGTCATCCATTTGTTTGCAATGAGTTACAAACTCTGATTCTTGCTCAGTATTAAATGTTGGCTTGAACCGACCCATTGACGACGCAGCTTTATTAAGTTTTAGTCGTTTTCGCAGACACGACTCACTAACACCAATGGAACTTGCAGCACTTCTTTTGCTCTTCCCACGATCAATGAGTGCTTTGGCTCGAGAGAGTTGCTCGTCAGTGACCGGTGTACGTTCAGGTATTTTTCTTATGTAATTTCGCGGCATGTTGATTAGACGCTGAAAAATAAAATAAGTAATATAGTAAATCCTTCTACTCTAAAATCTTCAACGTACGAACGGAAATTACACCAAGGGGCAAGTGTGCGCATGCGCACACTTACCCGCGCACACTTACCCCAGAACATTAAATCGCAAATGGATACTCATAAAATAAATTGTAAACAAATATAACCTCAGAGTTTTTTTCTAAACGTAGCGTAAATATGTTATTATTCAAAGAAAAAACAACTCACCTTCGTGGAATTAATAATTACACAAAAAACAGTGAACAAAAAACTACGGATTTAAGCACCAAATACTATTTTTGATAACAAAAAAAGGATCACTCAACCGCACGCTATTGTAAGAGGTCGCTATTAGTTGGGCACTCGAGCGCCACCATTCGACCCAAAGAAACAACTCCTCCCCCTCTCCGTTTGAGAGATACAAGGACTGCGCACACGTACCCACTGCGCACAGTTACCCCAAATGACTCTACCATTCAAGTGAAAGAGCACTCGGTACCCAGGGCCCATCCTCCGCGTAGAATTGCATAGTACATAACATTTAGTACGTAATACGTAATACATAATATACCGTGTATTTTTTTTTTTTTTTTTTGTGTTAGTGCTAAGCTCAGGAGTCACCCTTTGTACTACTAGTCCGTCATGTCATTTGTCACGTCATGGTGCAATGTCTAGCAGTAAGCTTTGTACGGGGGAGGGGTGGGGGGAATAGGTTAAGGATTATAAAGGTACGGGGGGGTATTGAAGAAGGTGGTGATGAACCCTGCGTTTGAACTCTTGGATGTTGTAGGAGCTCGGAAATACTGACTGCGAGAGGTTATTCCACAGTCGAGTTGTTCTATTAACAAACGAATTCATATCTTGTTGAGTGCGTGAAAGGGGTAGTTGCAGGTGAAGGGAATGAGACGAGTGGGCTAATCTGGTGTTGCGGGTATAAGATTGCCGTGGAGGCAAAAGAGCGTTTAACTCGGAGGAACAGTCACTATGATAGTAGCGATAAAATTTTGTCAGTGCTGCTACATTCCTGGTGGCTTAGGGGGTCGATGTTGGAGCAAGCGGTATCGTCATTAATTAACTTAAGGGCCTTCTTTTGGACCTTATCTAACCATGCTAAGGTTGTTATTGGAGCGCCGCCCCAAATGAGGGAGTTGCATTCGAGAAGAGGCCGAATGTAGGATTTATAAATAACAGCACGGGCCGATGGCTGGAGGAGGAACCTGCACCTCTTAAGAAATCCCAAGCACTGGGATGCTTGTTTGGCGATTTGGAATATATGGTCATTCCATCGCAAGTCTTTGGCTAATGTCACGCCTAAGATGTGTAGGGATGGGTCGGCCTTTATTTCTACGTTATCCACTGTCAAGGATGGTGAAGTGTTGATCTTTTTCTTTGAAATAAGACAGTATGTACTTGGTTTTGGAGGGGTTGAATTCGACACGATTCTTTTTTCCCCACTCTATAATAAGTTCAATGTCGTTCTTAATAGAGTTGAACATTAGTTCACGATCATCAAGACAGGATCTGGCATGTGTCTGTCTTGTATCGAAGCTGTTCGAGTAACGTAAAGTACCGTCGTCAGCGAAGCTGAGAAGTGGGTTGGAGGGGATTGAAAGAAGGTCATTTATAAAGATAAGAAATAGGGCGGGTGATAAAATTGACCCCTGGGGGACCCCCGCAGAGATGGGGTGAGATTCAGATTTGACGCCATCCAAAACTACCTTAATTGAACGGCCGGAGAGGAAACTCTCAACCCACTTATACAGAAGCGAGTCTATTCCAATAGCTTTGAGTTTAGCTAACAAGGCTGAGTGCCATACTCTATCAAAAGCCTTGAAGATATCTAAAGCAACCAAACTAGATTCACCAGATCCATGCAAACTTCGGTTGAGGTGTTCTGTAAGGCAGACTAAAAGATCACCAGTGGATCTTTTTTGTCGGAAGCCGTATTGTTTGTCGTTTATAAGTTGGTTGGATTCTAGGTATCCCATTAGCTTTTTGTTAATTATCGTCTCCATGGTTTTGGAGAGGATAGAAGTGATTGCTATTGGGCGGTAGTTGGAGGGAAGGCTGGAGTTACCTTTTTTCGGTATTGGCTGCACATGAGCAAGTTTCCAAGAGTCTGGGTAAACTCCGGAAGAGTATGATAGGGCAAAAAGTTTGCGCAGAGGTTTAGCCAAAGGTGAGGCGCATTGTTTTAAGACGATAGGGGGTATATTATCGGGTCCAGTGGATTTGTTGACATCGAGCTCCTTGAGGCACCTGTACACCTCGCGAGTCCTGAAGAAAACCCTGTCCATTAAATGAGCATTGTGCTCGAGGACCGGGGGTAGCGTATCATTTTGGGGTAGAGAAGAATTTGAAGCAAACAGAGATGCTAATAAATCGGCCTTGGATTTTCTGTCTGTTATCACCTTTTCATCGTGGATGAATGAAGGAGTTGTGGAGGTGGTGAAATTCTTCTTGATGGAACTTACCAAGGACCAGAAGTTTTTGCTACCAGAGGTTGCATTAAGGAGTTTACTTCTCAACTTGCTGTCAAATGAATTTTTGACATTCCTGATGGTGACTTTACAGGAATTTCTTAGTTTTATATACTCTGCACGGAGCGATTCACTCGGGAAGCTCTTGTAGGCTCGAAAGGCGGCTTCTTTATTTCTGATTGCATTCATACATTCCTGATTAAACTATCTGTTGGGCCTAGGCTTCACAGATTTGGTAGAATGAGGAATAAACAAATGCATTCCTGCCTGTATGATTCTAGTGATACGGATAGCGGCAGAGTTGACGTTTTTATTACGGAAACACTGGTTCCAGCCAGTAGATTGGAAAAAATTAGTAAGCCCCAGCCAATTGGCCTTCCCATAATGCCATACAGTTCTTCTGACTGGTTTGGGAGGGGTGGGAAATTGGAATGGGAAGCTAGCGCTAACTAAGCAGTGGTCCGAATTGCCGAGAGGTGAATCAACTGTGACGGTATATCGTGCTGGATGAGAAGTAAGGAAAAGATCAAGGAGATATCTTCCTTGATCAGCAACATCAGGGACTCTTGTGGGAAGATCCACAATTTGGTGCAAGTTATTGATGTCTGCAAAGAGCTCGACGTCCTTGCCAGAAACACTGGTGCCATTTGAGTAAGTCAGCCAGTTTACATTGTGAACATTGAAATCACCCGCAACGATGATTTCACACTCAGGATTGGAAGATAAAAATCCCGAGATTTGTTCGGAAATAGTGTCGAACGATGAAGTGGAGGCTTCGTTACTTATGTTAGGGCTTCTGTATAGGAAGCAAAAGAATATGACGTGGTTTCGGATGATGATTTTAATCCAAAGTGAGTTAAAATCTGAAGAAGTGCTTTTGCATATTTTATAATGAGCCACGTCATCCCTAACGTAGATGGCAATGCCCCTATGGGGAGAGAGATTATGCACTAAAGTGTACCCCGATATCTGATATTGACTTATAATGCCTAGTACATAGTACATAATAAATCCTTACTAATATTATAAATGCGAAAGTAACTCTGTCTGTCTGTCTGTCTGTCTGTCTGTCTGTCTGTCTGTCTGTTACGCTTTCACGCCTAAACCACTAAACCGATTTTGATGAAATTTGCTACAGACATAGTTTAGACCTTGGAGACGGACATAGGCTACTTTTTATGGAGAAAAAAAGGGTTTAAGGGAGTGAAATGGGGTTCAATAAGTTGTAAGGGGATTTTTTATCTTTACTTTTTTTTTCTATTGTATAAAAAGTAACTGACTGACAGACAACGCACAACCTAAACCGCTGGAGCTAAAGGGCTGAAATTTTGACAGTGCATCCCTATAATGGCGTGGACATCCACTAAAAAGCGATTTTTCGAAATTCATCCCCTAAGGGGGTGAAATGGGGTTTATTTAAACCGCTGGAGCTATAGGGCTGAAATTTGGACAGTGCATCCCTATAATGGCGTGGACATCCACTATAAAGCGATTTTTCGAAATTCATCCCTTAAGGGGGGGAAATGGGGTTTATTGTAACCGCTGGAGCTATAGGGTTGAAATTTTAACAGTGGATCCCTATAATGACGTGGACATCCACTAGAGAGCGATTTTTCGAAATTCATCCCCTAAGGGTGTGAAATGGGGTTTTTACAAACCGCTAAAGCTATAGGGCTGAAATTTTGACAGTGCATCCCTATAATGGCGTGGACATCCACTATAAAGCGATTTTTCGAAATTCATCCCTTAAGGGGGTGAAATGGGGTTTATCCAAACCGCTGGAGCTATAGGGTTGAAATTTTAACAGTGGATCAATAATGACGTGGACATCCACTAAAGAGCGATTTTTCGAAATTCATCCCCTAAGGGTGTGAAATGGGGTTTTTACAAACCGCTAAAGCTATAGGGCTGAAATTTTGACAGTGCATCCCTATAATGACGTTTACATCCAGTAATCCACTAAAGAGCGATTTTTCGAAATTCATCCCCTAAGTGTGTGAAATAGGGTTTTTACAAACCGCTAAAGCTATAGGGCTGAAATTCGGACAGTGCATCCCTTTAATGGAGTGGACATCCACTATAAAGCGATTTTTCGAAATTCATCCCTTAAGCGGGTGAAATAGGGTTTATCCAAACCGCTGGAGCTATAGGGTTGAAATTTTAACAGTGGATCCCTATAATGACGTGGACATCCACTAAAGAGCGATTTTTCAAAATTCATCCCCTAAGGGTGTGAAATGGGGTTTTTACAAACCGCTAAAGCTATAGGGCTGAAATTTTGACAGTGCATCCCTATAATGAAGTGGATATCCACTATAAAGCGATTTTTCGAAATTCATCCCTTAAGCGGGTGAAATAGGGTTTATCCAAACCGCTGGAGCTATAGGGTTGAAATTTTAACAGTGAATCCCTATAATGACGTGGACATCCACTAGAGAGCGATTTTTCGAAATTCATCCCCTAAGGGTGTGAAATGGGGTTTTTACAAACCGCTAAAGCTATAGGGCTGAAATTTTGACAGTGCATCCCTATAATGGCGTGGACATCCACTAAGAAGCGATTTTTCGAAATTCATCCCCTAAGGGGGTGAAATGGGGTTTACCCACACCGCTGGAGCTATAGGGCTGAAATTTTGACAGTGCATCCCTATAATGGCGTGAACATCCACCAAGAAGCGATTTTTCAAAATTCATCCCCTAAGGGTGTGAAATGGGGTTTTTACAAACCGCTAAAGCTATAGGGCTGAAATTTGGACAGTGCATCCCTATAATGACGTTTACATCCACTAAAGAGCGATTTTTCGAAATTCATCCCCTAAGGGTGTGAAATAGGGTTTTTACAAACCGCTAAAGCTATAGGGCTGAAGTTTGGACAGTGCATCCCTTTAATGGCGTGAACATCCACTAAGAAGCGATTTTTCAAAATTCATCCCCTAAGGGGGTGAAATGGGGTTTATCCAAACCGCTAAAGTTATAGGGCTGAAATTTTAACAGTGCATTCCTATAATGTCGTGGACATCCACTATAAGGCGATTTTTCGAAATTTATCCCCTAAGGGGGTGAAATGGGGTTTACCCACACCGCTGGAGCTATTGGGCTGAAATTTTGACAGTGCATCCCTATAATGGCGTGAACATCCACTAAGAAGCGATTTTTCATAATTCATCCCCTAAGGGGGTGAAATGGGGTTTATCCAAACCGCTAAAGTTATAGGGCTGGAATTTTAACAGTGCATCCCTATAATGGAGTGGACATCCACTATAAGGCAATTTTTCGAAATTTATCCCCTAAGAGGGTGAAATGGGGTTTACCCAAACCGCTGGAGCTATAGGGCTGAAATTTTGAACAGTGCATCTCCTTAATGACGTGGACATCCATTAAGAAACGATTTTTCGAAATTCATCCCCTGAGGGGTTTAAATGGGGTTAAGCCAAACCGCTGGAGCTAAACGGCTGCAATTTTGACAGTGCATATTTATAATGAAGTGGACATTTACTAAGAAGCGATTTTTCGAAATTCATCCCCTAAAGGGGTGAAATGGGTTTACCAAACTACTGGAGCTACAGGGTTGAAATTTGGACAGCGCATCCCTATAATGACGTGGACATCCACTAAGAGGCGATTACTCGAAATGCACCCCCAAAGGGGATGAAATGGGGTTAACCCAAACCTCCGAAGCTGAAGGGCTGAAATTTTGACAGTGCATCCCTATAATCACGTAGAAATGAATGACTCGAAATTCACTTTATTTAATATTCATTTGTGATTGCTTCATAATTTCTTACATCCACGTAAATAGGCGAACAAACTTAACGAACGTTCGTCAAACCCTAAAATGTCACTTTTCTTGATGACATATACATGCCTATCTCTGCTTCAAAACTTGCAGATTTGTTGAGCAGAGGTGATATTCGCAGCAATTTGTTTACCATATTTATTAAAAAAATGCACTATAATAAACCCTTTTTAGGGATAATAACAGCTGACTTTTTTTTGGTTTTTTTTAAGGAAAACATTGCACATAATAAACAGTTTTTAAAGGCGTTGCAAGGCACGCGGGTTTTATGCTAGTAGTACATAAAAAAAAGCTCAGAGTATATGGTACCTAATCATACCATCTACTACATAGTACAAAATACAACAGAGCTATGTACTATATATTCATAATACCTAGTACATAATACATAGTACACAATACCTTGTACATAGTACATAGTAGATAATACATAGTTTATAGTATACAGTACGTAGTACATACTGCATAATACATAGTTCATAATCATAGCGCACAGTTCATAGTCCCAGTACATAGTACCTAATACATAGTACACACTTAGTACATAAAACATAGTATATATTACTTATTTATTTTTTATTTTATTTTATTTATTTGCCAAAACAAGGCTCACTTAAACTAAATTATTACATATGGTACTTAACATAACATATGGTACTTAAAGTAAGCACTGGCAGAAATAATCATAAGTTATACTAATTGAGTTGTGCTGTTAGTAGGGATCTAAGTTTTTTTTTGTAAGAATGTTTGTTTATGGAGGGAGAGAAACATGATCCATAGGAATTAAAAACCATACAGCATCTGTTGACAGGCTCGTTCCTAGCATACTCCGTACGATGCGGATATTCCTTAAGCAGTTTTGTATGTCTTGTTTGTCGAACATCATCATTAAATTTGATCATATCCGACAGACACTGCACTTTAATATTGCCATTTAGAACGTCAAGGGTGAGGCATGACGTGAGCAGCTTTCTCCTGCATGACAGAGGCATGAGTTCTAACACCTTTAACCTCTCCGTGTAGGGTGGAAGGCTATGATAATCATGCGGATCATGTAGATGCCTCAGCGCAAATAGAAGGAATTTCCTTTGAATTGATTCAATCCTGTTGCTGTGAACTTGAAATATAGGGTCCCAAATAGTGCAAGCGTATTCCAGGATTGGGCGGACTACAGAACAGAAAAGTGTCTTTGTGACCCATACATTGTCGAATTCTTTAGCCCTTCTCTTTACAAAGCCTAGAAGTTTATTGGCTCTGGCCGTGATATTATCATATTGCAGATTGAAATTTAGTTTGTTGTCAAGGACAACACCTAAATCCACAATATGATCAACATGGTTCAAAGTTTTGCCGTTGAGATGATAGGAGTGTAGCTGCGTGTCTTTTTTGCGTGAGAAGGTTATTGCATGACATTTGCTGGTGTTAAGATGCAATTTATTAGCTGTGCACCAGTCATGTAATGCATCAAGTTTCGACTGGAAAAAGACTACGTCACTTTGGGATTTAACGGCGCTATATATTTTCAGGTCGTCTGCATAAAAGAGATGTGGAATATCTATTAACTTTTCAGATAAATCGGTGATGAAGATATTGAAAAGAAGAGGGCCTAGATGACTACCCTGGGGAACCCCGGAAGTTACTGCAATTTCATTAGAAAAAAACCCTTGAAATCTAACAACCTGAGTTCTTTCATTTAGATAAGATTTTATCCATTCCAGGGTAGTGCCTGATATACCGGCTCTTACAAGCTTTGCCATTAAGGTGTCATGGTCTACTCGATCAAAGGCCTTGCTGAAGTCAGTATAAACAGCGTCCATTTGATACCCGTTTTCCATGCCACGCAGCAGATCAGAAGCTAAGACCATAAGATTTGAGGTCGTCGAACGCCCTTTTCTGAAACCATGCTGTTGTTCGTTTAGCAATGGGTCAATAAGTGGGGCAATTTTGTCATAGACAAGTTTTTCGAAAAGTTTGGGAATGGATGACAAGATAGCAATGCCCCTATAGTTGCCCACCGAGTGCTTATCGCCTGCTTTATGTATCGGCGTGAGGAAAGATTTTTTCCACATCGTGGGAAAGTGCCCTAATGATAATGATTTATTGAAGATAATGTGGAGAGGAAATAAGATCTGTTTTGCGAAGCACTGCAAAAAGGCAGGAGGCAGATTGTCAGGACCGGGACCTTTTTTAGCATCAAGATTATTTAAGCCAGTCATTATGTCGTCAACGGATAGGGATAGATTATTTATTAGAAGTGAACTCCCAATGTACGTATGTGTTGGATCGGTGAGCTCTGTATTCGATTTTGGGGAAAAGACTTCGCTGAACCAGGCAGCAAACATATTGCTAATTTCCTGTGGGCACGAGGAGTGCTTTCTACCGTTTGTCATAGATGTCGGATAGCCCTGGGTCTTTCGTTTTACATTAACGAAATCAAAGAATTTTTTTGGATCTTTTATAATGCTATCTCCGATAGAATTAAGATAAGCAGTATAGGCCTCACGTGACCTAAGAGTGAATTCGGAGGCTAACTCACTATAAGCTAAATTCAATTCCGCGTTAGCGTTGGGGTTCTTTCTAATCATATGATACAATTTATTCCTCCGATTTCGAAGAGACCGCAAATTTTTATCAAGCCATGGCTCCGTTAATTTATCCCTTTTTTTAATTCTGGGTACATATTTGTCAATGGAATTGAAAATAATAGTATAGAAATGTGATACTATTTCGTCAATATCATTGCCTAACAGCCGATTCTCCCAGTCGACAAGGGATAATTCGGAGACGATGTTGGTATAATTTGCGTTCTTGAAATCATACACAATTGACTTGTTGTATGATTTGCGATGATTAGAAACTGTAGAAAAAAGCTCAAGAACCCATGCGGAGTGGTGGGTGGAATTTGAGAAAAGATTTTCCTCTGGGGAAGCGGGTAGAATGTTCACCTCCTCATACGAATTGGTGAAAATAAGGTCCAACCATTTACCGCAGGAATTTGGACACCTAATAATTTGGTGGAGATCATTGCTATAAAAAGTGTCGATAAGCTTTATATCGATTGTGTTTATGACATTAATCGGAAGTAAGATATTGTCTTCCTCGTCTGGGATAAAAGATAGATTGGGGCGGTTAAAGTCTCCTAGGATAAACATATCGTCGTTACCGCATAGAGATTCGTTTACATCATCTAATATATGCAGTAAGTCATCATAATTAGATTCGTCCGAATTGGGAGGGATGTAGAAAGTGCCAATAAATATACTTTTTCCTCCCGAGTTGATTTTTACAAAAACGTTCTCGAAAGACTGTGAGCGACCGGTCGTGATAAGTTCACTCTTTAAGGGATCTTTGATGGCTATAAGGACTCCCCCACCTCTTGAGAGGCCGGTAGAACTGTAGTCTCTGTCACATCTATAAATAGTCCAACTACAGTCTAAGATCTCTTCGTTAAGAAAGGTTGTATTTAACCATGTCTCGGTTATTACGATCACATTAAAGGGGCACGATTTAGAATCGATGAAGAGATTATTCAGTTTCCCTCTCATACCACTGCAATTGTGATAAAAGAGCCTTATACTTTCAGATGGGGTTGGTTTAGGTTGGGTGGGGATAAGATTAGTCTTTGGGGAAGTGACTAGTTAGGGGCGATAATACCTAGACATATCATCGCGGCTCTTTTGTAATTGAGATACGTGAAGCGATCTTACGTGGGAGGCATAAGTGGAGAGATCCTTGTCAACATCTTGGGATGGAATTTGATGCTGTTCGTGATACAAGGTAAAGAGTTTGAGTAAAGAGGAGCGATCAATAGGGAGACCTTCTTGTTGAATGGACACCATAAGGTTGGTCTTTGTTTTTCCATTTATGCAGGTAGAATCTGGTGCATTGTGCATGTAGGCAAGAAAGAGCCTTACATTGTCAAAAACTCTCCAGTCTCTTAAACGAGACAGTAAGTACCGACCCTCTGTTGAATTTGCCGAAATTAGGGTGTTTTTTACAACAGGAGGCTGTAGAGGGTCCAAGAAAGGTTTTTTAACTGTGGGGGCTTCAGTTATACGACTCACAGGAGGGACAGCAATGGCATCCATGGGTTGTAGTTGAGGTTGTGAGATTTCTGTTGTGTGATTTGAAGGAATATCGTTGACGTCAAAGTAGGAACGATCGCCGACGATGATGTGGCTGCGCGAGAAATTTGGGTAATTTGATGAGTTCTTGGGGAGGGTTGGGGGTGTAGGGATAGTGGATGGTGAAGCAGGCATTTTATTTTTCTTAGGATTAGGTATGTTAGTTTTGGTGTTAGATAAGGGATTTACTGTTAAGGGCTTAGTTTGTATGTTAGATTTAACACTAATTTTACTACTATGTCTAAGCGTACGAGACTTAACCTTGCTACTTTTTTCCTTCCATAGGCTAAGAGTTAGCTGCTTCCACTTGAAGACATCAGATTTCGAATTAAGAAATAGCCACTCATATTTGGTTGGCATGAGAAGCTTGAAATTCCTATTTGTTTTTCTGGATGAAATTATTCTGCAACCGCTTATCTTCACTGAAAATTTGTTTTTGAAAAAGTTAGAGACCCAGGACTTATCCGCTTGTGCTGGTGCGCCCTTGAGGAAATAAGCTGACAGCTCATTATCGGATAGTGAAGTGTTGGATAGAAAACGGGTTTCTCCTAATCCATTTTGAGATTGCTTTTTGTCCTTCATTTTTTTTGATGATTTTTCTGATGATTTTTCGTTGTTAGCAGCACTAATTCTCTTCAATCTAAAATTCCATTCCTCTGGTGACCACGTTGTCCCAAATTTCTTTATTTGTTCTTGGGGTAAATGCAGCGGTGGTAGCCCACGGTGCAGCGGTGGTAAGTGGCGAGATGGGCTGGATGAGATTGAAAAGGATTGCAAGTGAAGGTTGGTTAAGTTAGGAGGACCCAGCGTAAAATTACTTCCACTGCCTATGTTACTTCCTCCGCATGCGTTCCTGTGGTAGAATGGTTGGGCGCTTTGTAGTTCTTCCGAAAGAGTAAGTGACTTTTCTTCTAAAGCTAGATTAGCATTATGACTCATTGCTTCGTCGCTGGTATTTAACTTTGAACATGCCAGTTCAGCTTCCAGATGATTAAATTGGGATCTCACGTCATTTTTCAAGTCCGAAATACCGTCAAAGAAGGTGGATAGCTTTTGAAGGCAATCGGAGACTCCCGCGACTAGATTAGACATTGATTCGTTGTCTTGTTTGCATTTGTTCCCTTCCGCAATGAGCTTAATTTTCTTAACTGTAGAATTAATCGAGTTAAGCTCGAATTTAATAAATTTATATAACTCCTCCACTAGATCGTTAATAGTGGCATTATCATTAGAAATTGAAAACTTTTCCAGTTTCGATTTGATGTAGTCAAAATTTTTGGAGTCATTTTGAAGATCACATTCTACACGATCGACGGTGGCGGAAAGCTCATTAATATTTTCATTAAGTAAGCTGATTTTATTTTCAACGTTATGAGCTTTGGCGTTGCAGGCTTCGAAACCGTTTTTAAGCTCATTGACAGAATCATTCAGGTTGGTTATACTGTGGCTATTTGATTTAATTGCTAGCAATATGTGCGAGAGGTTTACCGACTTGCACTCTGGACAATAAAATTTAAACGTTTTTTTGTACTCACTCACATACTTCAGCGAAGACCGAGAAAGCCCAATGCATGTAATGTGGAATGAGTTGTCGCAGACCCCATTGCACGTAATCCATTCATCCACGTAATCGGATTTGGACGCGGTGCATGTGCTTTTTCTGCATTTGCTCATGTTGAAAGTAGAGCACTGTTATGTTGTAATTTATGATGACAAGGTCCAAAGTCCAAACCGATTACAAAGCTAATGATTATCTTTATAATATGATATTATGGGGGTGGAACACTATTATTGGGCACTGGTATATTATTTTTATTGCCACAAAATCACTTTGTCACAATATGTTTCTATTAGGGAAGTATTGATGGATTAATCAGCGGAATCACTTTTCAACAGGTTAACTCTTGTCTGTACCGTTTATTGATTTATTTAACTAAACTTATAGGAAAAACTTAGTGCTAGAAACCTATGGAGCACTAACTATAATAGTTTACGTATTGGTCGGGGGTAGAAAAGGGCGAAAGAATTAAATTACTGTGAGCTCGCGACAACACGACCGGCACGGTTGACGGTTAACATATTATTCGTAGTACATAGTACTAACTCATACAATAAAAACTGAAATCTCCAAACTAAAATTTTTCCCACGGTACGCATAAAAAATGACCGTGGAGGAAAATTGCCCAACGTGCCTAAAAAGTTTTCACATCAAAAACTACAAACATGCTTTTTAAAATGAACTAATAAAATATAAAAGATAATTTTAAAATTACAGTACATACTTAAATGTAAAAATTCTGGGCCGATTTTCAGTGCAATCGGAGCACAATTGCCAAAATTATTCCCACTTTTTAATTCACAAATTTTGACCACAAAACTCTTAACTGACGGATTCACAAAATAAAATATTCAAATAAAACCTTAAAGAATAGAAATCCAACGTTAAAACTTAACATCTCCAAAAAAATTCATTTTAAATCAAAAATTTTAATCATTTAATCATGATTGCGGTTGAAATTGATCAATCATCAATCACCTAAAATGATTACTTCTCTGATTAAATATATCAATCTCTAATCATGATTACAGACTACAGCTTTTAGTCGCAATCATTAATCATCAATCAGATTAAATTTTGCCCAACACTGGTAGAATACCACTGAAACTACAAGATCGCCTGAGAGAGAAGTTAAATGAATTACAAAAACTTAATATTATTGAAAAGGTTGATGAATCAAGGGAATGGGTTAATCACCTCGTTATTATTGAGAAAAAAGATAAGTCGTTAAGACTTTGTTTAGATCCACGATATTTAAATACTTGTTTAAAGTCAGACTTCTATATGATTCCGTCATTTGAAGAAATCTCTGCAAAACTGAGCGGGCAAAGATTCTTCACAGTGCTAGATTTGAAAGATGGCTTTTGGCACATTGAATTAGATATGGCATCAAGAAAATATACTAGATTCAGTACACCCTTAGGCTTATACCAGCACCAGAAGTTTTTCAAAAATATAATTCTGAAGCGTTTTCTAATATACCGGGAGTTACTATTTATATTGATGATATATAAGTATGTGGAAAAACGGTAGAAGAACATGATCAAAATCTTCTTCTCGTATTACAACGGGCAAAAGAAATGAATATTAAATTCAATAAAAATAAAATTCAATTTCGAGTTAACCAGGTACACTATTTGGGCCATATATTATATTATCAGAAAATGGTATTGAACCTGATCCCGAAAGGATCAAGGCTATAAAACAATTAAAAACACCAACATCGAAAAAAGAACTTCAAAAATTCTTAGGTGTAGTAAATTATGTACGAAATTTTATTCCAAATATGGCTAATTTAACAGTTTCCTTACAAGAACTCCTAAAGCAAAATGTAAAATTTCAATGGATGCCTCATCACACAGAATCAATTCAAAAAATTAAAGAAGGAATTACAAATTATACAGTTTTAGTGCCATTTGATGAAAAAGCGGAAGTAATTATTCAAACAGATGCTTCAAAGGATGGATTTGGTTGTTGTCTAATGCAACAAATTAGAGTAGTTGCTTATGCCTCAAGAGCATTGTCACCGAATGAACAAAGGTATGCTCAGATTGAGAAAGAGTTTCTTGCCATAGTATACAGTTGCAAAAAGTTTCACAGATATATTTATGGAAAGAACATCACAGTTCACTCAGATCATAAACCATTAGAAACAATTATGAAAAAAGACAAAGGCTTAAGTTAAAATTACTACATTATAAAGTAGAAGTAAAGTATGTTCCAGGGAAATCCCTAGTAATAGCCGATTTTTTATCCCGTAATTCCTGTACAGATAATATAGAAGAACCAGATCTAACAGATTTAGTACATTCGGTTTCGGTGCAAGATAACAGTTTAGAGGAAATTAAAGTGGAAACTAATAAAGACGAGTTATTGAAAAAGTGAAATTTTATTGTCTTCATGGATGGCCAAATGATAAAACTAAAGTTCCTGTACAAATAACTTCTTATTTCAAAATTCGAAATGATATTTTTATTGATGATGATTTATTATTATACAATAACCGAATAATAATTCCATTCAACTTGCGCAATATAATCTTATTTAAACTACACGAAGGTCACATAGGGCTTCTTAAAACTAAACGAAGAGCAAGTGAATTATTTTATTGGCCAGGCCTCAATCAAGATATAGAAAGGGTAATTGAAAAATGTTCATTATGTCAGGTTCAAAGATCATCAAATTCAAAAGAACCATTAATACCACACTTAGTAGGAAATTTTACTTTTGAGAAAGTAGGATGTGACATAATGGAATATAAAAATACAATTTTTTTAGTACTTGTTGACTATTACTCAAAATGGATAGAAGTAGCTAAAATAAAAAACAAATCATCAGATGAAATTATAAAAGCATGGATGGATGTTTTTTCGAAATTTGGCATACCTCACATTATTATAGCAGATAACAATCCTTTTAATTCATTTAAATGTAAAGAGTTTGCTAAATCATGGAATATTCAAATAATTACAAGTAGTCCATATTATCCAAGATCAAATGGAATGGCAGAACGTTCTGTTCAAATAATAAAAAATATCCTCAAAAAATCGAAAAGGGAGGAAGATATATACATAATGTTGCTAGAATATCGTAACACACCAGTAAAAGATCTGACTTTATCACCTGCTCAATTACTGTTTTCACGCAGATTAAGGACTAAGTTACCTATCAGAAATAACATGCTATACCCCCAGCTCAACTCACAAATCCCAGAACAGTTTGAAAAGAAGAAGATTAATATGAAAAGGTTTTATGATAAAAATGCTAAATACAGAAAGGAATTTAAAGAAAATGAAAGAGTATTTATGCGATATGAAAACAAGTGGGTACCCGGAATAATTATTAAAAAACACTCAAGTCCTAGATCGTATATTGTAAAGGATCTTGATCATAATAACATAGTACGGCGTAATTCCTATCATTTGAGAAGATCTTCAGTCAATGTTGAAACTTCACCACAGCAGCCTTCATCTCAACTAATATTACTACCTTATGATTACTTTTATAATTACTCAAATTTAAATTTAAATTCAAATGAAACTTATTGAATTACTTATTAATGAAATATAATTGAAACTTATGTTCTGATTTCTAGTTAGTTATAAAACGTAACATATTCTATATTATTGCAAATATGTGTTCAGTATTTTAACTCTGTAAAAGAGGAAGGTGTAGAATATGGTAATTCCGTATTCTGTCCCAATCGCAGCAACTGTATAAAATATGTTTTTTATTAATAAAGTTAGTTGCTTAGCAGGCGTTATAGAAAAACAATGTTTTTTAATTTTGATAGCACACAACATATGTACATAACCATACTAAAATTCAATTTATGTGATGTGAAAGCATTGACAAAAGGGCGCAAAAAGACAGGCCGGTGCTGGTTACCGACTATATAAAAATTTTAGAGAATTTTGTGTAGATTTGGCTTGGTTTCAAAATTTTCTCATTTAGAATTTTAGAAGGAGACGGGTAAATTTGAGCCTACTCCCAAAGTCATTCTTTGGACATGCGAAATTAATTTGAAGAATATTTATCTGAAAAATGGAGGGTGCAAAGCGGGACCTCGGTTTGCGGATATCGTGCTTATTCATATTTTCAATGAATTTGAGTGATTTAAAGTTCGATCGAGTCAAAGTTTCAATAATATTCAAGTGTTTTTTTGTATTTTGGTTTGAGGATTAAAATTGAATGACGTAGAAAGGGGACAAAACCTTGCATACATCGATGCAGAGCTGTCACATCGGGCAAATGGTAGGTGCAAATGGTGCACTTGAACCGGGCGCAATTTCAGAAATTAAGATTTTTATAAAATTGTAAATTTAGAGGGAACAAATTTATAAAGTGTTCCCGTAGCTGTCATATATTAAAGAGACACTGATAGAGTGATCCTTAAGAGTGACAGATCCTTAATTCGGCGAAGAAACACCTATATCGCCTCTGTTATGGAGCTGTTGAAAGCTCCTTCTATGTCCAGAAAGGCTGTTAAGATGTACTGTTTTATTCTATGCCATATTCTGCAGTAGAAATTAATCAACTGGGAAATCCTGGTCGGAAAGGAAACTTTCCAGAGGAAAGAATACTCCAAAGGAACTCCACAGAGCGTTTGTGTCTTTTTCCATTTTCCGTCACTGCGATCTAACAGCGATGAACAGCTGATGGGGGCGCAATATGGCATACTGCACCGGGTGCAAAAGCTTCAAACGCCGGTCCTGGGTGGTAGCACGTAAGTTGTTTCAATCAACCTCTCCATACAAAAATCTTGATTCTTTCCTTCAACTTCCGTGCTAGCCCCCAGATGTCCTAGACTCACGAATGGCAGAGTGTGGTGGACAGCGTCACCAGTTCATGGGAATCTCCCCTAAATTTAGGGAAATGTGAGCTCGCCAAGGGAATTTCAGGGGATAAAAATTGTCAGGGGAGTTTCTAGGGGAATGCAATTTTAACGTATAATTCTTCATTTAATCTCATAATTGTTGTTGTTACTGAATTCCCATTTCATAACTACGACCGGCAGTCGAATGTATCGTTTATGGATCTGATATCAATGAATTCAATAAAATTGCGATTCCTTTGAGTGAAACAACGATGCAGCGATATTTTAATCAAACTAACCGAAAATGAAAAAAAGTACCAAAGCATAGGTTTCGTTTAGAGAAAATCCTACTGTTTACTGCCCCAGGTTCAGTGCAGATAAAATCTGATATAAAAGATTTGAATTTAAAAATCAACGAATGGATCCTTCCTCGTCGTTTTAAATAAAAAATGTACGATCTACAGACGAGCTCTTGGCAAAAGTTCTAGAAGGAGTAGATGATCCCACTAAAGGCAAAAACTTCTAAAAATGCGCCCGCCAAAGGTATGCATGAGTCTCATACAGATAAGAATGTATTCGCAATTGAACATTCCAAACGCGAGTGTCGTTTTACCAAGAGGTCTCCCAACTAAGTTCCCACCAGATCCAATACTGCTTGACATACGCGATCGGACGAGAACCGGTCTTATGGATGTGCTTAATGGCACGCTTTATTTTTTAAAAGCCCAATTTTGCTCCTTTTGGTATAAAAAACTGTGAGCGTACCGTGCTTCTTTTGGACTATTCCGTTCATGCTTGTAGAGAAGTTGAATTTTTACTCAGGCGTACAATGCTTGTCATGTATTTTGACGTTGCGCCTTCCTCAGACGAAGAATAGGGAGATTGAATTTTACTCGGTATGGGATATAAATTCAAATCTATAAAAGCCCGTTTACATCACAAACGCAAATTGGACCTTTATCTTTATCGCATAGAAATTTGTAAACATGTTCTCTGTCAGCAATTCCCGTTCGTGCAACAGATAAAAAAGCATACAAGTTTCCAACTTGCGTGTGGAACATATTTTTCGCCCTCAATAAGAAGAGTTTAGGGATGTTTAAGGCCTTTAATTGAGACAGAAAAATACTTGTAATATGTAAAGCCTTTATATGACAAAGATTCATGCCTGAGATAAACTTGCAGTTAGCTTGAATGCTAAGTCGGTGCTCGATTCTACTAATATGAGTAAAAGTACTCGATCAAAAGTATCACGTGCTGATATGAGTAGAACCGAAAGCCAAGTACTCATATGAGTAAAGAATCGAGTAACGATTCTATATTTTTTTACCCCTAACTATGACGTCAGGTTTTTGAATATAACTTTAGTGCATGCATGTTATAATTAAAAAATATTTAATAAACCAAGTATCTGAAAAAGAAGCTAACTAAAACGTTAATTTGTTTAAACTATACTACGATGTGGCTATTTCTTCGCTTCAAAAATGTAAGAATACGTTTCAAAAATTTAGGGGGGAACTAACAAGATTTAGGGGAATATAGAGCTATCTGTAAGGTATTCAGGGGAGAAACCCGCTAATGATCTGGCAACACTGGTGGTGGATGCGCCAAATATTGACACGATTTACGAAGAGTACAGAAGTCCGAATGAATCGTCGTTCTGGGTGGAAGCGTTATGGTGTAGGGTGCTTTTGGCACGTTTAGTTTGTATGACAATGCAATCTGACCATTTTGTAAAAAATTTCAGATGGCGGTTTCAAAGTGGCGGCCGCGCGGCCCCCAACATGGGTATCAAATGGAATAATCGGCTAAAAAGTAAAAAAAAATATAACCGATCAACCTCAAATTTTGCACGCATTCATAGTTCTCGTGATAATTGAGCCGTTTTCTTTGAAAGTGGTGTAAGTCCATTTATGACAAAAAGTTAGTTAATGATAACATTGAATGCATCTGCTATGAGCTTTTATCTTTAAACAGTTTCCAAAAAATCCTTCAAAATTTTCATCATTTTAAAACGTTTTTATTAGCTCGCTTTCTTGTCTGTCTGTTTGACCGGTACAAATCTTGCAAACGATTTTTTGAATACTTCTGGTTACCCGATCAACCTGAAATTTTGCACACAGCTTCGGCTCCGATGACAATGCACTATGGTATACTCATTATACCGTTAGATCCTTGGGGCCGTCTCAAGAGGAAGGATTACTGTTTTCTTCACTTCAATCTTCCGGATATTCTATCACGCTGAAATTTTGCATAGAGCTTTAGCTCCGATGACAATGCAATATGGTATACTCAATATTCTCTCTATATCTATAAAAATCTCGTGTCACAGTGTTTGTTACCGTACTCCTCCAAAACGGGTTGACCAATTTGCATGAAATTTTTTGTGTATATTTGGTAGGTCTGAGAATAGGTCGTAGGCTATTTTTTATACCTTTAACCAAAAAAACAGCTGCAAAATCCAAACAAAAATGGTAATTTTAGGAATTTTCACTTCATTTTAGTTTCAATAGCTTCATGGCCTACCTATTGTTTGACAAATGTAAAATTGTCATTAAATTGAAACATTACATTTAATGAAAACTTCAAATTTACGCAGCTGTCAAACAATAGGTAGGCCATGACGCTATTGAAACTAAAATGATCCATTGCGGCCGTCTCAAGAGGGCGGTGTACCACTTTCTTCACAACCACCTCGACATGGGTATCAAATGAAAGGGTATGATAAGTAGAATACAATAAGCAATGTAGTATACAAAATATATCTTTTGATCCATGGCGGCCGTCTCAAGAGGGCGGGGTACCACTTTCTTCACAACCACCTCGACATGGGTATCAAATGAAAGGGTATGATAAGTAGAATACAATAAGCAATGTAGTATACAAAATATATCTTTAGATCCATGGCGGCCGTCTCAAGAGGCCGGATTACCACTTTCTTCACAACCACCTCAACATGGGTATCAAATGAAAGGGTATGATAAGTAGAATACAATAAGCAATGTAGTATACAAAATATATCTTTAGATCCATGGCGGCCGTCTCAAGAGGGCGGGGTACCACTTTCTGCACAACCACCTCGACATGGGTATCAAATGAAAGGGTATGATAAGTAGAATACAATAAGCAATGTAGTATACAAAATATATCTTTAGATCCATGGCGGCCGTCTCAAGAGGGCGGGGTACCACTTTCTGCACAACCACCTCGACATGGATATCAAATGAAAGGGTATGATAAGTAGAATACAATAAGCAATGTAGTATACAAAATATATCTTTAGATCCATGGCGGCCGTCTCAAGAGGCCGGATTACCACTTTCTTCACAACCACCTCAACATGGGTATCAAATGAAAGGGTATGTTAAGGAGAATACAATAAGCAATGTAGTATACAAAATATATCTTTAGATCCATGGCGGCCGTCTCAAGAGGGCGGGGTACCACTTTCTTCACAACCACCTCGACATGGGTATCAAATGAAAGGGTATGATAAGTAGAATACAATAAGCAATGTAGTATACAAAATATATCTTTTGATCCATGGCGGCCGTCTCAAGAGGGCGGGGTACCACTTTCTTCACAACCACCTCGACATGGGTATCAAATGAAAGGGTATGTTAAGGAGAATACAATAAGCAATGTAGTATACAAAATATATCTTTAGATCCATGGCGGCCGTCTCAAGAGGGCGGGGTACCACTTTCTTCACAACCACCTCGACATGGGTATCAAATGAAAGGGTATGATAAGTAGAATACAATAAGCAATGTAGTATACAAAATATATCTTTAGATCCATGGCGGCCGTCTCAAGAGGCCGAATTACCACTTTCTTCACAACCACCTCGACATGGGTATCAAATGAAAGGGTATGATAAGTAGAATACAATAAGCAATGTAGTATACAAAATATATCTTTAGATCCATGGCGGCCGTCTAAAGAGGCCGGATTACCACTTTCTTCACAATCCCCTCAACATGGGTATCAAATGAAAGGGTATGATAAGTAGAATACAATAAGCAATGTAGTAGACTCAATATACCGATTCATGGCGGCCGACGCAAGACCCATGTTCTTTGAGGCATTTCATCTGTGTAAAATTCATATCTCGAAAAATATTAAGTCAATGGATGGTTTTTATTGTTTACTATTGACTTATGGGTGCAGCGTAGGCGCACCGGGTCCCAGCTAGTAGCTTTATATTCATGGCGGCCGTCACAGGAGGGCGGATTGAAATATTTTTCACAACCCCTTCGACATGGGTATCAAATGAAAGCATATGAAAAGTAGAACACCGTAAGCAATATAATATACTCAATTTATCATTTGGTCCATGGCGGCCATCTCAAGAGGGTGGATTACCATTTTCTTCACAACCCCCTCGACATGGGTATCAAATGAACGAGTATGATAAGTGGAACACCATAAGCAATATAGTATAAGCTATGTTGTTAGATCTATTCTCGCCACCTCAAGAGGGCGGATTACCATTTTCTTCAGAACGCTTTGACATGGGTATCAAATGAAAGGGCATGATAAGTAGAATACAATAGGCTATGTCTTTAGGACTTGCCATGTAGAATCAAATAAGCTATGTGATGTAACTCAAAATTTAATGTGGACACCAGTTACATAATGGAAATTAATAAGGTAAATTTTTTAAAATAAAATGAAAGATAGAAGTTTTAGATAATTACGATTGAAATTTAATTTATAGATGTTTTTATATGAAGAAAGCAGTTAACACACGTTTACTCAACACGACAGAGCAGGCGAACTAAACAAGCTAGAGCGATGGCAAATATATCAATGGAGAGGGGAAGGATGCCGAGAGAAGGGAAAGGGAATTTCAAGGTCGCAGGGTTACCACAATCGCGGCAATATAATTAGTCTCATTACTTAATTGTCACACCTCGTATATGTGAGAACCGGTAAGACCATCGTCTTATATAGTAAAAGTTTAGACGTTATGGTTAGATATTTGGATTTAAAGAGCCTTGACAGATTATAGTAGGCATTGTTGGCTTTTAGCAGTCGTGAGCGTATTTCATGCTATTGTCGGTTGCTACTATTGATCCAAGGTTGGTAAATGGTTTTACCAGTCAAACTCGTGCTCCTCTACCTTGATTTTAGGACCAATGTTAGGTGTTCCTGTAGACGAGGCCACCATGTACTTTGTTTTGCTTTCGTTAAGGTTCAATTTCAGATTTCCTGCCGCTTGCTTAATCTGAGTGAAAGCTTCTTGTACAGCTGTTGTTGTTCTGCCAAGGATCTCAATGTAAGGCAGTAATTGGGTGGAATTGTGGAAGAGTATGCCCCTTGATGTCACGCCCGAATCTCGGATCACGGTTGAAAAGGAGGCAGGCCAGACCGTCCCCTTGTCGGAGTCCATTATAGAAGTTAATTGGTCTGGACAGTGTTCCGGATACCTTTACTTGGCTTATCACATTGGTTATGGTCAACCTACATAGTCTTGTCAGTTTGTTGGGGATGCCAAATTTTTCATGGCTTTGTAGAGTTCTACTCTGGCTATGCTATCATAGGCGGCTTTAAAGTCTATGAAGCGGTGTTGAATTGAGTTTTGAAACTCCAGACATTTTTCCATAGTCTCAAGGTGAAAATCTGATCAGTCGTTGATTTTCCTGGGCTGAAGCCAGACTGGTATTGGCCTATGATGTTTCTGGCGTATGGGGCCGTCCTATTTGGTAGGATAGCGGAGAATATCTTATACATGGTACTCCACAACGTTATACCGCGATAATTAGTGCACGCTGATATCTTCTTTTTTTATGTACCGGGCAGAGGATGCCTTTTCTCCAGTGTTTTGGCATCACTTCCTGCTCCCATACTTGCACAATTAATTCATGGATCGCTTGGTGTAATGAATCGCTCCGAGGCCTTGTTGTCTGCAAACTTCTTCTATACTTGGTAGCGGCAGCATAGCATTATCATCAGATATTAGTGGAGACTCCGAATCCTCAGTTAGCTCGCCATTTACCAATTCATGATAGTACTCTTCCCATCGCTCCAAGATGCCTTTAGGATCGGTGATCAGATTCCCTTCTTTGTCCTTGCAGTATGTGCAACGTGGTGTGAATTGCGTCATACTGCGGACTCTTCGGTAGAACTCCCGCGCCTGGTGCGGCCGTCGTTCTCTGTACTGTTCTAGCTCACCGACGAGATTTTTTTTCCCAGCCTTCCTTTTTTCGTCTGTGAATTCTCTTTTCCTCTTTTCTAAGCTCTTTATAGTTCTCTTCGCGTGCCCGTGTTCTCTGAGACTGCTGCATGGCTCGGTACGCAGCAGGGCCGGTCGGCCGGTCAAAATACTTTGGGCCTATGGGTTTGAGGAAAATCTGGATGTACATCCAATTTGACCGTGTATGGAGGCCTTTACGTTCAGTTGCCAGATTGCTTTCATTATCGAACCAATCGGAACGACTGGACTCTACGACTTCTGCCTAAGATGGAATCAGCAGTACTAATGACAGTATTTTTAAGGCGGGTCCAGTTCTCATCGACGCCTGGCATCTCATCCCCAGGACTTAGGGCGAGTTCTAATGCATGACCGTAACTGGAGATACCCAGGCGGCTTTATGGATGTATTTACTCGAAAATCTAGTACTTCCAACGACCAAGTTCTTACTTGCTGCCATCTCTACAACTCACTGTCCATTGTCACTAGTGTTTTTATGCAAGCTGTAGTTGGCGACACATTGCCTGTATACGGCCTACTTTGGCGATCAGATCTTCTAGTAGCCGTGTTTTTTAATGAACTGTATAGTTCTTCCCCATACAGATCTCAAAACCCAGGTTTTATCGGGGTTTCTATCGAGGTTTTGAGAAATTTCTTAAATTGAATATTCCATACTTTCGGGGGATGACATGTAGTTTCGGGGTTTGGCATGTTGCATACTTTCGGGGGTCGAAAAGACTTAATTTAAAAATAAAAACAACAGGAAAGTGATGAGAGCAAATTTATAACAAATAATTGATTTTTTAGAAACATATTTATTATTTTCTAGCGAGGATTTCGTGTAACAGTGCAAAAAATAACACTTAATTTCCGTTTAATTTTGAAATTTTTAAGCATCGAAGTAGGCGCTACATGAAATTTCCCTTGTCGTTTTTTTGATGAACTCGATGAAAGAACTATATGGTTCATTAAAAAAACACGGCTAGTATGATTCTTACATCATACCTGGTGCAGGCATTAAGTTCCCGTTCAACTAATTCGAAGAATTCTTCTTTATCATCATCTGGGAACTCTTCTGTAGGTGCGTGAACATTTATGGGGCTGATGTTCTTAATTTATTATTAATATTACTTAATTTATTATTAATATTAATATTACTTTCGTTTATTGCTTTAAAGCATCGTCTTCATTCCTTTCCTGACCATAAAATCTACTCCGAGCACATGGTGTTTTGTAAGACAGCTGTAATATACGTCATACTCAGGTTTTTGCAAAACACCATTCCCTGTAAATTTCATCTCCTGATGACGGCAATATCAGCTTTATATTTCGAAAGGGTATCGGCCAGATGTTTTGTTATTCGAGTTCTGTACAGAGTTCTGTACAGAGTTTGAACATTCCATAAGAAAAGTCGTAAATCGTTATGCCTTTTTCGTTGCCGTGGTCGTCGTGTTTGATTCCAGTATCTGTTCAATTCTTTCTCAGCAAGGGATTTCCCTTGGTTATCCTTTGAATTTTGTCTGCTCAAAGTCCAATCACCGAATCACCTTTAGGGTATTTAATGCCTTTTTTATTTCAGATGGATAACATTAATTCACAAAGAAAAGGTCCAATTACACATGTCTTGGAACCACCTAAGAAAGGAAGCATGGTCATTCGGGTACAGTGGACATTACTCAACATGAAACATTATCATATCTGGCATTCTTGGAAATTAATCAGCACCGCATTACATCGTAATCGATATTTACTAATCTTATTTAAGTTTATTATAATCGACCATTCACTTAAAATTTACGATATTCCTTCAAATTTTACTCTGGTAACACCTATCACCTCACACATGCCTACGTATAAAATTGCATCCCTAGTTCTATCATCGAAGCAAAGGTCACTTCACGTTACGGTTTTCTTCTGTATCACCACTTGAATTGAATTCAAGCAAATTGATAAAAATTGTTGCGCACGAAGCGATCGCTCTCTTGGGACCAGATCATCGACGAGGAAAGTTGGTTGGAACTTCAACCTTTTTTCTTTTCCTTTTCCTACATTCCGTTTGTTGTTGGGGCTCGACCATCAACAAATCAATCCTTCTTCCTTTTTTCTTTCCCTATTATTATACCAAGTTCAAGGCCAACTCTAGAAATCAGGTGAGTACCTTATTCAAAATTATTGATAAAATTCTATATATATTTTTTTCTCTCTCGTTCATTTTGGTGATTCGGTGAAGTTTATTTCTCCCAATAGTTTTCTCGTTATTCATTTTTTTTTAATTTCTTAAGTTTTCGAATTTAGTGATCAACGTTGTAGAGGTTTTCTATGCAATTCGATGATCGCTTTAACGGTAGCTTACATCGTTGATGAGGTGGTGAACAAGGTGAACACTGATAAATTCAAATTATAGCTTACAACGTTGTTGAGGGTGTTCTAGTAAATTTTGGGTGGATGTTCACTTGGGTTAAACTTTGAGTTGAACTTGTTATATATTTTTTCTTTTCATTGAATTTTTTGAATTTAATTAACTAACTAACTGAATTAACTAACTAATAATTTAACAATCATAACTTACAGAATTATTATTGTGAATTTTGAATTTCATATTTAATATTATATTAATTTATTGAATTGAATTTGCGAAATAAAATTGAAGTGTTATAAATTGAATTTTTACTCTTTTATTCAGGTGTTCTTCAATTGGAAGCCAAAAGGCAGAAACTAATTTTCTTTATTTTTTTAAAGGTTTTTGAAACAAAAACAGTATCCGAGGGTTGTTACTCGTTCCGTAATAATAGTGTAAGGGAGAACCATAGTGATCCAAGCGACATTTTTGTCAATATTTACTTTGTGAATGGAGTGCACAGAAAAAAATAAAATCTTTCATGACATACTAATCCAAGCACATTAATAACGTCTCATTCCCATTCAATCTCAATCTGCCACTTTAGCCTTAAGCTTATATTTTTATATTTTTTCCAAAACCCCATTTTCTTTTTTTTTTCAATAAATATATTTGAATAAAACAATTTTTCTTATTTATTCTAGTACACTAGGCATCACTTCATTGCAAATATAACCATAACAAATCATCTATATTTTTTAACAATAAGTAAAAACGCGTTTGCCTCAAGATGCAAATGTCGCTTGGATCACTATGGTTCTCCCTTTTGTTTTTTACGGGTGAGGTTATTGGCCTCTCGTCAACCTTACTTTGAAGGGACTAATCCGACCATATTAGCTTTTCCTCTCTCATAGAATAGTTACCAGTGGTCACCGCTAGGAGGTTATGATCGCACTTCCATCAGTCGAAAATAGTTGCGGCATGTGCATGTTATGCTACATGTTATTCCCCCTATTCCGCTGATGAGTGCGAAAAAAGTACCTCACTTTAAAGTTATCCCAAGGAAAGAAGAGACCATTATTTACAAATATAATTCTGGAATTAGATAGCTTAAGGCATGTTTAACTTATATTCCAAACCCGATCACTGTCGGTCAAATAGTTTTTGCATAATGTATTTTGCAATTAAGTGAATTTAAAAAATTAAATTTGTTACAGCGCCAAAAGAAAAACTCCCATCCCATGTTTACTCTGATTTTTTAAGTATGCTCTAAGACTCTCTTTACAATATCCAAACAAAAATAAAATTTCTAATTTTTAATATTTGTTATGATTTTTTAAAATTTTTAAATTTTTTTGGAAAAAACTGCAACTAAATCGTTTTTTCCCAAAATAGCTAACTCGGCGACGCCAGAAATGCTAGGCGCGTTTCAAATTCGTTTGAAAAAGGTCACAGCTTCTATTGGGCACAACTTTCAATAAAATATTGTTAACCATAATTTCTTAAACAAATTAGAAAAATTACCGTATTTTGTTGGAAATTTTGTTTGTTATTTGTTTGATATTTACTAATCCAAACCTTCAAAATTAAAGTCTTCTTAACTAGTGATGAGCAAGAACACAAGGCTGATATAAGCCGTGTTTTTTAATGAAATATGTACCTACATATATGTATATGTATGTAATTCTTCCCCATACAAATCTCAAAGCTCAGGTTTTATCGGAGTCTCTATCGAGGTTTTGGAAATTTCAATTTTCCCTTTCTTTTCGAAATGTTGCATACTTTTAGGTGAACGGAAAAACTTATTAATTTCAAAATAAAAACTAGTTGGGATGTGGGTTCGACCCGTTCGGTCCACACGATCAACTTCCCAGCCCAGTATGATGGATGTTGAATATTATGATTGGATATATTAATAATACATGAACAATAGGCAATATAGAATATATGTATAATACTGAGAGTTTGTCACAATTGTTTATCAATATTTTCGCTAAAATGTCAAACTAAATGTGCGCACCTACAAGATTAGGATGACGAAAATGTATATAAAATTGATGTGTTAATGCTTTTCGGCACCTCAATGAAGTCGAAATAGTTTTTAGTTCGCGCGGTATCGTGCAGGTACAAAAATCACTTAAGTCATTTAAACCAAAAAACCGCTGGACGGAATATTATAAAAATCTTTTCAGATTATATTGTCGCTAATACGCTTCGAACGGCACCTCAAGTAAGTCAATATCTTTTGTGGTTCGGGCCATATCGTGCAGGTACAAAAATCACTTACGCCGCTTAAACAAAAAAACGGCTCGACCGAATTTTATGAAAATCTTTTCAGATCATATTTTGGTTAATACTCTTCGAACGGCACGTCAACTAAGTCGATATCTTTTATAGTTCGCGGGATATCGTGCAGGTACAACAATCACTTAAGTCATTTAAACCAAAAAACCGCTGGACCGAAAATTATAAAAATCTTTTCAGATTATATTGTCGCTAATACGCTTCGAACGGCACCTCAAGTAAGTCAATATCTTTCGTGGTTCGGGCGATATCGTGCAGGTACAAAAATCACTTACGTAGCTTAAACAAAAAAACGGCTGGACCGAATTTCATGAAAATCTTTTCAGATCATATTTCGGTTGATACGCTTCGAACGACACCTCAACGAAGTCGATATCAGTTTTGGTTCGCGCGATATCGTGCAGGAAAAAATGACCACATCCGTACGCACATACACACACACACATACTTCCTCCCAATTTTTTGCTTAAAATGCTCCTGGGACCTTGAAAGATGAAAATACGTTGAAATTTTCGATTTCGATTTTCGGACCGATTACAATAACTTCCTATACTGGGAAGTTAACAACAGGGAAGTGACGATAGCAAATTTGTAACAAATAATTGATTTTTTAGAAACTTATGTATTATTTTGTAGAAGGGGATTTCGTGTAACGGTTGTCAACTGACACTTCAGTTTAATTTTAAAATTTTTAAGCATCGAAGTGGGCGCTTCATAAAATTTCCCTTGTCGTTTTTTTATGAACTCGCTGAAAGTTCATTCAAAAAACACGGCTATAAAAGCGAGCAATAATAATAAGAGTGATGAGCTAGGCTAAATTTTTAAAAATGTTTCATTGTCCTTGAGAACAGCTGATAAAAATTCCAATGCGAGAGAAAAAGTCAAAATATCACATAGTAATATCTATGATAAAAAGAGGCAGCATTACTTTCACACTACACGCAATGTGTGTGAAAGAAAGATAACTAGTGGGATGTTATGCCTAGAGACTAGCCACTAATTACGCTTTTTCATGGTATTCTTTCTGTTGAATAACACTTCAGACTGGATGACAATATATTAAGTGGAGATTGATCCGCACTCACTTCCAACCCGCCGGATCTGGGAATCGAGGCCAATAATTCGAATGTGTCAAATTGAAAAAAATGCACATCACACATGTAAACACTATAAAAAACGAATCTAAACATTTTTCTTTGGATTGGAGGCAAATCTAATGTTATGCACATTATTTTACTTAAACATACATATGTATATTATTGTTAAAAATCGGTGCAGGGGATGCATACATTTTCGGCGATAATCCTTGGCGGTCGAGCCTCTCCAGCCATCCTCTGGTCTGCCCCCTTTCTTTTTTTTTTTTATATGAAAAACCCAAGCTTAGGTGTAACCCTTTATACTACCAGTCCGTCATGTCGTTCAGTTCATGGTGCAATGTCTAGTAGTAAGCTTGGTTTGAAGAATAATGATCGTCTTCCGCATCTTGTTTTTGAGATGTATTTGTTTTTTCGATTTCGTGCTATGGCACCTCCTACTCCGACAGTTACACACTACAATAAATCATCATAGCTTAAAAAAAAGGAAATCAAATGTAAACAATAAAATTCTTTGATTCTTCACCCACGTCATGGTATATTTCTTTATTCGATATAAACTATAATTTTTGAGCTGCAAATAAAAACTATATGCCATAATTTCGTTATCATCGGTTTTTGTTCTGGAAGCAAATTTAGAGACGTATTCATGTCAAAAACTTGTTTCATATGAAACAAAATCCCCGAAGGATATTAAAAAAAAAATTATTATGACGAAAAAAAAGCACCGCGAGCCGAAGAATCGAACTCGCAAAGTCCCCAGACGACGGTACTTCTCCCTAGCCCTTCGCGCCATGGCTGATACTATCGGTGGTTGACTAATATGTTAATAAATCATTTCAGAAAGAAGAAAAAGAGAAAAAGAAAACAATCCGCCCCGACCAGGGCTTGAACCTGCAAGCTACGCGCCGCTGGATCGAGGATCCAACGCGCTACGCACTCTCCCACCGACCTTCTACCAGTTTTGCAACAATAAAGTAATTTGTTCGGTGCCTATGAAATGTTTAGGTTGAACTAATTTTAACAGTTTTTATGCCTAATTTCGAACTCCGTTATCAGAATTTCGAAAAAATTTAACGGGACCACCGTGGGAAACTCCCCCTTCAAATGAACCAAAAAAAAGCAAAAAAGTTATTGGATTACAAAGTTATGCATGAACAGGACTACAAAATACCTACACGTCGAATTGAGTAACCTCCTCTTTTTTGGAAGTCGGTTAAAAAAGAGTACGCCACCATCACCCAGAATCGAACCCTGGCCCTTTCGCACCCCGATCTAGCGCCTTCCCATTACTCCAAACACTAACTTGTAGGAATGTGGAAATAAATTTATTCATGCTTACGTAAAAAGGTACATTCCAATGCTAGATATGTATAAAGTTTCGAAGAAAGTAAACAACTGAATTTATTATGACAACAGATTTTCTATTATTTATGAAATGTTTTTTGTATATTTTATGAAAATTGATAATCATAGGTAAAACGAAGAGTAATGTAATATTGCCATAGATGGTGCTCACTATTCTTTGTTATAGATGGGGTGCAATTAAAATATATCAATTCTTTCAAATTCTTGGCGGGTAATTATTGTATAATTCTTTCAGCAGCATCTCCATGAAAGATGAGTTAGTTTTCCAAGTTATTTGTTTGAATGTTTTCGCGATTCTTCACAATCTCCACTTAATATATTGTCATCCAGTCTGAAGTGTTATTCAACAGAAAGAATACCAAGAAAAAGCGCAATTAGTGGCTAGTCTCTAGGCACAACATCCCACTTTTGTTTTGTTATTCTGAAGAGATACATACAAATTTAGTTAATAAAAACTCAAAAATATGCTTTTAAACAAAGGGCTGCAAAAAATTTTAGATATGGGGAAAATCGTTTGTAAAATTTTTGTAAAATATTAAAAATTCTGAGAAAAATCACTTCCTTATATTGATGGACTATAAGGACGGTCTTAAATACATTGTTCGTGCAATTAAATTTATAAATTTTCATTCATTTTAGTAAGCGTTTATATGCCCTGGTAAAAATAGGACTCCAGCGCCTTACCTCTAGGCTACCGATATATGGACTTTATTAGAAATCTCTTTTTTGTTGATAAATATACTTCTGGTTGAAATTTTCAGACCATTTTCTCAGTTTTTGGTCTTTTGACAAAAAGCTACATTTTGAGATATGGCCCAAGTCTATAGCGGCAGTACTTTCAGAGATGAAAGAAGGCTTCAGACGGACAGAGCCTCTTTATAAGCTTTTTTTTTTTGAAAAAGCTAAAAATTGCCCCATATGGCCTCTCTGCCATGTTACTCCGGTGACTTTTTGGACCGACTTCAGCACCACGAAAAACTCTCCTTCATGGCCTATAGTTGAGAGGGTCTTGCCTGTATCTACAGGATAGAAAAAGACCAGTTGGCAAACGACGGTGAAGGTCGGAAGACAATGTTAAGGCCGATGCAGAAAAGCTGCCCAATACAAGAAACTGGAAACAAGCTGCGGAACAGAGAGACGCTTGGAGGAAGTAACTGATGGAGGCCAAGGCTCGAATTGGGCTGTAGGGCCATAGACGAATAAGAAGAAGTGAACTTTGTACGGAATTTAATCAATAAAATGTGCGCGAATAAACTTCATATCTTGTTGTACAAGTTGTACAGGAGCAAACAATTTGCGCAAATTTGAGTTTGTCAAAAAATATGAGAATGTGCATACACTACGCAACGAGTTGCGCAAACTTTAGTTGCGTTTATGTTTGCATATAGAAAACACTTCTGAAGCCACTCGTTGCAGAATAATTTATTTTCAAATGCCTTTTCATCAAACAGTTGCGCAACACATCAAACCGTCCCATATACGAGGAATATGTTTGTACAACGGGCTACGTTGCGCAAATTGTTCGACCGCGTATGGGCCCCTTTAGCTTTGAGAAGTCCTTGCACGGCAGATGGTGAGCTTTTGTGAATAATATTCCTAGTTAAAAATTCGCAAATAAATTACAGAATTACAATTACATTACGCAAAAGGTATAATAAAATATTTTTTTGTAACACTAGAACTGTTCGGACGTCGATAAAAATTAAAAACATTTGTTTTAAGTATGAGTGAATTATACAAATTAAGTCCTTAGTGTTAAAGTAGCTATAAATGAATTAACTATAATTTAATTGTTAGCGCCATCCTGAGATCACTGGGGCGGAATGGAATAAATATGAATGAAAGTTGCAGGGCCAAATAGTTGAACTTGACCAACATATTTTGAGATCCATGGGCTATTATTTATATTTTTATAAAAAAAAGTTTGCGAATAGTTGGGAATAATGCACTTTCGACAAATGCTCTGGGAGCGCAGTTTTAGGGCAAGCTCGGCTTCCCTCCTCCTGCTTATATGCTTTATAATAGATTCAGCCGCGGTGATCTATGGACGGCGCACGATCGGTTGTAGCGCCTCGAGATTGTGAAACTTTCTCTCTCACGTCTGGACCATCCATTGAGACACATCTCGGAGCTCTACAATCCGTCAACTTTCCTGCTGTACAACATTAAATTATAATAAAGCAGAATTATAATTCCAGCAAATTTTTTAATTGACGCAGAAACCACTGCGCGCATCAAGAACTAAGATGTAAAACAGTATACAGTGTCATATTTGGTGAAAGTCTTGTTTATCTCTGACATTTGCTGGCAATATTATTTCTTATCAAAAATATAAATGGGAAATAAAAAAAGCAACTTACCATATGTAAACAATGTTCTATAACAGCACCAGATGTCTCAAATCCATCAATAAAGAAGGTAAGAGTATGAGCCGCCATATCCAACGATAAAAGGTTTTTCTTTTCTTGTAAGTGTAGTAAATAGTTCAAGAAATCTGCTCGATCATTGTGCATTTTCTTGCGAATTGCAACTGCTTGATTCATTAAATTATCGAAGAAATGCTCTACGCGTGCTGGAATAATTGATCTCCTCCAAATAGTAGTCATTTTTGGAAATATTGTTATCAGCATAAAATACACATTAGCCAGAAACGAGGTATCAAAGATTTGCTTCCCCATTTCTCGAATTTCGCATGCTTTGTTTGAAAATGCACCAGCTTCCAGCCCATAGATGCAGTTTACAACAACTTCTATTGTAAACTGAGCTGCGAGCTGCGTTAAATTAATTTAACAAAAATTAAGTAAAAGTAAATCTTGAAACGTACTTCTTTTGCATCAAATCCGTCCTTTGGTGGGAATTTGTTTTCAATTTCAATATATTCTGTCATTTTCTTGCAAACCTCTAATAAAATTGGATAAACGGACTTTACCTGGAAATAAATTATTCGCTCGGCTTCTATCTAGTCCAGAAAAATGGACTTTCGCTGTACATTTTATGAAAACAGCAGTTTTGTTTTTTCATTGTGTAGGGGTGTTGGTTGGGAGTATAAAACCGTTCGGGATCCGGAATTGTGACTTTCGGCCGCCATCTTGTTTTGAGCGGTGGAAATAGTTTGTCTTATATCTCAGAAACCGTGAGACCTACAGAATTTTTATACAAACATTTTTTTAGATTATAAAATTATCTACAAATTTCGTGAATAATGTTTTGTCGTAATATTAATGATAAAAAATATATGGACTTTAAATGATAAAATTTTTTTGAGCGATTTGATTTTCATTAAAAATGCCTTGAAGCTTTTTTGTAGAGCTTTTTCTTACGAATAATGTTGATGTGGTCATTTATTGAATTATTGTTGTTCTTATTGATTTTGTAGCAATGTAAATGCAGAAGCTATGTGTAACAAAAGTTGTGCATTATGCTTCCATTTTATCAAGGCAAGCGGTAGTTTGCCGAGTTCGTAAGGGCAAACAGCTAAAGCTCTATTTACGGCTAAACATGAAAAAAGTGTTTTTTTTTATAAAATTATGCGATTTATCACCTTTTTATAAGCAATATAAGTAATTTTTCATTTGTAACCGATAACCACAATATAAATAGTAATTTATTATTCCATGAGGTTTTCTCCCGTTTTCTATATTTTTACAATTTTTACATTTCGAAACGTACTTTTTTTCTCCTTCAATCTAGAAAAGTGGGTACTCAAAATTATTCTATCAGATGGCGTTATAAGTTATTTCAATTGCGCAATAAATGAGATGATGCTACTAGTTAGTCGAAAAGTGTTTACTCGCACTGTTGATGCCAGATGGCATTAGATGATTAACAAAATGTGTTCATATAAAACTGGTTAGTCACAACTATGGTGTCAGGTTGCGTTAGGTACTATAAAAGCATATGTAGTTCATAGTACAGATGTATAGTAAAATTTTTAAATACCGATTACTACTTTTGCCAAGTTCGTGATTGAAATTTATTTCTAAAAATATGACATATTCGTTACAAATTAGTCGAATTCAGCACTGTTGATATCAGATAACATTCCCTATCATTTCGATGATTAACAAAAAGCGTTCATATTAAACTGGTAAGAGTCTCAAGAGGGCGGATTACCATTTCTTTACCACTCCCTCGCCATGGGTATCAAATGAAAGGGTATCATAAGTAGAATACAATAAGCGATATAGTATATTCAATTTCTAGTTCACATTTTATATTAAAACAGAAAAAGGGGATTTACCACCAAAAAAATATTAAAAATGTGAATTAGAAGTTCGTGGGCCCAGAATTTATTAATTGGGACAGTTTAAAACACACTTATAACAAAAAGAAGTGATATTGATTAGTCAAGATGAATCGTTAATAGCATGAAATAATTAAACACGTGAATTTATGAACAAATTACAAATTTATTAATTTGCCTAAAGCGGCGACCACCATTTGTTAAATCTTCAAGTTCTTGTGGAGGCATTTTTTGGTGCAATTCCCGCGTATCTTGAAGATAAAGGTGAACAGACTTTATCTTCAAGCAGAGAACTTCTCCGTTTACATTGCTAAAAAATCAATAGGGGTGTTCACGCTAAAGTGTATCATTGTAAACGGTGTAAATATACAATGCAAATTTACAACGAAGAGTGAACGCTCCGTTTGCAATCTATTGTAAATACATCGAAGAAGAAGACAATTTTTTCGTTTTGACAGGTAGTCAAGATGCCGCGGAAAAGTCCAAAAGAAATTTTACTTGACGAAGTAATGGAAATTGCAGTGACGGAAATTAACGAGATTGACGATTCGGGTAATTTTTATTATTTCCATAAGTTTCACCAATAAAATATGAAAATTTTCTAAGATCTCGAATCTGAAATTGATGACCTTCAATTTACCATATCCTGATCCATTTTGAACACCTGTCAAATATATTAGCCGCGTTCTTTTTACACCGTGATCCAGATCAGATCAGCCGAGCATAAAAGAACGGACTTGGATCATGGAAGAAATTTAGTTTTTTACAGTTGTAGTCTGATTTTTGATATGTTCTGTCGCAATTTATATCAGTCTCTAAAACTTATTAAAAATATTTCTGATTTAAAAAGAATTTATAAAAATGTCAATCATTTTTCCAAATAAAATGAAATTTTGCAGAGCTACCAACCCTTAAAATTAAAGAAAACAGAACAAAATTATAAAAGCTCTGGATTTTCCAATGAGATGTGTCTTGGATATGGTTGTTACACAAGCTATTTTTGTGTCACAGATTTTGATCCAAATCTATTTTGGATCAAGTTGTTGTTGTTGGTTTGCTTGAAAGTTAATGATCTGAGTGGGATCACGGTGTAAAAAGAACGCAACTATTAATACAACGATACAATACGTAATACAACACTTTTTAGTGTAGTAAAATTACAACGCTCTTGTAAATATTTTTATATGAGTAAGCCTTGTATTATTTTACAAAGGTGTAACCAAATACACTCAATACAACGATACAAGGCTGAATACAACAAAGCGTGAATACCCCTAATAAGAACAAAAATAATTCAATAAATGACTAGGTACATTAAACTCTTCGTAAGAAAATGCTCTACAAAAAAGCTCTAAGGCATTTTTTATGAAAACCAATAATTAAAGCGATTTAAAGCTTATCACTCCAAAAAAAATTATCATTTAAAGTTCATATATTTTTTATTATTAATATCGCGGCAAAACATTATTCACTAAAGTGCTAGATAATTTGATTTTCTACAAAAAAAAAAAATGTTTCTATAAAAATTGAAGATATAAGACAAACCATTTTTCTCACTCAAAATAAGATGGCGGCCGAAGAACATCTCTCCGAATCCCGAAAACTCGGTCTTAAGCTCCCAACAAATGAAAAAACAAAACTGCTGTTTCCATAAAATGCACAGATGGCCTTTTTTTGCACCATTTTACTGGACTAATGAGAGTTTATTGTTGATCAACAAATTACCCTGGAGCCAGTGAATGCTGGTGTTATTTCTGCCCTCTTTTCCTTCCATGCTGGTCCAGTTAAAAAGAATGGAGTTCTCGACAATAATTTCTCACCAATTTTGTCAGTCTAAATAGAAATGTAATTCATATAGATGTAATGCAATGTTTTCGTCATTTTGTTAAGAGCTTACGAAAGTCGAAAATTCATTGTCATGAAAACTTTTGAACTTCGCTATCAGAATATTTTTGACTAATTTTGGATCAATTATCAAAAGCTGCGGATTACGAAGTTGAAAAATACCAACAAATCTCTCTTTGCCTTTATATTGCCTTTTAGGGTAAAAAGAAGGATTAGAACAAAATCATTTTTCCGTTGCAAACTTACCGATAAATATCGTCATAATCATGTATGGCATGCCTCGACTGTTTTATCGAGTTCGGTATGTTGCCAAAAAGTGGCGTTGGCTTAGGGCCTTTTACACCACGCCGTTTCCAGCAGTTGAAGTTCCAAATTAGATAAGTATAAACACTTAATCCCAAAACTGTTACTATAAAAAGTGCCCACTTTATTAGGTGCTCCATGGTATTTTTAGTCCAGTTCAACGCGCGATCGCTTCTCAACTGAATTAAAATATTTTTTGCGATGGTTGTCATAGTCAAAGAGTCAAAAGCTGTAGTCTTGCTATCATAGCGCAAATTACATGTCTAATCACTGAAAGGGTTTTAGATAATCCAGGGAAATTACACAAAAAGGAAAAGCCGGAAATGTTTCGGGAAAGCTGCTTGTGAGCGTGGACCTTGATATTATTGTTCAAAAGTCCTGATCGATTTAAGACCCGGTAACAATTTTACGCGGGGAAAAAAGTTTGTCGTAACTATCTCAAGTAATGGTCACCTTCACAGAAAAATTATGTAAATAAATATTTTATCTTAGGTAATTTCTAACAAACAATAATTTCCTTTCACCCCCTAATTTCCTTTCCTCCCCTGATGTCGCGTTTGTTTATCAATCGCACAATAAGTGTTCATACAGATGTGTTTTTGCGTGCAGATGTTGTTTATGTCATTGTTTGTATTTCGATAACGTTTTACTATCCAAAACTCGATGCGACCAAATGGTGGTATACGGTTACGGATTCAGCACACATGTTCAGTTCTTGAAAAATGTTTAACTTAATTAAAAATTCGGATAAGAGCGTTCGACTAGAAAATTTATTAACTTCCCAGTATAGGGAAGTTATTATAATCGGTCCGAGCATCGAAATCGAAATTTTTAACGTATTTTCATTTTTCAAGGTCCCAATCGCATTTTAAGCAAAAATTGTAGAGAAAGTGTGTGTGTGTGCGTACGTATGTAGTCATTTTTTCCATTTTTTACCGCGCGAACCAAAAAATATAACTATTTCGTTGAGGTGTCGTTCAAAGCGTATAAACGGAAATATGATCTGAAAAGAATTTTAAGGGTCATTCCATATCAAATCAATCAATGGTTTGAACCTCACCACCTCCGATTGTTATCATTTTTTTTATACTTCTGGTCCTCCTTTTAGGAGTGTTTTCATAAGCAAGAGGAAAATACTCAATTTTAGTAATAAGGGTTGTCCTGGGGGTAGTTTTCGATCAAGTTAGAGGGTTGACTTTATTTTTATTGAATTCGCCATCCCCAAATTAGTAAAAAGCGACATATTAGCGGTTGCTATCAGTTCTTTCGCAGCTAAACATTTTTTTATATTGGGTTCATTGAACATTCATCTTTTCAAGTACCTAAAATATTTTATTTCAATATGATCCCACTGTCGTCCCATCCTAAATTTAGGCTTTATATGTACCTCAAGAGTGTATGCACAGAATACATTTTTTTTTTTTTTTCAAAAAATTGAAAAAACAAAAAAATTCCAATTTTAGATTTCAAAATTTGTCAACATTTTAAGATTTCCGATTTTTTGAAAATTTAGAACTAAAAAAATAGAAGTCCAAAACATCTGAAAAATTAGTTTTTTCTTAGTTTCCACCAGAAGAACAAATATAAAAAATATTAGGTAATTTAAAGTCCATGAGGTCCTAAATTAATTAAAAATTGGTTGATTTGATATGGAATGCCTTAAGGGACATACAAGTGATTTTTCTACCTGCACGATATCGCCTGAACCAGAAAACATATCCACTTAGTTGAGGTGCCGTTTGCAGAATGTTAACGAAAATATATGATTTGAAAAGATTTTCATAAAATTCGGTCGAACCGTTTTTTTTTTGTTTAAACGACGCTCGTGATTTTTGTACCTGCTCGATATCGCGCGAAACAAAATTAAATATTAAAGAAGAAGAAAATTAGCATGCTCTAAAAAAATTCATATCTTTCGGTCCGGTCGGTTTTTTTTGTTTAAATGAGAAAACTTCGGCTAAGTGTCAGAAAGGCCTTAAATTAATAAATTTGGCGAATATCTAATAAACTTGATGGAATGAGACTCGTTCTATACTTAGTGCTTTTTTTTGGATTCTGCACAGCAATAGCTTTCCAACAAAACATCACTTGTCAAAACCCGATACTCCTTAAAAATCATGCAAAAATTACATTACCCTTTAGGTTAGGTTAGATTAGGCTAGATATGGCTGCGCTGTTGGTTTAAGCTCATACACTTAGGCTGGAAGGATAGGCCCACTGTGATGCCATAGTGATCCTACTTTAAACCTGATGTTAAAATTGCATTTATTAAAATCCCTCCAATGCCTTTTCGCCTGTTGCATTGTGTGTTGCTCGCATCGGAGTTTAAAGGTGGCCCAAGGCATACCAACTCTTTCCTTTTCTGGAAGGAGAGTAGCGGTCGTGCCTCTCCTAGCCAGTTCGTCAGCTTTACAATTTCCCTCTATATTTCGGTGACCGGGCACCCACACGAGGGGGCTCCTGAACTGTTGCGCCATCTCGTTAAGAGATCTGCGACATTCAGAGGTAGTTCTAGAACTGTTTGTGCAGGAGCGCAGGGCTTTCAGATGTAGATGTTTCAAAAGGAAACGTAAAAATGTAAAATAGTAATAATAACGCACGTGCAGTTAATATTTCAAGTTTATTCAATTTTAATGTACTTCAGTATTTGCAAACTTACAATCTAATCATGCAACTTATGTTAATATGTATCTAAATTGCTTGCTGCAGTGCCCTTGGTGTCGCTGGTTCGTCGTTCCAGTCCTGCGTCTCGGTGGTGCGCTGGATGTTTCCTTTAATGCTGTGGATGTTTCCCTAATGCGTGCTTAAATGTATTTCAAATGCAGGCAGAATTCCGGCCTTCCAATGAATGGTATGCACAGGAATCCACTGCGATTGTTTGAACTCTATAACTTCCTAACGACAAAAAGCATGCAGAATTTGCCACCTTCCGCCAGTAAGTGGTGTGAAGAAGTTCACTGATAATTTCTACGACTGTGAGATACGCGAACACAAAATTAATAGCAGACAAATTCTGGCCTTCCAAAAATGGTGTGCGCATGAATTTACTGCTATTATCTACTCTACGCAAGACAACAACTAAAAGGAATAAATTGCAGGCAGAACCTTAGCCTTCCACAAAGTGGTGTGCTTATGCGTTCACTGCGCTTTATGAATATCAAAACAACAACACAACAAAACGTGCATGTAAAATTTTCCGCCTTCCACGTTATGGTGTGCGTGAAAATTTCCTGCTTGCTATCAAATTCCAGTTTTTTTTAATACCGCATGCAAAACTCTCACCTTCCTTCTGGTACGGAGAGTTCCTTGCTTATCTGAAATTGAGAGGCCGAATAAGGATGCGTCCGCGCTTTTATAGGCCAAAACTAACTGTATCCTTTAGGAAATTTTATTTCCTTGTCGCGAACTGCCTTATCGGCAACGTAAATTATTATTAACTTTCTCCGAATTTTTAGGACAATTGTATTGTAATTATTTGTAATGTATTTAAAAATAATTATTTTAATTTTTCATTATATATTTTTCGACTGTTTTTTTTTTCTTTTTTGTCGATTTTTATTGCAGGGATATTTTTATTCCCTAAAATGGCCACGAACAATTTCCCTTCTCCATTTTGTAAACAACTATTCTTATCTCGCTTTAATTTCATAGATTTATTTTCTCTTTCTTTCTCCTTAACCTTATGGAGAAATATTATTATTAAAATATCTTTTTCCACGTATCTTTTTCGATGTTTTTAATGTCACCATTAGAATCCGCGCAAAATTCTACATAAGTTTCATATGTCATTTTCATATGAAACATAAAGTTTGACGTTTCGTTGCCGGGCGAAGTTTTGTGTACGTCGCGAGTGATGTTTTAGTGTTTTTTACCTGTTTTTCCCTAATTTCCAGGTAAGTAAAGTCTTCTAGTTTGTTTTTAATATTTTATTAATAATTCGATTCATTTTTTTAGGTTTTTAGGTAATGGGCAAGTATCAACTTGCTATTGTTTGTAAGACAAACAAACATAGATAACTTGGTAAGTAATATTTTTTGGGAAAATTATATTATTTTGTTTCAAATTTATTTTCATTTTATATTTTAGGGTTATTCATAAGTTTAATTTTAATTTTAAGTTCATTTTTAAGTTTATTTTTAGTTTTAGACGTTAGCATTAAGTTAACTAGAATTAAGTTTGTAGATAATAGATTAATAAACTAAATTCATATTTTATGTGTTGTGTTTTTTTTTAAATGATATCCTATCCCCCCCTTTCAGGTTTAGGTGTTCGGGGCCGAACATAGATAGTCCGGTTTCTATCGCCTTGCTGGTTGATTTGCAGAATAGCCTCTTGTATGGCTAGAACCTCCGCTTGATATACACTGCAATGATCGGGTAGTCGGAAGGAGACCCTCGAGCTTAGTAAAAAAGTTTATGGCACCCTGAAAACTGTGTGGTCCATTTATCCATTTGTGACGTGAACGTGATGTGGACTCCGTAGTTTCTCGGGAAGGTAATTTCGGGAATGCAGAAGTCGGTTTTTATGGGGATAGTAACAGAGTTCAGCACCTTCGTGTGTCCTCCCCTGATTCCGGTCCAAAACCCGAATTCTTTTATTCTAAGGGCTGCGATATTTGCGCTTTCCCTTACCACAAGATTTAAAGGAGGGAGGTATAACATGTGCTGTACCAAATTACTAAACAGCTCACGGGAAAGCACTCTACTAAAAAGCATGCCGTTAAGAGTGCGGATGGAAGGCTTCTGTGAAGCGACGAGTAGCAGCGACGAGGAGCAGCTCCAAAGATGGAGAGATTACTTCTTCGCCGCCCTGAATGGTTCATTTACACAGGAACCTCAGGAAACCAGCAACAATGCACAGCCAATAAGAATCACCACCCGGGCCCCACCCAAGACGGAAATAGTAACCGCAATTCATGCGATGGCCAATGGTAAAGCAGCTGGGAAAGATGGCATCCCGCCAGAATTGTTGAAAGCCGATTCAAGCCTCATAGCAGCTGCGCTTCAGCCGATCCTGGAAATAGCATGGAACACCTGTACCTTTCCGGAGTATTGGACGGAAGGTATCATAGTCAAAATACCAAAAAAGGGGGACCTAACAATATGCGGCAACTGGAGAGGCATCTGTTTACTATCTACAGTGGGCAAAACTTTGTCCCATATGTATGTATATTACTATCTAGGATAAGTGAGGCAGTAGACCGAACGCTTAGGAGGCAGCAGGCCGGATTTAGGAAGGGCCGCTCATGTATTGATCATATCAACACATTACGAATAATAGTGGAACAGTCTACTGAATTCCGATCTCCCCTTTACCTTGCTTTCGTAGATTATGAGAAAGCGTTCGACTCGGTCAATAGGAGCTTTATATGGCAGGCACTACGGCGACGTGGACTGCCTGATAAAATAATAGAATTGATAAAAGCCCTATATAACAATTCCAAATGCAGAGTTCTCGATAATGGAAAATTATCCGACAGCTTCGAGGTGAGCTCAGGAGTACGACAAGGATGCCTACTCTCGCCTTTACTATTTCTTATAGTAATAAATGACATCCTTGTCGGCGCTCTAGATAGTAGAACAGGCGGCATACAATGGGGTTTGTTAGACCGCCTTAAGGATCTCGACTACGCAGATGATATCTGTTTGCTGGCCCACAGACACCAGGACCTGAAAAACATGATTAACAATTTGGCAACAGAAAGTAGTCCAGCAAAATCCAACTAAAACTACAGAAATGAGGATAAATGCAAACACCATTGAACGGACTGCGCTGAATAACCGTGACGTGGAACCGGTCGATAAATTCTGCTACCTCGGTAGTATTATTACCGAAAATGGCGGTGCAGAAGAAGATGTCAGTTCCAGAATAAATAAAGCACGAGGCGCATATGCATGCTTGTTCCGCATATGGAGATCAACGGAGATCTCAACTAACACCAAATTGCGGCTGTTCAACTCCAACGTTAAGGCAGTTCTTTTGTATGGTTGCGAACCATGGAAAGTCACCCAATTCATCACAGGGCGCCTTCATCAAAAGATGCCTGCGTCGTATCCTAAAAATCCGGTGGCAGGATAGAATTTCAAACGAAGAACTATGGCGCCGTGCCGGCCAAGAAAGGATAGACGACCAAATTAGACGAAGGAAATGGAAATAGGTTGGCCACACCTTGCGACGCGAAAACGAAAATCTAGCCAAACAGGCCCTCGACTGGAATTCGCAAGGATCCCGTCGAGTCGGAAGACCTAGAACAAATTGGAGGAGAACGCTACTAGCAGAAGCCGCAACAACTGGGAGATCCTGGTCGGAGTTGAGAGCTGACGCGCAAAACAGAGTCCGCTGGAGGGCAACTGATTCCGACCTATGTCCCATGAGGGATTAAAGGAGCGCCATGATGATAACATAACATTTAAGGCATCTGTACATAGGTGTGGAGCGAAGCGCTCCTGTTATGCATAGCTCCGCACATATTTGTACTCTCTGTAATTTGTTTAGCACGGTGGATTTACTCAGTAAAGGAGAATTGGGCGGACGTTCGCTGCGTGATCTATCGCACTATATTAGGGGAGAAGTCCTATTTCTTCCCAATGGATTTTTTGAAAGCGAAAAGCGCGATGTTTGCTTCCTTAATGCGCTCTTTGTTTTCATTCCAGAGGAGTTTCTTGTCTAAAATTACTCCCAGGTATTTGGCACTGTTGCCAATTTTGAGCCTAACATTGTTAAGCCGATAGGGTGTAAACGGAGAGATCTTATACCTCCTTGTGAAGAGGACCAGCTCCGTTTTTACTGGGCTAACGCTGAGTCCGCGGGTGGCGGTCCAGCTGGAGAGGGTTTGTAACGCTGCCTCCATGAGATCACAGAGGACTTGAGGAAATTTTTCTTTTTTGATGATAAGAACGTCATCCGCGTACGCCAGGACGTCATGTCCCTCTGCCTGCATGCGTCGCAACAGCTGGTTCATAGTTACGACCGATAGCAGTGGGGAAAGTACTCCTCCATTGCGGAGTGCCTCTATTTATGGCCTTTCGGACCGAGCTGTCGTCCAGGAACGAGCTCACCATCATTTGGTGGATAAGAGACACCAACGATGTCTCGATCGCATGTTCTGTCAAGGCCAGGGTAATGGCGTCCGGCAATCTATTGTTAAACGCTCCCTCTATGTCAAGAACTGTTACTAAAGTATACTCCTTGACCTCGAGGGATTTTTCAATGGTTGAGACCAGTGAGTGAAGAGCAGTATCAGTAGATTTGCCCTTTGTATAGGCGTGTTGTGCGCCAGAGAGTTCCGAGGTTAATATGGTCTGCCTCAGATATACTTCGATTTGCCTTTCCAGAGTCTTTAATAGAAAGGATGATAGGCTGATTGGCCTGAAGTCTTTAGGTGTTGCGTGGGAGGCTTTTCCTGCCTTAGATATAAAAACTACTTTAACCTCTTTCCAACTAGAAGGAATGCAATAACTTTGAAGGCTTGGTAAACATGGACATGGTTACTGGGTAAACATGGCCTGCAACCAGGGCATGATATAACTAAGGGTGTGCTGCAGTTGCGCCAACATTATGCCGTCAGGGGCTGGTGATTTATAGGGATGGAAGGTGTTTACAGCTCATTTTATTTTTGCTTTACTTATAATTGATCTGATCAGCTGTGGTGAGGCTGAAGGGTTTATCGTGATAGCTGTCTCAACTGTAGTACTTCTCGGGAAGTGGGTGTCCATAAGTAGTTTCAGGGATTCTCTGCTTGAGTCATTACCCTTTACAAACATCACGAATTTTTCAAACCTTGGATCAGCACTTTTTTGACGGGGAATTCTTTTCTACGGCTTTTATTATTATTATTTGTTTACATTTTGTGTTGTGTTTACGTCTGTATATCTTCGAATCTTCAAATGTATGTTTGGTTTACGACCAATTTGACAGACAATAATAAAATAATAACAGTATTTGTTATTGTTTTACATAATATATTTTACGTTTCGACTCTGTGTGTGAGTCCTCTTCAGAATTCTACAATATAAAATTAAAGTAAAAATAAAAATGTCAAAAGCAACATACCATGGCTAATTTGGTGGAGAAAATCCGCCCTCTTTAAAATTATTTATAAGAAATATTTATAATTATTTTTCAGAAGGAAAATAGAAAAACAATACAATACAAGGCCCTGACTTGCTACGATCGCTGGATTATTCAGACAGACTACTACAAAGTTGGATATTTCTGAACCCATGGAGCAGGGTGCCGAATGTAGCTCCAGTGAAGAGAAAAATCTTCAGGATACCTCTTCAAGGAGGATAGGCTGTGTCCACAAACAGCGGTGGAGTACCCTTAAATCACTCCTTCATTGGAAGAAGATCTCCTTAGAGGCCCACCTGCGGAAGTACGGGCACCTTTTACTCCATCCGAGAGGCGATCCAAAAAAGCCACCGCTTTTTAGACGACGGAATGGCCTCCTGACCACACAACAGCTAGTTGCCGTGCAAGGCAGTTTTCTGGAAGAAGGGGATTGCCGAGTTGGGGTAGGGGTCAGAGCAGCCCAGATTCGTTGGAGTTGCTGCGCCGGTGATGGGCCGCCTTAAGTCTTGGAAAGAGCAAGCCTTGTCGCTGTAGACGAGGGAAAGCTGCCGCGAAGCTATGTTGTGGTCCGGTGCTTCCCTGATTTTGTTGAAAACGTTAAAGACGCCAAAATTGACCCTAAAGGTGTAGGAGTGGAGAGTTTTCTTTGGACCAAAGGTTTATTGACAAGCTGAAGCGGACGGGTGGCCATATTGGCGGCAAGTTTGGTTGGGCACAGCTTAAGATCAGGAAAATCCATGTCCAAAACTGCTTCCAGCCAAACTATCAATGTCCCCTCATCCACCGCTAGCACCTGGCGAACAACAACCACGATCATTTCCGCTCCGATCACAAAGGAAGCAGAAACCCCGAGGTAACCTTGTAGTAGTCTGCACCACACAAATAACCACATACCCACCAGAGAGGCAGGCGTAACAGGCGAAAAGCCGGTGAAGCAACTTTGGAAAGAAATACTTGCTGTAACGCCCTGTTTTGCTGTGACCCTAAATTATTATTTATTAAAAAACTTTACAACTGAGATCCGGTCCTGGCCTGGCCACTCACTGGAAAATCGGTGGAGCTCCACACTAAAGGATGGCTCGCTTTAACGTCACATTGCCGGCTACAACACCAAGGCGACCAGATATTGTACTTCTGGAGCCGCTTCACTCTCACAGCGAAAGTCATGGCAAAATTTTGACTCCAAAACAAATCAACCTTCAACACCCTAAAATTAATGGTTGATCGGCCGGAGTTCCCCTGGGGTCAATTCTCTCACCCGCACTTTTTCTAACCTTCATTAATAATCTGCTCTTAATCCCCTCCAACTCACTTCATTGCTTCGCTGATGACGGTACTTTGCATTTCTCTTACTCCTTCGACAATACAAGACAAGCACGTGCCATACCTTGTCTTTACCACCGTCAACTGATGTCCACTTCAAGCAACCGGGATATCGAATCGATTCTTCGTTGGGGCAAAATGAACTCAATGCCACGAAAACGAAGTACTGCCTGATCTCCAACAAAAATTGTACCGACCTTCCTCCTATCTCAGTGGATAAAGAGAATCTAACGGCTGACTCAACTCTCAACATCCTAGGGGTAACTTTAACGGAGCATCTGCGATGGAATGATCACATATTCCAAATCGCCAAACAAGCCTCCCAATATCTTGGATTTCTCAAGAGATGCAAGTTCTTCCTCCAGCCAGCCGCCTTGACTATAATCTACCTCCGCGCCTCCATAGACACCTTAAGCCACCGTAGGAATGTAGCAGCCCTCTCCGTACTTTAACGCTATTACCATGGCGACTGTTCCACTGAAATTTAGGACCTCCTGCTTGCACGGAAATACTTTTCCCACCCCCATACCCTACAGCCCCCCCCCCCTTCGCGCACAATACGGAATAGAAGTTCGTTTATGAATAGAACAACTCGACTGTGTAATAATCTCCCGCAGTCAGTATTTCCGAACTCGTACAACACCTTAGAGTTCAGACCCCCCCCCCCCCCTTACCTTTCCTATTCTCCTCTATTTTTCAAACCAAGCTTACTACTAGACATTGCACCATGAACTGAACGACATGACGGACTGGCAGTATAAAGGGTTACTCCTAAGCTTAGTTTTTTCATATAAAAAAAAAAGTGGAGCCACACAACTCCTACATTGAACGACACAAATGTTTCCGATCAAATTATTACACTCTTTTATACTATTAGGATAGTTACCAGTGGCCACCGCTAGGAGGTTATGATCGCAATTCCATCAGTCCAAAATAGTTGTGGCAGGTTATGCTAAATGTCATTCCCCGCTGATGACTGACCACCATTGACCCTAAAACCTCCGGTTAAATCCTTAGGGGGCAGCCCCAGTCCGAAAAGGCTCCCAGGGCACAATCCTTTAAGGAAATGAGAACTTCTTCCAATATAAAGCTTGTCCAGATAAAACACCATCACGCCACGGCTGCCTCGGCAGGCCTCGAAAAATGGCTTATCTAGGACAACCCGAAACACATGTGAAAGCGTCGACCAAAAGCATCCGAAAGACAGTCCCGCTTCACCCTTAACAAAGGCTCGGGCCGGCGCGCGCTGGGAATACGGACTGAGGTAAGTTGTTCCACGGTCGCGTTGCTCTTGTTATAAACGAATTTCTAAATCGGAGTGTGGTTGAAGATAAGGACTGTAGACTATAAGGGTGAACCGAGCGGGCAAGTCTTGTATTGCGGGAGAAATGTTGCCGTGGAGGTATGAGATTACTTATTTCGGTGGAGCAGTCGTTGTGGTAAAAACGGTAAAATTTTGCAAGAGCTGCTACATTCGCTGGCGTTTTCACCAATAAGTTTGAGAGCGCGATTTTGCGTCTTTCCCAGCCAGGCTAAGGTGGTTGTCAGCAGCACTGACAAAATTTTATCGCTACTATCATAGTTAGTGTTTCTCGGAAATATACGTTCTTCTGCCTCCACGTCAATCTTATACCCGCAACACCAGATTAGCCCACTCGTTTCATTCGCACCTCCTGCAACTCACCTTTTCACGCACTCAACAAGATAGCAATTCGTTTATCAATAGAACAACTCGACGGTGGAAATATCTCTCGCAGTCAGTATTTCCGAGCTCCTACAACATCCAAGAGTTCAAACCTTCTTCATTAGCGCCAGAGTGGACAGAAATGAGAAAGTCTTAGCAATTTTCCTTGATCTGAAAAAGGCTTTTGATACAGTATTTTCACGAACGACTGCAGCTCGTTAAAGCGGGGAATAGAGTAAGTGAGCCTAGTTTAGTACGTTGTGGGATACCCCAAGGAACTGTGCTTGGTCCTTTATTGTTCCTCGTCTATGTCAATGATATTTTCCATCTGCAGCATAATATCTCAAATGGACACGTCGTAGCGTTTGCCGACGATACTGTCTTAATGTTTAAAAGCGATAATTGGAACACGACGATCAGCTTAGCAAATAGTGGAATGAAAACTTTTTACGAGTGGCTATGTCTGCATAAGCTCGCGCTAAACCTAGAAAAAACACATTTTATTATGTTCGGCCATAACGCAAATCCACTCAATGAGCACTTGATTAAGGTATGCGATACCCCACTAAAACGTTTTCCAGATATCAAATACCTAGGTGTGACAATAGATGATCGTCTTAAATGGGATAAACATATTCTTGGGATATGTAAAAGGATAAGGAAAACTAAATACAAAATTGTGCTGCTTCGAAATATTCTTAATAGACCAACGATGAGATCACTATACTTTGCGTTAATATAATCACTCTTTCAATATGGTATTATAGCTTTGTAGCAGAAGTGAACGCACCCCAGTTGCTCAATGTGCAACGCTGAATGAGCAACCCTGAATTATACAGGGGGCAAGTGACCCACTTCCGTTTTAGCTCCTCGTGTCGGCAAGACTAAAGTATAAAATAGGAGAATAAAACCATTGTTAACGAAAGAGCATTTATTAATATTGATTCCCGGACATCACAGTTGGCGACGAGGATAATTTGGAACCTAAAACAATGGGAAAAGGAAAACGAAACGAAGAAAGTTTTTTCGAAGACCCAAAACCATGCGGAGCGGAGAACTCTGTATTGGCAAATTTTATATTAAACTCCAAACCCTTTGACGGAGAAGACTGGAACATCTTCTTAGAAAGATTCAACCAGATGCTGAAAATCATTCACATCAAACCAAGTGATAAAGTGAGTGCCTTACTAACAATATTATCACCAGGTGTGTATAAAGTAGTGCGTGATTTATGTACACCCGAAAGTCCAGAGGATAAAAATTTTGAAGATATTTGCGAATTACTCAACAAACATTATGGAGTAGTGCGAAATACGTGGTCCGAGAGAAAAAAATTCTTTGAGGCAACGAAGAATTGCGATGAAACGGTGAAGGAGTGGCATGCTAGAGTAATGCAACTTGCATCAAATTGTCAATTTGGGAAAGAAATATCAACATTAATAAAACATAAATTTATATCTGGAACCAGCGAAAAATTATTTCACAGGTTAGCTGAAGAAAAAAACGACATAACCCTAAAAGAGGCTATATCCATAGCACAGGCAATGGAGCTACGTAGGGAAGAACAAAATATACACCAAATAAAAACGCACAGACAATATCGCACCCAGCAAAGCAAATCTTTCAATAACAATAAAACAAAAGACAAGTGCACTGTCTGTGGAAAAAATGGTCATAACAAAAGAACATGCTGGTACAATAACTACAAATGCTCCAAATGCAATCGCCAAGGGCATTTAGCAGCGGTGTGCAGGGACACCAAACAAATCAAAACAATAAAAATGGATGGAAGTCAAAGTGATGATAGTGAATCAGAATCAACAAGTTGCTCATGTCAACATGAACCTACATCTATTGACAGGTCAAGCAAAGTAGAATATATTTCTAACATTACCCTTAAAAATTCTATTGATCCAATTTTTATTTCAGTTAAAATAGAAAATAAACAACACGACTTTGAGCTGGATACTGGTGCAAGCATATCGGCAATAACAGAAGAAGAATATAATAAAAAATTTGCGCACAACAAATTAAAAAACGTAGAAACGCGAATAGAATCATATACAGGTGAGAACTGAGAAGTTACAAGCATTAGGTTCTTTTGTTGTTTTTGTAGAATATATAGGCATAAAAAAGCAATTAAAAATTTTTGTAATAAAAAACGGAAATTCGAATATCCTTGGTCGTGATTTTTTGGCGAATCTTGGTCTAAAGCTTACAGTCAACAAGATAAGCATTGAAAAGAACACGGAAAAACAATTTGAAAAATTAATGGAAAGTTATGGTGATTTATTTAATGAACAGATGGGGGAGTATAAGCACAACACAATTTCTCTGGAAGTGACAGATAATATCAAAAGTGTAAAAAAATTCTATAAACCACGTCCAGTCGCGTATGCAAAAAAGGCAGAAGTGAAAAAGGTTTTAAGCGAATGGCTTAGTCAAGGCTTGATTGAAAAAGTTGATAACAATGAATGGGGAACACCGATAGTGATAGTTCAAAAGAAAGAAGGTCTAAAAATATGTGGAGACTACAAAGTCACCCTTAACCCAATACTGAAGGATTACAATCATCCTCTCCCTCGTATAGAGGATATTTTCGCCTCATTAACAGGTGGCAGATACTTCGCTAAATTAGACATAAAGCAAGCTTTTATGCAAATGAAACTTGATGAAGAAGCTCAAAAACTTTGTGCGTTGAGCACCCACATAGGTATATTTAAAATGAAAAGAATGCCATACGGAATTAAACCAGCGACAACTCATTAGTAGAGCTAAATGACTTAAGAATTGAAACTCAAAACGATGAGGTTTTAAAAAAATTATACAATACGATACAAAAAGAAGAAGTACATAAATTGAAAGGAGAACAATTTAAACCTTTTTTACGCATATCACAGGAATTAGGAATAGATTCCGGGGTAATTGTGTGGCGTGATAGAGTATTAATTCCACATAAATATAGAAGCATAATTTTAAGTGAACTTCACTCAAGCCATCTGGGAATGGTTAAAACAAAATTGTTAGCCAGACACTACTTTTGGTGGCCAGGGTTAACACACGATATAGAAGAATATACTAAAAATTGTGAAAGTTGTTTAGCCAACTCTAGTTTGCCAGATAAGTCAAATTTAATAAGTTGGGATATTCCAAAACGAACTTGGTCACGCATCCATATTGATTACGCTGGACCAAAATGGGGCTACTGGTTTTTAATAATAATAGACTCCAAATCTAAGTGGCTTGAAGTATTTAAAACAAAATCTCCCACTGCAGAATTTACGATATCAAGACTTAGAGAGACATTTGCTAGATTTGGTCTTTGTGACATCATAGTATCAGACAATGGTAGCATTTTTCATTCAGAAAATTTTCAAAATTTCTTAAAATCGAATAACATATTTCACAAGACAACTCCTACATATTATCCACAGACAAATGGACAGGCTGAAAATGCTGTCAAGATAGTAAAAAAAGCTTTAATGAAAGCATTACATGAAAAGTCTAAAATAGCATGTGAAATTGAGAAGCATCTTCAAAATTTTCTACTGAGTTATAGAACGACCACACACTCAACAACGAACAATTCACCATCCAATGTCATGTTTGGTAGACAAATTAAAACGCGCTTGGATAATTTACATCCGAGATTTTTCAGAGAGCCTGACCCAGAGAAGGATGTGACTAAAGAAATATTAAAGAACCAAAGAAAGCAAATTAAAAATGACAGGGGAAGGGAGAGTAGAGCATTAGACGTAGGCCAAAGAATTATGACCACGGATTTCAAGAACAATAAATTGATATGGCTTCCAGCTGTAATAGAAAGAAAGTACGGCAAAAGAATTTATTTGTGTAAGTTCGATGATGGCAGATTAACCAAAAGACACATTGATCGTATTCATACGAGAACACCAGTATCCATCCCAAAGAAGTAATAACGTAAGAGAATTTTTATATTTTAATGTTGTAACTTTAAACTATTGAAACCGAAATGAATTATATAACTTTAAATTTATATATTGAAATGAAATATTTCTAAGTAAGGACCGAGGAGTGTAGCAGAAGTGAACGCACCCCAGTTGCTCAATGTGCAACGCTGAATGAGCAACCCTGAATTATACAGGGGGCAAGTGACCCACTTCCGTTTTAGCTCCTCGTGTCGGCAAGACTAAAATATAAAATAGGAGAATAAAACCATTGTTAACGAAAGAGCATTTATTAATATTGATTCCCGGACATCACAAGCTTGGGGCTCTGCACACACAAATGTCATGAAGCCGTTAATTAATTTACAGTCGAAAATCATTAAAATGTGCATAAAAAAATCTAAATTCTTTTCCACTACTGAAGCGTTATCCACTTGCCCACTTGCAATACGAAAATGCAGAAAAGTGGTATCTAAAAGACACCCCAGTTACTTAGGTCCGATGATGTATAATGAACTCTCTATTGATATAAGGCAATCATTGAACGAATCCAGTTCTAGAAGTATCCTTAAGTATGTTATCCGAAGAAACAGTCATGAACTTTTAAAATACTTATGTTAGGCAAATCAACTTTCAATTGTTATAATATCAATAATACACCACTAAATTTTAAAGTTAGAAAATAGTTAGAACTTACTGCACCTAGATATAAGAAATTCCAAGAAGTTAAGACCGCTAGGGCTCTCACACACAAGTTTTCTTATGTGAGGGCTAACTTAGACCATAGTTTGTAAATTAAAACACTATGTACATATTTTTATAAGTTGCAATAATACAAAAAAAAAAAAAAAAACTCGACCGTACCGTACCTTCATATCCCTTAACCTTTTCCCCCTCCCCCGTACTAAGTTTTCTGCTAGACATAGCACCATGACGTGACAAATGGCATGACGTACTGGTGGTACCGGACTCCTGAGCTTAGCACTCCCACATAAAAAAATATTCAGGCGACGGCCGGTAGAGTCGGCGGCATCAGTGGAGAAAAACAATTTCGCACCGCGGGAATCTGGACCACAAGAATCATAGGTGATTTATAATGAACAATTTTTATGTGGCATAAGTGAAGAAATTATTGATCTAAAGATTAATGATCAAAATGACTAAACGTCAAAACAGTTGGCCTTCTGGTATTCGAAACTGTAGAAAAAATTGATATAAACTAAAAGAAGACAACACAATTGTAGCTAAGTAATAATTTTGCAGAAAAATTAATTTTGAAGTCCATTTATAAAAAATATCTGACTAAACTTTATGCCCTAAAAGAATACCATGCTAACATTGACATCCGCACTTGGTAATAGTTTTTTCTTCTTTAATTGTTGCGTGTCCATAAATTATAATCGTTGGTTGCACCACCTCCAGGAAAGAATACATAGCTTAAAAATCGTTCTAAAATCGCCCGCAGCACCAAGGTGAACTTGTTGTTATTCAACTTTGTAGGCAAGCGTGGTAGCATGAATCGATTGCCGTGATCAGACTGTAAATAAAAAATTCTACTAGCAACCTCCAAAAATATTTTAGCGGCGCCGGTAGAAATCCGATGTACAAACAAGATTTAGATTTTACCCACCCCATTTTCTAAGATGCGCAAATGTCTAATCTTTGGCAGTGCAAAGACAACTGTTAAGGAATACTCAAGTAGAGGAGAATTGTTAGAAAAAGCGGTTCAAAGTAGAGAAAGTGATACCCATCGTACATAGAAGATCGGTTCAATGCCACCTTTCCGATGAACCATAATCAAAAATAGTCTCTTTGCTTCTAGGCTGATGTAATTGTCGCGATAAATCACGAAAATGCCATCATTATTCAATTAACTGCAGACAATCTAGTCATATTTATTCTTGGAGCTTTCGAGCAAATCCAGCATCGCTAGTGGCTCAGTTTTAAAAAGTTCGCAGCGCAAGCTACTTCTAACGACCAAAGTGAAGAGCAATAGGAACCTCCAAAATGGGGACCTTGATTCTGTGGATAATTCTGGTGATAGTGTTTCTGGGATTGAGCGGCTACATTTTCCTAGTTTGGAATTTTAATTACTGGAAGAAACGTGGCGTAAAAGGACCTGAGCCCACCCCATTCTTTGGGACCATGCCGAACGCCATCAAACAATCGAGGAATGTGGCTCTTGATTACCATGACATATACCGGTTAATATTTGACTTCTACCTGAATTATAATTTATCTAATCATTATCTTGTTTTATCATATGTACATAATTTGCAGACAGTACAGGGACAAGGAGAGATTTGTCGGTGTTTTTCAGATGCGCAACCCGCAACTTCTTATCATTGATCCAGAATTAGTCCGCGAAGTTTTTGTAACAAATTTCAAGAGTTTCCATGATAATGAATTGGCGAAATTGGTGCATTTCTGATAGTCATGATGAAAACAAATTTTTATTTTTTACAAACTATTCTAGGCCTCTAACCTTGGTGATAAATTAGTGTCTAAAAATCCGTTTTTATTAAGTGGCAATGAATGGAAGGAGAAGAGAGCAGAGATAACTCCTGCATTGACGGGGTCAAGGGTATGAACTCATATCTATTTATTTCGTTCATCAACTAACGTTCAGAAAAAAATCACAATTTGTTTTTTATTAGATAAGAGCAGTGTATCCAGTCATGTTGGAATGTTGCAATAAATTGACAAAATATATAGAAAAGGAAAATAAATTACCACCAACTGAAGGCTTCGAAGCAAGAGAAGTATTCAAAATGCTTTAATTAAACCAATAAAACAAAAATTCATATTCTTTTCTTCTATTAAAAGATTGCAACAAAATTTACCTCAGAAGTTGTTGCAAATTGCGTTTTCGGTGTTGAAGCCGGTGCATTTTCTGGGAAAAGATGTGAAATTCAAGAAGTTGGAAAGCAAGTTGTGGACCCAACATTTTTTTCAAGTGTCTATTTTCTGTTGCTGTTATTTTTCCCAAAGATTACTTGGTTTTGGAAGAAGCCACTCATTAAACCAGAGATTGATAAATTCTTTGAGAATTTAATGGCTTCAGCTAGTGATATCCGAAGAAAGATGAAGAATGATCGTGGGGATTTCTTGAGCTATTTGCTACAGCTGCAGGATAAGAAGAATCTCACCCCTTTGGAAATGGCATCGCATACTATGACATTCTTTATTGATGGACTTGATACTTCGAGTATTGTTATGTCGCATTGTTTATTAATGGTAAGTATTTTTCTTAGTTATTATATTATTTTCTTCTATATATGGAAAAATGCCAAAGGTGATATCATTGATCCTTTTTAACAGACTTCAAAAAAGGAGGAGGTTATCTATTCGAGTTGTAGGTATTATTTTCTTGGACCTATTCACGTTAGTAACGCAATTACTTTTTTGCTTTTTTCTTTGTTTGTTTGAACGGGTAATTTCCCACGGGACATATGTAGTTGCAAGATATGCCAGTGTTCCACCCAAATTAAAGTTTAAGTTATCGAAATTTATTTTTTTTAAATGTTCATCTTGAGTTTACCTATCGATCCTTCTAGCCGTATTTTGGAATTTAATTTTTAATTTTTTTAAATTTTTAAGTCTAATTTTTACAAATCCCAGTCGTCAGAGAAAATTCGAATGCAGACCTTTAATTAAATGTTAACTCACGAAACTCTTTTTAAAAATATAGTTTTTAGTGAGTTAAATATGTTAAAAAAGTTTCGGAAAATTGGTTGTAACAGAAAAATCCGTTTTTGGCTAATATCTCTAAAACGGCAAGTCCTACCATAAAATATTGTTTACAAAGTTTGTAGATCCCCAGCAGGCATTATAGCTCATATTGAGCTAAATATGATCTATTTGCGATTGGCATTTTTTTCGTTTAAAGTCTCAAATAGTAATTTATGAGATACATATGAGGAAATAGTGAGTTAATTGGCGCATGTTTCTGAACTAAATAAATATTTTTTTTCGCTTGCCTTATACGAGATTCGAACCTGGGTCACTGGAGCATGAAGCCAACATTCTATCAACTGCGCTATTGAGACTACTGTGTATACGCCGCCGTAAGAGTGTATATAAATGACAAATATAATATGAGCTATGTAAATATGAGCTCATTGTGAGATTTGTCTAAATAAATACCTAACGATGGAGGTTTTCTTATAACCGCACAGTGGGATGAATTGCCTAAAACGTGGACAAAAGTCCGAAAATAAAGGTTTCGATTTAGGGATTTCCATCTTTTGGTTTCAATACAGTATTGTTGGCACTATTAAATCCCGGCAGTAGAAACGGTTAATTGTTTTTCCTTGAAGCTGCACAGCAGGTCGAACTTGGTCATTGTTTATTTGTAAAGCGTTCGGCTCTGTGCTTGAAAAACGTAGTGGAAATTGAAACTTGCATAAAATTATAACGACAATACAGATTCGAAATATTGAAAATGGAGAATGTTTCTCCAGGTATGTATGTACTAAATTTTAAATGCTTTATGACTTGTTAAGCGACGTGTTAACATTTGTTATTGAAATAAATAATAATTATGTATAATACGAGAAAAATTTACAAAATTCAATCGAAATTAAGAGTTAAGTTATGAGTTCCACGGAATACCACTAAGTGAAGCATTTTTTTTATAAAATAAGTTATATTTACTTCAGGATTAAAAAAGAAAATCCAGCTACTAGCCGCAACTCTCTTAGTAAACCACATATGCAGTTACGGCTGCTACATTTTATTTTTGATGAAATGTCTATAAAAGTGCGGGAAAATTCTCCATATTGTTAAATTTGCATGAAATTTTGTGGTATTATGTTATCGACGTCGCTGCTGACGAATTTGATGTCAAAATTTTAAAATTCAAAACGGCGGATCCAATATGGCGGACATAATTTTTGAAATTTGTAGAAATAAGTTCAAAACTGGTATCTATATACTTATATGTTTTTGAGCATGCCGATTACGAATCTGATGTCAAATTAGGAAATTCAAAATGGCGGATCCAATACTTTTGTCCACGTTTTCGGCAATTCGTTCCACTGTGAACCGTTGTAAATTCCAATTACGAAAGGTTCCTTTATAATCCCTTCGATATTCGCGAGTATTGGCCATAATTGCTCAGTTGAGCTATTAAAAATTGGCAAACCATCGACATTAATGTTTAACAAAATGCTATTATTTTGTAAATTTTAAAATGCCTTCTTAAGACAAACTGTAACAGCTTGCTGCCAATATTTGCATTCTTCATCGATGTTCGTCACTTCTACTGATTTTGGTGTCATCAGAACGGTTCTTCAGTTGGAAATTTACTAGGAAGTAGTTTGTTCAGAACACTAAGTAAATCAGTTAGTCCATTTCTACCGATACCATATTTGTTAGTCCAACTTCCAATTCCCGCGATTGCATCTCCTACTCTAATATTGATATCATCATTATCGTCAAATTATTCAGATAAGTCGCCCAACTTATCAACTTCATTTCTCATTCGATTTGATTCTTCCTCATCCGAAAATTCGATGATTCCGCTGTTCCCATCTAAAAAAACTTGAAGCAGTACTACTAGAAGAGGCTTGACCAGCTTTTTTTTTTTTTTTTTTTTATGTGGCAGTGCTAAGCTCAGGAATCACCCTTTGTACTACTAGTCCGTCATGTCATTTGTCACGTCATGGTGCAATGTCTAGCAGTAAGCTTAGTACGGGGAAGGGGTTGGAGGGGTTATAAAGGAACGGGAGGGAATTGAAGAAGGTGGTGATGAACCCTGCGTTTGAACTCTTGGATGTTGTAGGAGCTCGGAAATACTGACTGCGAGAGATTATTCCACAGCCGAGTTGTTCTATTAACAAACGAATTCATATCTTGTTGAGTGCGTGAAAGGGGGAGTTGCAGGTGAAGTTGAGTTGCTTGAGAAGTTTCGAATGCCATTCTTATATATTTCCGCTTGTCCCTGGTGAACGTTCCACTTCTTTTATATTTTTGTAGCATTTTTTTGTCCAGCATAGGATACCGCGGTTACAAACTTCACTAACAATTTCAGTCTTTTACTTGAAAAATTAAAATTGGGAATGACGATAATAGTCTTAAAAATTGTTATCAAACGAATTGCTCATAATTAGCTCATAGCAACCTTCCAATCAATGAACATTAAGTGGGACATTCAATTTCGGTTTCTTTCTCACTTTCCTCTCATTATGATCTCATTATTTTCCCACAACTGATTTAATTTTTTTGGCATTTGGGATGTCATATTTTCCTCATATTCAGCTCATTGTAATTGTAAGACAAATTTCTGGTTTTGTGAGCTTATTTTGACTGCTGGGTCATGCGATTATCTACATGATATAATACATTTTGCGTAGGAATTGCCATTCATGAGATAACGCCGTTTTTAAGGATTTGAAATACTCATATCCCCTAATTCGCAACTTGTATAGGTCTTCGAACGTCCAATAAATTCTCTGTTGGACTACGTGGCTAATATTTTCAGGAATGTTTCCTGGGTGTATTTGGAGAAAAAATTGTTCTAAACTGGGACTATACCGACCATCCACTAAGATACAGGGTGTTACCGCAAAAAACATGTATTTTTTTAATATTTTCTTAAACTTTAATAACTCCTAGACTAATTATCGTAGAGCAACTTAATTAGGTTCATCTTTTAGGTAAATGTGAGTTATTTTATTTTATATTAAAAACAGGACTCCATTTAGAAGATACAGTAATTAAAAAGTGTGATCAAAATCCCAATATTCTTCAGTTTTTTAGAAAAATTTAGCATTTTGCTCATATTTTGAACCTTCATATAAATCATTTTTTTGTATATAATCGCATGATCTACAAACTTTGTAAAAATATTTTATGGTAGGACTTGTTACGGGAACCCTGGGTTGGTTGCCCGAAAAGGCCAACCTTGGATTCTCGCACAAAACTCAAAAAAAATTTTTGACACAAAAAATTTAAAAACCAAATCCACCTAAAAATAAACCTGGCGGTACCCCGGGCCTCAAGAATAGGGCTTGCTCGCCGGGGGGTCGTGGAGTGGTGAGACTCCGGAGGCACCACCGTAATGCATGCACCACTACTTATTACCTGAGTCAGGACGGACGCGGAGTACCCTGCAAGAGAGAAGAGGGAAGGGAGTGTGAAAAAAACCTTCAAAGTTTCCAAGCGAAAGGACTCGCCCGCCGCTATGTCATTTCATTAGGGAGTTAACCCATCATCCTGAAATATTCATTTACTACCCAAAACATCAAAGATACGTATAAACAATACATATATTTATTTCGAATAATCCTTACTGGTTTCTACTACAAACATTCGTATAACTTCTTATGACACCAAACAAAAACAACAATTAAAACACAGGATGCCACGCTATAAAAACATACATATTTCTTAACCTCCAATCTAGCGGTACTACAGGCTATACCTCCGAACACAACAACATCAATTCAAAATGAACAAAATCAGATAACCGAATGACAAAATCGTAATGTATTCCGTACAGATAAATTATACCAATACACTCACATGACATGAAAAATACTTAACCCCAATAAAACGCCCTGGTACCAGTCCGCCTTATATATGTATGTAGTATATATTTTTATATATTTTTTTAATTGAATATTTAATTACCAAACACCATTACTCATTGTCATTGCGTCACATCAAATATAAATAGTTATGAGTAAACAATCAGAGAACGAAATTGAGCATAATTCAAGTAAACCAACCAAAAAGTTATCTATTTCATAAATAAAATTAGAAAAGAGACAAAAATGCAAAAATTTAAATATTATTATATATAAACAAAACTTATGAAAATCTAAAAATATTAAGGTAAATCCGGTATATATATATATATATATATATATATATATATATATATATATATATATATATATATATATATATATATATATATATATATATATATATATATATATATATATATATATATATATATAATATTCAGGATCTGTCAAGCGGGATAATATCCTAGAATCGGGATAACTAGATACGTTTGTCGAGCTTCCTCTGGGTTCCTTCGGTTGTCAGTTACCCTCCAATATGGATAGGATAGCGTTGGTTCTTATTCATAAATATCTTCTTATCATAGGCAATTATGGTTTATATCTTGGTTGCTTCTTTTCAAATCAATTAATGCAGACTAGAGACAGACAGACTAGAGCCGCCATTCCACGCCAAGCAATATCAAATTTAAAAATCTAAGGTCTAATTGTACTTATCTGATCCCAAAATGTTAAGTTTCAGGTTCTTTCTGTTTCATAGGAATATGAACATCGAGTTTCCTCTGGAGTCTTCAATGAACTGTATCTCTCTTCTTCCATTGGTTGGGAAAAACCATCCTCTTGCAATGAAGGCCGCGTTTTTTTAATGAACTGGGTTTTGAGAGATTTTGAGTTCATTAAAAAAACGGCAAGGGAAATTTTGCAAAACTTCAACAGAATCTAACTTCAGCGTATAGTTGAAACGTCAACTGTCGCCGTCACATTTGTGATCTACTCCCGATACGCATAAGAATATTGTCTAGGGCTTAGAGATAGAGAATACGTTTCATACGTCTTTCATGAAATCTCTTTGAATAGCGACTTTTTCCGCTCTAATGTTAAAATGTTATTGATGAAATTGTGTACAATTGTATATATGTATGTGCTTTATATCAAAAGGCCAGTTTCTGTGAAAACATTTCGTTAATCTACTCCCTTAAAATTGGCAGATAACAAAATCCTCAATGTAATTCTCCATGTTTAGCCGTAGGAGCAATATGAATTTTAAAAATTTCTAGCCTATAGCAAGCTTTTTTTTATTAATTTAAAAACATGCACAGTTTATTTGGTAGAATTTCAATTTTCCTGTCATGTATGAGAGCAGGATCCATTATGCCTAGGTGGTTTGATTGGATTAAGGGCATTTTCTTTCCTTCCTACCTGCCCTTTTGACTTATTGACTAGTCATCCTAAGGCGAGAAACACAATTGGTGCTTTTCTGCCAGCTTTTCGGCTAGCTTGTAATGTTCGCGCTACCTAAAAAGTCGGCAAAGGCACAATTAGGGCTTGACAATTAACAGCCTGGTTTCCTTTGGAATTGTCAAACAAAGTATTAATGTTTATACATAGTATTTTCAAAATTTGAATGACATTTCTCCTCCTACTTGAAGTTAGCCGCGTTCTGGAAAGCAGGGAAATTTTAAAATTTCCCAGTAACCTCGATAGAGACCCAGATAGACCCCGATAAAACTTGGGTTTTCAAATTTGTATGGCGAAGACCCAGCCAAGTTCATTAAAAAAACACGGCCGAAGCACGCTTCCTGGTTTACAAATTTCCTGTTCTTCTTTTAGGCTCTTTTTCCGTCTCGATAAATTTTTTGTTCGTAATTTTCTTGTTGAAGGGAACTTCCAATACTAAATTTTTCTAACTATATTATTTATCTGTTTTTTTTAAACATACATAACTGTTGATACAGGAAAATTTAAAAACCGGAAAAAACTTTTTGCACCCATTTTCGTGCCGCACTCCAATCCAAAAACTAAAAACTAACTGCCCCAAATTTTCAGTCTTTTTCCCTTGTTTTTCTTTCTCGCCTACCGCTTTTCAATTTCATAAAATTATTCTCAAATTGTATAGTAGCTACAGGGTGTATGTACATTAAAAAAATAGCGTGCCGTTACAGACTTGCAGTTTAAGAGATATTAGCCAAAAACGGATTTTTCTGTTTTTAGGGGGTTGTTTTAAGGAGTAGCGTTCAACCAATTTTCCGAAACTTCTTTTCAACATGTTCTACTCTCTAAAAACTATATTTAAAAAAGTTTCGTGAGTTAACATTTAGTTAGAGGCCAAAACCCCCAACAAATGTATTATTTTTCTATTAAATTTATTCTAACGAGCCGAAAATTTGAGTTTCCGTAATTTTTTTTTAATACTTCATCTTTTAGTTAGCTATTAACCTGTCTAGATGAATTTTTGATTTAGTTGTTGACAATTGTTAAAATTACTGTTAAATATCAAAAAGTTCGGTTTTGAAACTAAGAACATGGCCGGCTGGGGATAGGTTTTGGATGGGCGAACAATCTAGTTGGGATGTTTGAATAAATGAAAGACACTATATTTAATAAAAAATGTTGATTTTTATTTATAAATACACTTTGTTATTTTACGGTTTATAATATACTGGTTTTAAGAGTTTACAATCACGCGCGCTAAGTGGACCGTGTAGAGGAACCGTAGTACGAGAAGTGGGATGCCGGAAATTGGCTAGATCACTGAACTATGAGTTCGATAGAGTGTTCCGAGTGATCGTTTTGATCGTGACAGAAGTTGTTATGCAACCTTGCGAAAAATTTAGTAATTAAATTTTACGCGGTCACTACAGATTTGACCCCTTCGGTTCACACGATCAACTTCCCAGTATGATGAACGTAGACGGAATAAACTGTCTTCTTACAAAATAGTAATAGATTTAGCACAAGTGGGAAATTGACTAGTATCATAACTGGTGATATAGTAATCCTGAGAGAAGCTAGTTCAAATAACTATATTAGTGGTTAATCTAAAAGATTTTGCTAGAGAATTTTTCTTCCCCGAACTTTAGCAAACAAACATTTCCTTCGTACTTCGTTCGCTACAGTAAAGCGAATTCGTATTGAGCGTGTTGAAGCGCCGTTGATAAACTGGGAAGGGAATGACTTCATTTGAAAACTCCAAAGCTTTCCGGTGATAGTACTTGTCAGACTTGATCAAAAAGAACAATTTTTTCAGTAACTACTGGAAAGATTTGAAAAATTCGTGATTTTTGTAAAGAGTAACGAAATTTTTGCACGATTTTTAAAGAGTGTCGAGTTTTGAGAAGTGTTGTTTTGTTGGAAGGCTATCGCTGTGCAGAATATATAAAAGATCGCTTCCGTAACTATCTTAAACTTTATACCCTGCAGATAAACCCTAAATCTCCTTAATGCATAAATTATAGCAAGTGTTTCTAGTTCATAACTGTGGTACTTTCTTTCTGTAGGAGTAGTTCTCTTTGAGAAGTAGAACACGAGATGGAATTTACCATCGGATTTATTTTGCATTAGAGTACCACCGAAGCCTATACTACTGGCATCGCAATGCAATTCTGTTTCATCGGCAGGGCTATATATAGCTAAGACGGATGAGCTTACTAATTTCATCTTTAAAATCTCACAGCTCTCCGCCTCCTTAAGACTCAACTTAAAAATAGCATTCTTTTTCAATAAATCGTAAAGTGGTTTTGCAATTATGGGGAAGTCCTTGATAAATTTCCGGAAATATGAACAAAGTCCGAGAAAGCTATGCACTTGCTTAACACTTGTAGGGATAGAAAAACCTGAAATTGCATTAATATTGGAAGGATTTCGTTTAATCCTTTCTGCACTAATAACGTAGCCTAAATATTCAATTTCAGTACACACAAATTTACATTTATCCACTCGGATTTCTAATAAATTTTCGGACAAAACCTTAAAAACTTCTTTTAGCACTTGTAAATGCTCGTCTAAGGACTTGGAGGCAACTAGTATACCATCCATATACACCAACATTTTATTTTCATTAATTAAATTACTAAAAACGGTATTAATATATCTCTGGAAGACAGATGGTTCATTACGCAATCCAAACGGCATTTTTGTATACTCGAATTGCCCCAACGGAGTTACAAACGAGGTATACTTGATTGATTCTTCAACTATTCTGACTTGATGAAAGCCACTTTTCAAGTCCAACAGAGAATAATATTTCTTTGTATGTAGATTAGCTATGTGATCCTCAATCAGAGGTAAAGGGTAGTTATCTCTAGCAGTTATTTTGCTTAGTTGGCGATAATCAACACATAACCTGTATTTACCATTTTTCTTTTTTACCATAACTATGGGTCAACAATACGGGGAATCACTTGGGCGTATAATCCCATTCTTACGCAAATCATTTAACAATTCTTGGAGCTTACCTTTTTCCGTGAAAGATAATCTTCTCGGCGCGGCGTACGATGAAAAGGAATATCTTTCGTAAGCTTAATATTCATTTCATAATAAATATTTTTTTTTTTTTTGGTTTAAGGCTGTTAGTATAGTAGTATTTACTATACATATATTGACCTAAATTCTTCAGACGTTTCTAAACTAATATTTTCACCCAACCTAATATCTAAACTTGATTCAACTAACCTATGTTTAAAATCTCTTCCTCAAAGCTGTCATCGTCTTCCTGTCTTAACCTATATCTAAATTTTCCCAGAGAGTCTCGCCCCAGTAATAAATCGCAACACATAGTATATTTCGGAATAACTTTAACATTCAATTCGCATTCTTTATTGTCAAAGCAGCAAATAATAGAAAAATCAAAATTGATTTTAACTGGACTACGATTAACACCGAAATAAGTTTCAGCCTGCGGTACACTAGTTGGACATTCGATAAAGGACAACGGCAACACGCTTTCACTCAACAGCAGTGTTGGGCAAATTCTTGTAAAAAACTGTTTTTTACATTTTTTACGTAAAAATTTGTAAAAAAAAGTAAAAAAAGTAAAACATCGTCAAAAATCGTAAAAAATGTAAAAAATCGTAAAAAATCCTAAAAATTGTAATTTAAGACATTTTCAGCTGTCTGTCAGTCGTCATCATCCATCAGATGATTATTTTGTGTTCGCGGTTATAGCAGCTGCAGTGTTGTCGCTTGTTTATTTTTTTTTTTTTTTTCACGAAAAAACGCGAATTGTCGGCCGGTAGACCAGCAACAACAAATTTCGAGGATCTCGGATTTTTATTATTAAAAGCTGGGAAGAAATTCAATGCCTATTGTAAGACGTGTAAGAGGACTTTGCAAAACACTGCAACCAGCAGATTAGTCGCTCACAGGTAAATTTATTAGAGCATTCACACCATAGCATTGTATATAATTACGACCCAGCCTTTATTTAACGATGTCTAATTAATTAATCATCGTAGGAGAAGGTGTCTAGAACCAAAAGCGGAAGATGTATTAAGCCATGAAGCCGGTGAAGCCTCGGAGAATGAAAATGGAAGCACAATACAGCTTCAAGAAATTATTATTGTGCCTGTTGATGACATGGACGTGTCCGTCGATGGCGCTGATACTACACCTGTATAAAAGAGTGGCATTGAGTTTTTTTAAAATAATTTAATGGGCTTTTTCAAATTTTAGACTGAGTGGAGCGGAATAATGTCCACAGAAGAGGACGTAGCATCCTGTTCGGTGTCTGCGGTTCCTACATCATCATCGTCGTCATTTATTTTACCTTCCTCAACTATGCCCCAACAGCTCATGCCCTCATCATGTTCACATTCATCGTCACCATCAACATTCATATTTACACAACCATCCAAGAAGACCCACACTCAATGTTTTAAGGGAAAAAAACAAAAACCAGCAGAAAGAAATAAACTTTCTAGATTTGTTGACATTGTTACACCCAAAGAACGAGAAGATCTTGATGATGTGGTAGCTAAATTTTTCTACGGATGCAATGTCTCCTTGAATACTGTCGAATCACCTCATTTTCAAAATATGATTAAGAAACTGCGGCCATCATATTCACAACATATTCCTAGTAGAAAAATCTTATCGACAAAACTATTGGAGAAAACGTATAAAGAATGTATTGAAGAGGCCAGATCATCCCTTCCTTCTGACTGTGTTCTCTTGGTAGATGGATGGAAAAATTCCTCAAGCAACAGTAAAACAGTAGTAAGTATGATACATAATGCGAATGGGTATCGCGGCTTTCTTAATGCTTGGGATCTTAGTGGTGAATCTGAAACAGCTGAAAAAATTTCCGATATTGTGCTGGAGTCAACTGATACTGCAAAGGAATTATATAATAAGAACGTGTATGCTGTTGTTTCAGACAATGCGAGTGTCATGTTAAAGATGGGGAAGTCCTTAAAGCATGTTTTGTGGCATTCAACATGCAATTGCCACATTGGAAATTTGTTAATAAAAGATATAGTTGATAAAATGCAAGCAGATAATGTCAACACTATATTAAAAGAATTTAAAAACCCGGATTTTGAAAAGCAAATAGTGGCAAAAGGAGGAAAGCGAATCAAGTTAGCATGTGAAACTCGCTGGTGCTCTTATCGGGACGCCTATGAAAATTTGTTATTTAATTTACAGCACATGAAGCAAATAATAATTTCCGAGACTCCGAGAAGAATTAAAGCATCTGTCTCAAAATTTATTTTTGATGATGAGTTTATTGATCAGGTTAAAGATGCAAAAGAAATGTTGCATCCGATTTGCAAACTTATCAATGCGTGCCAACGTTCGGAGACAACTCTGGCCGATGCAGCACATATGTGGCTATCTTCTGAGATTAAAGATAAATTGAAGCCTGCAATGCATCAAAAATTAGAGCATCGCCGAGAAATGGCGTTAAATGAATATGCATTAACGGCATATTTCTTACACCCGTACTATCCAAATACACTATTAAAACCAGAACATAGAAATAAAGTCAATCATTTTTTGTTGCATAATTTGAATGGTGATGGACTAGAGGACTTACATTGTTTTAGAAACAGAAGTGGATGTTTTGATGTTCTTTTTAAGAAAGAAATTAAAATGCCGCAAGTATTCTGGAGTACTGCGGATATGAGCCACCCAAACCTTTCAAGGTTGGCCCTTAAATTATTAATTATACCAGCTTCTTCGGCCCAAATCGAGAGAGTTTTTTCTAATTGGGCTCAAATACATTCCCCGCTACGAAACCGATTGACGTTCGAGCGCTCAAAAAAATTGATTCACATTTATTTTACACTTAATAGTAAAGATTCAGGAAGAACAGTGATCGATAGTGAAGATTTGGAGAATGAAAATGTTGGAGAGTAATATTCAAAATACTCAAATTACCTATTGTTTACGTTGAAATTGAAAGACTGAATAAATGACTTCATTTCACTAATCTTTCTTTTTTTTAATTATTCCTACTATCAGCCCCGTTCTGGTTATGTAACAAGAACACATTTTGTGGAACTAGAAATGCTTATACCTTTCACGCTATATGTACTCGTATGTTATAGCGTAGATTTATAGCTTAGAGGGTGAGCCATTAATTCCAATTAAAATTATCACGAAATTCCTCACGGGATATTAAAGATATTCATTTATAGCTATTGACAAGGAGGTAGAAAAGTAGGGAGATAGGAAGGTTAGGACTGAGCAGGGCTGCGGAGTCGGTCCCAAAAATTGGTGACTCCGACTTCAACTCCAATGTTTTTAAATATGAAATCCGACTCCGACTCCGCAGCCCTGGTTAGGAGGCAGGAAGGTAGGGAAGTAGGGACGTAGGGTAACGTAGAGTGGTAGGAAGACAAGAGGGTAGGAAGGAAGGGAGGTAGGAAGATAGAAATGTGTGAAGGTAGGTAGGTAGATAACTACTAATCATTATGTGAGAAAACATTAAAATCACCACAAGTGGCAGTAAACCGCGCACACTATGTGTATAGTGGACCACGCAGACAAAGGTTTATTTCTTTTCCTGCGATACCTATGGTATTGGGGAGCGGTTCGTGAATCAGTATCGTAGTCATTGCTGTCGATTGAAATTTAAAATAAAAAGGAATTTTTTACCTTTTTTACATTTTTTACGTAAATATTTATGAAAGCAGTGACGTAAAAAAATGGATTTTTTACACGTAAAAAATTGCGTAAAAAAATGGAGGTAAAAAATTGGCACAACACTGCTCAACAGGGTAACGGGGCTACCGGTATCAAGGGGGGCACATAAATTGTAAGAAAAGTCTCTCTAAACTATCTGATTAAAATTTTATAGTTACCTGCATAAATACATCTAGTTGGGGCTTAGACCCCTCTGAAATTGTGTTGATATTCTTCTTCGACTGGCTGCAAGTGCTTGAGGAATGTCCAACTTGTCCACATACATAACAGGACCCTCGTTGCCTGGGTGGTTTTTCACAGTCACGGGCAATGTGACCGTCGATGTTACAATTGAAGCACCTCAGATTGCATTTCGTGCTAACTTCCGTCTTCCGTGGAGTGACCTTAATATCCGGAACTGACATAATCTTCTTCGCCCCTAACGTCATGGCGGATGGGTTTTTTTTTAGAAAATGCTTCAAAAATATCGTCAAGCGCATAAAATTTTTGTGCCCTAGCTAGAGCTTCATAACCTGGATCTGCCATTCCTTCTATGATGTATTCCAAGACCTCTTCCTCCGGCCAACCAAGTTGGTTTGCCAAAATAATTTTTTCATGAAAATAACTGGTGAAATCTTCATTTGACTGCCACTGACGTCCTTCAAGCTCTTCTCTCAGCTTTGCTTTGGTTTGCGTTGAATGAAACATCTTCTTCAGTTCACCTAGTACTTCACCAAAACCTAGATTAACATGAAGCGGTTTTGACAAAAAGAACTTCAAAGCGCTTCCTTTAAGTTTGGAAATTATTAACGTCTTCATAACAGAGCAGTCCACCTGATACGTTCTCATCACTTCTAATATTTGCCGTTCCCATGATTCGAAACTGCATTCAGCTGGGTCATATTGTGGAATCATTTCCGATATGTGACCAATGGTGACTTTAAATTTTTTTAGTTCAGCTTGTAGATTTACTGGAACTTCTTCTCGCCTTAACCGCAATAGAGCCATTTCACTTCTTAACAGATCATTTTCCTTCGCGGCTAGTTCCTTTTCTTTCTTTAAAATTTCATTTTCTTTAGCTAAAAATTTTTCAGAATCACCTGCCATTGTTTAGGAGGCGACGAAATTAGTACATCGGATGGAGTCATCGCTACCCACCTCATCCCTCGTGTGCAACAGTGACGATCCAGGAGAACGCTGCTCATCTGCCAAAATTTCCCTTAATTTTTTCTGCAATTCTGCATTCGTCTTTATCTTCGAACAAGATAATCCACGTGCGGCAATTTCTCTTCTTAAATCTTTTGCCTGCAGTTTATTCAGTTTTCTGTATCGCCATAAACGATGGCTACTATGGCTCAAAATATTTAATTATGTATACAGAGTAAAACAACTTAAGAACAACATGCTTACTAAGTTTCTACAACAATTTTTTCGTTAATATTCTTCTTTCGGCACCTCAAAGGAGTCGATATAGTTTTTGGGTCTCGCGGTATCGCGCAAGTACAAAAATCACGAGCGTCGTTTAAACAAACAAAAGAACAGTTCGACCGAATTTTGTGAAAATCTTTTCAGAGCATATTTTCGTTAATACTGTGTAGTTCAAAGAGTATGTTGATATTTTTTGTGATTCGCGCGATATCGTGTAAAGACCATATACGTACGCACACACACTTACTTCTTCTCAAATTTTTGCTTAAATTGCTATTGGGACTATGGGTATAGGCACAACCTTCTATAAAGAAAGCCATGTACGGTAGTTGTGTGTGTGTTAATCAGTGGTCCGGGTGCCATATTCGTTTACTGTCAAATTGTATGCGAAAGTGGTTTTTTGAATTATTTTTTGTTTGTTTGTTTAGTGAAATAAGTATGTTAAAAGAAAGTTATTCACCCAATATGCCTGAAAACAATTAAATTAAAACGTTGGCATGGAAGTGATATCTAAAAATTATGAATTTTAGTGCGATTTTAGTGTTTTTTTAGTGTCTTGCAGTGGGCCTTCAGTGATAATCGAATTGCCAGTGATTTCAAAGTGATTAGTACCTATGTTAATTATGGTGTATTTATTAAAAATGTAAGTGCAGAAATATGTGAAAGAAAGTGCTAAAGTTATTGTTTTGATTGCCATTTAAATTTTGGCATATTTAGTGCATTTATGCATAAATATTTAATCTTGGATATAAAAACATTCTAGGCTGTGTATATAGCAGTAATCGGCAAAATCTGTAATGTCTTTATATCCATGATAAAACCTTTATAAATGCACTGAATGTGCCTCAATTTCAATGGCAATCAAAACAATAACTTTAGCACTTTCTTTCACATTTTTCTGCAATTATATTTTTAATAATTACTACCGCACAACATGAAAAACTCAACATTTTTTTCCTAATGGAACACGACATTACCACCGCAAATGTGAACAAAGTGCAAGTTACAATAAACACTCTTACTCATTTAATGTTTTTTAATTTCTTTAATCAAATCACATGAGGTTTACATAAATAAAATAGTTTCTCTTTTGTACTAAGTCCCACTGTAAGACACGTAAAAAAACACTAAAATCGCACTAAAATTCATAATTTTTTAGGTATCACTTTTATGCCATCGTTTTAATTTAAATGTTTTCAGGTATAATGCGTGAATATCTTTTTTTAACATAATTATTTCACTAAACAAACAAAAAAAAATAGTTCAAAACTTTTCCATACAATTTGACGCGGATATATCCAGGCCGGTGAATACGGGCCTAAATCAGAGTGCCCAATTTGGATGCGGCCAGTAAAACTCAGCATACAACTACATGTAAACGCCCTGTGCGTGAGCCCCCTTTGAAATGCTCGAGCTCATCCCAGTTTCTCAGAATTTTGTCTACTTTTTATGGCCTTAAAATTTTCAATTTGTTTGCCAGGGTTTCTTAGAATTTCTGATAGTTTTTCTAATCGTCGGGATTTTCTGAAATTTAAAGAGGACGACTTTTCAATAGTTTTTTAGCATGTCGCAAAATATTTCACTTGAGGGTTTCCCGAATATTTTCAGGTTTGGGGAGTTTTCTACCATTTGTGATAAAATTTACATTTACATGAATTGCACATTACATTTATTACATTAATTATTAGTCACAACGAATTATTACTCTGATTATTTACATAAAACTTATATCTAATCTTATTAATAATAATAATAGTGTTACCCTTCTAACACAAAAGGCGCACTTCTATGCTAGGGAAACAAATTTGCGATTTTTCGAAAATTCCAACAGGATTTCTTTTTCAATTGTGTCTTAAGTTTTCTAAATGAGTTCCCCAATTATAAACCGATCTTACAAGAAATGGCAGCAATGTTAAAAACAAAAGAACATAGTTTATTACTCCAAAGGTAATGAATCGATCTTGTTGTAATTTTTTGTACTTTGTCGGGGCTACATAGACACCATCTTAAAAAATGTCAGCCCTCTATGTGCAGTTTTATTCAATTAAACAAAGAGTGAAAATAACATGATTTGAAAACTTTGGGAGGTTTTTACAAGATCACACTTGCACCTAGGGACTAGGGACCTAGTAGGGTTTATTTTTTAGATAGTTTTATAGGGAAGAGCTTCCTCAATGCGCGTGGTATACTAAAAGTTAGCAGGAACGGAGATATTGAAAGAAATGTAAAAATTGCATATTTTATTCACAATAAGTTATTCGGCCAACCAAATTGTGGGCAAACTTAGGGTGTTAAACTACATCCTAAAACGCAGCGACTCCAATAATAATCTCGCCAATGGGCCAAAATAGCCATAAAAATGTCTCGCCGACTAGTCTACTAGTAAAGGCTCAAACAGAACCAATCCGTTGCGTCCGTTTATAAAAGTTGGAAATTTGCCATTTCCATAAACTTTTCATGAGACGAACGGAGCGGTAGCGACAATCAAGCGGACGCAATGTTAAGAAGAACAAAGGAAAGCCGTGTGGAGCGGACGGAACGGATGGGTCCTGTTTGAGCCTTAGGACTTAAAAATTGATATTTAAATAGTCCAGGAGCGCGTTCAAAAACCTTACTATAGTTAAACACGAGGTAAGCTGTGGTTATGCTACATCACTTCACTTAACCACGAAAGTTTATGTTTAACCATGGAGGTTTTTGAACGCACCGTGGTTAACTACGTGGTAAGGAAAATTTAAAATTTTTTCCCATAAAATAGTGTCGGCTATTTGCCGCAATTATTTCCAATAATTATTTATTTAAAATAATCTCACAAATCCCACTTTGATTTGTTCATTATTAACATTAAAACAAATGTCAAAAAATTGTTTTTATTCTTCTTCTTAACTATCGCTAACCATGCTCCCGAGCATGGTTAAAATTTAACTACACCATGGTTAAACACGGGAGTTGTTGAACGCCAAAAAGTAATGCTCGTGGTTATGTTGTAGTTAACCACGGAGTTTTTGAACGACAAAAGTTTACCATAGTTAACCATGGTTAACCATAGTAAGGTTTTTGAACGCGCTCCAGGAGGGATAGCGAAAAAGTTCAAATAAACGATTTTTTGACGTTATAATTAAGAGAAATATCGTAGTAATTCAATGAATGTGTTTTGGCTAAAATTGGTTCAAGGGAACAGGTGGAAACAAGTTTTTTCACGTTTTAGGTACGAATAAATTTTGTTTTCGAAAACAAAAAATAGGACATAATTATGCTAAAGACGAGAAATATGAGTTTTAGAGAATTGAAATCGATCAACAGATTTTATTATTATTATTATTAATAAGATTAGATATAAGTTTTATGTAAATAATCAGAGTAATAATTCGTTGTGACTAATAATTAATGTAATAAATGTAATGTGCAATTCATGTAAATGTAAATTTTATCACAAATGGTAGACTCCCCAAACCTGAAAATATTCGGGAAACCCTCAAGTGAAATATTTTGCGACATGCTAAAAAACTATTGAAAAGTCGTCCTCTTTAAATTTCAGAAAATCCCGACGATTAGAAAAACTATCAGAAATTCTAAGAAACCCTGGCAAACAAATTGAAAATTTTAAGGCCATAAAAAGTAGACAAAATTCTGAGAAACTGGGATGAGCTCGAGCATTTCAAAGGGGGCTCACGCACAGGGCGTTTACATGTAGTTGTATGCTGAGTTTTACTGGCCGCATCCAAATTGGGCACTCTGGCCTAAATCTGTTTATCTTTCTAAATACAACAGACAAAACACTTTCACTATTCCCAAAACACTCACTATTATTATTTATTTTATTATTTTATTTAGTTCACTATTTAACTATATTTTTTAGTAAAACAATAAAAAAAACTAAAAAGTCACTAATAACCTCAATCTCATTAGTCGTTAAGACAATCTGACAGCAGCAGACAAAAACAAAACCCGGACCATGAAACGTTTCAATGTGTGTGTGCTAGTTAAATGAGCATGGCTTTTAATATAGAAGGTTGTGGTATAGGCCAAAGCCTTCTACATTTACAAGCCATGCTGTAGGTGTGTGTATATAGTTGTATGAAGTCCCAACTTCAATTCGTGAAATGTCAAAATCCCATTAAAAACAAGGGGAAAATGGTTTCGTGCCGCGGAAAGTGCTGTTGCGAGTGAGGTTTTATTAAAAATGATAGTAATTTCATCAAAATAAAAGAGGTGCAAAAAGTGCTCAAAATAAGTGTCATAATATAGCAATTTAAATAATATGTTTGATTCGTTTGCGGGATTTATGTTAGTCATGGAGGACCGTTTTGTTCTCATCTTATATCTAAACGTCTTCTGAGATATGTTGCAACTAGCTTATTTAATAAGAATATATTAAAAGGGACTTTACTTCAAAAAGGAATTAGTAAATTATTTATCTCTAAAGTGTTATAATGATAAATGCGTGCACATTCTTCAATTTCATTTGAAAATATACCGATATATGTATGTATTTTACTGAGTTTCAAGTGGATTTGGATAAATAAATTAAAGATCTTTACGAGGAAAGTTTCCATAATTCCATATTGTGAAAATAGATAATATTGCTGTATTTATTTTGTTTGTTGTTGGAACAAAATAAGAAAGAACAAAAAGTTATTTGTGTATATTTTGAAAAATGTATTTGAGATTTCATTTAAGTGACTAATAAAATTCTTTCAACTAAATTTCGTTTTAATTAATTCTACTTTGGAGATAAAAAGGGTTACAATTTATCAACGTAATAAGTCAACAATCCATTAAAAAGGTGAAGGCAACAGTAATTTTCCGAATTTATTCCCAAAAAAACACATAACCACACTTCGAAGTCCCATGAATCTTTGAAATTGAAGTCCCATGAACCTTTGAATGTGAGTGTGAGATTTTGTTGTGCATGGCTTGTAAATATAGAAGGCATTGGTATAGGCCCATAATCACTTCAGATTTATTCCTTCACAACTCGTAAGCTGATTTTCGCACTCCGTTTCCGGTTGGGTCGCTACAGTGACCTTGATAAGTGAAAATATGTTCGTTGGAAATTCCCTATAAACTGGGAAGTTAGTTGGATACGTCAATAAAGAGGTGGGTCAAAATTGCCCCAGGCCCGGCGCAAAAGAAAAGTATCTCAGATTATCGGCTAATTAATTAATATTTTTTTATTTCAATTGCATCCGAAAAAAATGAATTGACTAAAAAATACGAAATAAAATAAAGCTATTAAACCCGACTTCAGGAAAAACCAATCCCGTGATATTAAAAAAGGATGAAATAATTGTTTGTAATTCTTAACAACATTAATCCAATCAGAAGGGACTTAGAACTCTCTAAAAGTGAATTAGTGGAAATTCGCTAATTTTTGGTCATTTTTCACTAATTCAAAATGTGCCATGTCTGCAACTATGAATTACTGAATTTTGACTATTTGAATTAGTTAAATATAATAATCTATAAATATTGTCATTGAAAAATAATATATTTGAATATAACATTACCTTAGTTTTATGAAAAAAAAGTTATTTACATATTCCATAAATGGTAAATAATAAAAGTTTAAATAATCTTACTTGTTAAAAGAAGAGAAGCCCCTTAATTTCCATATAAGTAATATAAAAATCAAGCCACCTAGTAATAAACAGAAAGATTAAATTTTACTAATTCAATTAGTTAGCATAGACCTGTTCACTAATTTTTTAGTGGATTCATGAACTACTAACGTAAATAGTGAAATTTCCACTAATTCACTAATTGGGGACAAAGTTCAGGCCATTTTAAGCTCTTTTGAGCTTTTAATAAAGGGGCAGAGGTTAGAAGCACCGGTATTTTGTAGCTCGCTTAATCTATCAAGGAAGGGTGAGCCAAGGGGGTCCCTCTTTTCCTTGCGAGGTCGGGACATGTACAGAGAAGATGGGAGACAGTTTGTTTCTCTTTATCATTACACTAGAGCAGTGGTCAAGTAGACAAAGAGAGGTGTTTATATTCAATGTCGCGGAAAAATACCATTGCCTACGCTGTTACCAATTTTTGAGCCATCCGTATAGATACATAATGACCCAGTCGGGATAACCCTGTCATCTGTGGCCAAAATGATGGAATTGAAACCTTTCTACAAGGTCCATGTAGGTGTAGTGTAATCTTGGTTGACCGCAGCGGTGGCGAACCTCCTGAGGATGGATGAGTGACCATATGAATGTGGAGCCCATCCTAGAGAAGCCTTTGTCGAAGATTAGGAAGTCTATGCCTCCTTGTAAAGAGCTCCATTTCAGGCTTGGCTGGGTTAACGGCTAGACCCATTTTCGTGCCCAACGAACAAGAGTGTCCAATGCTCGTTGCATTATATCTCTCATTGTTGAGATGTACCTACTTGCCGGTCACCAACAACGCAATATCATAGAGTTATCAGCACTTCATTGACTGTTAGAGCGGCGATAGGAACCCACTTTGCGACGTGACTCTTCCAACCCATCTGACTTCTTCCGAAAGCCCAATCATTGCAAAATGATTTTTCTTGTTGCAATTGGTGCACACTGTTCCATATGCAGTACACTGCCCTTTTCTATGTGTTTTTCCACAAAAATTACAAATCCTGTTGATGTTGTTCCTCTTGTTTTCCAAAATTCCTTCTTTTTTTTCTATTAACCTAAAAGTAGACCGATTATTATTGTTATTGTACTTATCTTTTACTGTAAATAAATTGCTTTTATTATTCTTACTTCTATTGTTAGTACTTATCTCTACATTCTGCAGCTTCTTTTCTACCGCTTGGATTGATGCATTTTCTCCTCTCATTGATGATACCTGTTGCTTAGTCACTTCTGCTGCCCTTGCTATATCAATGGCCTTGTTTAACGTTAAATCTTCTACTTCTAATAATTTTTTCTGCACCGCTTTGTCTGTGATGCCCAGAACAATGCGATCTCGTAGCATTCTCTCCGTATCCGCAAATCTACATCGTTTCGCAATTTTCTTTATATCCAATACAAACGAATCAAATGGCTCATGAATCTGTTGATTCCTATTGTAAAATTTATAAGATTCATACACCTCATTGCTTTTTGGCTTGCAATATTTATCAAATGCTTCTACAAATTTTTCATAATTTTTTCTTTCTTCTTCCGTTAGAGTGAAAGTATGATAAATTTCTACCGCTTCTGTGCCTAACGCATTCAATAAAATCGCTACTTGCACTACTGGTTGTTTTGTGTTTAACTCAATCGCAGTGGCGAATATTTCAAAATCTTGCTTGAAAATACGCCAATTTTCCGCTAAATTGCCTTCTAATTGTAGAGCATCAACTTTCTTTATAAATTCCATTATTCTAGTGTTTTCAATTATTATTCTTGTCTTCGGCGGCCTTCCACGTGGTCTATTTTTTGCTCGAATCACATCAAGTTTTTTCTCATCTGCCTTGGCTTTATTAGCAATTCCCATGTGGATGATTCCAGTTATTCCATGTAGTGTTTCTTAGTTTTTCTTCCTTTATTCCACAGCTTTTCTTTATTAATATTTTTCTTTTTATAAATCACTGAACCACATTTTCACTTTGTTTAAAAAAATTTTTTTTTTTCTTTAGAACTTTACACCACGAAATTTACAGTTCGGTCCCGTTTGTCCGGAATGTCCGCAGCGCCATGTAGTGTTCTTGAGTAATAAAATAACACGACCACTCGAGTTAAAGACTGTATCAGATCCAAAGCAGAAAAGCAGAACCGTCGGCAGAGAATTGTTTCTATTGGCTTACGCGGGTCACGTGACAAGAAAAGCAGCAGAGAGTTCTGCCGCTGCTTTCTCATCTCAAATCCTAATTTTGCTGCTTTGCAAAGCAGAATTTTTTGACATTTCAAACATTTGTTACTTGGCAAGTTGTTTTTAAATGACAAATGGATCTTTTAGGGTGGTTTTTTCTATCTATTTATGTATATACACAGTAATGATTCAGAAAAAATGTTATTTTTTGTTATTTTTGAAATATCTTGATAAAAAATTAAAAGTCTGCCGCTGCCGCTGCTTTGCGTGGATCTGATTCAGCAGGCAGAATTCTGCTTCTGCCTCTGCTTCTGCCGCTGCTCAAAAAGTTGGATCTGATACAGCCTTAACTTCTGTTTTATTACTGATCATAACATATCACTTGAGCCTAGCTTAGAACTTATTAGAGAGAGAGATGCAGTGACGTACTTCTCACTACACCAGATTTAATGACCTTGCACCTCAGTAGGTGATCAATAAAAGCCCTGGAGCGCTTATCAACAGCCAGACGTCGGAGTGCCGTGACCGCAGAAGATTCAACATTGTTGAAAGTACCTTCTATATCTAAGAAAACAGCCATCGTGAACTCCTTGAATTCAAGGGATTTTTCAATGACCGCTAGTAGGAAATGGAGAACAGAGTCTACCGATTTACCTTTCGTGTGGGCATGCTGCGAGGGAGAAAGCAGTTTCCTATCAATGCTTTGCTTAATATGAATTTCCACAAGTCTCTCTAGAAATCGTATCTTTTGGTAGAAATCGTATGGCGCGAAACACACTTGGAAATTTTTTAGCTATAGTTTTGCAGCAACACACAAAACATTAAATATTCAACATTTTTTTACTAAATAACCACGAAAAAACAAAATTTGGTCACCTTATCAATTCACCATTCTGTTTCTACCAAAACGACAAAATTTTAGGGCCACCTTCAGCTACGTTAGGGTTACCAGGTCTGGGAACTTCCACGACTGTACCTACCCCGAATTGACCTATTCTTGTTGCGTTTAGCTTGAGAGCGTTGTAAGCGTTTCAAAATCAGGTATACCTTAATTCTTTGTTATTTGTAGAGCTACAATTTTTACTTTGTAGCTTTACAAAAATCCTAATTAACCTATGTACATATTCGATTCTTCTAACTTTCCATGCACCAAAATAAGAATCTTCATGAGACCTTAGGGTTCGTACCCATAGGTTTTTTTCCGGGGCCAATCAAATTCATGATTCAATGTACTTTTACAAATATAACTAGCGACACCACTTATATATATACAAAACGTTCATTTATTCAAGCTTGGCAGAAACAAGGATGTGCAAGAACGTCTGCGACAGGAAATCAAAGACACCATAGCTGAAAATGGTGAAATAACCTTTGAGAAGTTGCACGAATTAACATATTTGGACCAAGTCCTTCATGGTAAAATTTGCATTTTCCTAAAATTAAAAAAAAAAAATATCAATAAAAAATTTAACTTTGTTTCAGAAACACTCCGAATTGCGCATCCCCTTCTTCTTTCAGCAAAACTCTGTACGGAACCGTACGAACTAGAGACATCTAGCGGCGAAAAGTTCGTGTTACAGAAGGATGATGTTGCCGTAATCTCGATTTATTCCCTGCACAGAGATGAACGATATTATCCCGAACCGGAAAAATTTAAGCCAGAAAGATTCGATCCGGAAAATGGTGGTGTGAAAAAATTCAAGGACATGGGAGTTTTCCTGCCATTTGGCAATGGTCCAAGGACATGCCTTGGTAGGATTAAACGATTTTTTCCTTTTATGGTATTTATATTTTTTTTTTGTCTTTAAGGAATGCGATTTGCTTTGGCACAGACAAAGGCGGCTATTGTAGAGATGGTTAAGAATTGGGAGATAAGTGTGAATAGCAAAACGCGGGATAAAATTGAATTGGAGCCAAAACCGTTTATTTTGGTTATCAAAGGTGGTGTTTGGTTAGATTTTAAGAGAATATGAGATTTTTTTATTACATATTTTTACCTATGCACGGCGGGGTTGTTGTATTTTGTTGTTAGTTCTATTTGCTTAAGTTTAATGAGTTCTAGTAAAAATTTGCATTTGCTTAATTCAATGTAGAAAAGAATACAATCCAAAACAAGTTTATAGTTGACAATGATTCTCTTTAATTAACTAATTAATTTCTAGTGTATTCATAGTTTTTTTTAAATGCGATTGATATTAAATGAACAATTACTCTTTCATAAGCATATCTTTTTTGTATATTTTCCTTACAAAAAAATTCCAGAGAAAAAATCTGAAGTCACAGCTGTCATATATGACATGACAGAAGATGCGGTAAGTTTTATCTGCTGCAAAAAAACCTACTGCTATTTCCCAGCAGGACCAGTAAGCTTAGAGAAGTAGTGAAATAAGCACTTACTAGTAATGGGTAGGCCTTACCATACCCATTATAGAAGTGCTTATTTTTGTACAAGATGTCATAGGAGGTAAGGCCTTACTTTTTGACTTTCCCTAGAGTAGTTACATCAGTACTTACCTTAGAGTACTTACAGAACTGTTCATCTGTAAGGGGTATCGTAAAGCCTATCCGCTACTAGTAAGTGCTCTTTTCAGTACTTCTGTAAGTTTACAAGTAATACTGGGGTATTACAAAAATACGAAAACAAATGAGACATCGGGCAAATCTCACTTGTTTGGGTTTAATTCTGGATTACACCTTATAATCTACCCTCTCTTGTAATGGGTTATATAAGGGATCATCCGTCATAATCAAAAAAAGTAAAGGATACCTTTTCCCTTTCTATATAAAATCGAAACTGTTGTTGTTTCTGCATTAGTGCTGACAGACGTCACAAGGGGACGTTTTTTGCGATATTCGAAGCTCTCAGTCTCTTTTACATTACTTTGGCTCTGTATACCGTGGTCCAAAGTGCATGACTACACACTCGTGCAACCTAGCGAAGTGTTCAGTCGCCCAGCACACCACTCACCGCGAGTCTTTTGACTCGGGCGCAAAAACCGCCAAAGATACAAAGTCGCCTGAGGCGAAGTAAAGTTACACAAAGCGAATCCTCTCTACATTCTCGACTTCGATCAACTTTGTGAGTAGAGTAGTGCAGGCTTAAGAATAAATAAACTTAGCAATGTAATGACCCAGCAGATACCCACAAGAAAAATTGAGAATGCTTTCCCTTGGTAGGAATAAAGAAGCCTTCCTGTTCGTTGCCCAGAGAAGGTATAGAGAATTTTTTGGATTTTATTTCCGCAAAAGCTCTATTTCTTAGTTTTTGGTTGAAATGAAAACTTCTTGTTTGGACTTGTTCAGTTTTCTGTTCTTCTTATAAATTTCGGTTTCTTATAAAATTCGAAATAATTTGCAAAGAATGTTTTCATTTCATATCACTTCTGCAGAATAAAAACAGAAGACTTCTTAACAACTTCAATAGAAGATATAGTCCATTCAAAAATCGCGTTATGGTGTTCCAAAATAACACCATTAAGAAAATCGAACCCTAAACGTTTTTGGGGTCGCTGATCACGAAAATCGAGGTCCCGCGGTCCTAAAATTAGGGCGTCACCCCTAAAAATGCAAAAAACACCCTTTTTAGGGGGTTTTCGCGATTATTTCAGTAACTAGCTGGGACCCGGTACGCCTCGCTGCACCCATAAGCCAGTAGTAAGCAATAAAAACCATCCGCTGACTTGATATTTTTCGAGATATGAATTTTTACACAGATGAAGTGTCTCAAAGAACATGGGTCTTGCAACGGCGGCCATGGATCGGTATATTGAGTATACTACAATGCTTATTGTATTATACTTATCATACCCTGTCATTTGATACCCATGTTGAGGGGGTTGTGAAAAAAGTGGTACCCCGCCCTCTTGAGACGGCCGCCATGGATCTATCGTATATTGAGTATACCACATTTCTTATTGTGTTTTACTTATCATACCCTTTCATTTGATACCCATGTCGAGGTGGTTGTGAAAAAAGTGGTAATCCGGCCTCTTGAGACGGCCGCCATTGATCTAAAGGTATATTTTGCATACTACATTGCCTATTGTATTCTACTTATCATACCCTTTCATTTGATACCCATGTCGAGGAGGTTGTGAAGAAAGTGGTATCCCGCCCTCTTGAGACGGCCGCCATGGATCTATCGTATATTGAGTATACCACATTTCTTATTGTGTTTTACTTATCATACCCTTTCATTTGATACCCATGTCGAGGTGGTTGTGAAAAAAGTGGTAATCCGGCTTCTTGAGACGGCCGCCATGGATCTAAAGGTATATTTTGTATACTACATTGCTTATTGTATTCTACTTATCATACCCTTTCATTTGATACCCATGTTGAGGGGGTTGTGAAGAAAGTACCCACGTTGAGGGGGTTGTGAAGAAAGTGGTAATCCGGCCTCTTGAGACGGCCGCCATGGATCTATCGTATATTGAGTATACCACATTTCTTATTGTGTTTTACTTATCATACCCTTTCATTTGATACCCATGTCGAGGTGGTTGTGAAAAAAGTGGTAATCCGGCCTCTTGAGACGGCCGCCATTGATCTAAAGGTATATTTTGCATACTATATTGCTTATTGTATTCTACTTATCATACCCTTTCATTTGATACCCATGTCGAGGAGGTTGTGAAGAAAGTGGTATCCCGCCGTCTTGAGACGGCCGCCATGGATCTATCGTATATTGAGTATACCACATTTCTTATTGTGTTTTACTTATCATACCCTTTCATTTGATACCCATGTCGAGGTGGTTGTGAAAAAAGTTGTAATCCGGCCTCTTGAGACGGCCGCCATGGATCTAAAGGTATATTTTGTATACTACATTGCTTATTGTATTCTACTTATCATACCCTTTCATTTGATACCCATGTTGAGGGGGTTGTGAAGAAAGTACCCACGTTGAGGGGGTTGTGAAGAAAGTGGTAATCCGGCCTCTTGAGACGGCCGTCATGGATCTAAAGGTATATTTTGTATACTACATTGCTTTTTGTGTACTACTTATCAAACTCTGTCATTTAATACCCATGTTGAGGTGGTTGGGAAGAAAGTGGTAATCCGGCCTCTTGAGACGGACGCTATGGATCTAACGGTATATTTAGTATACTACATTGCTTATTGTATTCTACTTATCATACCCTTTCATTTGATACCCATGTCGAGGGGGTTGTGAAGAAAGTGGTATCCCGCCCTCTTGAGACGGCCGCCATGGATAATTTTTTAAATTTTTCTCTCCGTAAGAACCATCCTCGTACTTCAACGAATATTCGAAAAAAAAATTAGTCCAATAGGTCCAGCCGTTCTCGAGTTTTGCGCTTAGCAACACATTTAGCGATTCATTTTTATATTATAGATAGCTGGGACCCGGTGCGCCTACGCTGCACCCATAAGTCAATAAAAACCATCCATTGACTTAATATTTTTCGAGATATGAATTTTACACAGATGAAATGCCTCAAAGAACATATGGAACTTATTTGTTTTTTTATAAAATATTTCGTGATGTGTAGACTTTTTTTTGGAAACAACCAAAACCAAATTTGCCTTTTTATAATTGAACTATATACAGTTCTTCCTCACAATTGGCAAATTCGTCAGCCATATTGGCGCGGCCATTTTGAATTTATAAGGTCCGATCAAACATTCGTTATTTGCTACCTCAAAAAACCCCAGATATCGATTTTCATTGGAATCGGATCACAATTGGCAAATTCGTCGGCCATATTGGGGCGGCCATTTTGAATTTATTAGTTTTGTTTAAACATTCGTTATTTGCTACCTCATAAAACTCCAGATACCGATTGTCATTGGAATCGGAATACAATTGGCAAATTCGTCAGCCATATTGGCGCGGCCATTTTGAATTTATAAGGTCCGATCAAACATTCGTTATTTGCTACCTCAAAAAACCCCAGATATCGATTTTCATTGGAATCGGATCACAATTGGCAAATTCGTCGGCCATATTGGCGCGGCCATTTTGAATTTTTAAGTTTTGACCACAAATTCGTTTTTAGCGACCTTAAGAACCCCTAGATACCCACTTTCATTGAAATCGGAACACAATTTGCAAATTCATATTTTGGTGGCCATTTTGAATTTCGGTCATTTTTCGGCGGCCATTTTGAATTTCGAAAATCGGGCTTCGAGGTGTTTCAGGGCAGACCCCAACGGACCTTCGTGCAAAATTTCGAAGCTCTACGATGACTGGTGCGCCCGCTATAGCGCACACATACATACAATTGACGAAAAAATGCAAAAGTTGTCGATTGTCGATTCGATTTTTTTCCTTTTTCTTCAAGTTTAAAATTTTTTCTTTTTCACCATCAAAAGTGCATAAAAGAAGCTACATTTTAAAAAAAGTAAGAACCTCATACGAAGCGATGCACAAAACTGGTAGGCCAATCAATTTTCAAATTTGAAGTCAATTTTTGAGCCTTGTATTAGATATTTTGACTTGAAATTTTAACCAGTTATTGTTCACATTATAAAGTATAACTTTTGAAAATTTCATCAAATTTCACTGAAAATATTCGAAGTTTCACCAAAAAAACAAAATTCAGTAGTTTCTTCAGTTTTTGAATTTTTTTGAGGTTATGTGTGGAGATAAAAGTTTCATATTGTAACCGCTGGTAGCCAATATCATAACGAACAACCTCTATTTTTTTCGATTTTTTCGGACCTACACATGCCGAGATATACGCATCTATATTTAGAAAGAACGACCAAAATGGTAAATTTTTGACATAATGGCCGATAACTTACGTAGCGGCGGTTGCTAGAGGTAGAAAATGTCCATTTCGTATAGTATTCGATGTAACTAACATGTTCCAAAAAAAAAATTTTACTCTCGAGACAATTCCCTTTTCACTAAAATTTGATGCTCATCTGACTCCACTATTTGCGAAGGTGATTGATTTATACTAAATTAAGGCGAACTTAATGGTAGGGGGTACTCCTAAAGGGTTCAAACTACCCCTAAATTGGCGAAAAATGGCAAAAAATGCAAAATACATTTTTTTTTCAAGTTTATGCTTCAAATTCGATTGTGGGCGTACTGTCAGGCAAAAATAAATTATTTTCAACCCTTAAGGGGTTAAAACTACCCCTACAATATAGTTCTATATAGTTTTTGGGGTCGCTGATCACGAAAATCGAGGTCCCGCATCGTACATACACACATGTACACATACGTAAGTATCACATAGTAACATACCCACATGTATATACATATATCAATTTATATTTTCTAATAAAAAGAATTTTTATTCAAACACTTCATTAAAATAATTTAAATTGCAATCTACGAAAAGAATTTTTTTTTTCATTTTAACCCTAAGATTTAACTCCTTCAAGAGGGTCAAAAATTTTCCTAATGTATTAATATTTCATCAAATAGAAAATTTTAATGCAAAACAATAAATTTCAATTTGTTCCAATTACAATTTTAATGTGGGGGTAGTTTTACCCCCTTAAGAGTTGAAAAAATTAATTTGCTGATAATACCTTTTGAACCAAATTTCAAACAAAAAGCAAAAAAAATGTTTGCAATTTTTTTTATATTAAGTTGTTTTTATTATATTGGGGTAGTGTTAACCCCTTAGGGGTTGAAAATAATTTATTTTTGCCTGACAGTACGCCCACAATCGAATTTGAAGCATAAACTTGAAAAAAAAAATTTTGCAATTTTTGCCAATTTTCGCCAATTTAGGGGTAGTTTCAACCCTTTAGGAGTACCCCTTACCATTAAGTTCGCCTTAATTTTGTATAAATCAACCACCTTCGCAAATAAGAATTAAAAAAAGTGCATTTCATCGCATTAGTTTTCATTATTACTGGAATAATCGCGAAAACCCCCTAAAAAGGGGTGTTTTTTGCATTTTTAGGAGTGACGCCCTAATTTTAGGACCGCGGGACCTCGATTTTCGTGATTAGCGACCCCAAAAACCTTTAGGGTTCGATTTTCTTAACGGTGTTATTTTGGAACACCCCCCCCCGCGTTTTGAATGGACTAATAAAAGGTAGTCTTCCATCCAATGACATGGATGGATAAAGGGAATATTAACTAGAGCACGGAAGAGAATGCTTCAGAACTTCTTCGGAAGGTTTTCTGCATTCATGATTGTATGTTTTCTTTTCCTTGTGGGTATAAACAGAGCATACCAACTCCCGCTTAGTATACACAGAACAATAAATTCATAGAGAAAAGCAACGAACTAAAAAAGCAAAAAAAAGTAGGTATTGAGAAGAAGAAATGAGGAAAATGGAAGAATCAGTCAACTCATATGACACAAGGAATTTTTACATAAATTCCTTCGAAGCGCTTTCCAAGCGGGAAAACTTGGGAGCGCTGCTCAGGGGAGCTAATTTTAAGCGCTGCCAAAGATGCTGCCAAGGAAGCATTACTGGAGCTTTCAGAAATTTTATACAGGGTGTATTGCTGAAATTGTCCAAACTTTGTCATTTTGTAAAAAAAAAATATGCTGCTGCGTATTTTTTCGAGAAAAGGGTGGTTGAAGTTGAAATTTAGTGAACAACAAAAAATTGTAAATAGGTTGTATTCTGCGTATCCATCCATCCAATGGCGCTACAGCCCAAATCGAGCCTTGGCCTCCTCAAGGGCATTTCTCCAATTTTGACGGTCCCTTGCAGCATGTCTCCAGTTCCGGATGTTGAGCATTGACTCTGCGTCAGCCGTCACAGAGTCTATCCATCTCCTCCTGGGTCTACCTACTGGCCTACTTCCCGAAATTTCTGATGCCATAAGCCGTTTTGGGATGCGATTGTCCTCCATTCTGATCACGTGGCCGGCTAGTCTCAATCTGTTGATTTTTATTAAAGTTGAGAGTTGTGGGTCGTCAAAAATTTCATACAACTCGTTGTTGTATCTTCTTCGCCATATTCCATCCTCTCTGATTGGGCCTATTATGCATCTGAGAATTTTCCTCTCGAACCTGTTGACTCGTTCCTCTATGTCCTGGGTCATAGTCCAAGTCTCGCTACCATAACACAGTACTGGTCGTATTACTGTTTTGTAGAGTGAGAGTTTCGTTTTCCTGTGCACAAATCTTGAGTGCAGGATTTGTTTTTGGGCATAAAAGGCTCTATTAGCCAGTAGTATTCGTCTGGTTATTTCTTCTTTTTCTTCGTTTCTTTTTGTGATAGTAGACCCAAGGTAGACTGTTTTATCGACTACTTCTAGGTTATGTTCGTCGATGGTTATATTTCTTCCCATTCTAAATCGTCCTGCTCTGGATTGTTGCATAACCTTCGTTTTTTCTTCGTTAATCTTCAGGCCTATGTCCTTTGCCGCCTCTTTTAATTCGACATAGACTTCTTTTGCTGCCAAAAAGGACCTTCCCACGATGTTTACGTCATCCGCATATCCAAGTAATTGTACCGACTGGGTAGCTATTGATGCACTTCTCTGGACTGACGATTTCCTTATCACCCATTCTAGGGCCAGGTTGAAAAGCATGGGGGCCAGCCCATCTCCTTGTCTAAGCCCTTGACGTACTTCGAACTCCTCTGTTATAACATTCTGGATCCTCACTTTCGCCAGTGAGCTGTTTGTGGCGCATTTGATCAGTTGTACCAACTTTGAAGGGATTCCTATTTCCGATAGGATCTCATATAGCCTCTCTCTGTTTATTGAATCATATGCCTGCTGAAAGTCGACAAATATCTGATATACATCTACATTCCTTTCCCAGGTTTTCTCCAGAATTTGCCTTAAGGTCAGCAGTTGGTCCGATGTTGACCTGTTTGTCCTAAAACCAGCTTGATATTCTCCTATAAGGCCTTCCGCTATAGGTTCCAGTTTTTGTTTCACAAGGATTGTGAAGATTTTGTAGCTGGTGCTGAGGAGTGAGATGCCTCTGTAGTTTTTGCAGTTTAATTTATCTCCTTTCTTGTATATTGGACATATAATCGCTTTCTTCCAGTCCTCTGGTATAACTTCTTCCTCCCAGATGGTGCATATGAGTTCGTGTAAAGTTTGTAGCAGTTGGGGTCCTCCTTCCTTTAGCAGCTCAGCTGCTATTCCATCGGCGCCAGGCGATTTGTTGCTGCTCTGCCTTTTTACAGCTTCCCGCACCTCATCCAATGTTGGTGGTTCTATTGAGATGTTATCTTGGGGAATTACAAATGCCTCTGTCTCTGCATTCTCGTTTGATATGGAGATAGGGTTCAATAGGTTCTGAAAATACTCTCTCCACCTTTCCTTTATCCTATCAGGATCTGCCAACAAGTTCCCATCTATGTCCTTGCAGATGTCCGTTCTTGGCTGAAACTTGCTGGTGATCTGGCGAGTTCCTTTGTACGCTTGTCTAATTCTCCCTTCATTGAAGTCTTCCTGTATCTGTAAGATTTTCCTATTTAGATATTCCCTCTTCTTCTTTCTGCACAGCTTGTCTGCGATTTTTCTTTTTTCCTTGAAGACTTCCATCCTTGCTCTTGTTGGCCTTGCGATGTACTCTCGGTGGCTCTGGTTTCTTTCTTCAATTGCTGCTCTACAGTTTTGGTCAAACCAATCAATTCTAGTCTGTCTGGGGGCCCAGCCTAGTGCCTCTTCTGCTGCCCCCTTTATGCTGTTTTTGACCTGTTCCCATTTGTCGTTTATGCTGGGCTGCTCATCTACCTCTCTCAAGTTTTGTACGACAGCATGTTGGTAGGCATCTCTTATTTCTTCCCGTTTTAGCTTATCTATATCGTATTTTGGCTGAGTTTGCCCTCTATGCGTTTTAGTTGCTATCCGGGTTCTCAATTTCACTTTGACTAGATAGTGGTCCGAGCCACAGCACGCTCCTCTCATTGTTCTTACGTCCAGTATACTCGTGGCCCCTCTTCTTTCAATTAGGACGTGGTCAATTTGATTATTAGTTCCTCCGTCTGGTGACTGCCACGTCATCTTATGTATATCTTTGTGCGGGAACATTGTTGAGCTTACTACCATTGCGTTTGAGCTTGCGAAATCGATCAATCGACTACCATTGTCATTGGTAACGTTATGTAGGCTATGCTTTCCTATGACTCCTAGGAACTCCTCTTCTTTTCCTACTTTGGCATTCATATCTCCAAGCACCATTTTAATATCGTTTGACGGTATTAACCTGATGGTGTTTGTTAGCTCTTGGTAGAATTCCTCTTTCTCCTCATCCGTTTTCTCTTCTGTGGGCGCGTGGACGTTTATAAGACTGATGTTATGTAACCTTGTCTTAATGCGAAGTGTGCATATTCTATTGCTGACTGGTTTGAAGTCCAGAATCAGAGATTTCATTTCCTTCTCTACGATGAATGCTACTCCGTATTCTGCGTATATTGCTGACTTATTCATGAAAATATCGTAAAGGGTTGCAAAAATACAAGGTGATATGTAAATCTCTTTAATGAAATTTCGAGAGGCCCTAGCGGCTAAACCGTTATGATTTCACTATTGCAGCACTACATTTCCCGCTGGGTTTCTTTCGGAGGCAGTTCGACGTGGTTTGTGGGTTTGGCCTGTGTGAAGATTGATTTATGTTCTTATGTTGTTATGTTCGTACTTAGAGGATATGTTCACCTTTTCAAATCCCTAAAAATCAAACGACTATTTTCGAGCTTGCCGAAGGTCGACTGGAACGAGGTAAACCAACTATCACTTCTTAGCCTTGTTTGAATGCTTCATACAATTGTCAAGTATGACAATTAATGCTATTTAAAATTGGTCCCTTTGTAGTGTTTATATTTTTATTTATTTCTTATAAAATTACAATGGGTTTAAAAATTTCACAGAAAGAATATTTGCAAATAAACGACTAATCAGAATTTCCAGCATTGTAGTATCGATAACCTATAAACAAACCACCAACTTGATATTGTTGGATTCCTCGAGTCGAGAGACAATAACTCATTTGCAATTCCAGTTCAAAACTTTATGGAGTTAAATAAAACATACCTATAACTTTGCCTCAGGTTTAAAACAACAAAATGTTAACTTTCAAATTACCCTTTGGGACGCAAAACATAAAGTGTCAATGGCCCAAAGAGTCAATAAACATTGTTTTAATATACAAAACGCATTTTACTAAAAGAAGTTTGAAAACTCACAAATCCCGCCCTTAAGTGAAAACAGGAATTTCACTTTACTCAGGAATTGACCCCACTCTACTCCGTTTTACCATTTCCGGAGGAAGATTTAGTATGAGACATAACAATAACCCTTAATCCCACACTTATCCTGGAGGCTTTCGTAATGTGAATAGAGGGAAGTGCCTGGCATCAATTTCTATAAAAACAATGCTTGAAGGGATACCTACCCCGTAAGCAGTCTGGAAAAGTAACCAAGGGGTGGTGGTGGCGAAAGTACTTAGAAGTAATTTTCTAGGTATATGAGAACTTAAGCCTGCTTGTTTTAAAGGTCTGGCCAATTGCTTAATTTACGATTGTAACTAAATGTACAATACTTAAGCAAAGACACATTACATTTAAATATCTATTCAGATAGTTGGTAACGTAGTAGTTTTGGATGGATATCATTTTTTGGAAGTTAGAAGAAGAATCTTTAAGATTCTATATTTTCTTTAGATTGCATAAATAAAGTTTAAGCTCCGTTAGTAGATTCACTTTCTTTTATAGAACGTTTTTCTCAGACTGTTCTCGAACTAATTTTTAATTTTTTAGACTTAATCTAAGAAGAATCCTTTTAAGAACAAATTAAAGTAAGCAAAATTATACCCCTGTTGACACAGTGGAGCAAATAGCTCATTTTTTGGACAAGCGATAATCCCCACACCTGGAATGGATGAAACGTAAATATTTTTTTTCACTACATCTTCTATTTCGGTCAAACAAAGCATTTTTTTGATAATGATGTCCTTCCGATAGCAGCCTTTAGCACTTCTTTCACCGTCTTGACAAGTCTTTTACAGAATCCTCCCCACAGGGGGACTCTCGCAGTATGTTGTCGTTTCCAAATTCCTTAAAATTGTCCTATCTCTGACGAGACTCTTTCGAAGGTCGTCCCATTCTCTGAATAGATGACACCAGGCGCTCCTCGTCGTACAATAAAACGCCTCAAAGCAAGTAATGCGCTTTCGCTCGACAAGCTGTCGGTAAGCTCTAGATTAACGTGAGTTAGAAGGATATAGAGTTTTATTTTCTGCCCTTGCGAATGCTTGGTGCAGAGTAACGTCACTTGGACTCACTACTGATTGGTCGAATCTCCTTTACTCCTCGATGGGTAATGATGAGGAGGGGGAGGGGGAGGGGGTGTAGTGAAATCGAGCCGTCACCTCCTCGTGGTGCCCCCTGGATAACTAAGTAACAACGGTAGTAGGGAGCAGACCCTTAAAAGCCTACTAAGCGCAGATGTAAATGTCGACGTGTCGAGGGCTGCGTGGCAGTAGGTATTGCTGCACTGTCCCGAAGGATCTAGTCCGGGCGCTCCCAGTTATGCACTCACGAGAATCTAAGAAGGGGCTTCCAAAATAAACGGATTTTTATCTTCTCTGATAGCCAAGCGGCAATTAGAGCGATAAGGTCCCGTAGGACCAAGTCGAAATTAGTTTGGGACTGCCAACGTGCTCTTGATGAGTTGGGCGCTCTCAAACAAGTTACCTTTGTCTGGGTCCTGGATCACCGGGGCTGCAAAGTCAACGAAAGTGCGGATGCCCTAGCTAAACAGGGCTCTGATATTGCATTCATCGGTCCAGAGCCGGATATTGGGGCACCGTCGAGCTAGGTGCAAAGGGCCCTGGCTGATCGGACTTTGATGAAACATACTAAACGTGCCTGGACTGGCCAACTCTAAGCGGTTCCTTTTGTGCTGTCCTCGAAGACATCCAAGGAATTGTTAAGGCGCAGTAGGAATGATGTAAGGACACTTGTTGGCTTGATTACCGGACACTGTGCTCTAAATTACCACTTATGGAGGATAGGAAGGGCGGAGGACCTCACATATAGACTGCTGATTCGGCCTTCTACGTTTTCTGTGAATGCCCTGCAATAACAAGGAGCAGGGTTTCTTTGTTCGAGGAGGCCCTGCTCGAATCCTCTAGGCAGACTGTACTTGATCAAGCGGTCTGGCCTACAAATATGAGGTATACATAGGGGTGTAGTACAAGGTCAAATGAATGGCCGCAGCATCTTTGGACCCAATACCCTACACAGGAAAAAACAGAAAAAAAGTAACTAAGCATTATTGGCACTTTAGTTAGTATTTTACGTCATTATAGAAGATACAAGAATGGCGCCGAGGCGTATTGCTAAAGGGAGGTGTATTTTTCTGGGACTACAATGATTATTTAAAAAAATTACAAATTATGACTGAAAAACACCCGTTTTTATATATTTTTTTTATTTTAAGGTTATTATATTTTACACATATGCTACAGAAATAATTTGTAGTAATTTCTACTAAAAAATACGAAATTTGTGTTTTATCACTTTGATTACTAGATTTTTGACATTTCCTGCCAGTCGCATACGCGCTTCTGCCCGGGGAGGTTGTGTTGCTTGCGACTGCGGGGAACTGTCGGTTTATGAATGAAAACGCTCATTTATTCAAAGGAATTTTTTTCAGCATTTTTTTTTTTAAATTATTTTAAATTTAGAAATGAGAAATATTTCGCATAATTAAAGTAAAATTATGCTTATTATGTTGAATAAACTGCCTTTGTTGAGCAGGGGCATAACCTTCTATAAAGAAAGCCATGCATGCCAGTTGTGTGTGTGTTAATTACTGGGCCGGGTGTCATAAACGTCAAAGCTAGTGTTCGGTAAGCTTGTGGCGACGGGAATAATTTCGGCGCGATATAAAATAACTAATAAATAATTAAAAAGTAAATGTTACTCGTCGAGAAAAAAGTTAAGTGTTCAAATAAAAAGGTGAAGTGCTTTTTATATTTTATTTAAAAAAAATGTGTAAAAAAATTCTAATTTTTAGGTTATGTTCCGGAAAACCGCGCAAAAAATTTAGTGGTTCATGTTTTGTTTATTTTGATACACGACTTTTTTGTGAGGTAATAAAATTATATTACAAATAAATTAATTGTAGTGCAAATAAATTATTTTTAGTGCATTTTATGTTAACCAAAATAAAGGAAGGATTGTGAAAATTTCGAGCTGTATATTGGATAATACACCAATCAATTAAGATAAGTATTTTGAATTCTTCATGCATGACTATTTTTACCAAATTAAAGAAAAGGTTGCTAGTTTTTAATTAGATATTGAAGATTTAGAAGCTTATTGTAGAATAAAATAATTTTAAGAAAAATAATAATGCCTCGTCGGTGCTGTGTTCCTGGTGCAAATGATTTTAAGCAGTGCGATGGTCGAAAACGCATAAATAAAACCGAGGTTCCTTCAATTTTCCCTAACCAACCAGCATACTACACTGTGCCTGAAACTAGTATGAGAGGAGATCCCTCTTTACGAAGAGAACGGCTCATTGTACGATATGACGAATTGTCTAATAAAGTTTTAATGGCAGATTGCAAAAAATTCTTTGATAATTTCAAAACAAACTTCTCCCAGGAACTAAATTTAGAGAAATGGCGCGTTTTTCAAGATGAGACTCAAGTAACTTTCTTTTTATTAGAATCTCATCCGGAATCGGGTTGTCAGTTTTCGGTTCAAATCGTTGTGAACCAAAACTTATTAGTTAAAATATTTGTTAAAAGTATAGAGATTCCCGGGAAAGACTTAACATCGATTTTACCGGAAAATTCAAAACTTGGTCTTTGGTCGCAAATTGTTAATTTATTATCGCGTTATGCTAATATTGAAAATAATTTTGTTCCTGATCGGAAATATTTTCTTTGTAAAGCTTCTCACTTTTTAAAGAAAGCGAACGAGTGTGATGACGATTTCGAAAATGAGTCCAAAATCGATATCATATGCAATCAGGTTGACCTTCTGCTTTCTAAAAAGCCTAAATATACCCCATCTTCGATAATAATGGCGTTTGTAATATACAGCCAATCTGCCGACGTATGAACTATTGCGAAAATTTTTTATCCTTCCGTGTAAAAGATTTTTACAGTCTTTGTCATCGAAGATGCATCTGTCCTCAAATTACAAAAATCCTAGCAACGACGAGCGCTACTTTAATCACATTCGCGAAAATTTAAACGATAGAGAAAAATACGTCGCTCTTTTATTAGATGAAATTTATTTAGGAAAACGTGGAATTGAATATAAATCTAATAACTTAGTAGGAATGGCGCAAAACAACCCTACTGAAGCGGCTAAGACTGTACTAGCTTTTATGATTAAATCGCTATTCGGATCTTTTAAAGAAATCATTCGGCTTGTCCCAGTCGTCGGCTTAACTGGGGATGAGGCGTCTTCATTAACTACCGATATTATACAATTTGTTCAACAATTAGGATTTCGCGTTTTAGTTGTAATTACAGATAACAATCGCATAAATCAAGCAATGTTTAAAAAACTTCGTGAAGATCGTGTAAATTATTTTCCGAATCCGAATTTCCACGGTGAAAATATATATTTGCAGTATGATACGGTCCATATATTTAAAAACGTCCGTAACAATTGGATTAATTTAAAAAATCGTGGCAGGAATTTCCATTATCCTGACTTTAAATCGGGCGAAGTTAAAAGTGCGTCTTTTGATCACATTGAACTATTATACAATGAAGAATCTGGACTATTTGTTAAGCAAGCCTGTAAATTAAATTTTAAAACAATTTATCCGAATAATTTGGAACGGCAAAATGTTCAACTAGTCGATAAAACTTTTCACCGTACCACTATTGCCGCCTTAAAAACAAAAATCAATATGCTTCAAACCGCGGAATTTTGTGATATTATTAGGAATTGGTGGGATACAGTAAACGTTAAAAGTCGTAATTCCGGGATTATAAAACGAAATGAATGGTCAAAACCTTTCTTTAACGTTTCAGATTACAGGCTTGAATTTTTCACTGAATTCTTATCGTGGATTGAAGTCTGGAGATGCTCGGCAGATAACGGAAATAACGGAATTTTAAGTAGGGACACATTCGACGCTTTTGTTGTCACTACCACAACTTTAATTCATTTAATAAAATATTCTCTTACGGTTTTAAATATCAAATATGTTTTATCGGGTAAATTTCAAACGGATGATTTAGAACGCCGATTTGGTTTGTATCGTTCTTTGTCGGGTTGCTCATATAGAATTTCTTACGCAGAAATTGTAGAATCTGAAAAGAAGATCCGCGTTCATAATGTTTTTTTACATAACAAAAAAAATTACACTAAACTCGCTCAGAGTAGGGGTGAAAATTCGTTAGACGAACCGGTCAATCTTACCATTTTCAATTCAGTATTAGATTCAGATTACTTGCAAGAAGCAATAATTGATGATTCCTCTCATTTATATGCAGCAGGTTATGCATCTAATGCTGTCGCGAAGCGGTTGTCGTGTGTTGTTTGTAAAGCTTAATAGTAATGGAGAAAGGAGCGCTTTCCGAAGATGAGTATTTTAACTCATTGCAAAGAGGAGGCCTATCAATTCCTACTCCACAAGTTAAGTATTTATTATGCCATATGAGCAGTATTCTCCAGCATATCCGCAAAGAAGAACATCTAAAACGGAGGCAACTAATCATAAAAGTATATTATGTTGCCTTAAGCTTCAAAGTGTCTCAGATGAGAACTTTGATATCGATTTAAATTTTGAATGTCAGTGCGGTCTAGCGTCCAAAGATTTATTTATTAACATTTGCTTGCGCCTAGCAAATATTTTACTTAACAATTTCACTAAAAATTTACGCGATTTTACTGTAGATGAGGAAAAAGAAAATCGTAAGCTTCTGAATTTTCAATAAATAAGGCTGTGAAAAAGTCGTTTTGTTGAGTTTTTTTTTCTAGAATATTTTACAATTTATTTATTTATTTTCATATATATATATATATATATATATATATATATATATATATATATATATATATATATATATATATATATATATATATATATATTTAGAGCCAAGTATGTTTTTTCTCATTGTAGCTGCTTTCATCAGTTCTACAAGGCCGGAAGGAAGTCGACGAAGAAATTCTGTTTTTATTTATTTAATTTTATTTTATTTATTCCTTTTTTTTATGTATTTATTCGAGAAAAAAATTTCATTTAAATTTTGGATCTTTTAATTTCTCATTTATTATTGTCAATAAATTTTAGTGTTAATAAATTTAATATTATTTATTTGTATTTTGAATATTATTTTGAATATTAGAATATTGTATAAAATAAAATAATTTAAAAAAAAAAAACTTTAATTCAAACGCTTTACTCATTCCCATTTCCCATTAAACGTTTTCATTTGCAGCAAAAGAGCCGGACCACTAATTCACTTATATGTATGTGTGTCTATAAAATGAGCATGGCTTTCTTTATAGAAGGTTATGGCAGGGGCTTTACATGTATTTAAAAGCTCTGCTCAACACATAGAAAGATAAACTAACTTTATTCATTCGGCATGCGCGCATCCCTTCCCAAATTATTTTGTTGAGTTTTTTCAGTGTTTGTTGCCGTTTTAACTAAAAAGAGGGGAAATGATAGAACATTATTTATAAAATTTGGCAACGAGGTGCGCAAAACTGCTCAAATTTTTTGTGTCACGGAGTTTGAAAAATTCTATACAAGAGACAAAACTCGGAGCTGTGTGGGCAACAATTAAAATACACTCTCATTATAGGAACACAAAGAGGTGAATTATTTCAGATTTTTCTTGTGGTTTGGTCACTGTCCGGGCTTATGCCGCGGACACTTTGGAGTTGACTGACATGTTGAAAGCGGCATATACGACAAGAATTTTCGGCGCAGCCTGACCAAGCGGATCTGCTTTTTGACGTGGCCAAACATGTGGCACTGCCGGGAAGTTACGGTATAAACACTTGAGACTTTCTTAAAATGCCAAACGATGTAAACAAAAATGAAAAATGAAAGAAGAAATGAACAATACATCTTTCTTACGTTTAATTTGTAATTGTCTCCAATATAGAATACTTTTCGCACGCTTCAACTGATAAAACCGAAACTGTTAAAACAGTATGTCCAGTGGTTTGGGTGCTTAGAATACCAAAAGGGAGTGGTGAATTAAATGTGTGAGGTGCTGTTGTTTTAAATTGGCACCCACTTCCCCTTTGGTGAGATGTGCTGGACCTTTCTCCTTTTTAAATTAGAATTTTTTTAATTTGCAACAAATCGACGAATCGTTTATGTCAAAACATTGCACTGTTGTGAAAATCGTTCCTGATATGTTTTTTGGATCGCTGATTACGAAAATCGAGGTCCCACAGTCTTAAAATATTCATGTCACCTTTAAAAAAAGCCCTTTTTAAGGGTTTTTGCGATAATTTTAATTATAATCAATTTTTTGCAATATTTATTTTCAAAAGTGGTTGATTTATAACAAAGCAAGCCAAATTTTATGATAAGGGATAATAGTAAAGGGCTGAAACTATCCCTACATCATCGACTGAAAATACAAGGTTTGTAAAAAATGTTTTTTCAACCCTATGCGTCAAACTCGGTTTTATCAGGTAAAAGTAAATTATTTTCAACCCTTAAGGGAGTAAAACTACCCGTAGATAAAAGAAGAATTTGAAAAAAGGTTGATTGTTTTTTGCAGTTCTTTTTGCTCCCTTTAAAATTAATTGGTTCCCTAAAAGATTGTATGGGACGAAGAAAACAGGCAATTGGCTAGGTGACCATAAAGGGTGTCAATAGCATTCTCAAGTAGACTGACTCATCAATGGACAGTAAAACAATACTCGCGTTTGGAATGGTCTATGCCAATGCGGATGCAATTGTAAATATTCATGCCTGTAGCGGATTATGCATACTTCAAGGTCAAGCAGACGAATGCTTAGATTTTCGTGTCTGTGACGGTAGCAAGCTTGTGGCGAGAGCGTGCATACCCGTGTGGCATGCGCGCTTGTTCGCTATACGCACTGCGTGTATGCTTTTAAGAACATTAGGCAATAAAATTATTTTTACTCGAGTTTAAATAAGCTAGGATTGTCAATACTTTCGCTAAATTAATATAACATGTATGTGAACGTACAAGAGTTAGATGACTAAGTTGTAAAAAAAATGACTGTAGTACTTTATTAGAAACTTTGATGAAAAATGTAAGTTTTAACATTTCATCCAGACATAGACACCAAAAACGCTATGTCACGATAAATCACCATGAAATGTGTGTAGGCAAATCTTCTTCTTTAACGGCTCTACAACCGTGTCCGGCCTCTCCCAACTGTTCTCTCCATCGGTCCCGATTCTGAGCCGATGTCATCCAGTTTAGCACCCCTAAGCTCTAAGGGTTCTGTTCTACGCCATCCTTCCAGCGGAGATTTGGTCTCCCTCGCTGTGGCATCCCATAGGTCTTACCGCAGATAACAAATGCACGGCAAAAAATGGAGAAATAAATTTGATGGTGGTTATCTATGTATCGCCGCAAAAAAATTTATCTGAAATAATGGAATCTATTCATAAACACCTTCATTTCTGAAGGCTCAAATTTACTAGGTCGAAGCTTCAACGATATCCCCAGATTTTGAGTTATGATTTCAAAATTAATTTTTCATCAGAAACCGCACGTCCGAACTTTGTGGATGAAGGTGAAAGTGGAGATGATAAGAGGTACCACCCCACTTCTATTTTGGCTCACTATTTGAATTTATAGCCGTTGAAATTAAATCTCCTTATGAAAAGTGTGTTCTAATCAATGTATATTGTCCCCCTAATGTTTTTAATCCTGACCTAGCTGCTGAGCTCTGCCACCTCGTTTCAAGCCTATCTCATCATTATGAGAATATAATTGTTGCAGGTGATTTTAACGTTGATCTGTTGAAGGATAATGCTCGTGCTAACACCCTTCGATATTTCCTTGAAGCTTTGGACCTACATATTCTGAATCAACTTCCTACCTTTCTGAATTGCCAAAATCCTTCCTTACTTGATGTTCTAACTGTTACCTCCACTGACTCAGTGCTAAAACATAATCAAATCTCTCCTCCTAGCTTTCTCGACCATGACTTACTATTCCTTTCTACTCGTTTTACCTTTTCTCCCACTCCTTTATCTTCTTCTTTTTCATTTCGTGATTATAGCAACATTAATTTAGACTCGCTTACTGAATTAGTCTCCTCTTTCCCTTGGAGTATTATCTATAATACAACCTGTGTTGACTCAAAAGTCAGCATCTTGAACTCTTTTATCTTATCTCTTTACGATCATTGCGTTCCCTTAGTCACAAGAAGGCGCAGATCGTCGTCACCAAATCCTTGGTTTTCTCGTGAAATCAGCGACTTAATAGTTCAGCGTGAGTTCATGTATAGGCGGTATCGCAGAACTAGGGTGCGTAGTTACCTTACTTATTATAATCAGCTTCGTAACCTCATCAATGTTAAGGTTAAGTCTGCCAAACGTGAGTTCTATTCCCGCAAACTTGATCCTACTCTAAATCCTAAACAACTCTGGTCTAATATTCGTTCGCTTGGCATTCATTCTCCTACGTCTTTCCCTTTTGATATGGATGTAAACGTTCTCAACGCATCCTTTATTCAATCTGTTTCTAATCCTTCATCCTCCTATAATCCTAATTCCTTTTCATTGGATTCACTTAGTTCTGATGGTTTCATCTTCCGTTGTATTAGCGCATCGGATGTTCTTAAAATTTTGTTTTCCATTTCCTCTAATTGCATAGGCTATGATGAAATTTCCCCCCGTTTTCTTAAACTCCTCTCCCCTTTAATTGTTCAAACTATCACGCATATATTCAATTACTGCCTGACCACATCCCAAGTTCCTTCGGTCTGGAAAAAAGCCATAGTGATCCCCTTACCAAAAAAGTCGTCACCCTCGGACTTAGCCGATTTTCGTCCTATCAGCATTCTTCCATTTCTTGCTAAGGCCTTTGAGAAAACTCTCTTTATGCAAGTCCTCCCTTATCTTGAAACCAATAACTTCCTTTGTAAATTCCAATCTGGTTTCCGAAAATCCCATAGCTGTGAGACTGCTGTTTTAAAGGTGACTACTGATCTTCGTTCTGCGCTCGACCTGGGTGACTTTGCGATATTGGTCCTTCTTGATTTTTCTAAGGCTTTCGATTCTGTGGTGCACTCAGTTTTACTTTCCAAACTTAGTCAGCGCTACCACTTTTCATCTTCTGCTACTCGCCTTATCTCTTCCCTTCTTACCAATAGGCTTCAATGTGTTCGCCATAATAGCTCTTTATCCTCTTTCCTTCCCGTGCCCTTGGGAGTACCGCAAGGCTCAATTCTTGGCCCTCTCCTTTTCTCTTTGTATATTAATGACCTTCCCTCTATAATTCGTCACTGCTCCTTCCACCTGTATGCTGATGATCTCCAACTATACACCTCATGTCCTCCGAATCAGATTGAATCCTGTATTTCTCAACTTAATAGTTCCTTATCCCAAATAAGTGAATGGAGTTCTATCAACTTCCTTAAACTAAATCCTAAAAAATCTCAAGTACTTCTGCTTAGCCGTCGTTTTCAGTCCCCTGACAGCATTCCGCCTGTCCTACTTAATGGTATTCCCCTCCCTATTCTTGAGCGTGTTAATAATCTTGGCATTGTCATTAATTCCAAATTATCTTGCTGTAATCAAGTCTCACTTATGCTTTCCAAGATTTATGGGACACTGCGAAAGCTTTGGCTTTATGGTAGTCTTCTGTCGACCGCTGTTCGGCTCAAGCTTGTTAAATCCCTCATCGTACCACATTTCCTCTTTGGTTCCCTTGTATATATTTCCTTAGATTCAGCCTGCCGACAGCGCCTTAAAGTAGCTTTCAATGATTGCTTAAGATACATTTTTCATATGCGAAGGTCAGATCATGTGTCGAGTATACAAAATTCCTTGCTAGGTTGTGACCTCTTTCGTTTTATTGATGTCATGGCTTTAGTTCTGTTAAATAAGGTTCTATCCTCTAAAAGCCCTTCCTACCTTTTCGACTTCCTCTGTCCTCTTCGATCCTTGCGTTCAACCAAATTTCTCATTCCAGCTCATTGTTCGCTAATTGGTAGTCGCTCCTTCTTTGTGCATTCGTTTCGACTTTGGAACAATCTTCCCTGTGTGATTCAAAGAATGAGCTCAGCCACGGCTTTCAGAAGGCAAGCATCTCTTTTTCTTTCTTCTTCCTCTTCTTTTTCTTAGATTTTCTATCCACTTATTTTCATATCTTCTTCTGTAACTATTAATTATCCCGTCCTCTTTATCCCACTCACTACATTTATTTGTATTTAAGTTAGATTACCTGTTTTAAAATGTACTCTAAAAGATGTATGATCTTGTGTACCTTGCCAATAAATTTATTATTATTATTATTATTATTATTTTCATCCACAAAGTGCGCGAGGAACGTTCCTGGGAGCGAAACGCCTAAACAGACAAAAGTACCGCGACATATGGAACCTCACTTGATGCAGTTTTACGCGATTTTTAAACCATTTTCAATCAAAAATATTTCAGCTATTATCAAACCTTTTCTTCGTCTTTAGGTTTGAATGTAAATAGGAATTCATAAATATTGATATTTTCAAATAGTAGCTGCGTTCCTTTTCTGCTAATTTTTACTATTTTTTACACTTGCGTACTAGCAGCTACACTTGCTCTTATAAACGAGTAGATAGCACTTGCAATTACATAATTGAAATCCGCTAGGGGGAAAGCGGCCATTTCGAGTCTATTGTGAATTATTTTCACTTACGCCATTACCCGCTAGATGGCTTTTATTTGTGTCGAGCTGATTTGCTCATATAAAAACGTCCATAAATAAAACTTCAGTCGTATAATTATCAAAAATTATTATCTTTCGTTTTACTTTAGAAATTATCGCATTAATTTCTCCATTGTGTCACAATTTCTTCTTTTAATAATTTTTTATTTGTAAAGTTTAAAGTAACGTCAAAAATTTCAAGTGAGATTTTACTCAAATCAGAAAATTTTGCGTTCCTTTTCTGCTCTGCTCACAAGTACTAAATAGTAGAAAAGGAACGCAACTAGTATTTGTATCAAGTCCGTCAGTAGACTCGTCACAATACTTCCTACATCTGTCGCTGCCCTGACTTTTCTCAAAGCGTACTTATACGACAGACTTTCCACTATACTGCAATAGATAATATTACTACATAGCTGTTGGGCCCAAAAGTTTTACTTCTAAAGTGTGGTCTTAAGCACACTCATATTTTTTGTATTCAGAAACTACGGTCGCCAGTTTAATATTGAGCAGTGGCGGATCTAGAAATTCATTTTGGGGGGAGCCATCCTCATCCATTGGCGAATTTTTTAAGCTTTTGACGAAGGGTTGTAGAGCTTCACAAATATAAATAAAAACACAAAGATTTTGTTTTTAGTTATTGAAATAACTTAACTTAACTTTTATTTATTTAAATAATAAAATTAAGTCTTCTTGCTTTTTGTTTAGCAAATCTTTCGATAATATTATCAATATTCATATGGATATCATGGTGAATATTTAGCAGGGCTAGACCCGTAAGCCTGTCTTCACCCATGCAGGTCCTCAGCCATGTTTTAATACGACGTAATGTTGAAAAGGACCGTTCATCTGTCGCAACACTTGATGGAAGCGTAAGCAATATCTGTATCATTGTGCTGATGATAGGATACTGATCCTTGTTACAATAACTGAATGTCGCAACAGCAGTTTCGGGTATGGAACTTCCCTTTTCCTTCTCTCGGTTCCATTTTTGTCTCCAGGATTCATACTCCTTTTTCATTTTAAAGGATACAGCTCCCCTTACATCTTCAAGAAAATCCTTATATTGGATTGCCAATGACAATGCTTTATTGACATCTTCGCTGCTATCAGTTATACGGCTCGGAATGAATATGGCCAGATTAAAAGAATTTAAGGTATCTTTAGGTAAACGTTCTTTCAAATCTGCAATAACGTAGTCTAAGACCGGGATATAAACTGACCTCAAGTATAACTCTTCCCCGTTATCTGCCGGTGGATTAGATCGATGTTCTTGTCGGGCTTTTGAGGAATTGCGTGGAGTGGTAATTTGAATACCTCTTTCTTCTGTAATCATTTTCGTCTCGACGAATGGGTTTTTAAAGCATTCAGATGCTTTTTCTCGATGTGACTGTAGAATAGCCAACACATCTGGAAGAGCATCATTTGCACAAACCAAGTCTAACGACTCAGACTGCAGAAGAGTACTGAGTTGTTGTGTAGTTCCCAGGACATCGCATAGAACAATTACTGAAACCAAGAAGTCGCTGTTTTCAAGGACACTGCGAAGACAAAAAGCTTCCGATGATGTTGACTTGTCCTGCCAATTCTCGATTTTGTCAAGTGCGTTCATGATTCCTGGCAAATTTGTACGAAATTGCAAAACGCCATCGTGTCTTTCCGCCCATCTAGTTTCGCAAAGCCCTCTGAAAGCTATACCGAGTTCTTGTCGAAATAAGTGAGCCCGTTTGGCTGAAGCATTAGCGAACTGAGTCACTTTTTTCATTGTTCCCATAGCATTTCTGCAGGACGCCACACTGCAAGTCTTTGCAAGATAATTATTCAAAGAATGGTTGTAGCATGGGCATCTTTTGGCATTCGTTGCTTCAAGCTGGATTGTTGCAACAGCTCCCAGATTCTTTTGGTTTCCAGAAATCATTACGCTGCAGTTGTCCGTTCCGATCCCGACACATTTTGAGGTATCCAAAGTAAAAGACTTGACAATATCCAGCACTATATGACCTAGAGCCTCGCCAGAAAGTCGTTTCTCTCCGTGCTCAGCAACGTCCTCCTTGCGAATAGATTCGTAACAATCGACAAAAGATAAGAAATCTTCTCTGATTTGGCCCTCGTAAAAATACCGTAAAGAAAGGCTAAGTTGTTCGGTATGCGACGTATCAGTAGTCTCATCAAATATGATGCTATAAATTCCTGATTGAAGCACCTGATTGATTAGCTGCTCTTGCACTTCATTTTTGCAACAGTCAATGATTTCATTTTGTTGGTCTTGCTAGTATACAAAGCATTAGATGATGCGTTTTTCAGATGTTCTTGTAAAACGGCATCTCCAGCAAGCATTCGAAGTTGAAGCAAAGCTCTGAAATTACCTTCATTCGTCGAAAAAGAAACATCCACATCGTCACAGCTCGCAATCCTACCATCATCTCTGTGGCCTCTAAGTGGGATATTCTGACGTCCACAAAAGATTATTGTTTCAACAATGCTGCGCAATTTGACTCTGTTTTCTTCAACTGTTTTTTTGTGTTGAGTAGTAATCATATTTACAACATCAGGATCTTTTGAGTGGTAGCGGCGAAGAATCACAAGATTACCCATACGTGCGCTTGCCTGATGCCCGCCATATTCACCGGCCGCAAAAATGACGCAATACTTGCAATAGAGTCCTTGATCCTTGTCAGATAATACCAACCAATGATACTGATTCAAATGCTGATGACCCACGAATCTTTTTACCTGTTTGTCACACTTGGTGTGAACAGAATGTGGAAAAGTGGAACAATTTTTTTTTATTTTTTTTTTAAATAATAGTGATACTTGTTGGTTTGGGGGGGGCCATGGCCCCAACGGCCCCCCCCTGGATCCGCCACTGATATTGAGTTATTGAAAGGGAATTGTAGAGGAAAGTAGACAAATATGGAATACCATTTGGTTTTTTAATGAAATTTTTTATTAAATGTTCCTTTTTTTACAGTTAAAATGTTTAAAAATTATCTTAGTACTACTATCCAACTTTCGATAAACAAATATATTGCCTGTGATTGGCACAACAAAAAAAATTAATAAATTAAAAAAACATTGCAAATTTCGAGCAAAACAAAAACGACTACAAATATGGAATACATAACAAATAAAAATGAATTCATATAAAATATATAAAAATAAATAACAAATTCAATGTTGAATATTAAATAATATTAATGGTATCTAAATATAAAGTCAATACTTATTTTTATTGACAGTAATCACACACATATACTCCAGATTGGTATCCTGCACATAAAGTGTGGCACCAAAGGTATTCCATATTGCGGTAACAACTAAAAAAAATTCCAAAAATTATATTTCTTTTACGCGACAAGCTACACCAACATTTTGTATATAGATGTTACCACAAAAGGACTAACACAGTCTAAAAATTCAATTGCCTAAATTTATCAACACATTCACATTAATAGTAACACTAACACAAACCTTAAAAAAAGTTTTCCAGATGTGACAATTTGAAAAAGCTGTTTTCTGAACAGTAGGCGTGCTCCCGCCTTGACTTTTGGTTATAAACTATTAGGTTATGTGCCTGGGCTTACGAAACTAAATTGTAAAATGAGTTGTTGAAGCAGGCACCAAAAATACCGTGGTATTCCATATTAGTATGCTATTCCATATTTGTGTACTTTCCTCTATACTAAACCAACATGACATAACTAGGCACAAGAAATCACATTAAACTAACAAATGACTGAATCTTCATTTGCCAACCAACCGGTCTGCTCATTCGGTGATCCAACACATAAGAACAATGTTCATATGTAGTGTATGGAAACAAGCAAACAAATAAACAAGGGTTCATTCTACTGAAATTTGTTGCGCCCCCAAAAATAAAAACAGCGAGTTACTAAATTTTCACATAAACAATAAAATAACTGACATTGGTTTAATTGGTTTTTCACGCTTTTCTACTGGGAGGGCGTTGAGGGCTTCTAGTTACGGCTGTTAAATGCCCTGGAATGATCTTCATCTGAGCATAAAATTTCGTTTACAATTACTCATATCCGAGGTAAATTTACGTCAGATCTAACTTCAAAAAACAAAAAATCAGCAGAATTAACACTTTGTTCGGGAAGTACTCAACCGGAAGTTTCCAGGCCATTGGTTGAACGAAAATCAATCCCACCCCCAATATCTCGAGTGCGGAGTAACACTTGTTCGAGGGGAGCTGTTGCAGGACTCGATTCCGTTCTAGCATTATATTTTTGACAAGTCATGTTTTTTTAATATGTTTAATAACCCATAAAGAAAATTTGTTAAATATTCACCAGCCACCAGCCAGCAGCCATCGAATGCAATTAAGGACTGCGTGTTAAGTGCAAGAAAACGTGCTGCTGAATAAACTGAAAAATGAGTGCATCCTGATTCCCGAGTGACAGCGTGACTTGCTCCTGATTTGCATTCATTTCCAGCCTGAATCCTGATTTTGTGAGTTTACCTCAAAGTCGTCCAGGGATAGGACATCGCTGAAGGCGAAGGGAGCTACCAGCGCCATCTCTAAGAATGTCACGTGCCACTCTCCTCCGGGAAAGAGGGTTATTAGGGCAAACAAGAGCTCCTTCGGCAACTCTGAAGAGGACAGAGGGATGGTAAGTGGTAAGGAATTATTTCCTGACGAAGGCTTGCCAGTGACGTCGAGTGGAGAGTGACTCCTGATTGTAATTGCAAGTGGCCATCGAACCTTGTGGTGCTTGCGGACAAATTGAGTGAACATAATTTGGATATTGATTCCGTTCTGTGTACGCCCCTCTTTATTTTTTTGTGTCTTTGGTTTTCTGGTTTCATTATTGATTTATTTTTTACCTGAGCTATTTTTGGTATTGCTAGCAGCCAAATGTAAGCCCTTACCCAAATTCCATATGTGATTTCCCAATTAGTGCACCCTGCTCTTGGTATAGCCATGCTACTACGTTTATCATGGATTTTTACGGTAGAGTTTTTGAATTCTCACTTGATAAAGGTAAATTGGTAAAGGGCTTCCAAGTATGATCAAGGACTGTTGGAGTTATTTGAGCCTCAGTAGGTCAAGTGGATGCTTCAGAAATTGATGCCTGCATTTCGTGCATGTGAATGATTTCGTTGTTCCAAAGGAATGGTAGGAAATTTATTTACTTAAGCATGAAGTTTTCAAATAAAGGTTAATGTCGTATATTGCCACGGAGCCGCCAAGATTGTTGGCTTTGTTTGGGAGAAGTTACGTTTTTTCTTAAAAAAGGCTGTAGTGCTTGTACGACTCGGCCCTCTTGAAGTTCATTTTTATAGTCGCCTCAATATTTGCTACATCTCTGCAGTTTCATTCTTCCGATGGTGCTTCAGCCCAAAGCGAGCCTTGACCTCCTCTATTCCAAGGGTCTCTTACAGTATGTCTTCAGTTCCGGAAGCGAAATACGAAATGTCGTTGAGTAGGTACTATTTTACATTGAAAAGAATCGTTCAATTAATTACAAAACTGTGCGTGCTTATCGTATGCATATTTTGATGACGAACGAAGCTAATTTTATACTCTCTGGAGGTGTCAATTAACAAAACTGTCGAAATTGGGGAAAGCCACACGTCATTCACGAAGCACCACGTCGCATAGTGCAAAAGTCACTGTTTGGGCTAAAGTGTGCTCAAAAATCTTCATTGAACCTTTTTTTTTCAAAAGAGAAGAAGACAGTACACGCTATAGGCCTAACAATGATCTTAAAATGACTTAAGACTCCTCGAAAAATTCTCTTAAGACTGGTTCATGCCGATTATACAACTCGCCGGATTTTCTGCGACGGGAGAACATCCGATCCGCATTTGAAAATATTTGCATTATAGAATCCGACGGAATTCTGCATTATCGATCCGCACTGAAACTGCAATTTCACCACTACCTGTCAAAGGACAATGGGCAAAAATGTATGGAACGTGGTACCCGCTCCAATAGTCATCATTAATATATTATTGAAAAGACATTTTGATGCAGAAAAACGTCTACCATGGCGCCTGTCCTTAATTCAAGTTTGGGAAGCAGTAATCTCACTATCTATACTTATTATTATAAAGCTTTAGAGTTTGTTTGTTTGTTTGCTTGAACGCGCTAATCTCAGGAACTGCTGGTCCGATTTAAAAAATTCTTCTTTGAAGTGAATAAGATTAGCTGTCAAAACATGTTGGTATCTTCTGGTATATAAAGCTCGCCGACACATTACACAGTTGAGACGTTCCATTGCGATATTCCAGTTCGACAAGCAAATCAGTATAGTCCACAACACTAGCACAGGTCAACGTTAATTAGAGCGGGTAACAAGTCCAGTAAGAGCGCAGGGGTCAGTAGTTAATAAAACCGAGTTATGAAAGCACAAAAGAAACTCAAACAGCAGCTAAATGTCGTCACGAGCGCAAAACGAACGAGCGACTGACGCCGGACGCGAACACGTCCGGTGTCAGTCGATCCCCTCCTCTCACTCCCCCGCTGCTCTTGCGCACACCCCGCGCTCAGGAGCAGCGGGACTCGAGTTAAAAGGAGGGGTGCATGGCAAAGTCTTACGTAAAAACGTTATTAATAGAAAACATGAACGGAAATGCCGAAAATATTACCCTGGTACTCATTTTCTTACATAGATAAGTGGTAACTTATATACTCGTATATGTATGTTTATGGCCGGGGCTGTCTAAACAGGTTACTGTGGCCCTGGAAAGCAAAGGGAAACTGAAGGAACAGGGTTTTTATTAGTTAGTAAGACTGTCGTTTATCTCCAAACGCAATCAGATTTGAGAGTGGCGGCTATAGTAAAAATTGTTCCTCTTGGTAAGACCTTTTAAACGAGACTACAATCATATCTATTGGAGCCGGGTACCATTTTGCCCATTCTCCTTTTCCACGATATTTACGCGAATCCTTAGAAAAATAAATATTTAAGTGCAAAAACTTAAGAGTACGTAATTATTTGGGTTTTGTCTTTTGTGGTATAAAAATTTCATTGTTTTTAACTTATAAAAATGTTTTATTCATTATAAAAATTAGTCAGTTTTCTTCGTAAGAAATATCACAAAAAAATACAGCCTTCGTGGCTATTAGTAACAGAATTAATCCTGCCTGAAGTGGACAAAAGTCGTAAAGGCGATTGCCCGCCTCAGTTTTTAGGTGTAAAGGCAGGGGCCTTATTCTCTATTACAATATTGTGAGAATTTCTCTCGAAACTGCCAAAATCGAATTCTCTATTATAAAACTGACTTTGCACTTAAATATTTATTTTTCTAAGGATTCGCGAAAATATCGTGTAAAATTTGACAGCTAGTGGTGAAATTGCAGTTTCAGTGCGGATCGATAATGCAGAATTCCGTCGGATTCTATAATGCAAATATTTTCAAATGCGGATCGGATGTTCTCCCGTAGCAGAAAATCCGGCGAGTTGTATAATCGGCGTGAATATTGTTAGAGTTTTACTCGAAAGCTAAGGGGTAATCGAGAAATTTATAACATTTTAGGTATGGGCGACACAATTGAAAGCTATTACACTCATTTTCTTTTCTTTCGGGGACACTTCTTCTAGAAAAAGCAATATTGTAATAGGGAATACCAAAGCATTTTAGTTTCGGATAACAGTTTCGAGTAAAAAGCATTTGAGTATTGTAATAGAGAATAGGGCCCCAGGGGTCTCATTAAGGTCACCTGCGCCAACAAACCCACCAGCCAATAGCTGACAAATGCTGTCACCAGGCTGCTAGTGTGGGAAGGGGTCAACCTCAACGTAATCGAGAAAAAGGACCTTCCCAAATGCAAGCGGATCGCATTCTGGGCTCCTAACGATGTTAGGGAACCGGAACATGTGCTCTGCAGGTTGGAAATTCAGAACCAGCCAATTGAGGTGACCTCTTGGCAAGAGATGGGTAGGAAGGTGGACCAGAGTAGTCAAACTCTTGCCCTTAGCATTGACGAGAGGTCGCTCATGCAGCTTAAAGGGCAGGGCATGTCCCTAATTTACGGCTTCGGCCGAATTAGAGTCAAGGAGATTGGCTCAAAAAAGGAGCCTCCTGCTGGCTCACAGCAGCAGGAACAACCCCAGGGTACAGGTAGTACAGTGCCTATTGACGTGGCTCTTGTACAGAAGCCATGGGTAAGTAACGGTGCTACACAGGGCTTGCGGGCAGCCGGCTACAGCATTGCATGCAGTGATGTGGACGGCGACCCCCGGACTTGTGTAGTTTACAATAAAAACACCAACTGTTTTCCTCTCACAGATATATCCGGATGCGTTTTCATCATTCGAACCATTTCTTCAAACTGAACTCAGTTCGTTGTGCGTAAAGAATTTTATTTGTAAACTTATTTTGTTCATAATTGACAGGATAATTAAAAACATTTAAATTCATATTTTATAAGTCTCCATTGAAAAAAACTACGCCGGAATTTTTTCTCTTCCGCAGTAAATTTGATGCGGATTTGTAATGAAAATTTTTGTATAGAGTGTGATTCACGAGCGGATTCTACAATATAAATTTTTCACACTGCATTACCGTCATTTGGTTATTTTTCATTCGACGGATTCTATAATACGCCAAACGTCAAATCCGAATAAAATTCTTTCCGCGGACGATCCGGCGAGTTGTATAATCGGCATGTGGTTAATTTCCCGTTAAAAGTTAATGAATCTTAAGATCACCTAAAAGAGTAAGATGTTGGCGCACTTTATGTGTCCGAAAATGCGTGAAAAAGGTCTGGCGAATAGATTTTCAAGAAGACCACGCACCTTGCCACATCACAGCCGCTATGATGAAGTTCATGCAGCGCAAGCTCCCGATACACGTTATGTCGAAAAAAGTGATTTGGAGTGGCATCCTCGTTCTCCAGATTTAACGGCACCAGACTTGGGGGTTATTTAAAAAGTAAAGTCTATGCCTGCAAGCCGAAGACCATTAAGGAATTCAAAGCTTGCATCTTCTTCTTCTTTGATCCGTTAGCTGGCGGTCCAAGCGGGATGTCTCCGGAACGTATACGATGCTGTCGGTACCGCTGGGTCTCGAGCTCTATTCACGATTTGTTTCTACTTTTGCTGTGTTTTGGCGAGGACTCGAGCTTCGGCAACTGATAACCGTTGATTCTTTAGATCAGCCTCGATATTATCCAGGTTTTCTTCGGTGCCGATCGCTGGATTTTCCAGTCTGCGGGACGGTCTCGCCAGTTTACATGACAAGCGGTTATCATCCATTCGGCAAACATGTCCAAACCACCGTAGTCGACGCTTTTGCATTTCTTCTTCGATCCGTGTCTGTTGATTGCATCTTTGTCGAACTGTCTCGTTTCGAAGGCGATCGCGGAGTTAGACACCGAGGATCTGCCTCAAGCATCGCATTTGGAAGACCTCGAGCTTCTTAACGTCCAGTTTGAGCAGTATCCACTTTTCAGATCCATAAAGAAAATTAGGAAGGATCAGCGTTCGGTAATGGCGGCTGCATTCGGTATCGTCATTTGCAGCACAGTAGACGCAACTCATTCGTTCGGTATTGCTGTCAGGTGTTCGGAATCATCAATTTTCGGGCACTTTCGAGAATTCACCAGTGGTAGCTACCTTTTTGGTGACGGTACCATATTGGTAAGCTGATCAAGGTTAGTGTGGTTAGTTTTTACCGACTGGGGTGTTTTCAATGATGCAGGATGCTTTTGCAGACTTGCACGAAAGCAAATGACGTTGACTGACAGCTTAAGCAACATGCAAAAGCAAACAACATGCATCATTGAACATAACTCATTATATGTCAAAATTGTCAGCTGACATACGTGAAATTAGTGCTTCCACTACTTACGTATTGCGAGAAACTGAAAACAAAATGGCTAAAAGAAATTTAAAAACATTAATTGGAATTGTTGAGAACAAAATTCTAGTAGAAAAAGCGGATACGAGTAATGTCTCCCATTTCGTGCAGAGAAAAATGAAAACGAAATCATTATTGGTTAAATTAATAATGAAGAGAAAGAGTAAACGTAAATGTATGGCAGCACTGACGTGTCTTCTTCTTGAAAATTACAACTGCAAGTATTTGAAAAAGCTGGCAAAGTATGCAATCATTGGGCGCATCCAGCGCTCTCAGCGGAAAAGCCGCTTAGCTGAACAGCACAGCGTAAAAAGTAAGGGCATTTTCAATAATGCAGGTTGCGCGCGCAATTGACTTATTCAGCAATTGAGAGTGTGTAGCTGAAAAAGTCAATTGCGCACGCAACCTGCATTATTGAAAAGGCCCTAACTCAGCGATATGTGTCGGCTGGATGTGTAGCTAAGTTAAAATTTATTTTGACAGCTAAATTTTTTTTTCTATTTTAAATAACATCAATTCACTATCGCTGAGCTACTTAGCATAAAATTTTTACGCTGAGAAATTTGCCAGCCGCTGAGCTAAGCTGCTTAGTTCAGCTAGCCATCCAACGAGCTCAGCACTTAGCCGCTACTCAGCCGCTGAGTGCGCTGGATGCGCCCATTTGCTTTTAAGTTTGAATCATTGAACACTGTGCTTTTGCAAGTTTCTTCATTGAACAACATGCAAAAGCAAATATGCCGCAAGTTTGAATCATTGAAAACGCCCGAACACGGTCTCATTTGCAGGGCAGTAGACGCAACTCATTCGTTCGGTATTGCAGTCATATGTTCGGAATCGTCAAATTTGCAGTGCTTGCTTGTAAAACTAGTGACTTCTGCAAACTGTGGCACTTTTCGAAAATGTCAATGACTGGCTTTTGATTTGAATCAAGTGTTCTAAGAAAATTTTGACGATTGCGTCAAGTGTTCGAAAACCTTTGATAAATCAAAAATTTGATTATAATCTGTGCTACAAAGCAGTCTCTTCAAAGCAACTGCAAATGATTTCGGCATATAAATTGTCATGGCAATCTTTGTATCGTCGCAGGACTTTTACATTATTGATGTGCTTGCAAATTGTTGACATTTTCGAAAAGTACCCTGTATCAATCAATTTTGCAACCGACGGAGTTGATTGACGGTCATTTGACGATACCGAATGCAGCCAATATTTGTTCGTTGCCATATACACCACTTGAGCGAGGCGAGTGCTGCTGTTGCCTGGCTGATGCGGCTGTGAACGTTGGCCGTCGATGCTACTTTCGTTTCCTCAATCAATGATTCCAAATATTTGAACATCGGAACCTGTTCGATTTGGGTTCTATCGAGGTGAACACTGGCCCTCGATCCGTCCGATGTGAGCACTTTGGTCTTTTCCGTATTGATTTGGGTAATGCGGGAAATGTCGTATAAGATGCCCGTTGCTTCGACATACGTGTCGGCGAAGACAGATCTATCGTCGGGGAACATTATGTCGCTTAAGAAGTTGTTGTCGTCGTATCGAACTCAGAGGCGTCCATCGAATGCTTCACGCATAATAGCGTCGAACACGGCGTTGAAGAAAAGTGGCGAAGCGACGCCTCCCTGTCGGACGCCCGTTTGAATCGGGAACTCCTTTGATAAGTCGCTTCGAATACGAACGCTGCTGGTTGAGCTATCGTACGATGCTCAGGAGATTCTCAATGGCACGTGTTCGGTTTCCAAGACTCTTCACAAGCTGTTCTAATCGATGCAATTGAAAGCGGATTTGAAATTGATGAAAACGACGAGAGTTCATTTGCAGCAACGAATTCTTTTCAACATTAGCTGACGAAGTGCGAATATTTGATCACTGCATCCTCGATGTGGTCTAAATTCCGCTTGTTCTTTCGAGCTCGTTTGCTCTCGATGTTTCTGTAGCTTCGATTGTATGATTTTCGTGAATACTTTGCCGATGATCGAAAGAAGGCTAATACCGCGATAATTCTTGCATTACCGGACTGGACTGTCGCCTTTCTTCAAGATTGGCACAACGATCGCTTTCTTCCACGCCGAAGGGACACGATCCAAATGCTATATGTGTGTATATCCCGGCGCTTTTCCATTTTTCAGCGACTTTATTGCCGTCTTCACCTTTCGGTTCGGTATCGAGAAACTGATTCGCCGGCTGTTCGATAATTGGCTGTTCGATGCTGACCTGGCGGATCGTGGTTGTGCAGCTGGTGGAAGAATTATCTCCACCGCTGGTCTGAGTTAGCAGGGTTTCAAAGGCATTGAAAGGTGGATAACCTGGCTGAATAGGGCTCTAACATTGCATTCATCGGTTCAAAACAGGCTCTTGAGACACTATTTATCACTCTCATTTTTATTATCTTTGCTATACGATAAAGGAAGATATCGATGTTAGGAGAAAAACTTCACTTTGTGTCTACCAGCTGACGAGATCACCCACCTAAAAGAATTTCTTTGGGAGCAGCTGATAAGATGACCGACATCATCAGACGCATTACTATCTATTATTTTAATAATATCATCAATATCGAAAACGTGTTAAACTGAAATACGACTAAAAGTCTCAATAAATAAGGAAAAGGAGTATTTTTCATTAGTTTAGTGCAAAACCTTTGGATTCACCATCCCCCATACATCCCACAAAACAGACACCTACCTTCTCTTTTTCTTTAACGGCTCTACAACCGAGATCCGGTGATGGCCTCGCGCAACTGTTCTCTCCACCGGTCCCGATTCTGAGCCCATGTTATCCAGTTTGGCATCGCTAAACTCTGAGCGTCCTGGAGCGCGTTCAAAAAACTTACAATGGTTAACCATGCTTAACTATGGTAAACTTTTGTCGTTCAAAAACTCCGTGGTTAAATACAACATAACCACGAGCATAACTTTTTGGCCTTCAAAAACTCCCGTGGTTAACCATGGTGTAGTTAAATTTTAACCATGCTCGGGAGCATGGTTAGCGATAGTTAAGAAGAAGAAGAATAAAAACAATTTTTTGACATTTGTTTTAATGTTAATAATGAACAAATCAAAGTGGGATTTGTGCGATTATTTTAAATAAATAATTATTGGAAATAATTGAGGCAAATAGTCGACACTATTTTATGGAAAAAAATTTTAATTTTTCTTTACCACGTAGTTAACCACGGTGCGTTCAAAAACCTTTATGGTTAAACATAAACTTTCATGGTTAAGTGAAGTGATGTAGCATAACCACAGCTTACCTCGTGGTTTACTATAGTAAGGTTTTTGAACGCGCTCCTGGTCCACGCCATTCTTCCAGCGAAGGTTGGGCCTCCCTCACTGTCGCACCCCATAGGTCTTGCCGCAGAGAACTTTCCGTGCAGACTCATCTTCACTCAAACGAACTAGATGCCCTGCCCACCGGAGCCTACCGAGCTTTATTTTCTTCACAACATCTATGTCGCGACTGCGCTCGTAGATCTCGTCATTGTAGAGTCTCCGGAATCGTCCTTCCTCACATACGGGGCCAACAACCCTCCGAAGTATTTTCTTCTCAAACACGCCCAAGAGGTTTGAGTGCTTTTTGCTAAGCACCCACGTTTCGGATGCATATGTGAGAACGGGTAAGACCATCGTCTTATATAGTAAAAGTTTAGACGTTATGGTTAGATATTTGGATTTGAAGAGCCTTGACAGACTATAGTAGGCTTTGCAGTCTTTTTTGACACCTACCAGCATCCTAGAAAGTGATCTTACCGATCGGACTTTGGTGAAATACACTGAATTTTGGAGGTTCGCTCATGGACTGGCCAACTCTAAGCTCTGAGCGACCATTCAAGTCTAAGCCCAAGCCAGTAGATAGACTGCCAAACCTGTCCAAGCGGTCTGGCCTACAAATATGCGGCAAAGGGTGTAGTACAGTAGGTCAAGAGAGTGGCTTCCAGTACCTCACCAAAAGAAACGGGTTTTTCAATTGAACCTTCGTCAGAGTATATCCAAGACGAGTTGACATATAGGGCCGGTTTCATCGACCCGGATAATAATAAGACCGAATAATATATTCATTTCACCAACCTGGATATATCTCAGTCGGTACGACTGGGTTGCGTTGGTCGTAAAAATATCCGCTGGACGTAGCCTCATTTAGTATGCTATGTTCGAAATTTCGAAAATTAAGTTTGACGTTAAAAACAAACAGTTTCTTTTCATTTTTGAAAAGCGATCCATATAAGAAAAGAAGTCAAGATGAGTAGAACAGAAACAGAAGATGGTACTTAAAATTAATCCTTACTAATATTATAAATGCGAAAGTAACTCTGTCTGTCTGTCGGTCTGTTACGCTTTCACGCCTAAACCACCGGACCGATTTTGATGAAATTTGCTACAGACATAGTTTATACCTTGGAGACGGACAGAGGCTACTTTTTATTGAGAAAAAAGGGTTGAAGGGGGTGAAATAGGGTTCAATAAGTTGTAAGGGGATTTTTTTCTTTACTTTTTTTCTATTTTATAAAAAGTAACTGACTGACAGACAACGCACAACCTAAACCGCTAGAGGAAAAGGGCTGCAATTTTGACAGTGCATCCTCTTAATGACGTGGACATCCACTAAGAAGCGATTTTGCGAAATTCATTCCCAAATGGGGTGAAATGGGGTTAATCCACACTGCTGAAGCTGAAGGGCTTTAATTTTGACCGTGCATCACTATAATAACTTGGGCATCCACTTAGGAGCGATTTTTTGAAATTTATTCCCTAAGGGGGTTAAATGAGGTTAACCTAAACCGCTAAAACTAAACGGCTGAAATTTTGACAATGCATCTCTATAATGACGTGGACATCCACTAAGAGGCGATTACTTAAAATTCATCCCCTAAGGGGATGAAATGGGGTTAACCCAAAACTCTGGAGCTGAAGGGCTGAAATTTTGACAGTGCATCCCTATAATGACGTGGACATCCACTAAGAGGCGATTACTCAAAATTCATCCCCTAAGGGGATGAAATGGGGTTAACCCAAAACTCTGGAGCTGAAGGGCTGAAATTTTGACAGTGCATCCCTATAATGACGTGGACATCCACTAAGAGGCGATTACTCAAAATTCATCCCCTAAGGGGATGAAATGGGGTTAACCCAAAACTCTGGAGCTGAAGGGCTGAAATTTTGACAGTGCATCCCTATAATCACGAAGCAATGAATGACTCGAAATTCACTTTATTTAATATTCATTTGTGATTGCTTCATAATTTCTTGCACCCACGCAAATAGGCGAACAAACTTAACGAACAAACCCTAAAATGTCACTTCTCTTGATGACATATACCTACATGCCAATCTCTGCTTCAAAACTTGCAGATTTGTTGAGCACAGGTGATATACGCAGCAATTTGTTCACCATATTTATTAAAAAAATGCACTATAATAAACCCTTTTTAGGGATAATAACAGCTGACTTTTTTGTTTGTTTTTTTTTTTTAAGGAAAACATTGCACATAATAAACAGTTTTTATTTAAAGGAGTTGAAAGGCACGCGGGGTGTATGCTAGTATTTATATAACTGTGTAAAATAAATTTTTGTTTGTCCGTTTTAGATTTAAGAACTATTGAGAATATTGACTTGTTCGACACAAGTTCTTCCGAGGATACGGATACACCAAGTGAGGATGAAAGTTAGTTTTTTAACGAACTGGATGCACAAATTCGCACCCACAGTAAGAAAAGCAAAACGTTTTACCATCACAATACTTTTGACAAGCTAAATGAGGAAGAGTTTGAAAGTAGATTCCGCCTTCCAAGACAGAAAGTCCAGGAATTGGCTGTGCAGTTGGATGATAAATTATCATATCCAGATGAGAGAAACTATCCAGTGACTACTTATGAGCAGCTTTTAATTATTCTCAGATATTATGCCACTGGTTCTATGCAAATTCTATTGGCGGATAACTTTAGAGTATCAAAGGCAACTGTCTGCAGAGGGCTACATAGAACTTCTCGAGCAATTGCTGAATTAGCTGAGCAGTGGATTGTATTTCCCCGGACAGCAGAGGAACTAAACTCTATGAAAGTAAAGTTTTATGCCATTGCAGGAATCCCCAAAACTGTTGGTCATAGATGGTACGTTAATTTAGTTAGATATAATTTTACTTATGTGTAAATTAACTGATCTATGCATTCTCATAATAGAACTCTTTTCAAGGACTCACATTCCAATTGAATCTCCAGGCGGAAACAACGCTGAACTGTACCGGAATCGGAAAGGCATATTTTCCATAAACGCTCAAGTTATTGTTGACGCTGATATGAAAATTATTGATATTGTTGCTCGGTTGATATTGATAAAGCAATTTTTATGCATATAATAATCAATATTTATATTTCATTCCTTTAGATGGCCTGGTAGTAATCATGACCAAATCAATTTCAATTTTTCGGCCATAAAAACACGGCTAGAGAACAGAGAGTTTGGTGATTCTGTCATCCTTGGAGATTCTGGGTACCCTTGCAAAAGATATTTATTGACGCCACTAAAGAAACTTCTGCAGAGACACGATATCAAGAAGCATTTATTCGTACCCGCCTCATTGTCGAAAGAACAATTGGAGTCTGGAAAAGACGTTTTCCAGTAGTGGGTGTCAGTAAGTCCTTTAAAATCACTCATTTACCAAGATATTAATATTGGGACGCTTCCTTTTCAGAAAGTCGACGAAAGGTGGAAAATCATGTAGTAGTTGTCGTTGCCACTGCGGTTCTTCATAACATGTTACGAGATCGAGCAGTCCCAGTATCTGATGTACCCGTAGAAATAATTCCAGAAGATACTGATCCACTATTACCGCACCCGTCAGAAAACAGTATCCATCCCAATGATTTTGTCCAAAGGCAAGAGATAATAAATAATTTCTTTACATAGATAAGAAACACTTGTGTAAGACTTTAACAATATCATATATTTCAATAACGAAAAATGTATTCATTATTTATTTACTACAACAAATTAAATAAAAACACAATAATTCAACTAAAACAAAATAAATCAAATTGGAATTCAATTCCAATAATAAAATAAAACGAATTCACAGCAAATTATAATAAATTATCAGTAACTCATTTCGGAGCATTATCTATTAACTCCTCCAACACTTTCCTTTTTAGCTCGTATACCATTGTCTTAGCTCTTGTTTTTTCAATTTCTGCTTTTAATTTTTCTTTTTTTAATTCGGCAATTTCTAAAAGGATTGATGTCATCTGTTCGTTTTGTTTTTTGTTTTTTTTTTGGTTCTTCGACTTTGCTCTCTACGTAAGTGTGCCGATGGTCCTGATGGATGGGGCCGCTTTGAGCTGGACTCTGCAATAAGCTCATTGTTTTCTTCAGCCAGCTATTTAGCAAAAACAATGCAGAATTCATAAGGATCTATTCGTAATATATAAAATTTAATTTACTCACTACATCATCACCCATAGTTTCCTCTAATAAATCTGGGATTTCTGGGAATAGTATCTGAAATCAAAATGAAAAAAGATTGTATTATTATGTAATAGCATAATGGCGCGATAAAATATTGGGCGCCACTTATGCGAGGTATTACCCCCTTAGCCATAAGCCCGGAAAAGCATGACCAAGGAGCCAATACCATACATAAGAAATGAAACAAAATTCCGGAACTCCTACGCCGGCCACACGGAGTTATCTAGCTCGCCGGAGGGGTCGTGGGGTGTGTGGCCGGGTCTTACCGCGGTTGGTTCACCACTTACCTGTGACTAGGCAAATTCCTCTTCAGTTCCAATTATCCCTCGGGCCTCGCCTGAGCCGTGTCGTTGCAATCCGTTTCCCTGACAGCTCATAGTATTGAAGCTTCAGGAAAAGGCACTATTTACGAACCCTGAAAAGAAATGACACCCGCCCCAACCATTCCACAAAAAAAATCTAACACACGGACATTATATTCATTTATTTATTATAAGCCAAACAAGGCTAACTTAAATTACATTACATTACTTTTCTTATAATATTCAGTCTTAAAAATTACACTGGCTAAAGATAATTGTTAGTGGGAAGGATTCATACTATAAGTAGGGATCTAAGTTTTTTCTTGAAGGATATTTTGTCAATTGTAGGGGAAAAACATGATCCATGGCTATTGAAGACCATACAACATCTGTTGACGGGCTCGTTTCTTCCATATTCAGTGCGGTGCGGGTATTCCTTAAGAAGTTTCGTATGTCTTGTATGTCTAACATCATCATTGAATTTGATCATACGCGATAGAAACTGTACTTTAAGTTTGTCATTTATAATGTCCAGGGTAAGGCATGAAATAAGCATTTTTCTCCTCGCCGACAGTGGCATAAGCTCTAAAACTTTGAGCCGGTCATTGTAGGGTGGCAGGCTTCGAAAATCGTGAGGATCATGCAGATGTCTCAAAGCAAAAAGGAGAAATTTCTTTTGAACAGATTCAATCCTGATCTTGTTAACTTCGAAAATGGGATCCCAGACCGGCCAAGCGTATTCCAGGATTGGGCGGACTAAGGAACAAAAAAGTGTTTTTGTAACCCATACATTACCGAACTCTTTAGCCCTTCTCTTTATAAAGCCAAGAAGCTTATTGGCCCTGGCAGTAATATTATCGTAGTGCATATTGAAATTTAGTTTCTTGTCTAGGACAACACCTAAATCCACAATATGATCGACATGATTCAATATCTTGTCATTGAGATAATAGTTGTGCAGCTGAGTGGTTTTCTTTCGAGAGAAAGTAATTGCATGGCACTTGTCAGTGTTGAGATGTAATTTATTAACTATGCACCAATCTTGCAATACTTTGACTTTCGACTCATTTAATACTTCTGTCCATCACAGGAACAATAATTATGACAAACAACACAATGAATAATCATCAACCACGACAATAATTACAGATCCTTGTCAGATAGTAATTTAAACGATCAAGTTCAACTAAATTAATATATCATTATTATAGGTACATAGGTATGAAGCTCAAGATAAAAAAAACGCGCAGTAGTGGCACCAATACTCCTCGTTTTGTACAAACGATATTACAAACGACCGTGTAAACTAACGGAAGAACAAATTCCCGGAACCAACACAAGAAATAAACAACACAAGAATGAAGAAAATAGTTCTAACAAGGAGCAAAATAATTTCATAAATACTTATAAATACGATTAACGTTAATACTAACTACATTCAAAATTGTTATTTGATAATAAATAAAATCGTGAACTAATTTTTTGTTTTTTTATTATTTTTTTTTTTATATTTTTGTGTGTGTGTGTGCTTTTTTTTTTCTTTGTATTTAGTGTATATTTTTGTTGTTATTTCTAAATTTGTGGCGTACTCACGAATAAAAGAGAATAATGTAACCAAAAAAACCTTACTAAGTGTTCTCTGCTTCGGCTCCTTGGTTATATAGCATCACATCAAGAGCCTCTCCTGCCTTATGTCGCAACGTTTCTTCTGATGCTAAAATTACAGGCAGGCGGTAATTCCAGCAGCATTGGATAAAGTCACTCCCCAAGATGTTGAAAATGAATGGACAAAGGATCATCTATACTAGAATTAACAGGCGCTCCATCGGGCGAAGCCACTACTCCAGATGATGATGACGATGACTCCCTGCCACTAGAACCTCTATTCCTTAATACACTAGAGAAGGAACCGCAGTATTTATTAGATCCTACTTGAGCGGATCCGAGATTCGGCAACCTCTCAGCAGCCAAAAGTGCTTCGCAATCGATGTATAAAAACCTCTTGCAACTCCCGAACCTTCACCTTGATTGCCAAATTGGGTGTTCAGCTCTTCAAATGTCTGCACAAGCACACTGGCTAGACTTCGTTCAATCTTTCCAATGTAAAATCTCGCTCTTGGCCCTCTCGTAATTTTTCCAGGTGTCGTCCAAAGCGTGTTCACTCTACCGGGAAACCGCGTAACTCGGAAACGATTGAGCCCGGTTCTAGACCAACATCTTCCAGAAAAACTCTACCAAACAAGTCTAACGATAGTTTCCACCTTCCTTTTTTTCAAGAACCAAAATCGTCTCTGTCAAAATATTTTTTTTCGTTTTTTTCCAAATTTTCTCGCATCCCCAGTTGTACTTTTCCCAATACCTCCAAAGTGATTTCAAAATAAATTTCCCATTACTAAAATAAATGTTACCACCGACCGTTACAATTATAAAAAATGAAGCGTATTATTATTTATTATACCTCATTTTCTTCAGGATAGATCCCCCTGTCACAATCAAAAGAATTGCGAACTGTGGCAGTTTGCTCTTCCACAAGAGCCAATAGAGGACTATCTTCATTTATTGCAGGGGTTGTTCTTTTCCCTCCACCAGTTTTGCAATTTTCTCTTTTACTTTCAGATATTTGTTTTTTTAAATCTGACTTACAATTTTTGAAAAAAAATTTTAGTTGTTCTGTCGACTTTTTTACTGCACTTATGCTATTAAATTGCTGGGTGATATCTTCCCAGACTTTTTTTTTGCTAGCTAACTTTGTCTGTTTGCTTGTTTTCTACGACATTTTTCTTTTTTAAAATAAGGAATATTAATACTTCTTTTTCACTCGCGGTGATATGTTTGGATTTAAATTTTTTTACTACACTTTCCATATTTGACGCAACGAACTTTTCCACTTTTACAGAAAATAAAATCAAATGCCAACTTCCTTACCTGATATCGAAAAAAGCTGTCAGCCCTTTTCCTTTAAAATCCATATTTGATGTCGTGCAGGAATTAGTTTCCCTTCGGGATGTTTGTAATTAAGTGCAGAGTTTAACTTCTGCCCTGTCGAATCTGCCCGAAGGATATGTTTAGTTTCCGGGGTGTGATTTCTGTCGCCAATTCATGGAGGGTTCATTGGGCATTACCCACCTCATTCGAGATATCCTGTGTCCCCAAATTGAGCGATATCTAAATGTGCGAAGGCTCGCAAAGGGTTTTAATAACAGTCGGCTCGTCTAATGTGACCGTTTTCACTCCTTAGGGAGCAGAGCATCAACTAAACTAATACTCGGCTCCGCTTTGTTTGTTCGGGATCCTCAACTTTAGCAACGTTTTCATGTAATATTGGCAAAGTTTCGTAATGAGTTGGATGAGTCAATAATAAGGAGCCAAGTAGGAATTTGTCTCCTATCGTTTTGAGCCAATACATAATGGATTTGGGGGCTTCAAAGCCTTTGTAGCTTCAAGGTTTTCATGGCGGTTCTGTGAGGATGAAGGAAATATTATGTTGTGATGAATGAAGCGACGAAATTGGTTTGTCCCAAAAGGAGTGTCAACAGTACATTTGCTGGGTTTAGTTGAATTTAATTACGTGCGAGACTAAATATATTTTAAAAATAGCACTGACCGAACAAATGATTGGAGCTAAGTATGGTCAGAATTAAACGATGATGATGATTCATAAAAAACCCGATGACTCGTTACGGGTACTCCTGACCACAATAAAGTGCCCTAAAGTTATATGAAATTTTCCAAAACATGATTCGTATGCTATCTTCGACCCCAGAATTAAGTGAAGTGTTAGGCGATTTATCAAAGCAGAAACATTCAAAGTGGGAAGTCGTGGGGAGAATTTATGGTTGTTACGCACTAGCTGGGGTATTTGAATTGAGTAATTGCTGGGGAATATAAAGGGGAAAAGGAACCGAATTTATTTATGTATTACTACCCCGCGAGTGAATAAAATACGCTCTTAATTGATTTCTTAATGACTACCAAAAGGAATAAAAAACTGTTGAGTAAGAGTAGAAATTATATTGTGGTAAGATGAAGCTTAAGAGTCACCCTTTGTACTACTAGTTCGTCATATCGTTCAAGTCATGGTGCTATGTATAGCAGTAAGCTTGATCTGAAGGATAGATGAGAGGGGATAGGTTAGGAGTCTGGAGGGTGCATGAGTAGATGTCGGTGAACCTTGCGTTTGAACTCTGAGATGTTCTATGAGTTCGGAAAACCCGACTGCAGAAGACAGTTCCACAATCGAGTTGTTCTATTTATAAACGAACTACTAAAACGTAATGTGCGCGAAGAGGAGGGCTGTAACGTATGGGGGTGAACCGAGTTGGCTAGTCTCGTGCTCTTGGAAAAAGTTGCGGTGGTTGGTTCTTTATTTCAGAGGAGCAGTCAGTGTGGTAATAGAGGTAAAACTTGTTGAGCGCAGCTACATTCCTTCGGTGCTTTAAAGGGTCGATGGGGGAGCAAAGTGTGCTATCGCCAATGAGTTTTATAGCGCGGTTTTGCACCTTGTCCAGCCAATCCAAGGTGGTTTTAGGGCACCCGCCCAGATATACGAGTTGTATTTAAGGTGGGGCCGAATGTAGGACTTATAGATTGTAGCTGGGTGAAGGAGGAACTTGCATCTCTTAAGGAATCCGAGGCATTGATTCGCTTGTTTGGCGATTTGGAATATGTGACTTCTCCATTGCATATTATTGGATAGAGTAAAGCCCCGGATGTTAAGAGATGGGTCAGCTGTTAGGTTATCCTCCCTCGCCCACTGAAATAGAGGGAAGGTCGGTACAGGTTTTGGTGGATATCAGGCAGTACTTTGTTTTTTATGGGTTAAATTCGATCCGATTCATGCGGCCAGTCAAGAATGAGTTTCTGCCACTTGCTTGTCTAATGTTAGCGTAAGAGTAACGCAGAGTACTGTCGGCGAAGCTGTGGAGCGAGTTAGAGGGAATTGAGAGCAGATCGTTAATGAGTATTAGAAAGAGATCAGGTGAGAGGATCGATCGACGCCGGCCGAGATGGAGTGTGGGTTGGATTCAACGCGATCCCATACCTACCTTGATTGAACGGCCAGAAAAAAAGTTCTCAGTGCAGTTCGTTAGAACTGAGTCGATACCAATAGCTTGGAGTTTAGACAGCAAAGCGGGATGCCATACTCTGTTAAAAGCCTAGGATATATCTAGAACAAACAAGACCAGACTCGCCGGAGCTATGGATGCTTCGGTGTAGATGCTCGATCAAACACACAAGTAGACCTTTTTGGTCTAAAGCCGTACTGCCGGTCGCGTATAATTTGGTCAGATTCTAGATATTTCTTCAGCTTTAATTATTGTCTCCTTGATTTTGGAGAGAACAGAAGTAATTGCTATTGGGCGGTAGTTTAAAGGGTCGCTGGCTTCGCCTTTGGACTTGACTATCGTGGTATAAGTTTACACTTCATTGCTCTACACAAAATGTTTGATGTAAGATGTTGTCGAAGGCCAAAATAGCTTCTGTTAGCAACGTTTATTTTCCTTCTGATCTCCGTTATCTCACCTTTGTCAGCTTGCAGCACTGTCCCAAGATTAGTAAATTCTTTAACAGATTCTATATTATATGAATCGAATGTTTTGCCTTGGGGTTGTATATTTTTTTGAAGTGCAAAGATACTTCTTAAAGTGGAAATATGGTTTGTAGTGGATCAACCTGGTCGAAAGCCACATTGATAACTATTATGCCTTCTGAGATGGGTAAAAGTTTTTGGTACAAAATAGTGGATAGTATTTTATACGCTGAGTTGAGGAGGGCTATTCCGCTATAATTCACACATACAAGTTGATCTCCTTTTTTATGCAGGGAGCATATCACACCTTCCGTCTATTCAAGTAGGATCGACTCTATAAGCTTGTGTAATCCGTCCCTTTATTATTTTTAAGGGTTGTCATAGCTTGTTGTACGTCGTCCACTGTAGGCACGTCATTTTCATTAGCAGCACCAGTACTACTATCGTAATCGGCTGGTGCGTTTCTATTGGGTTGGTTCACATCACTTTCACTCTCATTTCAGTCGTCTCTATTCAGTAGCTCATTAAAATATTCTCATCTTTCTTGGTGTTTTTGGCTAAGGATATTACCGTTTTTGTCTCTACACATCGGTACTTCGGTACTCTGGGTTTAAACTTTACGTTGCTTTCTCATATAGCTTTCTGACTTCGTTTTAGCTTTTTCAAAAAAAGAAAACTTATACAGAGGCTCTGTCCGTCTGTGACCTTCTTTCATCTCTGAAAGTACTGCCGCTACGAACTTGGGCCATATCTCAAATTGTAGCTCTTGGTCAAAAAACCCAAAACTGAGAAAATGGTCTGGAATTGTCGGAAGTATATTTAACAACACAAAAGAGATTTCTAATAAAGTCCATATATCGGTAGCCTAGAGGTAAGGTGCTGGAGGTGCGCGGGGAACCAAGTTCAATCCTCGGCCGCACAATGGTGAAAGACAATTTTTTTTTTTACTTCGGTGTAACATGTTTTGATTATATTTCTCACTAAATTATATTATTTAATAATGAAATTTTTGCTGCCCTTTGTTTAAAAGCATATTTTTAAGTTTTTATTAACTAAATTTGTATGTATGGGTGACTTTGTAAATGTAAAATTCAAGCAGTCGGTTTCACTCAAGACTTCATAAATATCACAATTTTAAAGCAGTGTATTCACAATTGCATCTTAAACCTCAAATCTTTGCATTGAAATGGCATCATGAATAGTACCAAAAATCGGCAAAGTGCACGAAATACACAAGCGTGTAAATTTTTTTTTGTTTTTCTTTAATATTCCGTATTTTTTTATTAAATTACTATTGAGCAGTTCTATATTTGGTATTAAATGTATTAAAATTAACTTTGCATTAACTTTTATATCTACTTTGCAAAAAAGTAAAAAAAGTACACTTCATAAATGTCCAACTTAAAACTGCACAACTTTGTCTAAGCTTTTACTGAACTTTGACTTCACTGCAGTAATACTATTTTCTGGCACAGTTTGTTGGCATTTACGAACTCACCCTATCTCTTCAGAATAATAAAAACAATTATAATAAACTAAGTCGCCACCAAGAATTGAACCCTGGTCCTTCGCACGCCGATCTAGCGCCTTCCCAAAATTCTTGGCGGGTAATTATTGTATAATTCTTTCAGCAGCATCTACATGAAAGATGCGTTCGTTTTTCAAGTTATTTGTTGGAATGTTCTTGTGATTCTTCACAATTTCCACTTAATATATTGTCATCCAGTCTGAAGTGTTATTCAACAGAAAGGTTGCCATGAAAAAGCGTAACAACATCACACTAGTTTATTCTCGAGTTCGTTTATCTCTGAAATTTTTTCCTACAGCCACGTCTGCTTCTTTCTTTTGTGCGTACGTTTTTCAATGCGTCATTTTCCCTTATAGGCCGCTACGGAATTTCTGGTTTTGTAACTTTGTAGTATATTAGCATATGGTTCATTCTTATCTTCCGATACTCAAGCGCACTCTACATCGAACCAGTCCTGACGTCTTGCTTGAATTTCATAGCCTAGCTTGCTCGCTGCGGCTTCTTTTATTATGTTTCTTAGTTTAGCCCACTCCTCGTCAATATTGGTATATTTACTTGCAGCTTCATTATCCGATGCACCAAACCTTCTATTTAGCTCTGCTACATATATTCTTCCCTTATTACGGTATGTTCTAATATCTGTTATACTAGAGCTGTACTTTGTAGTAATGAATATATGGTCTATAGTATTGGCCGTCTCCTCATTAGGAGATTTCCAGGTTACTCTGTGTATTCTTCTGTGTTGAAATCTCATGCTAGCCACTACCATGTTAGCTCTATCAGCGAAGTCCACCAATCTACGACTATTATCATTGCACTCAGGATGTATACTGTGCTTTCCAATGGTAACATAGATTCGTGTTCTGCTTTTGCGTTAGCGTCTGCTATAATTACTTTTACATCATACCTGGGATATTTTTTGAGGTTCCTCGCAAGGTTTTCGTAGCAGGCCCCCTTTTCTTCATCAGACTTATTTTCGGTTCGATTTATTATAAAAATCTCTTCTGATTATATTTTAGTTATGAGCTTCGTTCTACACCTCAAATAAGTCGATATCTTTTGTGGTTCGCGCGATATCGTGCAGGTACTTATGTCGTTTAAACCAAAAAAACGGCTGCATCAAATTTTATAAAAATATTTTCAGATCATATTTCTGTTAATACGCTTCGAAAGACATCTCAACGAAGGCGTTATCTTTTTTGGTTCGCATGATATCGTGCAGGTAAAAAGGAATCCGAGGCATTGTCAACACACACATACATACTTCTTAAAATTTTGCTGAAAGTGCTATTGAGACTTTGAAAAATGAAAATACGGACCGTTTTCGATTTCGGACCGATTACAATACTTCACTATAAACTAGGAAGTTAAAAAATATGATTGTGTATTAAAAAACACACGGCCGAAGTGAAACCTCGCTTATATACTTATGTCTAAATGCTCTTTATTATGGTATTTTTTCTAAAATTATCTCTAATGTCAAACTTTAATTGTTACACTTTATAGTTAACTAATTGGCGATAATGACAGTTTGAAATTCTTATTCTCTAATGTAATTGTGATCTCCCTCCAACATAGAGCGAGATGATCGAGTTATTACGTGTGTACCCAAATATATATTACCAAAAACACTTTTACTATTTTTTTGACAAAAAATCAAAAACATATCGCTGGTTTTACAAAAACTTTATCTTTAATAGTTAATACATAATCTTAATTTTTTAAATAACCGACTCCTCAATTTCAGCTTCGGTAAAGTGCCTGCGCCATCTATGTACAAATTGTAAATATTTTCCTACTGGTTTGGTAGAATTTGTTTATATGGCATCACTTAATTGCTATCATGGTTGTCGCTGTCAGTCGGACGTCGGAACAGTGTGAAAAATTGCTCTTTGTTGTTGATAAAATCCAAAATGTTAAACAAAATGAAATGGGAACTAAATTGTGAAATTTTATTGTCATTAAATTGTGAAATTTGTTTGTGTTTTGTTGTGTGCTGCTCTTTTGGCGGCGATCTTCATGAATGTTCATCAGTTTAAGTTGTGAAAATACAAAATTTTGAACGAAATCAAGTGAAATATTATGTATTCAGTAAGTAAATTGGTTTGTGTTTTGTTGTGTTTAATTTGGTTCAGGATTTTTTTTCTCGTTATATTGTAAATGAGTGAGAAGGCAACTTCCGTTTCGTACAACTATTCTAAATTCACTTGTACCTGCTAGAATGAACTCAAAATCCCCGGAAAGAGAGCAAGAGAGCAAGTCTCAATTCAAAAATGCCCCCACAAAATATGTGCTTCCCGTCGCAGACCATAAACTCCGCACCCCCTTAGGTATCACACTGTTCTGGAGTCATTATTCTTCTTCCTCTTTAACGCTCCTTTAATCCCTCATGGGACATACGGCGGAAACAGTTGCCCTCCAATGGACTCTGTTTTGCGCGACAGCTCTCAGCTCCGACCAGGATGTCCCAGTTGTTGCGGCTTCTGCTAGTAGGGTGTCCGAATGTAGATTGTAGTCTGCTAGCTCTTCCGACTCCACGGGATCCTTGCGGATTCCAGTTAAAGACCTGTTTGGCTAGATTTTCGATTTCGCATCGCAAGGTGTGGCCAACCCAATTCCATTTCCTCGCCTGATTTGGTCGTCTATCCTTTCTTGGCCGACAAGGCGCCATAGCTCCTCGTTTAAAATTCTATCTTGCCAGCGGATTTTTGGGATACGACGCAAGCATCTATTGATGAAGACTTGTAGGGCCCTGTTATGAATTGGGTGACTTTCTATATTTCGCAACCGTACAAAAGTACTGCCTTAACGTTGGCGTTGAACAGCTGAAATTTGGTGTTAGTTGAGATCTCCGTTGATCTCCATATGCGAGACAGGCATGCATATGCGCCTCGTGCTTTATTTATTCTGGAACTGAAGTCTTCTTCTGCACCGCCATTTTCGGTAATAATGCTACCGAGGAAGCAGAAATTATCTACCAGTTCCACGTCACCGTTGTTCAGGCCTCTCCGTTCCATGGTGTTGGCAATTATCCGCCTTTCTTTAGTTTTAGTAGGATTTAGTCCTAAACCTGCTGGACTACTTTCTGTTGTCAAATTGTTTAACCTGTTTTTCAAGTCCTGATGTCTGTGGGACAGCAAACACATATCATCCACGTAGTCGAGATCCTTAAAGCGGTGTAGCAACCCCATTATAGACCGTCTGCTATACTATCTAGAGCGCTGACAAGGATGTCATTTATTACTATAAGAAATAGTAAAGGCAAAAGAAAGCATCTTTGTCGTACTCCTGAACTCACCTCAAAGCTTTCGAATAATTTTCCATTATGGAGAACTCTGCATTTAGAATTGTTGTATAGGGCTTCTAACAATTCTATTATTTTAGCAAGAAGTCCACGTTGCCGTAGTGCCTGCAATATAAAGCTCCTATTGACTGAGTCGAACGCTTTCTCTATGAAAGGAAAGTTCAGGGAGGATCGTAATTCAGTAGACTGCTCCGCTATAATTCTTAAGGTGTTAATATGATCAATACATGAGCGGCCCTTCCTGAATCCGGCCTGATGCCTCCTAAGCGTTTGGTCTACTGCCTCTCTTATCCTAGATAGTAATATATGGGATAAATTTTTGCTCACAGTAGTTAATAAACAGATACCTTTCCAGTTGTCGCATTAGCCGTGTTTTTTTAATGAGTTCTTTCATCGAGTTCATTAAAAAAATGACAGGGGAAATTTCATGTAGCGCCTACTTCGATGCTTGAAAATTTCAAAATTAAACGGAAGTTAAGTGTTATTTTTTGCACTGTTACACGAAATCCTCGCTAGAAAATAATAAATATGTTTCTAAAAAATTAATTATTTGTTATTTTGCTCTCATCACTTTCCTGTTGTTTTTATTTTTAAATTACGTCTTTACGACTCCCTAAATTATGCAACATGCCAACCCCCGAAAGTAAAGTATGCAACATACCAACCCCCGAAAGTATGCAATATGCAAATTAAGAAATTTCCCAAAACCTCGATAGAAACCCCGATAAAACCTGGGTTTTGCGATTTGTATGGGGAAGAACTACATATAAAAAAAACACGGCTATTGTTAGGTTTTTTGGTATTTTGACTATGACACCTTTCGTCCAATCCTCCGGAAAGGTACAGGTATTCCATGCTATTTCCAGGATTGGCTGAAGCGCATCTGCTATGAGGCTTGAGTAGGCTTTCAACCATTCTGGCGGGATGCCATCTTTTCTAGCTGCTTTACCATTGGCCATCGCATGAATTGCGGTTACTATCTCCGTCTTGGATGAGGCCCGAGGGGTGATTCTTATTAGCAGTGCATTGTTGCTGTTTTCCTGAGGTTCCTGTGTAAGTGGTGGCGAAGAAGTAATCTCTCCAACTTTGGTGTTGCTCCTCGTCGCTGCACAGCAACCTTCCATCCGCACTCTTAACGACATGTGTTTTAGTAGGTTGCTTTGCCGAGAGCTGTTTAGTGATTTCGTGATTCTAAAAATCAAAAACATAACTCATAACATTAAGAATTTATTATAGTTTAAAAATCTCTGATAACATGCACATAACGTAAATAACAATCCATCAGAGGGACCACTGCCCTCGCCACTGTGTATGTTCGCTATAGTTCCACATAGCATCTGCTGCTCTCAACATAAATATTCATGATTGCCAGTTTATTTCTCATTGTCAAGTTTTATACAAAAATTACAAAAGGAAAACCAAAAAAGAAAACATTTCCTTTCTATATCTAAATGTATACGTAATGTACCTAACCTTAAAGAGTAAAGGCCCCAGACTAAACAGCACCCAGAGCCTCTCACTAAAATATAATAAAAGATGTATAATGGTAGGAGTTTTACATTCTTAAGCTTAAAATGGTGCCATAAAGCTTCTATTAAAGCTACTTAAGAGGTTAATTACATTGCGGTGCTTGAGGATTTTCTGTATTGCTATTTCATATCCTTTAAGTCCTTTTGTTCATAATCACTAGGAAAAAATGAGTTAACCCGCTTCCAGTGAAACTACCTTCAAGAGGAGAGAGAGAAAGTCGGTGGCAGAATTTCTTCAATTGTAAAGGACTTTTATGCACGCAATGTTCTTCGGTCGATGTTTAATGCTTTTTCACAGGAATAAAAATGTGTGGATGTGTTAGTGTGAATACATGCTGGATATATTCTTCCTTCAGGTAATTTCTTATATTTCTACAGAATACAAATGCGAATTTCTTATTCATCTATGGAATGGACGGAACGATGTGATGATGGTGTTTGGATGTAAGTTGCTGCTGCTACGAGTTGTTTGTCTGCAATAAACATAAAATCCACATTAATATAAAATTGCAATCATTTGCGAGGTAATCAAGATAAATGCCGAGTTTTTTTCACTCAGTCAGTAATATTTAAAAAAAAAAGAAACAGCTGTTCCCACACTCCGGGAGCATTCTAAATTGAAGGGTCACTCTGACCTACATTCCTTTTTGCAAGATTTGTTACTATGATAAGCCATGGTAGACATTTGATTTATGTACTTAAATTACGATCAACATTAACCGAAAAGATTAACATTCCTGACTTTGTAGTTAAATGTGTCTACATTGTTGGGATTGGGATGTTGTCCTTCTTGTGGAAATAATCAATACGGTTATGTGGGCTATTAAATCATAATAAAATAAAAAAAAATGTAAGGGTCCTTGAAGCTTTTCTCTATTGCCATGATAAACTGGGAAAAGTCATAAAAGGCATGAAGACCGATATATGGCATTGAACTTTCTTAAAGAGCACTATTTTTTGTGTAAAGGCGGCCCTACACGAGTGATCCGTGCTCCATCCATCCATATGGTGCCATATGGAGTCTTTTGGAGGCGATAGACCAGTTGGAACAAGGCTCAGAATTGCCGAGATGCCTAGGTGCTGCTGCGCGCCCAGGATGGCTAGTGCTCACTTGCACTGACTCGCCCACGGCCACGTGGTTGAAAGGTGTGATGGTCAGCCTTAAGCCCTGGGAAGGAGCTAGTCTCGTCGTTGGAGACAGGCCGGCGGAAAATGACTACAAATTTGGTTGGACACAGCTTAGGATCAAGGCGGCAGAAAGCCCACGCCCAAGGCTGCCAAGCACTTCACGAGCAACCGTGACCAGCTCCGCTCCTATCACCAAGGAAGCAGAAACCTCGAGGCTACCATCTGAAGCATCGCAGGTAGCTGCTTCGAGAATGGCAGAGATAAGCCCCAATGTGAGGATGGTGATCACTGCACTCTCTGAGCTGGTGGTTGGGAGGGGGCCCCAACGAGGAGGTGAAACAATCCACAATCAATCAATCACTATTGCCTCGGTAGCCTAGGGGATAAGGCGTCTGGATACTATCCGAGAGGTCCCGGGTTCGATTCCCGGCCAGCTCCACGGTCCTTTACCTTTTCCATTTTTCCTACTACATAACTTTCCTTCTTTCTTCTTCCTTCTTTACATTCCTGATTCCTCTTGTCATAGCCTTCCTTAGCCCTTCCCCGCCCCGCTAAAGCGCATGTCTTCGGTTGGTTGATCAGATTCAACTCGTTTCTCGATGCCCCGATGTTAAAGTCGCAATAGTAATTGGAAGTAGGAAGTAGACTGAAAATATCGCGGGTAGGTTGTGGGAGTTCCTTCCTTCCCCGACTAGAGCTGCTGTTCGACATTGCACTCTATACGAATAAAATAGATTGTCGACAGTATAAAGGGCCTTTCCTGGGCTAGGACTTATGGCCCACCATCCAACACAATAACCATATAGCCTCCAGAGAGGCAGGTGTATGTATAGGCCGTATATATATTAATTCTGTTGGAGATTAATTCATCATAAAAGACCCCAAAAAATATTTCGATTTCGTTCATTTAAAATGAAAGGCCTCAGGCTACTCAAATACTAGAAAACTCTGCTCGTGAATCCCTTTCACCGAAATTAGTTACATGTTTGTTGATAAGTTCAACGAAATTTGTTGCTCCAAGTGTGATCTAATGCGCACTGATCCAACTAAAATGTGCAGGGACACTTCAGTTCTCAAAGATGATCTATCCTTGTCGGTTGACTTTTAAATAATCTTGATCGATCAAGATTTGGATGTAGGTGTTGTCCGAGATTATGATACAATTACTTACGGGCAGGCCCGCCACATAACCTGTAGTCCAATCAATCAACGGAAATTCTCCAGACAATTGAAGGCAGGAAAAAAAAATATGGGCGTGTAGAACACTTAATTTGAAGAATGATAGCGTTTTTTTTTACGGAACTGCATTGGCGAACTTAACCTAAAAAATTCGCAAAAGTCAAAAAACTGGTTTTTCGCCAATAAAACAAAAAGTTGAGCTCGGATCCGAAAAAGTTAAATTATAAAGTTATAGGTATTAAAATTATCTTTCAATTGATGTGGTACAAAATATTGGTTAGTGTCTTATACATGGAGAAAAATGCTAAAAACCGCTAAAAATCGCTTCTTTTTCTTTTATTAAGCTATTGCATAGCTTTTATCGCAGGCTTTGAGCGCGGTGACCGAATCGAGAAATTCCGTAACGAAAAAAAACCTAACACGGTGTGTCATTGAATGGGGTTTACCCAAACCGCTAAAGCTATAGGGCTGAAATTTTGACAGTGCATCCCTATAATGGCATGGACATCCACTATAAAGCGATTTTTCGAAATTCATCCCCTAAGGGGGTGAAATGGGGTTTACCCAAACCGCAGGAGCTATAGGGCTCAAATTTTGACAGTGCATCCCTATAATGACGTGGACATCCACTAAAAAGCGATTTTTCGAAATTCATCCCCTAAGGGGGTGAAATGGGGTTTATCCTAACCGCTAATGCTATAGGGCTGAAATTTTGACAGTGCATCCCTATAATGGCATGGACATCCACTATAAAGCGATTTTTCGAAATTCATCCCCTAAGGGGGTGAAATGGGGTTTACCCAAACCGCAGGAGCTATAGGGCTCAAATTTTGACAGTGCATCCCTATAATGACGTGGACATCCACTAAAAAGCGATTTTTCGAAATTCATCCCCTAAGGGGGTGAAATGGGGTTTAGCCAAACCGCTAAAGCTATAGGGCTGACATTTTGACAGTGCATCCCTATAATGGCATGGACATCCACTATAAAGCGATTTTTCGAAATTCATCCCCTAAGGGGGTGAAATGGGGTTTACCCAAACCGCAGGAGCTATAGGGCTCAAATTTTGACAGTGCATCCCTATAATGACGTGGACATCCACTAAAAAGCGATTTTTCGAAATTCATCCCCTAAGGGGGTGAAATGGGGTTTATCCTAACCGCTAATGCTATAGGGCTGAAATTTTGACAGTGCATCCCTATAATGGCATGGACATCCACTATAAAGCGATTTTTCGAAATTCATCCCCTAAGGGGGTGAAATGGGGTTTACCCAAACCGCAGGAGCTATAGGGCTCAAATTTTGACAGTGCATCCCTATAATGACGTGGACATCCACTAAAAAGCGATTTTTCGAAATTCATCCCCTAAGGGGGTGAAATGGGGTTTAGCCAAACCGCTAAAGCTATAGGGCTGACATTTTGACAGTGCATCCCTATAATGGCGTGGACATAAACTAAAAAGCGATTTTTCGAAATTCATCCCCTAAGGGGTTGAAATGGGGTTTATCCAAACCGCTAAAGTTATAGGGCTGAAATTTTGACAGTGCATCCCTATAATGGCGTGGACATCCACTATAAAGCGATTTCTCGAAATTCATCCCCTAAGGGGGTGAAATGGGATTTACCCAAACCCCTGGAGCTATAGGGCTGAAATTTTGACAGTGCATCCCTTTAATCACTTGGACATCCACTAAGAAGCGATTTTTTGAAATTCTTTCCCTAAGGGGGTAAAATGGGGTTAACCCACACCGCTGAAGCTGAAGGGCTTTAGTTTTGACCGTGCATCCTTATAATGACGTGAACATCCACTTAGGAGCGAATATCAAAGAAAAAACTTGAATTGATATCGGTGAAAAAAATACTGCATAAATAAAATAAATAAATAATTATAATTGCATGAGTTGATAAAAAATGCTATGCAATAGCTTTACCGCGGCAGTCCTCGAGTGCCACAGCCCTTTTTTTTTCTTTTTATTGATGCGACCTAGAAACTTTTTATTTGGTAAAAATGTTGCTTTTGGCAATCTGAAAACTCATTATTTTTTTTGGCTCGAAATTTTGCAAAATATGGGTGAAATTTCGATTTATGTAAAAAAAAGCGTTTTCGTAAAATCCTTCGTCTACAGCTCCTCGACCTCGTAGGACATTTTTTCGAAGCTCTTTTTCTTCGTTAAGAGTTGGACTATCATGCACTATAAGTTAAAATTGGAGTTTTTCAATTTTATGTACAAAAAACTCCACCGCAAAAAAGACAAGTTTTTTTGCCGCAAAGACAAATTTTTGTACTGCAAGTTTTTTATTTATTTCATTATTTTTCGACTCTAAACTACTATTTAATCAAAGTTTATATTCTTTTTACTAATTTTAAAATAAAATAAATTAACCGTACGACCGTCAACAGCGAAGACATTTTTTTAAATAACGGAGCCTTTTCCTTTGTTAAATACCTGTGAATTTGAGACATATTGTTGTTCAATATTTACTGTACTACATACATACAAGTTGTTATTGACGTCTCAACAGCACGGATCATGTGCAATTTCATCTTTTACGTAGAATGTTTACTTGGTGAGCGGCCACTTCTAACTTTTCGCGCTGTAGTAATTTCTGGTTGTTCGAATCAATTTTTATTATATAAACTAGCTGGGACCCGGGGTGCCTATGCTGCACCCGTAAGCCAATAGTAGTAATCAGGTGAAGCATTTTAATATACCGTAAGGGAGTTTGAAAAAGGCAATTTTTTGGTATTTTTGATTCCAAATAACAAAATGTGAAACTATTAGGGATCTGACATGTTGATCGCGACAATAAAAACCATCCATTGACATATCATTTTTCGAGATATGAATTTTCATACACAGATGCAGTGTCGCAATGAACTGCTTATTTTCTGTATTTTGGATAGCTAGGACCCGGTGCGCCTCGCTGCAGCTAACGTTTAAATATTTAAAATCATTTCAAAGCTTCTAAATTCAACTTTTATCAACCAATAATTAAAAACCAACTATTCCTATAAAAGTTGGTGTCATTAGATTCAAAATATATTTATTTGAACTATGACCAAAATTGCCTGAACATTAAAATATTTAAAATTAATGCAAATAGCCGCATCCAGGACTCGAAATTCGAGGGCCATTTTCTATAGCTTTTTTTAATTTAACTCTAGAAGTCTGCAATAACAAAATTTTTCGAGAACAATAAAAGTAAATTGAAAAATGAAACAATTTTTTATAGTTGGAAAAAGCCATGCCAAAAAACCAACTTTTATTATCATTTATATAATGTATGACCAAATTACCTATTTATTCTCTAAAAACCACGAACGTTAAACCATTTAAATAAACCCAACACTTCAAAATACAACATGCAACTCTTCAACAACTTTTCATATAGATCAACCAAAAACAAATTATTCCTATAAAAGTGTGAGATATTAGATTCAATATACATTTACATAATGTATGACCAAATTACCTATTTATTGTCTAAAAAGAATATAAACTTATATAGAATAGTAGTTTAGAGTCGAAAAATAATGAAATAAAAAACTTGCAGTAAAAAAACTTGTCTTTTTTGCGGCAAAAAAAAACTGTCTTTTTTGCGGTGGAGTTTTTTGTACATAAAATTGAAGAACTCCAATTTTAACTTATAGTGCATGATAGTCCAACTCTTAACGAAGAAAAAGAGCTTCGAAAAAATGTCCTACGAGGTCGAGGAGCTGTAGACGAAGGATTTTACGAAAACGCTTTTTTTTACATAAATCGAAATTTCACCCATATTTTGCAAAATTTCGAGCCAAAAAAAATAATGAGTTTTCAGATTGCCAAAAGCAACATTTTTACCAAATAAAAAGTTTCTAGGTCGCATCAATAAAAAGAAAAAAATAAAAGAAAAAGAAGCGGTTTTTAGCGGTTTTTAGCATTTTTCTCCATGTATAAGACACTAACCAATATTTTGTACCACATCAATTGAAAGATAATTTTAATACCTATAACTTTATAATTTAACTTTTTCGGATCCGAGCTCAACTTTTTGTTTTATTGGCGAAAAACCGGTTTTTTGACTTTTGCGAATTTTTTAGGTTAAGTTCGCCAATGCAGTTCCGTAAAAAAAAACGCTATCATTCTTCAAATTAAGTGTTCTACACGCCCTTTTTTTCCTGCCTTCAATTGTCTGGAAATTAACATGGTGATTCCGTAGATTGATTGGACTACTGGGGCTAAAATATGAGTATGGGTCCCTTTAAGGAAATTGAAATTCCAAAAATCTGTGGTAAGGGTAAATTCATTCAGAGAATTTAGATGGCGAAGGGTCGATTATTGATACCTGAATGAACCTTAAATTCCATAGAATTCATAGAATTATCTTCTCCTCCTTAAACATAGCATCTGTACATATGTAAATGTAATAATAATAGAGTTACCCTTCTAGCACAGAAGGTGCACTTCTCAGCTGGGCTGAGAAACATTTACCACTGCACAGTGGCTCGGCTAATACAAGCAGACATAAAACATTAAATAATATATAAGAGCACAAAACATCAAACAGAGCAGCGTGCAAACAATAAAAAGAGGAGCGGGGCACGCAGGGATTCACGTCAGATTAAAAAGAGTCCTTTTAAGGACAACTGCACTAGTTGGCAAGCTAAAAACACTTCTATTTTTGTTAATATTTATAAGCATACGGTTAACCGCTTCGAACATGCCATAAATGGTATTACAGAAAAAAATGTGCAAGAGAGACTCTCTCAGGCTGTAGTTATTCACTCTAAATTATGTGTGGTTTCTTAAGAAACCTGAGTTGCCTGACATTGCCATTCATCAGCTGATGAAGAAATATAATGTCAGCGTTGAGTAATTTAAACTCTGCTTTCATAAGGCGGAAGAGTAAGTGGGTCATCCCACTGGAGGTGGCTGAGTGCAAATCGGACGAACTTCCTTTGAACCGATTCGATTCTACCAACGGGAGGAGTAGTAAGGAGACCATACCTGGGAGACGTATCCAAGCAAAGGCCTAACTAAAGATACGTACAAATGTTCATTTATGAGGGGGTTGTTGAATTCCTTGGACCATCTATTTACAAATCCCAGGATTGAATTGCCCTTGGAGGAGATATAGTTAATATGGGTAGAGAAATCCAACTTACTTTCTAACCTAACCTCTAGATCGATTACAGATTTAGCGCGGTAGACCTTGTTGTCGAGAAAAATATAGTCATAAATTATAACACCACGTTTCCAACAAAAAAGTCATGATCTCACATTTACTAATATTAAGCAGCAGGTTGTTGCTGGAACACCAAGAATAGAAAGTGTTTAGGCGTCCTTGCAGAAGTTTGCAACCCTCTATACTCCTTATGTGGCGATACAGTTTGATGTCATATGCGTAAATAAAGACTTTACAGCGCCTTAGTAGGGTAACAATGTCGTCAATTGATAAAATAAAAGGGAGAGGGGAAAGATGACTACTTTGCGGGGCACCAGAGGACACTACGATGGTTTAGATTTGACTCCGCGGAATAGAACCTGGTAGGTTCTGTCAGCTAAGTACGACTGGAACCATACCACAAGGACATGCGGAAAGCCTAATTTCTTTAGTTTAAGAACTATAATAGAGTGAGAGAGCTTGTCGAAAGCCTTACTGAAGTCTGTGTAAACGCAGTCAGTTTGGCAACCAGTGACAAAGCCTCGCACTGTGTGTGAAGAGAACTCTAGTAAATTAGTAGTAGTGGAGCGAGCTGCAAGAACTCCATGTTGGTTTGTTGCGATAAGTCTCTTGCAGATAGGGGCGATAGCAGAAAAAATAATAGATTCGAAGAGTTTTGGTATAGATGATAACTTCGCAATTGGCCTATAATTAGATATTTCGTTCTTACAACTCCTTTTAAGGCACAGGTATTATAAAAGAGTTCTTCCATAAGGTTGGAAGAACCCTATATTTAGAGATTTTTCAAATAAACATAGCCGAGGAGACAGAAGGGCATCTGCACAGGATTTTAGAAGATCAGGAGGGATTCCATCAGGGGCGGATGAAAAATCTTATGGAGGTTCATTGATATGTTTCGAGATATCTTTCCTGGTTATAGGCAGGGATAAGTTTTGAGCCGTTTGGATTGCATTGATTTGTCGAAAATTATCTTATCTTCTTGGAAGACAGGTGATGAGAAAGATTTTAGGAAGAACGATGCAAACTTGCCACGAATCTCGGATGCATTGGAACTAACAGAGTTCTCGTATTGCATGGTGTAAGGGTAATTATCAGCTTTTTTCTTAGTGTTAATAAATTGAAAGAATACTTTGGGATCACCATACAGTTTACCTTCCATGCTCCTGAGGTACTTCTTATAGAGGGCTTCGGAGAGGACATGAAATTGGCCATAGCAATTGAGGAATGCATAGAAACTCGCAGTGTGTTTCCTCTTCAGATAGGTTTTCCATAGTTTATTCTTTAGGTTTTTGGTACGTCTCAACTCGTTGTTGTACCACGGTGGGGATGATCTGGACGATTTTAATGGTTCAATAGGTACCTACAGGATGGAGTAAAATTTCGCTACATCAACATCCAAATAATTAGATGAGAGCAACAAATTGAAATCGACCGAAGTGAGCTTTGATGAGAGTTCTTCAAGGTTGTCTTTCTTTAAAGTTAAAGGTAAAGGTTGACTCCTCTGGGATTGGCTTATTGTTAAAAGCAGAACAATAACTCAGTAGGAGAGGAGGGTGATTATTTTCGACAGGCGACAAGACAATCGAGCTAGACTCAACATTCATGTTGTCTGAGTCAGAAAAGAATACAAGATCTAACCGCCTTCCTAAAATATTATTCACACCGCTCATTTGTAACAAACCGCATGAAAATAAGGAATCCAGAAAGCTGCATTCCCTAGGCTGTTTTCAAGAAGGTAGTTATCGTCATTATCGCAAGTTCCCATTTAACATTGAGTAAGTTAAAATCGCCTACAAGTAGAAGTTCGTCTTTGGAATCCATCTTATGATTTGTACAAGAGATTACATTATCATAGAGGTTTGCGAGCAGGGATCTCAATGTCCAAAGAGTTTGAAAAATTAGGAAGCGTTATTAAGCAACAGTTGAGAAGGTTACTACAGGCAAGTAGTACACGACCTCCACGAGTCTTCTAGTCATTATACACTCACTCAAAAATGTGTTGCAATGTTTTGGAATTTAAATTGTTTGTCCTTAACTTATCACCCAAAGATTGATTGGTTTTTAGTAAAAGCTGCATTATCCCAGTCATCCATCGTCCGATTTTTTTGTGATAAATTTAGGACAAACAATTTAATTTCCAAAACATTGCAACACATTTTTGAATGAGTTTATCTATCCCTCCGAAAAACTTGGAAGGAGGTATCGAAAAGTTCGGCATTAAGAATCCCACTGTGTAACCATGTTTCTGTAAAAGCGATTATATCAAAATCACTGGCCGAAGTCGTCAGAAACACATCTTGAGTTTTGGATCTGAATCACCTCACGGTTTGCTAATAGAGGGAAAGCGTCTTAAGTTTTTTGAAACCTGTCGAGTAGTGATGAGCGAAAAAGGTCTTGAAGGAATATGCTTCAAACACATGCGGGGAACAAAACACTTTGAAAAGCCACCAGGAGGCCAGAACGTGGGGTTTAAAAGCTTTTCAGCAGTATTGGGTGGTGCAGTCAGGGCGAAAGACGTAATCGGTTTGGAAACATTGCTGATCTTCCTGCAGGAGACTGTAGCAATAATAGCTTTTCACTTAAGGTATTCTTGAATTGCCTCACACGTGGTTGTAGTTAATTGGCGCCATATGAGGGTTTTTACTTTTATCTGGCCTGGGGCCCATGGCAATTCGTCCTAGTTGCCTCCATTGTGGCGGGCCTGCTTACGGGAAAAGTACTTTCTCGTACTTTGCCCTAGACATCCTAAACGGAATCCTTAGAGTGCATCTTCTGTCGTATAAGATCAAATTTAATGACGAAGCTCGAAATACATGCAATATATGCGGAACGGCTTAGGAAATACCCACGTCGCACGCCAAGCCAAAAACAATTCCGTCGCCAGAGCTGTACGATATTCAACTAAACTAGTTTTTTTCTTGGATCTTGTCAAATTTGAACTGCTTGGAATTAATCCACTTAAACTTTAACGAAGGCAATACTCTCCATGTCAGTTTGAAGCTTACTTGAATCGTACTTCAAGAATAAATATAAACGCAAGCTGCTCGACTGGAGACCATCAAAAATATTTTTATGAACAGCTCGAAATTATTTAGTCATAGTCCACTAGTTGCTCAATAAATCAAGCTCATTTCGCCGCTTCAATTAGGCATATATACGCTCGAGCTCTTAAGATTTTTTAAACTTACAATATCTCTATGAGGGCAAATTTTGTCAACTATCTATACAGTTTATTTCGAAGGTGCCGTTTCTAATTTAAGTCGTTCCACCTATTTTTACACATTTAACATATTTTTTATAACAGTTTAGAATACTTTGGAATTTTAATATCAAATATTTATAGCCTTTTTTAGAAATTAGTTTTCACTGTTTACCTATCTAGTGTTCACCTATCCAAAAAGTATTTTTTTAACAGCCTTAATTTACAGTAACAGACGACTCACTAACCTTTAACGACTGACCTAATCCAATTTATTCTGGAAGTTTTAAATGTCAAGAAATCCGCCAAAAATATTCCCCTATCCAACCACCATGAACATATCAAGCTCAGCGCAACAATTAGTTGGAGAAACCAATTAAGGAACCATAAAGGAGCACAAATGAGATTTTTGATTCCTTAACCTTTGCCATTAACTTTCACTAATATCCAACATTATACGGTGACATAATATGTTCGTGATAGCTGCAGAATATAGTCCTAAAAGCCATGGCACACCCGAAGATTCATATCCCAACGAAATCTCAACCTGTATAGTATATTTATGGCGGAGACCCGCGACAATTTGGCCAAAAAACGAGGGTGAGGAGAGGGCCATGATTTCAGTTTCGCCCCGTCGAACAAATTAAGGTCAGAGCAATTATCGTAATCGATATCTGCTAATGGCCTCAATTTTCAGCAACTGGGATACTCAGCGACTTACCTATTTAGCACGTTCCCTTCGTATGGATGAGGCCAGCCAGCACGCCAGGATGATGCCCAGAAGCTGGATGAAGGCTATCCCAATTCCTACCCCAATTAGAATAACGGCGTTACTGTCGATGCGCTCCTTTAACTTCATTAGGCAGCCATCCTGGAAGAAAGTGAAATTAGACGTTAATAGCAACGATAATGCCTTCGGTTAATTTTCATGGCAAATTACTTGATAGTACTTATCCTTGAAGAGGGGCGCGGCATCTTTGCAGTCCTTGGTACCGGGGTCCACGAATTCTGAGCGACAACAACTTGATCTGAGAGTTTTATTTTTGCTAAAGTCAATCCAGTCGGAAGGACGAGTTACACCGCAACACATCAGCTTCTGTTGGGCATCGTCCCAGGCCATTAAATCTTCGTTATTGGACCGTTTGATCGTTTCTTCCAAGGAGTCCTTTAAGGCTCCCTCTAGGTCCGATTTAAAGGCGACAGCTGCTATACCAACGGCTAGTTCGACTATGAATACTATTCCTAGTAAGACAGCGAACTGCAAGTAAAAATCAGGTTAAAGTTAAAAAGTTCGCAACAACACCGTCGACAGTAGTTATACCGCAAGAAGTAGAGAGGATGACTCCTTTATCGCGCCGTAGCATCCTAGGGTTGCTATGACGAATATGATTGTTCCTGTTATGATGAGAACGATTGGCGGAGCTGTGACACGTCCTTCTAGAAAGTGATTGAACTCGTTTATGTCCGCTAAAACTATGGCACCAGTGATTAAAATTCCGAGACCAGATACCTAAAATTAAAAAAAAAGGTTTATTCAGGCCGATTGTAAATTATAGCTTAACAATTTTTAAAATTTCAATCTAATGAGCTGAAATTTCGTGAGTAGCTCCTTCGACCAGACGAACAACCTTTCTATTTTTGAAAATTCTCGATGGTGGTCCGGCTTTAAAGATGTCGGTTTGGCGATTTGAGTTAGTTTAGGAAAAATACGCTGAAATCGGGATTTTGTAGCAGAGCCTGCCCAATTTGATGCACTTTCTGCAGTGTATATCAATCCCGAGGTTTTAGCCATATATGAAGCTGTTTTGCCAATCAACCAGCTAGGCGACAGGAATCGAATTGTCTACATCTTCTCGGATAGTCAGGTTGCTCTGAAGGCCCTGCGCTCTTACATTAATAGCTCCAGAACTTAATGCCGCCAATCTCTTAACGAGATGGCTCAGCAGTTCAGAACCCTTCTCATATGGGTGCCTGGTCACCGAAATGTAAAGGGAAACAGTAAAGCTGACGAACTGGCTAGGAAAGGCACGACCGCCACTCTCCTTCCTGGAAAGGTAAGGGTTGGTACGCCTTGGACCACCTTTAAACTCCGATGCAAACACCACACAATGCAACTAGTTACCTCCCTGCTGGGCCTCGGCATGCGGCCCGCTTAGGTCACGAAACCTACGATTTCTGGAGACGCTGTAAGAATCTAAACTAGGAGGAATGTGTAAAACGCCTTCTCTGTCACTGCCCAGCCCTAAGCAAAAGGAGACTTTTGGTGAACCCTTCTTAAGCACGCTTGGGGAAATCCTGAAGTTTGGGATCCCGCAACTAGGACGATTCATTACGTGGTGGTTTAGCGAAGAAACGACACTTTACCATCGGGTTTAAAGTGGAATCATTATAGCATCACAATGGGGCTATCCCTTTAACCTAAGTGTTTGGGCTGTGCACTAGCAGCAGGTGAGCTTAAGATTCATTATGTTTTGACAGAAAATTAAACAGTCTTGAGAGAATTTGACGTCTTAAAACCATTAAACTTTAAGCTGATGATCCGTGATCATGTTTAACAAATGTTGGGCGCAAGAGTGGTTCCCTGGCTTCAATCTACAAATCCTAAATTTGGCTTCGCCTTGAACAAAACTCGTATATCTATGCAAGCGCCCCAAAAACCGACCTTGGTTTGCCTTGACAAGGTGTAAAATCATGTCATCAACTCATTAGTGATGTATCCTTCACGCTCCTATCATACTTTCAGCCAGTGGTTTCCAAATTGGGGTGCGCGTACCCTGAAGGGTACGCAGATAATTCTAGGGGGTACGCCAAATTTATTTTCATTGTGTCCTTATGTCCTTTTCTTTTTTTTAGAACCATTTAACAGCCATTGAAGCTCTGAGTTTTCATTATCATCAGGAGCTTCACAGCCTATTGTTGCCCTTGGTTTCTTCCAGGGTTCGCCTACATGATTGTCGATTCTGACCCGTCTTTTCTAGTTTCTTATTTGTAATTGTCTTACGTTTCCCTCGATAATGGAGAGATGATCGTCTATGTCAATGCTGTCTTGCTGTCGGTGCTGGACATTATTCACACAATCTTTTGCACCATGTCCATATCAAAATGGAATGGAAAATAGAGCATTTTAACAGTTGCAATAAATGTCCCAGAGTCAAAGTCGTTGGCACTGGTACGATTACGCTTCTTGTTTTTTGGTATGACGGGGTGGTAGTTTCGCCTGATTAAACTAAGCAGAAATGGTGTAACAACTACTCATGTAGTGCAAGAATAATATATGGCCTCAAAGGGTTTTGCCCAAATTTCGCTTCGTTTGAATTTAATAGCCTGAAAATCACCATCAACAATGCTCTATATACCTTTCAAGCCTAGTGGCAGTTGATTCTCTTATCTGCGGCAACATTTGTACTTAGTGATATTAGGTCAGAGTAGTCTCGAGAAAACCAATTCAGTAGCTTATGTACGTCAGTGTCGTCTAACTTTTACATAGCATCTTTGCTGTTAACATGTTATTCTAACGTTGCGGTACCACCACAGTTTCTCACTCCTGCAAATTTGCGAATTGACAGTCTTTAATAATAAAATAGAGTTTTGGAATGGGTTATTATGGAGACAGCCGAAATATGACAATTTTCAACTAATGCTTGACCTCGAACGGCTCATCGAATCAATAAACCTAAATAGTGAAATTTGTAAGAAATAGCGACGCTTTTTACGTAAAGTTGATAGTTTTCGAGTTATAAGCAAAAAAACACGGAGGGTTGACTTCAAAACTCTCTTCGTTACGCCCCTGGGTCCTTGGTAATTTCCACCAAAATTTTCTATTCCACAACACCTTCTATCATTTATAATGGGGAGGTGATACCGCCAAGCAAATCCAACACCCAACACCTCTGTTTGCCTCAAATTCTTCTTTAGTCAAAACTGATATGTCAACCTTGTTCTCGATCACAAGGATCACTCAATGGAAGGAGTTTTCTTCAGTACTGGCTAAGTGTACAAATGTCTCAACTAGCCTGACTTGAGCTTATTTATAGATCTACTAGCCTCCCCCTCTGGCACTTAAAAAAGTACGCGTAACGTGAATTCTGTTATAAGTGTGACTGTGCCATTTATAAACGGTACTTTTTTCCAAAAATTAAACCATATCCCATGTAGGCTCATGAAACGCTATCTCCGTATGCCGGTGCCGAATAGTGCGGCTCTTATAATTGGGGAGCACAATTTATGATTATTTTCGTCATAAGGGTAGCTTTGAAGTCCACTGCTTTAAGCCACCGTAGGAATGTAGCAGCCCTCGCTGTTACCATGGCAACTGTTCTACTGAAATTCAGAACCTCCTGCCTGCATAGCAATATTTTTCCCGTAACAGTCCGTTTGACTCACTCCCAGACCATACAGCCCCCCTTTCAGGCACAATATGGTCTTCCATTTCGTTTATGACAGCGGTGTCCAAACTTGGTGTCACGACCCACAAGTGGGGAACTTCTAGCTAAAAGGGGGGCGCAGATGATTTAATATTTTTGCATTTTTTGACTAAGCTATTGATTTCTACATAAATTTCATTGTGTCTTTTAATTTTACATCCCATCGCCATCTAGAGCGATTTCTACAAATGTGCCCGATTCTGGAACGTCATTCAGTACCATTTTAACTATGAATCTATTCACACCGAAAAATTGTAGCATTCTTATCGTAAAAATTATGGGAGAAATTCACCCAATTCGTAATTCGGTGAAGAATTTCTTTGAGTACGGGTCTGTAGTCACTCCTCAGAGTCCCATTGGACCGCGCCGCGTCTCTTCAGTGAAGAGGTAATAGAGAGTGTTGCCGATACACAAGGCAACACTGATTCTGCGGCATGGGTATTATTAGTCAATTATAGATAATTTTGGTCTCCTGAAAACGAAAATAATAATATTTTTGTTTAATTGACTCTACTTTTTGAGATAAAGGCAATCCATGTATACTGAAAATTTAATTTTAAAAATTTTTTTAAACCTTCATTTTAAAATTAGCAAATGATTCCAAATAACAAAAGGGCTATAAATAACTTAAAAAATAATAAAATTAATTATACAAACAAAAACATATCCATACGATTTAAGAAAAACGTTTTGTATGGGATTTTCTACGGTGTTTTTATTCAGGACAGTCTCTTTGCAAGTTCCAGCAGTAATCTGCCATCATATGGCGATCCCAACGGCCTTGATATCTTTCCTCCATTATCTTGATATCCTGATGGAACCGTTCCCCTTGTTCTTCGCTATAATCACCCAGGTTTTCAGGAAATTTATCTAAATGACTGTGCAAATAATGCAATTCGACACCCATATTAGCTCCTAGTTTTTGGAAATTCTGCAGCATTTTTTCTACTATTTCGGAGTATTCTTCAGTTTTATGGTTCCCCAAAAAGTTTTTGACCACTGATACAAAGCTTGTCCACGCTTCCAATTCAACTTCACTCATGTGGTTTGTGAAATCATCCTTTTTTATAAGAGTGCGGATTTGTGGTCCATCAAAAATACCTTCTTTTATCTTTTCTTTACTGAGCCCAGGAAATGATTGACAAATATATTTGAAGCAATCACCATTCCTATCTAAAGCTTTAACGAACTATTTTATAAGCCCAAGTTTAATATGGAGTGGTGGAAGGATGATTTTTTCTCGACTGATCAACGGCTCATGAACGACGTTAGCTTGTCCTACAGTCATGTTCATTCTCGACGGCAAGTCTTTCCTGCTCCAGTGTTCATTTTTCGCACGACTGTCTCACAAACAAAGAAAACAGGGATATTTAGTGTATCCGCTTTGCTGATCCAATAAAAAATTTACCATTTTTAAATCTACACATACTGACCACTGATGTTGATGAAATGAAATTTTCTTTAAAACAAGTTTAATATTTTGATATTCTTCTTTAAGAGTAATTGAATGAGCTATCGGGATCGAAGCTAATTTATTACGGTTATGCAGTAACACACATTTCAAACTTTTTTTTGATTTTTCTATGAAAAGTCGCCAGTCTTTTGGTTGGTATACTGGAAGGCCCATTAAATTTAAAAGTCCAGAAACATCACTACAATATACGATATCATTCGTCTCGTTAAAAAAATGGAAGAATGTCGCGCTCTCTGGTACGATAAGATGTTATTGCTACGCCAGGCTGAAGGCAATGTTTTTCTTTAAGTCTTGACGCAAGAAGCTCAGCCGATTTCTTAGATAAATTTAAGTCTCGAATCAAGTCGTTTAGTTCGCCTTGAGAAAACCCTTGAAGTGCAGAACTGCATTCTTCGAATTCACTTTCAGTACTGCTTTGACTATCTAACATTTCAAAATCATCACAGTAATCCTCTGATAAGGAAGTAAATACTGGTATTGGCAAATCTTCACTATGCAACGTTGGTGGCTTAGCAGATTGTACTTTTGCGTAAACCCAAGTGCGCCTTTTGTATCGGTTCATACCTTTCACATTTACAGCACAAAAATAACAATCATCGATGTGGTTTCTTGGTTCTGTCCATGTCATCGGTATTCCAAACGGAAGTCCTTTTCGTCCTCCTTGACTCCAATATCGAAGTGACTCCACGCATGTTTTACAAACTTTTTGTGGGGGCCAACATTTGTCTTGTTGTCCAAGTTGTTTCCCAAAATATGCCCGATAACTTTGTTTTACAAAATCATTTATGTTCCTCCGTTGCTTTTCTTGAGAAAATTTGCCACATATGTAGCAGAAATGGTCCAGGTTATTAAAACAAGACTTGCGTGAAGAACTCATACTTTTTGTAACAATAAATTAAATAATGTAATTGAGGAACTGGCGAACATAAGCGGACTTGTCCACGATAACCGATTTTTTTTAAAATTGTACTCTCTAAGCCCAAGTCTATAGATCACTGTAACATTTTCACTCAAAAGCAATTCAAACTCACAGGAAACACTTTTTAAAAATACTCATTTTGTTTATAACGGGACTTCTCCTGTTAAAAAAAAGGAAAGGAATTCAAAGAAATTTTTTTTGAGACAAACGGTTATTTTCGCCAGCTCCTCAATTAACTAGAATTTTTTTACTCAAAAATTACGAAGAACGCGCTATTCGTTAAAATGGGACAACGATAAGCATTTGTCAGTTATTCTTTAAAAGAGACCCGTTAATGAGGGTAAAATGACTAAAAATCGTGTATTTCCTATATAACGGTTTATCAGGAGAACCAGAGTCAATACAAACAAAGTAATTTATAGGATTAGTTCTTCATAATCATATGTATCGAAATTGACTCCACAAACTTATGCCGCAGAAAAAAAAATTTTTTTGTTCCCCTGTGAATCCAAACGTGTCGTATCACCGTTAAACGTGAGTGGACGACTCTAAGGACGATTATGAAGCAAGATATTGATCTTTTCCCATACAAAGTGCAACTTACTCAATGATTGTTGTCAATTAACAAGCCACATCGTCAATAAACAAAACTGTCGAATTTGGCGAACACAGTGCCCACACGTCGTTCATGACATGAAACACCACTGCACCATGAGAGAATTACTGTTTGGGACGAAGTTTACTCAAAGCCATCATCGGACCATTTTTCTTTAAAGTTCGAGAAACCGTCGATGGTGCACGCTACCGTTGTATGCTGGTTCACTTTGTGGGTCCGAAAACGGGTGAAAAAGGTCTGACGAACCCTTTTTCAACAAGACGGTCACAAAGCTGCCAGTACGATGAAATTCTGGCAGAATTCAAATTTATGCCAGCAAGGCCATTGACGAACAAAAAGACAGCTTGCCTATCGAATGGAGGTCATTTAACCGACATAAATGGTAAAAAATATCATGAATAAATCTTGTTCATTTGTCAAAATCGGCTTAAAAATGCCGGAATTATTCAATGTTGAAATATTGAAGGTCTAACTGGCGCACCACACCTAAATTTACATATTTTATGGGGGGCGCCAGATTTTTTATGTAACAGGGGGTAGTATCATAGAGTTTGGAAACAACTGGCTTTTGAAAAGAAAAACTCGACTGCGGAATAAAGCGGTTATGCATGTTAGAGTTCAAAGGTAAGGTTCATCGAGATTTTCTAGAACACCCTTCAGACCCGCTCAATCCTTTCCTATTATTCCCCTCTATTCTTCAAACCAAGCTTACTACTAGACATTTCACCATCACGTTAACGACATGACCGACTGGTAGTATAAAGGGTGACTCCTAAGCTTGGTTTTTTCATATAAAAACATGCATTGAGTTCCACTGGACAGCCAGCTGGCATAGAAGTCATCTAGAAGCTAGTTTAAACTTCCATTTCATCAAATTGGAGCCTTCCATTTACACAATTGATTGATGTAGGCTCTGAAATTCTTGCGTCACGGCCGTCCGTCCGAGAAAACTGTTGCACAAGTATAGTTTAGTGCAACAAATTTAAATAGCTCTTATAAACAAACCCAACAAATCTCAGCGTACAGTACGTCAACTTTTTTAATAGCATGAAACCAAGACCAAATTCCGCACGATATTGATTTGTCAAAAAGAATCTTTGATAATCATTCCTCCTCAAAAAAAAAATTGCAAGCATAAAAAAAATTGCACACAAAATTACCAAAAAACTTTCAATTTCCTCCAAGAAAAAAGGTTAAAAGCCACGTAAAGTTAATCATAGTGTCATTAAAGTTCTGCTTCCTCGTGCAATTTTAAGATTCAGGCGTAAAGCACCAATTTCGTTGGTACTAATTACCTGAAGTTTACTTCACCTGCTTAATCACAACAACCTTGACTGAGAGAAGTTTTTCCGGCCGTATGTGTCGAGAAGAGTGAAACGAAAATTCCCACGCATATTAAGTACCGGCGGAGATTTGTATTCATGACAGTAATTTTCATTATTCAAATATTTCCACGAAATTTTATTAGTCGAGTTCGTCACTTTGTTTCTGTTTGGTTCTTGGCTGTTTGTAGACCATGATTGTAATGTTGAAGGCAATGATTTTTTGGGTTTGATTTATCACAGAGTAGCCCATATCGTGCTTAAATGGAGAACTGATTGGAAATTATTTTATAAACATTTTGTTTTGTTTCTATTATTGGCTCAAGCCATATGTGTTAGAGCGACAGAAAATATCAACTTTAATATACCGTTCGGCCTCTTTATGGTTCGGATTAGAATGATCCGGAAGTACTTAAATTATGTATATACGGAACAATAAACTAACGCAGTGAATACGAAAAATTACCGCTTAAGCGAAGTGTAAGGTAGGAATTTCAAAAGAATAGGTAGATCAGTGAGTCTCAACCAATTTGCCGCCAAATTCTTAAAGTGTGCCGCCAAATTTTAGAAATGCAAACAATAAAAATTATTTTGTATGCACTTTTATACAGCAAATTATTGGAACAGGAAAGCGACGGGAAAAATATTTGTGTCGCAATCATTACAACTGCGCGTCCTCGGCATTATTGTTATGCCGACTCAATTATTGTCGAGCCGAATCAAACATACCGCTATACCATCGATCTTTTTTCATAGATTTACTAAACAAAAAAGGGGACCAACTTGCATGTTCCAAATACAGGGGAGTTACGTTACTGAATGTAGCATATAAAATATTGTTAAATATCCTGCATACTCGCTTATTGCACCAAAACGAAAGAGCAATTAGAAATTAACAAGGTGGATTCAGGAAACAAGTCCACAACCGATCACAAATTCGCATTATGACAGGCAATTGACAAGGTGAAAGAATTTAATATAGAGACCCACCTCTTTTTCAATGACTTTAAGACAGCACTTCGCCGTTCCGGTAAAACACTGACGCAACTGCCAAATGATAGAATTTTCAGAAGAAACGAAAAACGAATACCAATTATTCATTACTACGTTTAATTACATACGTAATGGAATTATTTGTTAAATATATCTTCTTCTTCTTTAAACTCCTTTAATCCCTCATGGGACATATGTAGGGCGGAATGTTAAATATATAAGTTAATTATATTCATTGTGATGCTCTTCAATGAATTTTTGGATGCAACTGTATCAAGTATCATTGTTCTACTGACAGAAGGATGGCAAACGTTAAAATTAAAAGAATGAAGCAATTGCGATCTAGCGGCCATAAATAGTTTTACACTTACGTGTTACCGTATAGATAGATCAATTTAGAAACTAATGACAATGTCAAAATCTGGTAATTTTCGTCGTTATTCTCCCGGAACGGCGATATGATCCTGCGCTACGACCAAAAATCTACGAAGCAATCATGGAACTGAACTTTCCAGACCAATTAATTCAACTCACTAAAACTAAATTGAGTCAAGTGATAACCATAATGCAAATACAGAGCAATGTGTCCTTTGAAACGAACAGTGGCCACAGGCAAGGGAACTCCCTTCCTAGCTCACTATTAGAAAAAGCGATCCGGGAGGTACGCATTGAAACCAGAGGCACAGTTCTAAACAAGTCTACCCAGCTAATGGCATATGAAGATGATATATTCATCAGAAGCAGGACAATAACTGCAGCAAAGGAAGCCTTGTAGCGTTAGAAAAATCAACGAAACATATGTGGATCCCTAATGGAAACAGTAGAGGAAGAACAGGACAAAATATAACAATCGACAGGTATAACATAGACTCCGTAAACGAGTTCACTTACTGAGGAGCTCAAATTGACAAAGACAACAACATTACGGCAGAAATTAAAAGAAGAATACTACTAGCGAACGAAACATACATATACAATATTTTGAAATATTTCAAATCAAAAAGAATAAGCAGGACCATCACATTTAAGTTATACTAAATAGTAATAAAACAAGCGCTGATGTACAGAGCGGAAGCATACAAAGAAAAACTCTCCGTTGGATCACAGGCGCAGTAAATGAAGAGGGTATCTGAAGAAAAAGATACTATCACTAATCATACCAAATATACAAAGAACCTGACATAACCAAAAGCATCAAGATCTCACGTCTACGCTCGAGAAGACATGTACTTAGAATGTCTGAAGAAGCGCCCCCAAAAATCGGGTTTCTCAAAAAACTAAAGGGAAGATCACAAGAAAGACCTAGGGAGAGGTACAAAGATGACATAGAAATTGACTTAAGGCTCAAACAGAACCAATCCGTTCCGTCCGCTCCGCACGTTTTTCCTTTCAAGGCTGCAGTGACAATGATGATGATTATGTTTTTATGACCAAATATAAAATATATTATCAAAAATCATCAAGCTCAAATTTCACATTAAAAAATGCATTCTTAATTAACAATCTGTTGTCGTTGTAGTCATATTATTTCATTGTAAATTAAAAATTATTAGGGGTATTCACCCAAAAAGGTAAATTTACATTTTCGGCATTAAAATTTAACTTGAAGATGCCGAGATGCAGTAATAAGAAAAGAAAATTGATCAGAGCTCTTAAAAAATCAACGATTGATGGTATACTTATGTAAGAGTTATTTGGAAGAAAAGGTATCGTTCATTAGACCCTATTATTTTTATCTTTTTGTTTTAGAGAATAATGCACAACAAAAAGAAGAGGAAATATTATATGACTTTACTTTTTCCATTGTTGTGGCTGAACATTTTAAATATGCAGTGCCATTCGTTCTTCAATCTGTGGCAAAATCGCAAGATTACATACTGAATATTTTGCCAAATATGGACGAAAACCGATTTATAGAAATTACACGAGTTAATTGGCGTAATTTCAAAGTCATTCTGGATTTGATTAGAGATGATATCCTTTTCAATAGACCACGGCCTTGCAGACAAATGAAATTCAAATGATAAATTGTTATGAATCGACAAATTTTTCTTGTTTACCATCATAAAGTGCATAAAAGAGCCTACATTTTAAAACAAGAAAGAACCTCATACGATGAAATGCACAAAACTGATAGGCCAATCAATTTTCAAATTTGAAGTCAATTTTTGAGCCTTGTATTCGATTTTTTTACTTGAAATTTTAACCAGTTATTATTCACAATACGTTCATATTACATATTCACTAGTATAACCTTTGAAAATTTCACCAAATTTCACTTGAAATATCCGAAGTTATCATTAAAAAACCTAAATTGAGCAGTTTCTTCAGTTTTTGATTTTTTTAAGGTTATGTGTGCAGATAAAAATTTCATATTATAACCGCTGGTAGATAATATCATAGCGAACAGCCCCTATTTTTCGATTTTTTCGGACCTACACATGCCGAAATATACGCATCTCTATTTAGAAAGAACGACCAAACTGGTAAATTTTTGACATAATGACCGATAGGTGAAGGTCCTTTAAGGAAGACAACAAAAAAACAACAATCGAACAAGATTCAAGTGCGTAATTGATATTTGGCATTTCAACAATGATACTCGATCAGAATCAGCATAGGATTTATTAAATTGAAAACTTTTCGAAACGTATTTGTGTAAACACCCTGGGGCTCAATTTAGTGGATAGAGCCGAATGCCCGCCTTTCCTGAACAATATTTTTCCAAATATTTCCACGAATCGCCCCAGAATTAGCATCTTAGTCAAAAACACCCTGCATATATTTTTTTAAGAAATCTCCAAATCTATTTTAACTTCCCGCGCGAACCAAACAAGATAACGTCTTCGCCCAAACCGATATCGCCCAAATCACAAAAGATATCGACTTACTTGAGGTGCCGTTCGAAGCGCATTAACGACACTATAATCTGTAAAGCTTTTTATAATATTCGGTCGAGACGTTTTTTGGTTTAAACGACATAAGTGATTTTTGTACCTGATCGCGCGAACCATTAAAAAATATCACTTTAGTGCCGTTCGAAGAACATTAACCAAAATATGATCTGAAAAGATATTCGTAAAGTTCACTCGAACCGCTTTTTTGTTTAAACGACTAAAATTATATCGACTTCTTTGAGGTGCCGAAAGAAAAATATTAACGAAAAAATGTCTTGAAAAAATTTCATAACATTCGATCGGGCCTTTTTTGTTTAAATGGAAAAACTTTGGATGTGTCAGAAAGACTTTAAATTGATAAGTTTTGTTAATCTCTAATACACTCGATGAGATGAGACCCGTTCTAAACGAAGTGATCTTATTTGTATTCTGCACAGCGATAGCCTTCCAACAAAACATCACTTGTCAAAATACGACAACCTTTAAAAATCGTGCACAAACGTTAGCCTTTACAAACATCACGAATTTTTCAAACCTTGGATCAGCAATTTTTGACGTGATATTGTTTTCTGCGCGTAATACTTTTTGGCCAAGTCAGAGTAATATCTCCGGGAAGCTTTGGAGCTTCCAATGAAGTCATTATCTTCCCAGGCATCAGCGGTGCTTCAACACGCTCAATACGAATTCGAACACCCGCTTTAATGTAGCGAACGAAGTACGAAGGAAATGTTTGTTTGCTAACGTTCGTCTCTAGAGAAATCTTTTAGATTAACCACTATTACAGTTATTTGAATTAGCTTCTCTCACGATTACTTTGTCACTAGTTCTGATACTAGTCAATTTCCCACTAGTGCTAAACGTAAGAAGACAGTTTATTCCGTCTACGTTCATCATACTGGAAAGTTGATCATGTGGACTGAAGGGGTCAAACCCACATCCCAACTAGTTTTTTAAGTCTTTCGTTTAAACAAAAAAGCCGATACATTCCTCGTTCAACCAAGGCTACAAAGCCTCTCGGCGGAACAGATAGTGTGTGTATTGTCGGATTCCACTTAATGGGCAAAACAAGAAACAAAAACAAAAATGTCAATGTTTTGTACAAATTGAACAATTTTGAAAACATTTTTGTCGGCGAATAATGTTTTTATAAACACTATCCCCTCTTGAGTAGGAACTTCAAAATAAAACAAAATTATTAAAAACGAAACTGCTTTTTAAATTGTCTGTTTCCACCAAACCCGGCATATCAGAGCACTTCCACCAAAGCACCCATAGCTAAGGTCAGTTTGGTCTGCTTCCCTTCCTCTACATATTTGAAAGGATTTTGATTGAGTATGGCAACCTGTTCTGTTGACTCAACTATTGGTAAGAACTCAGTTCTAAGGAACTGGAGCTTTCTTTCTGGCCACATTCAAAGTAGATACCGTTGGATGCCGTTGAATTCCATCCCCACACCATTTCGACCGATATTCCCAAGAGTCAATTCTTTCACGGTGTCAATTACCTCCAACTCACTTCATAGTTTCGCCGATAACAGTACTCTGCGTTATTCCTAAACCGTAGATAAATAAAACACAAGCACATCCCAACCTTGTCTCCAGACAGAATGAATCTAAAAGTTGACTCTTTTCTTAACATCTTGGGTATATGTAACTTTATCTGAGGATCTGCGATGAAATGATTACATATTCCAATCCAAGTCGAAAAACAAGCATCTCAATGCTTAGGATTTGTTAAGAGAATAAAATTTCTACTTCCACCAGCAGACCAGGCTGGAATATAAAATTTATAAATTCAGTCTGCCTCGAGCACAACTCATTTATCTGGACAGGGTCCTCGAAAACAACAATGCAGCGGACATGGCAGCTTGTGCATGCCACCGCAGGCATGTAACAGCCTTGTCAAAATTGTATCGCGATTATCATAGCGACTGTTCCACTAAAATTACCACTCTCCTGCTTGCACGGCAATTATTTTTTCGCAACACAAGACTCCGCCATCCTCGCACCAGAGAAATATAACCATTTGGTTGTGGAACAGTCCCTACAATCACTTTTTCCGAATTCCTACAACATCGTAGAGCTTAAACGTACGGCTCATCGCCGTCATCACCCCGCTGAACTTCACTGATCCATCTTATTCTCGTCCTTCATACTAAACTTCTTACTAGATATTACACTATGTCCTACACGGCTTGTCAGACTCCATTTTCTTTCTTTCTTCTTCTTCTTTAATTACTTATTCCCCTTTAATGCCTCATGGGGTACAGAGCGGAAACACTTGCCCTCCAGCGGATTCTATTTTGTGCGACAACTCTCAGCTTCGACCAGGATCCTGCAGTTGTTGCGGCCTCTGTTAATAGGGTTCTCCCCCACGTTATTCTAAGTCTTCCGGTTCGACGGGATCCTTGTGGATTTCAGTAAGGTAAGGCCAATCGAATTCCATTTCCTTCGACTATCATTTTTTGGCCGGAACGGCGCCATAGTTCTTCGTTTGAAATTCTATCTCGCCAGCGGACTTTTAGGATAAGACGCAGGCTTTTGTTGATGAAAACTTGTAGGCCGTTGGACTACTTTCTGTTGCTAAATTGTTTAATATGTTTTTGAAATTCTGGTGTCTGTGGGCCAGCAAACAGATATCATCCGCATAGTTGAGATCCTTTAGGCGGTCTAGCAACCCCTATTGCATGCCGCCTGTTATACTATCTACAGCTTTGACAAGGATGACGTTCATTACTACATATAAAAAATAGTAATGACGAAAGCAAGCATGCTTGTCGTTCTCCTGAACTCATCTCAAAGCTGTCGAGAATTTTTTTCCCTTATGGAGAACTCTGCATTTGGAATTGTTACATAAGGCTTTTATCAATTCTACTATTTTATCAGGAAGTTCACGTTGCCGTAGTGCCTGGCATATAAAGTTCTTATTGACCAAGTCGAACGCTTTCTCATAATCCACGAAAGCAAGGTAAAGGGATCGTATTTCAGAAGACTGCTCCACTATGATTCGCAAGGTGTTAATATGGTCTGTACATGAGCGGCCCTTTCTGAATCCAGCCTGCTGTCTTCTAACCGTTCGGTCTAATGCCTGTCTTATCCTTGATATTATAATGTGGGACAGATGACTCTTGTCACATATTGTTAGGTCCTCCTTTTTTGGCATTTCGACTATGAGACCTTCCGTCCAATCTTCCGGGAAGGTACAGGTGTATCATGCTATTTCCAGTATGGGCTGTAGCACATCTGCTATGAGGCTTGAGTCGGCTTTCAACAATTCGGGCGGGATGTCATTTTTTCCAGCTGCTTTACAATTGGCGATTGCGTGAATTGCGGTTACTATTTCTGTTTTGTATGGTGCACGGGTGGTGATTCTTATTGGCTGTGCATTATTGCTGCTTTCTTGAGATTCCTGTGCCATTCAAGGCGGCGAAGAGGTAATCTATCCATCTTTGAAGTTGCGCTGTTATAATAGAGAACTTTGTAGTACTCCACAGTTCTTCAATGCTATTTTCGTCAGAAACTCTGTGCTGACTTAAAACAAACCTTAAACCTTAAAACTAGTTTCTTAGCAATGTCCCTCTTAATGCTGTCCCGCAAAAGTTCTACGTTAAAACGTCTACGGCATCGCGTTGGACGTTTCTGATGGCGGCGATTTTGAGGCGAATAGTTGCTACTATGAAATGGTGGTCACTTCCAGTGTTTGCTCCCCTTTAATAACTATCCAGCTTCAATTTAAATTTATTATCCAAGAAGCTCATCAGTGGTTGTTCTTCTGGCTAAATTTCCATTTAAATCACCACTCAATAGGTATCATTGGCATTTGACTGCAATTTCTATTAATTAAGGCTGGCCCAATATTAAACACCCAAAGGCAAATTTTTCCCACACAAACATCTCTTTCCCTAACTAAACCCCTAAACAAATATTCTGCAACAAAACCATCTATTGCTCAAACTATAACACCCAAAGGAGAATTCTACCCGGAAACAAACGTTTTTTTGCTAACCCAATATGCCCAAAGGCAAACTGTTCCCACAGAACCAGTTATCTCCTAACTAAAAACTAAAACCCCAAAAGTGGATTTGCCAACAAAACAGCCTATTGCTCCAACTCAAACATAGCCAGTTTTTGCTCTAATCTGCTGCAGAATCAGCTTTTGCCCTAACTAAAATTCTAAAGTGGATTTGTCATACTTCCCTTCATCCTGCCTACTATTTAAATTCCCCTCAACTCCTTACATTTTTCGTAACGATCCCATATCAAAACCCAGAAAGGTTACTCTAAAGTGACTAAAAAAGTTTCACTAAACCTAAAACCCTTTGTAAGAAACAATCTATATTACTACATCGCCCTCAAATTTACAACCACCTTCTTTTCATATTTTATTTATTAATAAGAATAAAAAAACATTGAAATTTTTATTTAATATTTCACAATTTTTAATGGTATTTACGATAACGAAAAAAAAAATGTTCCATATCACGCTAGAACAACACAAAACTACCCTTAGTGAAAAAGTCCACATGGCGTATGAAAATTAAAAACGTAAACGTAGCCGCAGTTGTGTTCTACCCTCTCCCTTAAATATAGGTCAAACACCACTAAAAGATTAAAAGATACTCTAATTAAGTTTGTCATGTAAATTTGTAAAAGAATGCTTTTATGATGCGTGGAGCATAGTAAGTTCAAAAGAAGGAAACCATTTTTATTAAATATGTAAAATCAGAATTTAATATTAACAAAAATGAACACAAGTTAAACTAGTTTACCTGCTAGTCATAAAAACATTGAGTTTTGTTGTTAAAGTTATCAGAAAATTAATTCTTAATTTGGAATATAGAAAAAATCATTATTTTGTATTTGTAGTGAATTTTCCGAAACCCAAAATCTTCGAAGATGTAAACCAGACCCCACTCTCTCCAGTTTATTAATTTAACGGACGACCGAAAATTTAATATCATGTGATTGAAAATATAAAATTAACAATTAACATCCGTCAGGTGTGTTACGGTTCTGTAATTAGCGTAGGCCTCCCTAATGACCTTAATCCTGTTCGACATAGTACATACTGGAAAAGGCATGTTACAAATGTCTCTGAAAAATCGTTATCAACCCTTAACGTAATTGTGTCAACGTTCGATTACCCCCCAGCCCCAAATCCACATCGATCCAGACTGTGGAATTTATCCAGCAGATTCTCGACGCATTACTACTAAAATTCTCTCTCACAAAAAAAAATGGTTTTGTAAAATTTCAAAATCGCACTTACCGCAAAAATAAAATTAAACACGAATAAAATATATTTAATCATACTCATTCCGCACGTCCTCATCTTGGTGGATTGTTCGCGCAGTTACGGGGAAATATGAAACTAATTGCTCGAAAACTTGACACTTTTACAACACTTTGCTTGGGGCACTTGTACCCTTTTTCGCGACTCTACAATTCTTGACCGTTCCCAGTGGAGTTGTTGAAGTAACTGACATCGACGACTTGCGTTTGGCCAGGGGAAAACTCGTGGTTGCCGAGACTTCTGGTGGTGGACGTGTAACGTTGGAGCGCTTACCTTGTACTTTGCGTGCCGCGATGAAATGGGCACTTTTAGTGTAATTGATTGGGCCACCAGTTATTTATGTATGGGAATTATAAAGTGTCAGCCGTGCAGGGGTGTGCAACGATAACACCATTACTGCTAACCTAAAGTTATCCTTTGCTACTTTACAATATTTTTACGACCATACTGCAAATGTTACCTTTGTGTTGTAGTAACTTTCTTTATGGACATTCTAAGAACGTTATCGTTGGGTAGACGATCAAAATATTTTAAATACATTTTTCTTAATCTTGATAGAAAAGGTAAGTTCAGTTCATCAGTTGGATTATTTTCTGACGATGCCTCTACAGAATGAACACAATCCTGCCCAACTAATTGATTGGTGACATAAAAGTAGAAAAGGAGGCATTAACGAAAGCCATCAAACTAGAAACTCGACTATCTCGAAAATCTCGAGTTTTTGTTTTCTTTATCACTTTCTTTCACTAGCAAAAACCCGCGTGCATTGCAACGCCTTTCCATAAAAAAAGATTATGTGTGCACAGTCCACGCTAGGAAAAAGGTATAATGAAAATAGAAGAAATCTGCAAAAATTGATTTTGGATACTTAAAAAACTTATAGTATGTTACAACTTGCTTAAGATACGATGATGAGAAATTGTGTACTACGTGCACAAGAGACACATATGTAGCTTAACATATTCAGAATCGTCTGCATCGATTTCGCTATGGCGGGATAGTAGACGCCCCTGTGCAGAACTACGCTCATGGCGAAAACTCTATACCAAATTGTTTTTCCCAGAAAAAATGCCAAAAAAGTAATGACATTTGCATATTTGGCACACACCGAGCAGCCCAAAAATGCACAAATTGGTGCCCAAAAGAGTTTAATACCTATTTTTACCTAGATATGTTATTGCATATTAACATTGGAACTTTTCGCTAGCGCCCCACGCCCTTTTTTCCATTTCGAAATGTATGTTGTTACCATATTCTGGCTGGAGAAATAAAAACTCTACATTCAAAATTATTTTTTACTTTTTAGTTTATTTTAAAATAAAAGCGTATTTTTTTAGTTTTTTTAAACTATATTTTTATTTTCTATTTTTAGTCTATTATGTATGTCTTCCGCCATTTTGTGGTGACCGCCATATTTGATTTAAAATGACGCCACACAGCTTGCTGTACTATACTCGTCATACACTTTCATTTGACACCCATACCGAGGGCGTTGTATTGAAAAAGGTAAACCACCATTTTGCATTGGCCGTCATTTTGAATTTGGAATGACGTGACACAGGTAATGGTATTCTACTTGTCACACCCTTTTATTTGATACCTATACCGAACGGCATGTAAAGAAAACGACTAGCCCCTGTTTTGTGTTGGCCGCCATTTTGTGTTTGCCGCAATTTTGAATTTGGAATGATGCCACACAACTGATTGAATTCTATTTGTCAAACCCTTTCATTTGATACCCATGACGGAGGTCGGGTAGAGTAATTGCAAAATACAGCCGCCATCTTGATTTTTTTACAAAATGATGCGAATGTACAAAAATTTAAGTTGATAGGTTATATTTTCTACTTTTTATTATGTTGCCTTCCGCCATCTTGGGTTGGCCACCATTTTAAATTTGGAATCATGCCACACAGCTAATTGTATTCTACTCGTAATACCCTTTCATTTGATACCCAAGTCGGGGATCGGAAAACGCAATTGCGAAATTCGGCCGCCATCTTGGAGTCGCCATCTTGATCTTTGTCATATTGCATTGTCAACTATGCATATGGGCAAAATTTCGGGTTGATCGGCTGCATGTGAGTAGGTCAAAATCAAGTTGCAAGATCGAATTACACACGAGCGTACACACGACACGACAAGAGTCGACTGTGAATGTGGTTAATGGAGAAGAGGTAGAGAGAGGACGATGGAATGGATACAATTTTCATCGCCTTCTCTCACTCTCTTCTCCATAAACCACTTTTGCAACCGATCCTTGTCGTGTCGTGTTTTCGCTCGTGTGGAATGGGTGTTCCCAACTCATCCAATACCCCTTCCCAACTAAATTTATGTCATAAAACTTTTCGGAAACTTCAAATAGAATCCAAGAATTATAAATGTGCATTGAAAAAAAACACATAGGGTAAGAAGGTTTTTGTTTGCCTCTTAATTGCAAACTAATTACTTTGTAATAAATTCGGAATTCATTCGGATGGAATCAATTCGGGGTTTTCCCGCTGGGTTGTTTATGCTTCAAGCCGTGACGACTGAAGTAGTTTTTTAGCTGGATTAATAATTTAGAGTCAATTCCCATGAAAACAAACTAATTGGATTTGTATTCTTCTGTATTAAAAGAATGAATTACATTTATAGGGCCATTGCATAGGCAATTTTTTAGTTGGATAAAATTTTAGGAATCCATTCTAGTTTCAAAGTGTTGTATTCTGAATTTATTACTTCGTAACTAGTTCAGCTAATTAGTTTGTAACTAATTCAGAATAAATTACTTTGTAATGCAGACCGAAAAAATGTATTCCAGCCTATGCAAAGGCCGTGTAAATGTAATTCCCTCTTTTCCTAAAAAATAATACAAATGGAATTAGTTCGTTTGAATCGGAATTGATTCTAAATTAATTCCGAGTTAATTCTTTTTCCCGCTGGGCTTCGTCGAAACGAGGTGGAAGGGGCTTGTTGAAATAGTACTTTAACATTTTAAAAATGCGGAAGAAGGTTTTACTTTTCGGATATGTAAGGGGGGGGAGGGGAGGTTCAGTGTAAGTTTAAATTTGAGTTTTCGGGATCCCGGCTCCCTATTTGGCCGCCATCTTGGAAAAGGGGTGCAAATCGGGTTTCCATTATATTAGTACAGTCAGTCTGTATTTTTGATTTGAAAAAATTACACCGGGGATGTTATTTTCATAAATCGTTAGGGGGTCATGAACAAAGCCCAAACCCAGATTTGTGACCTCCCACCACTAGCAGGTTTCCCAAAATGTTTTTGATGCATTTTTCTCGGAATCAGTGCACTTTAGAGAAGAAGTTTATTAACAAAAAATGTAAAGCACATTGGCGTCTATAATTTATGTCTTTGAGGCAATTCCGTACAACTTGAAATTCAAAATATAGGGGGCGCTAAAGTATCAAAAAACGTGCTTTTTCTCTTTTCACCCAAAAACCAAACAATTTCATTCACTACGAAAGTTTTAACCGAGCCCCGAAGGTATCAAAGTGACAGATTTTCTGAATATTTTTTTTACGATTTTACCTCGTCCTCTCCCTAGAAATTCCAAACAAGTAATAATAATGAATGAATGACTTTACGTTATAAGAAATGCCGATGTTTGAGTAATATAATAAAATTGTTTAGCCTAGAGTGGTAATGCTAAGTTGAGCTTAGGCCTTTGTACTGAAACTCGTGATTCGACCGAAAAGTCACTTTTTTCTACTCAGACGAGTTGTGTCGTGTCGACTCGATTTCCGGCGCAGGAGCCCTGGTTACAGCCTAATATCGAAAGGAGCATCAATTGTAAATTGCAGGAATCTGATACTAAGATCCTTGCATTCTTGCATACCAAAAACTAACACAGCTCATCACTCCTTCTATTGGATATATGTATATATACGAGCACCAGCATGAAGGAAAATGTAAGCACTGAGGAAAGACTTCTGATAGCATTGAGATATCAGTTATAATTTTTTTCTCAGTGAAGCAAACCAAGCAACCAGTGCCGGATTAAACCAAATGGGAGCGCTAGGTAATTCAAGTTTTGGGGCCGCCTTTTTTTAATAATTGTAAAATTAATCTCTCTTAAAGTTATTTTTCCTTACCTCCTGACCTCACCTTTCCCATCGAGTGAGGAAAACGTTCTTTTTTTATGAAGAAAACCGACCAAATGTGTTTTGCAAAACGACCAAACACCAAATGGTTTTGTGACGTTAAAAACACTGGATCCACAAGCTTGAGTTTGTAGGCGCTTTTTCGGGTCTTCAATGCGCGATTTGAATTTCGAATAGTCAGATGAAATAACAATCGAAAGAACAAATGAATAAACATTTTTAAATATTTTGCGTTTAAAAATATATACATATTAATATGATAAATAAATTGGTTGGAAATAAAAAATTAAAAATTTGTTTCTCGAAATTAAAAAAAAGAAGAGAAAAAATAAATTGAAATTAAAAAATGTATTTAAAAAAAATCATATCAGGTGTTGTGGGGACCCCTGCTCGTCGGGGGCCCTAGGCCATGGCCTAGTCCGGCCTAAAGCTGGAAGCACATAATTGCATTGTGTTTGCATGAATGCGTTGGCAGATCAAGTTTACACTGTATATTTTAATGATGGCAGATCTATTAATGCGGCACTACTTTCAATGAAACGCAATGCCATGCAACAGTTGGTACAACTTTTAACTTTTAGGCATACAACGCATTCAATACTCAAATTGGTCTTGTTTTTTTCTGCAAAAATATTATTAGCTGGGATTAACTCAGTAATATATTAAAAGTGCAGTTTGATGAGGGATTCAACACAAATTCAACATGAATTCTTTCAAAACGCATTTAAGTGACGACACGCAACGCATTAATGTGTCAAATCCATATAATGTAACGCATTGCAGTTAAATCCAATCAAGTATAGCAATGCAATGCAACGCAATTATGTACTTTTAGCTTTAAGGGTAATCCAGCACGGCAAGCAACTGAGTGACTGGGAGACTAGCATGTCGAGTCTCCTAATCACTGGTTGCGCAGTTGCCGAGTATCCTAGACTGGAGTATCCCCGCATGAGTGCCCCGTCTGATTACGTATGAGTTTTAGGGCCTGTGTGAGTTCAGTGACTAAAATTTAGTTTGTTTCAAAATAGTTCAATACAATGGAAAATAAGGTGAAGAACTAATAGGCTGTTGTCAACAATGATATCTTCTGTATCCATATATTTAGTTGCTTACTGTATAAAAAACATTATAAAAGTAAAAACTATTGTCAATTGAATTTAGTCATCAAATGAATTTACACAGCAATTTTTTTATAATAGAGTAAACCCTTCTAGAACAGAAGGCGCACTCCTCAGCTGGGCCAAGAAAAATTTACCTACTCAGCACAACCAAGCGCTGAGATGAGGCTCTGATGAGGTCAACTAAGCATGCAATAAAGTTAAAAAACCTCAAATTACATGTAACCCACGCAACCAAAAGGAGACATATCTAAACGGTCACAAGAGATTAAAAAGACTCCTTTTAAGGACATCTTTACTAATATTCACGCTAAACATATTAATATTGTTGTTCACGTAAATGAACATGCGATTGACGGGTTCAAATCTGCCGTAATTCGTGTTAGAAGAGTTGATTTGTAAAAGAGATGGTCCTCTCAGATTACAACGACTCTGCTTATAGACTAAGAGCCAGCGCCTGCCAGACATATGTACGTTAAAGTATAAAAGCTGAAATTTTTTTTGCGTGTTCTCACTAGTGTAGGGAACAATGTTTGGGGGTTACAAACCTTGACTAACGGTGCCTTCGGTAGGTTCGGTAGGTATCAGGCAATCTAGGCGCGCAGTACATGAGTTCTCTCACGTTAAAATATAAAAGCTGAAATTTACACAGAGGGTTCAAATGACCATTCTAAGTCATTATTTAAAAAGCCAGACCTATCCAAAGGGTCTAACACTCCCCCAGACGCGGTAGAAGGTCGAACGCACTGAGAGAGAATTGCTCAGGTACATGAATGCATTTAAGAGAGTATTCGTGCAGTTTAAATTTTATAATTCATGAAAATTTTATGTGAATATTACTTAAAAATTATCATACAATAACTTTTAAATATCCAGACACATTCGAAGGGTTAAATACCCCCTTAGACTGAATAAAGGATAGCTAGAACTATTCATGAGAGAGCATCACAAAACTGTTAAGTGAATTTGATGCGAAAAAAATTATTTATTCAGTACAATTATTTATTAATATAAGTAAATAAATTAAATTTAGCTTAATTTTAATTAGTGGTATAAAGTCGCATGCATCGATAAGTCGTACCCCTGTAGATGGTGTGGTTTTCAAATCTCGCATACAGGAATGATGATACCTAGCACCTTGATACCTAGCTTTGGCATCAGAAACATTTGCAATACGTTGCACAATGTCCAAACTTCTTTTATCATTCCGATTCTGCAAACGTACGCCAACGAAATTTCTTAATTATATGTATGAACATTAGCTAAAGTATAAATGCTAGAAAAAAATGTTTAAAGTAAAATGTCAACGGAATTTTATAACAAACATATTTGTTGGTATAACTTGTCATCGTAAATAAATAGTTGACTAGGTATTTGCAAAAAACCATTTTTAATAAACTTTTGAGGTGTAATAAATCCATATCAACATTATAGAAAAAACATTTTCCGACATTTAAAGCGCTATAACTCGTGAAATATTAGCCCTATCTAAAAATGATATAAGCAAAAATTATAGATAATCGTGTGTTCTATAAGTCTTAGGGAGGACATTTTTATGGCGGGCTAACCGTTAACGAAATATAGTGCAAAGAAAGTATTGTATAAAGTTTGAAGCACTATAACTCCGAACATATTGACTTTACAAAAAAAAATTCCGAACAAAAAAGTTAAATCACTTATTTATCTACAAAAAAGATTATATACATTTTTGTCGTAAACCGCATAGTTTCTGAGATATAGAATTAAACGCGTTTCCCTTCATTGTAAGTGAAGCATAAGGGTGGGGATGACGCCATTTTGAATTTAAGCTCATAAAAATATGTAAAAACATTTGGTAAAAAAAAATCGCGTGCGGTATTTTTTGCATTACGAAGGCCTTTTTTTCGACCTATTTACTGGACTAAAAGAACAATTCGATACTTAATTCGCGATGAGTCGTCACACTTCTATTGAAGAACGAGAGTTAATAATAAGCCATTTTAAGGACGGGAAATCTCAAAAAAAAAAATCGCTGAAATTGTTAAAAGGAGTATTTCAACAGTGCAGCATATTATTGAACGTTTTGTGCGAGAAAATCGTGTAAGAAATCGAGCCAAAAAAGCTCACAACAAATTTTTTTTCTGAAACGGATTGCCGTTGGATCGTGAGACAGTCAAAAAAGGATCCTACATTGAGTGCCCCGAAATTGGCAGACATTGCTGAAAGGACTCTCGGCAAAAAGAGCACCCCCGAAACTATAAGGAGGATACTCAGAAATGCTAATTTAAATGGTAGAGTTGCCCGGAAGAAACCTTTCATCAATCGCAAAAACAGATTACGCAGGATTGATTACGCTCGTGAACATCAGAGAAAGGATACTGCTTTTTGGGATACCGTAATTTTCGCAGATGAATCTAAGTTTAATTTATTTGGATCTGACGGGCAAAAATACGTCTGGAGGCAACCAAATACAGAGCTCAATCCAAAACATTTAAGGGCCACTGTAAAACATGGAGGTGGACATGTCATGGTATTGGCATGCATGTCGTCAGCAGGGGTCGGAAATCTGGCTTTTATCGATGGTATCATGGACAGACACAAGTATCTGAATATTTTGAAAGAGAACTTATTGCAAAATGCAGAACAATTGAATATAAAGGATAAGTTTCGATTTTATCAGGACAATGATCCCAAGCATTGCTCCCAAATCGTTCAAACGTGGCTCATTTGGAATTGCCCACATGTTATTCAAACGCCTCCACAGTCTCGGGACTTAAATGTTATAGAGAATTTGTGATCAGAGTTGGAGAAAGGCATTAGGAAACACACAATTAACAACAAACAGGACCTTAAAAAAGCTTTGCAGGAAGAGTGGAATCAAATTCAGCCAGAGTACACGAAGTCTTTAGTGGAATCGATCCCTCGAAGATTGGACGCGGTTCTCAAGCAGAAAGGCTATCCCACGAGATAATAGAAGTATTATTTTATAATTTTATAAGATATTAAAACTTGATACAATTTTTTTCTAGGAAAAACCATTTCACATCATTTTGGCTGTGAGGTCAAAATGAGCTCGTTTCTGGATTTTTGTTAATTTTCACCGTAACGGATTATTATTATTTTTTTTTTTTTTCACTTAAATGATAAATAAACATTATATTTGCAATTCCTCTTAACTGTTTTTCTTTATTTCATTCAGAAACTGACCGATATTTATCATTTTTCATAAGTTACCTGGCCACATCATTTTGGCCATTATATGAATAAATGAAAAAAAATATTTATTAGTATTTTTGAATTTTTTAGTAGTTTTTATATATGTAATATAAAATATACATAAATAGATATGTATTATTCAATAATTATGACATAACTAAGAAAATTTAGAACAATTTAGAGAAGGTAGGCGATCAAGGGAGACATACTTTCATAACTGAATGTCAAACCAATATTAGTAGATTTGAAAAGAGTATTAAAAAAATTCCATTTAAAAATTTTAGTTGTGATTATGAGAAAAATAAAAAAGTTCAAATAGGAGGTAAAATACAAGAAATAAAGATCCAGCGAGATTTATTTGGACGTATGCTTGGAATATCAATAGATTTTAATATCGATATATGTATCTAAAATTGTTTCTTATCCAATAACACCAGTGCCTATGTCGATGTGCCATCTAGATGGTACTATTTGTAAAACTGAAAAATCTGCATTAATGAAACATTTGGAAAAAGGAATTGAACACCAACCACCTCCTCACATAGATGTAGTGATAATTGATGGTTTCTTCTTATGGCATACAATGACAGAAGTTCCAAAGACGTTCGGGAATATCTCCAAAAAAATGTTACAAAAGTTTTGTAATTTTAATGTATCGCGAATTGATATCATATTCGATCAATATTTCACGCCATCAATCAAAGACTACGAAAGAAGTCTCCGTCAAGAATTTTCAAAACTGGATTTTACCATTACTGGACCTGATCAAGTTCGACCCTCTGATTTCCCAAAAGAATTAAAAAACTCTAAATTTAAGGAAGCTCTTATTGATTTCTTTACATTACATTGGGCAAGCGATGAAGTTGCTCCATTGATTGGCGATAAAGTAGTTAATGTTAATTTCAAACAGTGTCATTCGTTCGTTACTAATAATGATGATAAAGTGATATGCAACATACTTGAAGATCTTACATGTCAAGGTCATGAAGAAGCAGACACAAAAATTGTATATCATTTGTGCAACATCGACTATGAGGCGAATATCGTTATTAGAGCTAGCGATACTGACATCGCTGCTATAATACTTGGTCATATGGATCATATCAAAAACGAAAAATCACAGGTATGGATGCTTTCAGGGACTGGAAATAAAATGAGATACATAGATCTCACAACAATTCATAAAAATCAAGGAAATCTAATATGCAAAAGTTTGCCTGCACTTCACGCTATAACAGAATGTGACTATAATCCTGCTTTTATTCAAAAAAGGCAAAGTCAAGCCTTTTAAATTGTTGAAGAAAAAGGAAGAATATCAACAACTCTTTGCTAATTTTGCCAATATTGATTTTCATAATGAAGAGGAGAAAACTATCGCTTTCAAAACGGTCCAGCAGTTCATCTGTGATTTATATAATGTAGCAGGCATAAATGATGTAGATGCAGCGCGACTCCAATTGTTTATTAATACCTACACCGCTGCAGATGTAATTGAATCATTTCAAATAAAATTAAGAAATTTCGACGCGAGTAATCTACCACCATGTAAGAGTGAAGTCTTTCAGCACGTTTTAAGAACAAAATATATTGCAAGCGTTTGGACCACGGCTCACTTAAAAAACCCTCACATTTACAACCCAGAAGATTATGGATGGACGATCAATGATGACAACCAATATAACTTTAAATGGTTCGAAGGCGATCAATTACCGAACTTCGTCAGTGATGCACTTAAAACTCCATCAGGTACTTTTTTAATCAAAAGTTAATTTTAATTCAACAGCAGCTAAGTATTAAATAAACGTGTTTCTTTTTTACAGAAATATCAGAAGGAGACAGTATTGAAACTACTGAAAGCAATCAATTACATGACTGGGAAAATGATGACAATTATGGAAATTATGAAGATGACGATGTTAACAATGAAAATGAGGATGATGAATTATGATGATCTATGTATTGAATAAATAATTTTTTTCGCATCAAATTCACTTAACAGTTTTGTGATGCTCTCTCATGTATAGTTCTAGCTATCCTTTATTCAGTCTAAGGGGGTATTTAACCCTTCGAATGTGTCTGGATATTTAAAAGTTATTGTATGATAATTTTTAAGTAATATTCACATATAATTTTCATGAATTATAAAAACTGCACGAATACTCTCTTAAATGCATTCATGTACCTGAGCAATTCTCTCTCAGTGCGTTCGACCTTCTACCGCGTCTGGGGGAGTGTTAGACCCTTTGGATAGGTCTGGCTTTTTAAATAATGACTTAGAATGGTCATTTGAACCCTCTGTGTAAATTTCAGCTTTTATACTTTAACGTGAGAGAACTCATGTACTGCGCGCCTAGATTACCTGATACCTACCGAACCTACCGAAGGCACCGTTAGTCAAGGTTTGTAACCTCCAAACATTGTTCCTTACACTAGTGAGAAAATGCAAAAAAATTTTCAGCTTTTATACTTTAACGTATGTCTGGCAGGCGCTGGCTCTCACTCTATTAAACGACGCATGGCGGGTTAGAAAACCAGAGTCAACCTTTTCATTAAGGATGATGAACAAACACATCATAGGCCACCTCACGACGCTTGTAAAGAGAGCTTAAGTTAAGAAACTTAAGCCGAGATTCATAAAATGGAAGAATTAATGGGGTTTCTCAAGGAAAATGATTCAGTGTGAATCGAACAAACCTTCGTTGAATCGATTCAATAGTTCTAACATGCGAATTGTAATGAGGAGACCAAACCTGGAACGGATATTCGAGTAATGGTCTGACAAGAGAAATGTAAAGGTGTTTAGTGATCAAGGGGTTATTAAATTCTTTGGACCACCTTTTTATAAAACCCAAGACTACACTAATAGGACTACACTACCTTTGTAAGAGATATAGTTGACTTGAGTGGAAAACTCCAGCTTACAATTCCCTACATTAACGACAAAAACTGCAAAATTTAGTTTAGTCATCAATTTAGTCACAACTCACACAGGCCTTTTGTTACCGTACTAACGGTGATTACGAATTAAAGTCACTGATTTAAATATCTATTTTTATTTAATTAAATTAATACAAGCGCACTTAATACGTAATCCTTAATATGTACTTAAGTTCTTTAATACTCGGAATATTATTTATATGTATGTTTTTTATATATAAACTATTGTTTTTTATTTGTTTCTTTTATCACTTTTTAGTTACGTGCGATGGCGTAGTCGAACACACGAGGAGAGCGAAGAATAGAATGGAGATGCCGGAAATTGGCTGTCTCGATAAACACGATCGGGACGGAACGGGACACGGGAAGATCACTGAACTTTGAGTTCGGTGATCGAGATAGTGTTCCGATTGATCGTGTTTATCGTTTTCGGAATATGTTGTGCGACTTTGTGTGAAACTTAATAATTAAGTTTGTATGCAGTCGCCACATACTCCCCCCCCAGCGTAGCGTTAACGGAATGTTACCGCTTTAGACGGCTTAGCTTCGTTGTCGCGGTCGCAACCGAAGGCTGGCTTTAGCCTGTCAATGGATATTGACTTGGTTGTGCCGTTCAATTTGACGACGAAGTGTTTTCGTAATCGTTTGATTACTTCATATGGGCCCTCGTATGGAGGTTCGAAAAGTTTTCGAACTCTGTCGACTCGTATGAAAACGTAGTCGGCGTTCTCCAGGGCTTCTGGCACGTAGACATCCTTTTGGACGGGTTGCCGAGGATGTATTGCCTTAATGTTCTGCATATGAGAACGAAGGCGAGAGAGGAATTCTGATTCTTCAATTGGATTTTCATCGGTATTGATAGAAATCGAATTGGGAAGTCTCAGATTCTGACCGTATACGAGCTCGGCTGGTGAGCATTGTAAGTCGGTCTTAATTGCCGTGCGTATGCCTAGCATGACAAAGGGCAAGTCTTCACTCCAATGATTAGTGTTGTCCCTTGCCATTAAGGCTGCTTTAAGTTGCCTGTGGAACCGCTCAACCATCCCGTTTGCTTGCGGATGGTAGGCGGTTGTCCGGATTCGATGAGTGCCGAGTAATTTGGCAACTTCATTGAACAGTTTCGATTCGAACTGCGTACCTTGATCGGTTGTGATCTCGAGTGGTACGCCGAATCGTGGGACAAATTCAGTGACGAATTTCTTTGCCACTGTTGAAGCTGAGATATCCCGAATTGGGTATGCTTCAGGCCATCGCGTGAATCTATCGACTATCGTTAAGATATAAGAGTATCCACGAGATGGGGGTAGGGGTCCCACTATATCCATATGGATATGGTCAAATCTATTATTTGGAAGTTTGAAAGCTTCCAATGGAGATTTGGTATGCCGTGAAACTTTGGACTTTTGGCAACCTAGGCATGATCGAGACCACTCATTGCAGTCTTTATTGATCGATGGCCAGAAGTATTTCTTGGTAACGGCTCGTCTTGTAGCACGAATACCAGGATGAGAGAGACTATTGTAATGATGGGGGTTTATCTCTCTATCAGCTTCCCACGTTGAGACTTTGAGACTGATTTTCTTTATTCTATCAGTTAAAGATTATGATTTTATTTTATTTTATCTTTATTAAATTTGACCACCAAAGCGTTACAGCAGTGAACTGCCGTTAGTGCCTTCTCGGTCTTGGTCTTGATTACAGTCTGATACAGTCTGATTCTTAATTCTAAGTTTCCTTATTTATATCGAAGACTTACCACTACGCTACTCTAATTTTCCCCTACCTAATTGTTCCATTCATAATCATGTCATTCACGCGTTCTTGTTCCGGGCCTTTCCCAATTTCTTATTTGTTAAGGCAATTCTTTCATAAATAGCTCTCATGCTGTTACTTAATAATCGACTTAATTATTTCGGTCACATGTGCACTTTCGGTCATATGTGCACTTGCGGTCATACGCGCATTCGTGATGTAATTTATTTTGTTTACATTTCTTTGGTTGCGGTGACCGTGGCTCGTTGCTTAATTAATTACTCTTGTGTTGTATTTTTTGCTGCGTCTTCGATTATTATTTTTTACTTTTGGGTTCAAGTGCTCTACTTTGTTCCACTTTGTTTCACGGCTGTGTGCTACATTATTTTATGTTATTGTTAGTGAGATTTTTCATGGATTCTTGATCTCACTACATCCCCCATCGGGTGAAATGAAAAATTTTCGGTGCTTTTGGAGCGAAAATTTTTCTCCCTATAATTTACGTGTTTTTTAATCTATTTTTATGTATCTCCTTAATCTTATCTCCTATTTTTATCTTAGCGTTGACTCCTATGTTTTCTATTACCTCGTATGGTCCTTCATATGGTGCTTCATGTTTCTTTCTGTTACCAACTTTTAATAAAACATTATCTCCTATCTTAGCTTCTAGTGGTTTGATTTTTGTGTCATATTTTATTTTCCTTTTTTCTTTAGCTAATTCCATTAATCTTTTTGCTAGTTGATGAGCCTGTTGTAGTTTCCATTTAAGTTCTTTTGCATAATCTTCTAAGTTATAAACTGGTTCTGCGTTGTCTTTTGTTATCTCCTCAGGTAGGTTTATTACTTTTCCAAATACTAATTCATGTGGTGAAAATCCTGTATCTGAATGTGGTGTTATATTGTAACTAAAGGTATAATATTGGATCCATTCATCCCAATCTGATCCTTGACTAAATGATAATAGATATTCATTTAGTGTTCTATGATTTCGTTCTATAGATCCTAATGTTTCGTGATGGTATGGTGTTGAGTTTACATGTTTTATTTTTAGCATTTCACATATATTCTTAAATGTTTCATTCATAAATTCTGTACCCATGTCTGTTTTTATCGTTTTAAATGTTCCGAATTTTAATATTACGTTTTCTACTAGCGTTCGTGCTATTGTTGCTGCTTCTTTGTTTTCCATTGGTATCGCTATTATGTATTTTGTTAAATCGCATTGAATCGTTAATATATATCTGTATTGTTTTGATGGTCTTAGTGGTCCTACGGTATCTATTGATAAGGTCTCAAAGCTCATTGTTGGTGTTTCTGTTAATTGTAATCTTTCTTTTGTGTGTCTTATTTGTTTATTCTTTTTGCAATCCATACAAGCATTTACATGTTTTTTAACCATTTTGTTTAAATTCTTCCAGCAGTATCTTTGTTTAATTTTGCTGATTGTTCTTTTTACTCCTGAATGTCCTCCTATCGCAGGTGTATCATGAAATTTCTTTATTATTTCCAGTTGTTCTTCTACATCTGTCACTCTTATGGGCGGTTTATATAATAATATCTTTAACTTATTTTCTCCTTTTTGATGCTTTTCGTTATATATTTTTATGAGCTCTTCTTTCTTTATATAATTAAATATGTCATCATCTATTGACATTGCTAGCTTTTCAATTTTATACTTTTGTGCACTTTGCATTAGCTTCTCCAGCAGTAACTTCCAGTTTGCTGTAAGATTATCACTAAGCTTTTTTAATATCTTCTCATCTTTGTACTTTTCCATTAGCTTCTCCGGTAGTAACTCCAAGTTTGCTACTAGATTATCACTAAAATGTATTGTACATTCGTTTCTTCTTTTGTTATAACTTATTTCTGCATGCTTTATGTTATTTATTCTTTGCATCATTTCTTCTACACTATTCTTCTTTTTATTCTTCATCTTATTCTTCTTGTTCTCATGAGTTATCTCAGTTTTTAGTTTTGTAATGTTCCTAGTTTCAGAAATCGATGTACATTCCCAAATGTAGAGTTGATCAGTCTCTTTAGGTTGTTGTACAGTTTTTCCTTTCACTACTTCGTTTCTTTTCTTTGCTGCCCTCGTGACTACTTTTATATCTGCATCTACTGGTATCATTGCTTTTAACATCTCTGAATCTAATTTTATCCTTGACAGTGCGTCTGCGTTCGTATTTAGCGATCCTTGTTTATATATGATTTCAAAATCATATTCACTTAGTTCTAGTCTCACTCTGGTCATTTTAGATGAAGGATTCTTGTGTGTGAACAGGCTGACAAGTGGCCTGTGGTCTGTTACTACTATAAATTTTCTACCATATAAGTATGGTCTGAAATACTTTATCGCCCAGTGTATGCCTAAGGCCAAGTACACATTGGGCGTTCGGCGTTGCGTTTAGCGGGCGTTGGTAGTGTACACACCAAGCGCTTAGCTCGGCGTTTAACGAGCGCTAGCAGTATTAAAATGTTCGCTTTAAATTTTTTTATTTTCCAACAAATACGTTTCTTCTGTATAAAAACGCGCGTTAGAATGTACAACAAGTAGGCGACGTATGTATCTCAAAACGCCCGGCAAGCGTCCGTGAAACGCGCGTTCTAACGAAAATCTCGAAACGCGCGCTTTACGGGCGCTTGGTCAAAAACGCGCGTTTGCATGTGTACACCTAATAGGAGCTCTTTGATTCGTAAAACGCTCATTTCAAAAACGCGCGTTTCAAAACGCCCAATGTGTACTTGCCTTAATAGTTCCTTTTCTATTATCGGCTTGTTTAATTCGTGCTTATCTAGTGTTCTGCTCGCATAAGATATTGGTAAATCCTTGCCAATCTCTCCTTGAGATAGCACAGCACCTAGGGCAAAATTTGAAGCGTCAGTTGTTAGTACAAACGGTTTTGTGAAATCAGGGTATTGCAATATCGGCGGATTGATTAATTTTTTCTTTAATTCTTCAAATGATTTGTTGCATTCTTCTGTCCACTCAAAAGTAGCATTTTTCTTCGTTAACGCATTCAACGGTTTTGCTATTGCGGCAAAGTTTGGTATGAATCGTCTATAATAATTACAAAATGCTGTAAATCTCTTAACTTCATCAGCGTTCTTAGGCATTGGATAATTAGTTATTGTTTCATACTTCTTGGGATCAGTTTTTACCCCTTCATTAGTTATTAAATGTCCTAAATATACTACTTCAGTACGTAAAAAATTACACTTCTGTGGATTCAGTTTAAGGTTGTAATCTCTTAACCTTTGGAATGTTTTTCGTAGACTGTTGTTGTGATGTTCTACATTGCGTCCAAAAATTATAATATCATCAACATATAGAAATGTTTCAGCATCCAATCCTGCTAGCGCTACTGATAGCATTCGTTGGAAACTATTAGTGGATATTTTTAATCCAAATGGCAATCTCTTAAATTGAAAATGTCCCTTGCTTGTCGAGAAAGCTGTTACTGGTCTTGACTTTGGATGAAGTTCAATTTGATGGAATGAGCTCGTCAAATCCAATGTCGAGAAATATTTCGCCTTTCCAAGATTATCTAGTATGTCATCTAATCTTGTTAAGGGAAATTTGTCATCCATAACTTTTTTGTTTAACTGTCGAAAATCTATGACCATTCTCCACTTCTTATCGCCATTTTCACTCTTCTTTGGAACTACTAATAATGGTGAATTGTATGGACTTACTGATGGTTCTATGTAATGCTGGGGTATTTTTCTTGTCGGTGCTTCCCTCGTAGAAACCAATTAAAGATGATCCTTCCTTTTAAAATTAAAGATTTTCTTTCTATTATGTTTTTTGTATTTATTTTCACCACCAAAGCTTTACAGCAGTGAACTGCCGTTAGTGCCTTCTCGGTCTTGGTCTTGATTACAGTCTGATACAGTCTGATTCTTAATTCTAAGTTTCCTTATTTATATCGAAGACTTACCACTACGCTACTCTAATTTTCCCCTACCTAATTGTTCCATTCATAATCATGTCATTCACGCGTTCTTGTTCCGGGCCTTTCCCAATTTCTTATTTGTTAAGGCAATTCTTTCATAAATAGCTCTCATGCTGTTACTTAATAATCGACTTAATTATTTCGGTCACATGTGCACTTTCGGTCATATGTGCACTTGCGGTCATACGCGCATTCGTGATGTAATTTATTTTGTTTACATTTCTTTGGTTGCGGTGACCGTGGCTCGTTGCTTAATTAATTACTCTTGTGTTGTATTTTTTGCTGCGTCTTCGATTATTATTTTTTACTTTTGGGTTCAAGTGCTCTACTTTGTTCCACTTTGTTTCACGGCTGTGTGCTACATTATTTTATGTTATTGTTAGTGAGATTTTCATGGATTCTTGATCTCACTACACTATGTTCGGAGTTGAACGCTAGTCTCCGTAAGGAAGTGGGTATGTAAGGCCTTGGAATGCCTATACTATTTTCACACCACACCTGATGGGCGGTAAATGGTATTGGTGTGAGGACTAGTTTTACCCGTGAGCCGTTGCTGGGGTGCTCTTGTAGAGACTTTAGCTCTGTGTCACCTTGTTGAGCCTGAGCCAGTGTAGGCAGGTCGAAGGTGACCGAGTCGACGTTGTCGGTTGCTAGTGAGCGCGACAAGTAGTCTGCGACAACGTTTTGTTTACCAGACACATGTCTGATGTCTGTGGTAAACTGAGAGATTAGACCCAAATGTCTGGTCTGTCGAGGGGATCGTTCGGTCTTTGTGTGAAGGGCGCGAACCAGTGGTTTGTGATCAGTATAGACCACGAAATTGCGTCCTTCAACGAAGTAACGGAAGTGTTTGATCGCTGCATAGATTGCAAGAAGTTCGCGATCGAATGCAGAGTACTTCCGTTCTGTTGGTGACAGCTTTTTGGAATAAAAAGCTAGAGGTTGCCACCGATGACCGTTGAATTGTTCCAAAACGCCTCCGATTGCATAATCAGAGGCGTCAGTCGTAAGACTGTATTTTGCATCCTCGATTGGATGGTTCAGCAGAGTTGCTTCAGCCATCGAGGTTTTCACCTTGAGGAATGCCGCCTGACATTCTGCTGGCCAGTCAAAAACTTTATTGGCACGTGAGCGGTTGAGAAGGTCTCTCAAATGCTCGTTTATAGGCACCAACTGTTCAGCCAATTTTGGGATAAATCGGTGATAGAAATTCACCATTCCCAAAAACTTCTGGATCGATTTGACAGAAGTTGGAGGTGCAAGATCAACGATAGCCTGAACCCGATCGGAGGATGGAAGTATTCCATCCTTTGTGATGCGGTGGCTTAGAAACTTAATCTCTGTTGCACCAAAAACGCATTTCTCTAGCTTAATGGTTAAACCGAAGCTATCGAGGCGTTTAAAGAGCTCTTCGAGGTGAACGATATGCTCATCCTCGGTTTTACTGGCGATAAGTATATCGTCCAAGTATACATAAACGAAGTCGAGATCCCTCGTAACTTCATTTATGAACCTTTGAAAGGTTTGGGCTGCATTTCGTAAGCCGAATGGCATACGTGTAAACTCATATAGGCCGAATGGCGTAATGAGTGCAGTCTTATGCACGTCTTCTGGGGCGATTGGTATGTGATGATATGCACGTACCAAGTCAACCTTCGAAAAAATTGTGCAGCCGTGAAGATTCACGGAGAAATTCTGTATATGCGGGATTGGATATCTATCCGGCACAGTGACAGCATTAAGGCGACGGTAGTCGCCGCATGGCCTCCAATCATGTGAGTCCCGTTTAGGGACCAGATGAAGCGGAGATGCTGCGGGGGACGACGAAGGTCGACAAATCCCCAATTGGACCATATGGTCGAATTCTAATTTTGCCACCTTCAGTTTCTCCGGATGGAGTCGCCGAGCGGTGACAAATGGTAATTGCCCTTTAGTTACAATGTGGTGTTGCACATTGTGTTTAACCGGAAGGTTAAAATTGGGCGGTTTTGTTAACGAAGCGTACTTCGTTAATAGCTCTTTGTATATGCCAATAACTCGGCATGGAAATGTTTCGGGGTTGTAGTCGACGGTAGCGCACACGTTAATGCGAAACTTCGTGCGCTTGTCGACTAAATGCCGATATTCAAAATCGACTGACAATTTGAACTTCGTTAAGAAGTCCGCCCCGATAATGGCTTTAGTGGTGTCGGCTATAATGAAGTTGTAAACGTATCGTCGGCGTAAGCCGAGTTCGAGTTCTAGCAACTTAGTGCCGAAAGTTCGGATCAGTGATCCGTTGGCCGCGTACAGAAGGACGTTCGGGCTACCGTTATGGGCCGGGAACGCCTTGGCGGGAACAATTGAAACGTCAGAGCCCGAATCAATCAGAAAGTCCATCCGATTGTTGGTGTCTCTGACGAATAAACGATATGAGCGGCCGGTTATATGCTCGCTCATGTCGATCCCCTGCCCCTTTAGTTTTTTTTAGGGGTGGAGGTGGCCTTTTTTTTCGCCGGCTTGGCTTGGCCACCGTTGAAACTGCAGGGGGCTTTGCAGCTGCGTGCTTCACTACCGAAACGGTAGTGGAAATAGCACAAGCTACCCCTGGCTTGGTTCGTCCCTTGTGGCCGATTGGCCGAGGGCTGTCGAGGGCCGCCCTGCCGATTGGCAGGTGTTCGGCTTCTCGGCTTCCGCTGGCTGCGGTCAAGCTTTTCTAGCCTGGCCGTCAGTTTATTGATGGCGCTTTGCAGCGCCACCAATGTGGGCTCCACGTTGGCTGGAGCTGCGCGGACGGCGGACGCGTATGAGGCGCCTCCGTGTGGAAGCACCTCCCATACTTTGTCCGCCGTGGCGGCCAATCCGGCTTGGCTTTGGTCGGCAGCTGTGGCCAACGTGACCTGGATGGCCTGTGGAAGCCTCCGCTCCCACAGGTTCCGGATCAGGTCATCGTTCACTGCCGACGACCCGCCAGCTAGTGCCTTCAGAGCCTGGAGAAACTCGGAAGGTTTCCGGTCTCCAGGCTCTTGCACTGAAAGCAACTGCTCGAGCCGGGCGCTTCTCAGAAGTGCCGTATTTCTCGAGCAGATGCACTTTTATTTCCTCGTATGAGGAGGTAGAGGGGTCTACGGTGCTAAGCCGCATTGCCGTTACCGCCTCTTCCGGCAATGCAGCTATAACATTGTAGACTTTGATTCTATCCGATTTGCAGCCCGCCAGTTGAAACATAATGTCCGCCTGATAGAACCAGGAGGCGGGCTGCTGTACCCAGAATTTCGGGATGTCGTATTTTGACACTTTAACGGCGTCGACACCCGAAGTTCCGGGCTTTGGCTCCTCTATCTGTGGAATGACTTGTTCCATATTAATATCTTCCGGGTTCGACATTTGTATTTAAAAAATTTTTAAATGAAAACGGGGAGAAAAAAATTATATTGAAACAACAAAGAAAATCTGAGGTGTGTAATACCGAACCAAAGAAAAAAAAACAATAATTATATATCTGTGGGTCTCTATATACGTTATATATGTTTATGGTAAATGTGAAAGGTGTGTATGAAACCCTAGGTTGAATATGTACTTATGTGTATATGTGTTAATCACAACTTTTAATTCAATTGAAAGTAGAGCGCATAAATAATTTAGAATATTTATATAAAATATAGTAGATAATTATGTGAAATATAGTTAAATATTTATAAAATATTGTAAATAATTATGTGAAATATAGTTAAATTATAAAATTTAGTAGATAATTATGTGAAATGTGGTTAAATATGTATATAATATAGTAGATACTTATGCAAAATATAGTTAAATTATCAAATATAATAGGTAACTATGTGAAATGTAGTTAAATATGTATAGCATATAGTAGATAATTATGTAAAATGTAGTTAAATTATAAAATATAGTAAATAGTTATCAGCATAGTTAACTGAATTTAAATTTAATAGTCTTCGAAATTTTGTTAAACAAAATGTGTATATTTTGAAAAAGAAAAGAAAGAAAAAAATTTATCTGTTAATCCTTGTCCTTTGTTTTATGCTCTTGATCCAGGTGCAATATAATATAACCTCTTTTGTGCTCCATTCAAATATGCTGTGGTAAACATTACTCCAACGTCAAATGTCAGTTTCCAGATCAGGTTAAATAAAACTTATTTAGCCGCCTAATTTCTTCCGATGTTGGGTGATATTCTGATCGATGCAATGACTTTGTGCTGAGCTGTTGTGTTTGGGCACGAAATTTCTGATTTCCCTAAAAAAAAACTTTTAAAAGGGAATAAATAGACAACAACAAAGCTTCAATAAACTGGAACCACTCCGAGAGTTTTTATCGCTCACAATGTAAAACCAAAAATTCCTTTTGTTATATGATACCGATTTTCAATTTTTATTGATATTAATGGTGTATTATGACCTTTGTCGGTTTTATTCTTTTTCTTCTAAGTAAGAAAATAAAATTCCGCTAGTGGAAATTTGTTACGGGGTTCTTGTCATTAACAAAAAAAACTATAACAAAGGGCAATTATATATATCATGGCCACATGTACGTTGTAAGATCTTCTCTAGATCAATTATGCCAGCCTATTTTTCACTTTCACGTTATTTTATTACGTAAAACAATAGTAAATGGTTTGATTAGTTTTTGATAAAATTATATGTATTTTTATCTGAAATAGCAATGCGCGTGCGCGTCGGGGTCACCACTTTTGTTACCGTACTAACGGTGATTACGAATTAAAGTCACTGATTTAAATATCTATTTTTATTTAATTAAATTAATACAAGCGCACTTAATACGTAATCCTTAATATGTACTTAAGTTCTTTAATACTCGGAATATTATTTATATGTATGTTTTTTATATATAAACTATTGTTTTTTATTTGTTTCTTTTATCACTTTTTAGTTACGTGCGATGGCGTAGTCGAACACACGAGGAGAGCGAAGAATAGAATGGAGATGCCGGAAATTGGCTGTCTCGATAAACACGATCGGGACGGAACGGGACACGGGAAGATCACTGAACTTTGAGTTCGGTGATCGAGATAGTGTTCCGATTGATCGTGTTTATCGTTTTCGGAATATGTTGTGCGACTTTGTGTGAAACTTAATAATTGAGTTTGTACGCAGTCGCCACAGGCCCTTAGTCGAAATTTAAGTATCCCCGTGTGAGCAGTGCCTAAGAATTCATAGTTTTCCTGGATCCTGAAAAATGTAAATGTAAATATATTAAATTTGTCCGACTTATGAGGCCTATAAGGTATTTATTAATATTGGATTTATGTATTTTATTTCAATAATTTTTGCATATTATGTCGATTTTTGTTGTAGGGATATTTTAATTCCCCAACATTCTTCTCTCGCTTCTGCACATTTGTTTTTTCTTTCTTTCTCCTTGCGTTTCATGTGTAAATTTCATATGAAACTTAAGTTTGACGTTTCGTTGCCAGGGGAAGTTTTATGTACGTCACGAGTGCAGTGAAGAAGTTTGGGTTTTTTGGTTGGGTGGGTTTACCTGATTTTTCGCATTTTCGAGGAAAGTACATTTGTTTGATGTGTGTATTGTTCATCTGTGCTAGTTTTAAGTGAGGTTTGTAAAAGCAGTTGTGTTTTTTAATGTGAAATAGGTGGTTTTTTTTTTTTTTTTGGGCCATACCCTCATTCAAAGATGAAGAAGAAGAACTAAGTATTCTAGTATTCCTTGATTAGCCGTGCATTAGGCCGATTAGCCTGGTATCCTTCTTGCTTAAGGCACTAGAAACGGTCGTAGACTTCGACATCCGCCAGTCGATAGATGTGGCTTTATTGTCACCAACTCAACATGCCTATCTCGGTGGTCGATCCACCGAGACGGCTCTGCACAAGATTGTGGGAACTATTCAAAGACCCTATATTATAAACAACACACTTTGGCAGCCTTCTTAGATATAGAAGGCGTCTTTAACAACGAACGTACTGAATTGATTGGAGAAGGTCCCATAGCCCTAAAAGTAGAAGCAAGCTTCAGGCAATGGCTAGCAGCTATGGTAAGCTCAAGAATAATCCAAGCGTATTGGAAATACCTAGATAACTTCCCTTCTTTCTTCTTCCCTCCTTACATTCCTGATTCTTCATGTCAAAGTTTCGCGAGTCCTTCCCCGATCCCCAAGCAAATGGCATCGGTTGGTTGATGAGATTCAACTCGCTTTCGGAGGTATAACACTCCATAGTAATAGTTGGGAGCAGGTGGAATACAAATATCGTGGCTAGGTTGTCACAGTTCCTTCTGTTCCGACTAGAGCTGATGTTCGACATTGCACTCTATACAACGAAAATAGATTGTCGATAGTATAAAGGGTCTTTCTTGAGCTTTTAGTCTTCCACATAAAAAAACAGCGAAATCATGCAAGGATATCTACATAAATATAATTGGCACCTGGGCACCAGGCTGCCCAGGCAGTCAATCCAAGGAAAACTGAGTTGATGCTGTTTACAGCTGGGAAAACGAAGTGTTGGACGTTATTAGTATAGAATTTTTCAAACTCCGTGACACAAAAAATTTGAGCAGTTCTGCGCACCTCGTTGCCAAATTTTATAAATAATGTTTTATCATTTCCCCTCTTTTTAGTTAAAACGGCAACAAACACTGAAAAAACTCAACAAAATAATTAGGGAAGGGATGCGCGCATGCCGAATGAATAAAGTTAATTTATCTTTCTATGTGTTGAGCAGAGCTTTTAAAAAGCCCCTGCTCAACAAAGGCAGTTTATTCAACATAATAAGCATAATTTTACTTTAATTATGCGAAATATTTCTCATTTCTAAATTTAGAATAATTTAAAAAAAATGCTGAAAAAACTTCCTTTGAATAAATGAGGATTTTCATTCATAAACCGACAGTTCCCCGCAGTCGCAAGCAACACAACCTCCCCGGGCAGAAGCGCGTATGCGACTGGCAGGAAACGTCAACAATCTAGTAATCAAAGTGATAAAAACACAAATTTCGTATTTTTTAGTAGAAATTACTACAAATTATTTCTGTAGCATATGTGTAAAATATAATAACCTTAAAATAAAAAAATATATATAAAAACGGGTGTTTTCAATCATAATTTGTAAATTTTTGAAATAATCATTGAAGTCCCAGAAAATACACCTCCCTTTAGCAATACGCAGTCGCGACTGATTACATGGCAGCAAGTGATTTGATAGGAGGAATTAACTGAAGCTTTTGTCTGAGCTTTTAAACATTTTTAGGAGTTTAGCTGGGGAACATGCGCGGGATGTCACGAGGTTTGAAAACAACTATACTCAGTTGGCGGACCGATTGGTATGGGTCGCGCCAAAAGAGTTGATGCCGAGAAAGTCGCGTTTTCCATGCGCAGTAGAATCCCCGCATGCCGTTCCCGTCCCTTAGCCTAGTCGCGACAAATTTCGAAGGGGAAATTTGAAAATACATAAGCGCATTTCTTATCGATATGTGCGCAATTTTTATTTGTGTGCAGCTTTAATTTCCCCAACTGCGCGCTCCGGCATCAACTCTTTTGGCGCGACCTCTAAAACGGCACTCGCATTTAAAAGTATAAAGACAAATCACAAATTTTTCAGCCTCTTGTTTCCACTCGGGATTGGATAACAATGATTTTTTCTCACGCGGACGGCTAATGATGCGCGAATGAGGCAAGGCCAGTGCTGCCATTTTGGTAACGTTCGTATCATTGTGGATACTATTTAGTGGAAAAAAATTATATGGATACGATGATACGTTTTCCCAAAAAAGGATACGTTAGCACGTATCGTAATTTTATTTTATTTTTTCAAAATTTATATCTATTACCGTTTCTTGTCTAATCAGTAGAATTAATTTCTAATATCTGCTACATATTTTCTCAAAGTTGTGACGTACTTTGAGTTGTGTTCAATGATTTCAGCAAAATGAGCCTGCTCTAAAGTGGCCCACACACTATCAGTTTAACTTCGCAGTTTATTACGTGTGACGTCATGTCTGGACGGAAAAACTGTGTGAACTGTACAGTTTTGAACTATTTTCACTTAGTCCATAGACCTGAGCTTCTCAACCCTCTTTTGCTCCGATAAACTGCGCAGGTGAGACGGTTGATCGTTTAGTTCCGTCAGATGTATTCAAACCAATAAAACTTATGAGACTGAGCAAATAAACTGTGCAACGAACTGACGAACCCACTCTTTTTCAGGTCAGTTTCTCGTACAGTTTTTTTGCACAGTTCAACTGCGCAGTCAAAACTGAGAATGTGCTGGCAGCTTAACTTGAACTGGAGCAACTAAAGCACGGGTTTCTGCAGCTGCTCTTCTCTGATCTGTTTTGCTTTTTTTCGGTTTCATTCAATAAGGCTATGATGTTTTTGGCTTGTCGTGTTCATGTGGGTTTTTAAAAGTAAAAAAAGGTTACGAAACTTGTTGTTTGCGTATTGTATCGTGTTGTGGTGCTGTGAAATTAGTGCGATGGTAATTTCTTGATAATTACGAGTTACGGCATATTTAAGTCATTTCCTTTTCACATATTTAGATTTGTTGCTGGAAAAAGAAAAAATGGAACGAAAGAACGCATCTAACAGGAAAAGTAGCGTAAGATCAGTTTAATTTAGAGAACGAAGAAACAAATTTTTTTTTGCTGTGATACGATGAAGCTTAAGAGTCAACCTTTGTACTACTAGTTCGTCATGTCGTTAGAGTCATGGTGCAATGTATAGTAGTAAGCTTGATCTGAAGGATAGAATAGAAAGGATAGGTTAGGGTTCTGGAGGGTGAATGAGTAGGTGTCGATGAACCTTGCGTTTAAACTCAGAGATCTTAAATGAGCTCGGAAATACTGACTGCAGAAGACAGTTCCACAGTCGAGTTGTTCTATTTATAAACGAACTATTTAGGAGGGCTGTAGTGTGTGGAGCTGAGCCGACTTGGCTACTCTTGTGTTGCTGGAAAAAAGTTGCCGTGTAGGCAGGAGGTTCTTTATTTCAGTGGAGCAGTGACTGCAATAATAGCGATAAAACTTGCAGAGTGCAGCTACATTCCTTCGGTGGCTTAAAGGATCGATGGAGGAGCAAAAGTGCTATCGCCAATAAGTTAGATGGCGCGGTTTTGCACCTTGTCCAGCCAAGCCAAGGTGGTTTCATGTGCCCAGATATACGAGTTGTATTCTAGGTGGGGTCGAATGTAAAACTTTTACATTGTGGCTAGAGCAGCTGGCTGAAGGAGGAACTTGCATCTCTTAAGAAATCCGAGGCATTGATATTTGTTTGGCAATTTAGAATATGTAACCATTCCACTGCATATCATTGGATAGCATAATTCCCAGGATGTTAAGAGATGGGTCAGGTGTTAGGTTATCCTCGCTCACTAAAATAGCCGGAAAGTCGGTACAGGTTTTGGTGAAGATAAGGCAGTACTTTGTTTTATGTGTTAAATTCGACCCGATTCTTGCGGCCCCAGTCAAGAATGAATTCGATTTCCGTGTTAAGAGAGCTGGAGATGAGTTCGCGGTCTAAGAGACAAGCTCTGGCACTTGCTTGTCTAACGTTGGAGTAAAAGTAACGCAAAGTACTGTCATCGACGAAACTGTGGAGTGGGTTGGAGGGGATTGAGGGCGATTGTTAATGAATATTACAGGTGAGAGGATCGATCATTGGGGAACGCCGGCCGAAATGGAATGTGCGTTGGATTCAACGCCATCCAATACTACCTTGATTGAACGGCCAGAGAGAAAGCTCTCAATCCAGTTCGTAAGAACTGAGTCCATACCAATAGCTTGGAGTTTAGACAGCAGCGCGAGATGTCATACTCTGTCAAAAGCCTAGGTAATATCTACAGCAACCAGACCGGACTCACCGGAACTATGGATGCTTTGGTGTAAATGCTTGGTCAAACACACAAGAAGATCGCCAGTAGATCTTTTCGGTCTAAAGCCGTACTGCCTGTCGTGTATGATTTGGTTAGATTCCTGATATTGCATTAGTTTTCTATTAATTATTGTCTCCATGATTTTGGAGAGACAGAAGTTATTGCTGTTGGGCGGTAGTTTAAAGGGTCGCTGGCTTCACCTTTTTTGGGAATAGGCTGAACATGAGCTAGTTTCCAAGAGTTGGGATAAACTCCGGAGAAGTATGACAAGGCAAAAAGTTTGCGCAGGGGTTTAGCCAGAGGCGAGGCACATTTTTTGAGTACCGTCGGGGCCAGTCTATTTATTGACGTCGAGCTCTTTGAGACATTTATACACCTCACGTGCCCTAAAGAAAATTCCGCCCATCGAATGGGTGATGCGATCGAAGACCGATGGTGACGTATCAGAGTCGGGTAGAGAAGAATCTGAGGCGAACAGAGATGTCAATAAATCGACCTTGCATTTGCTTTCTCTTTCCATTGATGAATGGAGGGGTTGAGGAAGAGGTAAAATTCTTCTTGATGGAAGTTATCAAGGCCTGTCTTTGCGTTGAGAATCTTGTTTCTCAATTTGTCGTCAAATTACGATTTAACCTTCCTGATGGTGGAATTACTGGAGTTTCTTAATTTGATATACTCACGACGAAGGGACTCACTCATGTGTGTATAAATTTTATATTGCGAAACGGATAACGTTATCATCACAAAAGGAAAAGTGTTCCGTGATCTTACGGAGGCGGCGTTACAAACCGTTTCAAGCTGACCTGCCACCTGCGGACTCAGCGTTAGCCCAGTGAAAACAGAACTGGTCCTCTTCACGAAGAGTTATAAAACCCCACCAATATAAAAGTATGAGCTCATTTAGAATCGTATGGATACGTACAGAAAAGTTATGGATACGATTGGATTCATTTTCTGTATATTAATAGATAGGACAAAGCTCTGAGAGAGTGGCAACACTGGGCAAGGCGTTAAATGTCCTTTGTGGGTCCTATAGGGCAATCCACATTGGGTCCATATAATGAAGTGGGGCTAGCCTCATATGAGCCCTATTTTAACCACCTACATTCTAGCCGAGAACTGTTCAATTAGCAATAATCCATGGAGACTATTCAAGGAGTTCAAACTCTTATGGAGAAAATAACCTTAAATGGATGGGTAGCAGAAACTAAACTTCTAGCTCATTTTTGGTCACAGATGTCGCCTAAAGCTGACGTGCCCCACATGAAGTTAGCTGAATTTAACCTATTCGACGATTTGTTCAAAATTAACTTAGTCGAAATGGAACAATGCAAAACAAATCATTGGAAAATCCATAAATTGGTTAAAAACGAAAAATCGCATCGATATAAATCCAATTTAGAAGCTGATTTTTCAAGTTAGATGTAAACATAAAATATCTTAGTAGTTAACGAACTTGGCCATCAACCGGATAAATATAATCGGCCATGTTTTTTGGGGTACATGTGACTGTGGCGCTCTCATTAGTAAAACGAAAATTGACAACACGGAGTTTGTACTCCTTGTATAGTCTCTCTGCAATAATTAACCAACTAAAGGGCAAAGCTCTTTACGAGTATTCCAAGGCGCCTTTAATCTATTTATCAAGATCTTTTTTCATTGCATATGTAAAGTGGTTGGGGTGAGGTTCCTAAAATGTTTTGCAACTTCATAAAAAAAACTTAACTTCTCAAAACTATTTTTTCGTCATTTTTGTTTGTAATTCTTTGGCCAACATCTTGCTTTTATTTTACCAGCCCTAATCACAGCCTCTGATAAGGATCTTCCAACAATAATAAATCGCGCAGCACACACTCACAACGACTGGTAATGATTATACAAATGTAGTAGAACAAACGCAGGCTCTTGCCACATTCGTCACTAATTTTTTGTAGCCTCACAGTATTGTCGATTACTCGCGACACGAATGCCTCCGCTTCAACTATTCATCCACCTGTGGTTGGGGGGTTACTGACCAGCGAGCAGTGGTCGGATCGTGTTTGAAAAAATATCCCTTAAAATTTAAAAAAAAAATCCCTTAAATTCCCTTAAATTAAAAAAAAAATCTCTGAAATTCCCTTGAAGTAATTTACAGTTGTATTATTTTGTTTTTACGGTATGCCCCCATTTGTAAACCCCCACTATCAAATAAACGCATTAGCAATAGTATGAAGATGCCCATAATTAACTACAAAAATTTTTTAAAGAATTATTTATTTAGCAAATAAAGTTCAGCGTGTTAATAAAAAATCGTTTAACCAAAAAATTTTTTTAATCCATTTATAAAGTATAACAAAGTGTATATAAAATATAAATTAACATTTTTATTAATCCGTTTATAATGAGAAAGTTAACAAAACATAAAATTTAATTTCAGAAAATATAACAAAGTTATAAATCATTTTTTCTATTTATCGTATATATTTGAATTTTTTATTATATTAAAATGTTTTTTTTCAGGTTCAAAATTAGCCACTTTCAAATCTTTTGTTTGAAATGCTGTTCGAATAACAGCAATTGCGTTTAAAGAACTATCGCTTAGACGATTTCTCTTTTTTGTCTTACAATCTGCTACTACTGAAAATATTCTTTCGCTGTCTGCGTTAGAATGCGGCAAAGACATCGTAATATTCGCAAGTTGTACAATATTTTTGTATGGAAATAATTCTTGATCAACATCCTTCCAGTTTGACAAATATAACCAAAATTCTTCTATGCTCAACTTCAAGAGTTTTTGCTTTTGTGGTTCCGAAAATTCATAAGGTAAATTCTTCCACTGCAAATCTAATTCTGTCAAATCTATATTTAAATTGAATCGTTTCGCAATTGGCACTAATGTCTTCGGCCTTTCTTCCGAAGGTAATATACAAACTTGAGGATCAATAAACTTCAAATCGAGAAGGAATTCATCATTAATTGGTAACTTTTGCAAAATAACGGTGACAGCTTTTCTATAAAACTGAAGAATCCTTTGACGGATTTCTTTTTGTACTGATAAATCTAAAGTCTTTAATACACTCTCACATTCATGACCAACAGCTATTTCATTTAACGGCAATATATTATTTGGATCATTAATGTCCACATCTAATTTTATTTTGTTAGGTTTTATAAAATTTTGACACAATTGGAAAAACAATCCTCTGCTTTTAGCAGCTATAACATGTACCAATATTTTCTTTGATTGAAATAATGCATTAAATTTATTGAAATATAAAAGAGAATATTTCATAAATGACAAGTAAGCTTTTGTTCTCATATTTTTTAATTCTGTTAAAATATTTTCAGCAGATTTAAGCTTATCCTCAAAAACAGCAAGCGTAAAGTAATATTCAAGCACTGTCCAGTTTTCCAACAAACGAATAACACAATTTAATCTAGACAGCCATCTAGTTTCCGCTAATTTTAAAATTTTTTTAGATTCATCCAACATAGATGACTGAATTTCTGATAAGATTGCAGACCTTTTTGCGCTTGCAGATAGGTAACATGAAATGTTTTTTATCAAATCTTCTGCTGATCGTGGAAGTTCTTTGCATGCTTCACTAGCTACTATAGCCGATGTATGACAGATGCACTTCAACAATATTAAAAAATCTGTATCAGCACGGAGTCTGCTGTAAAAAGAATTATGTTCCCCAACCATCGTATTAGCTCCATCACACGCTAGTCCTATAATATTATTAACTGCAATTTCATGAGTATTTAAACAATTCTTAAATTGTTCATAAATTTTTTCTGCCGAACAGTCGGAAGCATCAATGGCCAATAATTCTAATAGACACGTATGCACTTTGTAGGTGTTGGGATGAACAAATCTTACCAGGATGCAGAATAATTTTGTTAAAGCAATATCAGTGCTTTCGTCTACTAATAAGGAAAATTTAACGTCTTTTAAAATTTCTACTATTTCATCTGTTTCTTTTTTTGCAATAACGTTTGACACAATTTTTCTACATTTCTTTTCACCTAACGTTACATTTTTAATTATTTCGGAATCCGGAATACTGGCTTTTAGCACATTGATAAGATCATTGGCAAACACAAAAGGAATATTATTTGTAGCAAATAATGCAGAGAGTTTTATTTCTGTTCGTATAATCTGATTTTTGAAAAGAGTTTTTCCTTGTGATTGTTCACAAAAATCTTGAAGTTTTGGTAAAGCATTTTTTTTTAAATTTTGCTTATGTAATAGTGACAAAGAATGCCTATTTAATTCCGAAGTACCACATTTCAATACTTTATTGCATACCTTACATTTTGCTTTATTTTCATCGTCGCTTGCTTTTTCCAACCAAGTTTTATACTTGTCATTTTCTAGCCAGCTCTGTACAAATTTTTTGGCGTAAATCTTCTTTTTAAACTTTGGTAGCTCGTTCCGGGTTCTCAGTTTCTTAACTGGAGTTGTTTTTGCCATTGCTCATATTTAAAATAACGATTCTATTAATTTTACCCTATTCGTCTCGGCCGTGTGGATAGAAAAAATATTTTTATATTTCGGTTTTATTTATTTAATATGGCGACGAAAGATACAAACACATTAGTAATGACGTTTGTTAAACTTGTACACTGTGCTGAACCTCCTCCGTACTGCCATATACTTCTTTCCAGCTTGCATTGGTAGTGCCACATCATAATCTAGACATTATAAATAAGTTAATTCCTAACGTCATTTTCTATTTCCGCTTACACCACTAAAAGGATGTAAATTGGGGTATGGGAAAAATCCCTTAGTGTGTGAGAAAAAATCCCTTAAATTCAAATATTTTGAATGAAAAATCCCCCATGTCTTTTTAGCTCTAAAAATCCCTTAATCTGGGAAAAATCCCTCGAAATCCGAACACTGCCAGCGAGCATGTCACGAATACCACCGCTTAATATACCCCGTACAAATACGCTTACATATTCCTGGAATCCAGCAATCAATACATTCACACAAACGGTGTGTTGCCGAGGACTTACAGTATTTTATTTATGAATCACAAACTTTTTTCGGCTTTCTAATTAGCCACCGTCGAATAAAAAATTCTGAAAGGGAATTGTCAAAAAAGTTACGCAGTAAAGGGTTATCGTCCTCCGGCAGGGACCTCGGGGTTAGGGGCCCTGCACTTAGGACATGTAGAGCCCAGATCCGATATCGGGATCAGAAACGTTGATAAATTATAAAGCAATATATGAACCTGAAATGTTCACTGGAAACGGGCAAAGGTCAAGTTTCGAAGGTCACACACTTTCTCGGAAATTGCGTGAGTGTTAGGCTTGTGGTCAATTAACTTAAGTTTGGCCCAGGGATTTCCATCATGATTGCTTCTCAACCTGCTATCGAACTGGATGGTAACGATTCGATGACGATGCGGAATTTTGATAAATGAAATCATTTCCCGACAGGAGATTCACGTTCGCAGCGGTGCTTATCAGTTGCCAGGAAGTATGCCACTGAAAGAGAATTCCTGGCAAAGAATGTCCCAGTCCCAGTTAAATTGGGTCAAGCACTTTAATATCACCGCAACGATAGCCTCTACATGGCATACTTCTTGTTCAAAGCAGGAAGTGATAGTATCAGGTAAGTATAGTCCCTAATTTAATTCACATCTAAAAATAACCTCCTCAGGTCAACCGCCCTAAATGCCGTACTTTTTAAGGCTTTGTTGACGTTTTTATCGATCTTTAAAACTGTGCAGGATTTTTGTGTCTTTTCAACTCAATGGAATTTTCCTGAATGCAAGGATTCAGGCCCGCTCAAAAGACCGACCACGACGTCTTATAAATTCATCAATGTAGTATCGATCTCAGTTTCAGGCCAAATATGTGATAGGTTTCCAAAAATGTTGATAGCAGGTGATTTATGGGGTCGTTGCCTGTCGGTAATGATTAGAAGTCCTTAATTTTAGGAATTCCTTGCGGCTCGAAGTAAACTTTCTACTTAGCCCTACTTCTTACGCTATTATTAAATGCCCATCATAGCTCCGGAGTCGGTTTGTTTGGAGTAGTTCTGTAACGTGTAATAAAAATATCACATTCATTGCTATTCAATTGATTTCTGTAATTGTTACAATTATTATTATTCGATTGTGTTTATTGTGCGATGTGCTTTTGAGGTAATGCAAGAATTTTCTTCAGCGGTAAAAGAAACAAATTATTTAGTCTTCTTTTACTTATGCTTCTTTAATGCTTCCTGGGACATAAAGCGTAGACAGTAGGCCTCCAGCGGACTCCGGTTTGTGTGACATCTCTCAGCTCCGTCCAGGATAGTGAAGGCCTCTGCTAGTGAGGTTCTCCTCTACTATGGTTTAGGTGTTCCAACCAAAGTCTAGTAATAACAAGTCCTTAATTTTCATACAAAATTTCCCCCCCGTTAGTTGTGTGCGTGCATATATGAGCACCACTGCTGAGCAAAACTCAACGCATACTTCGTGAACTCGGCGAGACAAAGTCAGATTCTCTCTTTACGATAAAGTATGTAGAACAGAAAAGGAAAGAAAATTGAAACAGCTGTTTTCTTTCATAAATCAAAACAAACGAGCAAATATGCACCAATACATCAAGTTTATCTCCATATAAAAACCATAAAAACTCATAAAAGTTTCCGCTGTTTGGTTGTGTGCAAACGCGTATAAAAATGTTGCATTCTCTCTCTGATATCCTGACATCGTCATTTGAAGAACTTGTGTATATAGCTGTATAGCATATGAAGATGAAAGACTTGTTAATTTCTAGACTTTGATTCCAACTTGCGGATTCCAGTTAAGTTCCGGTTTGTCTAGACTCTCGTTTTCGCGTCGCACAGTGTGGCCAATACGATTCCATTTCCTTCGCCTGATTTCGTCGTCCGCCATTTTTTGGTCGGTACGGCGTCACAGTTCTTCGTGCCACGGTATTTTGAGCAAGGGCGTATCCGTCTGATTTCAAGGGGCCACTAATAAGCACTATAAGAATATTTTCCATTTGTAACCGACAGCCACAACTGCCTCGAAATGATGAAGGGCTTCATCTCCACTTCCCCGTTCTTTTAAAAGCTCATGAGGAACGTACGTAGGAACGAACAGTCTAATCACCATCTTTAGTGATTCCAACATCAGCCGTGCGTACTGCCATATTAAAATGAGGATATATGTAAATACTTCGAAATGAACCAGCTGATTCTTTGGCAAATAAGAAAAGTTAGTTTTTGAAGTTTCTAACTGGAAGTTTTAACTAGATATTTAACTTTTGTTATTTGTTATAGATGTTAGCGTCATTAAAGTTACATTAAGCTGTTGTAATGGCACAATGGCGCGACGGTGCTGAGAAAGCAATCTGAGGCACCATTGTGCTTGTTCATGCCCCAGAGCCAGAAGCCCTGAAGAACCTGACTCTAGGAACATGCACCCACATAAAAAAAATTCCACAAAAAATTTCACTCTCCCTAAACCACCGAAATAACCGTTAGGGAGAGACATTATGCCGGCCACACGATGAACGCTAGCTCGCCGGTTGGGGTCGTGGGGTGTGTGGCCAGGCCGATACCTGTATGGTTCACCACTTACCTGTGACTAGGAAAATTCATATTAAGCTCCAATCCTCCCTCTGCCGGACCGGCTTGAGCCGTACCGCTGCAGTCCGTTCCCCTGCCAGCTCATAGTATGGAAGACTACCAGCTGACAAGGAAAAGCACTACTTAAGAACCCTGAAAAGAAATGAAATCCGCTTAATATACAATTAAATTATCATATGTATATATGTATGAAGACGAAAGATAAAAAAAACGCGCAGTAATGGTACCAGTACTCCTCGTTTTGTACAAACGATATCACAAACAACAGAGTCACTTAAAGGAAGGACAAATTGCCCGGAACCAACAAAGAATAAAATATCTAAATCAAGGAGCAAAACAAATTCATAAATAATTATAAATAAGATTAAAAGTTACGATTAAAATGATTATTTTAGTAATAAATGTAATAAGTTAAAGCATGAAAATTATTTGTTATTTTATTTTAGTGTATTTTTGTGTTTTTTTTTCTTTTTTCTTGCAGCGGAACTGCGACTTAATTTTTTTTTCGCTTTGTCTACCAATTCACAACAGTACGTCAAAAGGATTTCTTCAATGGCCCTGCTGCAGGATTTTTGCGAGATTGTATGAAACTTCACCGACCAAAAAAACCTTTGGAAACAAAACTTTCTTCAAAAAGGAAGTGTTTAACGACACACAAAAACGCGACACTCGAAACGCGAAAAACTCGAAAAACGCGACACGCGACACTCGAAAGTGAAACTGGAAGTGCGACGTTGCCACTTTTTCATAAACACGCGAAAAACGCGATTCTTAAAGTAATCAAAAAGGTAAGTATTCAAAAGATGTACATCATTTGGATGAAAATTTTATTAGTATATGAAATATAGAAAAAACATTTGAAAAAAATATTATAAAGAACAAACCAAAAATATATGGATTTTTTAAATAACTTTTCCAGTTTTTGTTCGGGGTCGAGCCGCAGTTTCTTCGCCACTTTCTTTTTTTTCGCCACTTTTTCTTCTTCGTTCAATTCTTCAGAAGCTTCTGATTTTCGTTTCGCACTTCGTGTATTTTTGAGCACTTCGTTTCTTTGCGTACCGATAGCTGTAACATGTTTGATCTTTTTTGGTCGTCCCCTCCCATTGCGTTTTAACGGTAACGTTATCTCATCTTCGTTGGTAGATACGCAAGACACAATCTTTCCTTTAGTGATGATGGAGACTTTCGACTGGGATTGTTGACTTTCAGCAGGTTCAGAGACAGCTGGTTGATCCTTGCATGCTGACGGTTCCGTTGTCTCATCTCCGTAGGTAGATTGCTGATTTTCTCCAGATTCAAAGTTTTGTTCTTCTTGTTCAGCTGATTTTTCGCTTGACGGGTTAGATGGTTCTTCTTTTTCCTCAGGATTGGACGATGCTGGCTGATTTGTTAGTTCCAGCGTAGGTACCTCATCTCGAAGATGTTCCACATCGAATACTGGGCAAACTTCCACTTCAAGATCTCCTTCCCAATAGTCGACCAAGTCTTCTAAAGAAAGCAGGCGTTTTTCGGAATGTTGGTCCTTCAGAAGGCACGCTTTTAGTCTCAAAAAAATTTCGTTGATCTGCTGCTCTGTAAAAAATAAACATTACTTAATACAAATAATAAAAAAGAACTTTTGGATTTAATGATTAGTTTTTCTAGTAATATACCGTTTTTATTACTCTCGGATGCATGCCCTCCTTCTTGAATCTCGAAGATGGGATCCAAATCAACCGTCTTATTGACTGACATGTCAGGAGCTACTTCTGGTGATGTTATCCGTGGGGTTTCATCGACGATTTTTTCAGCAGGGATGTCATTGTTTTCTTCCCTTGCGTTCGTAGGATTACTGTGATCGTGTTCTAAGTGGACACTATGAAGAATGTAAGCAGCTTTGTTTTTGGTTGCCCTGTAGAACGCGTGCATCTTGCAACCAGTTCTTACGATCCTATAAAAAATGTTACATTCAATATTATTATAAGAAATATTTATCAATTATTCTTTTTGAAAAATTGAAGAAGTTAATGTAATCATTGTAAAACATAACATTTTGATAACTTGTTCTCCTCACCTTGCATTTTTGGCAGTGTTACTCCCTCGCTTTGGACAATGCAATTGGTACTCATATAAATCTAGAGCACAACCTTCCGGCTTCTTGACTTTGGCAGCCTTGAAAGTTCTAGATCGACCTCTGGATAGGGTAATCCCAGTTAGTTTGCGATAGAGTTGAAGGTCACGATCGATGTCCTTAGCCGTAAGAACTTCTTTATTAAGTTCGAAAATAACAGACTCGACCAACTGGTCCGACTCGTCCAACTGGTCCGACTCGTGCGCCATTTTCTCAAGACGATAAGCCACTTTTTCCGACTCAATCAAGTTTTCTTATAACTTTTAACAATATGGGGGTCATAAAAATAACCAAAGGAATGAAATTTAATTCTGACACTGAATTTCTAAAGTTTAAAAAAAAGTACCAAGATTTTGTAAGGCAAAGGAATGAAATTTAATTCTGACACTGAATTTCTAAAGTTTAAAAAAAAGTACCAAGATTTTGTAAGGCAATTTTTCACTCGGAGAAGTTCAACGGATAGTCAGGCCAAATCAAGTATTACACAATTTTGTATTGCTGTAAATACGGGGGACAAGAATTGAAATCAAAATCGAAAGGAAAACGTAGCCGAGGGTATGTTTCAATAATGAAAAAAAAATTTTATTTTAAAAGTTAATATTTATCTAATTTCAAAATCACTTTACAAGATGTGTCACTGTTATAAGAAAAATCTGATATTATTTTGTTTAGTTATTAAACAAAACATGAATTTATTGTCATATGTTTAGAGGAAAGTATTCAGCATTTAAAAAAGGAAATCGAATGAAAATATTACGTGTAAGGATTTCTTTTCTGTTTATTATTTTTTTTTGACAATTAGTTTTTTCTTTTTTTATTAGTTTTTAATATTTAACATAAGTAGCAAATGCTCGTCTAGGTCGCCCACGGATCACAATTGATTCCGGGACTCTGATCTCACTTGTTCGCATTCCCTCGTTTTTATTTAAAGATCTATTACCGTCCGATTCTTTCGCAATGGTAGGTACATTTTTTTTCCACAACAGAAGCAGCTTCTCGAGTGTTTTTATTTTTTCTGCTGATAATTCAATATGTTGAGAAGTTTGCTTCAGAGATAAAAGATGATTTCTTCGGTCAGTTGTTGACTTTAATTTACAGTGATTTGTTAGCGATGCGACTTTTCTAACTTCGACCAATTGCACATCTTTTTTCTCAGTCCACAAATTCATCAAATCACGCAAACATTCATACTTGTTCTGAAAATTTTTGTTCGCAGACAAGCTACCTGTGTGTATCAACAAATTAAAAAGAATGTTATATCTTCTTTCAAGCTGTTTCATGGTCATGGAATTGTCCGATTCATTGATTCTCGTGATTTTGGCGTGCGAGATTCCAGAATTGGAGGGTTTCGGAAGTTTGTGTAGTTCAGCTTCGCACTGCAAACTATAATTTCTGAACCACCTTTTGTCACACAATTTTTCGTCAAACAGTGGTTCATTGAACGAGGCACGAGTGGCGAAAATGTGTTTACATGGCAGGCGCATTGAACTGTGCTGTCTACACTCGCATTCAGTTAAATTACTTTTGATTTTTCGTTTGTTCAATTGAAAGAAACACAATTTTTTTGCAACGCTGCGTCTTACAATTTCGACGGTTTTGTATTCGAGTAGTTCTGGTTGCAGTTTGGTAAATGCCATTTTAGTCAATAATTCGCGATAATTGTTTTCAACTGCATTTGTAAGAACTTCGGTTGATTTTAGAGATGTACATTTAGATCCTTTGCTCATGATTTCTCGCCCTTGAGACCGAAGATAAACAAAAAACTCTGTACCAAACTGCACCAAACTACTATGAACAGGCACAATTACTTTAAGGCGCGCATGGGTCGATTCGGCGCGGTTGTTTGTTTCGTTATTCAAATTTCCCTGGGCACTCATGCTGTATCGCGTCCACTCGTTCCTGATGACATGCCAGTTGGTGTTATAATAATTAAGGACCGTCTCTGGAGCTACCTCGCAAAGTTCCTGGTACTTTTCATCGTACTCTTCTTCCGATTCACTGTAAACTAGTTCTCTCAGAAGAAGGAGGAGATCTTCTTTTTGTTGAGGATCGATTCCCATTTTTTCCACGGTGACTTGTCGAAGAAAAATTTGTTGTGCGTGAAAACAGCAAATTGAGAGATGAACCCCCGGAAAAGCTTCCCTCAGTGCTGCCCTCTCAGATGGATCTTTGTCAGTCATGATGGTCCTTATTTTAGTACACGCTTCTTCGTTTGCATCGCGAAAGCATCTCAACGTCCATTTAAGCGTATCCGCCTCTTCGTTCGCTAGCAAAGCTGCTCCCACAATCCTAGTGAAGCCATTCGAATCTTCAACGTGTAATAAGGAAAGCGCGAAGTTGTTGTCGAGCAGGCGATATGTAGCATCGAGGAAGAGGACTTCAGGCCACATTCGCATTGCTTCCCGCATCTTCGGCGTAGAGAAAAAAGGGCGACCAATTGACTTTTCTCATCGATGAGGGTTTCATAAGACGCACCTACAACAAATGAAACAAAATCAGATTAATATTCGATTATTAATAAAAACTTTTTTTTAATTTTAAAATAAAAAAAATAACCTTCATTTGTGATTATTTTGATAAACCCTCCGTAATCGTTTCCGTTTTTTGGGCGCAGATAACGAACCTTCAAGTTTGTAAGGTCTCTTGAATCAAGGTGGATGTTTTTTTTCTCTACTATTTCATCCAACAGTTTCGCTTTCTTCGGGTCCAATTTCAGCTTCCCGAGTACATCTTCAAGAGTGTTGCTTGAAAGTCTCTTGTTTTCTGGCAGAGTATCGTAGAACACCTGCAAATTCAAAATTAGATTTATAGAAAGTGTATAAGTGACACTGACAATATAGGAATGGACTGCTGATTGACAGTGCTGAATGGCACAGCGTTGCCAACCCAAATTTAGAAAAATGTGTAGACTTGAGTTGAAAAGTAAGTAGATCTTATAAAAAACCTGCCATTAAAAATTCGTAGATCTACGTACTAATTTCTTATACATATACAGTGAGTCGCAAAAGTATAGGTACCTTTGAAATGAAAAATTCGTATAACTTCTGTTTTATATAAAGATATAACATTTATTGTTAAATTAATAATTACTGATGGGTAGATTTAAGGAATATATAACCAAAATGTTTACTCCAAAAACTGTAAATAAATGAAAAACAAAAACTAATTTTTTTAACAGAAAACACTTATGCAAAATTATAGGTACCTTCAAAAATGTCTGTACATATTAGTATACAGGGTGTATCAGTTACTTAACGAGTTGGGCTGAGGATAGGTCTTGGATAGACAAACAAAAAATCGTCGGGTATGGGGAGGGAAATCGTAACGGTTTAGCCGTTAGGGCGTTTTGAAATTTTTTTGGTAGCGGTTTACATATTACCCTGTATTTTTGTAACCCTATTAGATATTTTCCTGAATAAGGCAGCAATCTACGCAGAATACTCCCACCAATCTAAAACTGTAAAAGACAAGTGGGCAACCCACCAACGTCCAGAGCTATGAGTCATCAAAGCCAAAATTTTGCATTTCTTTTACTAAAATTTCAACTTCAACCACCTGTTTCTCCAAAAAACATGTAATTAACCAATACTTTTTTTTGCAAAATAAGAAAGCCTGGTCAATTTTCTATGAATAATGTCTCACAACTATTATGCTGCGGCTTTTACTTTTGAAGTTATAAACACTGTTAATGTTGAAATTGGCTCTATTTCTTCCTTTTTGTACTTTTCCACCTGAGTTTTGCCGAAAAGTACCAGATAAGTACATTTTGGTTATATATTTCTCAAATCTACCCATCAGTAATTATAAATTTAAAAATAAATGTTATATACTTTATATAAAACAGAAGTTATACGAATTTTTCTGTATTCATTTCAGAGGTACCTATACTTTTGCGGCTCACTGTATGTGCATATTCTAGTCGAAGAAAAATGCCAATACCGATATCAGACTGATACATATGTCTAGAAGAATTTTCTGTAGAAGCAATTTGGAAACTAGCATTTGTTCTTATAAAATTACCCGCATATAAGTATCGGCATGATCTTATGGTAATGTGTGAGACAGGTAAACCAGACGGAAATCAGAAATTCCTAAAAAATATGAGTGTGCTCAAGACCACACTTTAGAAGTAAAACTTTTGTGCCCAACGGCTAGTAATATGCAATAGATATAGTGGAAGGTCTGTCGGATCTATAGTACGCTTGAGAAAATTCAGGCCAACAACAGATGCAGGAAGAATAGTGTCGAATCTACTGACGGACTTGATACAAATTCTATTTGAAAATATCAATATTTATGAATTCCTATTTACATTAAAACCTAAAAGTAACCGAGTAAAAATATTTTTATTGGCTAATTTTCTTAAAAGCATACACGCGGTGCACCTAGTACGTATAGCATATAAGTGCGCATCCCATACGAGTATGCACGCTTCCGCCACAGGCATGGATACTACCGCCACAGCCACGAAAATCTAAACATTCGCCTCATAGAAGTAAGCTGGTGACATATGCAAGCGTACATGCATTGCTTTCAGAGGTTCATAAAATTGCATGGTTTTTTTCCGTCCCGGCTTTCACACATAGCCCGAAAATCTAAGTAATGAGTAAGGTGCATGTGTTTGTTGTGCATACTTGTGTGTGCTATTTCGAATGCGGCATTACAGAAAAAGTTAAAAGTAGTCCGACCTTTGCGTGGCATGCATTCCATTCATGGAACATTCCGTCAGGTCGCATTTGGATATGTCACCAGCTGTATGCATGCTCCGCTCCCGCTACATTCATGATCATTAATAATTGCATCCGCATCGGCATAGACTATTCCAAACCCAAGTATTGTTTTACCAAGCAGTCCGCCAACCACATCCAATGAAGCTTTACCTACGCGAGCCGCTTTACCTACGCGAAAGAGAGCCAGTCTACTTGAGTATGGTATTGGCACCCTTTATGGCCACCTAGCCAATTACCTGATTTCTTCGTCCCTTACAATCTTTTAGGGAGCCAATTAAGTTTAAAGGGAGCAAAAAGAAATGCAAAAAACAATCAACCTTTTTTCAAATTCTTCTTTCTAGGCGTAGTTGAAAATAATTTATTTTAGCTGATTAAACCGAATTTGAAGCATAAAGTTGAAAAAACATTTTTTTCAAACCTTTATATTTTCAGACGATGTAGGGATAGTTTCAGCCCTTTACTATTATCCCTTATCATAAAATTTGCTTTGTTATAAATCAACCACTTTTGAACATAAATATTGCAAAAAATGTATTTTATTGGATTGTTTTTGATTATAATTAAAATTATCGCGAAAAACCTTAAAAAAGGGAGTTTTTAAGCGTATTTAAAGGTGACATGCATATTTTAAGACTGTGGGACCCCATTTCCCATCGTTATACGAAAGTTCTGACGATTTTTCATGTGTGAGAGCGTTACGCGAATAAAATTGATTCACTCTCATGTAAATTTTTTTAAGGAAACGCCCCTAAAGAAGTTTTACTTCAAAAAGTGAAAAAAAAAACATTCAAAATAATCTCTGTATTTTGTATTTGCAAAAATTGCCGTACATGCATAAAGTACAGAATTTCTTGTGTGAAGAAGCAAAATAACTTACAGATTCGGAAGGAAATCTATAAAGTTGTTACATATTTTGTTTAAATTTGTACATATTGGTATTAAATAATTTTAATTGATCTTCTTTTGGCTCTGAATTTTTTTTAATGCGCTTTTCAGACTAAGGTTTCAATTACCTAGTTTATAGCTACTCCAAAAATAATTCGAATTATGGATCATCCAAAAATTTTTACCCTATAAACGAGGTAATTCGAATTATGGTTTAAACCGAAATGTTTCGGCTTAAGCCATAGTTATAAGAATGTATTTAATACCCGTTTATACGCTAAATCGAAATTTTGACTTAACTTTGAGTTAAATCGATTTAATTTTTATTCTATAAACTAGGTATATATTTTCATATTTCATATGAAAAGAATTTTTAATAAATCGTTAAATTCTTACTTGCAAACAATAATTTTTTTTTTGTAAAATTTAATTGAAAATACGTAGATTTAGAAGTCGATGCTCGTAGGTTTGCTGGAAAGGCCTAAAATACGTAGATATACACAAAAAGAAGTAGAGTTGGCAACGCTGGAATGGCATCACTTTTCTTCAGAAATAGAAAACCTTTTTTATGTACATAAACAAAAAAATTTTCTTCGAATTTAGGAGAAAATAAGTGATAAAATGTTTGTTATAATTAATAGAAATAAATTTCCATCACTTATTTTTATTTATTAGCAGCTTTTTCATTAAATAAATGTATTTATTCCAAAACTGCGACGGTTATTTCCCTGTTTAACGAACTTTTCAAATTGCTCAAGAGTGAGACAGAAGAACAAAAACTATACCTGTCTATTTTATTCTAATTATGTTTACATCGCTGACATGCGCTGACGATTAAGGTTCATAGGAATTTAACGTGGGAGCGAGACAGCAATAGTTGTTGGTGCCACTTTTGCTCATTTAGGGCAAAGTCTAGTAATAACAAGTCTTTCATCTTCATACAAAATTTTCCCCCCGTTAGTTGTGTGCGTGCATATATGAACATCACTGCTGAGCAAAACTCAACGCATACTTCGTGAATTCAGCGAGACAAAGCCATATTCTCTCTTTACGATAAAGTATGCAGAACAGAAAAGGAAAGAAAATTGAATCAGCTGTTTTCTTTCATAAATCAAAACAAACGAGCAAATATGCACCAATACATTAAGTTTATTCCCATATAAACTCATAAAAGTTTAGCTGTTTAGTTGTATGCAAACGCGTATAAAAATGTTGCATTCTCTCTCTGATAGCCAGACATCGTCATTTGAAGAACTTTTGCATATAGCTGTTCGCCTTCCACTCATTAACTATATGAAGATGAAAGACTTGTTAATTTCTAGACTTTGATTTAGGGCTGTTTCACACGAGCCGACGGCCAACCAACAGAAATCGTATGAAAACGTCATTTGTAGAGAAGAGGGTGAGAGAGGACGATGGGGAGGGAAGATTTTTCCATTCAACTTTCTCACACGATTTTCGATACGACTTTTTGACAGCTGTGTGATTGTTGTTGTTTTTTATTCCTTTGGGAAAAAGAAAAGAAAGAGAAAAGAAAAAACAACAACAATAAGCTAAAGCGTTTTGACGTAGAGTTGGTTGGAAAAATTGGCCCGTGTGAAAGCCCATGCGACTTTTCGTCGAGTTTCAAAAGGGAATGGACGATAACAGCCGACTTCTGTTGGTTGGCCGTCGGCTCGTGTGAAACAGCCCTTAGCAGTCCATTACTATACAGTGACCAACTTGAATGTACTCCGAATGTTTCGTTCCTTTCGAAGATGTCAATAGGCATGCTTTTTTATTTATGAGAGTTAATACTTGGGCCCATTTTACACGATGAAACACAAAACATAAAGTTTCCAGCAAGCTTAGGCTAGGGGTGAGAGAGGGCTTGAGGGGACGTGAAATTTTGCCAACAAACTTTTGGAAGCAACTTTGCGGAAACAGTTTCACAGCTTCAGGTTTGTTGTTGTTTTTTCTCTGATTTCTTTGTAAAAAAGAGAAATGAGAAGTTTACTCATGTAGACACCGATGAAGTTTTTGAGGAAACTCCAAAAGGGAATTAGCGATTGCAGGCAACTTTGTTTCGTTTCGTGTTTCATCGTGTAAAATGAGCCTTGGGTGTGCATTAAAATTCGGAGCATTCAACGCGTTGAGTGTCGCATTTTATTTCAGTGTATTTAGGCTATGTACATACATATTTTATTCATGTATTTTATGAGAGTTAATATTTGGGTGTACATTGAAATTCGGTGCATTCAACGTGTTGAGTGTCAAATTTTATTTTAGTGTATTTTTGCTGTTTACGAATTTTATCAATGAGAATTGTTACTTAGGTGTACACCAGAATTTCGGGAAATCCAACTAGTTGAATGTCAAACTTTATATCAGTGTATTTTGTCTATGTATGTACCAACTTGAGCGTACTCCGAATGTTTGGTACCTTTCGAAGATGTCGATAGCCATGCTTTTTTTATTGTTTGTTAAAAAATGTCCTAAACTTTGATTTGATCTAAATTACCTCGTAACCCTCATGTCCTGTATGAACCAAATCCGCCATTCGAACAACTAGATGCTGCCCTGTTTTATCCACAGTGGCGCGGAATTTTGCTTTGCAGCCCAACTTGCGAGTTCTGTAATCAAACAAAAAATGTTCAAAGATATGTGTAATCATATTATAATTTGATTTTGAAAAAGTGATTTTGAAATTAGATAAATATTAACTTTTCAAATAAATTTTTTTTTTTCATTATTGAAACATACATACCCTCGGCTACGTTTTCCTTTCGATTTAGATTTCAATTCTTGTCCCCCGTATTTACAGCAATACAAAATTGTGTAATACTTGAATTTTTTTGGGTCTATTTTCCTGTGCGCTACGGATTTGGCCTGACTATCCGTTGAACTTCTCCGAGTGAAAACTTGCCTTACAAAATCTTGGTACTTTTTTTTAAACTTGAGAAATTCAGTGTCAGAATTAAATTTCATTCCTTTGGTTATTTTTATGACCCCCATATTGTTAAAAGTTATAAGAAAACTTGATTGAGTCGGAAAAAGTGGCTTATCGTCTTGAGAAAATGGCGCACGAGTCGGACCAGTTGGACGAGTCGGACCAGTTGGTCGAGTCTGTTATTTTCGAACTTAATAAAGAAGTTCTTACGGCTAAGGACATCGATCGTGACCTTCAACTCTATCGCAAACTAACTGGGATTACCCTATCCAGAGGTCGATCTAGAACTTTCAAGGCTGCCAAAGTCAAGAAGCCGGAAGGTTGTGCTCTAGATTTATATGAGTACCAATTGCATTGTCCAAAGCGAGGGAGTAACACTGCCAAAAATGCAAGATGAGGAGAACAAGTTATCAAAATTTATGTTTTACAATGATTACATTAACTTCTTCAATTTTTCAAAAAGAATAATTGATAAATATTTCTTATAATAATATTGAATGTAACATTTTTTATAGGATCGTAAGAACTGGTTGCAAGATGCACGCGTTCTACAGGGCAACCAAAAACAAAGCTGCTTACATTCTTCATAGTGTCCACTTAGAACACGATCACAGTAATCCTACGAACGCAAGGGAAGAAAACAATGACATCCCTGCTGAAAAAATCGTCGATGAAACCCCACGGATAACATCACCAGAAGTAGCTCCTGACATGTCAGTCAATAAGACGGTTGATTTGGATCCCATCTTCGAGATTCAAGAAGGAGGGCATGCATCCGAGAGTCATAAAAACGGTATATTACTAGAAAAACTAATCATTAAATCCAAAAGTTCTTTTTTATTATTTGTATTAAGTAATGTTTATTTTTTACAGAGCAGCAGATCAACGAAATTTGTTTGAGACTAAAAGCGTGCCTTCTGAAGGACCAACATTCCGAAAAACGCCTGCTTTCTTTAGAAGACTTGGTCGACTATTGAGAAGGAGATCTTGAAGTGGAAGTTTGCCCAGTATTCGATGTGGAACATCTTCGAGATGAGGTACCTACGCTGGAACTAACAAATCAGCCAGCATCGTCCAATCCTGAGGAAAAAGAAGAACCATCTAACCCGTCAAGCGAAAAATCAGCTGAACAAGAAGAACAAAACTTTGAATCTGGAGAAAATCAGCAATCTACCTACGGAGATGAGACAACGGAACCGTCAGCATGCAAGGATCAACCAGCTGTCTCTGAACCTGCTGAAAGTCAACAATCCCAGTCGAAAGTCTCCATCATCACTAAAGGAAAGATTGTGTCTTGCGTATCTACCAACGAAGATGAGATAACGTTACCGTTAAAACGCAATGGGAGGGGACGACCAAAAAAGATCAAACATGTTACAGCTATCGGTACGCAAAGAAACGAAGTGCTCAAAAATACACGAAGTGCGAAACGAAAATCAGAAGCTTCTGAAGAATTGAACGAAGAAGAAAAAGTGGCGAAAAAAAAGAAAGTGGCGAAGAAACTGCGGCTCGACCCCGAACAAAAACTGGAAAAGTTATTTAAAAAATCCATATATTTTTGGTTTGTTCTTTATAATATTTTTTTCAAATGTTTTTTCTATATTTCATATACTAATAAAATTTTCATCCAAATGATGTACATCTTTTGAATACTTACCTTTTTGATTACTTTAAGAATCGCGTTTTTCGCGTGTTTATGAAAAAGTGGCAACGTCGCACTTCCAGTTTCACTTTCGAGTGTCGCGTGTCGCGTTTTTCGAGTTTTTCGCGTTTCGAGTGTCGCGTTTTTGTGTGTCGTTAAACACTTCCCTTCAAAAAAGACTTCCTTTATATTTTGCCACAAAGTTCATCAAGCACCACTTCCAGAGGCCGCAAATCACTCGAACACACACGCCTAGTGCGCATATGTGTTGACCAGAGGCGACCATGCACTTGGTTTGTGCACTTTGCAGGAGATCAATTTCCCCCTATATAGGTTTTAACAAGCAATGCTTACCTCTCCAAGCACCTTTATTGAATTCCTTAGCGAACCTTTTTCGGACTTCTAGGCACTAACTGAGCGAGAGTTCGCAATTTTATATTCTTCTGAACTGCAAGGATTCGTTGAACCTTCCCATACAGTCAATTATCTCGTCCTGTCCTTCTTACTTGTCCCACCGGTTTTGCAGAGCACACAAACGTTTCCGCATTTATTTCTCAATCTTCCTTCAACAAGAACAAAAAAAACTAGGCCCACGCAAACTTACTTCTTTTTTTATACTTTAAAGATGTCCGCAGCCGCTTATTTCAATTTGCCTCTCGATGAGAAAAATCCGTTATTTCGTCTGTTCATTGATGAAATCGTTTCTTTTTTTTTTCTTCAATGCTGCACCGAATCTGAAAGGATTCCGCCTTCCCAGGTAACACCAGCTCTGCTTTAAATCTTAAATCGTCCTTCGTGATTTCTCTTATCTCAGGAATTTCCAACTCCAATTTTTTACATCCCCCAAAAAACAAAAACTTCCTGCCTGTTCAAAATATTTTTCGTCAATCCCTAATTTTTCTCTCGCATCCCCCGTTTAAAATTTTCCTTTTTCCTTCAAAGTGATTTGCTACAAATTTTCCATTACCTACAAAGTGCTTTCAAAAAAATTTCCCAACCAAAATAAATTTTACAACCGACCGTTACACTGTGACCATAGGACTATTGCAGTTCTAACTTTATTTAAAAAAAGTGTTAAAATAAGCCTTTTCATGAGGAATTTAAACATTTTTATTAAATCTTCTTCTTTAAAGGCTCTATAACCGGGATACGATCCTAGCATCTCGCAAAAAAATGTGTCGTTCTTCGTAAAAGCGGTGTAACTCCATATTTCAAAACACTAGAGGTTGACTCGCTTTAGAGTCCCCCGCTACAAAACAAAAGCAACTCCAGAACTGCACTATAGTTGCACTTTTGGAGCCGCTCCACCTCCCCAGCGAAGGATACGACACAATGCGACTCTAAAGCAAATCAACCTCCAATACTCTAAAATACGGAGCTACACCACTCTTACATTGAACGACACAAATGTTGCTAGAGGTCGCGCCAAAAGAGTTGATGCCGGAGTGCGCAGCTGGGGAAATTAAAGCTGCACACAAATAAAAATTGCGCACATATTGATAAGAAATGCGCTTATGTATTTTCAAATTTCCCCTTCGAAATTTGTTGCGACTAGGCTAAGGGACGGGAACGGCATGCGGGGATTCTACTGCGCATGGAAAACGCGACTTTCTCGGCATCAACTCTTTTGGCGCGACCTCTAGTTCGAGGCTATTAGCATCACGTCAAACTAACTTGGAAGTGACTAGCCCGATGATATTAGCCTACTCTCTCTCATAGGATACTTACCATTGGCCACCGCTAGGAGGTCATGATCGTACTTCCATCAGTTCGAAATAGTTGTGGCACGTGTATGTTATACTACATGTCATTCCCTCTATTCTGCTGATTACTGACCACCTCCTTAAATAAAGCAAGAAAATCACTTAACTGTCTAACATCCATTCATCCATCAACACTGAATATATTCCTAGAGCTTTTCTTCACACTAGGGGTATTCATGTAAACCCTCGTAAATTGCGTAAACTGATGTCACATTTACGGCATTAGTGTCATTTTTTAAATTACGAAGCTCAAAAAAATTACGCTAGTAAAAAGCAGCGTATTCGTCGTAATTTTAATTTGCGTAAATCAAAAGAATTGACTTTTCGACAACTTGTTGTTTGTGTTCTTTTTTGGATTGTGAAAGATGGATAAATTGGCAAATATTTTTTAAAAGAAACCATGAAATATTTATCCATAAAACTTTCTAAATAGGTTAAACGAAATAGAGGAAATACTCATCGTTGGAGTACGAACGAAACTACTGAACTATTGGAAGTGATTGTGGAGATGGTGAAAGACCATCCAGAAAAACTAGAAGTTGAATTACTTTGTATTTCTTATCAATTTCTCTTTTTCATTTAGGTTCTGCATTTACAGAAACCAACAGCACAAAAATTTTATAGCCTAGTATTGTCCAAATGTAAATATCCTGGAATTTCCTCTCTGGGCGTTATTGCCGCAAAAAATAAAATACGCAATTTGAAGAAGTCATTTATTCGCGCAAATAGTTGGAAAAACCAAACAGGTGCTGGTTTAATAGAAAACAAAGAAGAGCAAACTGTTCGAGGTACATAAAGAAGAGACATTTAAAAAGTATTTAAAAGCATTTCTCGGATATTTTAGATTATATATTGAAACTTTGTCCATATTGGGATTTACTACAAGAAATATTTGCGAGAAGGAAAAGTATCAATCCGAACCAAGTCTTTGATAGCGGTGTTGACGATGTGAATTTTAATAGTGGCATCGTTGAAGAGGTCTCCGATTTATTTGGTTCTGAGGATGAACACTTTTTAAAAAAAATAATAAGGATATACTTCCATCGAATGAAGGGGTTTCGTCCCATGACCCAAGTTTTAAACCAAGTGCAAATGTGTCTGCTGATAGTTTCACCTCATTCAAAGAACAGTTGCAAAAGGAACCAAAACGAATTAAAAAACGTTGTGCGAATTCATCCATTGAATACATTGCTCAAATTCAAGAAAAAAGTGGTTAGCCCCCTATCTAGAACACATTTTTCCTCCAAATACATCCAGGAATGACCCCTGAAAATATTAGATAAGTAGTCCAACTTGAGCGTCGGAAAACCTATACAAGTCGTGAATGAGTTCATATGAATATTTTAAATCTTTAAAACGGTGATATCTCATGAATGGCAATACGTACGGGAAAATGTATATTAACATTTTTTGTAGAAAATCGTATGAGCTACAAACTTTGTGAACATTTTTTTATGATAGGACTTACGGTTTCAGATGCATTTGCAAAAAACAGATATTTTGACCCTAAAACCCCCTAAAAAGAAAGGTTCCCGGGGTAGAAAATCGGTAGACTTTATAACCCCTTATTAAGAACCCTAAAAGGAAGCTCTGTGCCAATTTTCAGCCTGTACCCGACCATTTCCGCTATTTCGCTTTTTTCAGCTTAATTTGACTGTACTATTAGTGAAAAGCAATTGGAAATTGAAAATGAGAAATTAAAGTTAAATAGAGAGCAAATGGAAGAAGAAATGAAATTTAAAAGATATGAATTAGAAAGACAAATTGAGCTAAAAAAAATGCAGTTGGGACTGGAGGCTAATACGATCATCATGAGCTGGTTTTTTTGAAAGTGGTACAAGTCCATTTTTTCATATATTGAGATATTTAAGGGTTTGCGTTTAAATCAATTTTAAAATATTGGCCAACTTTACTCAGTTCGAGTGATTTTTTTTACACTATACACCTTTTAAATTTTATTATGAAATAATAATATACTAACATTATTTGAAAAAATAAACGATTTTTTAGCTCCACATGGACTTATACCACTTTCAAAAATAACATATTAGAAGAAATAAAAACAGGAGCAAATTTAAGTCCATATTTTTATAGACATAAAAGCTTTACTGAAATGAATTTTTATGTAAAAAGTAATAGTTAAAATGAAGACATTTAGATACATGAATAACCAAATTTATTAAGAGTTTATTTCAGTTATATTAAAAATATAAAAATTAAAATTACTTCGTCAAGATCTTTAAAGAAATTTCAAGACAATGCAAAATCAGACTATACAAAACGTTAATCCGCCCAGTTCTATGCTATGGGTCTGAGGCTTGGACATTGACCCAACAAACAGAAAACCAGCTTAAAATCTTCGAAAGGAAGATCTTAAGAAGAATATTTGGTGCTGTAAGGGTTAACCAAATCGAATGGCGCATTAGGACAAATGAGGAACTTCAACAAATGTATGACGAAATAAACATATCTACATACATACATAAGATTGAACAGACTGCGATGGCTTGGACACGTTCTACGGGCTCCAGAAGAAAGAATGCTAGCCAGGATTTTTAATGGAAGACCATCTGGAAGAAGAAGAGTAGGACGACCAAGAAATAGGTGGAGGTGGAAGTATTTATGGTGAATAGACGGTATACAGGGTGTCTCAGACCACCCGTACCACCCCATTATTTCGAAGTTTTGAAAAAAAATGAAAACCAAAAAACACGTATCAAATATTTTTTCAAACTCTATCCAGCCATACCAAAAACGCCCCCTACCTGTTAGGGAGCGTTCAAGTAATACGTAACGCATTTTGGGGGGGGGGGGTTTGTAAAACGTTACGATGCGTTACAGGGGCGGGGGGGGGTTCGAACAACGCGTTACGTAACATTGTTTTTTTATTTAAATAAAAAAATAGGGCATTCAAATCTCCCAACTTAGCAACCCTTTTCGTTTATGTTTTACGGGTAATCGCGATTAAAACAATAAATAAGCTATTTTAGCGGCTTTCTGGTACTTTGCGTCATATAATTGTCACTTTCAGGTAAAAGTGTTGGGTGTTACGTAACGTTTAGGGAGGGGGGGGGGGTACAGAAAAACGTTACGGCGCGTTACAGGGGGGGAGGGGGGGGGTCAAAAATTTTCAAAAATTGCGTTACGTAATACTTGAACGCCCCCTTAGGGGTAGGGGGTGCAACTTCAAAAACTTAAATGGAAACCCCCATTTTTTATTGCAGATTCGGAATCTTCATAAAAAAATATGAAGATTTTGTCCCAAGCATTTTTTTACGATTTTTATGCCGATTACAGCGCCATCTAAGGCGAATCACAAAAAATGATAAGAATAAAATCTTCATATTTTTTCATGAAGAATCTAAATCTGCGATAAAAATTAGGGGTTTTTCAAGTTAATAATCAAAATGGTTCTACACCCCCTATTTTTTTGGGGGGGGGCCTATTTTTTATTGCAGATTTAGATTCTTCATGAAAAAATATGAAGATTTTATTCTTATCATTTTTTGTGATTCGCCTTAGATGGCGCTAACAGAGGGTAGGGAGTAGGGGGCGTTTTTGGTATGGCTGGATAGAGTTTGAAAAAATATTTGATACGTGTTTTTTGGTTTTCATTTTTTTCAAAACTTTTCAAAATAATGGGGTGGTACGGGTGGTCTGAGACACCCTGTACAAGGTAATAAACTTATCATATCGCTATATTTCTCTCTTGTTATGCTCCTTGAAGTTTTATAAAGTGGTAAACATATTAATTTTGCTGAGGTTTTTTGGTCTTCCCTTTTCTCCAAATAAAAAAATTGTTTTAAATGGCGCATTTTCTTCCATACTAATTTTATAAAAAATTTTGTGAGGTTCATTCCTTTTGAACCTCATCCAACATATTTTAAGCCAGTTTACAATTTCTCCGTCCGTATTTTTTTTTGTTTGATATTGCCTCTTCTAGAGATTTGGTTGAGACAAAGTCTTCTCTTTTCATTTCATACAAAATTAAGCTGTTTTTTTTCGGCAAGCCTTTATTGCATTATAATAGTCTTGGGCAGTGTATAATTGGTCCTTTTTCTTTAATGCTGTTTCCACAACTAACGAGCAGCGTGCACTGAAGTAGCAATAATCAATAATAATTGCAATAAGAAAGTTGTTTTAATTATAATTATTAGGAATGGACTTATTCCACTTTCAAAAGAAATATTTGTACGATAGAATTGTACAGCAAAACTGTTTTTGTTTATTTTATGTCAAGATAGAACTCTATTGAAATTGTGATTGTAACTATGGAGAGACGGTGTCTATAGCTCATTAAAATTACCGTTAACTTAGTTTTTTTAAAAAGTGGACTTATACCACTTTCAAAAAAACCAGCTCATTATTCAAAAAACCATCCAAAATTTCTTCTTCATTCTGATCTAAAGACAACAAATTTAACTAAAACTATTTGTAATTAAACTTACAAAAAATAATTACCTGAATACTCTGGCATAATAAAATCAAATTCAAATTTCTTTATCAAGAATTTGATTAATTTACGTTTTTCGCTTACTCTTGGCATTATGAAATATTTAAAGATAATATAACCTATTTAACCGGTTGACAGTTTGTTTTCATATTTTTACGTAAATGTAAAAAGAATTCATGTTCATGAGAATTTGCATACGAAACAATTTTATTTACAAAATTTACGCATTTACGAATGACTTGAATACCCCTACTGTTGTAACAACGTTTATTTATTTAAAATCATTTAGCTACACCTATGTATTTTCCCTTTTGTAAATCTTTCCACTAAACTTCAAATGCCAACTTTGTTTTTCCGCGGATTTGAAACGTCAAATTCGACATCGCGTACTTCATAATCGCGTGAGGCTTCACTTTTGAAAAAAAAATGCGTGAAAAAGCACAAGAGCATGAACGAGACAGAAGATGTTCCTTGATTCCCTTTCTTGTTAGAATGTTTACATTAGCTGCGTTCCATTGGGAGATTTTTTCTACTCCCGAGTACATGGCCAATGGAACGCGATTTTTGATATAAGAAGTAAACAAGGTTATAATAAAACAATTTTTTTATCTTACTGTATTATATCTATCAATATTATCCATTTTATAATTTTTTAAATTCCACTGTTATTTATTTTATTCACTTTAAACTGTTACTTGTTTTGTTTACTTTAAAAATACCTCATATAATAATTAATCTGACAGTTTATTTTACAGAAAAAACAAAAAGCCATCTACTTTTAAGTAGCTAAAGCTTGAAAACCTGGCGGAAATTTTATGCGTTTCTACTAGGAGTGAAATCCCCCAAAACAAGAGCAGGGGTAGTTGGAGGTCCTCGGGTGTACTCCGGAGTAGCAAATATCGCCCAATGGAACGCACGTATTGAAATGGAAGTAACATGTATGCGAAAAATTTCGTGTTGTAGTACATTCAAAACGCGAGGCGGAGGGATGTTCCAAAATAACACCGTTAAGAAAATCGAACCCTAAAGGTTTTTGGGGTCGCTGATTACGAAAATCGGGGTCTCGCGGTCCTAAAACATGGGCGTCACCCCTAAAAATGCAAAAAACACCCCGTTCTGGGGGTTTTCGCGACTATTTCAATAATAATGTAAACGAATGCGATGAAATGCACTTTTTTTAATATTTATTTGCGAAGGTGGTACTTTGTACTAAATTAAGGCGAACTTTATGATAAGGGGTGGTCCTAAAGAGTTGAAACTACCCCTAAATCGGCTAAAAATAGAACAAATTGTAAACTTTTTTTTTCAAGTTTATGCTTCAAATTCGATTGTGGGTGTACTGTCAAGCAAAAATAAATTATTTTCAACCCTTAGGGGGTTAAAACTACCCCTAAAATATTAAAAATCAATTTTATATAAAAAAAACTTGCAAATTTTTTTTTTGCTTTTTGTTTGAAAGGAGTTATAAGCAATTTTAATACTAAAATTGGCGCTAATTTCGTACTTTTTTATTATAGTACAGGAAAAATAGTAAAAATAGCGGAAATGATTGGGTACAGGCTGAAAATTGGCACGGAGCTTCCTTTTAGGGTTCTTAATAAGGGGTTATAAAGTCTACCGATTTTCTACCCCGGGAACCTTTCTTTCTAGGGGGTTTTAGGGTCAAAATATCTGTTTTTTGCAAATGCCTCTGAAACCGTAAGTCCTATCATAAAAAAAATGTTCACAAAGTTTGTAGCTCATACGATTTTCTACAAAAAATGTTAATATACATTTTCCCGTACGTATTGCCATTCATGAGATATTTTTTTTTTCTAGAGTTAACCCTTCTAGCACAGAAGGCGCACTTTACAGCTAAGCATGAAAATCTATATATACATACACATACATATATATATATATATATATATATATATATATATATATATATATATATATATATATATATATATATGTGTGTGTGTATATATATACATATATAGAGTTTCCCTTCTAAGACAGAAGGCGCACTTCCCAGCAGGGCTGAGAAATATTTACCACTGCCGTGGCTCAGCTGAGACATGCAAACATAAAATATTAAAAACATAAAAGATCAAAAACATTAAACAGAGGAGCATGCAAAACTAAAAAGGGAGTGGAGCACGTAGAGAGTCACGCCACATTGAGAAGGGTCCTTTTAAGGACAACTTCACTGGTTAGCAAGCTAAACACACTCCTATTGTTGTTAGTATTTATAAGCATGCGATTAACGGGTTCGAACATGCCATAATTGGTGTTAGAGGAATTAATGTGCAAAAGAGGTTCACCTCTCAGGTTGTAGTTATTCACTCTAAATGACGCGCGGTTTCTTAAGAAACCAGAGTCCACCTTGTCATTCATCAGTCGATGAACGAATATAACGTCAGCGACCTCACGGCGCTTATGAAGGGAGCTTAAGTTGAGCAATTTAAGTCTGTTCTCATAAGGCGGAAGAGCGAGTGGGTCATCCCATGGGAGGTGGCTGAGTGCAAACCGGACGAACTTCCTTTGAACCGATTCGATTCTACTAACATGGGAGGAGTAGTAACCACCGTTTTAAAGATTTAAAATATTCATATGAACTCATTCACGACTTGTATAGGTTTTCCGACGTTCAAGTTGGACTACTTTTCTAATTTTTTCAGGGGTCATTCCTGGATGTATTTGGAGGAAAAATGTGTTCTAGATAGGTGGCTAACTACTAAGATACAGGGTGCTCGCGAAAAAACAATGTCTCTTTTTGTCATTTATTTAGAGTTGAATAACTCCTAGACCAATTATCGTAAACCAATATACTTAGACTCATCTTTTAGGTCAAAGTGTATTCTTTTATTTGATATAAAGATCAGGAAGTCTTGAGCTGCTCCGTTTAGAAGATATGTAGGTTCAAAGCATGAGCGAAATGTAAAGCCTAATGATATTTTTTATTCAATTTAAAGTAACAAAGCGGGCATTAAATGCTCAATTTTATGCAAAAAATGCTCCAACGGAACAGATTGCCAAAATTGTGAAACATTGAATGTATCTGATATTGATTTCCAAAGCCAAGATTTTGATTTAACAGCAGAAATTGAAATATATCCACAAAGTTCTACAAAAAATGAATGTGAATCTATCGATGGTAGTTACAAATTTCAAAACTGTTTTTTTTGTTTAAAAATTATTAACACTAAGAGAAGTGGGGATGAATGGCGTAGTGTTAGTTCATCTCAAACCCAAAATACAATTTTGGCTAAAGCAGAAGAAAGAGGAGATAAATTTATCAATATTATGTAATACAGTGAGTCACTTACACTACGTCACTTACGTAATAGAAAAATCTATATCTCGAAAACGGGCACAGATAGCCCCCTCTTTTTGTGTTTTTTGTTGATCATGTTTTGTCTACTATCTGACATAATTTAGATGTAATTTTGTATTATTGTTCCAATTTGGACCATTTGGTAAAAAAAACAGAAAATATACTTTAAATTGAATAAAAAATATCATTAGGCTTTTATACATTTCGCTCATGCTTTGAACCTACATATCTTCTAAACGGAGCAGCTCAAGACTTCCTGATCTTTATATCAAATAAAAGAATACACTTTGACCTAAAAGATGAGTCTAAGTATATTGGTTTACGATAATTGGTCTAAGAGTTATTCAACTCTAAATAAATGACAAAAAAAGACATTGTTTTTTCGCGAGCACCCTGTATCTTAGTAGTTAGCCACCTATCTAGAACCATTTTTCCTCCAAATACATCCAGGAATGACCCCTCAAAAAATTAGAAAAGTAGTCCAACTTGAACGTCGGAAAACCTATACAAGTCGTGAATGAGTTCATATGAATATTTTAAATCTTTAAAACGGTGATATCTCATGAATGGCAATACGTACGGGAAAATGTATAACAACATTTTTTGTAGAAAATCGTATGAGCTACAAACTTTGTGAATATGATAGGACTTACGGTTTCAGAGGCATTTGCAAAAAACAGATATTTTGACCCTAAAACCCCCTAGAAAGAAAGTTTCCCGGGGTAGAAAATCGGTAGACTTTATAATCCCTTATTAAGAACCCTAAAAGGAAGCTCTGTGCCAATTTTCAGCCAGTACCTGACCATTTCCGCTATTTCGCTTTTTTCGGCTTAATTTGACTGTACTATTACTCTTTTTCCTAAGCTTATGTCGAAAAAAAAACAAGTGACAATTTTAAAGTCAAAATTCCTTGCAATTTCCCCAAATAAGGCCAGTTTTAGCATTTAAATTGCTTATAACTTTGAAAGTAAAGGCCGTAGCATAAAAATTCTCTGGACATTATTCATAGGAAATACTCCAAGCTTTCTTATTCTGGGAAAAAAAACATTAGTTGACTATGAATATTTTGGAGAAAAAGGTGGTTGAAGGTGACATTTTTGTTAAAAAAAAAATTGATTTTGACGACTCATAACTCTAGAAGTTGGTACTGTGGTACCGTCGCTTTTACAATTTTAGATAGGTGGGAGTATTCTGCGTACACTGATGCCTTATTCATGAAAATATGTGATGGCGTTACAAAAATACAGGGTTAATTAGTCATTCCCCCGAATAAAAAGAAATAGCATTATTAACACCTTAGCCACAGTTACGGGATAAAACAACTATACAGAAATTCAATACCCATTATAGCCGATAATCTGAGATGCTTTTCTTTTGCGTCGGGCCTGGGGCAATTTTGACCCACCTCCTTTGGTTCAATAGGTATTATCAGCAAAAAAAAATTTGTTTCAACCCTTAATGGGGTAAAACTAAAAAAAACATTAGAATTATAATTGAAACAAATTAAAATTTATTGTTTTGCATTTAAATTTTATTTTCCATTTTTAATCATTAAAACATTTGGAAAATTTCACTATAAACCACTTTGTACAGAGGTTAAACCACCCCTAAAGAGAAAAAAAAGGTATTGAGAAATATTTCATTACAATTTTAATGTAGGGGTAGTTTCACCCCCTTAAGGGTTGAAAAAATTAATTTTTTTGCTGATAATACTTTTTGAACCAAATTTCAAACAAAAAGCGAAAAAAAAAAATTTGCAATTTTTTTTATATAAAGTTGTTTTTATTATAGTAGGGGTAGTTTTAACCCCTTAAGGGTTGAAAATAATTTATTTTTGCCTGACATTACGCCCACAATTGAATTTGAAGCATAAAATAGAATTTTTTTTTTCAATTTTTGCCATTTTTGCCCGATTTAGGGGTAGTTTCAACCCTTTAGGACTACCCCTTATCATAAAGTTCGCCTTAATTTAGTACAAATCAACCACCTTCGCAAATAAATATTAAAAAAGTGCATTTCATCGCATTCTATTTATTTATTTATTTGCCAAACAAGGCATACTTAAACTAAATACAACAGAAAATAATATTGTACTTATAGACAAACACTGGCATATATAATTAGTTAATTCTACAGTTACAGATAAAAAAATACATATTAATAAGGAACATTGCAAACATTCGTTTACATTATTATTGAAATAATCGCGAAAACCTCCTAAAAAGGGGAGTTTTTTGCATTTTTAGGGGTGACGCCCATGTTACTCGATTACTTGATTACACTTGTATTGCCCCTATTGTCGCTCGGTCTTCCCCTTCATTTTATTCATTTTATCTTACTTTCACATACGTGTATGCGTGTAGTGTGAAAGTAATGCTGCCTCGGGGGTCGGGGAGCACAATTACAACAATTGTTCGTCATCTTGGAACCGCCATCTTGATTTTTATACAAAATTGTCAGATTGCACTGTCACGCGAACTGTGCATATGTGTAAAATTTGATGTTTATCGGTTAAATGAAAGCGGGTCAAAATCAAGTTGCAAGATTTGTTTACCACAAGATACAGGTGATAGTCCAGTCAATGCACGGAAAAAACGGCCATTTGCACCAAAATTTAGATTCAAGTTTTACTTACCCTCTACTTCAAAGTTGCCAATGTGCCTAATGTTGCTTTTCATTTTTTGGGGGTGTAAACTACCCCTATTCAAAAATCATTGTAGAATTGTAGATTCAAGCGTTTAATCGATAGAAGTTTTCATTGCATCATGAATTATTAGTTGAAACCCTTATGAAAACAACTCATATAAAAGCAACCCCTAGTGATTAAAATTTGATTTAAAAAATAGGAAAAATAAAAATGTTATATATTATGGATCTTAAAAATCATTTTCTTCTTCATTTTCACTCCTTTCTAAGTCTGTCTTCTCCTTCCTCCTCGGTTTCCTCTTGATCTATAATTGGGGGCACTATTCGGACAATTGTCTCCTCTGCTTAAACAAGTTGAATTGCAGAAGAGTCCTACTCTTCGCCAATTTAGTGATGAGCAAACGCAAGAACAAAACCAGATTAATCTAGTCTTGTTCTTGTTCAGTCTGCTTGTTCTTGTTCTTGCGAGCATAACTAAGTCTTGTTCTTGGTCTTGCAAAATGTGCAAGAACAAGACAACACTGCAAGAACAAGACCATTTTAGCTTTTTCAAAAAAAAAAAAAGCTTATACAGAGGCTCTGTCCGTCTGTCCGTCTGTGACCTTCTTTCATCTCTGAAAGTACTGCAGCTACAAACTTGGGCCATATCTCAAAATGTAGCTCTTGGTCAAAATACCAAAAACTGAGAAAATGGTTTGGAAATTTCAACCAGAAGTATATTTAACAACAAAAAAGAGATTTCTAATAAAGTCCATATATCGGAAGCCTAGAGGTAAGGCGCTGGAATCCTATCCCCGGGAACCAAGTTCAATCCTCGGCCGCAAATGGTGAAATACAATTTTTTGTTATACTTCGGTGTAACATGTTTTGAATCTATTTCTCACTAAGGGGCCTATTGTGGATATCGTCAATTTGACGACTTTGAGTCGATGTTAAAATTTCCTTCTGCGAAAGTCGATTTTTGTGGAAATTAGTCGATAAAAGAATTAATATGAGTGGATTACACATATTGTTAAGTCGACATCAAAAATGTAATCGTCTCATATTTATGTTTTTATCGATAAAAATCGACTTTCTCAGTATGAAAATTTAACATCGACTCAAAGTCGTCGGATCGACTCGTTCCACAATAGGGCCCTAAATTATATTATTTAATAATGAGACTCAGGAGAACATAAACATTTACTTAATTAAAAGTGAAAAAATATCATTTTCTTGATTTTTTATGGCTCTTCGACGGCTTTAGAAATCATCAAAGAATTTCTCGGAAATAATATAAAGTATTTACTTTTTTATATGCATATTTTATATGCTGCTCATTTTTAACCGACTTCAAAAAACGAGGAGGTTATTAACCGACTTCAAAAGACGAGGAGGTTACTCAATTCGACGTGTAGGTATTTTGTAGTCCTGTTCACGCATAACTTTGTAACCCAATGACTTGTTTGCCTTTTTTGGTTTATTTGAAGGGGGAGTTTCCCACGGTGGTCCCGTTAAATTTTTTCGAAATTCTGATAAAAGAGTTCGAAGTTAGGCATAAAAAACTGTTAAAATTAGTTCAACCTAAGCATTTCATAGGCACCGAACAAATTACTTTATTGTTGTAATGATGTTAGAAGGCCGGTGGGAGAGTACATATTTATCCTAACTATTTTTACGGTAAAGGTTACCGTATACGATTACGGGTCGAGAATCAAGTGTTTGGCGAGTTATTCTCGACTTGTGAACGAGTTGTTAAAGCGACGAGTCGAGAGCTAAGTTTTTGGCGAGAGATTTGTAGTGACCGCGTAAAGTTTAATTACCAAACTTTACGCAATGTCACACAACAACTTCCGGCACGATCAAAACGATCAGTCCGAACACTCCCTCGATCACTGAACTCCAAAGTTCAGTGATCTAGCCAAATTTCCGGCATCTCCACTTTATCACTTGTGCTTCTTCCCTCGTGTCCTGAAAGTGCGATTCGCAAAGCTAAAAGCCAAAAAGTTAAATAATATATATATATTCAAATAACTTATAATATACGTATAAGTTATACATAATATAACCAAGTGATGTAAAATATAAATGTACATAAATAAATAACAAATACAGTGATTAAAATTAAAACAAAAGTGCCTTATTATAGTGGACCAAACGGCATCCATATTGGTGACTCCGATAAGCAACACGCTAAGAAATTTAAACGTGTTTTAATAATTACTGGAGAAATAAAAAACCAACAAACTATTGGAAAAAAGGAAATAAGCAGACAAAAACAGATAATTATATTCACATTTATTTTTTTTTTACTCATCAAAATATAATATATAATGTTATATATATACATAAATAACATTACACTGCAGTAAAAAAGGAAAGAAAGTAAAATTTCCTCAGAGCGTTATTTTAATTTACGCTGGAATAATATACAGTCAAACCTGGGTAAGTGAGAACTGGATTAGTGAGAAAACTCTATAAGTGAGAGTAATTGCCTGGTCCCGTCATTTTAACCCTAAGCGAAAAACTCTTGGATTAGTGAAAAACCTCTATAAGCGAAAAAGATATTGCGGTCCCTTGAACTCTCACTTATCCAGGTTCGACTGTATAATAAATTTACAACGTCATTAACAAATCAGGCTGAAAAGAAACCGATATTGGCGACACGAATTCCCCTATTGTTCCCAAATAACAAAGAACAAAGGGCTCCAGATATCAACAGCAATTCACCAGAGGATTTTAAAATAATTTAAGTTGAATAAAATATCGAAGAATATTTGGATTATAAATTGAATTAAATTTTTTTTACTTATATAATTCCGGTTACATATCAATATATACATATATACATAAAATTTTTTTAGATATAAGTTCTTTTACATGCTCAAAATTTTGATTATAATTTGAATTATATTTTTTTTACATAAATAATTTCGGTGACATATCCACACATAAATATATATACATTTTTTTTAGATATATTTTATATATTATATATTTTATATTTATAAACATATAATATCTCTTTCAGACATATACATATACATATATACACACAATATCATTTGTAGATATAATTCCTTTTTTTTTTACATACATTCTACATTTTTACATATATTTTTGTTAGATACATTATTGTTTGTTGCACATACATTTTTTCTCTAGCTCTAGATATTTTCTTTTACACAAAATTTGTTGTAAATACAAATTAAGAAAGTTAGATTGAATATATATACATATACCGGCGACGTAGGTGAATTTGTTTTAAATAAAAACAGTTTTTCGATTCTACGGTTCGTTTATTAAAGTTGCAATTATACTTACATTTACGTTCATTTTACGATATACATACACACATATATCGCATATTTGGGCTTATTTTGGTATATATACACGCATATTTGTTTTTTTTTTATATATTATGTCAAGGACCGAGGGTTCATCCAGTGAACAAGACGTTCACATGGAAACGCCACAAGATGAGCCAAAGCCCGGTACTTCGGGAGTCTATGCCGCTTCGGTATCGAAGCTCGACATCCCAAAGTTCTGGACACACCAACCTGCCTCTTGGTTTTACCAGGCAGAGATAATGTTCAGGTTGGCGGGTTTGAGATCAAACAGTGGAAAGGTATACAACGTCATGGCAGCACTGCCGGAAGAGGCGGTGACGGCAGTGCGCCATGGCACAGTAGACTTTGCCACCGCCACATACGAAGAAGTGAAGGAGCATCTGCTCGAGAAGTACGGAACTTCAGAGAAGCGCCGCCTCGAGCAGCTTCTGTCAGTGCAAGAGCCTGGAGACAGAAAGCCTTCTGAGTTTCTCCAGGCTCTCAAGGCACTAGCGGGCGGGTCGTCGGCGGTCAACGATGATCTGATCCGGAACCTGTGGGAGCGGAGGCTTCCACAGGCCATCCAGATCACGTTGGCCACCTCCGCTGACCAAACCCTAGCCGGGCTGGCTGCAACGGCGGACAAAGTATGGGAGGTGCTCCCACACGGAGGCGCCTCATACGCGTCCGCCGTCCGCGCAGCTCCAGCCAACGCGGAGCCCACATTGGTGGCGCTGCAAAGCGCCATCAATAAGCTGACGGCCCGGCTAGACAAGCTCGACCGTAGCCCGCGAAAACCGAGAAGCCGAACACCTGCCAATCGGCAGGGCGGCCCTCGACAGCCCTCGGCCAATCGGCCACAAGGGGCCAATCAAGCCAGGGGTAGCTTGTGCTATTTTCACTACCGTTATGGTAGTGAAGCTCGTACATGCAAGCCTCCCTGCAATTTTGGCGGTGGACAAGCCAAGTCGGCGAAGAAACCAACCAAAGCCCCTAAAAAAAACTAAAGGGGCAGGGGGTCGACATGAGCGAGCATATAACCGGCCGCTCATATCGTTTATACGTCAGAGACACCAACAATCGGATGGACTTCCTGATTGATTCGGGCTCTGACGTTTCAATTGTTCCCGCCAAGGCGTTCCCGGCCCATAACGGTAGCCCGAACGTCCTTCTGTACGCGGCCAACGGATCACTGATCCGAACTTTCGGCACTAAGTTGCTTGAACTTGAACTCGGCTTACGCCGACGATATGTTTACAACTTTATTATAGCCGACACCACTAAAGCCATTATCGGGGCGGACTTCTTAACAAAGTTCAAATTGTCCGTCGATTTTGAATATCAACATTTAGTCGACAAGCGCACGAAGTTTCGCATTAACGTGTGCGCTACCGTCGACTACAACCCCGAAACATTTCCATGCCGAGTTATTGGCATATACAAAGAGCTATTAACGAAGTACGCTTCGTTAACAAAACCGCCCAATTTTAACCTTCCGGTTAAACACAATGTGCAACACCACATTGTAACCAAAGGGCAATTACCTTTTGTCACCGCTCGGCGACTCCATCCGGAGAAACTGAAGGTGGCAAAATTAGAATTCGACCATATGGTCCAATTGGGATTTGTCGACCTTCGTCGTCCCCCGCAGCATCTCCGCTTCATCTGGTTCCTAAACGGGACTCTCATGATTGGAGGCCATGCGGCGACTACCGTCGCCTTAATGCTGTCACTGTGCCGGATAGATATCCGATCCCGCATATACAGAATTTCTCCGTGAATCTTCACGGCTGCACAATATTTTCAAAGGTTGATTTGGTACGTGCATACCATCATATACCAATCGCCCCAGAAGACGTGCATAAGACTGCACTCATAACGCCATTCGGCCTATATGAGTTTACACGTATGCCATTCGGCTTACGGAATGCAGCACAAACCTTTCAAAGGTTCATAAATGAAGTTACGAGAGATCTCGACTTCGTTTATGTATACTTGGACGATATACTTATCGCCAGTAAAACCGAGGATGAACATATCGTTCACCTCGAAGAGCTCTTTAAACGCCTCGATAGCTTCGGTTTAACCATCAAGCTAGAGAAATGCGTTTTTGGTGCAACAGAGATTAAGTTTCTAAGCCACCGCATCACAAAGGATGGAATACTTCCATCCCCCGATCGGGTTCAGGCTATCGTTGATCTCGCACCTCCAACTTCTGTCAAATCGATCCAGAAGTTCTTGGGAATGGTGAATTTCTATCACCGATTTATCCCAAAATTGGCTGAACAGTTGGTGCCTATAAACGAGCATTTGAGAGACCTTCTCAACCGCTCACGTGCCAATAAAGTTTTTGACTGGCCAGCAGAATGTCAGGCGGCATTCCTCAAGGTGAAAACCTCGATGGCTGAAGCAACTCTGCTGAACCATCCAATCGAGGATGCAAAATACAGTCTTACGACTGACGCCTCTGATTATGCAATCGGAGGCGTTTTGGAACAATTCAACGGTCATCGGTGGCAACCTCTAGCTTTTTATTCCAAAAAGCTGTCACCAACAGAACGGAAGTAGTACTCTGCATTCGATCGCGAACTCCTCGCAATCTATGCAGCGATCAAACACTTCCGTTATTTCGTTGAAGGACGCAATTTCGTGGTCTATACTGATCACAAACCACTGGTTAGCGCCCTTCACACAAAGACCGAACGATCCCCTCGACAGACCAGACATTTGGGTCTAATATCTCAGTTTACCACAGACATCAGACATGTGTCAGGTAAACAAAACGTTGTCGCCGACTACTTGTCGCGCTCACTAGCAACCGACAACGTCGACTCGGTAACCTTCGACCTGCCTACACTGGCTCAGGCTCAACAAGGTGACACAGAGTTGAAGTCTCTAGAAGAGCACCCCAGCAACGGCTCACGGGTAAAACTAGTTCTCACGCCAATACCATTTACCGCCCATCAAGTGTGGTGTGAAACTAGTACAGGCATTCCAAGGCCTTATATACCCACTTCCTTACGTAGACTAGTGTTCAACTCCGAACATAGTCTCTCTCATCCTGGTATTCGTGCTACAAGACGAGCCGTTACCAAGAAATACTTCTGGCCATCGATCAATAAAGACTGCAATGAGTGGTCTCGATCATGCCTAGGTTGCCAAAAGTCCAAAGTTTCAAGGCATACCAAATCTCCATTGGAAGCTTTCAAACTCCCAAATAATAGATTTGACCATATCCATATGGATATAGTGGGACCCCTACCCCCATCTCGTGGATACTCTTATATCTTAACGATAGTCGATAGATTCACGCGATGGCCTGAAGCATACCCAATTCGGGATATCTCCGCTTCAACAGTGGCAAAGAAATTCGTCACTGAATTTGTCCCACGATTCGGCGTACCTCTTGAGATCACAACCGATCAAGGTACGCAGTTCGAATCGAAACTGTTCAATGAGGTGTCCAAATTACTCGGCACTCATCGAATGCGGACTTCCGCCTACCACCTGCAAGCAAACGGGATGGTTGAACGGTTCCACAGGCAACTAAAAGCAGCCTTAATGGCAAGGGACAACATTACTCATTGGAGTGAAGACTTGCCCTTTGTCATGTTAGGCATACGCACTGCAATTAAGACCGACTTACAATGCTCACCAGCCGAGCTCGTATACGGTCAGAATCTGAGACTTCCCAATTCGATTTCTATCACAACCGATGAAAATCCAATTGAAGAATCAGAATTCCTCTCTCGCCTTCGTTCTCATATGCAGAACATTAAGGCAATACATCCTCGACAACCCGTCCAAAAGGATGTCTATGTGCCAGAAGCCCTGGATAACGCCGACTACGTTTTCATACGTGTCGACAGAGTTCGAAAACCTTTCGAACCTCCATATGAGGGACCATATAAAGTAATCAAACGATTACGAAAACATTTCGTCGTCAAATTGAACGGCACAACCAAGTCGATATCTATCGACAGGCTAAAGCCAGCCTTCGGTTGTGACCGCGACAACGAAGCTAAGCCACCTAAAGCGGTAGCATTCCGTTAACGCTACGCTGGGGGGGGAGTATGTAGTGACCGCGTAAAGTTTAATTACCAAACTTTACGCAATGTCACACAACAACTTCCGGCACGATCAAAACGATCAGTCCGAACACTCCCTCGATCACTGAACTCCAAAGTTCAGTGATCTAGCCAAATTTCCGGCATCTCCACTTTATCACTTGTGCTTCTTCCCTCGTGTCCTGAAAGTGCGATTCGCAAAGCTAAAAGCCAAAAAGTTAAATAATATATATATATTCAAATAACTTATAATATACGTATAAGTTATACATAATATAACCAAGTGATGTAAAATATAAATGTACATAAATAAATAACAAATACAGTGATTAAAATTAAAACAAAAGTGCCTTATTATAGTGGACCAAACGGCATCCATAGATTCTCCACTCGTAAAGGGGTCGTTAAAACGACGAGCCGATAAAATGTTTGCAGGGTAGATTAAAATAATACTCGGTACAATTGTGCAGGGGTTTGATTAGTATAAATGTATAGATATCCGAAAAATACTTTTGAATAAAACGTATTATTGAAACATCATCTACAATTAAGTTCGCCAATGTTACAAAATGACAAGCATTCCTTTTTCAAATGGTTTACTTTTCCCTGTGATTTATGTTCCTCAGCATTGTAAATAGTCCATATGAGGCACGCATAATCTAAAAAATTAAACTTAATTTCTTAATTTTTACGACACATGAGAATTTCCACTTACACTAAGAAATGTGCTCAAGCGCATATCGATGTACCCAGCTTTCATTTGAATAGGCTGAGCAGATCCAATCATTATCATTAGCCCCGTCTTCCGGACCGATAAGGGATAAGAATACCATGATGACATATAAAATGCTGTTGATAAAGTATCTACCTAAAGAACAACATTGTGGTTAGTTTTAATGTAACGTTCTCAATGTTAGTATTTGCGCAAACTCAGAAGGCATAACTGCTTTAATCTATACTGATTAAATACCTTCTCGTTTTTTTTTATTGAAAATGTAGTTGCTAGTTGAATAACGTAGCGTTTTGTGCTGATTATACATAGTTGGACCCTGATTCAATCTCTAAACCAATTAATTAATATTGTGATGATTTATGCAGCTTTGGCAATATGAGGCAAAGTAATTTATGTTGGTTTGCATTCGTGTGGCGCCATCTATTGGAACAAACTGTGATTTGTGGAAAATGTGGTGTGTAATTCAAATTCTCAGAATAGACTCGAGTACATTACTAATAGAAGACTCTACAGAACAAGGTGGAAATATCTAGGAATTGGATAAAGGAGAAGGTTGGATATATATATGCAGTGGCGAGACATTTTGAGCCAGAAAAGATGGGATTTCGGTTAACTAGATAAGATTCTCTTTGGCCTTTTTTTTGGCCAACAGCCATTTTTTAAATGATATAAATACGGTGGTATAGAACGATGCTTAGCAATTGCATCATAATTTAAACCTTTTTTAAAGAATCACCTGGACTATTCGCACCTTGCGCCCAGAGATATCAACCTAAGCGATAGTGAAAAGATTTAGTCACCTCGGCGATGGTATTCCGCGGAAAAATTCCACAATTTCTGAGCAAACTTACTCCTGAGAATTTCAAAGTTATAAATCCCTCTTCCGTTGACATACCATCCATCCAATATCAAATATCGCTCCAGCCCAAATCGAGCGTTCGCCTCCTCTAAGGCATTTCTCTAAGTTCTTTGCGACGGTCTCTTGGAGCATGTTTTCAGTTACGGATGTTGAGCATTGTCTCTGCATCAGTCGTCATAGAGTGCATCCATCTGGGTCTGCGTACTAGTTTATTTTCCGAAATTTCAGATAGCAAAGCCGTTTTGGGATACGATACTATCCTGCACCCTGATTACGTGGTCCGCTAGTCTTAGTCCGTTGATTTTTATAAACGTTGAGAGTTGTGGGTGTGGAAAATTTCATATGACTCGCCATATTCCATCCTCTATCGTTGGACCTGTTATGCACCTAACAACTTTTCTCTCAGATCGGTGACTCGTTCCTTTATGTCCTGAGTCTCCAATAGCACAATACTGGTAGTATTACTACTTTTTAGAGTCAAAGTTTCGTTTTTTTTTTGTGCAGAAATCTTGAGTGAAGTATTTGTTTTTGGGTATAAAATGTTTTATTAGCCAGTAATACTCGTCTTGTTATCTCTTCCTTTTCTTCGTTTCTTTTTGTAATTGTAGACACGACTGTTTTATCGACTACTTCTAGATTGTGTTGGTCGATAGTTATATTTCTTCCCATTCTAAATCTTCTAACTCTAGACCTTTGTTTTTCTTTTGCTGCCAAGGAGAACCTTCACACAATATTTATGTCATCGGCCTGTAGTCGTCATATGTCTGGTGAAAGGTAACAAATATCTGACACATGTCTTCATTTCTTTCCCAGGTTTTCTCCAAATTTGGCTTTAAGGCTACGATAGATGACTGCTCATTTCGCAGCAGTTGCTTCGGTGAAATACACGCGTTGACCTATTCTCAATGCAGCGATAACTGGACCGCTGTGGGATGTCATTTGGTATTGGTACACTTCATCATTGGCATTTTCAGAACCAACTACAAACACTGCCATGTTATTCTGCCCTTCGTTACATATTTGACAAACGTTATACTGATTTTACAGAATGAAAACTCGCAACGTTTACGTGTACATTAAAAATCTGGTATAATAATGGACAATGCGGCACAACGAACTCGTTTCCAATCTTAATCTCTCAACTCTAACGATGAACTATCACTTTCACAATGATTGTCCGGCCATTATTGTCCTTTGAGCGCCGTTGATATACTAAATATTCATCATATCCTGTTTCTGCTAATGGCCATCCTGTTTCACCAGACCGCAATTTGTGCATCAACCAAATCAGGAATATGTTCGTGAGGTAGACAGCGATTCTGCCACATGACCGAATACATCTAACTCTTTGTAATGCGAATACTCGAAGCTTCACGATCACGTAAGAACCTTCTACAAATTATAAGAAATCGGTAAAGTCGTTCTCAAACTATGTCGCAAAATAAAGGGACAATTGCTTGGTTCCTGGGTTCTCATCTGCAATGTCACTGACCAAAGTTTTATTTGTTTACCCAGATGTCAGCCTCTTCCGGTATTGCAGAATCCTAGACTCATACCTAAAATTTCAGATTTCTTTATTCAATGTATCGCACCCTTAGAATGAAAGTGACCTAACTCAAAATTCCTGTAAATTCTGATTTTGCTATAAACTGATCTTAAAAAGCCTACTCTAAAACCCTATGGCGAAAAAGAGCCCGAACTAAGAGTAAAAAAGTGATAACGTATACATCGGTCATTTTTGTTGATCGCACAATTCACCTATGCATGTTATGTGAAAGAGACCGAATCAGTATTGCGTCAGAGGTGCTCGCAAGTGGGCGTGTATAAAATCGACGGATTTCAATATACGCCCTTACATCTATAGAATTTTATGGTAAAATAATGACTGAAACCATAATGTGCCATCAGCATTTTGCTGCATCTTGCGTCTTAAATAGGCTTAACTCATAAAAAGTCCCAGAAATACAGAAATATTTTTGATATAGAGAGACTTAAGGGGGTCTTCTGCTTTTGCGCCCGGAATTTTATTCTATTTTTGGAAATTAATTGTAAGGAAACTATACAAGATAATTGAAAAAAAAATTTATTATGACTAATGCCTTATGTGTGTGGTGAATCCTGCGCCTTTGAGAAGTGGTCAAACTAGTACTGACGAAAGTGTCCGAGTACACTTTGTGATATGACTTCTACAAGTAATTTTCATCGGATCTGACTATTTTTTTTTAACTTCTTCATAAAACACTTCTCTATGCTTCTCCAAGTACGATTTTTTTTATTTTTAAAATTTTTCAAATTATACGGTTTTTTGTGAAAAGTTGTATTTTCAACCACGTTTTTTGACCTGTTGAGGGTCATGAAAATTGAACAAAACAAAATTTCAAAAATCGTACTCGGAGAAGCATAGAGAAGTGTTTTATGAAAAAGTTAAAAAAAAATTAGTCAGATCCGATGAAAATAACTTGTAGAAGTCATACCACAAAGTATAAAAAAGGTGATTTTCGGGAAAATGCGTTTAAAGGTAAAGCGCTACGCGGAAATGCTCGAAACGGCTGGAGGCGGCTATGTTTCCGGCTTCGAAAACCCAAGAAGGAATGTGTTTTTCACGAAACCGTTTATAAGACGTATTCCTTATATCCTTTATATTCAAAAAATGCAAAAAAAAAATCGATTTTTTCAATCCGCGTAAGCAGAAGACCCCCAATTTGAAACCATTATTAAAATTGTCAAAATATATTTAAAATACATTTAAATTTAATATAATGTTACCAATCTGTACATAAAAGATCTGTAACGGCCGCCCGCTGGAACATATGCCACCTCCACGCTTTAGCGGTGTGCCCCGCCAGTAGTTGCAGCCCCAAATCATAACTCACACCAAGGTTCCGTAAATTTGCTGTTAAATTAGCTTAGAAATAAGTGAACTGAAAGATAAAACCTGAGGTTTACGGCTTGCAGCGCACACAAAAAGACTTGGTATTCCTAATCCCTTTTGTTTGATTAATTAATCAACGGGATTATTTGACCCCCCCCCCCACGCATAATCAAACAAGGAACAACAGAACAATTATATCCCAGGTAAACTCCCTAAACTGCAAAGAAATGAAGGAAAAAGGCTACAATAAGGACGCGATTGGCACGATCATTATCAGCAGTCATTTTGTACACATATTGCCATTCTTTTTTCTCCTTCAAACGACTAAGTTGAAATTTCGGTTATTGTGAAAGTATGAAAAGAAAATGTTTCTATTAACCGTAGCACGCTTCGGAAGGCAATGTTTTGCAAAATCCCTATATAACCAAAACAAAAAGAAAATTTTTATATAAATAACTTTGCATACATGCCCTTAGGCATGATTTCTCTCTTCACCCCTTGTCTTTCGGACGACACCGCTCGATGGTAACGGTGGAACTTGCGGGCCGCCAACGGATATCCCCAAAAGGCACAATGGCAACAAAAAAATACGAAGAATAGTATGCGCTTCTGGTAAATGCCATTCTCGCCCTCTTCCCAATTATATTTATGGGTATGAAATACAACTTTATGCCGTTTATGCCAAAACCCTCATAGACTGCGCGCCAACTGAGTTGATGCCGAGAAAGTCGCGTTTTCCATGCGCAGTAGAATCCCCGCATGCCGTTCCCGTCCCTTTGCTCTAGTCGCAACAAATTTCGAAGGGGAAATTTGAAAATACATAAGCGCATTTCTTATCGATATGTGCGCAATTTTTATTTGTGTGCAGCTTTAATTTCCCCAGCTGCGCGCTCCGGCATCAACTCAGTTGGCGCGACCCATAGCTACACCAGATGCAAACTCTCCCATAGAAATCTGGACAACCATACATTCTCTCCTGAATAACCAACTTTGTGCTACTGCTGGTTGTGTGCAAAGATTATCTATTTTCAATAAGATGTGACACTCTTGATTTACTAACCCATTTACAATTCCTTATAACCACATCAACAAAAATCTCCTATTAGTTGAAAAAGAATAGCTACAGTGCTTTTTTTCTAATTAATTCCCTTATGAAAATTCCCATAAAAAAGAAAAGGTACGAAACAACATCACATAAGTTACGCCCCACCCATAAAATGTGTACAATAAATAAAGTCACATTTTTTCATAATGCATTTTTAAAGGCGACCTGGAGCAATCGTCATGGTATTAGTTGTTCATTCTCAAGCAGTTCGCGCAATGTAAATCATAGGGAAATGTGGAATTGAAATAAAGGAAACACATGTGAAACCCCTACACGCATTACAACTTGAGAATTTTTTCACCCCATCGTTTTAAAGGCGACTTGGAGCGAGCGCACTCGTGTTAGTACAGATAACCAGCAAGGTTACAGCCTGATCCAAAAAAATTTTAATATAATAATAAGATTACGCCGTAAATTATTTCATTTTAATACAAAATTGTAACCGAATTATTTGAAGTATTTCTATTTGAAGTATTTTTAAAAATAGTAAACTAAAAGAGAGTGTTAGACGTTGCTTTGTGGTGCGGGTATAGTTTTCAAAGTGCTTTTTATGAATTTTTATAAGCGACCCAGAACCAACTGGTTGCTTTGCGCTATAAGGGCTGCGAAATTTCGGGGTAAGAAATATTGACTGCACTTAATTAGTTTTTAAAAATTATTTTATTGAGTGTTTTTATTAAAATAGTTTTAAAAATAAATTAAAAGACAGTGTTACACGTTGCTTTGTGGTGCGCGTATAGTTTTCAAAGTGCTTTTTATGAATTTTTATAAGCGACCCAGAACCAACTAGTTCCTTTGCGTTGTAAGGACTGCGAAATTTCGGGGTAAGATTGACTGCATTTAATTAGTTTTTAGAAATTATTTTATTCATTTTTTTACTATCGAAATATTTTTAAAAATGGGTAAGCACGATATTAAGTGTTTGGTACGTGGTGCCAAAAAAAAATGACAGTTTAGAAGTGAAATTTGTTGGGGAATTTAAATGCTAAATGTAAAATTGTCGGAAGATTACCGGGTTTGTGAAAAGCACTTCGATGAAAATATGCTTTCAAAAAAAACAATTCATTATATAAATAATAGGTAGGTACATAAATATTTTTCATTAGAAAAAACGTTTTGACTTGATTAATATAATCCTTACTAATATTATAAATGCGAAAGTAACTCTGTCTGTCTGTATGTCTGTCTGTCTGTCTGTCTGTCTGTCTGTCTGTCTGTTACGCTTTCACGCCTAAACCACTAAACCGATTTTGATGAAATTTGCTACAGACATAGTTTAGACCTTGGAGACGGACATAGGCTACTTTTTATGGAGAAAAAAAGGGTTGAAGGGGGTGAAATGAGGTTCAATAAGTTGTAAGGGGATTTTTTATCTTTACTTTTTTTTCTATTGTATAAAAAGTAACTGACTGACAGACAACGCACAACCTAAACCGCTAGAGCTAAAGGGCTGAAATTTTGACAGTGCATCCCTATAATGGCGTGGACATCCACTATAAAGCGATTTTTCGAAATTTATCCCCTAAGGGGGTGAAATGGGGTTTATCCAAACCGTTGGAGCTATAGGGTTGAAATTTTAACAGTGCATCCCTATAATGACGTGGACATCCACTAAAGAGCGATTTTTTGAAATTCATCCCCTAAGGGTGTGAAATGGGGTTTTTACAAACCGCTAAAGCTATAGGGCTGAAATTTTGACAGTGCATCCCTATAATGACGTTTACATCCACTAAAGAACGATTTTTCGAAATTCAAACCGTTGGAGCTATAGGGCTGATATTTTGACAGTGCATCCCTATAATGGCGTGGACATCCACTAAGAAGCGATTTTTCGAAATTCATCTCCTAAGGGGGTGAAATGGGGTTTACCCAAACCGCTGGAGCTATAGGGCTGAAATTTCGACAGTGCATCCCTTGGCGTGGACATCCACTAACAAGCGATTTTTCGAAATTCATCCCCTAAGGGGTTGAAATGGCTTTTATCCAAACGGCTAAAGTTATAGGGCTGAAATTTTAACAGTGCATCCCTATAATCACGTAGAAATGAATGACTCGAAATTCACTTTATTTAATATTCATTTGTGATTGCTTCATAATTTCTTACATCCACGTAAATAGGCGAACAAACTTAACGAACGTTCGTCAAACCCTAAAATGTCCCTTTTTTCGATGACATACATATACATGCCAATCTCTGCTTCAAAACTTGCAGATTTGTTGAGCAGAGGTGATATTCGCAGCAATTTGTTTACCATATTTATTAAAAAAAATGCACTATAATAAACCCTTTTTAGGGATAATAACAGCTGACTTTTTTGTTGGTTTTTTTAAGGAAAACATTGCACATAATAAACAGTTTTTAAAGGCGTTGCAAGGCACGCGGGTTTTATGCTAGTTATATCATATTTTCACTAAACAGCGTATTTATGACTTAACGGGTTATTCCTGGATTTGGAGAAAAACCACAACAGAAACTTGAAGGACTCACTCCATTCATAAGATATGTAGGCTGAATATTTTGCTTTGTAACTTTATGAAATTCTTGGTATTTTAGAATTTGTCAAAGAAAAATGGATAATTAACAGTTTTTTTTCTTGAATTTCTGATGCACCAAACCATCACCTAAAAGGGTTTCAAACACCAGAATGGTGTAGGTCGTAAACTTTTCCAGGTAGTCAGTTTTAACTGAAGAATTAAAAATGAAATAAAAAACCTAAAAATCGCCCATTATTTCAACAATCCCTCTAATTACTTCTTTCCAGGTAAATTTTATAATAACAAAACAAAAACATCAATATTAACTATTCAATAATCCTTTTTTTGTTTTACGGCCTATTAATAAAATAATTAATTTTTTACCTCTTCCGTTAAAACTGACTACCTGGAAAAGTTTACGACCTAGAACATTCTTGTGTTTGGTGAAAGTATTTCAAGTAATGGTTTGGTGCATCCGACACAAATTCTAGAATACCAAGAGTTTTGAAAAGTTCAGATGCAAAATATCAAGCCTATAGGTATATCTTATAAATAGAGTTACTAAATTGTTCGTCCTTTGTAAAAGAATACACATTTACTAACAAAAAAGCCTAATTATGTTGCTCTACAATGGTCTGAAATTATTAACGTTTAAGTAAAATAAAAAAGTGAATGTGTTGTCGCCAAAGTCAGGGAAATTTGTAGGGAAAACGAAGAATTAAACTCATTCAGTATAATGATATATTCATTTATCCGTACGAAATATATATTTATTTCTGGCTTGGCGAAAATTACACTAAAATCACCGCTCAATATCATTGGCATTTCACCTCAATTTTTGTTAATTAAAGTTGTTACTTCTGTTGTGTATGACAGTAGTATTTCGTGTATGAAATCTATTAATTCACTAATTCTTTTATTTGGTGGTATACATATATCCCCACAGGCAATTTTTCCTGCAGAACCAGCTTTTGCCATCTCTAAAACCGCAAAAATGGATTTGGCAACTAAACCATATTTTTCCTAAACTAAAACCCCAAAGGCAAATTTTTCCTACAGAACCACATTTTGCCCTAACTAAACCTACAAAAACGGATTCAGCAACAAAACCAGCTTTGGCCCTTACTAAAACCTCAAAAGTTGATTTGGCGTACTTTCCCTCAGCCAGCTTACTTTTTCAATTCCCTTCGATTCCTTACATTTTTCGTGATGGTTTCATACCTCTACACAGAATGCTTCTCTACCGCGACAAAAAAAATTTCACTTCAATACTATTCCAAACGTCTGTGTCGATAGCAAAAGAACAATTTGTCCAGGAATCATCCATTAAAAAACTTACCACTTAGTGAAAACATTCGACATAATTTCATACAATGAAGTAAAAACTAAGCTTTTGGCTAAGATAAGCTAAACTAAGCTTATTCCCAGGTTGAGTTTTTAATTGGCCATGTTTGACTTGCCTATGTGATTAAATTTAATTTTAAACCAAAAAATTTCATTAAATTATATGCACACCCTGTAAAAATTGTGCTCATTTCCACTTCGTTCCTCATCATATTGCATCCTTTTCTTACAAATGGCTTTTCTATCGCTATCTATTTCTTACAATTCCGGCAAGGTCGTTTAAATAACGGTACCAAGGTCAAAAATAGATAAGCGAAAAAGTCGAGAGTGTCACATCTTATTGCAATAGATAATCTTTGGTTGTGTGTATGCAGGTTCTCAGCTACGAGCCAGCTAAAAGCGAGGACCAAAATGACAAACGTAATGGACGGTGATTGTGTGGCGGTGAACGGCGCCGAACCCCATTGAATGGCAGCGAGACGCAGCAGGCTTGAGTGGGGAGGTAAAGCATGAGAGAATCGACCAAAGGAGGGGGAGAAAAACGCTGCGAAGTCGAGTACTAAGAAATGTACATTTTTTGGTTTTGGAGAAAGGGGATTGCTGGAGTAACTTACGGACAGTGCAGACGTGTCTTAAAAATTGTGGTTGATTTTCGTGCAGCGGTGCTGAGTCACCAAGTTTCATTAAATTCTTTTTTTTTGGAGCATTTCTGGTGACTGGCTGAAGAAGTATTCTTTTGGGAGTTACCTTATGAGTTTACCTGAGATTTGGTGTGGCAGTGAAAAGTTGACGGATGCACGTGCTGAGAGACGGCCGAAAATTGTGTTCTTTTTTTTGGATGTCAGGAAGAGTAGCGTGAAAAGGGCTCCATTTTGTGCTGAATTTGGTGGTGTGCTACAACAGGAAGATGGCGGGAGTGCTGAAATTGGAGGCTGTAGCGATGGATTAAGATCATCAACATTACAGTGCGAAGTGCAGTAAATATTTAAACGAATTTAGTGGTGGTCTAGCGGAAGGAACCGCTCATTTTTGTCTTTTGGTCAACGTCCAAAGGGCCTGGCGAAGGCGACAGTTAATTTTCAATGTCTTTTTAGTTGTGAGGCATGACGAGTAAATTTTACCCTTATAAGCAAATAGTACGTTACTGACGAAGGCGTCCAATGTGGTTGTTTTTCCCGATCCTGATTGGAAGTTTACTAAGAGACGACGAGGAGCCCTTCAACTTTAATTAATCTCAGGTGTTTCTTTTCTGGAGGAATATATGCATACTGGAAGAGGTTCCGGATGATGGCGTAAGTTTTTTTATTGTTACTTTTGGTCGGAGTTGCGGTACTATTGGGTGCCAGAAAGCCATGAATGGGTGATTTCTTCAGCATAACGGTTCTCACCCATAATAAGCCAATACGAATTTATCTGGAGAAGGCCAAAGCGATCCCCACCGTAAGCATGGGTCATTAACGACAGCGTTCGGTTTTACCCAACAGGAAGAAGAGGCGAGCGTTGACCCTCTGCACTAAATATCTTTAGCTATAGGTTTCTTTTTTCCTTAATTTTTTAAATATTGATATTGATCTGCATGAATTTCTATATATACATATATTTACTTTTAATGCTAATTCATATTTGGAATTACCTATATTATATATATATATATAAAAAAAAAAAACAATAACTATAACTGCAAGCAGCCAAGCTGGCATAATTGACAAAATTTAAAGTGAATTTAGTAACCCAAGGGGTTTATTGGATTGAGGATCTTATAATCATTGCGTATACTTAAGTATCAGGATAACAGAAAAAGAGCTAGAATAGGATACTATAGGATATAGAGTGTAATGATAGTAATTAGGAAACAGGAGTATCAATAAGCGATTGAATTGTGATGGGAATGTCTGAAGAAGGACATTACATTGAGTTCGAGTTGAGTTTCTGCAAATTTATCTTGCAACGTGTTATAAATAACCGCCTAAAGGGATCCCTTCAGTTTTAATTTAATATATCGAAACCCGTAAATGACCTCATAAACCTAGAGAGTCTTAGTAATGTCTACCTTTTTTTTCATTATTCTCAACCATTCCCAAAGTATAGAAATTTTAGTATCTAGACCGAAGGAGTTTTCCTTTCGTTTAGCTATAAGAAGTCGATTATGAATTAGCGACTATATATCTTGATTATAGTATGGAGGTGTAAGTTCCCTTTGAATTCTCGTTTAGAATTAGATTATGGAAATACAGATGATTTTTTTGTTGTAACTTTTGAAGAGTACATTTATATTTGGATTCCGTCTCGATTAATTGCTTGACTTATATTAGTTCACAAGGAGCTTGCATTCCTCTAGATTAAAATAATGCCTTTAGGATATCTATTGAAGTGATGTTAGTATTAAAAGTAGTAACTGAAATGTTTCTTGATAATAAAATTAATTGAATTGTATCGAAGCTCTCCCTCTTTGATTTCGTAATGTTAATCTGGTTTTCCTATTGGATTAGGTAATGAATACGATGGTGTGCGCATAAGCTCCACGTAAGTATGGTTACCCGTGTATGGGGATGTCCCCGCCAGAGGTAAGTACCCTTTCGACCATCCTCGACCCCTGTGTCCCCTTGTGAGTTGACGACAAATGACCATGACCAACGCCACCCACCCTCTCGTTCGGCCCTGGAAATAAACTAGCCCACCGCTAATGCACCCCTAGCACGCGAGAATTCCTTTCGTCGAATCAATAACTGTCATAGTCTGACTGATCCCTGTACCACGAACCCCCCCAACCCCGAGCTGGCATGAGCAGAGCAAGGCGTGCGAGTACCGGTGCAGAGATCAACCTAATCGCGTTAGCCCAAGGTGGTATTCCCCTCACAGACCCAGCCACGTCTTCTTCTGTTTCCCAATTCCCGACTCTCTTTTTTTTGTAATCTTGGTCCCTTTTGCATTAAGGCAACAATATCCCCTTTACTTCGTGCCCCGGCATACACGATCCCGACAGTTACATAAAAGATCAATATATAAATACGCAAAAAATGAATCATTTTCAATGAAACACGGGACAGATACTTTAAAATTTACTCAACACCGCACTTATTTCAAAACTTTCTTGCTCATTTCCCACAAAATGCAATATTTGAGTTAGGTCACTTTCATTCTAAGGGTGCGGTATATAAATCTGCTTATCACCTTTGCAAAATTGTAGCTTTCCAAAATTGTAGATTTTCCGATTTTCCAACTCTTGAACGACCTACATACAGTTAGCCGGGAAATGACACTTATTTGGCAAAATTCGTCAGCCATATTTGCCCCGCAATTTTGAATTTATAAGTTTAGACCATAAATTCGTTATTTGCGACTTTAAAAACCCCTAGGTAACCATTTTCATTAGGATCGGAAGAAAATTGGCAAATTCAACCATATTTCCGCGGCCATTTTGAATTTCCCATGATACGAACGTTACGATACGTTTTTCCCATTGCTAGCGAACGACTTAATGAATATACACAAAATTTTGGAATTAGAAGTTTCGAAATTTCGAAATGTTGATATTTCCGATGTTCACCCGCATTCGCTTAATATTCCTTGACTTGTATTTACCCATAAATTTTAGGTGAATGGAAGAAAAAATATAGACTTTGTTACTCTTTTACTCTTTGTTTTTGTTTGATCATGTGACCCCATGCCTTTTACAGGCCCTAGTAACTTTGCTGATGGCATACTCCTGTTGGGCGTTCCAGTCCAGTCTCTTGTCAGTACTCCCAGACATTTGATTGAGTCGGAGTACTCAACCATGATACTCTGATACAAATAGGACCTAGGTCCCATTTGCAACGTTAGAAAAAGGTGTGAGAACGGCCTTATTCGAGTTGATTAATAGGCCCTCCATGATACACCAACTTTGAACTTCTCGAAGAGCTGTTCTCATGACCTTTGTAATAGTCAAATTAAACATCCCTGCATAGCCGATGACATCGAATATAAAGTCGTGTAGTTTGGTCAACCAGTGGGTTGGTTGGTGACTGAACAAAAGCATTGCAACACCGTTCGACCAACGCATTTCTTCGCGTCACCTGAAAGTAGGTGAAAACGAGAATACCAATTACAAAGTGAAGATTCTTTCTGGACCCTAACGCATGATATGTTTGAACTGCATTTGTCCAAATATTGTCATCACAATGACAACAAGCCTGACTAGATTTTGAAATAATGAGAAATGTACAACAATAGTACCTCATAGTAGATCTCATTTCCAATTGCATGATACAATAGGTACATCAAGCTTGTCACAAAGAAGTACGTAATTAGAATATATAGGTCAAAAGTTTCAGTATTGCTGTTCTGAAAACAAATACAAATTTCTTAATAATAATAAAAAAATTAAGGAACAGTTGCTTACCTCTGAAAATTGATAAAGTAAAAAGCAAATCAGAACTGAAAACAGAATAAAATCAACGAAGACAATTGCAGATATGAAAGATTCCAATCTTTTGACGAGTCTTCAATTAAATTACTCGTAAATATAATATAAAAATTAAATAAATAATACTTTGTTGTTTGTCCTTGCAGCTCAATTAGTGATACAAGTTCTTCATTAAGTTTGGACTCAACAATTTTCTGAGGAAGAGACAACATTGTAAAGCATTTAAAAAATACTGATAAGGGGTGGTCCATTAATTACATGAGGCGTTTAGGGGGAGGAGGGTCGCGTCAAATATCACGTAATTTTTTTCTCTCAAGAAAGAGTGTAAAATTTGCTAGAAAATTGGGTTACATTAAGTAAAACATGTTTCTCCACTAACGACCCGCATTCACTTACAGGCCACCGCCAAGGCAGATCCGCAGGCACGGCCCAATGAAAACAATGCAATACTAAGTTTGCCTGTGATATGAGGACTTCAGGTATCCCCTGATAGGGCGTGGCGAACAGGTAACGTCATGATTCCCTACAGACACACAGGCGAAGACGACAGTTTAGCACAGCAGGTTGTTAATACAATTGCATAGCCTCAACGAAAACTTTAAAGGCACAAACAGATTGGTGACTGGAAAAACCTTTAAAATACACGGACTATAATATTTGCGACATAACAGGCGGCGCGGAAAAATAAAATGTATGGGAAATTCTCTCGCAGGCGGCCGCCTTTGCGCTAATATGTTTGTGCCTTAGGCGGCTTCAGACTCACGCCGTGAACACCCCCCACGAACAAGCGCGAATGCGAGTGTTAATGGTTTTCACGCCTAGTTCGCGCCTTGCTTTCAGGTCCGACTGGATATGGCGGGAATTCGTGCGGTAAATTCGCGGCTTGAGACTGAATATATGTAAGTTCTGGGGTGTTAGCACATAAGTTGTTTCAGTCGATCTATTCATACAAGTGAATCAAAATTTTTTGTATGAAGTGGTCGATTCAAGAAACTTACGTGCTACCACCCCAGATCTTCAGGCACAATCTGATGTCAAATGTCCACTCATATAAAGATTTTTTCAGTTTTCTTGGACTGCAGGCCCCATCCAGCTGGCGGCCGGGGAGGTGTGGTGAAAACTTTCAGGCCCCGGCCTGTTGTCGACCTGTGTGTGAATGGTTGCCTTAAAATATGGCTAAATCCTACACAAAAAATTTATGCGAACGCCAGAAAGTAGCATAGTAGCCTTTCGATTGTGTAACTGCCACCGGCCAGCCAAACGCACGACTCAACGATGCCGACCAGAGAAATGGCCTTTAGAATATATAACTACAGGAAGGACTCTCGTCGAATGTAGCATAATGAAATTCTTGTTGATTATGAGTGCTCACGATTTGGTAGTTGTGTGTCCACTATAAGCGGAAAAAGCGAACTATTACTTATCTATTTAAAGCTAGCGACTACGACCGTAACGTAAATACGTATTTTTATTTCAATAATAGACATTTTTTAATATCTAAAAAGCACGAAATCTCACAAAGAGGGCAAATCGCAAAAATTGCCTCACGTAATTTATGGACGACCCCTAACTTACATCAAGCTTTCCCAATTTTAATTTTATGAGTTTAAATATAAAATTGGGATATAGTAATAATACCGACATTGTCACATGCCATCCAGATATAAATAAGATACCAGTAAAAAACGCAAAGTACGGGTAAATATATGCGATGAAGTAATTTTTCGTCAAGTTTCTAAATGGGTATATAAGAAATAGAAACGGTACATTCTCAACCTCTAAAATCTGAAAAGATATATTTAAAAAAAAAAAAATTATAAAAATTTTATTATAAAACTACTCACATTTTCAACTTCAAGTACTTGACTATTAATTTGTAATGTTTTCGCTGATGTAAAAAGCACAATAAATATGGCCACAAACACTGGTAAATATATCACCAGAAATATATTTCGCGTTATTGAAATGAATGTTTTGTAAATTTTTTGTTCTGTTTCTTCACTTGATAGATATAATCTTTTCGCATCCCTTGCAATATATGTTATAATATCGATGAACTCTTAAAACAATGTTTATTAAGTTGCATAATAATAAGTACCTTGCTTACCTTTACGCCGGAACAGAAGCATTATGATCTGAAAGTTTGCATTTAAGTAATGCATTGCGGTGGCTACTGTCATCGAAGCATTACCGATGTTACTCAAATTACCGAGATTAAGGGCGTAAATCTAAAATTTCATAAGTGAAAAATTTATCTATATAAATATAATTGGAGTGTGATATCAAAATAATTGTCTTTTTCTAGGTTCATAATGGTTTACATGATTTTAAGACGAAATCACGCATTATTAAAATTTTTGTCTGTCTGTATGTCTTTTTTTTTGTTTTACGAGGGATGGTGAGAATCTTCACCGCTGAGGGTCCGCACTCAGACGGCGTTTCAGATTCGTACTGAATAAACTCACCACCCCTTTCTGTGACGCTTACCCCGCCCGGGACCGCCGCGAGGCATTACTTCGGGCGGGCGTCACCAACGTGACCCTTTAGGTGTCCCTCTTGTCTTTAGCTAGAATATACCTTACGGGTTGCTACTGCTCCCGGCATTTCTTCGCCTTTCTCTATTTCCTGTGGCTTCTTCTTGCATTAACTTTCTGTGAATGGCCTTCAGGGTTGCTTCCACTTTCTTCCACATTTCCTCGGATCTCATCATATGTTCTACGATGTTTTCCGGCGTTAGTGGCGCCTGGGCCGTTCGTTTCTTCTAATTCCGCCCTTTCCTAGGCGAATCTCGAGCAGGCAAAGAAGACGCGCTCTGCGTCTTCTTCCGTCGCTGGGCATACCGGACACAACGGTGAATCATCGTGCCCGAAGCGGTGGAGGTATTTCCTATACCCCCATGTCCGCTCAGAAACTGCGTGAGGTCGTAACTTATTTCCCCACGCTCCCTCGAAACCCATATTTCCACGTTAGGGATAAGTCTGTGGGTCCAACGACCCTTAACAGACTCGTCCCACTTCCCCTGCCATTCCCCTAAGGACTCACAGCGCGCAATCTGCCTCCGTACCCTTCTTGGCTGCCCTCTACCATATTCTGGGTCATACAGACGCATGCCCTCCCTCGCCAGAATGTCTACGGGAATCATCCCTGCTAGCACGCACGCCGCATCGTCGAACGTGTTCCTCTACGCGCAGCAAGCGCGGAGTGCACTTAGCCTATATGCACCCCTCCATTTTCTACTACTTGCAGTCCTGCTTAACGCTGCTGCCCACACTGACGCTGCGTATAACAGGACTGAGCTGACCACCCTCCCCAAGAGGAGGCGGCGACTCGGTCTAGGGCCCCCAACATTGGGCAGCATTCTTGCGAGTGCTGCACAAATCGCAGAAGCTTTGTCTGCCGTGCCATCTAAGTGCGCTTTGAAATTTAGCCTCCGATCGATCATCACTCCCAGGTACCTTAGAGCGGGCTGTGAGTGGATGATCTGTTCCCCTACCTTGATCCTCACGGATACTAGCTTTTGCCGTTTGCTGATCAGCACTGCTTCAGTTTTGTGCTCAGCAAGTTTCAACCCAGCGCGTTCTAGCCACGCTTTTATTTCCCAGATCGCTTCGTTCGCATACAATTCGATGTCATCTGGGTGTTTTCCTTCGACAACTACCCCGATATCATCTGCAAAACCCGATCGCCACTGCTTCCTTTGGAAGACGAAGCCCCAACACATCATTGTACATTGCGATCCATAGGAGAGAGCCCAGGACGGAACCTTGCGGGACACCGCATGTTGTCCCGAACACTTTAGGGCCATCATCCGAATCACAATGAAGCGACCTACCCTGAAGGTAGTCGGCCACCACTCGCACTAGGTACTTTGGTGTGCCTAGCTTTATCAACGCCTCTACTATTTTGCTCCACCTCGCTGAGTTGAAAGCATTTTTTACGTCGAGGGTTATCAGTGCGCAGCAGTGATTTTTCTCTATGGCGTCTCTTACTATGCCCACCACCATATTGACTACATCAGTCGTCGTCCTTGCCTTTCTAAAGCCGAATTGCTTGTCCGACAGGCCACCAACCCTTTCGACGCTAGGGACTTTGTGTGTATGTCTGTCTGTCTGTTTGTCCGGGCTAATCTCGGAAACGGCTAACACGATTGGAATGGGACTTTCGCTGGAAGATTCAAAATTTTTGCGAGCGTGTTTTAGGCTGTTTATATTCTCTATATATTAGCTCTACCTGTATGTATGTATGGATGTATGTGTGGATGTATGTATGTATGTAGACAAATCTTGAAACTTTTGACCCACTTCCATATAACCGATCAAATTTTGCACACATGTACAGTTCACATGACAACGCAATCTGACCATTTTGTAAAAAAATCAAGATGGCCGTTTCAAGATGGCGGCCGAATTTCGCAATTTTGCTCGCCGACCCTCGACATGGGTATCATATGAAAGGGAATGATGAGTAGAATATAATTTGCTGTTTCTAAATTCAAAATGGTGGCCAGAACAAAATGGCGGCTGCTTTTTTATATGAGAAAACCAAGCTTAGGTGTAACCCTTTATACTACCAGTCCGTCATGTCGTTCAGTTCATGTTGCAATATCTAGTAGTAAGCTTGGCTTGAAGAATAGACAAGAATAGGAAAGGTTAGAGGGGCTTACCTTTTATTTACATCGCGATCGGTATGGGTATCAAATGAAACGATATGACCAGTAGAATATTTTTAGGTGGCTAGCGTAATTCCAAATTCAAAATGGCAGCCAACAACAAATAGCGAACTACCTTTTTTTACAACGCTCTCGGTATGGATTCCAAATAAAAGTGTATGATGAGTAACCTGGGTGACCTCATTTTAAATATCGGTCACCACAAAATAACTGAAGACATACAATAGTCTAAAAGGTAGAAAGCAGAAAACATAGTTTAAAAAACTTAAAAATATGCTTTTATTTAAAAATGAACTAAAAAGTAAAAAGTAATGTTGAAGGTAAACTTTTATTGCTCCTAGCAGTACATATGTATAATATCTACATATATGGGGCGCTAGGGTAAAGTTCCAGTGTTAATAAAATAAGAATATAGGTAAAGTCTCACGTTTTTTTACATTTCGAAAGGTAGATTGTTTGACCAATATGAGATCAGGACAGTAGCAGAGATTGCTCCAAATTTACTCACATTAGGAGAAACAGCTCATTCTATATTTAAGACACCGATCGAAGAAGATCACATGGATAATCCTTCGTGGAACAAATCTTAAGTTTTACAAGACTGCATGATGGTTGCCTGGGAATGGGATGAATATACCATGGCAAATGAAGTATTTATTAACAGAAAACCGCAAGATTTAAGATGAAAAAACCAATTACACAGGCCTGCAAGGTTTTTTTCTTGACAATTTAATAGTCGTATTTTAAGTATTTTTTCGCGCTGAATCCGAATCCGTTGGCCAAATTGCCCTATCACGTCAGGATTTTGAGCAATCCTAACCTAAAAGTGCCAAAAAGCGTGTTTTTTGCACTTTTGCGCGTTAAATATCTCAAAACTATGGAATGATAGGGCAAATCTGACAACGGGATCGTTTTCAGCATGCCAAAATCTATAGAAAAGCATGTCGGAAGCGTGAAATTTGACAACACTTTTTTTGTAATACTGAAAAGAAAAACTTCTTGGCGCGAAATCGACGATTTTTATTAAGACATGTTATCATCGTTGCACCTCGTTTTTCGGGGGCTCGTATTTTAAGTATTTTTTCGCGCTGAATCCGAATCCGTTGGCCAAATTGCCCTATCACGTCAGGATTTTGAGCAATCCTAACCTAAAAGTGCCAAAAAGCGAACACGCTTTTTGGCACTTTTAGGTTAGGATTGCTCAAAATCCTGACGTGATAGGGCAATTTGGCCAACGGATTCGGATTCAGCGCGAAAAAATACTTAAAATACGAGCCCCCGAAAAACGAGGTGCAACGATGATAACATGTCTTAATAAAAATCGTCGATTTCGCGCCAAGAAGTTTTTCTTTTCAGTATTACAAAAAAAGTGTTGTCAAATTTCACGCTTCCGACATGCTTTTCTATAGATTTTGGCATGCTGAAAACGATCCCGTAGTCAGATTTGCCCTATCATTCCATAGTTTTGAGATATTTAACGCGCAAAAGTGCTAAAAACACGCTTTTTGGCACTTTTAGGTTAGGATTGCTCAAAATCCTGACGTGATAGGGCAATTTGGCCAACGGATTCGGATTCAGCGCGAAAAAATACTTAAAATACGACTATTAAATTGTCAAGAAAAAAAAAACCGTTTTTTGCAGGCCTGTGTTATTTTGGAGAGTAACTGTTTTATTGGCATAGATTTCCGGCAAATGTTGGCAGCTGTCTCGACAGATATGCGGGCCGACAATATTGATGCACGTTTTAAGGCAAGGCGCAAATTGAGACGCGTATAGCGCGTGTGGGGTGGCGCAGCATAGCGCGATTTTCTGTAACAATGGGAAACTAATAGAGCTGTGCAAATTAACTAGTGGACGCGAGGTGGCACGACTCGCGTCATCTACGACACGCGTGGCTTTGTGGTCGAACCACAGTTTCTCGTGCCGGTCGTGTCAACAAGTAACAAGTGTATTTCTAAATTTCTTCTTGAAATTATTTTCTTGTTCTTTCTCTTCCACTATTTTAGTTTGTTTTTGATTACTGTGTTTTTAAATACCTACCTATGGCTGATGAAAGGTTGATCGAGGCTGTGAGGGGCACAGAGAGCTTTATGACCTAAAAAACCCGAACTACATGAAGACAAAGTTAAAAACTAAGATTTGGGGGGATATTGCACAAGAAATGGCTTTGAAAAGTGGTAGATATAAATTTTGTATAATTATATTTTATGTATATTTATTAATTTAAGAGATATATTGACTTAAAAAAAATTTATTGAACAAAATTTAAAATATGTAAAAGGCGCTTTATTTTCAATATTTTCCAAGAATGACGGACTGGTGTTGCCAGGGAACTGCTCCCCACCCAGTAAAATAGTCAGTGAAATATTGCCTCACTCTGAAGGCTGCCTCACTCTGATGAATTTCTCAACCTGCTCCCTTGCATAGGAAGTAACTCAGTTTCTGATAATTGCTCGATATCGTTTGCATTTTCTGGTATGACGGTTGAACATCGCAAGTATGCAAAACGCAAGCTGCTTTTACAACATCCCTCACCGTTTCCACTTTACTTTCAAAAGGCTTCCTAAATACACGAAACCGCAAGTTTTTCATCGGTTGGAATCGGTTTTTGGGCATTGCATCCATTTGCATCAATGGAATGTGCGATCATTCCATGCACTTCAGTAAATTGGCGTCGACTCATTCGGAAGTAATTACAAAAATCAGCATCACTCATCTTACTTGTGGTTCTAAATTGTCCACATTTTTCCCTTTCTAATAGGATATATTTATTGGGTGATTTCAATTTTTTTGTCGCTAAATAATTTAGAAACATTTTGTCCTCAGCATCATTATCTGATTCTGAACTTAACAACTCTAATAACAATTTTTTCTTCCGCGAGCCAGACATTGCAGCTAGTGTCGCATCGAAACTGCGTCTCAATATGCGGATCACCGCGCTACGCGTGTGACACGTGCGTGTCATGCTGGTCGCGTCATGTCAGCTCACACGCGCTATACGCGTCTCAATTTGCGCCTTGCCTTAGGGGCAGATTGAAAAACGTCATTTAAAGCAAAACATGAGAGCACAATCGGAAAACTCGGAATTCAGTATTATTCTCCTCTACATAGGATATAGAAAATTCTCTGAGATTAATGAGAGTCATGATAGTGATCTGCTGGCTGTTGTTTGAAAGTTCGTCTTAGACGCGGAAATTGTGATGAGCGACATTTATGATGATTGGGAAAATATCAACTCAACTATATAAGTCGACTCAACTCAATAATGCCACCAACGTTGTAATACTTACAAGTGAAATATCGACCAGAAACGACGAAATAGGAAAACGGGAAGCAGCAATTGCCCTTTTTCAGGATCAAATCAGTAGTATCGCCTTATAATGTTGGCCATGTTCGTCTCAAGCCATGTTCGCCATGGGGCAAGTTCAGGGTGCGAATTATCTAGGATCCTCAAAATCTACGTGCACAAGACATATTCTGAATATGATTGGCTAGGTATCTGTTGTGCACGTAGTACAAAAGTTTTCCGATGGGTGATGATTAACCTCGAATTTTAAAAAAAGTTGTAGGTAGAACATTTTTTATAGGCAACTCTAAATTTTGTTAAGTTCCCAAAATTATGTTTTGTAGGTTGTTTTTTGTTTCACTATCCCTTTTTCTTATCGCGGACTATCCACACATAATTTTGTTTTATTAAAAGGCGTTGCGGACCTTGTTTTGCGTGACAGCTTTCAGCTCTGACCAGGATCTCTTAGTTGTTGCGGCCTCTGCTAGTAGGGTTCTCCTCCACGTTGTTCTAGGTCTTCCGACTCGACGGGGTCCTTGCGGATTCCAGTTAAGGGCCTGTGTGGCTAGATTTTCGTCTTCACGTCACAATCCACACGTATCCAATCCAATTCCATTTCCTTCGCCTGATTTGGTCATCTATCCTTTCTTGGACGGCATAGCGCCATAGTTCTTCATTTGAAATTCTATCTTGCCAGCGACGCAGGCATCTGGGTGAGTTTCCATATTTCGCAACGGTACAAAAGAACTGCCTTAACGTTGGAGTTGAATAGCCGCGGTTTGGGGTTAGTTGAGATAAGTGTTGATCTCCATATGCGGAACAGGCATGCATATGCGCCTCGTGCTTTATTTATTCTGGAACTGACATCTTCTTCTGCCCCGTCATTTTCGGTAATAATACTACCGAGCTAGCAGAATTTATCTACCAGTTCCATGTCACGGTTATTCAGCGCTGTCCGTTCAATGGTGTTTATCCTTATTTCCTTAGTTTTAGTCGGATTTAGCCTTAAGCCTGCTAGACTACTTTCTGTTGCAAATTTTTTAACATGTTTTTCTGGTCTTGATATCTGCGGGCCAGCAAACAGATATCATCCGCGTAGTCGAGATCCTTAAGGCTGTCAAGCAAACCCCATTGTATGCCGCCTGTTCTACTACCTGGAGCGGAGACAAGGATGTCATTTATTACAATAAGAAATAGTAATGGCGAAAGTAGGCTTCCTTGTGATGGAGAACTCTGCATTTGGAATTGTTGTATGGCGCTTTTATCAATTCTATACACGTTGCCGTAGTGCCTGCATATAAAGCTCCTATTTACCGCTTTCTCATAGTCTTCGAAAGCAAGGTAAAGGGGGGACCGTAATTCACTAGACTGCTCGACTATTATTCTCAAGGTGTAAATATGATTTATACATGAGCGGCCCTTCCTAAATCCAACCTATTTCCTTCAAAGCGTTCGGTCTTCTGCCTCTCTTATAGTAATAGAAAGTAATATATGGGACAAAATTTTGCTCACAGAAGATAATAAACAGATGCCTTTCCAGTTATCGCATATTGTTAGGTCCCCCTTTTTTGGTATTTTGGCTATACCTTCCGTCCAATCCTCTGGAAAGGTACGGGTGTTCCATGCGATCTCCAAGATTGGCTGTAGCCAGGGGCGGGGCTTTCATAGGCGCGAATGGTGCACTTGCACCGGGTGCAATTTATCGGGGACGCAACCGCAAGAAAAAACTGTGAAAATTCACTTCTCTTCGTGCAGGAAGTTTCCAAAAATTTTAGCTTCCAGATTCGAGACAACGTGAGCACTTTTTGAAAATTCTGTTAAAAGCCCCATATTCACTTACACAAAGTTATGATGGATTTATATTGTGTATTGTTTACCATGATTGTAATAAAATTGAGGGCGATGTTGCTGCACTTTTAAATTTTGTTTCAAGAATTGTTAAAAGAGGTAAATGTACGAAATGAGAAAAACAAAACTCCTTGTGGCGAGAGCTTCTCTTTGACTGCTCTGTTTTATTTAGTGAAGCCACTACGGATTGAATTGAACTTTATTGTACTGAGGCCGGTGAAGCCAGGGTATAATGGCTTCACCGGCCTCAGTTCATTAAAGTTCAATTCAATACATAGTGGCTTCACCGGCTCACATGTTCAGTTCATGCTTGAGACTGTTTTTGCTTTTTCGCCTTTAGAAATGTAAAAGCTCACCGGAATGATATTCCATTAATCCAGTTGATTACTCCCTTTTAGGCGAGCTTTTACGTTCAATCTCAATTTCATGTTCAGCTGGGCAAACTCAGGCTTTATTTTTCCTGAGTTCAATATCCTGCAATTGAAGTTCAGTACACCAATTTGCTCGAACTTGCGCAGTTCGTCCGGTAAAACTAGTTTATTACTGTCTAGCAAATTAATATGGCCAGTTTCACACACGACAACCAACAAAAATTAACTGTAATCGTCCATTCCCTTCTGAAATTCGATGAAGAATAGCATGTTTTTTCACAAGAGCCAACTTTTCCAACAAACTATACGTTAGAATACTTTAGCTTGTTGCTTTTAAATATTAATTTTTTCTTCCGCCATCCATTTTCTTTATTTTCCTATCAAAATAGAGAAAAAACAGCAACAACTTCGCACCTGCTAAACAGTTGATTCAAAAATTACGTGAAAGAATTCAGATGTTCCAAAAATCTGCCGTCCCATCGTTCTCGGTTACTCTCTTCTCCGCAAATGACGTTTTCAGCAGATCTTTGTTGGTTGAATGTTGATCCATGTGAAACTTCTTATCTACATATGTAAGCTTTCTTTAATGTTATACGCATTATTATGGTGCAATCTTGTGCAAACTATGAAAGTTATTTCTCCCATTCAAGGAGTGTTTGTGCTTTTTCACTGTCCTTCACTGCGTTCAAAAATGAACAACTTATGAGGCGCAATATGGCAAAGTGTACCGGACGCAAAACCGCCAAGCGTCGGCCCTGGCTGTAGTGTATCTGCTATGAGGCTTGAATTGGTTTTAAACAATTCTGGCGGGATGCTATCTTTTCCAGCTGCTTTACCATTGTCCATCGCATGAATTGCGGTTACTATTTCCGTCTTGTATTGCGCCTGGGTGGTGATTCTTATTGGCTGTGTATTGTTGCTGTTTTCCTGTGTAATTGAACCATTCCGGGGGCGAAGAAGTAATCTTTGGAGTTGCTCCTCGTCGCTGCACAGCAGCCTTTCAGCCGCACTCTTAACGGCATGCTTTTTAGTGGAGTGCTTTCCTGAGAGCTCTTTAGTAATTTGGTACGGCACTTTAAGGCCCAATTACAATGACCGGACTAGAGCGGAACAGAATCGGATTGAACTGTCAAAGTGGTTTTCCAAGCATGCGTTTTCCATTTAACCGATTACAATGAACGGATTCAAACGCATTTGATCGCATCTGTGCCGGATTCGTTTTAGTTTGTTTAGAAATCGCCGGATTGAGCTGTCAAAATTTTGGTAAACAAAAGCTGTGAATGTTTAAGGTTTAATTTTGTTTAGTTTGTTATGTTTTTAAAAATGTTTTCGGACGAGCAGTTAATCGCAGAGGTGAAAGATTACGAAATACTGTACAACAAGGCAAAGAGTGGATATAAAAACTTTGACGTTTAAATGCGAACTGATCCGTTCATTGTAATCAGTGCAGTTTCCTATCCGTTCTGATGCGTTCTTTTGACATTTCAATCCGCGTAGATCCGGTCATTGTAATTGGGCCTTTACTGTTGCCTGTGCCAAAGTCTAGAAATTAACAAGTCTTTCATCTTCATATGGTTAATGAGTGAAAGGCGAAGAGCTGTATGCACGAGTTCTTCAAATGACGATGTCAGGGGTGGTAGCACGTAAGTTGATACATTCAAATTATTCAATTTCTCTTAATTGCATAGAACTGTTGGAAGAGATTGTAACGTGAACATACATTGGAAAAATTTAAAAAAAAGGTGAATATAATGGACAAATATAAAGTTTGTAATTATTTATTTGCGTAATGGTGTGTATAGTATTCGATAAATACATCTTTTAGTGAATTATAACCCCCCCAAACAGGCCAGAGCACTGAAGATACTGGTGCAGCTGCTACAACGTGGCCCTATTTTGAATTAATGCATACATATTGTGCTTCAAGGCATAATATTAATCCGCCATTAGTGATAAATAGCGGCACGGTAATTATTAATGAAGAAACCACATCAACGCCAACCAACCAAACCAACCCTGTCAAAAGAAAACATGAAGAAATTGACGAAGAAGATAATAAAACCCTTTATTAAAAAACATTTTGATATTAATGTCTCCTCATCAGATGAGGATTTATACTAATTGTAATACATACTGCAATGTATAATAAATGCATATTTTTCATTTTAAAATATTTATATTCTCTTTATTTTTATTACGTTAAATATAAATAAATATTACGCAGATCTTAATCGATTTGCTAATTGTTGAACGAGTGATTCTCTAAAAACAAGGGCTTCATTATCATCATCACCCACATAATTGGTTTCATGATTTTCCATTTCAGAAATTTCTTCCAGGTCTTCCTCATCGAACGAATCTCCAAGACAAATGTTTGGCATCATACAACATACAGCTATTGTTTTTATGGAGTTTTCAATTTTCAGCTCCAAAGTTTTTTTAAAAATGGCACGCCATCGTCCTTTCATTAAACCAAAAGCCGCTTCTATCATACTTCTAGCTTTACTGTGGACAAGGTTGAAATGTTGTTGATGGCAGGAAAGATTCTGTCTTCCTCTTTTATAAGGGGTAATAATAGGAATAGGCTGCAACCTACATTTATAACCACTCCAAGAAGAAAATATCCTGCATCTGGGAATACAGGACGTTTGTAGAGTTCACTATTCCTTAAAACCCTTTGATCGTAAACTGAACCGCAAATACTAATAAATTTTCTAGTACTATCGCATACTGCTTGAAGCTGGATTGTATAGTCTAATTTTCTATTAATATACTGGTCTCTTAATTTGACGGGAACGGATATTTTTACGTGAGTACCGTCTGCGAGTAGCTCCTACTGCGTTTGAAAATATGGTGGTTCTTCCTCTTTGATTAAATCCTTCACCAATGCGTGCAAATTCACTTCGTGAAGGGTATTTTATAACTATGGGGACAAACTTCACAAACAAATCAAATTGTCGATATACAATGGTTGAGACTGTGTATCGAGAAATATCGAAAGAAGCAGCAGTAACTCTATAGCTTGCGCCGCAAGCTAACCAGTACAGAAACACCACTAGCTCGAATCGAACAGTCCAACCATGTCTTTTCTTGGGTATTAGAATTTCTAATATATCAAGAGCTTCTGAAGAAATTCGTAGATGCTTCCTAATAATAGACTCATCGTTGAGAATCACTCCTCTGTAAATAGCAGAGTCGTAGCCCAATTGGCAATAGAGTTTAGGCTGCAGCAATACACATATACATAACGTATAAAGTATTTTAAGTGAAAGTTATTAAAAAAAACGAAATAATTGCTCCCTTTTCCAAATAATTGAGACGATGCATCATTTGCCGCATTTTTTTCTTCTTCCTCGATTAAATGTATTTTGAGTTTGTCATAATAACATTAAAATACATAGCTGTTGCCAGTAAAGGCCTCTCGTCAATAATGATATTATTCAAATTAATTTTTTAAATTATAAATTTAAAAATTATTGCAAACCTGACAAATAACTGTCAGCCATCTCAATTGAATTTAGTCTTCTAGTGAATTCACACAGCCAAACCCTACATTAACGACAAAAACTGCAAAATTTAGTTTAGTCTTCAATTTAGTCCCAATTCGCACAGGCCCTGAATTGAATCATTACATTTAATGAAAATTTCAAATTTACGCAGCTGTCAAACCATAGGTAGGCCATGACGCTATTGAAACTAAACTGATCCATGGCGGCCGTCTCAAGAGGCCGAATTACCACTTTCTGCACAACCACCTCAAAATGGGTATCAAATGAAAGGGTGTGATAAGTAGAACACAATAAGCAATGTAGTATACCAAATATACCGTTAGATCCATGGGAGCTGTCTCAAAAGGCCGGATTACCACTTTATGCACAACCACCTCAAAATGGGTATCAAATGAAAGGGTATGATAAGTAGAATACAATAAACAATAAAGAACACTCAATCCATGGCGGCCATCTCAGGAGGGCGGATGACCACTTTCTTCACAACCCCCTCGACATGGGCATCACATGAAAGGGTATGATAAGTAGAATACAATAAGCAATGTTGTATACTCAATATACCGATCCAGGGCGGCCGTCGCAAAACCCATGTTCTTTAAGGCACTTCATCTGTGTAAAATTCATATCTCGAAATATAATAAGTCAGTGGATGGTTTTTATTGTTTACTATTGGCTTATGGGTGCAGCGAGGCCTACCGGGGCTCATCTAGTTTTTCTATAAAATTTCAAAAAAAGTCGGTTAGAAGATGACCCATTACGATTTCGAGTCTGATTAGCCGTGATTAGAGTGAAAATTCGAACATGAATTTATTCAAAGGTAGAAATCAGTTCTAGTTGGGAAATTCTTCCAATTTCTAGAATACAAACATAAAATTCTGCAAACACCAAAGCAATTTGACTTCTCTTCTCACTCTCATTCTCTTCCGTGAATTTCTATGAACTTTTCGGATAGTGAATATATAGCAAGGGGGTTTACATTGCAACTTGTTTTATGGAATTAAGTCGACTGATTTTTTTTAAAGAAATATAGTGAACTTGCTACATTTATTACCCCTGTTGTTTCAAAATAGTTTACATTAGCTATCAGAGCTTCTTGCTCGATAGAAAGTGAGCTTTTGTGAATAAAATTCGTAAACGAAAATTCGCGAATAAATTGCAGATGTAAACCCAGGCTAAAGTTACAGTTATTACAGGTAACTAACATTTTTCAAGAAATAGATGAAAACTAACTGATATTTCAACCGCAGGGTTTTTTTTTCTGTAAATGGAATTTTAAATGACGAATGTTTCAAATATTCATTTTGTAAAAATTTCTAGAAATCATATAAAACTGCTAAACAACAATTCAAAATTGGGTATAACATATTTAAAGTTATTAAAACTATCAAAAATTACCTGCATTGCCAATATTGGCATAAAGTTAATACTACAAAAAATATAAATTCCAAAAATCACTCGTTTATATCGTTGATCTGAGTAAATTACAGCCCCAAAGATCCTCAAGGGCAACAAAACTTTATGCATGTGTGCATTCTCTTTAGTATCAGCAGGAAGGAAATGCATTTCTGCCACAAATGTTTAGACTGGAATAGGCATAAAAATACTGTGAATTTTGGTGGTAAACGCTTTTATATAATCAGAGTCGTTCCTATTGGTTAAATTACCCAATTATAATATAAATAATTCAAAATTACTATAATAGAAGGATTTTGAATAAGTAATTGTATAGATTTTACTGGTTGTTTGATCTTTTGAATTTTTAAGAAATTATTTGGAGTAATTTCTTTATTAATCACTTGAAACGGTTTGTTTCGTGAAAGCGTATTTTACTTTATTGTTACTTCTTACCTGTAAAGTACGTAACGGGCATATAATTATGGCCATTAAATTGTTTGTTCATGCCAAGAATATAAGTCAATTTTAAACCAATTTGAAATTACAAACAATAATCTAGTCAATTACAATAGTCTAGTCATGCTACCTACTTCCAAACAATTATGTCAGCAAATGTCACTAAACTGTGTAAAAAGCACCGAGTATTAATCATTTGAAGATCGCTCCTAAAAATTAAGTTGGGTTAACTAAGCAACTATACAAACATACTTCACAGGTAGGGCCGGCTTTAGGTATTTTGGGGTCCCGTGCGAGAAATTTTTAAGCACCCTTAACTTTTTAAAGGCACTTCTTTTTAGCGATGAGCAAAAATGGTCTTGTTCTTGCAGTCTTGTCTTGTTCTTGCACATTTAGCAAGAACAAGAACAAGACTTAGTTATGTTTGCAAGAACAAGAACAAGACAAGAACAAGGCTAGATTAGTCGTGTCTTCTGTTAAAAAACGAGAGTTTTCGTTTTTATTTTCTTGTTTTATTGCACTTCAAATGGTGTACAACTAATTTTCGCAAACTTTAATTCTACGAATTTGACCATGAATAAAATTTAAGCTTTGCACGGTCATTCACTACGAAGGCAAGTGAAGCTTCGTTCTTCCCAAAAAACAAATGGTTTTTCATCTTTGATATGAGAGAAATTGGCCTCCGTTATTATCATTTTTATTCTTGGTTGGTTGGTTTACAATATTACGATAGCTAAAGGTACAAAAATTTTCTGGCTACATTTTTCATGCATGGATAAAAAAATTGAATAAACTGAATAAACGAAATAAAATAAACTGAATAAAATAAATAAATGTTGAACCATGTACTGATTTATTTAACATCCAGCCCGCCTTGAGGAGATGAAGGCTCCTCAATCATCTTTGAAGCCAATGGTAGGGGCGCAATTTTGTGAATGGACCGCTTCAGAATTCCTTCTTTCGTCTTCAAGCTCACCACTCGTACCAATCCGTCTTTACCCTTGAATGCATCCACTACTTTGCCCAGTAACCATCGTTGTGGAGGTAATAATAATAATAATTTATTTTTGGACAGTACACAAGATTCACATCTTTTAGAGTACATACAGGAACTACAACAACAGAAAGGATTTATATAAAAAACTTAAAATTAGATTTAAAAATTAGAGTTAAATTAAAATACAATTACATTAAAACTAAAATTAAAATAAAATTAAAGCAGAAATAAAAGAATAAAATACAGAATTAAGTAAAAAGAGTGAAGTAGGAAAGTGAAGAAAGAGAGATAAAAGCCGTGTTTTTTTAATGAACTACATTGATTATATACTAAGTAGATATGGACAAACGCGAGTCAAATTAACTTCAGGTTACGGCACCACGAGCTGGGGGCGCTAATATCGCAGGGTTTTATGCTCCGCTATATATGGTTAGTTTCTGAAATAAACTTTTCTTGTTTATGTGAAAGCCCTTTGCGCATTTGAAAACAAAATCAGAAGCTGCGGCTTTGATTATAGTGGCTGCGGATCTAAAAATAGATTCCTATGCGCTTACTCCTTCTGCTTTGTTCAGGAAGGGCAAGGAGGATGAAAAAATGATGATGATTTCGTGGGCGATGGGTGAAATTTAACAATGGGGGAAAAATGAATGGGCGAGACAACTTTAATGGGAAATTTGGCTACAACAATGTTTTTGTTATCTTGAGAAATGAAATGGGTTTGAAAGGGACCATTTCACCTTTTTAGCGAAAAGGTGATAAATTTTTAGATTTTTTTCTCAGGTATTTTAATTCGTAGAAATTTGAAATTTTTACGGATAATTGTATTATTATTGATATACATACATATATAAAATAATTTTTATTTTTGATTTTATTTATCGTTATTTATGTGGCATGGCCAAGTCTAAACCTTTGTACCGTTAGTACGTTATATCCTTCAAGTCAGGATGCAATGTCTACTAGTAAGTTTAGCTTAGTCTGGATAGTGCGTCCGTAGATTTCGATGAACCTTGGGTTTTATCTGTGAGGTCTTATATGGTCCCAGTAACACCGACTGTGTGTTCTATTTATTAACGAAGGGGAGGTATGTAGTGGGCCTGGGATGGGCCGAGTTGGCTAGTCTTGGGAAAAAAGGTGCATGTAGATAAAAGCGGTAAAAGTTAGCGAGGGCTGCTACATTTCTACAGCGGCTTGAAGAGTCTATAGAGGAGCAAAAAGGTGCACCTTCTTCGTTTTGCTGGCTGAAGGAGGAACTTGCATCTCTTAAGGAATCTCAGGCATTGATAAGCTTGTTTGGCGAGTTGGAATATGTGATTACTCCATCGCAGATCTGGGACCTTATTCTCTATTACAATATTGTCATATTGTTTTTAACGAAATGCCGAAACCGTATTTTATTTTAAAATATTGGTGGCATTCATTTTACATGAAAATTTAACAATATTGGCAAATTTTTACTTGAAAGCTGTTTCGTTTTCGGATCGGATTTAAGAATATTGTAATACGGAATAGGGCATTTGAAGATAAAATTACGTCTAAAGGTACGAGTCCACTAAAGCATTTGTTCGCAGGCTTTTGACGTGATAATGACGTAAAAAGATGATGTTTCAGATGTGCATAGCTGCGATATGTACTTTCTTCGTGACGTCATTTTACTGGCGAGCAAATGTTTGTTTGCCTTGGTGGATTTGTATCTTAAGATGTTAAGAGATGAGTTAGCTATTAGATTCTTTTTGCCCACTGAGATGAAGGGAAGAGTGGTACAAATTTTCATAAGGATCAGAGTTCACAAGGCACAAGACAAGGTCTGGTCCGTGCTTGTTTTATATTGACACTTTGGAACGCCGGCCGAGATCCGACGTCATCCAGTACTACCTTGATTGAACGGTCACAAACGATGTTCTCAAATTAGTTCTTTAGAACTGAGATGTAAGTTAATTTTACAGTTTTATAAAAGCCATCGAATTTTCCACTTCTTCCGTTGCACGCATAACTCTACTCTAAAGTTCCTGCAAAAATATATGTAATTTTTGAAGAGGAGTGTTTTTTCTTCTACTCAATCAATTAAGTAATTTGCAAAGTAACACCTGTTAAAAAATTTACCTTTGAACAAAAAAAAAATATTAAAAATTATTGAAAAAATTGACGAAATATATTTAGAACTGATAAATAAACTAGCTGAACTGATAAATAAACTAGCTTATAGTTACACAATGTGTCTGCATCTACAAATTTCTTTTTTGATTGTTTGCAATCTTTTCCTCACACAAAACAAGAGAGCTTTTGTTCCGAGGCACCCGCCACTAATTATGGGTTTTCACGGCAGGTTGCCAGTTGTATAATAAGTTTGATATACAAATACATGTACATAATATTCCAAAATTCTTAGAGTTTTGGGTAATTATTTACAATATCATCCCACTTCCAGGTGGTAGGGGTTGTAATGACCTGAACATGTTTCTTTTGGAATTAGCCCTTGGTCATCCTTTAAAAAGTTATTGACGGTTGAAATTTTGTTAAAATCATCTTTTTACAAGTATTTTATTTTTTTTTTAATATGAGTAACGACTTTGACTCTGGATTGTAAGATCCAAATACTCTCCTACCATAAACTCTACCTAATTGTCGGAGTAGGGCACAACCCTTTCTTGTTTTTCCCAGAGCGGAGGACGGGCGGACTGATAAAGTAAACAATAATAAATTTATAAAAATCGGAACCTTTCTTTCTTCTACTCTTGAGAAGTATGAAGTTAAACGAAAAATCTGATATTTTTTATTATTCTCTATCATTGTAAGCAAATACATACATATATTTAAATTAATCCAAACTAAATGCTTAAATTTTCTCTATAAGTAATAATAAAAATAAATACACAAAAACCTGATTTTTTGTTAAAAAAACCTACTTCATTTTTCTCAAAAAAAAAAACCATTCGCAGTTTCCCATTGCATTTGCATCTTTTCCCATGCATTAATTTCTTCATTCATAAATTCCAGCCACCGACAAAGAAATCTCATTTTTTTAGCCCACCCGCCCCCTTCCAAACAAAACAGAAGGAATACCCGCACAGGAATCTATTTTTAGATCCGAAACTTTTGGCTTTTTTTCTAACATGCGTCAAGGGCTTTGAAATGATTTTTTAAATTCAGGCGCAAACCTGTTTTTTTTTTTTTCAATTTCTTCTAAAAAATAACAAAATTAAAAAATGTGTCTATTTTAGAATTAATATGCACTTATAAAGAAATATTATTATTAATATTATTAAACTAATGTTGTAAACCCATTCCCATTAATTTTAGAGGTTTACAACAGAAATTCGCAGCCCTAAAACTTAAATCAGTGTAACTATCGCCATCTAACAAGATGACCTGAAAGATGTTTGTCCATATCTACTTACTCTATAATCAATGTTATAGATAATCAATGGCATAAACCAAGTCCATATAAGTATATTTTCTATCAAAAAGTCTTGTTTTGTTTTGTAGGAATTCTAAGTTTAGCGCTGTTTTGGTTGAAAATTTTTCGATATTGAGACGCATTATCAGAACTAAAGGTTGAAATATTCTTTATCAAAAATGTTACAATCCTTTTATATGGCTTTTAATTTTGAATACCAAAAGAAAGATGCCCCCAAGTCCCAAACCCATTCAAGTTCTCTTACATGGAAGCTCACTCATGGCACAAATCAACTACCCCCACTACTAGCAAAGGAATAAACCAAACCACAAGCTCGAACCCCAGTCCACCGCCGCCTCAATCACGTCATTAAAGTGGCTTGGGACCGGTTTAGGTATGATGCTCATTGCCGTTAAGGATCCAACTTTGGCATTTTGGCAATTTGTTTAAAAAACAATATGCCAGTATACATATATTGTATGCTATGCACCTTAATTTATTTTGGAATTGGGGAATTCGTATAAACAACACATTCCAGTAAAATTGTGAGCTCTACCCACACAAACTAAGAATGGAATACGTTCACAAAAACTGTTTATTTTAAAATATTGTGCAAACGTCAAAATTAATTTTTAATGGCTTAATTTTTAATCGAAATCGAAATTTTCGACGTATTTTCATTTTTCAAGATCCCAGGAGCATTTTAAGCAAAAAATTGGGAGGAAGTATGTGTGTGTGTGTGTGTGCGTACGGATGTGGTCCTTTTTTCCTGCACGATATCGCGCGAACCAAAAAAGATATCGACTTCGTTGAGGTGTCGTTCGAAGCGTATTAACCGAAATATGATCTGAAAAGATTTTCATAAAATTCGGTCGAGCCGTTTTTTTGTTTAAGCGGCGTAAGTGATTTTTGTACCTGCACGATATCGCCCGAACCACGAAAGATATTGACTTACTTGAGGTGCCGTTCGAAGCGTATTAGCGACAATATAATCTGAAAAGATTTTTATAATATTCGGTCGAGCGGTTTTTTGATTTAAATGACATAAGTGATTTTTGCACCTGCACGATATCGCGCGAACTATAAAAAATATCGACTTAGTTGACGTGCCGCTCGAAGAGTATTAACCAAAATATGATCTGAAAAGATTTTCATAAAACTCGGTCGAACCATTTTTTCTTTCTTTAAACGACGTTTATGATTTTTGTACCTGCACGATACCGCCCAAACTAAAAACTATATCGACTTGATTGAGGTGCCGAAAAAAGAATATTAACGAAGAAATGCTCTGAAAAAAATTTCATAATATTCGGTCGGGCCTTTTTTGTTTAAATAGAAAAACTTCGGCTAATTATCCGCCCTATGTCCCATGAGGGATTAAAGGAGTTTAAAGAAGAAGAAGAAGAATTGTCAGAAAGACCATAAATTGACAAGTTTTGCTAATATCTAATAAACTCAATGGAATTAGACCCGTTCTAAACAAAGTGATCTTTTTTGGGTTCTGCACAGGGATAGCCTTCGAACAAAACATCAGCTGTCAAAATACGACAGGCTTTCAAAATCGTGCAAAAATTTCGTAACCCTTTACAAACAGCGCGAATTTTCTAAACCTTGGATTAGCACTTTTTGACTCGGAAATTGTTTTCTAAGCGTGATACAGTTTCAGAAAATTGCGGTTCATCCCGGGATTTCCAGTAGTTACCTCAAAGTTTGTTCTTTTGGTTAAGTCTGACAAGTACCTAACAGTAGCAGTTTTGCTAATATCTCAGGAAAGCTTTGGAATTTCGAAATGAAGTCATTTGCTTCTCAGTTTGTCAACGGCGCTTCAGCACGCTCAATACGAATTTGAGCACCCGCTTTAGTGCAGCGAACGAAATACGGAGGAAATGTTTGTTTGCTAACGTTCAGGAAAACAAATTCGCTAGAAAAATCTTATGGATTTACTACTATTATAGTTATTTGAACTAGCTTCTCTCGGGATTGCTTTGTCATCAGTTCTGGTACTAGTCAATTTCCCACTATTGCTAAACGTATTACTATTTTGTAAGAAGACAGTTTATTCCGTCTACTGATTCTTGTACGTAGTTTCCAGTGGTTACCAAAAATTTTCCTTTTGTTCAAGTCTGACAAGTACTATCTCCGGAAAGCTTTGGAGTTTCCAAATGAAGTCATTCTGTTCCCAGTTTAACAGCGGTGCTTCACCACGCTCAATACGAATTCGAGCACCCGCTTTAGGGTAGCAAACGAAGTACGAAGGAAATGTTTGTTTGCTAATATTCAGGAAAACCAAATTCTCTAGAAAAATCTTTTAGATTAACCACTATTATAGTTATTTGAACAAGATTCTCTCAGAATTACTTTGTCACCAGTTCTGGTTCTAGTGATTTTTTTTTTTTATTTGAAAGACTAGATTCTCAGGAAAGGCCTTTTATACTGTTGACAATCTATTTTCTTCGTATACAGTGCAATGTCGAACAGCAGCTCTAGTCGGGGAGGAAGGAACCGCCACAACCCTCCCGCGATAGTTTCAGTCCAACTACTCCCAACCATTACTATCGCGACTCTGATATCGGGGCATCGAGAAACAACTCGCTGTAGTGTTATGCCTCCTGAAACGAGTTGAGTCTCATCAACCAACCGATGACATGCGCTTTGGTGGGGAAGGGCTAAGGAAGGCATGACACGAGGAATCAGGAATGTAAAGAGGGAAGAAGAAAGAAGAAAAGTTATGTAGGTGGGAAAGTGGAAAAGGCGAAGGACCGCGGGGCTGGCCGGGATTCGAACCCGGGACCTCTGGGATAGCAGTCAGGCGCCTTACCCCTAGACTACCGAGGCCCCCACTATTGCTAAACGTATTACTATTTTGTAAGAAGACAGTTTATTCCTTCTACGCTCATCATACTGGGAAGTTGATCGTGTGGACCAAAGGGGTCAAACCTATATCTCAACTAGTTTGTAAAGTACTGCGCAAAGCCACACCACTGACACATAGGGATAGACTGCTGATTGACAATTTTCAGCGGCACCACTTTTCTCCAGAAATAGAAAACAAAAAATTTGTCTTCGAATTTAGGAGAAAATAAGTAATAAGATGTCTGTTATAATAATTGACAGATATAAATTTCCATCACTCATTTTTATTTTTATTAGCAGTTTTTTCATTAAACAAATGTATTTTTTTTTTTTTTTCAAAACAGGGTATTTCCCTGTTTAACGAACTTTTAAAAATAACTGAAGATTGAGATAGATGCATGCATTTATATTTTTTTCTAATTTGGTTTATATCGCTGAAATGCGTTGACTAATTAAAATGATTAAACGTCATAGGAATTTAAGGTGGGAGCGAGACAGTAATAGTTTTTGGTGCCATTTTTTTGTATGGGATTTTGCTTATTTAGCAGTCCATTACTAAATATCAGTGAGCTACATTTATTTTTAAGTGTGAAGGTGTGAGAACATCATCATCCATCGCATAATCTCACTTATTTCTGGATAATATTCCAACGTCGCATGAATTAATTTCGCATAACTTCACTTTTTTTAGTCTTACCCTAAATGGGAAGTGAAGTGAAATTAGGTACCATTGCATATGAATTTATAAGTATACCAAGACGGAAGTGAAGTAGAGGTAAAATTTCGAAAAATTTTGAAAAGTCATTTACAGTAACACCAGTAACAGTTACTTTTCATTTAGGGTAAGCCTTTTGAATTGTATGCAACTTCACTCGCCATAAAATTCAGTTGGAGCTCTCAGGAAAATATGTAAAGTGCGCAAGGTCAAATATGCGCGTAAACAAATTCAATTCGAGGGAAAACCGCAGTGCGCATGACCCAATCCCAAATTTTCAAGAGCAGAAAAAATTACCCCCTCCAGCTCATTTATTCCGGATTTGGTTATCGTATATTGCTAGAAAATCAAAATCCATTTACTATGTTTACAATAGGGAAAATTAAAAGTATGTGAACAGAGCATCAGCCTCTTAATTTTGTTGATTTTCGTCATAGGCCAACTATAACAAGGAGGATCGAAGAAACATTTATTTTTAAGTAGCTAGGGGGAGGGGGAGGAGGTTCGAACAACCCCTTACGTAACATTGTTTTTTTATTTAAATAAAAAAATTATTTAAATAAACAATAAAAAAGCTAAATTAACGGCTTTCCGGTACTTTGCGCCATATAATTGTCACTTTTAGGTGAAAGTGGTCACTTGGGTGTTACGTAACGGTTAAGGGGGTACAGAAAAACTATACACGGCGTATAAACTCCGTGTTGTCAATTTTCGATTGATTAATGAGGGCGCCACAGTCACATGTACCCCAAAAAACAATTTCTAACACTTTCATATATGCTGCTGTTAATCAAAGCGTAAACACTGGAATTTACCCCTTTTCACTGGGTAGTATACTGGTTGATATTACGGAACACGGTCATAATCTCAATTCTGATAATATAGGTATGTTTTAGATTGAATTGAAGATAACACATACATGTAAGGAAATTTTATTCATGTTTATTGCGCTCCAATATCACTGAGCAAATATCACTTGCCTAAATAGAAGATAATCCTGTTTGTAACAAAAGAAAACACTAAATGTGACAGTGATCACGAGTTAAATTTGATATTCAAAATTCATTTCTACTAAGGGTCGATAATGGCCCCTGTGCGTACTCCGTACGTACTCCAATATTGTCATGTTGCTCTAGGTTGGAGTGAGATCACAATTGGATTAGGGAATAAAAATTTCGAACTGTCATTGGCCCCTGTGCTGAATGTCGATTCGTGATATGTGACAAGTTTTTTGAGTTGAAAAAAGTGACGTTTTAATCGAATTTTCACCATACTGGCCTAGAGTGGAAGTGCTCAGTGCGAGTTTAGCCCCCTATGCTGAAAGTCGCAATTCGTCTGAAACGCCACTTTCTTCAACTCAAAAAACTTGTCACAAATCACGACCAGTGCCAAAGCCTCCAAGTCGACGAGAAAGTCAGGAATCTGGTGCTACTGAGGAATCTCTTCTTAGTCAACACGATAAGGTATCTGAAGAGAGCGACCAAGTTATGAAAATTTCTTATTTTCGTCATCGTGATGATGAATTGAAACCGTACTTTTCCAAAACAGATGATTTGGCGTATTGTAATAACATACCCGCAGTAATGAATTTATTAAATTTGAAGTATGATCCAAGTCACTGGCGGTTGTTTATTGACTCCTCAAAAACAAGTTTGAAAGCAGTTTTGTTATACAATATAACGGAAATACACTTCCTTCAGTGCCTGTAGCTCATGGTTCATATTAGAAGATTCGAAGAGAATATTATAAGAGACTTATGAGAATATGAAATTCCTTCTCGAAAAATTCAATACAGTGAACAAACGTGGAAAATTTTTAGGGATTTTAAAGTTATTGCTCTTTTTCTTGGACTACAGCTTGGATACACAAAATATTGCTGTTTTATTTGTGAATGGGACAGTAGAGACAGGAAAAGTCACTACACAAAGAAAGCTTGGCCCAAACGTGAATCACTTACTCCAGGGCATAAGAATGTTAAAAATGAACCTTTAGTAAACCCTGAAGACATACTTTTACCACCGTTGCATATAAAACTGGGCCTCATAAAAAATTTTGTAAAAGCTATGCAAAAAGATGGTAGTGGTTTTTCATACCTGAAAAAAAAAAATTCCCTAAACTCAGCGAGGCAAAAATTAAAGAGGGAATATTTGTTGGTCCACAAATACGGGAACTAATGAATGATGAGAACTTTGAAGAAAAACTGAATGATCAGGAAAAAATTGCCTGGAAATGTTTTGTGAAGGTCGTCCACAATTTTCTAGCAAAACATAGAGCGGAAAATTACAAAGACTTAATTAATGACCTTATAATCTCATACAAAGCTCTGGGGTGTAACATGTCCTTGAAAATACATATGCTGGACTCTCATCTAGATTTCTTTCCCGAAAACTTAGGTGCCGTGAGTGATGAACAAGGCGAGAGATTTCATCAGGACACTTCCTTAATAGAGAAACGTTATCAAGGGAAATGGAGATTACTGCTGGAAACTTAAAAGGGATCTACCAGAAGCCAAACACTCACGAAAATCTTAACTGTATATTGTACATTAAGCAATGAGTGTAGGATTTTTGTACTTTTCATGAAAATATAATGTTTTGATGTCACAAAGAAACCTGATGTGTCAATTTTTTTTCATTGATATATTATTGTATGGTTATCATAGTACATTCAAAATTTCATATAGGTTTTCGCATGACAAAAAAAAGTTTAAATTTTGTAGACCAGTGTTATGATTTACTAAGCTCCCCCCGTAAAGGCGCACAGCAAGACTAACCAGAATAAGAGCGTAGGTTCAGGCCCCTATTGCGAGTGTCGATACCTAATCGACAAGCGACAACTATCGATTATAGACTGTCGATTATTTAGTTTGATATTGCGAATGTCGATTATAATCAAAATTTGTCGATTTGACAGTCGACTTTTATCGATTGCTTTTTTGCTCACGACAAATTTTTCCAGGAATTTTAACAAAAAACTGCTCAAAATAATTTTCTAAATCAAAGTAGGCCAAATATTTGTCGATTGGGTTACACAATGCCAAAAAGAAAATTAATCGACACAATCGACTATAGTCGAGTCGATCGTTAATCGACACTCGCAATCGACACCTCAGTTTCCGCCTAGCGTCGAATTCTACCTCTTCCGCTCGCGAAATAAAGGATAAAGCTGCAACTTCAGCCAATATCTAGACAGTACGTCAAGAAATTACACAGTGTCTTCATCTGAAGCAGAAAAAAGTTATGAAAAAGCCTTAATTACTTTTAAGTCATGTAACTGCTAGGTTAAGGTATTGCCTGACTCATTCAAATCGGAACTAAGAATGGAGTCAGGTAATTTTGCTGATGAAAAGGCATTTTCTATGGAACCGATGGCTTTCGCTACTACTTCCATGATTTATGATTTTGAATTCTTAGCTATCAAAAATCATGACGGAAAACAAAAGAAAGGGGAAACAATACTATACACATACAAGCCCAAAACAGAATGAATGCAGAAACTTCGACTTCATCTTGTTTCATTCATTCATATTCTATAGTACTCATGTTCAGTTAACATAATCAATGCAGTAAGCGTTGCAGTAAACTTTGCGACGACTTAGACTTTGGAAATTTTAAAAGTTGCTGCAAAAGTTCCAGATTTACCAACACAACATTTTAATTTTGTCACTGTAACCAAATTAGAAAATGTAAATCGATTGAGTGACAATTAATGTATTCTATTGCCGCGAAGTTTTGAAATGGAGGAAAAATTAATAAATTTAGTAAGGGACAGCCTTTTTTTATATAATAAAAAACATTTCGGTTATAAAAATAACATACTAAAATAAAAAAGATTGGTTGACATCTCCAAAACGATGAATTGGCCAGGTAATACAAGTATTTTTTATTATCTGAAAAAATGAAGGAAAGGTAGCGAGGTCTTCGTGATCGTTAACATAGGGAAATTAAAAAAGAAACTTTGCTGTCTGGCAGTGGAGCAGTAGCTCAAAATTATTGGATTTTTTATAAGCAATTAAAGTTTTTATCTGACTGTATCTATCAAAGAAAATAAGGAGATAAACGTACTTAAATTAATATTAAAGAAAGTTATATTTCGGTTGTATTAAATAGAACAGAAACTAATGTCACGGAAATCTGAGAAAGAAAAGATTTATCAATGACATAAATGAGCAACCAAACGTGGACGAGTATGACTGGGAAAGTTAAATAACAGAATATGGTACGAGAAGCTCAACACCGACTCAATTGCCATCTACAAATATCAATAGTAGCGACAGTTCTTCTACAGAGTTTTGCACTGCGAGAAAAAAAGCAGCAGGAATGCGGCGCGATGTTCTGGTGAAATAAATGACATTTCACATTCCAATTCAACAAATTTCTTGATACCGCGAACATCAAAAAGGAAGAAGCTACTGCAATTGAACTTTTCTTTAAAGGCCCCTCCATCGCTTTGGCTGCCATACGCTCCAATATCTACCAAAGTAAACATGTAGTTTGCATCGCATGCGGCAAGGAGTACTATACTGAATGTTTTTTTTTATAGTTATAGTACAACGAACCAGAATTAGGTGGACATGTAATGTTTACATGTTTACCATCACAATTCGGTAAACCAGTAAATTTATAAAACTCTTCACTAATATTTTTTCATCCGTCTTCATCGGGTGGTGGAAAATAAATAGGTGGCAGCTCCTGCCAAATAATTTCGCAAGTCTCCAACGTAATTTCAGCCACAGTTGAAACACCCAATCAGAAAGCCCAAAGCCCAAACTTGTCAAGGTGCTCCTTTTTTTTATGTGAAAGTCTAAGCTCAGGTGTCACCCTTTGTACTACCAGTCCGTCATGTCTTATACGTCAACGTCAGGTGTCTGGTAGTAAGCTTAGCTCGAAGGATAGAGAAAGAATAAAACAGATTAAAGGGAGTCTGGGAGGTACATGAGGAGGTGGAGATGAACCTTGCGTTTAAACTCTTGGGTGTTATATGAGTTTGGGAAAACTGACTGTGGAAGGTTGCTCCACACAGTGGCGTAGCGTGGGGGGTGCCGAGGGGGCCATTGCCCCGGGCGGCGTAGTTGTTGGGGGCGGCGGGCAAACTGGACAGAGCTAGAGATCTTGCCGGCAACCTGAAGCCCTAACCATTGCCACATCCAGCACGATGTCCTGGCCGATGGTGTCTACAGGCCAAACCCAAATGGGAAGGGAAGTGAAGTGAGGTGAAGTTAGGTACCATTCCATATAAATGTATGAGAGCAAGGGCGGCGCTTTCATAGGTGAAAATGGTGCACTTGCACCGGGCGCAATTTCAGAAATTAAGATTAAAAAAAAATTGAAAAAATTGAAAAAGTGATCCCATTGTCATATATTACACGGAATGCATCTTCTGTGCGTCTTACCATTGTCTTCTGCAAGGTGTGACCAATGCAATTTCATTTAGTTCGCCTGATTTTGTCGTCTATCCTTTCTTGGCTGGTCACGGTGCCATAGGTCATGATTTGTAATTCAAATTAGTCGTACAATTATAGATCACTACTTCGGCGAGAAACACCTGGATCGCCTCTGTTCTGAAGTTTTTGAAAGCGGCTTCTATGTCCAGTAAGGCTGTTAAGTGGACTGCTTTGTTATGTAAGACTCTACCGTAGAAACCAATACATGCAGTGCAGTGACCATCTATTATCCTTCGAAATATAAAGGATTGGAGAACGACATAGAGACCTCCGTTATGGAGATTCGAGTTTATAGTATTATTAGTGCTGGAAATAGTTAAGGAAGTACAGCTCATAATGAAAATCATCGGAGAGCATTACTCAGCATTAGCGGGAGAGTTTTGTGAACTTAAAGCGTAAGTAAACTCAGCACAAAAGCAAGATCGCGAAGCAAATCCTGATTGGACAAAGGCAAAGGCGCGCTTTCATAGGTGAAACTGGTGTATTTGCACTGGGCGCAATTGAACCGGGCGCAATTTCAAAAAAAAGTGAAAGAAAAATTCCGGGCCTTCATTCTCAATGAGTATTTGTGTCGTCTTTCATTTTCCTTCACTGCCATCAAAAAAATGAACAACAATGAAGGGGGCGCAATATGTATCTATATGGCATGCTGCACCGGGCGCAAAAAAGCCCGAAGCCCCATTTGGAAGTAAGTGGATGTTACATCTGCTTCAGTGGAAGTTACGTCTACTTCAGTGGAAGTTACTTCTACTTTACTTCTGCGTTACTTTTCATTTGGGTTTGGTCTTATTTCTGGACTATAAATATGAACCTTATTTCTGGACTAGCGCATATGAAACACGATAGGTGTGCATTGGCAGCTGACAGCGGATTGCCAAATTGTAAATAAATCTGTCGGTTAGATTGTGGTGAAAAATTGATTCAATTGTTTATTTTCAGTTGAATTGTAGTTTTGTTGTAAGTTCGTTTGTTTTTATACAAACAGAGTGACGTTTTTTTTTATGTGACACACTAGAGACTTAGGGAAGGCCCCTTTGTACTGTCGACCATGTATTTTTTTATTTTGAAATGTCGAACAGCAGCTCTAGTCGGAAGATAGAGAGAGAAGTGAAGGAAAGAACTGTCACACACAACCTAGCTACGGTATTTTTTATTTCACCTATTCGCAACAATTTCGCGACTCTGACACCGGGGCATCGAGAACAACTCGTTGGAGTGTTATGCCTCCTGAAACGAGTTGAATCTCATCAACCAACCGATGACATGCGCTTGGTGGAGCGGGGAAGAGAACTAGTGAAGGCTATGACAGGAGGAATCGGGAATGCAAAGAGGGAAGAAGAAAGAAGGAAAGTTATGTAGGCGGGAAATTGGGAAAGGCTAGGACCGTGGCACCGCCGGGAATCGAACCCGGGACCTCTGGGGATAGTAGTCAGGCGCCTTACCCCTACACTACCGACGTTGCTCTCTTGTATGAGACTCTCAATGTGCATGGAAACAGCGATATTAAGATTCCCTTCTTTTATGACGTGGGCTGTAAATGCTAAAGTTTGAGAAGGGCTCCAACAGCTGCCGCATTTGTCGTTAAAATCGCCTGTAATAGTATTGTGCTACGATGATGCGAAATGAAACCTCCAGATATTGGAACAGAGAATAGTTTAAGCTTAAGCTCGCGCGTCTACGAGGCTTTCTATCTAAAGACAGACTGAAATAAATTACAGAGAGAAATTACTGATTCCAGCTCTCTGGATTTGTTTAAGTTTATAATTTAGGCCAGCCTTGAAGCACGGATATAGCCTGCGCCAAAACAATTGGAAATCTCAAAATCGATTTTTTTATGCGCAGTGAAAGTCTCAAATCCTCACCACGAAAGTAGATTCGAAAAGAAAAGTGCACCTCGTCATTCCGTTCGTTTAAAGCCCCAAATTACCCGCTCATTTATATTTTCAATCACAATTCAATCCGTCTCACTACGCGACTCTTGTCCTGGTCAGATGCTATGGCGGAGTGTTGTTCCCGGTAAACGAGTTTCAAAATGTAAATTAAAATGCATGTGCGCTTGAATTTTATCCATACACGGAATGTTAATGTATGTGGAGTTGTCATTTCCTCACCTGCGCGTAAAATTCCCATTTATTTTGGCGCCCACTATACCGAACATTCATTAGTTACATATAATTCATTGCGTTTAGATGATGCCTTGAATTCTTGGATTGAAAATTACTTGAAATTCAAGTTGGGTTTTGATTCATTGATTAGAAGAATCAATTTGAAAGTAGGGGGCAGCAAATTTATGGTTCGCCCCGGGTGGCACAAATCCACGCTACGCCACTGGTTCCACAGTCGAGTTGTTCTCGAAAAGAACGAATTACTAAACTGGTGTGTGCGCGAAAATAAGGGCTGTAGATAGTGAGGATGAGCCGAATGGGCAAGTCTTGTGTTGCGGGAAAAACATCGCCGTGAAGGCAGGAGATTATATATTTCGGTGGAACAGTCGTTATGGTAGATGCGGTAGAATTTTACCAGAGCTGCTACATTCCTGCGGTGACTTAGTGAATCAATTTTGGAGCAAATGACGTCGTCGCCAATGAGTTGGAGAGCGCGGTTCTGCACCTTGTCCAGCCATGCTAAGGTGGTACTCGGTGCCCCTGCCCAGAGATATGAGTTGAATTCGAGGCGGGGCCGAATGTAGGATTTGTATATTATAGCCCTGGCCGACGGCGGAAGGAGGAATTTGCATCTTTTAAGGAATCCCAAGCATTGTGATGCTTGTTTAGCGATTTGGAATATGTGATTACTCCATCGCAGATCTTCAGTTAAAGTTATGCCCAGGATATTGAGGGATGGTTCAGCCATCAGTTCTAGACTGTCCACTTTAATGGGAGGGATTGGGAAGCGCGTTTTCATAGAGAAGAAACAGTATTTTGTTTTCTGTGCGTTGAATTCAACTTGATTCATGAGGCCCCCAATCAAGAATCAATCTTATGTCCCTGTTGATTGAAGTGGACATAAGTTCACGATCAAGCAGACAAGGTCTGGCCCGTGCTTGTCTTGCTTTATCAAAGCTATACGAGTAACGCAAAGTACTGTCATCAGCGAAGCTGTGAAGTGAGTTGGATGGAATTGAGAGCAGGTCATTTATAAAAACTAGGAAGAGAGCTGGTGATAGAATAGAGCCCTGCGGAACGCCTGCAGAGATGGAGTGGGGATTAGATTCAACGCCGTCCAATACTACCTTGACTGAGCGGTCGGAAAGGATACTCTCCATCCAATACTTTAGAAGAAAGTGAATGCCAATTGCATGGAGTTTACTCCTGGTGCTAATTACCTGAAATTTAAAAATTTGCACATATCTACAGTACACAGCCAGAAGTGCTTAATTGCAATTTGGACGTTTTTGAGTTTATTGCATATTTGTGTTCAGTATTTTATTCTTAATCATTGTTATAATTCTTGTCTTAAACTGAACTGTGGTTGCTGAGTTATAGGACCGGCAAAAGTGGTTTTGTGCACAATTCTGTATCTAAAAAAATCTTTGAGAGCGATTTTCTCGAAACACATTTTTTGCACAGACTCTTTTGGATGTGTACTGTAGATTTTTTTTATGTAACAGACTAGAGGCTTAGGGAAAGTCTCTTTGTACTGTCGACAATCTATATTTTTCGTTTAGAGTGAATTTCGAACAGCAGCTCTAGCCGGAAGATAGAGAGAAGAGAAGGAAGTAACTGTCACAACCTAGCCGCGATATTTTATTCCAGCTACTCACAAGCATTTCGCGACTCTGACATCGGGGCATCGAGAACAACTCGCTGGAGTGTTACAAGTCTAGAAATTAACAAGTCTTTCATCTTCATATGGTTAATGAGTGAAAGGCGAACAGCTGCATGCACAAGTTTTTCAAATGACGATGTCAGGCTATCAGAGAGAGAATGCAACGTTTTTATACACGATGGAATACAACCATAAGTCGGAAAATTTTATGAGTTTATATGGGGATGTATTGGTGCATATTTGCTCGTTTGTTTTGATTTATGAAATAAAAAAACTGATTCAATTTTCTTTCCTTTTCTGTTCTTCATACTTTATCGTAAAGAGAGAATCTGGCTTTGTCTCGCTGAGTTCACGAAGTATGCGTTGAGTTTTGCTCAGCAGTGATGTTCATATATGCACGCACACAATCAACGGTCGGAAATTTTTGTATGAAGATGAAAGACTTGTTATTACTAGACTTTGGAGTGTTATGCCTCCTGAAACGAGTTGGATCTCATCAACCGATGGCATGTGCTTTGTGGAGCGGGAAAGGACTAGGGAAGGCTACGACAGGAGGAATGTATGAATGAAGATAAAATGAAACAGTACTGTAATAACTTACAATAATGTTATTGCAAGTCTACACTCAGCACTTATTGGCTCCCTGTCCGATGTTGTTTTAGCTTTTCCTTCAGCAGATTGAGAAGGCTTGCACTCACTGTCACTACTTTTTTTAAACGCTCAGCATCTTTTTCTTTAAACACTTTGAACACTGTGTTAAAAAATCCACGCATTCTTCTTTCCTCTATAGTATTTATAGGATGGGTTCAGATGGATCGTTTATTGTATGCGACATTTAATATTTGCAAGTAATATAAGTCAGTCGTATACCGTATACAATAAAAACTATTTGGGATGTGAGTTTCACCCCTTCGGTCCACACGATTAACTTTCCAGTATGATGAACGAAGATGGAATAAACTGACTTCTTACAAAATAGTTATACGTTTAGCACTAGTGGAAAATTGGCTAGTATCAGAACTGATGACAAAGCAATTCCGAGAGAAGCTAGTTCAAATAACTATAATAATGGTAAATCCACAAGATTTTTCTAGAGAATTTGTTTTTCCTCCGTATTTCGTTCGCTGCACTAAAACGGGTGTTTAAATTCATATTGAGCGTGCTGAAGCGTAGTTGCCGCGAACGACTTCATTTGGAAATTCCAAAGCTTTCCGGATATTAGCAAAACTGTAACGGTAAAGTACTTGTCAGACTTGACCAAAATCTGTCAAGTTATCGACTGCCGTATACATGCATTGCATTCGTTGACAGATAATATAGAAGTGTGTGTATTCAAATGCGAGCTGACGGAATATTCCGTGAATGGAAGGCATGCCACGCAAAGGTCGGGCTACTTTCAACTTTTTCTGCATTGCCGGAATTGACATAACCTCAAAGGTGTTGTCAAATTTTATTTGTTGTTTGTTGTGCGAGTAGATCAGTGCGAGTTTATTTTAGTTCTGTTGATAATTTATTTATTTTTGAAAATGGAGTTAGACGAGAAGCTGGTAGAGGAAATAAAAAAAGGGACTTCCTGTATAATAAAAAACTTCGGAGCTACAGGGAGATAAATAAAAGAGAGCTTGGATGGGCTGAAATAGCGGCAGATCTGGAATCTGATGGTTTGTTTTTAATTTGCCCAATTAAATTAAAAATATAATAAAAACATATTTTCAGTTGATTTTTACAAGGCGCGGTTGTTTTTTGTTCAAAGAAAAAACTGCTTTAAAACAAATGAAAATTATTTGACACCATTTGGCCTCCAGTTACAGCACACACTGATAAAAGGAACAAAAGAGCAAAGTTCACTTTGTAATTATAATTCACTTTTATTTTAATAATTCAATAATAATTTTATATTTTAGATACACAATTCAAAATAAAAATATATAAATAATCAATATAATTCACTGAATCAATGTCATTAAATTTGAAGAACTTTTAAACTTTTAAGAGCTTTGCAGTTATTAAAGAAAATAATAAATAAGAATTATAGAAAGGATTAGTTTATAAGATTGAGTTAAAGTTTACTATATTCACTCGATGTGAACATCCACTCAAAAAAAAAAATATATAATTAATCACCCTCATCAACGTTGTTAGCTAGAAAATACAATCCACTTAATCACCTCAACAACGATGGAAACTAAATATCAAATTAATTAAATTCCTCATCCACGTTGATCACTAAAATCACTTCAATTTCAAAGCAGAGAAACAAATTAAAAAATATTATTGTAACGAATCAAGGAAATCGTAAAAAAAATCGTTCACCATATCAAATATTATTTATTTAAAGAAAAAAAAAGGAAAATTATGAAATATGAATATTGTATTGTGATAATTAAGTACTCACCTAACCTTGAAAGTTGGCCTTGAACTTTAATTTGGTAGCGGACAAAGGGATTGTTAAATTCAAAGTCAAAGGAAAGAGGAATTAGAAATTACTGTTCACAGTCTGTTCCCATGAACAGGGAAAAGGAAAGTTGTTAATATTAATTCTCGGTCTATTCCCGAGAACTAAGGAAGACATTAGTAATAATAGTAGTTCTCGGTCTATTCCCTAGAACTAAGGAAAATTAGTAAATAGTTGTAGTTCTCGGTCTATTCCCGAGAACTAAGGAAGATTAGTAATAGTTCTCGGTCTATTCCCGAGAACTAAGAGAAAAAAAAATTAGTAATAGTAGTTCTCGGTCTATTCCCGAGAACTAAGGAAAATTAGGAATAATAGTTCTCGGTCTATTCCCGAGAACTAAGGAAAAATTTAGGAATAGTTCTTGGTCTATTCCCAAGAACTTTAAATGGAGGAAAATAAAAGCTCATGTGAACTTACCTTCCAAGCGTCCGGTATCCAAAGAGAGGAAGATTCATGGGTGCAACGATTTTTGTTAACTCACTTGAATTCGATTCAAGTGGGGATAGAAATATATAACGGGATGACTGAAGTGATTTTTGTTTGAATAACGCAAGTGGGAATGAAAATTTTAATTGTGCATGTGTTGAGGTGAGAAGTGTTACCAGAGTAAATATTTATTCGAGTGAATGTATGAATTTTTGAGTGAATGTTCTTCAGAAAAATGTGGTTTCTTAAAGTTAAATTAGTATCAATGATAATGATGTTAAATGATGCTACTCAATGTCCACGTTATCCAAAGATGATGTAAATTGTTGATAGGTTCTTGATGTTCCCTTGTTAGAGCTGAATGACGGTGATTGTTTCTACATATGTAATTGCCCAGGAGTGTAATTGCATCTGGTTTCCTAATGCGGCTCTATTTTTCTGGAATAAAAGTATTAACGTGCCCTAAGGTGATATGGTGAACGAAGAAGGGAAAGAAAACATGAAAGATAAACTAGGGAGATTTATATTATGTTGTGAAGAATTGAACAGCGGTAGAGGATGCTGCGAGACCGCTTTTGCAAAGAAGTGAACAAAACCCCAAGCAGTAGCGGTGCCGAGTGCTGCAGCAGATGGCCATTTTTTGAACATCTCCTGTTCCTAAAGGAGCATGTTACGCCGAGAAAGTAAGTGCATTTATACTAATTCCTTATCCTAAATTGGAATAAATTTTGTTTGAAGGACTATAAACATTTATCCCGATTTGGCGCAAACAAGTATTACCACAGTCTCCAGGCGTGGAGGACGATGCACCGGTGGAAATCAACGAGGCACAACCAGCGGAGGCCTCAAATAGGAGAACTGCGAAAAGACAACGAGATGTCGATGTTATTGACCAGCAATTTTCCTCCCTGGCGTCTGCTATGACGGTGTTTATGCAGAACTCCACCCAGAAGAAGGAAGAAGATGAGAATGAGCCTTTTTTGAAAATAATTTCAAGGCAATTAAATAAATTTCCCCCAAATGTGAGAGAGGCAAAGAGACTGGAGATGTTGGTTTGGCTACATAATGAAACTATGTTATACGAAACAGGTAATAATTCCATCTCAATATAAATATCACAAATATTTACATATATGTATATTTCTTGCGGATACAGGCCAGGCCAACGAGATAATTTAATTTCGCCGTGCAATACATTTTTCTAGTTTAAGTTTATTTATGAAGTATGATTTTTGGGTTACGCAGGGTTACGTGTGTACACTATATTTTCCGAGACACGGTGTGTACACTGGGTCTTTTAGGGAACGGCCGGGTTTTCAAAGTTTTCTCGGCTATCAAAAATTCTGAAAAAAATCTGGGGTACTTATTGAAGTGTCTACTATATAGCCAACAAGTTGCCAAAGTCATATGTTTGAAAGCATTGGGGAGGTAGTTGAAGTTCGCCTTCTATTCATAAGAGGAAAATTTGAGTTTCGGATTTTAACTGTTCCTTCAAAGACCCAGTGTAAACACGCAGGGTTAACTTTAATTTTTGGTTTTTAATTTGTTAATTTAAGTTCTAATGAAGTTTATTTAGTTTAAGTATCTATATTTATGAATTATGTTTTTTTTTTAACTCGAATTTTTGTTTTTAATTTTAAGTTCTAATGAAGTTTATTTTTGTTATATAGAAAATAAGATACAAATGAAATAACTTTGTGATACATTGTGATGTGCTATTAATTTGGATTAAAAGACTGACTTCTAATATTTTATTTTATTTATATTTTCTTTATTCTTAATTCTTGAAACTTTCTCCACTTTTTATAATTTCCAGCGGTTATACTGGTCTATGTGGGACCTGTCCAAATTTTATGGTAAAGGAACTTTGTTGAGCACTTAACTTATCCACAAAATTATGGTACTATGTTACTTTTACTCCTTGGCCAAAGGAACTACTACTGGGACTTGAACGAAATCAACCGAGAGACTTAAAGGGAAAGGGGGTTCTTTCAGAAATAGGTCTCGCAGAATCCACCTCAGAAATATTGCAGTGCTACTTCTATTGGAATAGTTTGCTATTACAGCCTTTTTTTAGAATCACCGATTAAAATGCTGGTGTTAATGCAATATGGAAATAACTTTTAATCAGTCGTTTATCATCGACCTTCTGTGGGTATAAAACGGTAGGAATTTAAATCAATTTCGGTACATTTTTGTAGCAATAGAAAAATAAAGGAGCTCACACTACACACCGGAGAGAACCGGGTTCTGTTGGTGAAGAATATGGATTTGCTTTCGTGGTGCTCACAACTAACCTTACCACATCCATACAACCTTTTCTTTCTTTTTTATTGTTTGAAATTACAGCTAAGTTTTTGGATAAACAAGATTACAATTACAATTTACAGCAATATGATTTTTTAAATTTATTCTGAACAACAAATTACAAACTTAATTTTAATAAAGATACTTAAAAATTACTGCTTTATTATTTTATTAGAAAACAAGTAGTCACATAACTGATTCCTTAATTCGAAACTTTTCCTGCTGGCGTTGTTTGAGCCGAATTTCTGGAGGGCTCGTGGGAGGGGCACAACTTCTCGCCGCCATAATACTTCAAGGAGCACCCCATCATCTTCATGGTCGACTATATCCTTTGTAATGTAGTTCGGTTTTTCGGCATGCATTTTAATGTAATTATGAAGAACTACTGCATCCTGAACAACTCTTGTTGCCGATTCGGGAGACATGTTCATTGTTGGCGGTAGGATCCGCCATCGAGCCGTTAGAATCCCAAAAGCATCTTCTATAGTATTTCGGGCTCTCGACAAACGCTTGTTGAAATGCTCCTTCTTTTCCTCCAAGCAATGACCTATAAAAGGTCGCATCACATGTCTTCTTAGGGGAAAAGCAGCATCACCGACAAAATAATGAGGAAACAGCAACGTGCTCCCAATGAGGCGGGAATCCTCCGGCAAATCTAATGCTGTAACGTTTCCATTCAACATAGCTTTGCCAAATGCAGATGCTGCCAACACACCCCCATCGTTTTGGCTGCCGTAAGCCCCGATATCAATCGCAGTAAAGGTGTAATTGGCATCGCACACTGCTAGCAAAACTATGCTATAGCTGCCTTTATAGTTATAAAACTGCGACCCTGTAAATAAGTTAAAATAAATTCCTTTTTTTGGATGGTAATTTTTTCATACCTGAATTTGATGGACATGTTAAATTAATGTGTTTCCCATCTATTGCTCCTATGCAGTTGGGAAGATTCCATGTTAGGTAAAAATCGTTGGCGATTTTCTTCCACTCCTCTTTGTTTGGTGGCGCTAAGTAGATCGGCGACAATTGGTCCCAAATTGCATCGCACGTTTCCAAGGCAATTTCTCGTACTGTCGAAACACCTAATTTAAACGTCATCGATAGATATTGCCTTGACACTCCTTGTGATAAATAACTAAAAGAGAAAACAAGGTTATTTATTTTATATTATTACAACGTCATACACACATTAGCGTTAAGAAAAGTCTACATTTCGCAGTAATTGCAAGTCTCCATGATGTCTTTGTTAGCGAAGGCTCCAACAAGGTAAATAGAGCATCGAACATGCAAGGGCTCATCCTAGTGCACATTAGGAATTGTTCGGGATCCTTTATTTTAATTTGTTGGAAGCTTGTTTCGAAAAAACCTTGTAAAGATCTATTTAAGTGCACTTCCCTAACCCACATTCGCCGTTCTCCGCGGTATTTGATTCTCTTCATTTTTTTTGCCAATAAGTACATTTGGATTGTAAAAAACATACAAAACAATAAATAATTTGATTTTTCATCACCCATGTTGCTGTTTTATTTGTTGTTGTTGTTGTTGTTGTTGTTGTATTTTTAAACTTTCCATCTCTAAAGGGATGGTATAACCCCAAGGTTATAACTGGTATAAGGTTTTTCAACCATATCAACCACTGATTCTTTGTTAGTTTAAAAATTGTATTAGCTCAAAGACTTGTCACATCTGATGTAACAGTCATAGTTTATGAGCTGACTCAACTAGACGTCTGGCCTATGATTTAGAGATATGAGAGACTAAGCTTTGTATGTAGAGATTCACTTGATTGAGGCCGTAAGTGTGATGCTGATGATATCTGAATCCTGGAGATGGGCCGATTCATCCAGGACTTCGCCAAGTACAGTTTTTTTTTTATTTTTTTTTTTTTTCTTCTGATTGCTAAGTTGATGTAGGCCATGTGAATGATACATCTGCTGTGTAAATCCTTGGAGAAAGGCCAGTTTATCCAGGACCTCAAAGGGCACGGTTGTCAAGATTGAGTTATGATCCAGGAATAGCTTCAGTTTGAGGCGCAATTTAAATATTAGTCCAATAAATTGGATTTAGTCACGGTGATGAGTTGATAATGCATCTTGCATTGCCATTGCGGTCAGTTATAGTTGTACTCTCTCTCTCTATATGGTAGCTGCATCCTTAGAGTGCGTCAACAGGACATAGAATTTAACTTAAAATTAATTAACAGTGAAAACTAAGGGTGGTCACCATATGTAATTATGCAACAATATCATAGGAGGGATGTGTTGACCTCCAGTGTCCTTGAAATCTTAAGAATTAAAATTTTATTTACATTAGGGAGTTCATAGAGGTCACACACGCCTAGGCAGATATAATTTAAGGGTGAGTGAGTATTAGAAGGTGTTAGATATAATGTAGTATCAGGTTATATGTTAAAGTTGAGGGTGTTTTTAAGGTATGCAGGTAGATGAGAATGAGACTCATAAGAGTGACATCAAGACATCAGCACACGCCAACCCCACATCAGGCATTATATTAAGATCCCAGATTCTTTTAAAAATTTTGAAATCTCCAAAATTGTAAATATTTGAAAGGGAATTAGTATATCTCGGAGAGAATTTTTATTAGTTAGAATGGAGAATTTTGATCTGATATTTGTGTATTTGAGGCACTTAAGGATTATGTGATCCGGATTGTTAGTAGAATTACATGTGTTGCATTGATCATTTGGTATTATTTTCCATGAAGCCAGTCTGGCATCATCATAGGAATGTCCCGAGAGTATTCTATTCATCATTCGAAAATATTTTGGTTCTAATTTAATGTTATTAAACCAAGGTTTAGATGGAACGTCCGGGAATATAGAGGCGAAAAATTTGCCTTTATTTGGGGACAGAAGATGGTAAGATCGGTTCCATTCAGGCTTTAACTTATGTGTGATGTTTAGCGAGAGATCTTTGAAGTTAAGATCATACGGGAAGATTGAACCAAACTCAATGGCACTAGCGGCCAGAGCATCCGCTTTTTCGTTCTCGAGGATACCTACATGTGATAAATCTACCCTGCGATTTCTTGAGATAATTAAGAGAAAAATCGTAGGAATTCAATGAATGTGTTTTGGATAAAATTGGTCCAGGGCAACAGGTGGTAAAAAGATAATAAAAGGAGCGAAACGCGACGAAAATTATGAGTTTTGGACCATTGATATCGGTCAACAGGTTTTTGCAGAAAAATTCAAAAACCGTTAAAAATGGTCATTTTTTAACATTTAATTATAGGGAGTGTAATTATCGTAGAACCTTGTGGCAGGGCTTAAATTGTGGCCACTGATGGTGCCTACCTACAATAAAAATTTCATGACAAAATAATGGTAACTTTTCGAGTAAATCTCAAAAATGTAAAAACACCTGTTTTACGAAAAAAGGTTGAACAAGGCCACCACTGGTCCTAGAGTTTTTATGATGAGCCCAATTTATTCCCAAAGAGTTGCTCTACAACCTCATTTTCATGAAATGTATGTAAAGTTTGATTTAACACCTTAAAACCCCGTTTGAAAACCACCCTTTTTCCAGTTTTTTTAATTAAAAACTTTACTTTTGAGCTTTTTCTTGAAAATCGTTCTTCGACAGTTTTATTAGTTTGTTTTTCACCTATTCTACAGGTCCAATTTTATTCGGAACATATTCATAGAATTCCTACGATTTTTCTCTTAATTATAGTTTTGAAAAACCGCAGTTTTTGTTTGCTTTTAAAAAAAAGCTCAAAGAGCTCGCGAAGAAAACTCAAAAGAAAAGCTTTTTATTCAAAAAAACTGGAAAAAGGGTGGTTTTTAATCGTGTTTTTAAGGTGTTAAATCAAACTTTACATACATTTCATGAAAATGAGGTTGTAGAGCAACTCTTTGGGAATAAATTGGGCTCATCATAAAAACTCTAGGACCAGTGGTGGCCTTGTTCAACCTTTTTTCGTAAAACAGGTGTTTTTACATTTTTGAGATTTACTCGAAAAGTTACCATTATTTTGTCATGAAATTTTTATTGTAGGTAGGCACCATCAGTGGCCACAATTTAAGCCCTGCCACAAGGTTCTACGATAATTACACTCCCTATAATTAAATGTTAAAAAATGACCATTTTTAACGGTTTTTGAATTTTTCTGCAAAAACCTGTTGACCGATATCAATGGTCCAAAACTCATAATTTTCGTCTTTTTAAGCACTATTAAGTAGTATTTTTTGTTTTCCAAAACAACATATTTTTCGTACCCAAAACGTGAAAAAACGCGTTTCGCTCCTTTTATTAGCTTTTTACCACCTGTTGCCCTGGACCAATTTTATCCAAAACACATTCATTGAATTCCTACGATTTTTCTCTTAATTATAGCGTCAAGCAATCGCAGGGTAGATTTATTTCAACTTTTAACTACTTTTTCGCTATCTCTCCTAGACTATAAGGCTGTCAGTTAATATGACTATATCTCTGTGATAGTAGTCCTGTGCCAATTCAAGAGCGAATTTAATCGCATAGAGTTCAGCAGATAGAATGGACAAAGACCAGAAGGATCTTAACATAATGTCATCTGATGGATTAGAGAAGGAGATACCCAACCCGACAATATTATTAGAAATGGAGGCATCAGTAGAGATTATTAAAGCTTCTTTCGGAAAAGAGTGTTTCTTTTCATTAAATATCTTATGTATGAGGTTATTAGGCAAATTCCCTTTATTTCCAAAACCATCAAGAAGGGAGGTGTCAACTATTAAGTTGGGTGGGTTCGTGTTGTAGAGTTCCAAGATTTCTCTGTATTTAATCCATACCCTTTCAAGGGGCGTGTTTGGATTATCAACATTCAAGGTGTTTAACAGAGTGGAGTCAATTTTTTTAATTCTTGCTGTGTCTTTTGAAGTGATAAGTTTAGCTCTCAGTGAGGGGGGCAGCTCATTGGCCAAGGCATATATAATGTGGTTTGGAGTAGATGGCGTTAATTAAAATTAGGCAGTTTCTTAAAAATCTGTTCGAGATGGTGTTAATTTTTTTTCCAGAGATTTAGATTCATTAAAGGATAATGATCTAGAGTACTCCATTTTTGATCTTATTAGAGATCTATACATTAATAGGCAGCTGGAGGGATTGGCCCCAAATTTTTTTTTTACTAAGGATGTTAATTACTCATTGATTTTTTTGAAGTGCATCTACGGCTTCTCTATATTGCAATCTGCTATTTAAATTACTAGTGAATGTCCAGCCAATAAATTTTATTGTATTGGGATTTGGTACTAAGGATTGATCAAGAAAGATGGATAAGGACCCTCTTTTTTTTAAAAGCATTACATTTGATTTATTTATGTTAATATTCAGATTGCTGTCAGAAGCTATATTATGAAAATGATTTAAGGCCAGCTGAAAACTGTTTTATTTTATGATTTACTTTTAAAAACTCAAAATCAAACACTCGTTCACTTGTCACTTGGAATTTTAGGTTATGTGTCAAAACCGGCACGGAACGCAAACCATGTAATTATGTGTCAGAGGAAATTCGTCGCATATCATGGAGCTGCTGAATGCAATGCATGTACGCTTGTATATGTCACCAGCTTGAATGTGTTAGCGCTGTGCGGCCAAGTCGACTTTACTGCAACAGTGAAGTCAAAGTCGAAGTTTCTGCTTTCATTCGGTTTCGGGCTGCTGTCGTAACACGTTGATCTGACCAAAATGTCAAGTGGGGCGGGCTAATCAAATGCTCCGGAGTGTGAAGGTAACATCTCTTCAAAACCCGGCTGACACCGATCCGAATTACTTCACTGCGCACTAGAATATTTTTGGTGATGCAAAAAGCAGCAAAGTTAACATTATTATGACGAAAATACAGATCCCAGTAATTATCTTGAAAGAGACAAATAAGACAACCACAGTTTTTCAACTTAATATATTCACGATAAATCATCCGGAGAACGTGTCTACTCAGTTTATTTTTATGTTGAACAAACTAAAAATAAGACGCTTTATAAAAAAGAAGGTGTTTTTATAGTTTAAACAACTTTCCGAAAATATAAACGATGTAATTTATTATTTATTATTATTATTTATTTATTTATGCTTAAGTACACAAGATTTAAGTCTTATTTAGTACTATACAAATTAAAAACAATTTAAAAAGGAAAATATAATATTATTTAATTAGATGACTAGAAAAGAAAAAGGAAAAAAAACGAAAAATAAAAGAAAATGAAAAAAAAAAATTAAATTTAAATTAAAATTACCCTAAAATAAAAGTTAACAAAAATTAATAATAATAAAAATAAAATGTAATCACCATGATGATATGCTCGTAGAACAACAAAACAAACTATTATTAAATGTTTAACAAAATAATCAATTCATCCAACCCATTACTTTAAAATTTAAAAATTACAAACAAATGGTAAAATCTCCGCAATTACGATCCCCACATTTATTTATTGTACCAAACCCTTTATTATAGCAATTTTGAATTATAATTGAGCAATTTAACCAATAAGAGAACAATGACTATATAAAATAGTATACCACCAAAATCCACAGTAGTTTCTCGCTTATTTCGGATTAAAAACATTTGAGAACAAAATGCATGTTATTCCTGCTGATATAAGGGAAAATGCACACATGCATAAATTGTTGTTGCCTTTAAGGATGTTTGGGGCTGTGATATATTCAGACCAACGGCATAAACTAGTGATTTTTGGAATTTATATTTTTTTAAGTATTAATTTTACACCAATATGTGCAATGCAGGTAATTTTATAAAGTAAATCTGTTCACAAATATTTTGTTTGTTTTAAGCTAATAATTCCTAAAAATTATTATAAAAAAACGCATTGTATTCATTTCGAATTTGCCATAAAAGCGTGGGGCGCTAACGAAAAGTTCCAGTGTTAATAAAATAAGAACATAGCAAAAAGCGCCCCACGCTTTTTTACATTTAAATAAGTGGCTGCAGCAATATAAACTTGACATGCGAAATAATTTTTTAATTTTTGATTCATTTTAAAGTAAAAGCGCAGTTTTTAGTTTTTTAAAACTATTTTATACCTACTACTACTACTACTATGTTGAATAGGATGTTTGGAGGTGGTTTTTAGTTGGGTTAGAGACCCGAGAAACTGGTGGGCAGGAGCGTCCTAATAAAGGCCATTTTCTCAAAGCAACTGTTGCCCCTATTGTTCCCGTGCTCTGGACCCTTCCTAACTCTATAATACTATATATCCTGTTCAACAGTGGACACCACACAAACAAGCCGTACAGGACTATTGGGCAAACCACTTTGCATCCACACGACTACACTGGGGTCTGTTCAAGATTTCTGCTAAAGCTGCTTCGGTATCAGAATTTTTAAACTGTCAAATTACCGCAAAGCAAGAAAAAGCTGCTATGATATCTTGGACGCAAAAAAGCAGCTAGCATAGCTTTTTGTTAATGTGTGTATGTATCAGTATTTCATGCAGTCAACTATTTTTCTCCCTAATATTAGAAAAAAGCCTGGCCGTGCAGTTGCAATCCCTAAATTTATTATTTAATATGTATGTATTAATGTCAAACCTCACTCGAGTCTGTCATTTTGGCAAAACGACAAATGACATTTAATATACACATGTATGATTTACGTAGCTGCTTACTTGCTTGCAGTCGAAAGTGCGAGCAACAAAAAGCAGCTTTTTTCGAATCTTGGACACAAAAATAGCAGCTTAGATAGCAGCTTTTCTGCTGTTTTCGACACGAAAAGCATGACAATAGCTGCTAAAAGCTGCTATAGCAGAAATCTTGAACTGACCCCTGATAAAAAAAATCCTTGGCTTAAGACACTTTGGCTTGAACCAAGCAAATCATGTTTTGGATGTAACGAAAACAAAATTGTCTTCGGATAAGCAATACTCATAGTCTTGGTTTTATTATCTTGGATGAAGACAAAAGTTGACTAGAAGTAAGAAAAAAAATTTCTTGGTTTGAGATACTCATTTTTTTAATTTAAGCAACTCAACTTCTTAGTCAAAGAATATCAAATTCTTGAAACAAGCAAATTAACTTTCTTGACGGCTGTTTTGAATAAGGTCTCATATTTTTTCTAATGATCATATGCCAGTGTCAAATTAACTGCAATATTTCCACGTAATAAAATAGTGAATTGCCTCAAAAAATATTCCCAAATTCAAACTTCATCGTGTCTTGATTTAATAAAAATGTTGTTTTGAATAAAAAAATATTTAGTTTCTTGAGTAAAAAATTAAAAAATCTTATTTCGAAAGATATATCTTGTTCGAAAAATATAAATATTGAGCCAAGAAATACAATTGCTTGGCTGAAGAATTTCTAGTGTCTTACTCTGAGACAGCATTCTGATGTTAAGACTAAAAAATGTTTCTACTCAAGCCAACGAAACGAAGGAATCAAGACAATTTGTCTATCAGTGTACCTTTAGCTCGAGTCCGTCATTGCAGAAGGGGCCTATAACAATTTTTACATCGTATTAAATGGAAGCCATAAAATTAGCCGTTCATGCCGTGTTATAAAGGAATTGAATGTATTGGATTAGATATGTAGACGTTAAGGCTACGGAGGACGAATTAGCACGTTGGCGCGGCATTTTGTTGCCACAACTCGTTTACCGCGTATTTTTTGAGTCAGGTGTGACGGATAGTGATGAGCAAAACCGGTCTTGTTCTTGCAGTCTTGTCTCGTTCTTGCAGATTTAGCAAGCAAGAACAAGACAGACTAAACAAGACTAGATTATTCTTGTCTTGTTCTTGCGTTTGCTCATAAGTGACGGATGCCTACAGCCAGATTATGGAATTTAGGAAGCTTTTTGATTCCTAAGATGGCGTCTGATGAGGAAAGTAAGAAAAGTGATCTGTGTAAAAAGTGCGATATTGTAGTTAATTCGAATGATAAAGCATTACAGTGCGAAGGTTTCTGTCAAAAATGGTTCCATATAAAATGTGGTAATGTAAGTACCAAAGATTATTCCAAAATAAAAGACCTTAAAATTGCGATGTGGATGTGCAGTGATTGCAAGGAATTTATCAAGGTATTAACCAACAATAAGTTGCTGGAAATCCTAGACATCCAAAAAGAAAATGCGGAAAAAGTTGATCGATTTGAAAAAACGATTCAACAACATGGAAAAGGGATTGAAAAAATTCAAGACTGCATCGAGCGTCACGTTAATCCTGAAACGGCCACATACGCGTCCGTTACAAAACGGAAGGTTGCTGGCTTGCCCAATAACTGCCAAAACCTACGTAAAAAACCTCAAGGTATCATTGTGAAACCGAAAAAGGATCAAAGAAGTGATGACACCAAGCAGATGATAAAAAAAACTGTACAACCGAGCAAAATAGGTGCTCCGGTGGTTCAAATAAAAAACATCAACAAGGGTGGAGTCTTTATTAAATCTGACTCAAACGAAAATAATGAAAAACTTAAACTGGGCAATGACTATGATGTTTATATTAGTAAGGAAAGAGTCCCCAGGTTATTCATTACTAATCTCGAAAGAAATTTCACCACAACGGAACTCCTACTCGAAATAAAATTACTGAACCACTTTATAAATGATAATGACAACCTCAAAGTGGTTTACAGTAGGAAATAGGGAAACAATAAATGGATCTTATTTATTGAGGTTTCCGGCGAAACATATACAAAAATGGTTAACAACTATGTTAATATTGACTGGAAGACGCACTTCGTTCGAGAAGATTTTGGTGTAAGGAGATGCTACAACTGTCAAAAGTTTAATCACTCCTCCAAAAACTGTGAAAACAAAACCGTTTGTGGAAAATGTGCAGGGGAACACCAGACAACAGAATGCAACTCAACCACTCACACATGCGCGAACTGTCAAAGAAGCAAAAATAAAGCTAACAAATATCATGCAGCTGACAGTGGGGTCTGTCCTGAATTTTTAAGGCAAATTGAATTCATTCACAATAGGACAAATTATTCCGTGAAAGAAATATAGTAAATTTCGTTTGTAGCTGAACTAATTATATAGTAAAAGACATATAGTTATATGTACAGTAAAGTAAATATAAATATGTCAGAAGAAGGCAATCATTTAAACTTGTTATTCTTAAATATTCGAAGTTTGAGAAACAAACTACATGAACTACAAGCACTTTCAGCTAAACATAAAGAGGTACAGATAATGGTTTTAAATGAGACTTGGCTTTATTCAGATGAAACTTGCTACTTTAACTTGCAGGGTTTTTCAGCAGAATTCAATTGTAGGGATTGTTCGCGTAAGTACAAGCACATAGGTTTAAAACGAATAATTTGAAGGGAAAGAAAAATTAAATCAAAACAAACTTTGAAATTACAATTAACTTTATTACAACCGTTCGCGGTGAAAAGATTACATCGAGTCTCAATTTTCCATTTTAATTACTCTTATTATACATATGTATGTCAGTCCATTTTGCTGACGATCTTCATTTTAATTTTATTACAAAATAATTTTCTTCTATATACATAAATGGGCCACGACGTTAATAACCTCGACGTTATTAACCTCTGGCTAAGTGATTTATTTATTTCTTAATATATGATAAAAATTAGGGCACTTCCTCATAATTATGTTGCTTCAACAGGGATAGCTCTAGAGGTGGCGGTTCTGCTATATATGTTAAAAATGGTCTAGATTATAGAGTAGCTTTTAACGGCGATGGTGATAAATATAATACTATTGTAACCGAAATAAAAACTCTTGATGGAAAAACTCTGAATATTATGACTATGTACAGACCTGCTAATGTTAATACTGTGGACTTCATACAATACTTGGAAAGCAAACTTGACCTCTACAAGGACCTAATGTTTATAAGTGATACTAACATTGATTTACTAAAAAACGATAACATGGCAAATATGTTACGTAATATGACCTCTGCTAACAACTACAGAATACTAAACAAAACTGAAACCGAACATTATACAAGGCAAGATAAAAATACGCATTCAATCATTGATCACTGTCTTACAGATCTTTCTCAGATCTATACAATAAATACTTTCTTACAAACAACTACGATATCAGACCATCGATACATGTTAATCCACATCTCCAAAAACAATGTAATCAAAAAACCTATGACCACATCTAAAATTACATTAAAAATTAAAGGCAAGTATAGATTCCATGTGAAAAAACTGCTCGCTAGGATAGAAAACCCTAAAATTAACAATATTGTAGATGTACGCAACAAGGTTACAATGGAAGTAAGAGTAGCCAAGGATAATTACATAAATGATAGAATATCACATGCCGGGAGGGACACCAGAAAGCTATGGAAAGTAACAAATAAGGACATAATAAACAAGCAAGAAACAAAATCGAAAAGTGATCTACAGAAAATTATAGTAAATGGCAAGGCAATTGAGAGTGCGGGTGACATTGCAACTTGTTTCAACACCTACTTTAATGGAATTGGTAAGTCTATCCAGGCGGATATACCTATCAAGCTACCTGTAGATACGCCAATGGCAACTAACTCAATCTTTATGACTCCTACCAGCATGGATGAGGTAGAACGTGTTGCTCTGAATTTGAAAAAGAATGCAGCTCCTGGTAAAGATGGAATTTCTACTGAAGACATAGTCGATGTTATAGACATCATTAAGAAACCCCTCACTAACCTTATTAATGAGGCAATGAGTAGTAGCACTTTCCCTAGCTGCCTCAAGGATACGATTGTAATACCTATTCTGAAAGGAGGAGACTCGGCTGACATGAATAATTACAGGCCCATAGCACTCATAAGCAACGTGGGAAAAATTTATGAAAAAATCTTTGAGAAAAGAATAAGAAATTTTATTGCTAGAAATGGAGGTCTAGACAATAAGCAGTTCGGTTTTCAAGAACGCAGTAGCGCTGAACTGGCTGCTTCGGAAAGCCTGAACCTAATAAACAGTTATCTCGATGCAGGTTACTATGCAGGGGCAGTATTCATCGATCTAAAAAAGGCATTTGATACAGTGCATCATGACGTCCTACTAAGTATCCTCTTCAACCTTGGAATAAGGGGCTCGTCGAATGATCTGCTGAGGAGCTATCTTACAGGGAGGTACGTATCTACAAGAGTTAATGGTGTCTCGAGTTATCAACTAGTGCTCACAACTGGAGTTCCCCAAGGCTCCATATTGGGACCACTTCTATATTTGCTCTACATCAATAACATCAAATACTCAAGGCTCAGTGGACAATACCATATATTTGCAGATGATACTAACCTCATTTATCGAGCTAGAACTGCAGAAGAGCTAGAAAATAGCATAAATAGTGACCTGAAAATCTTCAAGGACTGGGCGGATGGAAATAAATTAAAGATAAATGAAAAAAAGACTAAGTACCTATATGATATTCCATCAGAAAAATAAGGCAGATATCAGAATTACGGTCAAGATAGGCGATGAAAAAATAGCTAGAGCAACTGAAGTTGTCTACCTAGGACTTTCAATTGATGATGGTCTGAACTGGAGGAAGCACATAGGAAAAATAGGAAAAATCCTCGCCCCTCTAATAGGAGTTTTCAAAAGAAATCCCAAACTCCAGGAGAAAATATCGCTTCAGGTTTATAATGCACATATCCTATCTAGGGTCCGTTTTAGTATCCTTAACTGGTCGCAGTGCTCTCAGCGAGTGTGCGCAGATGTAAAAATTCTGTTAAACAGGGCGCTGAAAGCACTATATGGTCTTCCATGGAATACAGCCACTCAAGATGTTTACCGACTCGCGGGACAATTAACTTTGGACCAAGTCATCCGAATGGAAAAGGCAAAGTTCGTATATAAGTTGAAGGAAAAACATCTGAGATCAAACTTAGAAATTGTGCAATATTCAAGCATACACGACTACATTACGAGAAACAGGGACAACTTTAGGCCAACGCAACCTAGAACGGAGAGGACAAGAAAGGGTCTGCTTTATACTGCGGCGGAAATTTACAATACTCTGCCGGACCACATCAAATCAGCTCCGTCCTTAGTAACGTTTACAAAAAGGTTAAAGAAGTATCTAATGGAGGAGATTCAGCCTCATTAATTGTTTAATTTAATTTCTTTAATTTTTATTTGCATTTATTCTTTTTAATTCTTATTATAATCTTTATCTATTAATTTTTTATATATCAATTTTCTTATTTTATTTATTTTTATCTATCAATATTTATTTATTCATTTTTATTTATTTCTCTTTCACTTTTTCACACTTTTCAAATAGGACTTCTAAGCTTTTAAAAATGATTTTGAACTAGTAAATAAGCGCCCCCCAACTCTCATACCAGCTTCGCTGACTGAGTGGGGATTTTGTAAATATTATTTATAATGATACAAAATAATGTACTTGTACTTATAATAATAATAATAAATAATAATAATAAATATCAGTAATCTGTTCCGTTCTGTTCTGTTCTGGAGATTTCGGTTGTCATTCAAAACGTAGTTGCTTAGTGTGCGCACAGGAAGTGAACAAGTGTTTTTCTCTCGTTTGTCTCCCCGCTCTTCGTCGTTATTCTAGCTTGGAACGCTTTCTTACTGAATTCGGAGCTTTTGTAGATTCTTAATTATCTGTGCAAATTTCAATGCTACACCCTTGTGTGGGTACTAAGTTCATTGGCTGGCAGGTTTTCAGTATCGCCAGCACTTCCGCTTAAAAGTTACTAGAGTACTCCAGGTAGTGCCAGGACAGTGAGCTGTTAGGGGTCTCTAGATAAACTCCTGCTTCGACAACTTGGAGCCGTCGATGAATATTCATACATCGAATTTTCTCAGAACGTCTCCTTTTTTCCACTCTCTTCTTGAGGGTATTTATAAGGCAAAATCCTTGCTAATGTCAATCTGGGAGAAAACAGTCGGTAGTAGTTGTAGCAACCAGGCCCTCTGATAGCGGATTCAAGATTTTTCTATGGCCGTGGCGTTTATAGGTCCAGACCTCAGATTTCCTCAGTCTAAGGGCACTACACGAAGCTAGATGTTTGATGTGAAATAGTCCATTCAAAACGCGCGTTTGGGTGTTCCAAAATAACACCGCTAAGAAAATCGAACCCTTAAGGTTTTTGGGGTCGCTGATCACCGCTGATCACCGGTCCCGCGGTCCTAAAACATGGGCGTCACCCTTAAAAATGCCCAAAACACCCCTTTGTAGGGGTTTTTCGCGATTATTTCAATATTAATGAAAACTAATGCAATGAAATACATACACTTTTTTAATCTTTATTTGCGAAGGTGGTTGATTTGTATTAAATTAAGGCGAACTTTATGATAAGGGGTAATCCTAAATGGTTGAAACCACCCCTAATTCGACTGATCAGCAACCCCAAAAACCTTTAGGGTTCGATTTTCTTTACGGTGTTATTTTGGAACACCCAAACGCGCGTTTTGAATGGACTAAAAGTCTGGAGGAGGAGGTATAAGAGAATATTAAGGCATTTCTGGGCATTTCACTGTTGGAAACTTTCCTGACACCATTATCACCGAGTATCTGCGTATGCTATCATTTGAGTTCTGCTTTTATGTAGTTTTTATGGCATTCATTGTATTTGATCAAAATTTATTTTCTTAATATTAAAACATAATTGAACTCTTCTTTTTCACATTGTTATCATTAATTACAGATTTATGCCCTCCATCCAGATAATTGGGACAGCATTGGTAAAGCTTCAATATCGGCAGCAACGACAATTCTTTACATAAGTGCAAATTGTCTAGTCATACGACTTTTATTCCAACGTAAAGGTAGGCAAGGTAGCAACCACATAACTAACCATTCTTCTAAGAGTTCGTAGATATTATCACATATGTGGCAAGAGATGCGAAACGATTCTATCTTTCAAAAGAACAAGCCGAACAACAAATATACCAAGAATTCACGTCTATAACAAAATATATTATAATTGCGATATATGTACCATCGTTTATTACGGCGTCTCTTATAATTTCTACATCATTTAGTAATATTGCTGTACTATTTGAGGCCGAAAGTGTAAGCCAGTTTACAATTCAATGTTTGAAACGAATTATTTTTTTAAAGTGCCCATTTTAGATTTTAAAATCCGATAACGTGCCGTATCTATTTCTTATGTATCCTTTTAGAAGCTCAACGAAGAATTACTTCTTCGCATATTTTTATCCGTACTTTGCGTTTTTATTGGGTGTTTTATTTATATCTGGCTGGCACATTACAATGTCGGTGCTATTACTATATCCCAACTATGTATTTAAACTGATTAAAGTAAAACTGGAGATGCTTGATGTAAGTTTTTATTATTCACGTATTTTACTGCAATTGTTTTTTCTTCTTCGTTAGGACCTACAAGAGTCCAAACTTAACGAAGAACTTGCAACACTAATAAAGCTGCAAGTAGAAGCAACAAAGTATTTTTTATTTACTTGGAATTAATTGTTATTTATTATTATTTTTATTTTATTTAAGTCTCATCAAAAGATTGGAGTCTTTCATATCAGGCTTCGTCTTCATTGACTTTATTCTATTTTCAATTTTGATTTGTTTTCTGCTTTATCAACTTTCGGAGGTATCGTGTATGAAAAGTTTTCATCCTTCACTATTAACAAATAATATTTATATTTTTTTCTTCAGAATAACGGTAATGAGACTTTTGAGGCAGCTATTCTGTGTTTGTACTTCTTTATTGCGAGCTTACTTCAGCTCTTTTATCATGCTATTGGGAATGAGATCCATTATCAGGTAAATTATACAATTTAAGGAGCCAAAGTATATTTTCGTGATATTCGCATTTGGTGTTTTTTAATAAGTTAATATAATTCCAAATATGAAAAACTCGTAGTTTATTCGAAACGTGTTAAAATTTCAAAGCTGAGTTACAATTTCAAACAAAACTATTGAAAGTGTCGAGTTGACTGAAATGATAAGAAAACACCCAGCAGGCATTATAGCTCATATTGAGCTAAATATGATCTATTTGCGATTGGCAATTTTTTCGTTTAAAGTCTCAAATAGTAATTTATGAGATACATATGAGGAAATAGTGAGTTAATTGACGCATGTTTCTGAACTATACAGGGTGTGGAAAAGGTGTGGGAACGGTTCGATATTTCCTGAAGGGTAGGTTTTCGTGAAAAAAGTCTGTAGCAAAAGTTGCTCAGGTTGGAGGGTAGAATCGTTTGCACACGAAACTCACCCCCACCCACTCACCCCCTCGCAGGGGGTGGGGGTATGTCTGAAATTTCAAATGGCAGCCCCTATTTTTTCTCACGGATTGTGATTCTCCGAAGAAAAATATGAAACTTTTGTCTTAAAATTTTTTTTATCCGAAGCTTCCCTGCACCCCCAAAACGGAGGGGTGAGTTTCGTGTGCAAACGATTCTACCCTCCAACCTGAGCAACTTTTGCTACAAACTTTTTTCACGAAAACCTACCCTTCAGGAAATATCGAACCGTTCCCACACCTTTTCCACACCCGGTATATGAAGTCAATATGAAGTAAATCAAGAGCTAAATGCTATCTCAAAATGTTCTCATATTGAGCTCACTGAGCAGAAAAAACTGAGTACTGAAAAAGTACTATTTTCACATTAATTTTTTTTTCGGGAATCGTATAGAAATGACGTACATTGTTTAATCAAAAATCGTAAAGAAAAGTGATACTTTTCTAGTTAGCAACACTTTTTTTCACGATTTTAGATATAACTTTAATTACAGTGCGATTAATTGTCAACAGAAAATGGCCTACTTTAACCAATTATTATTTCTTTACAATTTTTGATTTTCAGTGTAAGTATTAATATTTTCTTGCAATTTTTGATTTTCAATATTAAATGTACGTCATGTTCAACGCGCTAAGAAAATTCAGTTTTCCAGCTCGTGTAAATTTTAATCCACTCGCCCGCTACGCTCGCTCGCGAATTAAATATTTACACTCACTGGAAAACTAGCACTTTTCTTTACTTGTAGAACAATCTACTATTTTTTGTTCCTGTCTTTTTCTACTATTTTTTATATTCATATAATTTTAAATTATTATATATTTTCATAATATGAATTATATTATTTTACTCATGATTTGAGAATATTTTTTTTTTCGATTGCCTTGTACGAGATTCGAACTTGGGTCACTGGAACATGAAGCCAACATCCTACCAACTGCGCTATTGAGACTACTGTGTATACGCCGCCGTAAGAGTGTATATAAATGACAAATATAATATGAGCTAAATATGAGCTCATTGTGAGATTTGTCTAAATAAATACCTAACGATGGAGGTTTTCTTATCACCGCACAGTGGGACGAATTGCCTAAAACGTGGACAAAAGTCCGAAAATAAAGGTTTCGATTTAGGGATTTCCATCTTTTGGTTTGAATACAGTATTGTTGGCACTATTAAATCCCGGCAGTAGAAACGGTTAATTGTTTTTCCTTGAAGCTGCACAGCAGGTCGAACTTGGTCATTGTTTATTTGTAAAGCGTTCGGCTCTGTGCTTAAAAAACGTAGTGGAAATTGAAACTTGCATAAAATTATAACGACAATACAGATTCGAAATATTGAAAATGGAGAATGATTCTGCAGGTATGAGCTAAATTTTAAATTTTTTATAACTTGTTTAGCGATGTGTTAACATTTGTTATTGAAATAAACAATAATTATGTATAATAACGAGAAAAATTTATAAAATTCAATCGAAATTAAGAAATAAGTTATGAGTTCAACGGAATACCACTAAGTGAAGTATTTTTTTTATAAAATAAGTTATATTTACTTCAGGATTAAAAAAGAAAATCCAGCTACTAGCCGCAACTCTCTTAGTAAACAACATAATGCAGTTACGGCTGCTACATTTTATTTTTGATGAAATGTCTATAAAAGTGCGGGAAAATTCTCCATATTGTTAAATTTGCACGAAATTTTGTGGTATATATTATGTTATCGACGTCGCTGATGACGAATTTGATGTCAAAATTTTAAAATTCAAAATGGCGGATCCAATATGGCGGACATAATTTTTGAAAATTTGTAGAAATAAGTTCAAAACTTGTATCTATATGTTTTGAGCATGCCGATTATAAATCTGATGTCAAAATTAGGAAATTCAAAGTCACGGATATATATACCTATAAATATTAGTTCAGTCGGCAAAGCACAATGCGAATGCAGACCTCTAACTAAATGTTAACTCACGAAACTTTTTCTAAAAAAAAAGTTTTTCGTGAGTAGAATATGTTAAAAAAGTTTCGGAATATTGGTTGTCCGCTGCTCCTAAAAACAGAAAATTCCGTTTTTGGCGAATATCTCTTAAACGGCAAGTCCCATCCTAAAATATTGTTTACAAAGTTTGTAGATAATGCGATTATCTACAAAGAATCACCGTTCATGAATTTGTTTACATGAACTAATATGCAATTTGTATTGGTCATCAGACATTGAATAAATCCTCTGTTGGACTACGTGACTAATATTTTCAGGCGTGATTTTTGGATGGTTTTGGAGAAAAGAAAATTGTTCTAGAGAGGGGGCTATCCCCACTATTCACTAAGGTACAGGGTGTTTACGAAAGAAAAAAATGTATTTTTGAAGTAAAACTTCTTTAGGGACGTTTGCTTAAAAATATTTTCATGAGAGTGAATCAATTTCATTCGTGTAACGCTCTCACACATGAAAAATCGTAAGAACTTTCGTATAACGATGGGAAAAGGGGCGGACGGGGTACAAGAGACGATTACACTCGGGGCTGTGTGTGCAACAGTTAAAATACACTCTGCCTTACTGCATAGATTTTCTGGCATGTTAGCTACGTTGTCGCCCGGACTTTCCTTTATCTCATTATAGGAATACAAATTCACCATTCTGTAGAGGTGAATTATTTCAGATTTTTCTTGTGGTTTGGTTACTGGCCGGGCTTATGCCGCGGACACTTGACTGACATGTTGGAAGCGGCATATACGAGAAGAATTTTCGGCGGTGGTTTGGGTGCTTAGAATACCAAAAGGGAGTGGTGAATTAAATGTGTGAGGTGCTGTTGTTTAAAATTGTCACCCACTTCCCCTTTGGTGAGATGTGCTGGACCTTTCCCTTTTTAAATTACAATTTTTTTAACTTGCACAAATCGACGAATCGTTTATGTCAAAACATTACACTGTTGTGAAAATCGTTCCTGATATGTTTTTTGGGTCGCTGATTACGAAAATCAGGGTCCCACAGTCTTAAAATATGGATGTCATCTTTAAATATGCTTAAAAATTCCCCTCTTTAAGTGTTTTCGCGATAATTTTAATTATAATCAAAAACAATCTAATAAAATACATTTTTTGCAACATTTATATTCAAAAGTGGTTGATTTATAACAAAGCAAATTTTATGATTAGGGATAATAGTAAAGGGCTGAAACTATCCCTACATCGACTGAAAATATAAAGGTTTGTAAAAAATGTTTTTTCAACTTTATGCTTCGAATTCGGTTTAATCAGCCAAAATAAATTATTTTCGACTACGCATAGAAAGAAGAATTTGAAAAAAGGTTGATTGCATATCTTTTTGCTCCCTTTAAAATTAATTGGCTCCCTAAAAGATTGTATGGGACGAAGTAATCAGGTAATTGGCTAGGTGGCCATAAAGGGTGCCAATACCATACTCAAGTAGACTGGCTCCCGTTCGCGAAGGTAAAGCTTCATGGTATGTGGTTGGCAGACTGCTTGGTAAAACAATACTTGGGTTTGGAACAGTCTATGCTGATGCGGATGCAATTATTAATGATCATGAATGTAGCGGGAGCGGAGCATGCATACAGCTGGGGACATATCCAAGCGTACATGCGTTCAATTCGTTGATAAATAATATAGAAGTGTGTGTATTCAAATGCGGCCTGACGGAATGTTCCACGAATGGAATGCATGCCACGCAAAGGTCGGACTACTTTTAACTTTTTCTGTAATGCCGCATTCGAAATAGCACACACAAGTATGCACAACAAACACATGCACTTTGCATGCACTCGTTACTTAGATTTTCGGACTATGTGTGAAAGCCGGGACGGAAAAAACCATGCAATTTTATGAACCTCTGAATGCAATGCATGTACGCTTGCATATGTCACCAGCTAACTTCCATGAGGTGAATGTTTAGATTTTCGTGCCTGTGGCGGTAGTATCCATGCCTGTGGCGGAAGCGTGCATACCCGTGTAGGATGCGCACTTATATGCTATACGTACTAGGTGCACCGCGTGTATGCTTTTAAGAAAATTAGCCAATAAAAATTATTTTTACTCGGTTACTTTTAGGTTTTAATGTAAATAGGAATTCATAAATATTTTCAAATAGTATTTGTATCAAGTCCGTCAGTAGATTCGTCACTATTCTTCCTGCATCTGTCGTTGGCCTGAATTTTCTCAAGCGTACTATAGATCCGACCGACTTTCCACTATATCTATGGCATATTACTAGCCGTTGGGCACAAAAGTTTTACTTCTAAAGTGTGGTCTTAAGCACACTCATATTTTTGAAGTGAAAACTTCTTTAGCCACGTTGGGCACTTTTTGATAGGGGAAAATGTTATGGGTTCGCGTCACCGACATGCTCATGACTGGCGCACGCGCTCAATCGATTATAATCAAAAACTTTTTGATTTTGAATAAAAAAATAAATCTGACCGCCTACTATTATTCAATTAAGTATCGAAAATGAAAATATAAAACCAGTCATTTTGACTGATGTGTTAAATACATATCTGTTTTCCAAATTTGTTTGGATCCTCGATCCTGAAGATGTCTTTAGATGCAGCTGATCTAAAAAATGATGCTATCGTAAAAAAGTCAAATGTTCTGCTTTTGTCAGAAACTCGTATGAAAAACGAAGAACCACTTGATGTTCCGAATTTCAACTTTGTTGTAAGTTATAAAAGACCCGAAGTTCCAGCAGCAGGAGTAGCTATTTATCACAATACTCAAGATACGTCACACTTCATTACTTCATATATGGACATACATACTAAATTCACTAGAAGCATTGGTGTTAATGTTTCTGATATAGGCGAAATATGCGTTGCTCGTTGCAGTTCCGAGAATGGGCAATACATATTAATGGTTGCCGTTTATATTTCGCCTGGAAAATCTATGAGACAGATACAACAATTTTTATTCGAAAATTTGATGATTTATACAAAAGAAGGTTCTGAAATTCTCGAAAAAAGATTTGGCGAAAAATATGATAATGTACCGATGATTTTAAGTGGACACTTCAATATTAACTTTGCAGATGATAAAAATCTACCATTAATTGAATTTTTAAATGCAACACTTAATTTAAATATGTCCAATGATCGGAAACTTAGTACTACCAAATATAAAACGACGATCGATGCGGTTTTTACCCGATACTTAGATAAATTTGAATCAAACATTTTCATTTCTTACTTTAGTTACCATAACCCGATTGTATCTTTTTTACAATAAGTGCTAATGAAATAGGATGGTCAAAATTGCTACAATTATTACATAATTTAAAAAATAATTCTGAGATATCGGTTGAAGATGCAGCAGCATTAAATTTTATAGAAAAAAGTACACTTGTTAATGAAGACGCAGTTACTTGTGCTACATATTTTAACAAGTTGGTTAATGTCCTAATGAAAATACTGCAATCAAAAAGATTTAGTCCTTTCAAGAAATATAGAATTTTGTATTACTTCAAAAGAATCGAATTTCAACATCTAAGTTCTAAGTTTTCACTTCTATCGGCAGTCCCTATAACTGCCATTTTTTTTTTTTTTTTTTTTAATATTTACTTAAACTTGAATAATTCCTAGACTAATTATCGTAGAGCAACGTAATTCGGTTCGTCTTTTAGGTAAATGTGTATTCTTTTATATGATATTAAGTGGATGACATCGTTTACAAGATATGTAATTAAAAATGTGATCTAAATCCCAATTTTTTTCGTTTTTTCAGAAAAATTCCAATATTTTAGCATTTTGGTCTTATTTTGAACCTACATATCTTGTAAAGGGAGTCACTCAAGTTCCCGTTCTTAAAATTTTCGAATTCAAGTATCAAATTAGTATTCAGCATGCTCAAAATCATATAAATACAAGTTTTGAACAATTTTGAAAAAAAAATTTCGCCATATTGGATCCGCCATTTTGAATTTCCAAATTTTGACATCAAATTCGTAATCGGCATGTCCAAAAACATCTAGATACAAGTTTTGAGTTTATTTCTACAATGTTTTAAAAATAATGCCCGCCATATTGTATTCACCATTTTGAATTTTCAGTTTTTGATATTAAATTCGTGATCAGCGAGCTCGATTACCCTATAATACCGAATTTCGTCCAAATTCATCAATATTTAGACCACGTTTTCGGCAATTCGTTCCACTGTGAAGCGTTGTAAATTTCAATTACGAAAGGTTCCTTTATAATCCCTTCGACATTCGCGAGTATTGGCCAAAATTGCTCAGTTGAGCTATTAAAAATTGGCAAACCATCGCCATTAATGTTTAACAAAATGCTATTATCTTTTTGTAAATTTTAAAATGCCTTCTTAAGACAAACTGTAACATCTTGCTGCCAATATTTGCATTCTTCATCGATGTTCGTCACTTCTACTGATTTTGGTGTCATCAGAACGGTTCTTCCTTCAGTTGGAAATTTACTAGGAAGTAGTTTGTTTAAAACACTAAGTAAATCAGTTATTCCATTTCTACCGATACCATATTTGTTAGCCCAACTTCCAATTCCCGCGATTGCATCTCCTACTCTAATATTGATATCATCATTATAATCAAATTATTCAGATAAGTTGCCCAAATTATCAACTTCATTTCTCATTCGATTTGATTCTTCCTCATCCGAAAATTCGATGATTCCGCTGTTCCCATCTAAAAAAACTTGAAGCAGTACTAGTAGAAGAGGCTTGACCGGCTTGAGAAGTTTCGAATGCCATTCTTATATATTTCCGCTTGTCTCTGGTGAACTTTCCACTTCTTTTATATTTTTGTAGCAATTTTTTGTCCATCATAAGATACCGCGGTTACAAACTTCACTAACAATTTCAGTCTTTTGCTTGAAAAATCAAATTGGGAATAACGATAATAGTCTTAAAAATTGTTGTCAAACGAATTGCTCATAATAAGCTCATAACAACCTTCCAATCAATGAACATTAAGTGGGACATTCAATTTCGGTTTCTTTCTCACTTTCCTCTTATTATGATCTCATTATTTTCTCACAACTGATTTAATTTTTTTTGGCATTTGGGATGTCATATTTTCCTCATATTTAGCTCATTGTGAGTTGTAAGACAAAGGAGGTGGGTCAAAATTGCCCCAGGCCCGGCGCAAAAGAAAAGTATCTCAGATTATCGGCTATAATATGTATTGAATTTTTGTATAGTTGTTATATCCCGTAACTGTGGCTAAGGTGTTAATAATGCTATTTCTTTATATTCGGGCGAAATGATTAATTAACCCTGTATTTTTGTAACGCCACCACATATCTTCATGAATAAGGTATCAGTGCACGCAGAATACTCCCACCTATCTAAAATTGTAAAAACGACGGTACCACAGTACCAACTTCCAGAGTTATGAGTCGTCAAAGTCAAAATTTTGTTTTTTTTAACAAAAATGTCACTTTCAACCACCTTTTTCTCCAAAATATTCATAGTCAACTAATGTTTTTTTTCCCAGAATAAGAAAGCTTGGAGTTTTTCCTATGAATAATGTCCAGACAATTTTTATGCTACGGCCTTTACTTTCGAAGTTATAAGCAATTTTAATACTAAAATTGGCGTTATTTCGTACTTTTTTAGTACTCTTTTTCCTAAGCTTATGTCGAAAAGAACTAAGTGGAAAAAGTCAAAGTCAAAATTGCTTGCAATTTCCGCAAATAAGGCCAGTTTTAGCATTTAAATTGATTTTAATTTCGAACGTAAAGGCCGTAGCATAAAAATTGTCTGGACATTATTCATAGGAAAAACTCCAAGCTTTCTTATTCTGGGAAAAAAAACATTAGTTGACTATGAATATTTTGGAGAAAAAGGTGGTTGAAAAAGACACTTTTGTTAAAAAAACAAAATTTTGACTTTGACGACTCATAACTCTGGAAGTTGGTACTGTGGTACCGTCGTTTTTACAATTTTAGATAGGTGGGAGTATTCTGCGTGCACTGATACCTTATTCATGAAGATATGTGGTGGCGTTACAAAAATACAGGGTTAATTAGTCATTTCGCCCGAATAAAAAGAAATAGTATTATTAACACCTTAGCCACAGTTACAGGATATAAGAACTATACAGAAATTCAATACATGTTATAGCCGATAATCTGAGATACTTTTCTTTTGCGCCGGGCCTGGGGTAATTTTGTATGGGCTGTGACCCACCTCCTTTCTGGTTTTGTGAACTCATTTTGCCTGCTGGGCATAACCTTAACATTTTATACAAGTTGTCAGTTGTGGAATTATTTTAATAAATAAACTCACAAGCTATTGCAAATAACAAAATATCCCAACAGGCCGCATAAAGAGGCTTCCCAATCCCCGGCCTCCCGACCCTAGATGCAGCAACAGCGAATAGATACAAAATGGCAATAAGGAAGGCTAAACGTATCGCCTTAAACCACTAGAAAACCACCACCACTGCGAGAAAATTGGTGAACTGAACTTTAAAATAACCTTAAGTCGCATACAATTTCCACATATTCAGCTGAGGATAAAACAGTCCTCAGTTCGCCCAACTGGACTAGAACTGAAGTTTATTTATTTATTTATTTTATTTATTTTAATCAAAAGTACACAAGATTTACACCTTATTTCGTACTGTAACACCGGAAAATAATATTGATAAAGTTAAAAACAAAATTAAACTTAAAATAAAAATTAAATTTAAAATTACAAATGGGAAAAGAGAAAGAAAATAAAAATAAAATAGAAGTACTAGAACTAGACACAGTTAATTTATTTTAATTTAATTTAATTAAGACATAATTCATAGCCGGTGAAATGAGTCTGAAGATGAGAAGATGAAAGCTGAGAAGAATGTACGAAAAACCATGATAAGCAGCAAGCAAGCAATAAATACAATATTATACGTTCCGTATATCAAGGTACGCGATCACTCCGCTCCTGAAAGTGCCGAGGGAGCTGATACTTTGCAGATGGAATGGGAGGCTATTCCAAAGTCTAACAGTATGTACAAAGAAGGAACGACCACCCAACAGGGAATAGTGTCTAGGAATACGAAATTGCAAGTACGAAGAGGAACAAGACTATCAGCAAGATATGAGGGGGCAGAGGAATTAATGATTTTATGCAATAAACATAGGCCATGCACTTCACGATATGTGAGAAGGTTGCAAGGTAGCAAGGAAGGACGAAGACCAGAAACATGTGCAAAACGATTAAGGTGAAAAATGAACCTTAAACAATCATTGAAGGCAACATTCAATCTATGTTTACATGTGGAGTCAAGGCATATATAAACAGCAGATCCGAATAGAAAATGGGGAAGTATAAGGGATTTTACTAGCGCAAGACGAGTGTTACGGGATAATAAGCTACCATAGAGACGTAGGCGACGCAAACAAGTATAGATTTTTTTCAGAGTGAGCCACACATGATAACAACAGGACAAGTTAGAGTAAACCAATACTCCAAGATTCTTAGAAGGCGAGACTATTCTCAGCGAAATATTGTTTAGCTTTAGAGGGGGGATGCTGGAAGTATCAAGAAGAGATCTGCTAAGTATTAGTACAGATGATTTATTAGGGTTTAACTTCAAGAAGTTATTATCACACCATAGGGATATGGATTTCAAATCGTTATTTAAGGCTTCAATAAGGCTAGCAATATCATTAGGAGTACAGTTATTATATAATTGGAGGTCGTCCGCGTAGCAATGGTGACGAGCAAAGGATAAACAATTAGGTAAATCATTAACATATAGAGAGAACAGCAGTGGCCCAAGAACAGAGCCTTGAGGAACACCCGAGGGAACAGAGATAAAGGAGGAAAAATCGTTATATTTCACGCATTGATATCTATTAATTAGGAAAGAGGCAAGAAGATGAGTCGCAGAGGACGAGAGGGCGAAATTGGAGGACAATTTATTGAGGAGAACGCTATGGCAAACCGTGTTGAAAGCACGTGAGAAATCTAGAAGGATCAATATACCCAACTCATTCCTATCACATGCCATACGTAAGTCCGTCAAGACCGTTAGCAGCGCAGTTTCACAGCTATGGAACTTCCTGAACCCAGATTGCAACGGATTCAATAATTTTGTATGCTTGTATACTTTGCTCTTACCACCAAACACCCCTATCCCACTAAAAGCAAGTCTAAACTACCAGTTTTGGACGTTAAACCATTAAGTTGGCAACTCTGCTCCGTTGATACCTTTTGCAGCAACATAGAGTTCACATCGGAAGCCTCTTCTTCTTCTTTGATACGTGAGTTGCCGGTCCGAGCGGGAAGACACAAACTAGTTACTAAATTTTAAAAATTGGTCTTATTTGGGGCTTATTTGGTACTTTTCGCCAAAACTTAGGTGGAATATAGTAGGCCTAAAGGCTGTATCAGATCCAAAGCAGAAAAGCAGAACCGTCGGCAGAGAATTGTTCCCATTGGCTTACGTGGGTCACGTGACAAGAAAAGCAGCAGAGAGTTCTGCCGCTGCTTTCTCATCTCAAATCCTAATTTTGCTGCTTTGCAAAGCAGAATTTTTTGACATTTCAAACATTTGTTACTTGGCAAGTTGATTTTAAATGACAAATGGATATTTTAGGGTGGTTTTTTGTATCTATTTATGTATATACACAGTTATGATTCAGAAAAAATGTTATTTTTTGTTATTTTTGAAATATCTTGCTAAAAAATTAAAAGTCTGCCGCGGCTGCTGCTTTACGTGGATCTGATTCAGCGGGCAGAATTCTGCTTCTGCCTCTGCTTCTGCCGCTGCTCAAAAAGTTGGATCTGATACAGCCTTAAGGCTTTCGTTTACATATTGTGTTGCTTGGAAGAAAATTTGTTACTTAACCTAATTAATTACGAAATACCTATTAAAAGTGAAAAACCATATTCTTCCTGCTAGGTTGATACTTTATCGACATCATTTTACATGTCATCGTGGTATAAATATCCGCTTGGTGTTCAAAAGACTGGATTGATGCTGATGATTGGAGCTGCTAAACCTATTCAAATAAAAGCTATGTACATTGATATGCGCTTGAGCACATTCCTAAATGTAAGTAGAATTTTTGTTTATTGTGACAATAACAATGTATTTTGATGTTTCTTTTAGATTATTCGCGCCTCATATGGATATTTCGCAATGCTGCGGAACTTAAATCGCTCGGCAAAGTGAAGATGTTTTTAATTTGGTGTTTAGAAACTTAGGCCTGTGTTATGAAATAGACCAATTGTTTTATATAAATATATAGCGGCTCTCAAAATTATTGGCACCCCCAAGTCAATGAAAGATGATATTAAAAAACTAGAGTATGTTACCAAATCTTTTTTTGATTAAAATTTCATTGTTTAAATTATAAATAATTTTACAAAAAAAAATTCAAATTCATTTAATTTTATTGATTTAACAAAAAAATAATTTCAATGCTAAATTAAACTTTCCAAAATTATTGGACCAGTGGCGGCGAACCTTTCTGAGAAGTGAGAAGTGGGTCAAATTTTATTAATTATATTTTTTAGTACCAGCACGTGGTCCATGGGGGCCTCGGTAGCCTAGGGAGTAAGGCGTCTGGCTACTATCCCAGAGGTCCCGGGTTCGAATCCCGGCCAGCCCCACGGTCCTTCGCCTTTTCCACTTTCCCACCTACATAACTTTCCTTCTTTCTTCTTCCCTCTTTACATTCCTGATTCCTTCTGTCATAGCCTTCCTTAGCCCTTCCCCGCTCCACCAAAGCGCATGTCATTGGTTGGTTGATGAGATTCAACTCGTTTCAGGAGGCATAACACTCCAGCGAGTTGTTTCTCGATGCCCCGATGACAAAGTCGCCAGTAATGGTTGGGAGTAGGTGGACTTCAAAATATCGCTGGTAGGTTGTGACAGTTCCTTTCTTCCCCGACTAGAGCTGCTGTTCGACATTGCACTCTATATGAAGAAAATAGATTGTCGACACAGTATAAAGGGCGTTTCCTGTGACTCTAGTCTTTCACATAAAAAAAAAAAAAAAAAAAATTAAGGCGTGATCTGAAAAGTGCTAAATTAGAATAGTTAAACAACGCTCCTTTGGTTATCCGCTCAAATTCGTTCCGTTTTCTTACGGAACGTCTATTTTGGTTCAGAATATTATTTCAGAGCCGTTATATCATCGAGGTGTAAAATCTCTCCGTTCTACGAAAATCAACGAAAACCTATGCGAGTTACGTTCCAAACAATGTGGAAAATGACACCGAGTTGTCACATAACCGGATGGTCAGACCACAAATATTAAAATTCGTAGAAAGATTAAATACATCCAAAAATTTTCTGAATGAAATATGAAACACGATTTCATACTTCATCCAGAAAATGCAACACAAACAATTTTGTGTGAGATAATAATGCGATGAAGCCTTTCCATCGCAATCAAAAAGTCAGTCAAACAACCGACCGGGACGTATCGACTCCTCTAAAGAGAAGACTTCTGAAGAAGTATCGTTATTAGTTCATATAATTGTTTAATTGATTTCCCTTGCTTTTCAATTAATAAAGAAAGTTATTAGTGAATTATTTTTATTCTTTATTCTTTTACTAGCATACACCCCGCGTGCCTTGCAACGCCTTTAAATGAAAACTGTTTATTATGTGCAAAGTTTTCCTTCACAAAAAAAAAAAAAAACAAACAAAAAGTCGCTGTTATTATTCCTAAAAAGGGTTTATTATAGTGCATTTTTTTAATAACTATAGTAAACAAATTGCTGCGTATATCACCTGTGCTAACCAAAATCTGCAAGTTTTGAAGCAGAGATTGGCATGTAGATGTCATCAATAGAAGTGACATTTACGTGGGTGCAAGAAATTATAAAACAATCACAAATGAATATTAAATAAAGTGAATTTCGAGTCATTCATTTCTTCGTGATTATAGGGATGCAGTGTCAAAATTTCAGCCCTTCAGCTTCAGAGTTTTGGGTTAACCCCATTTCATCCCCTTAGGGGATGAATTTCGAGTAATCGCCTCATAGTGGATGTCCACGTCATTATAGGGATGCACTGTCCAAATTTCAGCTCTATAGCTCCAGTAGTTTGGTAACCCCATTTCACCCCTTTAGGGGGATGAATTTCGAAAAATCGCTTCTTAGTGAATGTCCACGTCATTATAGAGATGCATTGTCAAAATTTCAGCCGTTTAGCTCCAGCGGTTTAGGTTAACCCCATTTAACCCCCTTAGGGAATAAATTTCAAAAAATCGCTCCTAAGTGGATGTCCACGTTATTATAGTGATGCAGGGTCAAAATTAAAGCCCTTCAGCTGCAGCAGTGTGGGTTAACCCCATTTCACCCCCTTAGGGAATGAATTTCGCAAAATCGCTTCTTAGTGGATGTCCACGTCATTAAGGGGATGCACTGTCAAAATTTCAGCCCTATAACTTTAGCGGTTTGGATAAACCGCATTTCAACCCATTAGGGGATGAATTTCGAAAAATCGCTTTTTAGTGGATGTCCACATCATTATAGGGATGCACTGTCAAAATTTCAGCCCTTTAGCTCTAGCGGTTTAGGTTGTGCGTTGTCTGTCAGTTATTTTTTATACAATAGAAAAAAAAGTAAAGAAAAAAAATGAGTGTGCGTAGGACCACACTTTAGAAGTGTTAACTTCTATGGCTAGTCTAAATTTCCAAATCAATCTTAATACAGGACGATAAGAATTAATATATTTTATTTATGAATATTCTGTTAAAGTTTATTTAATTGTTACTTATATGTACTCACTCCAAAATGTGTTGCAATGTTTTGGAAATTAAACTATTTGTCTTAAACTTATCACACAAAGATCGGACGATGGATGACTGGGATAATGTAGTTTTTAGTAAAAATAGTGGCTAATATATAGTAATAAATACATAGTGCATAGTTCATAGGAAATATGTAGTACATAGTACACAGTACATATCGTCGGGTTGATGCAATAGTCACGAAACAGAAATTTTTGCTATTTTAAACATTGTGCAAATATGCAAAAAAGTCATATTATATTCAGCCAAAGTCACGGATCTAAATTTTTATGGGAATCTACTGGATTCAATTTGAATTTTTTCAGAACCAGTAAAATAAGTAAAATTAAACGATTTATATTTATATCATAAACATAAATTCAAATATATGTTTATACATTAAAGATCAGAAACTTAATGGCTGAGATAACAGAGATAATTAACAAAGAAAACGAGCAGCTACGAAGTTTTTCAACACGCTTTTTGCGCGAAATCAAACGCTTGGTCACCAAACCCATTCTCCTCTGCATTACTTATAAGTCATTACAGAAAACACTAATTAAAGAAGTACTTCCAAATCGACTTCCCAAGTAAATACTTGCGATTTTCCCTACTGGGATACTGCCCCAGATATGTACGTAAAATACAGACGCGCAGTCGAATAGGCGAAACGCCGAAACGTATTCCATGTCGCCGAAAGCGATTAATCCAAGCAAAATATTTAAATATTGCAGCCATTTAGCTGGCTAGAGCATGGCAACTTTTAGTCGAGGTCCAGCAACAGACAGCAGCGATGGTCACGCGCATTTTTGGTTCGCACCCGTTTCTGGGCACTTGTGCCTATGCAGCTGGCTAGAGCATGGAAACTTTTGGTTGAGCTCCATTTACAAACAGCAGCGCATAATTATATGTGTGCGAGGCAAAATAGCCCGCGCTTGGTGGGTGGGATTGGGTTTGAATGTTGCAATGCAGAAGATGCTCTCAGCATCGCCTATCCCTAGCACTTACCGATGATGCACTGGTATAACTAGTCATCTGGTAAAGGGTAGTTGCATTTTCTTTAGTGTTAGAAGAGCCCATAAACTTAAATGGTAAGGAGTAATACAGAATTAGACCCAAACAAGTGTTTTCGTATTTTTGTAATACGTAATATGTAAAGATGAGCAGTTCTGAACCTGCTTAAAAGTAAGTACTTGTGTAACTACTCTAAGGAAAGTAAAAAAGTAAGACCTTACCTCCTATGATATCGTATGTAAAAAAAAGTACTTATGTAAGGGGTATTGCATATCCCTTACTAGCAAGGGCGCATTTCAGTACTTCTGAAAACTTACAAGCAAGCCCTACTTGGTTGAGTTTGGGGGCCAAATAAACCAATTTGGTATAAAGTGAAATATTATCCACCACAGTGCGGAGAAAAGCTTTTCTCTCTCCAGCTTTGAGCTTTGATATCAAAGACGTCTGGACTAAAAGGCGCACAACAGAGCACAATCCTGTGTTAATATCCGTCGAAGAAAAACATTCTTTTTTCAGCTATATTCAAGTATGGATTTTAGTCGTCGCAAATACACAAGGCAGGCTTGTAGTCATCACATATTTAGCGATACAGGCATTGTAATCGTCATTGAGGACAAGGAGATAAGCCTTGTATCAGGAAGAATTATAGATAGGAAATTGATAAGCTATAGTCGCCAATAAACGGCATTAGATAACCGTCAACTTTCACTGTTGGTTTGGGGGTTGGATAAGCTTTGTATGGTGTTGGGAATAAATACCGGCGCGAACTTGGAACAAAGGGAAATTAGACGCGTTTAAAAAGGACACAGTTACTATGATTACATGCCGGATGGAGGACTTAATGAGATCCAACTGACAGTTCAATCCGCGGCGACAGTTTACCTACTTGAGAGCTTGACTTCAAGCTGGCTTGAAAATATATTTGACACTTCGCAAAAGTTTGTCGCGATGGAAGAAACAATGTTTTCATATTTGTGTGCTTCTTATATCAATAAAATAAATTTATTAAATGAATTGCGCAGGAAACGTGTGGCAAAACGAAGAAATAGATTTCGAAGAGATTTACAAAGAAAATTAAATGCGAACTTTCAGTATCAAAGTGAAAATATAAGTCGCATTTTGCAAGTGTTTGTAAAAAAAACTCCTTGCCAAAAACAAGGAAATTGTGGATGAAGAATATAAGTGACCACTGGTGGGAAAAAATTGTTATGTCGGAAAACTACGATGAAATGTTTCAAAATTTCCGAATATGCAAAGTGACATTTAATTATATTTGTGAAAAACTATCAGCAGAACTGAAACCTAAAAACAACACAGTGAGAAAGCCTAATAAGTGTTCAAAAGAAAGTGGCTATTTTCTTGAATAAATTAGCATCATGTGCGGAAAATCGCGTTATTGGAAACCAGTTTGGGGTGCACGCCTATTGCAATTCTGCGGGGCGGTCAACAAAGTTCTACTATGTGAAGCAGTTAAATTACCAACCGCCGAAGAAGCACAACATATCGTGGGTTTAAAAGCAGAAATCACTAAGTCAAAAACCATAGTTTTTAGTAAATCGATATTTAAGATGTTTGTGTCTCTGAAAATTTTGTAATGGCATATAATAGTAATCGGCTCAGTATACATTGTTTTTTAGATTTCTAAGGGTGAGTTGCACCAACTAACTTTAACCGTAACAAAAGCTGAATCGGTTGTCAAATCTCCGGTTAGACAAAACGGGAGTTGCACCGTTTAACAATTGTTAACATGACGTATCATTTTTACGTTAACTTTAACCAAGGAAATTCGCCTGGTTAGTGTTATTGTCATTGCTAACTTTGACAGTTGTCATAGAGGCCCAAACAGGGGTGCCATTTTCAATAAACTCATAAACTGTGAAACTTATAAATACACAAAAATGTAAATTTAAATCAAAGTAGCAGTTAACGAAACTTTAACAAACGATTGGGTGGTGCAACTCATTTTTGCGAACTGGAACTTTAACAACTTTGTTATTGTTAAAGTTAACTTTAACAATAACTTTAATCAATGATTTGGTGCAACTCACCCTTAGTTTAGTTTACAAAAGAATTGAAATAATTATTTAATTCTAAAACTGGATTTTTAGATTAAAATAAAAAAAAACGCAACGACCTAATGAGTTTTGGCAGAAATGATTTTGTAGTTTTGTGTCATTATGGACAAGGTAAATCCGAAACTAACCCCAGGGCCGGACTAGACCAAGTACCGCCCCACGCCAATCGCAAGTTGCATATACTTTTAATACAATAACTTTTTAGAAATTTATCCGCATATTTATATAGCACTTTCCATGTTTCTGTGTTTAATGGTTTCAAATTGTAGTGGTGAAAGATCTTTCTCAGTGTTAAAGAGAATAAAAAATTATTTACGTGCCAGTGTAGGTTAGGCTGAGCCTAATCGATCTCTAGATGTCGAATTGATTGACGATTTTGCTCAGAAAAAATCTCGAAAAGTAATAATTTAAAAACCGTAGAATAGTAGGTATGTATTAAATAAAAAAAATTTCATTCCAAAATATTTATTTTATTTATTTATTTCAATATAATTCACAGATGGCTTTTACAATGATAAAACAGAATTAGTATAAAATTTAGATAAAAGAAAAAAACCAAAAAAAAATTACAAATGCTAAACAACACAGACAGCTTTCGCTGGTATAAGCATTGTTAGCCTAAAGATACTAATTTGAATACGTTAACTATAATAACTGGTATAATGGTAAAATTTAATCAATGTAATATTCTTTAGAGAGTACATATTTGATATCAGTTATTTTGATTTAAGAATTTTTTAAAGGCTTTTATAAATAAAGGGAGCGTACGTTGGTTCTTTATGTCATCTGGGATAGAGTTGAATGTCCTGACAGCTTTCGCTATAGTATCCTTGTAGAGTCTGTTGGTTCTGGCAGCTCCCTGTAATATTTTATGCCTACTCCTGGTTTGGTAATTATGATTGTCCCCATTACTCCTGAATTGGACCTTTGTTTTTGTCAGTTTATTCCTGATTTTGTATATAAGTTTGACTTGTTCGAGAGCTATTATCTTCTCTAGTGTCAATTGATTCGCGAGATTATATACCTCTATTGTTGGAGTAAGTGCAGGCAACTTCCAGATGGCTTTAATAGCTTTAGACATGAGTGTTCTAATTCTGGCTTGGGATGTCGTACCACATTGGGACCATATATTAATACCGTATCTTATATTTGATAAAATGTGAGTGTTATATAAAGCATTTCCAATGCTGGCAGGCAAGTTTGGGGCACGTCTAAGAACTCCTATTAGTGGTGAAATTTTCTGCACCAACTGATTTAGATGAAACGAAAAATTCAAGTTTTCATCAATGACAAGTCCAAGGTATTTAACTGCTTTTACAGGTGCTATTACTTCATTTTCTATTTCCACGGAGATATTAATGGGGGGAACGTTTTTTTGCCTAAAGACTATATAACTAGTCTTGCACTTATTAACTTAAAAAAAAAATTTTTTCACATTATTGCCGCCCCTAGTAATTTACCGCCCTACGCCATGGCGTTGTTGGCGTAGGCGATAATCCGGCCCTGACTAACCCCCTAAAAACCTTAACAATATTAGTTTGCGGACTATAAGGTATTGCCAGTATAAAGTTGGCATTATAAGACTTACTTTAGTATAAAAAACTGAAAACTTGAAAAATTGTACTTATTGTTAGTGAATTCTGCTTGTAAACCAACGATATTGCAAGTATTTTCAAAGAGAGGACAGGTCTACCGCAAGTGGTTGGTGCCATAGATGGTACCCATATCCCCATTCTTGCTAAGTCTGATGGTTACAGAGATTTTGTTAATAGAAAAGGGTGGACATCTTTAGTTCTACAAGCGGTCGTTGATTGCCATTGGCCTCGATTCCCAGATCCGGCGGCGGGGAAGTGAGTTGCGGATTTGACACTTTGCGATTCTCAAATCCGCAACCCCGAATTTCTTTTTGACATTTTCCGCGCTGTCAAAGTGTGATCCGCCACAAATTTTCTGCGGATTTGAACGACAAATGCGCCTAAGATAATCCGACATCGTATATTTCATTATCGCGTGAGTCTTTACTCCGAATTTTCGATTTAAACCACCCGGGACTGCGGATTTGAGAATCGCAAAGTGTCAAATCCGCACTCACTTCCCTCCCGTCGGATCTGGGAATCGAGGCCATTATTTGTAAGTAGAATGACTATTTCACTTAAGATAAATATACATAAATGTATTTTCTCGTTTCCAGATTTCGAGATATAACTATTCAGCATCCGGGATGTACACATGATGCTGCTGTGCTCAAAGATTCGCAATTATATAAAAGCAATGGTCAACTGGAATGGGTACTATTAAATAATTATCAATAACGCTATATTCCTTTTATATTATTATTAATTATAGTCATTTGCAACTATAAGCGGCAAAGAAGTGCCTGCCTATATTATAGGAGATCCAGCATATCCACTACTTCCGTGGCTTAAGAAGAGCTACGCAGCGGCAGCAACAGCGGAGGAGGAATCTCTAAATGCATACTTTAGCAAGGCCAGGATCGTTGTGGAAAACGCTTTTGGCAGGTTAAAAGGAAGATGGCGTTTACTTCAAAAGCGAATTGATATGGACGTGCGTCACTTTCCTATGGTAGTTGCAACATACTGTGTATTGCATAATATTTTAGAACGACAAAAAGTCCCCTACAATCCAATGTGGAATGAGGACTTAAAGCAAGCTGATATTACGTACGAACAGCCATCTCAAAGAGAAAACGCTACCACAATACCGGCAGAAGAAAACCGAGAGAATTTCTGAAATGTTACATGAGTGCACATTTCCCGTTACTTACTCGGGCAAATATGTACATAGTTGAATTTTAATAATACTTTTTTAAATTGTATAAATTTTAATAAAATGCACCTTAAGTTGCTTCTTATTCTAGTTAAATTTAATCCAAGATTCAGATTTTGGCAATTGTCGGTGATTTTACTATCACTTTACATACGAGGATTGTACAATTAGTAATTAATAAAAACAAATTCCAGGCAGAAATAAATAGAACGCACAGATTTTTCATTTCAATAAATTTATTTTCCAAATTTATTTCTCACAACATTTGTTGCTTTAGGAACACAAAATTTTAAAACTATTAAATATAAAGTTCTGTAATTTTATGGTATTATTAACGATAATAAAAAAATAAATATTACTTCATTACATAAAGGATTCAGTCTTAATATTATTTAATATAAAAAACTTCAATAGACTCTTAAAAAAAATAAATATTTCACTATAAATTAAATAATAAATAAACACTATATCAATCGTTTTGTGGTTCGATTGGCTCTTCTTCAATCCACGCTTCGTAAAACGGACTGAGGGTTTCAGGCTCATTATCCACACTTGAAGAATAATTGCTTGAATTGCCTGTTCCTATTAAACTTTTCATTCCATTTAGAAACTCTCTTGTCGTCTAACGTATCGTTTCTTGCATTTGGGGTCGTCCATTAATTACGTGATGCGTTTAGGGGGGAGGGGGTCGAGCCGAATCTCACCAAATCTCACCTGGGGGAGAGGGGGGTCTCGGCAAATCTCACGTATTTTTTTTTTTTAAACACACATTGCGCGAAAATTGGGTTAAATTAAAGAAAACGTGTTTCTCCACTAAAGACCCCCATTGACTTACAGGCCGGCCGGTACGACTAAGCTTGACTCAGTCTAACTGAGGGATGAGTCTGACAGGCCGTGGCGTGTAGGTAAAGTCCTGATTCCCTTCTTAGCATATCAGGTTATTAATTCAAGTGCAAAAATGCTCATGGCCCAAACGAAAGCTTCAAGCCTCACGCCGTGAACACAAAAGAGCAAAAAAGCGCAAACGCGATGGTGGATGGTTTTCACGACTAGCTCGCGCCTTGCTTTCCGTTCCGAGTACATACGGTGTGAATTCTTAGTGAATAGAAGTTCAGATCTTCAGGCCCGAACTGACGATAAATGCGAGTTTCGTCAGCTTTCTTGAACTGCAGCCCCATACTAGTGATGAGCAAGACTAGTCTTGCATATTTAGCAAGACCAAGAAATACCAAGACAAGACAAGGATAAGTCAAGACTGCAAGATCAGGATAGCACGGCTTTTTGCTCATCACTAAGGGGCAAAAGTTTTCCAGTAATGAGCAAAACGTCTTGTCTTACAGAACAAAGACAATTCAGCAGGACAAGACTGCAAGACTTTTTGCAAGACTTTTAGCAAGACTTTTTCGAAGGCTTTTTGCTCACCACTGCAAAACTTTAGGCATTTAGTGATGAGCAATGTAGTCTTATTTTGTCCTGTCTTGTCTTGTTCCTGCTTTGGTCTTGCTTAATGTACAATAAAAGGAAGAATTGCAAGAAAAGTTTTGCTCATCCCTACCCCATACAGTTGGCGGCCAGTGAGTGTTTAGGGTTACTTGGCCTCAGGGCGAAAACTTTCAGGCCACGGCCTGCTAGCGAAAAATTGGTTGGTTGGTTGTCGTTTGTCAAACGTGTGTCTCGTCAAATGCTGCAGAGTACGATCCAAGTAACACTGACCCGCAAAAAGTCCCTTAGCATTTAGAACTACTTGTGTGTCCACTACAAACGGAAAAGTGAGTGGAATAGAGGAGGGCAAGGCGTCCAAATTATCAGTTATCTCAAATAAAATCTTGCTCCCAACACCCCCTTCCGCTTAGATGAACTTTTTACACGCCTTTCACTCCAAATTTTAATCGGATTTCACTACGGTTACGAGCAAGAATTTTAAACATTGCTGCAATATATGCTTGAGTTGGATAATTAAAATTAGACTTACGTCGAAGGGTATCAACCCCGTTTTGGATTGTTGTAGATGATGGGCGGGATTTTAGCAACCGGTCCAAGTTTTCAAAAAAAGGACAATTCTCTGGTGACACCCCACTCAAGCTATTATTTTTTTCACTTGGACGTAGTTGCACTTTAAATTTTTCCACCTCACTTCAATTTGTTTATAACTTTTACTGCTGTCCTTTAGCTTTCATTTTATTTTCCACTTGTTTAAAAATTTCTGAATTTCAAAACCTTTTCCCATCAAAAAGATTTAAACATTTACTCGTTTCCATTATTTCCAGCATTGCTTTTGTTTCTTCTAAAAATCTCCCACAACTAATTTGCGACTCAATTTCTCATCGACTGAAGCTAATATGTCAAAACTCAAGCGCTCAAGCTGGAATTACATCTCTTTAGTTCAAGTCGATCCGAGAAATTTTTGGACTGACTTGAATGAAGTCGACTTTAAGTCAATTACCTAGTTTATCGATTTAACTCAAAGTTACGTCAAAATTTCGATTTAGCGTATAAACGGGTATTAAATACATTCTTATAACTATGGCTTAAGCCGAAACATTTCGGTTTAAACCATAATTCGAATTACCTCGTTTATAGGGTAAAAATTTTTGGATGATCCATAATTCGAATTATTTTTGGAGTAGCTATAAACTAGGTAAATCTGAGGTTACATGACTTTCAAGCTTACTTGAAGCCGACTTCAAGTACGCATGTAATCATAGTAATTTATAAGTTTTTTCTTTTTTTTTATGTGGCAGTGCTAAGCTCAGGAGTCACCCTTTGTACTACCAGTCCGTCATGTCATTTGTCATGTCATGGTGCAAAGTCTAGCAGTAAGCTTAGTGCGAGAGGGGGTGGGGGAATAGGTTAAGGATTATAAAGGTACGGGGAGGTATTGAAGAAGGTGGTGATGAACCCTGCGTTTGAACTCTTGGATGTTGTAGGAGCTCGGAAATACTGACTGCGAGAGATTATTCCACAGTCGAGTTGTTCTATTTACAAACGAATTCATATCTTGTTGAGTGCGTGAAAGGGGGAGTTGCAGGTGGAGGGAATGAGACGAGTGGGCTAATCTGGTGTTGCGGGTATAGGATTGCCGTGGAGGCAGGAGAGCGTTTAGCTCGGAGGGACAGTCACTATGAAAGTAGCGATAAAATTTTGTCAGTGCTGCTACATTCCTAAGGTGGCTCAAGGGGTCGATGGTGGAGCAAATGGTGTCGCCATCAATTAGTTTGAGGGCCCTTTTTTGGACCTTATCTAACCACGCTAAGGTGGTTATTGGAGCGCCGCCCCAAACGATGGAATTATATTCGAGAAGAGGCCGAATGTAGGATTTATAAATAACAACACGGGCCGATGGCTGGAGTAGGAGCTTGCACCTCTTAAGAAATCGCAAGCACTGGGATGCTTGTTTGGCGATTTGGAATATATGGTCATTCCATCGCAAGTCTTTGGCTAATGTCACGCCTAAGACGTGTAGGGATGGGTCGGCCATTAGTTGAACTTTACCCACTTTCAAAGGGTGGTTGAACTTCTTTTTGGAGATAAGACAGTACTTGGTTTTGTCGGAGTTGAATTCAACGCGATTCTTCTCTCCCCACTTTAGAATCAGTTAAATGTCGTTATTAATCGACTTGGACATTAGTTCGCGATCATCAAGACAGGATCTGGCATGAGTCTGTCTTGTATCGAAGCTGTACGAGTAACGTAGAGTACCGTCGTCAGCGAAGCTGAGAAGTGGGTTGGAGGGGACTGAAAGTAGGTCATTTATAAAAATGAGAAATAGGGCCGGTGGTAAAATTGACCCCCGGGGGACTCCCGCAGAGATGGGGTGAGATTCAGATTTGGCGCCATCCAATACTACCTTAATTGAACGGCCGGAAAGGAAACACTCAACCCACTTATACAGAAGCGAGTCAATTCCAATAGCTTTGAGTTTAGCTAACAAGGCTGAGTGCCATACTCTATCAAAAGCCTTGGAGATATCCAAAGCAACCAAACTGGATTCGCCAGATCCATGCAAACTTTGATGGAGGTGCTGGAAGCTTTCAACGTATGAAAATAATTTGAAAATCCATATAAGCAAATCCGTCAATAGAGTAAAACTAGAATACATCTATTCATCTATCTATCTTTCTAATCTAGGGATTTAAGCAGAAATTTACAAATAGTTCACGAAATTATTTATTCATAAAAAAAGTGCATGTCAGCTCCGACGTGTGACTGGAGTTTACTCCTGAAAAACGATTGTCTAAAATAACAATAGGCAAAGGAAGTAAATGAACGAATATATTTATTTATATTGATTTGTTAAAATATATTACATAAATTTTATTTTCTACTTTTTAGTCTTCCGCCATTTAGCCGGCATTTGAATTTGGAATGACGCAACACCGCTAATTGTATTCTACTTATCATGCCCTTTCGGGGCCGTGAAACAAAAATGCAAAAATCGGCCGCCATCTTGGAACCAGCATTTGATTTTACAAAACTGACGTTTTAAAATAATCATTTTCACTTACAGCATTCATTCAACGCCATTTTCACTTCATAATAAACCGGTTTTATTAGCAAAGGGGACGCGGGAAAGTTTGTTACTTGTGCATCCCAAAAAATTCTCAACTGCACAGAGCAACACACTAACCCAATCATAATTTCTTTCTCGGGGTCTACCAAGTCCTTCTCAACTACAGGCCTTGCTGTAAATTTTGCATATGTGTGACTTAGTCTGAAAGAACACAAGAATTTCCTGAAGAACTGTCAAATTTGTATGAAAAGTGCGGAAAGCGGAGCAGTTTTTATCGTTCGTAAAATAAACTAATATATATTTTCGGTTAAATATAATCATTTAAAGGTGACATAATAAAGATAAATAGTGGTTAGTTGTTAAACTAACGTTAAATAGTGATAGTGTTAGGAAAATTCCTGATTTATGTGAAAATTTGATATTATTGGGCAGTGAAAATGATTTTTAAAATAGTATTTATTTCTAACAAGAATATTCTTATTTTAAAATTATATAGGGAAGTGATTAAAGGGTTTAAATTGTGCGTTTGCGGTAAAACGTCTTTACCATAAGGCAGAATTACTTATTACAGAATGTAATAAAAAATTTTGAGATTATGGTGAAGCCGCCAAATAGCTTAAAATGGAATTTCGCCGGATTCCATGTACGGTATATATATTAAAAATCGAATTTAATAAAAATGTAATAATTAATTGCATCGTGAATAATTGATTTATATATGGAAAGTGAAAATTATTAATCAATTTTTATTTGTTCATTTAATTTTATTGTTTTTTTATGGATATGTATATTGCATGTTGTATTTATTTATTTGAATTTTATTTTGTTAGATTTAATTGTTATTAATTCACTTTATGCCAAACATATTTTAAATAGTTAGTAAATACTAACAAAATGTAGCTCCTAAAATCCACCCACTCGTCCTGGCCGTGGGAGTTGGAAGCGCAATAAGCGGCAAACAGGGGGCTCATGAAAACTGGATACCATTCCAGAAATATAATAATACACTTTAATACAGAAATTTTTTGCACATAAAAGAAAAATGTCATATAACATTTTTCATAACATTCACTTCCAATCTATTCAAATTTTAAAATGCATTTAATCCCACTTTTCAGCTATTTATTATGCATTTCCACATTATTTAATAAATTAATCGATTACTCATTTTTTAAATAAATAAATTCAGTATTACTTATTCATCTAAAAGGGAGAAATCTTTTAAAAAAAGTTGTTGTTAGACCGGTTCTACACATTCAACTTTGCATTCCACTTTTTGACGCTCAACTTTTTTTTCTCTTTCACTCCAATGCAAAGTTTGAAACAGACTAGAGTTGAAAGGAAAATGGAAAGCTGCTCAGAATGGAATGGAAATTTGCGTTCAACTTTTGTGTTTTCGTTCAACATTTTTATGTGTGTGCGAATATGTATGAATATGAGTGTACACGGATAGCAGTGACAGCCGAGCTTTTTTTTTAATTTTTAAAAATTAAGTGGACAAAAATAACTACTGAGGTGTTAATTAATATGTTGGGTGAACGGATTTTTCTTTATGACGTTAGTAGTAGAGCTATGTCACTCCGGCGCCACCTCCTAGGTGGCTTAGAACCGGCCTAGGATTTGGGGGGGTCTGAAAGCTCTACATGTACGTGCACGAGGTGTTTTAGGTTTGTGTCTTGGATAAGGTGGCTTGAAAGCTCTTCATGTATGGGTATGAGGTGTGAAGGTGGCTTAGAGTTGGTGTGTGGAGATGGGTGAAAGCTCTTTATGTACGTGTACGAGATGTTTTGGGTTTGGGATTTGGGTAAGGTGGTTTGAAAGCTGTTTATGGAGGTTGGGTGTCTTGGATGGGGTGGCTTGGAGTTGGTGGATGGAGATGGGTGGTCCAGAGCGTGTATGGGATTTGGTGTGGGACCGGGGTGGGATTTGGGGTGTGACTGAAAGCTGTGTTGTTGAGTGCCACCTGTGGGAAGCTAGTTGAATTTCGGTGTTGATTTGGTCCAGAGCTGGCATGGGATTTGAGGTGTGACTTAAAGCTCTGGATGTATGTTTCTTGGATAGGGTGGCGCAGAACCGGCATGGGATATGGCCCAGAGCTGGCATGGGATTTGGGGATGTGACTTAAGGCTCTGGATGTATGTTTGCGTGGCCCAGAACCGGCATGGGGTGGGAAGTTGGTGCGAGATGTGAGCGCCAGCTGTGGGAAGCTAGTTGAATTAAGAATTAAAGAAGCTCTTGAGGGATCTTTTGTAATGATCTTTGATTCAATTATTATGTATATAAATCCTTGAAGGGGGAATGTTAGGTTAGTTTTCTTCCGGTTGCGGTGATGAACAGTTATAAGGATTCTACCAGATTGCTTGAAGAAAAGGGTGATAAAGGAAGCAAAGTAAAAGAATTAAAATATCAACTGAATTCTCTATCAATTAAATCGAAGCAATCATCATCATCATCATCTGAGAGTAAAGATATTTCTTCATCCATAAGATATCAGCAGATAAAAGATAAGTAAATATGAGCATACCAAAATTTCTCGAAGAATATTCTAGTATACTGTTGGAGGAGCATAAGGGTAAAATAGAACAACTCTATAGATATGTTCAAGAATACGAAAATGCTGGAAAAGTTTATTCTATACATGGAGCACATTACAAGAACTGCCCATGGTCGAACGATAAAACAACTTGTGGACCAGATACATGTGGATGCTGTTTTGTGGAGCGGTACAAACGGGAAGTTCAACGCCTAGTAAATTTTTATGTCCGGATCACCAAAAGCAGCTGTAGAGAATGCAGAAAAGGGTTCGATTTACACTAGCGCCTTAATTACACATTATGCATGTATGGGATTTCGCTTATAGAGCTAGCCGTATGGGGCAATGGCATATAAGTGCCCTTGATAGATGCAGATTTCAACAGAGAGTCATCAATACAGGCAAAATCCTAGAGCCCATATTAAACCAACATCATCGTGAAAAAATATATAGGATAAGATTTGAAAATAAAACAAATTTGTTATAAAAAAAAATGTCTTTTTATTAAATTTATAATACATCATTAGCATTTATCCAAGAATTATGTTCTCGTGAGAACCCCAACCATTTAACATAAACTTTATCACCGCTCTTTTTCAATATTTTTTCAACTAGGTAGAGATCTGAATGTTTAACTTTCTGCAATTCCTTTTCATAGAATCCACCTTTAATGGGGTTGCCCTGGTAGTCCTCAAGTTGATATGTCGGTGGATTAGTCAGTTGAACCTTGGAGATTTTAAAGATTTCAGTTGTCCAGTTTGGTGTGTAGCCTTTTTCAAATAGATGTTTATATTTGCTTATGCGGACGCGGTCTCCTATTTTATATGCAGGTGAAGGGGCAATTTTGATGTGATTATAGGCTGTAGCAAGAAGTAGCTTTTCATTTGTCCTATTAACATCACAGGGACGCATTTTAATTGTTCGATGTTTTTTTGCATTGTATTGTGATAGCAGTTTTTTCATCATAGAAATCCATTTGTAGGATCCATTCATGCTAAATTCCTTCCACATCATGCTCTTTAAAGTTCGGTTGAATCTTTCCACTATTGATGCCTTAAGCGATGTATATGTTGAGTAGTGGTTGATTTTATATTTGCTCATTAGCTTTTGAAAGTGAGAGTTGTAGAATTCCTTACCATCATCCGTTTGCAAATTGTTAGGTGTGCGCCCATCTTTAAATATTGATTGCATCGCTTCTGTGACTTCTGGACCGGTTTTTCTTTTAATTGGCATAGCCCAGGCATATTTAGAAAATGCATCAATTACAGTCAGTAAGTAGCGGAATCCTTTGTTTACATGTTTATATGCATCCATTTCCACCAAGTCAGCCTGCCACAAATCATCCAGACCTTTAATGATAACTCTCCGCCTAGAAAAATTTCGACGAGCAGGTTTGTGAAGCTCATTTACTACTTGCCTCTTACTCAGAGATGCCATTTTCAGCCTTCTTATTAATTATGTGTGAGAATATATAATTTTCGATCTTCGCAATTTCGCGATAAATGAACATCGTTAGATTCTCTACTGCTTTGTCAATGCTTTCCCGTATTTCTTCGTCGACATAGTTTTTGGTTGCAGCGTCAGCATTTTCTTTTGGATCACCTAGGTTTTTGATTCTTTTCAAGGTAAGATCATAGTCACCATCTGATGTTAAATTGAAACCGTTTCCTTTTGGTCCAGCAGGACCGTCTTTTCCAGGAATTCCAGGTGGACCGCGATCACCCACTGCTCTAAATTTTTGCCGTTTAAAAGATCGACCAAACTTGTCAACGCTCATTTCCGAAATGTTAATAGTTCTATGTGGGTGGGAATATTTATACTATAATGTCAGCTTCCCGCAACTCCTCAATGATTGACACTATTTCATTACTATGGCTATTATTTCCAGCTTGCTGCGATGCTATCAATATTCGGAGCCTATCAACTAGCTCATTGGGGTCATCCCAATATATGTAATCGATATTTTTCTTTGGAATTTGCATTATTCCCGTTCCAGTATGAGGAGTGTGAATCAACTTTTTTATTATGTTTCTATATTTGAAGCTATTTGTTCCTTTTATTTGCTGGTTTTCCTTAAAATCACGTCTGTGGGTGCATGTATCATTTACAATTTTTTGATAATTGGACAAGTCTTCTTTTGAGTAGCCTCGAGGCTTTTTCATAAAAATTAATTCAGCTAGACCTTCAGTTATCTTGTACCGCTTGCCATCTATAAGAAAGTATTCTTTATCAACTTTTAATCTCGAATTACCAATATTCCACATATCGTTCTTATAGTACGCTCCATACGTTTTATCAATTCTCGTGCTATCATTTTTCAGTAGTTGTTTATATTTGGTCTGCAGACTCTAATTTTGGTTCTTTTGTAGGTGTGACAAACTGATCATCATCATCTTCATCATCATCATCATCATCATCCTCAGAATAACTCGGTGGCTCTAGCTTTAAGTATTTACGTGGTGGTGGTGGTGGTGTGTATGCTTCTTCATTGCCCTCGTGCTTAATTTCATCTTCTTCTTCTTTTGGTTCAAGTTTCACTGATGCTGCTGTTGTTGTGAGCTTTTTCAGCGTGTTGGTTATAGATTTAAATGTTTCCTCTAATTGAGCTTCAGATTCAATTTTACCAGTCTTGAGAGCTTTATATTTTCTTCGTATAGCCTCACGTGTTTTTATAATATCCTTCATCAATTTTTCATTCATGTTGCTACACGTGTGGTTACAGCTACAATGATATACAGCTATGCTAATAAGCATTTATATAGATCCAGACGTACCAGGCAGGTCAACCAGATAGATCAGCCAGACAGACCAGCCAGACAGACAGACAGACCGACCAGCCAGACAGACCAGCCAACCAGCCAGACAGACCAGCCAACCAGCCAGACAGACCAACCAACCAGCCAGACAGACCAGCCAGACAGACCAGCCAACCAGCCAGACAGACCAGCCAACCAGCCAGACAGACCAGCCAACCAGCCAGACAGACCAGCCAGACAGACCAGCCAACCAGCCAGACAGACCAGCCAACCAGCCAGACAGACCAGCCAACCAGCCAGACAGACCAGCCAGACAGACCAGCCAACCAGCCAGACAGACCAGCCAGACAGACCAGCCAACCAGCCAGACAGACCAGCCAACCAGCCAGACAGACCAGCCAGACAGACCAGCCAACCAGCCAGACAGACCAGCCAACCAGCCAGACAGACCAGCCAACCAGCCAGACAGACCAGCCAGACAGACCAGTCAGACAGACCAGCCAACCAGCCAGACAGACCAGCCAGACAGACCAGCCAACCAGCCAGACAGACCAGCCAACCAGCCAGACAGACCAACCAACCAGCCAGACAGACCAGCCAGACAGACCAGCCAACCAGCCAGACAGACCAGCCAACCAGCCAGACAGACCAGCCAACCAGCCAGACAGACCAGCCAGACAGACCAGCCAGACAGACCAGCCAACCAGCCAGACAGACCAACCAACCAGCCAGACAGACCAGCCAGACAGACCAGCCAACCAGCCAGACAGACCAGCCAACCAGCCAGACAGACCAGCCAACCAGCCAGACAGTCCAGCCAACTAGCCAGACAGACCAGCCAGACAGACCAGCCAACCAGCCAGACAGACCAGCCAACCAGCCAGACAGACCAGCCAACCAGCCAGACAGACCAGCCAGACAGACCAGCCAGACAGACCAGCCAACCAGCCAGACAGACCAACCAACCAGCCAGACAGACCAGCCAACCAGCCAGACAGACCAGCCAACCAGCCAGACAGACCAGCCAACCAGCCAGACAGACCAACCAGACAGACCAGCCAGACAGACCAGCCAGGCAGAGCTGAAAGACCTGGTCAGCTGATTAGGTGGGCTCCTTCATAGGCTCATGAATACATCAAAGCCTTTTCGATATCGACCTTTGCCCATGGGGCTGTCCTTATCAATTACTAAGAATCCATATTTGTCTTTCCAACAGTTTGCACACGCTTTTCTGAACTTTGCGAATTTCATATCACTATTCACATGATCATTGTAAAAGCTGTCAATGTCGTTATGCCTCCCCATACAAAAGTAGGCTCTAATATTATTTTGTTTATCGCAGGCTACATCATCAAAGATGAAAATTGAGTTTGGCTTTGCTTCCTCCGGTGGTATAACATCGTGGTTGTTAGAAAACGTATAATAGCCCAAACCTGATATGTGAGCTACAACTTCTCCTAAATACTCGTATTTCGGCTGACTTAGCGACTTTGAGTAAATGTATATATTCTCGAATCTCAGACCGTTAGGATGCTCCAGTAGACTTAGCATAACATTTGTCTTGCCACAATTCGACGGTCCAACAATAATACCTCTTATACTGTTTGGTAGCAGCACCCCATGCTTCTTTGATGTACTTGTAATTTCCACATCAGTATTTCTAACTGGTAGACACGCTTGTTGCTTGATAAACTTCATGTTGCACACTAACCCAACCCCTATAAATACCCGTACTTTTATAGGTTTTAATCAGTCTTACAGTAAACCTATAAAATGATTGACCATAGTAAGAAACGCACCATTCATCGAAGAGCTGTCAAGGGGGGAGGACTGTTAAACACTGTTATAAATAAGTTACCGCTTGAGCTTCATCTACCGGGATATCAATACTGTGGTCCAGGAACAAAGTTAGCTAAAAGACTAGCCCGCGGTGATCCTGGCATCAACCCACTAGATGCAGCTTGCAAACAGCATGATATTGCATATCGAGATCATAAGGACTTAAGCGACCGACATATAGCTGACCGTATTTTAGAAGAAAAAGCCTGGCAACGAGTAACATCTAAAGACGCTAGCTTTGCAGAACGTGCTAACGCGCTATTAGTAACAAACGCCATGAAAGCTAAAATTAAAGTTGGAATGGGTGTCAAAGCAAAAATTACCTGCTCGAAGAAGAAGAAGAATACGTTACGTCCATCATTCCGCGAAGCTGTACGTAATGCTAGAAAAGTGTTAAAGCTGAAAAAGCCGAAAGATCTGTTGGAAGCTACTAAAATTGCTCTAAGTGCTGCAAAGAATGTTATTAAGGGGAAGAAAAAATCATACACTACACCTAGAGTGATACCAGTGCCTAAAGTAGGTGGAGTTTTACCATTCCTCATTCCACTTTTTGCAGGTCTTTCAGCCGTTGGAGCGCTATCTGGAGGTGCAGCAGGCATAGCTAAAGCTGTAAACGCTGCAAGCGGCGCACGTCGGGAGCTTCAGGAAGCGAAACGTCATAATGAGACAATGGAAGCTATAGCGCTAGGAAAACATGGTCAAGGATTATTTCTAAAGCCATATAGGAAAGGACTGGGACTTTTTCTCAACCCCCGACCAAAAAACTAATAAAGTCGCTGCCCAAAAGAGCACTCAATGAAAATGATCTGCGTAAATATGCACAGAATATAGCCCACTTTAGAGGAGTATTTATGCGCGATCAATTACCTAAAAAACCATGGAGAAATGAGAGCGGAATTATAAATCTAGATGTTTCATCTGGACCTGGAACGCATTGGGTAGCGTATAAGAAGAATGGAGATATCATAAATTACTTTGATAGTTTTGGAAATCTGCAGCCACCTCGGGAAGTTGTAAATTATTTGGGAGATGCAGTCACATACAACTATACAGCTCATCAAAATTTCAACTCAGTGATTTGCGGACACTTATGCTTAGAATTCTTACATAATGTATAAATAAAGGCCTTCAAGTGCAAACATAGACATTTCATAACAAGTAGCCATGTCGATAACACTCTCTCTTACTGGCAATGCATCGGTTCTCACCGCTGAATACTTTCCCCCATTGGAATTAGCTGGAGACTACGTTTGCGGATTAATTGACTTTCAAACATACAATTCTATACCGAATATTGATGACAGCAACAACTTAATGCATGTGGGAGATGCGTGTATCGAAATACCTGTTGGATCATACGAGATTGATGACATAGCAGCTTCAGTACAGCAAAGCTTAAATAAGAGCAGCAGCAAGGCAACAGTCTTAATAAGGGCAAACAATAATACCTTGAAGAGTGAAATAAAAGCTACTGAAGTTATACATTTTGATAAAGAGCGATCTATCGCACCGCTGTTGGGATTTGGGAAACGTGTACTGGAAGCAAATATATTACATACATCAGATCTACCCGTCAATATTATAAAAGTTAATACTATAAGGGTTGAATGTAACATCATATCAGGCTCATACATCAACAATAAACAGGTGCATATGCTGCATGAATTTGCCCCAACCGTGGGACCGTGCGGCCGAAGGCCGCACAGTGCGGCCAAAAGTCCAAAAAAACAAGTTTCTATTTAGGGTTTTTTCACCCTTGAGTTGGCTGCAATGATCCTTCAAGAAACTAAAATCGTTCATAGTGATGACTAATTCGTCATGCCCCTTCCTTAGGCTGAGTTGGATTGTGGCCTTCGCTCGAGCGTCTCTCTACAGTTAATACACTGAGAACGGTTATACAGGTGAAAATTTTTATGTAATACAGAAAATCAAAAAAGACCAAATGGAATCCACTTCTGAAGGTGAGTAGAACATGTAAAAAAAGTACTAATTATCAATTGTTAAGTAGTGAAATAGGGAAAACATAAACAATAGTGTCATTTTTTCACATACTTTTTCCGAAAATTAGACTTTTCAAATGATACTGCATTAAAACGCTGCAAAACGCTGATTTGAAACCTTATTGAAATGATAATTAAATATATTATCTACCAAATAAAACAAGATTCAGCTGCCAAGAGCTGCCTATTCATCTTTTATGCCATGACATGAATCTTGATTATGTTAAATAATATACGCTATTTCACGCGAGGGGGTGGCTAACAGGGGTGGACAGGGGTGGCTTTTCTAATTTTTAATATCAAATTCGTAATCAGCGACCCCGAAAACCTATAAATTTACATGCATTTTGATTGTGCTGAATAATATACGCTATTTCACGCGAGGGGGTGGCTAATAGGGGTTGAAGGCGGTGGCTTTTCTAATTTTTAATATCAAATTCGTAATTAGCGACCCCGAAAACCTATAAATTGACATGCATCTTGATTATGTTGAATAATATACGCTATTTCACGCGAGGCGGTGGCTAATAGGGGTGGACGGGGGTGGCTTTTCTAATTTTTAATATCAAATTTGTAATCAGCGACCCCGAAAACCCCCGGATAAGAAATTTTGTATCAATTAATTGATTTATCGACTTTTGGCCAGCTTTTTGGGAATCGGCCGCACTGTGGACCGGGCTATAAAATAGTAGAGGTTCCAGCGAATGTGATCTATTTACCGGTGAACGTCAAACGTGTTAGTTCGCTCACACTAAAGCTAGTTGATCAGGACGGAGATTTAATAAATTTTCGAGGTGAAACGATAACTATCAGGCTACATTTAAAGCCACAGAATGATAGTCTACGGAAGCAACAACAGCAATAAGCATATAAATAGGATGAACTTCATGGAAAACATTAGTCAACCGGCAACCTTGAAGCGAGCAAGACGTCAACTGAGAGCTGATAATATACAATTTCTAGAATCAATAGGACTAAATTTGAAGCAATGAATAACATCTTGGATATTACTGAAGGCACAAGCCATGATAATAGCATAATAAAAATTGACTACCACACTTACTCATCGTTCGCCTCTTCATTTAAAAATAGTGATGAAACCCGCATTCCAGTGCAAAACCAAGACCTGTATATCCTCCCAGCTGAAAGTTTCATGTACATTGAGGGAACAGTAACTAAACCTGACGGAACAATATCCAGCACTGCAGGGCTAGTAAATAATGCTATAGCGTTTCTCTTTGAGGAAATTCGCTATGAAATCAATGGTGTAGAAATTGATAGAACTCGAAATCTTGGAATAGCAACAACACTAAAAAATTACATATCATTAAACCCAAATGAGAGTCGCATGTTATACAACGCTAGTTGGTCGCCGGATAAATCAATTACATCCCCCCATGGATTCTTCAATTTCTGCATCCCTCTAAAAACATTGCTGGGCTTTGCTGAAGATTACAATAAAATTATCGCCAACGCTAAACATGAACTCATATTAATACGAAGCAGGATGGATGAAGATGCGGTCATATCACCGACAGATGATGTAAACATCTCAATCTCGAAACTTCAGTGGCGCATTCCCCATGTTAATGTGGCCGATCATGAGAAAATTGCTTTATATAAAATCATTGAAAGCGGTCGTCAAATACAAATGCCATTTAGGAGCTGGGACATATACGAGTACCCCACGCTACCAGCAACGACTCATCACACGTGGTCTGTCAAAACGTCATCGCAGATGGAAAAGCCCCGATATGTCATACTAGCTCTCCAAACAAATCGTAAAAATGATAAAACAAAGGATGTCAGTAAGTTTGACCACTGCAAGCTGACAGATGTTAAAGTGCACTTGAATTCGGAATCATACCCATATGATGACCTGAACTTGAAATTTGATGCTCATAAATACGCTCTCCTATATGATATGTATATAAAATTCCAAACTTCATACTATGGACGCCAGTTGCAGCCACTACTCTCAAGGGAAGAGTTTATGCGTGATGCTCCGATCGTAGTCATTGATTGCTCTCGGCAAAACGAAACCATTAAAACAGGTCCTGTGGATATAAGGTTGGAATTCAAAACATCGGAAAACGTTCCCACTAACACAACAGCATACTGTTTATTGCTACATGATCGAATAGTGGAATATACACCTCTAACCAACGAAGTCAGGAAAATTGCTTGAAATGAATATCATTATCATCGACATTCAAGGATTCAAATTACAAAACAATTAATTTATTTTCAAAGAATTGGCCCTTTTAAATTGTGAAAATCAAATGCAGCACTACATATTCCAACCACCATTCCCACATAAACATCTAACTGGGTCTGAAAAGAAACAAGTTGAGTGGCTGAGACACAATCACCATGGATTCAGATGGGGTGATGGATACATTCCCTACCGCACACTATATTCAGTTGGAGATCTGCTGCATGATAAAATAATCTATGTTAAAGGAGCTAAAAAGAAACAATGGATTCAGGAATTATTTGGAGAGGAGCTAACCATATATGATGTAGAAGAGGAGGGATGCCCCAAACTATCAACAACAACAACAACAACAAATGGCTTCTTATCCTGCATAATACACGAAGGCCGATGTGCTCTGAAAAATGTTTTTGTAATAAGGGAATTTTTAAATAAAACAAATTTTTTATAAAAAGTTATAATTATTCTTTTATTCATACTATTTACATATTGCACTTGTGTGAGTTTTATTCTACATCCATGTCTTCTTGCTGCTGCTGCTGCTGCACTGAAAAATGCCCCCATGGTAGAGTGTCGATCCCGTTGTCCATAATGCAGCGTTTATCATCCTGTGGGTTTAAAGCGATCTTTGCTTGGTTTAAAGTGTACACTTTATGACTATATGAACGAATGCTTTTTTGCTCAGCTATCTTGCTTTTTGAATTTTGCAAACATTCAATATAGTCGCTAATCTGCAAAGTTTTCGCCACAACGTTCTTCTTTACCCCTTTTGCTTTCTTCACTTCATCAACACCATCTATTTCAAGGGAGTACATTTTAGACCTTAAGCCTACAAACAATGTCATTATTCGACCATTTAATTCATCTTTCATCAATCCAGGAACTTTTTTATTTGCTTGCGGCATATTAAACTGGTTGACCATAGGATAATCACTAGTATCAAATTTATCTATGTTTCTTTTCATAATATTGTATATGTCAGCATTTTTTATTTCATATACTAATGAATCCGTATCCATGTACATTATTTTGCATTTATCAGCATCCAACTCTTTTAGCATAAAGTCATAGTGGAATTCGTACAGTGCTATTTTAGAAATATCGAGAATCGCCATACCAATGTATAATGGTTTATCGAATTTAACTACCAGCTTTCGTAATTCAACTGCTACTAAATTTTCATTGAAAATTGCGCGACTATGGAAATTCGGTGCTGCAATGAGGTTTCTAGCGCCATACCGCCCCTCCCACTTTGTACATAGTTTTATGTTTGAATATTTTCGCACATTTTCCATAGTTTTTCCGAAAACAGCATTAATTATTTTCTTATATTGGTTCTTCTCGTAGGCATTTTTGGCTTGTTTCCTTTTATCTGTATTTAAGTCCACATATGGTTTAAGCCATGGTGATTGATCGAACTGCAGAATGCGGTGAATTTTCTTGAGTATTAGTCCATGTGATAAACATTGTTTTAGGTTGCGGTAATGTATAACATATTTTTCTTTGGTGTGTAAAGTGGTTAAAAGTTTGCCTTGTTTTGATCCTGGTGGTGCTGAATGAGTGGGGCAAAATGGAAAATCTTTATGCAAATTATGCAGCTCCTGCGGGTATTCAAGATCTACCTCCAACATATAGCCGATCGGTGAATTATCATCAACACTCATAACATCAACATTATCAATCCATTTAAAGTTTCCGGTTGGAAGTGATTGCGACATGGCCCATCCATATAAATTATTCACGTCATAGTACATCAGATATTTAGTTTCTTCATCCGGTTTAAAGTTTTTCATATATTTATTGTTGGCTTCACTATATCTGCAGCAGCATTGGCTAATTCCACCTCGGCAAGATTTTTCAATAAATAAAAGCATGTCAACATCCATTATCCTTTCTAAGCGCACTCCCGTGTAATACAGCATCGCTGCCCATGTATATCCAGGCAGTGTGAAGACGTGTGCAGGGTCAAGTTTGTAAGTCTCCAGTCCCATAGCTCTAAAATTTGTAAAAATATCCGCCAGCAGAAGAACATCTGTTTTTAAATACAAATCTGAATACTCTCCCAGGCTTTTAATGTTAAATTTTTCCCACACTTTTTGCGCATGTTCATAATCTTTTTCAGTTATCGGCTCATCAATCATTTTATTATAAAAATGCTCCACGCTAGGTAAACTATTACACTCCAATTTATCCCAACCATCGATGAAGTCATATGGGAAAACTCCTTTGCGCGTGAGAAGGTTGAAGCTTTCATCATCCAGGTCTTGCCATTGAGCTTTTGTTATTTTTAATTTTTCCTTAGGCAGCAGTCCGGCTAGTTTATCCAAAGATTCATCCATAAATCTATAAGAGTCGATGAATCTCAGCTTGATGGAGCTATTTTCAATGTGTTTGGTAAATGAAATGTACCGCTCTTTGTTCAACGGTAAAAGATCCACTTTTCCTGGTATGGTTAGTGCTACATCCTTGATTATGAAATGCGCATCATATCCTGATAAATTGTGGAAAATGACTGGGATGTTGCGGCAATCATTATAATTGATGTTGCAGCTGTTGTGTGCTGGTCCACGATATTTGCCTGTGAGGTGGCAATGATCCCTCACTCTGGTTTCACCAAGCGCAAAGGGTTTCTCGCATATATGGCAGCATGGTTGGTTTAATTGAATGCACTTTTCCTGCGCTGATAACGGTGCTAGTGGTTTTATATCCTTTATTTGCTCTTCGGCTATATTTGCGATCTCCTGCAGCTGCAATGTAAACCACTGAAGACACGTTTTTCCACGATTCGATCGGTAAAATGATAGAGATTCATCGTAATAGCAGTGAAAATATAATCCAATACTATGAACTTCATGTTCTTGAATTTTCCTTGTCTTATCACCATTACTACCACCATCGGTAACAGGTATCAATATTGACTCCAAATCTGCATATACTGTAAATGGCACTGGATTCTTATAATTATAATTTTTAAAAGTGATAAATTTCTCCTTATGAAAAGCAACTTTACAGTCATTCACCTTTTCACACTCAGGCACGTGCGCTGCGAGCTTTTCTTCAGTATAAAAATAAAATAAACATCTATCACAGATATATTTTTTATGTTTATTTTTAGAAACCTGGCTACACACCAAACGCGATAAGTTTTTAATCCAGCAGAAATGATAAACAATAGCACTATCATCATCTTCGTCCTCACTGCAGTCATAATCTGACTTTATCATTAGCAGGTTGATGTGTTTATCCAATTTCTTCTTCGTTAAGTAAGCTGGAACAGTCGTGTATTCGCTCATCTTTTCCTTTTCCAGTATGAAAACATTAATTGATAATCTGTTGTTTTCTTCAAATGTTTTTATTTGGTTTAGTGTAACTGGAAAAGTAATCCCGCTCAAGTTTAGCACATTGTTGTAGTGCGGGTACTTTGATGTTCTATAAGCATGATCCCTACGCTCTACTGGATGCAAAGCTGAGACCACGGCCCACGCAAAGCATGCATTATCATTATTCCTCACATTTACGCATGCCTGTTTTGCTGCGATGCTTTGCGGCAATTTTATATAGGATGATCCTCTTAATGGTTCGTATTTCTTTATATTCACCATTAAGTTCACTATGGTATGTAAAGCCCAGCCGCTATCTTTCTCTTGGAACTCCTCAACTTGGGTCAATAGATCATCCTGCACGTTTTTCAAAAACCACTGTTCCAGATCATCGGTGCTCCCAATGGGTGTAGTTTTGGTGTGAAAGTATTTTATGTCGCTTATAATATCACCATCATTGACACCATGCTTAACATACTCGCAGCTTAAAGTCGTTGATGTCTTGACGAAATTATGCTTCTTTAAAATGTTCTTAACGCGCCGCTCAAACAAAGCATAACCATCCTTTAAAAATTGCTTCACTTCGATGTGCTTTATATTAATGATGACGCCTGTCCTGATTCGTGATGCAAACGCATTATTCAGCTCTTCCCAGCGTACACGAGCACTTCTTTTTTCACTTCTTCCTCCTTCCTGCACACCTGCTCCATGGTGGCTGCTGCCAGCTTTCAACAATACTTGTAAACCTCTTAGTTGCGCAATACAATTTTGATAGTGTTGTTTGGTCCCAATCTGCTTTTCGGCCCTGCATGCTGCTTTTATTTTTTTAATGAATAAACCACACACCTTTGTAATAATAACACTTTGCGCAGCGTCTCTGTCCCTTAAGCAATCTGCTGCTTGCTTTTTTAGTCCACTCATTATACTGCGTGTATCCATTTTAAAAGTTATAATAATTAATAACAAAAACAAAACTTTTCACTTAGCACTTGTTAAATTGGTTGGATGCTCACTGTTAAAATCACCAGTATTAGCAGGAGTCGTAATTAATAACACTTTACTAGTTAACTCGCGGGATGCTCGTTGTAAACTGTGAAAATACTACTGCTACTGCTTCTTTTATAATACCCGCAATTGCACAACATGAACAAGTTCGATCATGCAAATCTGCCTATGTAGCAAATTCCTGACCCTAAGTGTTGTTTACATAGGTGCATGGAACTCATGGACAAGTACAAAATTTACCAACTTCCGGTATCCGGCTGTCTTAGATGGAATTGCATCACCATAGTCACAGACAGGCAAATCCCTACCCCTTCCTACAAAAGTTGTTTACACAGGTGCATGGAATTCAATTCAATTTACCAACTTCCGGTCTATAGCTTTCTCACGCAGGTGCAAAAACTGCTGACGTAGCGAATTCCTAGGCCCCAAAAGTTGTTTACACAGGTGCATCATGAAAACTTCCACCCCAAAGTTGTTTAGACAGGTGCATCTATGTGCTGCGGACTCATGGACAAGTTCAATCATGTTTCTAGATTTAGGGTATATAATGAGAACTGTGAAGGAGAACGCTAGCAGTTCAACCCCAACCACCTGGAGATCAACAACATCAGCCCCAGAAACATGGATACAGCAACAGAACTCAAAAGCTTGGAATACTCACCATACTTAAGGATGTCCGACATGGAGTTTGGAACCCCATATAAAATAAAATCTGCAAGCAGGCTTGAAACAGTGTATGGTGTTCGGATTCATCTCGAGTTAAAGGAGCATCAGCTTTTGCTACCAGCCAGGTACAGTTCACTTTCTGATGCAGCCTTACAAGACATCAACAACAAAGGAAATTTCCACGTAATCAATTCTGGACCGCAGGGGAAGACATTTATTTTCAAGTTTGTACAAATTGATGCCATTCCAGTTAATTATAGTTTTTATACCGATAATTCAAGTGAAATCCCTAATTTTTACAATCCTAACAACAAGAAAAGGAAATTTCCTGGTGAATAATAATACTGTGCTGTATCTTGAATAAACAAATAATTGTATGATTTATCAGAATAAAAATAATATGTGTTCTAATTAATAGGTTTTTTATTTGTAGCTATTACAACAACAACAATTCTTTTTAATACCCTAACTTTATTAAATATTTCAGCAGTTTGCTCTGCCGTTTAATTTTTTTCTTTTCAGTACTAACTTGCTGATTACATTCACTGATGCACTTTGTTTATCTCAATAAACGTTCGCAGCATGAGAAGGCTGAAATTTTCACATCTTTGCTTGATAAGGAATCCGATGTTTTCTTATTTAACCGTTATTAAAATTTACTCATTGGGTACAATTAGCACTTAAGGTGATCAGTTTAAATAATAGAATTTATCCAATACGTTCAAGATTGAATAATTAAGGCATAAGTTAGCTGATAATGGGAATCTTCATTGTTTTTAGTATGTGACCGAGTATTTTTTGCGGCAGCTTTTTGCCACTTCTTAGTGTGTGTAATATTTGTGGTTTGTGAAAGGTATTTTACCTTAAATTTATTGTTTAAAAATATAATATATCCAGCATCACAAGTCTGATGAAAATGGGAGCCTTCGCTGCATTGTTGATGCTTATGGGAAATATCTTTTTCATCTTTTTGACCACTTAGCAATTTTCAAGTTGCGGTTGTTATAATATTGCGACTTGAGGTGAGTATTCTCATTAAAAATTCTTTGGAAGATAATAATAATAATAATAATAATATATCATGACATATGGTTGCAATCCAGATCATAGCTTACAGATCGCACCGGGTTGTTGTCGAGAATAATATATAGCCATCTCAGCTAAAGCTTAATTTAATTCTTAGTGTTACTTGAAAGTCCAGTTCTTCACTGAATTATATGTATATTTTTGCTCCAGAATCAAAGCTCATTCCAAAGCACCAGAATTAATACTACAGAAAACATCTCGAAACCAAAGCTCTCAATCCCCCACACACAGCTTAGTTTAATTCCACTCACAGAGAAATTTATCCAAAGGTTCCCCAAGAGCTTCTTTAATTCTTAGTTCAACTAGCTTCTCACAGCTGGCGCTCACATCTCGCACCAACTTCCCACCCCATGCCGGTTCTGGGCCACGCAAACATACATCCAGAGCCTTAAGTCACATCCCCAAATCCCATGCCAGCTCTGGGCCATATCCCATGCCGGTTCTGCGCCACCCTATCCAAGAAACATACATCCAGAGCTTTAAGTCACACCTCAAATCCCATGCCAGCTCTGGACCAAATCAACACCGAAATTCAACTAGCTTCCCACAGGTGGCACTCAACAACACAGCTTTCAAATCCCACCCCGGTCCCACACCAAATCCCATACACGCTCTGGACCACCCATCTCCATCCACCAACTCCAAGCCACCCCATCCAAGACACCCAACCTCCATAAACAGCTTTCAAACCACCTTACCCAAAACCCAAAACATCTCGTACACGTACATAAAGAGCTTTCACCCATCTCCACACACCAACTCTAAGCCACCTTCACACCTCATACCCATACATGAAGAGCTTTCAAGCCACCTTATCCAAGACACAAACCTAAAACACCTCGTGCACGTACATGTAGAAGCTTTCAGACCCCCCCAAATCCTAGGCCGGTTCTAAGCCACCTAGGAGGTGGCGCCGGAGTGACATAGCTCTACTACTGACGTTAAGCATAAAGACTATTTTAATAGAGTGAAGCGCGAAGACGCTTTGCGTGAAATGCGTTATATATTAAAAAATTATGATATTTCCGTTGACGCAGAAGAACTCAAAAAGAAAATTAAAGGGCTAAGAACCCAATTTAGTAGGGAGAAGACTCTTCTTGAAACATAAAAAAAGCGGCTGCGGCGTTGAAGATGTTTACGAGCCCAAGTTATAGTGCTTCGACCAGTTAAAATTCTTGGACTCAGCACTTAACGGTAGAGCCAGCGAAAGCAATTTTGAGGTAATGGAAATCTAGATTTTTTGAAACAAAGTAAATATTGTCACATCTTACTATTTTCTAGATGCCGTCGACTAACCACAGCATAGAAATTTCAGAAGAAGTTACTGAAGATCTCTTCTTAGAAGAAAAGGATGATCAACCAAAAGCGGTATGAAATTAGTTAACGTGTTAAAAAGTGGTAATATACATAATTTTTCAATGCTTTCAGACTAAGAAGAGATGTAACACTGGATAGATATCAACCGGAGGCAATGGAGGCACTGAAATTAGTGAAGGAAATTGCTGAAAAAGGGAAGCATCGGCAATTATAAAAAAAGGGGGGGTGCTTTAACAGCTTTCCTGGAAGAAGAATTATCTAAAATTGTTGACCAGGACATATATGAGGATACGAAATATGAACTCATAAATGTCGTCCGACTGGCATTAAAGAAGGACAGGAATAAGGCGGCAGCAAATATTCTTCCCACATCGACATTACATTCGTCACCCAGCTCTGACCATCATAAGAAGCCAAGGACATGCTCAGACTCTTCAACGATAACTGACATGTCCAATTCATCAGTTGATTATGCGTATTTTAAGCCTAGCACATCCCAATTAGAATCATAGCCTTCAAAGGGCAAAATAAATATTATAAGTGCAATAAAAATCGAACGGCCGGCAGTTTCTCAGGATATCCTTAGCAAATCGATGGAAGGCCTGTTTGACGGTGATGATTTTTTGCGGTTCACGTAAATCAGATTTATATTATGTTAAAATTGGCAATCAATGCTTTTAATGTTATGAAGTGCCGAACTGCTGAACTGCTTATTTTCAAAAAGACTGTTTTGTAAATGAATTTATTTATTTTTATTAGGATAAAGGATTAAGTAGGAAATTTAAGAAGTGTTAAATTTAATTTTTTTTATTTATTTTAATTAGAAAAAATATTTAGTTTACTTCATAAGAACTGTTAAATTTGATTTTTTTTTATATATTTTTAGAAAAAATATTTATTTTACTTCATAATCCTTTTTTATTAAAATAAAACAAAACAGTATATATTGTATAAAATTCTTTCATTTTGCCAAGAAACCGAACCTTCGTTTGCAAAATAATTCGCAAACTCCTTTCTAACAATTCCAGCTTCCAACAAGTTTTCACGAACTTCAGAAGAATATTGGTGTATATTTTCTTGTTCAGAAAATTGTGGTCATATTTAACGCTTTGCTCGTTATATTCGGAAGAATGTGCTAACAAGAAGTTATGTAGAACGCAGCAGGCTTGCACTACTTCTTGAACTGTTTCCACAGGCAAACTCATAGGTTTCTGTGGTACTTGGAATCGGTTTGCTAAAATTCCAAAAGCGTGTTCTACGGTATGCCTTGCTGTACTTAATCGCATGTTAAAAATCTTTTTATTTATTTCAGCACTTTTGTATGGATATGGTTTCATTAAATGCTTTTTTAGGGGAAAAGCATCATCTCCAACAATTACAAATGCCAATTTCCTGTTTTCTCCAATTATTTTATCTGGCGGGAAATAAACATCGGCTCTGTCTATCACATGCATTAAATTTGATCTCCGTAGCACACCGCCATCGCTTATTCGTCCATTGCAACCAATATCACAATAAATGATCCTGCAGTCGGCATCAACCAAAAGGAGCAGCACTATACTATCAAAACCTTTATAATTCCTATAATTTGCCCCGTCCTTTTTATGGGGCCTAAAAGCGATGTGTCTGCCATCCAAAGCACCTAAACATAAAGGAAACTGCCACCGATTTGCAAACCTATTTGCGATCTTGCGCCTTTCTTGTTGGCTTTTAGGAAACTAAAATAAAAAAACCGAAATTAAAATTTAACTAATATTCAAGTAATTTTCTATAGGCGTTTAAACTAACCTGCAAGTATTCACTTTTCAATTTTTGGTAAATTGCCCTGCATATTATTGGGACGTTTTTACTCAAAAAGTTATCAGAAAGTTTCGTTTGATATTCCAAACTTTTAAAACTTTCGCCTGTAGCCAAAAATCTTAAAGTGGCTGCCACCTTTTCTCGCACCGGTATACACTTCCTCATCCTGTAATCGACATTGATATTTTTTTAACTTATTTCAATCTGGAAGTGGAATGACGCACCATGTATCTTGTTTCGAAAGAAAACTCTCAATCCTTCTGATTAAAATTTCGAAAGTGTCTTCATTCATGAGTAAAAAGTTCTTGTATGATTTTCTATCCTTTAAGGCTCGGGCACACAGAAAGCGGTCAGTCGCGGCGGGCAGCGATCCAGCGGTCATCGCGGCGGTCTGCGATATGGGGCTACACATAGAACGCGATATTTTTGTGTGAGCGGTCCAGTCTGGTCGCGTTCTTCTAGGGAAATAGTAGGTAGTGAATTTTCTTATTCATGCCGATTATACAACTCGTCGGATTTTCTGCGACGGGAGAACATCCGATCCGCATTTGAAAATATTTGCATTATAGAATCCGACGGAATTCTGCATTATCGATCCGCACTGAAACTGCAATTTCACCACTAGCGATCAAATTTTCCACGATATTTTCGCTAATCCTTAGAAAAATAAATATTTAAGTGCAAAAACTTAAGAGTACGTAATTATTTGGGTTTTGTCTTTTGTGGTATAAAAATTTCATTTTGTTCATAATTGACAGTATAATTAAAAACATTTAAATTCATATTTTATAAGTCTCCATTGAAAAAAACTACGCCGAAATTTTTCACTTCCGCAGTAAATTTGATGCGGATTTGTAATGAAAATTGTTGTATACATAGAGTGTGATTCACGAGCGGATTCTACAATATAAATTTTTCACACTGCATTACCGTCATTTGGTTATTTTTCATTCGACGGATTCTATAATACGCCAAACGTCAAATCCGAATAAAATTCCCTCCGCGGACGATCCGTCGAGTTGTATAATCGGCATGATTTATTTACATACATATATTGAGTATGACCTCGGACGAAGAACTCCTCCTTCTGTTATTAGCTTTGCAAGGCAAAAAGAAGAAAAGACGATGTTGGGTCCATGAAATTAATAAGAAGAGAGAACAATTAGGGGAATACCACCGCTTATGTATAGAATTGGAGTCACATGAAGATAGATTTTTCAAGTATTTTCGTATGTCTCAAGAATGTTTCGAGGAATTGCATGATTTGATAAAATGCAGGATTGAAAAGTGTACTACGAACTGGAGAAAACCAATTGAAACATCCCATGCTTCAGCCTTTTTCAAAACATTTTTATAATTTTCGTGGGAAGTATCAAACAAAAATCTGTATTTGCGGACATTTTCTATTAATATTTCGATTTTTCCACTCATCTTGTCTGAAAGCGGCAAGGCGGTCATGCTAAAATTTGTAATTTTGTACAACCGGATCGCTTGTCGTCGCTACAAAGTCTAGCAGGCGGCGACAGACCGCCTGCTGTTTGACCGAGCTGATGCTAAGTTGTGTAATACAACTAGACCGCCAGACCGCCTCGGTCGTAAATCGCTGCCCGCCGCGACAGACCGCTTTCTGTGTGCCCGAGCCTTTAATCTAAGCTCGTGTTGCAAGAAGTGGAAAGAACTTTGATTTTCTTTAGTTTTTCTCCATTCCTTTATCCATTCTCTTTTTTTCTTGAGAGCTTCTTTATTTTGAAAAATAACGGCGCAGCTCGCAGCGGCGACAGCCATCAGACCTTCCTCTTCCGACTCGGATGAGCTCATTTTTTAACTAAACTAAAAGTTGAAAGAAAAAGTTGAAAATGTGTAGACACGAGCGACAGAATTGAACGTCAAAAAGTGGAATGCAAAGTTAAATGTGTAGAACCGGTCTTATGGATATTATTCCATACATAATGTCAAAAATCCCATCACTTTCCTACTTTGCGCTTGGTTGTGTTAGTGTCAAGATTTACAGCAAGGCCTGTAGTTGAGAAGGACTTGGGTCTACGAAAATGACTTAAGATAATTAGCTTAACTTGACAGTTTGTACACAGCTACATAGACAATAGAATTGTTGCACGAAAAAACCCACAAGCCGGTTTTTTAAGGCAAAAAGTGTTATGCCGTGTAATTTGCCTCAATAAGCATTACCAAGTAATGTGGTTGATAATGCTTTTCAACCCGGAATTTTATGAGCATACGCTGGTCGTACACCGATAAAAAAATTCTTAGCTTAAGAGACTTTTTCTTTAACCAAGCAACTAATGTTTTGGATATAACGAAAACAAAATTGTCTCGGGATAAGCAATACTCATATACTGAGTTTCCATGAGAGTTCAACCAGAGTTGAACCCGAGTTGAACTCCATGGAAACAGTCGCAGTCAAGAGTTTTCGTTAAGAAATTTTCAACTCTGCTCAACTCAACGAAAACAGGTAGGTTGAACTGAGTTCACACATGCAACTAAAAACTGCACACTAGCAAAAGTACAAAAAGTCAACATGTCGCGCCTCGCTTGGACGTCGGAAGAAACGTTGTAGTTGATAAGTATTTTTAAAGAAAAATCTATTATAAAATTAATAGACGGAAAAAGATGGAGGAAGACGGAAATATTTAAACTTCTAGAGAATGAATTTAAAAGAAAAGGTTTTATGGACAAAAGTGCGTTATTGATAGAACATAAATGGAAAAACTTAAAAAAACAATTTACGGCTACGAAAAAAGCCAATAAAATAAGTGGGAATTCCAAACAATCATGCCAGTTCTATGATGAACTGGACGAGCTGCTAGGAACACGGCCGGCCACTTCAACAATTGAAGGAGGCGTTGATTCGGATTTTACCTCAAGTGAAGATCCAATTATTAATGGTTCAAGTGAGTAAAAAGCACTTTTAAAAGATTTTGTAAATTACTAAATGACATTTCTATAAACAGGTGGTGCGGTTTATCCTTAACTCAAAATTTTGGGCCATGTAATATTTTAAAACTTCTCTTACTTTCGCTGCAGATGAATTTGTTGCATGCGACGTTGCCCGAGTTGGTTGTGGATAAGATTTACTGGATTCTTCCAGTTCCGTAATCCATTGCGGCAGGAACACGTCCTCTTGGTTTTGAATTAAGTTATGGAGCACGCAACATGCGGCAATGATTTTTGGCGCCAAACTTATATCGACGTCCATACGTTTCTGAAGTATTCTCCATCTGCTTTTTATATATATATATATATATATGTATATATATATATCCTTCCTCTACTTAAATATGTGTTGAAAGATTCTTCTTCGGGTGTTTGTTGTGACACGTACCCTTTTATCAGCCACTCCAGTAAAGGATACGCTGGATCACCAATTAAAAAAGCTTTCACCTGTTTTCCATTAATGATTTTTGATGGCTATAAAAATTTGGCAATACATTACAAAATGCTTTGAATGGCATAGAATATGAGATTACCCGTTCAAAAGTTGTCATGTTGCGATATAAATAAGAATGTTTAAGAACCACTGCTATACTGATAAATCTGAAAATGATAGAATATTATTGAATGGTTTATTGCTGTTACCAAATGCTTTCCACACTTACCGATAATTTTGGTCCACAACTCCTTGTAGAATTAAAGATTCATTTTCTATTAATATTGTTACGTTTTTACGGCTTAACGGATTCGTAGGATTAATTAAGGAATACACTTTTTAATAATCCACACAATAATTTATTTATTACAAACCAAACACAATTTAAAAATAAACACAATTCTTAGAGTTCACTATAATCACTAGCAAATTTAATAACTCGCACTATTCAATTCTAATTATCGCTTTTTATTTCACTATAAATCACCACTTTTCACTTTGGAACACTTGTATCGCCTTTATAATCAAAACTGACTCGATAGCGGCTGCCAGGCGCTTTTATATAGGCAGCTCCACCTTTGTCTACTTTCTGGAACCTTCGTTTTCTGGTTCCTTGTAGTATGTTCTATGTTTCTTCTAGTTTAGACCAGCTTGAAGTTGTCTTCGCTTATCGCTCGTTAGTTTAGTACATAAATTCTTAATTCAGACAACAACCGAAAATCATTGATTCATCCTCTCGACGAACAGATGGCGCATAATCATCACAATATAATCCCGATAGCCTTCAGTGGGAGGTGTGATTGGAATATGTGTTCCATCAATGGCACCAAAAATTTGCGGAATTTTGCAGAATTTCTCGAAATCTGCAATTTTAATTTGGAGTTCATCCATACTTGGCATTTTAATTTCCTCTGGCAATAGCATATCTATGATAGCATTGCAAACCTGCTTAACGGAACGATGCACGGAGGTCTTGTGAACGCCGAAAAGGTTCCCCACAACGCGGTACTCGGCACATGATGCTAATTTGTATAATGTTATTGTCACCTTCAGTTCTACGGATAATGGTTCCCGTACAGTATTTTCCTTCGGCTTTAGTTTTGTAGACAACCTTCTGCATAAATACTGGAATGTTTCTTTATCTACTCGAAAATTATCCAGCCAATCCTGTGTGTCGCTGGATTTATACATTCTTTGCCACCACTCTTTACTTCGATTTTTCATCCATAATCGTGGACTCGCTCTACATGTCATATTATTTAATATATTTTCTACAAAAAATACATTTTCACTTAATTTCATTTTCATTTTAGTTTGATGTTTTAATCTTAGGACACTCAGTCTATATTGTAATAGTTTTTGCCTTCTTGCTGTAATGTTTGTAACATTTCTGTTATACAATGAGCACAATAATTTAATTTTACTTTCCATTATCACGATTAAATAGTAAAATATAATTTCAAAGTTAAAAGAAACGTTTTGCCTAATACGTTCAGCTGTCTCTACACGACTGAAAACTCAGAAATGGAAACGCATAGAGTTAAAGCCTGGACCTAATATTCCGTACCGTACCGTAACAAAATTGAACGAATCTGAGCTCAGTTACGGCGTTTTGACAGATGCCCTAAATGAAAACGTAAAGTGGCAAGTGACAAGTGCAAAATGGATAGCATAAACAACGATTTAAGAGATTTATTTGCATTATTTAAGCTGTGGAAGCATTACAAACAGATTAGAAGTGATCAGAGGAAAAGAAGGAATAAAAATCGCGCAATAAATAAAATGGGAAACATCCACGGATATTACCGTGTAACATTTCTAAAAATCAAAAAATTGGAAAAAAGGAAATGGAAATTTGAAAGATTGTTGTGTAGGGTAATAATTATAATATTTCAAGTCATTTACTGTTCCAATTTTTAAAAAAATTGTTAAAATGTGAACAAGTTTTTTAAATAGCTAACGGATGCTAAGGTTTCGTGCCATTCTTACGGCACCATTACGGACCATTCGAGAATTTAACGAACATTCGGCAAGTTTATTAAGTCAATTTAGGTCGATGCCATATGAACACTTATGTTCGTAGGTTACGGTACTTACGGTTACGGTACGGTACGGAATATTAGGTCAGGGCTTAAGTCGTTGAGTTGAAGTGTCAGTTCAACTCAACTACAACTCAACTCGACTCCCATGGAAACTCAGTAATATAGTCTTGGTTTTATTGTTTATTGTCTTGGATGAAGACAAAAATTGACTAGAAGTAAAAAAAATTCTTGGTTTGAGATACTTATTTTTTTAATTTAAGCAACTCAACTTCTTAGTCAAAGAATATCAAATTCTTGAAGCAAGCAAATTAATTTTCTTGGCGGCTGTTTAAATAAGAACTCATATTTTTGCTAATGATCAAATAGTCAAATTAACTACAATATTTCCACATAATAAAATAGTGAATTGCCTCAATAAATATTCACGAATTGAAACTTCATCGTGTCTTGATTTAATACAAATTAAAATAAAATAATAAAAAACATTTAGTTTCTTGAGTAAAAAATTAAAAAATCTTATTTCGAAAGATATATCTTGTTCGAAAAATATAAGTATTGAGCGAAGGAATACAATTGCTTGGCTCAAGAATTTCTAGTGTCCTACTCTCACAGCATTCTCATTGTTAGTTTTTAAGCAAAAAGTTTTGTTGAACCAGGTATAATATTTCCCTCTCTTCCTTTTGACCCAATTTTTATGGTAAAATGGACTTTATTTAAGGCCCCTTTACACTATCTGATAAGTCATATGCTAAGTCATACACATTTTTATCTGACTTCTTCTTCTTCTCAAAAGTTAAATCATAGCAAGATGAAATCATAGCATTTTTGTATTTGCTGTTTATACCTATTTGATAATCAGTATGACTTCGAGTGCCGAGCGAAATGTCGGAAATTTTGAATGTAGAAACGGACGAAGAGGAAAAGGTTTTAGCGTTGCTAAACATTATGCAAATAGCATTATTAAATAAAAAATTAAAAGGTCCAAGTGGAGTAGAAAGTGGCTTTTAATGAGGAATTGTGGTCGTGATATTACCCATCTAGTATTAAATGAAGTACAGTTTGAAGATTTAGATTCCTTTCAAAATTATAAACAACAAAATTATAAAACATTTTTTTAAATTATTGTAAAAAGTGGAACCAATGATAGAGAAACAAAATACAGTTTTGCGAGAGTCTATTTCAGCAACAACAAGGTAAGCTATTCCATTATGTACTTCAGTGTGCGAATCAAGTCTAAAATATATTGTTTGTAGATTAGGTACTCATTACGTTACGATATCTAGCTACAGGACAAACCTACAGAAGCCTTTCTTACGAATTTAGAACCTCTGTTCCTGCAGTATCGCAAATAGTTCCTCAAACTTTAAAAGCTATGTGCACTGCCCTGAAAAATGATTATTTAAAGGTTAAATTACAGATATTTTAATCCCATAGAAAAAGATTAATTTTTCTTATTTAAGATGCCAAGAAGTAAAGAAGAATGGAGGAAAATGGCACACGATTTCGAAAAGCAATGGAACTTTCCTCATTGCTTGAGAGCTTTAGGTATACAGATTTTTTATATTTATTATGATAATTGAAATGTATGTTATTATGTTTAGATGGAAAGCACATTGCCTTTAAACCCAAAAAAATTAATGGATCGTTCTATTTCAACTATAAAGGTTTCCATAGCATTATTTTGTTAGCTTTGGTAGATGCCAGTTATTGTTTTCGGTACGTTGATGTAGGATGTAACGGACGAGTTAACGATGCAGGGGTATATGAAAATGCAACTTTGTGCAAAGCCGTCGAACAAAATTTACTGGATTTCCCAGAAGAAGAAGAAATTTCTGGGACGTCAGAGAAATTTCCATATGTCATAATAGGTGATGCAGCTTTTAGACTAACCTCACGAATTTTAAAGCCGTATGGGCATCAGCGCACATGTACAGAAACCAAAATTTTCAACTACAGGTTAAGTAGAGCTCGACGAGTAGTGGAAAACGCATTTGGAATTCTAGCAAACAAATTTCAAATCCTCCAACAAGAAATAAATTTAGATGTAGAAAAGGTTGAACTTATAACATTAACGGCATGCATTCTACATAACTAGATCCGCAGAGAAGACGGGATATGTTGAAGAAAGAGATAAAGAAAATACAAATGCGGTTGTTATTACTCCCGGAGTTTGGCGAAATTCTGTATTTCTCACAAGCCTTCAGAACATCAGCGGAAATAGGTCTGGAGATGCTGCATTAGAATTGCGGAATAAATATTCAAAATATTTTAACACAAATGGTTTTGTACCGTGGCAATGGGAAGCCATTAAAAAATTCAATTTTTAAACATTTGTATTATTATAAATATTTGTATTTTTTTATAACACTTCATATGAAAAAAAAAATGTACAGCATTTCATAATATATTTTCACTGTTATCCATTATAACGATGAGATTAGAATTTCGTTCTTTCTTTTTTGTTTCATACAAAATTAAATGAATTTGGTGTTTTGCTTCTTCTAGAAGCTCTGCGGAACGAATGCCACTTATTTCCGCTTTCACATAATTCCCGAAGGCTTCGACTTCTTCTGAGAATTTTGGAGCTGCACTTGGACGTCCCTTAATTGACGCGGTGACTGTTTTTATAGCGTCACTGGCCTGCTCTAAAATTTCATCTTCCCGTTTCCTTTTACCCAGTTTAGGCGTTGATGCCGATATGGAAGGGAGAGCCGTTACTTCTTCACATGTGGACTCTGATAGTGGTGATAACAAAGCATCCTCTGAATGGAGTTCGATCAAAGTATGGGAACTGGAACTCATAGCTTCGTCCCAATTGACGACTCTAGAATATGAGAAACGTTCACTTTCCTGCAATACATATTAATATTATTTGTAATTATTAATTGTAATTGTAAATCCCACCAAAAAAACATTAAAAATGTGAATTAGAAGTTCGTGGGCGCGGAAATTATTTATTGGGACAGTTTTAAACACACTTATAACAAAAAGAAGTGATATGCATTAGTCAAGATGAATCGTTAATAGCATGAAATAATTAAACACGTGCATTTACGAACGAATTCAAAGGAATTATACAACAATTTTAGAGCATGAATCTCAGCTGTCCTTCGAAATGTAACAAATTTTATTAGAAACACTATAGACTGAGCCACACTGAATTTAGCAAAGATTCATGCTAGGTATACAACAAACGCGCCCGCCAACTTTTTTGCGGTTGATAATACTTTATTGAGTTTTAAATAAAAATTGGCAGTTGTATAATTCCTTTGAATTCGTTCGTAAATGCACGTGTTTAATTATTTCATGCTATTAACGATTCATCTTGACTAATCCATATCACTTCTTTTTGTTATAAGTGTGTTTAAAACTGTCCCAATAAATAATTTCCGCGCCCACGAACTTCTAATTCACATTTTTAATGTTTTTTTGGTGGGATATCACTCTTTTTTGTTTTAATACTTTCTAAAATAAAAAATGAATAATCTTCTGTATAAAGAAATATTATGTATTTAATTGTTCATTATATTTTTTTATTTATTTTATAAATAGGTAATAACAAAATAACAAAATGCAGGAATTCAAATTAATATTATTTCCCCCGTTTAAAAAAAAAACATAAGCTCCTTTCGAGTTTCTCGGCCAAGATTTTTTCTGCACTATGGAATCATTGATCCATAACCAGCTCGATTTTTCTTTCAATATGCTGATGTAATGACCTTGTTCGAGTGTTCCTGTGTGGAATATAGCACTAATCACTTTTTAATTTGAACCTCTTATATGCAATTTTGCAGAAGTGACAGCTTTGATATCGCAATGCTCAATTTTAATAAACTTTTTATATTTAGTTCGAATAATTTCAGTTGTATTATGAGAACAGGTGCTACCGAAATCATTTCCGATTTACGAATCTTTTGAGTGTACCAACAATTTTTACATTGACCACTCAGGGTTTCTCGTTTTCCAAATTCATGATCAATAAGTTGCTGAAGAGTTACAGTATCTCGTTAAGCAATCGTTACTGATAACGAAATCATTATATTTGTTTCCACAGTTGCACTTGTAAATATACAGTTTGGATTGAGACATGTTGTTGTATATCTTACATTATGTTCAACGATATTTCTAATATTTCCTGTCTTGTTAAATAAATCACTTGACAAACGTCTTGGTGAAAATGTGTTCCATATATTTGTGTATTTAAAAAATTCTTAAGTGGCCGGACGTCTACATTTTTTTGAACTGATAAATAATTTAGCAATGTCTTGTATAACATGTGATTTTCTGGTAATTTTAACAACTCCTTTTTTATAGTAGAACAATTAAAAATGCACTGCAGGGCTGCGTTAGCATAACACGAAGCACCATGCAAATTTGGTAGTCCCGAACATATCCAAAATTTACAGCGTCATTAGTAAAAGTACCTTGTATATTCGAAACCTCCGAGATTGCATTCCACCTTTTATCAATAACTGGCAGAGACGAATTTTTTTTAAATTTAATGTTTGGTAAATCTGGACGATATTTTTCTCTTAGCCAATTGTATTCAACTATTGCTTCAAGATTTACTTTAACACTAGATGGATCAAAATTGAATCCAATCCAAGAATGTGAGTCTGGACAATGCTACATAAACCTGTCCGGGAGCAAACTAAAAGTACTAATGATAATAAACAACATAAACCTGCATTACTGACTCAAATGTTTCAGTTATGTCGCTTATTGTGTTGTCCTTTCATTTGATACCCATGTCGAGTGGTATGTTAAGAAAATGGTAATCGGGCCTCTTCAGATGACCGCCGTGGCTCTTACGGTATATTGAGTACACTATACCGCTTATTGTATTCTACTTATGATTACCTTTAATTAGCTACCCATGTCGATGGGCTATGTAAAAAAAATGGTTATCCGCTCTCTTGAGATAACCGCCGTGGATCTAAATATATTTTGACTATACTAAATCGCTTATTGTTTTCTACTTATCATTCCCTTTCTTTTGATACCCATGTCGAGGGGGTTGTGAGAAAATGGCAATGCGTCCTCTTGAGGTGGCCTCGGTGGATCTAACTAGATATTGAGTATACTATATTGCTTACTGTCTTCTACTTAAGATACGCTTTCAATTGATACCTATGTCGAGGTGGTGGTGAAGAAATGGTAGTCCGCCCTCTTGAGACGGCCGCCATGGATATAAAGACATAGCTTACTGTATTCTACTTATCATACCCTTTCATTTGATACCCATGTCGAGGGGGTTGTGAAGAAAATTGTAATACGTCCTCTTGAGGTGGCCTCGGTGGATCTAACTATTTATTGAATATACTATATTGCTTATTGTATTCTACTTATCATACCCTTTCATTTGATATCCATGTCGAGGGGGTTGTGAAGAAAATGGTAATCCGCCCTCTTGAGATGACCGCCATGGATCTAACCAGATATTGAGTATATTATATCGCTTATGGTATTCTACTTATGATACGCTTTCAATTGATACCTATGTCGAGGTGGTGGTGAAGAAATGGTAGTCCGCGCTCTTGAGACCGCCGCCATGGATATTAAGACATAGCTTATTGTATTCTACTTATCATACCCTTTCATTTGATACCCATGTCGAGGGGTTTGTGAAGAAAATGGTAATGCGTCCTCTTGAGGTGGCTTCGGTGGATCTAACCAGATATTGACTATACTATATTGCTTATTGTCTTCTACTTAAGATACCCTTTCAATTGATACCTATGTCGAGGTGGTGATGAAGAAATGGTAGTCCGCCCTCTTGAGACGGCCGTCATGGATATAAAGACATAGCTTATTATATTCTACTTATCATACCCTTTCATTTGATACCCATGTCGTGGGGGTTGTGACGAAAATGGTAATGCGTCCTCTTGAGGTAGCCTCGGTGGATCTAACTATTTATTGAGTATACTATGTTGCTTATTGTATTCTACTTATCATACCTTTTCATTTGATACTCATATCGAGGGGGTTGTGAAGAAAATGGTAATGCGTCCTCTTGAGGTGGCCTCGGTGTATCTAACCAGATATTGACTATACTATATTGCTTATTGTCTTCTACTTAAGATACCCTTTCAATTGATACCTATGTCGAGGAGGTGGTGAAGAAATGGTAGTCCGCCCTCTTGAGACGGCCACCATGGATATAAAGACATAGCTTATTGTATTCTACTTATCATACCCTTTCATTTGATACCCATGTCATGGGGGTTGTGAAGAAAATGGTAATACGTCCTCTTGAGGTGGCCTCGGTGCATCTAACTATTTATTGAATATACTATATTGCTTATTGTATTCTACTTATCATACCCTTTCATTTGATATCCATGTCGAGGGGGTTGTGAAGAAAATGGTAATCCGCCCTCTTGAGATGACCGCCATGGATCTAACCAGATATTGAGTATATTATATCGCTTATGGTATTCTACTTATGATACCCTTTCAATTGATACCTATGTCGAGGTGGTGGTGAAGAAATGGTAGTCCGCCCTCTCTAGACGGCCGCCATGGATATTAAGACATAGCTTATTGTATTCTACTTATCATACCCTTTCATTTGATACCCATGTCGAGGGGGTTGTGAAGAAAATGGTAATGCGTCCTCTTGAGGTGGCTTCGGTGGATCTAACCAGATATTGACTATAATATAGTGCTTATTGTCTTCTACTTAAGATACCCTTTCAATTGATACCTATGTCGAGGTGGTGGTGAAGAAATGGTAGTCCGCCCTCTTGAGACGGCCGCCATGGATATAAAGACATAGCTTATTGTATTCTACTTATCATACCCTTTCATTGGATACCCATGTCATGGGGGTTGTGAAGAAAATGGTAATACGTCCTCTTGAGGTGGCCTCGGTGGATCTAACTATTTATTGAATATACTATATTGCTTATTGTATTCTTCTTATCATACCCTTTCATTTGATACCCATGTCGAGGGGGTTGTGAAGAAAATGGTAATGCGTCCTCTTGAGGTGGCCTCGGTGGATCTAACCAGATATTGACTATAATATAGTGCTTATTGTCTTCTACTTAAGATACCCTTTCAATTGATACCTATGTCGAGGTGGTGGTGAAGAAGTGGTAGTCCGCCCTCTTGAGACGGCCGCCATGGATATAAAGACATAGCTTATTGTATTCTACTTATCATACCCTTTCATTGGATACCCATGTCATGGGGGTTGTGAAGAAAATGGTAATACGTCCTCTTGAGGTGGCCTCGGTGGATCTAACTATTTATTGAATATACTATATTGCTTATTGTATTCTTCTTATCATACCCTTTCATTTGATACCCATGTCGAGGGGGTTGTGAAGAAAATGGTAATCCGCCCTCTTGAGACGCGTACCATGCGTTCACTTTTTGTTAATCATCGAAATGATAGGGAATACTATTTGACATCAACAGTGCTGGATTTGACTAACTTGTAAAGAATATGCCATATTTTTAGAAATAAATTACGATTACGAACTCGGCATTTGGTATTTCAAAATTTTACTGTACATTTGTACTGTGAACTACACGTTTTTTATAGTACCTAACGCAATCTGATACCATAGTTACGACTAACCACTTTAAATGAATACATTTTGTTAATCATCTAATGCCATCTGGAATCAACAGTTCGAGTAAACACTTTTCGACTAACTAGTAGCACCATCTCCTTTATTGAGCAATTGAAATAATTTAGAGCGCCATCTGACAGAATAATTTTGAGTACCCACTTTTTTAGACTGAAGGAGAAGAAAAAAGTTCGATTCGAAATGTAAAAAATGTAAAAATAAAGAAAACGAAGAATGATAGGAAAAAAACTCATGGAATAATAAATTATTTATATTTTGTTTATCGGTTACAAAGGAAAAATTACTTATATTGCTTTTAAAAAGGTGATAAATCGCATAATTTTATAAAAAAAACACCTTGTTTTCTATGTTTAGGCGTAAATAAGGCATTAGCTGTTTGCCCTTACGAACTCGGCAAACTACCGCTTGCCTTGATTTTACCTGAAAATTACTTTTCCCTTTTCTAGGTTTCATGTGAGTTTTCAAAAAGCTTAATTTAGGGAACCAAAACGCTGACGGTTGGTAAATATCATCAGTGCCGGCTCCACTTTTTTCGGTTTTTTTTTGCTTTGCCAGCTCATAAACTTGATTGAAACACATACACAAATTAATAAACAAAATAATACTTATATTTTTTTACCTCAAATTATTTAATTTACTTTTTACATCCTCTGGGGTTATATTATCGATTGATCCCTTTAATTTTTCACTAACTTTTGTTAGCGCATCAAAACGGGCGTGCTTATTGCTATAAAATTTGTTTTTTGGATCGTAAAGACAATCTGCCTACCAATCCAAAAACATTCTCTCTGGTCCACTCTATCTATAAAAGTACACAAATTGCAAATATTTAATCACATTTTAATTAACATAATAATTATATATACTTTTTTCTCGATTAATTCTCTCTCCATTTTAAAAAAACACTTTTCACTTTCTTGTTATCGCAACGAGTTTCAAAAGTCATATGATTTCTCAGAGCAATTAGAATCAATCCTAAACCGTAAAAAGTCATATGACTTATCATATGTCAGATCATAGGAGAGATATGGATGCGTTTACACCATATGACTTGACATTTTCGATAAGTCATATGTGAAAGCATATGACTTATCAGATAGTGTAAAGGGGCCTTAGTGGTTTTCGACGTAACATTTTGGCCGCCATTCCATATTCCCATGTCGACGGGGTTGTGACGAAAATGGTAATCCGCCATGAGCCAAACAATATATTGAGTATACTATATTGCTTATGATGTTCTACTTATCATAACTTTTCATTTGATACTCATGTCGAAGGGGTTGTGAAGAATATTTCAATCCGCCCTCCTGAGACTGCCGCCATGGATCTAAAGGTATATTGAGTATACCATATTGCATTACCATCGGAGCTAAAGCTCTATGCAAAATTTCAGCATATTAGGATATCCGGAAGTATTTGAAAAATTGATTGCAAAATTTGTTCCGTGAAGAAAACAGTAATCTGTCCTCTTGAGACGGCCGCCATGGATCTAACGGTATAATGAGTATACCATATTGCATTGTTATGTGCAAAATTTCACGGTGATCGGGTAACCGGAAGTAATCAAACAATCGATTGCAAGATATGTACCGGACAAACAGACAGACAAGAAAGCGAGCTAATAAAAACGTATTAATATAATATTAAAGGATAAATATATACATAATACATATACATTATTTTATTTTTTCATCGTTGAGTTCCGCCAAATTTTATACATTGTAGAAAGGTTCCCTATGAAATAAACTTTGGGAATCACTGCGTTAGATAAATATTTTAAGCCGAGGAAGAATATTATATATGAAAGATTTATGTTCTATAGCAGATCTCAAAGAAGTGAGGAGCCTTTAAATGAATTTTTCAAAGATGTCAAAAAGTATGCAGATACGTGCGAATTTACAAACAAAGCAAAAATGATTAGAGATCGCATAATTTTAGGAATATATGACCCAAAAAGACAAAAGAAATTGTTGCAAAATGAAAATATTGAACTACAACAAATAATAGAAGAATGCAGAATTGCAGAAGCAAATAAAGAAAAAATAAGATAGGTGCAAAGTCAAAAGTCGTTAACTATTGATGCAGTTGGAAATAACATAAAATTGAGAAACAAAAAACCACAGCATATCAACGAAAGTTATAGCAAGGGCAGTTGTTCAAAGAATGTTGTTGACAGAATGATTCAAAATAAAAACGATTGCACAAATAAAAAACGAAGTAACATCAATAAAAATCAATATGATAGAAATGAAGCATCAAATAGTTATGATAAAGTTAAATGTAAGTTTGGCTTGACAATACACCACAGGGGAAATTGTCCAGCATATAATGAACATTGTGCAAGGTGTAAAAGATTGAATCATTTTGCCATTGCCTGCAATTTTTTCGGATTAGAGATAACACTACTAATGAAAGTACGAGTAGTCATAAAAGTAAGGATGATTTTTCAATTAATGTAATATTTAGTAATCGTAGATTTAATTAAGCAAACAATATCAAATCATGGTGCGTACTTGTAAAGATGAATTTTAAAATTGATTCTGGAGCTGAAGTTAGTATTCTGCCTAAAAACATGATAGAAAAAATTGGTGCAACTGAGTTAATTGAAACGTTAGTAAGTACTCTTACAAGTTATAGTGGACATAAAATAAATACTTTAGAAAAAATAACATTACTGTGTACATTTCGAAATAAAATAGCACGCAGAATATTTATTATAGTAGCAAATCGCTTTAAAGCTATTTTAGGGCTGGATTTGTGTGTTGAACTGGGTATAATTAAACGGGAATGTATAATTTCAAATATTAGCAAAAAGGTACCCATATCTGGAAAGGATATTCATGCCATCATTACACTAGATAAGTTAACTTCATGCTATAAAGATATTCTGAAGGTATAGGTAAATTTGATAAACAATATACCATTCAAGTGAAAGAGCACTCTCTACCCAAGGCCCATCCTCCGTGTAGAATACCACTGAAACTACAAGATCGCCGGAGAGAGAAGTTAAACGAATTACAAAATCTTAATATTATTGAAAAGGTTGATGAATCAAGGGAATGGGTTAATCACCTTGTTATTATTGATAAAAAAGATAAGTCATTACGGCTTTGTTTAGATCCACGATATTTAAATACTTGTTTAAAGTCAGACTTCTATATGATTCCGTCATTTGAAGAAATTTCTGCAAAACTGAGCAGGCAAAGATTCTGTAGGGACACTAAACTCTGACGCACTCCCTAAATACTTTATGTTTAGCTACCTGACTTTGTAAGAAGAGACAGGTAAGAAAAAGTCGGAAGTAGGCAATTAAAATAATTGATAATTGCCTTGAAAAAAATTAATTAAAAAAGTCAGTCACTCTTGGATTTTAAAAAAAGACAAACACGTAGTTCGCCTTATCGTTAAATTAAAATTAACGTAAAATATGGTTAATATAAACTATAATTAAAATTGTGTTTACCTAAGAAAGTGAATATAAAATATAGTTAGAATTGTGTATATTCCAGAATTGTTACAAACTGGATGAATTAAATAAAAATACAAACTGAATAACAATAGTGTTTGTAATTGATGTCCCCATAAGGAAGGAGAACACTTTATTGGTGACCCCGTCGCTGAATAGGAAGAAATTTAGCAGAAATAAGAGATAAGTTTAGAATTAAGAATTTTTGATGTTGCAGAAGAATGTTTTAAAGGAAAATATAACGGACCTCTGTGGAGCTACAATTTCAATTGGAACTATATAGAAGTGGTCCAGATTTTCTGGATTGATTATATATTTTTTTTGTTCTAGAAATAAAATTAGCCCATAGTTATTTTTTTTTTTTCAAATTTGATTTTCCTAAACTTATTTTTTTTTTCTATTATATTACATATGATAACATATTATTTACTTTGTTTTCGTTTCTGTGGCAAATTGAACTATAAGTTAGTTATTTTTCTGAAAAGTGTGAAGCGATAAGGGCGTTTATTAATTTTCTTTTGGGTCCTCTTTCAATTTTGTTTGAATTGAAAGCATATAATATGAACGACAAGGACTTGTCGGTAGATGATCTGTTGAATTTCGATTTGGATGCAGATATGGTAGAACCATCCGAAACAGGTGCGGTTACAGCACGAAACATAACTTTGTCCAACTTCTGGTTGGATGACCCGGCAGCATGGTTTTGCCAAACAGAAGCACAATTCGGTATGGCAGGAATCAGGGCAGACTCCACCAAGCTGCTTCACGTTATACCGATGTTACCGAAAGAGGCAGTAAGATCAGTCATGCACATCCTTAATCAGGGTAAAGATGCAAAATGGGCTGAGGTCAAAACAGTCCTCCTAGAGAAATATGGTTTATCCAAGGCCAGGCGCTTGGAACAATCACTTTCCATGCAAGAACCTAGGGACAGGAAACCATCAGAATTTCTTCGTTTCCTACAAGCATTAGCAGGTTCTAGTACGGCGATGTTGGCAGACCTCGTGGCTAGGTTGTGGGAGCGCAGTTACACTGGCGGGGGTAAAAGACAAAACTTTTGAAGAACAGGTAAAGCAAGCTGACAACGTGTGGGAAGTACTCCCGCATTCCGGTACGTCGTACGCATCTGTTGTCCAGGCTACATGACCTCGTGAGTCAAGACCTCGGCAACAAGCGACTCGGGACTCACTTCAACGGGACATGGACGACTTGAAGCGAAGTCTTGAGTATGCGCCGGGACTCAAAAGCAAGTTCGCAGCGAAGTCGAAGCCGTACGCCGAGTCGGAGAGACAGGTCGAGACAAGGTAAAAGAGTGACTTTCGCCGAATCACCAGCGAGAACAAATAAGCAGGAGGGAACGATTTGTTGGTACCATAAAACCCATGGTGAAAGAGCTACCAAATGCAAACCCCCTTGCAACTACAACAAATCTCAAAATTTAAATAAAAAAAAAACTAAGTGATCAGGGGATCGCACCAACGTCGAGTGAGTATAAATGGCGGCGCTCATATTGACTCTTCGTCCGCGATTCAAACAATCGTATGGATTTCTTAATTGATTCTGGCGCGGACATTTCTCTTGTTCCAGCAATGTCATTTCCAGGACACAATGGGTGTCCAAATCTTCTTTTGCGAGCGGCCAACGGAACAGTAATCCGCACTTTCGGCACGAAATTACTTGAGCTGCATCTCGGTCTACACCGAAGATTTGTTCATAATTTTATAATAGCAGAAATTACAAAGGCTATACTCGGTGCTGACTTCGAAGTTTGAGCCGTCTGTTGATTTTAAATATCGACATTTAGTCGACTATTGCAACAATCTTAGGATTAATGTGTGTTCCACAGTCGACTATCAGCCCGAGTCCAAACAATACAAATTGATTGGTATTTATAAAAGAGCTGTTAATGAAGTATCCTTCGTTAACAAAACCTCCCAACTTCAACCTGCCGGTTAAACACAATGTGCAACATCACATTGTTATTAATGGGCAATTACCATTCGTTACGGGTTACGGCTAGGCGACTTCATCCGGAGAAGCTTAAAGTAGCAAAAATGGAATTTGAACATATGATTCAAATGGGTATTTGTCGGCCATCGTCGTCACCCGCAGCATCTCCACTTCATCTGGTCCCTAAACGGGATTCACATGATTGGAGATCATGCGGCGACTACCGTCGACTTAATGCAGTCACTGAGCCGGATAGGTATCCTATCCCACACATACAAACTTTTTCCGTGAATTTACACGGATGCACAATCTTTTCAAAGGTGGATTTGGTACGTGCTTATCACCAGATACCAGTCGCTCCAGAAGATGTTAGTAAGACTGCGATAATTACGCCGTTTGGTTTATACGAGTTCACCCGCATGCCATTCGGATTACGTAATGCTGCCCAAACCCTTCGAAGGTTTATTAATGAAGTTACGAGGGATCTGGACTTCGTCTTTGTCTACTTAGATGATGTTTTCGGGGTACCTGAGATCAACTTTCTTAGCCACAATATCACAAGAGAAGGAATACTACCATCAGCGGATCGGGTTAAGGCTATAGTGGACCTCGCGACACCGATTTCAGTCAAGCAAGTTCAGAAATTTTTAGGAATGGTGAATTTTTATCACCGATTTATCCCTAACTTAGCTGAAATGTCGGTACCAATAAACGAGTATGTGAGATATCTTCTCAATTGCACTCGTGCCATGAAAGACAAAGCATTCCCTTGGCCTGAAGCATGCGAAGAGGCATTTCTCAAGATTAAGAAAGCAATGGCAGAGGCAACATTTCTGAATCACCCACTCGAGAATGCCAAGTATAGTTTAACTACTGACGCTTCCGATTTCGCAATTGGAGGAGTATTGGAACAATTTAACGGTCAGTAGTGGCAACCTTTAGCTTTTTACTCAAAAAAGTTGTCACCAGCGGAGCAAAAATATTCTGCATTCGATCGCGAATTACTCGCCATCTATGCAGCTATCAAACATTTCCGCTATTTCGTCGAAGAACGCAGTTTCGTGGTCTATACGGACCACAAACCATTAGTACGCGCACTTCACACGAAAACCGAGCGATCCCCACGACAGACCAGACATTTGGACCTGATTTCACAATTTACTTCAGACATCCGTCATGTATCCGGTAAACAAAACCTTGTCGCAGACTATTTGTCCCGCTCCCTCACAACCGACAACGTCGACTCCATCACCTTTGACTTGCCTACATTATCTCAAGTTCAAAAAGATGACAAAGAGTTGCAAAACCTCCAAGAGTTCCCCAGCAAAGGCTCTAAAGCAAAACTAATACTCACGCCAATCCCATTTACAAAACAACAGGTATGGTGTGAAGTTAGTACGGGTATTACGCGTCCTTACATACCAGCTGCGTTACGCAAGTTCGCGTTCGAATCGGAACATAACTTGTCGCATCCAGGTATTCGTGCTACGCGACGAGCGGTTTCAAGTAAATACTTCTGGCCGGCAATAAACAGAGACTGCAATAATTGGTCTCGTTCTTGCCTTGGTTGCCAAAAATCGAAAGTGTCGAGACACACCAAGTCTCCGCATGAAGCTTTCAAACTTCCGAATCAACGATTCGAACATATCCATATGGATATTGTGAGACCATTGCCGCCATCTAGGGCAGCTATTCTCAACCGCTGGTCCGGCGGACCATTAGTGGTCCGCGGAGAAATTTTACTGGTCCGCGGACATTTCTCCTATCCACGTAAAAAATTTACTTATGCTATAAATATGCTAAAGCCTCAATTATACTGGACGCAACGGAACGCAACGGATCGGATTGAAATGTCAAAATGAGTTTCATTGCGGAGAAATTGTATTGAAGTGGTTATACTGGACGCAACGTAACGGAACGGACCGTATTAAAGTTTCAAAACTTTGGAACTTGAAGGACCCGACGGATTGAAGTGTCAAAAGGAGCATTAAAAACAGCTGATTTTGACATTTATTATTTAGCCCAAAATGTCATCAGAGATTTTGGAAAAATTAAGAACCGAAGTGGAAGATAATGAAATTCTACATAATAAAAAATTCCACAGATATAAAAATTATAAGCACATTTGGCAAAACATTGCCGAAAAAAGTGACATTTACGTACGTTCGATTCCGTCAGTATAACCAGCAAAACTCCATTCCGTTGACTCTCCATTCATTTGCGTTGCGCTGCGTCCAGTATAATTGAGGCTTAAGGGCGACGGCGAAACCTTTTTTCCTCGGCCACGGCGAATAGCCCGACGTAATTTGTTACGTGCATTAGTGCAGATATTATGTTAAAAGCTAGATTTTCAACAATGTCCATAGATAAATTTTGGATCAAATTGAAAAATGAATATCCATCTCTATACGAGAAAGCAATGAAAATGTTAGTCCCCTTCGCAACTACATATTTATGTGAATCGGGATTTTCATCTATGACGGTAATAAAAAATAAATTTAGAAATCGGCTTTTGATTATTTCACCGCTCCGACTTAGCTTGTCTAATTTAGAACCAACAATTGACAAGTTGATTGAAGAAGAGCAGCAGCAATCTTCTCATTAACAATATGTTCATATGCAATGAGTTTTTGATTATTTTTATAATTTCTGATTTTTTGTTCAAATTTTTCTTAAGAGTTTGTTCTCATTGATTTAATTTTTTGGTAATCGTAAGAATGATATAATGATATATGATTTATAATTTTCTGTCATTTTTGTTAATAAAGGTTTATATACTTACTTATTATTATATGTATGTATAATTATATATCTTTACATTTAAATATTACTGTAGGCAAATGATAATAAAAATGTTATAACTAACTTACGTAGTAGTTCTTTATAAATAACTTAGTAAAAATTTCTTGTTAAGAAAATATCACTGGTCCGCAATTTTTTTAAACAAATCTACTGGTCCGCGAGCCAAAAAAGGTTGAGAAACGCTGATTTAGGGGATATTCATACATCCTTACAATAGTAGATCGATTCACTAGATGGCCTGAAGCTTACCCAATGAGGGATATTTCAGCGGCAACGGTGGCAAAGCACTTTGTTACTGAATATGTTCCACGTTTCGGCGCACCTTTGGAAATCACAACTGATCAAGGTACGCAATTCGAGTCGAAGCTATTCAATGAAGTTGCCAGACTGATCGGTACACACCGAATAAGGACAACCGCTTACCATCCACAAGCAAATGGGATGGTGGAAAGGTTACCCAGACAGCTGAAAGCCGCATTAATGGCAAGGGATAACACTACTCATTGGAGTGAAGATTTGCCCTTTGTCATGCTAGGCATTCGTACAGCAATCAAGAGCGACTTACAATGTTCACCAGCAGAGCTAGTCTATGGTCAGAATTTGAAGTTGCCAAACTCGATTTCCATCCCGACTGATGAGAATCCGATAGAGCAATCAGAATTTCTTACTCGTCTACGTGCACACATGCAGAACCTTAAAGCAGCTCATCCTCGACAAACAAGTCAAAAGGATGTATACTTACCTAAGGCTCTAGAAGATTCAGATTACGTTCTTGTCCGAGTAGATCGGGTACGAAGACCTTTCGAATCTCCATATGAAGGACCATACCCAGTAATCAAAAGATTACGCAAGCAATTCATCGTCAGTTTGAACGGCTCAAACAAAGCCATATCAATCGACAGGCTGAAGCCAGCGATTGTTGGTGACCACAATGATGAAAACGAGTTGAAGCTGTAGAAGACTTTACGGTAGTCGTTACGCTGGAAGGGGAGTATGTAGGGACACTAAACTCTGACGCACTCCCTAAATACTTTATGTTTAGCTACCTGACTTTGTAAGAAGAGACAGGTAAGAAAAAGTCTGAAGTAGGCAATTAAAATAATTGATAATTGCCTTGAAAAAAAAATTAATTAAAAAAGTCAGTCACTCTTGGATTTTAAAAAAAGACAAACACGTAATTTGCCTTATCGTTAAATTAAAATTAATGTAAAATATGGTTAATCTAAACTATAATTAAAATTGTGTTTACCTAAGAAAGTGAATATAAAATATAGTTAGAATTGTGTATATTCCAGAATTGTTACAAACTGGATGAATTAAATAAAAATACAAACTGAATAACAATAGTGTTTGCAATTGATGTCCCCATAAGGAAGGAGAACACTTTAATTCTTCACAGTACCAGATTTGCAAGATGGCTTTTGGCACATTGAATTAGATATGGTATCAAGGAAATATACTACATTCAGTACACCCTTACACTTATACCAATTTAATCGCTTACCTTTCGGTTTATCAACAGCACCAGAAGTTTTACAAAAATATAATTCTGAAGCGTTTTCTAATACACCGGGAGTTACTATTTATATTGATGATATATTAGTATGTGGAAAAACGGTAGAAGAACATGATCAAAATCGTGCAAGAGAAATGAATATTAAATTCAATAAAAATAAAATTCAATTTCGAGTTAACCAGGCACACTATTTGGGCCATATATTATCAGAAAATGGTATTGAACCTGATCTCGAATGGATCAAGGCTATAGAACAATTAAAACACCAACATCGAAAAAAGAACTTCAAAAATTCTTAGGTGTTGTAAATTATATACGAAATTTTATTCCAAATATGGCTAATCTAACAGTTTCATCACGAGAACTCCTAAAGCAAAATGTAAAATTTCAATGCCTCATCACACAGAAGCAATTAAAAAAATTGAAGAAATAATTGAGGAGTGGGCGAACAAAACGGCACATGTCCATGGTTGGCCGTTTTCAGTGTTTTGACGGAATCGTGTTCATTACACTAAACTGCAACTAGTTTCAATCTCAGACACTTCAAAAATCACTTTCATGTAATATTTTTTTGTTAGCAAAGTAACGGTTTCCCTGCAGAAAGGCATATGTCCTACGAATATTCATATTTTTTAACCATTCGTTAATGTGGATTTTCAAAAGGGCACGTATTTCATACAAAAAAGTTTTTAATCAACAATGGAAGTTCATTGCACCTCACCTGGGGCTCTAATTACATCGATTTGTATGTGCATCATAAACTGCACTAAAAATGCACTAAAATTTACCTCACTTTTGCCTCCCACGGCCCAAAACAAGCCGTGGGGCACTATGACCCCTTAAAATTTGCGTAACAGACCCTACTATTAGGAAAAAATACCAGAAAAATCTCCCCTTGCCTCTAAGGGGGCCAGGGAGCTCCCTAAAAGGCTAAAAACAAAAAAACGTGTCCAGTTGGGTTCCTGCAAAAGGGCACATGTCCATTCAAGGGTTTGACAAAACGGTACATGTCCAGTTCTGTCCCTGCAAAAGGGCACATGTCCATTTTTGTTTTAATTTTTTCTCTTAAAGTATTAAACATATTTAAAAAAAATTTTTCCGTCTGAATGAGTTCAAATAGTAGCACAACCTACCATACTCATAAATAGTTAATGTGATCAGTTCAGAGGCAGAAACAGTTTTTTGCGATTTCTGAACAATTTGCAAAACTGGACATGTGCCGTTTTGTTCGCCCACTCCTCAATTACAAATTATAACGTTTTAGTGCCATTTGATGAAAAAGCGGAAGTAATTATTCAAACAGATGCTTCAAAGGATGGATTAGGGTGTTGCCTAATGCAACAAAACGGAGTAGTTGCTTATGCCTCAAGAGCATTGTCACCGAATGAACAAAGGTATGCTCAGATTGAGAAAGAGTTTCTTGCCATAGTAAACAGTTGCAAAAAGTTTCACAGATATGTATATTTATGGAAAAACATCACTGTTCACTCAGATCATAAACCATTAGAAACAATATGAAAAAAGACTGTTGTGAAATTGGATCCTCACGTTTACAAAGGCTTAAGCTAAAATTACTACATTATAAAGTAGAAGTAAAGTATGTTCCAGGGAAATCCCTAGTAATAGCCGATTTTTTATCCCGAAATTCGTATACAGATAATACAGAAGAATCAGATCTAACAGATTTAGTACATTCAGTTTCGGTGCAAGATAACAGTTTACAGGAAATTAAAGAGGAAACTAATAAAGACGAGTTATTGAAAAAGGTGAAATTTTATTGTCTTCACGGATGGCCAAATGATAAAACTAAAGTTCCTGTACAAATAACTTCTTATTTCAAAATTCGAAATGATATTTTTATTGATGATGATTTATTATTATATAATAACCGCAAAATAATTCCATTCAACTTGGGCAATATAATCTTATTTAAACTACACGAGGGTAACATGGGGCTTCTTAAAACTAAAGGAAGAGCAAGTGAATTATTTTATTGGCCAGGCCTCAATGAAGATATAGAAAGGGTAATTGAAAAATGTTCATTATGTCAGGTTCAAAGATAATCAAATTCAAAAGAACCATTAATACCTCACTTAGTAGGAAATTTTCCTTTTAGTCCAGGAGAGATAGCGAAAAAGTAGTTAAAAGTTGAAATAAATCTACCCTGCGGTTTCTTGACGCTATAATTAAGAGAAAAATCGTAGGAATTCAATGAATGTGTTTTGGATAAAATTGGTCCAGGGCAACAGGTGGTAAAAAGCTAATAAAAGGAGCGAAAACGCGTTTTTTCACGTTTTGGGTACGAAAAATATGTTGTTTTGGAAAACAAAAAATACTACTTAATAGTGCTTAAAAAGACGAAAATTATGAGTTTTGGACCATTGATATCGGCCAACAGGTTTTTACAGAAAAATTCAAAAACCGTTAAAAATTGTCATTTTTTGATATTTAATTATAGGGACTGTAATTATCGTAGAACCTTGTGAGCTTAAATTGTGGCCACTGATGGTGCCTACCTACAATAAAAATTTCATGACAAAATAATGGTAACTTTTCGAGTAAATCTCAAAAAGGTAAAAACACCTGTTTTACGAAAAAAGGTTGAACAAGGCCACCAGTGGTCCTAGAGATTTTTTGGTGAGCCCAATTTATTCCCAAAGAGTTGCTCTACAACCCCATTTTCATGAAATGTATGTAAAGTTTGATTTAACACCTTAAAAACACGATTAAAAACCACCCTTTTTCCAGTTTTTTGAATAAAAAGCTTTTATTTTGAGTTTTCTTCGTGAGCTCTTTGAGCTTTTTTTTAAAAGCAAACAAAAACTGCGGTTTTTCAAAACTATAATTAAGAGAAAAATCGTAGGAATTCTATGAATATGTTCCGAATAAAATTGGACCTGTAGAATAGGTGAAAAACAAACTAATAAAACTGTCGAAGAACGATTTTCAAGAAAAAGCTCAAAAGTAAAGTTTTTAATTCAAAAAACTGGAAAAAGGGTAGTTTTCAAACGGGGTTTTAAGGTGTTAAATCAAACTTTACATACATTTCATGAAAATGAGGTTGTAGAGCAACCCTTTGCGAGCCAAAATGTCAATCAAAAAATTTTTAGGACCATTGTGGGCCTTGTTCAACCTTTTCTTGTGAAACAGGTGTTTTTACATTTTTGAGATTTACTCGAAAAGTTACCATTATTTTGTCATGAAATTTTTATTGTAGGTAGGCACCATCAGTGGCCACAATTTAAGCTCTGCCACAAGGTTCTACGATAATTACCGTCCCTATAATTAAATGTCAAAAAATGACAATTTTTAACGGTTTTTGAATTTTTCTGCAAAAACCTGTTGGCCGATATCAATGGTCCAAAACTCATAATTTTCGTCTTTTTAAGCACTATTAAGTAGTATTTTTTGTTTTCCAAAACAACATATTTTTCGTACCCAAAACGTGAAAAAACGCGTTTTCGCTCCTTTTATTAGCTTTTTACCACCTGTTGCCCTGGACCAATTTTATCCAAAACACATTCATTGAATTCCTACGATTTTTCTCTTAATTATAGCGTCAAGAAACCGCAGGGTAGATTTATTTCAACTTTTTTTCTATTCTTCCTGGACTATTTTGAGAAAGTAGGATGTGACATAATGGAATATAAAAATACTAGTTGACTATTACTCGAAATAAATAGAAGTACCTAGCTAAAATAAAAAACAAATCATCAGATGAAATTATAAAATCATGGATGGATGTTTTTTCGAAATTTGGCATACCTCACAATTATAGCAGGTAACAATCCTTTTAATTCATTTAAATGTAAAGAATTTGCTAAATCATGGAATCTATAATATAAAAATGAATCGCTAAATGTGTTGCTAAGCGCAAAACTCGAGAACGGCTGGACCTATTGGACTAATTTTTTTTTCGAATATTCGTTGAAACACGAGGATGGTTCTTACGGAGAGAAAAATTTAAAAAATTGCCTGAAAAAACAAAAAAAAAACAACCCTCTATATTCCCATACAAAAGATTCGTAATAATACTTAAAAGTGAATTTGTACTTTAATATCATACCATAAGATTTAAATGTTAGTGGAGGGGTTCCGTGAAAGCAAAACAATTGAGTGACATTAGTACCGTATAGATATTAATGGCAATATTTGTCAATATTTATACGATGGTAACATTGAATCATTGTTTTGTGTCTAATCGATGTTTTGGCGGGGTACCACTTTCTTCACAACCCCCTCGACATGGGTATCAAATGAAAAGCTATGATAAGTAGAATACAATAAGCAATGTAGTATACAAAATATACCTCCATGGCGGCCATCTCAAGAGGCCGGATTACCACTTTCTTCACAACCACCTCGCCATGGGTATCAAATGAAAGGGTATGATAAGTAGAATACAATAAGCAATGAACCGCAATATACCGATCCATGGCTACCGTCGCAAGACCCATGTTCTTTGAGACACTTCATCTGTGTAAAATTGATATCTCGAAAAATACTAAGTCAGTGGGTGGTTTTATTGTTTACTATTGGCTTATGGGTGCAGCGAGGCGTACCGGGTCCCAGCTAGTATTCAAATACTTACAAGTAGTCCATATTATCCAAGATCAAATGGAATGGCAGAACGTTCTGTTCAAATAATAAAAAATATCCTCAAAAAATCGGAAAGGGAGGAAAATATACACATAATGTTGCTAGAATATCGTAACACACCAATAAAAGATCTGAATTTATCATCTGCTCAATTACTGTTTTCACGCAGATTAAGAACTAAGTTACCTATCAGAAATAACATGCTATACCCCCCGCTCAACTCACAAATCCCAGAACAGTTTGAAAAGAAGAAGATTAAAAATACTCAAGTCCTAGATCGTATATTGTAAAGGATCTTGATCATAATAGCATAGTACGGCGTAATTCCTATCATTTGAGAAGATCTTCAGTCAATGTTGAAACTTCACCACAGCAGCCTTCATCTCAACTGCAAAATTTAAATCTAAAATAATTTTAATAGTTTTAATATTACTACCTTATGATTATACTTATAATTACTCAAATTTAAATTCAACTGAAACTTATTGAATTACTTAGTAATGAAATATAATTGAAACTTATGTTCTGATTTCTAGTTAGTTATAAAACGTTATTGCAAATATGTATGTATTCAGTATTTTAACTCTGTAAAAGAGGAAGGTGTAGAATATGGTAATTCCATATTCTGTCCCAATTGCAGCAATTGTATAAAATATGCTATCTATTAAGAAAGTTAGTTGCATAGCAGGCGTTCTAGAAAAACAATGTTTTTTAATTTTGATAGCACATAGTGGCGGTTCCTCTTTGGAAGCAAAGGAAGCACTGCTTCCCTTGACCAAATAGGCAACTTCATGCAAATAAATGTATATAAATAATAATAAATTTAACTTTATATCAAGATTAATCACAAAAATCTTAACATATGTATTTCCTCCTCTGGAAACACTAAAGCTGGAGATATTACAGCTTCCCATTGCTGTATCAGACCTCGAACATGATATGAGCGGCAATACTAAAGTGCCTCTCTCCGCTTATTCAAATTTTCCTGGCGCCGCTCTTATCGTGGCCGAGACCATATACAACATGGGGAAGCTGTAATATATCCACCTTCTTTCCCACAGAAAATCACTGTGAAAACTCCAACACATCCAAATGAATTGAACTGAATCAAGACCCTCTCCATTACAGGCCATGAAGTTCTCTCTTGAACTAATACAACCATAGCTGAAGTCGGTCCACAAAATCTGACATTTGGTTAGAATAAACATGGCGCGGAATAGGCTCGGAATTGTTTTCGTTATATTTTTGTGGTAAAAAGTGGAAAATCATTGTAAGTTATTGGCCTCGATTCCCAGATCCGCCGGGAGGGAAGTGAGTGCGGATTTGACACTTTGCGATTCTCAAATCCGCAGTCCCGGATTGGTTTAAATCGAAAATTCGGAGTGAAGACTCACGCAATAATGAAATATACGATGTCGGATTATCTTAGGCGCATTTGTCGTTCAAATCCGCAGAAAATTTGTTGCGGATCACACTTTTACAGCGCGGAAAATGTCAAAAAGAAATTCGGGGTTGCGGATTTGAGAATCGCACAGTGTCAAATCCGCAACTCACTTCCCCGCCGCCGGATCTGGGAATCGAGGCCATTACTTTAAACTATACATGGATTATCAGTGATTAGTTCTTTAGTGATTTAATAAGAAAAAATTAAAAAAAATAGTGATTTAGTGAGTTTTAAGGGTGTTCATTGTTGAGGTGATCAATTTATTTTACTTTCGCGGTGTTTTTTTTTCGTGTTTATTAAGGAAAAATATGCTGATTATTTAATTAAACGTGATTTTAAAGTCATTAAATAATTTATTATGGAATTATTATTAAACATATAAGTGCAGAAAAGTGTGAAAGGAAAAGTGTTTTTCTACACCTATATTTTTAATACTAATTACATAATATATGTATTAATCACTTTAAAATCACTTGTAATCCCATAACTAAACAAAACATTAAATTTTCAACATTTTTTTCGTAAATAAACATGAAAAAATACCGTGAATGTAAAAACAGTTGTTCGCCTTAACAATTAAAACACTTAAAAGACACTTAATCACTAAATTATTTTTATTTTTTTTTTTTAATTAAATCACTAATAAACTATTCACTGGTAAATCCAAGTGCAGTTAAAAGTGTTAAAATACAATATTTTATCACTTTTTACTGCAAAACTATAACCAAAACATTCCCGAACTTATTCCGCGCCATGTTTATTCCGCTCACTCCGGTGAATTTTTGGACTGAGTTGACCACCATGAAAAACTCTCCTTCGGGGCCTGTAGTTGAATTGAATGAAGATACTCACGCAAAGGTTTGTGTTAATACAGTACCCTCAGAAGCTGAGCTAAACGCAGCTTCTTCGGAACCGAACAGCGAGAATTGGGAAGTCGAAGATAGAGAAATATTCTGTATCCACCATATTCTCTTTGTTTTCTTGGTTTCTTTTTCTGGTAATCTGTTCTGGCTTCGAGCAATATTAAATTTTCTCTTAAAATTTTACTTCGTATTTTTGTTTTTGACTCTTCTTAAATTTGAGTTTTCGTTTGTCGATTGAGTCAAGAAAAAAGAGGATAGGTGAAGTTTCTCTTTATCTATTATTTATTCTAGTGGGGTGGCAGGTGGTGTATATTGAATATAAGCTGATAACTTTGTAGCTTCCATTATATTTTTATGATTCTCTTTAATGACGATTTAAAGGATAGAGAATATTTTTATGAAATGCACCCAGTAAACCACGAATGCATACAAAATGAATTCACAATACATTTCAGAAATGAATGAAATTCATTACAGAAAGCATTTTGTAAGTAATACGGAATGCATTAAAACACATTAGGCATGTCATAGGATGAAATGCATTGCTTGTGCACTAACAATATATTTCATATAGAAGTATGTAATGCATAAATAATAAAATACAAATACATTTTATAGTTGTGGGAAATGCATTACAAAAGGCATTTCATAAAAATAATAAAATGTATGTATATGTATAGCATTACTATTGCCCTAGGAAGAAATGCATTGATTCTAATAGACTAAAAATGCATTTAATAATAAAATATTTTTTTAAAACAAAATTTATTATAATTTTATGTTGAACTTTGTATTTAAGATGCCCTGAATTTCTGGATATGTGTTCTACCATGTGACGTCCGTATAGTCGCCCTCATATCTCTCTCGAAAATAGAAAATGAATAATTTTCAGTATGTATGCTATCTGAAATGAGATACGATTTTATTAGCTAAATTACTGAAGACTCCAACAAAAATTAGTTTACCAAAAATACACTTTGTAACGTTTTTAAACGCCTTTAACGAATTTGTTCCTTTAAAAAGTATAAAACATAATTATATTTTACTCACCTCGTTATGGTTGAAACACAATAATACAAAATTTTTATTATTCACACTGCATAAAACGCGCTCTGCACTTGCTAAAAAAAACTCACAAATGAACAAAAATTCTACAAACGGCGGAAAATGCCTCGAAAAGGTAACGGTACTTCTGCCTGATTTGATATATTCAGTAAAGGGCCACCACTACTATCATTCGAAATTTCGAATGCATACAAATTGTTGTTGCTTTGGGGTGGCGTGGTGGAATAGAGTGCTCGTGTATTTGGCTCTTTATAATACGCTTTTGAATCCCCAAAATCCTAACATACATTGCTTGTAATGTATTTGTGAGGCACTTGTAAGCAGTCGCTGATTGATAACTTTCAGATAGCTTATGGGGCCCATCCACAGGCCAACTGGTTGCCCAAACTGAGTTGTGCAAAGAGTTGGTGTTTTGCCACAAACGCTTCAACTGAGTTGATACTTCAACTGTCAATTCAGTATTTTATAGGCAATTTGAACGTTAAATAAAATTGTAGAAAACCTGCGATTAAGTTTTATGATTATAAAAAATGGGTAGTAATGATTTTTTATGTTAATTATAAATTTTTTAATTATTAATATAAATATTTGTATGTTTTTAAAATATAAATTAAATCCTAAACATATAAATTATGAAAATAATTTAATATTATGTGAACTTTCGTAATTTAAATTAAAAATTATGCAATACAATGAAAATATAAACTTGTAAAAATATATAATTTTCGAATTCAGGCTTAATTAATGCAAGTAGTTTGCCAAACTGCAACATACACAGCGCGACTAGTTGCCCAAACTCTAGGCCCCGCCCCCATAAAATTAAAAGATTTTGATTTATCCCAACTGCAACCCCAGCTGTCAAATCAGTTTGCCAACTGCCCCATACACGCTGCGATTCAGTGCCAACACAACTCAGTTTGGGCAACCAGTTGGCCTGTGGATGGGCCCCATTACTTGTAATGTACGGCGAATGCATTTCTTGTGGGCATTTTTGAATACGGGTTGCCTGAAGTGTTTTTTTTTTTTTGCAAGAAGAATGTAATGATTGTAGGCGAAGGTTACAATAGGGTTTTATTATTACTATCTTTTTTAAATTCTGGCTTATTATAGTTTAACAGCTTTTCTTTGGGCGTTTTAATTTTCAACAGAACTTGAAAAAAGGCGCAAAACGCCAGCTGGCAGTGAAACTATTTCGACAAAAATCGAATTCGTTTTTTTCACTTTTTTTAAGTTTAAAAAATTTTCTTGTCCACCATCATAAAAGAAACTGCATATTAAAAAAAGGAAAAACCTCATGCGATGTACAAAAATTAAATGGCAATTAATTTTCAAATTTGAAGTCAATTTTTGGGACTTGAATAAGATATTTTGACCTGAAATTGTAACCATAAGTTGATATAAAAAAGTTAAGATAAGTTGACTGAAAAAATCCGAAGAAGCTAAAATTTAGCAGATTTGTAAGTTTTTTTTTTTTGACGTTAGGTGTACAGATAAAAATTTAATATTGTAACCGCTGATAGCCAAAATCATAACGAACAGCCTTTATTGACGTGACAACGTCTAATAAAACGGTTAGCCGGGATTCCCAAGCGACAAAGTGTCGCATAACCGTGTGAGTGGGCGTAGCTTAGGCTGCATGTAGTAGTGGCAATGAGTGCCGCCAAGCCCCTCTCAACTACAGGCCATGCAGTTGTATCTGGCTCCAATACAACCATAGCTGAGAATGGTCCCAAAATTTGACAGTTGCTGAGAATTATAGTTTAGTTATAGTTTTCGTTAGAGTTTTGCAGTTAAAAGTGGTAAATTATTGAATTTTATTACTTTTAACTGCACGTAGATAAGATGTGATTAGTTAGTTAGTGATTTAATTAAGAAAAATGAAAAAAAAAAAAATAGTGATTAAGTGTCTTTTAAGAGTGTTAATTGTATCGTGATAATTTTTTTATTACATTCGTGGTGTGTTTTCGTGTTCATTTAGGAAAAAAATGTTGAATATATAATGTTTTGTGCGGTGATAGAATTAAAAGTGATTTTAAAGTGAGGAATATATATTATGGAATTATTATTTAACTTTAAGTACAGAAAAGTGTGAAAGGAAAAGTGAACAAGAAAAGGGTTTTCTGCACTTATACTTTTGGGAATAATTTCATAATATACGTATTAATCACTTTAAATTCAGTTTTAATTCTATCACCGCACAAAACATTATATATTCAACATTTGTTTCCTAAATGAACACGAAAAACACCGCGAATGTAATAAAAAAAAATCACGATACAATTAACACTCTTAAAAGACACTTAATCACTAATTTTTTTTTTTTTTTTTTCATTTTTCTTAATTAAATCACTAACTAACTAATCACATCTTATCTACGTGCAGTTAAAAGTAATAAAATTCAATAATTTACCACTTTTTACTGCAAAACTATAACGAAAACAGTCCCGAACGTATTGTGCGCCATTAAATTCTAAGCAAATGTCAAATTTTGGGCCACAAAAAAAACCTAGCCTAAAATCACTTATTCACTGATATTTTATAATTAAAACACTATACCACTAAATCACAAATCACTGGTAATACTTTTCAATTTTTGCAGTAAAAAGTTATAAAATATAATGTTTTATTCACTTTTTACTGCAAAAATAAACACAAAAATTCTGCGCGTACGGCTTCCGCGTCATGTTACTCCGGTGTGCGGTGACTTTTGGGCCTATGACCAACACCACGAAAAATTCATCTACGTGGCCTGTAGTTGAGAGGGCCTTGGTGCCGGTATCTATATTGTGTTTATTACCCAGCGGGAAAACTAGCGAGGGGTTACCCTAGTAACCCACGAATTCTTCAATGATTTATGTAAGCGTCTACCTGGTAATCGAAAAATTCTACTGGAAATTTAGGAAAACGGAGGTCTTTACGTTGTAATGAGTAGGTAAGCGACTAGGTAATGCCTTGTGAAATACTTTCGTTGGAAATGTGATGTGCTTTTGTTATTAGTCTTTGGCTTGTCGAAGCCTCTCTTCTTGAGTTTATTCCGTCCTCATCAATTTTATAAGATTAATTTATTGTTAGTGATATAAATTGATGAGCGACAAAATTTATTCTGCATGCCTTACATGGTAATCTACATATGTATGTATTCACCTAATACATTTCGCCTCTGAAATAAGTCCTCGTCTGTAATGCCTACTGTAAGTGCTTACCGCCCTAGGACATCCCTATGTAAAAGTAACCTATGAGGCCCTAGCGTAAAAGTTATTATACATTATTCATAGGAAATTGTCCAAACTTTCTAATTTTTTTAAAAAAAATATTGGTTTATCACGTATTTTTTTGGAGAAAAGGGTGGTTTTAGTTGAAATTTTAGTGAAAAATTGAGCGATTCATAACTCCAAAAGTTGGTAAGATAGGACCATTGTTTTTACCGTTGTAGATAGGTGGAGGAATTCTGCGTGCACTGGTACCATAACCATGAAAATAGGTTATGCGGTTACAAAAATACAGGGTGATATGTAAAACTGTAGCAAAAAAACTTCAAAACGCCCTAGCGGCTAAACCGTTACGATTCCCCCCCCACCCATACGATTTTTTGTTCGTCTATCCAAGACCTATCCACAGCCGGCCGCTTTGTAAGTTTATGTGGGACACCCTATATACAGCCGTGTGCAAAAGTATGAGGCACCCTAATTTTTAACTGTACCTGCGAGTGCTGTTCTCGGGATGTTTTCTTCTTACAATCATGTATTACACATTTATAAGACAAAAAAACCCAAAAAAGGAGTTCCTAGAAGTTGTAAAATTAAGAATTTGGGGCATTATGTGTTTTGTTGGTTTTTTGAAATTTTGAATATCACTCCATTGTCATTGCTTTTGCTGACAACACGTGTTTTTGTGTTTGTTGCGACGATTTTTTTTAAAAAGACGAGTACATTTTGTTTCGAATATGGGTAAAATTAAAGAACTTAATTTAGAGCAACGCGTGCAGATAGCTTTACTTGCTCGACAAGGTAAATCTCAGGTTGCAATAGCGAATTATTAATTAGGAATTATTCCTTTTTTAGGTTTTTTTGTGTTATAAATTTGTAATACATGATTGTAAGAAGAAGAGAAAAAATTCCGAGAGCAACACTCGCAGGTACAGTTAAAAAATTAGGGTGCCTCATACTTTTGCACACGGCTGTATATATATATATATATATATATATATATATATATATATATATATCCGCGATTTTGAATTTTAAAATTTTGACATCAAATACATCGCTAATACCACCAAATTTCGTGCAGATTTAACAATATGGAGAATTTTCCCGCACTTTCATAGACATTACATTAAAACTGAAATATAGCAGCCGTAACTGTATAATGTGGTTTACCAAGAGAGTTGCGGCTAGTAGCTGGATTTTCTTTTTTAATCCTGAAGTAAATATAACCTAGTTTATAAAAAAATACTTGACTTTGTGGTATTCCGTGGAACTCATAACTTATCTTTTAATTTCGATTGAATTTTATAAATTTTTCTCTTTATTATACATAATTATTGTTTATTTCAATAACAAATGTTAACACGTCGCTTAACAAGTTATAAAGCATTTAAAGTTTAATATGTAGCTGGAGAAACATTCTAGATTTTCAATATTTCGAATCTGTATTGTCGTTATAATTTTATACAAGTTTCAATGTGCACTACGTTTTTTACGAGCACAGCCGAACGCTTTACAAATAAACAATGGCCAAGTTCGCCCTGCTGTGGAGTTTCAAGGAAAAATAATTAACCGTTTCTGCTGCCGGGATTTAATAGTGCCAACAATACTGTAGTCCCCCCAAAAGATGAAAATCCCTAGATCGTAACTTTTATTTTCGGACTTTTGTCCACGTTTTAGGCAATTCGTCCCACTGTGCGCCGCCATAACGACTGTTTTTTTTTTTTAGTTGATCAATCGTTATGATAGTATTTATAAGGCTTAATTCCTGTGGTGATTGAAAAACTCAATGGAGGAACAAATGGTGTATTCCATGAGATTAAGGACTTACTTTGTCGGGCCTCTGCAATACGGTTTTCGAAGGCTGCCCGAATAAAGGAGTTGTATTCAAGGAGAGAAAAGGCAGACTCTGGGATGTGATCATTACTTCAAAATTGTCTACCGAAACTGGAGCGCGTTCAAAAACCTTACTATGGTTAACCATGGTTAACTATGGTAAACTTTTGTCGTTCAAAAACTCCGTGGTTAACTACAACATAACCACGAGCATAACTTTTTGGCGTTCAAAAACTCCCGTGGTTAACCATGGTGTAGTTAAATGCTCGGGAGCATGGTTAGCGATAGTTAAGAAGAAGAAGAATAAAAACAATTTTTTGACATTTATTTTAGTGTTAATAATGAACAAATCAAAGTGGGATTTGTGCGATTATTTTAAATAAATAATTATTGGAAATAATTGAGGCAAATAGCCGACACTATTTTATGGAAAAAAATTTTAATTTTTCTTTGCCACGTAGTTAACCACGGTGCGTTCAAAAACCTTCATGGTTAAACATAAACTTTCGTGGTTAAGTGAAGTGATGTAGCATAACCACAGCTTACCTCGTGGTTTACTATAGTAAGGTTTTTGAACGCGCTCCTGGTACGTGCTTGTAGTAAATTATCAAGGCGTAAGAGTAGCATAGGGTACCATCATTTACGAAGATGGGGAGTAGACTGAAGGGGACTGAGGAAATGTCAGTTATAAAGATTACGATAAGGTGGGTGAAGTAATAGAGCCTTAAGGACACTGGCAGAGCTTCAATACTACGTGCATTAAATGACCGGATAGGAAATATTTAATCTAATTCTTCACAATTAATTCGATACCAATAGTTTTTAGCTTATAGCGAGTTACTACTACACCAACTATTGTGAATATCTTGCTTCTCATCTTGTCATCGAATTGTGATTTAATTTTCCACTTGGTTCTTGGAAGGATTTCTCCACTTAAAATACTCATGGCGACGTGGTTCACCTCGAGAATCCTGGTACACTTATAAAACGGCCTCTAGGCATCCTTATTTTTGATTGCGGTTAAGCCATTAATGGGGCATAGGTTTTATAGATTTGGTTGAATTGGAAACGAAACGCCAGGACAATTTTAGTAAAGTAAAGCCCTCAAAGCTAATATTATACCGAAAACTCAGACCCTACTCAACCGTTTGATAGAAACAAATGTCGTAGGTAACTAACCACAATTTTAAGCTTAATGTATTCAAATGTGAGAAACTGACTCATCTGGAGAATGATTATATCCCATTTTTATTTGTCGATATACATAGTTAAAAATGGAACGCTTTATAAAATTTAGTATAAACGAACAATAACTAGTTTTCGACTGTACAAACTTTTTAATGACCATAATTGTATGACCGTGATTTATTTGTTAATAATTTAATAATGGTTTGTTTTGTAAAGTTTTGTTAGACCACGTTCCCCGCAGAAGAATACAAAACTTTACAAAAAAACAAAACATTATTAAATGATTAACAAATAAATCAATTCATCCAACCAATTACTTAAAATTTGAAAATGACAAACAAGTGGTAAAATGTACGTAATTACCATTTCCATATATACTTTGTTTATCATGCGAACTCGGAAATATAATTGAGCAATTTAACCAATGAGAGGACAAAGACTATATAAAAGAATTTACCACCAAAAAGCACAGTAGTTTCTTCTTTATTCGGGAATGCAAACATTTGAGGACAAAATGCATGTCCTGCCTGCTGATATAAAAGAAAATACACACATACATAAAGTGTTGTTACCCTTAAGGATGTTTGGGGCTGCGATATATGCGGACCAAAGACGTAAACTAGTGATTTTTGCAATATATTTATTTTCTAGTATTAATTTTACACCAATATGTGCAATGCAGGTAATTTTTGGTGATTTCGGTGTTTAGTCAATCGTTTCACTTCAACTAACTTTTTTCTAATGAAAGTGTTACAAATTATAAAAATATAAATCAAGTGGTATACATTAACATATACATGGTGATTTGACTACAACAAACGAAATTCACAATCATTCACATTCCGCCTATCAATGCATTCTGTTTATGATTAGAGAAAACATTTAATATTAAATGATTTCTAATTCATCATTCTTTAAATAAGTTTCAATTCATGACTTTTAAATTAAAAGTCTCCAAGTAATTGTTATTGTGAATACAAAAAATAAAAATTATTTCAGGACTTTTACTTTGATGATTTAAAAATAACTCTTTTTGAATAACTGTTATATTGAACATATTTATTAAATAAATCTCACCTCGGGCCTTTTATGTTGGGACTTAAAACATATAAGTCTCACTGTAAGTGTTATGAGTGATAGAAAAATTAAAAGTCCGATTATAACTGTTATAATTTGATTTATAAAAAATAGTCTTAAAATAAGTGTAAACCTTCGACAGAAATTAAAAATCTCCTTTTTGTTGCAATAACGGTTTTTCAAAATAATTTGTTTTACGAGTTTTTTTTGTCAAAAATTTAACTAAAAACCAAAAAGTGTTGCAAAGAGTTTTATTATAATTGTTCCCCTTATAATATTTATTTTCGGTCCCTGCAAAAAATTATGAAATAATTGCTTGCAATTCTTAGCCAGTGTTGCCAGATCAGGGGAATCTCCCCTAAATTTAGACTAATTTAGAGCTTGTAGAACGGAAGAGGAATTTCTAGGGGAATGCATTTTTTACGAATATTTTATCTTGATTAATTTAGTCATCATAGAAAAATTATAGTTGTCCCACAAGAGTTGAAAGTAATCAATAGAAACTCGTTCAGAAAATTCCCATTTCGTAACTATTTGACGCCGCACGGTGGCGAGATATTTGATATTTCACCCAAATTACTCTAGAGGTCGTAATTTTTAAGTTATTGACAAAAATTTTTTTTGAAATGTTCATCTTGAATTTACCTATCTTTCCCTCTAGCCGGATTTTGAAATTTCATTTTCGTTTTTTTAAAATTTTTAACAAAAAGTCAAATTTTTTCAAAAAAATACTATTTTTTCTATTCAATTTATTCTAACGGGCCGAAAATTTGAGTTTCCGTACCCATGTTTTTTTAAAATGTTCGTTAGCTATTATCTGTCTAAAAGAATTTTTGATAAAGCTTTTGAAACCTGTTAAAATTATGTACTGTCAAATATCAAATCATTCAGTTTGAAATTTTTTGGTAGAGGTTTACATATCACCCTGTATTTCTGTAACCCTGTGAGGTATTTCCTTGAATAAGGAAAGGCCTCAATCTACGCAGAATACTCCCGCCTATGTGAAACGGTAAAACTTAAGGCTTCAACCGACCGAAAATTTTGTTTTTTTCTTCACTAAAATTTCAACTTCAACCACCTTTTTCTCCAAAAAAATTTGTTGTCTGTAAAGAGGGTTTACGGACGATAGTTTAACGTGACAACGTCATGAGAAAACATTGAAGAAATGATTGAATACTTTTATGAATAAAATTGAATCATTTATATCTATTAAATTATCATTATTTTGTATGGATACAAAAAGGAGTGAAATGAAATATTCATTTTGATTGATAAATTAGCTTTTATTTGCACTAATGAATTCAAATATGTTTATTACTTTAATGAACCGATTATTTACAAGTAACAATGTGTAGTAACAAATCCATTTACAGCTTTTATACATGTCTGATATTTTACTTCTTGCAATCTGTGTTATTCTGTTAAGGATAGGTCGATGATAGGCAAAGTATGAAATGAATGGGAGTGTTTCAAGTGTAATGTGCCTTTAAAAAGTCAAATCGAGGGTTATTCCTCTCAGCGTTGTTGACTTAGTAATATCTGATGTGCATTCGAGATTGTACATATCCTTCATGAATTTGAGGAATGTATCATCATTTTTCACGTTTGTGTGGAAGTCGCCACAAAGAAGAATTCGTACTTTGGTATCAACTTGCATGATCGGATGCACATACTGCCTGTTATGCACATACGGAAAGAGTGCTTGGTGCAGCAATACACTAATGTTTGAGACACTTGCTCCAGGATGAATATTCACTGCGCCAAGTACAATTTTAAACGTTGTATCAGCAGTGAAGCATGTAATTTCAGCCAAGCAGACCTCGCCTGTGTTTCTGATGAGACGAGTTGTGTCCGACAATACAACTTGGAGAACTATGGCCGTGGATGTTGATGTTAATTTTCGATAGATTGCCACTCCACCAGCTGCGTTTGTATCAGAATCCGATCGATTATTCTGCCTGGTTATACATTCATAATTATTGATTGGAACTGGATCAAAATTGTCACGCATCCACGTTTCAGTCAATACCAAATAATCCGATCTTGGTATCACGGAATCCGTTTCAATATCGGGGAAGTGCGCAGGCAAACTCTGAACATTAAGGTTTGTCACTACAGTTTGCCCAGCGTTGTTACCGTCATTACAAAATTTCACTGCTTTCCAAGTGATTGTTTGAAGGGCGTGTCCACGGAGTCGAATGTATTCGTTACGGACATCTCGCGTAGTGTGTGTGCAGTGGCGGTTCCTCTTTGGAAGCAAAGGAAGCACTGCTTCCCTTGACCAAATAGGCAACTTCATAAAAATAAATTTAAATTTTAAAACATATCAAGATTAATCACAAGAAAAATCTTAATATATTTCCTCCTCTGGAAACACTAAAGCTGGAGATATTATAGCTTCCCATCTCTGTGTTAGGCCTCGAATATGATATGAGCAGTGAGCGGCAGAGTGACAATACTAGAATGCCTCTCTCCGCTAATTCGAGACGTTAAATTTTTCTGGTGCAGCTCTTATCGTGGCCGAGGCGGAGGCCTTACCCAACATAGGGAAGCTGTAATATCTCCAGCTTCTATACACAGAAAATCAGCGTGAAAACTCCAACACATTTAATCTAATTGAACTCACACTCACGCAAAGGTTTGCGTTAATACAGTACCCTCAGAAGCTGAGCTAAACGCAGCTTCTTCGGAACCGAAAAGCGAAAATTGAGTAGTGGAAAATAGAGAAATTTTCTGTATCCACCAAAATCTCTTTGTTAGCTTGGTTTCGTTTTCTGGTACTGTTCTGGCTTCGAGCAATATTAAATTTGCTCTTAAAGTTTTGCTTCGTAATTTTGTTTTTGACTCTTCTTAAAATATGAATTTTCGTTTGTAGATTGAGTCAAGAAAAAAGAGATCGAGGATAGCTGAAGTTTCTCTTTATCTATTGTTTATTCTAGTGGGGTGGCACGCGGTGTTTATCGAATATAAGCTGATAACTTTGTAGCTTCCATTATATTTTTTATGATTCTCTTTAATGATGATTTAAAGGGATAAAGAATATTTTAATGAATTGTATGAGTACGGGTTGCCAGAAGTGTTTTTTTGGCAAGGAGAATGTAATGATTGGAGGCGTGGGTGTAGAGGATGTAAGCGAGATATGCAGGGTTTTATTATTACTATTTTTTTTAGAGTTTGGGCCAAAATTAGGCATTTGTATGAAAAATTAAATAAGATGAAAGTAGTAGTTGCAGTTTTTCAACGGCTTTCTCTTTGGAGGCTGTAATTATCAACATAATCTGAAAAAAAGACGCAAAAGGCCCACTAGCAGCGAAAATATTTCGAAAAAATTAACGCAAAACCGCGATTAGATTTTTCTTGTTCATTTTCTTTTGTTCATATTATAAAAATTTTTTTTGACCGGAAACAATTCCATATGTTTTCTTATCTGACTCCACGGTATTTTTTTTAGTTAAAGCCTTCGATACTTTTACTTATATCGTTCTCTTGCGCATTGCTTCCCTTATCCTGAACCTTATGAACCGCCACTGTGTGTGTGTCGTTCCCATCCCGTCCGTGTTTGAAGATAAAAGGCGTATCTTTTTCCGTGATGATGTGCAAGCCGTCTATATTCGTTACCCGACTCAGCGCCACGTACACCAACTGTTCTATTTGCTCCGAGGAGTATTTATAAACAACTAGCAAAAACCCGCGTGCGTTGCAATGGTGTTCTACTTATCATATGCCTATGGTGTTCTACTTATCATACTCTTTCATTTGATACCCATGTCGTAGGGGTTGTAAAGAAAATGGTAATCCGCCTTCTCGAGATGGCCGCTATGGACCAAACGATATATTGAGTATACTATATTGCTTATATTGTTCTACTTATCATACTCTTTCAATTGATACCCATCTAGGAGGGGTTGTGAAGAAAATGGTAAACCGCCCTTTTGAGATGGCCGCCATGGACCAAATTATAAATTGAGTATACTATATTGCTTATGGTGTTCTACTTTTCATAGCCTTTCATTTGATACCCATGTCTCGGGTGTTGTGAGGAAAATGGTAACCCGCCCTCTTGAGATAGCCGCCATGAATCTAAAGACATAGTCTATGGCATTCTTCTTATAATGCCCTTTCATTTGATACCAATGTCGAGGGGGTAGCGAAGAAAATGATCATCCGCCCTCTTGAGATGCCGGCCGCCATGGACCAAACGATATAGAGTATACTATATTGCTTATGGTGTTCTACTTATCATACCCTTTCATTTGAAATCCATGTCGAGGGGTGTGAAGATAATGGTAATCCAACCTCTGGAGATGGCCGCTATGGACCAAACGATATATTGAGTATACTATATTGCTTATGTGTTCTACTTATCATACTCTCTCATTTGATACCCATCTCGAATGGGTTGTGAAGAAAATGGTAATCCGCCCGCTTGAGAGGATCGCCATGGACCAAACGATATATTATTATTATTATTATTATTTATTGGCCAATCATTGTACACAAGAATAAATCTTAAATTAGTACAACAAAAAGGTGGTATAACAAACAAAACATACTTAAAATAAAGAAGTAAAATTAGAGTAAATAAATAAACAAAAAAAATGTCTTATAACGTGAATGAATTATAAAATAAGATACTAAATAAGAAGAAGAGAAAAAAAAATAAATAACAAACGAAAAAAAATAATAAGTTTGAATTTTGAATTTTGAGAGGAGAATGACAATTAAGAGAGTTATTATATGAGTGCAAGCAAATTGAGGTGGTATCCACAATCTAAGAGGTACTGCCCGTGAGGTATTCAGAGAGACGCCTTTTGAAAACACTGCTTGATTCGATAAATTGCAGACTATTTGGGAGAGAATTCCAAAGCAGAGCTGCATAAACAAAGTATGAACGTTGGCCTAACAAAGAACGAAACCGTGGAATAATTACATTGTTATTTCTACGGGATTGCGAGAGCTGGATGAATTCAGAGAGGTAGGAAGGTTTTCGCCTTCTAAGTATGTCATGAAAGAATCTCAGCAACCTCAAGTCTTTATACGTTTTTAAAGAACACCCCAAGACATTGTTCACGAAAGGCGTAATGTGGTCATAGCGACGTAGATTATAAATAAAGCGTATACAATCATTGTATGCCACTTCAATTATCCGAGCACAAGAAGCATCCAACGAGGGAAAGACTAAGTAGCCATGCATTAGATGAGGCAAGAGTAGCGCTTTTACCAAGCGCAAACGAAGGGCACAAGTCATCAAGTTTCCATACAGACGGAGTTTCCTGAGAAGACAATAAATTTTATTCACTATATAACGAATGTGGCCACAGCAAGTCATATCGTGGCTCAGGATTACTCCAAGATTTTTAGCACGAGCGACACGTTGAATAGGATTGCCATTTAATATTATTTTGGGAAAAACAACACTGGAGTTTACAGAGTGAGCGAAAATTAGATATTGTGACTTGTCTGGATTAAGTGTAAGGCGATTGATCGAAGCCCAGTGAAAAACATTTTGTAAGTCCCCAGAAAGTTTCCGCACTCCTGACAACAATTGATCCCTAGGCATAGAGAGATACAGCTGTACATCATCGGCGTACATGTGGATTTTGGAGTTGTTTACTACTGCAGGAAGGTCATTAATGAAAATACTGAATAAAAGAGGACCGAGAATTGAACCTTGCGGAACACCACAGTAAAGGATTGTTGAGGTTGAAGCACGATTATGCAACATTACCTGTTGCGAACGGTCACTCAAGAAACTATGCATAAGCTTGAGAGCAGATGAGGAGAAACTAAACTGTGTATGGAGTTTTCCAAGGAGTAGAGAGTGGTCAACATTATCAAAAGCCTTGGAAAAGTCAATCAGTGTAAGATAGCAGACTTGGTTCCCATTGAGATAATTCCTGATGTCGGTTGTAATTTTAAGAAGTGCAGTATCACAGCTATGGGATTTTCGAAATCCCGATTGGCAGGGATTAATAAGCTGATAACGTTCACAGTGCTCAATAATTTGCAAGGCAATCAGTTTCTCAAGAACTTTTGCTAAAAACGGCAAGATACTAATAGGACGGAAGTCAGCAGGACGCACAGGGGAAGAACATTTAGCAACAGGCAGTACAAGGGCATGTTTCCAACAACTGGGAAATTTGGAGCTAGTGAGGCATGAATTCATCAAATGAGTTATAACAGGTAAAAGGCAAGGTAACAATAATTTAAGAAATTTTGGCGATTTGTTGTCACTACCTATAGCATTAGATTGAATGTGATTAAAGGCACATAGAACTTCAGAGTGACAAACAATTTTAGCGTTTAGGAAATCTTTGATATATATAGCGACCCCTCCACCAATACGATCCCGGCGATCGTTGCGAAACACTCGGTAGCCATCAAGAGATATAAAAGAGGATGGGACTGAATCATTCAACCAAGTTTCGCATACAAGCAATGCATGAACTCCTACATTGAGAAACATTTCTCCAAATTCATCAATTTTGTTCTTCAGGCTACGGGCATTGAAGGAGCAGATTTTAAAGCCACTATACCTAGAACTGAAAATTCTAAGTAATGTCCCTACCTTGTTATTGCAGCATATTGAGTATACTATATTGCCTTTGGTGTTCTACTTACCATACCCTTTCATTTGATATCCATGTCGGGTTGTAAAGAAAATGGTAATCCGCCCTCTTGAGATGGCTGCTATGGACCAAACGCCTGCTTTTCTGTTGAAATTTTTTTGCTATAAACCTCACGGAGCCCGAGACCTTTCCAACGAATGCAAAACCGTGAAAATCGGATCGTGCGTTCTGGAATTATAGCGTCAGGAAAGAAAACCCGACTTATTTTTATATTATAGAATAACAGTAAACTTCCCACCTTGCGACTTGTGAATGTTAATAGCACAAGCAGAAACGCAAGGAAACTGTTTTCGTTTGCATTTCACAGTTTTCGTCAGTGTAATGTTTGCTTATTGTTGACAATTTGACAAATTTAATCTAATTAAATATTGACAATTTTAATCAAATTTTTAAGGTTACTACAATCAAATTTTTGAAATTACTACGGGACATAACGGGACAATGAGTCATCATTTTTCGTGCATGCAGCCGGCGTTCATCGTTTTAATAGACGTTGTCACGTCAAAAAGTAGCTAAATGATATTTTTTTATTACAAAATTGGAAAGCTTGGACAATTTCCTATGAATAATGTTCAACAACTTTTATGCTACGGCCTATAGTTTTGAAGCTATAAGCAATTTTAATGTTAAAAATGGCTCTATTTTGTACTTTTTCAATTCCTTACAACCTGAGGTTATGTCTAAAAGTACCAAATAAGGCCATTTTTAGCATCAGCGGGAGTATTCTGCGTAGATTGAGGCCTTATTCAAGGAAATCCCTCACAGGGTTACAAAAATACAGGGTGATATGTAAACCTCTACCAAAAAATTTCAAACTGAATGATTTGATATTTGACAATAATTTTAACAGTTTTCAAAAACTTTATCAAAAATTCAGTTAGACAGATTAATAGCTAACTAAAAGATGAACATTTTAATAAAAAACATGGGTACGGAAACTCACATTTTCGGCCCGTAAGAATAAATTGAATAGAAAAAATAGTATTTTTTTGAAAAAATTTGACTTTTTGTTAAAAATTTAAAAAAAAAACGAAAATGAAATTTCAAAATCCGGCTAGAGCGATCGATAGGTAAATTCAAGATGAACATTTAAAAAAAATTTTTTTGTCAATAACTTAGAAATTACGACCTCTAGAGTAATTTGGGTGAAATATGAAATATCTCGCCACTGTGCGCCAGTCGAATATAGCGACTATGGTTATGATACATATCAATGATTGTAGTAAAATTTGCGATCCAGATATTTTGTGTTCAGTTTTCAACCATGCAGAGATCTTTTGAGAGATCTTTTGAAGGGGAAATGCCAAAAAAGTTTAGAAAAAATCAGCATTTTCACTTCCACAGCTTCAGCGCAAAAACGTTTGTTTGATGAATTTATCAAGGAATCATTGAAATGGGGGACGTACTAATTTTTGCGTCTTCCCTCATCTCATTGCAATATATAAGTGATATATGTATATATATTGCCAATAAAAACTTTTACTTCACATATTTTATATTAATATTATTCTTTTATTTAATACGTTTATTTAACATTTATCTATTATTATATTTAATAGTTTTAGATTTTAATAGTTTAAGATTTTTCTATTTTTTTATTATGTCACACCGAAAATTACATAACGGTTTTTAATTATACAACTTATTATAGGAGACTTCCTTATCGAATCAACTCCTAACTAATACTCTTACAAAAATTCAAAATAATTTTTAATATCACAATATTTGTGTGGCTATGTTTTTAAAATTGTTTCTGTGTACAGTGTATACATACGTGATATGACAATCCAAATTCCCCAAGTGTATTTAATAGTAGTAGTGAGAATCCAAATTGTGACGTAACCAAAAACACTGTGCTTAAAATTATTAGAACAGAAACTGAGTGGATACTTGAATAAAACTTATTACAACGAAAAACGTATATACAAGTAGCGACTGCTACATAACTCCCCCTTCAGCGCGAGCGTCCATGAATGTACTATCATACTTTATTTTAAAATTTAATTACTCAAATAAAACGAAAAAAAAAAAAAAAATTTTTAATTTTATAACCGAAATGAAACCTTTTTCTTTGAACTTCTAGTTACTGGTTTTTCATTGTCTTCCTTTTTTTTCAATAAAGACGGGTTTTAATCTATCAATTGATACTACCGTTATTTTTCCGTTGACGTCAATCGTGAAATTTTTTTTATTTCTCTTAATAACTTTAAAAGGACCTTCATAAGGATCCTGCAAGGATCCCCTTCTTCTATCTGTCCTCAAAAACACGAATTCGCAATCTTCTAAGTCTTTTGGAACATAGAAATTTCTTCTTTGATCCCGAGAATCTGTTGGCACGATGTTCCTCATGTGATCTCGTAATTGCTCTACTAGGTCTGTTGGATCTGATACTTGGTGTGGATCCCTCACAAAGAATTCTCCGGGGATACGTAATGTTTGACCATAAACTAATTCAGCCGGACTACACTTAAGATCCTCCTTAACTGTTGTTCTTAAACCTAGTAATATAGCTGGTATGTGCCACAACCAATTCGGATTAGACATCTTAGCTCTAAGAGATGCTTTTAACTGTCTGTGTAGCCTCTCCACCATTCCGTTTGATTGTGGGTGATACGCCGTTGTTCGAATCCTATGGGTTCCTAATAATTTTGAAAATTCCTCAAAAAGTTTTCCTTCAAATTGACCTCCTTGGTCCGTAGTAACTGTCAATGGAATCCCAAATCTCGGAAAATATTGCTCATACAATGTCTTGACTACTATGCTGGCTGTGATACTCTTTAGTGGGTATACTTCCGGCCACCTGGTGAATCGATCCACTACGGTTAACAAGTATACGAATCCTTCCACCGGATGCAATGGGCCTACCAAATCTACATGGATGTGTTCAAACCTTCCCATAGGTATCTGGAATTTTTGTATCGGAGATTTTGTATGTCTGTGAATTTTCGCGTTTTGACACGTTATACATGACTTCGCACATAAAATAATATCAGTATTCATCCTAGGCCAAAAATATCTTCTTGTAATTAATTTCCTTGTACCTCGTATTCCTGGATGTGATAAGTTATGGATTTTGTCAAATATGCTTCTTCGTAATATCTCTGGTACGAATGGACGATCTCTACTAGTGGAACACTCTAACCAGATTTTACTTTCTAAGAAAGGTACATCTGTTTCCACTAAAATGAATTTCGAACTTTTATTTGGGTTTTCAATTAACTGTTTCAACTCTGTATCATCCTTTTGTGCTTCTACGATAATGCTTAAATCTATTTGCTTTTCGCTAACCGCGTCACAATTGCTATTTTCTACGGTTACCCGTGATAAAGTGTCAGCTACTACATTTGATTCTCCCTTGATGTATCTTATATCGGAGGTGAATTGGGTAACATAGTCTAATTGTCTTGCTTGTCTTGGACTTCTCTCCGCTTTGGTCCAAATTGCGGATGTTAAAGGTTTGTGATCCGTGAATACTGTAAATTCACGACCTTCCAAAAAATGTCTAAAGTGCTTAATACTTGAGTACATTGCCAAAAGCTCTCTGTCAAATGTAGAATACTTAATCTCTGCATTGTTTAATTTTCTGGAATAAAACGCTAAAGGTTCGCTTTCGTTGTTGTTAATTTGTTCCAACATTGCTCCAATCGCAATGTTTGATGCATCAACCGTCAACTTCAAAGTAGGATTCTCCGCTGGATGCACTAATAACGTTGCCGAAATAAAAGCCTTCTTCACTTTGACGAACGCGTCTTCGTCAGTCAAAATTTTTTAAACTCTTAGGTTTTTTAAGCTCCCTAACTAAATGTATATGAATGGGGCTTAACAACTGTGCTAATCGTGGAATGAATCTGTGAAAGTAATTTACCATTCCTATGAATTGTTGAATCTGCTTAATGGAAGTAGGTGAAGGGAAATCCTGGATGAATTTAATTCTATATTCAGAAGGAAGAATCCCGTCCTTCGTAATTTTGTGATTTAAAAATTCAATTTCATGTACACCAAAAAGACATTTCCCTGGATTAATATTTATTCCATATTCTTCTAAACGGCCAAACACCTGCTCTAAGTGTTTCTTGTGTTCCTCCTTATTTTTGCTTGCAACCAATATATCGTCAATGTAGACAAAAACGAATTCCAAACCAGTTAAAACTCTATCCATAAATCGTTGGAAAGTTTGAGCAGCATTTCTAAGTCCAAAGGGCATTCGAGTAAATTCGAATAAACCGAAAGGTGTAGTTATCGCTGTCTTATAGATATCTTCCTCTGCCATAGGTATGTGATGGTAAGCTCTCACTAAATCAATCTTCGAAAATATGGTACAACCATTCAAATTTAACGTAAAATTTTGAATGTGAGGAATCGGGTATCTGTCTGGAATTGTTATTGAGTTTAGTCTCCGGTAATCTCCGCATGGTCGCCAATCAGTGGAATCTTTCTTTGGAACCATGTGTAGTGCTGATGAGACTGATGACGAAGATGTTCTGCATAAGCCTAATTTTACCATGTGCTCGAATTCTAATTTAGCGATTTTAAATTTATTAGTGTCGAGTCTTCTAGGTCTTGAAAATGGTAGTTGACCTTTAGTGGTAATAGTATGCACTATATTATGTCGTACAGGTAAATCATAGCGTGGAGGTTGAGTTAGAGAGGGAAATCTAGCTAAAACATTACCATATTCACTATCAAAGGTACAATGCCTGGGTGAAGGAGAATCTGTTTTAATCATGATTCCATTAACTGTTAACTCGGTGTTACCATCTATTATTCTCTTATTTTTAAGATCAACCAGCAAATTGAATCCAGAAAGAAAATCTGCGCCAATAATAGGTTTGTCGACGCTTGCTATAATGAACGGAAAAGTTAAATCTCGTCTTAATCCGAAGTCTATCTTAAGAAGTTTTTCTCCGTAAGTATGGATAATTGATCCGTTAGCTGCTGTAAGAATTAAATTTGGATTTCTCTTACATTTGCCACAATATGAATTCGGTATTACTGATAATTCCGCTCCTGTATCAATTAGAAATTTAAGTTTATTTTCTTTATCGTAAATAAAAAGTCTATTAGATTTTTTTGGAGTATTATTTTTAAAACACGCTGAAGGGATATTTAGTTTTTTTGATTATTATAATTGCATCTTTTAGCTTTGTCGCCGAATTTAAAATGAAACCAACAAAATGGTTTATTATTATTATTGTATTTAGATCTATCCCGGCTTCTACTTCTAGACCTTGACCTATGATGAAACTCATTATTCCTATTAAATGTAAGTTTCTTAATTAAATCTGTTAAATTTTCAATTTTATTCTCTAAATCATTAACCTTCTTAGCATAATCAATGTTATTTATATTAATACATTTTTGGTTTATAAAAGGATTTGAAGAACAATCATTGATGGATGAAGTATACTGAAATTTGGAACATTCGAAAATTTTATCTGCTAAAATTAGAATATCTTGGATGTTTTGTTTGCCAGAGGACATCAATGCGATGTTAATACCAGGCGGTAATTTTCGCATCCAAAGCTTCCTAATCAGATCCTTTCCTAAATTCGAAGATGTTCCTGCAAGTATCTCCATTGATCTATAAAATTCTGATGGTTTTCTATCTCCCATCTCAGAACTGCACAATAATTGTTCCAACTTTTTCTCTTCAGATTCTGTAAATCGTTGAATTAATGTTGTTTTCAATGCTTCATACTTGTTTTCCGGTGGTGGGTTTTGAATGAAATCCAATATATTCATTATTATCTCTAAAGGAAGAGCTTGTATCACATGTTCGAATTTAGTCTCATCTAGTCTAGTTCCTTTAGAGTTAAATTGACTTTCTGTTAAAATAAACCATGCTTCTGGGCATGGAGACCAGAAAGTTGGTAGCTTAACAGCCGATGCACTAATATTCTCATTACCAACGTGCATTCTTTCACTATCACCACCTTGGACACTCATATTAATCACAATTCTTTAAATAAAACTCGCGTAAAAAGAAGTTCAATAAAATTTCGACTTTACTTAAAAACTTCGCGATACTTTAAAATAACACCCGTGGACGTTCGCGAAAAGAGTCGATTAATACTCAAACTTAAATAAATTCCCGAAAATTTTATTCAAGTCTCACTTCCTAAAAAAAAAATTTTTAGAGGAAAAATATTTGAAAGAGGAAATAAATTGAATTGTCACCACTACTAAATTATGTAAGTGTAATGTTTTTTTTAGTGTATAAGCAATTCCATACAATTTAAATTTTAAAATTAAGAAAAATATTTAATTAAAATAAATACTTGGTCTCCTTAATAAAAAATGAACCTCTTCTTAATATTTTTCACCAAATGCTTTTCTTTCTTGAATCTTCTTCTTTTCTTCGTAAAATTTTCAAAATTTTCTTCATATCTTCTTTCTTCATAAATTTTCTTTCATAAAAATTTTTTAAATTCTTCTTTCTTCTTTTTTCTTTGAAAAATTTCTTCGTTCTTCTAATGTCGGGGTCACCAATATGAAATGGGGGACGTACTAATTTTTGCGTCTTCCCTCATCTCATTGCAATATATAAGTGATATATGTATATATATTGCCAATAAAAACTTTTACTTCACATATTTTATATTAATATTATTCTTTTATTTAATACGTTTATTTAACATTTATCTATTATTATATTTAATAGTTTTAGATTTTAATAGTTTAAGATTTTTCTATTTTTTTATTATGTCACACCGAAAATTACATAACGGTTTTTAATTATACAACTTATTATAGGAGACTTCCTTATCGAATCAACTCCTAACTAATACTCTTACAAATATTCAAAATAATTTTTAATATCACAATATTTGTGTGGCTATGTTTTTAAAATTGTTTCTGTGTACAGTGTATACATACGTGATATGACAATCCAAATTCCCCAAGTGTATTTAATAGTAGTAGTGAGAATCCAAATTGTGACGTAACCAAAAACACTGTGCTTAAAATTATTAGAACAGAAACTGAGTGGATACTTGAATAAAACTTATTACAACGAAAAACGTATATACAAGTAGCGACTGCTACAATCATCATCATCTTCATCGTTTTGAAATAAAAAAATTACAATGACCCAACACAACTCATATGGTTTAGTCAGTATACGTTTCAAAAAATTAGGTGAGAAGTAACGAAAATTAGGGAATATAGAGCTATCTCTAGGGCACGCAGGGGAGAAACGCACTAATGATCTGGCAGCACTGATCTTAACATTAATTGATCGTTTTCCGTCTGCTGTCTGCATTTATGTTCCGGTAATCCCTTTATGATTAGCCATCATCATAATATTTGGCTTGATTAGGTATAGGTTAGGTTAGGTTAGATATAGCTGAGCTGTTGGTTTGAGCTCATACACTGGGGCCAAAAGGATAGCCCCATGCTATAGTGATCCCACTTTAAACCTGATGTTAAAGTGTCGTTTCTTCGCTAAAGCCAGGAAGTAATGAATCTTCTAACTTGCGGGATCCTAATCTTCGAGAAAGGGTTCGCCTGAAATCATAAGAGAGCCAGGTTACAACACGACATCGCTGTAGTTTCCAACGAATTTGAGGATCTGCGCCGGCAGTTACGACTCCAGGACCTGGTCGTTCGCGGCGTTCCGGAGTGTGATAATGAGAACCCGAGGCACATCCTAGATTCCTAGATGATCTGTCTCCGTACGTGAACGTGTTCTGGCCGCATCTACGAAAACGCCTGAGCTCCCCGACTGGCAGTGCTGCGACCCCTAGCTCGTTACTGATTGTTAAATTTCCGTCGGCCAACGTGCAGCAGGAGTTCCTGCGAAAAGCTCGACAGCATGGCACTCAAACAACTGAATCTGGGATTCTCATCCGACAGCGTTGTTCGCTTGAGCGAAAGCCAGTCACCAAAAAACGCCGACATTTATCGCTCAGCTAGACAACTGCATATGAAGAATCTCGTCACCGCAGTTTTTACACGTCAAGGCCGGGTTTTTGTTCAGCTGGATAAAAACCATCGACCTCAAATATTTAGATTGACCTGAATAAAGCCGTTTCTGCCAAGCCTTAGCTCAGGAGAAGCAATACGGCTCACTTGTTTACATTGTGTATGATTCATCCTGTCGTCAACGACTTAATGTTGCATTCAATGACTGCTTACGCTTTATCTTCCACTTGAGAAGATCAGATCATGTATCATCGGTTCGGAATTCACTAATAGGCTGTAACCTCTTTTGCTTTTTCGATATTATGGCACTAGCTCTTCTACATAAAGTCTTCTACGCTAAAAGCCCTTCTTACCTATCCGACTTCCTTACCCCCTTGCAAACCTCGAGATCACTTAAATTTCTTATACCAGCCCATCGGTCTCGAATTGGTAGTCGTTCTTTTTTGTTCTCTATCTATCTATCTATCTATCTATGTGCCCCTTAATCCCTCGTGGGACATAGGGCGGAAACAGTTGCCCTCCAGCGGACTCTGTTTTGCGCGACAGCTCTTAGCTCTGACCAGGATCTCCCAGTAGTCGCGGCCTCTGCTAGTAGGGTTCTCCTCCACGTTGTTCTAGGTCTTCCAACTCGACGGGATCCTTGCGGGTTCCAGTCAAGGGCCTGTTTGGCTAGATTTTCGTTATCGCGTCGCAAGGTGTGGCCAACCCAATTCCATTTCCTTCGCCTGATTTGGTCGTCTATCCTTTCTTGGCCGGCACGGCGCCATAGCTCTTCATTTGAAATTCTATCTTGCCAGCGGATTTTTAGGATACGACGTAGGCATCTGTTTATGAAGACTTGTAGGCGCCCTGTGATGAATTGGGTGACTTTCCATGTTTCGCAACCGTATAAAAGAACTGCCTTAACGTTGGAGTTGAACAGCCGCAATTTGGTGTTGGTTGAGATCTCCGTTGATCTCCATATGCGGAACAAGCATGCATATGCGCTTCGTGCTTTATTTATTCTGGAACTGACGTCTTCTTCTGCACCACCATTTTCGGTAATAATACTACCGAGGTAGCAGAATTTATCTACCAGTTCCACGTCACGGTTATTCAGCGCAGTTCGTTCAAGTGTGTTTGCATTTATCCGCATTTCTTTGGTTTTATTCGGATTCAGCCTTAAGCCTGCTAGACTACTTTCTGGGTCCAAATTGTTTAACATGTTTTTTAGCTCCTGATGTCTGTGGGCCAGCAAACAGATATCATCTGCGTAGTCGAGGTCCTTAAGGCGATCTAGCAAACCCCACTGTATGCCGCCTGTTCTACTATCTAGAGCGCCGACAAGGATGTCATTTATTACTATAAGAAATAGTAATGGGGATAGTAAGCATCCTTGTCGTACTCCTGAACTCACCTCAAAGCTGTCGGATAATTTTCCGTTATGGAGAACTCTGCATTTGGAATTGTTGTATAGGGCTTTTATCAATTCTATTATCTTATCCGGCAGTCCACGTCGCCGTAATGCCTGCCATATAAAGCTCCTATTAACCGAGTCGAACGCTTTCTCATAATCTACGAAAGCAAGGTAAAGGGGGAATCGGAATTCAGTAGACTGTTCCACTATTATTCTTAAGGTGTTGATGTGATCTATACATGAACGGCCCTTCCTGAATCCGGCCTGCTGCCTTCTAAGCGTTTGATCTACTGCCTCTCTTATTCTTGATAGTATAGTGTGGGACAAGATTTTACCCACAGTAGATAATAGACAGATGCCTCTCCAGTTGTCGCATATTGTTAGATCCCCCTTTTTGGGTATTTTGACTATGATACCTTCCGTCCAATCCTCCGGAAAGGTACAGGTGTTCCATGCTAGTTCGAGGATTGGCTGAAGCGCTATGAGGCTTGAGTCGGCTTTCAACAATTCTGGCGGGATGCCATCTTTTCCAGCTGCTTTACCATTGGCCATCGCATGAATTGCGGTTACTATTTCCGTCTTGGATGGGGCCCGGGTGTTGATTCTTATCGGCTGTGCATTGTTGCTGTTTTCCTGAGGTTCCTGTGTGAGTGAGCCATTCAGGGCGGCGAAGAAATAATCTCTCCATCTTTGGAGCTGCTCCTCGTCGCTGCACAGCAGCCTTCCATCCGCACTCTTAACGGCATGCTTTTTAGTAGAGTGCTTTCCCGAGAGCTGTTTAGTAATTTGGTACAGCACTTTACTGTTGCCTGTGTTTGCCGCGTTTTCCGCTTTTTCTGCGAGCTCGTTTATCTGCTGCCTTTTATCACGCCGGACACTTCTCTTTTCTCTATAGCTTTCCCTTCTTTCTTCTACTTTCTAATAGCCAAAGTTCCCCTCTTTCTATCTACTATTGAACAACCTTGATATGCCTCTTAACTCTAGCTGTTCTCTATTCTGTTAGGTATTAAGCTTAGACTAGGTATTTTTCTTGCCATGTTAGAATTCAAATTATAATGATATTGTACTCTAAAAGATGTAAGTCTTGTGTACTTCCTTATGTATAAAATAAATTGAATTGAATTGAATTGGAAATTGGGAAAGTACTTTTCCTTGCGGAGTGCCTCAATTTATGTCCTTTCGGACCGAGCTGTCGCCCGAGATCGAGCTCACCAGTCTGCCAGTAAGCATATAATAGATAAGAGACACCAGCGATCTCTCGACCCCATGTTCTGTCAAGGTCAGGATAATGGCGTCCGACAATACATTGTTACATGTGAAATGCTACTAATGTATACTCCTTGACCTCGAGGGATTTTTCAATGGTTGAGACAAATGAGTGAAGAGCCGTATCAGTAGATTTGCCCTTTGTATCCCAGCGGGAAATGTAATGGCTAGGTAAGAGAGATGGTAATGAAATGGACCCATTACCTTTGTGGTGAAATAATAGGTTACTTTTACATAGGAATGTCCTAGGGCGGTAAGTACTTACTGTAGGCATTACAGACGAAGACTTAATTCAGAGGTGAAATGTGGTGAATACATAGATTACCATGTAAGTCATGCACAATAAATTACTGACTATTTTAGCATTAAAAACAATGCTTTCCGAAATTACCATTCCATTTTTGCTACATTTGGTGAGGTTTTTTCTAGTCAGATATATTTTTGATGTTGTTGCTGATTGTTAGTGGCATAAATTAATCTTATAAAATTGATGAAGACGGAATAAACTCAAGACGAGAGGCTTCAACAATCAAAGAATTATAAAAGCACATCACATTTCCAACGAAAGTATTTCACAAGTCATTACCTAGTCGCTTACCTAGTCATTACAACGTAAAGACTCCATTTTCCTAAATTTACAGTAGAATGTTCCGATTACCATGTAGGCGGTTACACAAATTATTGAAGAATTCTTGGGTTACCAGGATAACCCCTCGCTAGTTTGCCCGCTGGGATAGGAGTGTTGTGTGCCAGAGAGTTCCGAGGTTAGCAAGGTCTGCCTTAGATATATTTCGATTAACCTTTCTAGAGTCTTTAATAGAAAGAAAGATGGGCTGATTGGCCTGAAGTCTTTGGGTATTGCGTGTGAGGCTTTTCCTGCCAAAAACTACGTTAACCTCAGATATAAATCAACAACTTTCACAAATGAATATTGAAAGAAGTGTAACTCATTGGATTATTTTTGATTGTTATTGAAATTATCGGGGTAATGGAGTGTTTTTTGTTTTTTTAAGGATGATGCCCATATTTTAGGACTGCGGGACTACTAAAAAACATAAAGGAAAAAGTCTTCATTTAATTTTTCTTCAATTTTTTCACTTAAAAACGAAATTTAAACTTTTTAAATGCTCGGTGCCGCGCAAAATATCAAAACTTTGATATTTTTTGATGATCGGCATCAAATTGTTGAACACCATACTCTCGTTCGAGAATCGATGCGATGCTCTCATTGGATATTGTTCTATATATCGCTACCCTCATTCTACCCTCCTCCTCACGTACGAGAAAAATTCAAATTTTTCAGGAGAAGCGAAAAACTGCTTTTTATCTCCTTTCCAGTACTCAATAAGAAATGTTAGTTTAAATAGAATAGCACTGCGAATATTGTTTTCTCTTTCATGGTGTTGCAACTGCTACGTAGAGAATTTCAAAATAGGCCAGTTTCACAAGAATCAACAGCCAACCAACAAAAATCGACTGAAAACGTCGTTTGTGGAGAAGAGGGTGAAAAGGGAGAGAGGGGTGGGCAGATTTTTTGAACCAACTCTTTCACTGGATTTCCGAGTCAACTTTTTGACAGCTGTGTGGTTGTTGCTGTTTATTCTTACTAAAAGGAGGGAGAGAGAAACAGCAGAAATAGAATTAAGATTAAAAACAACAATACTGACGCACAGTGAGACAGAATCCCAAAAAGCTGGCCAAAAATCAAATTTTTGAGTTTTGTGCATTCTTCTGTATACGTTCAGATCTGGTTTATAGGTAGTCCTAGCATGAAATTCCGGACGGGGCAGGTATACACCTGCTGTAGGGTCGCCTCGACAGCAGTCGTCATTCAGCCGTTGTTCGGTACGCACCAAACAAGTGTACGCGTCGGAAAATTCTTGCCTGTTTCAAAGTGCTGTTAAAAGGACAAAACTATCGCAATTTTAATTCTGCAAAATGGAATCACTTTCTGAAGGCATGCAAAATATAACGTTATGCACATTTATTGCTTATTGTATGTTAAAAATATTTACATTTTGCAACAATTAAACTTAAAAAACTGAACTTTTTTTTCTAAATTTGATTTTCCAATGGAAAAACTGGCTGCTCAGGAGTGCTCAACGAATAGTTAGACTAATTTTTCGGGAGAAATACGTGGCGCGACATCACCGGACGTGTGAATGTAATGCATTGAACTCTTAGTATAGTTAGAACTGTATTTCCCCCAGTCGACTGCACTGTAGGGTCTTTGCCAGTAAATGTGTATTAGTGTATACGTAGACGGCACGGGCCGTTATTTGTATTATAAATATTCGTTTCCTTTTAAAATATAAACTCATAAGCATAAAATAATTTCGGAATAATCTTATCTAATTTTGTACACGTTTATATTGGTATTTTTCAGAGTCTGCCAAAGCTTCAAGTATGGAATTGTCAAGAAAATATTTTTTTTTATGGTGAAAGACAGTTTGGAAAACGAACAGAAAGTCGTTATTGACGTTTTAAAAGATGCAATTTTCAAGAGAACAGAAGATGTTATTCAAGTAGACGGGGATGAGAAGTCATTAGGACTGTTATTTGCAAATCGATCTAGATGGAAAGCAGCAAATAGAGGCCAAGAAAAGTTTCTAACAAATAATGAAGAATGGTTGAAGGGCATCGTACGTTTTTCAAAATTATCCAATTCTGAATGCATAACAGCAACATCTGAGAAGATTGTGAAGAATGATGAAAAAGGAACCCGTGGGCGACCTTCACAGTCTTTTGCCTTATCCAGCGATAGATCTAAGAGGAGAAAGACTGAAGATGTACGTTCTACTTTATCTACAGAAGAATTAACGTATGCTGCTCAAATGAGCTTAAGGAGTTCTGGCCAAATGCATGCTGCTCAAGTTCTTCAAGATGTTACATCAACAAGCCCAACAAGAGCCTCAAAATATATAGCTGCTATTCAGTCACAAAATGAAGTACCTTTAACCCCCGACGAAGCACTTTCATTAATGACCGAGAAAGGAGAATCAAAGTGCTCGTACCAGCTATATCAAGGAATGCAGCCAGAGCACATTTATGTAAATTATACCTTTCGAATCGTGAAGTAGAAAAAGCAAATAATCGTTGTTATCCAATAGTTGTGTACACGAGTGTGAGTGCGCACGTGCGCACAAATTAAACTACAGGCTTTACTTGATCACACCAAATATCGAATCTTACAGCTTCAGGCTGATGTCATTAATACTCTAAATCCGGAAATTCTGAAAAAACTAGTACTTCACTGTAAATGGGGGTGTGATGGAAGCAGCGGCCAAAGTGTTTATAAGCAAAAATTTGCTGAGGATGGAAAAAGTGATGAAAGCATTTTTTATACTTCTCTGGTACCTTTACAATTAATCTATAACAATCACGAAACGAATGAACAACTATCGTGTGGAAAAATCCTAGGCCTTCATCTCCTCGATTCTGCAGACCAATGCTATTGCAATTTATACATGAAGATGTACAATCAACACTGAAAGAAGTTACGGACATTGAACAGCAGATTAAGGGTCTTGTACCATACACCATAGAACAAAATGAAAAATCAATTGCAGTAACCTGTTGTATGTCGTTTACGATGATCGACGGGAAAGTCTGTAACGCTGTAACCGGTACCACTTCTGCACAATGCTGCTACCTGTGCAAAGCCACTTCTAAAGATTTTAATAACATCGACAAAATTATAAAAACGGCCATTACTACAGATAATTTACGACACAACTCACAACTCAAAAGTGGCAAGCGCGTGAAGAGAAAGTGAAAAACGTTGTGAAAACACGCAAGGAAAATATACAGTCTCAATTCAAGATGAAACTGGGGCTCATCGTTGATCAACCAAAGCCAGGATATGGCAGCTCAAACCATGGCAATACAGCACGCCGTTTTTTCGAAAATGCTACCACATCTGCAGAAATAACAGGAGTCGATGAAAATATAATTCACCGATTTCATGTTATTTTGCAGGTAATTTCGAGCAGGTATGATATAGACAAAGAAAAATTCAAAGACTATTGTGCAAATACTGCACGTTTATTCGTTACTTTATATCCATGGTATTACATGCCAACATCTGTGCATAAAGTGTTGATGCATGGAGCAGAAATTGTGAAATATGCACTTTTACCGATCGGACAACTTTCGGAGGAAGCCCAAGAATCACGCAATAAAGACATTAAGAACTACAGATTGCATCATTCAAGAAAATGCTCTAGAGAATCGAATATCTGAGACATTTTCAATAGGCTCCTAGTAACAACAGATCCATTTCTCTCGAGCATCAGGAAGTTGCACCAGAGACCGGCAAAATCTCTATATAAAGAAGCTAGAGAGTTTAGTCCAGTAAATAGGTCGAAAAAAAGGCCTTCGTAATGCAAAAAATACCGCACGCGATTTTTTTTTACCAAATGTTTTGACATATTTTTATGAGCTTAAATTCAAAATGGCGTCATCCCCACCCTTATGCTTCACTTACAATAAAGGGAAACGCGTTTAATTCTATATCTCAGAAACTATGCATTTTACGACAAAAATGTATATAATCTTTTTTGTAGATAATTAAGTGATTTAACTTTTTTGTTCAGAAATGTTTTTTGTAAAGTCAATATGTTCGGAGTTATAGTGCTTCAAACTTTATATATCTCTTTCTTTGCACTATATTTCGTTAACGGTTAGCCCGCCATAAAAAAGTCCTTCCTAAGACTTATAGAACACACAATTATCTATAATTTTTGCTTTTATCATTTTTACATAGGGCTAATATTTCACGAGTTATAGCGCTTTAAATGTCGCAAAAAGTAAATTAAAAAAAAAAATCCTCTTTTTCTTTCCCCGTTTCATTTCCAAACTGATTATATCGTGTGTTGAGCTCATCATTGCCCACATTTGTTGCCTTTACTTTTTTTCTATAAATTTAGTTGATATTTATGGATTTATTACACCTCAAAAGTTTATTAAAAATGGTTTTTTGCAAATATCTAGTCGACTATTTATTTGCGAAGACAAGTTATACCAACAAATTTGTTTGTTATAAAATTCCGTAGAAATTTTACTTTAAACATTTTTTTCTACCATTTATAGTTTAGCCGCAATTCAGCGCCGAATGTTTCATATAGATACACATTAATTTTCATACAAATAATTAGGAAATTTCTCTTTTAAACTGCCCTCCTGCCCACCTAACCACCCCAAGGTGTCACGCTTGAGAAGAATTTTCAGTTTCGTGCTACATTTAGAAGCGGAAAGATATTTAAAAAAATGAGCGTTTGTTTTATTTGTAAAAAAAAATTTAGGTGACGGTGTTGTGGAAGTAAAAAAGAGAGGTATTAACTCCCTTTTGTCAGCTAGTGTGGCGAGGGGCGAAAAACACCATGAGCGTTTCTTACATGGTTTGGAGTCCATAAGGTAATTGACAAAGTACAAACTAAATTAAAGCTATGGAGATAGCAACATTTTCTCCTCAATACGTAACATTTTATTAAACATAAGAAACAATAATATATGTTCAAATAAACAACTTTTATTACGGTTTTCATACTTCCATATATGCATATCCTTTTAGAGTACATCGAGCATGCCAAAAGAGTTACGCTGATTCGAGGATTGTCGCCAGAGTTGCTAAAAGAAACCTGGAAAAGCCCTGTACTTCATCGGAGGATTCTTTGCCACTGGAAACGCCGGAGGATTCAGGTTTTGATTTTCCAATGAAATGTTTTATTTGTTGCAAAACATTTGCAGAAAATTTTGAAATGAGGAAAAATAAATTGGGAATTACGCAACGACACCCTGTTCATACTGTAAAACAGTTTTCCTTGATAAAGAGAAATGTGATTACTGTTTTGCAGAATCGGAAAGATAAAAGAAGTTTGGACATTGTGCAACGTATTGCAAATGTTTCTGATGCCAAAGCTACAGGTGCTAGGTATCATCATTCCTGTATGCGAGATTTGAAAACCACACCATCTACAGGGGGAAAAAGGGGTCGTCCTAATAAAGAAATGTCCGAGGTGATGCAAATTATTAGTAGCTTTATATCGAGCAGTGAGGAATGTCAATTTAGAGTTTCTGAGTTGCTCGCGTTAATCGACAAGGAAAATCGTCCGGATATTCGTGTGTTTAAGCATCATTTGAAACTCAGATACGGCGATGAAGTATGTATTTTCGAGTGTCTTGGCCATGATGCGTTCATTTGCTTTCGAGATACCGGCTATAAAATTTTGTCCCCTGCTTGGTACGAAGCTAGAAAATCGAATAGAGAGGAAGAAAAATTGCGTGTAGTTCGTGAAGCAACTGCAATTGTCTTAGAAGATATACGTTCGCAATACTATGATGTTGAAACATGCCCTCCTTCAGATGATTTCATGAAAGATGTTGATACGGTAGTGCCTCAATCTCTTCATGTTTTTCTCTCTCATATTTTCCACCATTCAAAACGGGGTTCTTCTCAAAAGTGGAAGAAAAAATGCACTGCTATTGCCCACGCAATAATAGCAGCGGTTAGGCCTCGTTCATTTTTTTCTTCATTGCTACTGGGTGTAGGGTCATTCTTATATAAAAAATTTGCTTCTAGGCATCTGATTGATGTATTATCCACGTTAGGATTTTCTTCGTCATATTTCGAAATTTCGGTTTTCGAGTCTTCGTGCATACAACGCCAGCAACCTCCAATTTTGCCACATGCATTCTCTCAGTTCGTATTCGATAATGCGGACTTCAACATTAATACTCTCGATGGTCATGGAACATTTCATGCGATGGGTGGAATTCATTGTGTAACTCCTTTTAACGCAATAGCTCCTGATAAAGTTATTCCTCGTGTTTCTAAAAAACCTCCAGCAACAGTTATTGGATCCTTCGGAATGGTTCCCCTCGCATCATATGGAAAACAAACTTCATGTATACAGGAGCCATTGCTCATAGAAAACTTAGACCGCATTCGCCATATTAATCCTAATGTTTTGCCGATGATTAGTGATTTTTTGTGGTTGTATGCTAAATGGTCTTGCACTCCAAATATTCCAGGCTGGAATGGTTTCATGGAAGAAGCTACCGCCAACAAACATTTTGTTACTAGTAAGATTATCAGCCTTCCGTTCATTAATGCGCCGCCCTCAGATTATGACACAATTTATACAGCTCTTCTATTTGCAATTGAGAAGTGTAAAGTTGTGAAACAATCCTCCTGTATTGTTACTTTTGATTTGCCTTTATACATGAAAGCTCGCGATATTGTGCGTTATTCCGATATAACATCTCCTGTTCACAATATTACTCTTCGTTTAGGGGGTTTTCATTTACTTATGTCATTCTTGGGCTCTGTCGGCTACATTATGGCTGGCAGTGGTCTAGAAGATGCATTTAAAATTGTATACGCTTCCAATAGCGTTGAAAAGATAATGGTCGGCCATGCATATTCCAGAGCAATAAGAGCTCACTTCCTTACTCATTTGGCGCTAGCTAAAAAAATTTTGGATTGTACCGAATTCACTGATTGTGAACGTGACGCAATGGATCTCGCCGTTAATAATTTTGATAGGTCTGCCGTTCTTCAGGCAGAGATAGATATTGATGTGCAACAAGCTTATATGAGATTCGATGAACAATTGAAAGAAATTGAAAAAAGGGGTCCCACGGCAAAACTCTGGATTCAATATTTCCGTGTGATTACGTTAGTGAAGCAATTTATCGAAGCCGAGCGATCTGGTAATTGGAATTTGCACTTAGATGTAATTCAAAAAATGTTGCCTTATTTCCACGCAAGTGGCCACTTTCTGTACGCAAAAGCTTCTCAATTATACCTTCAAGATATGGCTGTCTTGCACGAAAAAATGCCACGAGATGAGTTTGAAAAGTTTACCACGAAAGGTTACTTCACCATTCGACGAACTGATAAATTCTGGTCAGGAATTATGTCAGATATGACCATCGAACAAACAATGATGCGATCAATGAAAACTTCTGAAGGTCTTACCCAAGGTCGTGGGTTTTCTGATTCTACACTTTCTAGGTGGACTTTAGGGATGTTATTTTTACAAAACGTTAGCGAATCGGTTGAAAGTTACTGCGGTATATTCAGCTCTACTTCAGAACAACACGTTGATTCTCGATCCGCTCGAGTAACTCGTGATAATGCTGACGTCGTAAAATTAGATAACTGGTTTGCTCAGCATGATCCTTTTTTAAAAAATCCAGTGTTACTATCTATTAGCACAGGTATCGTTGCATGTTCCGCTAATTGTCATCTTTCATACGAAACAGGCGTTAACATGATCTCTCGAATAGTCATCCTATAGAGTCGGTGAAGTTTAGGCGAAATGATCGTGTTCTTCCAATAAGTACCGCCAGTAGTAGCATCAAAATTGATGAAACACTAACTCCCATCGATCCACTTCTTCTGTTCCAACGAATGTGCATTTCGAAGGAAACAGAAAAGGATTTAAAAGATAATATTACTTATGAGCTTGCGCCTTATCCTTTATCATTATTCAATGAAGAAGGAATGCGGAAGGGTACAAAATCTTCACTGTATAGTTGTTTTACGCCATTAACAGATAACGGCGAAATAAAAAATTATCGGATGGAGGTCGTAGATGGTGGTTTTCTTTTGCATCGAGTCATATGGGATAAGAATGTTTCCTTTTTAAATATTTGCAGAAAATATGTAAAATATGTCGGCGATCATTTCAGTTCGAATGTTACTATTGTATTCGATGGTTATCCTGAGGATGTTGATCTTCTAGGCACCAAAAGCTCTGAACGATTTCGGCGTTCAAGAAAGAATCATTCGGTACATATCATTATTAATGAGAATATGATTCCGGCGACGCAGCAGGAGAAGTTCTTAAGTAATGATAAAAATAAAGCTCAGCTAATATCAATGCTCACAAAGGAACTAAGAAGTGCGGGTTTTATAGTTGAGCAAGCCTTCGAAGACGCTGACATGTTAATTGTAACGACAGCAATACAAGTATCTTCTAGGTTTGATTCCGTGGTCATTGTCGGAGAAGACATAGATCTCCTTGTTTTATTAACGTCCTTGGCAGGGTCTTCTAACAATATTTTCTTTCGAAAACCGGGGAGGGGTCGTATTCCGGAAGCACTGTATACTCCGCAGTGCTTAAAATTTCCAAATATTGTTGCAAACAATATTCTCTTTCTTCACGCTTTCAGTGGTTGTGACACAACTTCTTCAATATACGGCATGGGGAAAGCCAAAGTTTTATCCATTTTTCAAAAAAATCCACAACTCATAAATTCAGTAGAATTGTTTAAAGAAAAAAAAAATAGATCCAAATATGGTTGCTGAAGCTGGAGAGTGTTTCTTTATTGAGCTGTATGGAGGTAGCTCGTCAGAAACCAATATTAATTCACTTAGGTTCAAATGTTTTGGAAAATCGGCTACAAAAACCAAAGTGAACTTATCAGCTCTGCCTCCAACTAAAGATGCTGCTCGACTTCACTCATTTCGAGTATATCATCAAGTGCAAACTTGGCTTGATAGTTATCAAGACCCGGAGGAATGGGGCTGGAAGCGAACAAGATTTGGCTTACAACCAGTCCCAATGACAATTGCTCCGGCACCAGCAAATTTATTAAAATTAATATCCTGCAAATGTAGGAAAAATTGTGGCGGTTCCTGTGGATGCCGCAAGGCCGGTCTCAAATGTACCATAATTTGCTCTAACTGCAGTGGAGGAAATTGCGAAAATGTGACGAATGGTACAAACCTCCTTGAAGACAATGAAATAAATGAGAGCATTTACGAGTTTTCAAGTCTCCCAGATATATCATTCGACGAAGACAACGTCAAGTCATTAGATGGCAGCTTCATTGGTATATCCGATTGTCAACCGACATCTTCGAAACATATGAGGCTAAATAACATGTTATAGCATCATTGTTTCGTTTTCTTGTGGATTAGGCCTCCTGGGGAAACCACAATAAAAAAACGCGCCAAAAACTCGACCTCCAGGGTGGTGTGGAAAAGGGTTTGCACGCCAACGAAATTTCTTAATTATATGTATGAAAATTAATGTGTATCTATATGAAACATTCGGCGCTGAATTGCGGCTAAACTATAAATGGTAGAAAAAAATGTTTAAAGTAAAATTTCTACGGAATTTTATAACAAACAAATTTGTTGGTATAACTTGTCTTCGTAAATAAATAGTCGACTAGATATTTGCAAAAAACCATTTTTAATAAACTTTTGAGGTGTAATAAATCCATAAATATCAACTAAATTTATAGAAAAAAAGTAAAGGCAACAAATGTGGGCAATGATGAGCTCAACACACGATATAATCAGTTTGGAAATGAAACGGGGAAAGAAAAAGAGGAATTTTTTTTTAATTTACTTTTTGCGACATTTAAAGCGCTATAACTCGTGAAATATTAGCCCTATGTAAAAATGATAAAAGCAAAAATTATAGATAATTGTGTGTTCTATAAGTCTTAGCAAGGACTTTTTTATGGCGGGCTAACCGTTAACGAAATATAGTGCAAAGAAAGTGATATATAAAGTTTGAAGCACTATAACTCCGAACATATTGACTTTACAAAAAACATTTCTGAACAAAAAAGTTAAATCACTTAATTATCTACAAAAAAGATTATATACATTTTTGTCGTAAAATGCATAGTTTCTGAGATATAGAATTAAACGCGTTTCCCTTTATTGTAAGTGAAGCATAAGGGTGGGGATGACGCCATTTTGAATTTAAGCTCATAAAAATATGTCAAAACATTTGGTAAAAAAAAATCGCGTGCGGTATTTTTTGCAAAGAAAAAGTACCTATTTACTGGACTAGTTGTTAAAACAGCCTGAAGTCATCAAACAAGAGACAAGGAACGATTTCGATTTAGATACAAGTGGATCAACATCAGAATCGGAATGGAATGATTCGAACATTGAAGATGAAATTCGAGATTTTTGTTACTAGAAATAAATAAGAGATATTCAATGTGTTGCAGACTTTGTACTGAAAAGACTTTTAATGAATAAAAACATTGCTCAAGAGATTTTTTACTCATTTAAACCTAAAAAAATTATGAAATATTTTCTATTTAAAAATGTTAAAAATTAAATATTTTTGCGGAATCGTCAATATATCGCATCTACTATTTTTAAAATTGACATTTCAATAACAAATTCGTAATCAGCGATCCTAAAAACCCTTAAGAAATAACTGAATTTTTCGACTAATTAGTTAAGTTACGTCCGCCATTTTGGGTCCGCCATTTTTAAAATCGTAATTCTGATAATAGATTCGTAATCAGCGACCCTGAAAACCCCCGAGTAGGAAATTTGAGATCATTTACGCCACTTTCCGAATTTTGGCCAGCTTTTTGGGATTCTGTCCCACTATGTGACGTAGGGTTGGTTGGAAAATTTGGCTCGTATGAAAGCCCATGCAATTTTTTAGCCAACTTCAAAAGGGAATGAACGATGACAGCAGATTTTTATTGGTTGGCTGTTTGCTCGTGTGAAACTGGCCATAATCACTCAAATTCAACATTTTCCTAAAAATGCTCATACGTGTTATTAGAATGAGGGTATCGATATGTACTATGGTTTTGATAAAATAAGCACCTTTTTGAATGCCAGCATCCGGTGCCAGGCTGTCCTTGGACTTCAAAGTTAATTCACTAATTTTACTCGATGCAATTTGCTTTCAAATGAATGATCCATGGTTGGTATTCAAAGACCAAATGAAAAGACAAGCACCGGGGACGGGCAATGGTAGCGAAAGCATTAAAAATTAAAATAATTAAAATTTAAAATGGAATTAAAATAATTTATTTATCCCTAATCTGATTCTAGGTTTGTGCCCTGCATCCAGATAATTGGAGCAGCATCGGCAAAGTTTCAATAACGGCAGCAACTACAATACTTTACCTCAGTGTACACTTTCAGATAGTACTACTTTTATTCCGCCGAAAAGGTAGAGTGGGGCTGGTGATTTACAGCTAAATTAATAATAATTATTTTTAGAATTCGTCGACATTATCACATATGTGGCAAGAGATGGAAAAAGATTTTATCTTTCAAAAGGAACAAACGAACAACAAATATACAAAGACTACATATCAATAACGAAATATATCTTCATAGCGGTATATGTACCAGCGTTTGTTACATCATCTATTATGATTTCTACATCAGCTTTAGCATTTTATAATAATGACCAAGTATTTGAGACTGATAATGTAATTACTTAATTTTGTAATTCACTGTATTTATGTTATCTTGAAATATTTCGTTCGTTCTAGATACTAGAAGCCGAGCATGCGCCCTTTATCTACTTAATGTTCCCATTTAGAAACTCAACGAAGAATTACTTCATCGGTTACAATTATCCGTTTTTTGCGCTTTACCTCGGTGCTTTATTTATATCTGGATGGCATATTGGAATGGCGATTTTATTACTTTATCCGAATTATGTATTTAAGCTCATAAAAGCGAAATTGGAGAATCTTGATGTAAGTTTTCAGCATTTAAATAATTTATAGCAATTATATTTTTTATTTCTTAGAAAATTCCCGACTCCAAAACTAACGAAGAACTTGTATCACTTATTAAACTGCAAGTTCAAACGACGAAGTATTTTTTATTAAGACAATAGTTTTTATATATTGCTTTTTAATTTAATTTAAGATTTACCAAAAAAATGGAATCCTTCATATCTCCATATGTGTTCACCGACTTTATTATTTTTTCAGTATTTTTTTGTTTTTTGCTTTATCAATTTTCAGAGGTATGTAATGTTCATAAATTGTTGGATAATATAATAACAAATATTTTTGTAGAACAAGAGCAATGAAACTTTTAACGTAGTTATTCTAGTTTTTTACTTCTTTGTTGCAAGCTTAATTCAACTATTTTATCATGCAATTGGAAATGAAATTTTTTATCAGGTAAATTAATTGTTAAGTAAAATACAGTGATATTTTAAAATTTAAAAAAATAAGAGGCTGGTCATCATTTAAGAAAAACTTATAGAATACTAGCTGACCTGATAGACCTAGTCCTGTCCACATTTCAATAAATTTGCTTGGGATGAACTTACGATGGCATCCAAATTTTTACTTTGACGACTCATAACTTTAGAAGTTGGAAGGATGGAATCGTCATTCTTACTATCATAGATAGGTGGATATGTCTGCGCACACTGCTACCATATTCATGAACATGGGCAAGCCTCTCTCAACTACAGGCCACGAAGCTCCCGCTCCTAATAATACAACCATAGCTGAAGCCGGTCCTAAAATCTGACATTTGGTTAGAATTTATATAGGAATAGGTTCGGGACTGTTTAGTTATATTTATGCAATAAAACGTGATAAACGTGCCTGTTCCAGAATACAATTCCACTAAAATTTTACGATTTCATTTCGCAAAACAAAATTTTGGTGTTCTGAAATTCACTTTACGTTTTCGAAAGTGAAATGCGATTCCGTAATTGCAAGATTTGCTGTTCCATAATTCACTTTACGCAAATTCTTGACGTTTAATAGTTGAGCGAAATAGAAAGTAGTTGTTGGTTTAGAGAAAAGGTGTTTTTTAGATGAAGTAATAATGTAAAGCCTAGGCCACATAGCACACGTGTTGCGAGCTCCGTCTACCCGTTTTTCGTGTCTCCATCTTTCCATGTTCCGATATTTATTTGTATGTTAGCCACAATTATCCGTTTTCTTTGTCTCTCCGTGTTTTGGTGTTCCGATACTTATTTTTATGTAGCTACAAGCGTCCGTTTCCATGGTACCCTTGATTTTATTGACAAGTGAGTAAATTTGCGAATTCCATTTACTCAATCTACAAAAAATTGAGGTAACGTTTCCGTCTATCCGTTCTAAAGTTGAAATTTGTTTATGTTTTCCGTTTACGTGTTTTTATCGTCCCGTTCTTTTTTTGTTTATCTGGTCAACCAGTATTAAGACTTAGTAATCAACTTTGACAGGAAGCGGAACACGGAACACGGAGATCGGAAGACGTGTGCTATGTGGCTCCCGCTTAAGTAGATTTATTTGTGCAGGCATTGGAAGTAGTTGAGTATGCGGACCGAATGCCGTTAACAAATTTCAGTTGACAATAGCTCAAAGAGGATTAATACGGATGTTGCCGGACCATTTTTGGGTCCATTTTGTGACAATGGATTTTGATGAACCACCACAAAATAAGACGAAAATGTGAATTATATTTTTTCGATATCACGCTTAATTTTCGCGGCGATGTGAATAAAAACTAAGGGTGAGTTGCACCAAATAACTTTAACCGTAACATAAGCTTGAGCGGTTGTCAAATCTCCGGTTAGACAAAACTAGAGTTGCACCGTTTAACAATTGTTAACATGACGTATCATTTTAACGTTAACTTTAACCAAGGAAATTCGCCTGGTTAGTGTTATTGTTATTGTTAACTTTGACAGTTGTCATAGTCCCAGACAGGGGTGCCATTTTCAATAAACTCACAAACTGTTAAACTTATAAATACACAAAAATGTAAATTTAAATCAAAGTAGCCGTTAACGATAACTTTAACAAACTTTTGGGTGATGCAACTCATTTTTACAAACTGGAACTTTAACAACTTTGTTATTGTTAAAGTTGATTTTAACAATAACTTTAATCAATGATTTGGTGCAACTCACCCTTAGTGTTCACTTACGGTGAACACTTCTGAGTGGAGTGATTCGTTAAAAATGAACAATCGATTTGGTGTGAATAAAAATTTCCTCATTCAAATGCAATTCACTCATGGGAAATTTTGGGATTCAAGTGTTGAAGTGTCAGGCCCGATTCATCGTCGCGCCACACAAATATCCCAAAAAGAGAATCATCTGAACTACGATTCATTGTTGTAGATAAAGTGTGCCGCAAATTTTGTATCATTTGACATTTTGTCAAAGTGTTTTTCCTATAATGTGGAAATATAAATTTCAAAAATGAAGAAGCACAAAGTTCGTAGAATCCATAAAAATGCTGAAATATTTTAAATATCTACATATATAAAACATATGATTTTTTTGACAATTTAAAAAATCCGCCGCGCAAAAGTTGAAGTTGGTTCAACTTTTTCCCAGAGAGGAAAAAAAATCCCACAAATATCACAACATTGAGAAATGCTAAATTTTTCATACAAAAGTAAGTGCGGCGCGACTCATCTGCAACAATGAATCCGGCATCAATGTTGCACGTCAAGTAAGAATCAAAGTAGGCAAAATTTTTATTTTTATCAAAAAGCAAAGTAGTGATTGGGTGCAAGCTGAAACTTTACAGAGATCTTTCTTTTAGGGTGCCTAATAAGGAGTTATAAGGGGATAAGGCTCAAGGGAAGGGCTTTAGGCTCAAAATATCAGTTTTTTGGTAATTTTATCGCAAAATAATGTTCACAAAGTTTGTATATCATGCGATTATCTACAAAAAAAGTTATTATACATTTACCCGTACGAAATGCTATTCATGAGATATCCCCGTTTTAAAGACTTAAAATACTCATATGCTCTCATTCGATACTTGTATAGGTATAGGGTATAGGCTCAATAAATCCTTTGGCTTTGCAAATGCTAAAAAACGAAGAAAATTGTGATTTTGCTCATGCTTTCGCTTTCCGCCTAAATGGAGTCACTCAAGTTTTTGCTCTTATATATAGATTTTCGAGGGATATCGAATCAGACCACTATTTGCGGGTCCCTTTTCGTCCCTCTGCCTAGGGTCATCTTATTGGGGTTGCAGTGGGCTGTCCCATTGCTCCCTTGCTTCGACTCCCCTAGTTATCGCAAGCAGCTGATTGAAGGGAGTCTGCCTCATGTCCTCCATCCAATGGAGTCCAGTTATGGCAGCCCTTTTTCTCGCCACCGCCGGACAGTGACACACTATGTGTGTGGCCGTCTCAGGTTCCTCCAGGCACATCCGACAGGTGTCATCCTCCAGAATTCCCATTCTTTTTAGGTGATACCTGAAACATCCGTGTCCTGTAATCAGTGCCACCAACCATCTGAGGGTTCTCCTTTGCATATGCAGGATCCTTCTTCTGGCTGCGGTAATCGGCAGCGTAAGCACCGTCTTAGCCTGCCTACACGTGGTCATAGCGTCCCACCGTCTCCGGTGTTCCTCAGCGACCCATTTCTCGATGCAGTTACTTACCAACCCTCTGCCAATGGCAGAGTATGGCTCCGGTCCCCAGAATTCCGAGGTTGACCCCTGTTTTGCCAGGTTGTCAGCCTTTTCGTTCCCATCGATGCCTGTATGTCCTCTAACCCAAGCTAGCGTCACGTTGTGTTGTTTCGCACACCTGTTTAGTTTTTGGACACATTCCAGCGCCAGAGACGCATTAATCTCTGTCTGATTCATGCGCTTAATCACAGCCTGATTGTTCAGTGCTATAAGGATACTTCTTCCCTGCACCTGACCCTCATTTATGTGATCCAGCGCGTGCAGCAGAGCAAGCATTTCCGCCGGGTAGACTGAGGTGTAATTCCCCAAAGCCAGAGAGCCGGTCAGATTTAAGTCCTCTGAGAAGACTCCCGCACCTGCTCTGCCGTCAATCATGGATCCGTCCGTGAAGATATATATGTCTTCCGGCCTCCCTTCCGGGAGCGTTCCGTTCCCTATGAGGGTTTTATGATACCTTTCGGTCACCCTCATTTTTGTGATCCCTTCCATGGGCATCATGAGCTCCCTAATCCCTTTAATGCGATCCAGAATCTTCATGTGCCCATATAAGGTTCCTGACGCCTGCCATGCGGCATCCCGTCTCATCCGAATCGCTGAGGCTGCCGCAGTCTTCATCACCTGGAGATCTAACGGCAGCAGATCTAACAGCGCCTCCAATGCCGCGGCGGGTGTGGTGCGGTGTGCGCTGGCCATTCTTTGCACCTTGTCCAGATGCCTCTTGACGGTTTTCTGTGTGACTTTAGTCCACCAGACCACCGAGGCATAAGTTATGATGCGTCTCACCATCATGGTATATGTCCAGTATGCTAACCTTGGTGAGATACCCCACCTTAGTCCACATACTCTTCTGCACTGGTGAAGCACCCTTGTCGCCTTCTTTATCTTCTCTTCAACGTGGTATTTCCAGGTTAGTCGCGAGTCCAAGTATACACCCAGATACTTGACCATCCCAGACACCTTGATCCTCGATCCAAAAAGCATGAGGGGCTGAAAATCCAGATCTTTAATCTTCCTAGTGAAGATTATCGCGTCTGTCTTATTGGCATTTATGGTGAGGCCCTGTTCCGTACACCACTGCTCAACCACTTGGAGTGCATTCCTCATGATATCTGCCGTAGTGCTCATAAACTTCGCACGTGCCACAATCGCTACATCATCTGCATACCCAACGGTATGCACGCCCATTACCTCTAGCCGCCTGAGCAGAGTGTCCACAGTGATGTTCCACAGGAGGGGCGATAGGACCCCGCCCTGTGGGCATCCCTTGCTGACCCTCCCTCGAAGCCGCGAGTCTCCTGTCTGAATCCTTACCGCTCTGTTTTTCAGCATGCTGTCCACCCACCTTACAATCATGGGGCTGACCTCGCGCCTCACCAGAGCGTCTTTGAGTTTGTTGAACTGTATCTTGTCGAAGGCGCCTTCGATGTCCATAATTACGGCCATCGCTATGCCTCCGGTATACAATTCCCCCTCGGCTACTCGCACCAATTGGTGAAGTGCCGTTTCTGTAGATCTGCCAGCCTGGTAAGCGTGCTGGCTTCTACTTAAAGGGTGCCTCCTTAGCATAGTACTCTCCAGGTGGTCTGCCACCACTCTTTCCATTGTTTTCAACAGAAAGGATGCTAGGCTGACCGGCCTGGAGGACTTCGCCTCAGTGTAGTCCTTCTTGCCTGGCTTAGGGAGAAATACCACTTTGGTTTCCCTCCACACCACCGGAATGTATCCTGTTGCTAGACAGGTAACGAATATTCCCCTAAGCCTGGGTGCAATGATTTCTTTGCCCCATTGGAGCAGCGCAGGGAATATTCCGTCACGCCCCGATGTCTTGAAGGGAGAGAATGTGTCTATTGCACGTCTCACCCCTTCCTCTGTCACCACCCCGTTAGCCTCCTCTCGGTTCATCCTTGTAGCCATTCTGTTACGAATAGCCCAAGATTTACCCGAGATATAGCTGCCAGGAAAGTGGACTTCCATCAGGATCTTGTTGGTTTCCTCCAGCGTCTCCGTCATCCTCCCCGACGAGTCACGAACGAGTCCGACTTTGGAGACCGGGTCCCTGGAGATCATTTTCTGAAGTCTGCTGGCCTCAGATATGCTCTCCGTGTTCGAGCAGAAGTCCCTCCACGACTCCCTTTAAGTTTTTGCTCTTTATACTAAATAAAGAAAACACATGTACATGAAATTTGAGAAATATGAGTACATATGTTGATTTACCATAATTAGTCTATGATTTATTCAACCTTAAGTAAATTAAAAAAAATAATTTTTTTTTTTTTTCGTAAACAATTTTTTTCCTCCAAATACATCCAGGAATGACCCTTGAAAATATTAGCTACGTCCAACAAAGGATTCATCGAACGTCTGATTACCTGTATAAGTCTCGAATTAAAAGAAAGCTCTTTGCCAAGTTTCAGCCTATACCCAATCATTTCCGCTATTTCGCTTTTTCGTCTAAATTTACCTATACTAAAAGAAGGGAATTAAAATGTTTTTGAATATTAATCCTCGGAAAGGAAAATGTCACGGTGGAAGTCATTGTATAGATTGGAGCTTGAAAATGTTGAGTATACGAGTTACTAATATTTTTTTATAAAACAATAATAAAGAAACTCGTGGTAGTGTTATACCAAAACTTGATAAAATTAAAACTTTCTTAAGATATGTAGGTGATCCGGGCTTTCAAGTCGGTGAAGCTCTTGGCATCCATAGAACAAAAGCGGCAAAATAATGTGGGAGGTGTGTAGTACTATATGCACAAGAGCAGATAAATGGATCAAATTTCCGATTTCACGTAAAGAACTGAAGAAGGCAAAGAAGGAATGGTTGGCAAAAAATAAATATCCTAGTGAAATTGGTACTCTGGATTGTACACATGGCTTTTATGCGTAATTCATGGATACACATAATTTTAATAAAATGACAAAACTGTCTTCTAAGTTGAAGTTACCTTTTTAATTTTTTTCTCCACCGATTATCTTTTCCAAATTTCATTTCATTCAAAAAATCAATTTCATCACACGTTTTTCGATTTAAAGCTCCTCACCACTACTCTTAACTTTTACGAGCGTTCGCTCACAAACAAACGTAAAAACTGAACTTTATTCACAACAAAACGAAGTGTTCACTTTATATGGAGAAATCATAGAGAAAAGTACTAAACGAAACCTAACGAAGGATATTTTTATTCACGCCAAACTAAGTGCTCCCTTCAAAAATAGGAGTGAACGCTTGCACTCAGTTTTTATTCACGCCACCCATTAGTCGAGTTGAGTTGAGGTTGAGTTGAAATGACATTTCAACTCAACGACTCAACTCTATGCGTTTCCATGGCTGACTTTTCTGCCTGTGTACAGTCAGCTGAATGTGTACTTGTATTAAGCAAGCAGCAGTTTTTAAATTTGACGTACTATTTTTGTTAATATAAAATAGCGATCATGGACCATAAAATTAATTTATTGTGTTCGTTGTATAACAGAAATGTTATAAACAGGCGCGACATTTTGACTTTTTTAACATTTGACAATCCCGTTTGTAGTTGTGTGCGTGAACTCTGTTCAATCTACCTATTTTCGTTGAGTTGAGCAGAGTTGAAAATCTTTAACGAAAACTCTTGACTGCGACTGTTTCCATGGAGTTCAACTCGGGTTCAACTCTGGTTGAACTCTCATGGAAGCTTAGTAATTGACGCTTGCAGTTGACGTTTTGAGATATTTCCCAAAGTTTTTAGTTGTTGTCAGCAGGGGCGGCGCTATCATAGGTGCGAATGGAGCACTCGCACCGGGCGCCATTGTACAAGGGCTAGCTCAGAAGATTTTAAAAAAAATTAAATACATAATTGGAAAAAATGAAATTACATGAACTCACACAAATTTTCAAGAAGTTACACAACGCGATAAAAAGCGGCGAAAATTTACTCCCTCGTTCAGGAAGTTACACGAGAATTTTGCTTCGAGATTTTCATATAATTTCTGCTCAAAAAGTGAAACAAGAGAGGCAAAAGTAAAAATTTCAGAAGAAAAATCCACCAAGTGAGAGAAAATCTCTCATTCAACTGTGGGTCTCAAAGTTTAACATGAGAAGTAAATACAGAATTGAGCAGTAGAATGAGCGAAACGGAACACAAAATAATTTCTTTTTCACGATGCTGGAGCACTTTTTGAAAGTTTTGTAAAATGCACCATGTCAACTCACACAAAGAAAAAAATTGTTCCAATGCCTCTGTGTTTCGTATTGTTGTTTACTGTGATTGATATAAACTACGGGGCGCTGTTGGAGCACTTTTAAATTTTGTTTCAAGTTTCGTAAAAGACATAAATGAACGAAATGAGAGCAAAATATCTTGTGGCGAGAATCCTAACGATATTTTTAATGTTATGCGAGTTATTATGGTGCAATTTTAAATTTTGTGCCCCTGTATACAATGAAGCATACATATATGAGTGAAATATTTTTATTTGATTTCAAACTTTGAGTGATACAAGTGATTAATTAATTAAAAGTATTGATAATTATTAAATAAGTAATGCATTTTTAAAATGTGTTATTTATATTTTTTTTTTTTTTTTTTTTTTTTTTTATGTGGTAGACTAGAGGCTTAGGGAAAGCCCCTTTGTACTTTTCGACAATCTATTTTTTTTTTTTTTTTTTTTTTTTTTCGTATAGAATGTCGAACAGCAGCTCTAGCCGGAAGATAGAAAGTAGAAAGAGAGAGACAGAGAAGTAGGAAGGAGCTGCCACAACCTAGCCGCGATATTTTTTATTCCACCTACTTCCAACCATTTCGCGACTCTGGCATCGGGGCATTTTTGAGAAACAACTCGCTGGAGTGTTATGCCTCCTGAAACGAGTTGAATCTCATCAGCCAACCGATGACATGCGCTTGGTGGAGCGGGGAAGGACTAGCGAAGACTATGACAGGAGGAATCAGGAATGTAAAGAGGGGAGAAGAAAGAAGGGAAGTTATGTGGGCGGGAAAGTGGAAAAGGCGAAGGACCGTGGGGCTGGCCGGGATTCGAACCCGGGACCTCTGGGATAGTAGTCAGGCGCCTTACCTCTAGACCACCGAGGCCCCCTTATATGTTATTAGAAGTAATTTGCTTATTGTTTTTTTTTTTTGTATTTTTAAGAAACTTAAAATATTTTTCTGTGCTTATCTTCAAGGTGTGAGTTACGTAAGTTTTTAGATAATCTTAGAAAAAAGTAGTCTGATGTAGTTTAAGAAAGTTAGGTAACTACTCAAAATATTTCCCTGCTACGATAGATCCAAGGTAATACAGTAATGGTAACTAAGAGTGGTAAATTAGTTAATAGATTTTGGTTGGTTTATTGAATTTTTAAAAAAAACTCCATCTTTTGTTCTTGTTTTTTTTGTAATCTTTTTCAAAACTAAAGGAAACTAAAGTTCACTTTGATCGACACTTTCACATCACGTAAATTGTATTTCCTATTTTCGAGCGCTGCCGAGGCATCCTTGGCGATGGGGGTTTATCTGGTCAAGCTTTATATTGGAATCGGATTAAGCTGCCCGCTTAGGTGCGAGTTTTAGGGTCAAGGTTAATGATGTTGTGGTTAGAGGATGAGGACAAATACGTCTTCTATTCCTAAAGAAGACTGCTGCGAAGCTTCAGTTGGTAGCCTTGGAGAAGTTCCTGCTTCCTTGGTGATTGGAGCGGAAATGGTCGTGGTTGCTCACGAGGTGCTGAGGGGACATTGAAAGTTGGGCTGAGTATGGGCTTCTCTGATCCTTTGCTGTGCTCTACCAAACTTGTAGCCAATTTGGCCTCCCGTCTGTTTCACCTCGTCAATAGATCTTTTAGTCCACAGAGATCGTTATCTCTGTGAATGGTGGGCGGTGGACTTTGTGGAGTACTCTCCGGACTCATTTTTTGAAGGCTTTTCAGCGTGCTTTTCAAACCGTATGATTGAAGCCTTCATACTTTCGCCGAGTTATTGTGGCCTGGAGAAGGTCCAGAGGATCTAACCCTCTTCTTATTAAGAACATTGGCATTGCATTGCATTCCAAAAAATCGTCTAAAATGTTTTTGGGCTACGTTACTCGTCTTCTCAAAGCGGCCTCTAAGGAAATCTTCTTCTATAATTAAGAAGTGATCTCAGCGCGCTCAACTGCGCCTTGCTGACTTAGACTGCCCTCATTGAAGAGTGATCCCGAATTTCCCTTCACTGGGGCTACATTCGGCACCCTGCTGCATGGATTCAGAAATATCCAACTATCCTCGTAGGCAGTGTTGAGAGTTGCTCCATCCTCAAGTTTTTTTTAAGATATCTATATAGATCCCTCAAAAATATTGTTCATGACTTGAGGTTGTGAGTTTTATCGAGTTCGTTGTCTCTAGATCCGCCGTATTCAGTGCGCTTCATCAACAGGCAGGGGTACCCCCGATATGGCCATGTACAGACGGTCTTGGAGTCAGCACTCCCTGTTAGTAGCGTGTTCGAGTCATATTGATGACCACATACACTTGGCTGGGTACAAATAATGCAAGTGCGACTCCGCCGGCTGCCTGCCCTAACACTTTTCTTATTCACTTTTCCTTTTACACTTTTCTTCACTTGTATGTTTAATAGTAATTCCATAATATATGTATATTAATCACAATTACCACAAAAAAACATTAAATATTCAATTTATTTTACTAAATAAACACGAAAAAACACTGCGAATGTAAAAAAATTGATCACCTTAACAATTAACACACTGAATCACATTTTTTTTGTTATTAAAACACTTAAGAACTGTTCACTGATAATCCGTGTGCTGTTAAATGTTTTAAAATACAATATTTTATTACTTTTTACTGCAAAAATATAACAAAAATTGGCCCGTACGGCCTCTTTGCCATTTTATTCCGGTGACTTTTAGGACCAACACTAAACAAAACTCTACTTCATGGCCTGTAGTTGAGAGGGTGTTGACATAGCTCATTGGATTACAAAAAATTTAGGTTATATGCAGAGCTCTAAAGAAATTTCAACCGTAGTGGCTGAACCGTTACCATTACCCCAATATCCCCTTCTTTCGGTCAGGGTGGCAATCTTCGTTTCTGGCACTCCACTGAATAACATTCAGCAGCGCGTCTTTCCGCAATGTATTCCATCAATAATATTAATTTTTTTTAAGACTCCCGCTTTTCAGATTTATATCCAATGCGAATTGTAGGTGATGAACAAATCTGGCGAATATACGACATGGTACCTCATATGGGGGCCTCGGTAGTCTAGGGGTAAGGCGCCTGACTGCTATCCCAAAGGTCCCGGGTTCGAATCCCGGCCAGCCCCACGGTCCTTTGCCTTTTCCACTTTCCCACCCACATAACTTTCCTTCTTTCTTCTTCCCTCTTTACATTCCTGATTCCCCCTGTCATAGCCTTCGCTGGTCCTTCCCCGCTCCGCCAAGCGCATGTCATCAGTTGGCTGATGAGATTCAACTCGTTTCAGGGGGCATAACACTCCAGCGAGTTGTTTCTCAAATGCCCGATGCCAGAGTCGTGAAATGGTTGGAGTAAAATATCGCGGCTAGGTTGTGGCAGCTCCTTCGTACTTCTATCTCTTTCTACTCTCTATCTTCCGGCTACAGCTGCATTCTATATGAAAAATATAGATTGTCGAACAGAACAAAAGAGCTTCCCCTAAGTCTCTAGTCTATCACATAAAAAAAAAAATGTGGTGAATTTCTGAAGTAACATACATTGTTTGCACGATCGTCGGTCAATATTCTGCGCGTTTCCGTCAGCATTGATAGCATCTCGAAGTGTCATTTCAACTCAACCTCAACTCAACTCGACTCCCATGGAAACTCGGTATAAGTCGTTTCATACCCGCAAAATAACGGGTGAAAAGTCAACAGCGAAGGTTGTGACACTTCTCGACGAATAGCTCGCTTCCAGCCAGTTTCGCGTGTCGGATGAATTAGAATTTTATGTAACGCCCTGATTTATCTATATTTTGGGTTATTTAACTACTTTGGAAAATTATAATAATGGGAAGTAGGGTTTTTTATTAACTTCCCAGTATAGGAAGTTATTGTAATCGGTCCGAAAATCGAAATCGAAAATTTCAACGTATTTTCATCTTTCAAGATCCCAGGAGCATTTTAAGCAAAAAATTGGGAGGAAGTATGTGTGTGTGTATGTGCGTACGGATGTGGTCATTTTTTCCTGCACGATATCGCGCGAACCAAAACTGATATCGACTTCGTTGAGGTGTCGTTCGAAGCGTATTAACCGAAATATGATCTAAAAAGATTTTCATGAAATTCGGTCCAGCCGTTTTTTTGTTTAAGCGACGTAAGTGATTTTTGTACATGCACTATATGGCACGAACCAACCATGATACCGACTTCTTTGAGGTGCCGATCGTAGCGTATTACCGAAAATACAGTTTGAAAAGATTTTCATAAAATTCGATCAAGCGGTATCTATGTTTAAAGGGCGTAAGTGATTTTTGTACATGCTCGATAGAACGCAAACAAAAAATGATATTGATATCATTGAGGTGCCGATCGAAGCGTTGGAATGACACCCGTTCAAAATGAAGTTCACTTTTATGGATTCAGCCGAGCAATAGCTTCCCAAAGAGTCATCACTCGTCAAAATCCGAGTTTTCTTTAAAAACCATTCAACAAATACGTTAACCATTACAAACATGACGAAATTTTCAAACTTTAGTTCAGAACTGATTGAACGGCGGATTGCTTTCCATGTCCTACAGTTTTGGGAATTGAGTTCATCGCGGGATTTCCAGTGATTACAGTTTGGCCTTTTTGGACAAGTTTGACAAATCCGTTACATTGATTAATTTTGGTACTTTCTCCTGTAGTCGTTCGAATTGAAAATGAAGTTTTACCATTGCAGTTTATCATCAGCGCGTCAACACGATCAAAATGAATTCGCTTTATAGTGTAGCGAACGAAGTGCCAGGGACATGTCTGTTTGCTACTGTTCAACAAAAAAAAAGTTCTGTAGAAAAGCCTTGCGGATTTACCATTCTTATCGTTATTTCAAAGAGCTTCCTTCCATCATACTGGGAAGTTGATCGTGTGGACCGAAAGGGTCGAACCCACATCCCAACTAGTTTATGATCATTTTCAGCTATCATTGCATAGAAACTGGTTATTTGGTATAAACGACCTCTACCTCGTTTTCAAGATTGCGGCTTTTCCCAACACACTGCGACCCCACAAACTTGGTATTAACATTGTCAGATGTACCCAAACAAATTCCAAAAAAATAATTTCGTACATCATGAAATGCAGTTTCATTTACTAATTTCACTGGACTATTTTAAAACTACTGAACCTACTGAATGAATGCCTTATTTGGAAACTAACCATTATTCCTTTTTAGGTTGATTCTATATCCACAGCATTTTACATGTCATCATGGTATAACTATCCGCTGGCTGTTCAAAAGATAGGATTAACCATAATGATTGGGTCTGCGAAACCTATGCGAATTAAAGCTGTATACATTGATATGAGCTTGAACACATTCCTCAACGTAAGTATAACTTTCATTTAATATACGAGTAAGAATTACAATGTATGACAAATTTACTTTTAGATTATACGCGCCTCATATGGATATTTTGCAATGCTAAGAAACTTAAATCGTTCGTCGAAGTGAATTCTTTCAAAATGAGATCTTTTAAGTTCGTAGTGTTTACAAACCTTGGTGGTATTGACAGTTAAATACACTGTATTGTTCCAGAACAATTTATTTTAATGTATAGGCATTCTTTTAGTATCCAGGTTTATATAAATGGTTCATTTATCTACTTGTGTAGCAGTGGCGGTTCGTAAGATTCAGGATAAGGGAAGCAATGCGCAAGGCGAACGATAAAAGTAAAAGTATCGAAACTTTTCAATAAAAAAACTGAAAAATAATATATAGTGGAGTCAGATAAGCAAAACATAAAGAATTGTTTGCAGTCTAAAAAATTTTGTTTGTAACATGTTAGTTAAGCCGCGTCCACACCAAAGAAACATTTATGAAACATAAACATTTTTGAAACAAACATGTATCCGAAACATTTTTTAAATATTTTTAAAATGTTCAAAAACAATTCAGAAACATTTTTGTGTACGTGATTTTTCAAGTTTCTGGAAACAGAAATGTTTACCCAGTGTTTTCCATTTGAAGTGGGAAACAATGAATGTTTCTATTGTGTTTCAATCAATTAAGCCACAGTTTTTATGCATATTTGTCAGTGGATTTGTAATCTTCAAAGCATCAACATGGATAACTTCAAATGGGATATGGAGAAAACAATTTATTGAATTGATCAAAAAGATTGAAATGAAGCGAGTAATCTGGGATGCAACGGATTCCGATTATAAAAATAAAACAAAGAAAGGTGATGCGGTTGCAGAAATTTCTAAGGAATTACATTTAGATCCAGAACTAGTTAATAAAAAGTTAAATAATTTTTTTAGCAGATATGTTCATTACTATGTAACAAGCAGAAAATAGTGCCGCGTGATCAGACGAATACATTTTACAACACTGAAACAAATCAGAAACAAATTCGTTTCCTCATTTCTTGTACAATTGTTCTTCAAATGTTTCAAAAACGTTTTTCAAACATATTCAAAACATTTATTAAACAGTTTTAAAAACTTTGGAAAACATTTATTTTGTAAAAAAAACTCTGCTTCTGTTTTGTTTCTTTTACAATGTTTCCTTGGTGTGGACGCGCCTTTACATCGAATACTATACGAAATGGCCATTTTCTAGCTCTAGCAACCAATCCAGTAAGTTATCGGCCATTTTGTGAAAGTTTTATCATTTTGGTCGTTCTATTTAAATGTTAGATGCGTTTATCTCGGTCAGTGTAGGTCCAAAAAAGCAAAAAAGAGGATGTTCGTTATGAAATTGGCTATCAGCGGTTACAATATGAAATTTTTATCTGTACACATAAATTTTAGGTTTTTGTTTATAACTTCGGATTTTTCAGTCCACTTCTACTATATAAACACAAACTGGTTAGAATTTTGGGTGAAAATATCTTATACAAATCCCAAAAATTGACTTCAATTTTGAAAATTAATTGCCCTTTAATTTTTGTGCATATCATCGTATGATGTTTTTTCTAAATTTGCTTTAAATCATAAAAGATATAATGGAAGCTGCAAATGTATCAGCTTATTTCAATACACATCGCCCGTCTCCCCATTAGATTAAGCAATAGAAAAAGAGAAACTTCACTTATCCTCGATCTTTTCTTCCTTCACTCAAATATACAAAACGAAATTTCATATTTTAAGATTCAAAAACAAAATTTCGAAGCAAAATTTTAAGAGCAAATTTAATATTGCTCGACGCCAGAACAGATTACCAGAAAACGAAATCAAAAAACAAAGAGAATTTGGTGGATACAGAAAATTTCTCTTTCTTCGACTTCTCAATTCCGCCTGTTTGGTTCCGAAGAAGCTGCGTTTAACCCAGCTTCTGAGGGCACTGTATTAACGCAAACCTTTGCGTGAGTGTGGCTTCAATTAAAGTGAATGTGGTGGAGTCTTCACGTTGATTTTCTGGGCCAAATAAGCTGGAGATATTACAGCTTCCTCATGTAAGGCCTCGGGCACGATAAGAGCGGCAGAAACTTTGAGAGAGGCACTTTAGTATTATCACTCTTGCCCTCGCCGCTCATAACATGACCATGGCCACAACATAGGGAAGCTGTAATATCTCCAGCGTTAGTGTTTCCAGGAGGAAATATATTAAGATTTTTCTTGTGATTAATCTTGATATATTTAAATTTTTTTTTTAGGAATTTTTCTATTTGGTCAAGGGAAGCAGTGCTTCCTTTGCTTCCAAAGAGGAACCGCCACTGTTGTGTAGACAATACCTAGCAAATATATTTTCTTCATGACAAATAGTAAAGATGGTGCCATAAAAGAAGGAAAATAAGCACGCATTTAATATATCGTACTATAAAAAACACTATAGTACAAGTAAGTTTTACTGTAAATATTATAGTTAGGGTTACGTAGTAACTGTTTGTGAATTACTGTACTTTTGTACTGTACCGTATGGTTTCAGAATAAACGTAGATTCTTTAAATTTAGTAGGATAATTACAATAAGTCATTTATGGAAGTGATAAGGAAAATAAAAAAACAATTATTTTATGATTAAAAGACAGGCTAGGGCTAAAAACTAATTATATATAACTAGGCAGTGGTTCAAGGTTTAATGTTAATAACTTTCATCTTAGAAAAATAAATTTTTAAAAAAGATTAAATGTTCATACTAAAAAAACTGGTTGTGTGTTCCTATGCTCGGCGATTAGAAGTTGTACTTCTTTGGCGTTATTTAACACAAATTTTTAATTTGCATGCAAATAATTTATGGATGTTTGTTTTATTGTTTTTATTTTCGTGCATTGGCCGGTGGGAAGCATCATGATGACCCGCTCCAGGCTTTCGGTTATGTAGAAACCTAACCAGGTGTGGCGCTTTCATAGGTGCAAATGGTGCACTTGCACCGGGCGCAAATGGACGTGGCACTTCAAAAAAAAAAAAAAAATTGAAAAAGCGTTACCGTGCCTTCATTTTCATATATTAAAGGAACTGCACAGAGTATTTGTGCCTTTTTCCATTGTCCTTTGCAAGGTGTGGTCAATCACTTCCTGTCAATCAATGCCTGTTATCGTCGCCTATCCTTTCGAGGCCGGTGCCATAGTTCTTGATTTGCAATTCATACCAGTCGCACTATTACAGATCAATAGTTCGACAAGAGACACCTGGATCGCTTCTGTTTTGAAGTTGTTGAAAGCGCCGAAGTTTTTGAAAGCGCTAGATTATACAGTGAAAACTAATACATGCCGTACAGTGACCACCGATCGTATCTTGATATATGAACGACATAGGAACCTTTATTGTGGTCTATAGATTTGCGGAGACCAGGATTCTGCTTGAAACAGCTAGGGAAGTACACCGTAAAACTTCCTGCAACTGATGATGAGGTTGGTTGAGATATGTGAAGAATGGTGCCACTGACGCCCAACAAGGCCATCTATCAGAAGCTTAAGCAGTACGAAGCTTAAAGAAACAGCATTAACGGGAAAGTTTAGTGAAGTTAAATCGCAAGCAAACCTAGCATAAAAGCGAGATTGCGAACAAATCCTGATTGGACACAGGTTTCCATAGGTGCAAATTGTGCACTTGCACCGGGTGCAATTTCAGAAATTAATATGCTAAGAAAAAAATTCAAAATTTAGAAAAAAAAAATTGAGATAGTGTTCCCGTGCCTTCAATTTCATATATTAAAATAATTTCTAAGTGTTTGTGTCTTTTTCCATTGCCCATTGGGGGCGCAAGATGGCATATTGCACCGGGCGCAAAAAAATCAACCGCCGTCCCTGACTCTAACCACAACTAAAACCACCTACTAGTCGTCCCATTCTCCCACGGGAAGGCCTTTATAACGATGCGTCGGGGGCTGGATCTACCTCCCTGCTAATACTCTTGGTATTTCCAAGACTTACTATTTTCCTTTTGTAGATGGACTAAAAAAATATCGCGGGTAGGTTGTGGCTGTTCCTTCCTTCCCTGACTAGATCTGCTGTTCGACATTGCACTCTATACGAACAAAATAGATTGTCGACAGAATGAAGGGCCTTTCCTGAGACTATAATAGTCTTTCACATAAAAAAAGAGACAGCGAAGCTGATAATATCGTTAATATAAATAAATAGGACAAAATAGTACATAAGGAAATGAATATAATAAAAAGTGTTACAAATGAAGAAGCAGAAACTTTGGGAGCTAAAGCACATAAAAATAATAAATGTTAAAGAAAATGCAATTTTTTGCAAATAGAAATAGTTTGGGCATTTAATAACAACGGAGACTCTACAATGACGAGATCTACGAGCGCAGTGTGAAGAAAATAAAGGCCCAATTACAATGAGCGGATCTACGCGGATTGAAATTTCAAAAGAACGCATCAGAACGGATAGGAAACTGCACTGATTACAATGAACGGATCAGTTCTCATTTAAACGTCAAAGTGTTTAGTATACAAACAGTGTGAGTTAGTGAAGTATGGATGGGTTCGGCCAATAAATAGAACCCGAAATGAAAAAGGGTATTTTAGGGCTACCTTTTTAGAAATGAAGAGGAAAGATAACGAGAAGTTCTTTCTACAGACCATAATGAAGCGGCGCATTTATGAGCTTTTGCTTACATTAGTGAAGAATTCACTAAAAAAAATTCTTTAAGGAAGACGATAGATCCAGAAGTTAGACTTGCTCTAGCATTGAGGTAAACGTTTTTATTCTTAGATTGTGTATACAATTCATTGCTGTTTTATATTAATTGCAGTTATTTATCGCAAGGAACATCCCATCAATTTTTAGCATGGAGCTATAAATTGGGAAAAAAACTGTCCGCAACACCATTTTGGATACCTGTAAGGTACTCTGGGACATATTGTCTCCCATTTATGTGACTGAACCAACAGAGGAGAATTACAGGCAAATTGCTCAAGATTTTGCGGAAATGTGGGATATGCCAAATTGCGTAGGCGCTTTGGATGGCAAGCACGTCAATGTCACCTGTCCACCGAATTCCGGATCCCAATTTTATAATTACAAACACGACTACAGCATTGTGTTGATGGCAACATGTGATGCCAAATATACTTTTACTGCTGTAGATGTTGAAGCATACGGAAGTCAAAGCGATGGAGGTAATTTTTAGAATGTAAATACATATAATTACTATAATTATTAATGTTGCAGGAGTATTGCGCGAGTCAATTTTCGGGAAAAGATTACTATCTGGACGTTTGCCGTTACCAGCAAACCGCAACTTACCCAATACTGATGTGTTATGTCCGCATTATTTCGTCGGAGATGGGGCGTTTCCACTGAAAATAATTTGTTGCGGCCATATCCAGGGAGTCTGCTTTCAAAAAAGAAGAAAGTATTCAATTACAGGCTTTCGAGAGCACGCAGAGAATAGAAAACACTTGGCATTCTTGTGTCCCGATGGAGAGTTCTTCGAAACCGCTTAGAGTGTTTTCCTGAAAATGCAGAGAAAATTGTGCTCGCCACAATAGCTTTGCATAATTTTATAATGCTGAATGACCAAGCTAGCTATTGCCTTCCAATGTTTGTGGATTGGGAGGATGCTAACAGGCATTATCATGAAGGAGAATGGAGAAACCAAATTAGGAATGAAACCAATTGTCTGGCTCCTCTCCGTTCTCATTGTCGCAACGCTCCAGTAAGCGCTTTTCATTTAAGGGAGAACTTAGCAACGTATTTTTTAAACGTTGGTGCGATTCCTTCCCAAGAACGGGTATAAATAATGAACTTTATATAATAAGTATATTATAGTTATGAGATGTTAATAGTATAAGAATGAACGAAATGTTTTTTTCACTAATAAAGTTTATAGCGTATATTATGTAATTTCTTTTTAATTTTTTATATGGATCCTCATAGTTGCCTGAAGTAAACTGCATGCTGAAAACACTAATATTTTCATTGGCTCAAGTAAAAAAGCGATTATCAGGTGGGTTAAATTAAAATCATCTAAAAGTAGGATTTAAGTCTGCAACAAGTTCGAAGGTTTTAACATTTTATGGTTTTGAAAAAGCTGCTTGTTTTGCATATAACAACAAGCGCGCAGTATTGCTATTGCGATTCTGTGGTAATGACGACGAAATATAAAAATGCATATTCCAGGCGATTTTCCGTATGTATAAACTGAAAAATTTCGATTAAGTTAAAGAAAAATATATTATAAATTCAGTTCCTTTATTCATTAAAAGTAATAACATAAAATAAAAAATTCTTCATAAAATAAAAACAAAACAAATTCATTAAAAATAAAAATCACTTCTTTGAGAACTTAACCTAAATAAATAAATATACATAAAACATTTGTTTTAAATAATTTAACTCTCACATAAAACGTAGAACTCTTCAACAATCAAAAACAAAATATTTCTTCAAGTAATAAAAATATAAATTAAAATTAACTTCTCTTAAATTATATAAAAAAAATATACATAAAAAATCTTTTGTAGATCAGTCTACTTGTCTCTATTAAGGCACGATTTTAAAGCACGACATTAAATAAGTAATATTATCACATTTTTAAAGTTCGCAACGTGTTAACAAGTCCATTAGCGAAATTTTTCAATTTCACTACATACTCCAATATTTGCAGCATTGCATTATTCTGCATTTCCGCAGGCAATTGCTCAATTTTTAAAGAAATGCCTCCCATCATCACTTGAATCGGGGAACCTGTTGGCTGGTTGCAGAAATTCTGGAACGTTTCTATAGCCGATTGAAATTCATCAGCCAATTCGTGTAAGGAATCCTGCCTTTTTCTTTTCCTATTTGCAGGCTGAAGAGTGGAAGAAAAAGCTTCACCGGTTGAGTCCTCTTCCTCGTAGCCGGACGGCTTTGTCCTTGTTGTTCTAAAAAAATTAATAAATATAACAAATATTTAAGATAAAATTAATTCAAAATTTACTTGCGTGGTTTTACGTGGTCTCTTAAAAACGTTAAATAAGGGTAGAGTTGCCATGTTATTTCTATCTCCATTGGGCTACCTGACGGGGCTTGCAACTTATTAAATTCTTTAACAAATCGATCCCTAATGTTCCGCCACCTTTTTAAACACACATCGCCTGTAAAGTATTCATTAATAAGCTTACTAATTGTATCACCATATTGAATGTTACTTACTTGTGCTTTCTAATTTTGAGGCAATTTTCTGCCATATTTCATTTTTAATCTTGGAATTTTTATATCCACTCTTTGCCTTGTTGTACAGTATTTCATAATCTTTCACTTCTGCGATTAACTGCTCGTCCGAAAACATTTATTAAAAACATAACAAATCAAAGAAAATAAAACCTTAAACATTCACAGCTTTTGTTTACCAAAATTTTGACAGCTCAATCCGGCGATTTCTAAACAAACTAAAACGAATCCGGCACAGATGCGATCAAATGCTTTTGAATCCGTTCATTGTAATCGGTTAAATGGAAAACGCATGCTTGGAAAATCACTTTGACAGTTCAATCCGATTCTGTTCCGCTCTAATCCGGTCATTGTAATTGGACCTTAAAGTTCGGTAGGCTCCGGTGGGCAGGGCATCTATTTCGTATGAGTGAAGATGAGCCTGCTCGGAAAGTTCTCTGCGGCAAGACCTATGGGTTGGACAGAGAGGGAGACCCAAGCATGGCGTAGACGACCAGGACGCTCAGAGACTGGATGACATCGGCTCAGAATCGGGACTGGTGAAGAGAGCAGTTTCGATAGGCGAGGACCGGATCCCGGTTGTAGAGCCGTTAAAGAAAAAGATTTAATAACAAAGGATGGTGTGATTAGCCCTAACTATAGTGATCTTAAGACATCATAAGATTCTTCGTCAAATTCTCTTAAGACTGGTTAATTATCTGTCAAATCTTAAGCTCAGCTATAATAGCCTTAAGACGTTAAAGGTAAACAAATCGAGTCTGGGAAAGCGTACAATAAATTAAAAAAATGGAAATTAACAATAGTTTTAATGAAGAACTGATTGAATTAGTTCAAAACTGTTTTTTCATTGTCTCTATTTATTTTTCTTACACAACACGATCTAAGTTTTTTTTTCACATCTTTTACCAATTTCACTAATAACGCCAAATTATTTAATAACTCCAAATTATTCATTTTGCAAAAAAACGCTTTCTGCAATTAGAAACACTAAAGAAAATTACACTTTTCTTATGATTGCTTAAGATTTGTACGCTCGTTACCGTACATTAAAGACTTGACGAAAGATTGGAAAAGTTAACGAAAGATTGCTTAAGGCCATTATAGTTGGTATTATGACATTTCATAGGAGCGTAAAAAATCTTAAGGTATCTTAAGACCATTATAGTTAGGGCTATTGTGCGAGGCCCAACTGTCAAATGTGTGCAGATATACAGAGTGTATTTACTAGGTTTACAAAGCGGCCGGATGGATAAGTAATAAACATATTTGAATTCATTAGTGCAAATAAAAGCTAATTTATCAATCAAAAAGAATATTTCATTTCACTCCTTTTTGTATCCATACAAAATAATGATAATTTAATATAAATGATTCAATTTTATTCATAAAAGTATGCAATCATTTCATCAATGTATTCTCATGACGTTGTCACGTGAAACTATCGTCCGTAAACCCTCTTTACAGACAACGAATTTTTGAAGTAAAACTTCTTTAGGGACGTTTGCTTAAAAAAATTTACATGAGAGTGAATCAATTTCATTCGTGTAACGCTCTCACACATGAAAAATCATCAGAAACGTTCGTATAACGATGGGAAAGGGTACGAGAGACGAAGAAACTCGGGGCTGTGTATGCAACAGCGAAAATACACTCTGCCTTACTTCATAAATTTTCTGGCAAGTTAGCTACGTTGTCGCCCAGATTTTGCTTTATCTCATTATAGGAATACAAATTCACCATTAAGTTGAGGTGAATTATTTGAGATTTTTCTTGTGGTTTGGTCACTGGCCGAGCTTATGCCGCGGACACTCTGGAGTTGACTGACATGTTGGAAGCGGCATATACGACAAGAATTTTCGGCGCAGCCTGAGCAAGTGGATCTGCTTTTTGGCGTGGCCAAACATGTAACACTGCCGGGAAGTTAGAATACCAAAAGGAAGTGGTGAATTAAATGTGTGAGGTGCTCTTGTTTTAAATTGGCACCCACTTCCCCTTTGGTGAGATGTGCTGCACCTTTCCCCTTTTTAAATTACAATTTTTTTAACTTGCAACAAATCGACGAATCGTTTATGTCAAAACATTATACTGTTGTGAAAATCGTTCCTGATATGTTTTTTGGGTCGCTGATTACGAAAATCGGGGTCCCACAGTCTTGAAATATGCATGCCACCTTTAAATATGATTAAAACTCCCTTTTTTAAGGGGTTTCACGATATTTTAATTATAATCAAAAATAATCCAATGAAATTAGTACATTTTTTGCAATATTTATTTTCAAAAGTGGTTGATTAATAACAAAGCAAGCCAAATTTTATAATAACGGATAATAGTAAAGGGCTGAAACTATCCCTACATCGACTGAAAATGTATGTGGGAGTTGTCATTTCCTGGCCTGCGCGTAAAATTCCCATTTATTTTGCCGCGCACTATACCGTTACATACATAGTTACATATGATTCTTTGCGTTTACATGATGCCTTGAATTCTTGGATTGAAAATTACTTGAAATTCAAGTTGGGTTTTGATTCATTGATTAAAAGAATCAATTCGAAAGTAGGGGGCAGCAAATTTATGGTTCGCCCCGGGTGGAACAAATCCACGCTACGCCACTGATAGTGATCAGGTTATTTCATTGGAATAATTTTTGAAGTTTTGAATGCCCTCAAGTTAAGGTTTCTGTGAGAAGAACTGTGCCGAGAACTGGTCAACGTTAGAAACGTGCTGGCTTGCAACATTAAAACAGAATGCTATTTTATTTATATAGTTTATGTAACAATAAGTATCATTCTAGAAAGTCGCAGGTTTGCCTGCCCTGGTGTGAAAGAAGAACCAAGGGGAAAATCATTTTATACATTACATTGAGGAAGGTTTGTTCCTGGGGGCCTGCGGATCTAATGTTTTGGTCGGGGGCAGTTATTGTTCTCAACTGAACACATCACGTCACACTTGAATTTTATTTTCATAATTAAATAAATTTGTTTAAAATTTCTTAACTGATTACATTTTGGAATTGGATAAAATATTTGTTAATTACGAAATAAAACCCTAGAAAATCAACACATCTTTATTTTAAAACACGTGCTAGGGCTGTGTTGCATTAGGGTGGATAAAAATGATAATATGTCGATAGAGTTTCAGCCTCAAAGCTGGGCACACCTTGCTGTATAAGGGCATGGACCTCTGGGGGGTCGACTGTTATTTGTCCAATCCGTGGGATATGAAATAAAAAATAATAAAAAAAAAAATATGATTGTGTATTAAAGAACACAAGGCAGAAGCGAAACATCGCGTACATACTTATGTCTATATGTTCTTTATTATTGTATTTTTTTTCTTCATTTGGGTCTTGTGTTATAATCCAAAATACGAATGAAGCCATAATATTTTAACTCAATTGATAAATCATAGTATAATGAATATTTCGAAAGTAATGTAGAAAAGCCATATATTTTTAAGTAGCTACAGTTTTATACGTATCACCCATTGGAACGCAGCTAGTATCACATTGTAACCCTTTCATGTTCACTGCTATTAATCACAGCGTAAGCACTTGAATTTACCCTTTTTTACTGAGTAGTATACAGGTTGATATTATGGAACACGGCCATAATCTCAATTCTGACAATATCTATCTATGTGCCCCTTAATCCCTCGTGGGACATAGAGCGGAAACAGTTGCCCTCCAGCGGACTCTGTTTTGCGCGACAGCTCTTAGCTCTGACCAGGATCTCCCAGTAGTTGCGGCCTCTGCTAGTAGGGTTCTCCTCCACGTTGTTCTAGGTCTTCCTACTCGACGGGAACCTTGCGGATTCCAGTCAAGGGCCTGTTTGGCTAGATTTTCGTTATCGCGTCGCAAGGTGTGGCCAACCCAATTCCATTTCCTTCGCCTGATTTGGTCGTCTATCCTTTCTTGGCAGGCACGGCGCCATAGCTCTTCATTTGAAATTCTATCTTGCCAGCGGATTTTTAGGATACGACGTAGGCATCTGTTTATGAAGACTTGTAGGCGCCCTGTGATGAATTGGGTGACTTTCCATGTTTCGCAACCGTATAAAAGAACTGCCTTAACGTTGGAGTTGAACAGCCGCAATTTGGTGTTGGTTGAGATCTCCGTTGATCTCCATATGCGGAACAAGCATGCATATGCGCTTCGTGCTTTATTTATTCTGGAACTGACGTCTTCTTCTGCACCACCATTTTCGGTAATAATACTACCGAGGTAGCAGAATTTATCTACCAGTTCCACGTCACGGTTATTCAGCGCAGTTCGTTCAAGTGTGTTTGCATTTATCCGCATTTCTTTGGTCTTATTCGGATTCAGCCTTAAGCCTGCTAGACTACTTTCTGTTGCCAAATTGTTTAACATGTTTTTTAGCTCCTGATGTCTGTGGGCCAGCAAACAGATATCATCTGCGTAGTCGAGGTCCTTAAGGCGATCTAGCAAACCCCACTGTATGCCGCCTGTTCTACTATCTAGAGCGCCAACAAGAATGTCATTTATCACTATAAGAAATAGTAATGGGGATAGTAAGCATCCTTGTCGTACTCCTGAACTCACCTCAAAGCTGTCGGATAATTTTCCGTTATGGAGAACTCTGCATTTGGAATTGTTGTATAGGGCTTTTATCAATTCTATTATCTTATCCGGCAGTCCACGTCGCCGTAATGCCTGCCATATAAAGCTCCTATTAACCGAGTCGAACGCTTTCTCATAATCTACGAAAGCAAGGTAAAGGGGGGATCGGAATTCAGTAGACTGTTCCACTATTATTCTTAAGGTGTTGATGTGATCTATACATGAACGGCCCTTCCTGAATCCGGCCTGCTGCCTTCTAAGCGTTTGATCTACTGCCTCTCTTATTCTTGATAGTATAGTGTGGGACAAGATTTTACCCACAGTAGATAATAGACAGATGCCTCTCCAGTTGTCGCATATTGTTAGATCCCCCTTTTTGGGTATTTTGACTATGATACCTTCCGTCCAATCCTCCGGAAAGGTACAGGTGTTCCATGCTATTTCTAGGATTGGCTGAAGCGCATCTGCTATGAGGCTTGAGTCGGCTTTCAACAATTCTGGCGGGATGCCATCTTTTCCAGCTGCTTTACCATTGGCCATCGCATGAATTGCGGTTACTATTTCCGTCTTGGATGGGGCCCGGGTGTTGATTCTTATCGGCTGTGCATTGTTGCTGTTTTCCTGAGGTTCCTGTGTGAGTGAGCCATTCAGGGCGGCGAAGAAATAATCTCTCCATCTTTGGAGCTGCTCCTCGTCGCTGCACAGCAGCCTTCCATCCGCACTCTTAACGGCATGCTTTTTAGTAGAGTGCTTTCCCGAGAGCTGTTTAGTAATTTGGTACAGCACTTTACTGTTGCCTGTGTTTGCCGCGTTTTCCGCTTTTTCTGCGAGCTCGTTTATCTGCTGCCTTTTATCACGCCGGACACTTCTCTTTACCTCTCGGTGTAATTGAGAGTACTCCCGTTCAAGTTGGTGACGTCTATCCGGGTCGCTTGTAGTTTATGTTATTTTTGAGGGCCCTCCTGCGTTCTATTTTTTGCCAGGTGCTGTCCGAGATCCAATGTTGCATGTTTCTCTGGACATAACCGATGCTCGTTTTGACAATATATATATGTTTTAATGCAGTTCAAATTTTATCATAGGAAAATTCGAGATAATACATACATGTTATGAATTTTTCGATCCAATATCACTGAGCAAATATCACTTGCCTAAATAGAAAACAATCCTGTTTGTAAGCCGAAGAAAACCACTAAATGTGACAGCGATCACCTTCAAATACAAGTAAAATGTGGTATTCAAAATTCATTTTAAAAATATTTTTCAAAAATTATCTCTAATATCAAACTTTAACTGTAACACTTTGAAGCTAACTAACTGTCGATAATGACAGTTCGAAATTCTTATTCCCTAATGTAATTATTGTGAGCTCATGAAATGCCAATACTCAAGTTATTACATATGTTCCCAAATATATATTACCAAAAACACCTTCAGTATTAATTGACAAAATCTCAAAAACATTTCGCTGGTTTTACAAAAATTTTATCTTTAATAATTAATGCACAATCTTAATTTTTTAAATAATCGACTCCTCATATTTACTTTACCGATGCCTACGCCATCTATGTACAAATTTAAATAAATTGTAAATATCTTCCTGCTGGTGTGGTAGAATTTGTTTATATGGCATCACTTAATGTAATGTAAATGAGTGAGAAGACAACTTCCGTTTCGTAGAACTGTCCTTGTTTTCGTTTCAGTTTTCTGAATTCACTCGTGCTTGCTCGAATCAATTCAAAAATATTTCGCTGTTTTTACAAAAATTTAATATTTAATAATTAATACACAATCTCATTTTTTTAAATAACCGACTCCCCATTTTACTTTACCGATGCCTGAGCCATCTATGACCAATTTAAATAAATTGTAAATATTATCCTGCTGGTGCGGTGTGTGTCATCACTAAATTTCCGATTATGTAAATGAGTGAGAAGGCAACTTCCGTTTCGTACACCTGTCCTTGTTTGTGTTTCAGTTTTCTGAATTCACTCGTACTTGAGCGAATTAATTCAAAATCCTCAGAACGAGAGCAAAGAAGTTTCACTTCAAAATTGAAACTAAAACACAGCGAAAATGATGCTAGAAGAAGCGAGGAAAGAGTATAAAGCAAAGCACGCTAAAATGACTGAAGACGCTACAGGCATGCTGAACTACGAAGTAGACGGGAGCACTAGCATCAGTGAAACAGTGTTAAATTGCTAGAAAACTGGGTTAAATCAGGTAAAACATGTTTCTCTAATAAAGACCACATTCATTTACAGGCCGCCCGCCGCCAGGTCAGTTCGCCAAGAACGACTCGATGGAGGCCACACAATACTCAGCCGGACTGAATTCGGTACCCGCGATGGTAATGATACCTTAACGATACACAGGCGAAGACGAAAGTTTAGCATAGCAGGTTGTTAATTCATGTGCGAAAATGTTCATGGGCTCATGGGAAAACTTTAAAGGTACAGATTGGTGACTGGAAAAACCTTTAAAATACACAGCCAACCATATTTGCTGACACAATGGGGAGGCGGCGCGGAGAAATTAAATGTATGTATCTATGGATATTAAATGGCTCACTGCCTCAGGTCCGACTGGAAACGGCGTGAATTCGTGCCGTAAATTCACGGTTTGAGACTGAATAGAAGTTCGATCTTTATGCTGTAAACATGCTAAGGGCGAAAATAATTTCCACAGCGACTGGCAAAAACGAATAGAACACACAGCTTTTCTATGAGTATGAAAGGTGCAGCACAATATGCAGACCACTCGTGGCCCATTTATGTACATATATAGAAGAAAATTATTTTGTAATAAAATTAAAATGAAGATCGTCGGCAAAATGGACTGACATACATATGTATAATAAGAGTAATTAAAATGGAAAATTGACACTCGACAGTAGCGTACGCAGGATGAAACCATGGAGGGGGTTTCACAAAACATATTTTGTGCACATATTAGGTAAAAAAAAATTTCTCCTGTAATAGTACATATATTCCCAGTAGGAAAAAAAGCGCTCCAAAAGGCCAAAGCGCCATTTTTAAAGCGAGTAGCGTTTTCTCTTGGTAATAAGGTTCATTTTATTTTAACATTACATGTCCGCAGAAGGAAGCGTTTTAATGAAGCTGATTTCTAAGCGGCAACAATGAGCTTTAAACGAAGTTAGAAGTAAGCAGTTCCGTTTGATATGGTGCTTTTAACTCAAGCTCCATCATAAGCAAAAAAAGTAAAAAGTAAAAACAAAAAACAGAAGCAACACTTGTCACACATTACCTTAAGAAAGAAAATGCTAGTGCTACTAAGTTTCCAAAGTCTGCACATAAAAAGCGCTTTGCTTTTGGTTAGAAATGCGCACCAAAGAAGCGCTTGAACCTCGCTTCTATTGGGAGCGGTGATAATATTTCCTACTGGGTTATATCCCACTGGGGTACCGTATACGGAAGCCTACTTTGAGCCATGACGAAGCCTTCTTTTGAAGCTAAGGAGCCCTTCCCGTCCGTATCCAACGTCACATCTTTTTCATAATAATTGTTTGTCATTGGGAGGAAGCGTTGCATTTTCTTCCCGACAGCTTCTTGAGAAGGTCAATGGAATATATTTTGTAGGGGATTTTTCGAAAGCTTTTAAAGAGTACACTGTACGCCAAAAATATGTGTTTCCTGCATAAAGGCTCAAACAGAAACAATCCGCTCCGCTAGTTTTTGCTTTGTTTTTCTTTGACGTTCTATCAGCTTAATTGTGGCTACTGCTCCATTCGCCTAATGAAAATTCTTTTTAATTCCTTACATTAGCTTCTCAGAGAAAACGTCGCTAACTATTTATAAAATTTAAATCAATTAAAAACTGAAGAAAATTTTCACGCATTATTCAAGAATTTCTGACTAAAAACTTCCTCATATGGACAGGCTTGAAAAAGTCTGCTGAACAGAAAACTAAAATCTTCGTAACACCTTCCAAAGGGTACGATGTGGAAGTAATTCTTTACTGCTTATCGAGAATAGCCTCTATATTTACCCGCTGGGATCCCACAAGGAAAATTGAGAATGCTTCCTATTGGTAGGAATAAGGAAGCCTTCCTGTTCGTTGCCCAGAGAAGGTATAAAGAATTTTTTAAATTTTATTTCCGCAAAAGCTTCATTCTTAGTCTTCCATCCAATGACATGGATGGATAAAAAGAATATGAACCAGAGCACGGAAGAGAATGCTTCCAAACTTCCTCGGAAGGTTTCCAGCATTCATGATTGTATGTTTCCTTTTCCTTGTGGGATTTTATGTTATTTCACTACAAAAACAATTACCTATAGGTATATTTTTATCGCATTTGTTTATTGAAAATTGTGAAGAAACATAAATAAAAATTCAATAAGAAATATGAATAATAATTATAAATATGTATAAGAAAAATTACTAGAAGTTATACAAAAATAATTAACAGGTGGGTGTTTCTCACCAAAGTGGTAAAATCGCTGTCCTTGGCAAATATTACGGAAACTATGGCGAGAAATATTTATATTTCTGCAAATTTGAATTTATAACTATCTAAACTATAGTATACAATATAGAAAATATCTCACTTAAAAACCTATATGGTTTCAATAACGTATTTTTTAGGTCTAAAAACAGTCCCCTAGCCGGTCCCCAAACCAAAATATTTTCTATTGAGTTCATTAATTGAACTAATCTTTTAAAAACAATTAACTTATATAACACAATTTAATCAATATGAAATGATATGCTATTAGACTCTAATATCAATTTATTTAAACTATTTTTTGATTAGTTTAATTTAACCTAAAGTTGGTCCCCGAATTTCATGAACAGTCCCCTGCCAAAGTTTCGAGTTACGCATCAGGCCATCTACAGTAAAGACAGACTTGTTAATGGGCGTAACGAAACGTGAACGACATGAAGTTAGCTCTGTTACCACCAAAAGTAGCTATACCTCATTTTGTTTAGTGTTACAAGAGTTAGAGGGGCACATGCGCGCATCGGTACGCAACATTAGACAGTCCCCTAGCAAGTGTTATTTTTCTTTTTTTAAAGTCATAATGAAGGAATTTTATGGTACCGTAACAATTACACAAATTAAACAGTCCCCTGCCAACAGTCCCCGGTCAACAGTCCCCCGCTACATACAGAAACAGGAGACTGTTTCATTTATTAGGGTACTATTATTGTACTTTTGCCTTTGTTTTAGGTCTATAACCATCTTTTAATCATGGCGCGAGAAAAAAGAAAGTGTCTAAGGAAGAAATAAAAGTTCACAAGTTTACTTGAAACCACACAGAGAACTTGGAACTACCAAAGAAGACTGTTTTATTTTTATATATATGCGTCATGAGGAATGTTTTTAAAGTATATATACTACTAATAAATGCTCATTTCACTTATATATACAGTCCTTTGACATATGCAACAGTCCTCTGACATATGAATTTTTTAAATTTACTCAATAAGTCTAAAATAAAACAAATATATTTGGGTCCCTTACTGTTTATTATCCACCAGATAGATATCTATTTAATTGTATATTTTTTTTTTTTTTTTTTCATATTCACTTAAAAAAGTTACTGGGACAGATTTCTTGCAAAAATTTACCAGTTTACAGAGAAACACCCAGGTGTTATACAATATATTAAAAATTAATAAATAATTCAGAAAGAAAAATGAACAACATTAAAATTGCTTATAACTTCAAAAGTAGAGGCTGTGGCATAAAAGTTGTCGGACATTATTCATAGGAAATTGTTCCAGCTTTCCAATTTTGGAAAATAAAATTGATTAACTAGGTATTTTTTGGAAAAAAGGGAGTTGAAGTGGAAATTTTAGTTAAAAATGCAAATTTTGACCTTGACTAATAACTCTGGAAGTTGGTGGGCTAAAACCTTGGCTGTTACAGTATATTGCTGCCTTATTCATGAACATATCTAGTAGGGGTCCAAAATTTGGGGTAATATGAAAACCTGTACCAAAGAAATTTCAAAACGTCATAGCGGCCAAATGTTACGACCCCCCCCCCCATACAAATTTTTGACCGTCTATCCAAGACCACAGCCAGGCGTTTCGACATTTTCACTGATACACCCGTATACATCGGTATTCGGAATATTTTTTTAATTATTTAATAAGTTGATATAATTTATTAATTATAATTTTTTCTATTATTATTGGGAAAATGCGAAGGGGGGGTTTAACCCCCATTAAACCCTCCCTGCGTACGCGCCTGACACTCGATGTAATCTTTTCACCGCGAACGGTTGTAATAAAGTTAATTGTAAATTCAAAGTTTGTTTTTATTTAATTTTTCTTTCCTTTCAAATTATTCGTTTAAAACTATGTGCTTGTATTTACGCGAACACTACATGCCTCGTCCAAATCGATATCGCGTTTTTGTGAAGTTTTAGAAGCATAATTATTTTCATTTATTACACAATGCATGAATTTGCAAACCAGCACAACCTCGAAATTTTACTTTGTTGTTTTAATATTTTCTGTTTTACTACGCTCTGATAAAACTTTGATTATAACAAAAAACCAAGTCGAATTGACATTAGTGCAGCATTTAGTCGGATGTAATATTTAACTTCGCAATTTATAGGGAAGTTATTGTAATCGGACCGAAGTCACAATTGCATTTTAAACAAAAATTTTAGAAGAAGTATGTGTGTGTGCCTTTGTGCGTACGTATGTAGTCATTTTTTTCTGCATGATATCGCGCGAACCACAGAACATATCGACTTAGTTGAGGTTTGGTTAGAAACGTATTAATGAAAATACAATCTGAAATAATTTATTATAATTATAATCCTTACTAATATTATGAACACGAAAGTAACTCTGTCTGTCTGTCTGTCTGTCTGTCTGTCTATCTGTCTGCCTGTCTGTCTGTCTGTCTGTATGTTACGCTTTCACGCCTAAGCCGCTGGACCGATTTTGATGAAATTTGCAACAGACATAGTTTAGACCTTGGAGACGGACATAGGCTACTTTTTTTTGGAGAAAAAAGGGTTGAAGGGGGTGAAATGGGGTTCAATAAGTTGTAAGGGGATTTTTTTTCTTTACTTTTTTTCTATTGTATAAAAAGTAACTGACTGACAGACAACGCACAACCTAAACCGCTAGAGCTAAAGGGCTGAAATTTTTGACAGTGCATCTATAGCGATTTTTCGAAATTCATCCCCTAAGGGGGTGAAATAGGGTCAACTCGAAACCGCTGGAGCTATAAGGCTGAAATTTTGACAGTGCATCCCTATAATGACGTGGACATCCACTAAGAAGCGATTTTTCGAAATTCATCCCCTAAGGGAGTGAAATGGGGTTTTTCCAAACCGCTATAGCTATAGGGCTGAAATTTTGACAGTGCATCCCTATAATGGCGTGGACATCCACTAAGAAGCGATTTTTCGAAATCCATCCCCTAAGGGGGTGAAATGGGGTTAACCCACACCGCTGAAGCTGAATTGCTTTAATTTTGACCGTGCATCCCTATAATGACGTGGACATCCACTTAGGAGCGATTTTTTGAAATTTATCCCCTAAGGGGGTTAAATGGGGTTAACCCAAACCGCTGGATCTGAAGAGCTTTAATTTTGACAGTGCATCTCTATAATGACGTGGACATTCACTAAGAAGCGATTTTTCGATATTCATCCCCTAACGCAGTGAAATGGGGTTACCAAACTACTGGAGCTATAGGGCTGAAATTTCGACAGTGCATCCCTATAATGACGTGGACATCCACTAAGAGGCGATTGCTCGAAATACATCCCCTAAGGGGATGAAATTGGGTTAACCCAAACCTCTGAAGCTGAAGGGCTGAAATTTTGACAGTGCATCCCTATAATCACGTAGAAATGAATGACTCGAAATTCACTTTATTTAATATTAATTTGTGATTGCTTCATAATTTCTTGCACCCACGTAAATAGGCGAACAAACTTAACGAACGTTCGTCAAAACCTAAAATGTCATTTCTCTTGATGACATAAACATGCCAATCTCTGCTTCAAAACTTGCAGATTTGTTGAGCAGAGGTGATATGCGCAGCAATTTGTTTACCATATTTATTAAAAAAATGCACTATAATAAACCCTTTTAGGGATAATAACAGCTGACTTTTTTGTTTGTTTTTTTTAAGGAAAACATTGCACATAATAAACAGTTTTTATTTAAAGGCGTTGCAAGGCACGCGGGTTTTATGCTAGTATAATTATAATTTTTATAATATCCGGGCGAGCCGTTTTTGGGTTTAAGCGGCATAATTAATTCTTGTACTTGCACGATATAGCGCGAACCATAAAAGATATGGACTTAGTTGAGGTGCCGTTCGTAGAGTATTAACGATAATATGGTTTGAAAAGATTTTCATAAAATTCGGTCGAACCGTGTTTGTTTAAACGAGGTTCGTAATTTTTGTATCTGCACGATACCGCGTAAACCGAAAACTATATCGATATCTTTGAGGTGCCGAAAGAACGAAAATATGCTCTAAAAAAAATTTCATAGTTCAAATTTCAAATTTCAGAAAAAATATGCAAGTCGTTGCGAAAAAAATCTATGTTTCGGCTTAACTGCTAACGGCTTCACCAAATTTAAATGTGTCGACGTGTGCGTATTTGGGTATTTATTTTGTCTATAATCTTGTATGTGCAAATAAATGGTTTAAATGATGTAGGGGGTAGGAGTACCGTATCAACATTTTGTAGAAGATATCAAGGATATGGAATTTTGTCAAGAAGAGGAATTCTGTTCATTACTAATACTTCGGTAGAATACGCTAGTATTCATAAATCCTTCGCATAACAGCTGATTGGTTGAAGTGGCTAAGCCCAAGAATAAACACATCACAACAGAAAGAATTATTTATATTTATGTTCTAAAGGGGAAAGAAAGTTTTTGTTAGGTCAGTTCGAGGTTTGCTACCCTGGAGCCGAGAGAGCCCTGGAGTCTGGGGCTCCGGTGCACGGCACCCCGTGCACCGAACCCAGTCAATAGCTTGAAACAAACAAATAAGTCTAACCCAACCACAGTTTTTCAGCGTAATGTATTCAAATGTGATGAAGTGACTCATCCGGAGAATCGAAATTAGTATAAACGAAAAATAACTTCTTTTCGACCATACAAACGATTTAATGACCATAATTATATGGCAGTGATATCCTGTTTTCCGCAGAAGAAAACATATAATAACAAAACAGGCCATTATGAAAGGGTTAATAAAGAAATCAATTCATCCACCCAATTATTTAAAATTTGAAAATAACAAACAAATAGTCAAATCTATGCAATTACCATTTCCACATATTTGCTGTAACAAAACCCTTTAATATAGGAACTCGGAAATATAATTGGGCAATTTTACCAATCGGAGGACAAGGACTATATATAAAATAGTTTACCACCAAAATCCACAGTAGTTTCTTGCATGTTCCAGAGTACGAACATTTAAGAGCAAAATGCATGTCCTTCCTGCTGATATAAGAGAAAATGCACACATGCATAAAGTGCTGCTGCCTCTAAGGACCTTTGGGGCTGCGATATATTCGGACCAACGGCTTAAACTAGTGATTTTTGCAATGTATATATTTTTTAGTATTAATTTTATACCAATAAGTGCAATGCAGGTAATTTATGATGATTCCAGCAATGTAAAATTCTGATCTTAGATATAGTGTGAAAAGTGTTTGACTTAGTTATTTGAGTGTGGTTTCTCGTTCATGTCAGTTCAGTTTCATACCTGAAAAGTGTACAGTTTCTTGGTATATGGCACTCAGGATAAAATAGGTTTGACGGTGATGGTGATGAATGCTCTCTTTGGGCTTATAGATTATGTATTGTTCCACAGTTGATTAATTTTTTATGAGCCAGTTCATTGTTTATTACGTGCGCGAAAAAGAAGGGCTGTAAGCAAAGATAATCAGCCAGGCTAACTAATCTGATGTCGCGGCTACAAGGTTGGCGTGGAGTCTGGAGTGCCTTTATTTGGTTAGAACAATCGCTATGATTAATCCGGATGGCCCGTGACATTAAAAGTATCACCAGCAGTTACAGGATTTTAAAAATTCTCCAACGGTAGCTCAAATGGTGGATCGTAGAGCAAACCATGTCACCGAAAAATTGGAGGGTCGCTCTTACACTTTTTATGAGCATACTATAATGCGTTTCGTAGTAGTGTAATGCAAGCTTCCGTGGTTTTGTTGAAAACAACAAATTCGATTCGAAAATAAACGGTAGGACAAATGCACATTGCAAATTTCTTCTGCAACGACCAGAACCTTTTGCTGCCGGCGATTGCAGTAAGGAGCTCCAGCTTATTATTTAATGATCATTTAACGCATTATGGTAGATTTTCAAGACTTTATTAATTTGATGTACCTACTCTCGACGAAGCGAATCACCCGCATGCCGTAATTTCTGCTTTTTGTATTCATCGAAGTCTTTATAGTCGTGGGGCACGATATTAAACTTAGCCTGCTATTTTAAAGAAGTACACGGTGATATGTTCAAAATCTTCTATCCTGGACAATTCATCAACCTTCTGCCTTGAATGTGCAATGAATGCTCATTACTGCAAGTCCCCATTATTGTTAGTGATGTCTATACCTTCTCCTCCATAAATATTCTCAACTTTACAAATATGTACTTCAATATTACTCGTGTACAGGCACTATTTTATCATAAATAGTTTCTAAAATCTGAATAATCTCAGAAATCTCAAATCATACAAATGATTCAATATTTCAAAAAAAAAATCCAGCCCCATAAAATATCCGATCAAGATTCATGAACATTCAGTCGGTCCGTAATTAGAATGGAGTATATAATAACTGTCGTCATAATCGTAAGTATGTTATGTAACTCAAAATCGAAAAATCAATAAAAAGTAATCAAATAGTAAATAATCAAGAATTAGCACCAGTGATGAACAGTCAAGCATTTTTTTCTTTAATTAAATAATCATTTTTCATAATATATTAAAATTATTTGTGAAAAGTTAAGTGCCACGTCATATCTTGTAATGCGATACAGGGGTGTTACAAAATTTTGGTGGCAGCGGTGGGCTAATAAAATCGATATCATGCTGCCGCAACGGAGTCATCTTATAATTATAGGCGATCCGCAACTAATGACCTTAACCATTATCAAAGGTAGTGCGTTAAAAATAAAGTCAAGATAAGAAAATAAGCCCCAAAATCAACGCCGAAACGTCGCAAAAAATTTTGATTTAATTATAAAGTACGAGACAAATAAATTGAATCAAACATAAAGAGCTTTCCATTATTTAAATATATGTATATAAGGATTAAAGAGAAAAAAATATGCTGACATATTGTTACGTTTTTATAGCTTAATGGATTCGCAGCGTTAATTAAGGAATACACTTTTAAATGTTCACACAAAACTTCTTTATTAACACAACTCAATGACTAGAAAAACGCTCACTATTATCACTCGCAATCAAATATCTCACAGTAATAACTGTACGGCAAAGACCTCAGCAACGTCCCAGGACTAATGATTTTAGGAAAAACGATATTAAGTTTGCAACATGGAATGTAAGAACATTATATAGACCCGGAGCAATGGCAGAAATGATAGATGAGCTAAGACGATATAGAATACTCATCGCAGGACTACAAGAACTAAGGTGGACTGGTAGGCTAGGAGTCCTAGAACGAAAAGACGCTACGATATTCTACAGTGGTAATAGTGACTCCAAAAGAAACTTTGGCTTTGACTTTCTGTGTACTTAAACCTCTAATCAACAACGTAATAGACTTCAACCCGCTTAACCATCGGATCGCAATTCGCAACCTTAAGAATCAAATCCAGATTTCATAATATAACATTCATCACCGCGCACGCGCCTACAGAAGAAAAACCAGAACAAGAAAAAGATGACTTCTATGAAACTCTTAGGACCTATGACCAAATCCCTTTGTACGACATGAAAATCGTATTAGGGGACTTTAATGCTAAAATAGGTAAGGAACCATATTATTATCCTTACGCTGGCAAGTTCTCGTTGCACGAGGATTCAAACGATAACGGGAACAGAATGGCCGAATTTGCTATCGCAAGAAGTTTGTCAATAGCTAGCACCTGGTTTAACCATAAGAATATACACAAAAGGACATGGACATCACCAGATGGCAGGCACCATAACCAAATTGACCATGTTCTAGTTGACACTAGGCATGGAAGCAGCATACTGGATGTAAGAAGTTTTCGAGGAGCGAATGTAGACACCGATCACTATCTAGTTGTTGGGAAAATGAGGACGAAAAAACTAGAGACAATAAATAGAAGAAACAATGATAGACAAATAAAGTGGAATATAGAAAAATTAAGAAATGTAGAATCAAAACAACAGTATGAAATTATGTTAACAGAAAAGCTTGAGCAAATAACAAGGAGTCTGGAAATGGAAACTGATCTGAACCTGATGTGGAACTCTATAAAAGAAAAAATTATAGAAACAAACAACTGTGTATTGGGCACACAAAACCACGAAAAAAGGAGACATTGGTTTGATAATCAATGCAAGAGCAGCATTGAAATGCAAGACAGGTGTACCTAACAGAGGAAACCATGAGAAATATGTAACAGCACGAAGAGACACGAATAAGTTATTAAGGAAGAAAAACGTGATTACTTCAGAATTAGAATAAGTGCGATCAAGCAAAGCTTCAGTAATAAAGACACTAGAAGTTTCTACAAAGAAGTTGTAACAGCATAATGGCGCGACTATGAGCGAGTTTACACGGGGGCATCAAATAATTAATTTGATGCACACTGCATTAAGCCGTGTCGTTTACACGGTATGTGATTAGCTGTCACTTTTAGTTCGGTGATTAAATATTGAACCAAATTTTTTTAATGCGGGGATGCCCCGATTTTGTGTCCATGATTGTGCAAATATTTATTTCTTTGCAGATATCTATAAATAATTTTGTTTCTAGATTTATCCAATTAGAACCGCGCCTCGTCCGCGATTCCATTTGTAATTCCATTTCCATTTTTAATTTTAAAGTGAAAATATATGCTCTTCTTGAAATGTCAATTTAATGCACTCAACTGTTTACACGGCAGTGCATCAAATAACTTCTGTGAACTAAACTAATGCAGCGGATTATTTTAATTGTCAGGGACACCGCTGCATCAAATTTAATTTAATTATTTGATGCACCCGTGTAAACTCGCTCTATGTATTGGGCGCCACTTATGCGAGGTATTGCAGCCATAAGCCCGGAAAAGCATGACCAAGGAGTCAACACCATACACAAGAAAAAAACAAATTCCGGACTCCTATCCTCCCCAACAGCCGATAATAATGTTAGGGGGACATGCTGCCGGCCACACGGAGTTCTCTAGCTCGCCGGGGGGGTCGTGGGGTGTGTGGCCGGGGCGATGCAGATATGGTTCACAACTTACCTCAATGTTAGGTCGAAGTCCTCTTCAGTCCATTCACGAGGCACGTCGCTCAGCACCGAGCGCCATTGATGTCTACCTGTGGAAAGGACATTATTCAATGGACACCCTTAGAGGGAATCCTGGAGAGAAATCCGCCGGCCATCCTGAAAGAAATTTAGCCTTCTTAGGCCCTCATGCCTATTTGAAAGACGGGTACGATTACGGGATAAAGTAATTCAATTTTATTTATTACACAAGAAACAAACGGATTCACATATATAAACAACAAAAAAACCCAGTAGGAAATAGTGCAAGCGCTTATGGGGTAATCAGAGAATTCATGCATGAAAAATCAAATAAAGTAAGTTCTTCTATTTGTAATAACTAAGAAGCGAATAGGTAATAACTACACTTTAGTCGGGCGAGAATGAAACATGTCAGAACGTGCTGAAGGTACCTTTTACAAATGTAATGTCTGGTAAGTGTACTTATCACCCTAGGACATCTACGTGTACAAGTAATCGATTCTGTAATTGGTAATGTAACCTAAAAAGAAAAGAACTGAATCAATTGTCTTCACTGGTAACTTAAAAATTCCACCATGAAGCAAACTTTAACAAAATTTCGTAATTACTAACTGTGAAAAAAAAAACAACCAAAACGACGCCCTGGATCCAGTACGTTGTCCTGTTACAACGATATATGACTTATATTGGTAAATCTCTTAATCACAAGCGAGACTGTCCAACGCAAAACTAATCACCCTATAGTAATTGAGGGTATAAAGTGTTGAAGTTACTTAATATATGGAAATTAATTAATATATGAAAAGTGTTGAATTTAATTAATGTATGAGTGAAGTGCCTGAATTGGTGAATTAAAATTTTTGCGACACAAAAAAACTGTAGTGATCGTAAATACAAAAAAAAATTCGTCAGCATTATTCAATATATACAATAAAAATGTAAAATTATTTGAACTGTCATTAATAATACAATACATATAATAAAAAATAAATTGAATAAAATGGTAAAAGAAATCGAACTTGGTTTGGTCTTCAGTTAATGGAAGAAATGGTATGGGATTTCATGCCGACTACTTTTGACGTTTGCCAGGGCCCTCAAACTACTGCACACCTTCAAAAACAGATCAATTATCCAACTGAAACGTGGCTTCTATAGGCAAACGGAAAATTGCACAAAATAACTTTCGATTCAAGAAAGGCAAGACAATTTTTCCGAATTTTTTGCCTTTATCTGCGTCTCCAAAGAGATGGTGTGCTCACAATGATTTATGCAATACTTTCCGAATTAAGCTGCACTCGTCGTATTGTTCCTGTCACCAACTTGCAACGCACTCAATTCCACATAATATAATGTTCGCCAAGCAGTGCAGGAGAAAACTTCGCTGCCAAGACGGCCAATTCCCCTTCTTCACGTAAATAATAATGAAATGCAAAATACCTTATCCTTCTGGTGTGACTATAAAATTGCCAACTTATGCTTCGTTGTAGATTCAACAGCTACGCTTCATCTCCGGGTTTCACCATTCAACAGCAATTCGAATAAATAATCATCCTCAGGAAGACTTCTCGGATAAAATTCTCTTTTCTCCCTCACAACTTGAAATTTGTTACGTTTTCACGCATGTACTAAAGGCATTCCACACGCACTTAATTGTATTGAATTATTAATTATTTCCACTATTTGGACACGACAAATTCAATAGGTAAATAGCACGGTTTTATTTCTTCAAAAATTTTTTCTCTGAACAATAGCGACTACCTCTCTGACCGACAAAAAAAATACAATCCTCCTTTTTTTGTTTTTTTTTTTCTCCAATCCTAATTTTTCATCGCCTCTCAAATTTTTATTTTTTTCTCTACCCTACCTTTTCTAAATTTTTTCATATCGGGAAGTGTTTTCTAGTTACTTACTAAAAATTTCCGCCAGGGGAACACACTTATTAAAACCGACCGTTACAAAGTCAACATGATTAAGAAAGGATACAAACCCACCTGCACCATGGTAAGAAGAGAAGATGGTACTATAGCTAGTAGTATCGATGAAATACTCGAGGTGTGGGCGAAATACTTTAGAGACTTCTTCAAAGAGATTATAAGCCTAACACAGGGAGCAGCGGAAAACCGCAATACAGATGACCCAGAAAACGATACGCCAGATCCTACAAGGGAGGAAGTTGAAAATGCCATAGCGAAACTGAAAAATCACAAAGCTTCAGGTCCAGATGGCATACCCACGGAAATTTTAAAAAATGGTGGGGAGAAGTTATGCCAGGCCTTACATAGTCTAATCATAAAACTATGGAGAAGCAGCAAGATGCCAGAAGAATGGCTTTTAGGCACAATAGTCCCAGTCCATAAAAAAGGTGAATTGATGAGCTGCAAAAACTACAGGCCAATATCTCTTCTGAACACAGCTTACAAAGTCTTTTCACATATTTTATTTAATAGACTGAAACCACATTTGGAAGATAAAGTAGGTGATTACCAAGCAGGATTTAGAACGAACAGATCGACAACAGACCAGATTTTCATAATGAGACAAATACTTGAAAAATGCTGGGAAGAAAACATTGATATACATCTTCTTTTTATCTTCTTCTTCTTTAAACTCCTTTAATCCCTCATGGGACATAGGGCGGAAACAGTTGCCCTCCAGCGGACTCTGTTTTGCGCGACAGCTCTTAGCTCCGACCAGGATCTCCCAGTTGTTGCGGCTTCTTCTAGTAGGGTTCTCCTCCACGTTGTTCTAGGTCTTCCTACTCGACGGGAACCTTGCGGATTCCAGTCAAGGGCCTGTTTGGCTAGATTTTCGTTTTCGCGTCGCAAGGTGTGGCCAACCCAATTCCATTTCCTTCGCCTGATTTGATCGTCTATCCTTTCTTGGCCGGCACGGCGCCATAGTTCTTCGTTTGAAATTCTATCTTGCCAGCGGATTTTTAGGATACGACGCAGGCATCTGTTGATGAAGACTTGTAGGCGCCCTGTGATGAATTGGGTGACTTTCCATGTTTCGCAACCATACAAAAGAACTGCCTTAACGTTGGAGTTGAACAGCCGCAATTTGGTGTTAGTGGAAATCACCGTTGATCTCCATATGTGGGACAGGCATGCATAAGCGCCTCGTGCTTTATTATCTTCTTTTTATAGACTATAGAAATGCTTACTAAAAGAGAGTTGTGGAATAAGATGAGTGAAATGGGTTTCCCCAGAAAATTAATGGATCTCTGCAGGATGACGACCAAAAATTGTGAAACACAAGTGAGAATACGAGGTTGTAACTCAACCAATTTTCCTCAAGAATCGGGTCTGCGACAAGGAGATGCAATCTCACCAATACTTTTTAACATTGCTCTCGAAGCAATAATGAAAGAAACACAGCTTAATGGAGCAAATAGCATCTTCACAAGGAACATCCAGATACTAGCCTTCGCAGATGATATAGTCATAATTGGACGCAAAGCACAAGAGGTAAAGGAAACCTTTTTCAATATTGTAGAAAGCTCAGCAAAGTTCAATCTACGAGTAAATGACACAAAAACAAAATATATGATCGTATCGAAACAAGGACATCGGCTAGGACGAAGTGTCAGCCTTGGCGATCATATTGTGGAAATTGTAGAAAACTTTATCTACTTAGGGACAATGCTTACTGCACAAAACCATATAAAGGACGACATCCATAGACGCATCGTAGCCGCAAATAAAACCTATTTCGCACTAGTCCCTGTCTTTAAAAAGAAAGAAATTTCAAGACAATGCAAAATCAGACTATACAAAACGTTAATCCGCCCAGTTCTATGCTATGGGTCTGAGGCTTGGACATTGACCCAACAAACAGAAAACCAGCTTAAAATCTTCGAAAGGAAGATCTTAAGAAGAATATTTGGTGCTGTAAGGGTTAACCAAAACGAATGGCGCATTAGGACAAATGAGGAACTTCAACAAATGTATGACGAAATAAACATATCTACATACATAAGATTGAACAGACTGCGATGGCTTGGACACGTTCTACGGGATCCAGAAGAAAGAATGCTAGCCAGGATTTTTAATGGAAGACCATCTGGAAGAAGAAAAGTAGGACGACCAAGAAATAGGTGGATGAATGACTTGCTAGAAGATATACGAAAACTTCGTATATCAAACTGGAGAGAGCTAGGAAGACGTAGAGAAGACTGGAAGAGGAGACTTCAAGAGGCCCGAGTCCTGCAAGGACTGTAGCGTCATTTAAGAAGAAGAAGAAGAATAACTCTTGTAATTTAATAAAAAAAACAGTGTGTGTACTTATGTACGGGCATTAGAAGTTATACTTCTTCGGCGTGATTTTAAGACTAATTTTTAACTTGCATTGCATTGATTCTAATTGCTTTCTTACATGCAATTATGGCTCGTATGATATTTTTAACGAATTTTCATTACTTCCTACATAGGCAAAGTGTCCTCTCTTGAGAAACAATTATTCACCGGTGAAAATTGAGGTTTTTAAAAAATATAGTGTCGTGTCATAAAAGTGTTCAGTGTAACTTTTATCATAGATTTTGAATCTGGGAGTATGTATCTGTGTTATTTTGAATATATTTACATTTTACTAAGTTTAATTATAAGAGTTTTAATAATATAATAATAATATATAAGGTTAAATTTTCAATTATAATTGATATTATTAGCCCAAAAAGTTGTAAATTCATTAGAATCAGGCTACGCAATCAAGTTTATAATAAAGTTTCATACCTTAGCTTAATATCTGTGTTAATTTTAGTTGCTAATATACGCTACCCTCCAGCTACTTAAATAACTAATAAAGTGAATTCAAAAAAATGAAAAATAATTTGTTGTTTTTTTAAGCTATACTTCTTTATATTTAGGTAAATCATTCATCACAATCATTATGACCTCGACAATTAGTAGATATTGCTTAGGTACAAAAAAATCCAGCAGTGAGCTTTTGCATGCCGCTAAAATAAATTGAAGAAAAGATAGTCGGTTGGAGTCTGCTGCACAATGTAATGCTATGGTCACAGAACAAGATACCGCTTCAAGAAAACTTTACACGCTTTACACTCCAGACGAAGCTTTAGCACTTGTTATTGTGGCAAATACAGATTCCAACACAATTTAATAAGGAAAATTGCAAGTGATCATAATTGCAAGATTTAGCGTCTTTATGAGAATATGACTTCCGCAAGAAAAAGATGCTGCCTGGAAAATATATCGGCGCCGAGACTTCCAGACATATTCTTTGTGAATGTGCTGCTCTGATCTGGCCTAGTAGAAGAACGTTTATCAGAGTATTTATGAGTCCTGCTCAAGTCTGGTCTTGGTCAATTAAAGACCTTCTTGCCTTCGTCCTGAAGGCTGATAGTCTGTTCCGCTAGTGGGTTACGTACACAATAGGCCTTACTTGGCCGCAGTGTTCACCATGTGGGTTGCTCCTTCATTCCTCAAAAAAAACTTGAAACCATTTCTCTGGTTACAAAATGTGGATGTAAAGGCACATCCAGACAAGCTGAATATAAACAGCTATTCCAGGATGACACAGTTTCAGATTCAAGAATTTATTTGATTACTATAGCTCCGATACAGTTGGTAACCGATATCATAGGCGGTTAAGGTAAAAGTATTGTTTGAAAAAATGCGACTGCATCTAGATATTGTTGACCATTAATTCTTCTTAACAACAGCAATATTACTCAAATTGAAACATTAATCCCAGTAAAAATAACATACATTGGTACTGAACGAAATTTAAGACATAATGTAACTCAGTGTATGCTTGACGAAAGAACTATGCTACAACTGACACGAAATCTTATCACCGATGTTATCAATGACGTCAAAGAACTTTAATAAAATATCTCTTAGTATGTCCAAAAAATTGTCAACAGATTTTTGAAATTTTGGATTATCTCAACATGCATAATTAAAAATATAAAGCTTCAGTAATTGTTAATCATGTTTTTCTTCGATTCCTTCAAATTTTTAAACTTTTAAATCAGTCAATGGCCAAAAATTTAAGAAAATCCGCCTGTGTGTGCTGTCAGCCTGTCGAATTAATCCTAACTAAAATCACCTACTAGTCGACTCATTAGGCTTAACTACAATGGTCTTAAGACGGGCTTCAGATGCCTTATCAAATTAGATATTATCGTAGATATTATCGTCCCTAACTAGTTACTTCTCCAACGACTAACCCAATCTCGACTCCTCACCCTAAACCAAGCCAACTGGAAGATATAAGGCTTTTCTATCACAACTGCGGTGGTATGAGAGGCAAGGTGAATAATCTCTTTGTTGGCGCAAATTCGTGCCAGTTTAATATACTCGTGTTCACCGAAACATGGTTGAATGAGACTTTCCTAAATGAGGAGATCCTAGACTGCAGCTGGACTATCTATAGATGCGACAGAGACTACAATTCCTCCGGTCTAACAAGAGGAGGAGGAGTTCTAATAGCAGTCAGAGACCCCTTAAATAGTGAACTCATAACTACCAACGGTTCACAATTTTTTGAACACATCTTCATACGTGTCAAATCTGGCAAGAAACACGTATTCATCGGCTCATTTTACAGTGGCTCAAAGTTAAAATGGAACAGCCTGGTGTAAAGTCTTAAAGTTAAGAAAAAGTAACTACATCTTTAAATTGACGAAGGGCATTAATTATATTTTTGAAGCTTCATAGGTAAGCATTATATATAAATAAAAAAAAAGCATTAATAAAAATTTCCATTGTTAAAATAAAACAATGTTTAAAATTTCCGTCAAATTAGCCTCAAAGTCAAAATGGAACATGGCATTAATATTCATCGTATTAACTAAGCGAACTGCAGCTAACTTCACTTTTATAATATAAATGATTAGGGGATTCCCAGAAAGTGTTTTGACGGCATTCACTGGACTGTGGATAGTTTAACTCGAACACCAGCAACATGGCGCCTCAAACGTCCGTTGAATTAAGAGAAACCATAATTCGCCTCTCTCAGAGTAATAAAACTGTGCGTGAAATAGCTGAAATCGTTAATCGTGCTCCCACAACAGTGTATAATATCATAAAAAGATATAACAATACCAAAAACTATGAAAATAAGACCAAACCTAGTGCGCGAAAAATTTTTACTTTGTCAGACGAGCGTTGGTTAGTGCGCACCATAAAGGCAAACCCTCGGCTAAGTGCTCCAAAATTGGCAATAGAGGCTGAAAAATTTCTTGGAAAAAAATGTCATCCAGAAACAATAAGAATTATCCTGCGAAAGCATGGATTACATGGTAGGGTTCCAAGGAGAAAGCCTCTTATTAGCCAAGCTAATCGTAAAAAGAGAATTACGTTTGCAAAAGAGTACGGCGGGAAGGACTTTTCCTTTTGGAAAGAGGTCATATTTGCTGATGAGAGTAAATACAACCTCTTTCGTTCAGATGGTAGGTCATATGTGTGGCGTAAAGTGAACGAAGGAGCTTAAAGAGAAAAATCTGCGTGCAACAGTTAAACATGGGGGTGGTTCCGTGTTGGTATGGGGTTGCATGTCAGCAGCAGGACCTGGAAACCTGCATTTTATCGAAGGAATAATGGATCAATTTGTATATTTGAACATATTGAGGTCCAATCTAAAAGAAAGTGCACGAAAATTGGGAATAGAAAGTAATTTCTACTTCTACCAGGATAATGATCCCAAACACAAGGCTCGCAGTGTTCGCACCTGGCTTCTTTATACTTGCCCTCATGTTTTGGAAACACCACCTCAGTCTCCTGATTTAAATGTGATAGAGCATTTATGGAATTATCTAGAACAGAAATTGAAGAATCACGTCATAACAAACAGGAATTCATTAAAACATGCACTGAATGAAGAATGGAATAAAATTGAGCCTTCTTACTGCCAAAAGCTAGTCTAGTCGATACCGAACCGCCTTAAAGCAGTTCGAAAGCAAAAAGGATTACCTACAAAATATTAATTAAGCAAAGTATTCTGTTAATTTATGATTAAAAACGATTTTTTTATTTTGTTCCATTTTAACTTTGAGGCTGTTTGTTTGTTATGATAGTTTTTTTTATTTTTTTTTCTATAAATATCGTTAACTAGAAATTTAGTTATTACGTTTTTTGTTATTTATTTATGAGGCTTTCGAACTGAATATGACAGATTTTATTTTAATATATGTATATATTATTATTCCTTTATTTAAGTTTTTTCTTTGTCCTGTTCCATTTTAACTTTGAGCCACTGTATATCCCCCCCAAAGCTGACGAACCTATATATGACGATCTACTACATATCTTAGAAGAAGTCAACAAGACTCTTTGCAGCAACGACGACATATTCGTCTTAGGGGATTTCAACCGTCCAAATATTTCTTTTATCCCTGACGAAGAGGATAACCTTCTTCCTATCAATGTTATAAATCCTATCGATATAAAGCTTATCGACACCTTTTACTCCAATGATTTACATCAAATTATCAGTCAACCAAATTCTTATGGTAATTGGTTAGATCTAATATTCACTAATTGTTATGAAGAGGTGAAAATTCTACCTGCTTCCGAAGAGGAGAACCTATTCAGTAATTCTATTCACCACTCTGCGTGGGTCTTGGAACTCAATTCTTCAATCCCCAAACACCACAGAACATACAACAATACTGTTGTTTATGACTTTAAAAACGCAGATTTTGAAAGTATTTGCTCTGAATTATCCCTAGTTGACTGAGAACATAGGCTATCTGCCAATGATCTTGACGAGATAGTATCTTGTTTCTATACCATCATTTTAAATACCATTGACAAATATGTACCCAAGATAATTAAAAGGAATAAATTATCGGAGCCGTGGCTTGACAGAAACATTCGATCTCTTCGCAATCAGAGAAACAAACTGTATAACCAGATAAAAAAGAACCCTAATGTCACCGAGGAATTGAAACTGGAATACAATAGGTTAGCCTCAGAATTTAATCTTAGGTCACGTGAGGCCTATACCGCATACATCAATTCCGTTGGAGATAGCATTATAAAAGACCCCAAAAAATTTTTCGATTTCGTTAATTTAAAACGAAAGACATCAGGCTATCCCTCAACAATGACAAATGGTAGAATGCACTCCTCATGCCCCCAAGAAATCTGTAACATGTTTGCTGATAGATTCAGCGAAATTTATTGCCCCAACTCTATTCCAAGGCACACTGATCCAACTGATGCGCACCCTCCAGTTCTCATAGATGATTTATGCCTGTCGATTGAAGATATACTGACTGGTTTAAACAACCTTGACCCGAAAAAAGGTCATGGACCTGACAATCTGCCCCCTAGTTTTTTGCAACGATGCTCAAATCATATCTCATTCCCTCTGTATCTCATCTTTAATAGGTCATTATCGTTAGGAAAGTTTCCTACGTTGTGGAAGAAATCCTACCTCATACCAATCCATAAGGCGTCTGATAAGCATTTAGTGGATAACTACAGAGGTATTGCTATTTTATCAACAATCCCCAAACTGTTCGAAAAACTCATCCACGACAAAATTTCCCCTTTAATCGACCCACACCTAAATGAACAACAACACGGCTTCAGAAAAGGGCGTTCGACCACTTCAAACCTCATGGTCTTAATCTTCGAACTCCTCTGTATCATGGAGAAGGGCCATCAAATCGATGCTATTTACACTGACTTCAGCAAGGCCTTTGATAAGGTAGACCATCATATTTTACTTGTTAAACTCTCAAAATTTGGAATAACAGGTTCTGCTCTTGAATGGTTTAGATCATATCTCAACGGAAGAACACAGGTTATCAGATTTCAAGGATTCCTTTCAAAGGAAATCGATGTAACTTCCGGTGTTCCTCAGGGCAGTCATCTTGGCCCTCTTCTGTTCAATATATTCATCGCTGACCTCTCCAAGAAATTAGAGAATATCCCGCATCTCTTTTACGCGGACGATCTCAAAATATATAGTGTCATTAAGTCCCAAACCGACGTATCCTTTATTCAGTCGAATCTCAATGCATTACAAGACTGGTGCACCACTAATAAGTTGCATCTTAACATCAACAAATGTCAAGCAATTACCTTCTCTCGTAAACATAACACACAGCAGTATTATTATCATCTCAACGACACGGTGTTGAATCAAGTCGATCACATTGTCGATCTAGGTGTCGTTCTGGACAAAAAACTTAATTTTAATTTGCACTATGATAATATTACTGCCAGAGCCAACAAACTTCTTGGCTTTATAAAGAGAAGAGCTAAAGAATTCGACAACATTTGGGTCACAAAAACTCTTTTCTGTTCTCTAGTCCGCCCTATCCTGGAATATGCATGTCCCATCTGGGATCCCATATTTCTCATAAGTAGCAACAGGATGGAATCAATTCAAAAGAAGTTTATCCTCTTTGCTCTGAGAGGTCGACACGATCCGCGAGACTTTCTAAGCCTACCACCCTACACGGAAAGGCTCAAAGTGTTGGACCTCTTGCCACTCTCTTCTAGGAGAAAATTTCTTATCGCGTCTCTCACCTTAGAAGTCCTTAACGGCAACCTTAAAGTGCAGTTTTTGTCGGATATGATCAAGTTCAATGAAGATACCCGACTTACAAGACATACGAAACTGCTCAAGGAATACCCACATCGGACCGAGTATGCAAGGAATGAGCCCGTTAACAGATGCTGCGTGGTCTTCAACAATTATAGATCATGTTACTCCCCTTCAATAGATAAAGCATCCTATAAAAAAAGACTTAAATCCTTCCTGACAACCTAATACTAACACTCCTTAGAATAAATAATTATATATGCCAGTGTTATCTATAAGAACTCTTGTGTATTTAGTTTAAGTATGCCTTGTTTGGCAAATAAATAAATAAATAAATAAATTCTCTTAAGACTAATTTTCTGTCAAAACGTAATATGTAAGTGTTAAGGTTTATATGCGGTTTATCAGCTTTTATCTACCTAATAATACTGCTGGTGTTTCTTACTCTCTTCCTTTTGGCTTCTTTCTGCTTTAGCTTCTGATTGAGAATATATTTAGCTTCTCCTCCACTTTATTTCATAGATCACACGATCGTACCATTATAGTCTATGACGTTCTTTGCTTTTAGCTGTACCTTTAGCTGATTGTTAACAGCGAAGCCGCTTGCTCGGCTAATCTTCGGCATTCCAAAAGGACATGGTCTGTGTCCTTTATCATATTTAGGAATGCCGGGCATTGCGTGAACTCATCTTGTCTGAACAGGAGCGCGTTCAAAAACCTTACAATAGTTAATGATGGGAAAATTTTGGCGTTCAAAAACTCCCGTGGTTAAACATGGTGTAGTTAATTTTTAACGTATCGCATGGTTGGCGATAGTTAAGAATAAGAAGAAAAAAACAACTCGTTGACAGTTGTTTTATTGTAAACAAATGAACAAATTAAAGTGGGATTTGTGAGATTATTGTAAATAAATAATTAATGGTCACATACGAAATAATTGAAGCAAATAGCAGAGAATGTTTTATAGATTTGCGTTCAAAAACCTCCATGGTTAAACATAAACTTTCGTGGTTAAGTGAAATGATGCAGCATAACCACAACTTACCTCGTGGTTCACCAAAGTAAGGTTTTCGAACGGGCTTCAGAAAATTCCCCTCGTTAGCACAACTTGCATACAATAAGTTGACGACACACTTGTTTGGGATACAAGCGTCTGATCTATTAATGCGACGGAAAAACTCCAAACACACGTCAACAAAAAAAATAGATTTATTTTGCAGTCAGCTGCGTAACTTGAACACAGCACAAACAATATATGAATCGGCAAAAATTACACCAATCCTGACATACATACATGCTCCAGCTAATGCAAAACAGACTTCGCAAGCTAATCATGCACTCGAATGAATTGGTAAAAAAATATCCAGTGAAGTCAGCGTTAGCGAGCAAACTCACGCAACACAAACACATAAAAATATCAGCCTACGAACGAACTAGAAATTAAGTACTTTAGCCACCGTCTGACCACGCGGTGGTGTAATTAGAACAGCACTTTTGTTTTTAGGTTTTTAAATAACTTTTATTATCCTAATTATTCTTATTCTAAACTACAATGTTTTTAACTTATTATAAAATATATAATGTTATACAATCAATGCGATTTAAGTTTTCTTTTTGGACGCGGGAGAACCGACTTGGTGTTGACACACACGAAGGAAAAAGTAGAGAGATGCCGGAAATTGGATCTACGATAAACACGATGGGGGTATAACGGAAAACGGTAAGATCACTGAACTTTGAGTTCGGTGATCGATGGAGTGTTCCGACTGATCGTGTTTATTGTGTGGGAGGCTGTTGTGTGACTTTGCGTAAACTTGGTAATTAAGTTTACGCGGTCACTACATACTCCCCCCCCAGCGTAGCGTTAACGAAATGTTACCGCTTTAGACGGCTTAGCTTCGTTGTCGCGGTCACAGCCGAAGGCTGGCTTTAGCCTGTCGATGGATATTGACTTGGTTGTGCCGTTCAATTTGACAACGAAGTGTTTTCGTAATCGTTTGATTACTTCATATGGGCCTTCGTATGGAGGTTCGAAAGGTTTTCGAACTCTGTCGACTTGTATGAAAACGTAGTCGGCGTTCTCCAGGGCTTCTGGCACGTAGACATTCTTTTGGACGGGTTGCCGAGGATGTATTGCCTTAATGTTCTGCATATGAGAACGAAGGCGAGAGAGAAAATCTGATTCTTCAATTGGATTCTCATCAGTTGGGATAGAAATCGAATTGGGAAGTCTCAGATTCTGACCGTATACGAGCTCGGCTGGTGAGCATTGTAAGTCGGTCTTAATTGCAGTGCGTATGCCTAACATGACAAAGGGCAAGTCTTCACTCCAATGAGTAGTGTTGTCCCTTGCCATTAAGGCTGCTTTTAGTTGCCTGTGGAACCGTTCAACCATCCCGTTTGCTTGCGGGTGGTAGGCGGTGGTCCGGATTCGATGAGTGCCGAGTAATGTGGCAACTTCATTGAACAGTTTCGATTCGAACTGCGTACCTTGATCGGTTGTGATCTCGAGAGGTACGCCGAATCGTGGGACAAATTCAGTGACGAATTTCTTTGCCACTGTTGAAGCGGAGATATCCCGAATTGGGTATGCTTCAGGCCATCGCGTGAATCTATCGACTATCGTTAAGATATAAGAGTATCCACGAGATGGGGGTAGGGGTCCCACTATATCCATATGGATATGGTCAAATCTATTATTTGGAAGTTTGAAAGCTTCCAATGGAGATTTGGTATGCCTTGAAACTTTGGACTTTTGGCAACCTAGGCATGATCGAGACCACTCATTGCAGTCTTTATTGATCGATGGCCAGAAGTATTTCTTGGTAACGGCTCGTCTTGTAGCGCGGATACCAGGATGTGAGAGACTATGTTCGGAGTTGAACGCTAGTCTACGTAGCGAATTGGGTATGTAAGGCCTAGGAATGCCTATACTATTTTCACACCAGACCTGATGGGCGGTAAATGGTATTGGTGTGAGGACTAGTTTTACCCGTGAGCCGTTGCTGGGGTGCTCTTGTAGAGACTTCAACTCTGTGTCACCTTGTTGAGCCTGAGCTAGTGTAGGCAGGTCGAAGGTGACCGAGTCGACGTTGTCGGTTGCTAGTGAGCGCGACAAGTAGTCGGCGACAACGTTTTGTTTACCTGACACATGTCTGATGTCTGTGGTAAACTGAGAGATTAGACCCAAATGTCTGGTCTGTCTAGGGGATCGTTCGGTCTTTGTGTGAAGGGCGCGAACCAGTGGTTTGTGATCAGTATAGACCACGAAATTGCGTCCTTCAACGAAATAACGGAAGTGTTTGATCGCTGCATAGATTGCGAGGAGTTCGCGATCGAATGCAGAGTACTTCCGTTCTGTTGGTGACAGCTTTTTGGAATAAAAAGCTAGAGGTTGCCACCGATGACCGTTGAATTGTTCCAAAACGCCTCCGATTGCATAATCAGAGGCGTCAGTCGTAGGACTGTATTTTGCATCCTCGATTGGATGGTTCAGCAGAGTTGCTTCAGCCATCGAGGTTTTCACCTTGAGGAATGCCGCCTGACATTCTGCTGGCCAGTCAAAAACTTTATTGGCACGTGAGCGGTTGAGAAGGTCTCTCAAATGCTCGTTTATAGGCACCAACTGTTCAGCCAATTTTGGGATAAATCGGTGATAGAAATTCACCATTCCCAAAAACTTCTGGATCGATTTGACAGAAGTTGGAGGTGCGAGATCAACGATAGCCTGAACCCGATCGGAGGATGGAAGTATTCCATCCTTTGTGATGCGGTGGCTTAGAAACTTAATCTCTGTTGCACCAAAAACGCATTTCTCTAGCTTGATGGTTAAACCGAAGCTATCGAGGCGTTTAAAGAGCTCTTCAAGGTGAACGATATGTTCATCCTCGGTTTTACTGGCGATAAGTATATCGTCCAAGTATACATAAACGAAGTCGAGATCTCTCGTAACTTCATTTATGAACCTTTGAAAGGTTTGTGCTGCATTTCGTAAGCCGAATGGCATACGTGTAAACTCATATAGGCCGAATGGCGTAATGAGTGCAGTCTTATGCACGTCTTCTGGGGCGATTGGTATGTGATGGTATGCACGTACCAAGTCAACCTTCGAAAAAATTGTGCAGCCGTGAAGATTCACGGAGAAATTCTGTATATGCGGGATCGGATATCTATCCGGCACAGTGACAGCGTTAAGGCGACGGTAGTCGCCGCATGGCCTCCAATCATGTGAGTCCCGTTTAGGAACCAGATGAAGCGGAGATGCTGCGGGGGACGACGAAGGTCGACAAATCCCCAATTGGACCATATGGTCGAATTCTAATTTTGCCACCTTCAGTTTCTCCGGATGGAGTCGCCGAGCGGTGACAAATGGTAATTGCCCTTTAGTTACAATGTGGTGTTGCACATTGTGTTTAACCGGAAGGTTAAAATTGGGCGGTTTTGTTAACGAAGCGTACTTCGTTAATAGCTCTTTGTATATGCCAATAACTCGGCATGGAAATGTTTCGGGGTTGTAGTCGACGGTAGCGCACACGTTAATGCGAAACTTCGTGCGCTTGTCGACTAAATGCCGATATTCAAAATCGACTGACAATTTGAACTTCGTTAAGAAGTCCGCCCCGATAATGGCTTTAGTGGTGTCGGCTATGATAAAGTTGTAAACATATCGTCGGCGTAAGCCGAGTTCGAGTTCAAGCAACTTTGTGCCGAAAGTTCGGATCAGTGATCCGTTGGCCGCGTACAGAAGGACGTTCGGGCTACCGTTATGGGCCGGGAACGCCTTGGCGGGAACAATTGAAACGTCAGAGCCCGAATCAATCAGAAAGTCCATCCGATTGTTGGTGTCTCTGACGAATAAACGATATGAGCGGCCGGTTATATGCGCGCTCATTACGATCCCCTGCCCCTTTAGTTTTTTTTAGGGGTGGCGGTGGCCTTTTTTTTCGCCGGCTTGGCTTGGCCACCGTTGTAGTTGCAGGGGGCTTTGCAGCTGCGTGCGTCACTACCGTACCGGTAGTGGTAATAGCACAAGCTACCCCTGGCTTGATTGGTCCCTTGTGGCCGATTGGCCGAGGGTTGCCGAGGGCCGCCCTGTCGATTGGCAGGTGTTCTGCTTCTCGGCTTCCGCGGGTTGCGGTCAAGCCTGTCTAGCCGGGCCGTCAGCCTATTGATGGCGCTTTGCAGCGCCACCAATGTGGGCTCCGATTTGGCAGGTGCTGCGTGGACGGCGGACGCGTATGAGGCACCTCCGTGTGGAAGCACTTCCCATACTTTGTCCGCCGTAGATGCCAACCCGGCTAGAGTTTGGTCGGCAGCGGTGGCCAATGTGACCTGGATGGCCTGTGGAAGCCTCCGCTCCCACAGGTTCCGGATCAGGTCATCATTGACTGCCGACGACCCGCCAGCCAGTGCCTTGAGAGCCTGGAGGAACTCCGAAGGTTTCCGGTCTCCAGGCTCTTGCACTGACAGCAACTGCTCGAGTCGGCGTTTCTCCGAAGTGCCATACTTCTCGAGCAGGTGCTGTTTAATATCCTCGTATGAGGAGGTGGTGTGGTCTACAGTACTAAGCCGCATTGCCGTTACCGCCTCTTCCGGCAATGCGGCTATAACATTGTAGACTTTTAATTTATCAGACCTACAGCCCGCCAGTTGGAACATGATTTCGGCCTGGTAAAACCAGGAGGCGGGCTGGTGTACCCAGAACTTTGGGATGTCGAGTCTTGACACGGAAGCGGCATTGACTTCCGAAGTTCCGGGCTTTGGTCCGTCTAAAGGCGAGACCCCCATCTCAATGTCTTCTGGCCTTGACATTGTAAACTTCTTATAAAAAAATACTCAAAAAACGAATAGGGGATTAAGAAAAAAATAGAGAAAAAAAAAACAAATATATATATAAGGTGCGATAACGAGCCCAAAAGAAATATATGTATAAATATATGTACGTGTATAAAATATAATTATTTATACATTAATATATAATATAAAGTAATATAATATAGAGTAATAGTAGTATGTAAAATGAAAAGAAAAAAAAACTTATATATTAATATGTATAAGAGAAGTTAAAAAAAATATATGTGTATGCTTGTGTAAGAAAGAATTAAGGATTAAAATGTAAGTATATTAGAAAGATAAAAGAATAATAATATATAAAATATATGTATTAGAATGAATTCTATTGTAATATAGATAAGAAAAGTAAAAAAAATAATATATGTAAATGCGTAACCAAAGTAAAGTATATAAAACCTTTTAAAATGATGGATGATGTTAAATCAAATACCAAAAAAAATTAAACTTTATATCTACGATATTTAGTAAAAAAAAATTAATACAGAACAAAAGGAGTGTCTCCCTGATTTTATCGGAATATTAATGTTAAATATATTTAAAAAAAAATAATAATATAATCAAAACAAATTATCTGTTGTTTGGTTCCTGAATCTGTTGTTTGGTTCCTGATTCTTCTTTGTCTTCTTTGTAGAGCCGCTTTCATTTATCAGTTGCTGCGTCAGAAAAAAAACTTTCAATTTTTTAATGAACAGCAATCCGCAATTGGGATTAAAAAAAAAACAAAAATATTCCCACTGGATAGCTTCCACTATTTCAGCCTTTTGTTTAAGGGAAAAAAAATCAGTAGAACTTTTCAATAGAACCGCTTTTACTGGTGTTGAAATATATATATTTAAAATAATTTTCTTTTAAATGGGTTTAATGCACGACGCTTTCACTGACTATGAGCTTTTAGCTAGTACTTTATTTTAAATAATTTTTAGTGAACATCAACCCGCAAATGGGAGGTAAAAAAAAACAAGATCATATTCCAACTGGATGGCTTCCACTATTTTAACCTTTTGTTTAGGAGAAAAAAAATCGACAGAACTTTTCAATAGAACCGTACTGATGTTAAACTTTTAATATTTAAAGTAAATTTATGGCATAAATGCACGCCGCTTAGACGGGAAACTCAAGTGCAATTCTTTTGTTTGGACGGCGGACCGCGTGTTGCCGTCGGGGTCACCACTGTAATTACTCAGCCCACGAGGGTTATAATTAAAACGTTAGTTTTTTATTATTCTTATTTTTATTACATAGTCACTTATTTTTATTATAAATTTGCATAAGAGTGTACGAGTATATACACATATATATATATATATATATATATATATATATATATATATATATATATATATATATATATATATATTATTTGGGTTAATTTTGGTTTTTTAATCTTGCTCGCACTTAATAACTTCACTACTGTAGTCTACACACAAGGAGCAGTAAGTAACAAATGGAGATGCCGGAAACTGGCTGTCTCGATAAACACGATGGGGGAACGGAACGGTAAGATCACTGAACTTTGAGTTCGGTGATCGATGGAGTGTTCCGACTGATCGTGTTTATTGTGTGGGAGGCTGTTGTGTGACTTTGCGTAAACTTGGTAATTAAGTTTACGCGGTCACTACAGTACACTAGGGCCCGTTCGTGTATGTTGAAAACGAAATTTTTTTTTCATCTCGGCCACCAATACTGGATGAGGTACGGAAAGTTGTGAAATGTCAAAAAAGCAACAAATCCCCAGGTATCAATGGAATCACAGCAGAGCTACTTAAGGAAGGAGGAACGCAACTGTTAAGTGTAGGGACTTTTGGCTTTTTCTTCTATTCGTAACCTTTAGATTTAATAATAAAATAATCAACAACACAGCACGGAACCGACATATACTTGACAAGACGGCACAAAGAAAAAAAGCGAGTGTATTCACAACGATCGTTTAATGTCGACTAACTGTTCATACATCATGTTGAATCTCGAATCCGAGATTCTGCACCGTTATGCCTAATCTCCAATGAGAAAACCAACCACGAACCAACCACGTACCAGTAGGCTGAATTCGCTGACAAAATGTGTTCACACACATTTCTATCACTGTAGATGTGAATTGTCAGAAATGTCTGTTTTGTTATTTTTATTACTAGATTAGACTTTTTTGTTGACAAATTTTTTGGCGGGATATTGCAAATACAATTAAACGTCATTTATGCCTTGATTTTTGACATTTTTTGTACTAAATTGGCTGCTGAATTTCATGTGGCAACTCAAATGGTTTAACTAACACATACGGAAAGTTACCCATGTCGACCAAAACACGAGCGAGACGGATAATTCAATTTACAATGGGAAGGAATAGGATGCAGCACTTTAGTTGGTTGGTTCGTGGTTGGTTTTGCCATTGGAGATTAGGCATTAGTGACCGGCACACAAAGGCGAATGAAATTTTTTTTATTCCCTTTTTTTTTCAATAATTTCCTACAGATTCGACCATCCTGACTAATAATCGACCCGATTATTTCTCAAGAGATATGCCGATCACTTACGGTATGACAGTGTTACTCTTAAATATTATTGGTTAGCAATAATTTCTGATTACTGTCTTATATAAATAAAGATTTAGAAAATAAATCAAAAATTAACTAGATTTATCTAACATTACCGATATTTACTTATTATAGATATTCTTGATAAAGAATGTATAAAACATACATACATAAATAGAAATCATTTACCATGACAAGTATACTTATAGTTCAGTCAATCTGTCGAAAAAAAATAAGAATTGAACAAAAAAAAACCAGTCGGATGAAATGTAGGTGAGTCGTTAGGAAATGATGTAAGAAAGCTTACTTGGGCGTGGCCACCTGCTACCTCTGTGGGTTTTTGAAAAAACTCAAAAAAAAACTCAAAAAAATTTTGAAATGCATTTTTCTCGAAAACTATGCATTCTACAGAAAAGTTTATTGGGAAAAAAATGTAGAGGGCATCGTTATCTACAATTAATGTCATTGGTGCAATATTGTAAAACAAAAAATGTGCGCAGTAGGTGGCGCTAAAGTGCCAAAAAAGTGTTTTTCAACTTTTTCGCCCTTAAATTCTCATTTTTCAGCTACAATCTGAATGGAAAAATTGTTCCTTACAATTATACAAACAACTTTTATTCAAAAAATTTTTTCGTACAACCTATCGTTCCAAAGTTATAGTGTAATACAGCGCTGCGTGAACAGCGCAGTGGTGCTAACGGTATTCTCATTTACCTGGTGTTGCCGATGTTTCGCTTTAAACACATAGCAACTGAAAAATGTGCGTTTCTTGAAGAATAGGGCAGCTGACTAAAGGCCCCCATACACGGTCAAATTGGCTGTACAACCAGATTTTCATCAAACCTATAAGCGCAATGTATTTTGATCGGCCGACCGGCCCACAATCGATAGTTTTGGTTGTACAACCGCACTTCGCTGTACAACCAATTGGACCGTGTATGGGGGCCTTAAATCGGCCCTTTTGTTAAAACTATGCCAACACTGCCGGAGAAAGTCCCAATAGGACCGAGAAAATTACCGTTAGCACCACTGCGCTGTTCACGCAGCGCTGTATTACACTATAACTTTGGAACGATAGGTTGTACGAAAAAAATTTTTGAATAAAAGTTGTTTGTATAATTGTAAGGAACAATTTTTCCATTCAGATTGTAGCTGAAAAATGAGAATTTAAGGGCGAAAAAGTTGAAAAACACTTTTTTTGGCACTTTAGCGCCACCTACTGCGCACATTTTTTGTTTTACAATATTGCACCAATGACATTAATTGTAGATAACGATGCCCTCTACATTTTTTTCCCAATAAACTTTTCTGTAGAATGCATAGTTTTCGAGAAAAATGCATTTCAAAATTTTTTTGAGTTTTTTCAAAAACCCACAGAGGTAGCAGGTGGCCACGCCCAAGTAAGCTTTCTTACATCATTTCCTAACGACTCACCTACATTTCATCCGACTGGTTTTTTTTGTGCAATTCTTTTGACAGATTGACTGAACTATTAAGTGACATACTATTCTTTTTTTTTAAGTTCTTTTATCCTTTAAATTCGAAATACTACATAAACAATTCAATATAATAGTACTTTCACAAATTGTTTTCATTATTACCTGGGATCTCTAGCTAAAAAAAAATTTTTTGGTTTTGAAATGATACATAGAATTAAGGGTTACAAATTAAAATTACTACTTAAAACTGCAACTACGAATTTATTTCACATCCATGTTCAACTTTATCTTCAAATAGATTTACATATGGCTTCATATTATCCGGAGAACAAACTCCTTTGTACGGTATTCTAGTTAATTGCAAACCTTCAATATCTTTTATTACGTATCTGTCATTATTTAACACTTTTACTATCTCGTATGGTCCTCGATATTTAGGTAAAAACTTTTTATTTATTCCATGGTTGTAATTACGTTTTTTATCATAACATAGTCACCTTTTTTATATATACGCGGAGCTTTATGTTTTTTATCATAACAAATTTTATTATAATTTTGGTTTTTAATTATAGCATTGGAAGTGCTTTCCCTAATTTGTTCTAAGTCTCGTATATTTGGATTTTGTATAGTCTCTTGAAGATGCTCTATTATTTTGTCGCAAACTTCACCTTTTTGATTTACACCAAATAGTAAAATAATTGGGGTAGTACCTATGCTTCGATTCACCGTGTTATTTAACGCGTATTCTACCTTATGCAGTTTTTTATACCAGTGCCCTGTACTTTCCGCTTCTGACTCCTTGGATAACATAGGAGTAATAATGCGATTTATTCGTTCAATCTGCCCGTTAGATTGTGGTGAACAAGTAGCTATTTTAATGTGCTTAATATTTTGACTTGTAAGAAAATCTGTAAACTCCTTCGACATAAAACTTGTACCTCGATCTGATATTATTTTATTTGGCCTACTGTATACAGAGAAGTAATTTTCTAAGCAGGAAACGGCTTCTTTAGATTGCGCACTAGACACTGCATATAGTTTCGTAAATTTTGTAAAGCCATCGATAATAAGAAAGATATACTTTTTCTTGGTAGTCGTAGGTGGTAAGGGTCTGAAATGATCTATGTGTAAAATATCAAAAGGTTTGCTACCTTTGGCAATACTGTGAAGCGTACCTTCAACTTTTCCCGAGTTAGGTGAGAAGTGAACACATTTTAAACAATTTTCAATAAATGATTTAATTTTTCATATTACTTTTCATATTAGGGAACCAATACGATTTCTTGAGGTATTCGTAACATTTTTCGGATCCTAAATGACACATAACCTCATGGTGGGTTTGTATTACCTGATTTTCCATTTGTTTAGGGACATAAAAAGGAACACTATTTTTTATTTTACTATAGACTAATCCATTTATTAACTCATAAAATTGACTTTCATTTTTTTCTAGATCGGATGTTATTTTAGAAATAGTCGAATCACTGCGTTGCGCTGCAGCTAGTGCAAATTCAAATGTATCTTCTTCAATAATCAAAATTTCTGTACATCGACTAAGAGCATCGACATGACTCATCCTGTATGCTACACGATGTTCGATTCTGTAATCATAATTCTGGAGCTCTAGAGCCCAACGAGAAATGCGGGGATTCAACATCTTTTTGTTAAGAGTTAAGGTTAAAGCTTGACAATCAGTTACTATCTTAAATGGAATACCTATAAGATATATCCTGAATCTCCTAATAGCACAAATTATGGAAAGTGCCTCGAGTTCGTAGCTATGGTATCTGGATTCTATGTCTGTGGCTCTTTTAGAAAAATAAAATATTGGATGAAACTTGCTGTCGCTTTGTCGTTGCAACAATATTGCACCGTATCCGATACTACTCGCGTCACAATGCAACTCCGTTTCATTAGAAGGACTCTATATTGATAAAGTAGGTGGTTCTAGAAGTTTTGATTTCAAAGTTTCAAAAGTTTGCAATTCTACATTACCAAATTGGAAAGAAGCGTCTTTCTTTAATAAATCATATAGTGGTTTTGCAAGAGTAGCGAAGTCCTTTACGAATTTTCTAAAAAATGAACAAAGACCAAGAAAACTGTGTACAGCTTTTACACATTTTGGAACTGGGAATTCACTAATTGCACGTAAATTTTCAGAGTTAGGACGTATTCCTTGAATATTTACTACATACCCTAAATAAGTTATTTCCTCGTAAGCAAACTTACATTTATCGAATCTTAGTTCCAAAAAGTTTTCCCTAACTAACTTCATGACTTCTTTTAAAACTTCCAAATGATCTTCAATTGAGGTACTTGCAATCAAAATATCGTCCATATAAATGAATAATTTATCTGCCGCTATAAGATCTTTAAAAATAAGATTAACAAACCGCTGAAATATAGAGGGTGCATTTTTAAGCCCGAATGGCATCTTTAAATATTCAAATTGACCTACTGGAGTTACGAAAGATGTATATTTGATTGATTCCGGCGCTATTTTAACATGGTGAAAACCACTACGCAGATCTAATACTGAAAAATATTTCTTTTCACGCAACCTGTCTAAAATATCATCAATTACGGGCAAAGGGAAATTATCTCGTACTGTATGTTTGTTCAATTCTCTATAATCAACGCACATTCGTAATTCCCGGTTTTTATTTTGTACTAAAACAATCGGCGAAGCATAAGGCGAATTGCTTTCCCGAATAATATTTCTTTTAAGTAGATAAATCATCTATAATTTTCTGCAATTCGACTCTATGTGTGTATGGCAATCTTCGCGGGGTACAATAAAAAGGTTCATCTTTAGTTAGTGTTATTTGCATTTCGAAATTTTGATTAGCTTTCATGTCGTTTTTTTATTATTCGCTTCCGATACTATATTAAAAACTTTTTGTCTTAAATCATATGACAATTTTTCATTAATATTAAGTGTTAAATTATGGCTAGATTCATTTTCAAAGGTGTTAATATTTAAAATTTGAAGATCAAAATCATTGTAATTACCTGAGTGTTGAACATAGTTGTGTTGACATTCGGTTTCTATAACTTTTATAATTTCTGGACGTTTAACATTCAATTCCAAATTATTTTTCTTTAAATAGTCCCTACCTAAAATTACATTAGATTTCATAGTTGAGTCTTTAACTATAAACAATTGTAAATTGACGGACATCTCACCTAAAGTTATTAGACAATTTGTTATACCTATAATTTGTAACGGACTGTCGTTAACTCCACAAAATTGATATGTTTCCGCGTTGGCCGTCGTCACCAGATAAGATGGTATAAACTGCTGCTGCATTAAACTAATTGGACTGCCTGAATCCACTAACGTTAGAAGGCGGCAATCGAAATACTCGGGATCATCAACTTCACCAAAGGTATACCTAATAAAAAACTCAAACTCATTTTTAGGTGTAAATGCATACTTATACTGTTGGGTGTTTTGGATGGTCATCACTGCTGCTTGGTTCTGGCAATTTGATGAAGTATGACCAATTTTACCGCATTTAAAACACGCTCCTGTCAATCTTTTGGGTTTAATACATTTGTTGCTCACGTGACCATATTCATTGCAATTAAAACATTTAATTTTAGTGGGACGCTCATTATGGCTAAATCTTACTTCCGATGTGCGATTTTTTGTATGTTCTTGCGTTACTGTAAATTGTGACTTCATTTTCTCGTATTTTCTGAGTGCATGTTTAAGTTCAGTTAACGAGTCAGGCACCATATAAAAGCGTTTTGTTTACATGTGAATCTTGAATTCCGTTTATTATGTATTGGATGACGTCTGTTTCTTCAATGCTTGCTAAGGAAGCAATCTCTTGCATTAAAAACACATATTGCTGAAAAGTCTCTTCCTTTTTCTTTTAACGAGCTCTCAATTCATTGTGCACATCTGCACTTGTCACTTTTCTAGAGAATTCTCGTAACAATTCATTTTTAAACTCACACCAAGACTTTAAGCTAACGGTTCTAAGAAATATTTTGGCGGTTCCAGTCATCAACCGTTTTGCGTAAATAAGACGCGTTCTAGAGTCCCACGAAAATATTTCTGCTGACTCCTCAAAATTTTGTACCCACTTTTTCACACAATAGTTATCATCACCACTAAAATTAACAAAAGATTCTTCCACATCTTTAATACTTACAAAACATCTTTTTTCCTCGGATTCCGATAATTGTGAAATTTGACGCTTTAATTCTGCAATTTGCTGTTTTTTCAAAAGTTGCTGACGAAGATTTGCAATTTCCATGTCTAAGGCGTTATTTCCGCTCTCGTCATCCATTATGTCCTCAGGCGCATTACTGTTATCACCAATACCCTCATTGACCTCTAAAAACGCATGGTCATTAGGCATGTGGGTAACGGGGAAATGTTCGTCGATTTCTGTGCTGTTTAAGTCTTTTATCGCTTCCTCAAGCCTTAATCTCAAGGCTATTTGAACTCCTGTCGTTGGAAGTCCTAATTTAGCCAATTTTTCCTTCAGCTCGTTAGCTGTAGCATTTTCTAAACTTTTTTGCACACGCGCCTCCATTTTTTTTTATATATGTATTGTTTCTATACACACGTGCAAAAATTGCAAAATATTCATAAAAATGTAAAAACTGATCTTTAAATCACATATGATGATCCTTTCTACAATATATTTTGTTTGGTCACTTTTAAGCCTTTATCACCATGAGATTTCATGCACCGTTACACGTAAAATTGAAACACCAGTTAATATAACTTTTGATCACCGATGATCGTAAATTAAAATTATAAAATGTCGCGGATAAATCTCACTTCTGAAATTGTAGGGACTTTTGGCTTTTTCTTCTATTCGTAACCTTTAGATTTAATAATAAAATAATCAACAACACAGCACGGAACCGACATATACTTGACAAGACGGCACAAAGAAAAAAAGCGAGTGTATTCACAACGATCGTTTAATGTCGACTGACTGTTCATACATCATGTTGAATCTCGAATACGAGATTCTGCACCGTTAGTGACCGGCACACAAAGGCGAATGAAATTTTTTTTTATTCCCTTTTTTTCAATAATTTCCTACATAAGAAACTTACACGAACTCATATGCAACATCTGAGAGGAAGAAGTTATACTAGATGACTGGAAGAAAACGATTATATGTCCAATCTACAAGAAGGGAGATAACTTAACTTGTAAAAACTACAGAGGCATCTCACTCCTCAGCACCAGCTACAAAACCACAATCCTACTAACAACAACAAAACTAGAACCTGCAGCGGAAAGCTTTCTAGGAGAATACCAAGTTGGTTTTAGGACAAACAGGTCAACATCGGACCATCGGAAAACCTGGGAAAGGAATATAGATATACATATACCAGATATTTGTCGACTTTCAACAGGCATATGACTCGATAAACAGAGAGATGCTGTACAGGATCCTATTGGCATTAGCAGTCCCCTCCAAGCTGGTACGACTGATAAAATGAATGTACAACGAATAGCTCCCTGGCGAAAGTAAGGATACAAAAAGCAGTAACAGAAGAGTTCAAAGTGCGACAAGGACTTAGACAAGGAGATGGACTAGCCCCCATGCTTTTCAACTTGGCCCTAGAATGGGTGATAAGAAAAACGTCAGTACAGAGAGTCCATAGCAACGCAGTCTGTAAAACTACTTGGATATGCGGGTGACGTGAACATCGTGGGAAGTTCCTTTTTGGCAGCAAAAGAAGCCTAAGTCGAATTAAGAGAGGCGGCCAAGGACATACATAGAGCTGAACGTCAACGAAGAGAAAGCAAAGGGGAGGCAACAATCCAGAGCTGGAAGGTTTAGAATGGGAAGAAATATAACCATCGTCGAACACAATCTAGAAGTAGTCTACAAAACAGTCTACCTTGGGTCTACAATTGCAAAAACAAAAGATGAAAAGGAAGAAATAACTAGACGAATACTACTGGGTAATAGAACTTTTTATACCCAAAAACAAATCCTGCACTCAGCATTTATGCACAGAGATAGGGAACTTTCACTCTACAAAACAGTAACGACCAGTACTGTGCTATGGCAGCGAGATTTGGACTATAGCCCTGGGCATAGAGGAACGAGTCAACAGGTTTGAGAGAAAAATTCTCAGATGCATAATAGGGAGGTCTGTGAAGATGACAACATGAAATGCGAATTTTGGGAAATTTTTTTTTCTTTGGTTTGTCCATCGTTTTTCCAAGTTTGTCCAGCAATTATTTTTATTTGTCCACCCTCCAATTAATTATAATAAATAATTGAAATTTTTCAGACTTGTGAAGTTGGCAACACGAAATGCGAATTTTTGAATTTTTTTTTTTCATACGTTTTTCCATTGTTTGTCCAAGTTTGTCCAAGCAAAAGTTTTGTTTGTCCAGACACCGTTAATAAGTTACAAGCAAAAGAAGTTTGTCCAAGTTTGTCCAAGCCCAATTTTTTTGCCCAGGCACCGTTAACAAGTTATAAGCAAAAAAACAATATTTGCCAGGCACAGATTCGTTTTTCCATGCCCGAGTTCGTTTGTCCATGATAGAATTCGAGGCACAGGTCGGTTGTCCGAAACTATGGCTGCTTTCGGTATCGTCAAATGATCGTCAGTTAACTGCGTCGGCGGAAAAAAGTGACTGATGCAGTTTGCAGAAGTGACTAGTTTTACTGCGAATTTGATGATTTCGACCACCTGACATTAAAACGATTGCAAGATGGCAGTGCGAATGTGCATTTCCGTACGTTTGGCAATAGTCAATTTGCATTTCCGAACTCTTGATTATCATCCATTGCAATACCGAACGAATGACTATCTTTTACTGCTCTGCAAATGACGTTTCCGAACGCAGCCAGTGCCTGCACAAACGAATTCTGGCATGGACAAAAGATTTCTGTCCATGGACAAACGAATTTGTGCATGGCAAATATTTTTGTTTTGCTTATAACTTCTGTGCCTGGACAAAAAAAAATGGGATTGGACAAACTTGGACAAACGATGGACAAACGAATGAAAAAAAAAAAATTTCCAAAATTAGCATTTCGAGCTGCCAACTTCACAAACCTGAAAAATTTCAATTATTTATCATAATTAATTGGAGGGTGGACAAATAAAAATAACTGCTGGACAAACTTGGACAAATGATGGACAAACGATATATGTACATATATGTGGTTAAACAATTTTTTTGCAAAGTTGGGGGTGTTGGGTGAAAAAATTTGCAAACATTTTATTTTGCTTATAACTTGTTAACGGTGCCTGGAGAAAAAAAATTTGCTTGGACAAACTTGGACAAACGATGGACAAACGAATGAAAAAAATAATTCCCAAAATTCGCATTTCGTGTTGCCAACTTCACAGACCTATAATAGGGCCAACGAGAGAGGATGGAATATGACGAAGGAGATACAACAGACTAAGACTAGCCGGCCACGTAATCAGGATGGACGACAACCATATTCCAAAACGGCTTATGGTGGCAGAAATTCCAGGAAATAGATCAGTAGGTAAAGTAGACCCAGGAGGAGATGGATGGACTCTGTGGCGGCTGACGCAGAGACAATGCTCAACATTCGGAACTGGTGAACTGATGCAAGTAACCGTCAAACTTGGAGAAATGCCCTAGAGGAGGCAAGGCTCAATTTGGGCTGTGGCGCCATTGGATGGATGGAACTGAGAAAATATTCTTAATTTCTATTTCCATTTTTTCATTTTGGATTTTTTTTTTGTTGTGCATTTTTCAGTTTTCTTTTTGATTTACGGGTTTCTTCTGGGAGTTTTAACTTTTTCAAGCCGTCGTTTTAAAAGCGGTAATTTTAGTAGGATGTCTTCCAACATGGAATCATTTTCACTAAAATGGTGTGAACAAACACGCGCATTGTTTATATTCAAATTGTCTTTCCTATTTCATGCTTTCACCCGATTTTGCTGTAACTCTTTATCGTACCATTCACTGCACCGTTTACCATTGCTATTTTTTTTAGTTTATTTACGATGTTAAATTGAGCTGAAAACTCTTTTACGTTGAACTTTTCATCAATTTAATGTCAAGTGGACTGACATTGTGACGTAACTAAATTTTATGGTTAGGGCTGATCCGTTCGTTGTCCCATACTTTAGTTTTCATTTATCTTGGGTACAACTGGAGTAGAGTTACTTTCAGAAGTGGATGAAAAGAACGTTTAAAATATTGGGCTCTAAAAACACTTGTTGAGAATCATGCCCATACATACCAAGATAGTAAATATTGCGCTATAATTTTTTTGGAAGTAGATTAGTGTCGAGCTGATTTTTATCTAATGATCGTAAAAGAGTAATCGTTTTATTACGCACTTATTTTATACATCTTACGAACTACTTCATTGCGCGTCCTTCTTGTATTGATGGTAAAGAAAATCGCGTTCAGCCAATGAAGAATCTATTTCAGGAGTTAGCCAGGAACAGCAGGGGCGGATTTACACAATTTCCGCCTAAGGGCTGGAAGAGATCTGCCGCCCCACCACCGCTCTTACATCATCCATCAACCAGGTTTTTATAATCACTGTTAAATGCAAGGTGAATTGACGCAGCGTGCATCAACCTTTTTCCTGTTACAACTTGAAACTCCCCTCTTCCCCCCACGCATTTCCCACTAGTGGCGTACGTCTGGGTCAACATACGGGCACGGTGGAAGTCCGTCGTCTGCCGCCCTGGCCTATTTTGGTGTGCTTTGGCCTTAGGGGCACAATACACGAGCCGCTCGATCCGTCCAAATTACACCACGCCAAGCCAAAACAACAACAATTTGTTTGCACGTGAAACCCAAGCCAAAGATTTGGATATTCTTTGGATTTGAAAAGCGCGGCGCCATATGTGAATGGTGCAAGTTACACTATCATTCATTTCGTTTATTACCCCCATACACAAAACCGGTTTTTTAGGCAAGGGATCGCAGGGAAGTACAATTCATGCGTCATATGACTCCTCACTTTTGAGCCAAAAAATTTGCCAGACTCACCCTCCATTACACTAACACAAATATAACATCGTACTCGGGGGTCTGCGAAAAGTATGAGAAATTCCCCTCTCATTCGCGTTTATTTCACAACTACAAACGCATTACAATCTTTACACAAAAAAAGAGGTAGAAAAATTTGTTGTCTGTCAAGAGGGTTTACGGACGATAGTTTAACGTGACAACGTCATGAGAAAACATTGATGAAATGATTGCATACTTTTATGAATAAAATTGAATCATTTATATTAAACTAGCAAAAACCCGCGTGCGTTGCAACGCCTTTCAATAAAATAAGATTATGAGGACACAATCTGCGATAGGAAAAAGCTATAGTGAAAAAAGAACAAATCTGGGAAAATTGAATTCGGGAGATGACCGCCATGGACCAAATGATATATTGAGTATACTATATTGCATATGGTGTTCTACTTATCATACTCTCTCATTTGATACCCATCTAGAAGGGGTTTTGAAGAAAATGGTAAACCGCCCTTTTGAGATGGCCGCCATGGACCAAATTATAAATTGAGTATACTATATTGCTTATGGTGTTCTACTTTTCATAGCCTTTCATTTGATACCCATGTCTCGGGTGTTGTGAAGAAAATGGTAATCCGCCCTCTTGAGATGGCCGCCATGAATCTAAAGACATAGTCTATGGCATTCTTCTTATAATGCCCTTTCATTTGATATCAATGTCGAGGGGGTAGTGAAGAAAATGATCATCCTCCCTCTTGAGATGACCGCCATGGACCAAACGATATATTGAGTATACTATATTGCTTATGGTGTTCTAATTATCATACCCTTTCATTTGAAATCCATATCGAGGGGTGTGAAGATAATGGTAATCCAACCTCTGGAGATGGCCGCTATGGACCAAACGATATATATTGAGTATACTATATTGCTTATGTGTTCTATTTATCATACTCTCTCATTTGATACCCATCTCGAAGGGGTTGTGAAGAAAAAGGTAATCCGCCCGCTTGAGATGATCGCCATGGACCAAACGATATATTGAGTATACTTTATTGCCTATGGTGTTCTACTTATCATACTCTTTCATTTGATATCCATGTCGAAGGTGTTGTGAAGAAAATGGTAATCCGCATTCTTGAGGTGGCCGCTATGCTTTTTCGTTTGCATTTCACAGTTTTCGTCAGTGTAATGTTCACTATTTTCTTATACACTGGCACCCAGTTAGGAGACAGTGTTTGGCTTGCTTTGCCTATTGTTGACAATTTGACAAATTTAATCTAATTAATATTGACAATTTTAATCAAATTTTTAAGATTACTACGATCAAATTTTTAAAATTACTTCGGGAGATAACGGGACATAACGGGACATAACGGGACAATGAGTCATCATTTTTCGTGCATGCAGCCGGCGTTCATCGTTTTAATAGACGTTGTCACGTCAAAAATGAATGCTTAGTATAATACCCGCATCATACACAAACCGCTTTGATGTGAGTATCGAGTGATGGATAGTGTACCTTGCACCAATGTCCTTCAATACAAATGTCCCTAGGCAACAAGTGACCCGAGATACAAATATTCCTGAAATGTGATTTCTTTTTCATATAAATTTTACGACGCAACAATCATAGCCACTTTCAAATGTGACGCATTTGATACATTTTTTTTCGGTATTTTTCTATTCCGATGTGCTCATTTATGAGGGCAATAAAACAATAAAATTCATTTGTAACCATTATCACTTTGTCGGAGGGAGATGCAACCTTTGTGAAAACAAAATTTAAGTACTGTGCTCGTCTAACCGACTGCAATCGGCTGACTGGCCCAGGCGCTATCGTGTGTGCCCTAATTTTGGACCGGATCCAATGGACTGGCAACATTGTAGTGTCCCCATAATAGAGCGCTCGTGTATTGGGACCTTTAGACCCATCTGATACATCGCTCTCCAGACGAATATATTACGCACGACGGTTGGTTTAGGAAGGATATCGTAAAGTATTGGGATTAAATGTGTACAGTAAATAGTCTCTGATTACAACCTTCTTTATGACATGTGGTTTCAAATTATCATTCGTTCTCATTATACGTTTTTCGGTTAAAATATAAAAAAATGTGTTGAAAATTTGCCGCCCCTAAAAATTTGCCGCCTTGGGCTGAAGCCCCTATAGCCCCCCCCCTAAATCCGCCACTGAGGAACAGCGCTTGGGATAAATTTTAATTGTACTTAATGAGACAAATTGCTCAAAAAGACCAGCTATTGGAAGTCAATACGCTGTCTCTCGAAGATGTGATGCTCTTAAAGTCTCTAAACGGAATAGAGCGAAACTTGGGATGGGATAGGGTTGCCAGGTCCAAAAATAAAAAGGCCGGACACGGCGTTACATTTAGCCGGACATTTTGCCCCAAAAGCCGGACTACCCATTTTAAATAGAAATAGAGTCAGTTAAGTATTTTCAACGGTTTATTAATAATATAGTATCAAAATAAATTAAAAATTCTTCATTAATCAAAATAAAAAATCATATATTTTTCTTGGACGGAAAACTGGTCATTTCATTAGACTTTTGTATTACTTCTTTATACACAATCTGTGTTAATATTTTTCATTTGGACCCACTTTGTCAAGAACGTTATTTTTCTTGGAAATCATTTCATAAAATTCCTGACAAGATAATTTCAAATTACACAACAGCAACATCATCTTTGTGATTGTGTCTATATGCAATTTATTGCGTTCCTTTGTCCATTGGGCGTTTATGTAAGAGAAAACCCTTTCGACGTTGGCATTATGGCCTGGAATCGCAAAGTAATATTCTGCCAATTTCAATAATTCCGAATAAAATTCTTCATTATCCTGTAATTTGAAATAAGCTGTCCACTTTTCATGTGGCAAAAGCTTCTTAAAGGCAAAGTCATCTTTTTTTTGTTGCAAAAATTACGTGAAAATTTGCCACTGATCGAAGAATTTACTGTCATCCAACTGGACGTTTTTTCTAGACAAAATATCAATAGTTTCTGCAGCTTGTTGCCAGGTTGGGACATCATCTAGTGTCATCCAATGAAAGTGCTTTAATTGGGTGCTAAATTCAGAGGTCCAGGATTTTAAGTAATCTTTGGCAATTATGTACATATTCCTCATGTTTGCTCTAAATTCTTCCACTTGATTTGGATGTGTCTTTAATAATCGATTTAAAACTCCCATAACTTTGTTTGGACAAAAGTTTTGCTCCAACCTTTCAGTGATGTTATATACGATTTGTGAACATTGGTCGATTACTTCATTGACAGAAATATCTGAAGTTTCAGTGTATTTGATTCGGCTTTGGTATACGGCCATAAAAGAATGCAAGAGCCATAAATAACACTCGGAGAAGTCATTCTCGAAAAAGTCTTTTAATGGTCTAGATGGATTAGGTAATGAAAGAAAGTATGCCTTTAACGGTTCGTACATTTGCAAAAGTCTCTCTATAGCGGGATACAGAGATAGCCATCTAGTCTTTGAATGGTAAAGCATCTGTTTGAAATGCACTTCTAACTCGATGCATACATTTTTTAAAGCTTCTGTTCGTACTGTAAAGCTGGCAAAATGGTTGTGTATTTGCATAACAATACTGTCGATAGAAATGGGTAAAGAGTCAATAGCGTGATGTACAGAATTACTGAAGATGTGCGCAATGCATCCAACTCCGACCATATTGTCGTTTTCAGTGACTGATTTCAGTAAACTATAAACATTGTTGGTTCCACCTCTGTCTCTGCCGCCAAACTTAGCATTCGTGTTGTCCGCGGAAAATGCTATTAATTTTTTTAACAAATTTTTCTCAATCATATTACTATGTATGTAATTTGATATGGTTTCAGCAGTCTCGTTGGGTAGGGCCTGTAGGTCTATTAAGTGAACTTGAATTCCCTCCTTCTTAGGATTAAAATATTGAATAAGAAGAGGAAAAAACTTAGTAGCACCATGATTACTACCGTCTGTGGCGACGCTTATGTATCGTATTTTCGAAACCTCTTCTAATATTTGCTCTAGTGCAAATGGTGCTAAAACGTTTTTCAAAATAGCTTCAGCTTTTGTGCGAGAATAAGTTACATCTCTAGCGATTTTCGAATCTGGGTAGATACACTTACCAAGTGGAGCTGTACAGTCTAGTGACTTAAAAGATTCGTGATGTTTAATGGTATGGTAAACTAAAGTAGCTTCTGTGGCATGAACGCTTCGTTTGTTATGAGCGAGCATCCACCTATACACCCACAAGCGTCCACTCGCTCATCACCCAGTTATCCGATAAGGCCTTCACGGCCACGTGCATAACATCATCCGCCAAATGGTAATAATTTATAAACCAAAGGCAAAATTCTCGAAGGGCACATGTGGAATATATCCACATGAACATGACAAACGACCATGAATTCGGAGGAAACTGTCCAACTAGAACATGAGCCGACGTTTCCTCCAAAAACTCCAAATGCCCACAAGTGGCCAATTGAAAGGAAATTGTCTATCGAATTCGATACGACTTTTCCTTTCTTTACCTAAAAATTCTACAAGCAACTTGTGCATCATATTGCACTCATAAATTCCTCAACGGAATGAACCGCACTCAAGGCGAGGAAATTCGATGCGTCCAAGCGACACAAACAACCGACCTTCACGGCACGAGACTCGCCATATGGCCAACATTAATTGCATAATACAATTATGCTTTACTAAGCAAATTAGGTTGAGAATTTTCGGACTCTCTCGTTAAAGTCCGGCGGGTGAGAGATTTTTTCCCCTCTGCGGGAAATACATAGGAACCGATCGACTGCAAGCACCCCAGCGATCGTGACACCGTGCTTGGGAGAACCCAAGCCCCTATACATAACATGATAAGGGGAATACATCCAAGAAATGCATGAAAATGCATTGCGGAAAAATAAATAAGAACTGACCAATGATAATGCTGAAAATGCATCGTGGTTGGGGTACGCCCCTAGCAAATTTTTTGGTGGAAAAAGTCGAAAATAAAAGGCGACTTTTTCCATAAAAGAGGATAGTTGATTTTTAAACTGATTACTGACAAGACCACAAAAGGAAGATTAGGTTGGAGCGGTCGGCGGGAGTTTATTTTAACTAGTCCAGTTTATCTTTAACTAGTTCAGTTTTATTTTAACAAGTTCAGTTTTGTTTTAACAAGTTAAGTTTTATTTTAACGTTGTACTAAAATTAGTGAGTTGATCAAAAAAAGATAAAGTGTTTTAACTTATACGCGTGTTTTACTTGAACACAACAAAACCAAAGTGTGTAAACTTTTACACGCACTTTATTAATAAAAGGGGCAGGTGAACTTCTCCATACTGGAAAGTACCCCCTAGTCCTTTGTTGTGACACAAAAGGGAGTCCACAACATAAAATTTGGTGGCAGCGGTGGGATCGAAAAATTCAGTATCCGCTACCGATAGTGAAAGAGGTTGTCCTGAAAGAATAGGCACCTCCAACTTTAACACAGCAAGCACCAAAATTCAACTATTAGCCCCTCCAGAGGCCAGGAGCCGGAGTTAGGGTGGTGCCAACAAAAGCCATTAACAAAACCATTAAACCAGCGAGGGATCCTCAGCATTCAAAAAAACCAGCGAGGGATAAGTAAACCAGCGAGGGATCTACAATATCATCAACAACATCATCGTGGGATCAATCAACGAGGGACTAAGGAATCATGGAAACACCCAACACACTAAATGAGTGCCAGGAGGAACTACGTAAACTGGAGCAACCCATCGGAGATTTCGACGACACCGTGGACTACACGTATTACATGGCACTAAACAACAAGATTGCCATGTTATCCAAGTAGGTTGAATTTTTTTTTTAAACGAAACAAATTTTTTTTTTTTGAACAGAAAATTAGATATATGTATATAAATTTGAATATAAGAATATAAGATGTTTTATGTGTTGTATAAACAACATCAACTTTAATTTAAAAATTTCTGGCCCGAAAAAGTGCATAAATTTTTTTTTTTTTTCTTTCATATGTGTATATGTACATGTGTGCGTCGATAAATATCTTTTTTTTATAAATGATATAGTTCTATATTCTATATTTATAGACATATTTTTTTTTGGTTGTTATTGGGGTGAAGCACTCAAGCGAGTAGTAAAAGAGAGAAGATAAATTCCGTTTTATCTCTCAAAATATTTTTTTTATAAATAGTTCCTCGTACGAATCGTTTTTTTTTTTCTTGTCACGTCAAAGTTACCGCGTTCGAATTCCCCAAGAGCTAAGTTTGAGCGGGGGTGGACAAAACACACCCTCAACGTTAAGTAAAGCTCGGGACCCGGTCCGTTTACTTAAAAGTCGAAGTCTTAATTGTTTTCTTTTTCTCTTTTCCTTTTTTTCTTCCCCTCTCTTTGACTGAAATTTCAGATATTTCAAAAGGGCTCAAAATCAGCCAAAATACTTACCAGAAACAAAAGGCGGAAAGCGGTAGACGCTGCTAGAGGAATCATGGCTCCAATCGAGGAAGAACCGTACTTCCGCATTTCCATCGGGGATGCAAAGAAAATGATTCCTGCGTTCAGTGGTGACAAAAGTGACCTGAACCGATTTATAGCTGGTTGCGATGGACTTTTTGCTACAGTCAGAAACGCGAGAGATAAAGAACTATTCTTTAACGTGTTGAAGACCAGGATATCAGGACCAGCATATGACATCATCGACTACTGTGGCGCCGACAATTGGGACGACCTGAAAGCGGGACTGTTAAAACGATTTAAAGTTTCGCGAGATGCCGCCCGAGAGGATTTAAAGAGGACCCGGCAAAGGTCACATGAATCTGTCAACGAATACGCTCTGAGAGTAACCTGCACGCTAGGAGAACTCAACAAAGCAACTAGGGCTGATATAACTAATGCCGCGGCGAGAATAGTCTTCCTGCAAGAAAACGAGAAGGACGCCATCCGGGCATTCGAATCTGGACTGAAAAATGAAAAACTACAAATCCTTGCACAGGCCTGGAATGGTACGGAACTAGCAGCTCTCATCGATTATATAGTGGAACGGGCGAGACCAACTGAGGAGAAGGAGAGATACCAAAAGGAAAATGGCGGAAATAACTCAAGGAATGTACCTGTATGTGAGGTTTGCCATAAAAAAGGACATCGAAAAGAAACTTGTTATAGGAACAAGATGATCCCCACATTCAACCAACCGACAATTAAAAGAGAGGTTAGGAGATTGTATTGCTCCTACTGCAACAGAGCCAACCATCATGTGAGTGAATGCAGAACCAGACGATACGACGAAGGCAGAAGGATTCAGAATGCGCGGCCGGAACAACAAGTCAGATTTAACGACTCTGGATGGAGGAATGGTCCTACAAGAACTCATCAACATGGACCACAAATGAGAGACATCCCTAGAGAAAATGTGAGGCCAGTAAGACTAATTACCCAGGAAATGGATTCGGAAAACGAGTCACCGCGGGAAGGAAGCACTGGCCACCTGTCCCGCCATCAGGAAATCGAGGCCGATATCCATCCCCACGATCATTAATTCGCGAGCGTTTGATAAGGATTCCAGTACACATAAACAAGCGCAGAGTAACAGTTACATTGCCCTTCTCTCTATCAAAGAACGGTAAGACAACATTTCTCATAGATACGGGTTCTGAAATAAGTCTGCATAAGAGTATGTCGACTGCCGATGAAAGCTTAGTGGACAGTAGTGAAAGGTGTTTAATCACCGGCCTATGGGGAGACTACGTCCCTTCAGGGGGTTTTTCATACGGGACTCTGGACATGCAAGATGCTTATAGCAGAATACAAATCAGCCACCCATTTCACTTAGTGAGAGATGATAGTACCTTACAACAAGATGGAATATTGGGCCATGACTTCATGTATAAGTATGACTGTAACGTAAATTACCACGAAAACGTATTGGAATTCTGGATAGACGAAGATTGGATTAATGATTATGGAACGGAGATGGACTATAGAGAAGAATTGGACCTGAGGAACGGAAAACCTGGAAACAAAGATGACGTAGTACTGAAACCTAACACTAGTAACAATTATGGAGGCAAACCTAATACTGACGAAGGAAGCGAATATAGCAGAAAAAATTATATGAATAATAAGATGAAATTAAATAAAGAAGAAGCAGATAATATTAGCCAAAAAGGACTAAAGAATAATGGAAATAATAAAGGTTGCACCAAGGAAGAAGGAGGCCAGGTAAGAAATCAGGATTTTCGCAGAGAACAACTCAGGAACCAAAAACCAAGAACTACAAAAGAAGAAATGAAGAACGCCAGTTCATTAAACGAATTAAAAAGAAGAGGTAACACCGTTATAGGTAATGAAGAAATTACTCTAATCGAGAGCGAAGATATAAATCAAACGACAGGAGAAGACGCTAGGATTCATGATAAACAAGACAACCAAGATCAAGAAGGGAAAGTGCGACTTCCAGGACGATCGGAAACAGTAATAGGAGTAAGGGTTAATTTGAACAAAATAAGTGTATGCAACAAGAAGGAGATCAAACCAGGAGTTTTTATAGGTGAGTGCTTAGTAAGCCCCAAGGATAATATTGCCAACGTGTTGGTATTAAACATTAATGAAGCCGACGAAGAGATCCAAATGGAAGAAATTGAACCCGTGTGGGAAGACGGTGAACTTTACGACATAATTCAAACAAACTATGACCAAGATCCAATCAGAGACAGGTTAAGAAAAGTAGAGGAACTAATTAAATTAGATCACTGCAATACAGAAGAACGAAGTGCCATTACCGACATTTGCAGGAGATACAACGAGCTATTTTACATCGAAGGAGACTACTTGACAGCCACAAACGCGATCACACACACCATCCCGACTATGGTAGACAAACCACCCATCTACGTGAAGCCGTACCGATTTTTTTTTTTTTTTTTTTTTTTTATGTGGCAGTGCTAAGCTCAGGAATCACCCTTTGTACTACTAGTCCGTCATGTCATTTGTCACGTCATGGTGCAATGTCTAGCAGTAAGCTTAGTACGGGGAGGGGGTTGGAGGGGTTATAAAGGAACGGGAGGGAATTGAAGAAGGTGGTGATAAACCCTGCGTTTGAACTCTTGGATGTTGTAGGAGCTCGGAAATACTGACTGCGAGAGATTATTCCACAGCCGAGTTGTTCTATTAACAAACGAATTCATATCTTGTTGAGTGCGTGAAAGGGGGAGTTGCAGGTGGAGGGAATGAGACGAGTGGGCTAATCTGGTGTTGCGGGTATAAGATTGCCGTGGAGGCAGGAGAGCGTTTAACTCGGAGGAACAGTCGCTATGATAGTAGCGATAAAATTTTGTCAGTGCTGCTACATTCCTACGGTGGCTGAGGGGGTCGATGGTGGAGCAAGCGGTATCGTCATCAATTAATTTAAGGGCCTTTTTTTAGACCTTATCTAACCATGCTAAGGTGGTTATTGGAGCGCCGCCCCAAACGGGGGAGTTATATTCGAGAAGAGGCCGAATGTAAGATTTATAAATAACAGCACGGGCCGACGGCTGGAGGAGGAACTTACACCTCTTAAGAAATCCCAAGCACTGAGATCCTTGTTTGGCGATTTGGAATATGTGGTCATTCCATCGCAAGTCTTTGGCTAATGTCACGCCTAAGATGTGTAAGGATGGTTCGGCTAATAGTTGAACTTCATTCACTTTCAAGGGTGGAGGGGTGTTGAACTTCTTTTTAGAGATAAGACAGTACTTGGTTTTAGCGGGGTTGAATTCAACACGATTCTTCTTTCCCCACTCTAGAATGAGTACAATGTCGTTATTAATAGAGTTGGACATACGTTCGCGATCATCAAGACAGGATCTGGCATGAGTCTGCCTTGTATCGAAGCTGTACGAGTACCGTAAAGTACCGTCGTCAGCGAAGCTAAGAAGTGGGTTGGAGGGGATTGAAAGAAGGTCATTTATAAAGATAAGGAATAGGGCCGGTGATAAGATTGACCCCTGGGGGACCCCCGCCGAGATCGGGTGGGATGCGGATTTGACGCCATCCAATACTACTTTGATTGAACGGCCGAAAAGGAAATTCTTGATCCACTTCTGTAGAAGTGAGTCGACTCCAATAGCTTTGAGTTTGGCTAACAGGGCTGTGTGCCAAACTCTATCGAAAGCCTTGGAGATATCTAGAGCAACCAGACTAGACTCGCCGGATCCATGCAGACTACGGCTGAGGTGTTCTGTAAGACAGACTAAAAGATCGCCAGTGGATCTTTTCTGGCGGAAGCCATATTGTCTGTCGTTTATGAGTAGGTTGGATTCTAGATATCCCATAAGCTTTTTGTTGATTATCGTCTCCATGGTTTTGGAGAGAATAGAAGTAATTGCTATTGGGCGGTAGTTTAAGGGGTCGCTGGCTTCACCTTTTTTCGGAATTGGCTGAACATGGGCAAGTTTCCAAGAGTCTGGGTAAACTCCGGAGGAGTATGATAGGGCAAAAAGTTTGCGCAGAGGTTTAGCCAAAGGTGACGCGCATTGTTTTAAGACGATAGGGGGTATATTATCGGGTCCAGTGGATTTGTTGACATCGAGCTCCTTGAGGCACCTGTACACCTCGCGAGTCCTGAAGAAAACCCTGTCCATTAAGTGAGCATTGTGCTCGAGAACTGGGGGTAGCGCATCAGTTTCGGGTAGGGAAGAATTTGAAGCAAACAGAGATGCTAATAAATCGGCCTTGGCTTTTCTGTCTGTTATCACCTTCTTATCGTGAATGAATGAAGGAGTTGTAGATGCAGTGAAATTCTTCTTTATGGAACTTACCAAGGACCAGAAGTTTTTGCTACCAGAGGTTGCATTAAAGAGTTTATTTCTCAACTTACTGTCAAATGAATTTTTGACGTTCCTGATGGTGACTTTACAGGAATTTCTTAGTTTTATATACTCTTCACGGAGCGATTCACTCGGGGAGCTCTTGTAAGCTCGAAAGGCGGCTTCTTTGTTTCTGATTGCATGCATACACTCCTGATTAAACCATCTGTTGGGTCTAGCCTTCACAGATTTAGTAGAATGAGGAATGTACAAATGCATTCCTGCCTGTATGATTCTAGTGATACGGATAGTGGCAGAGTTGACGTTTTTGGTTCGGAAACACTGATTCCAGTCAGTAGCTTGGAAAAAATTAATTAGCCCCAGCCAATTGGCCTTCCCATAATGCCTTACAGTTCTCCTAACTGGTTTGGGAGGGGTGGGAAATTCGAATGGGAAGCTAGCGCTAATTAAGCAGTGGTCCGAATTGCCGAGAGGTGAATCAACTTCGACGGAGTATCGCTCTGGATGGGAAGTGAGAAAAAGATCAAGGAGATAGTTTCCTTGACCGGCAACATCAGGGACTCTCGTGGGAAGATCCACAATTTGATGTAAATTATTGGTGTCTGCAAAGAGCTCGACGTCCTTGCCAGAAACACTGGTGCCATTTGAGTAAGTCAGCCAGTTTGCGTTATGAACATTGAAATCACCCGCAACGATAATTTCACACTCAGGATTGGACGACAAAAATCCCGAGATTTGTCCGGAAATAGTATCAAATGATGAAATGGCGGCTTCGTTACTTATGTTAGGACTTCTGTATAGGAAGCAGAAGAATATGACGTGGCTTTTGAAAATGATTTTAATCCAAAGATAATTAAAATCTGAAGTCGTGCTTGAAAATATTTTACAATAAGCCACGTCATCCCTAACATAGATGGCAGTACCCCTATGGGGGGAGAGATTGTGCACTAAAGTGTACCCCGACACCTGGTAATAACCTAAGTCATTATCGGGTGATATTTGGGTTTCACTCAGTGCGAAGATTGGGGGTTTATAATTAGATAAGTGGCACTCAACAAAATAGAAATTCGCATGAAGTCCACGAATGTTACAAAAGTCAATAACAAAGCATGACCTGTAACGGGACTTCGGTTGCGCGGGCTCAATCGCCACGTTCTCGGGGATATTTCCCGGCATTACATTTGCCGCAACCATCTGAGTCAATAAAACTTGTCCTCGTCAAAGTGTTATGCCTTTTGAGACGGGGCAAATTTCATCGACCGACAGATTTTAGCCTCGGCACCTGCAGGACCGAGATGTGAGAGAGGGTAGGAAGCGAGGGTACTTACTTGTGCCGTTCGTCGGTCCGGTCGGTCGTTGAGTCTAGTGAAGGGTGATGGGCCTTCGCGTTAGACTGCGCTCGTTCCCAGAGAAAGGAAATAAATCCCAGAGAAAGGAAATAAATAAACAAATTGGTAAGATGCTAGAGGACGAAATCATTAGTCCCAGCAGTAGTCCGTGGAATTCACCGCTATTGTTGGCGCCCAAAAAGCCAGATGCGGAAGGAAATAAAAAATGGAGAGTGGTAGTGGACTTTCGACGATTAAACGAAATCACTGTGGGTGATGCCTATCCTCTCCCAAATATCACTGACATCTTGGACCAGTTAGGGAAGTCCAAATACTTCACTACACTGGATTTGGCTAACGGGTTTCACCAGATCCCTATGGACGAGGCTGATAAGGAGAAAACGGCCTTTAGCACGCTATTTGGACATTATCACTATAATAGAATGCCTTTCGGTTTAAAACGAGCACCAGCAACCTTCCAAAGGTTAATGAATACTGTCTTAGCTGGTCTACAAGGGATACGTTGTTTTGTATATATGGATGACATAGTCGTCTACGGGTATAATTTGCGCGATCATAACTCCAAACTGATCGAAGTGTTCGAGCGATTAAAGGAAAATACACTGAAATTACAGCCCGAGAAATGCCACTTTCTAAGGAAAGAGCTTACCTATCTAGGGCATGTAGTAAGTGCAGACGGGGTACACCCGGATCCTACTAAAATCCAAGTACTGAAAACTTATCCGCGACCAAAGAAACCGAAGGATATTAAATCTTTTCTAGGATTTGTAGGGTATTACCGGAGGTTTATACCAAATTTCGCGAAGATTGCCAAACCCCTAACACAACTGTTGAAGAAGGATGTCGTTTACAAGTGGGACGAATTTTGCGACGAGGCCTTCAGGAAACTTAAGCAGAAATTGGTCTCTGCTCCAATACTGGCATACCCGGAGTTCGATAAGGAATTCTTAGTTACGACGGACGCCAGCGACGTAGCTTTGGGAGCCGTCCTTTCACAGGGCGAGATTGGGAAAGATAGGCCGATATGTTACGCAAGCAGGACGCTTAATCCGGCTGAGACGAGATATTCTACGATAGAGAAGGAACTTCTCGCAATAGTATACGCCGTGGAACAATTCAGACCCTACGTGTATGGTAGGACTTTCACGATAGTGACCGACCATAAACCATTAGTATGGCTAATGAATTTAAAAGACACCACAAGCAGATTAGTCAGGTGGAGGATTCGACTTGAAGAATTTGACTACAAAATAAAATATAAACCGGGGAAATTGAATAGTAACGCCGACGCACTTAGTAGAATAGTACCAGAAAGTGAAGACCAACCGGTCTCCAAGACAAATCCTGGAGATAGAGACTATGATGTGAAAGATAGTAATATTGAAGTTACGGACGAATTAGACGACTACGGAAATAAGACGTTAAATAGAGATAAGGAAAACATCCCAAGAACATTAAGCAAGAAGAATATAAATGTCCTAACCAGAAGCCAAGCGAAACGAAAGGAAAATGAACAAGAAGGAAATAATATCCAGTTAGCAAGCGAGGAAAATCCGATTCAACAAGCAAAAAACAATAATACCATTAGGGAAACAAATCTAAACCTTCTTCATGAGAAGAAAATAAAGGACAAAATTTTTATATTACCGATGGCTGAAGACGAAACCGAAAGATTTATCCGAAAGTTAACCACACTACCTGAGGAAATGGACCAAGGTGCCTTTCACGAATTGAACGTAGACAAATGTCATTGCACTATAGTCAAATTACCAATACCGTGTAGAACAGCGCGAGACAAGGACACTGTTATCCAGGCATTAGAAAAAATTAAGGAAGATTGCCTCAACAGGAAAATAGAGGGGGTGAATCTCAGTATACCGCCCCTAAATCAAATTGCTATAAGTGAATTCAAGGAGCTATGTCAACTGACATTCGAGGAAACTAACATGGAAGTAGTTTTGTATTTAGGAAAAATAAGGAGTCTAACAAACCCTGAGGAAATTCAAGAAGTCTTGCACGATTACCATCGTACACCGACAGGAGGTCACCAAGGTATCGCAAGAACCTTAAGTCGAATTCGCAGATCATACATATGGGACAACATGGTGAAGGACGTAACCGATTATATAAAGAATTGTCAATCATGCCAAATTAATAAACTATCTAAAGTACCCAGGATACCTATGAAAATAACAACAACTAGTTCTAAACCCTTCGAAAAAATATACTTGGATATAGTCGGTCCCTTACCAACCAGTTACAACAACAACAAATACCTTCTCACTTTTCAGGATGATTTGACGAAATACTCTACAGCAATCCCTCTGGAAAACGCTGAAGCCGTTACAGTGGCAAGAGCTTTCATGGAAAACATCATTTGTTCACATGGAATACCTCAATCGCTGCTCACTGATCAGGGCTCGAATTTTCTAAGCTCAATGTTTAAGGAAGTGACTAAATTGCTACAGATAAAGCAACTGCAGACTACACCATATCATCCGCAGACGAATGGAGCCTTGGAGCGAAGCCATAGGACACTAGCGGAATACCTGCGTCACTACGTCAATAGAGACCCATTGACCTGGGACACATGGACTCCATATGCCATGTTCGTTTACAACACTACACCTCATTCAAGTACTAATTATACGCCGCACGAACTGCTGTACGGGTATCCAGCAGAAATTCCTTCTAGTCTAAAATCATCACCTACGGTAAACTACAACTACGATAATTACGCGAACGAGTTGAAAGCACGACTACAATACGGGTACAAAATCGCTAAAGAATTAATAATTCAAAGAAAAGAGAAATCAAAGCGGTATTACGATAAAAATACGAAAACTAAAACTTTTAACTTGGGTGACAAGGTACTACTCAGACATCATGCAAGGAAGAACAAACTCTCACCCCTCTGGGAAGGCCCATACGAAATAGTCAACCTAGATTCTACAGAAAATAGCACTATTAAGATAGGGAATAAAACTAAGACAATATTCTATAGTAGGATATTCTTCCTAATGACGTTGGCATGGCTTCTACCAACTGCATGTGGCGGTAAAGCAGCTAATGTTACTAACTTCGTAACCAACCCGGGAATATATTTTGAAGAAATCGGAAAAGTAGGCCTCTGCAGCAATGAATGGCAAGTTGTCATTTATTATGATTTATCTAATTTTAAGTATGAAATACAGCAACTAAAGGAATGCGAGGAACGTATGAAAAATATCTGTCAAACTCTTATAGAATACAGAGAAACACAAAGTTTTTGCCACTCTGTCACCCAACATTTCTCGAACGTAATGACCGAAATAACTGACAAAGCCGGATTGTTGTATACCAAACCGACACGATACAGACGAGGACTCTTCAACGCTATAGGGTCTTTGAGTAAAACTCTTTTCGGTACTATGGACGACGACGACGCACAGAAATACGACGAGATGATTGAAAATATAAAAGATAATCAACACCACACCCTTGAGCTTATAAAAAACCAAACGCTAATAGTAGAAACGACGGTCAACTTTTTCAATAAAACCCGTTACGCTATAGAAACACAATTCGACCTCATAGACAGCAAATTAGAAAAAATAGATCGCGCCGTAAATTCCATGCACTCAGAACTAACTCGCGCAAATGTAACATTGGAACTAGAATCGCTGATCTCCCTAACCGCACTCATATCTACTCGATGTGAAGCAACCCTAAATATTCTCTTAGATTTGGTAACCGATGTTCGTCATGGTAAACCACACCCATCTATAATCACGCCCAAGCAGATTAACTATCTGCTAACCGACATTCAAAAGCACATACCCAATACTATAACCTTGCCAATAAACAGATATAAAAACAGTGTACTTCAGATCTACAAACTGAGTCACATTAGTACTGCAATAATAAAAGATAAAATAATTTTTGGATTAAAAATTCCATTACCATTTAGGGAGAGCTACCAGCTTTATAAGGTGGTATCGCTACCAACCTTATTACATGACAACTATGTCTTTATTCAGCCTACACTAGAGTATCTAGTAGTGGATTTAAACAGGGAGCACTATTACACATTAAACAAGTTAGATCTAAATAACTGTTTCACTGAAAACCTTGAGTACTACTTGTGTAGAGTGATACACCCAATTTTTAACGTACATTCTGAGAATAACCTATGCGAGATGGACCTCTTAAAACATGATAGGGTAATCCCGAAATCATGTCATATCAAAAAAACAAGAAGCTATGGGTCTACACAGTGTGAACGCACATGATATTCACCACTATTCTATGAGCTACGGGCTATTAGCACTGCTGATAATCATATTCATTATATTCGCACAAAGGAAATGGCGGTGTATAAGAAAAAAGAACGACAGTAATAAGGACTTAGAACTGCAAGACAGGTCACTAGAAAGCTCTTCACAAAGCTACACTCTCGGGGCTCACAAAAATACACAACCATAAAAAAAAAAAATATATAATCCCTTTTAATTTCATATTTTTTATTATCACCTATTAATTGATTCCTCATTTTTACCACACACACACATGCATGTATACGCATACGAAAATATGAAAAATTTTATCAAATTTTTTTTAAGAAATAACGGGTTGAAAAAAAAAGAAAGGAAGAAAACAAATTACTCGCACTTACTTGAAAGCCAAAAGAAAAATTGTCAATTAAAAATAAATGTAATAAACTAATCGAATATAAGTGAATTTTCTTTCGAAACTTAGAAATGCATAAATATAAATAATAAGAAGATTTTTTTTTTCGTAAATAAATAAGCCTATATTAACGTAAATAAATAAACATATATTATACTAGGTAAAATTAAATAAAAAGATAAACAATAAGAAATTATATATATAAGAAATAAAGATAATTAATAACTAATAATAATTACAGTAGCTAAGATCTCTTTTTCCTAACAAACCAAAAATCAAATATGTATATAAATAAATAAGTACACTAAGGTAGTAGACAAACAATAAGCTTCTATATCCAAACGCACTAAGGTAATCATTACATATATAAATTGTTCGTTAAATATGTGTAGTTATAGATACCATATCAAAATCTTATTATGATTAGGAAAATAATAATAATAATAAACAAATTTTTTAGTTATAGAATATATAACAAGAGATCAGTAAACCAAAGACCGTTCCACCCTTCGTCCAGCATATAAATTTTTTTTTAATATAAATTTCCTCAGCTATGCTATAGAAAACATTAGCAACCAATATATTTATAAAGCACCACGAACATTAATTATAACCGAAAGTTTACGATCTATTTTCAAAAGATAGTAAACTTTCTTTTCTAAGGGGATAGGTGTTATGAGCGAGCATCCACCTATACACCCACAAGCGTCCACTCGCTCATCACCCAGTTATCCGATAAGGCCTTCACGGCCACGTGCATAACATCATCCGCCAAATGGTAATAATTTATAAACCAAAGGCAAAATTCTCGAAGGGCACATGTGGAATATATCCACATGAACATGACAAACGACCATGAATTCGGAGGAAACTGTCCAACTAGAACATGAGCCGACGTTTCCTCCAAAAACTCCAAATGCCCACAAGTGGCCAATTGAAAGGAAATTGTCTATCGAATTCGATACGACTTTTCCTTTCTTTACCTAAAAATTCTACAAGCAACTTGTGCATCATATTGAACTCATAAATTCCTCAACGGAATGAACCGTACTCAAGGCGAGGAAATTCGATGCGTCCAAGCGACACAAACAACCGACCTTCACGGCACGAGACTCGCCATATGGCCAACATTAATTGCATAATACAATTATGCTTTACTAAGCAAATTAGGTTGAGAATTTTCGGACTCTCTCGTTAAAGTCCGGCGGGTGAGAGATTTTTTCCCCTCTGCGGGAAATACATAGGAACCGATCGACTGCAAGCACCCCAGCGATCGTGACACCGTGCTTGGGAGAACCCAAGCCCCTATACATAACATGATAAGGGGAATACATCCAAGAAATGCATGAAAATGCATTGCGGAAAAATAAATAAGAACTGACCAATGATAATGCTGAAAATGCATCGTGGTTGGGGTACGCCCCTAGCAAATTTTTTGGTGGAAAAAGTCGAAAATAAAAGGCGACTTTTTCCATAAAAGAGGATAGTTGATTTTTAAACTGATTACTGACAAGACCACAAAAGGAAGATTAGGTTGGAGCGGTCGGCGGGAGTTTATTTTAACTAGTCCAGTTTATCTTTAACTAGTTCAGTTTTATTTTAACAAGTTCAGTTTTGTTTTAACAAGTTAAGTTTTATTTTAACGTTGTACTAAAATTAGTGAGTTGATCAAAAAAAGATAAAGTGTTTTAACTTATACGCGTGTTTTACTTGAACACAACAAAACCAAAGTGTGTAAACTTTTACACGCACTTTATTAATAAAAGGGGCAGGTGAACTTCTCCATACTGGAAAGTACCCCCTAGTCCTTTGTTGTGACACAAAAGGGAGTCCACAACACGTTTCAAACTTAAGGCCGCGTTAGACTCCATAAAGGTATCTATTTTCGAAGTAGTAGATGTACTACGAAACTTCAATGTGTGTTTATCAGTTTTTAAATGCTTTTCTAAATCAGCTTTACCTTTATGAGCAATGGAAATTACTTGGTCACAAATAATACATTTTGCTTCCCATGGCTCATTCCCAGATTTGAACATTTTATATTGTTTTTGTAACGTATCAGAAAATAGGCATTTTCTCTTCGACATAGTTAAAACTGCAAGAAAATCGTATAATAAATCAGTATAATGTATTTACAGTAAGACGAGAGAACAAACTTTAACCATGTACTTTTACTTTTGTAGTTTAGCAATAATCAGGACAGAGAAAATTACAAATAAAATCTTACCAAAAATAAGGTGTACCGGCTGCTGCTAAATTTACTAATAAAACGAATAAAAGCGCCTGCGCGACACGGTTTCTTAACTCCTAACGATGGCACAACTAATAAAAGAACTTGTATAGATAGACAAAACCTCTAAAAATTTCACTAAAAAATCTCTTAAAAAGAACTTTTCACTATGGCACTTAAAAAGAACTTTTCACTTTGGTGGATGTGGAGGACAATGAATTTGATTTGATTTTGTGTAACTTATGTGTGAATTAGGGTACGAACAGTAGGCTATGTAGCGGGTAAATTCAAAACAGACTTCAGATTAACAGCTACAGACTTCAATTTAAAGTCTGTAGCTAAATTCTGCATTGATGCGGCAGAGATGAATTTTTGAATTTACCCCAATGCAAAACAAAGCTTAAAGCTGCCTAAATCTTCGGCTCAAAAAAAAAATTACAGTTACATAACCAGAGGCCAAAGGCTAAAATCCGGACAAAAGCCGGACAAGCCGGACATGCATATATTTGTCCGCCACCACCGTAAAAAGCCGAACATGTCCGGTTAAATCCGGACACCTGGTAACCCTAGATGGGAAGGAGCTGCATCTTATAGGAAAGAAGTCGAAGATCATGCTCAATACTACTAGGATGAGTAAGTTGCTTGTGAAAAATCACTTTCACAATGTCACCTACCAGCAAATAATCAAGATGAGATACTACGGTAGCATTTAAAAAGCATTTAAAGAAGTACTATGATTAAGAGCATTAATATTTAAGTCACCACAAGTAGTGATGATATTGTGATATTTAAAAATAATAGGTGACACAGCCATTTTTAATTGAGTGACGCCATCTAAACAGAAGGTACCACCAGGCGGCCGGTAAATGACAACGATAAAGCATTTTTCAAACCTCAATAGCCCAAGATTGTGTATTTTCAATACTTGTTGATGAATTAATAATGAAGCAACTCAAGGAGTTGTGAACTTATACTCCACCTCCAGCTAGTTCTTGTATCCCCTTCAATCGTTGTTTCGTTTGTCCACGAATATACCAACAATAATAAATGGTGGAGATTTTAGTGGGCTCCGGGTCAAAAAATAAAAGATTTTTATTTTGTTAGCGACGTTTCGGGCATGAATACACCCTTCATCAGGCCTTTAATTAAAAAGAAAAAGAAAAAAGAAAAAACGTCAATATACAAAATAAATATAAAAGTATCTACACACTTACAATACAAGTAAAACATAAAATAAAGTAAAACATAAAAACAGCACTAACACATTTATAACGCGGCGGAACTAGCAGATGCACGAACACGAAGCTTGTTGTCAATAATCTGTCCTTGCCCCAATCAGCTGTTTATATGCATAGCTGAGGTTGTCACAATCAGAACGCCGGTTAACTGCATCTCTCATTTTGTTTATGTGGAGCATCTCTAGCAGCATTCTCTTACTATAGTGTCTCTCAACTTCCAAAATTGTGACGTTGTTGAGGTCAGGTTGGTGGTTGTTCTCTATGCAATGGAGAGCTAGAGCAGTTTTCTGGGAGCCCCCATTGTTGATGTCAGATCGATGACCTGACAGGCGTTTACGCAATTTTTGTTTGGAGGTTCCCACGTATACAGCTGGGCAGGCAATAATAAACACTTATTTGTTTTCTTTAATCTCAATGACAGATTGCCTCGAAGTCTATCTAGAAATATTATTATGGAATTGCAATAATTTATTGCTTATCACTATTATAATTCCAGATTTACGCCCTGCATCCAGCCAATTGGAACAGCATCGACAAAATTTCATTAACAGCAGCAGTCTCAATACTTTATCTCAGTTTAAATTTTCAGATAATGCTGCTTTTATTCCGGCGAAAAGGTAAAGGTTGTGGGCATTTTCAGCTAAATTAATAATTAACTGTGTTTAGGGTTCGTCGAAGTTATCACATATGTGGCAAGGGATGGAAAACGATTTTATCTTTCAAAAGAAAAAAACGAACAAGAAATATACAAAGACTTTATAACCATAACGAAGTATATCTTCGTGGCGATATATGCACCAGTGATTATTACATATTTTATCCTGGTTTCAACAGCAGCTTCAGCACTTTATAATAACCAGCAATTATTTGAGGCTGACAATGTGATTAATTAATTGCGTAATTCACTTCATTTAAGTTGTCTTCAAACGTTTCATTTTAGGTATTCGAAGCCGAGAATGTGCCCTTTCTGTATTTAATGTACCCATTTAGAAACTTCACGAAGAATTACTTCATCGCTTTCTTTTATCCAACTTTTGCGCTTTACTTGGGTGCTTTATTTCTGACTGGATGGCATATTACAATGGCGATTTTATTACTATATCCCAATTATGTATTTAAACTCATAAAAGCGAAATTGGAGAAACTTGATGTAAGTTTTTAAAACGTAAATATATTACAAAAAAATTTTTTTTTTTGTTTCTTAGGAAGTTCCCGAGTCAAAAATTAACGAAGAACTTGTATCACTTATTAAGCTGCAAATTCAAACGACAGAGTATTTTTTATTCAGACAGAATTAATTTTTATATTAACTTTTAATTTAATTCAATTTAAGATTTACTAAAAAAATGGAGTCTTTCATATCTGCATATATATTCACCGACTTTGTCTTATTTTCAATTTTCCTTTGTTTTGTGCTTTATCAATTTTCAGAGGTATGTACGTAAATTGTTTGATAACATAACAAGATTTTTTTTTGTAGAACGTCAATAATGGAACCTCTGACGCACTTATTCTTGGTTTTTTCTTCTTTGTTGCAAGCTCAATTCAACTATTTTATCATGCAATTGGGAATGATATTTACTATCAGGTAAATTATATGTTGTCAATACCGGGTCCTTTCCACTTACAATACAGCGAGACACTGTGTTCACAACAAACCAATTGGAACAATTAAGTGTATGGAACAACCGATATAGTGCACATTTTATAAATGATGAAAGCCCACAATCTCTGGGCCACTTTTTTTTAATGATTAGTTAAAAATGTCAGGTTTGGTGATTGCAAAAATTTTATTAGTTTATTATTTATTAACTTCCCAGTAAAGGAAGTTATTGTAATCGGTCCGAAAATCGAAATCGAAGATTTCGACGTATTTTCATCTTTCAAGGTCCCTAGAGCATTTTAAGCAAAAAATTGGGAGGAAGTACGGTAGTGGCCAAAACAATAGCAACTAAAATTGAGAGTTTTCATTTTGACATAAAAACAAAGAACTGAATAGGTTTTAATATAAATATTATTTTATATTGAAAGAGTGTTTGCTAGTCTTCCAAAAACATAAAAATTATATTTCAATAACAACAACAAGTACATTAAATAAAATTAAATACTTTCAAAGTACTATATAAAGCTGGTCAAAACTATAGCAACTAGGGTATATGATTTGATTTTAGGGGCTGTTACGAAAAATTTTAGGGGTCATAGTGCCCCCTACGACTTGTTTTGGGGCCGTGGGAGACAAAAGAGGGGGTTTTTTAGTGCATTTTTTAGTGCATTTTATGATGCACATACAAATTGATGTAATTAGAGCCCCAGGTGAGGTGCAATGACTTTTTTTTTAATTGATTATGAATTATTACAATCAAATGAGTTAGTTTTATAATTTAGACATGAGGGGCGTGCATAGGGTACATATGAGGGAGGGGCAAACTTTCAGGACCCTTATGCCAAAATGAAAACTCTCAAAACAAGTCGTAGGGGGCACTATGACCCCTTAAAATGTTCGTAACAGTCCCTACTATAATCCGCCTTCCCAGGAGGCTCCCCAAAAGCTAAAAACAAAAAAAATCATTATTTGCCTCTAAGGGGGACATAGAGATTGCCCCCCCCATAAAACCTCCCCCATATGCACTACACCCATGTCCTAATTACGCAATTAACTTATTTACCTGTAATAATTCGTAATTAAACCAAAAAAAAACTCATTACAACCCACCCGGGGGGCTCAGTACATCAATTTACAGGTGTTTTGTAGTACACCCTAAAAAAAGCCCCCCAAAGCCCCAAAAATGGTCGTAGGAGGCTCCCCGACCCCTCAAAATTTTCGTAACAGCCCCTAAAATCATTATTTGCCTCTACGGGAGTCCTGGAGGTACCCAAAAGCCTCCAGAAAAAAACAAATACCCTAGTTGCTATAGTTATGACTAGCTTTATATAGTACTTTGAAAGTATTTAATTTTATTTAATGTACTTGTTGTTGTTATTGAAATATAATTTTTATGTTTTTGGAAGACTAGCAAACACTCTTTCAATATAAAATAATATTTATATTAAAACCTATTCAGTTCTTTGTTTTTATGTCAAAATGAAAACTCTCAATTTTAGTTGCTATTGTTTCGGCCACTACTATATGTGTGTGTGCGCGTACGGATGTGGTCATTTTTTCCTGCACGATATCGCGCGAACCAAAAAAGATATCGACTTCGTTGAGGTGTCGTTCGAAGCGTATTAACCGAAATATGATCTGAAAAGATTTTCATAAAATTCGGTCCACCCGTTTTTTTGTTTAAGCGGCATAAGTGATTTTTGTACCTGCACGATATCGCCCGAACCACGTATGATATTGATTTGTTTAAGGTGGGGTTCGAAGCGTACTATCGACAATATAATCCGAAATGATTTTTATAATATTCGGAGGAGCGGTTTTTTGGTTTAAATGACATAAGTGATTTTTGTACCTGCACGATATCGCGCGAACTATAAAATATATCGACTTAGTTAACGTGCCGTTCGAAAAGTATTAACCAAAATATGATCTGAAAAGATTTTCATAAAATTCGGTCGAACCGTTTTTTGTTTTTTTTTGTCTTGTTTTGTCACTTTTTGACGGGGAATTATTTTCTACGCGTGATACAGTTTCAGAAAGTTGCGGCTCACCCCGGGATTTCCAGTAGTTACCGCAAAATTTGTTCTTTTTGCTCAAGTCTGACAAGTACTTAACAGTTACAGTTTTGCTAATATCTCCGGAAAGCTTTGGAATTTCCAAAAGAAGTCACTCGCTTCTCAGTTTGTCAACGGCGCTTCAGCACGCTCAATACGAATTTGATCATCCGCTTTAGTGCAACGAACGAAATACGGAGGACATGTTTGTTTGCTAACGTTCAGGAAAAACAAACTCTCTAGAAAAATCTTGTGAATTTACTACTATTATAGTTATTTGAACTAGCTTCTCTCGGGATTGCTTTGTCATCTGTTCTGATACCAGCCAATTTTCCACTACACCTTTTCCAATTGTAATTCAGAAAGTATCAACTATAATTCAGAAAGTATCAATTGTAACTCAGATTATTCAATAGTAATTCAGAAAGCGTCAATTGTAATTCAGATAGTATCAGTTGTAGTTCAGATTTGTCAATTGCAATTCAGAAAGTGTCAATTGTAATTCAGAAAAATTCAAAATATTCTAATTGCAGCAATTTCTGCAACAGGAGTCTTATGTATGGAACGCAGAAGATTTAAATTTGCTTAACAGTTAGCTTAAACATTCGCTTTACATCATTTGCACGAAATGGGTTATCAACTGGGAGATTGATTATTAGAGATTGCGTCAGATAACACAACTTAGCATTGAAACAGTAATAATGGGACGATATCATGCATGATGTTACTAGGAGAATATTTATTATGTAATGAAAGATTCAATTGAAATTATTTGGTCAATGAGATGAATATTGAGTATTTCTGAATTACAATTAACAATTTTTTTTTTAACATAACACAAACAATATTCTTTAATAAAGAAACAATAAAGAAGCAATAATACAAACACAAACAATAACAGAAATATAAAATAAATAAAACAAATAATCAAAATAATGAATGAACTTCGGCAACAACAGGCATGTCGTTCATTGTTAAAGCGGTAGTTTGATGGATTGAACTATGTTGTACGGCACGAGCACAATCACCTCCTACTACGGTGTCCTTTGCCTGATCTATTATCTCCTTCAAGTAGATAAGTCTTTGTTCCATAACACCAGAACCTGTAACGCTGGGTATTCTAATATTATTTTTAGCGTAAGCCTTTATCTTTGACCAAATAGTCTCGATAGGATTAAGCATTGGCGAATATGGCCCTAGCCGCAACAGAGACGCCATCGTTCCATTAATAACTGTTTCTAAGTTTGAATGGCAAGGTGCGTTGTCTGCAACAATTACCAAATATTCCAGGTCATTTCCTATATCTTGCCAGTGTTGCATCAGTCTTGTCACCCATGCATTTGCTATATGTGCTGTAAATGAGCCTCTTCTCCGCTCCATTGCCACAACTCCTGCAATAGAGATTGCTCCTATTAAATGGACGTTAGGGCCTCGTGCTGCCGGAAGGAGTTGGACTGCTCTGGTGCCAGTTACCGCACGGCCCCTTGTTCGTCGGCAAAACAAATTGAAATTGGTTTCATCTATCCAAACAATCTGTTTCCCTTGCTGTGTGTAGTTATTCAAACTTTGCACATATTCGGCTCTTTTTCTTTTATTTATTTCGGAGTTCATAGTGCAAGGTTCATTATGAACTTTCTTCATAGTGAAGAGTCTGCCTTCTAGGTAATTACCTACTGTTGACACAGATATCGATGTGTTGAAATTTCTTATTATTTTTTCTTTTAATTGCTGCTAATTTTATGTTTTATGCCCCCTTTGGGCAACATTTTGTCACGCCCTGATCGGATCCAATGAAACGCAGTCCTGTACTTGATGTCCAACGTCGCAGCTAAAGCCACCCAGTCCTCACCTCGATTGGCACAATTAACGATTCTTTCGAGATCTTGATTAGTATTTTTTTTTTGTATTTTTTTCTTATTGTGGTTTCAGTTCCAGCGACAACAGCTCTGCAAATAGGACAAGTGGCACTGTTCATATCTTGCTGACATTTTGTATGCAGTAGATGTCTACATGGTAATAGTCTTATAACTTTATTTCTTGTCATTGGAATGCGGCAAATAACGCAATTATCTTTAAACTCCATTAAAAAATATGGGATTAAACGCTTTAAATTCGCAACAAATAATAACAATTTAATTAAAAAAGGCAATTTTTAGACATAGAGAATGACACATATTTTGGGTTACTACATATGTTTATTTTTTCTATTATAATGCAGTAACTCCAAGTACATAATTCGAATAATTGCCTCAATGAGATGAAAGTTGAAATTTTTTGAATTATAATTGATACTTTCTGAATTACAATTGATATTTTCTGATTTACAATTGACAAATCTGAATTAGAATTGACGCTTTCTGAATTACAGTTGAGGCTTTCTGAATTACAACTGGAAAAGGTGTAGTGCTGAACGTATAACTATTTTGTAAGAAGTCAGTTTATTCCATCTTCGTTTATCATACTGGGAAGTTAATCGTGTAGACCGAAGGGGTCAAACCCACATCCCAACTACACCTTTTCCAATTGTAATTCAGAAAGCGTCAATTGTAATTCAGATTAGTAAATTGTAATTCAGAAAGTATCAATTGTAATTCAGAAAAATTCAACATTCATCCAATTGCAGCAATATCTGCAACAGGAATTTTATGTATGGAACGCGGAAGATTTTAATTTGCTTCACAGATAGCCCAACATTCGCTTTAACATCGTTTGCACGAAATGGGTTATCTACTGAAAGACTTTTAGAGATTGCATCAGATAACACAACTTAGCTTTGAAGCAGTAATAATGGGACGATATCATGCATGACGGAGTCACAACACTATTAAAACCTGTCCCACTATATATGGTTCGAAAGTGTGGACATTGAAAAACGAAGACGAAGCATTGGTAGGAAGATTCGAATGGAAAATCCTTCTTTGTCCTTTGGTCAATTTACTGCATCAATAAGTTGAATATTGAAATTTTCTGAATTACAATTGATACTTTCTGAATTACAATTTACTAATCTGAATTACAATTGACGCTTTCTGAATTACAATTGGAAAAGGTGTAGTTTGTCAGTTAAATTAAGAAACTAGTTGGGATGTGGGTTCGACTCTTTCGGTCCACACGATCAACTTCCCAGTATGATGGATGTTGAATATTATGATTGGATATTTTAATAATAAATTAACAATAGGCAATATAGAATATATGTATAATACCAAGAATTTGTCACAATTGTTTATCAATATTTTCGCTAAAATGTCAAACTAAATGTGCGCACTTACAAGATTAAGATGACGAAAATGTATATAAAATTGATGTATTAATGTTTTTCGGCACCTCAATGAAGTCAATATAGTTTTTAGTTCGCGCGGTATCGTGCAGGTACAAAAATCACTTAAGTCATTTAAACCAAAAACCCGCTGGACCGAATATTATAAAAATCTTTTCAGATTATATTGTCGCTAATACGCTTCGAACGGCACCTCAAGTAAGTCAATATCTTTCGTGGTTCGGGCGATATCGTGCAGGTACAAAAATCAATTACGTCGCTTAAACAAAAAAACGGGTGGACCGAATTTTATGAAAATCTTTTCAGATCATATTTCGGTTAAGACGCTTCGAACGACACCTCAACGAAGTCGATATCAGTTTTGGTTCGCGCGATATCGTGCAGGAAAAAATGACCACATCCGTACGCACACACACACATACTTACTCCAAATTTTTTGCTTAAAATGCTCCTGGGACCTTGAAATATGAAAATACGTTGAAATTTTCGATTTCGATTTTCGGACCGATTACAATAACTTCCTATACTGGGAAGTTAATAATGTAATAAAAAACTCAAAAAAAGTTTATCCTACGAAATCGCCCACCCTCAACAAGCATCGCGAAGCATCGCCCACCCTCAACATTTGTCCCTGGTAACGGTAATTTAAAAATCCCCTGAATTCAAGGAGCTCACCTTGGCTGCTTTCTTAGATATAGAGTGCGGTCACGGGGCACTCCAGCGTCTGGGTGTTTAAGGATGCTCCAGGCATTTTATTAATCAGCTACTGAAGTGCAGGGTCATAATATCTGGTCTGGGGCTTTCAGAAGAAGTTAGACGGGTTGGCAGAGGCACACCGCAGGGTGGGGTTCCACCGCCGCTCCTTTGGAAACTAACGTGGAGGCCGAATCTTTTAGCGTGAGCTAATAAGGCCAAAACAGCTCTCTTGTTATGCCAAAGAACGATCGTAGTGGACTGGGGCCTTAAACCCCGCATCATCCACTGGTTGTACAATATACAGCCGTAATCAGCGCTGTACTTATGCATGGCATATCGGAAAGGTGGACTGTAGCCGAGAAATTGGCAGCCAAAGGCTTTCTTGGGACAAAGGCTTTCTTGGGTGGGCTCCAAATTCATATGATCACTCCTCCATCCATAGGAGGTTCGCCATCGCTGCCGACAACCTAGATTTTATTACACCTACGTGGACCTTGTAGTAAGGTTTCAATGTTATCCCGATGGGTATGTATGTACATATCTACACAGATGGCTCTAAAATTGGGAACAGCGTTGGTTATGGTATCCTCTCCAAGGTATTGAAGATAGATACATCTTCTCGTCTACCCGACCATTGCAGCGTCTTTGAGTCACTGCGATCTGGGGGGCTCTCGAACGGCTGAAGATAAATATATATCTCAGAAGAATATATGTATTCTATCCGATAGTCAGGTGGCCCTCAAAGCTCTTAATTCTGTCGTTACGACATCCACGACTGAACTGCCGCAGGTCACTGTGTGAGACTGCCACTGAGTTTGATATAACTCTTTGTTGGGTTTCTGTACCCAAGGGGAAACTTCAGGGCAGATGAGCTTGCTATACAGGAAACCGAAGTGGAAAGGACACCCCACTTAACACAGATGGGAATGCCCTTAGCCACCTATAAACTGGCTGTGAGAAATATCAGCTTAGCTCACACAATATGACCGAGTTTGGACGTGAAGCATTCGAAATATCTGTTCAGTTGAACAAAAAGGACAACGACTTATGCAGCAGTTAAGATGAGGAAGAAACTGTCTCCCATCTTTTCTGTACATGTCCGGCACTCGCAAGGAAAACAGGAACCTTCCTCGGCTCAACTTTCATTGATGGATTGATTGAGTTGCAAGACACTGTGGTTCCTGACCGCTTTATTTAAACAAGTCATTCCGTGCGGGATGAAAACTATACCAATCACAAACTACCTCTAATAAATTAGTAATATGACCGGCAGCTACTCCAGTAACGGTGGAGGTAAAGATGACAGCAGGTGTAAGTTTTTTAAAAAAGTAATGCCTCAAGTAATTTCATACTGTGCCATACTTGTTCGCTCTTTCTACGCAATTGGCGTTGGCACTACGAAAACACAAATCCTAATCAATGTCTTGGCAGTAGCCTCAGCTAGTTCCCTTTGCCATAGTGCAAAAGAAAAATTGGTCGAAATAGCTTTTAAAACTACTGAACCTAGCAATAAGTATCTTATTTATTTTATCTTATTTTTTCGGTTTAGATTGATTCCATATCAACAGCATTTTACATGTCCTCATGGTACACCTACCCGCTAGATATTCAAAAGACAGGATTAATGATAATGATTGGGTCTGCCAAACCTATTCAAATTAAAGCGGTGTACATTGATATGAGCTTGAGCACCTTTCTCAACGTAAGTATAACTTTCATTTATTACACGAGTAATATTCACAATATAATACAAATTTACTTTTAGATTATTCGCGCCTCATATGCGTACTGTGCAATGCTTAGAAACTTAAAAAGTTCAGGAAAGTGAATTTATTCTTTTAAAATGATATCTTTTCGTAGTGCTTACGAAAGTAGCTGTATTTGAGAGTTAAATAAACTGTATTGTTGCAAAAAACATTTATTTTAATATATACCAAATTGAGGGATATTACAAGCCTATTCTTTCGATACTTCCGAAGTCGCTATAATCTTAGTTCGACATTCGTTTAGTAATTTTTTCGATGTCATGAAAGTGCTGTATCGTGGAGGAACAGAGAGCGTGCCTATTGGGAGAGACACTTTTCTTATAATTGGTCATAAAAAGCAATTAATGTCATTATATTTCGCCGTAAAAATTAATGGAAAAATAAAAACCGCCATTAAAACCCGGTTTTGATTCCCAGGTGCAAGAGACCCAATACCTACTTGCGTACCGCAAATGACTCCGACGCCTTTATTAGCCGGAAATAAAAATGACTGAATGCTGTAAGAAAAAATGATTAGAAGCGCAGTTTACCATATGATCATCTTCTACATTAAAGTAATTGGAGTGTAAGTGCCCGCATAACAACCTCATATATTATATAATAGCAATACATACACACATATTCACACTATAGTAATAATTATAGTTTTTGGTAGTTTATATAGAAAACTAGATTGTATTCATTGCCGAACAGTGTTCGACAGACATTTGTGATGTCCGCCGAAGATCGTTTGGTGTTATAGCGAACATTGATTTGTGAGCTATTGAAAATGTTCGCCGAACATGTTTAGGAACCAAATGTGGAATGTTTGTCCGTTTTTATGTTCGCGAACACTGTTCGGCAAACATGTTCGGTTGGTAGAGACGCGGCTATAGAGTTACACTTCAAGCTCGGAAGGTACCCTTCAGGGCTGAGAAACATTTACCATTGCAGTCGTCCCAACAAACAATTTCTTTCTTATAAAGCCCTCCAAGTTTATAAGAACTAAATAGGCTTTAGCTAAGAGATATAAGTTTGATAAATTATTCTTCAAGAATTTTTGAAGAACTTTACTAGCCAGAAAGTGGCATATGAATTAATCTTGCCTGTGTGACGGACACTTCTAAGTGGAGGGTCAGTCGCATAGGTAGATATGGTGACGCGAAAAACGGCGGTACCATTCTCACCGTATGGTGTCCGAAGGAGGAGGCGGAGGCGGTCAGGCATGCAGGGGGGAAACTCAACTGCGGGCTGGACCTTGCCTACGTGCGATTCCAAAAGGACAAGCCGGAGGAAATGGTAGAGCCGGCCGGAAAGGCAGCTGAACAAGGGGACCAGTGAAATGGAATCCTCGTCAGCTGGGCGGGAGGTGGGCCAGTTCCGGCAATTAAAGGTTTGCCAGTTGATCTACACCATAGCAGAGCAGCATCAGCAATGATGACGCGAGGCTTCGGTGAGATGAAGCTGGATATTGCTCTCATACAGGAACCCTGGATCTACAAGGGTAGGATTAGGGGACTATCTGGGAGCTTTGACACTCTGTACGTTCCCAATGCGAATGAAAGAGTGAGGACGTGTGTGCTGGTGAAACACGGAGTGCAGGCGGTTTTACTGCCGCACTTGTGCACACCAGATCCCACAGCAGTACGCGTAGGTACTGGAAGTGGGGCTTTCATTCTAGCCTCAGCCTACCTTCCGTATGATTCGCCAGATCCTCCGCCCACCAGGGAGTTGGAAATTCTGGTTATTACCTGTGGCGAAAAAGGCACAGGGTTAATAGTTGATTGCGACGCAAATGCACACAACACGGTATGGGGAAGCACCAACAACAACCATAGAGGAGAGGCTTTGCTCGAATTTGTGGAATGCAACAATCTAGTTATTGCAAATAGAGGAGCAGAACCAACCTTCGTCGATGTTAGACGAAGGGATGTCATAGATATAACTCTATGCAGCAAGACCAGACTGACCAACTGGGAGGTGATGGATCGGACGACTATGTCAGATCACAGAGCCATTTCATTTGAGATAGCGTACGGAAACCCGGGCAGGGGAGATGGAATTAGAACAACGAGAATTCCCCGCAACACGGACACGTCTAGATATACTGAAATGTTGCGCGGGAATCTCGGGGAGCGCGAGTTATGTTACCACATTAGAATAGATAAATACATATACATAATCCTTATAGTAATGTTCCCACATTAAATACAACATAAGCATAATATTCTTTCATTGCCATTAAATTTTTGCTCTTTAAATTTCCATAGAATTTGTCTGGACGGTTTCCGCCGATCCAATTTCCCTCTTTAGAAAACTTCTTAATCAGCAAATTGTAATAATAAAATTTTACCTTAGAGATATTCTAATAAGCTTTCAGCAATGACTTACAGTTTATAATTCAAAGCGTTAACTTGTATCGTTGTCGTTTAGTGGAAATAAAATAAATTTTATTTTTTAAAGTCTTTATTTTTTTTCTGTTTTGGCGCAACCCAAAACTTAAGTCGCGTGCCACCGAAAACCACAAGAGAAGCAGAGTCTCAGTTGCATGTCCTGCAGACAGCGATAGAGAACACTTTCCGAGTGGCGTGTCCTCTTACGTCAGTGGATGACCATGATCCCACACCCTGGTGGTGTAGGGAACTGGAGAAACTGAAGAAAGAGGTTAGAAGGGCTTTCAACCAAGCGATGAGGTGCAAAGACCCGGTTGCCTGGAAGAATTACAAAGCCAAGAAAAGAGAAATGAAACAAACTCTGCGACGACGGAAAAGGGAGTCGTGGAGGGACTTCTGCTCGAGCATGGGGAGCATATCTGAGGCCAGCAGACTTTAGAAAATGATCTCCAGGGACCCGGTCTCCAAAGTCAGACTCGTTTGTGACTCGTCGAGGAGGATGGCGGAGACGCTGGAGGAAACCAACAAGATCCTGATGGAAGTTCACTTTCCTGGCAGCTATATCTCGGGTAAATCTTGGGCTATTCGTAACAGAATGGCTACAAGGATGAACCGAGAGGAGGCTAACGGGGTGGTGACAGAGGAAGGGGTGAGTCGTGCAATAGACACATTCTCTCCCTTCAAGACATCGGGGCGTGACGGAATATTCCCTGCGCTGCTCCAATGGGGCAAAGAAATCATTGCACCCAGGCTTAGGGGAATATTCGTTACCTGTCTAGCAACAGGATACATTCCGGCGGTGTGGAGGGAAACCAAAGTGGTATTTCTCCCTAAGCCAGGCAAGGAGGACTACACCGAGGCGAAGTCCTCCAGGCCGGTCAGCCTAACATCCTTTCTGTTGAAAACAATGGAAAGAGTGGTGGCAGACCACCTGGAGAGTACTATGCTAAGGAGGCACCCTTTAAGTAGAAGCCAGCACGCTTACCAGGCTGGCAGATCTACAGAAACAGCCCTTCACCAATTGGTGCGAGTAGCCGAGGGGGAACTGTATACCGGAGGCATAGCGATGGCCGTAATTATGGACATCGAAGGCGCCTTCGACAAGATACAGTTCAACAAACTCAAAGACGCTCTGGTGAGGCGCGAGGTCAGCCCCATGATTGTAAGGTGGGTGGACAGCATGCTGAAAAACAGAGCGGTAAGGATTCAGACAGGAGACTCGCGGCTTCGAGGGAGGGTCAGCAAGAGATGCCCACAGGGCGGGGTCCTCTGCTCAGGCGGCTAGAGGTAATTGGCGTGCATACCGTTGGGTATGCAGATAATGTAGCGATTGTGGCACGTGGCAAGTTTATGAGCACTACGGAACAGGGCCTCACCATAAATGATAATAAGACAGACGCGATAATCTTCACTAGGAAGATTAAAGATCTGAATTTTCAGCCCCTCATGCTTTTTGGATCGAGGATCAAGGACTCTGGGATAGTCAAGTATCTGGGTGTATACTTGGACTCGCGACTAACCTGGAAATATCACGTTGAAGAGAAGATTAGGAAGGCGACAAGGGTGCTTCACCAGGGCAGAAGAGTATGTGGACTAAGGTGGGGTATCTCACCAAGGTTAGCATACTGGACATATACCATGATGGTGAGACCCATCATAACTTATGCCTCGGTGGTCTGGTGGACTAAAGTCACACAGAAAACCGTCAAGAGGTATTTGGACAAGGTGCAAAGAATGGCCAGCGTAGGTATGAGCGGTGCTTTCCGCACCACACCCGCCGCGGCATTGGAGGCGCTGTTAGGTCTGCTGTCGTTAGATATCCAGGTGATGAAGACTGCGGCAGCCTCAACGATTCGGATGAGACGGGATGCCGCATGGCAGACGTCAGCAGCCTTACATGGGCACATGAAGATTCTGGATCGCATCAAAGGGATTAGGGAGTTCATGATGCCCATGGAAGGGATCACAAAAATGAGGGTGACCGAAAGGTATCATAAAACCCTCATAGGGAACGGAACGCTCCCGGAAGGGAGGCCGGAAGACATATATATCTTCACGGACGGATCCATGATTGACGGCAGAGCAGGTACGGGAGTCTTCTCAGAGGACTTAAATCTGACCTGCTCTCTGGCTTTGGGGAATTACACCTCAGTCTACCAGGCGGAAATGCTTGCTCTGCTGCACGCGCTGGATCACATAAATGATGGTCAAGTGCAGGGAAGAAGTATCCTTATAGCACTGGACAGTCAGGCTGTGATTAAGCGCATGAATCAGACAGAGATTAATGCGTCTCTGGCGTTGGAATGTGTCCAAAAACTGAACAGGTTTGCGAAACAAAACAACATGACGCTAGCTTGGGTTAGAGGACATACAGGCATCGATGGGAACGAAAAGGCTGACAAGCTGGCAAAACAGGGGTCAACCTCGGAATTTTGGGACCGGAGCCATACTCTGCCATTGGCAGAGGGTTGGTAAGGAACTATGTACATCGAGAAATGGGTCGCTGAGGAACACCGGAGACGGTGGGACGCTATGACCACGTGTAGGCAGGCTAAGATGGTGCTTACGTTGCCGATTACCGCAGCCAGAAGAAAGATCCTGCATATGCAAAGGAGAACCCTCAGATGGTTGGTGGCACTTATTACAGGACACGGATGTTTCAGGTATCACCTAAAAAAAAATGGGAATTCTGGAGGATGACACCTGTGGGATGTGCCTGGAGGAACCTGAGACGGCCACACACATAGTGTGTCACTGTCCGGCGGTGGCGAGAAAAAGGGCTGCCATAACTGGACTCCACTGGATGGAGGACATGAGTCGAAGCAAGGGAGCAATGGGACAACCCACTGCAACCCCAATAAGATGACTCTAGGCACAGGGACGAAAAGGGACCCGCAAATAGTGGTCTGATTCGGTATCCCTCGAAAATCTATATATATATATATATATATATATATATATATATATATATATATATATATATATATATATATATATATATATATATATATATATGTATATATAATCTTGAGACAGCCTGGAAGATTTCTGGAAGAGTTGTTCAAGATACTTATAAGATAGTGGTAAAAGCAAATATAAGTACTAATGCCTATAATAAACTTAACGAGATGTGCTATGACAGCTCGATCTCCTGTAATATCTTTAAGTAAGGCTATTACACAACACCTAAATTTCTTTGGTCCTTGGTTTATAAGATTATTATCAGAATATGCTTTTATAATATTCTTCTATAAGAGCATTACAGGACATTTTGAAAGCATATATTCCAGTTCAAATAAGATTGTGTGTGTATTGAAACTATCGTGATATTCTTTTGCATTTAATGTATTAATTATTTGTACTTATAAAATCCTCTGAAAAGATTTAAAGCAAATAAAATAATGTCTCCATTATATTCATATTGTAATTAACTTCGACTTGAATTTAATCTATTGATAATGGAAATTTTGCTGCGAAAGAAATTACATTGATAAAATATGGTATGATACCTCCAAAAAATACCTATCGCCCTCAAAATTTTGCGAATAAATCAACATGAAACAATACTCGTTAGAAAAACATAGGAATATGTTCAAAAATTTGTGCGTGGCAGATAACGTTTCAATAAATTATTGAAGTTATACTTCTTTAGGCGTGTTTTGAAAAATATTATGAGAGTGAATTTTGACGAATTCGCAACGCAACGCAAAGGAGGATATGGGCGATGGGGTGGAGGCAATGGAAGGCAAGCATTTCAACTTCCATTCTTCATGCGCACTGGGATTATCATTATTAGGCTGAAGCCACACCGAACCAGGCAGAACAAAACAAAAGCAAATTTCCATACTAATTCACACAACTCAAAGCAAAACAAGCAAAACAGTTTTCCAAAATGTATGGAAATTTGCTTTTGTTTTATTTGCCTGCGGAGAGTTCACGCAATTCGACGTCGACTGAAAACGACACTAAGTGCGTTCAAAAACCTTGCTATGGGTAACTATGGGAATTTTTGAACATCGAAAACTTATGCTAGTGGTTATGTTGTAAGTTAACCACAGAGTTTTTGAACGACAAAAGTTTACCACAGTTAACTATAGTAAAGTTTGAGAACGCGCTTCGTGTCGTTTTCAGTCGACGTCGAATTGCGTGAACTGGCCCCAGGTTCGGTGTGGCTTCAGCCTTATGCACGGTATAAAGAAAACATGAACGTCAAGCTACCGGCGAAGCTAGCGGCGGTTGCACTGAAAAGCGGCAAGTTAAAACTCAACTCTGTTTAAAAAAAAAACGAGTGTGCGTAGGACCACACTTTAGAAGTGATAACTTCTATGGCTAGTCTAATTGTCCAAATCAATCTTAATACAAGACGATAAGGATTAATATATTTTATTTATGAATATTCTGTTAAAGTTTATTTAATTGTTACTTATATGCACTCACTCCAAAATGTGTTGCAATGTTTTGGAAATTAATCTATTTGTCTTAAACTTATCACACAAAGATCGGACGATGGATGACTGGGATAATGTAGTTTTTATTAAAAATAGTAGCTAATATATAGTAATTAATACATAGTGCATAGTTCATAGGAAACTAGCCTACATATTTTTTGAACGGAGTCACTCAGGCTGCTATGTTTTACACCAAATTAAAGAATACACATTTACCTAAAAGATGAGCATAATTAGGCTACTTTATGATAATTACTTTAGGAGTTATTCAAATTTCAGTAAATTTAAAAAAAACAAAATTTTTTCCCTAATCACCCTGTATCTTAGTGGATAGTGGAGATAGCCGCCCTCTGTAGAACAATTTTTTTCTCCAAATATATCCAGGAATCACCCCTGAAAATATTAGCCGCGTACTCCAACAAAGCATTTATTAAATTTCTGATGACCTTTACAAGTCGGGAATGATAGAATATGAGTATTTTAACTTATTAAAACGACAATATCTCAGAAATGGCAATTCCTACGAGAAAATGTATAATATACTTTTTTGTAGATAATCACCTAATCTACAAACTTTGTAAACACAATTTTCTGATAAGACGTACGGTTTAGCAAATATTTGCAAAAAACTGATATTTTGACCCTTTGACCTTGAATAAAAAAGTTTGCAGCCGCCCAATCGCGTGGCAGTCTCTACAGCTTACGTATAATAATGTTTTTTACGGCTGTTCCAATTTTCAGCAACTTCGGAATTATCTTCCAGTCAAACCTCTAATTTGACTGGACTATTATACGCTGCTGTTTGTAAGTGGAGCTCAACCAAAAGTTTCCACGCTCTAGCCAGCTGCATAGGCACAAGTGCCCAGAAACGAGTGAGCAACAAAGTGCGCGTGTCGCCATCATTGCAGCAAGTGTCCAGAAACGGGTGTAGCAACAAAATGCGCGTGTCGCGAATTCTTTGTTTTACCCCCAGCGAAAAAGTGCCAAACGCGCCTAAAGAAGTTAACACTTCAAAAAAAAGCTAATGTCCCTCATTTAAATTATTTGTTTTATGTATCTGTGTGTGTGAGGAAGATTGTGTAAAAATTGCAGGATAGTTCTATGGTTCTGAAGGAAATAGTATTAAATTTTCCCAGCCAGCGTTTTTGAGCTTAATTACAAAGTCCAAAAACAAATTAGTTTTTATCAAATAAAAAGCTTATGTCCCTCTCTGTTTTATATTTCTGGAAGTTTGTAAAAAAAATTCAGGGTGGGTCCATGGTTCTGAAGGAAATAGAATTAATTTTTCCAGCGTTACTGTAAAATAGACCGAAAATTATGTTTTCTTTTTTATTTCGACTCAATGTAGAAAAGAAATTTTTTAAGGCCCTTATGCACCGCTTCCTCTCCTCGTTTCTTTTTGCCTTTTTTAATCATTCGCTTTTCGCGCTTGTTGCATAAGTTACTATTTTAGCGTTGTTGTCTGTTTATGTCGATAAGTGTTTCTTAAGTGTATTCGTAGCGTCGAAAAATTAATAACAATTATATATTATTTTATTAAACATGCCTTTTGAATCGGCAATAAAGTTTGTGAAAATATTTGTGAATTTCTTTTAGAAAAATTTAAATCTAAAAAGGAAATTGTTGACTTTTTAAATATACTTTTGAGTTCTGGTAGAGATTGTCCTGAAATACGAGAATTTTGTCAATCGCTTTATAATATTAAGACAGTGAAAGTCATTAAGGCAAAAGAAATAGGAACGTTTTTAAAAATAAAAAACAATATTCAGAAAATAAACACTATTATTGAGCAAAAATTCAAAAATATATTTAATTTATCCATAGGTTCTGGGTTAAAAATTTTTCATAATAATTGCTTTCTTAATTGCACTTTACAAGCACTATTTCATCTTCCAGTTTTTGCAAACTGGATTTGCAGTGAGCAGTGTGTAAAAATGATTGTACATGTGTAAGTTGTGATACAAGTATATTATATAAGTTGACACAATATAATAGTAAAGAAGCCATAAGTCCTATAAATATTATAAATAAAATAAATGTAACGGTCGGTTGAATCCCCCTCGCGGGAATTTGGAAAATTTCTATGAAATCACTTGCCTGAGAACAAAATTTACAAAATTTGTAAATCAAGTAGGGGAGAAAAGAGAAAATAGGAAAAAATCGGAGGAGATTTGTCAGTTTGTTTTGTTTTTTTTTGGGGGAGGTTGAAAATGATAGGACTGTTACTTACCACTAGCACGATTTAATGTGGAAATTTGAAAACTAGGTAAATATCAAGTCATATCTACCTCCTTTATATTGTTCCACTATTGTTTGTCGAATCAGTTTTAAATAAAACGGGGTTTCGAGTATCCCTCAGTAAGAGGAAATCAATCCAAAAAAAAAAGTGAACTTTGGCCAAGCAGAAGAGAAAAACCGTAGGTACTACCCTGAGCAGCGAAACGAGACCTCCTGGCAGGAGTGCGGAAGTAGAGGAATATCCCCTTTCTGGAAATACAAGTATTCACAAAAAAAAAAACACAATCCATCTGTAGCTGCAAGCGCCGAAGCTCATCGTCCAGGTATATTTTTCTTGTCATTATTTGTGCGGTGGAAGAAAGTTTGGTGCTGGAGGTAGCCAAATTAAATCAATTTCAAGCCACGTCTGCTATTTACCTTCTGGAGCAAGGTCAAGGCGAGAAGTGGGGAAAGTCTCATTCTGGGAGAGGAAGCTGGCATTTGAGTAACTATTTAGTAACCCGTTGTTGTGTTCACCGAAACCTAAAGTACATATCCAATCTAAAGTAATAGCCTAACAATTGGAGACCAAGCAAATACTTTATAAATTGTTGTTCTTTCACTGTTCCCGTACAACTTTCACGTTGTTATGACACCAGATTGTTATGTACTAATTTAAACGAAATTTCCTTTTTATTCTTTTTTATTCATTATATAATAAAAACACCACGACACACACCTGAGAACAACTTACTATAATTGATCTTGCTTGTTGTCAATATTCGTACAGGCAGTTAACCGTAACGTAGTTATATTATTAGTAAATATTGGCTTAAATTTTTTTTTGATTTGCAAAATAATTTTCTGGTTGATTTCAAATAATTTATTCCTTATTAAAATTGAACACGATATTTGTGATACCATTTGTGATAAAACGAGGCGAAATTGGTACCAATACGACGCGTTTTAAAATCATTTATCATACGGAAGTATCCCGACAGTGGAAATTGTAAATTGTTTTTTTATTTGAAAATGTAGATGTGTTGATCTAGTATGACATTGTTCTTATTTCATGTCCCATTGAATATTGATGTTACCTATTGGTGTTTCTTGTTTTTGATAACTGTGTCTGAAATAAACGAAAAAAATTTTTAAGCTATTAATGATGAACTCAAGTTGTTAGATTTTTTTGTTTGGGGAATGGTTGGGGCGGAATCTAGTTCTTCTCAGGGTTCTTAGGTGCTGTATTTCCTGGTCAGGTGATGGTACTCATACTATCAACTGGCAAGGAAATGGACTACAATGACCCGGCTCAGGCAATGCCTGAAGGTTGATGGAAACGGAAGATTTACTTAGTCACAGGTAAGTGGTGAACCATGCTACGTATAGGCCCGGCCACACACCCCACGACCCATCCGGCGAGCTAGATAACTCCGTGTGGCCGGCAGAGGAGTTTCGGAATTTTTTTCTTTTTCTTATGTATGGTATTGACTCCTTGGTCATGCTTTCCGGGCTTATGGCTAAGGGAGCAATACCTCGCATAAGTGGCGCCCAATAGTTTATCGCGCCATTATGCTATTACATAAATATAATTTGCCCTTCAGTGAACAAAGGAAATCAAGAAGATGCCGTCGAATTTTTGTTGGGTTTCTTAACAAAAATAAACTCTGAATATTTAGAAAGACACAAAAGCAGTGAAAAAAGAAGTTTAGGTATATGTGAAAACCCATAGAAAACATTTTTGATACGTGTTATAAATCTGAATTAAAATGTCCATCATTATTAATAAAATAAATATTTGAACTATTTCTAATTTAAATGAAATAAGTTCCTTGGAACAAGGACTAAACAATTATTTTAGTACTAGTCCGATTGAATATTTTAAATGTATTATGTGTGAAGACAAGTTTACAAGTGCCTCCAAAAGCTCTTATCAAAAGTTTCAAAAGATTTTGTAGTTTATTTGATAAAAAACCTAATTCTGCAGTTTGTATAAGATAGAAAAACATATAAAATTCGAGTTAGAATTAAACTTAAATAAATACTTATCACCAGATGATCACGTAACAACTAATTATATATATAACTTAAATAAGTAATATCACATATTGGTTCATCTAAAGACATAGGGCTTTATGTAACCATCGCTCAAGGGCCTGCAGAGAATTTTTATTTATTTAATGATGCTAGTGTTGAAGAAATAAGTGTTACAAATTTATTAAGTACAAATGCATACGTCCTAATTTATGAATTAAAATGTGACTCAAATTTGAATATATTAGATAAAAATACAGAATGGACGAAATCATCAACATTATCAGTAGGTAGTCCACCTCAGTTCGAAAAACATTCTGCTGTATTAAATATTTCTAAAGGTGATGTTTCTAAACAGTTAAAAACAAATTATAATGAAAATAAAATTGAACAAATGAACTATGAAAGAAACATAAATTATAATCAAATAATTCAAAAAGTCATTTGCACGGTTTTGAAGTGTATAGACGTGTTTACCTCCGCGTGCGTATATCGAGCAGTATAAAAAGAAAAGAAAAACAGTTCACAAAAATACAAAAGTGCAGTGTAAGGTGAATTGTATGTAATGTGTGTGATTGTGTAATAATGTTTTTTATTAACAATATTCACCACTATGGCAACATACGATGACCTCGTTAACACATGCAGTAGTCAGCAACAAATCATAAATGATTTAAATAAAAAAATAACTGAACTCGAGGCACGACTTAATAATCTGCCTTCCACCCAAAGTCAGCCTACTTTCAGCCAACATGAACAATCAAATAATTCTAATTGGTTGTTACGACAATTTCCAGTTTCTCACCAGAATAACAATAATCTGAGTCAAGAGGAATATTGCACAGATGAGGAAGAATTGGAAAAGGAATTTCTCAATCTAGATAATAATAACAAGAAACGCAGGCGCACAACAACAAAAACGCCACCAAAAAGTACTAATCAAAGTGAGAACATCAACACTGAACAGAAAAACCACAAAATACCATTGCCTCCACCAATAAATGTGAGCAACATCAACAATTTTGAACTCTTTCGACAAAAAGTACTTAAAATTACAAAAGAATCAACCAAATTCAAAGCTCTTTCAAACAGTGATATTAAAATTACCGTACAAAACGAAAATGACTACAGAAATCTCAAAAAATTACTGGAAGAATAAAACAAGAACCCAGTCATCAACTAGAAAATATCGAATATCACACCTTTCAGCTGAAGAGTGATAAATTGTATAGATTTGTCATTAGAGGCTTGCCATCAACAATCAGTCACGAAGAAATTAAAGCAGACTTAGAAAAAATGGGACATGAAGTCGCAGGTATTACTAATATATTTAAGATGGTCAAAATTGATGGTGTAAAAGTCAGGAAAACCTTTCCTCTGTTTTACGTCGATTTAAAACAAAAAGATAACAACAAAGAAGTGTACAATATCAAGAATTTAGCACATTGCGTGGTTAAAATTGAACCACCTAAAAAGTCAAGGGGCATCCCACAATGCACGAACTGTCAACAACTCGGACATACCAAGAGCTTCTGCCGACGTCAAAGCAAATGCGTTAAGTGTGCCGAAAACCATCACACGAAACAATGCAAAAAAGAGCCAGGCAGCGCACCAACATGCGCTCTTTGTCATCAAAAAGGGCATACTGCAAATTATAAAGGATGTCCAGTATATCAGAATAAAATTAAAAGTCAACACAAGGATAAAACAAATGTTGTACATCGAATGAAAAAATTACCTGAGCCACAAGCAACAACCACACCTTCTACAGTTGGATTATCTTATGCACAAGTCAGCAAAATATCTGATGATAAACCAAACCAAGGCAACAAACACATCAGAATTAATAACGAGCCTAATAATGATATCATTAAAATGCTCAGTCAGATTCAACAGACACTTAGGGCCGGTTTCACAGTGCGAACTTAAGTATAAAAATTAACTTAAGTTATACTTAAGTATGAATGCCTGTTTCACAGTCGCTACTTAAAATATACTTAAGTGTAACTTAAGTAGGCATTTCTCTAGACTTAAGTTTTGCTTAAATCAGAATGCATAGAAAATTCAAATGTCAGTTGATTCCAGTACATTTCAAGGAAAACGCGATTAAAAGAAAATTTTACATGTAAAGTTCGGCTATTGTAAGTTCATAATTTACAATATTGAAGTGCCGCCGTAAGAAACAAATATAATAGTAAGAAGAAGAAACAATTGCACTGTGAAACGGAATTTGACTTAAGTTATACTTAAGTGAGACAATTTACTTAAGTTTAAGCAAAACTTAAGTTCGCACTGTGAAACCGGCCCTTAGTCAGTTAGCAGAAAGAGTGGATAATTTGGAAATCAATTTCAAACCGCCAAGCAAAAAAAGACAGAAAAAACAAAAATGACTAACTCGTTCCTACGTATAGTTACATGGAACGCAAATGGGCTCAACCAAAGAGCCCAGGAACTGGAGTTATTTCTCCATACAAACAACATAGATATTGCATTGATTTCTGAAACGCACTTCTCTGACAAAAGTTATATCAAAATAAATGGATTCGATTCCTATTGGACAACCCATCCAAGTGGAAGAGCTAGGGGTGGATCAGCTGTACTAATTAAAAATAATATCAAACATTACCAACAAGAAAACATTCGTGAAAATTACATTCAAGCGACGGTTATTTCAATTAAATATAATGGTGCAGATCTAAATATTGCGGCAGCATACTGTCCTCCACGAGATACCCCAACGAAATCTCAATTTACCAACGTCTTCAATAAACTTGGTCCAAGATTCATTATTGGCGGAGACTACAATATAAAGCATACGGCATGGGGTTCCAGACTAATTTCACCCGGAAAAGGAAATGAACTTCTAAGTGCTATTAACGAAAACAAGTGTGATTATCTGTCTTCACGAGGACCAACGTATTGGCCAACGGATGCAGCAAAGATTCCAGATCTTCTTGATTTCTTCATCATAAAAGGTATTTCTTCCAGCTATACTCAAGCAGAAGGGATTCATGACTTAACATCTGATCATACACCCGTTCTGCTGTCAATAAGCGCGACAATCATCAAGAAAAAGAAAAAGCAGAATCTCACAAATAAGTATACAGATTGGGATCTCTTCAGAGAAACACTGGAAGAGCTGGTCAGCTTAAAAGTGAGGCTTAAAAGTAATGAAGAATTGGAACAACAAACAAATAACTTCATTGAACACATTCGAATGGCAGCCAGCATAGCAACTCCTGAATTAGAAGACAAAGAAGAGTGTGAAATCAAATACCCGGCCGAAATCAGAGAACAAATCAAGCAAAGAAGAAAGGCAAGGAGAATATGGCATCTTACCAGAAATCCTGGTGATAAAACAGCGTTCAATAGAGTAAGTAATTATGTCAATAAACTAATTAAAAATTACAAACAGGAATGCTTTGACAACTACCTGAGCGGACTGAGTCCAGAAATGGATAAAGACTACTCATTGTGGAAAGCAACAAGAAAATTTAAACGACCCGTAACTCGAATACCACCGCTAAGAAATGCTCAAGGCAGATGGATTCGACAAGACAATGAAAAAGCTGAACTCTTTGCCCAACACCTTGCAACAGTGTTCCAACCTCATAACATACAATCCAATATTGACATAAGACCTACTTATCAACCAAATCAAGTTTTTAAAAGGTTCACGCCAATGGAGGTTGCCGAAGTGATCGACAGAAATCTTAATCCAAAAAAAGCAGCAGGAATCGATGGAATATCACCCGGTCTATTCAAGGAACTTCCACGAAAAGCCATCATCATGATCACATACTTATTTAATGCCTGCATACGCTTAAAATATGTGCCCAACTGTTTTAAAACGGCCCAAATAATCATGCTGAAGAAACCAGACAAACCTGATGAAGAAGTAACATCATATAGACCAATTTCATTGCTTCCCATCATTTCTAAATTGTTTGAAAAATTGTTACTAAAACGTCTGAAACCGTTAGTAAACATTCCTGATTTCCAATTTGGATTCAGGAATAACCATTCCACAATAGATCAAATCCATCGAATCACTGCTGTCATCGAGCAAGCGTTAGAAGAAAAGAAATATTGCCCTGCCGTATTTCTGGATGTAGCTCAAGCCTTTGACAGGGTTTGGCACGAAGGATTGATATACAAGATGAGCAAACTCCTACCACAAAACTACTGCCAACTGCTTGAGTCATACCTCTCTAATCGCAAGTTCAGGGTCATCCATGAAGAAGCATATTCTGACTTTTGTCCGATATTAGCGGGAGTTCCGCAGGGAAGCGTATTGGGACCTTCCTATACCTGCTTTTTACTGCGGATATTCCAACAACAGATAACACATTTATCGGAGCATTCGCTGATGATACTGTAATTATGTCAACAGACGTATCCCAACCAAAAGCGGTGGAAAAACTCCAACGAGCCTTGAATCATGTTAGCAAATGGACAACAGATTGGAAAATCAAGCTTAATGAGGTTAAATCAGTCCATGTGACATTTACGCTGCGTCGCAAAAACAACAGCTTACACACGTACCTCAATGGGGTGCAAGTACCCCAGGCAGAATCTGCAAAATATCTTGGTCTACATTTAGACTCAAGACTGAACTGGAAACATCACGTGAGACAAAAAACTGAACAGATTCGATTAAAACAGCGTCAAATGTACTGGCTAATTGGACATCACTCCAAAATGAACCTGTATTGCAAAAGACTAATATACCAGTCTATGTTCAAGCCGATATGGATGTATGGTGTGCAGCTCTGGGGTTGTACTCATAAATCTAATCGAGACGTAATTCAACGCAGCCAAAACAAATTTCTTCGAATGATCACCAACGCTTACCGCTATGTGACTAATAAAGAAATACATGATGATTTGGATATAAAATGGATAGAGGAGGTCATCCGCGAATATGCCATTAAACACGAGAAGAGACTTCTGGCCCACACCAACGTTGAGGCTATACAATTATTGGATACCACCAACGAAATAAGACGACTCAAAAGAGTAAAACCTCACGAACTGATGCATAATTGACGAATACTACATACTACGGGAACTGGACACTGGTACAGAAATCCCATACAAGTGTATGCTTACTTTAAGACATGCTTAATTTAAGTACTATTGTTAACTATACTAATAAATTAATATTAATTAAGATTGTAGTAACCATACCAATAAAGGTGTTTTTAAAAAAAAAAAAAAAAAATAATAATTCAAAAAGAAAACAGTACAAATAATTTACGAGAATGCAAAAAAAAATTGTAAATCGAAAAGGTCCGTGGCATGAAATGCAACATTTTATTTTGCCTAAAGAAGTTTTCAATCTTTATCATGATGAACAGGAAGAAAACCTGCAAGGTCATTGGACATATGATTTTAATACCGCTTTTGCAAAAAAATATCCGAAGTGTGCCCTATCTATAGCTGAACATCGTATAAACAATAATTTATATTTTTCAAATAACAGCTTTTTGTGTTACGCATTTTGTTTGAAATATATCATGGAGGCGGAAGATATAGAAGATTCATCGCTCATAGTCCATTCAAAACGCGGGTTATGGTGTTCCAAAATAACACCGTTAAGAAAACCGAACCCTACACGTTTTTGGGGTCGCTGATCACGAAAATCGAGGTCCCGCGGTCCTAAAACTAGGGCGTCACCCCTAAAAATGCAAAAAACACCCCTTTTTAGGAGGTTTTCGCGATTATTTCAGTAATAATGAAAACTAATGCGATGAAATGCACTTTTTTAATATTTATTGGCGAAGGTGGTTGATTTATACTAACTTAAGGCGAACTTAATGGTAAGGGGCACTCCTAAAGGGTTGAAAGTACCCCTAAATTGGCGAAAAATGGCAAAAATTGTATTTTTTTGTTTTTTTTTTTTTTTTTCAAATTTATGCTTCAAATTCGATTCTGACTTCATATTTTAAAAAAAACCTTTTTGTATAATCGTACATCACATTACATTCCTCACTAAATTAGGTTATTACTTTAACTTCCAAGTAACTGCAATTAAAATTTACTAAAAAACAAATTCGGGTGCAATATCTTAAATATATCTTTGCCTCCGTTTTTACCTGCCTAAATGTCATTATAAAAAACGGACCACCCCATTATTCAGAAGTACCTCAAATAAATTAGGGTACATATTTCGCAATTATTGTGTGATTGTCGTTTTTACAAAAATGCAGAGTTTATTTAAAGATTCCACGAAATGAAATATTTCTCAATATATTTTTTTTTCTCTTTAGGGGTGGTTTAACCTCTGTACAAAGGGGTTTATAGTGAAATGTTCCAAATGTTATAATGATTACAAATGGAAAATTAAATTTAAATGTAAAACAATAAATTTTAATTTGTTTCAATTACAATTTTAATGTGGGGGTAGTTGTACCCCCTTAAGAGTTGAAAAAATTAATTTTTTTGCTGATAATACCTTTTGAACCAAATTTCAAACAAACAGCAAAAAAAAATTTGCAATTTTTTTTATATAAAGTTGTTTTTATTATAGTAAGGGTAGTTTTAACCCCTTAAGGGTTGAAAATAATTTATTTTTGTCTGACTGTACGCCCACAATCGAATTTGAAGCATAAACTTGAAAAAAAAAATGTTTACAATTTTTGCCATTTTTGGCCGATTTAGGGGTAGTTTCAACCCTTTAGGATTACCCCTTAACTTAAAGTTCGCCTTAATTTAGTATAAATAAACCATCTTCGCAAATAAATATTAAAAAAAGTGCATTTCATCGCATTAGTTTTCATTATTACTGAAATAATCGCGAAAAACCCCTAAAAAGGGTGTTTTTTTTGCATTTTTAGGGGTGACGCCCTAGTTTTAGGACCGCGGGACCTCGATGTTCGTGATCAGCGACCCCAAAAACGTGTAGGGTTCGATTTTCTTAACGGTGTTATTTTGGAACACCCCCCCCCCCTTTTTTGGATGGACTAATTAGGCCTGCAGCGAATCCCCAAAAAGTGCTCTAGAAATGAAAAAAGTGATGGAAATGAGATAACCGGTTGAGACTAATTGCAATCGATAGAGGATGGAAAAATGCATCTACAGTTGATTTTGACCGAAGTTTGGACATGGCCAACATATAAAAAAATAATGAAAATGCCTTTTTTTCGTAAGTGCGGTTTGAACGAAATTTTCACTTTATCTCGCTATATCTCAGTTGATATTGCAGATATCAATTTCAAATTTTAACATAGTCTAGTTTGACTAACTCCCTAAATATAAAACTTTAACCGAACTGCTTACATCATTTAAAAACAAAATGGCGAATGTTTAAAAAATTTCCAACAGATTCGTGAGACTTATTTTTCTAATCAAAAAGTTGTGTTATAGATTTTTGAAATTCGCTTTTTTGGCTAAACTACATTGTAGCCAAATCCTTAAGACAGTTTTCTGTAAATTTTCAGATCAAAATGTCCTTCGGTTCAAAAGTTACAGTAACATTAGTTGACACTCGACTTCGTCCGCAACAAACGTTCGGATTTTTAAAATATTTCCTGCTAGTTAATTTTTTTGTTAAAAAGTTACATATAAGTGTTTGATTTTCATCATAAATTTTTATCCGATTAAGGTTTGATTATATTTTCCTATTGGGTAATTCATTTAATTTGAATTCATTATATTTATTTCTATACAGATCTCAAAATGTCTATTAATGACAAAGAAGTGAAGCGTTTTTTTTGTGATATCTTTTTAAACAAGCACGAACTTGCTGTACAAGTAAACAAGAAAGGAATCGATGCTCTTCTTGAGTCTGCTAACCAAAATAATGATGGTATTTCAAGAAAGTTATTTTCTGCCCGTGATAGTAGCTCTTTGAATCAAATCAAGCTTCATAATGATTGTAGAAGTACGTACAGGGTGTGGAAAAGGTCTGGGAACGGTTCGATATTTCCTGAAGGGTAGGTTTTCGTGAAAAAAGTTTGTAGAAAAAGTTGCTCAGCTTGGAGGGTAGAATCATTTGCACATGAAAGTCACCCCCACCCACTCACCCCCCGCAGGGGGTGGGGGTAACTCTAAAATTTTAAATAGCAATCCCCATTTTTTTTTCACGGATTATGATTCTCCGAAGAAAAATATGAAACTTTTGTCTTAAAACTTTTTTCACGAAAACCTACCCTTCAAGAAATATCGAACAATTGCCGGACTATTCCCCACCCCTAAAAATTCGTTTTGGGGGTGCAGGGAAGCTTCGGATAAAAAAAAAATTTAAGACAAAAGTTTCATATTTTTCTTCGGAGAATCACAATCCGTGATAAAAAATAGGGGTTGCCATTTAAAATTTTCAGACTTACCCCCACCTCCTGCGAGGGGGTGAGTGGGTGGGGGTGAGTTTCGTGTGCAAACGATTCTACCCTACAACCTGAGCAACTTTTGCTACAAACTCTTTTCACGAAAACCTACCCTTCAGGAAATATCGAACCGTTCCCAGACCTTTTCCACACCCTGTATATACAATAAAAAGGCGCGGACTCGGAAAAGTTCAAAATTTGATACTGATACATAGTAACTCACAGAAACGTATACGAAGCACGGGCTCTTTTGACTGGGATAATTTGTGTTTTATATGTAATCATGGTAATAACTTATCAGCAGTAACATCGAGGCCTTTCCAAATATGTGAAAATATTTTACAAAGCAACAACGTGGCTAAAAATGTCCGCGATTTACTTACAAAACCCCGAATTTATTAGTGGTCAATGCCAATTATCACAAGCCGTGTTACCCGACATTTTGTACCTACGCGAAGAATGCGGCTATCTCAAACAAAAGTGAGACAAAAGAACGTTATTTGTAGAAAATGGCTGCCACCGAGATATGGAAAAATAATAAAAACTCCTTGCAGAACGGAGACATATTTTTTTACCTGACTTCCATGCTGAATTTATAACAAATTTACAAAAGCAAGGCACTTCTAAGAATGAAGCTCAAGCAATACTCCCCCATTAAGTGAAATTAATTCTTTTGGAAACTGCTTCAGATGGTGTTATATTTCACTCAAAAAAAGGTGTCCTGACATTATTTGTTCGACCAATTGGACCATCTACGAATTACTAAAAAGAGAAAAAACCGCCAAATGCAATCACAGCATATACATAAGTGATATTAAAATTGATGCTACAAACGATTCAGTAATTTTACACCACGTTGTCGAAAAAATCAGGGTATAAATCGATAAAATACCTAAAACTTGCGAATATCCGAACCCATCCGATTTGCAGATCAATTACGCACATAATTTTGTTCTATTTTAACGATAAAAAATTATATGTAGTTTTGCTACTCGTGTACTTTGCAACGGCTACAATGTCGAGTGTCAACAAATGTTACTGTAACTTTTGAACCGGAGGACATTTTGATCTGAAAATTTACAGAAAACTACCTAAAGGATTTGGCTACAATGTAGTTTAGCCAAAAAAGCGAATTTCAAAAATCTATAACACAACTTTTTGATTAGAAAAAAAATCTCACGAATCTGTTGGAAATTTTTTAAACATTCGCCATTTTGTTTTTAAATGATGTAACCAGTTCGGTTAAAGTTTTATATTTAGGGAGTTAGTCAAACTAGACTATGTTAAAATTTGAAATTGATATCTGCAATATCAACTGAGATATAGCGAGATAAAGTGAAAATTTCGTTCAAACCGCACTTACGAAAAAAAGGCATTTTCATTATTTTTTTATATGTTGGCCATGTCCAAACTTCGGTCAAAATCAACTGTAGATGCATTTTTCCATCCTCTATCGATTGCAATTAGTCTCAACCGGTTATCTCATTTCCATCACTTCGAGCGAAAAAATGGGATGCGTTGCAGGCCTAAATAGGGCAAGGGATAATTGAAGAAATGATATCTTACAAAAAGGACCGACCGCTGTAAAGCTTGAAAAATTGAAATCTGCAAGTGAAAATAATATTATTTCCTTAAAAGCAGGTAACTTGAATTACACTCCAAGCTCACAAATTTTAAGGCAAATAAAGTTTGAAGAGTCCCAAAAAGGTGATCTTAGTAGCGATTTTATTAAATTTTTAATACTGTTAAAACAAAAATATGACGAGGAAATAATAGGCACAAAAATCAAAGGCTCAAAAATCAAGAATTCAAGAATTCGGATTTTTTCCTATAAATATAATTCTCTATTCAGAATTGCAATTAATGTACTTCTTATGTCAAAAGAAAAATAATGGGAGTTTATACTTTGACGCAACAGGCTCGATAATATCAATTCCACCTTATTTAAAGCACATTCCACCTATCTTTTATTATTCCATGGTAATGCAAGGTTGGGATAATGTTACACTTTTTCCAGTTGCAGAATTTATTTCGAGTAAGCACGATGTAATTGCTATAAGGCATTTTACTGATGTTTTTTATAATAGTCTAAAAGAATTGTCCAATAAAAGAGTGATCAAAATTGAAACAGGTTTCAGTCTTGCTTTACTACAATCTATATGCTTAACATTTAATGAAAAAACTTTATATGAGTTTATGCGCTTTTTATACATATATAATAATTGAAAAAAAGAAAGAAGAAATATCAAATGTAACTATTTTACATATTTGTAGTTCGCATTTTATAAAAACCGTTTCTTTAAAACTTTTGAAATGTTATCCGGACAAACATAAACAAACTGATGAAAGAAATCTAGCATTAAGGTTAGTAGCATATATGGTGCATTGTAGAAATTTGGAAGAAGCTGATCAATATTTAGTAATAATTGTACGTGTTTTTGGATTGCAATATAAAACTGTTGATTTTGAAGGATTAATAGATTATATCTCTGATTTAAAATTGCAATATACCATTGAATGTTGTAATGATGAAAATGAAGACAACGAACTATTAAAAAAAAAACATTTGTTTTGATTCTGAAAAAAATATGCCACCTTATTACTATCATTTTAAAAGTAGAATGACAGAGATTAAAAACAAAAGCCGTTTAACTGATAAAAATAATAAGTTTTACAATGAGAAATTCATCAGCTATTTATTTGATTTTATATTTGTTTATTGCAACTCTTATTCATTACTTAGGAAAGAGAAGAGATAGCAATGTTCACGTAGAAAATCATTTCAATAAACAAAAAAATAAATTATTGCAAAACAAAAATATTCAAATACCTAGATTTATATTAAGAAATCAAGAATACATTAAAGGACGATTAGTTGAAAGGGAATTTAATTTAAATTCATCTGATGTACAAAACAGGAAAAAGAGAAATCTTAAAGATGTTACCGAAAATTGGAGAAATCTGAAAGGGAAATTTAATCGTCATTTTAAGAAGCTAAAATTTTATGATGCTAAAAATCAGGAAAAATTAAAGAAGAAATAAAGTTTCTGACAGTGAAGGTTAAAATATTGATTTTGAAAAAAATTATGAAAATACTATGACTGCTGAAAATTGTAAAATTGATATACCTAAAGGCTGAAAAAAAATCGCAACAAATATTGAATTTGAAGAAACAAAAAACTATTTTCACCCCAAAAATATAACTTAAAAAATAAAATGTTCAACAAAAAATATGGGAAAGTAAAAATAAAATGAAAAAAGCAGTTGAGTTTTAAACGAAAAAAAGAATTATCCACTGAAACAATAAAAAAAGATACAAACCTAAATTTAAAGAATAAAAGTGACAAATTTGTAGTAACGAATGTTAAAAAAGTACTAAAGAAGCCAAGTCATATATATTACATTTATGACAATTTTTTTAATCATCGTTTCGATTATCCACCAGTTCCTTATCCAAATGTTGAATGAATGATAAACAATATCAGCCTAAGACATTCTGATTTTAAACGTTTGCAACCGTACAAAGGTATTTATGAGTGGATGAATGATGATATGTATTATAAATTCTTTTTTCAGTTTGATGCCAAATATTGGGCAAAGAAGAGAAAATTGATAATAATTGTTTTACTCAATCAATAAAAGACAATACATACTACGTCTATAGCACAAGTCAATATGGCTCGCAAACAAAAAATAATTAACAGTGACTTGATCCTGATAACTATTGCCAAGGATGGTCATTGGTCATTAATTTTGTACATTCTATCCTTAAAAATAATGTTATACTTCGACTATATACAATTCACTCACTCTTCCAACGGAAATTATAAATGGTATTTTAACTGTTGTTTGGAAAATTATAGATTCTAACTTCGAAGCTAAAGATTTTTTAATTTATACTCCTACAGATATAACTTCACAAAAGTTACTTTCTAGAGTTGATGATGTGCAAGGAGGGCCTACATGATAGCTTCTGGCAATGTCATATAATTTAAAGAAGACAATATGGATATAGTAAGAATATATTAGATAGCAAATATATTGTACTCAATGGAAAAAGTACCTGAGACTAACCAAAATATTAATTTATTAAAACAACAAAATATTAAAAATGATGATGATCCGTTAATATGTTATGAAATTAATGATGGTACTGAAATTCCAAATAGAATAGCTATAATAAATTTCATGCCAAATATTAAAGTTATTAAAGATAAACCTCCTATGCAATATGACACTACATTTAATTTTATCAAAGTTTTATATTTTATACTAGTTACAGAAAAGAATTGTTTAAGACATTAAAAAAATATATTTATTTTATAATACCTACTAATATATAAAAAAAATTGTTAATTGCAATAATATACAAAACCAAAACGTCCTGCTTTAAAATAAGCGTATTTAATTGTAAAGTGCATATAATATTTAAAAAGATTATATTTAACAATTAATAATACATTAACTTATTATTTCACTTTAATTCTTTTATAAAATTATTCACTCCTTCTTTGAAATAAATGTTTTTATTTATAGTAAAATTTTCGTTCTATTTTATAATTACGCTCGAAGACAAATTAAATCGTATATCGCTCAGAACCATAGAACTATCCTGAAATTTTTACACAATCTTCCTCGCACATACAGATACATAAAACAAATAATTTAAATGAGGGATATTAGCTTTTTATTTGATAAAAACTAATTTGTTTTTGGACTTTTTAATTAACCCTTCGCATGCCTGGTGGGGTCTGAGGGACCCACTTGATACAAAACCTGTCATATCTTTCTAAATACAAGGTTAGGTGAACTGTCGCTCTTGGTAGCTTCCGTTTATGAACTAGCCGTGAAAACAATCCCCTTTTCGCAGTCCGGCGCTGGCTCCTTTGTGAGAAGGACGTGCGTAAAGGGATTTGGGGTCTGGTAGGCCCCACCAGGCATTGGACGTGACTTTTTTCCGGTGAGTTTTTTTGATTTTTTTGCTGATAATAATAATTGTTTATACTTATAAATGACATAATACCATAATATTTACTTTTATACATACATACATATAATGTATAGTGGCGACAAAATACGAAAAACTACTTCAACCAAAAGTATACTTTCAGCAGGCGTTGAATTTAATTCAGCAATCGCTGAATTTTTGTTTTGACATGAATATGTCTTATCCCTGGATTCTATTCAAAAGAATGTGCGGAACGGAAATCGTCACATTTCTTGACTCATTTTGTTTGTGTTTTGCTTTGTTTATTCTTTCGTCTTCATTGGGTGGACTTTTTTTTGTTCAATCGCTGCGAGTTTTTGTTCAAAGAGTGAGAAAAAGTGTCGAGGATTTTTTACTTTGTGTGAGATTTTTTAAACAGCTTATGGGGCCCATTCACGGGCCAACTAGTTGCCCAAACTGAGTTGTGTAAAAAGTTGTTGTTTTGCCACAAACGCTTCAACTGAGTTGATATTTCAACTGTCAATTCGATATTTTATAGGCAATTTCAAAGTTAAATGAAATTGTAGAAAACCCGCGACTAAGTTTTATAATAATAAAAATTGGAGAAAGATGATTTTTTAGATTAATTATAATTTTTTTAAATTATTAATATGAATATTTATATTTTTTAAAATATAAATTAAATTCTAAAAGTATAAATTATGAAAATAATTTAATATTATGTGAACTTTCATAATTTAAATTAAAAATAATGCAAAATAAACTTGCAAAAAAAACTATATTCTTCGAAAGATTTTGATTTATCCCAACTGAAACCCCAACTGTCAAATAAGTTTGCCAACTGCCCCACACACGATGCGATTCAGTGACAACACAACTCAGTTTGGACAACTAGTTGGCTTGTGGATGGGCCCCATTAGAAAAGGTGTGCTTGAGTCGTCCGTCGCGCGATATTTTTGTGTTTTCGAAGCGGGGCGGAATCAGAGTCGATATCAGGGAATTTTCTTACTACGCAGTTTGCGGATTGAGTGTGGTGCGGTCGCGGTGCGTTTAGAATTTTTGCAAAAGCACAATTTTTTTATTGTGAACGATTTCGTTTCGTGTGTTTGTATTCTGTTACATTGTCGAAAAAGGATAAGGTGGTTGAAGGGTATGTATTGAAGCGAGACAGATATATATTGTTGTGTGCATTCCTTTCGACCTCCAGGGGTTCTTTCCAATAAGAACAAGAAGGTGATTTCCAATAAGACTAAGAAACAAATAGACCCCAGGGATAAGACATATTCATGTCTACTGTCGAGAAGCCATGGCACTTCCCGTCTTTTTTTTCCTTCCTTTTTATGTCAAACTTAAATTTAAAGTTAGTTTTGTTTCTGAATTCATCGAATAAAGATTGTAATAACATTCTCCCGCAAGTTTTCTTTACCCTTAAACGTAGAATACTTTAATTACTTTAGGTACAGCGAACATATAGTTATAGGTAATTTCACTGTTTATAAATTCAAGATTAAATTCTGTGTTATTGCTTAAATATTTTTATGACTCTGGTTGGTTAGTTGCTTTTAGACCACCTTAGCTGCTTTGATATAAAATGTACATTATATGCTGACAATTTCAAATATTTATGTTGGTTTAGACAAAATGAGTAGACCACTCACAGAAAAGGAAATAGCTACAGCTTTAGAGCTTGAAGTTGAAGAAAATGATGTTGTTTTTGAAAACCGTGGAGATGAATATGACCATGTGAGTAACCATGAAGATTCTGACGAGGAAAATATTCATGAATTGCAAGAATCTGCTGAAGCGCAAGAAACTGATGGTTCAGATTCAGAAATGGTGGAACCACTCATTAATCTGACTTCGAGAGGAATCTATAAGGGCAAGGATGGCATCGTTTGGCGAAAATTTCCTCCAAATACCCCAATTCGCACTAGGTCTGAAAATATTGTCAGCGGAGTACCAGGAGTTCAACTTCGTGCTAAAAATGCATTGCTTGAAGTAGGCTGCTTTCAACTTTTTGTAACCGAACATATGCCAAATGAGATACTGATCCACACTAACCACAAAGTGAGAATGGCTAGAATGAACCAGAGTGGTTCTAATGAATATGCTTATTCAGAAACAGATATAGCCGAGCTGAAGGCAGTGATTGGATTGCTTTTTCTCGCAGGAATTTCCAAATCTGGAAGACAAAACTTGCAAGACCTTTGGTCAGATGACGGGACTGGTATCGAAATCTTCCGTTTGACGATGAGCTTGAGAAGATTTACGTTTATAGTAAATTGCCTGAGATTCGATGATGCCGACAGCCGTGAAGAAAGAAAAGCTTTGGACAAATTAGCACCAATCAGGCAAATTTTTGAGGACTTCATTGATAATTGCAAGAGCCATTACACTCCTTATGAAAACCTGACCATAGACGAAGAACTGGTAGCATTTCGCGGCCGATGCAGCTTCCGCCAATATATACCAAGTAAACCGGCGAAGTATGGCTTAAAAATTATTGCTCTGGTTGATGCCATGAGATACTACTCCTTGAACATGGAAATATATCTGGGAGTACAGCCAGATGGGCCGTACACCGTAAGTAAAAAGCCACACGATGTTGTAGATCGCTTGGTGCAACCTATATCTCAAACTGGGCGAAATGTCACTATGGATAATTGGTTTACTAGCTATGCTACAATACAACATCTATTGGACAATCACAATTTGACTTCTGTGGGTACCTTGAAGTCCAACAAAACTTGCATTCCTCAGAATTTCAAAAAACGTCGAGAAATCAACACTACACTCTTTGGATTTCAGAAAGACTTGACAATTTTGTCATACGTCCCAAAGCGTAACAAAAATGTTTTCCTGCTTTCCTCTCTCCTCATGATGGCAAAATTGATCCTGAAACAGGAGACCAGCAAAAGCCGGAAATAATAACATTTTATAATAAGACCAAAAGCGGGGTCGACACCGTAGACAAACTGATACGCACCTATGATGTGTCCAGAAACTCACAGAGATGGCCACTTACGGTTTTTTTTGGATCCTCAATACAGCGGCTGTAAATGCAAAAATAATTCATATGCTGAATACACCAGACTCAACTTCCACAAGAAGAAGATTTCTGAAAAACTTGGGCTTGGCACTGATACGCCCCCATTTAACCGAAAGGAAAACCAAGCAAAGCATTTCTGTGAATCTCCGCAAACGAATTGGGACCTGGCTTGGTAAAGAAGAAGCACCACCAAGCAAGAAATCGTATTATGGTGTAAAGAGTCGTTGTTACTTATGCTCAAGAATCAAAGATCGCAAATCAAAACTTATCTGTGTCATCTGTAGCGGCCACATTTGCATGGAACATACAAATCTTGTGTGTGATACTTGCTTCCAAAGAGATGGCCGAGAACTTGATGTAGAGTGATTCCTTTTTGTATGCCAAAGATAAATATATCCTTAAGTGCCTTAAAAGTAATTGGCGATAAATCATATTTTAAGTTATATATAAGTTTTTGTTTAAAATCCAATGGAGGTTAATTTTTGTTTGACATTTTTAAGAGTTTTTGAATAATTTAATAAAAATACTAATTTACTAAAACTATTTTTTTATCTTTTTCTTAATAATGTAGAATAATAGTATTTCAACCGAATCATAGCAAAAAAAAATAAGTTTTATATCATTTTCTGAGATAAAATATTATTTGAAATGAGGGGGTCTGTCAGACCCCACCAGGCATGCGGTGTGATTTTCATCCACCAGGCATGCGAAGGGTTAAGCTCAAAAACGCTGGCTGGAAAATTTAATCCTATTTCCTTCAGAACCATGGAACTATCCTGAAATTTTTACACAATTTTCCTCACACACACAGATACATAAAACAAATAATTTAAATGGGGGACATTAGCTTTTTATTTTTATACCACGTTCACATCGCCTCGAAAACACGTGTTTTCAAGTAAGTGTTTTCGCAAAACGAATGAGCCGTTCACATCGTCTTTCTTGTTTTCGAGTGACAGTTAAAAGAGTTACGGAAAAATGTCGTGTGCAGAGTTAACGGTAATGAGTTTGAATAAAAACAATATAATAAATGAAATAAATGCAGCATCGCAGAGATGTTTGTTAAAATTACTAATAAGGAAAAAGCGGAGATTGGCAAAACAAATACTGGTAATAAAAATAACATTATCTATAGAAAAAAACAAAAATTGAGCCAAGTCCGCCAAGGAATTGGACAAAATTCAGTTTGGTCAAATCAATGACGCTTTGTAGGTACTAATTTTAAGTATGCTAAAGCAAAAGAATGGGTGGTTTTAAGTCAATTCCGCGGCGGAGTTCCCATTGAAAACTTTACGCGGTTGAACTTATTGCTTTTCGTTTGAGGAAAATTCATTTCTTTTTTCAATTAATAAATGAATTATTTGTTTAAACATTAGCCTGTAGTGGCTTCAATAATTTATGCAATACATTCGAACTATATTTTGATTAAAGTAGGTGGCGTAACTATTTCATTTAATCGGTGTAATTATTTTTATTTAACTTCATTATTTAATTCTTTATACTACAATCTATGTTGAGTAAAAGAAAACGCAATTAAATCAATTTTACACTTATGATTGATACAATGTGTGTGAAATAGTAAAGCAGGAATAAATTTTGCTTTGATGAATTATAATGTAATATCAATGGAACCATTGAGGCACTTTAGCATCACACATAAGTATGGTAGCACCTGCTTAAAAAAACAATTAGTCATAAAGACTGATCCCTTTTGTATTGTTGGGAATTTTCATGTCGATTTTCTATATCGACTTCTTCCGATTTTTTTTAATGTTTTTTGATTAGATCATTATTCATTCTAATTTCCTTTAATATTTGAGTCTGATAATTACTCATTTTTCCTTTTTTAGATGTAGCACCTCCAGATGTTGAAAGTTGGTCCTTTGATGCAGACTCCGTTGCGGTGACGCGTGAATATTTAGTTGCAGCACCCGCAGATGTTGAAGACTGGTCTTCTGATGCAACCTCTGTGACGGTTGGGTTATCCGGCAATTCATCTACGTCACCCCAATCTATCGGGGGATAATTTTTATCTCCTCTTCCCGAAATGAATTACAACTGCTAATTGTAAAAACGTTTTCATTAGATTAAAAGTAATTTTGAAAATTATGCTATCTTCTATCATTTCCTCCACATTGTTACATTTAAAACTCCCCATAAATTGGTTTATTTTATTAAATAAATGCCAATTTGATGGGGAGCCACCAGACGGTCCTATTTGGGCCTTTTCACTTCTGCAAGCATACATGATAGGTATAAACAATTATATGTATACAAAATATTACTGTAATAAAATTATTTATTACCGATATCGGGTTGTCAGGTTGAGGAGTTTTGATTTAATTTCTTCAACTGAAATAATTAAATTAGATTTCTCCAACTCCGCCTTGATATCCATAAGCACATGACTGTTTTTTCGCTGGCCACGCAATGACTCAATGTGGTTTTCCCATATTGAAACCAGCAAATTTTCTTCATGCTCACCCCAAATCCTTCTTTTTTTATATTTCCTCTTGGGACATTCCATAACTTTTTAATTATTTCACACACAATTATTTCAAAGGCAAAATAAGAAATGTCAGTTCAACGGAAAATGACAAGCTTATAACCAGTGGTGAACGCTGAATTGGGTTCGTGTCCACACTTTTCTTGTTTTCGAGCTCGTTTTTATCGAAAACAGCTTCCCAAGTTGTTTTCGATTTGTATGGGAAAACATTCGTTTTCGATTGTGTTTTTGTCGACAAAAATATAAAGGGGGGGGGCTATCTTTGCCCGTTTACGAGATAGGGCGCTTTGAATCTTGCTTTTGAGGAAAAAATGTGGTTTAATGTTTTAGAATTAAACAAGAACAACACTCACTATCCAAAAATAGGATATCTTTGTAGTCGTAAGGAATGCGGCTTCCATTTCAATACTAAAAATAAAAGTGGCTTATTTTTAAAAAAATATTAAAATAAGAATTATTCCCACTTTTTTCACTTTAATTCAAGTGCATAAGTGCAAGTGCATAGCATTCTGCCTAAGTAAGTAAAATACAGATGCCCAGTCGATTAGGCGAAACATGTTCCACGTTGTCGAAAGCCATTAATCCAAGTAAAATATTAAATTCTACGATGTGCCAGAATATGAAATGAATGTGGAGAGCGGTGTCTGCATTGCAGCATTGAAACGCAATCTCTCACACTCGTCGTAGGTATTTTGCTTCACACACTGTTGAATTATACGCTGCTGCTTGTTGCTGGAGCTCGACCAAAAGTTGCCATGCTCAAGCCAGCTACATGTGTACAATTGCCAGGAAAAGGGTTCGCTACAAAAGTGCGCGTGGCGGAAGTTTTGAGACTTTAACCCAGGCCCATCGTGCACCCAAGTTTTCACTTCAAAAAGGCCCCGACCGAATATTACGAAAACTTTTCAGATTATATTTTCGTGAATACGCTTCGAAAGCAACTCAACACTTGCGTACTCACACACACACAAAAACATACCTCTTCTCAAATTTATGCTTAAAATGCTATTGGGATCTTGAAAAATGTAAATACGTTGAAAATTACTATTTCGATTACAATAACTTCCCCATAAACTGAGAGGTTAAAAATATAAAGTGACAACAAACAAACGCTCCCTAGCGGTGTAAAAGATTTAAAAAAAATTTAGCAGGAGCTAACATACTGACAAAGACGTGGAATATGCCTACTGAAGAGACCACGTGATAAACAACGTACCAGATGGAACTCTACCTTGCTGTGGTCTTCTTGAACCAGTGGGGTCGGTCAGTTTAAATTTTAATTAACACACGTTCGGATTCCGACCATACAACTTTAAATTACTATTTCGATTACAATAACTTCCCCATAAACTGAGAGGTTAAAAATATAAAGTGACAACAAACAAACGCTCCCTAGCGGTGTAAAAGATTTAAAAAAATTTAGCAGGAGCTAACATACTGACAAAGACGTGGAATATGCCTACTGAAGAGACCACGTGATAAACAACGTACCAGATGGAACTCTACCTTGCTGTGGTCTTCTTGAACCAGTGGGGTCGGTCAGTTTAAATTTTAATTAACACACGTTCGGATTCCGACCATACAACTTTATTTTTCTTACAATATATTTACAATATTGTTTCACGAAACATTAACTATTAAAACATGCACTCCGACGGGAGATACCATTAATAAATTATAATTTTAATGGATGATAAATCTTTTCGGAGCAGATTCTGAAAACGGACTGACGTCTGATAAAAAACAAAAACCCTCGCCTATTTTCTTAGAATATTATTCAACAAAAATAGGCGAGTGTTTCGCACAAAGTGTAGGGAGTACAGTAAACTAAACTGCTCCTACAACCTCTTAAGGTGGTGTGGAGACGAGTTCTTATACAAAGCCTTGAAATTGTACCTAATTAATATTTTCATTTTATGCAGTCGGTAATTAATTAAGTCAGTCATGAGCTTAGACCGAATCATTTTAGATGTTCAGTTAGTCAGCGGAGTTAATGGACAGCTGTTTGTTAAGGAGTTGGCATTTTTACGCCATGGATCACTTATATCGGACTATAGTATTTTAAGATAAATTCAACTATAGCTAGATTAAGATAGAACAATGGCGATATTGGCTACGACGAATCCGTTAAACTGGCAAATTGATCGAATTCAACAATTTATGTGAAAGGTAATACTAAAACTAACCCAGTGTTCCAGAAACTTCGAAACATCCTACCCCATCCATGGCAAAACGACTTTGTTGGGTTTTGAATTCACGATTTATCCACTATGCGCCATCTGTTAGATTCTAGATCTATAAAAAAGGAAACTAGACTATGAACTAGAAAATGGCCGAAAGTTTCAGAAGTTAGATAAAGGGGGAGCTCGGATATATAAAAGGGACTTGCACACGCTTAGAAAGTCAGTTTTGATTCGGAGAGTGATGAAAGTTCTCTAAAGTGACAAAAGTGACCGAATGCGAATTAAAAAGCGATAAATAGAGTTTAATAGTGTGAGATATTAAATTGCAAGGGATTATAGTTAACTTTAAGAATTGTGTTTGTGATTGAATTGTGATCAGTTTTTAATAAATAAGTTTTTATGTGAATATTTAAAATTTGTACTCCTACGAATCCGTTAAACTGTAAAAACGTAACAATTGGTGTCAGAAGTGGGATTAATTAAAAGTAGAGTGAAATACGTAGACTTCAAAAACAATTGTAACTAGAATTTTGATTTTGTGCGTGAGAACACATAATAATAGTCTTTTGTGACATAATAATAAAATGGGTCGAAAATTAGTGATTTTCGCACTGTGAAGTTGAAATGGGAATTAAGTAAACGCTCGAGGTCAACGGCAAGGGCTAAAAATTATCTAATCGCCCTGCATCGAGAAGCTTTAGTGAACGAGGTAAAGGATTCTGAAACCACTGGCGGATCCAGGGGCCCCATTCCCCCCCCCCCTCGAAGATATTTGTTCAACTTAAAAAACAAGACAGATGAAATAAAAATTAACACTTTTTATTTTGTGATTATGATTTAATTTGCTAAAATCTGTTTTCATTTTGAGATCAACAAATCTTTGGATTTCGTTTCTGCTAATAAATAACTAATTGGATGTTGTGCCTACATACTAGCCACTAATTACGCTTTTTCATGGTATTCTTTCTGTTGCATAACACTTCATGACCATAAAAAAACAAGAAATGATACTTTTCCCTTTTAATTATTAAATTTTTATGTTCTCCTGAGTATCATTATTAAATAATAAAATTTTAGTGATAGATTCAAAACATGTTCCACCGAAGTAAATATATATATATATATATATATATATAGGTATATATATATATATATATATATATATATATATATATACCTATATATATATATATATATATATATATATATATATATATATATATATATATATATATATATATATTAGGGTGGTCCTTATTATAAAGGGTGGAAAAAAAATCGGTTTTTCTTTTGCAGCACCCTCCAATTTCGTTCCTTTTGATAAGAAAGTAAAATGGTCCAAATTTTAAATCAATCCGATAATATTAACACGTGCCGCATGGGGCCCGAAGTTTGAAAACATAATATATTGAGGTTTTTTTTTTCAAATATTTTTATAAAATAGTACAAGCAAATAAATTAATTTTAAATGATGAGTATTACATCTAATACAAGTATATTTCATTAACATACCTTCATTAATTATATCACATAGCCCCAACGGGAGTTTTTTTGTTTTGGTAAAAGTGCAGTTTTTATATATAAATTTTAATTATAAGATTTATTCAGACTTTTTCGACTGTGCCCAGGATACTTTCGGCGATAATCTTGTACTGTCTGAGAAAGAGTTTGAGTAAATATAGCACATTTTATTATCTAAGTACTCGAAGGTATTTAAGGATAAAAATCCTTGACGTACTTGTAGTAAAAATTGTTTCTGTTCTTCGTTTTTTGTTATTTTGGTGTTGAAGTCTTCTATAAGTTTCACTCCGCGTTCTGCAGTACCATTTACCACTTTAAGCGATTCTATTATTTTCTTCCCTTCTCTGTATTCTAGATTGTCCTTCCAGTAAATAGCATCGGTTGTAAGAAATTCAGTGGACAGGCCGAAATTTTCAAAAAGTTTTAATGAATTGGGTGAAACTAATTCAGCTGGGAGGTCTTTAGAAAGGAAACTTGGGACTTCTTCCAATTTTATATGCGCTGCGCATTCGTCGTTCAAGTACCACAAATGGTTTATAAACTTTTTTAATGCTGCATTAGCTATCTCCTTATCATGTGTTAACGTCATTTAATGGAGCTTTGGTTGCATTCGGTGCGGAAAACCATGCTTGGAAATAGCACTTTACGATGAAGCAGCAAATTTTTTTTAGTGCTGTTTGTTCATTTGCATGTAAATTAAATTGATTTCTAAAAAGCCATATTTTTAGACAATAAATTGCCTTTGCCATCCATCTAGCCCAATGGTATGCACCGGGCGGTCGAAACTTAATTCCTCCCACAGGGACTCCTCCTAAAAATATCACGATGAGTTCTAAAAACTCTCTGTAGTCATCTCTAGGAAAGTCGTCCCGTAACTTACTCTCTGCGAAAAGTAATATTTGATCTCTCGAATCATTTAATAGTGTATGGACGTCCGGATCTGTTGTCCACGTTGACACTTTTGGTTGATCAATCTTTAGCCACTCATTTTTCAGTCTTTTAAATAATTGTATTTCCGGACCTGATGAAGGAGAAAACTTTGCTGCCGTGAATACTCCCTGTAGAAGTATCTCATAAATATGATGCCTGCATGGTAAAAACAAAATATTTCGACCCAATTTCTTTTCTAAAAGCACACACGCCCCATTTAATCGTCCAGTATTAGACGCCGTGGTGTCAAAAACAAAAGCCTGAACTTTCCGTAACAGGGACCAATCTTCTAGGGCATCGTATACCGCGGAAGATACCTTATACCCCGTTCCAGCGTTCCAGGTACTCCAAGAACTTGCTCAATATTGGGGGCCGTTGCAATAACAGGAAGGCGATCAACTTTATTTTTACCGGTTATATCTGGAAGTAATTTTGAGTCCCAGTGAACTACTGCAAATTCCAAATCTAACTGAACAAATTTTGATTTTATATTCAAAGCCGATGTTTTACGAAATGTTTGTCGAGCTTTTCTGATAGAGGTTCGATTTACAACGAATTCTTGAGGATTTACAGAAGTGGCCTCTATGAACGCTGTTAACAAGTGAACAGCATCCCTGTCGCTTATTTTACATTTGTCCAGAGCTGCTGAAAATCGGGGTGTTATTATTTCTTTTCTAGCTCTTTTAATTGTTGATGGCTCTGTGATCGCAAAATTTGGGTCCTCTGTTTCCATTGCTACATTTTCTATCCCTTCATTTTCTACCTCCTCCGAACTAGAAGTATCAGTCACTTGCGCTGCAGAGAAAAAAATCTTCATTTCAGCAAAGAATTAACATGGTTTGTAATAGGCCGTTGGCCATAAACTTGTACATTTTTGGCAATTATGCGTCTTCTTTTTGAGCGAGAAGTTACACGATTGGGTGAAACTTGAAAGAGTTATTATAAACCATACTTTGGTAGCACTGGTTTACAAAACTAAAAGTACTGAGTTCCTTATTTTGTGTATGGAGAGATTATCACAGGGCTCAGATTTTTATCTGTAAGCTTTCCTCTGCCGACAGAGGCTTACAAGTTAACATTATTATCTAATGGAAAAAATGGTTTTGAAGAACTTCTATCATACATACCTTCTTTTGAATGCGTTTTAAAAAATTGTTTTTCTGTTCTTTTAACATCTTTCTTCTCACGGGCGGCTTTTCTTTCTTCAATGATTGACAACTTGAAATCTTTGCCAATCATACTTCCTGGGCGACCTTTTTGCCTTTGTAATTGCAAAAAATGTTTGTCTTCATCAATCTTCATCATATCCATGGCATTGGTGTGTGCTATATCGAATAAATTAACTAAATTTTCTTTAAATTCCTGCTCTCGTTTCCTGCATAAATCACTACTTCTGGTCTTACTCTTTTCCAGAAATCTTAGCTCTTCGTACAATTTTTTCAGTTTTTTCACACAATGGCTGCGATCTCGGGTAGGAATTCGCGCTTTTTTCCAAAACAAAAAACATTCGTCCATGACAAGGGAAATGCTTTCTGACAACGTCAACTTCACCATTCGCATATTGTAATACAGTACTCTTAATACGTCTCCTTTTGATGGTAATTTACTACCCCTAATTTGATTGTTCATTGTACCAATAAGAAAAATATGTCGTCGCGGCATTTTTCACTATATTTCACTATTTCACTATTATTCACTTTACACTACAGATAACGCAAGGAACAAACAACACAAGATTCGTTGAAATTTGTTAATCCAGAGATTTTCATGAAGCATAGACCTACCTAAACAAAGTTCAGCTACTGCAAGAATTCTTATGCAATTATATTATACCTCCCTTTAAAATTCTTCGCTCCATATTCTACTGGATAGTGTGGGAGGGGGGGGGGGCGTTACTAGTTTTTTCTATGAAGTCGTAAATCGCCAGCCAAATCTGATATACATATGTATGAAAATATTTGCGATTATATTGAAGTAGAGTACAACTCCATCTCTTATAGTTATTCATTTTTTATTACTTTCTCCTTTATTTAAAGGAGTAATAATGATTGCGACAGATTATGTAGTTTTTAATTACAAAAACATCTCTAAACGCGCTGTTTTTATGCTGAGAGTCGCGCCGCTCTTGGGTTAACCTCAATGCGGCACGTGTTAATCTTAACCGATCGATTTCAAATGTGGACCATTTTCGTTTTTTATATAACAGAACAGAACTAAGGGGTGCGTAGTCAAAAATTACTAGGTTTATAAATAAGGACCACCCTAATATATATATATATATATATATATATATATCAAGAGCTACAATTTGATGCCTCTGTTTAAGCTTTTTTTTTTTTTTTTTTTAAAAAGGTTAAAAATGAGTGATGGAAATTTATGTCTCTACAGACATCTTATATCTTATCACTTATTTTCTCCTACATTCGAAGAAAAATTTTGTCAGCAATGTCAATCAGCAGTCCATTCCTATATGTCAGTGGTAATAGAATGGAGCGTTTTTTTTTATCATAATATTTGTGCAACAGTTACCATTCAGTAAAAACACTACATGAAATAGTCATTAAATAATTTAATAAAATTTATTACGGAAAAAAGGGGGGTAGAAATATAAGTGCCCTCCCTGTATAAATTTTCTAGATCTGCCCTTGCCTGAAACCTACATGTTTGAAGGCGAGGTAGAATAAGAGCCAGAAGAAGCAACAGTGAGTATGACACAACTTTTAAAGACATTGATGGTGATAAAGGAGGAGCAAGATCGATCGTCAGCAGCGCAAGAACGGTCATCAGCAGCGCAATAACGTGCATCAGCAGATATGGAGGGCGCACATCAGCAGAGATGAAGGAAGCGACAGTCGAGATGAAGGAAGCGCAAGAACGGTCATCAGCGGAGATGAAAGAAACAAAAGAACATTCGAAAACAGAGATCAAGGCGGAAGAGTTGGCGTTAAAATATGAACAAAAAATGTTAACAGTGGTTCATGATCGTTTGATCGTAGAGCTCAAAAAGTCTATGAAAGTATAGAGGACCCAGCTGGAACAGAAAATCGAATTAATGTCACTTTCGGTTGCAAGAGGTTTATCGACTTCAGCGAAATAGAGTTCCAGGAGAAATTTTACAGCAACTGTATGCCGATATCAAGAGGCTGGTGCATTTGGCCAATCCTAGTTTCGGTCAAGACTACATCAAAGAAATAGCAGGAGAGGCTTTCTATAATTCTTTTGCCGACAGACAGTCAGATTGGACGGGAAGGAGACTACCGCCGAAGTTTTGGCATATGCTCTGGCATACGAGACAGAAAAGCAAGCAACAAGGAGTACACTCTACCACAGATGAATCAATATGACTGAGAACATTTGCCAACGAATCAACAGCTCGGACGTACCTGGTCCTGGTCGAGCCATATAGGTACAAAGCACGGTATACAGAAACATAAGGTAGCGTAAAAGAGACGACAGCTTCGAATACCGTGAAAAGTGGGCGCCTAGAGACGTCAGCCCTAATGCAGAAACAACAACAACGGCTTCAATTTTAAATGGAAAGCGGGCCCCACGTGACGTCAGCACTAGAATATCGTTTACGATATACAGTCTTTTACACTACCATGCTCTGAAAAATGTGGACAACGGCAGAAAGGCGACCAGCGGGATTTGGTGGGGAAATTCCCATGCCCTGATGTCTTTGCCAACATTACCCAACTGCAGCGAAGCAATAACAGCCTTATCATCGAGGAGAAGTTAGTACTATGAATAGAAGCTTATCGTAAAATTCGTCTTTCTTCGCGTCCGTGTTGGTCTCGGTTGGCGCAACTAGAAAATGGGCGAAAGTTCCAGAAGATAGATAAAATGAACGTCAAGCTAGCGGCGGTTGCACTGAAAAGCGGCGAAGTTAAAACTCAACTCTATTTAAAAATAAAAAGCTAATGTCCCTCATTTAAATTATTTGTTTTATGTATCTATATGTGTGAGGAAGATTGTGTAAAAATTTCAGGATAGTTCCATGGTTCTGAAGGAAATAGGATTATAATTTTCCAGCCAGCGTTTTTGAGCTTAATTACAAAGTCACGGCCCTTTTCAGTGCAACCGCCGCTAGCTTGACGTTCATTAGATAAAGGGGGGCTTAGATATTAAACGGCTTTTGAAAGTCAGTTTGATTTGAAAAGCGAATAAATCGTTCTCAAGTGATAAAAGTAACCTAAAGCGTAAAGTGGTGATTGAAAAGTGAAAAATATAATTTAATAGTCTGAGATATTAAATTGCAAGTGATTATAGTGAACTTTAAGAATTGTGTTTGTTTTGAATTGTGTTTGGTTTCTAATAAATAAGTTTTTGTGTGAATATATGTAACGGTCAGTTTTGCTCAAAAATCCCTAAATAATTACTTGACTAAAAATCACTGTCGGGAATTCAGAAGGGGTTCGAAACAAAACAGTAGGCGGAAAAAGGAAAACAAAAAGAAAAAAAAAATTTTTTTTCGGGGAGACAGTCAGTTTTCTTGGAGGCGGTCAGTTTTTTTCTTTGAGGGAGTCAGTCAGTGAGTCAGAAAGAGATTTTTACGGAGTCGGTGATTGAGTTAAGAGTCGGTCGTGCATTTTGCGGCAAAAGTTTTCGCCTGAATTTTTGGCACGAATTTCAATAAAGGACCAAAAAGGATTAGAGAAAAAATAGTGTGGTGATGTAATAAAAAGCACGCTATATGTAGAAGGCAAGCGGCTGGTAATAAAGTTCACCAGGAATCTACTAGGAAAAGAGAATAGCGCAGCAAGGAGTTGGCGATAAGAAAAGACACCATTGGTCGCATCATCTCTGCTCGAAGTTTTGGTGACGCAGGTTTGTTTGTGTTGTTGAACAAAAATCGTTGCAAAGAGCCACGCAGTACTTTCGTGTGACTCGAATTATTGCTTAAGAAATTTTGGGTTGTCAAAAATATACCCGAGAGATATTGCATTATATTAGAGAGTCGGTGTAGATAATTTGGAGCGGAAAAGACAGGCAGTTCCCAAGCGCAAAAATGTTTGTAAAGAAGTAAGGCTGTTTCTGAGGCGAGATTTTCTCCTGGTTTTTTTGGAACTTTCAAGGTGCGTTGATTAATGATAAAAGTAGAAATTCACAAGCGTGCAAAACATCAAATTTGGTTGGAAATTGCATGCATCACAAGTGGTGACATTAAGAAGTTGAAGCAGCACTCCTGTGCAGTTTGCGCGAATGTGACGTCTGAACAAACTCTATGTTTTCAGAGTAAACTAATTTTTGAATTTTAAATTTAATTTATCGTTTTAATTTAAATAACAAACATACACACCCCACCGCAAATAACATTTATGTATGCTTTAATTTAATAATATAATTGCTTAACATTTAACATTTAGAATTACATCATATTATTGATATTTGTTTTATATTGGTTCATATTACATATTATTTACCTTTGTTTATACCTTTGTTGGCTCCTTATTGGAGATATTTTTTCTTCTGGTGGTTTCCAGGTAGTTGGTTTTCTTGTACACGGAATTAATAAATGTGATATCGTCTGTACAAACGCGACGTAAGGGTACCCGTACGACGCGTTTTTTTTTCAACATCTTTCGTCGACCAGAATTGTATAATTATAGTTAATTATAGATTACCGTTTCGTGTAGTTGAGAATTTTTAATTGTTGTATCTGATAATATTAGTATTGCAGTGTTAATGAATATTGAGTTTCTTTATTAAATTGTTGTATTCTTGTGCGTTGTTGACCTGTAATAAACAGGAATGTTAAATGATTATAATATAAATATAATGTCCGTGTATTAGATTTTTTTTGTGGAATGGTTGGGGCGCATGACATTTCTTTTCAGGGTGTCCTAAATAGTGCCTTTCCCTGAAGCGGATAGTCTTCAATACTATGAGCTGTCAGGGAAACTGATGGCAATGACACGGCTCAGGCGAGGCCCGAAGGACGATGGGAATTGAAGAAGAATTTTCCTAGTCACAGGTAAGTGGTGAACCAACCGCGGTAAGGCCCGGCCACCCACCCCACGACCCCTCCGGCGAGCTAGATAACTCCGTGTGGCCGGCGTAGGAGTTCCGGAATTTTGTTTCATTTCTTATGTATGGTATTGGCTCCTTGGTCATGCTTTTCCGGGCTTATGGCTAAGGGGGTAATACCTCGCATAAGTGGCGCCCAATATTTTAGTCGCGCCATTATGCTATTACATTTATTTAAAAAGTGTAGTCCTTAACTAATCCTATGAATCCGTTAAGCCGTAAAAACATAACAATATGTAAAAATGGTTCCGCGATGTAAACTGCTGAACACCTCCATCTCAAGTGGAGAGCCTCTTCAACATGAGTGTAGGAGTGTTGAGTGGTGTTCGCAGAAGGAGAGAGGATGCTTTGGCGGTTGCTGAAATCTAAAGTAAATTAATGTAATGGGATCAATTGGCTCAGTACGCCTTTGATTGGAATAAGATTACAGGGTTGTTAGCTCAGTACGCTTAAAAGATCAAAGTGAAGTGAATTTCAACGTTTCGCGATATTTACGAGGGTGATGAATGGCGGTAGTTGTTTGAAATAATCACTGCATTAGAAAGTGCACAATCTAAAGAGCATATGTTTCAAGTTTGAAAACGCAACGCTATTAAGTATTTGTTTGGCAGCCAACGTTTTAAGTGAATTTGTGAAAATGAATAAAACTGGTCATTGTTATGTGAGCAAAACTTTTATTTGAAAATCCTCAGCCCAGCCAATATAAACGCTAAACTAAATTATACTCTGGGCAGAGATGTAACTTATCTAAGATACAAGTATCTGAGATACAGATATAAGATACAAAATACGTATTTTCATCTTGCATCTATTAAACTTTTTTAAAATTCATTTTGTATCTTGTATTTAAATACCTTTTGTTTGGTATCTTAGTATTTTGTAGATACTATGTTTGCTAAAATACTTTCAGTAATAGATGACTGATTCTATTGACATTTTAGGTGATTTTGATTGAAGGTGCACAGCAACTAACAAAACCTCCAAACGTTATGTGCCGTCGTACAGCTAAAAATAAAATTTGTGATGAGTACAATGAATTTAAGAAAAAAATTAAAAAAGAGTTGAACACTGTTGAATTTGTGTGCAGTACTGCTGATATTTGGTCTTCCTCTAAAAGAAGTTAAAACTGCATGATGCGGCTTTAGTAAAGTGCCAAACACTCTGGAACTTATGTTCCAGGTCACCAAAAGCATGTGAAACATATTTAGAGATGACAGGAAAGTCACCAACTTCTCCATGCGCAACTCGATGGAACTCTTATTACAATTCCATACAAGATCTTTTAGCCGTACAGAACAGTCTTAGTGAAACCATGAAAATGTTAAAATTACCTCCGTTGAAAGAAAATTAAATTCACTTCTTGAGTGAATATGTTGACTGTTCAAAGCCAATAGCAGAAGCTATTCAAAGCCTGCAAGGAGAAAAAGAAACTTATTATGGTTCTCTGTTACCCGAGCTAGTAAGAATTTAACATGTAATCAAATGTCTTAGGACGGAAAATCTAAAATACTGCAGCTCTCTATTCGATGTGATTGAAGAAAACTTAAATAGACGTTTTAAAAAGTTTTTGCAGTTAGAGCATGCAGCAAATGATGCAATATTGGCCTGGTACCAAAAGCGCGGAAAGAATAGGTAAAAGAACTTATCCTGACTGAAACACGAAAAATTAATCGAACTGAAAAATAAAAATCGGAGGCTTTAAACAATATTGAAGGTGACATAAAAAAAAGTCAAAAGATGAATCTTATTACATGTTTTTAGAGGATTCTGATTCCTCTGTTGCAAGTGCCGAAAACACCGCGAGGGAACACAGCCGACTTAGAAACATTGCAATACTTAAATAATAAAGACACCAACATAAAGAGCTTGAATGTTTATCCAACAATAAAAAAAATATTTTTCAAATACAACCCCTGTTTGCCAAGTTCTGCCCCTGTGGAACGACTCTTCTCATTTGGTGGTATGATCATAAGACCTCATCGAAGAAAAATGAGTGATAAACTGTTTGAAGAACTGGTTTTACTTAAGTCTCAATTGAAACCTTAAAAATATGATATTACGTTGTGTCACGTTTGCGCGATTAATACGATATACATGTAAAAAAATAAACTTTCTTTAAAAAAATGTTGTTTTCTTACAAATGTATTTTATCTATAAAAAGTAATCAAAAGATACGTATTTTATATCTAGTATTTCAGATACCATTCCAGAAAGTTATTTGCATCTGGTATCTGCAATACTTAATTTAAAAGTATTTTGAATTTTGTATTCCAGATACTTTATTTAAGGTATCTTGTACATCACTGACTCTGGGTGAGTCTCCTCCTTCGCTTACAACGGTTCTGGATAATCGTCGACTGAAAGAGCGCGAGCTAGCACACATAGTAGCCATTTCAAAAAGTGCGGTATATCTCATATTGTCTAAAAATTTAGACATGAGAAAGCTGCCTGCAGGATGGGTGCCGTGTTTGGTCACAGTCGAGCAAAAACAGTGTCATGACAAATCCGTTATTCAATGACCAAAATTAATGAATTAAAGTTTGAATTACTACATCATGCATCATATTCGCCAAATTTAGCCCCCTTCGGATTATTTTCTGTTAACAGACTTGAAAAAAATGGCTCAGTGGTTAAAGATTAGTATTGTATAGAGCTGAAAAATAAATATTTTTTTTCCAAAATTATTGTGTATTCTTTGTTGGGTCGGTTACTCCTAAATATCACAATAGAATTTAGTGGGGAGCTTGGAATCAACGCTATTGTATATAAAATATTCAGTTTATATATTGGAAATCGGCTGCTGTCTTTTTCTGACATTAGTTTGAACGTATATTTTCGGTATCCGCGGGGAAGTATTTTATATCATTTTTACGATATTTTTAATTTGTTTACATTTCTAGCATATTCATCATGAACATGCACCTCACCTGCATAATTTTTTTCCCACACTCAACTGCCGCCATACCTACTTGCTTATTTTATTGGAACAATAGTTATGCTTGTAGCGAGAGAATGCAATTCCTGCGGTGACTCAAGGACCCAGGGCATGAACAAATAGCGTTGCCAACGATGAGCTTAAGGGTGTAGTTTGGCACTTTTTCGAGCCACGATAAGGCGGTTTTAGGGGTTCTCAGATAAACGAGTTGTTTACAAGGTGAGGCTGAAAAGTGTAGTTCGAGGCACAATTGACTGAAGGTTTAGGCTTTACACATTTGGTAGAAAGGGAAATAAATAAACGAATTCCCTCAGGATGATTTTAGCGAAGGAAAGAACGGCAAAGTTAACGTTATTATACCGGAAGCACATATCTCAGCCTTAAGAAACAAATAAGTCCCATCCAACCACAGTTTTTCAGCTTAATGTATTCAAATGTGATAAAGAGACTTACCGTTTATTTTTATGTCGAAAAACTTAGAAATGAGAGGCTTTATATAATTCAGTATAAAGGAAAAATAACTATTTTTCGATCGTACAAATGAATTAATGACCATAATCATATGACCGTGATACACTACCCTACGCAGTAGAACCATAGCACACAAAACAAGCCATTTTTAAAATTGTTAACAAAGAATTCAAATCATCCAACCAATTACTTAAAATTTTAAAATAACAAAACAATGGTAAAATCCACGCAATTACCATTTCCACGTTTATTTGTACAAAACTTTTTATTAAGGGAACTCGGAAATATAATTGAGCAATTTTACCAATAAGAGGACATGGACTTTATAAAATAGTTTACCACCAAAATCCACAGTAGTCTCTTGCTTACCTCAGGAAACGAACCTTAGAGAACAAAATGCATTTCCTTCCTGCTGATATAAAAGAAAATGCACACATGCATAAAGTCTTGTTGCCTTTAAGGATCTTTGGAGCTGCTATATATTCGGACCAACGGCTCAAACTAGTGATTTTTGCAATGTATATATTTTGTAGTCTTAATTTTACACCAATATGTGCAATGCAGGTAATTTTTTATGATTTCAGAAATTACAAATTCTGATCTTAAATATAGTAAGACAAAGTGTAAAAAGTGTTTGATTGAGTTATTATTTGTTTTGACAACTATAATTTCTGAAATTTCTGCCAGAATGATTTTCCGATTCGTTTGATTTTCATCCTTTTCAGTAAGAGGTATTGTAGCAGCAAAGAGTGACATTAAAGTAGCCCTAGGGCTTTATATGTATGTAAAAATATCGCTTTTCTGTAGTACCGATATACACTGCTGGTCATTTGAATAGGGACAGTCGATTCAGAATTTCTTTTACATAATTTCTTTCATTTTCGACTTTGGATCATAAAAATTAATGCGAAACGAAAGAGCATACGATTATGCATACATCCATGTGTTATACCTGCCTCCTTTGTTTTTGCAGGGCTGTTCAAATCAAATTTTGGTTCCCCTCCATATTATCTTCAACAAATCGTTATCGACAGGAAAGTTCCCTAAGATATGGAAAAAATCCTATCTTACTCCGATCCATAAAACGTTTAATAAGCACTCGGTGGAAAACTACATTGGTATTGCCATCTTATCAACTATTTCTAAACTTTTCGAGAAACTTGTTTACGATAAGATTGCCCCTCTAATCGACCCATGTCTTAATGAACAGCAACATGGTTTCAGAAAGGAACGATCAACTATTACAAACCTTATGATTCTAACCTCCAATCTACTATGTGCTATGGAGAAGGGTCATCAAATAGATACGGTCTATAATGACTTCAGCAAAGCCCTTGATCGTATTGACCACCATATTTTAAGTAAAAAACTACTAAAATTTGGAATATCAGGTCCTGCCCTGGAATGGATTAAATCATATCTCGACAACAGAACTCAAGTTGTCAGATTCCAAGGATTTCTGATTTCCGGGGTTCCTCAGGGTAGCCATCTAGGCCCTCTGTTATTCAATATATTTATCTCAGACCTGTCGGATACACTAGAAAATATTCCGCATCTCTTCTATGCCGACGACCTCAAAATTTATAATGTCATAAGGTCCCCGGTCGACGTTACTTTCTTTCAAACAAAGCTAAACGCGTTGCAAGACTAGTGTACTACCAATAAATTAGAACTAAACATCAGCAAATGTCATGTTATTACCTTCTCCCGCAAAAGAATCACCCAGCTACAGGAATATTTTCTCAGCGACAAGGCAGTAGACTGTGTCGATCAAGTTGTAGATCTAGGTATTGTTGTAGAATCTAGACAATAAATTAAATTTCAACTTGCACTACGATAATATTGCTGCAAGAGCCAACAAGCTTCTGGACTTTATAAAGAGAAGAGCCCGAGAATTCAATAACGTTCGGGTCACAAAAACTCTTTTCTGTTCGCTCGTCCGCCCTATCTTGGAATATGCGTGCCCGATCTGGGACCCTATATTCCAGATAAGCAGCAGTAGGTTGGAATCAATACAGAAAAAGTGTCTCCTCTTCGCTCTGAGAAACCTACACGACCCGCGCGACTTTTTCAACTTACCGCCCTACACGGACAAACTCAAGAAGTTAGAAATCATGCCGCTGTCACATAGGAGGAAAGTGCTTATCTCGTGCTTAACTTTGGACGTCCTAAACGATAACGTTAAGGTGAAGTTCCTGTCCGATAGAATCAAGTTCATCTAACATCACGAAATATTAAAAAAAATCCACTATTAAATGCGGAACGCAAATTGAAACGCTTACAATTTGATCGTGAGCATATGGCATCACGTCATTTTCTTCGTCGAAAAACTGGATGGCCCTCACGGCTACGACCGGTATGTAGTATTAGGTAAGACACGATTTTAAAATGCCCCTTTTGAGGGCTCTTTTGGTGTCTCTTTTCTCTTTTGAGCCAGTACAATGTCATATTTCAAATGAGGCGACGTGCTATTGCAATGCCAAAATGACAAAAGCAAGGAAATGAAAGAAACAACCAACGAAGAGCTTTTTTACAAGATTAATTATAATATGCATTAAACGACCTACATCGTCCACTACTCTCATATCACTTGACTGCAAAAGGCTTTGTACAAAAAACATAGCCGACTTGCATCAAGTAATTGAAAACAATTAATTAATTAATTTGACTCTTGAATTCCCTGAATTTAAAAAAGCTAATAATAAAGTTACGTAATAGAAACTCTCTCTTTCTACTGAAAAATAAATAAATATAGAATAACCCCACAGGGTTCTAAATTAGTTTTATGCAATAAAGATAGCTACGATAATAAAAAATGAAAGTTACATGAGTGAAATTATAATAATAACAAAAAGCTAAGAGAACATTAAAAAATATTTAACATAGGGAAGAATTGTTTTAATTAATCAAGTTCAAATTGTTACATAATATAAGAAATCTTTGCCTCCACAATTTATACATATTTATGGATATTTTGCAATCCTACTTCGCCTCATTTCAAGTTTGATATTTCACTGCCGCAAAAGAAGTAATAAATGCTCTCCAATTCATGTTTACAATCTCACCTCCCCGCAGTACAAACAAATTGGATATTTTACTGCCGCAAAAAACGTAAGAAATGTATCTTCACTAGGTAATTTACAATAACACCTTCCTTTATTTATCTCGATACACCCTCAACTATTTTTTTTTTTTTATGTGGCAGTGCTAAGCTCAGGAATCACCCTTTGTACTACTAGTCCGTCATGTCATTTGTCACGTCATGGTGCAATGTCTAGCAGTAAGCTTAGTACGGGGGAGGGGTGTTGGAGGGGTTATAAAGGAAGGGGGGGGTATTGAAGAAGGTGGTGATGAACCCTGCGTTTGAACTCTTGGATGTTGTAGGAGCTCGGAAATACTGACTGCGAGAGATTATTCCACAGCCGAGTTGTTCTATTAACAAACGAATTCATATCTTGTTGAGTGCGTGAAAGGGGGAGTTGCAGGTGGAGGGAATGAGACGAGTGGGCTAATCTGGTGTTGCGGGTATAAGAATGCCGTGGAGGCAGGAGAGCGTTTAGCTCGGAGGAACAGTCACTATGATAGTAGCGATAAAATTTTGTCAGTGCTGCTACATTCCTACGGTGGCTGAGGGGGTCGATGGTGGAGCAAGCGGTATCGTCATCAATTAATTTAAGGGCCTTTTTTTAGACCTTATCTAACCATGCTAAGGTGGTTATTGGAGCGCCGCCCCAAACGGGGGAGTTATATTCGAGAAGAGGCCGAATGTAAGATTTATAAATAACAGCACGGGCCGACGGCTGGAGGAGGAACTTACACCTCTTAAGAAATCCCAAGCACTGAGATCCTTGGTTTGGGAGGGATGGGAAATTCGAATGGGAAGCTAGCGCTAATTAAGCAGTGGTCCGAATTGCCGAGAGGTGAATCAACTTCGACGGAGTATCGCTCTGGATGGGAAGTGAGAAAAAGATCAAGGAGATGGTTTCCTTGATCGGCAACATCAGGGACTCTCGTGGGATGATCCACAATTTGATGTAAATTATTGGTGTCTGCAAAGAGCTCGACGTCCTTGCCAGAAACACTGGTGCCATTTGAGTAAGTAACTATGTCCATGATCTGCCGAAAGAAGAAAATTTCTTAACACGAGATCACAGCAGGAAAGGTGGCGTCGCACAGTCTGACGAAAGGTATTGAAAAACGGAAATAAATCATTTTTCACGAATACCAATGAAATGTCCTGAACTTATTTCACATACATATACCCAATGAACAAAAGTAAAGTGATAATTCCTGGTATATCCCTACCAGGACCGAAAAATTCCAACTGAAAGTTGTAGTTAAGGTCGCACGCAAATTCTATTTCAATCAGTTAGAAATTTGTATGCGAAGTTTCAACAAGTTCTGCAAAAAAACAAAGTGAAAGTAAATTTTTTATCATAATGAATCCAACAGTTTATGGCATGTATAGTATTATTTCATTAAAATTATTTAAATAAGACTGATATATAACAATTTGGTGGACATGAAAAAAATCATATAAAAATTATCACTTTTAATTCAATCACATTAGTTCTTTGAAGCTTTTAAAAATATGGTACAAATGTGGTTTTCTACACTTTTAGTACAACTAATGTATGTAGTTTATAATAACACTAGCATAAAACCCGCGTGCCTTGCAACGCCTTTAAATAAAAACTGTTTATTATGTGCAATGTTTTCCTTCAAACAAAAAACAAACAAAAATGTCATCTGTTATCATCCCTAAAAAGGGTTTATTATAGTGCATTTTTTTAATAAATATGTAAACAAATTGCTGCGTATATCACCTCTGCTCAACAAATCTGGAAGTTTTGAAGCCGAGATAGTCATGTATATGTCATCAAGAGAAGTGACATTTTAGGGTTTGACGAACGTTCGTTAAGTTTGTTCGCCTATTTACGTGGGTGCAATAAATTATGAAGCAATCACAAATTAATATTAAATAAAGTGAATTTCGAGTCATTCATTTCTTCGTGATTATAGGGATGCACTGTCAAAATTTCAGCCCTATAGCTTCAGCGGTTTGGGTAAACCCCATTTCACCCCCTTAGGGGATGAATTTCGAAAAATCGCTTTGTAGTGGATGTCCACGCCATTATAGGGATGCACTGTCAAAATTTCAGCCCTATAACTTTAGCGGTTTGGATAAACCGCATTTCACCCCTTTAGGGGATGAATTTCGAAAAATCGCTTTGTAGTGGATGTCCACGCCATTATAGGGATGCACTGTCAAAATTTCAGCCCTATAGCTTTAGCGGTTTGGATAAACCCCATTTCACCCCCGTTGTGCGTTGTCTGTCAGTCATTTACTTTTTATACAGTAGAAAAAAAGTAAAGAAAAAAAATCCCCTTACATCTTATTGAATCCCATTTCACCTTTTTTTCTCCTTAAAAAGTAGCCTATGTCCGTCTCCAAGGTATAAACTATGTCTGTAGCAGATTTCATTAAAATCGGACCAGTGGTTTAGGCGTGAAAGCGTAACAGACAGACAGATAGACAGACAGACAGACAGAGTTACTTTCGCATTTATAATATTAGTAAGGATATGGGTGATTGTCATGAAATGGGAGTTTTTGAGATTTGAACAAAAATTTGTGAACAAAAAAAAAGTGCTGAAAAAAAATTTTCTCATGTGTTTTCAACATTATTTTGAAGTACTTTCTGTATATTTCCACATAAATACACACGAGGTATAGACAGTGAGAAGTTTATATCGAAAAGCCGAAATTATATGGCTTCGGAGGCGACAATTACGGTAGCGACATTTCATCGAAAAATCCGTCGCTTTCATGATCAATGAGAGCAAACAATTTTTCCGAAAATTTGCTTGCTCTACAAATGCAAACAAATATACCGAACCGAGTTAAAAGAGATTTGCAACACATATCACAACGAAAACACACATTACGGAGGCGACAGTTTTTTTTTCTTCGATAATTTTCTTGAGGGTTGCTCTCTTGTTTATAAATTGTTCACAGTCTAAACGTCCGGCGAGGATAAACATTCATAAAGAAACTTGTGACGATTCGTTTTCACTACTTAGTGCCACTTGACAACCAATTTGTCGTTGCGTGTGCGCTATTTTTATAGTTTTTATTAAAATTTGCAACAAACAACAGTCAGAATGTAAACACTGACATCTAACTAAGCAGGTATCCGCCCGCGTAATACATACCGGTGATCAGTTTCGGAACACTGCTGCTATCGTTTGAGACCCTAGGCGCGCGGCAATAATGCACTGTTTTTCCGTAAACGTAGTCCCGTGACGTAAAAGCGGAAAATGGACAGGTTACGGAGGCGACATTTTCGGTGGTCGAAGGGCCGCCATTTTGTTCAAGAGTGCTTGCCGCGGGAGGCGATGAAGGAGAGAATGTTTTATTACTGGATGGAGATTTTCACCCCAGAAAAAATTTGTTTGAGGCGTTGTAGCTAGAGAACAACGGCCAGCCAGCCACTACCCCCATTTCATGACAATCACCCATATAGTGGTGCCTGCGCAAACCCGCGCAAATTACTTTTTTTAATACTTTTCAGAATGCGTCGTTAAAATCAGCGGCAAAGATTTCATGGTGGCGCGACGAAATTCATCGAAAAATGAAGCTGTGGTATATTTGTTCACCAAAATTTTTACCCGAATACGTGAAGGTTTTGTTCTGGGGGATCTGTTGGACGTCCAGGACATTGTACGATTTGAATTTTTGAATTTAAACAAGAAATTCATCGGGTGTAGCAGACGTTGGGATCGTTTAGAAAAAAAATCTGATTATTTGGCTAAGGTTTTCAGTTTCACTTTGAAACGCAATGAGGAGGAGATGGAGGATGAAGTGTTCGAAGATCAAGACAAACAGCCGGGTTCGTCGAAGCGTGGTCATCATCCAAGTGGTAAATTTAGTTCCCTCAGTGATCGACAGAAAAGGAACCGTCTGCGAACATTTAAAAAATTTGGATCGGAAGAATTGTTATCGGCGTCAAGAAAATCACTGCATGCGGAAGGTGAACTTAGTGGTGTAGATGTGTTAGATAAGTTGAAAAACTCACCAACTAAGGGTAGCACCATGAGTTGGACATAATATGTTTATGACCATGGTTGATGAGAAAGTCATTAACCATATTACCGGTAATAAAGGTTAGGCTAATTGCTACGTTTGCGGAGCTCAGCCAGGCCAATGAACTCTATTGTAACTGATGGCCCGAGACAAGTACCTGCAAAAGAAGATAATTACCGATACGGAATATTCACACTTCATGTCTAGATTAACTCATTCCAGTGCCTACTTCATATTAGTTACAAAGTCGAGTGGCAGGTGTACAGGAAGAACAAGGATAATAAAGCTGCGGTCGATGATAGGAAGAAATCCATTCAGGAAGCATTTTTTAAGGACATGACATTGAAAGTGGATCAACCTTTAGCAGGATTCGGTAATACCAATGACAGTAATACGGCGAGAAAGTTCTTCTTGGAATGAGAGAAAAGTGCAAGAATTACTGGAATTAATGCTGTACGAATTTAAAATTTCCGGACGATTTTGTTGGCACAGGAAACTCGTACAAAAGATGTTCGGCGATTTCGACTGCAACACACTCGGAAAACTGGTCGCAAAGCTACGAATGAAGATTTGATTAAGCGATTGTTCCTCTCTTCAGACCCATACATCAAGTTTTTAGGTGGGGCAAAGGCAAAGAAGGAAATTCCGAAAGATGAAGACGTGTTAAATATCTTAGATTTAGATGAAGATGAGATTCTGAGAACGAAGACAATGAAATTGATGTTGTTTTTAACCAATATTGATTGTTATTATTCTAATATAATACAATTTGTATACAGAAACACGAAATTAATTTTTTACATTATATTTGAATAAAAAAAAGTTTCTTCCACAAATCGGATTTGAAGTTTTCAATTTGCATATACTCCCATACAAACTTGGTACATATAATTAATCATATTTCATTAAAATTAATATAATCAACAAATTCTAATGATTGTATATGCAAGTCCGTCCATTAAGCTGTCTATAAATGAGAATATCCTTTTTTGGTCTTGCATCCTTTTTCGTCCTTTTTCGCAAAATGCATGAAAACTATTTTTAGTATTCTAATCCTTGGTTCTAACATTCAATATTCAATCCCTTATAGTTTTCCGTTTTGTCCCATAGCCTCGTCACACTGTGCGTCGTGGTCTGGGGAGTTATTTCCTACTATGGTGCGATACCGCTAAAATTTCCAAAACACTACGACAGCCAAATGATATTAGAGACAGCTTCTCCCAATGTCAAGTAATTTTTTGGTCCCCTGAGATGGACGTACCAACAGGACAATGCTCCTATACATACAGTACGAATCATTGAAACCTGGATTAACGTTTGGGGTTGGTTAACCGGAAAAGTCAAGTCTGCGAAAACGCCAGCCAATTTGCAAAACAAAAAACTGCTAATTGATGTCATCAAAACTGCTTGGGACGAAATTTCTCTAAATTATCTTAAATCATTGTCTGGCAGTTCGTATGAAGTTATTTTGAAGAAAAACGGATGGACGTACGCATTATTAGAAAGTAAAAAATACTGTTTATTATTGCTGCTGAGCAAATTAAAAAAAAAAAACATATAGTGATCCTGGACTCAGAATAATGAAGACCCAACTTCTTAACGGGTCCAGAACAGATCCAGAATACACACTTCATGCGAGTATTGTAATGAGAGGAATATATGTGCCGACTGCACTTAGGCCGGCCATTTTAAAAGAACTACATTCGACGCATGTCTGTATGATTAAGATAAAGAGTATCGAACGTATATTATTCTACTGGCCAGGAATTGATAATGAAATCGAATGTTTAGTGTTTAGAATAAAACTTGCATAAGCTGTGCCGAAGGAAAAAAATCCAGCAAGGCTCGCTCGCTCGGATTTGAAGTTTTCAGTTTTCATATACTCCCATACAAACTTGGTACATATAATATAATTACTTATATTTCATTAAAGTTAATATAATCAACAAATTCTAATGATTGTATATGGAAGTCCGTCCATTAAGCTGTCTATAAATGAGAATATCCTTTTTTGGTCCTTTTTGGCAAGAACAACAAAAACCATGGCAAAGAATACATTCAGACTATGCTGAAGCTTTCAAGGATCATAGTTTCTTAATTGTTATCGATGCTAAGACAAAGCGGGCTGGAGATGTCCATGTCCGCAAGAACAAGACCATTTTTGCTCATCACTAGTACGCAAGAGATGGGACGCCAGGTATGCTTGTCACTGGCAAATGCTACCTTATTCAAGTCTCAAGAATTCTACGAATTTTATCCACAGAACGGCATTGAACAACGATTCAGCCTACCACATTATCCATCGACCTATGGTCTTGCAGAAATTGCTGTACATACATTCAAATAAAAACTCAAAGCAATGACAGATGAACCTGGCAATCTCAAGGTTAAATTGAATGTTTTCCCGTTTAAATACCGAGTCACTCCTCTAGTTGAGTGGCTAAATTGCACCTCAATTGGCAGTTACGTACACGTCTTCACTGTATTAAACCAGCAGACGTGTGGCCTCGCCTACCTAATGTTGAAATTCCATACCAATGTCCTCGACCAGCAGATTGAATACAAGTAACTGAACTCATAAGTTATATTACTCTTTTCAAAATTATTCATACTTTATTCTTTTCATTTATTGCTTACATCAAATGTTAGAATCTCATACTTTCTTTATATCATTACAAATAAAATAGTTCTAGAATTTATACCTCTTTAGGGATGGAGAGTGTGATATAATTGTTCAATACGAAACACTGTATAGTAATATTAGTCCGAGCGCTGGAGCATTTCCAGTGGTTTTGGCCTGATGTAACGGGCTTTTTTAGTGGAATCGATCAGAAATGACATCCCCAACAATATCTAGGGGGTGCGCAAGCATGAAACTCCAAGGAAAATTTGTGGTAGCCCAAAAACTGAAAAATTCACTAAAAATTCCCTGTTTTTTGACCTTTCTTGTTAAATATCTCTTAACGAAGGCTTCTACAGTCTTCGCCCAAACAAAATGCCTAGGCATTATATTCGGGAAAGTTTCTTTTTTCTTAGTTTTAAAACTTTGGGTTTCTTTTCGAATAGAACGCCTAATAAAATAGAACGCCTAGGCAGTACATTGGAATATGTCGACAATTTTTATGTTACGGCCCACATAAGGGTATTTTGCCGATCTAGCCGGTCAAAATTATTTATTTAGCTTATATTATTTCTTACAACTTCTTAATTGATTTTATGATAATATCTAAAGTTGTTTTTTAACGAATAATCACTTAAAATTTTGGTAAGAAAATGTAATAAAACTTGATTTTTGTAATTTATGATTTGATATTTATTTTCTCTGAAAACACAATTATGTACTTTTTTGCACTAAGATGATGATGAGTGATATGTTTCTTTATCGTTCTGTTCGCTCTCTGGGTCTTCAAAGACCATTTCCAAATCTGATTCTGAATCATTTTCAAAGTCAAGTACAGCGGGAATCATCAAAGCAATTGCATCTTTCGTGAAAGGCAATGTCTTTTTTGGGAGTTGGTCTCAGGCCAGTAATAGTCCCTGGCAATGGTACTTTAACATTGCCAAAATGCAGGACAAAATTTTAGTTCGATGTAGGGGTCAATGTGAGTCACCTCCCCATTTAGCCACCATCTTCAAAAAGGTGCTGCAAATGGGATTTCCACTATATCTCCGTAATACTACACCTTACAAAAAATTTGTTGGGGATATCCTAGCCCCTACACAACCCAAAAATAAAATCTTGTCCTGCATTAAAGTACCATTTCAATGGTCTGTAATCAGTGAATCAGAACTGAGTAAAAGCCTATTAATAATGTCCATCATTAGTGTTTCCAAATACAGTTTCGGTACATCCACTATTAGCCCTGTTTCACTTTTAAATTTTTCGTGGATAGCTTTTTTCCTCTCCTTTACAATTTCTTTATCAGCAGAAGATCTTAATTGCCACTTTTCACTGTGAGTTTAGATGACAGGTGCAGTATTATCTCAAACAGAGGAATTCTGGCGTGCAAACTAGTCTGTTATTTTCCATCTTCTGTTTAAATTGTGCCTGGTGTGATTCATCGAAGCCCCACTTGCTAATTAGTTCTAAGGGGTCGCATTTATCTGTTCTGGGGTCACATAAAACATCCTTTAAGTATGTATGTATATAATATTGTTGCAGTAAGCAAATCTTGCAGATTAATTCAAACAATTTAAAACGATTTTTTCAAAAAGCAATAAAGCAATGTCTTATCTTATCATTAAAAAACACAGCGAAAAGTTTCAAAAGTGTGTGTTCTCAGCTGCTTTATCCAAATCCATTACAATATTCTTAAACAAGCCAGTGATCACAAAAATATGTACTTAGAAAGTCGAGCAAAATACAAACACTTCAAGCGATGACAAAGTTCCGACTAAAACCAGCGCACGGGTCCAACCGAAAAGACTCCGGTAACAGCTGCCTATTGTTCTCTATCCATTTTAAATCAAAAATAACCAATTTATTTCTGCCCGCAATAAAATTTTAGAAATTGATTTTTTACCGGCTAGATTGGTAAATTACCCCTATGTGCGATCTTTACTTTTGAGATATTAGCAAATTCTGGTGTTAAAATTGTATTTATTTGATACATTTTTAGGACTTTTTCACATGTCGAAAAATTATGGTTGTATAAAACATGATTTTTTCTGTAAAAATTTTATCCAAAAAGCGAAAATGTTTCCGTGAATTCTGTTTCAATTTTTTGCAATACAACGCCTAAGCCGTATGTTCGAATAAAACGCTCACTAGGCGTACTACTCGCACACAACGCCCAGGCGCTATGTTCGGGCGAAGACTGTAGAAGCCTTCGTTAAGAGATATTTAACAAGAAAGGTCAAAAAACAGGGAATTTTTAGTGAATTTTTCAGTTTTTGGGCTACCACAAATTTTCCTGGGAGTTTCATGCTTGTGCACCCCGTAGATATTGTTGGGGAAGTCATTTCTGACCGATTCCACTAAAAAAGTCCGTTACATCACGCCAAAACCAAAAGTTATAGCTTTCACTGCTCTAGCGCCTGGACTATATATGTATGTGGGATTTGATGTGTTTTAAAATAAAACTCGCCAAATTAAAATAAAAAATAATTAAATTAATATTATTAAAATAATACTCTTAAAAGTATACAATTCGTTATTACTAAAATAATCAATTCAATATAAATAGCCGTGTTTTTTTAATGAACTATATAGTTCTTCCCCATACAAATCTCAAAACCCAGGTTTTATCGGGGTTTCTATCGAGGTTTTGGGAAATTTCTTAATTTGCATATTGCATACTTTCGAGGGTTGGCATGTTGCATACTTTACTTTCGCGGGTTGGCATGTTGCATACTTTCGGGGGTCGGAAAGACGTAATTTCAAAATAAAAACAACAGAAAAGTGATGAGAGCAAATTTATAACAAATAATTGATTTTCTAGAAATATATTTATTATTTTCTAGAAGGGATTTCGTGTTACAGTGTAAAAAATAACACTTAACTTCCGTTTAATTTTGAAATTTTTAAGCATCGAAGTAGGCGCTCCATGAAATTTCCCTTGTCGTTTTTTTAATGAGCTCGATAAAAAAACTATTTTTATGAGCTCGATAAAAAAAGCTGTCGAAAAATAGCAATGAAGGCAAATTGCAGATTTTTTCGACCAAGGGTATCTGTGGAAACTAGTCACTAGATTTGACATTGGAAAAGGTCGGCCATTCAAACGTCTAGTGACCAGTTTCATGAGATACACATTGTACATACATACAATGTAGCTTTCTCAATCAATATTTTGATAACTTTGGTCGAGGACTACAGAATCAAGTTTGAAAACATTTTCGGAAGACCCGTGTGACCCGTTTTTCGGGTTAAAACAAACAGTATTCGCATGATTGCGCCCAATTATTATTGACATTCTATTGTGCAGCTTATATTGAAGAACGTCTGGAATGCAAAATGTCTCCTCAACTGAGGCTTTTACAAATGGCATGAGGTTGCAAGTTTGCAAATAAGCTTATACCTGGGCTTATTCCCAGCATCGACTTCTTCAAAAACGTTCATCCAGAACACGTCTGTAGATTGTACATTTTTTATTTCAAAACGATAAAGATGGTTTCATTCCTTAATAATTTCATGAATTCCGAGGCCAAGTATCGTTTGTCAGATTTTATCCGCGTTGAAGCTGTGGAAGTGAAAATATAAATTTTCTCTAAACGAAAGCTATTCTTTGGTGCCTTTTTAAGCTTTTCTTTATTTGGTTTGATCAAAAAATCGCTATATTGTTGTTTGACTGAAAAGAAAGGAAAGAATATCACTTATCCATAGTCGATTAATTCGAACAGTGGAGCCAAATCGTTAAGAAATAGGAATTTACTAAACGAGTTTCTGTTGATTATTTTCAACTATTGTGAGACAACTATTATTTTTTAAGTTGGCTCAATTAAATCAAGAGCATACGTTGCATTCCCTAGAAACTCCCCTGACGGGTTTTCTTCCCTGATTTCCCCTGGAGAGATAAAGCTCCACTAAATTTAGGGAAGATTCCCCTGATCTGGCAGCAATGACTAAAGGAAGTCTACACGAGGGAGCACGTAAGAAGACAAACTGGGAGATCAGCTTTAATTTTACTTTCTTCTTTGGATGGCCGCTGGCCTGAACGGTCAAAAAATTTGAATAAATGTGTAAACTGAATTATAAAAACGTTTTATTTGTTCCTAGGAAAATTCCTACATGCAGGTATATATTAAGAAAGATAGCTGTGTGAAATAAAAGGTAATAAGAAGAAGAAGATGGGAAAAGGATTTTAAGAATAACCGTGTTACTAATAAATGCGTTCCAAATAAATGTGTTATAATTATAAATAAAATCCGCATTACGAGTTTCCATAAAACTCCTATTTAATACATAACATAATTTACAACTAATACAATTCCAGATTTATGCCCTGCATCCAGATAATTGGAGCAGCATTGACAAAATTTCAATAACGGCAGCAACCGCAATAATTTACCTCAGTTCACACTTTCAGATAATACTACTTTTATTCCGGCGAAGAGGTAAACATTGTGAGCATTTTCAGTTAAATAAATAATAACTATTTTTAGAGTTCATCGACATTATCACATATGTAGCAAGAGATGGAAAAAGGTTTTATCTTTCAAAAGAAAAGACCGAACAACAAATATACAAAGACTTCATATCATTAACGACATATATCTTCATGGCAATATATGTACCAGTGTTGACTACATTATTTATTATGATTTCTACATCAGCTTTAGCATTTTATAATAACAACCAAGTATTTGAAGCTGATAATGTAATTACTTCATTTTGTAATTCACTGTATACATGGGCACTTTCAAGAATTCACCATGGTAGCTACCGGTCGAACCAAAAGTTAATCTACCACTTCAAAAATTGAGCACTTACCATAAGTCACCACTCACCATGTTCGAATCTTTGAATAGAGAAGATAAGGAACCGAAATCAGCGTGCATTGTCGCGGAGTCGAGGGAAGCACTTGGCTTAAAAAATTGTCTTTCTATTTCTCCCTCCCCTTGTGTGTAAAACAACACTTGTCTTTGACATTTCTGTTCTCGATTGAAAATTTAATAAATTTCTTCGTAAAAACTAAAATTATAAGTTAAAGCTATAGCTTTTTACAAAGTGAAAATCCTGTGCGAGATAAAAATTAGTGTCGATAAAATGAGGTCCGCCGCAAAAGGCTGTTCGGAGTGAAAACGCAACGGAAGGCACTTGAGAACATTCGCTATCATAGGAAAGTATTTTTTCTCAATTTATGAATATAAAGTATATATCCTTCCAATCCAAGGAATAAAGGGTCTCGTTGCATATTCAGTTGTTTTTTGGAATTGCGAATACTTTTAACGCCAATAAAATAAATTAGAGTGCAGTTTTTCTCCACAATTTTAAATGTAAGCTTTATCCACAACAACAAAATACTAACCTGGGGCCGGTCCACGTAGCTCGAACGACGACAATCGTTCGAAACGAATTTGAATACGAAAAAATTTGTCTCGAAAAGAATTGAGCGTTCACGTAGCACGAAAGAAAATTCAAGGAAACCACATTACTGAAACACAAAAAACCTTTACAAAAACCGCTGTAAAATTATACAATTTATTGGCATCAACTTAATTAAATTTTTAAAAATAATTTCCATATGTAATAACTTATAAAAGTCTACTTTTAAATTGGAAAATTAATCTTAATAATACAAGTGCTCGATAGCATAAAAGCTTTCGAGTGGGTATTCATGCCAACAAACGAAAATTTGCAATTTTTTCGAGCTACGTGAACGCGAAACGAACATTTTCGTTGTCGAGTTACGTGCACCGGCCCCGGGAACCGGGAAATTGGTTCAGGTTTGTGTAGGGTTTGCTCCAAACATTTAGCCAAGTGAAGTGTTCTCATCGGGATGTTTGATGAGAAACGCATTCCCTCCAGGGCCATTGTCCGGATTAGACACAGACACTAAACAATACTGTGACTTAGGGCCGGTTTCACAGTACGAACTTAATTTTTTCTTAAACTTAAGTAAATTTTTTCACTTAAGTGTAACTTAAGTCAAATTCGGTTTCACAGTGCAATTTTGACGTGACAACGTCTTATAAATCGGTGCAGCTGGAAGGCATTTACGAAAAACATGTCACACTCAGATGCTGACGTCCATTCACAATGAACGACGTACGGTAAGTTTTCGTCTACTGAGTATGTCATGAAATAGTAAAGTGATTAGATTAATGTCATTTACAACAATCACATTTAAACACAATTAAATTAACATTAATTAAATGACAGATTATTTATAACTTGAAATAAGGTTTAACGATATTACAAATCTCGAGATTAGATGTGTTTAAACTTCTTCAACATTTGTTTAATTAATTAACGGCTTGATAAATGTTAACTAACAATTTATAAACAATTAATCCAACTCAATTAAATGTTTCAAACAAAAAAAGGTATAGTCATAAATATAAATATTGAGAAACTGTTAAACAATATTACTTATTATGTTTATCTGAGCAGAAATTACTACGCTTTTTGCGATCGATCAAGATGTGCAAATACCTTCAACGTCCAGTACACCGATGGAGACAGAGGATAATGTACCATCAACGTCTGCAACACCTTTCGCTATCCCTCACACAACCCATACTACCCAAACGGATGCCGAGAGACGACTTAAGAATAGAAAACGTCTAGCAGCGACCAGAACTCCAGAACAGACGGCAGCATTTGCAAAAGCAGCCGCCGCAAGACAACGCAAGTATACTCGTATGTTAAGTGAAAAAGCTAAGTTGTCTACTGTCCACGAAACGTTGAAATCAACTATGGTGTCCTCTTCTGTCGCGGCAGAAAGAATTAGTGTTGCTCAAACTAATGTCGACCACATGTGCTTAGCAAACCAAATACTTTGTCCGTCGATTGGGTACCAGTGTACAAAAAGAGTGTTAACATTACACTGTCTAAATCAGTGAAATGCAAACGAAAACAGTTTCCATGCGTGCCTGCTTGTGCCATTACGATCCACAAGTCCCAAGGTGGGACATTTGAAGTCATCGTTTATAAGTACTCTCCCAAGCAACCACAACAATTGGTGTATGTGGCCATGAGTCGCGTAACGAGTATCAACGGCTTGCACATCATTACGGACAAGGATTCTTGCTTCAATTTCAAACATGGTCGACAAGGAAACGACTCAGACACTACGCGAGATATCGGCGATGAATACAATAGACTTGGTCGAGACCCTCTCAACACAATCACCAAAAAAGCAGTAAAATTTTGTGATGACGCTACCGACGCTGGACAAACTATCGTGACGAACATCAACTGTCAAAGTTTAAGCGCCCACGCCATGGACATGGAAACGGATATAGTGATACCAAGATCTGACTATTTAGTACTGACCGAAACGTGGATGCGAGACAATCGTGAACCAGTTCCAATCAAGGATTATGAGTGCATATCCAGAAAGAACAATCAAACAAACTCAGATACCAACGCAGCTGGTGGAGTAGCTATCTATCGCAAATTATCATCGACATCTACAGCAAAAGTAGTCCAAATTGCGATTACAGACGCAGCTCGTCACATCGTAACTGCAGGTGACATGTGCTTGGCTGAAGTTACTTGCTTTACCGCGGATACTATCTTCAAGTTTGTGCTCAGCGCTGTATATATTCATCCAGGAGCTAGGTTGCAGGACATCGGAATGTTACTATCCCAAGGACTCAATCCGTATGTTCACAACAGCCAGTCCGTGCATCCGTTCCTGGAAGTTGATTCTAGCATACCAGTCCTTCTGTGTGGTGATTTCAACACCAATGTGAAGACTGACGACAGATTTCTCAAATTCATGAAAGATATGTACAATCTCGAATGCGTATCAGATATTTCTAAGGCAACTACATTAAAAGGAACAATCATCGACTTGACTTTCGCAAGGCACATCACAATGGAAACACTTCCTTTCATTTCATATTTCTCATATCATCGTCCTATCCTTAACAGAATTACCCAGATTAAAAACAGTTGAATTTGAGAATAGAGAAGTTCAGAAAGAGAAGACGTTGTCACGTAAAAACTTCGCCCGTATATGGACTTTACAGGCAACCAGATTTTTTTTCTTCTTCTTACTATTATATTTGTTTCTTACGGCGGCACTTCAATATTGTAAATTATGAACTTACAATAGCCGAACTTTACATGTAAAATTTCCTTTTAATCGCGTTTTCCTTGAAATGTACTGAAATTAAAGGTCGATTCGCACTATACGGAACGTCAACGTCACGGAACGGCAACGGCACGTCAATTTAGCTTTCAATTCGCACTTAAACGTCACGTCAACGTTACGCAAATTTTGCGTTCAATCTAAAAAAAAAATTAGATATGGTATTGTCTTTATTCCGTATTGCTGATTTTAAATTATTATATGGAATGCCAAAGTTTAATAATACCAAGTTAGCAATGATAGCATTAATTTTGGAAGAAGAAGAAGAAAAAATTAAATTTAGCAACAAAAAAGAAAAAATGGGTGCAAAACATATTTAGTAGAAGAAGACAAGAAGGAGAATACCACCCCTTGTATAAGGAATTGGATGACGCCGAAATAAATTTTTATAAATATTTGAGAATGTCGAAGTAGCAGTTTTATATACATACTTTTAATAAAACTTGAACATAAAATTTAAAAAAACACATCTTTTCGAGAAATAAAAAATTGATGGTTTGTTTAATACATATAATTAAAACAAGTCAACTTCGTTTAATATAGAAAGTAAAAATTAAATTATACTTCATTGGTTAAATGTGTGATGGGATAGCTTTCATAAAATTCTTGTGCTGACGTGTTGGTGTTGGTGTTGCCGTTTGAGCATATTATTGAACATTGAACATATTGATTCCTGGAGATTTGAAGTTGATGATATGCAGGAAGAACTTGTTTGAATTTACATTGGCTGTGGGCGTTTCATATCATATTGGTAGCTACTTTGCACCTTAGGCGAGCGTATCGGTCTTGTAATGCTGTACGTTAATGGCAATGTAGTAGAGGGTATAAATCGTTCGTTTGATTTCTCTTCTTGCAACTTCGTCCATTCTAATTTAGAAACTATTGCGAAAATTAAAATCTAATACTTACCTGGGGTCTTATTCTCTATTAGAATACTCAAATGCTTTTTACTCGAAACTGTTATCCGAAACTAAAATGCTTCCGTATTCCCTCCCTATTACAATATTGCTTCCTTTAGTAGGAATGTCCCCGAAAGAAACGAAAATGAGTGCAAGAGGTTTCAATTGTCTCCCCCATACATAAAATGTTATAAATTGCTCGCTTATCCTTGATCTTTCGAGTAAAAATCTAACAATATAGTAACAGTTTCGAGCAGAATTTAATCAGTTTGTAATACAGAATACCATTCTGACATTTTCGAGAGAAATTCTCACAATATTGCAATAGAGAATAAGGCCCCTGGTGTATTTAATTCTTTGACAATATTTGACCAAATTTTCTCTTTGTGAGTATTTTCACTATACCTTTTCTGCGAAAGATCATACAGCTTCTCCTATCGCCGAACCTTTTCAATCAATTTTTCATCTTCCATGATGAATTAGTTTCTTCAAAAAAAGATTATTATTTGAAAAATTCGAAATGCTGCCGTTACTACCTTCGCATTCAACAGAATAGATCAGTCACGTCAAGGCACGGCACGTCAAAATATAGTTTGAAACTAATCTTGACGTGCCGTTAAGTTGACGGTCCGTTACGTTGCCTATATATGTGAACGTGTAGTGCAAAACTCATTGAAGAATATTTTGACGTGACGTTGCCGTTCCGTGACGCGACGTTGACGTTCCGTATAGCGCGAATCGACCTTAATTGACGTTTGAATTTTCTATGCATTCTGATTTAATGAAAACTTAAGTCTAAATAAATTGCCACTTAAGTTACACTTAAGTAAATTTTAAGTGGCAACTCTGAAACAGGTTAATTAAGCTATTGCATAGCTTTTATCGCAGGCTTTGAGCGGGGTGACCGAATTGAGAAATTCCGTAACGAAAAAAAACCTAACACGAGAGGGGAAATTTTATGAAGCGCCTACTTCGATGTTTAAAAATTTCAAAAATTTCAAAATTAAACGGAAGTAAAGTGTCTGTTGACAACTGTTACACGAAACCCCCCTCTACAAAATAATAAATAAGTTTCTAAAAAATCATGAATTAATATCAAAGAAAAAACTTGAATTGATATCGGTGAAAAAAATACTGCATAAATAAAATAAATAAATAATTATAATTGCATGAGTTGATACAAAATGCTATGTAATAGCTTTACCGCGGCAGTCCTCGAGTGCCACAGCCCGTATTTTTTTTATAGTTAAGTTCGCACTGTGAAACCGGCCCTTAGTGTTACGAGAATGCTTCCCCGATTTTAATTAATTGCGCTTCCTTCTCTTCGAAAATTCGATTATTCACCGGTAAGATAACAGTCTCACCACAGCAACCATATTCTTTTGATGGTTGAAGTGGTAGATTTTAAAATATTTACGTTTTTGAAGTTATGCCAGTGATGAAAAGTTATTTTTACAGTTTTTTCACATTAAAATCACCCTTTTGCAAATCAAATTCACCCGTTTAAAAATTACGTTATCCATAAGCGTGCGCCAAAACAATTGGGAATCTCAATATCGCTTTTTAATTGGCAGTGAGAATCCCAAATCCCACAACGAAAGTACATTCGAAAAGATAGGTGTTACTTTTATATTCCCAATCTTCCACGGTCTCACTGCCACTCCTGTCGTAGACAGATGGAGGAAGTGTTGTTGCTCGTACACGAGTTTCGAAGGGAAAATACAATGCACGTGCGCTCCATACGCGAAATGTGAATGCGACTGGAATTGTCATTTCCAATTTAAAGAATCGGCTAACATACTTATTTCTTGCACTAAGCTTGATTTTGGAAAAGACTTCCTCGATGGTCTTCAGCGTTGGAGAATGTGGTGGTACAAAAAGCACAGTGCGTATTTTCTGACCAACAAAATGTATGAATAGTAATAGATTATGGTGTGTCGAGCTTGACCGAACCTGGATTTACTAATATTATTATAGAAGTACTTAATTTTCAAACGGGTGAATTTGATTTGCAAAAGGGTGAATCTTATTCGCAAAAGGATGAATTTTTGAATTTAATTTGCAAAAAGGTGAATTTGATTTGCAAAAGGGTGAATTTAATTTGTAAAATGAATAATTAGATTTGCAAAAGGGTGAATTTAATGTGAAAAAACTGTAGCGTTCGGAGTTTTTCAGTGTGAGTACCTATGTTTTTCAAAAGATGTGTAATTTAAGTAGAGTAATTAAAGAAGTTCTCTGCGGTAAGACCTATGGGGTGCGACAGCGAGGGAGGCCCAACCTTCGCTGGAAGGATGGCGTGGACCAGGACGCTCAGAGTTTAGGGATGCCAAACTGGATGACATCGGCTCAGAATCGGGACCGGTGGAGAGAACAGTTGCGCGAGGCCAGGACCGGATCCCGGTTGTAGAGCCGTTAAAGTAAGTAGTAAGTAATTAAAGGAGTTTCTGCAAATATCCAGAATTTGCAATAAACTGCATTTTAAATATAAAAATGCATGCAGCAAATATGTAGGCATTTATAAAAAAAAAATAGTTTTGAGAATAAAACACAAACGTTCATGGAAAATCCACACTTAACCACACCCGTAAGAGCTAACCACACTAATCTTGATCAGGAGCGCGTTCAAAAGCCTTACTATGGTCAACCATTGTTAACTATGGTAAACTATTGTCGTCCAAAAACTCCGTGGTTAATTACATCGGAGTCAATCCAAAAATTCAATACTGCCGCAACACTGCGAAATTCAGCTAAAGACTTCTAATTGCTGAATTTTGCATTGTTGCGGCAGTGTTGAATTTTTGAATTCACCAATAACGACGAACATAACTTTTTGGCGGTCAAAAACTTCCGTGGTTAGCCATGGTGTAGTTAAATTTTAACCGTGATCGGGAGCATGGTTAGCGATAATTAAGAAGAAATAGTATAAAAACAACTCTTTGACATTTGTTTAATGTCAGCAATAAATAAAGTTAGTGGAATTTAATTATAATCAAAAACAATCCAATAAAATACATTTTTTGCAACATTTATATTCAAAAGTGGTTGATTTATAACAAAGCAAATTTTATGATAAGGGATAATAGTAAAGGGCTGAAATTATCCCTACATCGACTGAAAATATAAAGGTTTGTAAAAAATGTTTTTTCAACTTTATGCTTCGAATTCGGTTTAATCAGCCAAAATAAATTATTTTCAACTACGCATAGAAAGAAGAATTTGAAAAAAGGTTGATTGCATATCTTTTTGCTCCCTTTAAAAATAATTGGCTCCCTAAAAGATTGTATGGGACGAAGTAATCAGGTAATTGGCTAGGTGGCCATAAAGGGTGCCAATACCATACTCAAGTAGACTGGCTCCCGTTCGTGAAGGTAAAGCGGCTCGCGTAGGTAAAGCTTCATTGTATGTGGTTGGCGGACTACTTGGTAAAACAATACCTGGGTTTGGAATAGTCTATGCTGATGCGGATGCAATTATTAATGATCATGAATGTAGCGGGAGCGGAGCATGCATACAGCTGGTGACATATCCAAGCGTACATGCGTTCAATTCGTTGATAAATAATATAGAAGTGTGTGTATTCAAATGCGGCCTGACGGAATGTTCCATGAATGGAATGCATGCCACGCAAAGGTCGGACTACTTTTAACTTTTTCTGTAATGCCGCATTCGAAATAGCACACACAAGTATGCACAACAAACACATGCACCTTGCATGCACTCGTTACTTAGATTTTCGGGCTATGTGCGAAAGCCGAGACGGAAAAAACCATGCAATTTTATGAACCTCTGAATGCAATGCATGTACGCTTGCATATGTTACCAGCTTACTTCCATGAGGCGAATGTTGTAGTATCCATGCGGTGTATCCATGCCTGTGGCGGAAGCGTGCATACCCGTGTAGGATGCGCACTTACATGCTATACGTACTAGGTGCACCGCGTGTATGCTTTTAAGAAAATTAGCCAATAAAAATTATTTTAACTCGGTTACTTTTAGGTTTTAATGTAAATAGGAATTCATAAATATTTTCAAATAGAATTTGTATCAAGTCCGTCAGTAGATTCGTCACTATTCTTCCTGAATCTGTCGTTGGCCTGAATTTTCTCAAGCGTACTATAGATCCGACAGACTTTCCACTATATCTATTGCATATTACTAGCCGTTGGGCACAAAAGTTTTACTTCTAAAGTGTGGTCTTAAGCACACTCATATTTTTTTTAAGGACTGTTTTTATTTAAAGGCGTCTTATGCTAGTATATTCGATATAAATAAAGTGTTTTAGTTTATTCAGAAGAAGTTTATAATAAACCTTTGAAATATAAAAACTCTTGTATAGAAGATCACGAAAAGACAAACACCGGACTGTGAAAGCGAAACATTAAGAACTAATATTGAATTTATTTTCTTAAATTTAAAATGAGTTTAAAATATTTTTTTCTCTATCGTTAATATATTTCTAGCTTTATGCAATTCATCCAGATAATTGGAGCGACATTGGTAAAGTTTCAATATCTGCAGCATCCGCCATACTTTACGTTAGTTCAAACTTTCAGATAGTAGTACTTTTACTCCGACGAAAAGGTAAACACTGGGGCGATTTTTAACAGAATTAATAATAATAATTGTTTTTAGAGTTCGTCGATATTATTACATATGTGGCAAGAGATGGAAAAAGATTTTATCTTTCAAAAGAAAAAACCGAACAACAAATTTACAAAAATTTCATATTAATAACAAAATACATCTTCGTGGTGATATATCTACCAGCGTTTGTTACAATATTGATTATGGTTTTTACATCAGCTTCAGCATTTTATAATAACGAATTATTTGAGGCTGATAATGTAATTACTTAATTTTGTGATTCGCTGTATTCAAAATTCTCGTTTTAGCTGTTAAAGGCCGAGAGTGTGCCCGTTCTGTTCTTAATGTACCCATTTAGAAATTCAACGAAGAATTTCTTCATCGCTTACATTTATCCGTATTTTGCGTTTTTCTTGGGTGCTCTATTTGTATCTGGATGGCATATTACAATGGCGATTTTATTACTATATCCCAATTATGTATTCAAACTGATAAATGCGAAATTGGAGAAACTTGATGTAAGTTAGCAGTATTTATTGATTTTATAGAAATTGGTTTTTTTCTTCTTTCTTAGGAAGTTCCGGAGTCCAAAATTAACGAAGAACTTGTATCACTTATTAACCTGCAAGTTCAAACGACAAAGTATTTTTTATTCAGGCAGAATTAGTTTTTATATTGCCTTTTAATTTAATTTAAGATTTACCAAAAAAATGGAGTCTTTCATATCGGAATATGTGTTCACCGACTTTATTCTATTTTCAGTTTTGTTTTGTTTTTTACTTTATCAATTTTCAGAGGTATGTATGTACACATTAATTGCTTGATAACATAAAAATATTTTTTTTACAGAACAGCGGTAATGCAAGTTCTGACGTTGTTATTATAGTTTTATACTTTTTTGTTTCAAGCTCAATTCAACTATTTTATCATGCAATCGGAAATGATATTTACTATCAGGTAAATCATACATTGTTAATTCGGTAACCTTTTACAATAGGTCTGTTCCAGTACTTTTCCTGCAAAAATTTGTTGGGCAAAAACTTACTTGAATGGGATAATTTTGTCAAAAATCCAGAAAGTAAAGAAACGATTTTTGGGCAATTTCCTGCGAATCAAGAAGAAGATATCATAAATATTGATTGTCAAAAAATTGTCAATTGACAACTTGCAAAAAATCGCAGGACCGAAAACCTCCGGCTAATTCCTGCACGAGGGGAAGTGATAATTTCCCCGCTTTTTCTTGCATGAGAAAGTAAAGAAACACAAATTGGGTGAATTCTTGCTCCCGTGGGATCCCTCATTCGAGTTCTGCAACAAAGCTAATTTGGCAAAATAAGAGACAAACGCTTCAAACAATTTGGAAAGTAATTTCGAAATTATGTAGAATCGTTCGCACTGAATAGAAATGATTTGGCTGGTTTTCTGGCACCGCTAAAGTTTTTTCAGCCCAATATTTCGCTAGCAATTCCTTTTCTAACGTAGTCTACTAGCCCAGTTGTCAGAGTCAAATTTAGACTAAAACCCAGCAAAAAATGTGATATCGCTGAAAATTGGATCATAGGTCTTTTTTGTGTTATATCTCGACAAAAAAAAATCGAAAAACTAATTGCACCACGTGAAAGAGCGGAAAATTTCACTAAAAGTTATGTAATAACATATTTAAAAAATTTCTTTTTATTATAAAAAATTAATAAAAATATGAAACCGAATTCGAACACTCTACGCGCGCCAAACCTCAGAATTCAAATATTCAAGCGAGACGGTCGTGGAAAAACTAAATTATCGTTGCCTAAAATGTACGCATGAATAAAATAAAAAAAAGGATTTTAAAGAGAAGACTCTAAGCTTTCTAAGGAAGCCATCAGGTTTTAATTTTTTTCTCATAGAAAACTTGACAGGAAGTTAGAATTTGTGGTGCCCGCGTACAAACTTAATTACTAAGTTTTACGCAAAGTCACACAACATATTCCGAAAACGATAAACACGATCAATAACGATCGATCGGAACACTTCAACGATCACCGAACCCAAAGTTCAGTGATCTGTGAGACGGGAGTCTAGTCTGGTTGCTCTGGATATCTCCAGGGCTTTCGATGGAGTTTGGCACTCAGCCCTGTTAGCTAAACTCAAAGCTATTGGAGTTGACTCAATTCTACAGAAGTGGAGTTTCCTTTCCGGCCGTTCAATCAAAGTAGTATTGGATGGCGTCAAATCCGCATCCCACCCCATCTCTGCGGGGTCCCCCAGGGGTCAATTTTATCACCGGCCCTATTTCTCATCTTTATAAATGACCTTCTTTCAATCCCCTCCAACCCACTTCTCAGCTTCGCTGACGACGGTACTCTACGTTACTCGTACAGCTTCGATGTAAGACAGACTCATGCCAGATCCTGTCTTGATGATGGCGAACTCGTCTCATTCCCTTCACCTGCAACTACCCCTTTCACGCACTCAACAAGATATGAATTCGTTTGTTAATAGAACAACTCGACTGTGAAATAATCTCTCGCAGTCAGTATTTCCGAGCTCCTACTACATCCAAGAGTTCAAACGCAGGGTTCATCACCACCTTCTTCAATACCCCCCGTACCTTTTAACCCTTAACCACCTATACCCCACCCCCCCCATCCCTCCACCGTACTAAGCTTACTGCTAGACATTGCACCATGACGTGACAAATGACATGACAGACTAGTAGTACAAAGGGTACTCCTGAGCTTAGCGCTGCCACATACAAAAAAATCTTGCCGTTTTCTGCTCCGTCCATATCGAGATAGCCAATTTCCGGCATCTCCGTTTATCATTTCTGTCCAAAAAGCCCCGTCGCGCGCCAAATAAAAATAATATAAATGCAATAAATAAGTTTATATATGTATACATCCTTACTAATATTATAAATGCGAAAGTAACTCTGTCTGTCTGTCTGTCTGTCTGTATGTTACGCTCTCACGCCTAAGCCGCTGGACAGATTTTGATGAAATTTGCAACAGACATAGTTTAGACCTTGGAGACGGACATAGGCTACTTTTTTTTTTGGAGAAAAAAGGGTTGAAGGGGGTGAAATGGGGTTCAATAAGTTGTAATAGTCCAAGAGCCAGTGACAGATTTGCAAAGTGATTTTGCAGAGGATGGGCCTTTGATATATGTTAGATTACTTAAAGCACAACTGATTAAGACTAATCGCCAATTCGAGTCTACTTAAGTTTTTATTTTATGACCTTTTGAACTTGTAGATTTTTTGACCATGAAAAAAGTGATATTGCAGAGGATGGGACTTGGTATATAGGTAAATTGGGTTGCTCCCACCTCATATTCCGATTGCCATCTCGTTTGGAGGTTAGGTTTGAATTTTGGGAATTTTTGAAAATGTCGGTTTGGTCCAGTTGAACAAAGTGATATTGCAGAGGATGGGATTTGGTGTAATGGTGAGATAGACCACCAATAGCCCAAATTCGGGTGCCCATCTCATATGTAATCAAGGTTTCCATTTTGGCGGCTTTTGATTTTTTAGCCATTTTGGGTATGACCCAAGTGATTTTGCAGAACCCAAAATTTGGACCATAGGTTCTTGGTATCTACCAAATGCTACATTTTCAATCCCATCTCCTTTCCATTAATATTTTCAGTTTAATTGAGAAAAATTGGTTGATTGACGTCAGAGCAAAATTCTAATGAAGTCCCCTAACTAAATGTTAACGCCTAAACTAATTATCGTAGACCAACGTTATTAGGTTCATATTTTAGTTAAATGTGTATTATTTTATTTAGCATAAAGAGCAAAAACTTGAGTGATTTCGTTTATAAGATATGTATATTAGGTTCAAAATATGAGCAAAATGCTAAAATATTAGGATTTTCCTCACGCTTTTAACTAAATACCTTCTTAACGGAATTCTTTTCTTAATATCAAATAAAATAATACACATTTATCTAAAATATGAACCTAATTATGTTGGTCTACGTTAATTAGTATAGGAGTTATTTAAGTTTAAGTAGAGTTTTAAAAATTATATGTTTTTCTTTCGTAAACACCCTGTATCTTTTTTTTTTTTTTTATGTGGTAGTTCTAAGCTCAGGAGTCACCCTTTGTACTACTAGTCCGTCATGTCATTTGTCACGTCATGGTGCAATGTCTAGCAGTAAGCTTAGTACGGGGGAGGGGTGGGGGGAATAGGTTAAGGATTATAAAGGTACGGGGGGGTATTGAAGAAGGTGGTAATGAACCCTGCGTTTGAACTCTTGGATGTTGTAGGAGCTCGGAAATACCGGCTGCGAGAGATTATTCCACAGTCGAGTTGTTCTATTTACAAACGAATTCATATCTTGTTGAGTGCGTGAAAGGGGTAGTTGCAGGTGAAGGGAATGAGACGAGTGGGCTAATCTGGTGTTGCGGGTATAAGATTGCCGTGGAGGCAGGAGAGCGTTTAACTCGAAGGAACAGTCACTATGATAGTAGCGATAAAATTTTGTCAGTGCTGCTACATTCCTACGTTGGCTCAGGGGGTCGATGGTGGAGCAAGCGGAATCGTCATTAATTAACTTAAGGGCCCTTTTTTGGACCTTATCTAACCATGCTAAGGTGGTTATTGGAGCACCGCCCCAAACGAGGGAGTTATATTCGAGAAGAGGCCGAATGTAGGATTTATAAATAACAGCACGGGCCGATGGCTGGAGGAGGAACTTGCACCTCTTAAGAAATCCCAAACACTGGGATGCTTGTTTGGCGATTTGGAATATGTGATCATTCCATCGCAAGTCTTTGGCTAATGTCACGCCTAAGATGTGGAGGGATGGGTCGGCCTTTAGTTCAACGTCATCCACTGTCAAGGATGGTGAGGTGTTGAACTTCTTTTTTGAGATAAGACAGTACTTGGTTTTGGAGGGGTTGAATTCGACACGATTCTTCTCTCCCCAATCTAGAATTAGTTTGATGTCTTTTTTAATAGAGTTGAACATTAGTTCACGATCATCAAGACAGGATCTGGCTTGTGTCTGTCTTGTATCGAAGCTGTACGAGTACCGTAAAGTACCGTCGTCAGCGAAGCTGAGAAGTGGGTTGGAGGGGATTGAAAGAAGGTCATTTATAAAGATAAGAAATAGGGCCGGTGATAAAATTGACCCCTGGGGGACCCCCGCAGAGATGGGGTGAGATTCAGATTTGACGCCATCCAAAACTACCTTAATTGAACGGCCGGAAAGGAAACTCTCAACCCACTTATAGAGAAGCGAGTCAATTCCAATAGCTTGGAGTTTAGCTAACAAGGCTGAGTACCATACTCTATCAAAAGCCTTGGAGATATCCAAAGCAACCAAACTAGATTCACCAGATCCATGCAAACTTCGGTTGAGGTGTTCTGTAAGGCAAACTAAAAGATCACCAGTGGATCTTTTTTGTCGGAAGCCGTATTGTTTGTCGTTTATAAGTTGGTTGGATTCTAGATATCCCATAAGCTTTTTGTTAATTATCGTCTCCATGGTTTTGGAGAGGATAGAAGTGATTGCTATTGGGCGGTAGTTGGAGGGAAGGCTGGAGTTACCTTTTTTCGGTATTGGCTGCACATGAGCAAGTTTCCAAGAGTCTGGATAAACTCCGGAAGAGTATGATAGGGCAAAAAGTTTGCGCAGAGGTTTAGCCAAAGGTGAGGCGCATTGTTTTAAGACGATAGGGGGTATATTATCGGGTCCAGTGGATTTGTTGACATCGAGCTCCTTGAGGCACCTGTACACCTCACGAGTCCTGAAGAAAACCCTGTCCATTAAATGAGCGCTGTGCTCGAGGACGGGGGGTAGCGTATCATTTTGGGGTAGAGAAGAATTTGAAGCAAACAGAGATGCTAATAAATCGGCCTTGGATTTTCTGTCTGTTATCACCTTTTCATCGTGGATGAATGAAGGAGTTGTGGAGGTGGTGAAATTCTTCTTGATGGAACTTACCAAGGACCAGAAGTTTTTGCTACCAGAGGTTGCATTAAGGAGTTTACTTCTCAACTTGCTGTCAAATAAATTTTTGACATTCCTGATGGTGACTTTACAGGAATTTCTCAGTTTTATATACTCTGCACGGAGCGATTCACTCGGGGAGCTCTTGTAAGCTCGAAAGGCGGCTTCTTTATTTCTGATTGCATTCATACACTCCTGATTAAACCATCTGTTGGGCCTAGCCTTCACAGATTTAGTAGAATGAGGAATGAACAAATGCATTCCTGCCTGTATGATTCTAGTGATACTGATAGCGGCAGAGTTGACGTTTTTATTACGGAAACACTGGTTCCAGTCAGTAGATTGGAAAAAATTAGTAAGCCCCAGCCAATTGGCCTTCCCATAATGCCATACAGTTCTTCTGACTGGTTTGGGAGGGGTGGGAAATTTGAAAGGGAAGCTAGCGCTAACTAAGCAGTGGTCCGAATTGCCGAGAGGTGAATCAACTGTGACGGTATATCGTGCTGGATGAGAAGTAAGGAAAAGATCAAGGAGATATCTTCCTTGATCAGCAACATCAGGGACTCTTGTGGGATGATCCACAATTTGATGCAAGTTATTGATGTCTGCAAAGAGCTCGACGTCCTTGCCAGAAGCACTGGTGCCATTTGAGTAAGTCAGCCAGTTTACATTGTGAACATTGAAATCACCCGCAACGATGATTTCACACTCAGGATTGGACGATAAAAATCCCGAGATTTGTTCGGAAATAGTATCAAATGATGAAGTGGAGGCTTCGTTACTTATGTTAGGGCTTCTGTATAGGAAGCAAAAGAATATGACGTGGTTTCGGATGATGATTTTAACCCAAAGTGAGTTAAAATCTGAAGAAGTGCTTTTGCATATTTCATAATGAGCCACGTCATCCCTAACTTAGATGGCAATGCCCCTATGGGGAGAGAGATTATGCACTAAAGTGTACCCCGATATCTGATATTGACTTAAGTCATTATCGGGTGATATTTGGGTTTCACTAAGTGCGAGGATTGGGGGTTTAAAGTTTAATAAGTGGCACTCAACAAAAGAGAAGTTCGCATGAAGTCCACGAATGTTACAAAAGTCAATAACAAAGCTTGACTTGTAACGGGACTCCGGTTGCGCGGGTTCAATCGCCACATTCTTAGAGTTATTTCCCGGAATTACATCTGCCGCAGCCATCAAAGTCAACGAAATTTGCCTGCGTTAAAGTGTTATGCCTTTTGAAACGAGGCAAATTTCGTCGACCGACAGATTTCGGGTGCGACACTTGCAGGTCCGAGAATCGAGTGAGGGTAGGAGTGGGGATAATAGGTTCCTCTCTAGAGCTTTTTTTGTCTCCAAATATATCCAATCACCCCTAAAAATATTAGCCACGTTGTCCAACAAAGAATTTATTGAACGTCTGAAGACCCATACAACTTGCGGATTAGGGGGTATGAGTATTTGAAATCTTTAAAACGGAATAACTCATGAATGGAAACTCCTATGGAAAATTTGCTGGTTTTAGGGGTGCAACCAATTTCCCGACACTTTTTAAAAAAAAAACTCTACTTACTAAAAAGATTAAAAAAAAAAAAAAATTGGCAGTTATAGGGACTGCCGATAGAAGTGAAAACTTAGAACTTAGTTGTTGAAATTCGATTCTTTTGAAGTAATACAAAATTCTATATTTCTTGAAAGGACTAAATCTTTTTGATTGCACTATTTTCATTAGGACATTAACCAACTTATTAAAATATGTAGCACAAGTAACTGCGTCTTCATTAATAAGTGTACTTTTTTCTATAAAATTTAATGCTGCTGCATCTTCAACCGATATCTCAGAATTATTTTTTAAATTATGTAATAATTGTAGTAATTTTGACCATCCTATTTCATTAGCACTTTTGTAAAAAAGATACAATCGGGTTATGGTAACTAAAGTAAGAAATGAAAATGTTTGATTCGAATTTATCTAAGTATCGCGTAAAAACCGCATCGATCGTCGTTTTATATTTGGTAGTACTAAGTTTCCGATCATTGGACATATTTAAATTAAGTGTTGTATTTAAAAATTCAATTAATGGTAGCTATCATCTGCAAAGTTAATATTGAAGTCTCCACTTAAAATCATCGGTACATTATCATATTTTTCGCCGAATCTTTTTTCGAGAATTTCAGAACCTTCTTTTGTATAAATCATCAAATTTTCGAATAAAAATTGTTGTATCTGTCTCATAGATTTTCCAGGCGAAATATAAACGGCAACCATTAATACGTATTGCCCATTCTCGGAACTGCAACGAGCAACGCATATTTCGCCTATATCAGAAACATTAACACCAATGCATCTAGTGAATTTAGTATGTATGTCCATATATGAAGTAATGAAGTGTGACGTTCAAAATGACTGGTTTTATATTTTCATTTTCGATACTTAATTGAATAATAGTAGGCGGTCAGATTTATTTTTTTATTCAAAATCAAAAAGTTTTTGATTATAATCGATTGAGCGCGTGCGCCAGTCATGAGCATGTCGGTGACGCGAACCCATAACATTTTCCCCTATCAAAAAGTGCCCAACGCGGCTAAAGAAGTTTTCACTTCAAAAATAATGAGTTAACATTTAGTTAGAGGTCAAACAAAAAAAAAAATTTAATTTTTTTTTATTTCCCTCTAGGCATCATTACAGCCCTGTGTTAAAGGCAGGATGACGTGAAATGTTTCTACCTGCATCCCTTGCGTGTGCTTTCTTATATAATATCTTCAACTTTCTCTTTTTTGCGTTTTATTCAAATGGACCAAGTTTGCTTTTTGTTTTAATTTCTTTCAGTTAACGTGGTTATTTGAAATGCTTGTTAAAAAAAATTAAAAAAATGTCTGGGGGTGGGGATATAGCAACTATGACCCTGATAGCGATAGTTAATGAGCCTATCATATTTATGTATATAAAAAATAATATTAGTATTTATTATTATGAATATACAAATAACAAATTTGAAAATTGGAAAAAAGAAAATCAATTTATTTATGATAAAAGTACGAGTATATCACTCATTATTTATCTGAAAATTATGTTTTACTTTTATTTCTTCTTCTTCTTTGATCCGTTAGCTGGAGGTCCGAGCGGGACGTGTCCGCAACGGATACGCTGCTGTCGGTGCCGCTTTGAAAAATGCGGTTCCTTACCTAGTTTCTTCGGTCATCATAGTGAACGATTCTGGTCAACTCGGCAGGTCGACCACCCTCCTCCTTTCACACCCCAGGCTTGGGACCATGCGACGGTCGAGTTTTACTTTTATTTAATCACATACTCGTACAATACCCAACTACTCATTATATCTTAAAAATATACCATAAATATGCTGCCAGATGTGTATATACACTCATTTTAACTAAATTTAATATATAAGACTTGATTTTACGATTTTCCAAATTCAACTGGAGATGGCATGGGTTTCTACAAATAGGAAAGAGATGGGCAAGTGGAGAAGTATTATATATGTCGTAACGAATCCTAATGTTCAAATCCCATCTCCTGCAAAATCACTTGGGTCATACCCAAAATGGCTACAAAATCAAAAGCCGCCAAAATGGAAACCTTGATTACATATGAGATGGGCACCCGAATTTGGGCTATTGGTGGTCTATCTCACCATTACACCAAATCCCATCCTCTGCAATATCACTTTGTTCAACTGGACCAAACCGACATTTTCAAAAATTCCCAAAATTCAAACCTAACCTCCAAACGAGATGGCAATCGGAATATGAGGTGGGAGCAACCCAATTTACCTATATACCAAGTCCCATCCTCTGCAATATCACTTTTTTCATGGTCAAAAAATCTACAAGTTCAAAAGGTCATAAAATAAAAACTTAAGTAGACTCGAATTGGCGATTAGTCTTAATCAGTTGTGCTTTAAGTAATCTAACATATATCAAAGGCCCATCCTCTGCAAAATCACTTTGCAAATCTGTCACTGGCTCTTGGACTATAAGGGGATTTTTATTTCTTTACTTTTTTTCTATTGTATAAAAAGTAACTGATTGACAGACAGCGCACAACCTAAACCGCTAGAGCTAAAGGGCTGAAATTTTGACAGTGCATCCGTAGCGATTTTTCGAAATTCATCCCCTAAGGGGGTGAAATAGGGTCAACTCAAAACCGCTGGAGCTATAAGGCTGAAACTTTGACAGTGCTTCCCTATAATGACGTGGACAACCACTAAGAAGCGATTTTACGAAATTCATCCCCTAAAGGGGTGAAATGGGGTTTACCCAAACCGCTGGAGCTATAGGGCTGAAATTTTGACAGTGCATCCCTATAACGATGTGGATATCCACTAAAAAGCGATTTTTCGAAATTCATCCCCTAAGGGGGTAAAATTGGGTTTACCCAAACCGCTGGAGCTATAGGGCTGAAATTTTGACAGTGCATCCCTATAATGGCGTGGAAATCCACTATTAAAACGATTTTTCGAAATTCTTCATCTAAAGGGATGGAAATGGGGTTTACCTAAACCGCTGGAGCTATAGGGCTGAAATTTTGACAGTGCATCCCTATAATGATTTGGACATCCACTATAAAGCGATTTTGCGAAATTCATCCCCTAAGGGGGGAAATGGGGTTACCCCAAACCGCTGGAGCTATAGGGCTGAAATTTTGACAGTGCATCCCTTTAATGACGTGGACATCCACTAAGAAGCGATTTTTCGAAATTCATCCCCTAAGTGGGTGAAATGTAGTCAACCCAAAACCGCTGGAACTATAGGGCTGAAATTTTGACAGTGCATCCCTATAATGTCATGGACATCCACATCCACGATTTTTCGAAATTCATCCCCTAAGGGGTTGAAATGGGGTTTATCCAAACCGCTAAATTTATAATGCTGAAATTTTGACAGTGCATCCCTACAATGGCATGGACATCCACTATAAAGCGATTTTTCGAAACTCATCACCTAAGGGGGTGAAATGGGGTTTACCCAAACCCCTGGAGCTATAAAGCTAAAATTTTGACAGTGCATCTCTATAATGACGTGGACATTCACTAAGAGGCGATTACTCGAAATTCATCCCCTAAGGGGGTGAAATGGGGTTAACCCAAACCTCTGAAGCTGATGGGCTGAAATTTTGACAGTGCTTCACTATAATCACGTAGAAATGAATGACTCGAAATTTACTTTACTTAATATTCATTTGTGATTGCTTCATAATTTCTTGCACGCACGTAAATAGGCGAACAAACTTAACGAACGTTCGTCATACCCAAAAATGACACTTCCCTTGATGACATATACATTCCAATCTCTGCTTCCAAACTTGCAGATTTGTTGAGCAGAGGTGATATACCCAGCAATTTGTTTACCATATTTATTAAAAAAATGCACTATAATAAATCCTTTTTAGGGATAATAACAGCTGACTTTTTTGTTTGTTTTTTTTGTTGATGGAAAACATTGCACATAATAAACAGTTTTTATTTAAAGGCGTTGCAAGGCACGCGGGTTTTATGCTAGTGTCTATATAAGGGAATTTAAGTTAAACAATAAACCTTTAAATCGTGTTTTATAAAAACCGAATGGTGAAGAAGCAACAAATTTCTACAATTTTCGCTGATGTTTATAAAATATTGAAGATATATATTAATCGAGACCTCAAACAAAAAAATCCTTGTACATTTGTCATCATTATACTTTTATTTTTGATGTTGAGCAGTAGCTGGAGGAACTGTTGGAGTCACTTTTTTTGGTATGGGCTGAACATGTGCAGGTTTCCAAGAGTCTGGGTGATGAGCCATGAGGTAATGCTCCGAAAACCATATAAAGGAAAATATTAATTACCCCGTTTATGACTAGGCTTCAAAGTTGAGTCGAGGTTGAGTTGAAACTTCGACCTCCGCATATGATGTCGAGTTGAGTTCACTTTTGGTTTAAATAGAGTTGAAATGATATCAAAACATAACCTCAAATTTTTGTGTGAATTTCTCATTTATAGATACCCAAAAACCAGAACAAAATACATTTCGACATTTTTTTATGACTGGGTTGAATCTGGGTTGAACCTAGTCATAAACGGGATAAATACCATGAAGACGAGATTGAAAAATAATAACTACCCCACGTTTTTGGTCCGCAGAGTCATAGATCCATGTCTAAGAGAAAAAACAATATTAACAACATACTAATCACTCACTAGTAGATCTGTGGAGAACGTTGTTTATAAAATAAGAGGTTTGCTATCAACATGCTTCAAGAATACTAAAGTAAATTCTTATAATACCAAAAAAGTGCGAAATTTATTCACAAAACTTAAACACCCTGACCCACCAGAAACACGTTCAAATATAGTATACAAAATACAATGTAAAACGTGTGATTATAGATAATATCACTATAGGTATGGCTGTAAAAGTACCAATGTTAACAAAAAAGGAAAAAGAGCGTTGACCAGACACCATTTCGGAAAACTCACAATTTCTGTGAGACAAACTAACTATGAGGCAAACTGGTTATATAAGTGAGATAATACCTATACAATTAAATGTTTACAGCATCAGTGACGGACAGACACATTCAAATTAAGTGCGTTGTACATGACATTAATACAGGCCTTCAAATATAGGTGATACAGTTGGAATAGGGAATCCAATCCCGCAACCAAAATCTAAATCCCGAAATCAATTCTAGCGTAGTTTAGATTTGGCATGAATACTTTGTTTGACTGACTCAGTTGTTCGTTTGATATCAAATACAATTAGCCGCTAGCGTAATCCTCGTACGCTCATATGCACGTGCGGAATCCCGTGTTGTAGGCGTGGGGTAACTCGACATTTACTTTGTTTCCATGAAGCGGGGTAGAGTAGTCGTTGAGTTTACAGAAAGCTTTTTCCTTCGAGTTAACCCGATGCTGTTTCCATGACAATTCTGGGTTGAAGTGACAGATAAGTAATTTTACGACGTGTCTCCGTTGGTATGTGTACAGTAACCACCTTAAACAAACACTTATGCAAAACCCAACTTAATCCGGCGTGCTTCGTGTAGTTTTCTTGGATTTAACGAAACTTTATTCAACCCGCGTTTACATGAACGCTTACTCTGAGTTAGCCCAGGGTAAACTCTGCATAAAAACTCTGTAAATGATCACGTTCGTATACACGCACATAAATATGCTTAGACGATTTTGTGTTATTGCTGTATTACTTAGTAGGCAGATATCTTCAACTAACCTATTTAAATATTTTGTGGAGAGTAAGACCAGAGATAACATAATACTCCGTATAAAGATGCGACAGCTAGAACAAAAAACCCGAACGCTTTTCGCATCGGCAGACCTCTGAGATTGCCTCCACCTTAGCAACATGCAACATTTTAGAATTTCCAGCTACACAAGGAGGCGAACGTGGTCATGGTCCGCAGCACAAGACATGCGGTGAGTTTGTCGATAAGGAAGCTAGAATTTTTGGTGGGGCAAGGAAAGGAATTGAAGAGCGATATTCCAAAACGTACTAAGTCAATTTTTGTTTAATTTTAATATTGTATTGCTTTCCAATCTATGACGTAGTAGTTATGCATTCACATAAACATTTATCACAAATCATACTCATTCCGATGTATAATGGGTCATACAAATGAATTTTCCATCAATTTCAATAGCTAGTATTCATATTGAATTTTTTAATGTTTTTTTTATATTAAAAATAAAGATTTGAAAAATACTATTCTTTCTTTTGCTGGGCTGCACTTTCTGAGGACTGAAAACATTTACCATAGTATCATAATTTTACTATGAAATTTTATTTCAAAATGCACTAAGTAATTGACTTAGTACATTATGAAAATGTACCACCATAAATAAAACCATTTTTTTCATATAAAATGTAGCAAATTTATTTATATTTTTATAAATAATAGTTTCTTTTATCGGTTTTTTGAGAAAGGAAATAATATTACAGCCCTTTAGGCGAGAGTGAAATTTATATTCAGTTGTTTTTTATTTCCCACTAATTACATCATAAGAACTTAGCACGTTTTGGAATATCGCTCTTCAATTGACAACAGATTGTTTCTCGCAGCATTGTCATATTTCGAACGTTTGCCTCTAGCGATACATTGAAGGATTTCCCTGATGCTTTGTATTTAACTATTTCTTAGAACATTCAGTGTATTTTTTAATGACTGCCTGTCCACTATCAATTTCACTTGATTTCAAATTCTTGGTGAGAGGGTTTGCGATATTTTTAAAATAGGTGCTTAGTTGAGGTTTTGGTTACTTTTTTTTATTTTCTGGTATTTCGGTATTGACTAACTCGATTGATTTTAGAAACGAATTTAGGTAATTATTCTTTGTTTTAAATTATCTGAATTCTCGCTATTGGCTTAAAATGTTGGGTTTTGGCTTTACGTAAGTCTTTTGTTGTAGGTATATTGTGGGTGTAGATTTTTGGCCACATTTTTTATAAAAAATGCTATAGTGGATGGAGTCAGATGAGCAAAACATACCTACACATGCCGAGATATACGCATTTATATTTAGAAAGAACGGCCACAATGGTAAATTTTTGACATAATAGCCGATAACTTACGTAGCGGCGGTTGCTAGGGGTAGAAAATGTCCATTTCGTATAGTATTCGATGTAACTAACATGTTCCAAAAAAAAAATTTTACTCTCGAGACAATTCCCTTTTCACTGAAATTTGATGCTCATCTGACTCCACTATACAAAGTCACACAACCTGGAGAGTTGTTTGCATCACCCAAAGTTGCAAAGCGCATAAACGTGCTTAGCCAAATCTGAAATTCTTTCGATTTCCAAAATCTGGGACAAGTGTTTTTCATAAATGCTTGTAAAGTTAACTCCCCGCCCACAATAAAAAATCGTACGTCTGCTTTTTTTTTTTTTTTTTTTTTTATGTGAAAGACTAGAGTCTCAGGAAAGGCCCTTTATGCTGTGTCGACAATCTATTTTCCTTCATATAGAGTGCAATGTCGAACAGCAGCTCTAGTCGGGGAAGGAAGGAATTGCCACAACCTACCCGCGATATTTTTAGTCCACCTACTTTCAACCAATACTATTGCGACTTTGAAATCGGGGAATCGAGAAACAACTCGCTGGAGTGTTATGCCTCCTGAAACGAGTTGAATCTCATCAACCAACCGATGACATGCGCTTTGGTGGAGCGGGGAACGGCTAAGGAAGGCTATGACAGGAGGAATCAGGAATGTAAAGAGGGAAGAAGAAAGAAGGAAAGTTTTGTAGGTTGGAAAATGGAAAAGGCGAAGGACCGTGGGGCTGGCCGGGATTCGAACCCGGGACCTCTTGGATGGTAGCCAGACGCCTTACTCCCCAGGCTACCGAGGCCCCCTAAAACAATTCGATCGTAATTGGTTTGGTAAAAATAAATTAAAAATAGGTTCAATACCTTCCTTGTTATTTGTAAACTCTTCAATTAATGAAGATGAGGAAAGGCTTCATGTCAAGTCAATTTTCAGGGAAAACGTATGACAGAAGGAATTCAGTCTCGGACTTGCAATTACAGGATTTATCCATTTTAGAGTCCCCTTATCAACAGTTAAATATTGAGCCCGTAAATATATACTGCAAATATGGAACATGAAAAAAAATCCTTTATATTTGTTCTTCTGGTGGAAACTAAAAAAAAACAAGTTTTCAAATTTCTGGACTTCTATTTTTTTAGTTATAAAATTTCAAAAAGTCGAAAATCTTAAAATTTTAACAAATTTTGAAATCTTTAAATTGATCTATAGTTCAAAAACTATTTGACATAGAAAGCTGAAAGTAGCACCTATTTCTTCTGCTTTAATACGTAATATACAACATAGTATTATTACTAAGAATAAAGCTTGTTCCGGCATTTTGAAAATTTTGTTTTTGGAATATCTCAAAATAATGTTTTTTCAATTTTTTTGAAATTACCGAAATACCAGAAAATAAAAAAAAGTAACCAAAACCTCAACTAAGCACCTATTTTAAAAATATCGCAAACCCTCTCACCAAGAATTTGAAATCAAGTGAAATTGATAGTGGACAGGCAGTCATTAAAAAATACACTGAATGTTCTAAGAAATAGTTAAATACAAAGCATCAGGAAAATCCTTCAATGTAGCGCTAGAGGCAAACGTTCAAAAGATGACAATGCTGCGAGAAACAATCTGTTGTCAATTCCTTTCCTTGCCCCCCAAAAATTCTAGCTTCCTTATCGACAAACTCACCGCATGTCTTGTGCTGCGGACCATGACCACGTTCGCCTCCTTGTGTAGCTGGAAATTCTAAAATGTTGCATGTTGCTAAGGTGGAGGCAATCTCAGAGGTCTGCCGATGCGAAAAGCGTTCGGGTTTTTTGTTCTAGCTGTCGCATCTTTATACGGAGTATTATGTTATCTCTGGTAAGACCCTCCGCATACGAGTCGACAGATTTGCAAACCCAATTTCACAACTAATTTGCACACGTGCACAACTAGTTTGCTATCAAAATGATACCTTTGCCCACACACGAGCACAACTGATTTTGCACAATCGATGTTCTGTTCCCACATAGTTTTTAGTCACGAGGTTGTGGCAAAATGTCAAGTAGTTCAGATGAAGTGCAACCACGCAACTGAAATCGCTTCCGACCGGCAAAAACAGTCCCACGCGAGCAGCTCAGACTAGTTTCAAATCAATTTCGTTTCTGTCAACCCGTGTATGAATTCCCACTCCGTGTACGGACAAAATCACGAAACTGCTGCGGGGGGTGCAATTAGAATTTCAAATCAATCGACTCGTGTTAGGAGGGTCTATTTCTCTATTATGTCCCGGTTTTTATAACAGGTGATTCTACTGCCTAAATCCCGCAAATCCCGCGGATCCTTTATGTCTAATCCCGCATTATTAATCTCGCAAAAATTGCATCCCGCATTTGCAGGATCCCATGTTCGCGAGATTGCACTCCCATTCTTTGGTTGTTTTTTCGAGTTTCAACGTTTTGTTTGTTACAGGGATCGTAAATAACTGTTATATTTGTATTTTTGACTTAAAAAATCAAATAGTAAATGTTGTCTGATCTGCATAAAATTTTTACTGGATACTCAGAGTAGCGAGTTCTACGCGGTGGTGGGGTTACTTTTAAATTGTAGACTTTTATTATAAAAGTCAAGTTTAATAGTTAAAATTAATTTAAATTTTTTAAATAAACAATAACAGTTATATTTAACTAAAAAAGTTTTAGGTCATTAAAAACTCTTATTTTTGTTTTTTTATTTTTAAAGTCTTCCAAAACTCTTATGGGAAGACTTTTATTTTTAAAATCAAAAATAACTGTTAAAAAAGACTGTCTTGCATAAAAGTCTTTCTAAGATTTTTATTTTTCCAGTTTTTTCTATAAAAGTCTTTGAGACTTTTATTTTTAAAATATAAAAATAAAAGTCTTTTGCTGAAAACAGATAAATAGTCCATTCAAACCGTTAAGAAAATCGAACCCTAAAGGTTTTTGGGGTCGCTGATCACGAAAATCGGGGTCCTGCGGTCCGAAAACATGGGTGTCACCCTTAAAAATGCAAAAAACACCCCTTTTTAGGGTTTTTTCGCGATTATTTCGATAATAATGAAAACTAATGCAATGAAATACACTTTTTTTAATACTTATTTGCGAAGGTGGTTGATTTGTTCTAAATCAACGCGAACTTTATGATAAGGGGTGATCCTAAAGGGTTGAAACCACCCCTAAATCGGCTACAAATAGAAACTAGTTGGGATGGGGGTTCGACCCTTTCGGTCCACACGATCAACTAAAGGGGGTGAAATAGGGTCAACTCAAAACCGCTGGAGCTATAAGGCTGAAATTTTGACAGTGCATCCCTATAATGACGTGGACATCCACTATAAAGCGATTTTTCGAAATTCATCCCCTAAGGGGGTGAAATGGGGTTTATCCAAACCGTTGGAGCTACAGGGCTGAAATTTTGACAGTGCAGCCCTATAATGACGTGGACATCCACTATAAAGCGATTTTTCGAAATTCATCCCCTAAGGGGGTGAAATGGGGTTTATCCAAACCGCTGGAACTATAGGGTTGAAATTTTGACAGTGCATCCTTTTAATGACGTGGACATCCACTAAGAAGCGATTTTTCGAAATTCTTCCTCTAAGGGGGTGAAATGGGGTTTCTCCAAACCGTTAAAGCTATAGGGCTGAAATTTTGACAGTGCAGCCCTATAATGGCGTGGACATCCACTATAAAGCGATTTTTCGAAATTCATCCCCTAAGGGGGTGAAATAGGGTTTACCCAAACCGCTGGAGCTACAGGGCTGAAATTTTGACAGTGCAGCCCTATAATGACGTGGACATCCACTATAAAGCGATTTTTCGAAATTCATCCCCTAAGGGGGTTAAATGGGGTTTATCCAAACCATTGGAGCTACAGGGCTGAAATTTTGACAGTGCAGCCCTATAATGACGTGGACATCCACTATAAAGCGATTTTTTGAAATTCATCCCCTAAGGGGGTGAAATGGGGTTTATCCAAACCGCTGGAACTATAGGGTTGAAATTTTGACAGTGCATCCCTTTAATGACGTGGACATCCACTACGAAGCGATTTTTCGAAATTCTTCCCCTAAGGGGGTGAAATGGGGTTTCTCCAAATCGTTAAAGCTATAGGGCTGAAATTTTGAGAGTGCAGCCCTATAATGGCGTGGACATCCACTATAAAGCGATTTTTCGAAATTCATCCCCTAAAGGGGTGAAATGGGGTTACCAAACTACTAATTTAAGAAGAAATTAAACAGGGAGCCAAAAAATTCAAAAATATAAAATCAGCCGCACCAATTTATCCACCTAATAAATCATTTTTTACATAGTTTTAGTTAGAATTTCTATAGCCTGATCAACGTGCTAGGCTTTAAGCACAATATCACAATTGTTTTTATAGTGTAACTAGCATAAAACCCGCGTGCCTTGCAACGCCTTTAAAAACTGTTTATTATGTGCAATGTTTTCCTTAAAAAAAACCAACAAAAAAGGCAGCTGTTATTATCCCTAAAAAGGGTTTATTATAGTGCATTTTTTTAATAAATGTGGTAAACAAATTACTGCGAATATCACCTCTCCTCAACAAATCTGCAAGTTTTAAAGTAGATTGGCATGTATATGTCATCAAGAAAAGTGACATTTTAGGGTTTGGCGAACGTTCGTTAAGTTTGTTCGCCTATTTACGTGGATGTAAGAAATTATGAAGCAATCACAAATGAATATTAAATAAAGTGAATTTCGAGTCATTCATTTCTACGTGATTATAGGGATGCACTGTCAAAATTTCAGCCCTTCAGCTTCAGAGGTTTGGGTTAACCCCATTTCATCCCCTTAGGGGATGAATTTCGAGTACTCGCCTCTTAGTGGATGTCCATGTCATTATAGGGATGCACTGTCCAAATTTCAACCCTGTAGTTCCAGTAGTTTGGTAAACCAAATTTTACCCCTTTAGGGGATGAATTTCGAAAAATCGCTTCTTAGTAAATGTCCACGATGCACTGTCAAAATTTCAGCCGTTTAGCTCCAGCGGTTTGGCTTAACCCCATTTAACCCCCTTAGGGGATAAATTTCAATCGTCCCTAAGTGGATGCCCACGTCATTGTAGTGATGCACGGTCAAAATTAGAGCCCTCCAGCTTCAGCGGTGTGGGTTAATCCCATTTCACCCCATTAGGGGATAAATTTCGAAAAATCGCTTCTTAGTGGATGTCCACGTCATTAAGGGGATGCACTGTCAAAATTTCAGCCCTAAAGCTCCAGCGGTTTGGATAAACCCCATTTCACCCCCTTAGGGGATGAATTTCGAAAAATCGCTTTATAGTGGATGTCCACTCCATTATAGAGATGCACTGTCCAAATTTCAGCCCTATAGCTTTAGCGGTTTGTAAAACCCCATTTCACACCCTTAGGGGATGAATTTCGAAAAATCGCTCTTTAGTGGATGTAAACGTCGTTATAGGGATGCACTGTCAAAATTTCAGCCCTATAGCTTTAGGGGTTTGTATAAACCCCATTTCACACCCTTAGGGGATGAATTTCGAAAAATCGCTCTTTAGTGGATGTCCACGTCATTATAGGGATGCACTGTTAAAATTTCAATTCTATAGCTCCAGCGGTTTGGATAAACCCTATTTCACCCCCTTAAGGGATGAATTTCGAAAAATTGCTTTATAGTGGATGTCCACGCCATTATAGAGATGCACTGTCAAAATTTCAGCCCTATAGCTCCAACGGTTTGGATAAACCCCATTTTAACCCCTTAGGGAACGAATTTCGAAAAATCGCTTCTTAGTGGATGTCCACGCCATTATAGGGATGCACTGTCAAAATTTCAGCCCTATAGCTCCAACGGTTTGGATAAACCCCATTTCACCCCCTTAGGGGATGAAATTCGAAAAATCGTTTCTTAGTGGATGTCCACGCCATTATAGGGATGCACTGTCAAAATTTCAGCCCTATAGCTCCAACGGTTTGGATAAACCCCATTTCACCCCCTTAGGGGATGAATTTCGAAAAATCGCTTCTTAGTGGATGTCCACGCCATTATAGGGATGCACTGTCAAAATTTCAGCCCTATAGCTCCAGCGGTTTGGGTAAACCCCATTTCACCCCCTTAGGGGATGAATTTCGAAAAATTGCTTCTTAGTGGATGTCCACGCCATTATAGGGATGCACTGTCAAAATTTCAGCCCTATAGCTTTAGCGGTTTGTAAAAACCCCATTTCACACCCTTAGGGGATGAATTTCGAAAAATCGCTCTTTAGTGGATGTAAACGTCATTATAGGGATGCACTGTCAAAATTTCAGCCCTATAGCTTTAGGGGTTTGTATAAACCCCATTTCACACCCTTAGGGGATGAATTTCGAAAAATCGCTTCTTAGTGGATGTCCACGCCATTATAGGGATGCACTGTCAAAATTTCAGCCCTATAGCTCCAACGGTTTGGATAAACCCCATTTCACCCCCTTAGGGGATGAATTTCAAAAAATCGTTTTTTAGTGGATGTAAACGTCATTATAGGGATGCACTGTCCAAATTTCAGCCCTATAGCTCCAGCGGTTTGGATAAACCCCATTTCACCCCCTTAGGGGATGAATTTCGAAAAATCGCTTTATAGTGGATGTCCACTCCATTATAGAGATGCACTGTCCAAATTTCAGCCCTATAGCTTTAGCGGTTTGTAAAACCCCATTTCACACCCTTAGGGGATGAATTTCGAAAAATCGCTCTTTAGTGGATGTAAACGTCGTTATAGGGATGCACTGTCAAAATTTCAGCCCTATAGCTTTAGGGGTTTGTATAAACCCCATTTCACACCCTTAGGGGATGAATTTCGAAAAATCGCTCTTTAGTGGATGTCCACGTCATTATAGGGATGCACTGTTAAAATTTCAATTCTATAGCTCCAGCGGTTTGGATAAACCCTATTTCACCCCCTTAAGGGATGAATTTCGAAAAATTGCTTTATAGTGGATGTCCACGCCATTATAGAGATGCACTGTCAAAATTTCAGCCCTATAGCTCCAACGGTTTGGATAAACCCCATTTTAACCCCTTAGGGAATGAATTTCGAAAAATCGCTTCTTAGTGGATGTCCACGCCATTATAGGGATGCACTGTCAAAATTTCAGCCCTATAGCTCCAACGGTTTGGATAAACCCCATTTCACCCCCTTAGGGGATGAAATTCGAAAAATCGTTTCTTAGTGGATGTCCACGCCATTATAGGGATGCACTGTCAAAATTTCAGCCCTATAGCTCCAACGGTTTGGATAAACCCCATTTCACCCCCTTAGGGGATGAATTTCGAAAAATCGCTTCTTAGTGGATGTCCACGCCATTATAGGGATGCACTGTCAAAATTTCAGCCCTATAGCTCCAGCGGTTTGGGTAAACCCCATTTCACCCCCTTAGGGGATGAATTTCGAAAAATTGCTTCTTAGTGGATGTCCACGCCATTATAGGGATGCACTGTCAAAATTTCAGCCCTATAGCTTTAGCGGTTTGTAAAAACCCCATTTCACACCCTTAGGGGATGAATTTCGAAAAATCGCTCTTTAGTGGATGTAAACGTCATTATAGGGATGCACTGTCAAAATTTCAGCCCTATAGCTTTAGGGGTTTGTATAAACCCCATTTCACACCCTTAGGGGATGAATTTCGAAAAATCGCTTCTTAGTGGATGTCCACGCCATTATAGGGATGCACTGTCAAAATTTCAGCCCTATAGCTCCAACGGTTTGGATAGACCCCATTTCACCCCCTTAGGGGATGAATTTCAAAAAATCGTTTTTTAGTGGATGTAAACGTCATTATAGGGATGCACTGTCCAAATTTCAGCCCTATAGCTCCAGCGGTTTGGATAAACCCCATTTCACCCCCTTAGGGGATGAATTTCGAAAAATCGGTTTTTAGTGGATGTCCACGCCATTATAGGGATGCACAGTCAAAATTTCAGCCCTTTAGCTCTAGCGGTTTAAGTTGTGCGTTGTCTGTCAGTCAGTTACTTTTTATACAATAGAAAAAAATCCCCTTGCAACTTATTGAACCCCATTTCACCCCCTTCAACCCTTTTGTTCTCCATAAAAAGTAGCCTATGTCCGTCTCCAAGGTCTAAACTATGTCTGTTGCAAATTTCATCAAAATCGGTTTAGTGGTTTAGGCGTGAAAGCGTAACAGACAGACAGACAGACAGACAGACAGACAGACAGACAGACAGAGTTACTTTCGCATTTATAATATTAGTAAGGATTTACGAACTACGATAGCTATTTTATTTGTTTTCAGCAAAAGACTGACCTGCTTAAATGTCATTGTAAAAAAACGGAACACCCCATTATTCAGAAGTAACTCAAATACTTTAGGGTACATATTTCCAATTATTGTGTGATTGTCGTTTTTATCCTGCATTTTAACTTTATTTAAAAATTGTACGAAAAGAAATATTTCTCCATGTATTTTTTATTTTGCTTCGGTTTAGGGGTGGTTTAACCCCTTTAAAAAAGGGTTTAAAGTGAAATTTTCAAAATGTTTCAATGGATAAAAATGGAAAATAAAATTTTAATACAAAACAATAAATGTCAATTTTTTTCAATTACAATTTTAATGCAGGGGTAGTTTCACCCCCTTAAGGGTTTAAAATAATAAATTTATGGCTGATAATACCTTTTGAACCAAATTTCAAGCAAAAAGCAAAAAACAAAAATTTTTTCTAATTTTTTTTATATAAAGTTGATTTTTATAATTGTGGGGGTAGTTTTAACCCCTTAAGGGTTGAAAATAATTTAGTTTTGCCTGACAGTACGCCCACAATCGTATTTGAAGCATATTCTTGAAGAAAAATTTTTTTACAATTTTTTCTATTTGTAGCCGATTTAGGGGTGGTTTCAACCATTTAGGATCACCCCTTATCATAAAGTTCGCGTTGATTTAGTACAAATCAACCACCTTCGCAAATAAATATTAAAAAAAGGGTATTTCATTGCATTAATTTTCATTATTATCGAAATAATCGCGAAAAACCCCTAAAAAGGGGTGTTTTTTGCATTTTTAAGGGTGACGCCCAAGTTTTAGGACCGCAGGACACCGATTTTTGTGATCAGCGACCCCAAAAACCTTTAGGGTTCGATTTTCTTAACGGTTTGAATGGACTATTTATCTGTTTTTAGCAAAAGACTTTTATTTTTATATTTTAAAAATAAAAGTCTTCAAAGACTTTTATAGAAAAAACTGGAAAAATAAAAATCTTAGAAAGACTTTTATGCAAGATCGAAAAAAATAAAAGTCTTTTTTAACAGTTATTTTTGATTTTAAAAATAAAAGTCAATTTTAATTATTATTTCGAACAAAAAAAGAAAAAAATCTTTAATAACAATTTTAAAAGATTTAAAACAATACTAGTCAAAGATAATAGTTAAAAATAACTTTAAATATTTTTGGTAAAATTTAACTGTTACTGTTGTTTTATATCATATAAGTTTCAAAATAATGATTATTTTCTGAATTTTTCGATATAAGTTATAACAGTTACGATCCCTGGTTTGTTATTAATATTTTAAAATGTAGAATTGCAGTGCTATACCAGCAAAATAGAACTGTAATAGATCTATCACAAGGCCGCAAAAAGAAAATAATTTTACAGTTAATCAGGAACGATCAGCAACGATCAGGAAAAGAACGGATGGATTTGGCGCCGTCCAAGATTATCTTAATTGAACGGCCAGAGAAAACTCTCACTCCAATTCTTTAGAACGTGGAGTTCATACAACAGAGCAGGATAATATTAATTAAGGAATACACTTTTTAAATGTTCACACAACACTTTCAATCAATTCCGTCACTACAAACACAATTCAACACATTCTTTATCCAAACGTCATCAAAAAATGTCGCGAAATATCCATATTTTTCCTCTTTAGGTTGATTCTATATCAACATCATTTTACTTGTCATCATGGTACAGCTATCCTCTGACTGTTCAAAAGGCAGGACTAACGATAATGATTGGAGCTGCGAAACCTATTCAAATGAAAGCTGTGTACATTGACATGAGCTTGAGCACATTTCTTAACGTAAGAATAACTATCATTTTTTGTGTACGGGTAAGAATCAAAAAGGATTACAAATTTATTTTTAGATTATTCGCGCGTCATATGGATATTTGGCAATGCTAAGGAACTTAAATCGTTCGGGGAAGTGAAGTCTTTCAAAATGAGATCTTTTAAGTTTCGTAGTGCTTGGAAATGTAGCTGCAGTTGACATTTCAATAAACCATATGGTGGCAGAAAAAAATTTATTTTAATATACATATATACTACCAAATTTTGAAGTTAAAAGCTGCACTATTCCTGCAAACACATTCACACTTTCATTGGATAATATCATTATTGAACAGTTACCGAACTAAACAATTTTAAACAACGAAACAAACAAATAAACTGTAAAAAAAATTAGTTGTCAGCTAAGATTTTGAAAACTTACAAAAGTACATATAATGAATCGTCATCCTTTTCCAATTCTATAAAAATCAAGTAATAAATGTATATATAAATAGTGTTAAATAGACAGTGTCAGGTAAAAATCATAAAGTGTGTTAATAAAGAATTATTAAAGGTATTAAAAACAAAATTGTTTAATTTAGTAGACAGACCTAATGCCCTTCTATTACGTGAAGCTGCTCCACATTGCTTGCACAAAACTAAAGGCGCGGAAACTAGAGGAAGCGTTGACGCGCTTTGACGTCGATATTTGATTGTGTGTAATTCAAAGCAAGCCAACGCATTCAAGACTTTGCAGCGTTAGAGGCGTCAAGGGACGGCAAAAGTTGACCCATTGATTATCTATAAGTAGATGCCATTGATTATATACCATTGATTATAGAGTAAGTAGATATGGACAAACATCTTTCCAGCTGGTTTGCTAGATGGCGATAGTTGTACCGATTTAAGTTTTAGTGATAGAAATTTTTGTTTTAAACCTCTAAAATCAATGGGAATGGGTTTTCAACATTAGTTTAATAATATAAATAATAATATTTCTTTATAAATGTATAATAATCATAAAATAGATACATTTTTTAATTTTGTTATTTTTTAGTAAAAATTGAAAAAAGCGGGTTTGCGCCTGAATTTAAAAAAGCATTTCAAAGCCCTTGACGCATGTTAGAAGGAAGAAAAGCCAAAAGTTTCGGATCTAAAAATAGATTCCTGCGCGGGTATTCCTTTTGTTTTGTTTTGGAAGGGGGTGGGTGGGCTGAAACTACGATGATTTCTTGGTCGGTAGCTGAAATTTATCAATGAATGAATGGGAAGAGAGATTTAATGGGAAATTTTGCATCGCGTTTTTTTTTAATTTGAGAAAAATGAAATAGGTTTTTTTTTAGCAAAAATTCAAGTTTTTGTGTATTTATTTGATTATTGCTTACAGAGAAAATTTAAGCCATTTAGTTTGGGTCAATTTAAATATATGTACATGTACATACAATAATAGAATGATAATAAAGAATATCAGAATTATCGTTTAAAACTATAATACTTCATATTTCTCAAGATTAGGTAGTCGTCAATGAAGGAAGAAAGGTTCCGATTTTGAAAGATTTTTGAAGTGAAACTTCTTTAAAGACGGGGGTAACCTCGATCCCCTATGTAACGAAAAATGTCACGATGGGCTGTTTCACACGAGCCGACGGCCAACCAACAGAAATCGGCTGTTATCGTCCATTCCCTTTTGAAACTCGACGAAAAGTCGCATGGGCTTTCACAAGGGCCAATTTTTCCAACCAACTCTACGTCAAAACGCTTTAGCTTATTGTTGTTGTTTTGTCTTTTCTCTTTCTTTTCTTTTTCCCAAAGGAATAAAAAACAACAACAACCACACAGCTGTCAAAAAGTCGTATCGAAAATCGTGTGAGAAAGTTGAATGGAAAAATCTTCCCTCCCCATCGTCCTCTCTCACCCCCTTCTCAACAAATGACGTTTTCATACGATTTCTGTTGGTTGGCCGTCGGCTCGTGTGAAACAGCTCGATGTTTTAAGAAGGCAGTGTATACATATATATGTATAATGAAAATAAATTATTTTTGTTTTGTTTTGTGTTAGTGGAGGGACGGTTTGCTATAGTTAATATAGTTAATAATAATAATATAGTTAACGTGTATAAACACGTGCATATATAAACAGAGACGATAACGGGCAGTGTATATACTGTGTTTATGTACTAGGTGTATTTGGTTTTTTTATGGTGTTTTTTGGTTGTGTGTGTATACGTGAGAGACGTTATATGTTGTTTGTGTATGCATAATACACACTTTCTACATTTGTTTTTGTTTTCTCGATTTCCGTTTTGTGCGTGTGCGTCATAGACAGGCACATAATTGCGCAATGGCAAAAACGCCAGCGGGAAGACAGCGTGATTCTCGTGCACGTAAAAATGCAAAAATTGGGAAAACCAAAAAACCACCGCGAAAAGGTTCTCAACGAGTGCAAAATCACCGATTGACGCAGGCGCTGCTGAGGATGGAATCTCAGGGAGGGATTGAGAATTTGACGCAACATTCTCAAGTACACGGTTCTGCATCAGAGGCGTCACAAGCGAGCCTGTCTGTAATAGCAACTCCACCAGAACGTCACAATTTGCCCTACACAGCCTTTTTACAAAATAGCGCGGCACACAAAAATTTCACCAAGGTATTTACTGACAATCCATTCGGTTACTCTTGTTCGGTGTGCGATCGCCTGTGGTTCAAAGCTGACCTCAATAAACCTTTCCCGGATTCCGAGCAGATTTTATTTGAAATTCTACCAGGCCAAGATATTGAATCGATCAATTTATGTTCAACGTGCAGAGCCTCGATTAAAAAAAGAAAAATTCCATTATTATCAAAGTATAATGGATTAAAATACCCAGATTTTCCCGCCCAATTTGCCTAAAATAAATCTAATATCGGAAAGACTGATTTCGCCAAGGATTCCATTTATGCAAATCCGGCGTTTGAGACACGTTAATGGGCAGTATGGCATTTTCGGACAGATTATTAATGTTCCCGTATCAATTGACAACATGGTCAAGCTTTTGCCAAGATCTTTAGAGGAAGACTATTGCATTAATGTGCACATAAAAAGAAAAAAGATTCATCGATCGAGCTATTTGTTCGGGATGGTCACAAAACGTAATATAAAAGCGTGGCTTCAATATTTAGTTACCACTCCCCTCTACGTGCACTACGAGATTGTCATAGATAATGCTTTCTTCGATCGCGAGGTAGAACCCAGAGATACAAATGAAATTAGCGAGCATATTCCAATTGAAGAAAGCCTTGTTGCTCAACAAAATACTTGAAGAAGCTCCAGAGGACCCCTTGGGGGCTGATTATGATGCTGCGTTCAGTATGATCGATGAATTAATATCTGTATCGGCAGCAGAAGCCTCGAATAATATAAAATTACAAACTCATAAGCATACATTCACCTGCTACAAAAAGAATAGCAATCAACAACAAAACTGTCGATTTGAAGCGCCGTTCACGCCGAGTGTCCAGACTAGAATTCTCACCGCAATGAAAGACACTGAACCAGGCTACGCAGATTTAAAAAAAATACAAAGCCATACATGCTAAATTAGATACAGAGGATTATAAAGATTTTCAAGCTTTTTATTCGGATAATGATATAGAATCAGAAGAGGAGTATGTGCAAATTTTGAGAGCGGGGATTAATCGGCCAAGAGTGTTCGTACAACGACAACCGAGAGAAAAATGGCACAATCTCTTCAATCCATTCATCTTCAATCTACTACAATCCAATATGGATTTTCAATACATTACAGAGGAATATTCGTGTGCTGCTTATGTTGTAGAATATGTAAACAAGACAAATCGAGGAATAAGTAACCTGCAAAGATGCCTCTTACAGATTACTGAAGAGAATCCGGAATTCAACATTGTAGAGGTCACGAGAAGAATGAGCGTCGACATGCTGAATACGGTAGAAATGTCCAGTCAGGAAGCTGCTTGGTTTCTTTTAAGAGAACCCATGTCTAAAAGCGATGTGGTTGTTACGTATATTCCAACGGTATGGCCAATGGAGAGACAAAAAATAAAAAAAACTAGAGAAGAATTGGATAAATTGGAAATTGGGGACGATTGCACTGATATCTGGCGAGAAGGCATTTTGACAAATACACAAAACGACCAGAATCGATGGAGGATGTTGCTCAGTTCGTTTCTAAATTTACAAAAAATAATAAGAGTGAGTGGGTAGAACGGAAAGAGCCGCGCATAATCAGATACCGTAGTTATGATATGGCAAAAGATTATGACGAGTATAGAAGATAAATGGTCACATTATATATTCCGTTCAGGGATGAAGAGACAGAAATATTGTTTGAAATGAAGTTTTTAAATGTTTATGCTGAGAATGAAGATATAATTTTGGAACGAAGGAGAGAATTTGAATCGAACTTAGATATACAGAAGACGATAGATATTTGTCGGGAATTATGCAGAAATGATGGAGCGGATGATGAAGATGATGATGATTTTGATCGCGTTAATCGCATTTTTCCAGAAGAAAATCCTTTTGCAGAACTGTACGCCAATCCCGATTCAAACGCAAACTCAGATTTGAGATTGGCAACACTGAATAAACTTGGGGCTATCGCAAAAAAAACACAAATGTGTGACAAGCACGCATTATAAAAGTGAAACTTCCACTGAGAAAAGAAATGGACAAGTGGAAAAAATAAAAAAAGTATATGGACAAGTGGAAAAAAGACAAAAGGATATGGACAAGTGGAAGAAAGAAAAAATAAAAATTAATTTTTCATTTCACTTAGTTTCACGTCCAGCTGTATTTCTTAGCTGTATTTCTTTCTTTTCTCAGTGGAAGTTTCACTTTTATAATGCGTGCTTGTCACACATTTGTGTTTTTTTTTTGTTTTAAGGAAAACAGTGCACATATTAAACTGTTTTTATTTAAAGGCGTTGCAAGGCACGCGGGTCTTATGCTAGTATATTATGATAAATAAAGTGTTTTAGTTTATTCAGAAGAAGTTTATAATAAACCTTTGAAATATAAAAACTCTTGTATAGAAGATCACGAAAAGACAAACACCGGACTGTGAAAGCGAAACATTAAGAACTAATATAGAATTTATTTTCTTAAATTTAAAGGGAATTTAAAATAATTTTTTCTCTATCGTTAATATATTTTTAAATGTTTTTATATAGGGTAATTGTTTACTTTAAATAAGCAGCAATAAAATATTGTGCCCAATTCGAGAATGAGGTAGAGGTTGGGTGGGAGATTTTTTAGGTCTTACAATCTAGCGTCAAAGTCGTTACTGCAATAACTGCTTATTAAAGTCATAAAATAATACTTGTAAAAAGGCGATTTTTACAAAATTTCAACAGTGAATAACTTTTTATGGGATGACCAAGGGCTAATTCCAAAAGAAACGTGTTCAGGTCAACCTCCCTTATTACCCCCACTCCTACCCGCTGGAAGTGGGGTGATATTGTAAATAATTACCAAAAACTCTAAGAATTTTGGTATATTATGTACATGTATACATATATCAAACTTATTATACAACTGGAAGCCTGCCGTGAAAACCCATAATTATTGGCCGGTGCCTCAGCACAAAAACACACTTGTGCGACAAAAAGAATGCAAACTAGTAGGAATTCTTGGTGTTTACGTTGTAACGAGAGCCAAAATCAAAACAGAAATTTGTAGATGTAGAAATATTTTGTAGCTATAAGCATGATGAGGGATCGCAGGCTCTTGCTTGGGACGACCAGCTTTAATGAAGGTGCTTGGTGCTAGTACTAGAAGAACAGACGAAGAAAAATCGAGAATAAAAAACTCTAGTGTGTACCTATAATTTAAACGAAAATTGAAAGGTCTTCGTGACATTCAATATTCATCATACTGGGTTGTTGGGCATGTGAGCCTTATAGCCCGTCCATACGACACACACTTTGTTCGCGCGAGCTTAGTTCCCATACACTTTTATCCGTAAAACAAAGGAAAGCCACTGGAAAGGTGCCCACGTCGACCGTTTCATTCAAACATCAAAGTGCGACGGACTAGAGCCACTTTCGTATAGACCCACTATTAAACATCAAATCCACTTCAGCTTGTTTATTAATAAGTTCTATAAATAATTCGACAATATTTTCATTCATTTTTAATATATTTTCTTTGGTTCAAGGGTAAATTTTTTTAAATGCTTGTCATTTTCTTAACAGTAATTACTTTGCAAATCACTGAGTTGAAAAAGCGCCCCGCTACAAAACTACATACATTTTGGCAAAAAATTGAGAGTAGAGTTATGCAGGCAACGGAAAAAGTGAAAAAATCGACGCCTAGAACTGATTTCAGAGCTTCGTTTGTGGCTGTTCAATTAAGCTAGTATTGGATGTCGTCGAATCACGGCGGGCGTTCCCCAAGGGTCGATTCTCTCACCTGATCTCTTTCTAATATTCATTAGGGATCTGCTCTCAATCCCCTCCAACCCAATTCATAGTTGTGCCTACTTCTACGCCTTCCTAAATATAAGACAAGCACGGACCAGACATTGTCGAATAGAGTGTGAGCTCTCATCCCTACGAAAACTTGTACCATCCTTATCTTTACCTCAGTGGGCAAAAAGAACCTTATTTCTTAACATCTTAAGGTACAAATCCACCAAGGCAAATAAACATTTGCTCGCGGGCAAATTGACGTCATGAAGAAAGTGCATATCGCAGCTATGCACATCTGAAACATCATCTTTTTACGTCATTTTCACGCCAAAAGCCTGCGAGAAAATGGCTTGGTAGATTCGTAAATTTAGACATAATCTATTTCCTATTACAATATTGTTAAATCCGATCCGAAAACGAAACAGCTTTCAAGTAAAAATTTGCCAATATTGTTAAAATTGCAATAGAAAATACGGTTTCGGCATTTCATTAAAAAAATATGACAATATTGTAATAGAGAATAAGGTCCCAGATTGGCGATGGAGTACTCACATATTCCAAATCGCCAAACAAGCTTATCAATGACTGAGATTTCTCAAGAGAAGCAAGCTCCTCCTTCAGCCAGCTGCCCTGACTACAATCTACAATTCCTACATTCCGCCTTGTATTGAATTGTATTGAAAGTAACTCTATATCTGGGTAAAAGTTCTATTCCCACGGCCACACCCCATACGACACATCGTACCTCCGGAAGAACAACGACGTAAATGCCTTTTTTTAAATTTTTAGTTAAACACGTCAAAACGCTTGAAATAGCATTATCTTTCCAAGGAAACAACGGCGTTATTCAGTTTTAATCAGAAGGATGTCTTTTAATTTCACACATAATTTCAAGGCGTTCAGAATATTTCCTCGTATTGTAATATTACTTTGTAGAAGATATTTTTCAATCGCGTATTCATTTTGCATTTACGTCGTTGTTCTTCCGGAGGTGCGACATGACCCCAACCAAAAGTTCACGAGCCACCATCGATGACATCGATACTTGTAACATTATTAATATTAAGTCTCATTATTAATATCTCTTTGTAACATTATTAATATCTCTTCTTTCACCTTTGGAAAAATTAAATTAAAGAACAGAGATTCAGTTTCGGTTTAGCCTTTATCAAAATGCGTCTGGTTGTAATTACTATAATTTTGTTTTTATATGAAAAAACCAAGCTTTGTTTAATTGTCCTCTCAATTTATTTTAACTCATCGTTAAAATAAACTCGTCCTAAATCCTTAGCTTTTGTTGTAATAAAAGACTTTAAATTTAATTGTTTTTGACGGTTGCGTGGCGCGAACCTATATTACCCTAAAAACTAGCTTGCCTTGGCTGGCCCATTTTGCTCCTCTATAGACTCTTCAAGCCACTGTAGAAATGTAGCAGCCCTCGCTAATTTTTACCGCTTTTACCTACATGCACCTTTTTTCCAAGACTAGCCAACTCGGCCCATCCCAAGCCCACTAAATATGTACCTCCCCTTCGTTAATAATTAGAACACAGTCGGTGTTGCTGGGACCATATTACACCTCACAGATAAAACCCAAGGTTCATCGAAATCTACTGACGAAATATCCAGACAGCTAAACTTACTAATAGACACTGCATCCTGACTTGAAGGACATAACGTACTAACGGTACAAAGGGTTGTTTTTGGCCATGCCACATACATAAATAACAATAAATAAAATCAAAAATAAAAATTATTTTATATATATCAATAGTTATACAATTATCCGTAAAAATTTCAAATTTCTACGAACTAAAATACCTGAGAAAAAAATCTAAAAATTTATCACCTTTTCGCTAAAAAAGTGAAATAATTCCTTCAAATCCATTTCATTTCTCAAGATAATAAAAACATGCTTGTAGCCAAATTTCCCATTGAAGTTGTCTCGTCCATTCATTTTTTTCCCTCATTGTCAAATTTCACCCATCGGCTACGAAATCATCATCATTTTATCACCCTCTTTGCCCTTCCCGAACAAAACAATAGGAAAAAGCGCATAGGAATCTGTTTTTAGATTCGCAGCCACTAAACCCAAAGCCGTAGCTTCTGATTTTGTTTTCAAATGCGCAAAGGGCTTTCACATAAACAAGAAAGTTTATTTCGAAAACTAACCATATATAGCGGAGCATAAAACCCTGCGATATTAGCGCCCCCAGCTCGTGGTGCCGTAACTGGAAGTTAATTTGAATCGCGTTTGTCCATATCTACTTAGTATATAATCAATGCATACCACTAAGCACTAGAAAAGGGACGAAGGTTGCAGAAGTTAGATAAAGGTGGAGCTTGGATAAAAAAATATGAGTGTGCTTATGACCACACGACTGAAGTGAAACTTCTTTCGCTCCATCTGCCTGTGTATATATATATATATGGGTGTGTGTACAACATATACATGTATGTATGTACATATACATATATTAATTTCCTACAAATATTATGATTTATTTCATGTTTTCATTGGTAAATAAATATTTTTGCAAAGATCTTTTATTTTTATTCATTATTATTCATTATTGTCATTATTGGACACATCAGTAATTACTGTGGTTAATGGAAAAACCGAGACAATAGGCTTATGGTACGAGAAATAAGACACATATATTTTCGAATTAAAATTAGACAGATATCTAGAAAAAACTGCCTCGATTGGTGTTCCATGTCTTGTAGTTGGCTCATTACGGTTATTATTCATTTGCAGTTCTAATTTATCTCGTAGAAAGTTTACCAAGAGTTGTCCATCTTCGGACGCGAAATTAATATTGAAATCTCCTGCTAAAATTAGTGGCAACGTATGATAGTTTTCTCCTAATTCTTCAGAACCTACTCGACCGTAAATTATAAGTCTTTTGTATATAAACTTTATGATATTTTTAACTGCGTTATTGGGCGAAATGTAAACAACTGCCATTATGATGTTTGTTCCATCGTCCAAAACACAGTGAGCAGCACATATATCACCAATTGATGATTGACCAATATCGACTTCACGAATATGTCGCAATAGGATGTCCATGTTCGAAGTTACTATATTCGAGGTATCATTTGATTTCCGATAAATTGCCACTCCTGCTGATCTAACATTTCTACGCTTAAATTTCGCAATACAATCAAAATTCGGGATGTCAATATTTTCATCATGGTTTGACCAGGTTTCTGATAAAAACAGAATATTGCTTGAATTAATTGCGGGATCGCTCAAGTCCGACACGTGTTTTCTTAGACTTTGGCAATTGAAAGTAACCATGTAAAAAAAATTGTTTTCAAGTTTATGCTTCAAATTCCATTGTAGGCGTACTGTCAGACATAAAATACATAAAATACATAAAATACATAAAATACATAAAATACATAAAATACATAAAATACATAAAATACATAAAATACATAAAATACATAAAATACATAAAATACATAAAATACATAAAATACATAAAATACATAAAATACATAAAATACATAAAATACATAAAATACATAAAATACATAAAATACATAAAATACATAAAATACATAAAATACATAAAATACATAAAATACATAAAATACATAAAATACATAAAATACATAAAATACATAAAATACATAAAATACATAAAATACATAAAATACATAAAATACATAAAATACATAAAATACATAAAATACATAAAATACATAAAATACATAAAATACATAAAATACATAAAATACATAAAATACATAAAATACATAAAATACATAAAATACATAAAATACATAAAATACATAAAATACATAAAATACATAAAATACATAAAATACATAAAATACATAAAATACATAAAATACATAAAATACATAAAATACATAAAATACATAAAATACATAAAATACATAAAATACATAAAATACATAAAATACATAAAATACATAAAATACATAAAATACATAAAATACATAAAATACATAAAATACATAAAATACATAAAATACATAAAATACATAAAATACATAAAATACATAAAATACATAAAATACATAAAATACATAAAATACATAAAATACATAAAATACATAAAATACATAAAATACATAAAATACATAAAATACATAAAATACATAAAATACATAAAATACATAAAATACATAAAATACATAAAATACATAAAATACATAAAATACATAAAATACATAAAATACATAAAATACATAAAATACATAAAATACATAAAATACATAAAATACATAAAATACATAAAATACATAAAATACATAAAATACATAAAATACATAAAATACATAAAATACATAAAATACATAAAATACATAAAATACATAAAATACATAATACATAATACATAATACATAATACATAATACATAATACATACATAAAATACATAATACATAATACATAATACATAATATAATACATAATACATAATACATAATACATAATACATAATACATAATACATAATACATAATACATAATACATAATACATAATACATAATACATAATACATAATACATAATACATAATACATAATACATAATACATAATACATAATACATAATACATAATACATAATACATAATACATAATACATAATACATAATACATAATACATAATACATAATACATAATACATAATACATAATACATAATACATAATACATAATACATAATACATAATACATAATACATAATACATAATACATAATACATAATACATAATACATAATACATAATACATAATACATAATACATAATACATAATACATAATACATAATACATAATACATAATACATAATACATAATACATAATACATAATACATAATACATAATACATAATACATAATACATAATACATAATACATAATACATAATACATAATACATAATACATAATACATAATACATAATACATAATACATAATACATAATACATAATACATAATACATAATACATAATACATAATACATAATACATAATACATAATACATAATACATAATACATAATACATAATACATAATACATAATACATAATACATAATACATAATACATAATACATAATACATAATACATAATACATAATACATAATACATAATACATAATACATAATACATAATACATAATACATAATACATAATACATAATACATAATACATAATACATAATACATAATACATAATACATAATACATAATACATAATACATAATACATAATACATAATACATAATACATAATACATAATACATAATACATAATACATAATACATAATACATAATACATAATACATAATACATAATACATAATACATAATACATAATACATAATACATAATACATAATACATAATACATAATACATAATACATAATACATAATACATAATACATAATACATAATACATAATACATAATACATAATACATAATACATAATACATAATACATAATACATAATACATAATACATAATACATAATACATAATACATAATACATAATACATAATACATAATACATAATACATAATACATAATACATAATACATAATACATAATACATAATACATAATACATAATACATAATACATAATACATAATACATAATACATAATACATAATACATAATACATAATACATAATACATAATACATAATACATAATACATAATACATAATACATAATACATAATACATAATACATAATACATAATACATAATACATAATACATAATACATAATACATAATACATAATACATAATACATAATACATAATACATAATACATAATACATAATACATAATACATAATACATAATACATAATACATAATACATAATACATAATACATAATACATAATACATAATACATAATACATAATACATAATACATAATACATAATACATAATACATAATACATAATACATAATACATAATACATAATACATAATACATAATACATAATACATAATACATAATACATAATACATAATACATAATACATAATACATAATACATAATACATAATACATAATACATAATACATAATACATAATACATAATACATAATACATAATACATAATACATAATACATAATACATAATACATAATACATAATACATAATACATAATACATAATACATAATACATAATACATAATACATAATACATAATACATAATACATAATACATAATACATAATACATAATACATAATACATAATACATAATACATAATACATAATACATAATACATAATACATAATACATAATACATAATACATAATACATAATACATAATACATAATACATAATACATAATACATAATACATAATACATAATACATAATACATAATACATAATACATAATACATAATACATAATACATAATACATAATACATAATACATAATACATAATACATAATACATAATACATAATACATAATACATAATACATAATACATAATACATAATACATAATACATAATACATAATACATAATACATAATACATAATACATAATACATAATACATAATACATAATACATAATACATAATACATAATACATAATACATAATACATAATACATAATACATAATACATAATACATAATACATAATACATAATACATAATACATAATACATAATACATAATACATAATACATAATACATAATACATAATACATAATACATAATACATAATACATAATACATAATACATAATACATAATACATAATACATAATACATAATACATAATACATAATACATAATACATAATACATAATACATAATACATAATACATAATACATAATACATAATACATAATACATAATACATAATACATAATACATAATACATAATACATAATACATAATACATAATACATAATACATAATACATAATACATAATACATAATACATAATACATAATACATAATACATAATACATAATACATAATACATAATACATAATACATAATACATAATACATAATACATAATACATAATACATAATACATAATACATAATACATAATACATAATACATAATACATAATACATAATACATAATACATAATACATAATACATAATACATAATACATAATACATAATACATAATACATAATACATAATACATAATACATAATACATAATACATAATACATAATACATAATACATAATACATAATACATAATACATAATACATAATACATAATACATAATACATAATACATAATACATAATACATAATACATAATACATAATACATAATACATAATACATAATACATAATACATAATACATAATACATAATACATAATACATAATACATAATACATAATACATAATACATAATACATAATACATAATACATAATACATAATACATAATACATAATACATAATACATAATACATAATACATAATACATAATACATAATACATAATACATAATACATAATACATAATACATAATACATAATACATAATACATAATACATAATACATAATACATAATACATAATACATAATACATAATACATAATACATAATACATAATACATAATACATAATACATAATACATAATACATAATACATAATACATAATACATAATACATAATACATAATACATAATACATAATACATAATACATAATACATAATACATAATACATAATACATAATACATAATACATAATACATAATACATAATACATAATACATAATACATAATACATAATACATAATACATAATACATAATACATAATACATAATACATAATACATAATACATAATACATAATACATAATACATAATACATAATACATAATACATAATACATAATACATAATACACATAATACATAATACATAATACATAATACATAATACATAATACATAATACATAATACATAATACATAATACATAATACATAATACATAATACATAATACATAATACATAATACATAATACATAATACATAATACATAATACATAATACATAATACATAATACATAATACATAATACATAATACATAATACATAATACATAATACATAATACATAATACATAATACATAATACATAATACATAATACATAATACATAATACATAATACATAATACATAATACATAATACATAATACATAATACATAATACATAATACATAATACATAATACATAATACATAATACATAATACATAATACATAATACATAATACATAATACATAATACATAATACATAATACATAATACATAATACATAATACATAATACATAATACATAATACATAATACATAATACATAATACATAATACATAATACATAATACATAATACATAATACATAATACATAATACATAATACATAATACATAATACATAATACATAATACATAATACATAATACATAATACATAATACATAATACATAATACATAATACATAATACATAATACATAATACATAATACATAATACATAATACATAATACATAATACATAATACATAATACATAATACATAATACATAATACATAATACATAATACATAATACATAATACATAATACATAATACATAATACATAATACATAATACATAATACATAATACATAATACATAATACATAATACATAATACATAATACATAATACATAATACATAATACATAATACATAATACATAATACATAATACATAATACATAATACATAATACATAATACATAATACATAATACATAATACATAATACATAATACATAATACATAATACATAATACATAATACATAATACATAATACATAATACATAATACATAATACATAATACATAATACATAATACATAATACATAATACATAATACATAATACATAATACATAATACATAATACATAATACATAATACATAATACATAATACATAATACATAATACATAATACATAATACATAATACATAATACATAATACATAATACATAATACATAATACATAATACATAATACATAATACATAATACATAATACATAATACATAATACATAATACATAATACATAATACATAATACATAATACATAATACATAATACATAATACATAATACATAATACATAATACATAATACATAATACATAATACATAATACATAATACATAATACATAATACATAATACATAATACATAATACATAATACATAATACATAATACATAATACATAATACATAATACATAATACATAATACATAATACATAATACATAATACATAATACATAATACATAATACATAATACATAATACATAATACATAATACATAATACATAATACATAATACATAATACATAATACATAATACATAATACATAATACATAATACATAATACATAATACATAATACATAATACATAATACATAATACATAATACATAATACATAATACATAATACATAATACATAATACATAATACATAATACATAATACATAATACATAATACATAATACATAATACATAATACATAATACATAATACATAATACATAATACATAATACATAATACATAATACATAATACATAATACATAATACATAATACATAATACATAATACATAATACATAATACATAATACATAATACATAATACATAATACATAATACATAATACATAATACATAATACATAATACATAATACATAATACATAATACATAATACATAATACATAATACATAATACATAATACATAATACATAATACATAATACATAATACATAATACATAATACATAATACATAATACATAATACATAATACATAATACATAATACATAATACATAATACATAATACATAATACATAATACATAATACATAATACATAATACATAATACATAATACATAATACATAATACATAATACATAATACATAATACATAATACATAATACATAATACATAATACATAATACATAATACATAATACATAATACATAATACATAATACATAATACATAATACATAATACATAATACATAATACATAATACATAATACATAATACATAATACATAATACATAATACATAATACATAATACATAATACATAATACATAATACATAATACATAATACATAATACATAATACATAATACATAATACATAATACATAATACATAATACATAATACATAATACATAATACATAATACATAATACATAATACATAATACATAATACATAATACATAATACATAATACATAATACATAATACATAATACATAATACATAATACATAATACATAATACATAATACATAATACATAATACATAATACATAATACATAATACATAATACATAATACATAATACATAATACATAATACATAATACATAATACATAATACATAATACATAATACATAATACATAATACATAATACATAATACATAATACATAATACATAATACATAATACATAATACATAATACATAATACATAATACATAATACATAATACATAATACATAATACATAATACATAATACATAATACATAATACATAATACATAATACATAATACATAATACATAATACATAATACATAATACATAATACATAATACATAATACATAATACATAATACATAATACATAATACATAATACATAATACATAATACATAATACATAATACATAATACATAATACATAATACATAATACATAATACATAATACATAATACATAATACATAATACATAATACATAATACATAATACATAATACATAATACATAATACATAATACATAATACATAATACATAATACATAATACATAATACATAATACATAATACATAATACATAATACATAATACATAATACATAATACATAATACATAATACATAATACATAATACATAATACATAATACATAATACATAATACATAATACATAATACATAATACATAATACATAATACATAATACATAATACATAATACATAATACATAATACATAATACATAATACATAATACATAATACATAATACATAATACATAATACATAATACATAATACATAATACATAATACATAATACATAATACATAATACATAATACATAATACATAATACATAATACATAATACATAATACATAATACATAATACATAATACATAATACATAATACATAATACATAATACATAATACATAATACATAATACATAATACATAATACATAATACATAATACATAATACATAATACATAATACATAATACATAATACATAATACATAATACATAATACATAATACATAATACATAATACATAATACATAATACATAATACATAATACATAATACATAATACATAATACATAATACATAATACATAATACATAATACATAATACATAATACATAATACATAATACATAATACATAATACATAATACATAATACATAATACATAATACATAATACATAATACATAATACATAATACATAATACATAATACATAATACATAATACATAATACATAATACATAATACATAATACATAATACATAATACATAATACATAATACATAATACATAATACATAATACATAATACATAATACATAATACATAATACATAATACATAATACATAATACATAATACATAATACATAATACATAATACATAATACATAATACATAATACATAATACATAATACATAATACATAATACATAATACATAATACATAATACATAATACATAATACATAATACATAATACATAATACATAATACATAATACATAATACATAATACATAATACATAATACATAATACATAATACATAATACATAATACATAATACATAATACATAATACATAATACATAATACATAATACATAATACATAATACATAATACATAATACATAATACATAATACATAATACATAATACATAATACATAATACATAATACATAATACATAATACATAATACATAATACATAATACATAATACATAATACATAATACATAATACATAATACATAATACATAATACATAATACATAATACATAATACATAATACATAATACATAATACATAATACATAATACATAATACATAATACATAATACATAATACATAATACATAATACATAATACATAATACATAATACATAATACATAATACATAATACATAATACATAATACATAATACATAATACATAATACATAATACATAATACATAATACATAATACATAATACATAATACATAATACATAATACATAATACATAATACATAATACATAATACATAATACATAATACATAATACATAATACATAATACATAATACATAATACATAATACATAATACATAATACATAATACATAATACATAATACATAATACATAATACATAATACATAATACATAATACATAATACATAATACATAATACATAATACATAATACATAATACATAATACATAATACATAATACATAATACATAATACATAATACATAATACATAATACATAATACATAATACATAATACATAATACATAATACATAATACATAATACATAATACATAATACATAATACATAATACATAATACATAATACATAATACATAATACATAATACATAATACATAATACATAATACATAATACATAATACATAATACATAATACATAATACATAATACATAATACATAATACATAATACATAATACATAATACATAATACATAATACATAATACATAATACATAATACATAATACATAATACATAATACATAATACATAATACATAATACATAATACATAATACATAATACATAATACATAATACATAATACATAATACATAATACATAATACATAATACATAATACATAATACATAATACATAATACATAATACATAATACATAATACATAATACATAATACATAATACATAATACATAATACATAATACATAATACATAATACATAATACATAATACATAATACATAATACATAATACATAATACATAATACATAATACATAATACATAATACATAATACATAATACATAATACATAATACATAATACATAATACATAATACATAATACATAATACATAATACATAATACATAATACATAATACATAATACATAATACATAATACATAATACATAATACATAATACATAATACATAATACATAATACATAATACATAATACATAATACATAATACATAATACATAATACATAATACATAATACATAATACATAATACATAATACATAATACATAATACATAATACATAATACATAATACATAATACATAATACATAATACATAATACATAATACATAATACATAATACATAATACATAATACATAATACATAATACATAATACATAATACATAATACATAATACATAATACATAATACATAATACATAATACATAATACATAATACATAATACATAATACATAATACATAATACATAATACATAATACATAATACATAATACATAATACATAATACATAATACATAATACATAATACATAATACATAATACATAATACATAATACATAATACATAATACATAATACATAATACATAATACATAATACATAATACATAATACATAATACATAATACATAATACATAATACATAATACATAATACATAATACATAATACATAATACATAATACATAATACATAATACATAATACATAATACATAATACATAATACATAATACATAATACATAATACATAATACATAATACATAATACATAATACATAATACATAATACATAATACATAATACATAATACATAATACATAATACATAATACATAATACATAATACATAATACATAATACATAATACATAATACATAATACATAATACATAATACATAATACATAATACATAATACATAATACATAATACATAATACATAATACATAATACATAATACATAATACATAATACATAATACATAATACATAATACATAATACATAATACATAATACATAATACATAATACATAATACATAATACATAATACATAATACATAATACATAATACATAATACATAATACATAATACATAATACATAATACATAATACATAATACATAATACATAATACATAATACATAATACATAATACATAATACATAATACATAATACATAATACATAATACATAATACATAATACATAATACATAATACATAATACATAATACATAATACATAATACATAATACATAATACATAATACATAATACATAATACATAATACATAATACATAATACATAATACATAATACATAATACATAATACATAATACATAATACATAATACATAATACATAATACATAATACATAATACATAATACATAATACATAATACATAATACATAATACATAATACATAATACATAATACATAATACATAATACATAATACATAATACATAATACATAATACATAATACATAATACATAATACATAATACATAATACATAATACATAATACATAATACATAATACATAATACATAATACATAATACATAATACATAATACATAATACATAATACATAATACATAATACATAATACATAATACATAATACATAATACATAATACATAATACATAATACATAATACATAATACATAATACATAATACATAATACATAATACATAATACATAATACATAATACATAATACATAATACATAATACATAATACATAATACATAATACATAATACATAATACATAATACATAATACATAATACATAATACATAATACATAATACATAATACATAATACATAATACATAATACATAATACATAATACATAATACATAATACATAATACATAATACATAATACATAATACATAATACATAATACATAATACATAATACATAATACATAATACATAATACATAATACATAATACATAATACATAATACATAATACATAATACATAATACATAATACATAATACATAATACATAATACATAATACATAATACATAATACATAATACATAATACATAATACATAATACATAATACATAATACATAATACATAATACATAATACATAATACATAATACATAATACATAATACATAATACATAATACATAATACATAATACATAATACATAATACATAATACATAATACATAATACATAATACATAATACATAATACATAATACATAATACATAATACATAATACATAATACATAATACATAATACATAATACATAATACATAATACATAATACATAATACATAATACATAATACATAATACATAATACATAATACATAATACATAATACATAATACATAATACATAATACATAATACATAATACATAATACATAATACATAATACATAATACATAATACATAATACATAATACATAATACATAATACATAATACATAATACATAATACATAATACATAATACATAATACATAATACATAATACATAATACATAATACATAATACATAATACATAATACATAATACATAATACATAATACATAATACATAATACATAATACATAATACATAATACATAATACATAATACATAATACATAATACATAATACATAATACATAATACATAATACATAATACATAATACATAATACATAATACATAATACATAATACATAATACATAATACATAATACATAATACATAATACATAATACATAATACATAATACATAATACATAATACATAATACATAATACATAATACATAATACATAATACATAATACATAATACATAATACATAATACATAATACATAATACATAATACATAATACATAATACATAATACATAATACATAATACATAATACATAATACATAATACATAATACATAATACATAATACATAATACATAATACATAATACATAATACATAATACATAATACATAATACATAATACATAATACATAATACATAATACATAATACATAATACATAATACATAATACATAATACATAATACATAATACATAATACATAATACATAATACATAATACATAATACATAATACATAATACATAATACATAATACATAATACATAATACATAATACATAATACATAATACATAATACATAATACATAATACATAATACATAATACATAATACATAATACATAATACATAATACATAATACATAATACATAATACATAATACATAATACATAATACATAATACATAATACATAATACATAATACATAATACATAATACATAATACATAATACATAATACATAATACATAATACATAATACATAATACATAATACATAATACATAATACATAATACATAATACATAATACATAATACATAATACATAATACATAATACATAATACATAATACATAATACATAATACATAATACATAATACATAATACATAATACATAATACATAATACATAATACATAATACATAATACATAATACATAATACATAATACATAATACATAATACATAATACATAATACATAATACATAATACATAATACATAATACATAATACATAATACATAATACATAATACATAATACATAATACATAATACATAATACATAATACATAATACATAATACATAATACATAATACATAATACATAATACATAATACATAATACATAATACATAATACATAATACATAATACATAATACATAATACATAATACATAATACATAATACATAATACATAATACATAATACATAATACATAATACATAATACATAATACATAATACATAATACATAATACATAATACATAATACATAATACATAATACATAATACATAATACATAATACATAATACATAATACATAATACATAATACATAATACATAATACATAATACATAATACATAATACATAATACATAATACATAATACATAATACATAATACATAATACATAATACATAATACATAATACATAATACATAATACATAATACATAATACATAATACATAATACATAATACATAATACATAATACATAATACATAATACATAATACATAATACATAATACATAATACATAATACATAATACATAATACATAATACATAATACATAATACATAATACATAATACATAATACATAATACATAATACATAATACATAATACATAATACATAATACATAATACATAATACATAATACATAATACATAATACATAATACATAATACATAATACATAATACATAATACATAATACATAATACATAATACATAATACATAATACATAATACATAATACATAATACATAATACATAATACATAATACATAATACATAATACATAATACATAATACATAATACATAATACATAATACATAATACATAATACATAATACATAATACATAATACATAATACATAATACATAATACATAATACATAATACATAATACATAATACATAATACATAATACATAATACATAATACATAATACATAATACATAATACATAATACATAATACATAATACATAATACATAATACATAATACATAATACATAATACATAATACATAATACATAATACATAATACATAATACATAATACATAATACATAATACATAATACATAATACATAATACATAATACATAATACATAATACATAATACATAATACATAATACATAATACATAATACATAATACATAATACATAATACATAATACATAATACATAATACATAATACATAATACATAATACATAATACATAATACATAATACATAATACATAATACATAATACATAATACATAATACATAATACATAATACATAATACATAATACATAATACATAATACATAATACATAATACATAATACATAATACATAATACATAATACATAATACATAATACATAATACATAATACATAATACATAATACATAATACATAATACATAATACATAATACATAATACATAATACATAATACATAATACATAATACATAATACATAATACATAATACATAATACATAATACATAATACATAATACATAATACATAATACATAATACATAATACATAATACATAATACATAATACATAATACATAATACATAATACATAATACATAATACATAATACATAATACATAATACATAATACATAATACATAATACATAATACATAATACATAATACATAATACATAATACATAATACATAATACATAATACATAATACATAATACATAATACATAATACATAATACATAATACATAATACATAATACATAATACATAATACATAATACATAATACATAATACATAATACATAATACATAATACATAATACATAATACATAATACATAATACATAATACATAATACATAATACATAATACATAATACATAATACATAATACATAATACATAATACATAATACATAATACATAATACATAATACATAATACATAATACATAATACATAATACATAATACATAATACATAATACATAATACATAATACATAATACATAATACATAATACATAATACATAATACATAATACATAATACATAATACATAATACATAATACATAATACATAATACATAATACATAGTACATAGTACATAGTACATAGTACATAGTACATAGTACATAGTACATAGTACATAGCACATAGTACATAGTACATAGTACATAGTACATAGTACATAGTACATAGTACATAGTACATAGTACATAGTACATAGTACATAGTACATAATACATAATACATAATACATAATACATAATACATAATACATAACGACAACAGAAAACGTTCCCACCGAATCAGCATCTAACCAAACGATACCTGATTCGCACAGAATTATACTTTTCTGATTACTATGCACTTTTCATGAGAACGACGACTTTTCCCTTTAACCTAAAGAGAATTTTTAGGTTTTTAAAACTTTAGTTTTCGATTATTCTTAAAACCCGTCGGTTGGATTCTGAAGAATCCTCCTATTTTATTAATTTTAACTTTACAAGTTATAAAAGTAGCTTAGTGATTTTTATTAATTAAAATAAAGTTCAGTGTTGTCACTATTAGCTTTGTTGTTTTTATTTTCAAATAAAATTAGGAAAAGAATAATTAAAGAAAATAACTGGCGCAGTCGGACCGGATTTGTTTTTCTTAAGAAGAATATCCAGTGAAAAGAACCAAGTAAAAGTGATCAGTGAAACATAGTAAGATTTAATATTAATTTTGCGAAAACACACAGTGATCAAAATAAGTGAAAAACGCAACCAAGCTTTCGATCGAAATCGAAACTTAGAAATGGCGACGATAGAAGAGCTTACAGCTCAAGTGGCTTTACTCACACAAAAGTTGATAGACCAAGATGCCAAACTCAATCAAATCAATACTACGAAATTCGAACTAACAGCAGATCAAATCATCAGGAATTTTAACGAAATCCCACCGTTTTCTGGAGAAGATTCGTACAAGTTGAGGTCATTCCTTAAAACTGTGGAGGATGTTGAAGCACTTTGTGGAGGACAGAATTTACAACTAAAACAATACTGCCTTAGGAAAGTTATCAACACTAAAATTATTGGAAAAGCAAGGAACACCATTTTGGAAATTCCAGAAGATCAGAGGAACTGGTGCACTGTGGTGAAAACATTAACGCTGAGATTTCAACCGAAGCAGACAATTCATCAATTACTTTTTCATGCCAAGGCAATCAAGGTACACAATTTAAAAGATTTATTTAATAAATTAAATAGTATTAAGGCTGAAACGAGTGAAATTTGCGATTTTAATAGTATGAATAGTTTTACTTATGAATCAATTGATAGGGAATTAGTACAGATATTAAAATCAAAATTAGTGCCAATGCTACAAATCCAAATAGATCAAACAAAATCTTTATTTGAACTAGATAATTCTCTTTGTCAATCAGAAGTTTATTTAAGTGATGAAGTGATAAAAAAAGAATTTAAAATTCATAAGACCGACAAATTCGATAGAAAGTTACCACATAATAAGAGTGATGAAGTAAAAATAAACGGTCAAAATCGAAACAAATTTTTTAATAACGTTCAAAGTCCGTACAATCCACCTAATTTTCAAAATTTCCCAAGACCTAACTTCACCCAAAACAATAACAATTATAGAAACTCAGGACAATTCAGAAAACAGAATAGATCAGGGCTGTACCGAAATGACAGAACAGAACCCATGGAAGTAGATAATATTAATGCAAAAACCAATATGAACTCTGAAGTAAATTTTACAGAAGAGCCTCGGGAAATAAGACACCAATTATAAAATTAACATTCGATAACATATCAATAAATTGTTTATTGGACACAGGATCAGATACTAGCCTTATAAAACCAAATGTTTTACCCTATCAAATTTTCAAATTTCAAAAACCCATCATATATGATTCAATAGGAGGTCCCACCTATATGACATATAAAATGATTACACCCATCCCTAAGGAACTGGTTAGAAAAGGGACATTGGAATGGAAAGTTTTTCCTCTTAAGAGCAGAAAATATGAAGCAATTATAGGCATGAACTTCCTAACTCCATTCCGATCAAAAGTCGATACCGACAACCAATGTCTAGAAATCTTCTCTGAATATAAAATCCCCTTCGAAAACCTTCATTATCCCAGTGAAATCGCTCAAGCGAATCACCTAGAACCCATTAACAGTGTAAAAGATGAAATTTTTAATAAAATCAATCAGAACCACTTGAACTGTGAAGAAAAAACGTATCTAAAAGAATTATTAGTAAATAACAAAGATCTATTTTTTAATGAAGGTGATCATTTGACCTTTACCCACGAAATTAAACACGAAATAAGATTAAAGCAAGAAAACCCTATTTATTGCAAAATATATCGGTATCCTCAGATACACGAAAAAGAGATAGAAGCCCAAATACAAGATATGCTACGTCAGGGAATAATTAGAGAATCTAACTCGCCCTACAATTCCCCCCTTTGGATCGTTCCAAAAAAAACGGACAATTCCAACACAAAAAAATGGCGTATAGTAATAGACTATAGGAAACTTAATGAAATTACGATAGATGACAAGTTTCCTATACCCCACATAGACAGCATTCTAGATAAATTAGGTCGGTCCCAATACTTCACAACAATAGACCTAGCGAAAGGTTTTCACCAGATATTAGTAAAAGAAGAGGACCAAAAGAAAACGGCATTCTCAACACCTTTCGGGCACTACGAATATATTCGTATGCCCTTTGGCCTAAAAAATGCCCCAGCAACTTTCCAACGGCTTATTAACTCAGTGTTGAGAGAGTATATTAACAAGATATGTGTTGTATATCTTGACGATATTTTAATTTTTAGTACGTCGATGCAGGAACATTTAATAAACATAAAAACCATTTTCAGTAAATTGCGCCAAGCTAACCTTAAAATACAAATAGACAAGTGCAATTTTTTCTGCAAAGAAACAGAATATCTAGGGCACATACTGACCACAAATGGAATAAAACCTAACCCCAAGAAAATAGAAGATATTATAGAACTAAAACTCCCCACGACACAAAAACAAATCAAATCATTTTTAGGCATAACCGGTTTTTATAGAAAATTTATAAAAGACTATGCCAAAATAGCCCAGCCACTCACGAAATATTTAAAGAAAAATAGCCAAATTAATAAATTAGACCCTTCTTATGTGAACGCCTTTGAACAGTTGAAAACTTTAATAACATCTCACCCAATTTTGAAATACCCGGATTATTCCAAACCCTTTAAGCTAAATACTGACGCAAGCCAGTACGCTTTAGGAGCCGTACTACTCCAAGACAATCACCCAATTGCCTATGCCAGTAGAACTTTAAACTCCCACGAAATCAGATACAGCACCACAGAAAAAGAACTATTAGCAGTTATATGGGCAGTTAAATATTTTCGTCCCTATCTCTACGGTAAGGAATTCGAGCTACAGACTGACCACCAAGCTTTAAAATGGCTACATACTAAATATTTAGGAAAAGATTTAAACCCAAGACTACAAAGATGGATTCTATCCCTAGGCGAATACAACATTAAAATTGAATATTTAAAAGGCAAAGAAAATAAAATTGCAGATTTTCTTAGTAGAATTAATACCGAACATGAAATAAATAGATTAACGGAAGCAATCAGTCTTAACGAAGGAAGAGCCCCTTCAGAAAATAATAATTCCGATACAACCTCCATGGACGACGAAAATGAGGTTAATGATAATTTTTCTGTTCAACCCACAATTCATTCACAACAAGAGGAACAAAGTGATCACATATCAATTTTGGATACTATAGTAAATAGATTTAAGACACAAATTATAATTACCTCCAACTTTACCCACGAATTCGAAGAAATATTAGGCAATCGAAGAATATATATATATCCAAACATAATCCCTGAAGAACTAGTTAGCAAACTAAAACCGTACATAACTTGTAGTAGAACAGCCGTTTACACTGAAATTACAGATCACGAATTCAACCTAATTCAGCAAATATTGATTAGAGAATTCCCGAAGACTAAATTTGTAAAGTGCACATTTTTCGCTCAGGACATTAAATCTGAGGAAGAATTAGTCAAAATAGTCTCAATACAGCACAAACAACAAAAACATCCCGGTATTATTGCCCTTTACGAAGATTTAAAGACTAAAATTTACCATAAACAACTTAAAACGATCATCAATAAAATTACTAACAATTGTGATGTATGTAATCAAGGAAAGTACGATAGACACCCAATTAGACCTAAATTTAAAAAAACAGAAATCCCCACAAACAAAAACCAAATAATTCATGTAGATACTTACGTAAACAAGAAACAGTGTTTTATGGTATTTATTGACAAATTCACTAAGTTTGCAACAGCCTACCCAATGGAACACAGAAATCATACAGAAATCATAGAGAAGTTAAGAATGTATTTTAACCATAAAAAACCCAAAAAGCTTGTAGCCGATAATGAATTTAGATATCTTAATGTGAAAGAGTTCCTAAATCAAGAAAACGTAGAACTACACTTAGTCAAACCCAACAGTCATACAGGGAACTCAGACATAGAAAGGTTAAATAACACTATCACGGAGAAATTACGTATATTTAATTTAGAAGAAAAAACACCCATACGAACCCAAATGTTAGACGTTATAAAGTATTATAATAATCAGTATCACAGCACAATAAAAACCACCCCACTAAATGCAGAGGAAGGGAAAGTCCCAATTGAAGAGTTGTATAATAATCTCATTAAAACTCAGGAGAAAAGATTAGAAAAGCACAACAAAAATAGGGAAGAATATGAAGAAACAAGAACGCAAGGTTACATTAAGAATTATAAATCTGTAAGACATAAAGATGAACCTAAATTCAGAAAATATAATTTAACCAATGTACACCCTTCAAATATTAAACGTCCCCTAAAATTTTCAGACAATAATGCTCATCTTTATAATATTAACAATGATGCATCCAACAATGAGCCAACTACAAGTCGAGAAAATCGAAACTAACACTGGATATACCATATTGCAAGAGAAGCAAATTCCAGTACCGGAAACGTATAATTATTCATTACATATAATTGACCTAGAACAAATAGATAAAATACTAAAAGAATTAACAGTAAGTACATTATTACTCCCCGAAAATATTAGTTACTCCTTACTAAAGGATATAGATACGTTAGAAGATAAGCTGTTAACTCTAAAAGATGGACACCACTCCATACAAAAACGAGGACTATTCAATTTTATTGGAACCATAAACAAATGGATAAGTGGAACCATGGATGATGAAGATAGACAGATAATAAACGAGCATCTCGCAATAATCAACACCAATAACCACAACCTAATAACAAACATGAACCAGCAAGTTCATATAAACAATAACTTTAATAACTCCATAAATAAACTTCTTACTGCAATTGAAAGCGACAGGAAGGTTATACAAGACTTTTTAAATCGAGAAACTGACAAAAACAGAATAAAGATTGCAACGTTAGACATCAGACTTAGTATACAGGAAGTAGATAAAATGGTAAGCGAACTACAAGACGACATAATTCTTTCTAACCTTAACATTATACATCCGTCCCTCCTAACTCACGAAGAAATTTACGCCTACAAAATTAATGCGGACAAAATAAAAAGCTTAAGAGTAGGATTTTCTAAAACAAATACCAACAAATTAATATTTCTAATTAAAATTCCATATAAAATGACTTTAATTAACAAAAAAATAATAATACCATTATCAAATGTAAATACATGCAATATAATAGACTCTCAAGTCACACAAACTTTAGAATACCGCGGAGAATACTATCAGTATGATGAGAACAAAGCACTTCATCAGTTAAATAACTTAAAACACTGTATTATGAACAAAAATTGTAAAATTATAAAAAGTTGTTCTACAGAAGTCTACAATATAGGCGATAGCAGTATCTTAATTCAGTTAGCAAACAACATAACATTAACTTCAAATTGTGATGAGAGAAAATTCGAATTGTACGGGAACTATTTTATTAAGTTTTTCAATTGTATCATCAATATAGACAACAGAACCTATTATAACAACATTAAAGAAATAAAAAATAAATATGTAATCCCCAACTTAAACTACAGGTTAGAAAACAGCACCCTAACATTCAGTGAAGTTATGTTAGAAACTAAGAGAAATATAGAAAAAATACAAGAATTAAAATATAAAAACATTCTACTTTATTCAGGAATAAGCTTAACAACATCAATTGTAATAATAATAATAATAATAATTTTATTCCTTTATATAAAACAAAAACGGTTAAAGGTAAAAGTCGTCAATCGGATTCAGGAGAATCCTCGATTTAACGAAGGAAGAGTCATGTTACCACTTTCCAACATGACTACTAAAATTCTTAATTCTAGTAAAAGACAGAAATTTAAGTCGCTAAGAGAAACGACAACAGAAAACGTTCCCACCGAATCAGCATCTAACCAAACGATACCTGATTCGCACAGAATTATACTTTTCTGATTACTATGCACTTTTCATGAGAACGACGACTTTTCCCTTTAACCTAAAGAGAATTTTTAGGTTTTTAAAACTTTAGTTTTCGATTATTCTTAAAACCCGTCGGTTGGATTCTGAAGAATCCTCCTATTTTATTAATTTTAACTTTACAAGTTATAAAAGTAGCTTAGTGATTTTTATTAATTAAAATAAAGTTCAGTGTTGTCACTATTAGCTTTGTTGTTTTTATTTTCAAATAAAATTAGGAAAAGAATAATTAAAGAAAATAACTCGTGCGTAAAGAAGTTTCACTTCAAAAAGCGGCTTGCAGGCGCTGAGAGAGTCAGTTTTGATTTGAAAGGCGATAAAAGTGTTCTAAAGTGAGAACAGTGAAAAGTGGTGATTTAAAAGTGAACTATAAAGCGATAGATAGAATTTAATAGTGCGAGTTATTAAATTGAAAGTGATTATAGTGAACTGTAAGAATTGTGTTTGTTATTAAATTGTGTTTTGGTTTGTAATAAATAAATTTTGTGTGGATAATTGAAAAGTGTATTGCTTAATTAATCCTACGAATCCGTTAAGCCCTAAAAAACGTAACAATATAATTGGAGTATCTGTCTGTGATTTCAAAATAATTGTGTTTTTCTAAGTTCATATGGTTTCTTAAATCATATTAAAACACAATTACGAATTTTTTAAATTTTTGTCTGGCTGTGTGTCTGTATCTCTGTATGTCTGTCTGTGTGTTTGTTCGGGCTAATCTCGGAAACAGCTAATCCAATTGAGATGAGACTTTCACTGGAAGGCTCAGTATTTTAAGAGCATGGTTTAGGCTATTTGTATATCCTTTATATTAGCTTCATCTGTATGTATGCATGTATGTATTTATGTATTTAAACAAATCTTGCAACTCGACTTTGACCCACTTCCATATAACCGATCAACTTGAAATTTTGCACAATATGTATAGTTCGCGTGACAATGTAATCTGACCATTTTGTGAAAAAAACAACATGGCGGTTCCAAGATGGCGGACGAATAATTTCTCAATTGTGCCCCCGACCCCCGATATGGGTATGATAAGTGTTAGAAATAATTTGTTGGATGATTATTAAATACTTTGGTACTCTTGTCAATTAGTAGGTGTAGAGAATTATGTAAAAGTAGATAGAGGTTTTTTGTTCGGAATTTTCATTTCAGCTTTTCATTGGAGAATGAGTAAGTTGTTTTGGGTTTTTATATTAATAAAATTATTTTTTCTAGTTGAACCCAAGGATTTTTTTCTTAGAAGTTTTCCGAGCCTTGAATACTGTCCATCCGTGGAGGTTATTAAATAATTTATTAGATAATTTCCAAAACATTTGACGAACGTGACAGGGCGAAATTCAAGACGATGGAAAACTATAAGAAATCACGGACCGCTTTAAGAGCAACATTTTCGAAGAAGCTAAGATTACTAGAGGAAAAGGTTACTAGTGCGGAAATAAGTACATACGAAATTAGAGCGTTACTAGAAAATATAGAAGCCAAATACAAAGAAATTGCTAATCTCGATAGCAAGATTTATGATAAGCTGGTATCAAGCGAGGCAAGACAAGAAGATCTTGAGAATGAGCTAGATACCGTGGATTCGTATAATATAAAAATAAATGAAATACGATTAAAAGTTGAGACTCTAGTTGTACCGGAAGAAATTGAGAGAAGAAGTTCCGTACGAAGTGCCGTAGAAAGTACCAAATCTACGGTTAGACGCACGTACAAGCTTCCTCAGTTGGAATTGAAAAAATTTAATGGAAAATTTAATGGAAAGAGTGGCTTCCATTTTGGAATCAAATTCGGAAAATAGATGAAGATGACATATTACATGACAGTGACAAGTTTCAGTACTTGGTGAAAGCAACCGTTGCCAATTCTCGAGCAAGAGATGTGGTCGACAGTTTTTCTGCAACAAGTGCAAATTATCCAAAGGCTGTACAAAGTCTAAAGATGCGTTTCGGAAGAGAAGATTTGCTGGTCGAAGTTTATGTTAGAGAGCTATTGAGTTTAGTGATGCAAAACACTTCGTCTTCAGAAAAGATTCCTTTAGCAACTTTGTATGATAAGTTGGAGTGTCAGTTAAGGCAACGCTTGAATCTTTGGATGTAACCACTGAAAAATGCTCTGCAATGCTCTTACCTTTGGTTGAGTCTTGTTTACCAGAAGGATTATTGCGTTCTTGGCAAAGATATAACGTTTATTTTTCAGGGTTAAATGTAGACAATGAAAATCATACAGAGCATCGATTAGTAAGATTGATGAAATTCTTACAACAAGAATTAGAAAACGAGCAAAAGATAACATTAGCAATGTCAGCTTTTGGTCGTGGAAAAAATAAAGAACGATTAAAAGTGCTTGAAAAAAATAGAAGAACTTCCTATGTAGCGAGAATACCAGCCGCTGCAGGTTTGTTGACAACATCTGGGGAGGCCTGCATATTCTGTGGAGGGAAACATAACAGCAGAGATGAAGGAAGCGACAACCGAGATGAAAGAAACGCAAGAACGGTCATCAGCAGATATGAGGGAAGCGACAACAGAGATCAAGGCGGAAGTGTCGGCATTAAAAGATGAACAAAAAATGTTAACAGTAGTTTATGAACGTTCGATCGCAGAACTCAAAGAGTCGATGGAAGAACAGAGGAGCCAGTTGGAGCAGAAAATCGAATCATTCTCACTTTCTGTCGACAATAAGCTGGATAACATGAAGAAAATAAGTCTCGAATCTTCCACCAAGGCAAACGTAAGGAATGATCTGGATAATCTCGAATCTTCCATCGAATCTTTGTGGAGGGAAACATAACAATTCTGATTGCCAAAAGATCAAAAAAATGCATCCCAATGAAATAAAGGCCATTCTAAATAAAAATAGATGCTGTTACAACTGTCTCAAAATTGGTCATCGTTCAACCTCCTGTTGGAGTAAAAAGAAGTGTATCACGTGTGAGAAAAAACATCATGTTGCTGTATGTGAATAATCGGTGCAGAAGAACAGTCAAACAGTGTTGGAGAAAGAAACTGTCCAGCACAATAATATACTCGAGAAATTTAGCAAATTTAGAAAAGTCTACAAAAGTAATGTTACAGACTTTACTAATAAGATTAAGAGGGAATGGGTTTTCCCGTACAGTAAGAGCAATTATATGTAGATTCGGCTTTGTATTTGATGCGTCTGCTAGAGAAAAGGAATGTTCCCTGAATGATTCTTTGTAGTCTATTGATTATGTCATATGGAAAGGAACTAAGCCGTTCACGGGGTTTTATTGCAGGAATCGGTCAATGGGTCATTTAAGAAGAAAAAACCGCGAAGTGCTATTAAATTAGAGGGTGGAAATTGGAGATAGGGGTCAAGATGGACCCTTTTTGGGTTTTGCCATATATCTCGTAAACGAAGCAAAATTTCGATTTATTTTATATAAAATTTTTTGTAGAGAATTAAATTTCCTATGGAAGTGGTTTATTTTTTACTTTTTTGCCAATATCTTTTTTTTTGGTTAGAGATAGGCATAGGTATTGCTTTATATAAAATAAAGCAGATAAAATTTCCTTTAAAATGATGGGTCGGAAAAATTTTTTGGTTGAAAATTCACCGAAATATGGCCACTCGAACATAGCTTTTTTTATTTTTACGCCTTTTATACCGACATTGTTTTCAATCTCATATTGTCGAAAAAATTATTATTTTACTTAATTAAAAAAGGTAGTTTAATAAATGTACAACCCATGTATGTGGCCATGGTGATTTTAAACAAATTTGTAATTAATACGTTCACATGTCAATATATTTTGCATATACGTTGAGCCTAATTGATTCTTGAATATTGTACAATGATGAATTGTTTTTTTTTTTTGTAAGAATCGTCGGTCTAGAACCAGAACAACGTATGTCAAAAAAAAATTCCTTTTTTGAATTTTCTGGTTGTAGAAGAGTTCCTTTATCCGTCTTTATATCAATTCGGCCATAACATTTTCTAGTAGTAGTTGTTTCCATTTTATCGTATATCCATTTCACATAACATCTTTTAGAACCATATGAACGTAACGTACATAAGTAAGGCTGAGTTCGAAAACGTAGTAAACTAACATCAATGCACAATATGCAGAATCACAATGTGATTCATGTCATTAATTTTATATAAGAAGTTCGAAGAAGTTCTTTTAATTTTTTCCTAAATTTTATAATTGTTTTGGGCAGTATACATTTTGTTCTTTAGTTATTTACAATGTTAGATCCAGTGTGAAGTACGAGTATGGTATTTTTTGAATTTCGCGGATTTGCAAAAACAATTCATTAAAAATAGAACTTTAGATTGTGATGGCAAGCGAATCATAATACTGAATTGAAATATTTTGATATTGCCATAAAACAAACGCGATCCGGACTCCTTAAGCACCAATTAAAAAATAACCGCGGCTAAAGCAAAAGATTCGCTTAATTTGTGTGAGTCTGGTTTGATAACAGAACATTATAGGGGTTTTTATAGAAATTTGATTGAATCCGAACAGGGCGGACACCGACTCTACAATGGTATGACGAATGATAACATTGAACGAATTATAGATTTACTCGCTATTTCTTTCGTATTGGTTTTTTTTTTGTTTTTGCTTTTTTTTTTTGAACGAAAACTAGATTCATTATGTTATCTGTCTTTTGGATATGGATAAAATATTTTGCTAAAATAACATACCGCACATTTTTACTGATCTCAAATATCTAAATACCTTACTCGATGTACTGAAAGTACGGAAATGACGTTGATTATTAAGACCAGAATAACGTATGTGCAATTCATCATATAAAATTTAAATATTCGATATAAAAATAAAAACTGGATCTTACAAAGTTATTTTTTTTTGCACAGAATAGATGATATTTTTAACAAGAAATACTTGTACATATACAGGGTGAGAGAAAAGTCCGGCACCGGTTCGATATTTCCTAAACGGTAGGTTTTCGTGAAAAAAGTTTGAAGCAAAAGTTGCTCAGCTTGGAGGGTAGATTCGTTTGAACACAAAACTCACCCCCACCCACTCACCCCCTCGCAGGGGGTGGGGGTAACTCCAAATTTTTAAATAGCAACGCCCATTTTTTTCACGGATTATGATTCTCCGAAGAAAAATATGAAACTTTTGCCTTAAAATTTTTTTAATCCGAAGCTTCCCTGCACCCCCAAAACGAATTTTTGAGGGTGGGGAATAGTCCGGCACCGGTTCGATATTTCCTGAACGGTAGGTTTTCGTAAAAAAAGTTTGTAGCAAAAGTTGCTCAGCTTGGAGGGTAGATTCGTTTGAACACAAAACTCACCCCCACCAAATCACCCCCTCGCAGGGGGTGGGGGTAACTCTAAATTTTTAAATAGCAACCCCCATTTTTTTTCACGGATTATGATTCTCCGAAGAAAAATATGAAACTTTCGCCTTAACATTTTTTTTATCCGAAGCTTCCCTGCACCCCCAAAATGAATTTTTGGGGATGGGGAATAGTCCGGCACCGTTTCGATATTTCCTGAACGGTAGGTTTTCGTGAAAAAAGTTTGTAGCAAAGGTTGCTCACCTTGGAGGGTAGAATTGTTTGATTACAAAACTCAGCCCCACCCACTCACCCCCTCGCAGGGGGTGGGGGTAACTCTAAAATTCTAAATAGCAACCCCCATTTTTTTTCACGGATTATGATTCTCCGAAAAAAAATATGAGACTTTCGTCTAAAAATTTTTTTATCCGAAGCTTCCCTGCATTCCCGAATGAATACTGTCGACGTATTGACGTGTGGTTACTGACAAGTAGACGATCAGACATCACCTCCTGGATTAGCGTTATCCGATGTGTACCACGTGGAGGTTCCAGGTCGGATTTCACACATCATTTTGGCCCTGAAAAGGGCCGTTTATTAAAGTGGAAGCGTTGAAGGACCCCGAGGTTCGTCGCTCCCTCAGTATTTAATGACTCCAAACCTTCGACGCACTCTCACTTATGTAAGCAGGTGCTCAAACTGTTGACCTTCCACTGCTTGGCAATGAGCCAGCCGTTGGTAGAAATTGTTTGTAACGTGTGCTAGCATTTCCGCCGTTATGGAATTTGAGACCACCAGAATCCTGTTTTTCAAATCATGAATGTCTGCAGGCTTACTTTCGTAGACGCGATTTTTCAAGAAACCCCAATAAAAGAAATCGAGGGGTGTCAGGTCCGGCGATCGTGGCGGCCATTCGATCGCTCCTCTCCGACCAATCCATCTTCCGGGAAATGTCTCATGCAGATACGCACGTACTTGCAGTCCGAAATGTCCTGGTGCCCCGTCTTGTTGGAACTGAACTAGCTCAAATTGATCTCCAACGATATTTCGGATTGCAGGTACAATTTCTTCTTGGAGCATTCTCATATATCGCGTAGCTGTGAGATTCTCTTCAAAGAAGAATGGTCCCACAATCTGATTTGCAACAATACCAGCCCAAACGTTAACTTTTTGCTGGTATTGTGTGTGAGAATCTCTCATCCAGTGTGGATTTATACTAGACCAGTACCTGCTGTTGTGTCGATTCATATTTCCATTTAGCTCAAATTTTGCCTCATCCGAAAAACAGGTCCAGAAAAATGTCATTGGATTCTGATCATATCGATCCATCATGACATCGCAAAACTCGACTCTCAGATCGAAATCGTTGTCCGTCAACTCTTGTACCAAGCAAATTTTGTATGGATGATACTTGTTAGTTTTTAAAATTTTTCGCACGGACCAATCGCTAATTCCCATTGCCTGACCTACTTTCCGTGTCGACTTATGACAATCTTCGGTGAAGTTGAGGAGAACATTCAGTGATGTTTCAGGATTTGTAGCTGTTCTCGGACGTCCGATTCTCGGCCTGTCTGTGACAGAACCTGTTTATTGAATGCAAAAAAGCAGCATTTACCTAACAAATCAGCAAAACCATTTAAAGGACTTACCTGTTTCTACGAACCGATCAACTGTTCGCTTGACGGTAGATTTGTTTATCGGGATGGCACGTTCTGGATGTGTTTCATTAAATAGGTTTGCAGTCTCCTGATTAGAGCGTTTTCGATCTCCGTAGCCCCGCATAATCAAAATTTCAATCCTCTCTCGTTCAGTGAGAGGCATGGTTATAATAAAATAAACTTAGATTACAAGTACAATTCTAGAAGAAAACGTAGGTGTGATATCCCAATGGAAATGAAACCAGATATTTCAGGCCGGTATTCAAAGTTTGAAAAAGATTTTTCCAATTTAAAGGCATCAACTATTGATCTGAAATTGCACTCTTGCCTTCTGATCTTTTACAAATGTTTATTGAAAAGTATCCACGAGAATTCGTTCTTGTTAGGTTCTTGTTTTTTTGTTACATTCTTAACCGAGACGATATGTTCTCAGAAAGAGACAGTATTGAAATTTTGATTAAGCGGAGTTACACTGATAGACCCTGTTGTTCTGAGAAATCGTTCTTGTCTTGAAAAATCCATTCTACGAAAGTAAGCCTGCTGACATTCATGATTTGAAAAACAGGATACTGGAGGTCTCAATTTTCATAACGGCTATTTAAAATTTTAGAGTTACCCCCACCCCCCGCGAGGGGGTGAGTGGGTGGGGGTGAGTTTTGTGTTCAAACAATTCTACCCTCCAAGGTGAGCAACCTTTGCTACAAACTTTTTTCACGAAAACCTACCGTTCAGAAAATATCGAAACGGTGCCGGACTATTCCCCATCCCCAAAAATTCATTTTGGGGGTGCAGGGAAGCTTCGGATAAAAAAAATGTTAAAGCGAAAGTTTCATATTTTTCTTCGGAGAATCATAATCCGTGAAAAAAAATGGGGGTTGCTATTTAAAAATTTAGAGTTACCCCCACCCCCTGCGAGGGGGTGAGTGGGTGGGGGTGAGTTTTGTGTTCAAACGAATCTACCCTCCAAGCTGAGCAACTTTTGCTACAAACTTTTTTCACGAAAACCTACCGTTTAGGAAATATCGAACCGGTGCCGGACTTTTCTCTCACCCTGTATAGATTTCGTGAACAGTTTTTTTTTAAATTAAAATGGAAATTCAATAATGCATAAAATTCACCTTTTAATAGCTCTCCTGTAAAATTTCAAAATTGGTGGTTACGTTCTTCTGGTTCTAGACCGACGAATTAATTGAAGCAAATAGAGTGCTAAAAGCGCAGAGTATTGCAACTGTTACTGCTGCTAGTATAGAAAGAAATGATGACGTAAATACCAAGTTAAATAGCGTTGAAAGTATTAAAGCTCACACTTCATGCTATAAATCATACATTTCTAAGTCAAATATTGCTGCAGCTAAGAAAAGAAAATTGTCAGCAGATGATTTGATTGCGGGCCCAAGCAGAACAAAGGCAAAAGCAGTTTTTGATTTTACTGAACTATGTGTTATTTGTGGAACGAATGCTGGGGGTTCTTATTATGCGAAGAATCAACGTAAATATCGGCGTCTTTCACTCGGTAATGTTTATACTTACTATTTCATTATAATTTGTTATTCCTATATAATCAATATCAAGAATTTAAATAGTTAATTAGTGAACTCCAAAAATATATGGTTTTAGCTTTTTCAAAAAAAAAGCTTATACAGAGGCTCTGTCCGTCTGTCCGTCTGAAGCCTACTTTCATCTCTGAAAGTACTGCAGCTACAGACTTGGGAAATATCTCAAAATGTAGCTCTTGGTCAAAAGACCAAAAACTGAGAGAATGGTCTGGAAATTTCAACCAGAAGTATATTTAAACAACAAAAAAGAGCCTTTAAAGAAAATATTGTGACTAATTTTTGTGTTCTAAGGCTTATAACTTCTTAATTATTCATTTTACCACAAAATTTCTAAGTAATAAATTGTAGATTATTTAATTCTAAACAAAAAGTGTCCTTGCAAATTTCCGGTAAGATGTGCCGTTTCGGAGATATAGTGGAAAAACCATTTGCATACGTTTTCCAAGATGGCGGCCAAATGGGGGAGGTTAGAATCCCGAAAACTCAAACTTAAGCTCACCCTGACCCCCCCCCCTACACATCCCAAAAATAAAACCTTGTCCTGCATTTTTGCAATGTTAAAGTACCATTTCCATGGACTATAAAGGGCTAGGGAAAGTCCCTCGTCTGTGGGGCTGCGAGTTCGATCCTTCGGCTCGCGGTGCTTTTTTTTCGTCATAATAATTTTTTTTAATTTCCTTCGGGAATTTTGTTTCATATGAAACAAGTTTTTGACATGAATACGTCTCTAAATTTGCTTCCAGAACAAAAACCGATGATAACGAAATAATGTCATATAGTTTTTATTTGCTGCTCAAAAACTATTGTTTATATTGAATAAAGAAATATACCATGACGTGGGAATCAAAGAATTTTAGTGTTTACATTTGATTTCCTTTTTTTTAAGCTATGATGATTATATTGTAGTGTTTGTTAAATACTTTGTTAAGTTTTAGATTCAGTCTAACAACTTATAACCTACATAAGCCTTTAACAAAAACTTTTCAAGATTAATTATATATAGCGTTGGTCAGTGTGATACTTATGAATCTCCATGGCCAAACTAGGGTGCGCTAAGCTGAATTTTTAACAATAAGACATGTATGTTTAAGTAAAATAATACACCTAATTTTGTTGTGCAAAGTGCATCACATTAGATTTTCCTCCAATCCAAAGAAAAATGTTTAGATTCGTTTTCTATAGTGTTTACATGTGTGATGTTCTCTTTTTTTTTTTTTTTTTTTTTTTTCAATTTGACACATTCGAATTATTGGCCTCGATTCCCCGATCCGGCGGGTTGCAAGTGAGTGCGGATCAATCCACTTAATATATTGTCATCCAATCTGAAGTGTTATTCAACAGAAAGAATACCATGAAAAAGCGTAATTAGTGGCTAGTCTCTAGGCACAACATCCCACTAGTTTAATCCATGAATGTTTAGACTTATAAGTGTAACAATCAAAAATGTTTATTAGATTTATTATGTTTATAATGTTTATTTTGTGCAGGTGAAGTTCACGCAATACAAAATTCAGAATGTATGGATAATATTATCCAATTGGCTTCAAATAAAAAAGATGTCGAAAGTCAAAATATATTAGCTCGAATTGAACATGTAAGAAATGTGCCTACGCTTCAAGCCAAGTATCACAAAAATTGCTATCGAAAATTAGAACTATCAAGCGGGCGTTTCACAAAATGCGAAAGTGACTGTACTTCGATGGTGGTACATTACATAGTTAATTTTCTCGATAAGCACAAAGATGAATGCCAATTTTCTTTGGAAGAGGTTTTAGCTGATTATAAATGGATCTTGCAGAAGTTGAAGGACAAGTATAAAGATGACATTATAATCACTAGATTTAAAAATCGATCTCCAATATTATCATTTAAAGACACAGGCCATGAAATTTTGTATAAAGCGTGGTATGAAAAACAAGAAAAAAATGGAAGATGAACGAATAAGAGTTGTAAAATCTGCAGGAGAAATAATTGCAGAAGATATTCGTTCACAGATTTATTTAGCTCATGAATATCCGTCACCGATGAAATTTCTTGAAAATGCCGAAAAAGATGTACCAATCACTTTGCAAACTTTACTTGAAAAAATTATTTTAAAAAATAAACGAGGTGATTTACATAAATGGAGAAAAATCATAACAGCAATATCACATGCAATTATATCTGCAACTAGACCACGATCATTTATATCATCTATACTTACAGCTTTAAGTTCACTTTTATTAAAAAGATATGGTTCCAGCAGTCTCTTAGATATTTTGTCAGCTCTTGGGTTTTCTACGTCTTACAGAGAGGCTCGAGTATTTGAAATTTCAAGTGTTTTGCATCCACATTTATATGATTCTCAACAAGGTTTTACTCAGTTTGTATTCGACAATGTCGATCATCAATATTCAAGAATCAATTAGGCTCAACGTATATGCAAAATATATTGACATGTGAACGTATTAATTACAAATTTGTTTAATATCACCCACATACATGGGTTGTACATTTATTAAACTACCTTTTTTAATTAAGTAAAATAATAATTTTTTCAACAATATGAGATTAAAAACAATGTCGGTATAAAAGGAGTAAAAATAAAAAAAGCTATGTTCGAGTGGCCATATTTCGGTGAATTTTCAACAAAAAAATTTTTCCGACCCATCATTTTAAAGGAAATTTTATCTGCTTTATTTTATATTGGCTATTGGCAAAAAAGTAAAAAAGGGAAAAAACATCGAAATTTTGGCTTTTTTTTTTCTTTTTGTTTCAACATTTTTGGCATAAAAAAAATTTTCAAAATTTTTTAAATAAACCATTTCCATAGGAAATTTAATTCTCTACAAAAAATTTTATATAAAATAAATCGAAATTTTGCTTCGTTTACGAGATATATGGCAAAACCCAAAAAGGGTCCATTTTGACCCCTATCTCCAATTTCCACCCTCTAATTTAATAGCACTCCGCGGTTTTCCCTTCTTAAATGACCCATTGACCGATTCCTGCAATAAAACCCCGTGAACGTCTTAGTTCCTTATTGCCCTGCTTTTTAAGACCTAATCAATAGACTATTGGAGAAGGGAAAGAATTTAATTGAATCAATACCGCCAATTCTGGCACGTTTTCGGATAAAAGAAATAGGTGTAGTTGCAGATATACGTAAGGCTTTCCTGCAGATTAGTCTGTTCCAACTTGATAGAAATTTCTTGCGTTTTTTATGGATTGACAAACAAGGTATGTAAACGCAAGATCTTGAGGCGTCGTCGTTTGGTATTTGGAGTGACATGCAGTACATTTGTCTTGGGGGGCACCATAAATTTATCATTTGGATAATATGTTAAAATGATGCCAGGAAGGTAGTGAAGCGTATTCCAGCAAAGTAATTGAGACGTTAAAGCAAAGCATTTATGTCGACAATTGTGTCACTAGTGTGCAAAATGAAGAAGAGCTAAAGAGATTCATCACTGACGCAACGAGTGTAATGCGCGAAGGTAAATTTGAACTGCGAGGGTAGGAGCACACTGAGAAAGAACGAGATAGCGACCATCTAACCCATGTATTGAGACTATTGTGGAATAAAACGAATGACACTTTAGAGGTAAATTTATAACATTTTGAGTTTTTTGATATTCCACAGATTACCAAAAGGTATATTCTATCGATCGCGCATAAGTTGTTCGATCCTATTGGTGTGACTAGTCCCGTGTTATTATTGCCAAAATTACTTTTACAAAAAATGTGGGTACAAAAGATTGGTTGGGACCAACAAGTCAACGAAGATATCCAAACTAAGTTTAAGAAATGGTTTTCTGAGTTGCAATATTTGAAGCTGTTAAAAATACTAAGATGTATACTGGAGCGACATACTCCGTACATACATTTTGTGATGCCAGTCAAGACGCACTCGTTGTAGTGTCATTTTTAAGAACGGAGTCAGTCTTAGGAGTTAATGTGCAGATGATACAAGAGAGAGCGAGGATTTCACCGCTTCATAAGCAAATTATTCGAATGGTTGGCTGGATGATACGTTTCAAAAACAACTCGTGCTTAAAAGAAGAGGACCGTGAAAGGGGGGAATTAACAACTGAAGAGTTTATATTGGCAGAAAAGAAAGTTCTTAACATCCTACAGTGGGAGTCGTTTACAAGTATTAAGGATTATAGTTTAGAAGATTTGCAAGCCTTTGTAGATAAAGATGATTTGATAAGTTTGAAGACAAAGGGTACTAATCGAAAAGACTTGGAAGATCTTTGATTTCTGATAGTTTTACCATCGAATCATGTTGTAGTCAAAAGATTAATAGTGGAAGTGCATAACAAGTCAGCCCAAAGCCACGTCATATTCTTCTGCTTCCTATACAGAAGTCCTAACATAAGTAACGAAGCCTCCACTTCATCATTTGATGCTATTTCCGAACAGATCTCGGGTTTTTTGTCGTCCAATCCTGAGTGTGAAATCATTGTTGCGGGTGATTTCAATGTTCACAACGTTAAATGGCTGATTTACTCAAATGGCACCAGTATTTCTGGCAAGGACGTCGAGCTCTTTGCAGACATCAATAACTTACATCAAATTGTGAAGTCACAATGTTGCTGATCAAGGAACCTATCTCCTTGATATTTTTCTAACTTCTCATCCAGCGCGTTACTCCGTCGAAGTTGATTCACCTCTCGGCAATTCAGACCACTGCCTAATCAGTGCTAACTTCCCATTCGAATTTCCCACCACTCCCAAACCAGTTCGAAGAACTGTATGGCATTATGGGAAGGCCAATTGGCTGGGGCTTATTAATTTCTTGCAGTCTACAGACTGGAACCTGTGTTTCCGGAATAGAAACGCCAACTCTGCCGCTATCCGTATCACCAGGATCATACAGGCAGGAATGCATTTGTTCATTCCCCATTCTACCAAATCTGTGAAGCCTAGGCCCAACAGATGGTTTAATCGAGAGTGTATGAATGCAATCAAAACTAAAGAAGCCGCCTTCCGAGCGTACAAGAGCTTCCCGAGTGAATCGCTCCGTTTAGAATACATACAACAAAGAAATTCTTGTAAAACCGCCATCAAAAAAGTCAAAACCTTATTTGACAACAAATTGAGAAGTAAACTCCTAAATGCAACCTCCGGTAGCAAAAACTTCTGGTCCTTGGTAAGTTCCATCAACAAGAATTTCACTACAACTTCAACCCCTTCCTTTATTCACAATGAGAAGGTAATAGCAGACAGCAAATCCAAGGCCAATTTATTAGCATCTATGTTCGCTTCGAATTCTTCTTTACCCGAAACTGATGTGCTACCCCCTGTTTCCGAGCGTAACGCCTATTCAATGGACAGGGTTTTTTTCAGGACTCGCGAGGTGTACAGGTGCCTCAAAGAGCTCGATGCCAACAAATCCACTGGACCCGATAATATACCCCCTATCGTCTTAAAACAATGCGCCTCACCTTTGGCTAAACCTCTGCGCAAATTATTTTCCCTGTCATATTTCGCCGGAGTTTATCCCGACTCTTGGAAACTTGCCCATGTTCAGCCCATACCGAAAAAAGGTGATTCCAGCGATCCCTCCAATTACCGCCCAATAGCAATTACTTCTATCCTCTCCAAAACCATGGAGACGATAATCAACAAAAAGCTTATGGGATATCTAGAATCCAACCTACTCATAAACGACAGACAGTATGGCTTCCGACAAAAAAGATCCACTGGCGATCTTTTAGTCTGTCTTACAGAACACCTCAGCCGTAGTCTGCATGAATCCGGTGAGTCTAGTCTGGTTGCTCTGGATATCTCCAAGGCTTTCGATAGAGTTTGGCACACAGCCCTGTTAGCTAAACTCAAAGCTATTGGAGTTGACTCACTTCTACAGAAGTGGATTGAGAGTTTTCTTTTTGGCCGTTCAATCAAAGTAGTACTGGATGGCGTCAAATCCGCATCCCACCCGATCTCGGCGGGGGTCCCCAGGGGTCAATTTTATCACCGGCCCTATTTCTCATATTTATAAATGACCTCCTTTCAATCCCCTCCAACCCACTCCTCAGCTTCGCTGACGACGGTACTCTACGTTACTCGTACAGCGTCGATACAAGACAGACTCATGCCAGATCCTGCCTTGATGATCGCGAACTAATGTCCAAGTCGATTATAAATGACATTAAGCTGATTCTAGAGTGGGGAAAGAAGAATCGTGTTGAATTCAACTCCGACAAAACTAAGTACTGTCTTATCTCCAAAAAGAAGTTCAACACCTCACCATCCTCGAAAGTGGATGACGTGGTACTAAAGGCCGACCCATCCCTACACATCTTAGGCGTGACTTTAGCCAAAGACTTGCGATGGAATGACCACATATTCCAAATCGCCAAGCAAGCATCTCAGTGCTTGGGATTTCTTAAGAGGTGCAAGTTCCTCCTCCAGCCATCGGTCCGTGCTGTTATTTATAAATCCTACATTCGGCCTCTTCTCGAATATAACTCCCTCGTTTGGGGCGGCGCCCCAATAACCACCTTGGCGTGGTTAGATAAGGTGCAAAAAAGGGCGCTCAAGTTAATTGATGACGACACCGCCTCCTCCACCATCGACCCCCTGAGCCACCGTAGAAATGTAGCAGCACTGACAAAATTTTATCGCTACTACCACAGTGACTGTTCCTCCGAGTTAAACGCTCTCCTGCCTCCACGGCAATCTTATACCCGCAACACCAGATTAGCCCACTCGTCTCATTCCCTTCACCTGCAACTACCCTTTTCACGCACTCAACAAGATATGAATTCGTTTGTTAATAGAACAACTCGGCTGTGGAATAACCTCTCGCAGTCAGTATTTCCGAACTCCTACAACATCCAAGAGTTCAAACGCAGGGTTCATCACCACCTTCTTCAATACCCCCCCGTACTTTTTAATCCTTAATCTATGCCCCCCCCCCTCATCCCTCCCCCGTACTAAGCTTACTGCTAGACATTGCACCATGACGTGACAAATGACATGAGTACAAAGTACAGTAGTACAAAGGGTGACTCCTGAGCTTAGCACTGCCACATAAAAAAAAACGGTGCCCCGGGCCACGGCGCTTCGCGCTGTGGCGATTATTACGTGACAACTACCATGTTGCTCGTTATCTGTTATTCATTACATGCAATATATAATAAACACAATATAATTTTGCAGTATTTTTATTTTTTTATTCGTTCTCAAATGTAACAATGACAGTAATATCCCAGCGGGAAATGTAATGGGTAGGTAAGCGAGGTGGTAATGAGATGGAGACATTACCTTTGTGATGAAATCATAGGTTACTTTTACATAGGGATGCCCTAGAGCGGTAAGTACTTACAGTAGGCATTACAGACGAGGACTTATTTCAGAGGCGAAATGTATTAGGTGAATACACAGATTACCATGTAAGGCATGCAGAATAAATTACTGGGTACCCTTTTTAGCAATAAAAACAATGCTTTCCGAAAGTACCATTCCATTTTTGCTACATTTGGTATGGATTTTTCTAACAGGACATCTTTTTGATTTTGTTGCTCATTGTTAGTGGTATAAATTAATCTTATAAAATTGCTGAGGACGGAATAAACTCAAGAAGAGAGGCTTTGACCAGCCAAAGACAAAGAATGACAAAAGCACATCACATTTCCAACGAAAGTATTTCTCAAGGCATTACCTAGTCGCTTACCTATTCATTACAACGTAAAGACCTCCATTTTCCTAAATTTCCAGTAGAATTTTTCGATTACCAGGTAGGCGCTTACACAAATCATTGAAGAATTCGTGGGTTACCAGGGTAACCACTTGCTAGTTTTCCCGCTGGGATATAAACACAATATAGATAAGCGGCACTCATTGCCACTACTACAAATGCAGCGTAAGCCACGCCCACTCACACGGTTATGCAACACTTTGTCGCTTGGGCATCCCGGCTAACCGTTTTATTAGACGTTGTCACGTCAAAAAGTCAAAACGAAAGCATCGCTTGGGATTGTGTTAAAGCAGTTATAGAAAATGTTCTTGGCATTCATCGAGCAGAAAATTGGCGCGTACTTATTGAAGACATGCTTGATGCTTTCCATAACATCAAAGTTAGCACCCTGATAAGTTTGCGGAACAGTCCCCTTGCGAATCTGACGAACACGGTGAACGTTTCCGCCAGGTAACTGCTAATCTCGAACATTGGTATAGTGGAGAAAAGTTGGATTCATTGTGAGGCGATATTTGCTGGAAACTTCAAGAAAAATCATCTGAAGCCAACGACGACTAATACTGATACAATTTTTTGTTAAGATATTTAAAACATTTCTGTAGTTTTAATGTTAGAAGAATTGTTATATTTTGAAAAATGCAATTAATTCGTCCGATGTTCGCTATATAAAATTTTGAAATAATTGATATTTTATGCATGTTTTAAATAAGGGTCCCCAGACTAAGATTTTACTTTTGAAATATCTGGAAAACCTGAGCCAAGTTTTTCAAACGGTTACCACCACTGAATTCAGCGCACACGAATTGACTAGAATAGGTCGGTCTCCGCTCTGCTACAAAAAAGAAGTTTAGAAAACTATCACAGTGTAATTACTCATTTTTCTTTTTTTAGTTGTAGCACCTCCAGAAGCACAAGAACATTCGAAAACATAGATCAAGGCGGAAGAGTTGGCGTTAAAATATGAACAAAAAATGTTAACAGTAGTTCATGATCGTTCGATCGTAGAGCTCAAAAAGTCTATCGAAGGACAGAGGACCCAGCTGGAACAGAAAATCGAATTAATGTCACTTTCGGTTGACTCTATGAGCTCTTGGTTTAACCGCTAAAAATGCGTTACGGCGATCAGCACATGCAAGAGGTTTATCGACTTCAGCAAAATAGAGTTCACAGGCCAGGAGAAATTTTACAGCAACTGTATGCCGATATTAATGGGCCGTCCACACTACGCGGACTTAGATCCCACGCGCTTTTCGCCGTACGGCCTCAGAAAAAAGCGCGCAGGAGCTTTAAATCGTGAACAAATTGAGAAAACAAATCAATTTTCACATGAAAGACCGTACGCGCTTCTGAAAAGCCCGTATTGTGTGGACGTAAAATGTACCTTTTTAAGCATAGCCTTTTGTCCGTGCCGTTTGGTCGTGCTGCCTTTGCCATTAAAAATATCACAAAAAATGCCATTAAACTCTATATGAAAAAAAGAGGCAAAAGCGCGTATGACCAAAGTCCGTGTAGTGTGGATGCACCATAAGAGGCTGGTGCATTTGGCCAATCCTAGTTTCGGTCAAGACTACATCAAAGAAATAGCAGGAGAGGCTTTCCATAATTCTTTTGCCGACAGACAGCCAGATTGGTCGGAAAGAAGACTACCGCCGAAGTTTTGGCATATGCTCTAGCATACGAGACAGAAAAGCAAGCAACAAGGAGTACACTTTACCACAGGGGAATCAATATGACTGTGAACATTTGCCAACGAATCAACAGCTCGGACGTACCTGGTCGAGCCATATATGTATGTACAAAGGAGTTGTCGAAAGCATGCTCTGGAAAATGTGGACAACGGCAGAAAGTCGACCAGCGGGATTTGGTTTGGAAATTCTGATGTCATCGCCAACATTACCCAACTGCAGCGTAGCAACAACAGCCTTATCATCGAGGGGAAGTTAGTATGAACAGAAGCTTATCGTAAAATTCGTCTTTCTTCGCGTCCGTGTTGGTCTCGGTTGGCGCAACTAGAAAATGGGCGAAAGTTCCAGAAGATAGATAAAGGGGGAGCTTGGATATATAAATGTCGTGGAAACGGCATTTGAAAGTCAGTTTGATTTGAAAACCGAAGAAATCGTTCTAAAGTGATAAAAGTAACCTAAAGCGTAAAGTGTTGATTGAAAAGTGAATTGAAAAGTGAAAAATATAATTTAATAGTCTGAGAATTAAATTGCAAGTGATTATAGTGAACTTTAAGAATTGTGTTTGTTTTGAAATGTGTTTGGTTTTTAATAAATAAGTTTTTGTGTGAATATTTAAAAAGTGTAGTCCTTAACTAATCCTATGAATCCGTTAAGCCGTAAAAACATAACAATATGTAAAAATGGTTCCGCGATGTGAACTGCTGAACAGCTCCATCTCAAGTGGAGAGCCTCTTCAACATGAGTAGGAGTGTTGAGTGGGGTTCGCAGAAGGAGAGAGGATGCTTTGGCGGTTGCTGAAATCTAAAGTAAATTAATGTAATGGGATCAATTGGCGCAGTAAGCCTTTGATTGGAATAAGATTACAGATTTGTTAGCTCAGTACTCTTAACAGATCAAAGTGATGTGAATTTCAACGTTTCGCGATATTTACGAGGGTGATGAATGGCGGTAGTTGTTTGAAATAATCAATGCATTAGAAAGTGCACAATCTAAAGAGCATATGTTTCAAGTTTGAAAACGCAGCGCTGTTTAGTATTTGTTTGGCAGCCATCAATAGTTTTAAGTGAATTTGTGAAAATGAATAAAACTGGTCATCGTTATGTGAGCAAAACTTTTATTTGAAAATCCTCAGCCCAGCCAATATAAAAGTTAAACTAGATTATACTCTGGGTGAGTCTGCAATAGAGTTGAGCCGGACTTACAAGAGGCAGTTCATTTGACCCGTACACGATAGTAAATTGTACTGAGGCCTCAACTTTTTTAAATGTCCCGGTTCAAAAATAATGTACCAATGGGATATGAGCGTGTCTCGTGTGTTTGTTAATTACGAAGTGGAGAGACATTTCTTACTTCTTTTGCGGCAGCAAAATATCCAATCTGAACTGCGCCGAGGTGAGATTGTAAACACGAATTGGAGCAGCATTTCCTTATTTCTTTTGCGACAATAAAATATCCAATTCGAATTGCGGCGAGGTGAGATTGTAAACACGAACTGCAGAGATATTTTCTTACTGTTTTTGCCGCAGTCAAATATCCAATTTAAACCGAGCCGTGGTGAGATTGTAAATACGAACTGGAGAAAAATCTCTTACATTTTTAAAGGAGTGAAATTTTATACCAAAGAGACAATTCTTACATTTTTTGAGGGAGTGAAGTTTTGTACTCGAGGGATATTTCTTACATTTTTCGAGGCAGGTAACAATTCTTACATTTTTCGAGGGAGGTGAATTTTGTACTGAAGAGAAAATTCTTACATTTTTCGAGGGAGGTAAATTTTGTACTGAAGAGACAGTTCTTACATTTTTCGAGGGAGGTAAATTTTGTACTGAAGAGACAATTCTTACATTTTTTGAGGGAGTGAAGTTGGAGAGATATTTCTAACATTTTTCGAGGGAGGTAAAATTTTATTTTTATTTTTTAATCTCTATTTGTAACAAATAAAATATTTTCGTGTTATTTTCAATTTTAGGGAGTTTCATTTTGAATTTGTAAATATGTTTTTCTTTATACAGTTAACAAAAATTTTAAAGAATATTTTTGTAATCAACATTCATAGGCACGATAATTAATATTTCCATTCATTCATTCATCATTTATCGTATCCTCTCTTTCGAAAACGCAATAGATCTACCCGCATCGCAACATTTGAGCCATTCACTACGTGACGTGCTAGTCATACAATGGCACCTCGCCTCATTTGAAGTGAGACATTGTACTGGCTCAAAACGAAAAAGAGGCTCCTCTTACAAACTCATTTTATTATCGAGTCCTACCCAACACTCTGCTATTTCGCTTACAACGGTTCTGGATGATCGTCGACTGAAAGAGCGCTAGCACACATAGTAGCCATTTCAAAAAGTGCGGTATATCTCATATTGTCTAAAAATTTAGACATGAGAAAGCTGCCTGCAAGATGGTTGCCGTGTTTGGTCACACTCGAGCAAAAACAGTGTCATGACAAATCCGTTATTGCAATGACCAAAATTAATGCATTAAAGTTTGAATTACTACATCATGCATCATATTCGCCAAATTTAGCCCCCTTCGGATTATTTTCTGTTCCCAGACTTGAAAAAATGGCTCAGTGGTTAACGATTTTCCAACGATACAGAAGTGATGTCGGCAGTTAGTGGCTATTTTGAGGAACAGGAAAGTTCTAATTATGAAAAGGGTATCGAACTTATTGAACATCGCTGGGAAAAGTGTATAGAGCTGAAAGTATATTTTGTTGAAAAATAAATCTTTTTTTTCCAAAATTATTGTGTTTTCTTTGTTGGGTCGTTTACTCCTAAATATCACAATAGAATTTAGTGCGGAGCTTGGAATCAACGCAGTTTATATATTGGAAATCGGCTGCTGTCTTTTTCTGACATGAGTTTGAACGCATATTTTCGGTATCCGCGGGGAAGTATTTTATATAATTTTTACGTTATTTTTAATTTGTTTACATTTCTAGCATATTCATCATGAACATGCACCTCACCTGCATAATTTGTTTCCCACACTCAACTGCCGCCATACCTACTTGCTTATTTTATTGGAACAATAGTTATGCTTGTAGCGAGAGAATGCAATTCCTGCGGTGACTCAAGGACCCAGGGCATGAACAAATGGCGCTGCCAACGATGAGCTTAAGGGTGTAGTTTGGCACTTTTTCGAGCCACGATAAGGCGGTTTTAGGGGTTCTCAGATAAACGATTTGTTTACAAGGTGAGGCTGAAAAGTGTAGTTCGAGGCATAATTGACTGAAGGTTTAGGCTTTACACATTTGGTTGAATGGGAAATAAATAAACGAATTCCCTCAGGATGATTTTAGCGAAGGAAAGAACGGCAAAGTTAACGTTATTATACCGGAAGCACATATCTCAGCCTTAAGAAACAAGTAAGTCCCATCCAACCACAGTTTTTCAGCTTAATGTATTCAAATGTGATAAAGAGACTTACAATTTATTTTTATGTTGAAAAACTTAGAAATGAGAGGCTTTATATAATTTAGTATAAAGGAAAAATAACTACTTTTCGACCGTACAAATGATTTAATGACCATAATCATATGACCGTGATACGCAGAAGAACCATAGCACAACAAAACAACACATTATTAAAATTGTTAACAAAGAAATCAAATCATCCAACCAATTACTTAAAATTTTAAAATAACAAAACACTGGTAAAATCCACACAATTACCATTTCCACATTTATTTGTACAAAACTTTTTATTATGGGAACTCGGAAATATAATTGAGCAATTTTACCAATAAGAGGACATGGACTTTATAAAATAGTTTACCACCAAAATCCGCAGTAGTCTCTTGCTTACCTCAGGAAACAAACATCAGAGAACAAAATGCATTTCCTTCCTGCTGATATAAAAGAAAATGCACACATGCATAAAGTCTTGTTGCCTTTAAGGATCTTTGGAGCTGCTATATATTCGGACCAACGGCTCAAACTAGTGATTTTTGCAATGTATATATTTTGTAGTTTTAATTTTACACCAATATGTGCAATGCAGGTAATTTTTTATGGTTTCAGAAATTTCAAATTCTGATCTTAAATATAGTAAGACAAAGTGTAAAAAGTGTTTGATTGAGTTATTATTTGCTTTGACAACTATAATTTCTGAAATTTCTGCCAGAATGATTTTCCGCTTCGTTTGATTTTCATCCTTTTCAGTAAGAGGAATTGTAGCAGCAAAGAGTGACATTAAAGTAGCCCTAGGGCCTTTTATGTAAAAATATCGCTTTTCTATAGTACCGATATACATTGCTGGCCATTTGAATAGGGACAGTCGATGCAGAAATTCTTTTACATAATTTCTTTCAATTTCGACTTCGGATCATAAAAATTAATGCTCGAAACGAAAGAGCATACGATTACGCATACATCCATGTATTATAAGTGAGCCCTGATAATGTACCGTTATTTTTTACTTGCTTTGTTTGGATGCAATGACAATTTCAAATTAGCTGTTAAATTAGGCCAATAGAATAGGGACAGTTGCAATTTAATCCCGATTCTGAACGCTTCGAGAACCAAAAATAAATACAATTCATTAATTCTATTTCTGCATAATCGCCCGCTAATTTCAAGTTTGGAGTTAATGCTAGTTTATCGATAGTGAAACGTTTTATTAAAAGAGCCACACATCTAACATCACGAAATATGTATTAAAAAAAATCCACTATTAAATGCGGAACGCATATTGAAACGCTTACAATTTGATCGTGAGCATATGGCATCACGTCATTTTCTTCGTCGAAAAACTGGATGGCCCTCACGGCTACGACCGTTATGTAGTATTAGGTAAGACACGATTTTAAAATGCCTCTTTTGAGGCCTCTTTTGGTGCCTCATTTCTCTTTTGAGCCAGTACAATGTCATACTTCAAATGAGGCGACGTGCTATTGTAATGCCAAAATGACAAAAGCAAGGAAATGAAAGAAACAACCAACGAAGAGCTTTTTTGCAAGATTAATTATAATATGCATTAAACGACCTACATCGTCCCACTACTCTCATATTACTTGACTGCAAAAAGCTTTGTACAAAAAACATAGCCGACTTGAATCAAGTAATTGAAAACAATTAATTAATTAATTTGACTCTTGAAATCCCTGAATTTAAAAAAGCTAATAATAAAGTTACGTAATTAATAGAAACTCTCTCTTTCTACTGAAAATAAATAAATATAGAATAACCCCACAGGTTTCTAAATTAGTTTTATGCAATAAAGATAGTTACGATAATAAAAAATGTAAGTTACATGAGTGAAATCTATTTAATAAAAGGCTAAGAGAACATTAACAAATATTTAACATAAGGAAGAATTGTTTTAATTAATCAAGTTCAAATTGTTACATAATATAAGAAATCTATGCCTCCACAATTTATACATATGTATTTATGGATATTTTGCAATACTACCTGGCCTCATTTCAAGTTGGATATTTCACTACCGCAAAAGAAGTAAGAAATGCTCTCCAATTCATGTTTACAATCTCACCTCCCCGCAGTACAAACAAATTGGATATTTTACTGCCGTAAAAACGTAAGAAATGTATCTTCATTAGGTAATTTACTATCACACCTTCCTTTATTTATCTCGATACACCCTCAACTATGTCCATGATCTGCCGAAAGAAGAAAATTTCTTAACACGAGATCACAGCAGGAAAGGTGGCGTAGTGGTCTGGGGAGTTATTTCCTACTATGGTGCGATACCGCTAAAACTTCCAAAACACTACGGCAGCCAAATGATATTAGAGACAGCTTCAATGTCAAGTAATTTTTTGGTCCCCTGAGATGGACGTACCACCAAGACAACGCTCCTATACATACAGTACGAATCATTGAAACCTGGATTAACGTTTGGGGTTGGTTAACTGGAAAAGTCAAGTCTGCGAAAACGCGAGCCAATTTGCAAAACAAAAAACAGCTAATTGATGTCATCAAAACTGCTTGGGACGAAATTTCTCTAAATTATCTTAAATCATTGTCTGGCAGGACGTATGAAGTTATTTTGAAGAAACGGACGGACGTACGCGTTATTAGAAAGTAAAAAATACTGTTTACTATTGCTGCTGAGCAAATTAGAAAGGAAACATATAGTTATCCTGGACTCAGCATAATGAAGACCCAACTTCTTAACGGGTCCAGAACAGATCCAGAATACACACTTCATGCAAGTATTGTAATGAGAGGAAGAGGAGTATATGTGCCGACTGCACTTAGGCCGGCCATTTCAAAAGAACTACATTCGATGCATGTCTGTATGATTAAGATAAAGAGTATCGAACCTATATTATTCTACTGGCCAGGAATTGATAATGAAATCGAATGTTTAGTGTTTAGAATAAAACTTGCATAAGCTGTGCCGAAGGAAAAAAATCCAGCAAGGCTCCCTTGCATTAATGGCAAGAACAACAAAAACCATGGCAAAGAATACATTCAGACTACGCTGAAGCTTTCAAGGATCATAGCTGCTTAATTGTTATCGATGCTAAGGCAAAAAGGGCTGGAGATGTCCATGTCTGCAAGAACAAGACCATTTTTGCTCATCACTAATACGCAAGAGATGGGACGCCAGGTATACTTGTCACTGGCAAATGCTACCTTATTCAAGTCTCAAGAATTCAACGAATTTTATCCACAGAACGGCATTGAACAACGATTCAGCCTACCAAATTATCCATCGACCTATGGTCTTGCAGAAATTGCTGTACATACATTCAAACAAAAACTCAAAGCAATGACAGATGAACCTGGCAATCTCAAGGTTAAATTGAATGTTTTCCCGTTTAAATACCGAGTCACTCCTCTAGTTGAGCGGCTAAATTGCACCTCAATTGGCAGTTACGTACACGTCTTCACTGTACGCCTACCTAATGTAATGAAATCCCATACCGATGTCCTCGACCAGGAGATTGAATACAAGCTAGCAATTACTCCGGGTCTGCATTATGGAAGTTTGGTAACTGAACTCATAAGTTATATTACTCTTTTCAAAATTATTCATAATTTATTCTTTTCATTTATTGCTTACATCAAATGTTAGAATCTCATACTTTCTTTATTTTATTACAAATAAAATAGTTCTAGAATTTATACCTCTTTATTAAGGGATGGAGAGTGTGATATACTTGTTCAATACGGAACACTGTATAGTAATATTAGTCCGGGCGCTGGAGCATTTCCAGTGGTTTCGGCGTGATGTAACGGACTTTTGTAGTGGAATCGGTCAGAAATGACATCCCCAACAATATCTTGGGGGTGCGCAAGCATTAGAGTTTCTCGAGATGCAACACTAGTGTCGCAACTCTCGCACTGTCGCATGCGAGACAAGACAATACGCGAGACAACAGCTTCTGAGAGTAGTCTTGCCGAGGCAACACTATCGAATGCGAGACTGTCGCGCTCTCGCCCGATCTCGCGGGATCTCCGAGTCGGTTAATTTTTTCCCCGGATCGTTGCGGGATTTCCCGATTCTATAGAAAGTACAGTTTTATATTTTCGACGGTAATATATTTATGAGCTGGACAACCCCAGTCTTCCAGAGTTTAAAGGTGCCAGTAAATCCCCAACACGCCGGCGAGAGCGCGAGCGCACCCTTCTAAACTTTACATCGTCTCATCGAGCGAAGCGTCCTTAATCTAGTCACTCTACTCTCGCGGAGACACTAGGTGGTGTGAAAAAAGCTAAGTGAACACTCTGAGTGGATGCTCTTGAGAAAGGTATGTCGTCCAGAGTGAACTCCAATTAGGAGGGAATAAAAATTCTCTTAAATATAGAAGCCTTCGTTAAGAGATATTTAACAAGAAAGGTAAAAAACAGGGAATTTTTAGTGAATTTGTCAGTTTTTGGGCTACCACAAATTTTCCTGGGAGTTTCATGCTTGCGCACGCCCTAGATATTGTTGGGGATGTCATTTCTGACCGATTCCACTAAAAAAGTCCGTTACATCACGCCAAAACCAAAAGTTATAGGTTTCACTGCTCTAGCGCCTGGACTATATATGCATGTATGTATGTGGGATTTGATGCGTTTTAAAATAAAACTCGCCAAATTAAAATAAAAAATAATTAATTAATATAATTAAAATAATTATTATTAAAAGTATACAATTCGTTATTACTAAAATAACACAGCCCCACAAAAAAACAAAAAGTGTCAGACCTGGGGGTCTCACTAGGCTTACTATATGTTTTCGGGGTCGCTGAATCTGAATATGAGGTCTATATAGCTCTATCGGGTCTAGGATTAGCCATAACCTCAAAAAATAAGCCGAAAAGGGGGTTTTAAGGCTTATTTTTTGAGGTTATGGCTAATCCTAGACCCGATAGAGCTAAATAGACCTCATATTCAGATTCAGCGACCCCGAAAACATATAGTAAGCCTAGTTAGGCCCCCAGGTCTGAAACTTTTTTTTTGTGGGACTGTGCACATTATACAATACACTGGGCTGTGCACAGACCCACAAAAAAAAAGTTTCAGACCTGGGGGTCTCACTAGGCATACTATATGTTTTCGGGGTCGCTGAATCTGAATATGAGGTCTATTTAGCTCTATCGGGTCTAGGATTAGCCATAACCTCAAAAAATAAGCCTTAAAACCCCCTTTTCGGGGGTTCCTCCCCCTCCTAGACCCGATAGAGCTAAATAGACCTCATATTCAGATTCAGCGACCCCGAAAACATATAGTAAGCCTAGTGAGACCCCCAGGTTCTTACACTTTTTGTTTTTTTGTGGGGCTGTGTAATCAATTCAATATAAATAATGCCGGATTCAGCGTTGCGGATAAGTCGCGCCGCTCCTTTATGCGTTTTGCATTGAGCATTTCTCAATTTTGGGATATCTCTGGAAAAAGTTGAATCAACTTCAACTTTTGTGCGGCCGATTTTTTGTCAAAAAATCATGTGTATTTGAGTTTAAATGGACATTTCAATTAATTTCTTCTTCAGATATATACTTTATTAAACATTTTTCAATTATAACATTCATGCTTTAAAGTTATATTCAAATCAAATAGATTACATTAGCCGTGCTTTTTAATGAACTATATAGTTCTTCCCTATACAAATCTCAAGACCCATTTTTTATCGGGTTCTCTATCGAGGTTTTGGGAAATTTCTCAATTTCCCTTTCTTTACGGAATATTGCATACTTTCGTGGGTCGGAAAGACATAATTTAAAAATAAAAACAACAGGAAAGTGATGAGAGCAAATTTATAACAAATAATTGATTGTGTAGAAATATATTTATTATTTTCTAGAAGGGATTTCGTGTTAGAGTATAAAAAATAACACTTAACTTCCGTTTAATTTTGATATTTTTAAGCATGAAATTTCCATTGTTGTTTTTTAATGAACTCGATAAAATAACTATTTCATTTAAAAAACACGGCTATTGTCTATTGTAAGTGAAGATGAAGAATCGATAAAACGTGCAGGTGTGTTCGATGGCTGCTTAAAGAATCTAGAACAGAATAGCTCTTTTGGAAGCAGTTTTCAAAGTGAGCAGAAAAAATCAGAAAATAGCAACAATCTCAAAGAATACTTTTCTACTCGAATTTGCTCTAGATTCCGATTTTATAAGTAAGATTCGAATTTCAATTTTAGAAGAAGAAATACATATGTACATATATGCCAATAAAAACAATTGAATGGCGTCGAAAAGTTATTTTTATAAAAATTAATATTTATATTTTAATATTTCCAAGTATTTTCCGAATATCTAAAACATTCATTAATTAATTTTCCGATTATTCGTGCTTTCAACTTGACAACTTTCAAAAGGAAAAGAAGAACGATTTTGCTGCTCTCCGCTGAAAAGTGAGAATTCTCAACACAGGGTAGGCTCAAAGAACACAGAGTAAGGCAATTGAGAGCGGAATAGTGCTGTCAAAAAATAGCAATGAAGGCAAATTGCTGATTTTTTCGACCGGGTATCTGTGGAAACTAATCACTAGATTTGACATTGGAAAAGGTCGGCTCATTCAAACGTCTAGTGACCAGTTTCATGAGATACACATTGTATAGCTTTCTCAATCAATATTTTGATAACTTTGGTCGAGGACTACAGAATCAAGTTTGAAAACATTTTCGGAAGAAAACAGATTTATCATCATTGTCGATGGCTCGAGGTGTGACCCGTTTTTCGGGTTAAAACAAACGGTATTTGTATGATTGCATCCAAATAATTATTGACATTTTATTGTGCAGCTTATATTGAACAACGTCTGGAATGCAAAATGGCTCCTCAACTGAGGCTTTTACAAATGGCATGAGGTTGCAAGTTTGCAAATAAGCTTATACCTGGGCTCATTCCCAGCATCGACTTCTTCAAAAACGTTCACCCAGAACACGTCTGAAGATTGTACATTTTTTATTTCAAAACGATAAAGATGGTTTCATTCCTTAATAATTTCATGAATTCCGAGGCCAAGTATCGTTTATGTCAGATTTTATCTGCGTTGAAGCTGTGGAAGTGAAAATGTAAATATTCTCTAAACGAAAGCTATTCTTTGGTGCCTTTTTAGGCTTGTCTTTATTTGGTTTGATCACAAAATAGCTATATTGTTGTTTGACAGAAAAGAAAGGAAGGAATATCACTTATCCATAGTCGATTAATTCGAACAGTGGAGCCAAATCGTTAAGAAATGGGAATTTACTAAACGTGTTTCTGTTGATTATTTTCAACTATTGTGAGACAACTATTATTTTTTAAGTTGGCTCAATTAAATCAAGAGCATACGTTGCATTCCCTAGAAACTCCCCTGACGGGTTTTCTTCCCTGATTTCCCCTGGAGAGATAAAGCTCCCCTAAATTTAGGGCAGATTCCCCTGATCTGGCAGCACAGTCAAATGGCACCAGTATTTCTGGCAAGGACGTCGAGCTCTTTGCAGACATCAATAACTTGCAAGGCATGAAAACCGTAACCGCAATCCGACCGATAACCCCTAAAAACCGAAACGATTGGAAAAACCGGAACCGTAACCGGACCGATATAAAAATTTTAATGTAAGACCGATAACCGTGACCGAAACAAACGGTTCCCGGTTATATATCGGTTTTCTATTTATCAATGACTATTATGATTTTAAAATCTTTTGAAATTTTGACCAAAACAGAAAATCGGGTTTTAAATTTCTTAAACGAGTATTAATTCATTGTCCCAAATTTGTCTAGAACAAAGAACGGATTTACCTCTTTTGAGGATTAAAGATCTTATTTTATAAAACTATTTAAAACAGTTTTTCTAAGCAAAATATTTGTGTTTCCAAGAACACTTTTTATCTAAAAATAAAACAAAAATGTTACTATTTTTAGAAATAAAATTTTGTACACTTTTTTGTAATAAAATAATAACAATTTTTTTGTAAAGAAATAATATTGAATTTGAAAAACATTCATTATTTCAAATTGAAATTCACTCTGTTTAAATGTGAGTTGAATGAATTGAAATGTGTCGAATAAAATTCATCATTTTCTTGTTGTGACCGTTGAGACGACTTCTCGGCTTTGTTTTCTTTTCCGGCAAACACCTGTTATTGAGCTCGAGAAACCGAAACTTATCAGTCAATCCAAACATTCTGAGATTTGGGAAAAAGCAAACCAAAATTATCAGAATGAAATCACCCCGAAGAAAAAAAGGAAGTTAGATGTTTCAGACCAACTCACCAGTACTAGCAAAACAATTCCTGAAAATGTCACCGTTCTTCTGAACGAACGCAAAATCCCGAAGTCTATGATTGATTGCGCCACTCGCTGGAGTTCCACATTTGACATGCTGCAATCCTTCTTGGTCCCAGAGTTACAAGATTTCTGCAAAAATCTTGCTACTGCCAACAAAATTTTCTCCATAAGTGGACCAACCTTGGAGAAGATCAAAGACTGTACGAATGCAAAGTGAACAACTCACTATGGGTGACTTTTATGGAATCTGGATGCAATGCAAGATTGACACCAACAAAATTTCATATGCCATATCTCGACGTCTGATCAGTGAAATGGAAAAACGCGAAAAGCAACTTTTTACCAATGAGGCCTTTCTTGCTGCCATTTACCTCGACTTGAGGTATCAAATTATTTTGTCGTCGATTCAAAAGGAGCAAGCCGTCGATACGTTGACCAAATTGTACTGCAGGATGCACGAGGCGGAGAAACAATCGGATCAAAACACTGCATCGCGCAGAGCAAGTGTGGAGTTCACGCAACAAAATGGTTCATGCGATGACCTTGAAGCAGTTCTGTTAGGCTTAGAAAAAGACAGAGAGTTCTTCGACGAGTCTCCAGTTAACGAGATTCGACCTCTTTTGTTAGAGTTTGGGAAGATGAAAAGATTGGACAGAAATATTAACATTCTTTTTTGGTGGCAAGAAGTTTACGCTTGCGTAAACCACACTTGTTCGAATTGTCCAAAGTCGCGTTAGCTGTGCCACCTACTCAAGTAAGCGTCGAAAGATTATTTTCTGGTCTGAAGTTTTGATCGGTCACTATCGGTATGAAGAACGACGCCGTTGATGCGATTTCGTTAATCCGAACCAATCAGCGTTTCAGCGGTGCGAGTTATTTTTAATTTTTATTAACTTTGTTACAACTAGTACACAAACCACATTTGACACTGTAAATTTAAGCGTGTACATTTATTAATTGTATGAAATAAATAAAGAAACTCAACATTGTAAAATTTAAAATTGGATTTGAAAAACTTTGTACCTAAGACTGTTAACCGGACCGAAAAAAATAACGGTACCCGAACCGTTTCAGTGAAAAATGAAAAACCCGACCGATAACCGTAACCGAAATAAAAAAAAATAACCCGACCCGTAACCGGACCGAAATTCGTTTCGGTTTTCATGCCTTGATAACTTGCATCAAATTCTGGATCATCCCACAAGAGTCCCTGATGTTGCTGATCAAGGAAAATATCTCCTTGATCTTTTTCTAACTTCTCATCCAGCGCGTTACTCCGTCGAAGTTGATTCACCTCTCGGCAATTCAGACCACTGCCTGATCAGCGCAAACTTCCCATTCGAATTTCCCACCCCTCCCAAACCAGTTCGAAGAACTGTATGGCATTATGGGAAGGCCAATTGGCTGGGGCTTATTAATTTCTTCCAGTCTACCGACTGGAACCTGTGTTTCCGGAATAGAAACGCCAACTCTGCCGCTATCCGTATCACCAGGATCATACAGGCAGGAATGCATTTGTTCATTCCCCATTCTACCAAATCTGTGAAGCCTAGGCCCAACAGATGGTTTAATCGGGAGTGTATGAATGCAATCAAAACTAAAGAAGCCGCCTTCCGAGCGTACAAGAGCTTTCCGAGTGAATCGCTCCGTTTAGAATACATACAACAAAGAAATTCTTGTAAAACCGCCATCAAAAAAGTCAAAACCTTATTTGACAACAAATTGAGAAGTAAACTCCTAAATGCAACCTCCGGTAGCAAAAACTTCTGGTCCTTGGCAAGTTCCATCAACAAGAATTTCACTACAACTTCAACCCCTTCCTTTATTCACAATGAGAAGGTAATAGCAGACAGCAAATCCAAGGCCAATTTATTAGCATCTATGTTCGCTTCGAATTCTTCTTTACCCGAAACTGATGTGCTACCCCCTGTTTCCGAGCGTAACGCCCATTCAATGGACAGGGTTTTTTTCAGGACTCGCGAAGTGTACAGGTGCCTCAAAGAGCTCGATGCCAACAAATCCACTGGACCCGATAATATACCCCCTATCGTCTTAAAACAATGCGCCTCACCTTTGGCTAAACCTCTGCGCAAATTATTTTCCCTGTCATATTTCTCCGGAGTTTATCCCGACTCTTGGAAACTTGCCCATGTTCAGCCCATACCGAAAAAAGGTGATTCCAGCGATCCCTCCAATTACCGCCCAATAGCAATTACTTCTATTCTCTCCAAAACCATGGAGACGATAATCAACAAAAAGCTTATGGGATATCCAGAATCCAATCTACTCATAAACGACAGACAGTATGGCTTCCGACAAAAAAGATCCACTGGCGATCTTTTAGTCTGTCTTACAGAACACCTCAGCCGTAGTCTGCATGGATCCGATGAGTCTAGTCTGGTTGCTCTGGATATCTCCAAGGCTTTCGATAGAGTTTGGCACTCAGCCCTGTTAGCTAAACTCAAAGCTATTGGAGTTGACTGACTTCTACAGAAGTGGATTGAGAGTTTCCTTTCTGGCCGTTCAATCAAAGTGGTATTGGATGGCGTCAAATCCGCATCCCACCCGATCACTGCGAGGGTACCCCAGGGGTCAATTTTATCACCGGCCCTATTTCTCATATTTATAAATGACCTTCTTTCAATCCCCTCCAACCCACTTCTCAGCTTCGCTGACGACTGTACTCTACGTTACTCGTACAGCGTCGATACAAGACAGACTCATGCCAGATCCTGTCTTGATGATCGCGAACTAATGTTCAACTCTATTAATAACGACATTGAACTCATTCTAGAGTGGGGAAAGAAGAATCATGTTAAATTCAACTCCGACAAAACCAAGTACTGTCTTATCTCCAAAAAGAAGTTCAACACCTCTCCACGCCCTTAGGCGTGACATTAGCCAAAGACTTGCGATGGAATGACCACATATTCCAAATCGCCAAACAAGCATCCCAGTGCTTGGGATTTCTTAAGAGGTGCAAGTTCCTCCTCCAGCCATCGGCCCGTGCTGTTATTTATAAATCCTACATTCGGCCTCTTCTCGAATATAACTCCCTCGTTTGGGGCGGCGCCCCAATAACCACCTTGGCATGGTTAGATAAGGTGCGCAAAAAAGGGCGCTCAAGTTAATTGATGACGACACCGCTTGCTCCACCATCGACCCCTTGAGCCACCGTAGGAATGTAGCAGCACTGACAAAATTTTATCGCTAATATCATAGGGACTGTTCCTCCGAGTTAAACGCTCTCCTGCCTCCACGGCAATCTTATACCCGCAACACCAGATTAGCCCACTCGTCTCATTCCCTTCACCTGCAACTACCCTTTTCACGCACTCAACAAGACATGAATTCGTTTGTTAATAGAAAAACTCGACTTTTTTTTTATGTGATAGACTAGAGACTTAGAGAAAGCCCCTTTGTGCTGTTCGACAATCTATTTTTCCTAAAGAATGTCGAACAGCAGCTCTAGCCGGAAGATGAGAAGTAGAGAGAGAGAGAGAGAAGTAGGAAGGAGCTGCCACAACCTAGCCGCGATATATTTTTATTACACCTACTTCCAACCATTTCGCGACTCTGGCAACGGGGCATTTGAGAAACAACTCGCTGGAGTGTTATGCCTCCTGAAACGAGTTGAATCTCTTCAACCAACCGATGACAAGCGCTTGGTGGAGCGGGGAAGGACTAGCGAAAGCTATGACAGGAGGAATCAGGAATGTAAAGAGGGGAGAAGAAAGAAGGAAAGTTATGTGGGTGGAAAGGCGAAGGACCGTGGGCTGGCCGGGATTCGAACCAGGGACCTCTGGGACAGTAGTCAGGCGCCTTACCCCTAAGCTACCGAGGCCCCCGAGACTGTGGAATAACCTCTCGCAGTCAGTATTTCCGAACTCCTACAACATCCAAGAGTTCAAACGCAGGGTTCATCACCACCTTCTTCAATACCCCCCCGTACCTTTTAATCCTTAACCTATACTCCCCCCCCCTCATCCCTCCCCCGTGCTAAGCTTACTGCTAGACATTGCACCATGACGTGACAAATGACATGACGGACTAGTAGTACAAAGGGTGACTCCTAAGCTTAGCACTGCCACATAAAAAAAAACTGACTGAATGAAGTCTACACGAGAGAGCACGTAAAAAGACAAACTGGGAGATCAGCTTTAATTTTACTTTCTTCTTTGGATGGCCGCTGGCCTGAACGGTCAAAAAATTTGAATAAATTTGTAAACTGAATTATAAAAACGTTTTATTTGTTCCTAGGAAAATTCCTACATGTATATATTAAGAAAGATAGGTGTGTGAAATAAAAGGTAATAAGAAGAAGAAGAAGGGACAAGGATTTTAAGAATAACCGTGTTACTAATAAATGCGTTCCAAATAAATGTGTTATAATTATAAATAAAATCCGCATTATGACTTTCCATAAAACTCCTATTTAATACATAACATAATTTACAACTAATACAATTCCAGATTTATGCCCTGCATCCAGATAATTGGAGCAGCATTGACAAAATTTCAATAACGGCAGCAACCGCAATAATTTACCTCAGTTCACACTTTCAGATAATACTCCTTTTATTCCGGCGAAGAGGTAAACATTCTGGGCATTTACAGTTAAATTAACACTGCAAATCTGAGCTTTTAAAAGTGTTTTATTTCAAAACACTTAAAGTGTTTTATTTTGACGTCACCCATTTGATTAACATTGTAGACACTTTTAAAACACTACAATGTGTTTAAAAAATGTCTACAATGTTAATCAAATGGGTGACGTCACAATAAAACACTTTAAGTGTTTTGAAATGAAACACTTTCAAAAGATGAGATTTGCAGTGAATAATAACTATTTTTAGAGTTCGTCGACATTATCACATATGTGGCAAGAGATGGAAAAAGGTTTTATCTTTCAAAAGAAAAGACCGAACAACAAATATACAAAGACTTCATATCATTAACGACATATATCTTCTTGGCAATATATGTACCAGTGTTGACTACATTATTTATTATGATTTCTACATCAGCTTTAGCATTTTATAATAACAACCAAGTATTTGAAGCTGATAATGTAATTACTACATTTTGTAATTCACTGTATGCATGGGCACTTTCAAGAATTCACCATGGTAGCTACCGGCCGAACCAAAGGTTAATCTACCACTTCAAAAATTGAGCACTTACCATTTAAGTCACCACTCACCAGGTTCGAATCTTTGAATAGAGAAGATAAGGAACCGAAATTAGCGTGCATTGTCGCGGGAGTCGAGGGAAGCACTTGGCTTAAAAAATTGTCTTTCTATTTCTCCCTCCCCTTGTGTGTAAAACAACACTTGTCTTTGACAATAATATTATTCTGTTCTCGATTGAAAATTTTAATAAATTTCTTCGTAAAAACTAAAATTATAAGTTAAAGCTATAGCTTTTTACAAAGTGAAAATCCTGTGCTAGATAAAAATTAGTGTCGATAAAATGAAGTCCGCCGTAAAAGGTTGTTCGGAGTGGAAAACGCAATGGAAGGCACTTGAGAACATTCTCTATCATAGGAAAGTATTTTTTCTCAATTTATGAATATAAAGTATATTATCCTTCCAAAATAAATTAGAGTGTAGTTTTTCTCCACAATTTTAAATGTAAACAAACTTTAACCACAACAACAAAATACATTGTCTGGGAACCGGGAAATTGGTCCAGGTTTGTGTAGGGTTTGCTCCAAACATTTAGCCAAGTGAAGTGTTCTCATCGGGATGTTTGATGAGAAACGCATTCCCTCCAGGGCCATTGTCCGGATTAGACACAGACACTAAAGAATACTGTGACTTACCCGGGGGCTACACGATCAATTTTTCAATTGTAATATTGCATTGCAGTAGTAAAATTGATCGTGTAGCCCCTGCTGCAATATACAATGCAATATTGCAGCAGGGGCTACACGATCAATTTTAGTACTGCAATGCAATATTGCAATTGAAAAATTGATCGTGTAGCCCCCGGGTTAAGTAAATTTTTTCACTTAAGTGTAACTTAAGTCAAATTCGGTTTCACCTTTGAATAGAGAAGACGAGGAAGTGCAATTTATTAAACACGGGGAAGCATTTTGGCAACACTAATGCATAGCATTCTTTACGTATTTGTGTCTAACCCGGACAGTGGCTGTGTTATATTTATTCAAAAACCCGGGAGGGATATCGTTTCTGAGCAACCATCTCGGTGAGAACGCTTCACTTGGCTAAATGTTTGAAGCAGACCCTTCGCAAAACCTGAACAAATTTCACTACGCCTATGTCCGGGTTAGACAATGTATTTTGTTCAAGGCCGAAATTTTCCAGAAATAAGTATTTTCAAACACAAGTTTTCCTAAATTAAAGAGAATAATATTTTCTTGATATTTTGCTATCTGTACCTAAGTAAAGTATTTCATAATTTAATTAATTAATGGTGTTTATGAATTGAACTGGCAACTGGCCTGGCCAACAGTCTCGCGAGGCCCACTCTGCATATATTAATTCTGTTGGTGATAGTATCATAAGTGATCCTAAAAAATTCTTTGATTGCGTTATAATTAAACGGAAAACTTCAGGCTACCCAACAACAATAACGAATGGTAGAGCCCATACCTTGTGCCCCCAAGTAATTTGTAGCATGTTTGCTGATAGGTTTTCTGAAATTTATAGCCCCTTGTCCAGCGCAGCACACGATGTAACTGACTCGCACACTCACACTTCCCTTATAAATGGTATATTCCTTTCTCTTGATGAGATCATGGCGAGTCTGAACAAACTTGATATCAAAAGTAATGGTCCCGACAGTCTCCCTCCTATTTTCCTGCAGTGCTGCTCACAACATATCGCATTTCCTCTGTATCTCATCTTCAACAAATCTTTATCGTTAGGAAAGTTTCCCAAGCTGTGGAATAAATCCTACCTAACGCCAATCTATAAATCCGGTGTCAAGCACTCGGTAGACAACTATAGGGGCATTGCCATTTTATCATCAATTTCTAAGCTTTTTGAAAAACTTGTTTATGACAGGATTGCTCCTCTTACCGATCCACACCTAAACGAACAACAACGTGGGTTTCCGAAAGGACGTTCAACAACTTCTAACCTTATGGTCCTTATTTCCGAATTGCTATGCGGTATGGAGAGCGGCCATCAATTGGATGCTGTGTACACTGATTTCAGCAAGGCCTTCGATCGAGTGGACTACGCCATCCTAATCGCTAATAACTATTAAAGTTTGGTATATCAGGTGCCCTGGAATGGTTAAAATCATATCTGAACGGAAGAACACAGATTATCAGCTTCCAAGGATTTCTATCTAATGACATCGAAGTAACCTCTGGTGTTCCTCAGGGTAGTCATCTTGGTCCCCCTCTCTTCAATATTTTCATCTCCGATCTTTCCGATAAATTAGCAAATATTCCACATCTCTTTTACGCGGATGATCTCAAAATTTATAGTGTCATTGAGACCCAAACTGATGCTTCCTTCTTGCAGACAAAGCTCAATGCCCTACAAGACTGGTGCACCATGAACAAACTGCAACTTAACACCAGCAAATGTCATGCAATTACCTTCTCCCGCTTAAAAAACACACAGAACCATAACTATTATCTCAATGGCCTAATGTTGAATCAGGTTGACCATATCGTAGATCTAGGCGTCGTCCTAGACAAAAAACTCAATTTCAACCTGCACTACGATAATATAACTGCCAGAGCCAACAAACTTCTTGGTTTCATTAAGAGGAGAGCCAGAAAATTTGGCAATGTATGGGTCACAAAAACACTCTTCTGTTCTTTAGTCCGCCCTATCCTGGAATATGCGTGTCCTATCTGGGATCCTATATTCCAAGTGAGCAGTAGGAGGATGGAATCCATTCAAAAGAGATTTCTGATTTTTGCCCTGAGACATTTACACAACCCCCATGACTACCAAACCCTGCCGCACTACTTGAACAGGCTCAAAGTGCCTGATCTCATGGCGTTGTCTAGCAGGAGGAAACTGCTCATATCTTGCGTTGCCTTTGACGTCCTAAGTGGAAAGCTTAAAGTGCAGTTTCTGTCGGACAGAATCAAATTCAATGATGTAGCTGTAGACACACACGACACACTTAACTACTTAGGGAATATCCACACCGCACCGATTACGTAAGGAACGAGCCCGTCAACAGATGCTGTATGGTTTTTAATAGCCATAGCTCCTCTTTCTCCCCTTCCCTCAGCAAGGCATCCTATAAAAAAATACTCAGATCCCTACTAACACAACCCCCTTGACAATAGCAGGTTTTTAGTAGCTATCAGTAGTTATAGTAATATTATATTATATTATAAAAGACTGTACGTACGCTATGTTTTAATCTAAGTATTATACCTAGTTTAAGTGTGCCTTGTTTAGCGAATTAATAAATAAATTTTTTAGTCAAAATTCTCGAGTCAAACCACAGTTTTTTGTCTCTAAACTCTGGTTAATTAAGAGTTAAACTCGGCCTAAAAATGCGTCATTTTACACTTAAATTTTTGTCAATTTTCCTGGACCCCCTGCCTTACTAGGGGGTATTCCATACATCCCAGACCCCCGGGTGTTTTAACCGCCCCCAAGTGCTTCCCTCAAATCCGTGTACATGTACGCTATTTTCGGTTCCTTATCTTCTCTATTCCAAGGGTTTCACAGTGCAATTTTTTCTTCTTCTTACTATTATATTTGTTTCTTACGGCGGCACTTCAATATTGTAAATTATGAACTTACAATAGCCGACCTTTACATGTAAAATTTCCTATTACTTGCGTTTTCCTTGAAATGTACTGGAATTGAAGGTCCATTCGCACTATACGGAACGTCAACGTCACGGAACGGCAACGGCACGTCAATTTAGCTTTCAATTCGCACTTAAACGTCACGTCAACGTTACGCAAATTTTGCGTTCAGTCTAAAAAAAAATTAGATAGGGTATTGTCTTTATTCCGTATTGCTGATTTTAAATTATTATTTGGAATGCCAAAGTTTAATAATACCAAGTTAGCAATGATAGCATTAATTTTGGATGAAGAAGAAGAAAAATTAAATTTAGCAACAAAAAAGAAAAAATGGGTGCAAAACATATTTAGTCGAAGAAGACAAGAAGGAGAACACCACCCCTTGTATAAGGAATTGGATAACGACGAAATAAATTTTTATAAATATTAGAGAATGTCGAAGTAGCAGTTTTATATACTTTTAATAAAAATTGAACATAAAATTTACAAAAAACACATCTTTTCGAGAAATAAAAAATTGAAGGTTTGTTTAATACATATAATTAAAACAAGTCAACTTCGTTTAATATAGAAAGTAAAAATTAAATTATACTTCATTGGTTAAATGTGTGATGGGATAGCTTTCATAAAATTCTTGTGCTGACGCGGAAGAGTTGAATTTTGAGATGGGGATAGTGTTGGTATTGGTGTTGCCGTTTGAACATATATTGAACATTGAACATATTGATTCCTGGGGATTTGAAGTTGATGATATGCAGGAAGAACTTGTTTGAATTTACATTGGCTGTGGGCGTTTCATATCATATTGGTAGCTACTTTGCACCTTAGGCGAGCGTATCGGTCTTGTAATGCTGTACGTTAATGGAAATTTAGTAGAGGGTATAAATCGTTCTTTTGATTTCTCTTCTTGCAACTTCGTCCATTCTAGCTTAGAAACTATTGCGAAAATTAAAATCTAACACTTACCTAGGGTCTTATTCTCTATTAGAATACTCAAATGCTTTTTACTCGAAACTGTTATCCGAAACTAAAATGCTTCCGTATTCCCTATTACAATATTGCTTCCTTTAGTAGGAATGTCCCCGAAAGAGATGAAAATGAGTGCAAGAGGTTTCAATTGTCTCCCCCATACATAAAATGTTATAAATTGCTCGATTATCCTTGAGCTTTCGATTTAAAATCTAACAATATAGTAACAGTTTCGAGCAGAATTTAATCAGTTTGTAATACAGAATACCATTTTGACATTTTCGAGAGAAATTCTCACAATATTGCAATAGAGAATAAGGCCCCTGGTGTATTTAATTCTTTGACAATATTTGACCAAATTTTCTCTTTGTGAGTATTTTCACTATACCTTTTCTGCGAAAGATCATACAGCTTCTCCTATCACCGAACCTTTTCAATCAATTTTTCATCTTCCATGATGAATTAGTTTCTTCAAAAAAAGATTATTATTTGAAAAATTCGAAATGCTGCCGTTACTACCTTCGCATTCAACAGAATAGATCAGTCACGTCAAGGCACGGCACGTCAAAATATAGTTTGAAACTAATCTTGACGTGCCGTTAAGTTGACGGTCCGTTACGTTGCCTATATATGTGAACGTGTAGTGCAAAACTCATTGAAGAATATTTTGACGTGACGTTGCCGTTCCGTGACGCGACGTTGACGTTCCGTATAGCGCGAATCGACCTTAATTGACGTTTGAATTTTCTATGCATTCTGATTTAATGAAAACTTAAGTCTAAATAAATTGCCACTTAAGTTACACTTAAGTAAATTTTAAGTGGCAACTCTGAAACAGGTTAATTAAGCTATTGCATAGCTTTTATCGCAGGCTTTGAGCGGGGTGACCGAATTGAGAAATTCCGTAACGAAAAAAAACCTAACACGAGAGGGGAAATTTTATGAAGCGCCTACTTCGATGTTTAAAAATTTCAAAAATTTCAAAATTAAACGGAAGTAAAGTGTCTGTTGACAACTGTTACACGAAACCTCCCTCTACAAAATAATAAATAAGTTTCTAAAAAATCATGAATTAATATCAAAGAAAAAACTTGAATTGATATCGGTGAAAAAAATACTGCATAAATAAAATAAATAAATAATTATAATTGCATGAGTTGATAAAAAATGCTATGTAATAGCTTTACCGCGGCAGTCCTCGAGTGCCACAGCCCGTATTTTTTTTATAGTTAAGTTCGCACTGTGAAACCGGCCCTTAGTGTTACGAGAATGCTTCCCCGATTTTAATTAATTGCGCTTCCTTCTCTTCGAAAATTCGATTATTCACCGGTAAGATAACAGTCTCACCACAGCAACCATATTCTTTTGATGGTTGAAGTGGTAGATTTTAAAATATTTACGTTTTTGAAGTTATGCCAGTGATGAAAAGTTATTTTTACAGTTTTTTCACATTAAAATCACCCTTTTGCAAATCAAATTCACCCGTTTAAAAATTACGTTATCCATAAGCGTGCGCCAAAACAATTGGGAATCTCAATATCGCTTTTTAATTGGCAGTGAGAATCCCAAATCCCACAACGAAAGTACATTCGAAAAGATAGGTGTTACTTTTATATTCCCAATCTTCCACGGTCTCACTGCCACTCCTGTCGTAGACAGATGGAGGGAGTGTTGTTGCTCGTACACGAATTTCGAAGGGGAAATTACAATGCACGTGCGCTCCATACGCGAAATGTGAATGCGTGTGGAATTGTCATTTTCAATTTAAAGGATCGGCTAACATACTTATTTCTTGCACTAAGCTTGATTTTGGAAAAGACTTCCTCGATGGTCTTCAGCGTTGGAGAATGTGGTGGTACAAAAAGCACAGTGCGTATTTTCTTACCAACAAAAGGTATGAATAGTAATAGATTATGGTGTGTCGAGCTTGAACGAACCTGGATTTACTAATATTATTATAGAAGTACTTAATTTTCAAACGGGTGAATTTGATTTGCAAAAGAGTGAATTTAATGTGAAAAAACTGTAGAATTCGGAGTTTTTCAGTGTGAGTACCTAGGTTTTTCAAAAGATGTGTAATTTAAGTAGAGTAATTAAAGGAGTTTCTGCAAATATCCAGAATTTATAAAAAAGTAGTTTTGAGAATAAAACACAAACGTTCATGGAAAATCCACACTTAACCACACCCGTAAGAGCTAACCACACTAATCTTGATCAGGAGCGCGTTCAAAAGCCTTACTATGGTCAACCATTGTTAACTATGGTAAACTATTGTCGTCCAAAAACTCCGTGGTTAATTACATCGGAGTCAATCCAAAAATTCAATACTGCCGCAACACTGCGAAATTCAGCTAAAGACTTCTAATTGCTGAGTTTTGCATTGTTGCGGCAGTGTTGAATTTTTGAATTCACCAATAACGACGAACATAACTTTTTGGTGGTCAAAAAATCCCGTGGTTAGCCATGGTGTAGTTAAATTTTAACCGTGATCGGGATCATGGTTAGCGGTAAGTAAGAAGAAATAGTATAAAAACAACTCTTTGACAAAAATTAGTGGAATTTGTAATTGTAATTGCAAATAAATAATTAATGGACACATACGAAATAATTTAAGAAAGTAGTGGAAAATATTTTATGGGAAAAACAAATTTCATTTTTTTTTAACTCGTAGTTAACCACGTAGCGTTCAAAAACCTTCACGATTAAGCAGAAACTGGCGTGGGTAAGTGAAGTGACACAGCATAACCACTTCGTGGTTTACTATAGTAAGGTTTTTGAACGCGCTTCTGCTTACCAATTTGGTAGCGCCACCAAAACGGTAGCTACCACTGGTGAATTTTCGAAAGTGCCCTATGTTTTTTTTTTTTTCAGAAGTTTCGTTTTAGGTATTAGAAACGAAGAATGCGCCGTTTGTGTTCTTAATGTACCCATTTAGAAATTCAACGAAGAATTACTTCGTCGCTTACATTTATCCGTTTTGTGCACTCTACTTGGGTGCTTTATTTATATCTGGATGGCATGTTACAATGGCGATTTTATTACTATATCCCAACTATGTATTTAAACTTATAAAAGCGAGATTGGAGAAACTTGATGTAAGTTTTTAATATTTAAATATTTTAAAGAAATTTAATAGAATTTTCCCTCTTAGCGAATTCCCGACTCAAAAACTAACGAAGAACTTGTTTCACTTATTAAGCTGCAAATTCAAACGACAGAGTATTGTTTATTCAGACAGAATTAATTTTAATATTAACTTTTTATTTAATTTAAGATTTACCAAAAAGATGGAGTCTTTCATATCTGCATATGTGTTCACCGATTTTATCTTATTCTCAATTTTTCTTTGTTTTGTGCTTTATCAACTTTCAGAGGTAGGTATGTACAAGTATGTGTTTTATAACGTAACCCGATTTTTTTTAGAACAACAGTAATAAAACCTCTGACGTAGTTATGCTAGGTTTTTACTTCTTTGTTGCATGCGTATTTCAACTATTTTACCATGCAATTGGGAATGATATTTACTATCAGGTAAATTATACTTTGTTATTTCAGGGTTCTTTCCACTTAGCACACAGCGAGACAATGTGTTCGATACAGTTAGACCAAGAGCCAGCGACGTATTTTGGGTTGTCATTTCATTAGTCATGAAAATTTCCACACTGAATCTTATACACCTGCTGAACAATAAAAGCTAATTCTGGCAGCCCCAGTGGCCGGAATGTAGTAACCTAAAATTACAAAGGGCAGGGCCGGCTTTAGGTATTTTGGCGCCCCGGGCGAGATATTTTTATGCGCCCCTAACTTTTTAAAGGCTTTCCTTAGATTACCAATGTTATTATGAACAAATTGCACAATGAAGGAAAGTAGATAAGAGTACCTGCTATAAAATAATTTAGGTATAAAATGAATTATTTAAAAATTTCAATTTTATTTAACTAACTAAACAGTTTATTTTGCATATTTACAAGCATAATATATACGGGTATATATTAAATTATTATATACTAAATATGGTACATATACATATATACATATATACACTATGAAAATTTCTATAATGTATCTATTCAAGAAAATTTCACTTTTCTGGCTTTTTGTCTGCGAATTCTTTAGAAACACTAGTAAAATCCAAATTTCCTGCCAACTCGTTTTCAATAGATAGTGTCGCTAGACTTGCTAGACTTGTTTGTGACATTGTTGACCTTAAATAATTTTTTATTAGCTTCGATTTAGAGAAGCTGCGTTCCCCACTAGGAACAGTCGCAGGTATTGTCAACATGATACAAAGTACTATCCATGTATTGGGGAATAGTTCTTGCAGATTGTGCATTTTGATAAAGTTCAAAACTTCTATAGGCGTGGCTTGATTTTCACAAAGGTAATGATGTAGACCGATGATTTCTTCGCACAACAAATCCCCATTTATATCTGTTTTGTTTATGTTGCCGATTAAATGTTCTTGCCATGCCGAACAATGTTTTTTTAGCACTTCTTTATTCATATTTTTTTTAATATCAAACATGAAACACCACGTGATAGAAAAATCATGAAGCTGTTGAAACCGCTCTCTCAAAGATATATTTACTGTGTCTAATAGAGCATTAAAAAATTGCACTTCGAAGATTTTTTTTGGCTCTGATGCAATTTCAGTCGCTGTTACAATAGCTTGTTGAAATCCTGTTTCTCTATATTTTTCCAAGTAGTCACAGCATTTTTCAAACATTTCTGTGAACTGGGCAAAGTCAGTTTTGCTCTTTGTGGCTTATATCGGGAGTGCAGTCAGCTATGATGGAATAGTATTTTGAATCCTTTATGTGGGATAATATTGTGGATCTAACTTTTGATGCCAACAATTCTATTAACTCGTTTTGAATGTTTTTCCCGCAGTAATGCAGAATGTTTTTCCCGCAGTAACTCCCCTTTCATCGCCAATCTGACATGTTCTTGCATGACAGGGTCAAATTTTGCCATTAGCTGTACAAGGCAAAAAAATTTTCCATTATTTGAGCTAAACAATTTATCAGACGACCCTCTAAAAGCCATGTTATTTTCAGCCAAGTATAATGTTATGTGCATCAATCTTTAAAGCACATTGTTCCATTGCAAAGTTTCTTTAGAAATCATCTTTTGTTCCTCCTTGTCGATTGTTTGTCCAGTTTTTAATCTTATTTCAGCTTCAGTCCACTGAACGAGTGCTTTTTTGTGTGCTACACTGTTTTCATGCATTTTCAGTGCATCACTTAAATGACGCCATTTATTAAAGCCTTCAGTGGAGGTAAGATTAGATAATGACGTCAAATCAAACAATCGACAGCAAAAGCAAATCACACTGTTGTTTTTTACTGAATAAACTAACCACCGACGTCGGATGATTTCGTCATTTGGAAGTTTTCTCGAATAATGGGCTGAGGAAAAATTACGTCCGTTTTCGTCTTTTTGGAAATTCACTTTGCTGAACTTGTGAAGGTCCGCTTATTAATATGTGATCTACGTCACTTTTATTTAATACTTTAGGCCATGTCGCTACGTCAGAAACGTCGTAAAGAATTGGATTTGTGGTTGTGACAGTTTTCGCGGGAACAATGACTGTAAGTCGATTTTGAAATGAGGAAAACTCCGACGATTCAGACGGTGAATCAGTACTTTGTTTATTTTGAACAAATGATTCTTGACAGGACTCCTCTTTAAAGTACTTGTTAATATTCATACACTTTTTAGCTTCTTCAAAAAGTTTATCTTTCTCAGCTTTTCTATTTCGATTTTCATAACCGGAAAGTTTTTTCTTGTCTGCCATATTGATTTAGTTCTATTTAAGGGGAGGTTCAAATTGTTTCAATAAGTTGATTTTTTTTACAATCTTTGTTATGTTAAAAATAAATCTGTAAAACCGTTTTGCGTTTTTTTAATTTTTCCAAAAGTTACAGCGCTTTAAAGTGATGCGTGCATTGCTCAGAGCGGAGCGACCGCAACTTTGAAGCTAATTATCTCCGTTCGGCGAATTCAAGTGCGCGGTACCAAATATCTCGACATTCGTTCAACCGATCTCCTTGAAGTATTGAAATTCTTGAAGTAAATTTAATTTATGAGAGCTCATACTGATAATTGAGCCGTTTATTTTGAAAGTGGGGTAAGTCCATTTTTGAAAAAAATGAAGATAACGGTAGTTCTAGATAAAACTGAATATGATCTTTTAATGTGTAAACATGTCATGTTAAAAAATATTCAGAATCCTAATAATCAAAGGGATGGAAGTTTTAGCTCTTAACAGTGTTGTAAGTATGTTTATTTTGAAAGTGGTGCAAGTCCATCTCAGATTGAATTTTGTTTAACCATACAGCAAAATTAAGTTCGGTTGCTGTATGGTGAAGCAAATCTGATGGATTAACATCAGTCTGAAATGTAGAGTGTTTTTATCTATTTATCTTTGATGTTGGAAGTTGCCAATTGTACAATATTTCATAAATAATAAAAAGATTATCTCAATTTTTTGTTTTGATAATAACGCCAACACCAGGAAATTTTAGTAATCGTGGAAACACTATTAAAAACTTAACAAACCAAATTACACGGCCCATCACCCCTTCCATCAACAATTCCAATAATGTATAATTCTTATTAAAATGAATTGTTTTTTGTTATGTATATTTTCTACTATAATATTTACAAATTGTGTCCTTTTTCTTCCACTTTTTATCAAATGAATATTTATATTATTTTGAATAGTATTTTGCTTTTATTATTAAAAAAGTATAAAAAAACTTTTTTAAACTATATTTTTTATTTTCTACTTTTTAGTCTATTATAATGTCTTCTGTCATTTTTAGGGACCGCCTTATTAGATTTTAAATGACGTCGTACCGCTTACTGATTTATACTCGTCATATACTTTCACTTGATACTCCTTGGTAAGGCAAGGATAAACTGCCATTTGTGTTAGTCGAAATTTTGAATTTGGAATGACGCCACACAGCTAATAGTATCCTAATTTTCATATCCTTTCATTTGATACCCATATACCGAGCGTGTTGTAAAAAAATGTAATCCACCATTTTGTGTTGGCCGCCATTTTGAATTTGAAATGCCAACCGAAGTTTATTTGACATATTCTTTCACTTGATACCCATATTGAGTGGATTGTAGAGAAAAGAGTAGTCCGCCATTTTCGTTGATCGCCATTTTGAATTTTCAGATTTTGACAACAGATTCGTCATAAGTGCTCATAAAAACCCCCCAATACCGAATTTAAATGGAATCGGAACACAATTGCAAAATTCGGCCGCCATATTAGAACCGCCATCTTGACTTTTTTAGAAAATAGCCAGATTTCATTGCCACACGAACTATTCATATTGGTAAAATCTGAAGTAGATCGGTTATATGGAAGTGGGTCAAAATAAAGTTGCAAGATTTGTTTACAAAGAACATACAAACATACAAACATACATCCATACAGGGAAAGCTATATAAAGCTAAAACATACATACATTCATACGTATAAACATACATACATAGACACATATGTATGCAAAGGTAATATAAAGAGCCTAAACAGGCTGATACAACTGAAATTGTATCCACTTAAATTAACGATTATATCAATCCATTAATTTTGAAAGTGAGGCAAGTCCATTTGGGTATGGAAAAACCTTTATTTTCTTGTAGCCAGCAATATAAGCACTATTGGATAATAAACTTATATTATTTAAGAACACAAAATGCAAAAAAGTAGTTTATTAGGTGCTACCAATATTTTTAATTTTATTGAAATGCAAATGCTTAAATATCTCGAAATAACAAAAAGTGGACTTGCCCCACTTTCAAAATAAACGGCTCAATTATTGAAATTTTTTCATAATTAATCATTTTATGAGCCGCTTTTCTAAAAAAAAAGTAAAAAAAATACACATTTTTTTCAATTGTATTTTTTTTTTCACTTTTTTTTCGTCAAATTATCCTAATTTGCGGTATAAGCCCTGGCCAATATGTTGAACTAATTTAATGTGGAATATCCTGCATTTCAGACACCTGGGGAACCCTGGGGACAGTACCGCGCAGATGATTTCGCTGCGCGCACGACCTCACAAGGACTTGGCATGAGCCGCCATTTTGGATTTTGAAAAAAAAAAAAAAATATTTTTGTAAACTTTAGTTGTTTACCTACAACTACCAAAAAACCGTTTTTTATTATTTTATGTTTTAATACCTTAAAAAAAAAATCTTAAAAAAAATCCGCTCGAATTTTAAGGCCAGTTGACCAGAACCTCCCCTTAAGTAAGAAAAACAACTGTTGCTTGCACTTATCAATCAAGTAGGTATGGTGTAGCAAAATAGAACTTAAGCTACTTATATTTAGTTACCCAACTAGTACATATAATCTGCCACTTTTCTCTACTTCAAGAATGTGTCTTATAACACCTAAAAGATATGTAGATTTTAGAACGTGCATAAGCGGCAGACTGTATAGCTTGATCTTTGGCTTTCTGTACTTACTAAACGTGTTTAAAAAATTTGAATAGAATGAAATTTACTATTAGATATTTAAACTAGCCAAAATATGTGTATTTCACGTCTCGCTCTTCTGAAAAATTTAGGATACGCGGGTTTCGCTAAAATAACGTTCTTGAAAATTTTTATAACCGCCCGAAGGTTTAATAGCAACTGGACAGCCAATGCCTTCTTTATTTTGATAAATTATGTGAAAAGTAGAATACCAAAAAGCGTTCTATGAAATAAATCACGCGATTTAAATCTAATTAATCGGTTGGATGTGTTAGTGAAACAAATTCAAATTGTTAAACGAATTTTAATATTATATTTCGCCTAAAAAATTGGGTCGGAAAAACAGCAATAAAAACAGAAAATCATGAAAGAATGCTCGTGATCGCCGGAAGAATTTCCTAGGAAAACCAATAAAAAATCAAAACAATCCAAATTGAGTAGCTTAAAATCGTCAGCTAAATTGCGCACAATTCTCTTAACACAGGAAATACTGAAATACTGTTGCCCAGCGATAGTTAATTGCTAGAAAGTGGAGACAATAGATGGAAAAGTATAATAAAGCGCCTTGCCTGCTACCTTTTAAAATTTTTCAATACAAGCTTTGTATACCTTCTGAGTACATGGCATGTGTTTTGTATTTTAGAGGTGTTATTATTTTATAAGTAAATAAATGAGTACATTGGTGAATCTCGACAGCAGTGCCGGCGCCCTCTTGGACCCGGCGCCCTAGGGCGATGGCCCGGGTTCGCCCCCTAAGGCCGGTACTGAGAAAGGGGGTAGGAAATAAAGTTCAATTTTGTTATAGTATTAGTCATGAATTTTCAGGAGATTATTTTTGATGGTATTCTCTATTTATAAAAATTATTGCCAAAACATTTCCCCCTCCGGGCCGCCAGAACGCTGTAAATATTCATTTAACAAAACGCTATTTTTGTTATTGCATTATAGTTGAGTCGTCAGAGTCAGAGTAAATGTTAACTGACGAAACTTTTTCTAAATATATAGTTTTTCGTGAGCAGAATATCTTAAAAAAGAGTTTCGGAAAATTGGTTGTACGCTACCCCTAAAAAAAACCCCTAAAAACAGAAAATTTCGGTTTTGGCTAATATCCCTTAAACGGGAAGTCCTATCCTAAAATATTGTTTACAAAGTTTATAGATCATGCAATTATCTACAAAAAATGATATTATACATTTTCCCGTACGAATCGCCGTTCATGAGAAATCGCCGTTTTAAAGATTTAAAATACTCATCCCCTAATTCGCAACTTGTATAGGTCACCAGACGTTCAATAAATCTTCTGTTGCACTACGCGGCTAATATTTTCAGGGGTGATTCCAGAATTATTTTGGAGAGAAAAATTGTTCTACAGAGGGGGAATTAAAAAGTGTGATCTAATTCCCAATATTTTTCGTTTTTTTTTTTTTTTTTTTTTTTTTTTTTTTTTTTTCAGAAAAATTCCAATATTTTAGCATTTTGGTCATATTTTGAACCTACATAACTTGTAAACGGAGTCACTCAAGTTCCTTTTCTAAATATCATATAAAATAATACACATTTACCTAAAAGATGAACCTAATTACATTGCTCTACGATAATTCGTCTAGGAGTTATTTAACTTTAGGTAAATATTAAAAAAATACATTTTTTTCTTTCGTAAACACCCTGTATCGTAGTGGATAATGGGGATAGCTCCCTCTCTAGAACAATTTTTCTCTCCAAAATCATCCTAGAATCGCCATGGTTAGATTACTTTGTTTATATTAACGCAATCAACGCAATTCTGGGGGCAAGATTTTATTTTATATAACTCACCAGCATAAAACCCGCGTGCCTTGTTTATTATGTGCACTGTTTTCCTTCGAAAAATAAAACAAACAAAAAAGTCAGCTGTTATTATCCCTAAAACGGGTTTAATAAAGAGCATTTTTTTTAATAAATATAGTAAACAAATTGCTGCGTATATCACCTCTGCTCAACAAATCTGCAATTTTTGAAGCAGAGATGGGTATCTTATGTCATCAAGAGAAGTGACATTTTAGGGTTTGACGAACGTTCGTTTAGTTTGTTCGCCCATTTACGTGGGTGCAAGAAATTATAAAGCAATCACAAATGAATCCTAAATAAAGTGAATTTCGAGTTTCACAAATTTTGAATTTCAAGAAACGCTAAAACATGTGTTTCATTATATATGCCATATAGTTTTTATAGCAAGTTCTAAGAACAACTGTTGAGTTAAATAACTTCTCATACAACTGTTTACACCTTGTTTCCCCCTTCGGGGTTGAATTTCGAAAAATCCTTGACGCCGTGTTTCATTATTAATGGTGTTTAGTATTTAAACAAAATTCTAGAAAAATCTAGCTGAAGAAAAAATTCCCAACTTTTATGAATTGTCGTAATCCATCATTGCTTGATATTCTCGCCGTTACGTCCGTCAGCTCTGTAATAAGTCACAATCAAATTTCTCCACCTAGTTTTCTTGACCATGACATCCTTTTTCTCTCTATCTATTTCTCATTCCAACCTTCTTCCTCGCCTTCTTCTTTCTCTTAAGCCTAGTTCGCACTAGGCTAGTCATTTAGTAGAGTAGCGAGTAATTTAGTGACTAAATGTGTGCGAACCACAAAAAATTGGTCATAGTTTAGTGAATGATTTAGTCGAGTCGATCCATTTTGCTCTATTTTATCGGGCGAGTAGCGCCTCCCACCACGCGTCCGTGCTCACTTGCTCACCGGCTAAACAAGCCCGAACCTGTTGCTTTAGGCTGGTTACAAACTAAACTCGACATCGACATGACACGACGAAATTCGACAACATTTTTTTTTGTCGCGACACACATCTATTCTTATCATTAAGCGAGTCTATTCACACTGAATTCGAAATCGTCATGACACGACAAGATTTTCTGTTGTGACACCCATTTATTCTTATTATTATACGAGTGTATTCACACTGAATTCGACATCGACACGACACGACAGAACTCGACAGAACTCGACAAGGAAAAAAACTGTTACCGATGAAGGGCTTCACATTCAAATCAGTTTATATCCACTGAAGGCGACACGAGGAAAAACGTCGAACGACGATTTTCGACACGTCGAGTACTTATGCAGTGACTTTCGTTGTGTCGAGTGTCGAATTGTGTCGAATCTCCGTACACACTGAATTCAACATGACACGACAGGTATTTCTTGTTCATTAGGTGTCGAATTTGGTGTGTACGAAGATTCGACAAAAATTTTTTTGTCGATGGACGTTTTGTAATGTCGTGTCGATGTCGAGTTTGGTGTGTAAGCAGTCTTAGTCGAGTTCATTAATGGCCGCAAAAATATCGTTTCGCACTTCTCAAAAGGGTATCTTTACGCTGAATTTGAGAGTGTATTTTCGTTAACAGAAAATTCACACAAATTTCGGACATTATCAACAGTGGTGTTGTGCTAATTTTTTTTTTTACCGGAACGCGTACCGGAACGCGAACGGGAATCTATTTGAATAAGAAAACAGCTGTTTGATTTTTGTTTGAATGACAAAAATCAATTGCACATTTGGAGGCAGTTACAAATTTTGTTTTTTCAGGTCAGACTTTTCGGTTTTTACTACTTTGCAAAAGTAAGTAAAACCGTTTGTTTTGTGCGAATTTTGATTTCGTTTTGATTTACAAAAAACATTTCCGCAATATGTTTATTTTTCAGATTGGGAAATGTTTAATTTTCGTAAAGATTCAGATGAAAATTATTGCGTTTTGCAAGATTTCAAGATGTAAAATAGTAACAAATTTAAAAATATGAAGTGGAAATTATACTTTATGGTTATTAATGGATATTCTCAATTAATAGTGCAGCTCTCTCAGCACTAGGAAAGCTCTTTCATCAGGAAAGTGCACACTTTTCATATTTGAAATGGAACATCTTTCCTTTTATTTGTCTATGATAATACATCTAAAAATTCGTCAAAAATTAGAAAAAAAATCAGCAATTCTTTTTAATTTTTTTTTTTTTTTCAATAATTCTCGTTATCAGAAATCATCTTTAGTTCCGGAACGCGTTCCTGTCCAAAAAGGAAGTACCGGAACGACGTTCCGGAGCGTTCCGGCTCGAAAACACCACCGATTCTCAAACTATCGAAGTATTCTTTGGGATTAGGGATTCAATACCGGGATTTGTGTAATATAACTGTTGTGTTTTGACATTAAAGTACATACTTGTGCAATGAATGGGTTTTGGTGTGTTCATTTATTCTTATTTCTTATTTTCTTCATTTTCTTTATTTTGTTCGACATTAATGCTATGAGTTTAGCATTAATGCTATAGATTCGCTATTAATGCTTCGATTTTAGCATTTATGCTGTAAGTTCAGCATTAATGTTAAAGAATTATAATTTTAATGCTTTTCAATGATTTAAGCAAAATTTACTTTATTTATTCTAATCACAATGAAATTTTATCTAAGCTTTTTCAACTTTATTCAATTTTGAATAAAAACATTTGTTATTGTTTTTTACGAGCATTTACACTTGGTGCGTATTGTGCCACTTGTTATTGTTTGTTAATTTAAACAAATTTTAATTGTTATCATAATACCGGTATTAATACCGGTATCCCGGTATTGTTTTGGTACAATACCGAAATACCGGTATTGAAAAATACCTCCGATATTGCAATCCCTATTTGGGATCTTCCAATGCTAATTCCTTCAGAAGACAATTAGTAGCTCCTAGTTTAACTCTTCTATCGATCCATTTTCGTACCCATAACTTCTTTTTCTTAATCACACAAATTTCCTCATCCACCTCTTCTAAAATAGCCATTACGATTAGCCTAATCAGTTTATTCACTCTATTGCGTTGCAGCCCGTTCATCACTTGTGTACTATACTGGACCGTAATGCGAACGATTTCTGTGCAGTAGCGAGTAGTTTAGTCACTAAATTACTCGCTACTCTACTAAATTACTAGCCTAGTGCTAACTAGGCTTATGTTCCTCGGAAACTAAACATATTTTTCCTCTTTAGGTTGATTCTATATCGGCAGCATTTTACATGTCATCATGGTATAACTATCCGCTAGCTGTTCAAAAGACGGGATTAATGATAATGATTGGGTCTGCGAAACCTCTTCAAATGAAAGCTGTGAACATTGATATGAGCCTGAGCACATTCCTCAATGTAAGTATAATTTTCGCTTAATGTACCTGTACGAATTACAATGTATGACAAGTTTACTTTTAGATTATTCGCGCCTCATATGGATATTTCGCAATGCTAAGGAACTTAAATCGTTCGGGGAAGTGAATTCTTTCAAAAAGGAGATCTTTTTAGTTTCGTAGTCCTTACAAACGTAGCTGTACTTGGCATTTGAATAAACTGTATTGTTGCAGAAAAAAATTATTTTAATATATTGTAACATTTCTTTTGAGGTGTTCTCGGATCCGCCAAGTATTAATTGGAACACCAAAAGTTCATTTACGTAAAAAGGAAGAATTATTTTACATTAGAGGTTTTCATTATCTGCGTTAAACGTGGAGAAATCATAAAGTGTTAACTTCGAAATAGAAAAGACCATGCGTTTTACGTCACCAACTTCATTCAAGTTTAATAAAATTCATTCTAGCAAACTTTCTTTTGATTTATAATTGGTCTTAAGAATCCGGTTACATTTCTGGCGCATTCGTATAGGATAACACATCTCAAGAATGCGGAAATAAAAATCAAAAGAATTTCTTAGTTAAGTGCTTTTTTTATATGGCAGTTCTAAGCTCAGGGGTCACCCTTTGTCACGTCATGTTGCAATGTCTAGCAGTAAAGCCCAAAACAGAATGAATGCAGAAACTTCGACTTACTGCAACGCTTACTGCATTGATTATGTTAACTAAACGTGACTCCTTTGGAAACTGTATGAAACTGTCAAAATGCAAAGTTGAACCCGAAGTTTCTGCATGCATTCTGTTTTGGGCTTAAGCTTATCCGGGGGCCAGACGATCAATATGTCTGCAATTGCAATTTGAAATTTTGAATGTCAAAGTTTTATCGGCAGAAATTTCATTGTATTGAAATTTCATTCTTGCGAGAAACGTGCAGGAGATAGTTGTTCGTTTTTTGTACTAATTTTCGTTAATTTAGTCATTAATCATTAATTTCATTAATAGTTAACAGCCTCAACTTTTACTTTGTAAAAAAAATTTATGTTAATTCTCATCCAATAAAATAATCTCGAGTCAAGTAATCACCACTGTTTAAGATTTTTCATTTTCCGCCATTTTGTATTAATAAAAATCTGAATTTCTTGCATATGCAACCATTGCATTTACAATATTGTATGCAGTAATTAACTGCAACAGGGGCTAGACGATCAATTTTAATGCTGCAATGCAATATTGCAATTGAAAAATTGATCGTCTAGCGCCCGGGTTAGTACAGGAGGGAACTAGGTTAAGGGTTATAAAATGGCGATAAACCCTGCGATAAACTCTCGGATGTTGTAGGAGTTCGGAAATACTGACTGAGAAAGTCTGTTCCACAGTCGAGTTGTTCTATTTAGAAATGAATTACTAGTTTGTAAAGTGCGTGAACGGGGGAGTTCCAGGTGAAGGGAGTGAGACGAGTGGACTAATCTGGTGTTGCGCGCATAAGATTGCCGTGGAGATAAGAGAGCGTTTATTTCGGAGGAACAGTCACTATGATAGTAGCGATATAATTTTGTTAGTGCTGCTACATTCCTCCGGTGGCTTAAGGGGTCGATGGCGGAGCAACGGCGTCGTCACCGATAAGTTTGAAGGCCCTTTTTTGTACTTTATCTAACCACGCCAAGGTGGTTTTCGGAGCGCCGTCCCAAATGAGAGAGTTGTATTCGAGGAGCGGCCGAATGTAGGACTTGTATATTACAGTACGGGCCGATGGCTGGAGAAGGAACTTGCATCTCATCAGAAATCCCAAGCACTGAGATGCTTATTTGGCGATTTGGAATATGTGGCCATTCTAAAGCAAGTCTTTGGTTAATGACACGCCTAAGATGTTAAGGGACGGGTCGGCCATTAGTTCAACACGATCTACTAACACGGATAGAGAGCGGTTGCACTTTCTATTGGAGATAAGACAGTACTTTGTTTTGGTGGAGTTGAATTCGACACGATTCTTCCTTCCCCAACCTAGAATGAGGTCAGTGTCTTTATTTATGGAGCTTTTTTGTCGGAAGCCGTACTGTTTGTCGTTTATAAGTCGGTGGATTCTAAATTGTTGATTATCGTCTCCATGGTTTTGGAGAGAATAGAAGTAATTGCTATTGGGCGGTAGTTGGAGGAAAGGCTGGAGTCACATTTTTCGGTATTGGCTGAACATGGGCAAGTTTCCATGAGTCTGGTAAACTCCGGAGGACTATGATACGGCAAAAAGTTTGGGCAGAGATTTAGCCAAGGTGAGGCGCTTTATTTTAAGGAGATGGGGGGTATGTTATCGGGTCCAGTGGATTTGTTGGCATCGCGTTCTATGAGACACCTGTACACCTGAGTCCTGAAGAAAACCCTGGACATAAAATGAACATTGAGCTCGAGAATCGGGGGTAGCGTATCAGTTTCGGGTAGAGAAGAATTTGATGCAAACAGAGATGCTAATAAATCGGCCTTGGATTTGCTGTCTGTTATCACCGACCGTGAATAAATGAAAGAGTTGTGGATGTAGTAAAATTCTTCTTGATGGAACTTACCAAGGACCAGAAGTTTTTGCTACCACCGCGTGCACTAATGAGCTTGCTTCTCAACTTATTGTCAAACGAGGTTTTGACTTTCCTGTTGGTGGACTTTTTTTTTATGTGGTAGACTAGAGGCTTAGGGAAAGCCCCTTTGTACTGTTCGACAACCTATTTTTTTTCGTATAGAATGTCGAACAGCAGTTCTAGCCGGAAGATAGAGAGTAGAAAGAGAGAGACAGAAGTAGGAAGGCGCTGCCACAACCTAGCCGCGATATTTTTAACCCACCTACTTCCAACCATTTCGCGACTTTGGCATCGGGGCATTTGAGAACAACTCGCTGGAGTGTTATGCCTCCTGAAACGAGTTGAATCTCATCAGCCAACCGATGACATGCGCTTGGTGGAGCGGGGAAGGACTAGCGAAGACTATGACAGGAGGAATCAGGAATGTAAAGAGGGGAGAAGAAAGAGGGGAAGGACTTGCAGGAATTTCTTAGTTTTATATACTCTCGACGGAGCGTTTCGGTAGGGGAATTCTTGTAAACCCTGTAGGTCGCTTCTTTAGTTTTTCTCGATTAAACCATCTGCCTTGGCTTCATATATTTGGTAGAATGGGGAATGAACAAATGCATTCCTGCGAAATACTTTAAAGGCAACTGTTTTCTAAAACAACTAGGAAAACTTTATTACCTAAATTTTATATTTCTATAAAATAAAAAAAGGTGTAATATTCATACACATTTTAAGACCTTTTTGGGAGAAAAGTATACTTTATAGAGTCAAATAAATTATCATTTTCTTTATATCAGAAGAAACTATTCATAACATATTTATTCCAGTGCAGTGTAACTGCGTTCAACGGGAATATTGGATTTGACACAAAAAACATTTTTGTATTGTTGTATTACTTCGAAGTGTGTTCATTGTTCTATTACAGACGTACATTTCGTCAATATGGCTAATCCAATAAATAACGTTGATACACCTACTTTAAGCGGCAGCGATTTAATAAAATACTCTCAACGTAGAAAAGAATTTAATGAAGATAACAATTACACCTTAACATCTTTTTTTGTGGGAAGTGGATGTAATCGTACCTTTCCTAAATCAAAATTGCACTGTTAAGCAATATGTGTCTCAGCGAATACTTATTAATAAAATCCAAGGAGCTGCATTGGATGTCATTCGGAGCCTTGGACCAGACGCAACATGGGAATACATGAAAGAAGAATTAATTAATAATTTTAGAGTAAAAGAAAGCAACCATTAATTGCATCATCAAGCCTCGGCGACAAAAAATTATAATGCGAATTCAACCTCAAAGGCATTCTCACTAAAGATTCCACCACCGTCAATAAGTAATCAAAATGATATGGGATATGTTGCTAGCTAGCCAAAGAGTTGTGCCACACACGGGTCTAGGCAATAATTTGTTGCTTATGTGTTATGTCAAAAGTAATTTTGTCGTTCAGCTCATTGTTTAAATGAAAACGTTAGCAAGATAACAAAACGGCATTGTGAAAATTTGTGACTGAAAAGCCATTCATAGGCCATTCATACACGAGGGATCATGGCTCCGGAGCAAAAGCTTGTTTTGGGCAAGAGAGGAGTACGGAGATGTAACAAGTGGAGAGTTTCGTGCTTCGGTGGAGACTTTTGTGCTCCTGCTTTTGACCTGCGAACACGGAAAGCACGCACTCACACAAATAAGATAGCAATACGTTGCTATGGTGTTAATAATAATAAACTTTCAAACAGTCCAAAATCAACACAACAAACGCACTACCAACGCACTACGTTATGTCCCAAT